>OW203992.1:1787500-6787500 GCA_934047225.1 Ypsolopha sequella | reverse complement strand
TAAACGAAGTAACATAATTCAAGTTAGCTATGCCATTATCCAGTTGATAGAGACTAAGCTAGACGAGCCATGATTCAAACAAAATAAGAAAATTATTACAGTTGCAGACTATTCAGCAGTTGCTATTCTCACATCTGTTTGTTCTTCCCACCCTAGTTCTAATAAGGATGGGAAAGAATCGATGTTATATCGACCTTGAATCACCCAGGCGAAACAGTAATTCGCACAAGGCGAGGGGCGTCTCTACGTATCGGGCACATTACGCTTGTAAAGGAGGTTTACATGGAATTTACGGTTATTTATAGGTTTTTACGGTTTTGCTTTGTCGTTCATCATTTATCTTTATTCAAATTCAAAATTCAAATTCAAAATTCAAAAAGTTTATTTTGCAAAGTAGGTATATATAATACACGTTTCATAAGTCAAATTTTAATCTTATAAAAATATATGTAATAAAATAATAAATGTACATGAACTACTTAGATTAAATGTTTTTTTAATTTATGTAGCAATATATATACGATTAAAATTATAGGTAAAATATTATTATACAAGGTGAAATCCAATCAACCGCCCGAACCCATACCGGAGACCCGGCCAGGGACCAGGAACAGGTACAATGATCACCAACCGAGCCCCCAGCACGAATCCAGGCAGCCGACCAAATCCCATCCTATATCAGGGTTGGATTCAGACCCTTGGAAAATTATTGTCTATGGGAATTAAAAATATACTACTTGGCTAAAATTATACTACATTTCGTTTTTTGTCGATTTTTTTTTTGAATTGAAATAAAATTGCCTACTTGTTAGTGAAATTAAAAAAAAATTACTAAAAATATTGATAATGTAATAAAATATTTGTTTATTCAGTTATTTGTTTGTGAAATTTATAAAAAATTTACTGAAAATATTCATCATGCACAGAAATTTCCTATATTGTAGGGTAAATGTTAAAAAGCAAAACGTCTCAACCAATAAAACAAGTCGGTCTGTCTGAAGATAAAATTATGGTATTTTTACGTAGTATAGTTCCATTACGATACTACATACTACATGTCATGAAAATATGGTACAAATAGTATAATTATACTACAAAATCCAACCCTGTCCTATATACTACATAGTAATAGGTTACATATATAAATACATGCCTACCTCCGCCCATTCCGCCCATGCCTACCTCCGCCCATATTTTAACATAGAAAGTGAAAGCAGTTCTGCAGGCCTATTATGTATCTTTGGTTGCCAACTGGACTGGGTGCCTATCACCAAAAACATAGATATACTATCGAATTCGGATTGTCTAAGGATACTCGTATGTTCGCACTTGAAATGACGACACAGTTCGTAAATAGTTCAATACCCACTTAAGGTAATTTTGAAAGTTCAGTTTTTATCTATGTTTTTGATGACCCAGTCCAGTTGGAAACCAAAGATACATAATCCAAGAGTTGGTAATCAGCAATAAATTGTATGAACAAGGGTAACCAGTTTAACTTGAATCTCATGCCATTAAATTAAGTGATCAAATTTCTTATAATTGACTACAATTTGGCAAGACATTGAAATTATCTTGACTATTAGTTAGTGAAATTGGCACAAGGTCTCTTAAAACTACGAAGATTTTTAATCAAGTTATCTTCATATTTATCCTTTACTACCTTTTGCCCGTGACTTCGCGTGTACTTCCTAATACGTAAACCTGTGGGTCTACCGCGTAATTCTCATTTTCATCAAAATCAACTTGAGATTGAAATTTGACGTGCGTGCGACGACGCCCGCCTAACATACCATCTCTTTTGCACGCGTTGAATTTCGCATGCATTTGCTTGAAGTTGATACAAATGAGAATTACGCGGTAGAGCCCCTGATTATTCTGCCATCTTGTTGTAAACAACAAGGGTTTACGAACTTTTTATGTAGATATGTGGGAGAAGAAATAACCATACCGATGTATGTATGTATATATTTTTTTGGTTCAAGTTATTTAAAATAATATGCATCCTACCTAAGTTACTCCCGGAACATTTGGTTAAACAACAGTGAAGATCCCATCCGATTAGTTATAGATCGATAGTTTTACTTGAATCGCGAGCAGACGGACTGACAAAAAAAGTTCCAGTGGGCTCTAAGGAATCTAGTTACAATGTTTTTTTTTTTCTTAGTACGGACAAAACTGCAAGATTATGTCATTGCTTATTTCTCCATGTTTCCCGCTATCATAAAATATCTACCGCCAACAGCAGTCATTGTGAAGTACCCTTAACTCATGGTAGGAGATGTCCCCCTACGTCGGAGAACCCTACTGAACCGTTGTGTGTGTCAGCAAATGTTATCGCTGGGCTAACTAATTTGATGGCTTATTTTTGTAAACTGAATGGGGTTTTGTCGGTTTCGAATTTAGAAGTTCACTAAATAAAATTACATTATCGTTGTTTTTTACCACTGGTTTTGATCATAACTTTGTAGCACATTTATCTATACAGAATGGGTAACCGTAGACAACGGTAAATTCTATCAAAATAATTTTTAGTAGTTATTAGTTTTTGGAAGTGATAACTAAACTGAGACTGGAAACATTTAAGTATGCCGTAAACTATGCGCGTTATTGTCACAAACTCTTCGGCTCGCCTATTCTCTGTCCATATAAATTACTTCATTACCTCCTTCTATCACCTGCTATGAAATTATAATGTTTACACCCCACATCATGCTGGGATAATTAAGTTGGATAATATCCACAACTAGTTTAAGGCGATCTTCTAGCTAAAGAACGTAAATTGTAAAAGTATTTTATACTGCACGTCTGCATTGCAACTCAAGAAATACCTTTCTTAATGTCCGTTTTATGATCTCACCGTTTTCATCAACAATCCGCACATAACTCTGAGGATGCTTACTTTCAAACTGTCTGCGCGGACGCATCTCGGGTTCTGATGAAACTGCATTGTCGTGATGTCTCGCCCACAAACCTTATATGGTAAGTAGTGGATAACGGATCGTGGCAACTTGTCCGCCACTATTGTGAAACGGCATTGCTTGACAACTGAGCCATGTTAATTTTAACGAAAGCTTTTGAAAACGCTTTAAGGCAAATTCACGAGATCCAAATCTTCATGGCAAATATTTTGCTTGTCATCCAACATGACCTAGATTTCTCATTTCTCGCATAAACATGAATCTCCGAGGGGGTGTCAGAGGTGTTTTTGAGTACCGAAACGCAAGTTACAGTCCACACTCGTCGTACACCGACGAAATATTAGGTCTTTACATATGAAATTGCCGTTTTCTATAGAAAATTTTAAGGAAACTCAATTTTCAGTACTAACATTTTTGCATTTTTTTAGGAATGACAAATCCAAAGTATGTGGTTTCTTTTGTGTATGAATGAGACAACATTAAGCTTACAGCAACGTTAATTTAATTTTTGAAAAGTGTCAACAGTAAAAAATTATTACGAATCTTATCATGGAAATGGATGGCATTTAGGACGAACTGTTTTTGAAGATTTAATTTTTGTAATCAAACTGAGAATAAAAACAAAATTTAATACGTTAATGTAAAGCCTTGAAATCAACTTTCAAACAAAAAACAAATAATTGGAATAGCTATTGAATTACAGGAATTATGAACTCATTAATCTGTAAGAAAACTTCGACAATTTCATATGTTAAGACCTATTATTACGTCCCAACGTGATGGAGGGTGAGCCCTATCGCCGTAGTTCGGGCACAAAGATGTGGGCTCGTACGGGATTTGAACCAGCAACCTTCGGATTTACTAGACCACAGAGGCGGTCAATATTCTCGTATTTACAATTTATTAGTTGAATTAATGAATTCTGTACCTATTTCCACACTGCTAGGTGCGCGTCGTGCGCTGACCTCAAATCTATTATTAAAATCCGTCTATAGCGTTGCAGAATTGAATCCAGTGCGCATCGAGCACGTCTGCCTGTCTAGACTAGACTTTTCTTATTAACTTTAGTAGAAAAAGGCATACAACCTAAGCGTTCCCCCTTCGATAGGCCCAAGGCACGTCCAAGCTATTTGGTGGAGAATCAACATCCGTTTTCGTTTCTTATTTACACATTTTGTCTATTCCAATCTTGCTGGTTCGAATCTCGGTTAAGCTTTACACAGCTCATAGTAATATCTAATAGCAGTTATTGTAGCACCAGTTTTACCATTCATGGACTGCCACCTATAATCGTAAAGTACGCCAATTATCTTCGCTCCAGATCTGCTCATACAAACAAAATGGCAACGAATGAACACGAGGGCACATATTTTATTTCGTTCCACTGCATAACGTTCAGGAAGTTCGTTTCCAGTGTTAGAGATAGTCTCTTCACTACCGAACATGCTGGAGGAAAGAACTTTCTCCCAAAATCCTAGAAATCAGACCATTTACACTTGACATTACCATAGGTAGCAAACTCTGCAGAGGTGAAGTTTAATTTCCGAAATATCTTTTTTAAATTTTGGCGATTACGAGTTTTTACTAATGCAAGGTGGACTATGATAATGTTTGAGTCAACAATAATGAACGTGTCTAATTTAATCTATATAGCATTAGTGAAAGGAAAGTTAGCAAAATAGAGTACGACTAGAGGTGCCAATCGACCATTGGAATCTTAATATGAAATGTTTGTAATTTTACGCCTCTAATATTTGTTTATTTTTAAATTTTCAACATCATTATTATGTTAGTCTTATTCTTCTTGGTAGAAGCAATAATTTTTTGCTTACTAAAAAACATTTAGTTTTTGTACTAAACTTTAATGTATAAAATTTAATTTACATAATATTTAATAACTTTTACAAAAACGGGCTTAAAATTGGTTTAGCTCTAAACGGTTTTTGAATCAACATAGCTTCATTACTCATTGTCAATAACATAAGTAATTTTTCAATGCAAGTGCTCGTAAAGGCCCACTTTTTATGCATCAAAACCGAACAGAAAGTCGATTATTTTGCCTTAGGGCTTTATTATTATTTTTTTAATTTATTTACTAGAAGTTTGCTAACCTGCAACCTTTCCTGTGTACCATAAATGTTATACTTTTTTTCCCACTGTTTAACAGCTCTGGATACAGTCCTTTTGAGCCAATAATAATTTAAAGTTCACAAGATTATATTTGTTTTATTTCCTCACACTATGCATTGAAAAACGTAGTATGATACACGGGCGTCCTTTTCGCCCATGTACCATAAACTACTATTAGGGCTTTGCTTGAATTGCTTGACTATACGCAAATATATAGGTCAGCAGCGGTGTTGTTCCTCCCAGCATGTTCGGGCGTAAGTGGTACCTTCAAAAGTAACAGTTTTCACGCCAATGTTTACGCGTCGATTCCTGGCACTTCTTACCAAAACATTAGGTTAGCCGAGAAAAGATTAATGTTCCTCCGTCCTAATTAAATTAGATGTTGCGTAAAAATAGTTTAATAGGAATTAAAGGACGGTGCGAAGTTTATTTCGTTAACATTTTCGTGCGTTCCCTTTTGACGCCAGTGCATTGTTTATTGTTTTGGTCTTACTTAATCCAAACAGTGTAAAGTGTCTGTAAAAGGTCATCTTTTCGGAAGGGAGTTTTCTTAGAAGCCTTTTGCAGTATTAGCACTTTGCCAGAGTCGTCTGTTATTTTTTAGGGTTCCGTACCCAAAGGGTAACCAACGGGACCCTATTACTAGGACTCCGCTGTCCGTCTGTCTGTCCGTCTGTTCGTCTGTAACCAGGCTGTATCTCATGAACCGTGATAGTTAGACAGTTGAAATTTTCACAGATGATGTATTTCTGTTGCCGCTATAACAACAAATACTAAAAACAGAATAAAATAAATATTTAAGGGGGCTACCATACAACAGACATGTTTTTTTTCCGTTTTTATTGATAATGGTACGGAACCCTTCGTGCGCGAGTCCGACTCGCACTTGGCCTTTAAATGTATGTTTTGTTCACTTAGACATTGCTCAAATATTTCTATTATTATATTGAGTAATTCTTCTTTGTAGTCACTACCTATATGTAAAAGAGAAAAGTAAGGTCAAGTCAAGCCCATCCCTTAATGGCTTAAACCATAGACATGTATATCTATGTTACCGGCCAAAACCGATTTTAGGACAAACTAGTTTGGCCTAGGCCAAAGTGGTTCTATGTCATGAAAAAATAACCACGAAGGTTAGGTATTAGTTTCGGCTCCAGATTCCGCTGAAGAGTGAAGGAACCCAAAAGATACAGAGCGCATAGTATCGAGCGCAATCGATACCTTCTTTAGTCACCTGCTTAAACAAACCATATCTCTGTTCCAGTTCAAACCAGCTAATAGAGCTGCCACGAGAAATATGCCAGATGCCGCTGCAGGTTCTTCTAGTCAACGACAACGAGCTGACAAGCTTGCCCAAGGAAATCGGCAAGATGAGTACTTTAGCGGAGCTGGATGCGTCACACAACCGTCTGAACCAAATCCCTATGACCTTGGGCGATTGTGCTGGCTTGAGAGCGCTCGACCTTAGTAATAATCAGCTGGGATTGCTGCCTTTACGTGAGTTTCCTAATTAAACCGTAGACCACGTTTTCAAGGAAATCGGGATGTTGGACCTGCTCTTGACCCAAATGCCCATAATGGCCGTAGGCTTACGGTCCTATCACACATACAACTTTGTTGGCATACATGGGACTTGTTGGTAGTAAGCATCAAATTATGTAAGAGGGTTAGCACTATCTGGCTTCCATAAAGATATTTAAATATATATATATATATATATATATTATTTTCACGATACGTCCCAGAGTTCCGATACAATCAAAAACTCGTGCACACACTTTTCTCTTAGGAATATCCTATCACTGAATGCACCTTTACACAAACAGATTCATTTTAGGGTCTGCTGGTTTACACCAGAAGGTATTTTTTTTACCAGAAGGTAAAAAATCTCCGGGTACAGAATAATAACGCTTTTCGGAGTTTGCTGGGGCTGTCCCGACGCTGCAGTGCGTCAGGTATGTTTGCGGAAGCACGCAAAGATTGCTTCTACACAACAATACGCAAGCGTGCCGCCTCGCTGGTGCGCTGTGTGCGGGCCAGCCCCAACACCCTCCTGTCCACCATTGCGGCCAGGCTTGACTGTCCCTATCTGAGTCGCTGCTCTGGGTTGTATATTGTAGCCTGAAATAAATGGATTTATTTATTATTTATTTCTTCAAGTTTCCGCAATTTTACTACATTTGCACTGTTGCACATAACATGAGTTCCGTTGGAGCATTCCCCATCAGTAGGAATCAAATCCAGACCCTCCGTCCCAACTACCGTTTGTAGCAATAAATAACATCCGCAAAGAGGCCAACAGTAGCAAAGGCTACATCTGGCAGGTGGCCCTGACACATAACCTAAATCATGACTAATGTAATGACACTTCATTCCATTGAATGTAGGAGTGATGATCATGCTGACTGACATTGGGAGTCCTAAATCGTAACATTAACCGTTGCTTGCAGAATGTTGTCCACCGTCCCCCCAAGTACCATTGGTGAAACTTCCGCTGATCCACTTGTCGCTTTTACTGTTATAATCTGCCTGATGCCTATACTCTTGGTATCATCTTTGCTGTGACCAGGTTCGATTCCTGTCGCCAGGCCATGCACCAATGAGTTTTTGAGTTGATATGTCAAAATAATAGATAGTTTACAACATTTGACGGGACGTACTCGTAGTACGGGACGGGAGTACAGGACTGACTGTGTTTAGATTTTATACCTTCCCGAATTTTTTGCAGAGTTAGATCTGCCATGGTCGCGGAATGACACGGTGGGTCCCGTATTCCTATTGTTTATAGTATTCCTCGTCTTGATCTATAAAATAACATAATTTATAGCACACCGTGCGTAAAATGACCACTTTACGCACGCTGCGCGTGCGTAAAGTCGGCATTTTCCGCACTTGTACTATAAAAAATTATACGAAACTCGTGCGAGAAACTTTTTCTCGACTCGTGTGATTGCAGCACTCGCCTTCGGCTCGTGCCGCAAACTCACACTCGTCAGAAAACGATTCATCGCTCTCGTATCGTAATGTACTATTTCAATGCAAGTGCTCGTAAAGGCCCACTTTTTATGCATCAAAACTGAACAGAAAGTCGATTATTTTGCCCTAGGGCTTTATTATTTTTTTTTTTTATTTGTTTACAATGGTTGGCTAACCTGCAGTCTTTCCTGTGTACCATAAATGGTATACTTTTTTTTCCACTGTTTAACGGTTCTGGATACAGTCCTTTTGAGCCAATCATAATTTAAAGTTCACAAGATTATATTTGTTTTATTTCCTCACACTATGCATTGAAAAACGTAGTATGATACACGGGCGTAAGAGCAATAAATTACTCGGTTACGTTTAAATTGTCCTCGTAGTTTATTCCTTTTCGCCCTGGTAGCATAAACTACTATTTTAGATCAGAAACATTGTACAACCCAATTTTTTAAACCGGGCACTACGAGCTGTCAAAATCACTATTGAATTCACAGCCCGCATGAGGATTGCACAGTTAAAAAAATAGTATTTTATCAGGCTTTTTACTGATTTAACGAGCTCCACGCATGATACTCTTAAATGTAGAATTTATTGATTGATTGGAATGACAGATATCGTCAGTTCGATTTATTCTTAAAATGTTCAGTTTAAAGGCACTGAAAAACCACAACGTCGTATTAAAAAGCGTAAAAATGTATGAACTGATGAGACCTGCCATTCTAATCAAGCTATAATGTACGGGGTATAGTGTGAAATCAATGAGCCATATAACTCCGCATAAACCCACAAAAGCCAGCCACTCGGAAAGAATCACTAGTTAGCATGAAATCATAAAATCCAACTACATTTCATAGTCTAGTTCACCCTTATTGGTTCTTTGTATTCATGCGCGTATCTCAATTCTGCGGCTTTACAGAAAACGTTTGCCGTGAAATTATGCAGATTTTATAGTGTTCAGTTAGTTAGAGTGCAGGAGTGCAATTTTTTTTTTTACAATTTGTATTAAGAGTTTAGTCTGAACTTGTTTTGTAGAAAACAAATCTGTCCAAAAACTATCTTCAAGCAGTGGCGTGCACAGAGTTTTTACACAGGGTAGACATAAAAACCGGTCAAGTGCGAGTCAGACTCGCGTACCTAAAGTTCCGTATCGTGGATGAAAAATGTAATTTTGTTTTCGTGAATTTCTAAACTGCTATATTATTCCTGTAATCTTTACGTAAACACATATTACCATGATTTTTTTTTATTTTTCGATCAACCAATTTTAGAGATAAGTTGAGGGACATCAATTTTTTTTGTAGTTTTTCGAGGATTTCCCAAAATAGAGGCAAGTAAATATAGCTAAGCGACATCGTTCCAAACAGTTTGGTTATTTGAACATAACAAGCAGGGAAACAAAACAGTCGATTAGTATGTTTACAACCTGTCAGCCAGTTAAATGTTTCATATTGTTTTGGATTGAATTTTCTAGTTGCTTTACCTTTTATTTGAATCCGGTACGAAGCGGCTTTTCTCGATTACTTCTTTTTTTTTCAGCATAACACAGTTTTGAAAACGTACCATTTCTTAATTTTTGCACACACACATTCCCAGCACAACTTTCACAGTAGTTACTACCACCACTAGCCATTTTTTGCAATTTTTAGAACCAATTTTATTTTATTTATACTGCTTGTCATCAATTTGCGTAACGAACGAACGCAAAACAATAATGGATGGCGCCGGCTCAGCTGCTAAGGCGGCTTCGTAAGACTTCGGTAATTTTCGGTGAATGTCGTAAAACTAAAAAGACGTCGTCTTTTTACAGAGTTTTCGCATACCTACATGTCGCACGCAAACAAGCAAAAGCTTTTGCATTTGTGTGCCATGTACTTACAGTAACGCACACAACAAAGATACTGTTGGAATAATGACCCACACATAAAAGCCGGTACTAGCCGGTACTGGCCGGTAGCCACCATTCCGCGATGGCTGGTCCGAAATTGAATTACAACGAATCATAAGCCATTCACTTCATAGTCTTTCGTAATCGATTTTAGCGATGTAATTCTATTTCGGAATGCTCGAGCATAGATACTTTATCTATGGCTGGAGTGAGCGAGCGAATCGCAGCTGTGAACTGAGACTCGCAGTTCCCGCTAATGACAATAGATGGCGGTCGGTGTGGCTACACTTTTTTTTTTACGATATGCGTAAAAATGCGTAAATGATGTGTATTTGTCAGGGTAGACAGTGTCTTTTTGTCTGTATGGACTGCAGGCCACTGTCTTCAAGTGAACCTAAAGTTAAGCCTCAGTGTCCGTATGTCCTTTTGCGGCATAACTACAACTTCGCCGATTGGTTTTTGGTTGTTTGTCAATAATTACACCGGTAAAGATAAATATCATTAGAGTGCATTACAAACCAGAAAATATCAATCAGAATCAAATCCAAAAAAAAGAATTTGAAAAAATTCCTCGGGCCAGGATTCGAACCTGCGACCAGAAAATATCAATCAGAAACAAATCCAAAGACAAGAATTTGAAAAAATTCCCCGGGCCAGGATTCGAACCTGCGACCTCTTGTTATCAAGACAAGCGCGCTACCAATTGCGCCACCGAGGTTTCTGATTGATATTTTCTGGTTTGTAATGCACTCTAATAATATTTAGAGTATTCATAGCGATGGATTTCGCAAAATAAACATAGTCCCGGTAAAGATACTAAAAATCTTCTCACATATTGAAAAAGCATGTTTCAAATAAAGCGTCTTTACAACTAGAGAATATGTTTTTACATTTATAGAACATACAATTTGCATTTAAAAGAACAATTTTACGCCGTTTCCTAAACGCCGGGGTAAAGGTAAAAATTAACTGTCACCCTTTCTACAACCACCCGCATAAAAACGAACAGCTCGAAGTTTTGCCAGAAATATAAAATTCACTTTGACAGTTAAATTTTACATTTACCCGGGCGGGCGTTTAGGAACGCAACTCTAATGTAGTTTTCGTTTATATAAGCCGCATTTTAAAGATAGATATATGCAATAACTCGTTTGTTAGTCTTCCACCATACTCTTCAACTAAAACTCCACAAATGTCGTCTTCCAGAGATCACATACCTTCGGCTGGAGCACCTGGATGTGAGCTGCAACTGTATCTCCTCGTTACCGCTGGAACTGCGCAACATGAGCTCGCTGGTTACCCTCGAGTTGGACAATAACCCCCTCGTCTCACCACCCACCACGGTAAGGTTCCATTTATAAATGGTCGAAAACTATTTAGTGTCTCTGGCGTGTTAAAAGAGGCTGAGCTGTGGCAGTTTAGTGTCTCTGACGTGTTAAAAGAGGCTGAGCTGTGGCTATTTAGTGTCTCTGACGTGTTAAAAGAGGCTGAGCTGTGGCTGTTTAGTGTCTCTGACGTGTTAAAAGAGGCTGAGCTGTGGCTGTTTAGTGTCTCTGACGTGTTAAAAGAGGCTGAGCTGTGGCTATTTAGTGTCTCTGACGTGTTAAAAGAGGCTGAGCTGTGGCTATTTAGTGTCTCTGACGTGTTAAAAGAGGCTAAGCTGTGGCTATTTAGTGTCTCTGACGTGTTAAAAGAGGCTGAGCTGTGGCTATTTAGTGTCTCTGACGTATTAAAAGAGGCTGAGCTGTGGCTGGTTAGTGTCTCTGACGTGTTAAAATAGGCTGAGCTGTGGCTGTTTAGTGTCTCTGACGTGTTAAAAGAGGCTGAGCTGTGGCTATTTAGTGTCTCTGACGTGTTAAAAGAGGCTGAGCTGTGGCTATTTAGTGTCTCTGACGTGTTAAAAGAGGCTGAGCTGTGGCTATTTAGTGTCTCTGACGTGTTAAAAGAGGCTGAGCTGTGGCTATTTAGTGTCTCTGACGTGTTAAAAGAGGCTGAGCTGTGGCTATTTAGTGTCTCTGATGTATTAAAAGAGGCTGAGCTGTGGCTGGTTAGTGTCTCTGACGTGTTAAAAGAGGCTGAGCTGTGGCTGTTTAGTGTCTCTGACGTGTTAAAAGAGGCTGAGCTGTGGCTATTTAGTGTCTCTGACGTGTTAAAAGAGGCTGAGCTGTGGCTGTTTAGTGTCTCTGACGTGTTAAAAGAGGCTGAGCTGTGGCTATTTAGTGTCTCTGACGTGTTAAAAGAGGCTGAGCTGTGGCTGTTTAGTGTCTCTGACGTGTTAAAAGAGGCTGAGCTGTGGCTATTTAGTGTCTCTGACGTGTTAAAAGAGGCTGAGCTGTGGCTATTTAGTGTCTCTGACGTGTTAAAAGAGGCTGAGCTGTGGCTGTTTAGTGTCTCTGACGTGTTAAAAGAGGCTGAGCTGTGGCTATTTAGTGTCTCTGACGTGTTAAAAGAGGCTGAGCTGTGGCTATTTAGTGTCTCTGACGTGTTAAAAGAGGCTGAGCTGTGGCTATTTAGTGTCTCTGACGTGTTAAAAGAGGCTGAGCTGTGGCTGTTTAGTGTCTCTGACGTGTTAAAAGAGGCTGAGCTGTGGCTATTTAGTGTCTCTGACGTGTTAAAAGAGGCTGAGCTGTGGCTATTTAGTGTCACTGACGTGTTAAAAGAGGCTGAGCTGTGGCTATTTAGTGTCACTGACGTGTTAAAAGAGGCTGAGCTGTGGCTGTTTAGTGTCTCTGACGTGTTAAAAGAGGCTGAGCTGTGGCTATTTAGTGTCTCTGACGTGTTAAAAGAGGCTGAGCTGTGGCTATTTAGTGTCTCTGACGTGTTAAAAGAGGCTGAGCTGTGGCTATTTAGTGTCACTGACGTGTTAAAAGAGGCTGAGCTGTGGCTGTTTAGTGTCTCTGACGTGTTAAAAGAGGCTGAGATGTGGCTATTTAGTGTCTCTGACGAGTTAAAAGAGGCTGAGCTGTGGCTGTTTAGTGTCTCTGACGTGTTAAAAGAGGCTGAGCTGTGGCTATTTAGTGTCTCTGACGTGTTTAAAGAGGCTGAGCTGTGGCTATTTTACCAGTGTAAAAGTGTCTCCCAGTCCTGTTGTGTTAAACGTTGATAATTAAAGTCTATGTTATACGCTTAAAAAGTACTGCACTGATTTCCATTGCTTCTTTTGGCTCTTAAGTTGTTAGTTGAGATGATTACGTAGAAATTTAGCAGGAGAATATTTTTGGAAACCAGGAAAAATGAAAGAATCTATGTTGACTGAAAATTTAAACAATCATATAAAGGAATTCGTTTAATGTGCAAGATTTACACTTTTACTAATTGTGATTTTCAACACTATTATGTACATACATTAGTGCAAATAGATTCTTGTTTACTCCAATTCCATGTGAAACTAACATGTGCACCCGATTTCACACCTCAGTTCGATACACTGTGCTTGCTTACAGTTTCTATTCTATTGTGTCATTAGCACTATTATTATCGTCGTCTCACAAGCAATCACTTTCATTTTTAACCAATAATCGTAGCGGGAATAATCAGGCCCGGACTTAGAGACCCAGTGCCCCTAGGCACTTGACATTTGGGGCCCTATTCACCAGCTATTCCATAGAAAAGTTACATAGCTACCCCACCAAAATGTATGAAACAACAGATTTTTAACTCGATTTCTCAATTTTGTTTCACGGAAAGTTTTCGGCATCCACGACTTCATCTTAACAACCTTTATGAGGTGAAATTTAATCAACCGCCCGAATTCATACTGGAAACTTGGTTAGTGATCTGGAACAATGTTGAATGATCCTTCAGGTGAAATTCGAAAACAATTTTTTTTTGCTCCCTTACTGCCTAGTAATTGTATTTGAACTTGTCCAGCTCGTAAGGAAACAATTTTTTTTTATGATTTCGAAAAAAGTGTCATTGACCTTGTTCCTGATCACTGACCGAGTCTCCAGTATGAATTCGGGCGGTTGATTTAATTTCACCTTGTATATGTCACTATATTTATGTCATCGGTCGTCATACGTGGCGTATAATATTCTCCGTAATGTTTTTTCTTTATAATTCTATTTCCGGGGTAGATGAGGACCCTAGGCTACCTGGGCCCCTAGGCCCGGACCTTGTAGGACTATTAGAGGATATTCGGGGCTGGGAATTATCTAGGAAATCGGAATAAAAATAGGGGATTTTATAAATCATCTTCACGTACTTTTAGTACTAGCATTTCATTTGAATTAATCCTTGAAAATCATACTATTTATGAGAGTAAACCCCGGCCCATGAAGACCTGGGAGTAACCTGCCAATTAATGGCTTACCTCATCCAAGCCCGTTTTATCTGAGATTTGGGAGCTCTTATATCAAACTCGACATACTCGCCGAATTTCAACTTTTCTTTTAACTCTTTTAGGTCTGTATGCGCGGTAAAGTCCACATCTTCAAATACCTAGAAAACGTAGCGAACAAGGACAGCCTACCGGCTCACAGGCGGATCGAGGACACCAGGAGATCCACCAAACATAACTCGTACTTGGCCGGTACACCGCAGAGTGCCACTCACCAGATCACGTCCGGCAATGCGACGATAGACTGCTTGAGACACAGACAGCGGCACGCGGTGGATAGTGGATACAGTACCGACGGTGTTGATAAGCGGTGGTCCAATGAGGGTGAGTTTTCTGTAGGACTTTTCAGGTTCGTTGTCTTATTGTTCGAACGAATATCCATATAAATAATATTAGGTCTTTACATATGAAATTGCTGTTTTCTATAGAGAATTTGAAGGAAACTCAATTTTCAGTACTAACATTTTTGCATTTTTTATAGGAATGACAAATCCAAATTGTGTCTTTTCTTATGTGTATGAATCAGACAACGTTAAGCTGACAGCAACATTAATAAAAATTTTGAAAAGTGTCAATTGTAAAAAATCATTACTGGTGAATCTTATCATAGAAATGGATGGCATTTAGTACGAACTGTTTTTGAAGATTTAATTTTTATAATCAAACTGAAAATAAAAACAAAATTTCATACTTATATGTAAAACCTTGAAATGAACTTTCAAACAAAAAATAAATAATTGAAATAGCTATTGAATTACAGGAATTATGAACTCATGAATATGTACGAAAATTTCGGCAATTTCATAGGTAAATGCATATAAAGTCTAAATGAGCACTTCATTTTGCATCAATGAGGAATGAACTCTATGAGGTTTCCTTTTAGCTTAAAATAGTGCGCTCTCAGCCGTGGCTGTTACGGCTGTTCGTGATTTTTTTCTATCGAGTTATTGCGTTTTTGCTAAGACGTGCCCATCAGAAGTGTAGTCTACTATCTATATTATTTTTATTAAACCGATTGACCAAGTTACGCAATGTGACGTGGTCATTTGAAGTTGTGCATCTGACATACGGGCCCTGTTCTTGCTGTTGTTCCATATTTGTGCCTGAAGTACGGCTATAGAGCTCACCACCCATCACGCTGAACGTAATAATCGTCGATAAAACGTGCGTGGACTGTGTGACTTGCACTTCACTGTCCGTATTCGGGAACACTTCTGACACCACCTTGTAGATTAATGTCGTGACGTTGTATTTGTTTCTATTTCCAGCGGCGGGCGAGGCAGGTGGTGGCGGATCAGGTCGCTCGACGCCCAGCACTCCATCGACCCTGTCTCCCGGTGCAGCATTATCCAGGGCTCAGTCTTTGTCCAGCGAGTCTCCGTTGGCTCCACTCACGCCTCTGCTCTCCGGGTATGTGTTGCCATATTTGTTGAATATTCCTCAATATTTATGTAGTAGCAGCGGGTCTACCGCGTAATTCTGATTTTCATCAACATCAACTTGAGATTGAAATTTGACGTGCGTGCAAAAGAGATGGCATGTTAGGCGGACGTTGTCGCACGCACGTCAAATTTCAATCTCAAGTTGATGTTGATGAAAATCAGAATTACGCGGTAGACCCGCTGTAGCTACAGATGACGGCTATCGATGGCCAAGAAGACCAAAAAGACGATGGCGGGACGATCTCCATTTATCTTTATCAGGGCGGTCGGAAGTAGTACAAACAGCGATATATGGTATCAGCAAGGGGAGGCCTTTGCCCAGCAGTAGGACACTTTATAGGCTACATAAAAAAATGTAGTCCTGCCATAAATTCTGTCCCACATGAAGTACCATATAATGGAAATCTGCTCAAAATGTCCACCTTTTACCTTTACACATTTCTTCAAACTGCCACTCGTCTAACACTGCACAGTTTTTACAGGTCAATAACTACCACTGCTTTCACTCAATCAGTTTTGTACATGAGTATATAGTTTAGTACTATAAAATTTGAACATTTCGTCTGTAACCTTGATCCGTTTGTGTGTAAGGCTATAACAGCGACACAGTTCTCTTTCCGACCCCCCACTCAATTATCAATAATTTTGAACTTCAAGTGACATAAGGTCCCCCACCCAAAACTTTTTAAGTTATCACTAAAATTGGTTTTAATTCATTACAAAAGGAAAGGACAGAACTTATGGCTGGATTACGTATTAGTTTCGGCAAGACTGCCTTCGTCAAGACAGCGACGTCCCACCTCACTACTTCCGAATGATACTAAAAGAATAATTTGCATTATTGTTTGATAATTCATTTACAACAAAGTATGATTGTAATATTAACAAAACTCGCGTGAGCTGACATACTAAATTATTATTACATACGGCTTGAACACTCACGTGTGATTGTTGTTGACTATATGCCAACCGTTTTACCGATACAATTTCGGCATTATCAGGGCGAGTGTCGTTCTTAGAACGACGACGCGGCGTTCACCGTCGTTGTCAAACGGGCACTGGCAGCCGCCGATCGGCGAGCTTGTCTCAAATACCGTTTTTGTAGTTAAACCAAGTCGTTATCAGTGTGGTTTTTTTAGATATTTGATGGTGTTTTGCTAGAAATACAACTTTAGCGGAATGAGCATTATAAATTATGTAGCATTTTATTTGTAAACTTTTCTATTGTAGCCAGTTTTGATGTTTATTTTGTTTTCATTTGCGGTGGCCGAAACAGAGGTAAAGTTATTGCCTGACTGAATGTTCACGATCATCGATACCATCAGTCCTTCTACTTCATTTGTATACTGTTCTCCTTAGTTCTTTATTTTGTTTAGTACCTACTAGGGGCTACACTCAAAATACTTTCATAGATGTACGCAATGTCTGGGTCTCTCATTGGGCATTTATCCAATCCGGAATGCATCTAAGTATCAGTAGCGTGCATAGAACTTTTTTCCGGAAAAGCAACCAGAAGGTCAAGTTTGACAATAAAAAATATAAAAAAATTTAAATAACACTTTGAAAAAAAAAAGTTTGTTTGACGCCACGCGCCAGGGTAGGCACTCCCTACCCTAGAGTGAACATTTTCATACAAACTTTTTTTTTTTCAAAGTGTTATTTAAATTTTTTCATATTTTTTTGAATGAATGAATGAATAAACACTTTATTGCACAGAAAATTAAAATAAAACACAGAATACAGAATAACAAAAGGCAAGGGCAGACTTATTCCTTAAAGAAATTTCTTCCAGTCAACCGATGATGGCGCGGAGAAAGAAAAAATTACAAGTGAGGTTATATTTGTGCAATTTTTTTTTAACTGTCAAACTTGACTTTCTTATTGCTTTTCCGGAAAAAAAATTTATGCACGCCTCTGCTAAGTATTATAGTGAAATCGGCTTATTGGTTTTAAACTACGCCGCCGTGGGCAGAAATAAAGACTTCTTAGTATAGTAGATAAGCTCTACTATAATTTTTTTTTAAAGATGCCAAGGTTTTGTTTCATTACGCACCCTTAAATGTAACTACGTACTCGATACTTCGATTGATCGATGTACAAGTGTTTTGAGATAAGCCCCCCTTTGTTTTGTTTATTATTTAACCCCTCTATTGTCCCTTTCAGCCTCCGTATTTCACCCGAAGGGAACATGTCTAACGGCGACGATAAGAGTAAATTAGCTCATCAGCAGACGTACAGGTATACATCGTTCATTCAGCACCGCACTCGCTACATTACGCACTTCTTAGCTTGGTTATTGTGATATGTGAAATCTGTTTAAAGTTACTAAACCAGCGCCTAGATTATGTATCTTCGAATCGGTTGCCAAGTATTAAAAACATAGATATGTTACAGGTAAAACCCGTTTTAACTAGTAGAAACTAGTTCTAACTGAAAGCCTTTGTTACAACTAGATTTGACTATTTAGTACTAGAATTTAACTCTTAGAGAAATTTTGATTCAAGCTAAAACTAGTTTTACCTTGGAAAAACTAGTTCTAACTAAATGATTCAGTTAAAACACAGTAATTCTATTACAAGTATTGAGGGTCGCCTCGCTCCGTTCCGCTTCGGTTGGCTTCCAATATGTACTTACATGTAAACCTAACTTACTTAGAACTATTTTTGACTTGAATCAAAATTACTCAATAAATAAATTCTAGTTTTAACTAGTCAAAACTAGTTGTAACAAAGGCTTTCAGTTAGAACTAGTTTTTACTAGTTAAAACGGGTTTAAACTAAAAATGGGTTTTAACTGTAGCAGTATACTATCGAATTCTGATTGTTTAAGGATACGTTCGCACTGAAGTGACGTGACAGTTCGTAAATAGTTCAATAGCCACTGAAGGCAATTTTTTTGGGGGTTGGCAACCAGTTGCATAGATACATAACAGGCCGGCTGATTTTAGGACAAATTAGTTGCAAATCGATTAAAAGGGACGCGTCGCTTTGCTTTGCTTCGCTCGGCTTAGCGGCTCCAGAAGGAATGTTGTTTGGGGCTTGATCTTCACGACTTCGACAAAAGGGACAAACTTATATAGAGCGCGATATAAAATAGTTGTCCTGCTCACTCGTGTAGATTTGTCTCTGATCGTTTGTCAAAGACGTGAAGGATAAGACTGAACGGTTTTGCTTCTAGACCTGCTGTATTGTTGTAGCACAGGTAACCTAAACTAAGGCCTTGTTGTCTTCATCGCTATCCCTTTCAAAGACATTGTGATTAGCTAAAAATGAATGTATTATGATATTTATAGCCAATCACGATACATTTGAAGGCGACAGCGATAGATATTGAAGTTAGACAATAAAGCCCCTGGTTTTGAACATATATTGACCTGACAAGTTTTTGCAACCATACTAGTTTATCACACGCCAAACTGTTGATCCTATTTGACTTGACTAGTAAAAAATATATTAAAATCTTATTTTTGTTACATTCAAAAACAGATTAACATTTATGTGGCTTTGCTTACTTTGGTAACACCTATGTTTATTATAGATATAAATTTTGGCTAAAATCTATTCAAATGAAATGATGAATATTCAAATTATATATATTCAGGTGTTATCAAAATATTCAATAAACTTCCTCGTTTAGACAAATCAAATCATAACATCTCTTTGTATTCCACAGACAATACAAAGAAGCTTTAAGACAGCAGCGAGCCCAAGACATCTACCGACCCAGAACCGACCAACCTTCCCCAGAACTCGACTCCTCACCCCAAAACCAAAGCCCGGTCCACAGATCCCAATCTTCCCCCCACTCTCCCATCAACGGATACACAAGTAACTCCCCTAGTCTTTATTCCAGAACAATATCTTCCAATAGCAGCATAAATACCTCCTCAAATACATCCCAAGTGCCAAACTCCCCCCTCCTACACTCCACTCCCAGAAGAACGCAATCCCAAAACGGGAACATCGATGAAATGGCGAACAAAAGGCCAGTACAAAAAGTCGTGCCGTCGCGAGTCAACAAACTCTACTCTAGTCCAAACGCTGTAAATGGGAACGACTATAACCGCGTAAACGGTTCCCAAAGCGCCGATTCGTACATCAAACCGACATCCCCTACAAAATCTCCATCGAGCACGTTAACCTACAACAGCATAGGTGTTAAAAGTATAAAGAATTGCGGAGAGACGAAATTGCTAACCACAACAGTGTCATATCTTAAAGGCGCGGCGCCGAAGCCTCCTGGAACTAAAATGATTTGGAACAAAGATGGCGGCGCGGCGGATATGCTCAGCTTCACTATGAAGAGGGAGTTTGATAAACAGAAGGAAGAGACTGAACTACTGCAGCAGTTGCGAACGGTGAGGATACTTTATTATTAACATATCGTCACGGTACGAATCCCCGATGGGGTGTCAAAGGTTTCGAGCATGGACTGTCTAGAATCAGAATCAGAACATTTATTTGTACTTAAACCAGTATGGTACACAAATTAGTAGTAGTATAATAATAATTAACGAAGAAGTAACACTAACAAGAACAATAAAATTGACAAAATAAATAAAATAACACAGTAAAATCTTGAAAAATTAACATGTCACTAGTGCATTATATCAAACATTCAATTAGGAAAATAGTTGTTAGAAGAAAATGGTAAAATTAGGTAGGTATAAACAAGCAATGAAAAAGAGACTTAAATATGTATATTACTATTATTAATTATACAATGATGTCCATGTAAGTAAGAATTTTAAATGAACCCTGTTGTTACCAATTATTTTAACGTCCCAATGCAATGGAGCCTCTGCTCGCCATCAGATTTTCCACTAACTCGCGCTGGGAGGTGAATGTCGCTTCTTTATGTAGTAATACTTTATACTCTCTCTCTGGCCGTACTTCGGGCACAAATACACACGACAACTACACAATAAATATTAAAAAAAAAACAGATTTAGGTCACTTTTTTATTATCTGTGCAAGGAGACAATGTTTTCCTTCACCGAAAGTGGTACTACTACATATATCAATTCCAAATAATTCGTTGGTGCATGTTCGAGCGGCAGGACACAAACCTGGGTCTCAAGATTGATAGTCCTGCCAACAACAAATTTAATCAACCTCCCTATTTTTCCTGGAGTCTCGGTTAGTGACCAGGAATAATACTGAATGACCCGTCGGGTGAAATCCGAAAATAGTAGTTTATGCTACAAGGGCTAAAAGGAATAAATTACGAGGACGATTTAAAACACGAGCGTAGCGAGTGTTTTAAACGTAACCGAGTAACTTATTGCTTTTACGCCCGTGTATCATACTACGTTTTTCAATGCATAGTGTGAGGAAATGAAAACAAATATAATCTTGTGAACTTTAAATTATAATTGGCTCAAAAGGATTGTATCCAGAGCCGTTAAACAGTGGAAAAAAAGTATAACATCTATGGTACACAGGAAAGGCTGCAGGTTAGCCAACCATTGCAACAAATTAAAAAAAATAATAATAAAGCCCTAGGGCAAAATAATCGATTTTCTGTTCGGTTATGATGCATAAAAAGTGAGCCTTTACGAGCACATGCATTGAAAAAAAATTTTTGTTCTCTTCGTGCCTATACGTATTTGAACTAGTACAGTTTGTATAGGAACAACACTTTTTTTTACGATTTCGAAAAAAGGGATCGTTGAACCTTGTTCCCGATCACTTGTATATTTGAAACACTCTTTACTCATTACTATTATATTTCGCGTACAAATTGCGAGAGCAATTTTGACCAACCAAGTAATGGTCTCTAAAAAAATACATAATACCATGTTGTTACAAGTTGCACTATTTTCTAAAATTAACTAGCCTTAATACTGAAAGTATCTTTTGTTTTCAAAGCAGAATAATGTATGCCAGTTAATGTTTAATTGTATGGAATGAACAATGTGTTTTCCTTCCAATTCTAAGAAGGTGTGTCTGTGTAATGTGATTACGTATTCGTATTTACAAAATACGGTACTCGAATGTGTGTAAGCAACTCGGTTGTAAGTGTAATCGTACCTCGTGAAGCATATCGTCAGGACGATTGTTTCCGCACTCTTTTTACCGATGATTTTTACGTCCCAACGTGAGCCATATATCGCCGTGCATCGGTCAGAAACGCTTTTAAGAGCATGAAGGTTTACCTTACAGTTTACCTCTTTTCACCGTTTAGCTAGTAGTAAGTAAACAAAACTACAGATAACATGCACAAAAATTCCAAAAATCTCATTAGTTTAAGCTTGATCGACAGGATTCGAACCCGGGTCATAAGATTGAGAGTACGGCCTACCGACTGAGGAACCACGGCTCGTGGACTAAGGACTTATTTTGTTAATATTATGTATGTATACTATGGAAACTTTTAGTTATTTATTTATTTTGATTTATTCAGGACACACACAGTCATGTTAGCACATACATGAAACTCGAGCAGACCTGGAGGTCCCTTGGTAAAATACTGTGATATAAATCTACTTACTGTGTTAACTATTAATTTTGACAAAAGTGTATTAAGACTGTAAGGTAAATAAGTAACTAAATGCATTATATTTACAATCATATTGTTAAATGGTTTACAATTTCTCTTTTGAATGAAGAAAAAGATAATGAGAAAACGTCGATATCGGAAAGGTTATTGTTATAATAAATTGAGCTACGGATGAAGAAAGTGTTCTTTCAAATAATCTGTATGAGCAAAGCGTACATAAAACAAGTTACGAGAACCTGACGAGACTCGAGGAATCTTGAACGGTATTTTGCTAAGCAAAGTAGGAGAATCTATCTTATTATTTATTAATTTGTACAGAAAAGACATAAATAAGAAAGATAACAAACGACGATCTTCCAGTGACCAAAGATTTCAAAAGTAAAGATAAGCCCTTACCGTACTAAGACAGCACCAAAATGTTTCCACCTTTAAATGGGTGACGCTCACACGTTTGGAATCAGTGCTCATCTGAACACAGTGATAGTTGGACGCCTTAAGTGTACTTAAAGTTAACCATTTTAACAACTTTAGGAGTCTGATCAGTTTGCTGATCGTAGACAGATTGCGCACTCATAAGTGTGCGCGCGTCAGCATTATGTTAACGCACACATTCAAAAACAATGCAATAGATTTTAGGTGCCAGGGCTCATCTAAACTTTTTAAATCTTTGGCAGTGACGGTAACTTATGATAAATTGCACTTTCGACATAACTATGATGGCATTTGCCGAAACGTTTCTAAACGCCTGGGTTTTGTGAAAAAATTGTGAGAGGCGGTGTACAGAATAAATAGATACAATTTTTCCGCGGTCTTATCACTAGAAAGCGATCTCTTTCAAGCAACGTTTGAAAAGAGGAACTCTTAAAACAAAATGTGTAGGGGCGGTGTACATAATAACCGCCAATTGAATACTACTTTTATCTTTTGAAATTGTCTATTTATTTTGTTTTTTGATGGGCAATAAAGAATACAGCAAAGCGCAGAGTAGGCCGCCCTCGTGCCCGCTGGACTGACGATCTGAAGGACGTTGCAGGTGGCGGCTGGATGAGGATGACTGAGGACCGCCAAGAGTGGCGTAATATTGGGGAGGCCTATGTCCAGCAGTGGACGAATACGGGCTGATGGATGGATAAAGAATATTGTATTGTATTGTATTAGTTCATTTGAAAATGAAACGTGTTTGTTCTGACTAGTACTCATACTACGGAAACACTATGTTTACCAAATACGACCAATGCTTGAATGAGTCGATTATAAACGCTGAGTCAAAACAAAACTGAGTATTATGGCTACGTGACTCCTTGTTATCCCTTTGTAATGCGTAATATTGCGTAACCTATTGTCATAGAGTGTTCGAGATGCCCCGATACAGACACCAGCAAGTACTTAACCCTTCTAACTTCCATTATCGCTGAAACAATAGATCGTGGCTCGGATTAATGTTACATATAAAACGGCCGAAACGCGCGCTTTTAAATCTCGGCATACCACGGTAGTAGGGGTGCGCCGCAGTTACGAGGCTATGCGAATTTTATTTTTGTCACTGTCACTTCAAGCGAAAAATCGCGCAGTGCGAGACGGGCGGATTTAGGGCAAAAGGGAAAAAAATTAGTTTTATATTTTTATTAAAAAAACTAAAATAGCTAGCAAAATTTCAAATACCAAATCTCTAGATATTGTTGAAACACATCTAATAAAATATGTTTGAGTTCTGCATATGGTTCCTATTCGTCAAACGAGGAGAAAAAGTGTGTTCGAAGACCTCATTTCAACAATTATTTCTATCGAGAAAAATTTATCCAAACATGTTTTCCAATTTCAAAACCCTAGATTATATAGTCGAAATGCATATACCAGAAATTTATTGAAATTTTACGTGTATTTCATGAAATACACAGAAAAGAAACACCCGTATTTTTTTTATGTACGGACGCGGAGTGAGACTCAACCCGATTCGCGCGCATTTATGTGGGCAGCCCTAATGCATGCGCCTGCCGAACGCTGTTTCTAGGACTTAATACTGTTACTTTTCTCTACTGTGATTATAGTAACATTAGAAATCTCTCTATATTCTGGCATTATCATGGGCGCCGGCAGGGTTATTGTCAGGGGGGTGCATCTATCTACCTGTATATTATATGATGTAATACTTATTTGCATTCTTATAATTATCGGAATAAAAACAAGATCATACGTTTGTGCATTTACGTCACGTCAGGTCACGTTCTTTTATATAATAAATTTAAAAAATATAATTTTTTGTATTTTTGTGTATTTTTCTCCAAGACAGGGTGGTGTAGGTGCAACCTCCTCAAAGAGCATTATTGCATACATACATACATATACTCACCACTGTCTCCCAGTAGGGTAGGCAGCGACTAAAGATTTCCATCTGCTATGATCCTGACACACCTCTTTTGCCTCTGCTACGTCCATCAATCTAGTAATACAAGCTCTTCTATTCTGAGCACTTTTGACATTGCCGTTCTTCAATAAGTCGCCAATTTGGTCAACTTATGTCCTTCTAGGGCGGTCTGGTCGAGCTCTACCTTCGACTTGAGCACCATAAATTTCTTTCATCACTCTACTTTCATTCTACCATACCATTTTTCTATTCTAGTCACTACATCATCTTATTATTCTTTCCGTCAACACCAGATAATCGAGTCCCGTCTCAAGATGCAACTTCCGGAACAACTGGCTCCAGTGTTGGCGGACGGCGTGGTGTTGTGTCATCTAGCCAATCACGTGCGGCCGCGGTCCGTGGCATCCGTGCATGTACCCTCGCCTGCACAGGTAAATACTAGACAGGTACGCGACTTACAAATTGGCACTATTAAATAATATAGCAAAATTTCGTACTTACGGCTAAAAGATAAATTAGGAATCTGTCTGCATTAGTTGTTTTTTTCGTGATCAATATAAACCTTACAAACAAAATGCATCTTTGGTACAACCTTGATACTGTGATCTCAAGGTCTGGTCAATGGAACACAACACTCCTACTAAGTTATTTTGAACTTAATCATATTGTCAGAAAGTCTACATTACAACGCTCGCTTCGTTGCCGGTACGCATAATCTGAATTTTCCGAAAAAGCATTTGTTGTAAGAAATGTTTGTCTTGGCAACGGAAAATAATCCATGTTTTCATGTTAAAGCAGTAATTTCAGCCGCCTAGACATAAAACTAATTTATAACTTGAAAAGGCGTCACTTTTAAAAAAAAAATGAAACTATCGATCGAAATGTTGCCAATTAGGTAACTGTCTCGACAACGGAAAGAAAAAGGTCTGAAAAAACATGTCTGTGAGTTTAACATTGATCGGATAAGTAGTTGACTCAGCATATTTAAGCGAAAACCCAAAGGCAAGGCCCTAAAATAATGACCAGATAGCTAGAAACCGATGTTATTTCCGCCATTTTGGCGCTGAGAACTACATGGTTTGCGCAAATAATAACAACCAGCTGCAAATAACATATCATATATATATATATATATATATATATATATGTATTCGTCACAGGTGTGAAGAGAATAGGATCAACTAATCAATGTAATACTACACCGACATTTTATTACGTTGCAATATGCGAAGGTGGTATGTCGCCAGGCACAAATAAAGAGCATTTCGTATCATGCAGAACACGAGACGACAATCTTTGTGAACCTACGAGAATTGAATCCACAGCTCGAGGAATATTACAGTATATAACAGTATACATTTCTCTGTCGCAGCCGAAGTTAACAATGGCGCGTTGCAGACGCAATGTGGACAACTTCCTGGAAGCCTGCAGAAGAATCGGAGTCGAAGAGGTAAGCTTCTTTCTTTACTATTTGTTGGTTCTTATAACTAACTATATATTGGGTGTATCTCCACAGCAACTGTAACGAACCACCAAAAAAATCTCTACAAAACACCGCTGATACTGTAGCTTTGCAAAATTCTATCCGCGGAGATAAGATTTCGTTTTGTAGCAAAAAAAAGCTGTTCTTGCATGCTAGAGTTCTCATGCTTAAGATATATTCAAAATTAAAGACTCACGAAGGTTTGGTTTTAGGAAACGGTTTTCAATTGAATCTGGAGAATATCTGCTTTTAGTAAACGTTCACTGTCTATTATACATTTAATTTAAACTTCCATAAACTTATGAATATATTAATAACTTGCAATATTCCGCTTAACACAAAAAAAAAAAGATTAATATATCCATAAGTTCATGATGGACGTCCGCACAGTAACGCCTACTTCAATCAACTTCCACTAAGTTGACAGTTCCTTTATTCACTTGGGTTCTATGCTATCTGATTGGTTGAACACTCCCACACTTCGTCCCGCGTAGACCATAGGAGTGGGATCTGAATGGAATTTTACTTATAAGGACTGGTTTTTATTTTAAAATATTCGTTTAAACATTTCTAATGACAAATTTGTTGTTGACAACCTCCTGTATCCGATTTGAAAAGCATAAAATCTGTTGTTAGATCGTTTTATTTACTTGTTTGCAAATAACTCTTAATTTATTCTTGCGGTCCGATTTACACTTCAAGCTATCCTTTACGCACTTACTAAAATAAAAAAATCACCTCTTTTGCTACGTGAATGTGAGCAAATATTATCTCGAATCGGACCGTAAGGTATGTTTTGTGCAGAGTTGATAATTTTTAGTTTTGTTGCTAAACTAGTAGAGTATTGTTGCCATAATGATTAAAGCGCTTAAAGTTTGACCGAAACCGTTCTGCCGCACCTTTCGTGCCGCGCGGCGAGGCGGGGGGAGGCACGGAAATAGCATGAGTAGACATGAGATCGATATTTAAAGACTCATGCTACTCTTTCCTTTCCTCCCCCCCGCCTCGCTACGTGACGCCTAAGGTGCGGTACAGCTGTTTAACTTTGGATATCTTGTTAACAATTTTCATTCATGCATTTAGACAACAATTTTCGTTTTGCAGAGTTGAAACCTAGGTAGACTTTTAACCAGTTCTAAGTTATGAGATGCCCTTTTCGGTTTCCCATAACTGGACATTTCGAGTGTTACAGGGTCGTTTTTAACCGTTGACATCCTTTCGCGAGCGCGAAATGACAAAAATAATATTAGAAACTAAGAATCGGGTGGCGTGTGTTGCAGGATGCGATCTGCTCTTCGGAAGACATATTGGGTCAACACGAGGGCGAGGGAGACGGGGATATCTGCCCTCTCGCTCGCACCGTGTTCGCGCTCCTCGCACACGCCACGCCGCAGCGTAAGGATGTCAACCAATCAGATGAGACCATACACGCGCGTGACGCGGCCTACGACCAATCAGAATCCGGCTATTCCGAAGAGTCTTACGCGAGTGAATTCTATGAAAATTCCTACGAAGTGAATTACCAAACCAACAATTATAGGTATACCGAAGAAAGATATATTAGTAACTTCAACTACACGAACGACTACACTCAAAACTACACCATAGATGAGGCTGAAGAGTATCAGTTAAACTATGAGAATAATAACTCGGATTTGCTTCAAGACGTCCACTACTCACCAGTGTACGGGACTAACGCAACTTTGAAGAAGAGAGGACCTTATTTTCACAAAAATAAAGTTCAATTCGTGATGCCGTTTTGTAAAGATGATGGCATTTTTAAAGGTGATGAGTTAGACATCTATGACATGGATGAAGTTGATTTTCCAATAGAATCGAGACCAGAACAAGAGGAGCTGGATCGCTACAACAGAGGAATGATGAATCTCGATATTCAGAATAATTTAAATGAAGAATTGAATAAAGACTTGAACACTGAAACTGATAAGTTAGATGATAACCGACAGCTATTTACATGCCTTTGTCTTGGAACATTCTTTTTATCCGCCATATTGCTTTACTTGTATCCTCTTTAAAGTGTTATGTTTTAAGAATTAACTTGTGCCTTTACAGGTTGAAATAAGAAACACAATAAAATTGTATAAACTAATGTTCAAACAGACCAGTGAAAATGTTATTGTAAAAATTTACAAAACTATCTTAACCTAAAATGTAACTTAGAATAATACTGAGTAATTGTGTATTTCCAAGTAATATTCGCCTTATTTAAATTTATGACAGTAAAACTGATTTTGGTATGGACTTTTTGGCTGTTTTTCAGTATCTTTTTGAATGGAATATCTGTTCTTTTCATTTTAAGATAAAGCCCTGATACCTGATCATAGAAAATATTATGTTGCGTCTGCTTACATCTGCATGTTTGTTAATTTATGATTTTTTACTTCAGTGTAGCTAGCACGCCCCAGAGATATAGCCTCTGTCTATCCTATTTGCGGTCTCACGCATACCGCGTTTGTCATGGTGCGAGAGAGCGAGTATGATGAAAAGATACTGTATCAATCGACGGTGCGTGCTAGACCCCCTGATTTCATGTTTTCTTTCGACGATAATTTTCAAGTACAATTTTATTCTGATATTATACAAAGGGTTAGACATACGTTAGTAGTTAAGTAAGGATGGCGTTGAAATTGTATAAGGAAACGAATTTGTGTTTTAGAAGTTGATTATATTATTCAAGTCTGAATAAATGTTTCCGCCATTTAATGTTTTCTTTCAACGATTATTTCTAGTAGAACTTATTTTTGAAATTGTCAAATGTATTTACGTAAGCATGTGTTGAAATTGTATACGGAATCGAATTGTGTTTTAGAAGTTGATTATTTTATATTCAACTCTGAATAAATGTCTCCGACATTCGATGTTTTCTTTCGACGATTATTTCTAGTACAATTTGAAATTATCAAATGTATTTACGTAAGCATGTGTTGAAATTGTATACGGAAACGAATTTGTGTTTTAGAATTTGATTATCTTATATTCAAGTCTGAATAAAGTCGGATCATTCCGAATTACCGAGGCATTTAAATTTTGTACTTTTTTTAGGTTTAAGATTATTTTTCTTACATTTTATTGGGTTATTCCAGCGATCTCAGTATTAGTATTGGTAAAATGTGAGTGGTTATTATGGTATAAATTTAAGAGTATAGCCAACTCTGCATTGTAAAGTGGTGATTTACAGATTTATTATATAGGTGCAAATACATAAGTCAAATGTAATAATTTAATTGCAAAAATAATGTGCTTTTGTCAAAGATAAACAAGAGAGTACAATTGATATTTTGACCAATTTTATTGGTTGCCCAATAAATCAAATGAGGACATTATTTTTAGCACAAGATCTGACCCGCTTCGGGCAAAGTAACGTTCTCCTTTCTGAGCTAATATACGAACAATATCTATAATCTAAGCTACAAGACAATTGATCTAATAATATTTCTTATAAAATAAGAATAAATATGCCTTATTCGAAACTTCATATCGTTGTTATTATACTAACGAAAAATACGTTAAATTTTAAATTAAATAAGTGGTAGCGGTATGTAGTGATATATATGGAGACTGCATTTGGAGGCTTTTTGCGTAACAATTAGTTATGATAACTGAAAAGACATTATTTTAAATTTTCTTTTGACAAAATATAACATGTATTCCTAAGTGAAGCCAACCAGCTGTTGAATGATGCCAATAAAGAAAGTAATATTTAAATTTTAAATGGTACATATTTATAAATATTATACAGTTTTTATATGCATTTACCATATGTATCTTTTTGTGTAATTCCAAAGATGTTAACATTTTTAAGACTGTCTGTTTTGCGCTATGATATGTTGTATCTTTTATTTTTGCTTAGAGATTAAATGCTCTTAAGATTTTATGCTGCATTTACTCTGAATTCTCGAAATATCTACGTTTTTTTTTTCAGTTCGTCGACTTTTGTCGTGATTTTGTTTTGGTTTTTGTTTAGTCTATTAATTTTTCTTGTCTATGTCTGATTTACTTCTGAAATAAGTTTCAAATACAAATGTTATTTTTGAGCTTTAACTTTACGAGTACAATGTTAATGTTAAGTATAGAGTACAATTATACATATTAATATATAATTTAAACGCTTGCATAGTAATATATTTATTAGCTTATGGTGCTTGGGTACTTACTTATTTGTGTAGATTATATAGACTGGATTAATATGACCTTTAATTTTATTACATTTATTTAGTAAACTATATGCTAGATTGAAATCAGGCAACAATCCAGGATATAATTTGTATAAGTGATGTAACAATATTAAAGTCATGCTAAACCAGTCGCTTATTGCATTATTCCAGTATATTTAGGACTTATTTATATTTAATATAAACATATAAAAAGTGCGTATTGTTTATATTGTTAGATTTCTTTAAAAGAAACAGTATTATATGATTTCATGTTTTCAATAAGAATTTGCTCGTGTGGTTGCTTTTTTTTATGAAGTGTATGAATCTTCTTTAAGAGCGGTTTCGCAGCCGGATTGTGAAATACCCGCCTTTTTCTTATTAATCGAAACGGAACACTGAAATTAAAAATTCACTCAATAGTTATTCAACAAAACCTTATTACCTATGTATTGTGTATGTTGCTATCGCAAAGATTCCGTTGGTTTCTGTAAATTAGAACAGAATTCTAATTAACAGAAAAATGGGAATTTTGCGATAGCAACATACACAATACATGTTTTTATTTGTGCAATAAAGAATTTTTAATAATAATAAAACATATTATAAAAGAACGCCATCTATCAAATGACTTATGCAGACACTGTAGCAGCGCTTCAGAAACTATTCAGCATATTACGGGAGCTTGTAAAACTATAGTTCAAACGGACTACAAGCACCGGCATGACCAAGTTGCTTCTATTTTACACCAACACTTTGCATACAAGAATAAATTTATAGACCAAAAGACCCCATATTATAAATACAAACCTGAAAAAATTCTCGAAAATAACGTTTTGAAAATATACTGGGACCGCACAATCATAACAGATAAAACAGTACATTTTAACCGACCGGACATTACCATTCACGACAAACAAAAGAACACAGTTTACTTGATAGATATAGCGATACCCAATACTCACAATCTGCAATCGACACACACAGAAAAAATAAGCAAGTACAAAGATCTGGCTATGGAAATTAAAACACAATGGCGTGTAAACACTGTTAAAATAGTCCCTATCGTAATATCAACTACAGGTGTTATTCCTAAAAATCTTGTGACTAGTTTAAATACTTTGGATATCCCGACTCATACAATTTATCTTCTGCAAAAAGCTGTAATTCTGAACACCTGTCGTATCACAAGAAAATTCCTACAGTCTAACTCATCCCAGAACACATACCTATTCATGTAAACTACTCTGCACTTGGCCTCGGTCCGTGCCACTTTTACCTCTTAGAAAAAGAGAGAAATTAAGAATAAAAATAATAATGATAATAATAATAATACATATGAAAATGAAAATGAAAAATATTTTATTTCACATAAACAGTTTTACAATTGAAGCAGCATTCAGTGGCTCCCAGACTAGACCATAGAGAGTGTGTACCATGGGTGCCGGTAAACAGATTACAATATTAATGATATGTAATAAGGTTTTGTTGAATAACTATTAAGTGAAGTTTGAATTTAAGTGTTCTGTTTCGATTAATAATAAAAAGGCGGGTTTTTCAAAATCCGGCTGCGAAACCGCTCTTAACTACTTATTCCTTTTTCTCTATCAGTGTCTGTATTTCATGCACATTTCCGTTTTATCCACCGATGAAAGATTCCTTTTGTATAAGATTTAATTGCTATTGTTTTTGTACTTGATTAAATTATTTAGGTTTGAAGAATTTACTATTTCATGTGTACTTAACATGTTTTTCATATGATTTAAGCTAATAAATTTCTAATTGGCATCTGTGTGGTTTCATTTAAAAAAACAAGAAAAACAGATTTTAGATGATCAAAATGGGGAGTGCAGTAAACCAATCAGCCAGCGATGTCCATTAGCGTAATAAAAGGGGGGTTACGCCCCCTGGCAGCTTCGCCCCCCTCCTGGCGGCTAAGTGGCCCACCTAGACTTTCACTACCATTCACAAAAATTACCAATAGTAAGAGTACAATATAAAACATTCCGTTCCGAAAAAAAGAAGGTCCATATGTACTTACCTACTCAAGTAATTGATGAACGCGATGATTCAAAATTAAATTTTTCCCTCCACCATCGCCATCCACTCGTCACGGTTCGTTAATAGCCTGATCTGAACCTTTTTTGCATGGAATAATTTAAAATACACATACTCGTACTAGATAATGGTGTCGATTCGGCGCAACACAAGTTAACTTATTTGACAGGACTAACCTTATTTTGAGCATCCTGTCTTTGTCTTTTCGATACATAAAGAAAAAGACAGAACGCTTAAATTAAGTTTAGTCCTGTCAGATAAGTTAAATCGTGTTACCCCGAATCGACACCATTACCTTGTGTTCCAAGATTGTTGATACAAGTGAAATTAATACAACATCAGCGTGGTCTGTAATGTTTAAAGCGCAAAGTTATAGTCCATAGTGTTAGCATAGCACTGCTCTTCCTCAAAATCGTCTGTGTAGACCACAGGTGGTGTATACCTACTGACAATAGATGTAAAGGTAATAATAAAATAACTATGTATATATATATAAGTAAGCATGCTAAAAGTGCTATCTGCAATTTTGGAACGTAGGGCTAGTATAGCAATAGGCAGTAATATTGTAGTCTATCGGCAATTCAGTCAAAAGTCCTCTTCTATTTCTCGTGTATCGTAAATACCACTTGTTCCCGGCTTTCAAACTAAAACAGGCTGATTTGTTATCTAGAGATTACGAGGAATCCAAAAATACCTGTTTTAGGTATACAGCAGCTCGTGACCACGACTTTTGTCATTAAATTACAATAATTGCATTTTTTAAATATAATTATATAGGTAAATGAGACACAATTATTGTAAGATTTCACTATATTTCGGGCCCCACTGGGCCCGGCATCAGGATGACATCGGATGACAGATAATATTTACAAGATGACAATGAGAATAACAAAATAAAAAATATTAAAAAAACGAAAAACTACTTTCTTAAAAACTAAATTTTTTGATTGAAGTTAGGATGTGCATGTAGGTGGGTGGCACAGAAACAGAAGGTATTTGTGTGCGTGTGGGAGGATTTGTGTGGTGGATTGAGAGAGAATGTTAAATTGTGTGTGTTTTAAGTTTAGTCTAGAATGATTGATTTTTTTGAGTCAGGTGTTTGTAATGGTTTTTGTATAAGTCTGTCTGTAAATCAGTGCTATCTCTTTAGTCCAGGGTCGTAATGAGCACCAAGCGACCAGATCTAAGACGACTCCCAGGTCCTTAGCTGAATATCATTCAGCGGTGGGTGGAATAATTTTATAATGCGGACGGTGAAGCAGTCGTCGAATGGTTTGCTGTGTAGGCGGGTATGAGTTTGGATGGGTAGTGTATTATTATGTATGTTTGTTTTCACAAATCCTCCCACACGCACACAAACACCTTCTGTTTCTATTCCACCCACATGCACATCCTCACTTCAATCAAAAACTAGTTTTTAAGAAAGTAGTTTTTCCTTTTTTTAATATTTTTTATTTTATTATTCTCATTGTCTATAAATATTATCTGTCATTCTGTCACCATTATTACTCCAACTGATGCCGGGCCCAGTGGGCCCCGAAATATATCTTGGACTCTATTGTGATATCTTATAATATGTGTCTCATTTATAATATACAGGGTGGAAAAAATGAAAGGGCCCTGGAGGGGAACTACCTTAAATCCTTTGGTTAGCTCATTTTACTGAAAGGAAACATTCCTTTATTTTTTAAAAGAAACAAAACTGCATTCAAAGATCTTCTAAAATTTGCTTGTTTCACCCGGGAACTGAACCAACTAAAAATTTAAAAAATAAACCCTCGCTATTTTATTATACAAATCGGTAGGATTATTGTTCAGGATAAAATTTGTCTACTAAACTAAAGTCTCACACTCATCTGTTGTACGAGATACCCATAAAATTGAATATTTATTACAAGTTCTTTATTAACAAAACCTAGTACTGTTCACTTGTAAAGTAATAATTATACGCCATTATTACACAATGACAGCACGGAATGAAAGCAAAACAAAACAAAATTTGAATTTCGAACGAATACTTTTATCGATTTTAAAAATGTTGAAAGTTATGTTTCGAACTTCAAATTTGTTGCTCCGCGTTGCAAAAAATATACGTTCCTTTTTTAAACTTTTCGTCAGTACGCCTAGTGCAAGAAGTAATTGTGCTCTGCATACATTTATTATTACCATCTAATGATTTTCTTATTGAAGTCTTCAACAAGGTACTTAAGATAAATAACATTAGCAAGCTTGTACTTCATACGATGTCTTTGGATGTAAGAGAGATAAGAAAATTATAACGTGTCATTTACTTGTTACAAGTGAACAGTACTAGGTATTGTTAACAAAGAACTTGTAATAAATATTTAATTTCATGAGTATCTCGTACAACAGATGAGTGTAAGACCAAATGTTTATTAGACAAATGTTATTCTGAACAATAATCCTACCGATTCGTATGATAAAATAGCGAGGGTTTTTTTTTAAATTTTTAGTTGGTTCGATTCCCGGTTGAGACAAGCGAATTTCAGAATATCTTTGAATGCAGTTTTGTTTCTTTTAAAAAATAAAGGAATGTTTCCTTTCAGTAAAATGAGCTAACTAAAGGATTTAAGGTAGTTCCCCTCCAGGGCCCTTAAATTTTTTCCACCCTGTATAATTATATTTATACCTATATAATTATATATAAAAAAAATGCATTTGGTTGATATTAATCCTGTGTGAAATTGAAAATCACTCCACCAATTTGCACTTGATTACAGAAGCTGATGTGCTGCGCAGCTGACGTTCTAGAAGGCAAAGGCACAGTCCAAGTAGCGATCACAGTGACAGAACTCCTGCGCCGCCAATCTCCGCCCCGCGCGTCCCCGCTCTCCCCACCGGCGCCTGCTGCCTCAGCGCACGCTAGCGCCACCTAGCGGACGCCTCTCGCGTTAGCGCCCGACTCTGCGCTCGCGTTGTAGTTACAAGGTCCGACACTAGAGGTCATGTGTACAAAATAACTGTTGGGAAAACAATGAAGATGGAATAACTGATATTCTTAAGTGTAATCCGGCTCTGGTTATATGTGAAATAAAGTTTGCTGGCTCAAATTGTACATAAGAAAGTATTTTTTGATAAAGCTGCTGTAGAAGTCAACAATGGGCATTGCATATAATTGCTGTATATCAGTTTTGAACAAGAGATCTATTGTATATAGTTTGTAACCTTAGACAATACGGCCCAGAAAGACGTCTATTGTTCAACATCTTGCGTACAAATAATTCTGTCAACAATCGAAACGGGATACTGCAATCCAATTGGCTCTTCTAATCTTACTTATAGCGCCACAAACTTATCTTTCCCGAAGACGAAGACTCTAACTTAATGAATATACAAGCCATTTTGGCCTACCGAAATATACAATTTTGGAGTGGCGAATTGTATCTGCTGGTTCAGTCAGATGTGTTAACAGAAATCGGTCGCCTGTTATGAGGAGTCTATAGGCTGTATTCGTCTATGTTTGTAACTATCTATGCTATGAAGTAACCAAACTGATAGTTGAAATAACGTTCACGGCGCGAAGATAAGGAAAATAAAGAAGGAAAAAAAAAACAGTAAATGTTCAACGTAAATAACTTAGCAAGTAAACTTCTTATGAAATAATGTACGTATTTTAAACAAATTTCGAACATTGTGTTTCTACGAAATAAACATCTGCTAAAGATAATTATTATACACATAGAAATCTACGCCAGTATTCGTGTTGTCGAAAACGGCCGATCAAGACCTCTAAACATTGCACTAGCATTTGGAAACTTATTAAGAGAAAATAGAAGTCAAGGTCATTTTAGAACATGTCCAAACAATCGAAACCGAAAGCAATTAAATTAATCGTAAGCAGACTGGAAGTGCACCATGTGTCATGGAATTGTATAGAGGTGAGTTACACACCTTTTTTGGGTGATTTTTCGTTCATCAGTATAAACATATAACATACTCTATGTAGAAATATCGTTTTTCAAACGCTCAGAAACATGTTTTTTGCCGAAGAAAGGCGAAGATTCCCATGTGTATTATTATGTTTGGACTGTGTGTATGACTGTAAATTATTGTCCAAAAAACTTTCGATCACAATCAATATTGTTATATAAACATTATTTAAAATGACATCTAATATAGTTTGAAATTTTCTCATAAGGTGCTTGATCTATGCACAAATGAACTAAACACGAATTTACTAGTGAACTTTTACATATGTTATTCGAATCATTGCGTAGTGAAATCTTTCTCATCAAGTGCCTCGCTTGTATTAGCGATGTTGAACTCTTTAACCACAGCTATAAAGTTGAAAATCGACTGTCCTTACACGCTGCTGTAATCAGGATTGAGTGCACTGATTATCTAATCTTATAAATTCAATTAAACTGAAACCACTTGTTTACCCCGATTTTCGTCTTTATGCAGTTGCTATAAGAAAATCGTTGTCTACTCAGGGTAAATAAAAGTTGGTTTCATGAAAAGTGCAGTAGACAGGAAAGAACGTCACAAAATGTCAAGGTAGACTTTGGACGCGACGCGGCTTGCGATTATCCCATTCGCTCCATGCAAGCCATACACAATAACTAAAACAATTATTGCGGAGAAACGCCATGTTAAAATCTTTTAAAGTTGCGTAAGAAATGAATTAAAATCTATTAGCATAGTTATTATATACATAAATATGGGACGTAATAGTTGCAAGTTTTACTGCTTCCTTACTAAGCTGAAAATTTTAAAATCGGAATAAAACGACAGATTGAAAGATTGTCTTGTCTAATGGCTTTGGCCACACATTTAAATCAAACAAAATTACATTTTCTGCTAGTTTCAAAAAGTTTTCTATTTTATTATAAACAATTGTTTGCACGCGCGGAGCGAAATCTTTAAACGAGCGTGCTATTTCCAATGACATGAAACCTGCGACTCCGCTGCTACCGCAAGCCGCGACGATTTAAAGTCTACCTTATTGATAAAAACTTTTAGACTGATTAAAAGAAAGTGATGGAGCAATATGTGAGCCTTATAAATGTTGTCACAAACATTGTTACATCGTTTACAATTTTGGTCAAATAAGTTGGTACACCCGCCCACCTGCCTTCCTTATCGACGGCGGCGCTTCGAACGAAAGCAACGACGCTGTCTGTTATCGTATCAAATTTATTCCGGATCAATTTCTCAGATTTGGCACGATATGACAAGAAATGACTAATATATAACAACCAAAAATAGCTCGGTCGGTACTAAACATTGGATTTGACTTTTACCCGTGAAATTCCTAAAAATGAAAAATCCATTACTAAAACAACAACAATATTGAAGCTATTATAGAATTAAATGAGACTTGAGGATAATTCATGATTTATATAAAAACGGCTCACCTCAATACGTGTTATGATCGGGAAAGCCGACCAGTTTCAGCAGATTTAGACTGCCTTCATCTGGGCGAGTAAAGACGTTTACGCGACGACGTTACGCCTCACACTAGTAGTGGCTGGTCGGCTTTCCTGATCATAACACGTATTGAGGTGAGCCGTTTTTATAAAAATCAAATATTGAAGCTATACTACAATAGTAACATTTTTACACCTTATTTGTTTAAATTGTTTATAGATGAGAATTATATTTTAGGCGTTATAATAATTTCTTATTATTTGGTTACAAAACTGAAAAATCGATCCTTAACAATCTTAATTTGTGATAACAACTGATTTACAAGACTTCCGGCACGATCGTGCCTCCTGCCACTTTACAGGTTTACCTTGCCTTAGAAGACCAGAATTGTAAATAAGATGACTTTAGTTATCACCAGAAATGGGAATTTTTTTGTTAAGCTTAACTGTACCATATATCTATCTCCTGAAAGTTGAAAATCGCATGTAAACTCTATGTCACGTGTGTCTTTTTCAAAATGACGAAAAATTGTGAAGTTTAGTATTCGTCTAATGGCAAATTAGACGAATATTTTTGCTTAATTTAAAAACGATGTAGGTAATTTGCATAGATTTTACAAACGATTTTCAACTTTCTACAGTTAGAAAAAAAAATGGCAAACTAAACAAAAAAATGGCACTACCTATTCCCATCTCTGGCTATCATATTCCCTGAAATGCCATACTTTATGTGATAATAAATATCAATAGTTTGGATTAAAACGTAGATTAATATTGCTAGGGATCATCTTGCGGTGCCTACTTGATAGTTAACTTATTAGTACTATTTGGTACCCGTTCATTAGCTACTAATGTCTTTTTAGGGTTCCGTACCAAAAATGGGAATCCTACATAGTGAATGAGAGCCTTTATTGCTGTATGTCACAACCACATTGAAACAGATAAAAATTGTGTATTTCGGAAATATTGGTCCCTTGAATATTTATTCAAGGAGTAAAGTTAAAGTATGAGTGCAAAAACTAAATATTCACAATCTTAAGAAAAATGTATAGACAAACGTGTATCTAAACAAAAAATAAAATTCTAGTGAATTTCTCATTTAGTGTTCGGACATTTTTTGCCGTCATAAACCTATTTGGCTGTAGACTGTCTCAAACATACAATATTATCACTTACACTCTTTCTGCAATCAAGCTCAATATTACAAGAAATCCAACTTATTTGTCTGGTGGCCGGAAATACTTAATAAAATAATAAATTAAGTAATTACAAGTTGTAAATACAGTTTCAATAAGGTTATGCACCTGCTCTGGGTTGCATTTCCTCGTTACATTAAACCTATAATAATCCTTATTTGATTAAAAATATAATAAATATATGTACACTATCAAGAAACATATCTTTACGTTCTAAAACCACCGAATTGGGAGCTTTCTATGAACTTCTTAATACTCAATTATCGTTACAATTTATTATCTGTTAGAGTAAATTATAATTAATTATTATTATTGTTCTCGTCACTAAATTGTAGTCAATTTTTCGTATTATAAGGTCACACCTAAAGTTAGAAACTATTGTGAATACTTTACTGTTAAAAACATTGTTCTATGGGTTGCCAGATACGTGCCGAGTATTTTGCACAAGTTGATCTACCCTATTTTTTCTAGATTTTTATATTGACTCACAAATGTTACCAATACAAAGGTAAGTTATTCAATGGATGGCCAATATTAATATTTTTTTATTCATAACGTTGGCAACCCTAACAATGGTAATAAGAGAAATTATTATTATTATGTGAATAATTATAGCTCTGTACTTTTAATCAGCTTCGTTGCATATAGGATACTCGTATATTTTGTGTTCACAGCTTTGTGCTCACTATTGTTTATCTTCAATTGAACAAGTTTACATCATGGTTGTGTTTACATTTGAAATACCGACTGTCAATTTACACGATGTGTGTAGTATATGTAAATGTACTTATTTCTCAAGTTATGAAAATACTGTTATTATTTTCATGACCTGATCATTTATCCATAATTTTTTGTTCTGGAAGGTACATGAACTTGTTTTTTTTTTTCATTTACACTGTTTAGAAAGTTGTCCAGTATAATCATGTATAAATTCAATTAATGTTAACAGTCTTCACTTTTTGTAGGCACTGATACCTATTCTCTTAATGCAAATCTTAAATTTAAGCCTGTTAAACCTGACAATTATTATTTGCAAAATAGACTAATCAAAAAAGTGTTTTTTAAGTTTTGACAACCCTAAAATTAAGATTTGCTCCGAGAGAATAGGGCTCATTAAATAATAAAATTTATTAAAAGTAAAATTCAATGTTTTCAAAAATAATATCCAAAAATATAATACTGAATTAAAAAATGTGTTACTGTAAAATGTGATCAAACTTTTTTGAATATTTATTTTAAATGTATTTTCTTTAGAGGAAACTTATTCGCTTTTTTTTTTAATATGGATTTAAACTGTATAAAGTAGATGATTTAAGTAATTTAACTGAAAGTATCGGTTAGAAGTCGAGTCTTTGTTTCAAAGATAACGTGCCAAAGACTAAAAATGAAAGATTTTTGTAAAAAAAAACTAAGGACAACGTATTTGTGTAATGCACTGGTCTCCTTTAGGATAAGAATGGTGTAGTAATATCTTATCTTACCCACACGTTTATTTGTAGATAAAATAAAAGTATATGCATTTTGAACATTTGCTTTTATTTGATGGTTTGCCTGAGTCACCAGGCGGCTATTGGGTTGGTTATTGACGGTTACCGAATACGGTTATTATAGGATTGACGTTCGACGATCGTAGCATTTAGTCTACCTTTATTGCTGGCTGTACAGCTAACGGTCGATCGCCAAAGCCTCATCTGCTAAATGGCCAGATTTGCAAAATTGCCAAAATTAAATAAATAACTATTTATTTTTTTTGTTTCACAGTTTTAATGTTTTTTGTTTCACAGTTTCAATGTTTTTTGTTTGATTTAAAAATGTTTATTGAAAATAGTTATTTTGCAACAAGAGACCAAAGTTCGTTTTTGTTGCGAGTGTTGAGATTGAATCCTGAGCAAGCGAAGGATTCTACGTGATTCCAAGTTGGAATTATTTTAAGTTCCAAATATTTGTATGCCACTTTAGGCAGAACACGGCATGACCTATCTTGCTTGTATGTTACATCTAATTTTGACCTGTGTTGCACAAATACATTATTGGAAGTTTGAAGCTTGTAGAATCCTGATCGTGGTGAGGGATTCAAAAGCACGAGAAATAAATAACTTTGCTCTCGTGAATACAAGCAGTTTCTGCTCCGTCACCCCGTCACCCATAAGCAACGACTTTTTTCTCTAAGTGAGGAAAATTGACTTGCTCACAGAGAGCAAAATAACTTTTGCTCACAGGATTTAAGCGACAAAGGCGTGCTTTTTGAGCTAGTTAGGTGAAAAGCAAATCATTTAAATCTGGGTTTAAGTCCTAGGTCAAGCAGAGAGGCACGGATTCCATTCCAAGTTGACATTGTAATGGTTCAAGGCCTTAAGAAGCCGGTGCAGGGCGACGCCAACTCCGTTGCGAAGCGAGACGTATCGCGACAATAAAGCGCATATTTGGCTGGCTGATCTTAACAAGCGCCTCACGCTTTGCCCCACGCCGTTGAAACTGTGCTGAGCGAGTCTCGCCCTTTGCGTTGGAAATAATAATTATTTCCGAATACCTTAATTGTGCCTTGATTACTTGTTATTTTTTATTCTGTTTTAATTAATTAGAATATTGATGATACTTCCAAGTGGTGTATGTGCTTACTTTGCTTGTTAAATGCTCATAAGTCACTTAACGAAGCCTTGTAAAAGTGCTCGATTTTAGGGCGAAAACCCATTATTTTAAATATATTTCTTGTCTTTAACACGATGTTGTGAAAAAATCAGGGACATACACCACTTAATATTGACTGTCTAAATGAAAGCCTAAAATTTATTTGATTGAATTGTTTCACTTTCGCGAGTTATCATGGTTTTTAGATATGTATGAAGTACGATTCGGAGCGGGTTCTTAACAATACCAACTGTATTAGGTAACTAACAGTTATTTATTTCATTACAGACCTAGCCACACCCACCACAAAACTAAATTAAAATAAACCAGTTGGCAAATCCTATCCATTATGAGCAAAGTGCCAGTAATGGTAGTTAAATCGAGCTGGCGTGGGGCGGGCCCGCCGTAATCAGAAGCTGCTGACTGGCAACTTTGCTGCCACGCCTTCTACATATGCTTAGAGAAACGTGATTCTTAGGGTTCCATCAAAATACGGAAACCCTTCGGTGTCTGTCTCTCGTCTGTCCGTCATTGGCAACATTTGAAAGCGTGTGCTGTCGATACAGTATCTTTTCACCATACTTGCCCTCTCGTACGCATACTCGCGTGAGAGTGCAAGTAGGATAGATGTACGCTTTATCTCTGGTGCGTGCTAGTCACAGCGCCATGTAATTGTATTCAATTGTCATCTCATTTCAATAATTCTACGGGTTAAGATATTAGGTGCTACTGATGTTGCATGCTAAATAATGTTACCCTGCGAGGTGTCCACGGAAGACCAGCGTCGTGGCACGTGGTACAGAATAATGCCATGACACATGCTGAGTTTGTTTGTTATTGATTATATTGTATTTTAATTGTGTGACACCAATACAGTTTTTTCTATTCTATTCTATTCTATAACATAAAAGGCAAAGCGGTATTCGGAATAATATTTCCTAAACACCATACTGATGTCGATTCGGCGCAACACAACTTATTTGACAGGACTAATCTTCATTTGAGCGTCCTGGGGATCTAAAAAGGCCGACTTGGGTGAATTATAAAATGATTTGAAAGTAGGATAGAGTCAAAGTTTTTTCACGCGTGCAAACGAGACGGCATTAGAACTGAATCATAATATGATTCATCCAAAGCGGCCTTTTTAGAGGGCCTGTCTTTGTCTTTTTTATACAGAAAGAAACAGCATTATCTGTTCTGTGGAGGGTGTCGTTAGTATAGGATCAGGTCATTTTTATTTAGACAATCCGTAATAGTCCAACTTTTGGTATTTTCAAGAAAAGAATTAAAGAGTATTTTTTGTAATTATAATCCTTTTACTAATATTAGTATATGTATTCATAAATATACTATTCATATTTATACAATTCATAATTATTTTGTTTTGTAATAATATTTATTATTTATACAATTTTTTATATATATTTTTATAAGTACCTATTTATTTATTTTATTTGATATAAAATTATGTATTACAGTTAATTTACGCACCTATACTAGAATTTAATTGTTTTTTTTAACTCATCGTTTTAAACAGTTTTTTGTCTTTGTGTGCACTTATGAAATAAACTCCAAGGGTTTGCCGGCAGAAATCTCTTTCAAAGATAAGCGCGCCTTTTACTTACTGATTCTTGTAATACGTTTTATTCGTGTGCAATAAAGGATTTTGAATTGAATTGAATTTTATATGGAAAAAGTTAAGTTAAGACCGTAATAGTTTTTTACTTTTTCGTGGTAATTAGCTTCAATACGTGCTTCTCAGTGAAGTCAATCATGTATTCTGTCGGGAGCCTGGTCACAGCGTGACCTGTAAACATGACGTTCTCTCTCAAAAAGGATGGTCGACTCTTGTCGGAAGCCTGTTCGCAGCGTAAGCTGTGAACGTGATGTCTGTCTCGTGGATGACTTTTGACGCATTGGACGGAAAAAGGAGAACTTATAAAATAAAGAAAATAATCTTTTATAATCTTCAGGATAAGCGAAGCTTTCCAAATTTATACTTTTGTACTTTGTTATTGTTGTTCTTTTCGTCATTTAGAAAGGATTATTTCTATGTTTCAATAATCATTTATTATAATTACGAAATATTACTTCATTTGAAATTATTGTTGCTGGAAATCTGATTGAATCATTAATGACTCCTTGATATGTGTTACTAATCCAATTTCAATACCGACGCTTTGTTTAAAGATGAGTATATATCTGCTTTATAACAATTAGTGCACCAAGATAAGTATGTAAGATGTAGCTACATAATTATTCTAAGGGTCATCTACATTTTGTGGGCTTAGCCATTTAGTTCCATCATTTGTTTTGCCGAGATGATATCTCTGTACATTATCAAAACATTATGTTAATAATTAACAAAGTTATATAAATTACATTGCCACGGGGATTTTCTTGATTAAAGTAATTTGGTAGGGTTATCGTACCACATTCATTAAGTATAAAGAAATATATGTATAAGAATAAGTTTAAATGGCGTTGTTTTATTGTAATATCTTTTATTTATAATCTTGTGGTAATACTATTCCTAACAATTTTCAGAAGTGGGATCCATAATGCCCAAGCTTAAGCGATAGACGGACTTTTGGTTTATACCCTGACGTTCTTGATCCCAAGCCGTGGCGGTGGAGTAGCTCAGCACCATGTCCTAACACAACCGTCGGGGATCCAATTCATGAACCTGAAGCAAAGGCTATGGAGCCTAAATGCACCCTGGTAACACCGAACAGCACACAACCCTCAGTACCGGATACCGGTAAGCCCGATCCAAAGTATCACGGCAACTTCACGGCGGAGGCTGACATAATGGTGAGCTTGTTTATACAGTCTCGATTACAAGGTATGGCGCGTACCTAGTACTCGTCTCAGCCCGATTATGATCTGACTTGGAGTGAGGGGAAACTAGAATTACTGAAAGCATCCCCATCTGACAAGACAAACTGAAATACATTTACCCAATATTTAGGAATCGGTTCGAGCAGTGCAGAACTGATGCTGATCCACACAACGGGAACCAGAACATTAATTTCGAGAGAAATATCACGTGTTTTTTATGTGGTGAACAGAGCCACGCAGTTAGGCGCTATTAAAATGCAGACCGGCCAACGTGCAGAGTTTGTGGTCCATTCAATGTTTAGCTGCAATTAACTACATGTCACTACATTATATAATACCTAGATGGTAGGAATAATAATCATAACTTCCAATTCAATTCTACCCACAGTAAACATCAATATTAATTATACTATTACATGCAAAATTTAAAAATCTACACAACCAAAAAAAAAAAAAAAACAATAATTCAATTTAACATTTACCAATATTACGAATTGTCAATTCAACAATACTTGAGTAGACGTATTACATATAAAATAAACATTGTTGAAACTTATAAAATTCCTTGAGTTCATAAGGAGAGATATTTAACAAGCACCTTTCGGTTTTTAGTAGGATTAATTACTATTTAGAAGTTTTATTTTAAAAGGCAGTGAATTATATATTTTTATTACAGCCCTTTTTGTAGCTTTACTTTAAGATACTGTTCTATTACTATGTGCTTTAAGATTATTTTTGTAACGCTTATTTAAACGATCACTATACTTAGCTTGGTGGTAGACTGAAAAATTTATTTGGATATCTCCGGAAAAGCTTACAAAGTTCAATAATTTAAAGTACTGTTATAGTGCGAACCTTTAATTTGACTAATGAATTTCGACAAGATTCCATGTCAGAATTAAAAGCTTCTATAATCCTTATACGGCGCTTCTATGTTATAAAATTTTTTTTAGTATCTGCATTCTGCATGGATGATTGTTCGTCTATGGTATCTGTACTTCGACCCCATACAGCCATGGCATAAAGCACCTTTGATTTAGAAGAAAGCCTGGAGTACAGCTCGTTTAGTTACTATATAAGTAAATGTTCTCAAGGCATCACAAAAACTGCTTAATTTGCTTTCCAGATTTTGATGTATCTTTTCCAGCTTATACGTTCATCTATCTATACACCTAAGAATTTAGCTTCCGTTATAAAATCAATTGTTTAACCTTCAATAGTGACATTTGCATATACAATGGGAGTGTTGTAGTTCCTCAAGTTAATCATATTAGTTTTATTGGCATTGGTATTGAATCGTTAACGTCTACACCAACCAATAACAGTGAGAATCGCCAGCTGGATAGTATTATTAATCAAAACTCTGTTTTTAATTATAATAGAAAGTACTCGTAAAACACCTTACTGTTGGTCCCAGAGGTATGAATTTAACCAAATTGACTCTACCCTGTATACCATATCGGTTCAACATCAAAACCATTATGTTGTGATCTACGTGATCAAATGCCTTGGACAGATCTAATAGAACTGTTACTATGTTATTTTACAATCCAAAGCTTTCGATACGAAGTTAGCCATGTCAAAAATGGCACCAATAGCAGAGCTACCCTTTTGGAATCCAAATTTTTATTTAGCTAATATTTTGTGGGAAGTAAGAGATTTACACAATTTCTCAAAGACCTTTGGAAGAATAGACGGTAAGGATATCGGTCGGTAATTAAAAATATTAACATCCAATTTAGTATATTTTTTGAGAATGGGTTTTATAAGATATATAAGATATAAGATATTTATTCACCATATAACAAAGTCCGTTATAAAAGGTTTGTCAGTTATTATTAATATAAATATCACATTAAATGCAAAATATGTACAATTGTACATACACAATCGGTACACATATGAAATCCATTATTAAAAATGTGTGGCTAACATTAAAATAAAAAAATAAATTAAAAATGTCAAACTTAATTAAAAATAAATTTAAATGTCTAATTAGGAAATGAACATGGCTTTATGTTTAAATTCATGAATTCATTAATAGAGTAGAATGAATTATTCTGCAAGAAAATATATATGTGAAAATATATATATATATGAAAATGTATATGTGTATAATAAAAATTTATATGTGCTCTCTGGGGAAACTGGGGAAAATCCAGAAATGGTTAATTAAATAAAATAATTATCGAGACAAATTAGACACTTCTAGTAGAGATGAAAACGCCAATGACTCGAGATATTCAATCAAGGTATCAATGTTGTAATCAGTGCAAATTATCAGCCTGCATTTTTGTTAAGTTTCAGTACCGAGTTAAAACACCTTCCAAGTGATACAAAATGTATCATTTTGAGAGTAGTATGTAAAGTAGAGCATAATTTCGAGAGATGCTGGTCAAGCCGTGACTCTATTTTGGTGGAATTATAGCGGCTGCTTCGAAAACTTCAGTGAACATCGTCTCAACTGTTCAAGTCATCATAAGGTGAGCTTGGTGACCAATTGTATTAAATTTTAAAACACGTTAGTTATAGTCAATGTGGATATGCGTAATCTTCAAATTATTCTTGGACAACTAATAACAAATGGCCGTAACATCAATCTTACTGTGACCGGTTATACCCTGAAAATAAGAGGAAATACAGAAGAACTATACTATATTATATATTGTTAATGTACTAACAATAAATGATACCTATTCAAAAAAATAATCGAATCGCAGTCTGGTACAACGAAGACATCATTGTCCCTCCTCAACTCTCGTAAATGTCCAGACCGCAGGTACAAGCGATGATGAAGCTGTTTTTGTTGAGTCTAGAACGTGTGTGTATAATGATGATGATAAAGATTATTCGATACCTCCCTTATTACTCTCCACTTAAACTACAGTAATCGAAGTACGCAATTATTCGGAATCTCCACTTTTGCTATAGCAGGGTATATTACTATCTAGAAGTCTACAACGTGTAGATTCAGTTAATCATTTAGCTGATGGAAATGTAGGGATAAAAGACCAAATTCTATTAGAATTTTATTAGAATTATTCTAACACTAGACGTTGAGAAGATACAATGTGACTTGACAAATCCTAAAACAAGAGCAACATTAATATATTTATTGGAAGGATAAATAATTTTGGAAGATATCCACGTTGATATGTACAGCTTGTTATCAAATATCGGTTATTGGTAAATTCCGTAATTGAGTTATGCAAATTTACATGTAATGGACCGTTACCTAATGGTAACGAATGATGAGCTATTACCTAATAGTATTGAATGGTGAGCCGTTGTGACGAATGATTGGGCCGCTAAATGATAACGAATGACAGTGGATTGTTACTCAATTAAAATAGAAATGCAAAATTTGTTTATGAAATTCAAGTACATCATAAAATGAGTGTACACTTACTACACAACAATTTTGTTTGACAATTAAACTGATTAAATTTAAAACGGGAACATAAAACAAATAGTATAAAATGTTGGTCTTTAAATAGTACATTACGATACGAGAACGATGAAACGTTTTCTGACGAGTGTGAGTTTGCGGCACGAGCCGAAGGCGAGTGCTGCAATCACACGAGTCGAGAAAAGGTTTCTCGCACGAGTTTCGTATAATTTTTTTTATAGCACAAGTGCGGGAAATACCGACTTTACGCAGCGTGCGTAAAGCGGTCATCTTACGCACAGTGCGCTATAATAAAATATACTTACGTTCATTAACACTGGGCCGTTACTCAATAGTAACGATTGCTACTCACTGGGCCGTTACTCAATAGTAACGATTGACACTCACTGGGCCGTTACTCAATAGTAACGATTGACACTCACTGGGCCGTTACTCAATAGTAACGATTGACACTCACTGGACCGTTACTCATTACGATACGAGAACGATGAAACATTTTCTGACGAGTGTGAGTTTGCGGCACGAGCCGAAGGCGAGTGCTGCAATCACACGAGTCGAGAAAAGGTTTCTCGCACGAGTTCCGTATATTTTTTTTTTATAGCACAAGTGCGGGAAATACCGACTTTACGCACGCGCAACGTGCGTAAAGCGGTCATTTTACGCACAGTGCGCTATAGTAAAATATACTTACGTTTATTAACACTGGGCCGTTACTCAATAGTAACGATTGCTACTCACTGGGCCGTTACTCAATAGTAACGATTGACACTCACTGGGCCGTTACTCAATAGTAACGATTGACACTCACTGGGCCGTTACTCAATAGTAACGATTGACACTCACTGGGCCGTTACTCAATAGTAACGATTGACACTCACTGGGCCGTTACCTAATGGTAACGAATGATAAATATCAACTTAAATTTATTGTTACAACCAACTAAAACCTTTTATTTGCAGGGACGCAAATAAGTGTCAGGATGGACGACTGTCGGGAGCCTGGTCACAGCGTGACCTGTAAACATGACGTTCTCTCTCAAAAAGGATGGTCGACTCTTGTCGGAAGCCTGTTCGCAGCGTAAGCTGTGAACGTGATGTCTGTCTCGTGGATGACTTTTGACGCATTGGACGGAAAAAGGAGAACTTATAAAATAAAGAAAATAATCTTTTATAATCTTCAGGATAAGCGAAGCTTTCCAAATTTATACTTTTGTACTTTGTTATTGTTGTTCTTTTCGTCATTTAGAAAGGATTATTTCTATGTTTCAATAATCATTTATTATAATTACGAAATATTACTTCATTTGAAATTATTGTTGCTGGAAATCTGATTGAATCATTAATGACTCCTTGATATGTGTTACTAATCCAATTTCAATACCGACGCTTTGTTTAAAGATGAGTATATATCTGCTTTATAACAATTAGTGCACCAAGATAAGTATGTAAGATGTAGCTACATAATTATTCTAAGGGTCATCTACATTTTGTGGGCTTAGCCATTTAGTTCCATCATTTGTTTTGCCGAGATGATATCTCTGTACATTATCAAAACATTATGTTAATAATTAACAAAGTTATATAAATTACATTGCCACGGGGATTTTCTTGATTAAAGTAATTTGGTAGGGTTATCGTACCACATTCATTAAGTATAAAGAAATATATGTATAAGAATAAGTTTAAATGGCGTTGTTTTATTGTAATATCTTTTATTTATAATCTTGTGGTAATACTATTCCTAACAATTTGGCTTCAGTTCAAATTGTGTCTACTTGAACAGGGGCTCTACCGCGTAATTCTCATTTGTATCAGCTTCAAGCAAATGCATGCGAAATTCAACGCGTGCAAAAGAGATGGTATGTTAGGCGGGCCTCGTCGCACGCACGTCAAATTAAAATCTCAAGTTGATGCTGATGAAAATGAGAATTACGCGGTAGACCCGCTGATAAGATACTAGATAAATATAGACGTATTATAAGTATTTTACAAGCAAAAAGTAATTCACATGAGCGTTGCACAATTTTTCCGGGGAGTTATACTAATACCAATAAAAAAGCAAAAAATATCGTAGACCGATATTCTAATTTACTTTTTTAATTACCTATGTCTTTCATTGCATGTTTAAATTTCAAGATTGAATTTCCATGGAAATTTATCTAAATTATATAAAATGGCGTTAAAATTAAAATGTCATAATCTCAAAAATTACAGCTACAATTTTTATGCTTCTCAGGTGAAATATGCTTAGGAACATACCTACTACTTGTGTTCCTATAAAAGAAATCTGTGGAACGCTGTTTTTCAATAGATTCTACAATCATTTTGGAACCTTAACCAATGGAAAGTTTCGAGGAAAGCACTCTTACATAATTATTTAATGTACAAGTTGATTAGAGCCCATAATTGTACGAACTTACCCTGTTATAGGAATAAATAGAAATCATTTCATTCAATCTAATTACAAAAGAGAGGAAGCACGCTTTTAGTAGAATTGAAGCGGTTCATTCACACCGTGTCTTCACATTCTTTGTATCCAAAATCCTTTGTTAATTTCACGCCCACCTTTCTGCTGCTATTTATTTACTTTTGGAAAATCATCGCCCTTGTTTAATTTTAATTAATTACACCCACACAAAGGAGACTTGCTTTCTTATTATTTTTCACAAAGATAATTCCTCTATTGTTCCAAACTCTATTCCCTCCCAAATAAAGCCTACTTTTCTCAGTTTTACATGTATTGTTATTGGGTTGGTAAGTAAAAAATGTTTATTCGACGCCACGTTACGGTTTTTTGTGTATTATGAAGGGATTTAAAACATTTTGAGGTCAAATCGACCGGAAAATTGGAAACTAGCACCCCATTGCATGTGTAGGGTTCAAATTGTGATGTCTAGGAGGTTAACTACCTTGGGAAAACCAATTTATTAGAAGATAATAATCTCTGCATTCGCTTTGCTGGTAAAGTGAAAAGGTGCTGAAGGAACGAGGTAATAAGAATGAGGAGCCTACTCGGAGCAAAAAGGTTAAGAGCGGTTTCGCAGTCGGATTGTGAAAAACCTGCCTTTTTCTAATTAATCGAAACAGAACACTTAAATCCAAAATTCACTCAATAGTTATTCAAGAAAACCTTATTACCTATGTATTGTGTATACAGCATTCGCAAAGTTTCCATTAATTTCTGTAAATTAGAATTTCAAAACGTTTAAACTCGAAATTTTTGCAATTCTAATTTACAGGAACCAATGGAAACTTTGTGATATCATCATACACAATACTAAGGTTTTGTTGAATAACTATTGAGTAAATTTTGAATTTAAGTGTTCTGTTTCGATTAATTATAAAAAGGCGGGTTTTTCACTTTCTACTTAGTTTAGAACTAAGTAAACTCTGTCCTGTCGGTTACCGATAATCATATCTCGTATTAGTTACTAGCTTTTGCCCGCGGCTTCGCTCTCGTTGAAGTCTTCCAATTGTTGACAGTATTCGGCTTGAAATGAATAAAACCCTATGCAAATCCGTTGATTAATTAAATTAAAATTGTTGTTTTGTTCTCAGTAGAATACTTATACCCATGAAATAAAACATTAAAATGACGCAAAAATATTCAATGTACAGGCGAGACATTTTTTGTATTTTATTACTATATTAGTATTAGTATAGATTGCCACAGTATTGCTGACTATTGGTTTAGTAATCTTTCAAGTGTTAGTACAAAACAACTTAGGTTATCTCATATACAGGGCGTCCCACGGCTATGCCATACGGAGGGAAAGTATTTAAAATATTGTAGATGGAACATTTTACTGAAAGAAGACATTATTTTAATTAAAAAAATAATTTAAACTGCATTCATAGATTTTATAAATAGTTACATGGTTGAACCGGGAATCGAACCCGTTACATGAGAAAAATAATTATCCTGTAGCTTTATCATACCGATCGAAAGGCTTCATCATAAGGATTATTTTTTGCTAAATAACATAGTGTCAGAAATAACAGGAATAAAAAGAAAGACCATGAATTTCAATTTTTCTCGTGTACTGGGTTCGATTCCCGGTTCAACCATGTAACTATTTAAAAATCTATGAATGCAGTTTGAATTATTTTTAAAATTAAAATAATGTCTTCTTTCAGTAAAATGTTTCATCTACAATATTTGAGGCACTTTCCCTCCATGTGGCATAGCCGTGGGACGCCCTGTATACCTCAATAAGTTGCAAACACTCGTTGGTTGTATCTTTAGTAGAAATTTAGCTGCATTATAGTATACATAACATTATGCCAACTAGACAAATTGCGTTTGTTAGGATGTAAGGTAGGATCGCAGTATGGTATTATATTGTGCTAGCAATAGAAGTATGACAGTAAAGTTGTCAGCGCAGCACGGCGCTTGCGCATGCAGTTGTTCCAATTACCATACACGTTGTACTTACGTGGGTTGCGGACAATTGAATCAGATTTACACAAGTATGATATAATTTAAGGAGAATATTAAATAAGAAAGCTGGAGAAAAAAGGATATGGATTTATAAGAAGGTTCAGTATCCGTTATGAAAATACCTAATTGTAAAAATAATGTTTCAATGAAAAAGAAAAAAATATCTTATAGTCTTACACCTGTTAAATTGTCTACTTACTGTCAAGAGGGGTCTGCAGCAGACCTTAAATTTATGGCCCAATATTCATGTGCAATATTTTTGAACGTTAGTGGATCATATTGTACAATAAAGTACACGCAAGTGATGTTTCAATAAATATATACCTTCATAGTTTCATAAATATTGCAATATCTATTGTGATAATTTTTGAAAGAAGATGTAGTGACTAGAATAGCAAAAGGAATACTTCGGTGGTTTTGGACATGTAAAGAGGATGAATGAAAGCAAAGTAACGAAAAAAATGGTGCGCAAGTCGAAGGTAGAGCTCGACCGGGCCGCCCTAGGACGTATGCTGATCAAATTGGCGAGATATTGAAGAAGGGCAATGTCAAAAGTACCCAGAATAGAGGAGCTTGTATGACTAGATTGATGGATGTGGAAGAGGCGAAAGAAAGAGGTGTGTCTGAATCGTAGCAGATGGAAATTTTAGTCTCTGCCTACCCCTCTGGGAGGCAGACGTGAGTATATGTATGTATGTAATAGTATGTATGATACTTTTGAAGTGTAATTAACAATCAGGCTCTACATCAAACATTTATAATGTGCGACCATACTTGGTTCTACGATCTCAAGTCTTTCTATAGTCTACGGCGTAACATGTCTAACAAGTAGCAAAAGGTCAATTTCATGCTTGCTACATTGCGAAAAATCGAATGTCAACAGCTTTCCTCAAGGGCCTTACTATCGCCAAATGGGTACTTTCTAAAGCCTACTCCTCGTTTACAGCCAAACCAAAAATGATGAAAAAATGTATTATGAATAATCAGCTCTTAGACAACATATGCAACATTTTTCTATTTCATACCACCAAAACTTCTACGTGAAAAAATTTATTAACTATATAGTGTTTTTTGGCTTGAATTTCCTACTGCTCCTAAGTGGCTTGGCCGATTGAATTCATTTATGCTTTGATAAATAGATACACTTGATAGCTATAAACATAACATAGGATTATTCAATCGAACAATCACGGCCAAGTGAAAAGTATAATTTTCTCCTATTTCGCCCTATCAAGGACGCAGTGAGCGTCGTAACAGCCACTATGCATTGCGCGCTGATATGAACGTTATTTCAATGTCGTTTCCGTTGATATTCGTACTGACAAATATCGAGCTGCTAATTTGGCGATGGTAATCGCCTTAAGGGGGAACGATTATTATCCTCTATGAAACGCAACACGAAAGATGGTTCTTCTTATTTTTGAATTAAAGATATTAAATGAATGTGATTTATGACATTTCGCGAACATCAGTAATGTCAGTTAGGCATTTCCGGCAAAATTTCATTATTTTATGCAAAACGTTGTATTTATTTAAAGTATAAAAGCGTGTTTTAAGTTTGTGTGCCCATACATTTACAACGTAATGCATAAAATAAGAAATACTTGCCGAAAAAGCTTAATTGACATTAAACTATGTTCGCGAAATGTCATAAATCACAATCATTTAATATTTTTAATTCAAAAATAAGAAGAACCATAGTGGTGCGTTTCGTAGAGGATGCGAATCGTTCCCCCTTAAGGCGATATGCGAAAAAAATACGGGTATTTCTTTTCTGTGTATTATATATCCGAAAATGACTCTATTGATAAAGTTATTTCTCTTAAACGGTATGTTTAAAAATTATGAAAAAATATGTACTGATAGTTATATTATAAAGAACCACTTAATTTTAGGAACTTATTCTCGCGTATAAGAAACAGCATTGAAATACTGTTCAAACTCAAGCTATATTTAGACTAAGATTAAGTAATATTGGTTATTGTATTGTATTTGTGTAATTCTTGCACTAAAGGAAAATATTGTTTGGAAAAAAATATTTACGATTTTTTTTCTGTCCATCGTGTCCATGTTAAAAGTATTGTTTTCTTTTATTTTGCGCTATCCGGAGACCCGCGACGTCGCAATTAGGGATTGCAATTTCGTTCTCGCGAGATCTCGCGAGACTCATGGCTCGGATTGATTTTTGTTAAATTTTTTCGCAAAAATAGAATAGTTTATGGATAAATAACAAAAATTTCATGTATAATCTAAATCTCGCCTTGGCTGGAATCTCGCGAGATTGCAATTCGTAGTCGTAATGCAGTGTGCGCTGATGCGAAAATTTTTTCAATAATGTCGACCACTCAAGGTTGCTGGTGACTCCTGTCCCTTAATCACTTGGTCTACAACATACTTTAAATTTACATTGTTGTTGAGCTGTTTTTGGGTGATACAATTTATCTCTTGCGAATCCTTACGAGAACGTTTGTGTGGTCAAATGATTTGATCTGAAGGTATATATCAGGTTCAAATCCCGTCCGAGCACATTTTTGCTCGGTCTGCATGCTTCGGAAGGCACATATTTGTGCCTAAAGTGCGGTGATAGGGCTCACCACCCACGCACTGGGACGCAATAATCGTCGGTGAAACGTGGATGGACCTACAAGTGTTCATACTTGGAAACACGTCTGGGCGGGGATTCACTTGACGATGTTATATAGTAAATATGTATATTCTGCTAGAAATTTGAAGAGTTAACCCTTAATCCGATCAACCCGTATGACAAATTCCAGGCAGCACCCAGTAGGCGTTAAATCGTGGTGCGCGGGAGTGGGCGGCGAGAGTTCACGTTGCGAGACACGACGCGGCTCGCCGAGGGGCGCGTGCGCATGTTCCGGGTGACGTGACGGGTGCTGGATATATCTATTCAATACTGAACCGGTAGTCGCAGAGACTTTGAACTGTGCTTTTACATAATGACATAGTCAACATTTTTCTGGCGTCACATAATGAAATAACTATTTTAGTCCGAAAAGGATCCGCCTGTGCACACCAACGCAGACATTCACACACCGCGCGTTTCACACTAATTAAAAAAAAAGTTCGAGAGGCGGTCGCCATGAAAACCGGCCTGCCACGAGCGACAAGCAAAAGGATCCCTGACAGAAAACTATGGGATAGGGAGACAGCAAATCTCGAAATCTCATTTGACGGGAGGGGGGGTCAATGAAAATCTCAAAACACTCTTTTTATTTAAATACTAAAAATAGTTTCTTTTTTAGTGCACCTTATTAATACTCGTATTTTGTTTCACAAAAAAAAATTACCTGCATAGAAAATTAACGCTTAGGTATTTTAAAGTGGTATGAAGTACGATACATGAACATATCAAATAAATATCATATCAAATAATTGATTATTTAAAAATTATAGAGTAAATCTCTCTCTCTCTCTCTCTCCCTTTCAACACAATTTACAAAATCTCACCATGCAGTGGCATCAAAAATTACAAAAAATTACCAACGTCCCAATACCAACATTACGTATCAACAAATAAAGAGAAACAAACCACCCGCCAGAAGAGAGACGCATTAGCGCCATTTGCATGCGCCAGCCTGATTGTCCGATGTTTGCTTTGAGCGCGTGATGAACGAGCCGCATAAATAACGGGCCAGCCGCCGGCCATTCCAATTATATCTACGTAAGGAGCCGGTACGTTCTCAATTTAAACTTGGTTCTCCTTTGGGATGAAAGGGGAAAAGGTTCGCTTGTCACTGGAAAAGCTTTGCGTTGGTTTTTTCGTAGTGTAGTGTAGATAATTAGATATACATGCACACGGGTTATCATTAACGTTTTCCAGTTCTTTTTTACAAAGGTTTTAATTAGAGATGAAACGGATATCCGGTTACTATCCGGTATCCGGCCTATCCGGCCATATTTTTGGTATCCGGTATCCGGCCGGATAGTAGTCAGTATCCGGCCGGATACCGGATACTTAACTCAACATACAAAATTCGTTTAAATCACAAAATAGTTGTATCAATGATTGAATAATCTAAATTCTAAAACATAAAGTGAATAAGAATTGAGCTATGGTAGATAAAGACAAGCTTTACATCAATTGTTGGGAATAAACGTTTATGCTTTTCTTCATACATTACACCAGCTTCTTTTGTTCTCACAATATACCGAATGTAACTCAACATGTATCTTTTAATAAAAACACATGGTCATACTGAAATCATACTAAACAACTTTTCCAAAGAAACATGCTTGTGGAAATGAAAAAATATTTTCATGTTTCCATACTCATTTTGAAAACCTACTTTAAATTTTGAAAGGGCACTGGGCGGGCAGGTTCAATTTTGTTTTTTCAATATGTTACTTTGGAAAATTTGTTCAGTATGAACAGTATATTACGCGGTTTCATTTAAAGATACCTGTCCATTTATATACAGTATACACCACCCCAAGGAGACAAAAGATACATATTTACAAATTTCTTTAGGATCGGAAATTGTTTCACGTTTGTAAACCTGCATTTGTATGATTGTGATACGATCATTTAGAAATGATCTTCATTTAAAAAATGCACGAATAATCTCGCCCACTTGCACCCGCACGCGCCTTGGTGCGTAATATTTAGACTTGCTCAATTAGTGCGAAACGCATATCTTGTGCCGGATATCCGGCCGCCGGATATCCGGCTATCCGGCCTAGTGCCTCGCCGGATATCCGGTATCCGGTATCCGGCCAAATCACTATCCGTTTCATCTCTAGTTTTAATGGCTCTCCACTTAAAAATTGGAGTGCAAATATACAAGGTGACTTTTTGATCATCGTCCAAATTCATACTGGCGGCTTGATAAGTGATCAGTATCTTGGATCAATAACAATTTTTGTGAAATTTGTAAAATGATGTTTCGGCTTCCCATAGAAATTCTCTTCCAGTTACGAGTAAATCACTATGGGAAGTCGAAATTTCATTTTACGAATTTTGCAAAAATTGTTATTGACCAATGATACTGATCCCTTACCAAGCCACCAGTATGAATTTGGACGATGATCAAAAAGTCACCTTGTATGTGACTTAAGGGCTGCCCATCTTGGGACACAACAATCCTGTTTAAGTGATTTTGAACTAAAGTTAATTGTCAGAAAGTCTACATTAGAACGCTTGCTAGGTGCGCTTCGGAATTTCTGAAAAAGTATTGAAAAATAAATAAAAATGATCTACAAATGTCTCTGGTTATGTGTTAAGGAAATTCAGGACAATTTATTTCTCTCAATTTACCAACATTGCTGTAAAACATTTATTTGGAATTTTAGCTTACTTTGTGATTTTTTTTATATTGAGCGATGTTAACTCAATTACGTTTTCAGATCAGTGAATTTCTAGAGTATATCATCTGTTGTAACAAATATTTTACTTGTAAATATTATTAGAGTGCATTACAAACTAGAAAATAACAATCAGAAACAAATCCAAAGACAAGAATTTGAAAAAATTCCCCGGACCTACCAATTGCACCACCGAGGTTCCTACCCAGACCGGTGAATTCTTCCATATACTTGTCCATTGTTAGTTTTGCATCTGCTTGATATACTAGCTTGTACTGCACATACAGAACGCTCACGAGGGCGTTATGTGATTTCACGCCTTGTTCTTAAGAAACAGATGGCGCTGTAGTCGCTACAATATTGTTGCTTCAGACAGTTAAGAAATTCACAGTTCTCATTAACTAAGATTATGTTTATTTTCCGAAATCCATCGCTATGAATACTCTAGATATTATTAGAGAAATATTTTTTTTTTCAAATTCTTGTCTTTGAATTTGTTTCTGATTGTTATTTTCTAGTTTGTAATGCAATCTAATAATATTTAGAGTATTCATAGCGATGGATTTCGCAAAATAAACATAATCCTATTTTACTTGTGTTTGAAATATGATAATAATTTGACAATATTAATTGAACAAAACGGTCATTCTATAATGAAGTGTTCCATTTCAAGGAGCAGTCCTCGTCCAAGTGCTTGGGCTGACTGTGACCGGGGGAATTGGACTTCATGATCAATTCATGAATACTTCATGATCACGGAGAGTCAATGCAGGACTCATAGTGGAAGGGCCTTAACCTTCTTCTAAGGCGATATGTAAAAGTTTTAGCGTCCCTGTTACTCCATATGCGAAAAAACCCTCAGTGCGAGAGGGACAGATTCGTGGAAAAGTAGCAAAAAGTCGGTTTTTTATTGATATAAAATGTACTAAAGTTGCTATCAAAATTTCGTTTAACCAGAGGGCCTATTATGTATCTTTAGTTGCCATCTGTACTGGGTGTCTATAATTAAAAACATAGATATACTATCGAATTCCGATTGTATAAGGATATGTTCGCACTTGAAGTGAGGACACAGTTCGTAAATAGTTCAATACCCACTAATGGCAGTTTTGAAAATTCCGTTTTTAGCTATGTTTTTGATGATAGGCACCCAGTCCAGTTGGCAACTAAAGATGCAGAATATAGGAGCAGGTCCTAGATATCGTTAAAACCCATCTAATAAAATATAATTGAAGTCCATATGTCATTCTAAATTGTTAAACCAGAGAATTGGTGCCGAAAAAGACCTCACTTCAATAAATATTTGTATCGAGCCGGATTTCTCCAATCGCGTTTCTGTTTTAACAGATCCCTAGAAAAAGAGTCCAAAATAATATAATTTTTTTCAAAATAATACATTATTTACTGAAGTAGACATGCACGTTCTTAAAGTGTCGATTTTTTTTTTCGTAGCGCGTTGTCGAAGTATTCATGTGCATGGATACTTCTTAGCTAGCGCATTTTGAATTGTTTTCCAGAAGGAAGTTTGAAGTGTTAAAGTGTTTGAAGTGTTGTCAAGTAAATCTGACAATGAAAAATGTTTCCTCCGTTTCCGTACATTTCCTCGCGTCAGTTTAAACCAACAGCCGGTTAACAAGCCGTTAGTTAATCATCTGCAGACGTAGATCACTTATCGGGACTCACTCACTAAATAACTTCTGTCACACTTTGAGTGATTTGCCAGCTAATTGATTACTTGACTCATGAGCCGTGGACTAAAAAACTAAATTAAACAGTACAAAAAACAGGCACAGCCTTATTAAACCCTTTTAGTATGCGCTTTCATGGTACACTAATTGAGTTGGCCCGGCCTAAGGTTAATTTTGTATAGAGATAAATTATTGTAGTTTTATGCAAATGGCCGGGGCCAGTTTTGGAAATAATTAAATTCGAGAATCGGCCTCGGGGCTGAATAGTTGAAATACTGTTGTTTGTAAATGTTTATGTGATTAGGAAGTCGGTTTATTGTAATTTATTTGATTTTATATCGGTTCTTCTAATCCACACGCTTCTCCTTTATTAGAATATCGAGATTTTTTATTGGCGGCAGAAAATTAAACGGTTAATAATCAGATAGGATTGATTATGAGCCGAAAATGTATTAAATTTATCTATAACTTATTATGTATTTAGATTCTGTATAAATTGGCTATGTGACAGATTCGAAGACTTATCTAAGCTAAACATGAAAAACCCAATCCTGACTCCAATACTCTATGTTACTCGTACCTAATATGAAAGCCTTTGTTATTTGTTTGTATTTTAGGTACCATTTTCTTCTATCGGCTTCTCAATCCAAGTTTTGTTAAACTTTGCAAGGTTTTGACAAAAACTTAGCGTATAGGATACACTGATTAAATTAAAACTTAAAGATATTTGGTGGCAATAAACATCTCTAATAAGTAAACTGTTAATGTGTTTTCGACTGGAATTGCTTCAGGCGTTTGTAGGCTCTACAAATATGGCTGACGGCGATAAATTTAATTTTAATTAATAAAAATTCAGCTAATTATTATATGATGTTTTAGTGCTTTTAATTTCAGTTTATGCCTTGCGGCGTAAAAAGTAGTATTTTAATTATAATATGGTGGTCAGTACTTATTTCTTAAACTAATTTGGAATATTAAATTTATACAAAAACGAGAAAGAAAAAAATTATATAATGTTCAAATAAAATAATTTGTGAAATTTTTCAAGGTTCATTCAGACATTGAGCAGAATCATTGTGATTGGTCGAAGTTTTACACAGAACGATAAAACCATGGATAAAACAAAAGTCATCTTTCACAATCATCCAATTTATAACCAAGAATATGAGTCGATAACCAATAAAATATGCGCGAGAAATAACGAGCCTCTCCATTTAACAATTAACTTAACAAACAAACGTAATATATTGTGGTTAAATTTCAATACTGAAATGGCCGCTCGGATGGCCGACAGTAACTTATTTTGGACCGACTGCGCCTTAAGAGATAAGACTATCCGACGTATCTCATTTTTTTATGTAACATATTGAATTATTGGTATTTGTATTCTCTGAAATTGAGTTTACAATTTGCTGAGAGCTAATTAAACGAATACGCCTGCCAGCAAGTGAAATTTATGGTACTTGGAGCTTTTCTCGCTGCTAAAACGCACTTACCTTGGATGTAAATGAAAAACGACGTAAGTGTATTAGTGGCGTAGATCGGATCGATTTCAGGATGAGCCTAAATAATAAAAAAATACCTTAGATAAATTTTAGTATTCTATATGTGTTACTTGTACAATTCAAGGAAGGTAATTTTTCGCAGCTTGTTTTTCTTTTTGCAAAATTTGAAGGCCTTTCTAACAAAGTCGAAAGATTTTGAAAAATACCGCATAGCAAGTGAAGATTTCAAAACATTTGCGAGATTCTATTATACATTTAGTGATATTTAAATAAAAGCAACTTTAATCTGTAAGGTATCGTAGCCGTAGGTTGTATTTTTGTTACTAAACGCCACAGGCGGAGGGCGTTCTATACCCGCCTCTTTCCTCTTATCTTTAATCTGGTTGACAAGTTCGGTATTCATTACAATTTATACTAATACCACAGTTTAAGGCACTAGGGAAAAAAATATTGACACTTTTAGAACTTGCATATTATCTACTTCAGTAAAATTTTGATAAAATACTATTTTAATTTTGGAATCTTTTTCTAGGGATCTGCTAAACAGAAACGCGATTGGAGAAATTCGGCTCGATACAAATATTTATTGAAATGAGGTCTTTTGCGAAACCAATTCTCCTGGTTTAACAATTTGGAATGACATCCATCCATTTAGTTTGTCCACTGCTGGACATAAGCCTTTTCAGGACTTTGCTACTCCCGGCGGTCATCCTGGAAAAATTGCCCATATTCACACACGCTGGGCAGGCGGGTTGGTGAGCGCGGTACCGGAACCCTCGAACCAGTGACGCCGCTGCCCGTCACCAGTCTGTTCCATATAAGGCCCGGCTAATAGGGATGGATATACCGCCATCCATCGGTCACAGGCATGGTGGGCCTCCTGGTTTTTTGCCTGTGAGCTGTCCTCTTACTCTCCCCCGAATTACTTCGATTAGAATGACATATGGACTGCAATTATTTTTTATTAGATGGGTTTTAACAGTATCTAGGGACCTGGTTAAACGAAATTTTGATAGCAATTTTAGTACATATTGTATTTAAAAAAAAAAACACTTTTTGCTACTTTTCCACGAATCCGTCCCTCTCGCACTGAGGGTTTTTTAGCATAACAGGTATGCTAAAATTTTTACATATCGCCTTAAATGATTTTTACACTGTGCTGTGGGCTGCTCGCGTGGACCCCGTTTCTCCCGATCCCATGGGAATTTCCTAAAATCCCTTCTTAGCGGATGTCTACGTCATACAAAGAACATACATTCCAAATCAAATTTCATGTTCCTAGGTCCAGCCGTTTGGTCTGGGCGTTGATAGATTTATTTATTCTATTTATTTATTTACACATTACAGCTATTATTACAGGTAATCCTAAAACAATAGCTTAAGAAGTCAATTAACTTAATTTAATTTAGTCAGTTAGTCAGGGTAAAACTATACTTCTACTACTGCTACGCAATGATTCTGGAATCTGTCATAATATGAATAATATGAATCTATTATAATATATATATAATCGGGTCTACCGCGATCAATTTTTACCTTTTTACGAAAAGGGGGACACCCGACGTTTCGAGACAGTTGCATGTTTTTGTTTTTGCGGGTACAAGGAAAATACTTCGGTCGTCACCTGCATCTCATCACTGCGCCTCGCCATACTTGCCAGTTTCCCGTAGACCACGAGACATGCAACTGTCTCGAAACGTCGGGTGTCCCCCTTTTCGTAAAAAGGTAAAAATTGATCGCGGTAGACCCGATTATATATATTATAATGTGTACAAAACGCGAAAGTTTACAAATATGAATCTAATAATATGAATAAATCATAATAATATGAATCTGGAATCTGTCATAATATGACAGATTCCAGATTCTTTGGGTAGCAGTAAAAGTATAGTCAGTGCGAGACGCAAAGTCGTCGCGTGAGCGTCTTTACTCACCCAGAAGAAGGCAGTCTGAAACTGCTGAAAGTTATTGAGGTGAGCCATTTCGCAATAATCATTATTGTTTATTTATTTATGGCTTTTACCTGAACATGAACATGGAAAATAAATGTTGCCTTGTCGTTTATTAATTCCATCCATTCATCAGCCCGTATTCGTCCACTGCTGGACATAGGCCTCCCCAATATTACGCCACTCTTGGCGGTCCTCAGTCATCCTCATCCAGCCGCCACCTGCAACGTCCTTCAGATCGTCAGTCCAGCGGGCACGAGGGCGGCCTACGCTGCGCTTTGTTGTACGTGGTCTCCATTCCAATGCCTTACGCCCCCAACGGCTATCACGTCAACGACAAATATGGCCAGTCCACTGCCACTTCAACTTACTGGTCACCTTCGATCTCTGACGGATATCTTCGTTTCGGATTTCAATGGAGTCGAAGGCTTTCTCGTAGTCCACAAACGCTAGACATAAAGGCTGATTATACTCTTGTGTTTTCTGTATGATCAGCGTTAGCGTGTGGATGTGGTCCACGGTGCTAAAGCCTTTTCGAAACCCCGCCTGCTCTGGAGGTTGGAAGTCGTCGAATCGTTGGGCGAGACGATTTGTGATAACTCTTGAGAAAGGTAGCTCGATTGGCCTATAGCTCTTTAGTAGCATTTATTAATTAGTAAGGAATATCTACCTACAGAATTTTGATTGACACGACTAAATTCATACTGAAGAATTACACATAGAAAGTGATAAGCTACGATTAAAAGACCTAATGACCCTTTTTTCTAAATTTTCAACATTCAAATTTCATCTTCTCGTAGTCGGGTTTTTGCTTGAGCAAGTATAGAGGCACATTTTGTATTATGCAAAATGTGTTTGGGCCTTTTTCCTGATCACTTACCAAGGCTTCAGTATGAATTTAGCTGTATGAAAAAAATATCCTGTATTTAATAATAACATTTCGATAAGAAATAAATATAGACCTCTACTTACAACTAAAATTTGATAAAAAATCAATTGAAGGCAGGGTGCCTTTATATGCGTCCATAAAGAACAGTCTGTCCTGTAGGAACGCACATGTCGTCAGTTGGCAGCTATGTATCGGCCCCTAACTACAAATGTATTTTATGGTCATATCACGGTTCTTCCCGATCTATTCACCAATTAGTCACAGTCAAACCGACTAGGTGGCGCCACCTCCTATTAGAGATTAGTAAGAAATTCGGTACTAAAACGATTATTTCCGTCTTAGACGGGAACTTGTAATTGCTCAAATAGGCTCAGATTTGATACGTTGATTGTTAATTAAATTTAATATCTTTTCTTTTCACTGAGTAAATTAATGGTAAATAAACACGCCGTAAAATTGTTGCATTCATGTTTAATAAAAGGAACAACAGAAATTCATCATATTGTATTTATTATACCTAGGTTAATGTTGGTTGTCTCTTAAAAAGTTTATTCTCTCATATCTTATGAAAACTGACCTTATAGATTTACATTGATGTCATTATTTCCATTATTTGTTTGAAAGTTGATTTCAAAGTTTTACATCTACTTATTAGATATCGTTTTTATTGTCATTTTGATAACCAAATTTAAATTTCAAAAACAATTTGTCCTAATTGAAATCCATTTCCATAATAAAATAAGATTCGTAATAATTTCTTACAGCTGACATTTTCAAAAATTAAATTAATGTTGTTGTTAGCTTAATGTTGTCTCATTCATACACAAAAGAAATGACATAATTTGGATTTGTCATTCCTAAAAAAAAAATGCAAAAATGTTAGTACTGAAAATTGAGTTTCCTTTAAATTCTCTATAAAAAACAATTTCATGCGTAAACCTTATATGTATATACCAGTCAATAAAACAGTAAAATTCAGTAGTTTTCGTTACATAAATAAGTAAATAAACTGGTTAGGTATAAATACAAAACCGAATTACGTATTTCATTTACGTACTAAATGTATTTTTTAGATTCTCAAGTCTATAAGTTAGTGCTCTTAACTTTTACAATCCTCTCATTTACATAACGTATTTTTCAATGCAAGTGCTCGTAAAGGCCCACTTTTTATGCATCAAAACCGAACAGAAAGTCGATTATTTTGCCCTAGGGCTTTATTATTATTATTTTTTTATTTATTTACAATGGTTAGCTAACCTGCAGCCTTTTCTGTGTACCACAAATGTTATACTTTTTTTTTTCCACTGTTTAACGGCTCTGGATACAGTCCTTTTGAGCCAATTATAATTTAAAGTTCACAAGATTATATTTGTTTTCATTTGCTCACAGTATGCATTGAAAAACGTAGTATAATACACGGGCGTAAGAGCAATAAATTACCCGGTTACGTTTAAAACACGAGCTAATTTATTCCTTTTCGTCCTTGTAGCATAAACTACTATTAAAACGTTGCTAAACGTTTGAAATGTTGAATACTATTCAAATTATTATAAAAAAACATACTCACGCCTGTCTCCCAGCAACGGCGGATCCAGGGGGTGTCATGGGGGTCATGACCACCCCCTGGGCCTAGTTCAACTTTTTTTTTCTATACAGAGACGCTAAATTTACCTAAAATTGCATAAAATTTAATATATATTTGTACTAATTCGGAGCCTGTGACCCCCCCTGGCACTCAGGCTGGATCCGCCCTTTTTACTACTACGATTCTGACAATATTCATTTAATTCAATTAGAAAAAACTTTAATAATTTTAACATTTTCATCATATTTAGTATATTAGTTTCGAAGGGGATAATTATTTTTGTTAAGAGTTCTTGAAATTCATACATAGCATAACTAAATATAGTTTTTATAAAATTCCATGCCCATAGATTTTATCCGTAACACTCTGACCTAACCCTAAAAATCACGAAGCTTTTGACATTTTGCCTGTTGGAATAAAGAAAAGATTAGAATTATGAAGTTTTGCGTAGGATTTGAGAAGCGTATGTTTCGTTAAATCTCTCCAAACCTCACACAGGGGTCTTGTAATAAATACATAATTAAATACCCTTGAAAATATTGCTAATAATCTTTTTTTATCTGATGTCTTTTTGCGATTTCAGGGTTGTCTCCATAAGTAAAAGTAGTTCGCACAGACGAGTACTTTCTCTATTTTTCAGATTTTAGGAGTATGCAACTTTTTTTATTACCCGTTCAACACAAAGTCCAATGGCAAAAACTTTATTTGCTTTTGATAGAGGCGATTATATGTTGGCTCATTGGCCTCTTTTTCCTGCACCTCTATTCTGTATCTTTGGTTGCCAACTGGTCTGGATGCCTATCTTTAAAAAAACATAGATAAAAACAGAACTTCAAATTGCCTTTAGTGGGTATTGAACTATTTACGAACTATGCCGTCACCTCAAGTGCGAACATATCCTTAGACAATCGAAATACAACGGTATACCTATGTTTTTGATGATAGTTGGCAACTAAAGATACATAATATGCCCGCTGGACGCGTAACAGTAATAATCACGTGGGTATTCAAGTGGACATTCAAACCATTAGCTCACTGGTACTCGTATTTCAAAACTTTGATGTATTTCACCCGTAAAATTTTATCAATTACCAAAAAAAATACTTTTATATCTCCACAAAAAGTACTAAGAAGACCTATTTTCCGAATTATCCATTCGCGAATCCATCGAATGCACTCGAAAAATTCTTGTCGCTTTAGGTGCGCCTACAGACGGCTCTCGCTAAAGAATGTAATTATCGAAGCACCAATAAAAATAATTGCCTCCAAAAGCTATCCTCCTCGGCCGCCATTTATTATTTTGATTGGCCTTGTTATTGTTATGGGCCTTATTGTTCGCGTTTATTACTCTGTTTGTATCTGCCGACGACACGGCACGCGTGATATGCGCCTGGTTGAATTTCCCGTAACGAAGAAATATGAAAATTTATTTGCTGGCTAGGATTGCCCGTACCGCTGTCTGTCTGTCTGTCCGTCCGGCCGTCCGTCCGGCCGTCCGTCCGTCTGTCACAGGGGTCTAAAGCTTCAGCCGTTATAGGTAGCCAGTTGAATTATTACACAAAACGTGTTATACAAATACAAAAAAAAATAAAACATTTAAACCCAAGATGGAGAAATACAATCCAGAAAACCTCAAAAAAGTAACATTTGTTTAACGTTTTCATGTACCCCGTACCATTTTAGCGGCTTGTTTCTGTCTCCTTAATGTTGCTATGACATCTATATTGCTGTAAATGTTTTTATATGGTGGTACGAAACCCTTTGTGCGCGAGTCCGACTCGCACTTAGCCAAATTTATATATTTAATTTCATGGCCATTTTGGGTACCTTATCTTATGACACTTATAATAAGGTTTCCGGAGAAAATCGGCAAATACCGGTAAATATCGGTAAAACCAATCATGAGCATTTAAAACAATAAAATTCGTATTTACTTTTTGGTCATCAAAATCATATGTATGAAAATAAAAAGAAACAAAAATATTTTTTTATTTATTTATAATATGTACAATAAAAAAAAATGAAAAAGTGAACTTTCACATCGTAGGCCCCGACGAGATTCGAACTCGTGATCTCCTGTTTACTAGACAGGCGCTTTAACCAACTAAGCCACGGCGCCGTTGAGATGGAGCGCGAAATTATCAATTGTATTACATATCTCGTTTCAACTATCAAATCTGAAAGAGATGGATACAGTTACACGCAATCTTTTACCTTATTTCTTACGCAATAGGTTTTAAATTTGTTTGATTTATTTTCCTTTTTAAGAACTCTGCTGTAAAGTATCGAAAGCTCGCAAGTCGCAACACAGAATAGCGCAAAGCGAACCAACCATAAAACGCTGCAACATTAATTAAATCCAATCACGAAAGGACTTAGTTGCTCGGCACTATTACAAAGCTGTAATAATAATTATTATTACCCTGTAATAATTACAGCGCGTTGATTATTACTTTATTAAAGTTGTTAGCAGCGTTTGCAAAATGCCGCCTCGGGTATTGGCTTATAGGTAGAAATACAACTTGTTGATGTTATTAAATCATAACAATCTTGTTTTACTCAAACCCATTTTAATAGTGACTACAATAGTTTATACATAAACCCACAATCTTAAATTTGTAAATTTGTTTAAATGTTATTTTGTAAAACATAATTATACTTTAATTATTATATAATCAATGTAAGAAATGGAAGAGCGAAGCCTCCTAAGACAGACACAATCTTTACTTAAAAGGAGACTCCAACAACTTTTTAAAAATGTATGTTTGATTATGTTACAGAAAATAAATAATTTTGTATTTGTATTGTATTTCAATTTTGTATAGTAAAATATTATTATGTAAATTTTCTAGAGTGGCCTTCTGAACATCAGAGATACAAAAAACGTTTTCAGGTTTACAACAATAACTAGGTCTCTCAACTTGCCGCTAGATGGCGCTACGAGATAATACTAAGATAAAAAAAAAAACTTTTAATTCCATAGATAATATTATAATATACGAAGATGTTTTATTTTTGCGGAAGTAAAGGTTTTAATTATTCATTCATAGTCATAGTGACTTTCTATGAACTTAAGCAACCTTATATATTTATACTGTGTAAGGCCGATATTACACAATTACTTTTAATGGATCCTTCATCAAATGAGGTGCTCTTGAAGTTGTTGTTTACAGGTCCTCAAAAAAGGCCGTTCTGCATGAATCATATTATGATTCTATTCTAATGCCGTCTCTTTTGCACACGTGAAAAAACTCTGACTCTGTCCTACTTTCAAATCATTTTATGATTCACCCAAGACGGCCTTTTTAGATCCCCGTTATCGTTTATCTACTCGTGTAGGTATTTTCACGATGACTTATACTATGGAAACTGATCCATTATTACAACATGCCGTAATAAGGGATCCCTTTTCATACAAAATTTACATTAAACATTTTGACGTCAAATTTAAAAACAAAACATTGATCAAAGAAAACTGATAGTGTAATATCGGCGTAAGTATGTAATGTATAAGATATCGGGTGAATCATAAATATTTGTAGATATAGGTACTTTATTTTATTATATGTTAAGATTTATATATATGTCAAAGATAATTTTACTAGTATCTTATCTATTACAGTAAAAATAAAAACTTATGATTAAAAAATATGTGTGCCCATAATGACTCCCGCGCTGCAAATCTTATATAGTAAAAGTAATTTAACTTTTGTTACTGTGCGTTAAGGTCTCATTTGTAAAGAATATTCTCAAGCTTCAGGTTAAAATTTTAGATGTGTGGTACGAGATCATTATACTCGTATTAATAAAACGATCACCTCTCTGTAATAATTTCACATAGACTCTTATTTCGCTATTTTATTGTTTGCCATCTTTTGCTTATATTTTTCCTTCCTTAAATTACAAGGTGACTTTGATGATATAGATAAATTCATACTGGAGAGTCGTTAAGTTGTATAGGACCAACCTTTTTTTTAAATACGAAAAGTATTATTTGTAAATAATATTATTAAAATAAAATTTTAAAATCATTTTATTTTGCGTTTTTATTACAAAAACGGTAATTGAACCTTGTTACTGATCATTTACAAAGTCTCTAGTCTGAATGTGGCTATATCAATCAAAACCACCTTATACGAGGTGAAATTTATTCAACCGCCCGAATTTCTATGGGAGGTTCAGTAGATGATAGAAACTACGTATGTGATGTTTAAGGTGGATTAGACAAGGTAATGACAGACCACGTGACATCAAGAATCGTAATAATGTGTGAGTAAAATTTCGATTCAGTTGTGTGAGTGGACTTTACACGATGAATCCAAAGATATAAAAGACACGGTGTCGACTCACACAAATGAATCGATTTTTTTTGACACATTAATACTATTTAGGTGGTAGAGCCGATGCCGGGCTCGACTGTGGAGGTACCAGTACCAGTATCTTACTTGGAGACCCCCTCGAAGTAATTCGGGGGAGAGTAAGAGGACAGCTCACAGGCAAAAAACCAGGAGGCCCACCATGCCTGGGACCGATGGATGGCGGTATACCCATCCCTAATAGCCGGGCCTTATATGGAACAGACTGGTGACGGGCAGCGGCGTCACTGGTGCGAGGGTTCCGGCACCGCGCTCACCAACCCGCCTGCCCAGCATGTGTGAGTATGGGCAATTATTCCAGGATGACCGCCGGGAGTGGCAAAGTCCTGGAAAGGCTTATGTCCTGCAGTGGACAAACTAGGCTGATGGATGGGATGGATGAATACGATTCTCGACGTCACGTGACCTGCCATTACTTTATCTAATCCACCTGAAACTTCACATGAGTAGTGTCTATCATCTACTGAACCTCCCAAAGGAATTTAGGCGGTTGATTAAATTTCACCTTATATAGCGGATAGCATGTTTCGATTCTCTAAAACAGTCTGATAACCAAAACTAACCAACAGTTAACAAATTCAATTTGTAGCCCGCAGGAAGTTTACTCATTAAGTTATTTTACTGCTAACTTCTATTTATTACTGTTTTGCATGTCCGGAATACATACTGGTAATCAACTGCAGTGGGAATGTTTCGTTAATTTGAGGGAATTGCTGGAATGAAATATCATGCTGTATTTCACGGAAAGAAATGTTACATTAAAATGTATTGAAAATAAATCGATCTTTGTGAATGTATTAAAATTTATTTAATCTACTTCCATAATACAATTTGGTATTACAACGTCAAAAGCGGTTTTATAAGTACCTACATTGTCTGACCCATGTTATAATATTAAATTATTACATTATAACCTGTATTACTATTTACTGTTGTACTTGTATTACTTATATAACACCGATGTTATAATGTTGCATTAAAACACCGCTAGAGAACCAATCACAACCGACGACGAGTACCTAAATAGGGCGTCTCTCCTCGCCCTTGACGCCCTCTTTTCTCGCTTCTGATTGGTTCCCTAGAGGGAATACCGTCACACGCACGCCTTGGATTTTATGAACGAGTGTTCATTTCTCATTTTTCGTGAAATTTTTGTTGAAAATATAATAAATACGATATTTTTGATAGTCGCAGATAAAACATATTTAGACACAAAATACTACATTACCCCATTACAGTAAAGCAACAACTCCTATTGTTTACAGAATTGGCAGATTTATAGAGCCAATGAGTGCGTGTGGTATTTGCATTCAGTAAATAGTTTAAGTGTAACAAAAACACATGTTTTTTTTCAATATAACAGCTGCGTATAAAGGTATAAAAAAGATTTTGTTCAAAATAAGTTTTTTCATAGGTAGTTGGAATTTTTTGTGCACACAGTATATAGTAAAATATCTCCCTTTCGTTGAGTTTGAAACTAAAATTAGCTGCCATACGTAGCTGTTAGTTCCGCTACTCTCCGCTTGGAGCGGTTATCCAGATTCCATATGATTTTGACGTAGTTTGAAACTCAACGAAAGGGAGATGTTTTATGCTTAGGCTACAGATCAAACCGCAACTGGCGTGTCAGGAATTAATGGCAACACTATGTGTAAGTAGCCTACATCATCGCGTGCCAACTTTACCCCAGCTTACCTGTTAAGCTAACTACGTAATAGCTGTGACTAGTTTGTAAACCAAAGAACACAATTAAAGAAAACGCTTTTCTTGCCTTCCCTTAATGGCTGTTGTAACGTAGTTAACGTTTTGTTTAATATGCCAAATGTTTTGATTTTGATTTTGTTTGCTAATGTTGCATAGAAATGAAAACTGCTCTGTGTTCTATGTACAGTTGTTTGTAGAATAGGTAATACTTTTGATGATTTATTGAATTGTTACATCAAAAATCTTAAATACCTACGATATATGTGACATATTATTGTGAATTTATACTTTTGCATGTGTAAAAATATAAATAGTTATAAATACCTATTTATTAAACTTAATATCTTTAAGATACTTAAAGATGTGCATAATTAGGTTTATACAGGAATTCGATGAAAAACAATTAAGTGGATACTAATATTATACGTCGTTTGATCTAGTGCAAGGTTTCTCAAAATGGGTTATGCGAACCCCCAGGGGTTCGTCAGTTGATCGTAGGGGGTTCGTGACAAGATTTACGTTATGGCGGCTGACTCTAGCTCGCGCAGATATCATGAAAATTGAGCAAAATTGCTCCGAAAATCGACTCAATTTGCGACAAGAAACAAGCCCACCTATCACAATAACTAATAAACAACATCACTTTGTAACTGTATTATCTTTTATATTTAAATAAAAATCCTTCTTTGGCAAGTTTGTTTTAAAGGGGTTCGAGTTTGACTGGGATACCTTATAGGGCTATTAGTTTGAGAAACCCTGATCTAGTGGGTCGAACGCACAGAACATTTAAATGTTCTGAGGTCGAACGTTTCGACCACTGATCCGTTAGCCGCAGGTTCAAATTGCGTGGGGGCGATATGTCTGCCGTGGGCAGATCGTAAAGTATGAAATCGAAAATCTTTCACCAAAAGTCAAAAATAGGTGCGACGACGAGCGTGTTATGTTTACATGTAAATAAATTTAGTAGATGATTAACCCTCCTAGTTTTAACAGAAATATGATCTGCCCAGGCAGATCATGATATCTCCAAATCTACGATGTGCAGACGACATATCTATTTAAATAAAAGAATACACTAAATAAATGTGATAGATCTATAAACACCCAGGCCAAACGGCTGAACCTAAGAACACGAAATTTGGACTACAGTTGTATCACGTAAACATTAAAAACCGGCCAAGTGCGTGTCTGGCCACGCGCAGTGTAGGGTTCCGTGGCTGCCCTGCACAATATGCGGACTTCTTCTCCAAGTACATTTTATAAGTTTGTCGACTAATACAGATCGTGCCAAACTTCTAGTACGCTCGGAAGTTGCTCTTCCCAAGAACGGCCCATACATTTTGTTCCTGCTGATGCGAATCACCCCGTGTTTAGAGGGGACTAAAAGTATGGCGCGATCAGGGGATCTAAAAAGGCCGACTTGGGTGAATCATAAAATGATTTGAAAGAAGGATAGAGTCAGAGTTTTTTCACGCGTGCAAAAGAGACGGCATTAGAACAGAATCATAATGTGATTCATGCAAAACGGCCTTTTTAGAGGGCCTGTACTTGTTAACTTGTAAAGCCTACTTAGCTGTGATAGTTTTCCTTTTAATTTCGTTATGTATACATAGTATATGTACTACTGCCGTGATTTTTTTCAAATCTCCAAATACAACCGTTTCGCTGGGGGGCGGGCGGGGGGGGGGAGACACTTGAAAATTAAGACTTTTTAGCTTAATATTTTGCAAACGAAACCCTGGATCGAAAAATGATCTTCTCATACCTCCAATATTTTTAAATTACCTATCCAACGACACCCCACAATAGGGGATAAACAAGAAAAAAAAATCATCCCCACTTTACGTGTACCCTAAAAAAAATCTTTTTCACAATTTTACTGTACCACTTTATCGGCATGATAAATATGTATACCCGTGCCAAATTATAACTTTCTAGTACTAATAGTCTCTAAGCTAAGCAGCAGACAGACAGACAGACATGGCGAAACTATAAGGGTTCCTTGTTATTGACTACGGACCCTAAAAAAGGATTTTAAGAAGATGGCCTACCCTAGCAACTTTTTTTATAACCCGTCCAGCACAATGAGTCCAATGGCAAAAACCTTACTTGCTTTTAATAGAGGCGATTATGTGTTGCCTCAATGGCCTCTTTTTCTTGGATGCGTAATACTAATGATCACGCAGCGAAACAACAAATTGGTGTGTTTTTAGCTAATACTGAAATAAAATAGGAAAAAAATATTGGATTTAAGTAATCTCTTCATATTTCTATTTCCTATTTTATGAAAAAAAAAAACAAGTTGATTTCTTAACTGCGTTCTTGAAAAAAACGTTTGAAAACCCAAAAAAGGAGGGTGGAAAACATATTTTTTTTAACAAAAGTATACATTTTAATACATTGTTCATAAGTAGAATACCTAGATAAAAGATCAATAATAAATATATTTTTTTCAGTACAAGGACACTTCGAATTTATTCAAACGAATCCTCAAAAGTCTGGTGTTGTTCATGCTCTAAGCTCATGTACAGTCTTAAAAAATTCCCATGGGATCGGGACAAACAATTACAATTACAAACTATTACAATATATCTACAAAAACATATTGCAATCTTAAAATAAATCCCCGTTGAAAATATTTATTTGAAGCAAACAAATTAATATACATAATTTCAGTAGCTCGACTAGATATCTCAATTCAACAGAACTAATTTAAAATTCAAGGTACATTATTTGTGGTACTAGTTTTAACTCAAATATCCAATTCAAGTATCAACTACGCAGCGCATTATCGGCCACAAATAACATCGTGAACAAGACATCAATCCTACTAAATTAATCCACTAACCATTATAACTTGACCTGTAAAACTCAACCCTTATGCCCATTGCTGGTCCTATTTCAGTACGTGTTAAGGGGGTGGAGAGGTTCAGACTATAGTTGTTGAGCAGTCTGGTGGTAACAATAGTCCACGATTTAGTGTCCAAAATCACGCAACGCTATTATAGTTGGAAGTGAGACCACCGCCATATTTGGGAGGGAGAAAATATGGTAAATTGGTAAAAGTAGATTTAATGAGGTGCTCTTGAAGTTGTTGTTTACTGGTTATCGTTTATCTACTCGGGTAGCTATTTTCAGGATGACTTATTCCACCTTCGTCAAACCAAAAAGACCAGGTTGGTCAAACCTATAAATGACAACGAAATTTGTCCTAAATGGTCAACTTATCAAATTGAAAAACATTAGAGTCGTCATAATAGATGCTTAAGGTGGTCCAAGGCAATTTTCGTACAAACTTGTGGGAATCAATAACGACGACAGAAGTATTATTATTTAATTTTGTTACCTTTTTCCACACGTTCCATCAACTTTACACCCGGGAATAATCAATTTTTTTACAAAAAAACTTTTTTAGAAACTAATTTTGTTATTTAATTTTTGTAATCCAATGTATGAAAGTTTTAAATTGCAAAATTAGACTGTTAAAACATTTTGTTTTTAAGAAAAACTGAATATCCGCGAGTGTAAAATTGATGGAACGTGTGGAAAAAGGTAATAATACTTCTGTCGTCATTATTGGTACAACACAAGTTTTTTTATAAAAACTACCTTGGACCATCCACCTTAATAACAAAATTAAACGCTAATTTTTTATGTAGTTGTTTGTGTCCATCACAGAATACATTTCTGTGGTTTCCATCTATATTGTTCTGTGGTATCAGTTATCTGTATTGTTTTACAGTTAATTTGTTAGTTTTCTTTTTTATTATTTATCTTGCAAATTGACGTACTAAAATTGTTCTTTTTAGTGAGTCATTAATTTCGAGTATGTCAGTATCATATGTACATAAAGTCTATAGTGCTTGGACACAAGGTATTTTTTCGAAATTTTCCATCTTAAGAGGATGGCATACACTAGCAACTTTTTTATTACCCGTCCAGTACAATAAGTCTAATGGCAAAGACCTTATTTGCTTTTCATAGAGGCGATTATATGTTGGCTCTTTGGCCTCTTGTTCTTAGACGCGTAATACTAGTGATCACGCAGCGAAACAACAAATTAGTGTGTTTTTAGCTAATATTGAAATATCTTGTAGGGAAAAAAATATTGGATTTAGGTAACATCCCTTCATATTTCTATTGCCTATTTTATAAAAAAAAAAATAAGTTGTATCTTAACCGCGTTTTTGAAACGAACGTTTGAAAACCAAAAAAAAAGAGGGTGGAAAACATTTTTTTTTTGACAAAAGTATAAATCTTAAAACACTGTTTATAGGTGGAATCCTTAGATAAAAGATCGATAAGTCAAATATATCTTAACAAAGAAGGGATGTTGTTTGACACACTGACAGTTGGCATTTCACGAACCACGTCGCAGACCTACAACCATGTTGCTTTACAACTTTTTTTATATATTCCCCTTTTTTACAACTCTTGAAAAGGTTGACGTGGTCACTTGAGCGTACTTTGTAGTTTTCAATGGAGATATAATTGCATTAACTTAATTATCGCAATTTTATCTTTGTTGCAAAACTGTTATAGGTGATAATTTTTCAAATAAAAACTGGAATCCTCAACTCGGTTTAATGTTTTGTGTCGGTGCTTGTAAAATGATAGCTCTATAAAAAGAAAAGTGCTGGAAATGAAATTGTTTGTTTTGAATTGTACTGTGTCGTTTTGTTTCGTTTTTGTAAGAATGTTGATCCGTTGTTTGTAGGCACTTGGCGGATCTTGGTATACATAATGAATAGGAAACCACTTCTGCTATCGCACTAACTTATTACTTGATCACCTGACCGGTTTCACCTTTAAGGCATTTTATAGGATTTACGTAAAGCTCTTCAATTATATTATTTTGATTATATCATTGCAATGACACTTTAAAGATTTATGTTAAGGGCGTCATTAAAAAAAATATTTCGGATTAAAAAATAATCGAAAACTTAATCACAAATAAAAAGAAATGGGAAAAAGCAATTGTCGGTTTGACTAGGTACGTAGGTACATAGGTAGATACGTGTAATCATGTGATGGTATTTGTTAGCTAGCCTATTTATAACATTCTTGGAAAATCTCATATTATTATGTACATTTATATTGATAATACCAGTTATTGCCCGCGACTTCGGACGTTTGGATTTCGATTATTTATAAACAATTACTCCCAAAGATTCAGCGTCTGACAACTGACAAAATATATAAATATTGTTAAGACTTCGGTTATGTAATTTGAAAAGGGATATACATATAAATGAACATAAATAATAATGGTTCCCGCTTTAAAACGCTTAGCTTTAAAATTAATAAGTACACAAAAATAACCAAAAACCTTATATTATATCATTCTCTCTCACTCATTTCCAAGTGCCGTCTCTTTCTATCACCATGGTATCTAATATGGTAGTAAGGGTAGTTTGACACTTCAATGGTCGGTCACGAAGTCCGTATGTGTTTATGAGCGTTTTTCTCATTGTTTTTTTTCTTAGTTCTTACCTTTCCTCCAGATGGCGCTGTCCATGTCACCATAGATAAAATGTGTTTCGTAGCAATCAACGTCAAAGTGGTTTTTCGTTTGTTTGGAATCGTTGCAAATTTTGCCCCATACCGAGGGCCGAAATATATCGAGTAATAATAATTTTTTTTAATTGTTTTAATAACAGTATTAATAAAAAGCTCATAAAGGTTAAATATAATATATTTATAAACATTCTGTTGATAAAGAATACGACAGTGCCATCTAGGAATCTTATTTAACACTAAATTTGACATACTTAAGGAAAAACGCTCATTCTGTTTATTCTACATAACCGACTTACCAACGATAGCTGAGCGTGATGAATCTGTTTATTTTGATAACCATACCAGAGATATCGTTTTTGCTGAATGGACTAGTATCCAGAGCCGTAAAATAAGTTAAATAAAAAAAAAAAGTTTTTGTTAGTTTGATTAGGTTTGATTATAGTGCGAATAGATAAGATAAGATAAGAATTCGTTTATTCATGAAAGTAAGTGATACAGTAGGTCTAATAATTTTAAGTACGCTACAGTCTGCCAGAAGGCGTATGAATATTTACAATGAGCGTTTTTCTCGTTGTTTTTTTTTTTCTTAGTCCTTAGCTTTCCTCCAGATGTCGCTGTCCATGTCACCATAAAATAAAATGTGCTATGAAACACATTTTATCTAAAAAGGCAAAGTGGTTTTTTATTTGTTTGGAATCGGTGCAGATTTTGTCTTTGATTCTGTTGCTAAAAAATATGACAGTGCCATCTAGGAATCATAATCAACACTAAATTTGACATAAGGAAAAACGCTCTTTACAAATTAAACATGGTTAAAACGCGACAAAATTAGAAATAGCATGACGTAGCTTAAATAATTATTATACAAAACACGAGCTTTAGTCTTTTTTACACATAAATTTGGGTGTGTTTAATTAAATTAAATTTTCATTTAAAATGTTATTTATTTTATAGTAACATTTGGTAATTAAGAAATCAAATATTTTATTTTTAAATGCATTCATGCTCAATTCTTTCTAACTATTAGGTAAGTATTTTATTATATATTTTAGGGCCCATAACAAATATGCTTTTGATAGATGTATATATGCTTTTATAGATAGATATGCTTTTGAAAGAGTTCTGTGTTATGTTTATCATAGCGTACCTAACCTGTTTTGTTCGAAATATTAATTTTGTTGTGGAGAGCAATCATTTTCAAGCGTTTCAATTATTTTGTAGTCATCCACATTACTTTGTAGTACAAACGTTTATTTTATGTTCAAGGTTTTTTCAAGTAAGTAGTAATATTTATTTATAGGTGTATTATTTTTTTAGTATTATTGGTGTATTACTACATATTTTTATTGTTATTTCCATTCATTTTACAGTAAGTTTAAATATGTCCCACTTACAAAAGGACCGCAAACTATTTCATTCCCTTTCCCTGTCAATCCATCATTCCTTGGGATTCATTCATTCACTCACTGATCCTTACCCGACATGTCTAAAACCTCGCTATAAAACAATGTAATTAATATAAATAACAACTAACTAGTGCATGTAGTGAACTGTGCATGGCATCAGGATTAACCAGGGGGCCCCAGCAGTGGCGATACCAGGGACATCAACAGCAACCTCCAATAAGTCCCTTCACTTTTTCCTCTGGTGCTCTTTTCTAATATTTCAAAACAAGGCACGACGACGTTTGAGAAATGTTTAATTTTCCACCACAAAAAACAAATATAAAAAAAAACAAACTCCCCTACAGGTCTTCATCCCTTCAGGGGCTGATTTTCGAAAAATACTTTCTTAGTCTACGTCACAAAAGGAACTTCAAAATTGGAAAATTGGAACGTTCAAATTTCAAGTTCCTACTACTTTTTCGGGAGCCGAGCGAAGCGGAGTTGAGCAAGGTGACCCCTTGGCTTTAACAGAAGAAAAAAAAGGTTTACGGCGTCGCCCACGGATTTATTCCCTTTTTCGCGAAAATGAAATTCACGCCATCATACGATGACAGATTACTTTAATTAGAAATCAATCTTCAGATATATTTCCACTCGCTATAGGTGTGGAGGATTTCAGTCGAAATAATAATAAATACATATAAGATGTATATATAAGTACGAGCATATATAATATTAGTGAGCCTCTGATTTAAAACAATTTTACTGAAACAACTTCACGTGGTATACTAGAGTATGCAGGTACTTGTTACAACTTTTACAAAACAAGTGAATAGAAAGTCCCAAGCGTTTATTGCAACAAAAATTCGATAAAACGACGACATTTTCTAAAATTACGTTCAAAAAAGGTACATTTGCTACGCACTGATGCCTCCTTAATAGAACCAGTAAATATAGACAATGAAAATCCGCTTAGTTTTTGAGATTAAGAGTTTCTCAGGGTTAAATTGCCTTTGCTTGTCCAGTAATAAAAAAAACATCTAAACTTAGTAATAGTCATGAGTATTTCCCGTAAAAAGGGATAAATCCTTTTGAGTGGGTTAAATCTAATCACAAAAAGTTTTAAGCCTTTTCTGTGGAGTATATTTAAGTTCTTTAATAGTGTATTTTTAAGATCCTAATTCAAATTGTCGATTCAAGTGCGAGTCAGACTCGCGTGCCTAGGGTTCCGTATTGTGGATGATAAATTTAATTTTGTAATTTTTTTTCGTGAATTTCTCAACCGCTTTATTTTTCCTGTAATTTTTACGTAAACACATATTACTATGATTTTTTTCATATTTTTCAGTCCACCAGTTTTGGATATAAGAGGCGGGCGGGGGCACATAATTTTTTTATGGTTTTTCAAGGATTTCTCGAAATAGATGCAATTAAACATAGCCAAACTGTATATTTTCACAATCAGCTAATATTGTATTTTTATAAAATATAATTTAAATTTACTTTTCTTCTTTTTTATATTTCTTATTTGTGCTAAATGTTTTTAATTGCTATAATTTTTTTTAATTAATATTGTTTTTGGCCAGTTATGATCTATAATCGTAATTTTTTTCATATTTTTCGGTTGGTTGACCAATTTCGAAGATAAGGGGAGGGGACATACATATTTTTGTGGTTTATTAAAGTTTTCTCGAAACCAGTGCCAGTAAATATAGTAAACGTATATATTTTTACAATAAACTTTTTAATAACTACAGTTTGATACCAATATTGTATTTTTAGGATAATATTTTTAATTTTTCTTACTTTGGAAATATTTTGAACAGTTTCAAATTTTTTAAATATATTTTTTTACACTGTTATATGTGGGCTAATAATGCTATTTCTGTGCCAAATTTTATGTCTTTATCATTAACGGTGCTAAAGTTATGAGGCTGTGACACGAGTCTCACCATAAAGGTTCCTTTTGTACCTTTTAGGTACTACGGAACCCTAAAAAGGGAATGTCAAACTAAAATAATTAGAAATTTTGTAAAACATAAAAAGACAATAATAAAATAGTTAATTGTTATTACTTTCCTTTTAGATAAAGAAGAATTTTATACTGTTTTTTTTAAACTATCTTGCAAGTTTTCCTAAATATAGGTTAAATTTAACAAACAAAAGTGACAGCCCTAATAATTTTCTCATCTAGGTGATGAACGGGGTAATATACCTACTTACGAAAGCACAGTTTTGTGTAGGACGCCAGACTATCAATATTGGGACCTGGCTTCAAATCCTGTCGGTCCAGCATGCATGGAATTTATTTGTATAGGTATATATACCCACGTGCCGAACGGTGAAAGAAAACACCGTGATGAAACCGGTATGCCCTAAAAAGCTTAATTGTGCCCGAAGCACTATATAGGCATGTATTTATATATGTAACCTATTAGTATGTAGTATATAGGATGGGATTTGGGACCTTGTTCCTGGTCCCTGGCCGGGTCTCCGGTATGGGTTCGGGCGGTTGATTGGATTTCATCTTGTATAATATATATATTTTACCTATCATTTTAATAATAAATATATACCTGCTTTGCAAAATAAACTATTTGAATTTCAATTTGAATACCACCCCCAACCACGTGACGAATAAGTCGTCGGTGAAACGTGGTTGCGCGAGTGTTGAGTAGTTACAGTCAATACTTGGTATGATCTTTGAGAACCCTATGGGGATACACATAGGTACGATTATACAACGTGTAACAGAAAGGTGTAACCATATTTGAAGAGCTAGCTTATTCCGTCAATGGTATAGACAACTTTTAATATGGAACAAACCCTGTAACACGAAAAAAAAGTCTATTTCATAGAAAAATGCAATGCCGCTCGGCCAAAATGTATGGAAGGGCAGATTTTATTTTTGAAATTTCAGGTTTGGCTCAATAGTAAAAGTTGTTCTATACCATTGACTGAATAAGCTCTTTAAATATGGTTACACCTTTCTGTTACACATTGTATATTATGTATTACGCCAAATGTGATTTTAGGACTAGCTAGTTTCGCCTGGGCCAAAATGGTTTTGGGTTGTCATAAAAAATAACCGCGAAGGTTCTAACCTAACCTGTCTTCTGCGCTAAAGTATTTCCAAAAAAAGCCTGCGCCAAACTAGTTTGTCCTAATATCGGATTTGGCTGGTAACATTTGGCCAAAATAACTTCATAGTGCTTCCGTGTTACGGAGAATTCTAGTATCAGAGCACACATATTTGAATTTATTATTATGTGCTAAGTTGTTAGTTTTACAAAGTCTAAGAATGTATCTGTTAATGTGTCGGAAGCCTGCTTTGGGTATTATTAGTCCAATTTTTTCTCTCTATTTTTGTAGATATTTTACTAACCCTAGGATAGGCCTAATTAAGTTTTTTCTGTAATACTAACCATTTAAGTAAATAAGTAAATACAAATAAATAAATATGTATGCATTTATAATGATTAAAATTGATTGCAGTTTTTTTATTTTTTATTTATTTATTCATTATTTTACACTATTTTATTACATGGTGAATAGTATCAATAAACTCACATGAGTTTGTCCTGATACTACAATTCGTGAATACTACTCATATTCGTGCATGAGATATGCCCACAAAAGTAGAAACAAATAAATACTGATACTGTTAGTTTAAACTAACGTTGAAAATGCTCGAGTTGAGGTAGGTGAAGTTAAAATATAATTTGAATACTTGTACGTTTGAATGACAATGGCTTAGCTCGGAATAATTGTAAATCATTTAGCATTGTGTGCTCTAACTAAACCGTCATGGCATCCGAACTGGTCAAAACTAATGACGTTTGGTAAAAAAATCAATTTGCTATAATATAACGTTGTTTCATTGGACCATAGGAAACAGCACTCTCAGTATCTTATATTCGTAACAATGTACGAAATTTTAACATTGAGAGGTGTAAGTAATCTGAACTTATACTCGTATAAAATTAATAAATAATTAATATATTTATTAATTTAGTAATTCGACTGACGACGACCACAAGTTGGTCGAAATATATCTCGATAATAATTAATACTTTTTTGTTTACATTTATAATCTGTTTAAAATAATTAAAAGCTAAAAACCATATAAAATTACATAATTACAGTACGCGGCAGAAAATAATGTACATCGGCTATCTTCGGCTTTGTAGAGCGTCGTCTCTGTCACTGGACTGTTAGTGCTTCGTGCGACAGACATGACACTAGGATACTTATTTTGTCAATTTGTGTTATAGATTCACATTATTTTAGTATTTAATATGGGAGAATATTTTTCTTACGGTAGGAAAAATGTACCGTTTTACTCAAAAATTTCAAAAGTAAAGATAAACCCTTACCGTAGTATGACAGCACCAAAATGTTTCCACCTTTACATAGGTGACGCTCACACGTTTAGAATCAGTGCTCATCTGAACACAGTGATAGTCAGACGTCTTAAGTGCACTTAAAGTATTGATTTTTTACGACTTTAGTAGTCTGATCAGTTTGCTGACGTAGACAGATTGCGCACTCATATTGTGCGCGCGTCGGCATTATGTTAACGCACACATTCAAAAACAATGCAATAGATTTTTGGTGCCAGGGCTCATCTAAACTTTTGAAATCTTTGGTTTTACTCAAAAGGATATTATTTAAGTTTTCCTTAACCTTTAGCCCAAATTTTACAGATATATTTTTACTAGTTTAAAAACATAAAAACATATATAAAAATTGTCTTTATTGTACAAAAAAGTTCTACAAAATAATAACTTTGACTCTGAAACCCAAACTAATATAATTATCTATTAGGGTATAACAGTATATTTCCGTTTTGAGGGTACTAAAGAATTTCACACGAGAACGGTACACAAACTGAATTAATTTAACTACAAACAAACATAGCTCAATATTAAAAAATATAATATAAGTATATCTTTAAGGCGCTACGGAAAAAAATCGTCACTTTTAGAACTTCGATATCTACTTCGGTATGTATAATTTTGATAAAATAGTATATTATTTTTGGAATCTTTCTCTAGGGATCTGTTAAAACAGAAACGCGATTGGAGAATTTCGGCTCGATAGAAATATTTATTGAAATGAGGTCTTTATCGACACCAATTCTCCTGGTTTGACAATTTAGAATGACAGATGGACTGCAATTATATTTTATTAGATGGATTTTAACAGTATCTAGGACCTGCCCCCCTATTCTGTATCTTTAGTTGCCAACTGCACGAGGTAGGCACAAAAACAATCATCAAAAACATAGCTAAAAACTGAAATTTCAAAATTGTCTTTAGTGGGTATTGAACTATTAACAATCTGTGTCGTCACTTCAAGTGCGAAAATATCCTCAGGACATCGGAATTCGATAGTATATCTATGTTTTTGATGATAGACACCCAGTCCAGAAGGCAACTAGAGATACACAATAGGCCCGCTGGTTAAACGAAATTTTGATAGCATTTTTAGTACATTTTATATTAATAAAAAACCGACTTTTTGCTACTTTTCCACGAATCCGTCCCTCTCGCACTGAGGGTTTTTTCGCATATGGAGTAACAGGGACGCTAAAACTTTTACATATCGCCTTAAGTGACCACAACGAACAACTTTTCTAAAGAAATATTCCCGCACAAATTCTTTGTTAATCCTCCCCATACGATCTAAACACCTGCTGTACATTGTATAAGTAAGTGCAAAAGTTTGTTTCTTTGGGGAAGTCATTCAGTCTGCTCAGTACTGGATGTAGTTTCATTAAAAGATACCAGATACAGATCCAGCTACAGATTCTTTATTAAGGGAAGAGCGCAAGACTCCGCGGACATACAAAACGATTTAGCTTCTCACTTGTACGCTAATGCATTTAATCAAATAAAACTTTGAGTAACTTCATCTTTTGCACAACCTATAAGTCCGATTTCACTTTAAATTTCAGATAATCAACACGCTTAGGAAATACAAGCACTTAGAAATCTATGTTTTAAGCTCCAAATGTTCAATTTTCTTAAGCATTTCTCAAGTAAAAACAATTTTTATTGAATTTCGGATCCGTGGTAGTGATCAGTTATAATGTCTCTTATAAATATTAATTTTGTCATATGTTATGTATATGTACACTTATATTAAACGATTTATATATTTAGTATAGTACATACAATACAGACGAACAGATCCAGAAGCATCTCCTGGACACCGCCTTCGACCTCGCAGACCGTGCTCGTCTTGTCGCTACCGGTGAGCGTGAGTCTGGTTTATGGCTGCATTCTATTCCCTCCGCCAATCTCGGTACACTCTTAGACAAGACAACTTTTACTATAGCCGTCTGTCTGCGACTTGGAATAAAGACGAATGAGAGTCATCACTGTCAATGTGGCGTCAGCGTCGATCATTTGGGCCATCACGGCCTCTCATGTCGACGCAGTGCCGGCCGCTGGTCCCGTCACGGCAGCCTAAATGACGTCATACGGAGGGACCTTGCAACCGTCAACGTGCCGGCTACTTCAGAGCCGTATGGTATTGCACGTGACGATGGCAAGAGGCCCGACGGAATGACGCTCATCCCGTGGCAGAATGGTCGCTCCCTAGTGTGGGACGCGACTTGCGTTGACACGCTCGCCGCGTCTTACGTCCGGTCGACAGCTGTCACAGCCGGTGCGGCGGCTGCAACAGCCGAGCACAAAAAGCGGGACAAATACGCAGCTCTCGTAATTCGTTATTTTATGAATAGGTATAAAACATAGTATAAAACAAATACACAACCCGTGTTTGTCTTTGCATTCGCATTCGCATAAACTTCCAAGAAGATTCCGATGCGGTTTTCATCATTTCATCAGAACGTTTCACGAGGAAGGTTTATTTTTGTAACACATTTTTTTACTAGAAGATTTGTGGTTTGAATTTCAAATTTATTGTAAATATATTGACGATATATATGTAAGAGATTTACATTTAACCTATATTAAAAGAGAAATATCGAGAAATATTAAGTCATCAAAAAGCGGATTATGGGGGTGTTTACATGGCTTTCGCTTACTAAACTATAAGAACAGTTATCCAAATAAACATGTTTGCTACCATAAGCATTGAAAAATAACGTGCTTTTTAGCGCGAAAATTTAATTATTTTTAATTCGAATCCGTACGAAGCCGGGGCGGGTCGCTATATAGTTAACATCAAATGTTCTGAGGTTAACATATATTTATTTTGACTTATATGATAAATTTTGATTGATAAATAATGAATATAATGTAATTAATGAATGTCTGATAAAGTATTAAAACTATAAAATACTTAAAACTTAAACAAACTAAACGCCTAAAAATAAATATATTACAAACTAAACTAACAAACAAAATACAAATGCGAATTAATTTAAAACAAATAAATATATAGTTTAAATATCAATATTAACTTAAACAATTATCTTAGTTATTATAAAACATTAAGAAAAAAAATACTGGTTATTACACATTACACTTTTTTTTTTACGTATCGCGATGTGTAGCATACGAAAGACATCAACGAGAGTATTGTCGTAAATTGCTACGAAATGTGTAAAGCCTAAATAAGTTTTACGATATTAGTTTACAATGGGTATACACTTATGTGTTACAAACTTAAACACGTTTTCTACTGATCATACTAAATAACTTTTTCTCTATCCTTCTTTACTTCTGACACTTTTTTTTTTTGCTTGAGGACTACGAAAATATGGTCAAACTTGCGTAGTATTTACACCTTATTTTGGAAATCTACTGGACTAATTACGGAGAACGTCTCAAACTTTCAAAGTGGGACCTACAACTTAGATATTTTTCATGCTTGCGGACGCTCATATGTCACTGCGAGATTTGAACGATGAGCTCCATAATAGCAGGCCGAAAAACAATTCTAATACTCGGAAAAAAATCGTGCAATTTTTTCCAAGACACAACTTTTTTCACTTTGTGATTTTGATTTCTTTGATTTTTGAACGATTTGATTTCTTGAACGAAAAAAAAGCGGGCCGCCACCTCTTTCGCAGCCAGTTCGATCATGAGATACTACTGGTGACTTCATTGGTAACCAGGGTGATGTCAGGTAATTCTGGTCAAAGTGAGCGTACTTCCTGTCTCGGCTTGTTTGTCCACCGTTGAATCGATTCAGCTTTGTTTAGGTGCAAGCAATTCACACCTCTATGACCTTAACCCTTCATTTTATTGTTTACCTCTAGGGTTAGTAAAAAGTCCCTTTAATAAGTTGCTTCAGTAACATAAAATAAAAAAAACCAGAGAGTGATCGCAGCTGGGAGTATTTGAAAGAAAGTAACCAAGAAAATTGTCTTTTTATTGTCAAAAATAAACAAAATATAAATTACATGATTCTATTAGTTCTTGTATGGACATTTTGTTTGGACATTCAGGAAGCGCTCAGTAAATGCTGTTGGATATACGTACTAAGTACAAATACATATTGATCAGCACAGCGCTGATTTTCAACGTATTTCGTGCACGTTTGCACACATTTTGCGTGTACGTATAGGTGCTTGCGAAACCCCGTGAAGTTATCTTATCTGTTATGAAACAATGTAAAATAGTAGATGTAATGTCCCCACTAGTTTCTAGCCGTTTTTCTCATTGTGGTAGCTGAACCGAATTCTCGTTTAACTTAGTAAATCGTCGCTGCGCTTGCAAAATCACCGATGTGATTGTTAATTTAAATTTTTTTGCAATTTTAAAATCGATACGATGAAAAATTTCAAAATAATTAAAATGAAATAGCTGATTTTGCAGGCGCAGCGACGAAATGTAAATCCAAATCTGGATCCTATCATCATCAAGTCTTAAAATATTTTAATTTTCGCATTTCAATTTGTTCATTATAAATTTCGGCACACTTACACGGTGATTTATTCTGGCTTATGTATTTCGCATGTATAAATTGACTTTCTTTTTACCCTACTTTTTTTTCCAATTTTTTTTTTAATAGTTATCTGACAGGTATCCTTCACTTGCGTGTTTCTTGCGGTTGGCCAACTTTCATGACGTTTTTGGTTTGAGTGGGACGTTGTGGATGTCTGGTTGTCGGTGTGCGCGGGCGGATTCTTTTCGGACAGAAAAATGTTTACCTGGTATTCTTACTTCTGAAAATAAAGTTCTTTATTTCATTTCACTATTATGTTACTACTGTAGTGCACAACCCTGACGAACTGTCAACGTATTATGAACTATTATGTGACATATAATATATATATGTAAATATGGCGCTGTATAAAGCCTTTATTGTTCTTGTTTGGAAAGTGCTCAAGTCAAAGTTACTGAGCCGTGATTGGAATTTAAGGTTTTTTTTTTCGAAATTGTATTTTATTTTCATTTTTTATAAGTTCCATCAGGAACGCCACTGACCTCAAGATCCTAATTAACGGAAAAAGCTTTCCGAGCGTAAAAAAAACGGCTCATTATTTTCCCGGCAGCTAAAATATAAAACTAGGCATATAATAAAATAAAATGGCTGTGTATTAATAATTTGGCACCAATAAATTTAGATGAGCCTCAAAAATTCGCTACCATAATATTAAAAAAACCGGCCAAGTGCGAGTCGGACTCGCGCATGAAGGGTTCCGTACCGTTATCTATAAAAACGGCAAAAAAACATGTCTGTTGTATGGGAGCCCCCTTAAATATACATTTTATTCCGTTTTTTAGTATTTGTTGTTATAGCGACAATAGAAATACATCATCTTTGAAAATTTCAACTGTCTAACTATCATGGTTCATGAGATACAGCCTGGTGACAGACGGATAGGCGGACAGACAGACGGACAGCTGAGTCTTAGTAATAGGGTCCCGTTGGTAACCCTTTGGGTACGGAACCCTAAAAGTACGGCTACTAAAAATTACGTATGGTCATCTATTATTGCAAACCGGGTGACTTTGAATGTTTTTAATGACTATTTGTTTCCATCTACGAAAACCATTTTGGATATTGTAATTGTAAGTAGCATTAATAATGAAAGCGGGTAACTTTTATAAGGATTGAATACATATTTTTTTTATTTGAAATATCTCATTTAATGAAAATAGCTGACAATGCGAACGGTGCTCTTCCCCGCGGAGCGCGGGTGGGGCACGCAAGCGCACCCTCTTAGTTAAAATAGATCAAATGTGTTCCAAATTTGAATCAGTGCACTCCACACAGTCTTGTGGTTACTACAAATAGAAAGTATATAAAAAGCCGGAGTCGCGGAGGGAGGTCAGCCTTCACCCGCTGTAACAAAGCACAGGCATCTGTGCGAACTGTAACGGCTGAGGCTGGTCACCGTAACCCTCAATCGCTACAGCTCGCACGGGTGCCTGTGCTCTGTTACGCATGAGCGAAGACTTCCCAGAGTGCTGGAACAGTTGCATTAGTCACTTTAGGTCACTAATTCAGTAAAAGGCACGCGAAGCCTTAAGGGAAATATATTTTCCCATGCATTTCCCATTCTATTCGAGAGGAAACGTTGCAATGTTCTTCCTTAAGGCCTGGTCCATGGGACACAACAATGCCATTGAGTGATTTTTGTATCGTCAGAAAGTATATAAGAACGCTCGCGTCTTGCGCTGCCAGCACGCATAATCAATGAATTTCCGAGGTTTTTCTGAATTTTCCGAAAAAGTATTTGTTGTAGGAAATTTTTGTCTTGACAATTGAAAATAAACAATATTTTCGTGTTATAGCAGTAATTTCAGACATAAAAGTCAAGCCGCCTAGCCATAAAACGTATTAACAAAAAAAAAATACAAAATACAAAACTTAAAACGGCGTCATTTTCAAAAATAAAATATATCGAGTGAAATGTGTCCAATTAGGTAACTGTCTTGACAACGGAAAGATAAAGGTCTGAAAAAACATGTCTGTGATATTAACATTGATGATCAGTTAAGTAATAAAGGCAAGGCCTTAACCTTGAAAATAAAGTCTATCCAAATACAAAGAGTATTTATAAGTATTTTTTTATGGATCCTTTTGTCAACTTTACAAAAGAGCTAATGCGAAGTTGCTTTAGATACAAATTTTTATACTCGTATTTCACTTTATTTTCGAACTAAATATTTTAAAAGACCTCAATTTGGAATTGACAGATGCCCCCCCCCCTTTTTATTAATAAAATGATCTCCTTAAAAATGGACTCGCCTATATAAATTCAGTTGTCAAAATATTACTGGATACCCGCTTATAGTTAAAAGGTTCCTGCAACGGTATTAAAATGCAACTAAAATTGAGATATTATTATTAATTTTGGTATCCAATTCTATTTTTTTAAGCTACCAGAACATGGTTACTTAACTGCCTGGTTTATTACATGCCAAAAAATAACACAAAATAACAAAGTTAAATTCTGACATAACTTAATAAATATAAAATTTTTTGTCTTCTCAATAATAAAATCACACAAACATAAAATAAATACTTTACGGATGTCACGTACCAAGAGTCATTACATTAGGAGCCCATTTATGGACCATTAGGGTCATGTGCGAGGGACTGATGTTATTTTAAAATGGTCTAAATGATCGCTTACGGATCACCAATTTGAGACAATTTGGTTCCGTACGTGACTGCCCTGTAAGGATAATTTAATGTAGAGTAACTCGATTTAGTTTATTGTGAGAGTCTGAATAAAGGAATTTAATTATTGTGTGATGCCAATCATCGGTGGGAATGTTCACAGAAATCGGTGCAGGTCAAGATGATATTATAATATGTGTTTCAAAGAGGAAGTCAGTGGTGTTTTTGCATGTGGACTGTCACTTAAACCCAGTTTTTTCTGACATTATTGTAAACATTACTTATTCGTAAATAGCGTGAACAAAATGTAATTTTATACCCCATGGGAAATTAAGTTGTATGAAATACTTAATATATACAACGTGTAACAGAAAGGTATTCAGTCAATGGTATAGAACAACTTTTACTATGAAACAAAACCTGTATCTCAAAAAAAAAATTTTACTGTTTCATAGAAAAATGGAATGCCGCTCGGCCGAAATGTATGGAAAGGCAGATTTTTTTTTGAGATTTCAGGTTTGGCTCCATAGTAAAAGTTGTTTTATAACATTGACTGAATAAGCTCTTCAAATATGGTTACACCTTTCTGTTACACGTTGTATATACAAATACATATATCGTCACGACATGAATCCCTGAGGGGGTGTCAGATGTAAAATGCAAGTCACAGTCCAAACTCGGTACACCCGCGTTTCACGACGATTATTACGTCCAACGTGATGGGTGTTGAGTAAGTTGTGTCGATTTTCCACTTTTTTCTAATTTCATGTTGTAATGGCCAAATTATTTTAAAAGGATCTATAAAAAGCTCAAATAAAAACAAAATATGTATTGGACGATAGCCTCTGCTCGCTTATTACATTCAAAGTTTTACAAAATGTATAGGAGATAAAAAAATGTTTCGTCTTAAATATTTTTGTATTTTTTTCATTTCATCCTTATGTTATGTATGTAATTCACTAAAAATAGGTCATAAAAATTGTGTTGTTTTATGACGACGTACTAAAAAAAAAACTAGTAATGCCTCAAATGGGAAATTCTGTGAATTTATACAGTTTTTATTTTTTCTGAGACATGATAATTGACGAATATTTTTATAATATTTTTTTACGGCTAACTTGCAAGAGGCTATAACAAAAAAAAAATAAAAAAAAAATTGTAAAGCTTTGAATTAAATGAGCGAGCAGAATCATCTTCGTCGTCCAATTTTTTTTTTGAACATTTTTATAGGTCCTGTCAAAACAATTTCACTATTACAATATGAATATCGAAAAAAGTAGAAAATCGACACACCCCAGTTTTGAGCCCTATCGCCGTTCTTTGGGCACAAATACCTTTTTAGGCTATGTATATTTCCTCAACATGTTTGCCTTTACCGTTCAGCAAGTCTTAAGTATTAGGACAAAAATACTATTCACATAAGTTCCGAAAAACTCATTGGTGCATGCCCGACCGGGGATCAAACCTGGATCGCAAGATTGAGAGGCCAGTGCTTTACCGCCTGAGCTACTGCCGCTTATGCATGAAAAGCCATTAATACTTTTTATTGGTTTATCACATTTATTATTTTGGCTTTATGTACGGGATCACCCGCCATAATCTAATTGTTTTGCCCTCTTCCAGAAAGTAAAAAATAAAAAATTATGGTATGAAGTTCACATTTCGTGATTATCTTCACCTGACACTACGAGTATAAACAACAACGGATCCATCTCACACAATGACCATCAGTCTAGTGCAGGGTTCTCTAAACCACGGCCCGCGGGCCTGAACCGGCCCGCGAGCACCACCAATCCGGCCCGCGGTCGCTGGCAGGACATGCCCGGTTTCTATCCCAATATAGATTTTTTAAAATTTAAAAACGTATAATATTTCGTGTTGCTATTTATACTAGGATCAAAATTCACAACCCGTTATCATGCGTATCTGTCTAAGAGTAACTTTATTATAAGAATGTTATTTACAATTTCAAGGTCTGCGCACAGCACGCGCTGCGGCTAACTCCGTCGCAATGGTTAATGTTGCCCGAAGTACCAACCGAAATTGCGAACGGAGCGAAGAACTCTCCTGCGCCCTGCACAATAGATATCTCACTGACCGGCTAGTCCCATTACGAAAATTTGCGCGTCAAAACTACAGTATTTTGGAATCATGAGCTATTATAGTCTTGGCCCTCGGGACTTAGTGGAGGAATCAGTGTGGCCCTTAGGCAAAAAAGTTTGGAGACCCCTGGTCTAGTGTACAGATTAACAAAACATCAACTCCGTACCAAAAACCAAAACCGTATTAGGCACGTACTATGAGATTAAAATCAAAATTAAGTTTTCCAAAACGATTTCCTAAAGCTATTAAGGATGCGTTTTGATTAAAAACAAAAAATGGAAATGAAATTGAATTTTCAAAAAGTAATAACAGAATGACTGTCCCAAATTAGTTTTATTGCCTTTGGCCGCCATTTTGTGTCATTTACTTAACCTGTTATTGACAGGGACCGAAATTGACCTTACAATCGTACAGTAGAGGGCTAAATTTAAAAATTATGTTGTATTTCATCCCTAATCCTTTGAAATAAGAGTGATGCCCGTTTATTATCTGGTCCTGATATCTTTTTTCTTGTGATTACTCGGTAATTTGAAATCTAATTTAACTCGAGTAGTAAAAGGTAAATTGCTGCCCTTTTAGGTACTTTTACATACATATACTCACGCCTGTCTCCCAGAGGGGTAGGCAAAGACTACAGATTTCCACCTGCTACAAACTTCCTCTTTCGCCTCTTCCACATCCATCAATCTAGTAATTCCAGCTCTTCCATTACGGGTACTTTTAGGTTTAAATTCCTATACGTTGTATATAGTATAGTTTCTCGGTGATATCTAAGGTATTGTTATATGATTTGCACTGGTAAACATTGTTTTGAAGTTTCAGTATTCTTGTTGTTAAACTGGGATTAAAGTATCTCTCGAATCCAAAACAACTGCAATCCAAAATGGAGATCACAAATTGCGAAGATACAAAATGAGAGCAGCTACGTGCAGCTATTTAACACCCAAACAGCGCTGGCGCAAATTGGAAATCAAAACAAGAAATATCGATCCACAATCGAAACTTTAACAGCATGATCGATAACATCCCCACGTGATTATCGAAAGCACGACGAGGTAATTTCCTTAGGAAACTAACCACCTTTAACACCATCGACATAGAACTCAATACTGCTAAGCAAACTAATAATCAAATTACAGATCTGAGTCTTATTCTAATATAATATCTATAGAACAAAATGCAATAAAGAATCATGTTGGAATTTAAACGTATTTGCGTTCGATTCAGAATCGATATTCGAATGGTTCGATTTCAGGATATGTTTCGAATACTGCATTCTCTCCTATTTCTTTGAATTATATTAAATTATAGCTAGCCGTGAAAATCGGCTCGTAATGTGTTGGGTCGATTACCGGCCTGTAGCCGTGGGACTCGCAACGGATTGCCAGTATTTAGGACATTTGCGAAGATTGACCGCATTCGGCCTTGTTCAGTAATATTTTTTCATTAAAATTTAAACTAGTCTGCGTCTGATTTGCATCCGGTTGCATCATTATAATGAACTAAACTAGTTATAATTTAGTAATCGCGGATAATCTAGCTGGGAATCTTCCGATAATATTGATGCAAATGCATGGCCATGACAACAAAAATTTGTTTAGATCTTTCTTAAGGCGCGTGCCCACAAAATGCTGTGCTAAGCCGATTCTTGCTACCTTTTAGTAGTTAGTGGACAAAAATAAAAATGAATAAAAATACAGTACTTATCTCCAATATCTCGCCGTAAAATTCCACAAACAAATTTCTTTTTACTTTAAAAATACATCATTTTATCTGCTTTCAAAACAGTGACAGAGGTTAGAAATAATAACTGATTTAAAAGAAAGAAAGAAAATAAAGTTATTCGGTAACACGCAATAGGTACAAACTAATTTAAACAACAAAATATATAAATAAACTTGAGACTAATCAACTGAGCTTAAATTATTATAATAAATAACAAAAACAATTAGTAAGTACTCTTGGTTACTGAAATTTCAGTCTTCTAGCTTTACCCACAACGAAGATACAGGGGGGTTGAAAGTGCCGTGAGTTGCTTCGAGAAAAGGATGGTACGGCCGTTCCGCGTTTTTTTTGCGAGACTCGGCGGGGGCACTGCCGTGCCCCCAAATATTTACTTAAATATACCTACGGGTATTTACTGCCACCAAATGGCCGCAACTCAGCATGATACAGCATCATGGTATGTTTACGAAGTAGGTAATCATCTAGACGCAACGCTGCTATTCTGTTGCAGCCTAGTGTGTGAAGTGACTCGCGGTTGTTTAAACATGTACATAAACAAGTTTAAGAACAGTTTTCAGGCCAAATATTAATATATAATTAATAATTAATAACCGAATATTATGTCATAAGAGTTAAAACATGAATGTCGGTAGTTATCAGAAACACGTATAAATTAAAAAGGGTGCATGAAGCTATGACTTCAGACATCTACAACTCAAATTGACGTTATTTTTTTTCGAGCAAGACACCAATATTTAAATAAATTTAAAAACTGAAATATTACACCAAAAATATTCGAAAGACCATCGCGTCCATGTGAAAAGTATTTTTCTCTCCTATTTTGCGCTTCCCAGAGACGCCTATAGGACTGATATGAACGTTATTTCAATGTCGTTTCCGTCGATATTTGTACCGACACACATCGGGTTGCTAATTTAGGTCATGGATATAAAATTACAATTAAGGCGCTCTTATCCCAAAATCAGTTTCAAAGTCAAATAGAACTTTCAAATATTGTCTAAAATTGCCAAAAAAAAATACGCAATATAGTTCGAACCTTTATCTAGGTCTTCCATGCATGTGTGACACGATCAGATAAACTTTGCTCGATAGAAATAATTCACGAAAACAGCATGTAATAAGACCTTTCAAATCATGCCATTTCCATAATTCCACTCTTTTATTAACGAAACATATCTGGTAATATTGCTCTTTAAATTTTCTAGGTCGACCACGTAAGTGGGTTTTAATAAACATATCCCTTATTTTTAAACAATTTAAAAACCGATAAAAACAACGAAAAAGTACAAAAGTGTGGTTATTTTCTTTACTCCTTACACGTAAAGAAAAGGACAGAGAGTCACTCTTCTGGGATAAGATACAATGAATACAATTAAATTAAATTAAATATAAAATTACAAAATTGGAGAATCTCTTAGATTCAACATGGCAACCCACAACTCGCGGAATATTTCGAATTTAGATTTCGATTCGCTTAACTTAAGTGCGGATAATGGCGCCCCAATGGCGCATAATCTTTAACTTACCAATATACCCGTTAGATACGTTTCATTGATTCTTTTTTCTTTTTACTTCAACATTTAAGAAGGTATTTATAACTATTAATTTTATTATATGTTTTTATTCCAAATCCTTCGCTTTGAATACTCTAATTATTATTAGAGTGCATTACCAGCTAGAAATCAATCAGAAACTAAAAGTAAAAGTTCCTCGGGCCAGGAATTTTTTCAAAAATTATGTGCTTTTAAATTTGTTTCTGATTGATTTCTAGCTGGTAATGCACTCTTATAATATTCATTTTATGATACTGATTATTGGTTCTCTATACCTAAGCGCGAAATTAAAGTGCGTTTTAAAACAGGATTTTAATACAATTCTACGACATTTGAAAAAAAAAGCGATTAATTAAATAAATCAGACCTTTCATATTATTTACTATACATGATGACATTAATTTATATATCCTAATTCATACTGAAGACTCGATAAGTGCTCAGTATCAAGGTTTGCTGACCTTTTTTGTGAAATTGGTCAATAATTTTTTTCGTGTTCCCTGAGTCAATTTCTAATGGGAGGTTCAACGTTTTATTTTGCGAAATTAGCAAGAAGTGTTATCCATCCGTGATACTAATCACTTACCAAACCTCCAGTATAAATTTGTATAAATAAATGTCACCTTATAAGTATAGAGAGGCAGTTCAATTGAAAAGAAGTTCTTCCGCACACATATAATCTACATACACAAACATGATCACATGTAATTCTAATCGCATTTCCTCAGACCGAAAGTAAGCTAAGATAAAGAAAAAATGACATTAGCATCAGTTAAAAGAACATTAGGTACGTTTGGGGACGTCACGCTCACTTGGCTTCGCAACAAAATCGTTTTAGATTAACTCGGTGCGGACAAACTCTAGGAAAACAGTGGGGTTTGTACGAACTGTTGGTTCTGTAACTTTTGGTGCGTTTTTAGGTCTAAAAATTCTATGAAATATGAAAACCCATATAAATATGTTTTGTCCAGTGGACATCAACTTTGTATACTTGAATCAAAAACTACTAAGGATGGAACGAAAATTTTGTAGGTTTATCGGCGGCATATTTCGATAGTAAACATTAAAAAACACATCGCCATGACATGGGCTAGAAAAGAAGTTTTGGAAACTTTTAAACCACAAAAACAGCCACTCGCCTGTCTATGGCCTTGGCCGTAAGTACTTCGGGAACAAAATGGACCAACAGTTTAAGGTGCTACGGAAAAAAAATCGTCACTTTTAGAACTTCTATATCTACTTCAGTAAAGAAATTATGATTTTGATAAAATAGTATATTATTTTTGGAATCTTTATCTAGAAATTTGTTAAAAAGAAACGCGATTGGAGAAATTCGGCTCAATACAAATACTTATTGAAATGAGGTCTTTTTTGACAACAATTCTCCTAGTTTGACAATTCGGAATGACATATGGACTGCAATTATATTTTATTAGATGGGTTTTAAGAGTATCGAAGACCTGGTCAAACGAAATTTTGATAGCAGGTTGGTCACATTTTATATTAATAAAAAACCGACTTTTTGCTACTTTTCCTCGAATCCATCCCTCGAGAGTTTTTTTGCATAAGGAGCAACAGGGACGCTAAAACATTTACATATGTTTATTATATATTGTTCTGTTTTGTGTATTGTATTGTTGTTTTGTATTAAATAAATAACCATGTTACATTTATGTCACATACATATCGCCTTAACGCCATCATAGACCGAAGACCGCGCAACAAATGTGCTTCTACGGAATTAATACCCGCGACCACCTCATTTGTAGTTGACTACTTGAACTACTAGACCACAGCGGTCAGTAATATTATAACATAATTTATTTTTTAATATATTTTTTTATTTTTTTATTGTTATTTAATTCGGCAGCCTCAGCAGAGGACTCCAAAAGGCGCAAGTATGTAGATCTAAGTTCAGACTATATATTTGCACCTTTTGGAGTAGAAACTTTAGACATAGTAAAACCTTTAGGGCCGTGGGGTCCAGCCGCGAAGCAGATGTTCAAGGAAATATCTTCGCGACTGGTCGACGTTTCAGGGGACCGGAGGGCTGGGGCATACCTCGGACAGCGACTTAGCTTAGCTATCCAACGAGGAAATGCTTCCAGCCTTTTGGGGACCCTACCGATCGACGGCGGTGATTTGGAAAAAATATTTTATATTGTTTAATTTATAGGTAAGTTTTTCTTAATTTATTTTTAGTTAGGTATAATTTTATCTTTTATATTTCTATTAATTTATAGGTAGTCTAGTTTTTTAATGTTATTTAAGTTTTATATTGTTAAAGAAACAAATATATCTATTAATAATTAAAATTTAATATTATATTTTTTATTATTATTCAATTTTCTTACTAACACAGTTTTACTAACAAACTGAACCTTTGATGCTTTAATGAATAATTATTCTATTCTATAATTAAATTAAATAATTCGAAGGATATCTTGAACTTGCCAAAGGAACCCCACTAAAATATTAAAAACGTTTGTTGACGATGCTAATGTCGGTGTAATGAGCCTCTTATCTAAATAATTAAAACTCGATTTGGCGCAGTGGCTTGCGCGGGCGCACTTTCTAATGATTTTTCCGAATCCTCCGAGAATTATACATATGGCGTATATTTTAAAGTCAAACGCCTTTGAGTGACAGCCTTAACAAGTTGAGCTTTCGAGGGAACAGTAATGACAAGTTTAAACAAAGTGTCAGATGGATGATGAATTGAGTTTGTTAGTCACGCTTAGTTTGCTTCTAGCTGCTCAGGACCCTTTTCTCATTATCGCTAAAACAATAGATCATAATCCAGATCGTGGCTTCATTTAATTTTTATCATAAAGATAATTTTAATAATTTTCAGACACATTTTCTGAACCCATATTTGTTATAGATATTTCTACCTTTAATTTATAATTTACAGTTAATTTATTATTTCTAGCGGGAGGAACTTGATATAAAGTGTCGTTTATAGGACACACTATTTTGATTGATTATGATTATAATAAGATTGGAAGAAATGTTTTCCGGTTCCTTTTCAATCTATCTTTAGTTTATTACCTAAGAAGGATCCTGGCAGTTTACTTACTCTAAATATTATTAGAGTGCAATACAAACAAGAAAATATCAATCAGAAACAAATCCAAAGACAAGAATTTGAAAAATTTCCCCGGGCCAGGATTCGAACCTGCGACCTCTTGTTATCAAGATAAGCGCGCTACCAATTGCGCCACCGAGGTTCCTACCTAGACCGGCGAATTCTTCCATCATACTTACTTACACTGATCAGTTTACTTACTTACACTGATCACCTATATCAGCCTTCATGTTCCCATAAATCGGGTGGCTTAATTCGAATTTCGGCCGTGTCTGGCCGTGTTCTCTTTTTGATCACCGCTGCAGGCCACCCGAGACCAATCGATTGTGTTGACGTCCGTACAGTTTGTTTAGCCCGACCGAAAACAGGAAAAAAGACGAGTCGTGAAGAGCCAACACCATCTACCATTTCACTTTACGTGTTTCCACTTCCTTTATATTTCATCGACGCTTCGCTTTATCTGGCTTATGAAGAGCGAAGAAGAGAAGCAGAAATGGAAAGGGTGTTAATGCTGTAAGTTGGTTTTAGTCATTTTTTCAAGGGTTAACTGAAAACGCCACCATCACGAGCAGATCCCGTTGAAGAGCTGCCGTGGTAATATTGTTTATTTGTCGATTTTCTCTCATTCGACCGGTAACTCGATTTGGTTTTTGTTCGGTACATACAAAAGGAGAGTAAATGTTGTTAGCTCAGTAAAGTATTCGAGTTTTCGTGCTTGGGAGCGTTGCGTCGTGATGAAGTTTTTTCGATTGAGGATACACGACTTGTCCGTGTATAATTAACTTATTGGTATCATTAAAACAAATATTAAGCTTAGTTTCTTTTCAAGTATGCTTTCAGTAAGTCGTGAAGCAGAATTAACTTACACCCGCAAATTATCTTTATTTCATGACTTGAATAATCGAGGATAGCAATTTGTTAACAAATCTGAATAAACAATCCAGATAAAGTTCGTTGACTCTTACATTGTCTTGACTGACTTGACTAAACTAATTGGAAGTCAATCAAACAAATAAAATAAACAATACAACGGGATACATGGTAATCGATAGCAACAAAGTCAACCAAAACGAAAGAAACTGAAACGAAGAAAAGACTGCGGTGAATGAACTAGTTCTTGTTAGTGTTTGTGAAGAACTAGCAAAGAAATTAATTCCGGAAACTGAGACGACTAAAGCGTGGTCTTGTGGTCACGTCCTGACTGGGGTCACCCTGGGTGCTAAAAACACAAAACAACTGATTGATTCGAAGACCGCAGACGGATGTGATTAGTCGCCCATTCGACACTTTGGAAGACAATTCAGATTTACTTTTCAAACGAAATTGACACTTTTGGCATTAAAGATAGAAACGACAGTTGAACAAAGGCAACGAGTGACAAAACAGCAATATTTCATTATGATACCGACGCTTCAATATTGTCACATTAAATGTGTCCTTAGAACGGAAACGGGCGCACTATCGGATTCTTCATTATCTTTTTTAACGTTCAATGGTTGTAATTATGTACTGGTGTTGCGAATGATAACTGCAGTTCTGCATCGGGAGCGGACATGTGTAATTTCTCTAACGTCGCTTCCGGTCGCCACAAAAAAGGTTACATTCATTTCGGATATTAAATTTGAAAAAAAATCCTTTGCCCCTAACTGAATTTACACGATCGAGGGCACTAACGATAGTAAAATAACAATTACGTTGACACAGATCTTATCGGAGTAATTTCAAAGTTCGTGTCGGTCGGGGTAATCGCCGGCAGTTTTATTGTGTTATTTACACAAATAAAAACGTTTATTTTTACATTTTCCCAAAATTAAATATGGGCCAATTTGTGCTGGAAGCGGGAATTACGTTGTTAGTGTAATTCGGGCGGGTGATTTGGAAAACTGGGCTCACAAGGACAAAAAATTACCACAGCAGTTTATTATTATTCATATGTTATTACTTGTGTAATTTTTTGTAGCATTGTTAAGTGTAATTACAGCTCGTGGGAGGAAATCCTAGTGGTTTCGTAATCAGCATAGTACGACATCGCTTTTCAAAGTTTGTTTATCAACAATTGTGTTGTGATTCTTTATGTGAACATTGTGGTCATTAGAGTCTCATTACATTCATCTACTTTGCATAAACTAAGTACATTAGAGTTAAATTTAACCCTTAAAATGTATTCAAGCCATGATCTAGCATGCTGTTTATTGTTTCACTATTGTTTTACCGAGATGAGAAGTCAACAGACTCATTCACGCAAACATCTCATAAGGAAAATATGAGAAAAGTAGATTTAAAATTTCCCTGAAATATTGAATTGGTCTCTCCTATTTTTCACCAAAATTTACAATTCGAAAACCGTTTTGAGGGATAGCTTTTTAAAATATGCATACATAGTCCTAATAAATGAAAAAATCAATGTCTTTCATTTGACTTTCAGTAACGCATCCTAAAGTCTCAAGGATTCGCCCATTCAACTTAATATGATGACGTCACTTCTTGTAAATACTAAAACACTCACAATTTTTTTTAAAACATGAAATTTTTTATTGTGATTATGTATGTACTTAAGCCTGTACCTGAGCCTAGAGCATGACCAACTCCAGTCTATCTAGGATTCGTTTGAAGAAATTCGGACTCTCCTTGTATTGAAAAAAATATATTTGGTTTATTAATCTTTTCTCTAGGGATGTTACGTATAAACAATGTACTAAGATTTATTTTCGGCTCGGCTTTGTTTTCAGTTGTGGGTTCTCCACAATAAACCACACACTGGTCTCGTTTTTGATAATATGTGCGCAAGTAGAAAGCTGTTCAAGTCAAAACTTAAGTGGTGTCAGGACAATAGACAGCAAATACAAATGGACATCTTAGCCACACACCACACCACAAAAGATTTTAGTAGTTTCTGGAAACACACAAATAGATTAAATTCAAGGCCGAGCGTCCCAGTGAGCATCGAGGGTGTGACTGAACCGGGTGGGATTGCAGAACTTTTTAAGGACCACTTTAGAGTACAATCCCCATTAGGGCCTTCCACACAAGTGCTCACCACTGAGGATCATCCTATAGACCAGCAGGTTCGTTTCTCCAGTAAAGAGGTAGCACAGGTGCTTAAGAGCATGACGCGGGGTAAATCACCTGGGCATGATGGCCTCAGTGTGGAGCATTTGAAACATGCAGGTGTTCACCTACCAAGAGTACTCAGTATGTTTTTTAATCTTTGTGTATCGCACTCCTACCTGCCTAGTGACCTAATGAAAACACTTGTTGTACCAGTTATAAAAAACAAGACGGGTGACGCCTCCGATAAGAACAATTACCGACCTATCTCGTTAGCTACAACCATAGCAAAGGTACTGGATAGTCTTCTAGATCTTCAACTCAATAGACATATGGTCCTAAATGATGCACAGTTCGGTTTTCGGCCAGGATTGTCGACGGAAAGCGCGATCTTATGTCTGAAACACACTGTGAGGTATTATACCGACCGGAAGACTCCTATTTACGCGTGTTTCTTGGACTTATCGAAGGCGTTCGACTTGGTTTCATATGACTGCCTATGGAACAAAATGAAGAGCGAGACTAGCACGCCGCCAGAATTGATCAACTTGTTCCGGTTCTGGTACAAGAACCAGACAAATTGTGTAAGGTGGGCAGGCGCATTATCGGGCGTGTATGGGTTGGAGTGTGGAGTGAGACAGGGGGGGATAACCTCGCCTAAACTTTACAACCTCTACATGAATCGGCTGATCGGCGAGCTCAGCAACACCGGGGTCGGTTGCTCAATTGACGGTACGTCTTTTAATAACATAAGCTACGCAGATGATATGGTGTTGCTGAGTCCTTCGGTCAGCGCCCTTAGACGGCTCCTTCATTGTTGTGAGCAATATGCGGTGACTCATGGACTCAAGTATAATTCAAAAAAATCTGAAGTTGTGGTTTTTAAAGCGGGCAAGAAAACTTACACTGAGGTGCCCCCAATTCTGCTCAGTGGTATACCGCTCAGCAGGGCTACCTCTTTTAAATACTTGGGCCACTGGGTCACCGATGACATGAGGGACGACAAGGATATTGAGCGGGAGCGTAGGGCATTGGCAGTGAGATGTAATATGCTGGCTCGCAGGTTCGCACGCTGTACTAAACAAGTGAAAATAACTTTATTCAGGGCATATTGTCAGAACTTTTACACGTGCAGCTTGTGGGTTAGCCATACAAAGAAATGCTTCAATGCCCTACGTGTTCAATACAATAATGCGTTCAGGATACTGATGGGGCTGCCGCGTTACTGTAGTGCATCAGGCATGTTTGCTGAGGCTCGTACCCAAGATTTTTATGCCATAGTACGCAACAGAACTGCCTCGCTGATGCACAGGACGCGCGGCAGCGTCAATGGTCTCCTGAACAATATTGCCAACAGGACTGATAGTTCAATCCTGAGACACTGGGTCTCAGTACATATGGACAGAGTCCCAAAGTAGTTTACAATAATATAGGTTATTTATACTAACATAGTTAATAAGTTGTTTGTAGTACTAACACCTATGGCCTAGTCCGAAATAAAAATATTTGTTTGTTTGTTTGTTTGTATACTTTTGTCAAAAAAAAATGTTTGGCACTCTCTCTTTTTTTGGTTATCAAACGTTCGCTTCAAGAACGCGGTTAAGAGATCAACTTGATTTTTTTTTCATAAAATAGGTAATAGAAATATGAAGGTATATCACCTAAATTCAATATTTTTTTCCCTACAAAATGTTTCAGTATTAGCTAAAAACACACCAATTTGTTGTTTCGCTGCGTGATCACTAGTATTACGCGTTCAAGAAAAAGAGGCCAAAGAGCCAACATATAATCGCCTCTATGGCAAGCAAATAAAGTCTTTGCCATAGGACTTATTGTGCTGGACGGGTAATAAAAAAAGTTGCTAGGGTATGCCATCTTCTTAAATGAAAGTATTTATTCCAAAATACAGACACAAATTGCATTTGAAGTTTAAAAAACGACCGAATTGGACAATTCGCTTAGATTAAGGTGTGATAATTCGAAAACCATTTCGAGATTTTAGTTTAATAAGCCGTATTTTAGAAGTTGTGGTCTAAAAAACCTCATGATGATGAATATTTTTGCAAAAAAGCTGCAACTTCCATTTGCCTTTGTGGGACGTCACCTGAGAAATGGCTGTTTAGAAATGTGTCCTTTGCTATCAAGATAAATTTATAAAAAAAAAACTGATTTGACAGATAGATGACAGATGAGTAGACAGAACACTTTTTTTACAAGCACTTGAAGCGATCACACATCACAATCAGTATAATGTCTAAAATTCACAAGTGACGTCATATCCGACAATTCTTTAAAAATCATGAAAAATAATGGTTGATTCATATTCCAAAATAATGAAAAGTATGTCCTAAAATGGCGTATATTCAATGATAATTTTTTTTTTAAATCTTTTAGAAATTAAACTAGGTATGGGAATTGGAAAGTATACACAATATAATTTCCTTATTGGTTTTTTATTGTAAGTAGTACTAGTATGTTGTATAGTTTCTGTTGCATAAATGTTACTTAGTAATACTAAGTTAGTAGTCAAGTAAAAGGAAAACCGTAGATATATAACACATAATTATTATAGCTCAGGAAGACAATAATACTCATTACGTGCACATGTAATCAAAGATCTCTATTCCGTGTGGCAAATGTAATTTTAATAGTTTTTAATAATTCTCGGAGGAATTACTCATATCCGCTTAATAGACAAAGACATTACTCATACTTACATACAAAATGACTTCTATTTTAAAGCCAAAATCATATTAGAGGCTCGGATAGTTATAGAAGTTGGATGTAAAAATAAAAGCCAATTACCACAGCTTTTTATCATTTCTATGTCTACAGATAGTTCTAAGAACGTGAGAATTCTTGTATGTAATGTTTTGTTATCTTTTAAAACCAAAAATAAAGATAAAAGCTTGAGAAGTATGGTACAGACAGCAAGGAGATAAGTAACCAGGCCCAGCGCATACACTTTAATCCTAAGACCCACAGGTGAGTGATAGATGATATTAAAAATACTTAATAAATAGTGCATGTGTGTTTGTATAGACCAAGTATTTCACATTTCATCTATCGCTCACCTGTGGGCCTTAGAAGTGTTGGCGCTGGGCCTGGTTACATATCGCTTTTGCTGCCTAGTGCCTGTACTTACATATACATACAAGATAGGTATCAAAAACATATTCATGAAACCATAAAAACAAATTAAATACCTTATTATGTATCATATATTTCCGCCAGGCAATTTAAACGTAGATACATCATACATATTAAAATTAGATCAGTTTGACCTTACGCTACTTGCCAAAGTCAGCAAAACATTTAAACGTTCTATAATACACTTCTATTCGAAATACCTACCTACAACGGTCTCGCAGAGCAGTGCAAATAAACTGGACACAAGTCCTATTAAGAGCTGATTTACCGCGAAAGCTTTATCTCCATCTAACAAATAACATTGATCAATAACCATTGCATACTTCACGAGATACTAAGGCCTGAGCATACATTGCAAATGTCCATGTAATCTCTGGCAAGCTCAAATCACCCATTAAGTCGCAGCATACTTAATTACAGAGCTAGTGGGTCCAACTTAGGATTTGACACGACAGACAAACCATATATCGTGACTTCGGGCAGTAACGTCGGTTTGTTGATAAAGTCAATTAGTGGTATCGAAGTGGGGACCGGTACCAGTCGTCGTCGGGCCCACCCTCGCACCGTCACCGTATCACCAGCGCCGCGATTGGCTCCGGAGTGCCGCAAGGGAGTGGCTTGAGCCCGTTGTTTTTTGTTACGTTTTTTCCGAGGCATGCGTAGGCGACGATGAGGCCAGCCGGCTTATTCTCGTCCAGTCGATCGAAGGCGTCGCTGTGTCATAGTTTATGGCTTCGTTTGCGGTACAAAACGTCACGGGTTATTATTTAAATTGTTGCATTCATTGACGGCGATTTATTCGTGTTTCGTATCTCTTCACGTGCTAAAAGGACTTGTTATTATTATCTTCTATATACTTTGGAGTTTGCTGAACTTGTTCAAACTTTGCGGTGAGTGTTTATTTTTACGTATTTTTTTTTCGATTTAACATTTGATTGCCTCCTAGGAACATTTCAAATTTATATATATATATTAAATTTCTTACTGTTAGTGTTCAATCAACAACGAATTTTAATCACCATTAATTTTATATTTAGTGAATTAATTTTAAAAATGAATAATGTAATCACTAATTAGGTATACCAAATTAATTAACTAAAGTTCTAAATCATTTTTCTCGCTAAAAATTTAGATACTAAATTCTCTGCAACGAATCACTAATTTTCAATATTACAAAAATAAAAAATCTGTAAGATCATCAATTTTTAATAGCATACAGCTTATGAACATATCCGTTAATAAATTAAACCAAAAGAGTGTCCCGTAGATTTACTAATTATGTATTAAAATTGTCTATTAAAATAATGTCATTATTATGATTAGGCACGGAAGGAGTGAGTTTGTCATTAATCAGAGCCTCTTCTACAGCCTTATTTGATGGTTCAGATCATTTTTTAGTTCCAAAAGAACATCACGTCTGATATTTTAAAGGCATTTGCATAATTAGGTGAATTTTATTGCTTTATTGAATTAGGGCCTATGTCAGGCTCAAAATTGAAAGCAGCGGGGGTTCTTGTGTTGTTAATTTTGTTTATGGCTTGTATTATGGTCTGATCTGAATGTTTTTTCCATATCTTAGCTCTATAAATGTTGTTAGAAATTATGTGAGCGGGTAACAATGGCCTCTTTATGTTATTGATCGTGGTTTTATAATGCATTTTGAGGGTTTTCAAAGTCAAAACGAAAATTGATATGGCATCTATAGCGCTTTTGAGTGGGCAATAAATATTCATATTAAGAAACATTTTATTGTCTACAAGATTTCTAGGAACATTTTAAGTTTGTTTTCGGCATCGCTCTCACCCACCTACCCAGCGTTTGTATTTTTTCCAGGAGTATCGCCTAGATTGGCAAATTCTTGGAAAAGCCTATGTCCAGCAGTAGACGAACCAGGCTGATGGATGGATGGACAACTTTTACAAAATATTTCTGTGGAAAGCTGCATAATAAAAAAAATATAATACATTTTTATTGCCAGCAAATAATATTTTTCCTAAAGCAAAAAAGCCCTTTAAAACCAAGAAAATAATATGTGACACAAATACAGGATCGCTAAAAATCTCTTCCCAGACTGGTTTTTAAAGGACTACATTATTTTGGTCTAGCCACGTGCCGGCGGCGGCGGCGCGGTGGCGGGTGGAGCGCCTCCATATCTGAAATCTGAATCATTGTCCATTATAGCGCGAGCCATAAAACTTTACGGGTACACTACTTCATAATGTTTACGTGATATTCTTACTTCTGGAAATAGAGTTTATTATAACTCTAATAAAGTTTGTACTCAACGCTGACATCACGATGTATGTCATGCCGTGATACTAACATAACTCCAATTACGGGTTTTCCAATTCTCATAATCTATAGAATTAAGATTGTGTAATTGAATAAATTCCGTATGACGTAAAATACTAATTAGAAATAATAACATACATAGAACACAAAGAAACAATTAAATTGCCGCACAACATAGCAAGCGATAGCACAATTTTTCCAACAGTAAAAACACAATTTTCTCAACTCTCGAACTAATTATTATAAAACTTACCTAGATTAGATATCTTTATTACTCTTTCAAGTCGATCTTTGGTACAATGTTTACTAAATTGAGTTCTCACATAACAATGGCGGAAGAAATTTTCTTGGGAGGTTTTATACTAAAGGGTTGCCTGATATCTATTCGATTATCACCTGACCAAAATTCCATGACCTTGCAACATCCCTAAATTAGGTTTAAAAAAGGGGTATTATCAAATAAGATCAAGGGCCTTTCTTGGGTGGTTGATATGCCCCTGCGATGACTTTGCAGATGCCCCCGGAACGCCTGCGCATTGTTGATTGTATTAGACTTAATTAGATCTTAATTAAAATTCTGGTTTCTCATTACACGCTACTCGGAGCTACTTGCGTTGCGCCCGCGTCGATTATAATAGGAAAGTTGATTTACATCGGTGCAGGAGTCGGTGAACGCTATCTTGATGATTCTTTAATTGTACTCGGATATTAAATTTGATTTACATCAAAAATAAAAGTGCACATTGTGATTGTATAAGTTACAAGTCGTTATATAAATAGACTTTATATGTATTTAGATCCAACTGATAATTAAATGGATAATGAAAAAAAATAGGCCTGTAGGTGTATTTGATTACCACATAAAGGCAAATTAATGATATTCATCACAAAGTTCAAAACCACCGAAGCTTGAAAATAAAAAATATAGCGGGTGCAAATAGACTGCTATCTTGAAATGAAACCACTTATGCTAATGATCATACTGAACAACTTTCCCATAGAAACACCCACGCAAATGAAAAAAATTGGGCTCGCCATACAAAATGTACAGGTTCATTTGCGCGGGAAAGTTCTTATAGGAAAGTTCTTCGGTATGATCAGTAGCTACTGCTTTACTCTACTGAGTAGATATAATAAAAGTATGGTTTATTAAAGATCGCAGACAATATACATCCGGTATTTGCATTTTCTATCAAAATTCAAACAAAAGAGTACGTAATTATTTCAACAAACATAAAACCTGAACCTAATAGTAAGCAGGTAGTCTTCACTCACTAAAGATGAGTCAAAATCATGACCAAATAAATTAGAGAGATAATTTAGAATGGTTTGAACCTTACAGGAAAGAAACAAAGGTCATTTTCAAATGCATAAAAGAAAAGGATAAACTTGTGAAAGGATATCTCGAAAAACATAATCCTGAGGCGCCATTAACACTTAAGTCTTATACTAATGGACAAAAACGCGACGGCGCATGCCTAATCTTCAAATTCTTAGACTTAGCTGCTGATAACGTCCTGCAAAATGTAAAAGATCAACTCGAAGGATCTGTTTTTGATTCTCGATTAAAAGATTAACTAGAAATTTAAATGTGATATTAAATTTTTCTAAAAGATCATTTCGTTTGGTGCCTTCCTAGGTTGTGTTATAGAGGCCGGCGGAGGATGCATAGTTCATACAAACAGAATACCAAAATCATTTGTAAATTACACATATTCTTACAGTAATGTGTATTTATTCCAATTGGATTACAGAATTTTTAGGTTTCCGAATGTCTATTTTATATGAACACTGATTGAAAGACGAAATATAAAGAATTTCTCATTTCCATATATAAGTAATTTTTCTCATATTTCATGTTTAAATCAATGTTTTTATAAGACAATTATTTGGGAACCTAGGTATTCTGTAATCCAATCGGAACAATTACACATGATTTTGGTATTTACAAATAATTTTGGTATTCCGTTTGTATGAATTATGCAACTTCCGCAATACTCTTATATCTCGTCCTAATGACCTTCGTGGTTACTGCGATAAATAATCACGCGATCAATCCACACATGTAATACATATAACTTCTTTCTGGCCTATCAGTATATTGGCATGTTACATCTTTAATTAATTAAAGATGACCTCGACGTATTAGATGAATATCGTAAAATACCAAAGCCTAGTGCAACATATGAACAGCAGTCTAATCCATGTTATCTAAGGTAGCTTGACTACCATCACGACTGTTACTTTTGGTGAACTCTTATTGTAAAGCCATAGTGATGAGAGTCTAAATATTGTGGTGGGATTAGTAGCTTAAGGTTTTAAGTTTTAAGCCATCCGGTCTCATCTGGCGTGACTGGCGCCAGCATTATCGCGGTCAAATCCTATTAAAATTATTCCTCCTCCTTCGTTAACACGAAATGGTTATTGTTAAAGACAGATATTTGGAAAGTTTCAACAATGTATACAATAAAATCCATAAAAACGATAAAAAGGACAACCCAAGTAGCTTCAAAAAATCTACAGAGTATTCCACCATGTCACTATTTATTTCCAAAAACTTACAACACACATTACAAGTATTTTATGAGATGGAAACTGTTTCGCCTTGACAAATTTATATATTCATTGATACAAAGAGAATATAGGTTTTATGCTTTGCTAATAAAGTTGGCAATACCAGAATGCTAGAGAACAGAATAATTTTGCTGTTAGCAGTACGTATAGTCGGTTTTTACACCTGTAAACGAGCCGTGCATTGCCTTACTTACACTACACACTAGCCCAGTGAATTATTACTATCACCATGAATATTTATTAGTTGCGAATTAATTGAAACCTTCCATTCGTGGCCGTTTCGCCTCGTGTTATATCGTTAATTGCGTAATAAATTGATAATTTTAATATATATTTTACTGATCTCATTGAAATTAATAATTGATCATTTGAATGTCACAAGATGTTTAATTGATACATTATAATATTTTGTTGAAACTATTTTGAGTTTTTTTCGTCTTGATAATTTAGTTTTATCGCTAAGAAGAAAATAAGAGGCAAATGAACTCAAAATCCTGAGGCTGATACAGAACAAAAAATAGGTTAAGCATTGTAACAATTTCCGAGCAAATAGAAGCGATCGATGATAATATTACAATATTCACGGTTGAGTCAGTCAACCATTTAAATCCACTTTTTGATTGCTTTATTTAATTTACACTAGTTTTTTGCAATTTACTAAGAGGAGGAACTGAACCGGATCGTCGCCGTAATTTGGTTTTTCTGCTACAATTTGTTGGTTTTGCACAAATTTCTCTCGAGCTGCTGCTTTTTACTCTACAGCATTAAAGGAAATTGGAACTTTTCTTTTCTTTTTTTCTAAATCAGTTTCTTTGCGTCTCTTTAGCTAATAACATTGGTTGAAAATGTTTTAGAGCAAGTAGAAACTACTGTTGATACAATTGTAGCTATAAATAAAGTAAATCAAGCAGCTAATTAACAGTTGTTTTACTCATCTGAAATCACATGAATATATAATGTTTTTTCACTTTTCCATACCTACTCAATATACATGCTTACTGTGAGGTACAATATGTACATGTGTACTGTATGAAAGAGACTACTTAGTATATTTTTCATTTAATTTGTGTGGGTATTTATTCCTTGAAAATATGGTTTCGGTTTTGAGGATATTGACTTCGGTATGATTCAGCAATCGGATACCAGATTTGCGATTAGAAGCGATAGAGACACTTCGTGAAAAAGGGTAGAAGCCTGGACGGATGTAACGAGATGGATGGAGTAAGTTAGCCGCCACACAGATGCCTAATCGATGATAGTATTAATAAGTACATAGTGATGATGCATCTACGATTTATGTAGTATAATAACCAGCTCAAATACCCCCGGTTCGTGCCCTCCTAATTCGGTTACATTCACCCTTTTTTATTTTTTGCTTTATTGCAAAAGCGTTTTACGGCAGATCATAGAATATTATGCATAAGGAAGAAATAAGCACGCCCCATTTTATGTAAAAGAACTTAGACTTCAGTGAAGTGATCGTGAAAGTGCTAAATTGACTGGTTTTGACATTTTGCTGACCGTCCTGAGCGTGGCGTTACCAGCCCTCATTACAGGGTGAATATTGAAGGTGAACGTGTATACTTGTCAGACTGTACACACTACACAACGTAAGAGCTACACGCAACTTACTTTGGATATTTTTTTGGATGCGACATACTCCAATTGCAATTTTGACCTGTCTTTGAAGGCCTACTCCTCCCACACGGGTGGTGCAGAAACTTTAAAAATAATATACAACGTGTAACAGAAAGGTGTAACCATATTTGAAGAGCTTATTCAGTCAATGGTATAGAACAACTTTTACTATGGAGCCAACCATGAAATCTCAAAAAAAATATCTGCCCTTCCATACAATTCGGCCGAGCGGCATTGCATTTTTCTATGAAACAATTTAATTTTTTTTCGTGATAAAGTGTTTGTTCCATAGTAAAAGTTGTTCTATACCATTGACTGAACAAGCTCTTCAAATATGGTTACACGTTGTATAAGCAATAGGTATGAAGTCAAAAATAAATTTTATGTTTAACATTTTATTTTCTGTTGCTATTTTTGACAAAAAAACGAAAGGTATCGAAAGTTTCATTTGATATTCGCAAAAATGCTCTTACTCCTTCCGAATGCCTGAAGCGATTTTAAAGATTGTTTCACCAAATTATAGTCAATTTTTAGATTTAGAAAATTATTGTTTTTTTTTCCTTCATCGCGTCGTAGTGAAAATTATTATTTTCATCTATTTTGCGCTATCTGGAGACGCAGCGATCGTCCAGTACAATGCGCGCTGATATGAACGTTTTTTCAATATAGTTTTTGTCGATATTCGTACCGACACAGGTCGACTCAAGGTCGTTGGTGAATGCATTCGATGCTCATGGCATTTTTTTGAAGGTATCATTTGTATATTTTCTGATACCAAAAGAAATATATGCGCATGCGATACAATGAGATGCGTTCGGCGCGCACGGTAGGGTAAATGAGCAATAGACTTGTAGCAATTTCGTTTCTTACACCGAATGCAGCTCGTGTAGTGCAACCAAGTAACTTATTTTGCAGTAGATACGCTTTGGTTTCGGGATCTTGGTTAGGTCTCTGATTAGTAGCGCGTGCGGCAGATGCGCGAGCGCAGGCAGGTGGCGTCACGGCTCGCTGTCGATGGCTTCCGAGCTATTGCCGAGACGATTTGCGGTTTACTAGAGACTAGTTATTTGGGTATCGATGATGGCGTAATCAAGTTTGGTTTGGCTACAATGAGTAATTTATTGAAAGAGTCGGAAAGTTAATAGGTTGTTATTTGGTATGGAAGTAATTAACTTACGAGATACAAGTAATAGAAGAACCTTTATTATGTTTTGAGATCACAGCCTTCAGTGTTCACTGAATGATTGGTCTGAGAGTCGATATGGACTGTGATCTATTGTTTTACAATTATTTTAGCGATAATGAGAACTTAAAGTGTTAACTACTAATAACTTAACTTATATTATTTCCTCTGTTTAATATTAATAAATAAACAAAATAAACATATAAGCTTGAAAAAGCAAAATAAAATATATTGAATAACTCATACTTATAAATTCCTTTCGTAAGATATTAATCTCAAGGAACTGTAGAAAAGTCACTAGCCTTTTAGGGTCAATACAATGATAATAAAGAGAAAACTGGATCAACAAACAAACAGACAGAAAAGAACTTTAAAATCGCTGAGTTGTGTTCTATGCTCTTCTTCAGTCACCCCCTTTCTATTTTTATTACTTTTCATCAATGTACAGACACACCGGGTTCTACTGTTTATATATATATGTATATATATATGTTGCGGGTAAACCCCGAAGCGCGGTTAAACCTAGGTTTACCCGGGTAATGTCATACAAAACTTCGGAGGTCACCTCGCTCCGCTCCGCTTCGCTCGGCACCCAATGTATAAAACCATGTAAACCTAACCCGCTCCTCCTCGCTTCGCTCGTCGTCGCTACCTATTTTAGATTTTTTCGGACTTTACGCTACTTCGGGCTTTACCCGTAACATATATAAAATGTACATCTTACCTCATTTTGCAGGCTATAAGTTCTGGACTCGACTCGATTCGATAAACGTTAGCGACTGCGTAAAATATTTTGTGTGAGAAATTGTGGTTTCTCTCGTAAACCGCTAGGGGCGCTGTACAATTCTCATTTAAATTATTTTGTCTTATAAAGTTTAGTTCCTCTCGTAAACCGCTAGGGGCGCTGTACAATTCTCATATAAATATTTTACGCAGTCGCTAACAACCAAAACTAATGGTAGGCTTACTGATAAATTATCAGTGATAATAGTGAGTGGTTTTCTAGACCATAACGAATTTATTATTTTTCGCAGCAAACACGGCAACTGCGCAAAAGCAAACTATGACAATTTCCATGCAAATAACTAAAACACCTGTATTTGTTCAAGCAAATGAAGTGCTTTAACAGATAGCAATAAATTTAGCGTTTAATTACCACTAAAATGTAATAAAACACTTGTTTAATCTTGTTTGAGGGTTTGTTAATTGACCGTGGAAATTTTACTGCAACGGCAAATATCTACGTGGTTTGTTCCGGATCACGTCGACATTGAGGGGTTAAATAAAGGTTGTCTATGAACAGACTGTACTAAAGTCGAATTTTAAATTACATGCATTATTAAACTGATAGTTCGTGGTAGTGGTAAATGCGCATGAGCATTCAAATTGCAATATTCAAAAGTTCGCAACAATCTGAAACGGGTCATGCACGGAAAAGCACATTTTCCACTAACTAGAGCAGTCCGCTAATAAAAAATCCGACTTAAGTAACGATACACAAAACCTAACAAAGTGATTTACTGATCACAATTAACTCTTAGGGCTGCTTGAACCAATAATTAAATCTAGATTAAGCAGTTGAGTTTATTTTGACGCAGAAATGTAATGACAGCGGCGAATGAAAAACACATGGAAGACGCATTTGTGTAATTCGGAAATGGCACCAGAGGCTGAAAAGGGCAAAAGGCTCATGATTGGTTCGTACTGTTGTCATGCGACACTAGGCCAGCCGTGATTGGCTGACTCAAAGACACAGTGAATGCTATTGGAGCCGTCATCGCCATACAAAATTGTGTTCAACACACTTTATCTTTGAGTAATTTTTGAGCTCTAATCAAACTTCTTTGTTTTTTTTTTGTTCACTGTCTGACAGAAAGTAAACCAAATTATACGAATTAATCTAGATTTTAGATTTTTGTACAAATTGCCCTTAACCTAGTAAAAACTCAAGATATTCGTAAGATTTTGTTTGGAAGTCTTTCATAATTTATATAGAAGCTGTTTTTCTTTCAAATGTCTGACACTGAAACTTTCGGGTCTTTCGTCATATTAGGTACAAGTTTATCAAGTAGTAGGTAGCTGATGGCCGCTGATTACTATGCCAAAATCTTTTTTAAATATGGGATATTTTTTAATATTAGTAGAACTTATTATCATTGGTTTTGAAGTCACTCATGTTTTTTTACTAATTTTGGCAGACTATTTTTTTTACAGGTGTTCACGCGTGATAAATGATGTAGTCAATTTACCTTTCCATTGTGTTTCTTGTACCGTGAACCTAAATTATTATTCTTGATACTTTGCCGTAAACTTTGTACGTTCATTTTATTTTCGTTGTGAAATTTGTTCAATACGATCAGTGGAGTATATTGTTTCATAAATGTTTATGATATCAACTCACTCTAATTTTAATGAAAGTATGTTTTTTCATTTAAAGATTGTAGACATAGAAATCTGAATAATTATGTCTATTTACACCTTGTATACTTGGTGTTAATTTTCCAATCAAAAAGTGAAATCTTCGGTCATCTCATCATAATAATATTATCGTGAGAAAGTTACTTACGCACAAATCCTCTATGAACAACTTCCTAGAGCTTGATTACGAATGTCTATTTAACGCTTAACACCAATGAATATTTTAATTCTATTTCCTTCTCATTACCACTTGATTAGAAGATTAAATTGTAATTTGGAGAAGTGTAAAGCGTTTTAAATTTGCTGCTAACTCTATTTAAAGTACTTTTAATTTGAGTAAAAACGAAGTAAAGATCAACAGAGCGGCGCAAACTAACTTTGAAACAAATATAAGTTTTTTGCACAACTTTACAGTTTTACTTTATAACTCTTGAAAGAAGATTATAACACGTTTGTATGAAGATAAAGACGTTAGCTTTAGCAATCATGTGTCGGATCCAATTTCTATCCGAGTTTTTATATGTACGGGGATTGAACGAACAATCAAGACAGAATGATATGAAGCACGCAAAGTATACGGTGTTCAGGTAACATGGAAACTTAGACAAATGAGTCAAACTATAATCGTATCTGCTGCTCTGGAATAAGACTCTTCTTTAATCTTTATTATTGCGGTGCCTTACTTCAGATGACCGCAATGATCGATTGAACGCAAGTTATGACGCCGTTTGAATAAAAAGCTAGTTTTACTTGAACATTACTTTTTATGTCTTTAGACGGCTTTTCTGTATTTCTACTTTCCTAGGAAATTATTTACTTTTGCTACGTACACTGGATTGGTCAAATTCTTTTTTCATAAGACTTCGATGACTAATTAATGGAATTAATGGGAAAATGGAAAATTAAGATTGTTTTAAACAAGCATTGAACAATTTTTTTTTGGGTTTCTTCTAAAAGCATGTCCGAAAGAGCTAAAATTTGGCATCATTCTGCCAAAATTTCTCTCGGAATCATCCTTTATGGTCCCATAAAAAGTCCCATGTAATAATAATTAATTATTGGGTGCCAAATAAAGTGTATTTTCAAGCAGTGTATGAAACCTAGTCGTATACTTATATTGTGTATAATATGCGGTTGATAATAATTTTTAATATTAAAAGGGATAATTATAAAAAAAAATTAGCATCGCCCCAATGACATTCTATACCATGTAGTTGATCGCCCCCTAATGTTTTTCTATTGAAACTCGTGTGAGCTGACATACTAAAATATTTTGAAAATTAGATTTTTCATTCACGTATTATAGTTATTTACTACAGACGACGCATAAAACATTAAAATTATCTATTTTTATTTTAAAAATATACCTACATTGGTTAGAAATTTTCTAAATTTAGTTCTAGACCTTGCTTCGAACCGTTAAAAAGGCCCTAACGTAAAAGTACGTAAGTGTAAAAAATTCACATTTTAGCGAGGAATGTAATAACAGGGTGTGTAATAATTGAAGAAAGCGGATGTTTGCATATTACAACAAGATGGGAGAAGCGATAGGAAACTTAATTGTGCGAGAAGTTGCGTTGCCTATATGACTCTTGTCTCTTTTGACATAAGAACTATAATGTCCCCTGTACTGATGCATCAGTTTGTCAGTATTCGTTATTGCATTACGTACGTACGTGGTTATTGTTATTAGAACGCATTAATCGTTGGGTGCGTTAGCTTCAATAAACATCAGCGCGGCGGCCTGCGCATGCGCATATAGGATAATTTTGTGCTGTTCGGCTCCAGTCCGTTGCGAATTTTTTGCTGAACTATATTTATTAAAAAAGAAGCAGTCACGTGTGTGTGAGTGAAACTCTCGCGCCGAGGGTCCGTACTATTCTTAAAAAACCGAGATCCCAAAGAACTTTGCGGGCAATCGTGTACACTGTTTGTAATTAGCCCCAAATTTAAGTTTGTCTCGTAATAATTCCCCACGCGATTTGAAAATAATGATTTTTGGATTTATTATGTACTGTTGCACTTCACTTGTACCAAATTTTAAGGTCACTTGTAGATCAGTTAGGGGATCGATGAGTAAGTATCTAAATATGCCTCAGAGGGCCATATCATTGCTACATAGATTAGGTTTGACTTTGTTTCTGAAAATTTTTAAATAGCCATAAAAAATATTAGTCCGTTTTTTGTCGAAGTGCTCATTCTTAGTAGCTCTTAGTCCGATGGAAGGCGCTGGAAACCAAATCGCAAGTTAATCGTCGATTAGCTTAGCTTGGTTTCTAACGTTGACCAATACTTGTATTTAACTATACGTAATTATGTATTTTTGTAAAGATTGATGTACGTTTTTTTAATAAATAATTTTATTAAAGATTGTTATTATATCATTTTAATGCGTTAAAATAGCAACTTATTTTTTTACAGTAGTATTAAGCTATAAGTATTCGATACTAATTTCAACTTGGGACCTCTAGCCGTTTCTGAGAAAAAGGACCTTGAAACACCCACAGACAACAAAGTGACCCTACAAGGGTTCCGTGTTACCCATTATGCGGTACTGAACCCTTTTAAGAGCGTTTTCGCTGCCGGCTTGTGAAAAAACCGCCTTTTTCTAATTAATCAAAACAGAAAACTTAAATTCAAAATTCACTCAATAGTTATTCAACAAAACCTTATTACTTTGTAATGAAACCTATTTTGTAATAACATAATAGACCTCCTTGCTGCTGGCCTGGGAAATATCGATCGAGGCGGAATTGACAGGGTGGAGGGATGTCAGAGGATTTTGGTTAGAGAGAGGTTAGAAGGAAAATGAAGAGAAAAAAGGAGCCCTTGGCATAACAATCTCTGTTACTGGCTCCTTCCAAAATATCGGAAATTGGAAACACCGACCTCATATTTTCTGGACTTGTTTGGTGCATATCACCTCCAGTGGAAACCTTGACGTCAATCTCGACTACGTTTGAACAGGAAGAATATTTGAAGGAAATTGGAATCCTGGCTCCGCCAGCCACCGCTGCAGCTTCTTCCTAGCCAGCTTCACCCGAACTTGTACATAGTGGAAATGTTTAATTGTTTTGTTTAATTGTTAATCTTTAGTTACTTTAAATTTCATCATCATTAAATTTTCATCATTATCATAGGAAGTGTGATTTTATTAAAAACCCACACCTCACTTAGTAACATCTGGCGCCCAACGTATAATAGATTGCACTTCCTATTTTAATACCATTTTCATATTTTCTCAGTAACTAGGTTATTGTATAAAAATCATATTCATTGCACATTCATCATGGATGTAAAATTTCTTCAGCAAGACGAGGTAGCTTTTGAGCTTTCTGTACGAGGCATTGACGGGATAAGCAACAGTGACACCGCACTTAAGATTTTAGAAATAGTAATGGATCTCGAAACCAATGAAAAAGTAAAATTTAACCCGTCATTGCCAAGTTGTAGCCCGTCTACTAATGTTCAAACAGAATTACAGACATGTGCAAAGAAATTTAATAGCCTGCACACTAGTCTTCTAGAATGTAATGAATTCATGTGCCATTATGAATATATACGATTGTTTTCTAGGTTCTCTCATCTGCAAACAAGATTGTTTTCTGTGAGTCCTTCTTGCTCAGAGGATGAAGACAAAATTAACGGTTTGATGCGTAAACTTCATAACTGTCTTATTGAACTAGACAAATACAGAGAAACTCCCAGCTCAGTTATGCAACTTTCTATTAGTGACCGTAAAATTTTGATGAACCTCGGAGATCAAGGTAAGAAAATTATTTATTACTTCGACAAAAATTCATCAACGCTCTCCGAGGAAACTCTGTGCGACTCGCCAAAACTTGAATTTGACTCTTGCCTTGACAATCAGCAATCAAAAACGAGTAACACGCAAATACAACGGAAATTAGTTCCTTTGAGCAAGTGGGACGTTAAATTCTCGGCAGATAATAATTTCAGTGTAAGTGCTTTCCTTGAAAGAGTATCTGAACTAAAGGAAGCACGTAATGCAACCGACACGGACTTGTGGCATGGTGCTGTAGATTTATTTGAAGGCAGCGCACTGGTTTGGTTTAGAGCTAACCGTGGATATGCATCAAACTGGTATGAACTAGCGTATCTTTTAAGGAAAGCATTCCAAAGTCACGACTACGAAGATCGATTACTTGATGAAATAAAAAATCGAAAACAGGGTTCTAATGAAAATATTTCAATTTTCATAGCTACGATTTTAATGATGTTCAATAGGCTCACTAACAACAAACTGACGGAAAAACAAAAAATTGACATTATCATTAAAAATCTGTTGCCCTATTATCAGGTTGCCGTTTGTAGGGATGAATTTAATTCCATTTTTGAACTGGGTTCTGTTCTCAAAATTATTGAGCGTACTAAAACTAATTGTGAACGATTCAATTCAGAACGCGTATTAAAACTAGAACCTGATTTGGCATATAAGGAATCTAACAAAGAAATAAATGTGGTCTCATCTAATCTCAGAAGATGCTGGAATTGTAGAAATACGGGACACACATTCAAATTATGTGACAAACCCAAACAACGCATATTTTGTTTCAACTGTGGTAAATTCGGAACTACATTAAAAACATGTTCGTGTTCGGGAAACGTGACTTCCGGAAATGCAAAGCCTGCCCATCATTCTCCGGAGAGAAATTTAAGGACTGGCAGGAATGGCTAGAAACTGTTAATAATTTTTTTACTACTGGGTGTATAATGGAGTGTGTCACTATTAATGACAATGATAATAGGCCATACATTTCAATTGACATTTTAGGTACTCAGTTTCTTGGGTTATTAGACTCTGGTGCCAGCATATCTTTGATGAATGACACGTTTGCTTCTAGGTTAAAAGACATTGGTTTGAAGGAACAAACCTTTAAAACTCTAAGAGTGGTCATGGCCAATGGCTCTTCACAACAAACGAACATATGTTTCGATGTTCCAATAACATTACGAGACAAATTTGACATTTTGACTATTTACGTTGTACCTAACCTTCATCAACAATTACTTCTTGGCGTAGATTTTTGGAAAACCTTTAATTTAGAGATAGTCATTAAACCTTCCCCCAGCCAGGTCCAAGAACAACATATCTGCCAAATAGAACCATCAAATTATATAATAGCTAGAGAAGACCTTACCACAGAGCAAGACCAAGACTTACGAAATATTATTGATAACATGAAAAACGAAATAGGCAAAGGACTTGGCCGCACACACATACTTACACACGTTATAGACACTGAAGACCATCCTCCTGTTAGACATCGACAATACCCAGTTTCACCGGTAATAAAACAACAAATGGAGGAAGAACTAGACAAAATGATAGAACTAGATGTAGTTGAACCCTCTTGTAGTCCTTGGTGTTCTCCAATACTGTTAGTTAAAAAGGCTAATGGTAAGAATAGGTTATGTTTGGATAGCCGCATGTTGAATAAAGTTACAAAACGTGATGCCTATCTACTCCCACGAGTTTCTACTATAGTTGATAATTTAAAAAACGCAAAGTACCTTAGCTCTTTAGACTTGACATCAGCATTTTGGCAAATTCCTTTGGAAAATTCAAGTAAAATGAAAACTGCTTTTGGTGTTTCTGGAAGAGGTCTTTTTCAATTTAAAGTAATGCCTTTTGGCCTTTGCAATGCCTCACAAACACAACAAAAGTTAATGGACATAGTGCTACCGCCCACATTTGATGGCAAAGTCTTTACTTACTTAGATGACATTATAATCGCCACATCCACGTTTAAAGAACACTGTGAAGCCCTCACTTGGGTAACAAATCAACTGAAAAAGGCAAACTTATCAATTAACATGGAAAAATGTAAGTTCGGTCGATCTAGTCTCAAGTTTTTGGGTTTTATTGTAGATGCTTATGGTTTACGAACTGATCCCGAAAAGGTGTCTGCCATCTTAGATTTCCCACGTCCAAAAACATTCACTGAACTGAAAAGATTTATAGGTCTCGCTTCGTGGTACAGGCGCTTTATCAAAAACTTTTCCATTATTGCTGGTCCACTCCACAACTTGACAAAGGGCAAAAGTAAAGGTAACCTTTTAATTTGGAACCAACAGGCTGAAGAATCTTTCAGAAATTTGAAAACTGCTTTAACATCAGCCCCAGTATTATCTTGCCCGGATTTCAGTAAGCAATTTACCATCCAATGTGATGCATCAAACGAAGGTATAGGCGCAGTCTTATCACAAACTTCTAACAGCAACGGGAAAGAACATGCCATTGCATTCATTAGTAGGAAATTATTGGACAGAGAATCCAAATATTCCACTTATGAAAAGGAACTCCTGAGCCTAGTCTTTGCCGTGGAAAAGTTTCGTCCTTACATAGAAGGCTCTTATTTCGAAGTAATAACTGACCACCAGTCATTATTGAAATATTTAGAAAAAACTAAAGATCTTCATGGGCGACTCGCTAGATGGGCCATGCAACTTCAGGGGTATGACTTTAAAATAATTCATAGAAAAGGAAAGGATCACATTGTCCCTGACGCCCTTTCTCGAGGGTTTGACGTTTGTGCTATTCAAGTTTCACAAGATGCCAAGGATGCTTGGTATCTCGACATGGAAGCAAAGGTTACCAGTGACCCTAATGCTTTCCCTGACTGGTGTATCAATGATAACATACTATTTAAGTATACAAAAAATAAGTCTAATTATTCTGAAGCTTACTCGTGGAAGATTGTAATTCCCTCCCCACTTATAGCCTCTGTTCTTAAAGAATGTCATGACGACCCATGTTCTGGTCATCTAGGAATAAAAAAGACAACTGAACGTGTACGACACCAATATTATTGGCCAAAACTGACATCAGACGTTAAAGAATATGTTAAGTCTTGTGAAACCTGTGCCATGTCAAAACCTTCTCAAGAAAAACCGCCGGGTTTAATGGGTAGAGAACGTTCAGTGAACGGTCCATGGGAAATTATTTCGGTTGATCTGATGGGTCCTTTTCCAAGGTCACTAAAAGGAAATACAATGCTTCTTGTAGTGTGTTGTTGGTTTAGCAAATTCACTCTCTTATTTCCACTTAAATCATCACGCACAGACCTAATAAGACGAATTCTCGAAGAACAAGTCTTCATGGTTTTTGGTATACCCAGAGTCATAATTTGTGATAACGGACCTCAATTCATCTCAAAAACTTTCAAATCAATGAATCGCAACTACAACATTGATATCTGGTATACTCCATACTATCACCCACAATCAAATCCCACCGAACGCGTAAATAAGGTTATAGGTACAATGATTAGAAGTTATGTTGGTAACAATCACAGAAATTGGGATCTTTATATGCCAGAAATTGGTCATGCAATACGCACTTCGGTCCATGAAGTCACGGGTTACACTCCTGCTTATTTGATGTTTGGGCGAGAAGCAAACGTTTTTCAGCAACATTTAATTTCCCATAACGAATCGAATCCCTTGATTTTCAACAGATCAACAGTTAGTGACAAACTTGATCAGCGCTTAAGATTTTTTACAGATATCAGAAATAAACTCAATAAAGCTTATATCAATTATAAAACTAGTTACGATCTTCGTCGTCGTGAGGTCAATTACAATGTTGGAGACTGTATTTGGAAAAAATGAAAATTCTTGTCAAATAAACATAATACTTTTATGTCTAAATTAGCACCTAAATTTGAAAAAGCCATTGTAAGTGAAAAAATTTCGAATAACACATACAGACTGAAGAATCTTAGAGGAAAGGATCTTGGAAAATGGCACGTATCAGATTTAAAGAAATTTTATTCCAGTAATTCAAGGTGAATTACAGGAAAGGAGGAGGCATATGTAATGAAACCTATTTTGTAATAACATAATAGACCTCCTTGCTGCTGGCCTGGGAAATATCGATCGAGGCGGAATTGACAGGGTGGAGGGATGTCAGAGGATTTTGGTTAGAGAGAGGTTAGAAGGAAAATGAAGAGAAAAAAGGAGCCCTTGGCATAACAATCTCTGTTACTGGCTCCTTCCAAAATATCGGAAATTGGAAACACCGACCTCATATTTTCTGGACTTGTTTGGTGCATATCACCTCCAGTGGAAACCTTGACGTCAATCTCGACTACGTTTGAACAGGAAGAATATTTGAAGGAAATTGGAATCCTGGCTCCGCCAGCCACCGCTGCAGCTTCTTCCTAGCCAGCTTCACCCGAACTTGTACATAGTGGAAATGTTTAATTGTTTTGTTTAATTGTTAATCTTTAGTTACTTTAAATTTCATCATCATTAAATTTTCATCATTATCATAGGAAGTGTGATTTTATTAAAAACCCACACCTCACTTAGTAACAACTTATGTATTGTGTATGTTGCCATCGCAAAGTTTCAATTGGTTTCTGTAAATTGGAATTTTAAAAATTTTGAATTTAAATAAATTTCAGATTTATTTTTTTGTGTAATGCCAAGAAATAATAATTACGATGTGCTTTTTGAAAAAAAAAAAACTACAGACTTAGTAATCCCAAGAAAAGTATCTATTTATGATAAATATAAAATTATAAATGTTTATCAGATTATCTGGTTGTTACAGATAAGGATAACCCACCACGACTTTCAATTTCACCACAATGGGAGTGTCAGAAGCCGGTCCCCCCACCTCGCCGGAGATGCCTCACCCCCTCCCGCGCCCATCGTCCAGCAGCAGTGGCCTGGACGACGAAGACACTCCTCGCAGGAAACAGCGGAGATACCGCACCACCTTCACCAGCTACCAGCTGGATGAGCTGGAGAAGGCGTTCTCCAGGACGCATTACCCTGATGTCTTTACGAGGTTTGCTTTAATAGCTTATATACATGGTGTCCCGTAATTAGTGGCTTACGGCCACGGCTTAGGCGATACGTAAAAGTTTTAGCGTCCCTGTTACTCCATATGCGAAAAAACCCTCAGTGCGAGTGGGACGGATTCGTGGAATAATAGTAAAAAGTCTGTTTTTTATTAATATAAAATGTACTAAAGTTGCTATCAAAATTTCGTTTAACCAGGTCCTAGATACCGTTAAAACCCATCTAATAAAATATATTTGCAGTCCATATGTCATTCTAAATTGTCAAACCAGGAGAATTGGTGTCGAAAAAGACCTAATTTCAATAAATATTTCTATCGAGCCGAATTTCTCCAATCGCGTTTCTGTTTTAACAGATCCCTAGAAAAAGATCCCAAAAATAATACACAATTTTATCAAAATAATGTGTTATTTACCGAAGTAGATATGCAAGTTCTTAAAGTGTCGATTTTTTCCGTAGCGCCTTAACGTTTATTTTTAGTTAGTTTACATTATGACTAGCCATATAAAATAAACTTGAGTTCAGCAAAGATGTTTAGAAGTTGTGATTTGTTTTGTACTCAATCGAAACTCCTTACAGATAAACCACTCTATTTGAAAACTGTTGCATGGATTGAAGTGGAATTTAGCATGAAAGTAATGAAGTAATGTAGGTAGCCATTTCTGTTGTTTTTATTGGACAATACTAAATTTTCAAAAAATTATAATATTAGAGACTTTTCTAAACTGTGCACTTTGGCTAAACTGAAGTTTTTTATATTGCTAGTCACAATATAAATAACAAATGTTGACGTCTACAAACGGGCCATTCGACTTTGTAAGTTTAATTCATAATAAAAAAAAATGTAATGGATAATACTGACTTACATACAAGACATATTCGGACAGAAATTGAGGCATGTCGTGTATCGTGCTATAAATTTTTTGTACGTTTTGATTCAGAGAGCGCAAAACAAAGGCAAGATTCCGTAATAAATTTAAAAAGTACCCCTACTGCAGCATTAAGCTGAGCTGCTGTAATCCTTTTTTATTTACCACTGTTTTCCTAATGTTATATTTACTCGTACTGTTAATTTGTATTGTTTGTTATTTTGTATGTATGTATGTTTTTTCTCGTGTCTGTGGTATTTTAAAATAAATTACTTTTCTTTCTTTCTAATTCGCTTACACGTAAGAAACACAAACACAATTTTGTTGTCTGTATCTTGGATTTGGTTTTTGTGTTATTCATAAGGAACTGCTTGATTTTCAGAAATATAAAGTAGGCTATGTGTTAGTCCGGATCACAATATATCCCGCTGCAAACGTTTAATCGCAACCTGTTTTGCAGTCACAGAGTTAAAAGCTAACAAAAATAGACAAATAACTATTTTTTGGAATTCTAAAATGGGTTGGGAGGAGTATAGGACTTTTGGCAAAGTTACAAATACCATGGTCACTGGTTGAGTAGTTGAAGAAGCGTAAATATGTGCTGTTTGTGTTTCTGTCTTTATACGGCTGCCAACCGAAAGCTGCCTTTGAATAAGAACCTACTGTTTCCTTCGTAAAAACCACAGCATGTTTTTTTTTCATCTTTATTGGAGGGCTTGGTCACGATCATGTCGCCCTAATTGTACAAATTAAAGATAGGTATTTACTACTAACTACATACAGTACTTTCTTATTTTAATACAGATTTTTGCTTATCTCAGCAGTATCTCATTATATTCTCTGAATTTGGAGTAGCCAAGGCACTGTTGCAGCCACCTAATTCAAATATAGAATTACAAAATATTACAAACCTCAGATTTCTGTATAGTTACACGATATCTGTCAAGCGCACATTCTTACATAGATTTAATGATGTTTTGTTCGGTATCAAAATATTCAAAAAAATGTTTATAACCATTTATTCAAAACTGGTTATTTCAACCCTCCACAAACATCGCGTAAAAATACGAAACCGACGACGTCACATTTTCATTGTAAAGAAAAAACCTGTACTGATTTTAATTGTACCGATAATTACTATTGCTTAGCACATACAACTGAAAAATTTATTTAATGAGTGTCTATAGTTTTTATAGCTTAATCAAGTCGCTAGTTACACTCGCCAACAAAGTGCATTTTTGTTGCAACAGAGTATTTTTTATCTTTGTTTGAGTCCCACGCGTATAACGAAGCCTTTCTTTTGTTTCAGAGAAGAACTAGCGCTAAAGATCGGATTAACTGAAGCAAGAATACAGGTAATTATCTAATTACAAGCAATTCATAGAACTTAAATCTCAGTGCTGACGTCTGATCAGAAACGAGTTGCTAACAATCCGTATCAACATTTAGATTGAGATTGACTTGATTAGTCGGGTTTTTGTGCCATTCATGGCTTTTGAATAAACGAAAGCATTAATTTAGACGCACGACAAAAAATTGCTTAGGTCCCCCGCAGACTTGCGTTGCGATCTCTCGAGTCGCGGCGACTTCGCGCTGTTGGACGCCCTACTTTAAATCATGTTGTCGTCTTTAGTTATTGCCGCCGATGTCGGAAAAAACTCGATTTCATAAAAGCTATTTAGTTTTAAAGTCTATCCGACTCTAACCCATGTAGGTAAATCGAGAACCTAATAAGGAAACTCATTTCCTAATTACGGCTCCGACTAAATTACTTTAAATTAAAATTAATCAACAATTTCTCCAAACAAATCACGAAAATTACTTTTGTTGAACATTTACGACCAGATGTTTAAGGGGGAATGTTTAAATAACGATCATTATTAACAATCAAATAAAAGCGCTGAGTTACGGCAACTATTTAGTCGTAAAACGTTATTATTTTTCTCACGTTCCCGGTACCGGTTGATTCGTAAACTTACACACGATGCCGATGTAGTAATCTATCTAGGATCAATAGATCCTTGAGATCGCCATATTTTAAAGTTTTAAGAAAATAACAATAACAAACAGTTTTATCGATGACGTGATTTTTTTATGGTGTATATTCATTGAGAAATTCGATTATACAAAATTACATTAGTTTATGCAACTAAATTTATACTGGAGGCTTGATAAGTGATCATTATTAAGGATCACACCATTTTTTGCATTTTTTTTAACTGTCTTCTTGGCTTGCGTTTGTAGGGAACAGGTAAGAAATAATTTTTGAATTTCCCAAAAAGGGTCATCGAACTTTGATACCGAGTCTTCATTATGAATTTGGCTGCATAAATTAATATCACCTTGTATAAGAAATATCAATTCAGAATAAAGACGTTTATTCAGACCAACATTCTCAAAAAGGAAAGTAATTTAAAACGATTATATTAATGAGTCTAACTGGCTCGCTATGCCGATTGAATTCTTCATACTTACGGTAGCCCTACAGTCGAAGTCAAGATTCCTTTTACGCTGTATGGAAACCCGTGTCCACTCCGGCCAAATGCCTTACCGTATTAGTTAAACTGCGCTTAATGATCGCTCAATCACAACTTTACAACACTTCGATCATCGATTTCTGAAATATCATGATCCTTTTCAACCTGTAGTAAAGTTTATTTTCGTTCACATTCCTAATAAAAGTTATATATAAATAGTTTTATACTAGGAATTCATAAGTGGGCGATGTAAATTATTGTGCAGTCGCATTTGGGTGACAGATGCATGCGGAAAGTCGCTGTTTTAGAGTGAGCTTTAACTGTTCCAGTTAATTCGTTTCTTTAGGGTTTCAATGCAAAATAAAATTAAAAAAAGGTTCTAAAAATATATTAGTGATGTGCTATTTTTTCTTTTCGCTTTCATACTTTTGCTTGTGACTTCGTCTGTGTTCATCTTCTGATCTAATAATCTAATTATTACTCAGTTAGTAGATAAGTATTTCTTTTTTAAGTTAATGTCAAGATCGCAGAAGATTGAAATCTATTGTCTCTGCCTACCCCTGTAGGAGACAGGCGTGAATATATATGTATAAGTTATAAGTAAATTTTGGCAAGTACCTATTGGGAAACACATTATTAATGTTTAGATAATAATTACACCAATAAATAAGTAATTACACCAATGAACAACTAATTACACCAATACATAACTAATTACCTACACTTAAGCATAATTTTGTCAAAATGTATTGTTTCCTATGAAAATGGGGTCTGTCAATGAAACACAATCATCCCCTACTGGACTGAGTTAATTGTGTTAATCAGCCCGATTTGATTGGGATTAAAGTATTTACTATCACTAACTCTGAACCTCATTAAAAGACTAAATCTATTCAAATAAATCAAATCAAATACCGGGTATGAATGGGTAAATACCCATTCCTTATGTTTATACCTATGTCCCCGCCGCACATCTCTATCGGCCTCACCGAAAATACGCTAAACTCAAAGATAAAACGCAGCTTAGCCGTATTATATTACAAGAAGAATTAAAAAATGGGCCAATCACAGCGCTGCACTTAAAACTTATCTCAAACTAGCTTTTGCCCGCGGCTTCACCCGCACTGATTTCGTTTGCATTTTCGCGGGATAAAAAGTAGCATATGTAACTCTCCGATCTATAAATTATCTCTATGCAAAAAATCACGTCGATCCATTGCTCTATCGCTGCGTGAAAGAAGGACAAACCAACAAACACACTTTCGCATTTATAATAGGGGTATGGATGTGAAATTAGCGGTATAAATAAAAGTGATTTTTGCATAACAAAACTATAGCATAACATCAAAATGCCAGGCCAGGTGCAGGCAAAAGCTAATCAATACATATGATAAAAGATTAGAACCGGTGTGTCTGTACTTTCTTCAATAAAAGTGATAAAAATATAAAGAGGGTGACTAAAAAAGAGTAATAGAACACAAATCAGCGATTTTTAGAATTCTTTTCTGTCTGCACATCTCTGAAACTATTAACAGGTTTTTATTAGTTTTCACAAGGGCACCGAACTTAATTTGGATTAGAATAAAGGCTTTGTTTCATTAAAATCGGGTGTCAGGAAAAAAAGTTGTCGGAATTTAAAGATTTTTAGAATTTACTTTTATACTGTTAGAAGTTACATAGCAAATAATAATTCCTGCCGATGAAGACCTACAGTCATCACGAACAATATGAAAAAATGAATGAAAAAAACAAGCACATAAAATTTTAGTACATAAAAAGATCATTATTATAATGCGCATAAATAGATATTTAATTATTTCGTTTAAATAGCGTCATCTATTTTGGTAATTAAAATGTTTTAATACGAAGATGGTGATACCTTTTTGATGAAACGGGCTAGGTACTATAATAATAATATAATTGGAAATTGTAAAGCTAAGTATAAATACTAATAAAACTGTAAAAGAAAAAAGCTATGTATGTCTGTACATTGATGATATTCCAAAAAAAATTGCGTTGTAGAATACTGATACAAAAAAAAAGAAACTGAATTTTCGTCGGTATTTTATGCATTACGCAAAAAGAACGAATGGGTTTTGATGCGGTTACCACTGTACGATCCTCAGCAGTGAGACATGGATTACAAAGAAAGAATGAAGGGAGATCACTGTTCGATAACTTATTATCCAACTTAAAAACTGGGATACTTTTATTGCGGACTCCCAAGGGATTACACTGTGGCCGTATTATATATATCCACGCAGATGAAGTCACGGGCAACAGCTAGTAAAGAATAAATAAAAACGTTTTTCGAAAAATAATTAACTATTTCCAATATTTGTTCTGCCGCTGGCGGTTCTTCTTATTTACTTTTAAACAGCAGCAATAATTAGCGGTGATATCATTTGTTTTGTTGAAAACTAATTAAACACAACACAAAACTACCATATATCAATGTCTGAACATTCCATTATTTCAATTATTTATTTTTTCCGCCGCAACTGCGCCAACAGTGTTAATTGCGAGTTGCACCTTATTTGGTCTAAATTACCTATATTTTCTTAATAGAAAATGCAGTTTTTTATTCAATTACTTAGCAACTACGGCGATATGACCAGTTTCTAATCGTTTGTAATTAGGGGGCAACGTTTGCTTTAAGCGAAACCATTTTTCATGAAGAAATTCATCCTGTTTTTCCTTTTTGAGAATGATTCATTGCACCTGTGACATGCATACTTTGAACGTACCATACAAATGTTCATATAAAGACTTTATAAGATAATCAAGTATATGAAAGTACTTGTTGCTTAAATAGTTATATAAAATATACAACGTGTAACAGAAAGGTGTAACCATATTTGAAGAGCTTATTCAGTCAATGGTATAGAACAACTTTTACTATGGAACAAACACTGTATCTCGAAAAAAAAATTTACTTTTTCATAAAAAAATACAATGCCGCTCGGCTGACATATATGAAAGGGCAGATTTTTTTGAGATTTCAGGGTTGGCTCCATAGTAAAAGTTGTTCTATACTGAATAAGCTCTTCAAATATTGTTACACCTTTCTGTTACACCTTGTATAATTTATCAATTTTCTATGTATTTTAGTATGGATACTCATAACAATAGGTACACGTACCTCATTTATTTTCTGTGCCAAAACACATATTTTTAATTTAACCTCCAATTGAGACTGATTTCGAATTACCAAATCTGGCCAAGCGATACTTATGCGCTGCATTTCATAGTTAAGCGCCGCTTAATTTTAAATTCTTAAATATGAAATCGAGGTTATGAGCCTCGAAATTAAACGTAATCCTTTGTGGCAGGTATGGTTCCAAAACCGTCGAGCGAAATGGCGTAAACAAGAGAAGGTGGGGCCACAAGCTCATCCTTACAGCGGGTACATAGGCGGAGCGCAACCGCTGCCAAGCTCTGCCGCCATTGCTGCCCCTCATCCGTTCTCGCAACTCGGCTTTGGACTGAGGAAACCGTTTGACGCAAGTACTCTGGCATCGTTCAGGTGAGGACACTTAGTTTTATAAAATAAAGTTCTTAAGGTGCGTCACTTCGCTCAGCCATAGAAAATAACCCTCAGTATTTTTGACATTTGGATAGCTTTGATCTCAATGAAATTTTGCACAAATCTGTTGTTACGATATATACATGTATTAACCTCTATTTTACAATTGCTTTTATGCAGCTTGTATAGCAGCGATGAGTTTATTATAGCAGTACAAGGCGCTCTAAACTTAAGCCATTTATGCAATATTTATTATATGTATATATTTTATATATGTACAATCTATATATAATATATAAAATATATTTTATATTTTATTTTATTTCATATTTTTATTTTATATTTTAGTCCAAGGCTATCTGCGGAAACTTTAAATGACTAGCTAGAGTTAATTTAAGTTTTTTACTATTGTTATTAAAATAGTCGCTAGTTTTCCAAAATAAGTATTAAATAAATAAATAATAAATAAATATTATGATCTTTGGTATACTCACGTGCGCTCAGTGAGCACGGGGGTTTACCAGGAAGATCGGCTACATTAGCCATCTTCGAGCTCATCAGCGTCGTACCGACTAGGAGTCGAAGTGGTCGCCATGACCGATAACGGTCGGAGTGGATCGCCATCATGATCTTTGAAACATCTAATTCCAATATATTAATAACGTCAACTAAAAGTCATATTTTTTGCGCAGGTACGCAAGCTCACCGCTCCTTGGCGCTCAATACCTTCCACCACTATCAAGACAGCATTTCTTTGGAGCCCCTCTCTACGCTACTTCACCTGCCCAATTTCACTCGCTTTTCGCCAACTTAGCGGCCGCACCCGAGCCTCCGCGTCACGAACTACCCCGAAGCTCACCCGAAATCACCCGATCGCCGGCTCCATCCATTTCCCCTCCAATTTCACCTGGTAGTGAGAGTATTCCTCCACAACATGTAATGGATGACGTAAGAAGTTCAAGCATTGTCGCATTGCGATTGGCCGCTCGAGAACACGAGTTACGCTTGGAATATTTGCGACAGAGAGCCGATTTGATCTGTTGAGCGAGCGATTAAGGGTTAACAGATTTTGTTATTAATTTTAATTAGAACCAGTGCTAATAAAGTGGTGTTTTATTATAATAGTTATTTAATTTGTTCACTTTTGTAAATAATTATTTGTGGTTAATTATAAATGAGGTTTTGTAAAAGTATTAAAAGTACCTTTGTAAGTAATTTAATAAACTTATCCGTCCAATGGTCTTACCCTTTAGTGCGTAAGTTATGTTCAAAATAAAGGTTATATTTTTATCGATGCGTTCATTTTATTGGTATTTTCCCCAGGTTCTGCAAATTCATATAAAAATGACAGCGATATTGTCGCATTTTCGTTCCAAGGTGCACTAATCATCAGCAAATGACATGCAATCATCACCAATTTGGAATTAGTCATCCACAATCCAAGGCTATGGAAGGGGCGATGTGTCTACGTGAGACGATTATCTCAACTCGGCACTGATTCAAGACACTCTAATAATATAAAAACATCGATAACAATACTTATCTATGTTTCCAGGAATGTAAAAAAATATCTGTTACATAAAACTATAAAAAATCTAATAAAATAATTTTGTAACCGTTTATGGATTATAGATAAATAGTTTAAATTGATAGGAATACATAAATAATTTATTTAAACCGCGATTCTGCGCTGCGATTGCCTCAATTTATTATAACACTGGTAGAGACGACAAATAAATCCCGACCTTATTTTTTAAGCCACGCTCACTTAATTGCTCCTGATTGGCCTTCAAGGCAGCATTACCGGAATGACGCACCCGATGTTCATCTTCTCATTTTTCGCGAAATTGTTAGTTGAAAATATTATAAAGCAAGATGATATTTTTGATGGTCGTAGATAAAGTATTGTGTGCAACTGAATATACTTAGACATTCGGACACTCGTGAAAAACTATTGCGAAACGAACGAAGTGAAAAACAAGCACTCGTGTCATCACTCAAAGTATATTACAGTTGCACAAAATGTTATTATTCAATCATCAATCAGCCTAGTTTGTCCACTGCTGGACATAAGCCTTTCCAGGAATTTGCCACTCCCGGCGGCCATCCCGGAAGAACTGCCCATAACCACACACGCTGGGCAGGCGGATTGGTGAGCGCGGTTCCGGAAACCTCGCAACAGTGACGCCGCTGCCCGTCACCAGTTTGTTCCACATAAGGCCCGGCTATTAGGGATGGATATACCGCCATCCATCGGTCCCAGGCATGATGGGCCTCCTGGTTTTTTTCCTGTGAGCTGTCCTCTTACTTTCCCCCGAATTACTTCGAGGGGGTCTCCAAGTAAGATGGTGGTACCTCCACAGTCGAGCCCGGCATCAGCTCAACCACCTTAAATATTATGCATAAGATATTGACTAATTATATTTGCATGAAGTTGCAAGGAATAGGTAACAAGAAATAAGGATATTTATTTCTATGAAATTTAGCTTCAGATCAAACTTCAGAAAAAAAAGCTGTAGAAATCTATTTCACCCGTAACTTCGCTCATATCTCGATTCAGGTTTTGAGGTTTGTTCAATAATATTATGACATCGACGCGACGTTCACGTAACGACAAGTTTAGGTTGGCGTGGCAGACCCTATTTTTTATGTATTTACAGCGAAAACCGCATAAAAATATATTTAGGTAACGTTCCTAAACGCCTAGGTAAATGTAAAATTTAAACTGTCAAGGTGAATTTTACATTTCTGACAAGGTTTATGTACTGTACGTTTCTCAGAATAAGGAATACAAATAGAAACCTGGCTAAAATAATACGCGGAGAAAGACACCTATCCTTGATTTTCTTACGACATTTTAGTGCGTTAGAGAGAGATGGATATGTATTAGTTTTTTCTTAATTAGGTAGGTTGTCACTAGTTCGTTGCTTTGCTAGTGATGTAACAATGTCAATTTTTGACTACGATAAATAAACCAAATCGAAATGAACCGCGACCAATCTCCTTACCACAGATCATATCGTATCAAAGTGTGAAAAAAAAGAGAATGCAGGAGGCACCGACCTTTCTGGTGACATCCTCTTGCTTTGGAAGGAGGCCAAGAGAATTAATAGCAAAGTGGTCTCTGTCTACCCCAGGGGACACATGTTATATTGTGTAAATAAGGAATTAATAAAAGGATATCTTTCGTTTAGCATAATATTTTTTATTAAGTACAAATTACTATATCGTAGGCAGGTAGGTACATAAGTTAAGTCCAAAATTGTGCTTGTTTCTAGTACAAAAAATGCTGTAGCTTGTATCAGAGATACAACCGTAAATTATTTAAGTGGATACTTTTTAAGTCGCCTCTTAACTCAATCAAATAGATGTTCGTTGATGTCGCGTCTTTGTTCAATCAAGGAAGAAGGAATTAATCGCAACAATAGAAATCATAATAATCATAGACTTATAGGATTCGTAATAATAATATTATGTCAATGATGAGCGATGACAGCGCAATTACTACAGAGGTAATTTCATTTTTTTTTTATTTCTATCAAATAAACATCAACTTATCTTGAATAAAAACTAATAACAAACAATGAACGATTAAAATACTCGTACCTAATAACCTGTAATAAGAAATCAAATTATGCGCAGTTCAAGTCAATAAGCATTCCCAAAATTCATTTCACGATAGAACTACCCTGTCAAAGTACTTTTATTGTCAACCACTAAGTACGAAAATGTCTTGATCTGCGGAATTTCTTCGTGAAGTCGATCACGGCAGTAACGTGAACGAACAGGCTTTTCAGAACGATTTGCGAACATAGAAGTATGCACTTTTCTAAACCACAGACATCCATAGGTACTGGTTCTGTTGCCTAAAATTGAAAAATTATCGAGTTAATATACTATAGTATAGTACAAGCACGTACCTACAAACAAGATTGATAATGCAATTATACATAATTATTTAAAGGTTACCAATGTGTCTGTATCTGGTAAATATAACGTTGGTAAGGCATCTGCTTTTAAAAGTCTCCATTTTAAATTTTCGTTTGGTCTAAAAGAATCCGACGTAAAGTGTTTCGAACAAATATGACCGCTTTTTTTAATTGCCCAATTTGGTCAAATTATTCGTCTAAGCCATTCACTTTTTAATTCTTCCCTTTTTGGAAATCTGTAACAAAAAATATAGCGATATTTATTCGGCATTATTTTTCTTTTAACTCGCGCTGCAATGAGGGATTTTCTTTTCTTTTTTTTTTACTCTTCCCTAGTCGCTGGATAGATGGCGCTGAACTTGGTAAGTTACTGCAAGGAACGGAACGTCACATAATTTTTTGATTATTGCACTTGGATGTAATTTTGAGATCGTAAAACGAAACGTACATAAAAAAGTAATTAATGTCATTTTCACATCACATCACAATGACATTTTGAAAATAAATAAATAATAACAACAAGGAAAAAGAAAAAAATAATTAGCAGTCTTTTTATGAGTTTTCTAAGCCAGAAAGAAAATGTCCCAAGAGAAAAAGAAGAGAAGTCTGTGCCTTGTGGATTTGTATAAAAATGGAGGCATACATCTTTTTCCTAAAGATGAAAGTCGTAAAGCGCAATGAGTACAAGCCTTGGTACATTTTAAACCTGGACGGACCATAACAAAGCATTTGCACATAATATGCTCAGCACACATGTCATCAACCAACGAGCGTATGTGACGTGACGTGACGAGACGCAATGTTTTTTTTTCAATCGTTTTGGCTTTGGCACCTAGCAACGTAGTCAGTTCAACACCATTTACAGAGTTCTGGGAAACTATGTTTTTTTTTAATACTCAAAAAGAAAACCTCTCATTAATCTATTATCCTTTATGCACGGCTGCCGCGGGAACCAATGTTCGATAGTTTGCCACACGGACTTTAGTACATCACTATACGAAAAAACATAACCTCTCGTAGTCGGCAGAAAATCTATATAAAACAGGCAAATATCGGTGTAGAATTGAACACGAGTATGATTTACAAGAACTACTATTATTGTTACTGAGTTTTAGGTATGATCCTGCAACTTATTAACATAAAAACTATCAGAACTCACCGATGAAATGATATTGCTTCATTGTTGTTTTCTTTTCTTCCTGTATGCGATTTACAGCCTTCAATCGCACAAGACATTTTATTACAATGTTAAAAAAACAATCAACAAAAACAATAATAAATCACACTTTCACGAATTTTGAGAGGAAGACCACCAAAATATTTAATTTCTCTCGGTGAAGCTGTAAACTTTCGCAAAATGCAATAGACATTGCGATGCCACCAAATTAAGATGTGATGCACGCAACGTACGATATTACAACACAACGATACAATGATGAGACGTATTTAATTTGATGGTGTTATAATTTTTAAAATACATCCAAATTACATCCATCTGACATTTGTTTGGTTCAATCTAGTGACACACTAGGAAAAAATATAAAGTAAGTGCGGTTCGTCGTTTCATTCACTCGTACACAGGAGTAATTTACGTTAGATGAGTACAATGGCTAATGCCCAGTTCTTATTTTAGTCAGGCTTCTATTTGTATTCCTTATTCTGAGGTACGTTTTCACTCGGGTGGTTGTGGAACGGTTGACAGTTAAATTTTAAATTTACCCGGGCGTTTAGGAACGCAACCTTAGTTGAGTTACAAGCACAGAACTATTAATAAGGAATAGAAATGCCATGAAAGCCGTGACTGTGACGCACCGATTTGATCAATACGTCAAGACATAACCCACGGGCCTCTCATTTCTCAACCGAACGCTTTATAACAAACATATTGTAAAAATAGTGTATTGCAGCATGGCAAATTGTTCTAACTCTTCGAATAACGCAAATAAGACATCCAAAGGAATTTCATTTCACTCATAAGTAATTTAAACATGTGCTGTGATGTTTACAGAACAAACCTTGCGGTAAATAAAATGTCAACCTTACCATGAAATATTTAGCGTTGTAGCGAGTAGCGTTGAAATTAGACAATATTTTGTCCATTGCAGGTTATAAATTAATAGTGTCACACATTGAGTTACAATATTAACGCCGCAATGTATATTTTTTCAAACATTATCAACGCGGACCTAACTGTGTCATAGTACGGCCGCTGGTAATGGCTTTTAACACATATGTGTAATAGCTTGGCACAGTGCCATGACGTGTTGGTATTTTACATCTAAGCTTCATAGAAATACGGTGTTATTTTGGCTGTATGAAGACGGATGAATCTATGTGTGCGCCGCGTATGTTTAATAACTAGGTAATACTACGATATTCCAAAAAGTGGCAACAGCGGTGCTAATATAAAATTTGTGTCACGCCATCCCCGTGCTTACAAGCAAGCACTATACAGACAGACGTTGTATTTTTATGCCAAGTTTAGAATGGAAGAAAAGCATAATATAATATTTTGATATCTAAATTCGATAGCACGTCGATCCTCGACGGGTCCTGAATCAGCCCTGATTGCCGGTGACCCAAAGACCTCTGACGCAGTTACGTCTGCCACGTAACGTCCAGGGTGGAATGGCTGGTTGAGGCTTGGATAATTTGGTGAACTGCCGAGGTGGGTTTTTAAGGTTCCGTTAAAAAACGAAAACCTTTGTAGTTTCGTTGGTTTAACCATTTATCCATATGCAGTATGAAGCTAAAACTTTAATTACAAGATAAATTTATATTACTGTAAAGAATAACGTGCTTGATTACACTGAAAGATAAAAAAAAATAAGGCTGTTTGATCATACATTTTGAAAATAAATTAGTTAAATAAATTCATAAATAAAAAGTATTAATTGGTTTCGAAATATACGTGTGACGTGATATTTCAAAACAAATAAATATTTTTTTATTTATATATTATAATCTATTTTAAACAGTAAAAGGCCTTAAAATATTATTTATTAAATTAAATAAATTCAGGGTACCTAAATACCTAAATAAAAAAAGCAGATTGGATGTATTAGGTATTTTAGATCCCGTAGTTGACATAACATTCCCTTTAAACTAATACATGCTAATACGTTTTTTTTAAATTCCGAATTAAAAAATAAGAATGAGATATATTTAATATATTTGAGAGATTTTACGTACAATCTATGCTAACCCCTTCATTTTTAAAAGTTAAGCGACTTTAAATCTGAAAACATACTTTAATATAAAACGGCATGTAAATAAAACAGGAAAAACTTAGAGAAAACATTTTATATTTTTATACCCGACAAAATTTAAACATGAACAAAATAAAGTTGGCAAACCCACAGTTTATTATTATTGAAAGACAACAAGAAATTATTAAAAGCCTTACAATATTTGTTTCTTATTACGAGCCCATTTCCCCGACGATCAAAACGTTTGAAAGGCGAGGTCCTTCTAAAATTATATTTAATAAACATCAAAATTTTATTAGTATTTATTTGACAAACAATTATACGCCTCCTTTGTGATGGTAATGGTACTTATCATAATATTTTATGAGCGCCCGCGCAGCCAGACTGGCATTTAGAGCTGTAACAATTCGGATGCCGCTCTGTCGATAGTTTTTGTGACATATTTTGAAAATATTCGAGACAGTGTCTCTGAGGTCACTGCGGTGGCTATTACGTGCCGTCAGAGTTATTCCAATACTTCATAACTCTCAGTTATATAGATGTTATGAAGAGCTTTATTACCACTAAGCTGTCGCTTGAAGACACATATTTGGCAGCTTTTCAGTTGAGTTCATTGCTTATGTTTTTGCCGAGGCAATGTATTTTTATAATTAAAAAAGAACAAAGTGTTATCGTTTAGTCATTTACATCGATTCTGCCAACGGTTCGCCATCATCACAATCTTAAACTTCATAAAATATTTTCAACCTTGAATCAAAGATTTCCCATGTTTTTCCCGGTGTTACAGCATTTTAATTAATATTTATTTCAACCCTTTTGGCTAAGTAACTTTGGAGTTAAATTGCGGATAGACGAGAGGTCAACAAACGAACAGACATACACCGAAAATTGGAATAAGGGTTTCATTAAAGAGGAGGCCATCCAAAAAATTTACTACATTAATTGTTTTTTGTTCTCTGCCATGAACCTTTGCTCTAGGAAAAGGGTTATCGATATACCTTTCAACCATCTCTACAATATTCGATTTTTGAATTGAGAGTGGCGCAGGCGCAGGCCGCTATGTCTAACTTTTATCAGAGACCAGAGCCTTTAGGTATAGGACTTTATGGCCTACCATAAATTACGCGAAGGAATAAAGACGTTCTGTGAATGAGCCGGGACTTTTGCGATGTTTCCATTTAAATTATTTAAAATTGAATGTGCCAGTATCGGTAATAAGCTTTATGTTATTGTGCTGGTTTATTAGCTCGCTTTTAAATGGGAAATAATTGAATCGCACTCAATTTCTTGCCAGTTGAACCGGACGGGGCTGAATAAGAGTTTAAACTTGTTTTTTCAACTTCAATGTCTCTTTTATTGGTTTAAGGAATATTGGTTTTCTGTTAAAAAGAGCCTTAGCCAGTGGAATTCAAGATTAAATCGATAAAAATTGTTGTACAATGGACTCCGCCATCATCGTGCCTCTTGCCACTTTACTCACGCCTGTCTCCCAGAGGGGTAGGCAGAGACTACATATTTCCAACTGCTACGATCCAGACACACCTCTTCACCTCTTCCACATCCAGTAATAGCTAATAAAAATATTTTAATATTTTATGTTCGATAGACTTGAACACCAAACTAAAGAATTAGGATTTCATCAAAGAAAATTTTTAACTAATCAAGAAAATGACGTCATATTTTTAATTGGTTTTGTGCAATCCTTATTATAGCTAAAACAATACATCGCAGTCCAGGGGCCTTTTTTTTACTTAAATATCTATTGCTATCGCTTTCAAAGCCATCGTAATAGGCTATAAACGACGTGTGATGTCATTTCTAGCTATCGAACTACTAGCCCCGAGAAGCGAAATGCCGAAATCAAGCCATTATAAGTCTTAAGACCTTGCAATAAGGGTTGAAAAGTTAAAAATATACAAGAAGACAGTTTTTTATAGCAATAGAATTGCAATAAGAGAGAGTGATGGTCATCAACTTTGTAAGACCATTGTCATTTTACGATATCAATTTACATTTTTATCGTTAAAATATGAACCTTTATTGATATTTATTACCTAATACTATTGATCCCATTCCAATCGATAATATTATTTATTAGATTTTTATAGCTGATCGTTTACATTTTAAAAAGGCATGCATAAACTTAACAAATACCGTGTCAAATGATGATTATATCTATCTATAGTATTCTTATACGACGACAAAAAAAAAAAAAAAATAAACACTTTATTGCACAGAAATCAAAACACAAAGTAACGAAAGCAAGGGCGGACTTATTCCTCAAATAAATTTGAATCAATAAATTTTTTTTCAGTCAACCGATAGTATTTTCATCTTTATATTTAGCTTGTCCCTTTGTTACAATTGGACGTTGTTTTTTTTTTTTAGTAACAATCCACTTTACACACTTGTCCTATGTTGTAGAAATAGATATTTATCGACCCCTTTCAGTTGGAACTACATATACGTAGTGTAGGTTATCTTATTTAAGTTTTTTTAAGATTCTATTATTTTTTTGGATTATATGTTATTAAGAGGATGGCATACCCTAGCAACTTTTTTATTACCCGTCCAGCAAGACCTTATTTGCTTTTCATAGAGGCGATTATATGTTGGCTCTTTGGCCTCTTGTTCTTGGACGCGTAATACTAGTGATCAGCACGCAGCGAAACAACAAATTGGTGTGTTTTTAGCTAATACTGAAATATTTTTTAAGGAAAAAATATTAGATTTAGGTAACATCCCTTCATATTTCTATTGCCTATTTTATAAAAAAAAATCAGGTTGATCTCTTAACCGCGCTTTTGAAACGAACGTTTGAAAACCAAAAAAAGAGGGTAGAAAACATTTTTTTTTTGACAAAAGTATAAATCTTAAAACATTGTTTATAGGTGGAATCCTTAGATAAAAGATCGATAAATCAAATACATTTTCTTCAATATGAGGAGAGACCTAGTTTCTTCCAATGAACCCTGAAATCCTGGTGTTGTTGATGTTCTAGCGTCAGGTGTCCCGTTAATTCTTGTCTCTATTGCTTTACAGACTTTTATCTAACGACGGCGGGTCAGGCTTGGTTATAGTAGTCCTTGCACGTATACGCTGCTGGAGTGTGCGTAGCTCCCATGCTCACAGACACTTCAGCAACTTATACTATACAGCGGGCCTATTATGTATCTCTAGTTGCTTTCTGGACTGGGTGTCTATCATCAAAAACATAGATATACTATCGAATTCCGATTGTCTAAGGGTATATTAGCACTTGGAGTGACGAAACAGTTCGTAAATAGTTCAATACCCACTAAAAGCAATTTTGAAAGTTTAGTTTTTATCTATGTTTTTGACGATAGGCACCCTGTCCAGTTGGCAACCTAAGATACAGAATAGGGGGGCAGGTTGGAAAGTTAAACTAGGGCACTAAATGCAGCTACAGATTCAGTGAACCAGCAACTTAACTTAGAATATCTAACTTTGTATGCTTTGTCCTTGTCACATAAAACCATGGACATAAAGACGAGGACATAGTACGAAAAGTTAGTTAACCTGTAGTATGTCACTTGTTGCAAGCAAGTGAGCTTAGAGCCATTTGTATAAACTTCGATTCAAACATCTAAACGCCCGAATTATACAGAGTGTTAAGAAGAAGTTGTGAAAGCCGAAAACTAGCGATAGTCCATAAGTATCTACTTACTAAATCATTGAAAATGCTGATAAAGCGAAACTAGTTGGGAGTTAGAAGAGGATGGCCTACCCTAGCAACTTTTTTTATTACCCGTCCAGCACGTTTTATGTTGACTCTTTGGCCTCTTTTTCTTGGACGCGTAATACTAATGATTACGCAGCGAAACAACAAATTGGCATGTTTTTAGCTAATACTGGAATATTTTGTAGGAATAAAAATTGGATATAAGTAGAATCCCTATATATTTCTATTACCTATTTTATGAAAAAAAAATCAAGTTGATCTTTTATCTTCTCATTTTACTTTGCAAAATAAACTTTTTGAATTTTGAATTTTGAATTTAACCGCGTTCTTGAAACGAACGTTTGAAAACCAAAAAAAAGAGGGTGGAAGACTTTTTTTTTTGACAAAAGTATAAATCTTAATATGTTATTTATAAGTAGAAATTCTAGGTAAGAGATCAATAGATCAAATTTATTTTTTTCAATACAAGGAGAGTCCGAATTTCTTCAAACGAATCCTCGAAAGTCTGGCGTTGTTCATGCTCTAGGCATGTACAGTCTTAAGATGTTTCACCATCACAAGTATTAATATTATTGTGAGGTAGACCTGCATGCATTAAAAGCGAACCCAAAGTATAATAAATAAGGACGTAAAATCTTCGGTGACAAGAAGGTTTACGAGTGTTGACTGTGACACTCAACACTGGGCAAAAATCTAGACACTTCCTCGAGGATGTATGCCGTGATATTATTTTTTGTATATGTTTCGAATTCCAATATGAGTAGAAAATCCGACAAAATTGACGATTAGTTATTTTATCTACAACGTGTAAACGTCGTGACGGGAAGGCGCGAACTCACACTGTGCGCGTGGGCAACACAACGCCACAGGACATCTTGACTTGACACGGACATAAAGGCGGACACTATATCGCTTTGTGATCGTATTCTTGTTTCGATGTCAGAGGTATTATTGGCATGAATAAGGGGATAATCTGGGGACTTGTAAAGTATTTGATTGAAGTGGTTTTGTTTCGATAAATTGTGAATTGTTGTGAATGTTTTGAATTATATACCGTATTTTTTAGCAAATTAAGTATAACATTAAAGCCGAATCTAAAGGCTTTAATTTTAGTTTTATTGCTGTCAAATCTAAATTTCATTAATTGCAAAATAGTCCTTGAAAGTTAGAAACAGAATCTAAATTACTTTAGAATAATTTTATGTTTGACAGCACTAAAACTAAAATTAAAGTTTTAAAATTATAAAAATATAATGAAAAGAAGTATATATCGTTTATGTATAAATTACTGAAAATACAAAATAGTATTTTTTTTATTACAAATGATTTTAAAAAGCTGTTGTTGTTTTATATTTTCAATAAGTGATAAGCGATAAACTGAATGCTAGCTGTAAATAAAAACAATTGTGAAGAAAAAATAATTACTAAAAAATAAAAAAATATATTAAATTCATGATCAACTTTCCGTTGTCCCCGCACACTTACCGTCCCTCGACACACACTTACCCCTAATTACAAAACTAATAACTTAAAGCTCTGAAATTAAACCCATTCATTTAATATTATGGAGGCATAAAGTTTTAAAGGCGAGTTTACATTGATTACGCTAACGAGCGAGCCGACTGCTCGACGGTCGAATTAACATTTATAGAAATTAATCGGATCGGATATTCCAAACTAGATTGTTTGAACGGCGATTATAGTATTCGATGAATCGAGTCGTAAATGTCTCGTTAGGGATAATGGGAACATATGGTTCGGTTATTTTGTATGGGAACTCGGGATTTTTTGGTTGGTAAACATATGGGCGTTTTAACAAAAAATGGTGTCTCTGAGTGATTTAATTAAAATGGTAACAATCAATCCTTTTAGGTAGATGTTATTTGCATTTTAATAACAGGAACTTGGACGAATAGAACAGGAAAACAGGAATTTATATAAAGCCGAAAAAATCCTTTACATCATAAAAACCAACAGATTCTGTCTAATTCGTGACAGTTCAATCCAAAAACTTAGACCAAACACGTACTAAATCGAGGAAAAACTAATGTACTATAACAACAGAGGTATGAGTTTGTTTATAGCATGACATTTCTTTAAACTTAAACTAATTGGTACATTTTTATCGAATAACAATCCGCCTGCCCAGCGTGTGTGAGTATGGGCAATTCTTCCAGGATGACCGCCGGGAGTAGCAAAGTCCTGGAAAGGCTTATGTCCAGCAGTGGACGAACTAGGCTGATGGATGGGCGGAACAATTTATTTAACTTATTTGAAATACGTTTTAGATAGTATGTCAAATCAAGGCATCCACTGTGGTCATTTCTGAGTCGTCAATCAAGAAAAATATCCCTGGTGTTGTCTCTGAATTTTTTCGTTGAGATCTTTTGTAGAAGAATACAAACGCTTCTCTGCTTCAACGATATTGACTTATTTTAATGGGCTTTACCTTCGTCTGCACTTTCTTTTTCAAAGGAAACGAAAGGGATGCCATACTAGAATCTAGGTTTCACGCAACTGGGGGTATATGGTGCGCCTATTTCTGAGCTCTCTAATGAATAGTTTACACGGGTAAAGTCGAGGGGTTAAAAAGTACGTTTATATTATTAGCCAAATAAACGATTGCAAGATGGTACTTGATAATTGTAGCTGGATATCATCCATCCATCAATCAGCCTAGTTCGTCCACTGCCTTTTCAGGTCTTTGGCACTCCCACCGGTCATCCTGGAAGAATTGCCCATACACACTCACGCTGGGCAGGTGGGTTGGTGAGCGCGGTGCTGGAACCGTCGTACCAGTGACGCAACTACCCTTCACCAGTCTGTTCCATATAAGGCCCGGCTATTAGGGATGGATATGCCGCCATCCATCGGTCCCAGGCATGGTGGGCCTCCTGGTTTTTGCCTGTGAGCTGTCCTCTTACTCTCCCCCGAATTACATCAAGGGGGTCTCCAAGTAAGATGGTGGTACCTCCTCAGTCTAGCCTGGCATCAGCTCTACCACCTGTAAAAGCTAGCTGGATATGTAGATAGTTAAAATGCAAAAGCGATAAAAGAAGACTAGTTGAATAAATAGTTACGCAAGTTACTCTTGTAAACTTAATTAATGTTGACCTGGATTAAGAGGCAGATAGCCGCGAACTATCTTGACTCAACCTGTGCCGGTACAAATATCGACAGAAACTATAATGAAATAACGTTCATATCAGCGCGCTCTGCATTACGACGTCGCTGGGTCTCCGGATAACGCAAAATACCTAGGAGAAAATAATACTTTTCACATGGACGCGATTAACGGAAAAATATATAAATAAATAATTTTTCAAACAAATATTTTCCTTGTATTTTACTGCAAATACCTTTAGTGGTTTCAAAGAAATAACCAATTTTACTTAATTTTTAGTCTAAAAACAGGTTGACTTTTAACAATATTTTTATGCTGTTTCTTAAACGCCAGAATAATTTCCTAAAATGAAGTTGTTCTGTATAATTTAAATTACAATATATCTATATTTTTTCATAAATTTTAAACATTCCATTTCAGATGTTACTATCAAATATCAATAGAGTAATTTTCCTAAAAAGTAAAGGAAAGCCTAGATAAGCTGATTTTCGTAAAGCTAAATAAGTATTTTTTCATAATTGAAGTACAACCCGGTCACATTATCTCGAGACCTGGCGTCGATGACGTCACGTCGCGTCGGCGCTCAGATACAGAGCGCGGGGAGGTGAAAGGAGAACGGGGGCGGGTGGTTCGCATTCCAGCGAGGTCTCGAGATAATGTGACCGGGATGTACTTATACGGTACACAATGTACGTAATTCTGTCAATATTTTCTGTCAATATTCTGTCAGTATTGGATTTATATACGAACTTATTAGTATGTAGTATATAGGATGGGATTTGGTCGGCCGCCTGGATTCGTGCTGGGGGCTCGGTTGGTGATCACTGATCCTTGAACCTTATTGTCTCCGGTATGGGTTCGAGCGGTTGATTGGATTTCGCCTTGTATGATTAATATGATTATAGATTTTACCTATCATTTTAATCGTTTATGTATTAAAGTTCATGTAGATTTATTATATATATTTTTACAAGATTAAATTTGACTATAAGCGTGTCTGTTTTTTACAGAACCCAGAAAATTCCAGTTAAATCCAAAACCAACATATTTTTATACTATATATCGACGTATGAGATCAAATACTGAAATTTCTCTCAGGGGCAATTTCAGAAAATCGGCTAGCGAGTTATTTACATTTTGGAATTTGTCAAACTTTGTTCGTGGCTCAGGGGGGGGTGCAATTGCACCCCGAGACCTACTTTATTAAACACTAACCATTTGCCCGCGGTTCCGCCCCGTTTATTCAATCTTTGCCCCGTTTTCGGCTTTGTGGTTATTTATCAACAGCCCTTATAGCCTATATATTTACTAGGGTGACTACGATGATAATAAAGAAAACCTCCGATCAAAAATAGTTATTGAGGTGAGCCGTTTTGCAATGAATCATAAAGAAAACCTCATAGCCTTTGAGTGGTTCTCGAGTTAAAACGGGAGAGACAGGCAAACATTCTAATAAAAAGATGATTTTGGCTTCAGTACAATACTAATAACCCATGTCATTTAAAATTTTGAAATATATTAATTTAATTTGATACTTAATTATTAATTATCTATACATAACGCCAATTTCATATTAATTTGCTTAATTAGTAAAACAAATGTGAAAGACAATAGTTAATACGAAAATAATCCTAAATAAATAATTATAATATTATTAATTATAAATTAATAAAATTTGATACTTATAAACATAACAAAAACCGGCCAAGTGCGAGTCATACTCGCGTGCCTAGGGTTCCGTATTGTGGGTGATAAATTTAATTTTGTTATTTTTTTCGTGAATTTCTCAACGGCTTTATTTTTCCTGTAGATAATAATATTTTTTGGTCCATCAGTTTTGGAGATAAGGACCCCCCCTTATTTTTTTTATGGTTTTTCAAGGATTTCTCGAAAAAGATGCAATTTAATATAGCCAAGCCATATATTTTTACAATAAGCTTTTAATACCTACAATTTGATACCCATATTGTGTTTTTATAAAATATTTTTTTTATTTATTTTACTTTTTTATTATATTTCTCATTTGTGCTCAACGTTTTTTAAATCGCTATAGTTTTTCTGTAATTGACCAGTTATGATCTGTAATCGACATTTTTTTTCATATTTTTCGGTCTATCAGTTTAGGAGATAAGGGGGGGGGATATACATATTTTTGTGGTTTTTTAAAGATTTCTCGAAATCAGTGATAATAAATATAGTAAATGTATTTTATTTTACAATGAGCTTTTTAATATTTACAATTTGATACCCATATTGCATTTTTAGGATAGTATTTTTTATTTTCCACTTTTGTTTTGGATAAATTTAGAATAACTTAAAATGTTTCATTATTTTTACACTATAATATGTGGGCAAATTAATGGTATTTTTGTGTCAAATTTCATGACTTTATCTTTAACGGTGCTAAAGTTATGAGGCTGTGACATACGGACGGACAGACGGACAACGGAGTCTCACCATAAAGGTTCCTTTTGCACCTTTTAGGTACTACGAAACCCTAAAAAATAACAATTTTAATTATTTCGAGATATATTTCGCCGAAATATATCTCGAAAATACTTAAAATTGTTATTTTTGTACAAATACAAATACAAATACAAATTATTTATTATCCTCATAAAAAATGCAGCATCAATAATGAAGTATTAAATTTACCCTGAACTGAGAAAAAAACCCGCCTCTCAGGGTAAAGGTCCACATAACGGTCGATTCCGCGTCTATCGCTCGTTCAAGTGACACGTCTGTGAGTTACTTAACTGTTAAAAATAGGTATCTACCTTCGAAGTGAGATGGCAAAGTGTGACAAATGTAACAAAAATATTACGGCAAAATCACCAGCCCTAGAATGTAACAAGTGTGATAAGATTGTACATTTCGGCACTCAATGTTCTGGACTAACCAAAAAACAGGTGACTGCTTTACGCAACACTGAAAACATAGAGTGGTCCTGTCCGGAATGCCACGAGAAATCGCCAAAGCACAAGTCCATTATCCGAGATGATGACGACGACGATGATGATGAAGACGATGATGATGGATCTGTAAAAGCTTCTTCCGTAGATATCAAAAGAATTGTACGGGAAGTGTACAAGGAAGTAGAAAAAACATTAAAAAAGGAGATACGAGAGATTAAAAACTCGGTGGACTTTTACTGCAGCAAAGTGGATGAGTTTGTCCTAAGCATGGAAGCATTTAAGGAGAAAATAAAAAGTCTAGAAAACTCTAATGTAGCCCTCAAGAACAAAAACACGAATTTGGAAACAAAGATAGGAGCGCTAGAGCAAAGAATGAATGAAATTGAACAGCAGCAGCTTTGTGAACAACTCGAAATAGCTAATGTCCCTTCTGCAGAGAACGAAGATATTACCAAAACAGTATCCATAATAGCTGAACAAATAAACACAAATATTACAGATGTGAAGGTAGTTAGCAGAATGCCAACTCGCGATGGACAGCCGGGACTGATTAAAATGAAGATGACGGACCAAGAGGCGCGACACCGCTGGCTGATGGCTGCAAAAAATAAGAAGCTTGTCGTTTCAGATATTGTGAAATCAACATCAGAGTCAAAATCAAAATTAAAATTTTCATCCGTGAAACTCTTACACCATATAATAAGATGCTGCTATGGACTACAAAGCAGGAGTTAAAACCAACCTTTAAGTATATCTGGCTCAAAAATGGAAAGATATTACTGCGAAAAGATGACAAGCAAAGGGTCATAACAATAAGATCCATGGACGACATCAAAAATTTAAGTTGCTAATTATTTTTATTACTTTCATATTTCGAATTATAAACTTCCATTTCGTATTCTGAACTGCTATAATGGCTCAATTTGATAAGATACACTCAAACGTCTGCGAAATTTATAATTGCATAACTGTTACTAATTTTCTAAATTGTATTCCCCAAAAACATAACACCCTAACCTGCATATACGTAAATATACATTCCACTATCGAAAACTTTAAAAACATCTAATACCTAAATTATTAATTAGTATGCCTAATAACTTAAAAGAGTCAATTAATCCTAATAACATTAAAATCAAATTAAAACCGTACTTTTTAAATATTTTATCACCGTAGGTATACATAACTATAATTATATATTACGTTTATTTATGTATAGACACAAAATACACGCCCCTAAAACTATTTGATTATATCTTTTTAAAATTAAAAAGTCGTAATTAAAATCATAATAAAAACATAAAACATCTGTATACAGTAACCCTGCTATTCAGTCCATTCACTAACTGGACTAATTCTTGAATAACATCTTAGGTTAAAAATTATCTGCAATCTAAAATAGCTTTTAAAAAATTGTAGCTAAAGACTACATTAATTAGTAATAAAGTCACTTTATAAGTTTGCAGCCTATTGTTAATGTGGGTACTATTGACTCACTCGCATGGTTGCGATAAGCGACTAAAGATATTACGTAGGTATGTAAAATATCTTAATAATTAAGAAAAGTCAATTGTTGTGTGTAAATTTGTAAAACATTACAAATCTTAAAATTAGTCTATACTTACTTGTATTTTATTTAACAATCTAGATGTGTTAAGTTGGATTATATGTTTGTTTTTAGATAAGACGGGAATCTCGGTGTACATATAAACCCTGACAGGTTTTTGATACACCTTTATGCTATAAAATGTATTTTTTCGGTTATAAAATAAATAAATAAAATACCAATAAAATAAATATAATTGAAATTTTGATACATCGGCAATCATAAACCTAATCATAACATTACATTTTAAGTTGAGAAATTTACATTTACATGCACAACATTATATATTAACAACTAAAACTAAAACTAAACATGCATTATTTAAATTTTTATGCATCTGATAACACAAAGTAGAATTAAAAATTAAGATTTAGAAATTTGAAATTTATATTGATAAGTAATTAACAAAAATTTCAATATTCACATCGTGACTATATGATAAGTGATAAATATTAATAAAAAATAAAAATCTTAAATAAAACCTTACATTTCATATCTAGCCATTTTCTTATTTTATGACGATGTTGTGTTTATAAGTATAACATTAAAAGAAAAGCTTATTATAGCTAAATATAAATATTTATTTATTGAAAATATATTAAATTTACGGACACAACTTTTGTATAACTTTAGTATTAGTACATACCTATGTATCATAGATAGATCCAACAGTATTTTATCCACCAGAGCTATTACCAACTTACTATCAATAAAAAGCGGCACCCTTGATCACGAGCAACATGCAATTTCGCATGTTATTCTTAGAGGCTATCTTATTATTAAACATGCAACTAATACTGCACTTAATAGAGCAATGATTGTCTGTCTGTCTTATACAGTAATAACTTTGTTAACGGAAGTTTAAGGCGATTACCATCGCCAAATTAGCAGCTCGATATTTGTCACTACGAATATCAACGAAAACGACATTGAAATAACGTTAATATCAGCGTGCAATGCATAGTGGCTGTTATGACGCTCGCTGCGTCCTTGATAGGGTGAAATAGGAGAAAATTATACTTTTCACATGGACGTGATTGTTCGATTGAATAATCATATGTTATGTTTATAGCTATCAAGTTTATCTATTTATCAAAGCATAAATGAATTCAATTAGCCAAGCCATTTAGGAGCAGTAGGAAATTTAAGCCAAATAACACCATTCAGTAAAAAAAAAATTCATGTAGAATTTTTGGTGGTATGAAAAGAAAAATGTTGCATATGTTGTCTAAGAGTTGATTATTCATAATACATTTTTTAATTATTTTTGGTTTGGCCATAAACAAGGAGTAGGCTTTAGAAAGTACCCATTTGGCAATAGTAAGACCCTTAATGGGCAACTTTTGTTTTAAGATAGATAACAGAAATTTTGTTACCATAATAAACCGCATGAGGTTTGGTCACTGCAGAACTCCATCACATTTAAGAAGACTAAACATGATACAAGATTCTTCCTGTAATTATTGTGACTGCGCAAATGCTGATTTGAATCATGTTATTTTTAACTGTGCAAATTTTGGAATTTATAATCTAATACTTGTGTCAGAACTAGAAAAAATTTGTGGCAATAGTGATGTTCCCACGCGCCCTCAAGACTTATTAAACGAATCAAAATTATTTATGCCTCTCTTTAAATATATTAAAAACACAGTGGAGTGGATAAACTGTAAATTGAATGAAAATATTAATGTAAAAGTGATAAAAAGATGTGTGTATAAAGTGCTCACAAAGTGAAAATAATAAAAACGATTTGCTCAAAAGGACTTGCATCCAGAGCCGTAAACCTATTAAAAAAAAAAGGAGAGACTATTGTAGGCAGTAACTGAAATATTAGATTGGTTGTCATAGGCTCGTCCACTTGACAGCAAAGGGCCTACTCCGAAGTGACAAAATTCAATCGATTTATCGCTCGGTCATATATCCGACTCTATCACACACACTCTTTGCGTGCGTCAGAGATGGACGTATGCTCGAACGATAAACCAAAACTTTTGGGAGTGCCAGGCCAGGGTTTACCACGAGGAAGAGAGGCTAAAACTGTCTCGCACCTACCTTTTCAATCCTCATTTACTAATTTACTTACATTTAATATACAGCGTGTTAAGATGAAGTTGCGGAAGCCGGAAACTGGCGATAGAACTCGTCCATACGAACTCATTTCGAAAAAAATATTGAGATCGGAAAAAAAACAGATGTTTCATACATTTTGTTCGGGTAGCTATGTAACTTTTCTATTGAACAGTTGATTTCTTTTTCGCGATTCGAGTATTGGTTCCATAGTAAAAGTTGTTCGTATGGACGAGTACTATCGCCAGTTTCCGCTTCCGCTACTTCATCTTAACAACCTGTATATAAACTAAAATAAATATTAAAGTTAATTGAATAAAATTTTTGTTGGTCTGTTTTTTTATAATAGTAACCTTTCAAGAGAATATAAATGCTTATGCTTGTATAAAATAACGATAACAGCAAAATGTACAAAAGCATCTATTATATATATATATAGCATAATATCATATGTCAATAAAGCTCATACTCTATAAGTTTCAAGCACTGTATGTCTATATGCTAGCCCATACTCTATAAGTTTTAAGCACTATAATATGTTTATATACTAGCTCATCCTCTATAAGTTTTAGGCACTATATGTCTATATACTAGCTCATCCTCTATAAGTTTTAGGCACTATATGTCTATACACTAGCTCATCCTCTATAAGTTTTAGGCACTATATGTCTATATACTAGCTCATCCTCTATAAGTTTTAGGCACTATATGTCTATACACTAGCTCATCCTCTATAAGTTTTAGGCACTATATGTCTATATACTAGCTCATACTATATAAGTTTTAGGCACTATATGTCTATATACTAGCTCATACTCTATAAGTTTTAGGCACTATATGTCTATATACTAGCTCATACTCTATAAGTTTTAGGCACTATATGTGTTTCGGATAAAACGTATGTTTTTGAACGTATCCGATAGTGGTCTATGGTATTTTTGTCTATGGACACTTGGAGCTGTCAAAAACCTCGGAAAGGCCGAATTTTGGAAAAGGGTCGCGGTCGATCACATTATTTTAATATATTAATGGTTAATAAGTAAAGAATTGATGTGGACATCTTAAAAAACATTATTGAGTCAGGGTCTGACAATATTTTGGCGTGAAGGCCACTTTTAGTTTATTTCCTGTGTGTGTGTGACATAACCTGCATACATGCGGTTTCCAACAACTGCGGAGCTTTGTCAGGTTACTATTTCTTCTGGGTTTGGATGCATCCAGGTGTAGGTGGGTTGTGTTTAGATTCTTCGTGGAAAGTGAACAACGTGTCACAACACCGGCACACTTTGGACTCCGTGTACAAGAGAGGACTCGTACTGCGGACGTCATCAAGTACCATTTTCTGGTAGGAAATTTTGTATTTACTTTTTGTAGCATATCAGCGGATTGAATTTGCATGGACGTAGATCTGGGACAGCTTATGGGCCCCTGTTCTGGCTGCTGATATCGCCCTTTACCATACAATATGTCTATATACTAGCTCATACTCTATAAGTTTTAGGCACTATATGTCTATATACTAGCTCATACTCTATAAGTTTTAGGCACTATATGTCTATATACTAGCTCATACTCTATAAGTTTTAGGCACTATATGTCTATATACTAGCTCATCCTCTATAAGTTTTAAGTACACGGCATAATTTATAGCGCACTATAACGACTCAGAATAATTATTAAAGCCTATAAAAGTTATTACTATGTAACGATCAGCTATCTAGGGACGGAAATAGTTACAACAAAAGCAGTTAAAAATAATTTACAAGTATTTCTTAATAACATACATCACTGGGCTCGATGTCTAAATGAATATTCAAATATGATAGATACATCAGGCGATTAGAAAAATATCTTTAAAAATAAACTTATTTTTTATTTATCTTGATATTTACAAAAGTTTTCATTTGAAAATTTTGCATGTTAGCTATTGTATTGTTTGTTTAACTTTGTGTGTGTTTTAAAATAAATAAATTGAAATAATCTCATGTAGGTCTTAACTTAAAGTATTAGTCAAAAAACATGAATTATTTTGGCGCTCCTTTGATCATCACAGGTAAATCTTAATATTTAATTAGAAAAGAAACTTGTTTAGAGACATATTTCCTATTCAAAATTAATTTAATTTTATGGTTGGTAGGTTTAATAAATCAAATGAAACAATATTAACCAATCAATAAGTTACTAAAACAATCAGCGCTTTACGGTCAACGAATTTAAATTCGGTACGTCACAATCTAAATTAAAGTTAATTTATGCTGATTGGATTCATAAGAGAACCTATTTTGTTCTGTTCTGCCCAATATTCATAAATATCTGAGAACGCAGACTCGTTCATCAATAATGTCGTATAAACACTTTCCACTTCCATAATAATGTTTTAATTCTAAAAGCTCTTAAAAATCCATAAAAAAGAAACGTTTAGGACTTGAAGCAAATAATGCTGGCTGATAAGACTTACATCGATAAAAAAAAAAGAAAACGAAAGCCAGCAAGTTGAGGAGAATTGAGTTCTAAGTTAAAAGGTCTAATGTTCAAAATTAAACCGAATTTCTTTTGATTTTAAAAAAGGAATCGTTCCGCTAAGGCTTTCCATTAGCTGGCACGCGCCATATACGACAAATGAGGTAAATAAAACAAGATTGTGTTTGCATGAACTTATAAATGTCTACGAAGAGACTGGATTAGATACATGCAATGACTTTTTATACTACATTTTGTTCATTTTGCTGGATAGATTATGTTTATTTTATATGTCATGTAAATAGGCTTAAATATTCTTTTTTATACAGTCTATCTTGAAATAATTTAAAGTGCGCTCAATACTCCTTGATGTCTTTAATAAGTATCTAATAGTAGTTTATGCTACTAGGGTGAAAAGGTATAAATTCCGAGGACGATTTAAAACACGAGCGTAGCTAGTGTTTTAAACGTAACCGAGTAATTTATTGCTCTTACGCCTGTGTATCATACTACGTTTTTCAATGCATAGTGTGAGGAAATAAAACAAATATAATCTTGTGAACTTTAAATTATGACTGGCTCAAAAGGACTGTATCCAGAGCCGTTAAACGGTGGAAAAAAAAGTATTACATTTATTCTACACAAGAAAGGCTGCAGGTTAGCCAACCATTGTAAATAAAAAAATAATAATAATAATAATAAAGCCCTAGGGCAAAATAATCGACTTTCTGGTCTGTTTTGATGCATAAAAAGTGGGCCTTTACGAGCACTTGCGTTGAAAAAATCATTATTTATTTCAATTGATGTATATAATAAATTATCGACAGTAATATTGAATTTTTCGATCAAACCTTCCAAATTATCTATACAATTCCTTGATAATAAAACAATACGGTACATCTCATTAAGTCAAAAGTTTACAATAGAAAAAGTAAATAAATCGAACAATTTGCACCAGAGCCGACCGCAAACCCATCAATACAACTTCTAAAACCAACAATAAATGGCATCAATATCCCGAGACAGATCGTTACACAGCACGCTTCAATGTAGACCGTCAGCTAGCAACGAACTTGCGAAACGAGAAAATTGCTAAAAATCAAACGTTCGTATAAAAGACGTCAACGAGCTACAAACACTTTCATTTATAAACTCGTAATAGTATAACTAATATTTAAGGCATTTATGTAGTGTAGCCAAATTAGCCACTCGATGTTTGTTGGTACGACGAAGAGTCTAAATATAAATCAAAAACCTAATTAGAAATGGATGAACTTCTTATTTCTTGGTTCCTAATATTTTCTTGAAGCTTGGCAACAGTGTGGCGAGGAGCGCTCGTAATTGTAATGTCTTTGCACCAATGCTATCACTAGGTTGACTGCGCTTCGGTCGAAATTATTACGAATTGTTAAAACTTTTTTTTTTTGACTTGTTTCTTACCAGGGTCTCAAGAGTGGTACGCCACTCTTTTTAACACAAATCCAGAACATGAAAAATCCAGAACATAAAAAATGGCAACAGTAAATGGTACCAAATAGTAAAAATAAGTCAACTAAGTAAATTCGTCAGCTAACAGACTATTCGGTGGTACTCAGACGGATCACCGCAGGTCTCGCCCGTCGTCGCGTGCGCAGCGGAATCGACTCGCGATCTCACTACGAGGATTGCCACAGAGACATGGCTCTACGAACCTTAAGAAAAACCTAATGCAAATTCCTTTTTAACTCATTTAACATCGCCAAATTAGCAGCTCGATATTTGTCAGTACGAATATCAACGGAAACGACATTGAAATAACGTTCATATCAGCGCGCAATGCATAGTGGCTATTACGACGCTCGCTGCGTCCTTGAAAGAGCGAAATAGAAGAAAATTATACTTTTCACATGGACGTGATTGTTCGATTGAATAATCCTATGTTTTGTTTATAGCTATCAAGTTTTTCTATTTATCAAAGCATAAATGAATTCAATCGGCCAAGCCACTTAGGAGCAGTAGGAAATTCAAGCCAAAAGACACCATTTAGTTAATACATTTTTTCATGTAGAAATGTTGTTGGTATGAAATAGAAAAATGTTGCATATGTTGTCTAAGAGCTGATTATTCATAATACATTTTTTCATTATTTTTGGTTTGGTCGTAAACGAGGAGTAGGCTTTAGAAAGTACCCATTTGGCAATAGAGGCCCTTAACTGTTAATTGACAACAAAAAACTCTCGCAATTGTGTTATAACTGGTCAACTTCACGGAATGAGTTGTCAGGACATGCAGGTATATATGATTAAGAGGTAATGTTATATTATCTGTGGAGATATTTATAAAAACGCAGATCAATTTTAAGCTATCTCATTCCTCCTATTCTGTAGTTTATCATATTTTTTTTACCCACTTAACAATCTGATCTTATAGTGGCTTTTTAAGATCACCAGCAGTAGTTGTTATTATTAATAATTTTATAATATGTTAATATATTAAATTATGTTATAATGTTGTTTCAATCAACTGAACAACTATTTACAATTGCGCTACTCATAGTACGATGGCGTGAACAATATGGAAATATTAACTTTTAACAAAAACGAAAGCTTTCATTTGCGTGGTATGTTAAAATAAAGTTGTACAATATGACCATTGGTTGAACAGTAGCATAATAAAGCCGATAAAAGGCTTTAATTTTAGTTTTAATGCTGTCAAAACTTTAGTATTTCCAAAGTAATTTAGCTTCTATTCATAACACTGAAGGACTATTTTGCAATGAAGAAAATTTAGTTTAGACAGGACTAAAATAAAATTAAAGCCTTCAGAATTGACTTTATTATATAGATATAATGATTGTAATGTACTGTGGTTTCATAGAGTATATGTTGTAGAAAATACAACATTATTTTTCTTTTTTTTTCACGCGTTATATGATGTACAAAAAAATATGAGTAGCCGCTATTCAAATAAAAAAAGACATTGCTTACTCCACCACAACTTCAGCTTCTTGGCTTATTGACTAAACAATAAAACAAACCGCATTCAGATAGTCTGTTTGTCTATCGAACCGAGACAATTACACCTGGTTCCGTAGATTACTGCTCAGAACGAAAGTACCCGTAAAACAGTATTGCGTGAAAACGAAGAAGAGAAGAAAAAAAGATGATTGCGGTTTTTATATGAGTCCAGTTTATTCATGAATATAAGGGATTTTATGAATTACACAAAATATTATATTATTTTCAATGAAAGTGCTCGTAAAGGCTCACTTTTTATGCATCAAAACCGAACAGAAAGTCGATTATTTTGCCCTAGGGCATTTTTTTTTTAAATTTATTTACGAGAAATTGGCTAACCTGCAACCTTTCCTATGTACCATAAATGTTATACTTTTTTCCACTGTTTAACGGCTATGGATACAGTCCTTTTGAGCCAACTATTAACTTGCAAAATTGTAACAATGTAACTTTCAAATTTAATAATTAAATTGTTTTCTTTGATTATATTTGTTTTATTTCCTCACACTTTGCATTGAAAAATGTAGTATGATACACGGGCGTAAGAGCAATGAATTACTCGGTTACGTTTAAAACCCTCGCTATGCTCGTGTTTTAAATCATACTCGTAATTTTTTCCTTTTCGGCCTTGTAGCATAAACTACTATTTTATGATGTAAAGTGAAGGCGAAGATTGTATAAAAGCTATTAAGATGAAGTTGCGAAAGCCGGAAAGTGGCAATAGTACTCGTTCTTATAAACAACTATCCGTTGAAAAAATCAAGAAATCGTGGAAAAAACATTGTTGTTTCATTCATTTTCATCGAGTAGATATGTAACTTTTCTATGGAACAGCTGACTTTTTTTTCTGCAATTTGAGGGTTGGTTCCGTAGTAAAAGTTTTTCGTAGGGACGAGTACTATCACCAGTTTCCGGTTTCCGCAACATCACCTTAACACCCTGTATATTTTGAATTATCTTTTTGTTGATGAATTTCCAATTTAGGTGAAGTTGATTCTTTTATTAAAACGCTACTTTCCATATGAAATATATTTTGCTATTTTTACCCGACTACGGCGAAGCAAAAAGGAGGGTGGGTTATTATTTTGACCGGTATGTTTCTATGAATGTTCATTTGTTCACTCATAACTTCTAAACTACTTATCATAAAATCCGCCACTTAAAGAATACGTGACGTTATATTAAATTGAATATAGCGCCCTCTAGATGGCATAAAGTCATGAACTAAACAAAAAATATGTCTTAATTATGCCGTATTGGGTATCAAATAAAAGGGCTTAGTTCGCACATTTCAAAAATATATATATTGTTAGCTGTTGCTTGCGGCTTTGCTTGCCTGCACCCAATAATTGGAAATAATTTCTATAAAATCAAGCTTCACTCTAATCCTTCCCAAAAATATATATATATAATAAATACGTATAAATATGTAAAGCGGCTCTGCATATACTTTGTCACGAAATTGTATCCCCAAAATAATGAAAATAAAAAATGAGTTCAAAAACTAAAACCCGACTACTGTAGTATCACGCTCTAAAAAGTATGAAACAAGAAAATATACTCATCTCCAATTGTTACGTACAAACTATTCAAAACTTATCGTCTATTAAATAAACAACTTACACGTAATACATTTTAATGTATTTAATAAATATTCATAGTGATGTTCAGAGGATAGCCGTGGTCGTATGCCTCCCACCCTAAAAAAAAAGAATACATTCGTCACCGATCATAAGCTTTAGGGCAAAGTGGCATATGACCACGGTGATCCTCTGAACATCACTATGAATATTTATTAAATACATTAAAAAGTATTACGTGTAAGTTGTTTATTTAATAGACGATAAGTTTTGAATAGTTTGTACATAACAATAGGAGATGAGTATATTTTCTTGTTTCATACATTTTAGAGCGTGATATTACAGTAGTCGGGTTTTAGTTTTTGAACTAATTTTTTATTCCAACTAATATTCTTATTTCAAGATGTAAGTAATTTATGAATAAATACCAACATTCGATAGATGTTCCAGTAAGAAATTAATATATTATGACATTCAAGATAACATTCTTAGTTGTTGAAGAAGCATCGCGTAAAATCTTATTTTTGGAGGACAACAATCATCTTATCATAAATGTAAATTTCAATAGCATTGAAACGTGAATAAAATATTTTCCTATTTCTATTTACACAAGTAAAAAAGTATCAAATCTTTGTGGTCGACCGTTCGCAAAATTATACGATTACAGTACAAACTTGCCTATCATTACACTGCGGTTTGCCTCGTCTTGATACTTGAAGTGTAATTGCCATGATTATTCGCTCAAAAACCTAATGGACCTCGGTAATTTGACCCCTGTACAAGTAAGTTTTTTGTTTAGTTTGATGCTTATATACCTATACGTTTATATCTTTGTGAATAAAAAGTATTTCAGACGTTGTTAGAGTGTTTGTAAATATCTTTTTTAAGGATACTGTTAACTTAATAACGGTGTCCATTCGGTGTAACACTACTTAAGTTATTTGACAGGACTTACCTTTTTTAAGCGTCTTGTCTTTGTCTTTTCGATACAGAAAGAAAAAGACAGAACGATTAAATAAAGTCTAGTCCTGTCAAATAAGTTAAATCGTGTAATATCTAATCGACATTAATGTTACCTTTTACCTACACTCATCAAAAACGTAATCCCTTGTGTTGAAGCCTGTGTTTGCATTAGTCTGTCCGTAGGCGGAATAATTCAAGATCATCTGGACCGCTTCAGTTGACACTTGGTATGTAAGTGAAAATATACGTAAAAACGACGGCGTCTCATCTTGAAAATATTTTGCACTCTCAGAATATCCAATGAAGTGTATTCTCAATCCGATCTCATATGCATTGCCCATCAATGCCCAGTACATAGAGGGCTCGTTCTGCAGACTTTTTTTTGAGTAGGTCGAAAGCTAAGGTTGAGTTGGTCTAATAACAATCGTGTGGCCTCTAACTAAAGGATCTTGATCCCTAGCTGTTGGTTTGAAAGTGACAATTTGCTTGTTATTTATAATTTTCGTCAGATTTTGGTTTGGTCTATGATCATCATTAAGGTCCCTAGTTGTTAGCACTTACACTACATCGTAGTCTAAATATTGAAACCGTGAAACACCAATTACAGGAAAAGTAGGCTAGCAACTACATAGACTTTTGTTTTCTGACATTGCCCTACTTCTTCATCCTTCAGCCTAGTTCGTCCACTGCTGGATATAAGCCTTTCCAGGACTTTGCCACTGCCGGCGCAGCGGTCATCCTGGTAGAATTGTCCATACTCACACACGCTGGGCAGGCGGGTTGGTGAGCGCGGTGCCGGAACCCACGCACCAGTGACGCCGCTGCCCGTCACCAGTCTGTTCCATATAAGGGCCGGCTATTAGGGATGGATATACTGCCATCTATCGGTCCCAGGCACGGTGGCCCTCCTGGTTTTTTGCCTGTGAGCTGTCCTCTTACTCTACTCGAGTAAGTCTGGGGGTCTCCAAGTAAGATGCTGGTACCTCCATAGTCGAACCCGGCATCAGCTCTACCACCTGACTTCTTCTTCTACTTCTTCAATATATCGCCAATTACTAGCTTAAAGTAATACAAGTAAGTAAGTAGTTTGTAAGTTACAAAATAGTACTAAAGATAGCAGATGGGAGGGTAGAGTGGAAAACGCAAGTGGTAAAGTTTACTCTACTTCTAACTAACCAAAATGAAAACCCTGCTTATATGATAGTGAAAACTAATAAGATGCATAACGTTGTGTTCTACCTACAGTACCCAAATAATAAATACATCCCTTCGTTTCTATGGAATTTGACCAAGATACCGGGTAATGTAATAATGGGTTCAGAAAATTAAACAATTGAAAACTTTTACTGTTTTAGATAGATATATATAAATAAAATTTGGCCGAAATATATTTCGAAACTAATAAATACTTTGAAAATTAAACAACAAATAAATATAATACCGAATGAATATACCCATAATATCGAACTGAACCACTTCCATAGTATTTTTTTTAAACAACGCGAGTCTTTATTTATTTATTTATTAGGAGCACCAATGTTACATACACAAAAAAGTATAATACTATTAAATATGTAGGGTTAGCATCCGTGTGTTGTAACGTTATAGGTGCACACGTTTTACAAATAACAGAGAGCTTTATCAAAAGTTAAATGTAACAATTACAATATACATGATAATACTTTGAACATTGCTGATGAATAATCTAAAGCTACTATGTATAAAATTTAATATAAAACTATATATATATATATATATATATATAAGTATTTATAGAGTAAAACTAAAACTAAGGGTCTTAAACCCTTAGATGCAATTTTTTATTTATTGTTTACATAATTTAATGTAAAAATTATAATTATATTTTTTTTATGACCTAAAAATACGTTTGGCACAGCTTTTTTTTTTAATTCGCACATTTATTTTTCTTTGTTTTTTTTTGTATTTTCTTGAATTTTGGCAGGAAAATTGATAAGGAGAGTTTTGGGAAAACAAAACAAATAAATATTCTGCTTACATACATTTTAATAGTTTTTTGATATTAGAGTCAAAAAAGAATTCAGCTTTACAAGTACCTAATAAAAAAGAACAAAAACTTAAAAATCAAATCGCTATACCTAGCAAATAAATTATATTTTTTCTTGTTTTTATTTGTAAAAACACCCTATCAATCAAAAAATTGTTTCATGTTTTTTTTGGTATTTTTCTATCACTGTTTTCAGTTTCATACAAAAATCAAATCAAATCAAATCAAATCAAAATGCATTTAAGGTTAAATTGACTGTCCCATTTAAATTTTTAATACCTACTCGTAATTTCGTATGGGAAAGAGAAAAAAAGTCATGTTTATGTAAAAGTTATAAAAAAAAAATTATCTCTATGATTATTACAGCAGTAGTTTAATGTTCTGAGACGTCACCAGCCACCCTGACATCACAATACCCTGTATAGGTATTTCTATTAGTCCGATCAAAGGACCGCAATATTCCTAAATTAAATTAGGTACTTTTATTATTATATTAATTCCCGATATTTCAGCGAAATTGCATTCGCTATGAACGCGCGGTAGGCTACTATAACTAAATAAAACCGCCTTGTTTCAAAACCACGCTAGTTTCAGACAGCTTCATCTTTCCAGAATCCTCAAACCCTTTAATATAATATAATTGCAACTCATTCAATTTAAATTATAACCGAACCAAAATTAAGTACACAGTTTTTCTTCAGCCCAAAGTCTCTTGAAGGTCAATCTGACAGGAGTCATTAAACCGGCCAAAAAAGCTGGCCTGATGACGATGCTGTTTCATTCCTCAACCCTTCCTTTGTAGCCAGGAATTGAGCAAAAAACCGATGGATCAAAGATACGATAACTCAATTTAGTCCAGCTTCGGGTTAATCAAATCATGGTAAAGAAACTTGTACACACTGTGTCCTTTTTAAAGGACCCTGTGGAGAATGAGGGGTTTTCAAAGTCAAATTAAAAAAGAAAAAGTAGTACCGAACGACACAATAGATGGCGCAGGCTGTACTAAAAGTGTCAAAAAAGTCTTCCTGGCAACACTGGATTCTTTTGATTTTGACACTTCTTCTTTGCTTTTTTCTTTTTTATGGTCAATCCATGCCTCAAATGTATTATTGCTAAGATCCATTGTTCTTTCCGTAATTAGTTAAATTGTGTGTTCCTATATTTTTACAATTAGCTACAACGCATGGGCTGACCATGTTGAAAGTTGAATGAAATCCCAAGCTATTAACGTAAGTAATATAGATAGAAAACAACATTGTTGGATTTAACAATTGAATTGACAATTTTTATCTTGCTTCCCACAGATTATAAAATAATCTTTGCTTTTTGACACTTGAAAGCAGGGTAACGCCATCTGTGTTTACTTCTGAAAGCTTGATCAAGTTCAGTCTGGAAAACCGCTCATTGTGCCCATCTAAATTGTAAAGATAGGGAAGTGTGACAAATTCTATCCTCTGCTACATTCTGTGTCCAATTTTGATGCTGTGTTTGGTTTATTTAAGATTGTCATGGGAAGCATGGAAGTAAATTAGTTTTTGAAATAATATATTGATAAAATAATAGGTTGAAACTCAGCTTACAATGTTTGTATAATCTGACTTTCCCATAAATATTTTAAAATTTCCCCAACATACAATCCATTAACCATATTTTATCGATATGGTATGGCAGCTTAATATATACTTTGCTTTAACAACAACGGCTACTGGCAGAAACATAATTAGTTTACTGTACAACATCGTTTCTACAACATATAGAGGTAACAAAATATACTACAATGTAGATGCCTTTTACCTGACCACTGCACGGAGGTGGTGAAAATTGATCTCTATTTCCACTCTCTAAGATTTAACATGTTTGTCTAAATATTGTGGTTAATATGGTAGAGCACGGTAGCTTGGAGGCCCCAACGTAATTAAAAAGTTTAATATGCCAGTACAGCCTCCTTGTGTTTCGCAAATCATCACCGCTCATTAATTTTGAAAAGGGACAGTCTTGCTCAAAGGTGACTATGTTTGAAAAAAAAACAAATATATGATTATTACTTGCGATTGTCGACAATTGGTGAAACAACATCCACATCATCTTGATAAAAACACATGTTACTGTTTCACAATTCACTATATTTATAACTCCAACCGGTTTCGCCTCACGGCATCATCAAGGAACAACAAACAGGAAAATATAAAAAAATATTAAATTTAAAAACTATTAAAGATTTCTAATGTTTCCTGTTTGTTGTTTCTTGATGATGCCGTAAGGCGAAACCGGTTGGAGTTATAAAAATAGCGATATTGTGAAACAGTACACGTGTTTTTATCAAGATGATGTGAACCAAATGTCTGTTATTTTTCATGTGTATTATTGGAAAAAAATGACAAATAAAAAAGACAATCAAGTCAGGTGGTTTTATTAGATTTCGTTGAAGATCATCTGACTATTAGTACCTAGCTAAAAGGTGTCATTAAGTAATAGTAAGATAAATGGATAATAGGAATTGGAGTAGGATATCGTGAGAAAAACGATTTAAGCAACAATAGTGAGCTGGTACAAGTACATATATTATATTGATGGACTGATTGAATATCCGTGAAGACGTTAATATCCTTCTGAGACAACATTGCAAAGTCATAAATCTAAACCAATTATTTATTAATTTCAAACGTTTGTTTCATAAAACAAAGATGACATAATTACTAGATATTGTAGTTTCTCACATAATATTACGTTTTACTTTTTTATGTAGCCTTATTCATGTTGTATTTTATTAATTTTATTTGTATCTGGCGCTTTGTTAAGAGTGGGAGTTCCGAGATTGGGCAAAACAGGGTTTGGGGTTATGGCTTTTTAAGATAGTAAAATATTAATCTCTGAACAAAATAAATACCACTTGTTACCTTACAAGATGAAGTACAGGTTCATTAAAAAAATCTTGGCACTAATGTATAGTAACTACAGAAAAAAAAACAGGATGTCAAGTTCAGGTTACACCCGTAGCGCTGCAATGCTATTCAAGAGATTTTCTTGAAATTCCTGTTTTTTTTCTGAAGTTACTATACATTATTGCCGTGATTTTTTTAATGAACCTGCACTTCATCTTGTAAGGTAACAAGTGGTATTTATTTTGTTCAGAAATTTGAATTTTTACCGTCTTAAAAGCCATAACCCCGAACCCCGAATCTCGGAACACCGACCCTTAAGTTGAAACTTTTTATTGGTTATTCAAAATTAAATCATCCTTAAACATAATTTTAAAGGCATTAAAATAAATTTTAGGTAAAACCACGGGAATGGGGAGTGACACAAATTTTATACGAGCACCGCTGTTGCCACTTTTTGGGATAACGTAGTATTACCTAGTTAGTAAACATACGCGGCGAACACATCAATTCACCCGTCTTCATACAGCCAAAATAACACCATATTTCTATAAAGCTTAGATGTAAAATACCAAACACGTCATGGCACTGTGCCAAGCTATTATACATATGTGTAAAAGCCATGACCAGCGGCCGTACTATGACACAGTTAGGTCCGTGTTGATAATGTTTGAAAAAATATACATTGCGACGTTAATATTCTAACTCAATGTGTGATACTCTTTATAACCTGCAATGGACAAAATATTGTCTAATTTCTACGCTACTCGCTACAACCATAAATATCTCATGGTAAGGTTGAAATTTTATTTACCGCAAGGTTTATTCTGTAAATATCACATTAAATACATGTTTAAATTACTTACGAGTGAAATGAAATTCCTTTGGATGTCTTATTTAAAGAGTTAGAACATTTGACGGGTGGTGCCTTGGGTTTCCAATTCTTTTGTTCTCTAAAAAATCAAAACTCCATACATTAATTCTTCCAGTTTCCAAGAAATATTTTATTTATGAAATTGATTTCCTTTTAGTTTCCAAAAATTTTGTTGGTACAGTCGACAGCGGGAGCAAGTAATCATTAATTTATACTATTACTTATCTAATGTGTTCCTTTTTAATTAATATAATTGTATTTAGATCTATCTCGCAGTTATTATTTATAGAAAATAGACGTCTTTATTACTATAACGCTTTCATTTACTATATTGTTACACATGCACGAAGACCGCCTTCTTATTTCTCGGAAACGGGTTGGCAAACTTAACAATAGCTTTACAACGAAAGCCACCTGGAAAATCAACTTGCGATTTCTGTTAACTAAACGGTTCATAACAATAAGTAAGTAGGTCATAGTAGAAAAAAGATTTATTTATGCTATTATAACTTGCTTCTGATGCTGACTGTACCCCATCTTGGTTTTGGGAACAAGAGTAACTGAATTTGTTTATTAAATAAAAATTTGGAAACTCGCGGAATTGCGAAAGGTCGTTTTTTGGAAATCCAAGGCACCACCCCATTTGACACCTGTCCTCTTACTCTCCCCGAATAACTTCGAGGGGATTTCAGAGTAACCTCTACATTCGAGCCCGGCATCAGCTTTATAAGAGACATAAGAGCTATAAGAGACATCATGATGATCGGTAATCTCATCGAAAGCTTAACATTTGCCTTAAATTCACAGATTTCAGTAAGAGAGTATTTCCGTTTCTAACTTTTTTGGTGTCAACCACAGAAATATTGTTCTGTGGTGTCAACACACTAAAATAAGCAGTTAAAACCGCACGCGTTGATAAAAAAAATATCAATCATAAATACTTTTGACTTATTGTAAAATAAGATGTAAATTATGGCGATGCTGACAAGCTTGACATCTCAAAGAATCGTAGCGGTTGCGTGACAGAAACCTTGCTTGATAGCCATCTTGATGTGGGAACCGATTTGACGACAACTTGTTATGTGCTTATCACGTGCTCACCTCTACACATCTGGGCCGCGTTCATAAACTAGGGTCGCGACACGGGTTCTAATGCCATCTCTGTCGCAGGCATTGAAAATTGTATACGCTGTCCTGCTGTCAGTATTGGAACTTGATGATATTATTAATTTAGATAAACCATAGATACAGAATACGTTTTTGGCTCTTTGGCCGTATGGAATTCTAAACGTCAAATGTTGTAAAGTTTCCCGCCCTGGCTCAGAGCAAAAAGCGGCAATATCAAAATTTTACAAAATATTAAAATTAAATAGTTAAATACGGCACATTTTAGTATTCCATCGAAATGGTATCTTGTTTTGGAGAGAAATGTCCGAACAATCACCTAAAAAATTATGGGAAACATTCATTTGACAGTTAAATACGGATGTGCTAAACAAAGTTTGATGCTCTTATGGTGGTCAGGCGGGAACCTTGCTGACTGTACATATTTATCCAACTAAAACTGCAAAAAACGGCATAAATATATTCTTTAGTTGAAAATTACGATTGTTTCTGTTAGTGAAGTGCAATTTTTTTCAAAAACATTGCGTTTTAAAGATTTTCTTACGCACGAAAATATTTGTTGGGTTTGTTGGGTGGTGCCCTGTGTTTCCAAAAAACGACCTATTTTATTTCCGCGTGTTTCCGAATTTTTATTTAATAATCAAATTCAGTTACTCTTGTTTCCAAAACCAAGATGGGTACAGTCAGCCTCAGAAGAAAGTTACCGTGTGTCTTCAATCGCAACTGAATTTAATGATTTAACCACTTAAACAATATAGTAAATATATGAATAAAAATATAGTAAATTAGAGCGTTATAGTAATAAAGTCGTCTATTTTCTATAAATAATAACTGCAAGATAGATCTAAATACAATTATATTAATTAAAAAGTAGCACATTACAAGACGTACAAAGGGAACATCGAGACGAGGCTCGACCTAAACTAATCACTTGCTGCCGACTGTACCAACCAGCTTTTTGGAAACAAAACGGAAAATCATTTCGTTAATAAAATATTTTTTGGAAACAGAAGGAATTAATGTATGAAATTTTGATTTTCTAGATAACACACTCTGCTTAGGGCTGACTCCTCGTTGCTCCTAACTAATTTTCTCTAAACATTTTAAACCACTTTTGTGCGTGCTTGTGCGCGTATACATGGCAATGTAAATTGAATTAGTGGGCGTGTACAGAACCTCGAGACTGTACCGCCAACAACGACCTAACTAAGCGAAGATCGCCATTTGTTATGTTAAGGCGATATGCGAAAAAAATACGGGTGTTTCTTTTCTGTGTATTTCATAAAATACACGGAAAAATATAATCAGTTTCTAGTATATGCATTTTGACTATATAATCTAAGGTTTTGAAATTGGAAAACATGTTTGGATAAATTTTCCTCGATAGAAATAATTGTTGAAATGAGGTCTTCAAACACACTTTTTCTTCTCGTTTGACGAATAGGAACCATATACAGAACTCAAACATATTTTATTAGGTGTTTTTCAACAATATCTAGAGATTTCATATTTGAAATTTTGCTAGCTATTTTAGTTTTTTTTTTTTTATTATAAAACTAACATTTTTCGCGTTCGCCCTGAATCCGCCCCTCTCCCACTGCCCGATTTTTCGCTTGGAGTGATAGTGACAAAAATAAAATTCGCATAGCCTCTTAAGACGACAGCATACCCTAGCAACTTTTTTTATTACCCGTCCAGCACAATAAGTCTAATGGCAAAGATCTTATTTGCTTTTCATAGAGGCGATTATATGTTGGCTGTTTGGCCTCTTTTCCTTGGACGCGTAATACTAATAGTGATCACGCAGCGAAACAACAAATTGGTGTGTTTTTAGCTAATACTGAAATATTTTGTAGTGAAAAAAACATTGGATTTAGGTAAAATCCCTTCAGAAGTCTATTGCCTATTTTATCAAAAAAATCAAGTTTATCTCTTAACCGCGTTTTTGACACGAACGTTTGAAAACCAAAAAAAAAGAGGGTGGAAAATATTTTTTTTTCAACAAAAGTGTAAATCTTAAAACTTTGTTTATAGGTGGAATCCCTAGATAAAAGATCGATAAATCAAATATATTTTCTTCAATATGAGGAGAGACCTAGTTTCTTCCAATGAACCCTTGAAAACCTGGTGTTGTTGATGTTCTAGCGTCAGGTGTACACTTAAATTACGTACGGGGCGGATATGCTTTTTAAATATTTTTAGACAATTTTAGTCTCGAATTTGCGTGTTTTGAGTATTCAGCTTTTATTCTTTGCTAAAAGTTTACAAACCGATAGGGCATGACGATTATTGAGATATACAACGTCTAACAGAAAAGAGTAACCATATTTGAAGACTTTATTCAGTCAAAGGTATAGAACTACTTTTACCATGGAACAAACCCTGCATCTCGAAAAAAAAAAAACAAGTGTTTCATAGAAAAATGCCATGCCGCTCGGCCGAAAATAGTTTTATTTTTGAGATTTCAGGGTTTGTTCCATAGTAAAAGTTGTTCTATACCATCATGAAGCAACAAGCCAGTGGAGAGCGCAGAGATACATTCTCCTTCAAAACACAAGTCACCAATATACGGCGGGGGACGTGACAGCTTAGCGAGCTGTGATTGGACAGCTCAAGGTCAAAATTTGATGCGTAATTTGTGTAGGGATGTCATACAAGTGAAACGAAAAATTATCGATATCGATAAAATCGAAAAAATAAATTTGGAATTTTCAAGTTTGTCAAAGATATACCAATGAAAGTATTGTTGGGTAATAAATAAAACAAAATTATTTATTTGACAAAGTAGCTACTCACTGATTTTTGAAATGAATTAATTTGGAGTATATTTTTCTTATATAATCCTTCGGGTTTTGATTATTTTTTGTAATGAAGGTTAGCCGGGCATCCACATATTTTTTTATTACACATAATATAGGAATAGGGTCCCGTTAGGCACCCTTTGGGTATGGAACCCTAAAAATGGTATCAGATGAACTGACAGACACTACTGATAAACATAGGCACTTCTGACGCTAAACAAACGCGTATAAAAATATCCCTACATTAAGTACTTACCTTACATACATTACATATACTTACATGCATACAATGTATGTAAGCAAAAATACATTGTTCGATAAATTATTAAACACGCGGTAGGACAGCACTATCGAAAAAAAAGAGACAACTGTTGTGCATTTCACCGTGCGACAGAAAGAGAGGACGTGAAGACATCAACGCAAAGCGCAAGTGCAATTGAAATATTTAATTGTTATATTTTGAAGATTAAAAGTATACGAAAAACCCTTACCTATGAAATGTTACTCCATCTTTTGTGTTACTTGAAGTAGAAGTATTCTTTCCACACCATTTTATTGCACAAGTAGGCATATTTACTGTAAATTTCGGATTTTTTCTACAAAAACACGCTATGTTTTCACGGACACAGCCAAACTCTGACTAAAACCAATGGCTTCGCTTCAAGCGCCTATACGCTTTGGGAAGCGGATGTTTGGCGAGTCGCGTTACCCCCGCATGCGCTCTCCACTGGCTTGTTGCTTCATGTATACCATTGACTGAATAAGCTCTTGAAATATGGTTGCACCTGGTTAAATAAACAGATAAATGCAACACGACTTTATGATTTACAAGCGTTTTGGACCTCCTGTCCCGGTAACGGATAACTATCTTGTTTTATAGGATATGCGTAAAATTTGATGTATTTACTACGTATTTATTCATAATGCTTAAAACTTTATGCTTCTAATTTAATATCTTTCAGTAGCCAATGTATAAATAAGTACAAATTGAAAAAGATTAGAAGCTCATATTATAATCATGCTAGTCGAGGAGCATACTGTATGCTGTGGATTTTTTTGTGAAGGGTAGTTGCGACTTTGTTGAATTTCTTTATTGTCAGCTACATTGCTTTAGTGCGGGGTGTTTAACTTCAAATGGCGCTGTTTGGTGTTTATGACGTCATAATTTTGTATATTTTTAGGGTTCCGTACCCAAAGGGCAAATCAGTGTCACGCCGCCGTATGTCACGGGTCTCTAGCTCTTAAACGGAATTTTCATGAATATTTATATTTGAATATTTTGAATATTTATGGTAGAAATGAAATAAAAATGTTATTGTTAACTCTATTTTATTTATGATAATATTCAATATTCGACTGACGACGGCCCCAAGTGGGTCGAAATATATATCGAAAGTTTTCTTTTTTATTTAATTTCTACCATAATATTCATAAAAATCTGTATATATATATATAATTAAAGAGTAAAAAAAGGTTTTATCAAGTAAAAATATTTATTATCATCTTAACCGGAGTGAGATACCTGAAATATTTATATGTTGTGTAAAATGTTGACCCAAAACCGAATTTTGAATTTAAAATGTAATAAAATTATTTTTCAGGGCGGCCTCATACATAAAAACTGGAGCCGACTTTTCATTTTTCTTACTCTAGCGTATATAGTGAGTTATAAAATCTTTTTTAATTTTTTTTTATCTAAAAAATAAAGAATTGCGCGGCTATAAAAGTTGCCATTTTTAGACCATTTTTGTTACGGGGTCTATCTCAAACGCCAAAGCAGTTAGGAATTTGAAATTTCTGTATATGATGTACCATATGCTGTATTTAAACAACAAAGATTAAAAATGTAGCTTTCGAATTACGTCCCCGAATACTCAACCAACTTAATTTTGCAGTTTTATGTCTGACAGTATTAGAGCATTACCTAAAATTAAATAAATATCTAGTTTGAAATAATTGGTCATATATACGGAAAACTAAAAGAGCGAGGCTCGACTCGCACTTGGCCGGTTTTATTTTTTATTTACCAAAAAATCCCACAGAAGGTAAAATATGTTTAGTTTAATGCGCCTCAACTATATGTAGTACAAAAGTTATAGTTATAAAAGTCACCTTTCACAGCGCTTCATTGCTTACCACCTTCATTAGTCTTCTTACCAACTTTTCCTAATCATGGAAATAGCCAGCTGTCCTTAATTTTCTTACCAGATATCAACACACTTTGTACTCCCGTGTATTAGTAAATGTTCCCACACCATTACCTGGCGTTTATTAACCAAATTCATTACAAAAGAAGTGTGTATTTAATAAGGTCCGGCGCCACCGTCGCCTGTCGGCCGGACCTATGTGAAACAAAGCGGTGCGCTTACCCAGACGACCACACTGAATAGACAACTAAACTGCTTTATAATCGCCTCTATTGCCATCCAATAAGGGTCTTGGCAGGTGAATAATTACTTCCCTGTTGGGGAGTGTAGCTGATTGCGCGACGATGACTTGCATGTTGTATAGAACTGTTTGCAAGCGCCGCGCCGCGCCGCGCCGCCCGCCCTCCGATATACTTGCATGTTGTATAGAACTGTTTGCAAGCGCCGCGCCGCGCCGCGCCGCCCGCCCTCCGATATACTTGCATGTTGTATAGAACTGTTTGCAAGCGCCGCGCCGCGCCGCGCCGCCCGCCCTCCGATATACTTGCATGTTGTATAGAACTGTTTGCAAGCGCCGCGCCGCGCCGCGCCGCCCGCCCTCCGATATACTTGCATGTTGTATAGAACTGTTTGCAAGCGCCGCGCCGCGCCGCGCCGCCCGCCCTCCGATATACTTGCATGTTGTATAGAACTGTTTGCAAGCGCCGCGCCGCGCCGCGCCGCCCGCCCTCCGATATACCGTGAAATTGCTGACGCTCTCAGGAATTGCAGGGTTCTGCCTGTTTTTAGTTGCGACACGTTGAAGTAATATTATCAAAAAGCATTTTTTTCGAGATTTAGGATAATGAAATGTATGTAGCAGACAAAGGGTAAAATTCGTCATTTTACAAACGGCGTCGTCAATTTCTTAACTCTCGCTATTTTGCTATTCGACGAATCTTCGTCATATAGTAGAATTCGTAATTTTGTAATTAACCTCGACATATGGTAATTCTGTCAGAACTATTGAGGCTCACCATGCCTCGCTCCGCTTTGCTCGGCTCTCATTATGTACTGTAGGTATACATTGTAAGTAAACCTAACACGATCTTCCTGGCTCCGCTCGTCGTTGCACCTATTTTTCAGGGCTTTAGAAAATCACGAAGTCATTTTACAAACAACGGGCATTTAGACTGCCTTCTTCAGGCCTCGTAGCACAGTGTTTAATCGCGCGCGATGCCACTTAGTTGAATCACAGGTGCGAGGAGTGCGACACGATATTTTTGCGATTAAACAGTACGTCGGGCTCCCAGTACTCGTGATTCAACTAGTGGCGTCGCGTGCGATTAAACACTATGCTACGCCCGCTGGGCGAGTTAAGATTCTCATGTCTGTAGACAAGCATGCATACAATTTAAAAGCAAATTTTTTGTCACATCAAGATCATACCTTTACCACTAGTTCGCTTTCATACTGTACATAATAACATAATTCAGCTTTAATAGAATTAGAAATATGGAATATATTATTCCTATGACAAAAAAAATCTTTAATACAAATATACAATTACAAAATTATTTATTGGATCAAAAAATCTTAACCTAAAAATATCAATGTTAAGGCTAAGGTATTCACAAAAATTATATGTTCAACTGAAACTTAAGTAAGGCAAAGCCTGTCATTTAAGAGTCAGTTGCTTCTGGTCGTAGGGACACAGTTTAGTTAATACAGGTAGCCGAAAAAGAGAAAAGCATGCAATTTATTAAAGCGTATTTACATTTACAAAATTATATAAAAATAAACATGAGTGTATGTAAGTATGCGTGTGTATATGTGAGAGGGTCTGTAAGTGTATGTGTGAGTGTGTGAGAACAGAAAAGGAAAAGGATGTGTTTACAAAAAAATTATATGTTTTTACGTCATACGTAATTAAAATCTATTCGGAGACTTTTAGAAGATCTTCTGTTTGGTTGTAGGTAAATGTTTTCAGCATACTAAATATAAACTGAATATGGCCGTCTAATTCCTTACTTCAACAGCCTTCACAAACGATGAGACAGGTAGTTATCATTGAACAAAAGTTGTAAAAACCTTGGCTACATTAAAAACACCTCCGCTTCACTCCACTTTGATAGATCCATGACAAAAAAATACATATAAATATATTTCTACATTATATAAAACACAACCTAACCCTAAAAGTACTGTAACCTTGTTACAGGCGGCAGATCAGTAACAAAGTGGCCTAGCTACCTATCTATTATTGATTTAGTAGTTGTATCTATCGGCTATTGGCCGAGATGTACGGTGAGCAAACACAACAGAAAAAGACGAAAAAACACACCCGCGGCGGCTTTGACAAGGCAATTGCTGTAACAGAATTAATGTAAACGATGACTTGCGGTTTTTGGATGAGATAAGAAGCTGATCAGCCAGGGCATAGCTTGAGTTTTGGCATAGGTACCATCGGGTAAAGTTGCGCTGAATAAATATGCACCCTTATGTGTGAACCAACTAAAAAAAAGGCTGGAGTCGTGTCATACGAGGAAGGAATTGGCAAATCATAAAGCTCAATGGAGAGCCACACCGACAAAAGCCTTGGTCTTAAATATTCAACGAAGAGCAAAAAGTGGGTCAGAGAAATTTTCCCTGACGATGGGGCGCTTCTTTGGTGAACCTTCGTCTGTCGGGCGGTCACCGATAATGGCCGCTGTTTTGACAGTTATGCAATTTATCTGGAACCCCCGACAAACGAAATGCATAAAGCCGCTCCGTTATAGCACCATAACGTCTAAGAAAGTAAAAACCAAATTATCTACATAATTAATAATTAAACAGTTCCGTGCAAATTACTTTTGAAATATGGGCGAAAAAAAAACAATTGTAATTTAATTCAGAAGTGCCATTAAAAAAGGCAGAACAATAAAGAAAATTGAAAAAAGGCAATTGGCAGTAAACAAACGGAACGCAAAAAGAGTTACACGCACATTCCTAGAATGGTTACCATAAACAATTAACGATAAAATCAAATCAATCATTAGCCACCATTGTACGCTAATGGAAGAAGTGAGAAACAAATAATAAAATCAGTAAAGTGTACGTACGTACAGTATACATTACAGGTTCCGCCATGTTGTTAATATGAATTCACAGTTGCGTTGCTTTTTGGTATTTTTTCTAGTTCTAGGCTAATTGAGCTGAAATCTGGCAATTAGGTGGAAAATTTAATCGTGATCTACGTATTACCCCGATATTTCTTTTGTTTGTTGTTGCTTAGATTACAACCTGTTTCAATAGCCAATAGGCTGGAACTGCAGTACAGCAAGAGGAGTTGACGATAATTTGTACGACCAGGAGCCGTATTTTTGAATCGTTCGTTTTCAATTCACGTGCGAAAGTATATACCCATCTCACGTAGCACATCAAAACTTGTCATTTGCAAGATGAGACATGTATATACTTTCGCACGTGAATTGAATACGAACAATTCAAAAATACGGCTCCAGTTTAGATACATCTACTACATCTTCTTTCAGGCCGCAACGATCTCGTATATCGATATATTCATATATATAAACGATATATTTTTCTTTAGAATGACCATTATAGCGGTCTGATTTTAGTCAATTTCTTTTAAGTATGATAAATATGTGATTGTATATGTAGTTTGTTTTAATGTTCTAAATTACAAGATTATTAAAATTAAACTAAATAGAAAATATTAGCCAGATCGCCGTCGTCATGTGGAAGGGTACCTAGAAGGCTGGCTGCGTTTCCTCTTTGTATAGCCAGACTTATTCTCTGGCCAAGATACGCACCAGCCCTCGGGTCCCCACAGACGTCGACCAGCCGCGTAGTTAATTCCTTGAACAGGATTTTAGCTTCTGGACCCCACGGCCCGAGGATTTCAACGTCAAAAGGCGCAAATATGCAGTCCAAACTGAGGCCTGCATACCCGCGCCTCTTGTTTCCTTCTGCCGCTGCCGCGGCTGCACCAGCTCTCCACTCTCACATAAGCAGCATCTTGTTTTAATTCGAATTTCAAAGTAAATTAATTTAAATATGCTGTTTCTCATGAGATTAAACTAAACACATTTATTGTTAAATTGTCTGTTATTTAATTCTCGATTAATCACAATGTTAATAGGCTTGAAAGTAATCAATGAATTGTGCTAATTGTAATGAATTTATAAAATTACGTATAACCTGAATCAAAAGATCTTGGGAATAGAAATGGTGACTAGAAGTATATCCACCTCTTACTTACTTACTTGCACATGGAAATACAGATAATAAGGGGTTTAGTATCGCCAAATGGTTACTTTCTAAAGCCTACTCCTCGTTTATGGCCAAACCAAAAATATTGAAAAAATGTATTATGAATTATCAACTTTAAGACAACATATGCAACATTCTCCTTTTTAATACCACCAAAACTTCTATATGAAAAAAAAATCTACCAAATGGTGTTTTTTTGGCTTGAATTCCATACTGCTCCTAAGCGGCTTAGTCGATGTAATTCATTTATGCTTTTATAAATAGATAAACTTAATAGCTATAAACGTAACATAGGGTTATTCAATCGAACAATCACGTCCATGTGAAAAGTATTATTTTCTCCTATTTCGCCCTATCAAGGACGCAGCGAGCATCGTAACAGCCACTATGCATTGCGCGCTGATATGAAGGTTATTTTAATATCGTTTCCGTCAATATTCGTACCGAAAAACATCGAGCTTCTAATTTGGCGAAGGTAATCGCCCTCAAAGCCCATACTGTGACGTAAATATGTCAGGTGTGTGTTTGGTCTAAACTGAACGTAGATCCATCTACAATGCTGACAGTATTATACTTACAGCCAAAGCGGACAGATATTTAAAATCCCAAGGTCTTTTGACTCAGGTTATAGTTTGTTAAGCAAATAAACGTCATCAAAAGTTATTTTCACATGGTCTATTATTGGCAATTGAATCGGCCTATACGAGTATGATGTGGCATAGTTGTGTCAAAATGTATTATAGGAATATTTTATTAGGTAGGGTCCCGTCAAAAAACGTCAATAAAAGTATGTTTGTCTGTCAAATCAAATCAAATCAAATATCTTCATTGCTGTATGTACGGCCTGGTCAATTGAGCAATTTTTCCCAGTTTTGTAATTTGACTTCGTAGCTGGATATTTGGATAACTAATCTGTAATCTCGAGAAAAATACAGACAATCTTCGACACATTTTTAAAATATTTTGGTGTGTGTGAGACAACAACTGAGTGAGTTAATTTCGAGTATTCGATCCTTCAGTGAGGTCGTCATAAGTTGAATAGAAATAAAAAACATTTATTAAGTATGTTTATACTGTTGACAGTTGGCACTTGGTGTAACTTGCAATACATAATTAACAGAAAAAATCTCTTGTACTATCCCACAAATTTATTTAATACTTCCTGACCGATTTCGCCTTTATGGCATTTAAGATCTTTAATTCCTTTGATAATGCCATAAAGGCGAAAACGGTCAGGAAGTATTAAATAAATTTGTGGGATAGTACAAGTGATTTTCTGTTCATTATTTATTAATTACTTAGAGCTAAAAAATCACTATGTATATTTATTTAATACCTTTAAAAAATAAACAACCATTAATTGGTTACAAAAAAAAACTTGCGTGGCTCAAAAAAATAATTTAATTATTAGTATTTTATTATCAGAAGGTAATTGAATGAATTTTAAAAAGATATTACTCTACAGGTTTGAATTTTCAGCTTTCTTAGCTTCAGTCAAAAGAGTGTAATAGAGGAAGACAGATCAAATGATATGATACCCAAACTTCATACATAGGTTTAAATATTTTCAGAACCCTAAACCGACCGTTTGTTTGCGGTTACACAGAAATTACTTTTTATTGCCATTTGTTACGCAAATGTAACGTAAAATGTTGTGAGAATGACATAAAGTGGAAGTAACATCTTGGAATATTAGATCATGGGAGTCGTATTCCATATTAGCCAGCAAATTGAAACAATAAGATTTGAATAACAGAACACGCAAGACAACGTTAGAATAGATGGCAAACCTCCATATAAAAATAGATATGACATGTGTTTTGCATATTCTATTTCTTCATATTTTGATGCCGTACAAAAAGAATTGTACGCTAATGCATAAAATCGAATAAAAATTAAAATATCTTTTCACAGAGATTTTTCTTAAAGAACAAAATTTTTTCAAGAATTTGAATACATATCGATCCCGTGGTAGTTCATAAATATTTGAAAAATGCAGTAGTTTGGTATGTAGGATAAATAGGATAGCAATAAAACGTTAAGAGCTAGGATACGAAATTGCGGTAAAAAGTTACCGCCTAGCTTTAATACGAGTAATATATTTATGTAACTATATTTTGTTTATATGTGTTCTTAAAAATAATATTTTTTGTATATTGTATTTTACTTAAATATAAACACTTGATTAAATTGTTTTAGGCGCTATATCTCAACCCCTCAGTGGGGTCGTCATCAGTCAAATAGAAAAATATTATTAAAAATATAAAATAATAAATATGCCTTGTTCATTTTGAATTCTTTATGTATGCCCCAAAGTTTTGTAGATTCGGAGACCGCAAACATTGACAGTAGTAATGCGAAATCGCAAAAAAACAACTGTTGTATAAAAATGTACTATAAAAAACCTTTGAAGCCTTACGGACTTTGAAGTACTGATAGGACAAGGCTCCCAGCTATCTGCGAAAATTAACAGGGTGTTTGTAATACTGGGAATAAAAGTTCTTACTTACTATGCAATCACGGGCGGATCCAGGGGGGGCACAGGGGTACATGCCCCCCCCTCTGAAGACGGTACAAACAAAATAAGGAGCTCGGAGATTAATACGATACCGCTTTAATAACATTCGTTCCAAATATTATTAGAGTACATTACAAACTAGAAAAGATCAATCAGAAACAAACCCAAAGACAAGAGTTTGAAAAAAATCCCTGGACCAGGACAGAAACACTCGTTTCGTTTCTTTTTGCGTACATAAGTACCTATACATACACTATCAAACACGTATTTTTTTCATTTTATGGTTACTCTTGTATGTCATTAAGTGTTAATCTCAAAGATACCTATAGTGCAATTCTATGAGGGACTCCTTACCTGTATGGCACTTGTGTCCCCCCCAGAAATAAATCCTGGATCCGCCCTTGTATGCAATTATTTAAATGACCTACCAAGAGTGTCCCATATCATAAATTGTCAGCTCATTTACACGGCTTGACCTTTTAAAATTGTCAGCTTACAACGGCTTTGTTCCAATCATACAAGATGCGGGGTAGGGTGTCGATGAGTACAAGGTGTCTCTTTGACTTCTGTGTAACTAAGGTGCTAAAGAAAAGACCTCCCAACCCAACTAACATTTTGTAGTGGACCTGTATTTAGGTTCTGCTTAGATATTTAAAGGTTAGCGTATATCTTATAAGAGAGTTATAGAGGGATATAACACCTTTATATCTTCGATTTTGGCGCAAAATTTTGCAAGTAAAACCTTTTACAGTGTATGAGAGGTGTTATAAGATCGTCAATTGGCATAGATTTATATTAATGTCTATTTAACGTTTATTATCTAAGTACACAATATTTCTTTATTATTCAATAATATACATTATAATATAAAATAAGTTAAGTTTAAACTAAATAATCTACAAAAGAAAAAATTCTATAAGCTAAACCTATCTAAAACAAAAATATAAGGAGACGGCACCTACATTATTAACATATCTTAGTAGCGAAATAAACCACTAAATTAAATAAAAAATTTTGTCTAGGTCATCGCTGCCACGGGGCAGGGTACCCAAGACGCTGGCGGCATTACCACGCTGAATAGCGAGGCTTATTCTTTGTCTGAAGTAGGCCCCAGCCCTTGGGTCACACGAAGTCTCGACCAGGCGCGACGCTATATCCTTAGAGAGCCGTCGCGCGTCTGGCCCCCACGGCCCGAACGTCTCTACGCCAAACGGCACAAACATGCAGCCCTCTCCTAGAGCCGCGTATTTGCGCCGCTTGTTGCCCTCTGCTGCTGCCGCCGCCGCGCCAGCTGAGACGGCGGTCGATCGCACGTGAGACGCGGCAAGGGTGTCGACGCATGTCGCGTCCCACACGAGCGAGCGACCGTTCTGCCAGGGGATTAGTGTCATCCCGTCAGGCCTCTTGCCATCGTCACGTGTAATACCGTTTGGTTCTAGGATGGCCGGTACATTGACGGTGGCAAGGGCCCTCCGAATGACGTCATTCAGGCTGGCGTGGCGGGACCAGCGACCGGCACTACGTTGACATGATAGACCGTGATGGCCTAGCTGGTCGACGCTTGTGCCACACTGGCAGCGATGCCTTTCGTTGGTTTTAACACCGAGTCGCAGACAGATGGAAAGGCTAAAAGTGGTCCTGTCTAAGAGTGTGCCAGTGTTTGCAGAAGGAAGTGCATGCAACCAGTAACCAGCCTCTCGCTCACTGGTTGCGAGAAGACGTGCGCGGTCTGTGATGCTAGAAGCCGTGTCCAGAAGGTGCTTGTGGACCTGCTTACAGAGGGGCTCGTCCCATGATTTTTGGTATTCCAATGCGATGGGCAGGTTCTTGCCTGGACTGTCAAGCGTCCAAGCGTTTCTGGCCTCCGCTAAGTACGACGCCTCTACGTCACCAAGTGACGGGTTTATGATTGTACCATAGAGGACGCGCGTACTGTAAACGGAAGACAGAAACGCAGGGAGTGCAATGCTCGAGATCTTTCTTACTCCCAGGCCGCCGAAACGGACTGGGAGTGTAGCCTGGCTCCAGCTCCTATTGTCAAGTGCACAGTTCAATATTGTGGTCAGGGTCTCTCGAAGCACATTGTCAAGCAATTCAAGTAAACCATCGAATCTCCACAGAGGTGAAGAACGAAGTACGTACGTCAACTTGGGTACGAACAGGCAATGACGTATAATAAAAAGGGCCATGTGTGGATTGATTTTTGTAAGGCGCTCCGATGAATTATTGAATTTTTCCACTTGATCGTGTACGTACCCAGTGACTGCTTCCTCGAGGACCGGGGCACCAAGGAGGCGAAGAGAGTTTTTATCTAAAATTTTTATGTTGGGTGCAAGTGTATTAAATTTGGAAATAATATTTATTTTCTCTATGGTTGATATGGAATCTGAAATAAAAAGCTCGCATTTTGAAAAGTTAAGGGATAGGCCAATTTTTTCGAATTTTTCTATTAATATACTTAAATCACTAAGAACTGATATCGCTTCGCCCCCTATGGTGCTGTCGTCCAAGTACCATATATTGAACCTGGACATTAATGACGATATGGCTGGGTGAATGGCCAAGCTAAAGATGGCCGGTCCAAGCGGATCGCCCTGTTGACATCCGACAGCTGACTGAAAAAGATGGTTCCTGTAAACTAATTTTGACGGTTTATGATAGCATTGGTATAAGTAATTGTATACTGGTGAGATGTGTTCCTTGATTTCTGTCAACAGGGCTCCTCTGTCCACCGTGTTGAAAGCATTCCGCACATCCACCTTCAGCAGGACTTCCCCTGCGTGGTTGTTTAAAAATGTGCGAGCCGCGTGTACTGCCGCTTCGCAACCCCCCTTTGTTCCAAATCCTAGCTGTATTGGTTGGAATTTCGAGCTCAATTCCGGCAAAATGTGTTTGCAACAAACCCTGGACACCACACGACGGATCGTATTTCCGACCGCGATGGGTCTTATAGCACCATCTTTTTTATTAAGAGCTATAAGATTTGCGCCGTATAGAATGTCCAGGACCTGTTCACAAACTTTACCCGACAGCATCAGATTTACTAACCGCGTGATGGCGTCCAGGAGGACCCGGCCGGCTTGTCCGACGATCCCGCAGACCAAGTCCTTGTAGTGTTGGGGCGTGAGACCATCGAGGCCACCAGCCGAGCCGTTCCGGAACGACATGATAGCAGCCAGTGTCTCGTCCGCTGTCGCCTCGGGCGTGTGTTCTGATGAACCGGGCGGTTCCGGCAGCTGGGTCGTCGCTGCTGGGGGCGGATGCTTGGAAGCAAGAGCCGAAAGAGTATCCGGTGTATCGGAAGCAATTGTGTCGTCGGAGAAGAGCAACTGAGCAGCCCCTCGAACATCTCCATCGTTGACTTTTGTTTCTATTTGCTTTACTAAGTTATATGATCCTTGATGGCGATTAGTAAATGATGTCTCAAAATCCTGTGGCTGTTTGCAATTATTCTTGATCTTTTGTGTCACCCGGTACCCCCATCTCTTTTGACATGCAGTGTCTGGTATGAGAATATAAATAATTGCTTCCAGCTGTCTTCATCGTTATTGTCCAATACTCTATTTATGCACTGGGACAGAGAGGCTGCTACTGATGTTCGGGCACCACGTGGGATTCTCTTAATGACTGGAAGGTTGCTCTTAAGATCTCCTAGTAACTTCCACAGATGTGAACTATATGAGGCTGAAGTATTTCTCTGTTCATCTGGATTGGCATTTGTTATTTTTTTATGGACCTTTGTTCTGTGGATACTTAGGCCTCTCTGTCCCCTAAATAGTTTCTTACAATCCGGACACTGCACGTCTTCCGACGACACTTGGCCACTGGCTGCTGAGGACGGGCCAGCTGTCTGCGACATTAACGTGGTTTATTTCGATATCTGTATTAATAACTTAAAGTTCATAAATTTCACTATGTACAAACAATGTAAATAACTTAAAGTTCATAAATTTCACTATGTACAAACAATGTAAATAAATATAATCCTCATCGGAATAAATATCAAAAAGACAAGCTTCGGATTTTCAGCCTCAGAGCCCGCACGCAATTGCCCCCCACTGCCTGTACGAAGAACTTCTAAGAGGTTCTTCGTACAAACAGCAAGAAGCAACCACATGTAAACCCTGAAGCCGAAAATCCGAAGCTTTTCAAACGGAATTTGGACAACAATCTTTTCTTGAACTGATACGGAGTTCTTCCACCAGAACACTTCCACACGATTTCTTCGACTGCACAGCTGAATCGATACAGTAGTAGACGTTGTTTATTTCACCAATACAGAAGTTATAAACTTAGAGAAGCCTTGATTGATTGCTTTTTCATGCCTCTTCTTTTAGTTTGTGCTTTGTAGAATCCAACAAGAATCCAAAAATTCAAGAATCAACAAAAATCACAATTTTCACTTAAAATTTTATGGTAATATACTTTGCTATTTTATAACAAGTAATTTTGAAACGATTTATCCAGAAAACGTATGGTGATTATCTCGGAAACAATAAATATAAATTTTACTGAAAAAATTTTGTGTTGACACTTTGACATTCATTTGACATAATCATTGGCATAGATTAAATTATGTTAAGGTAGGTTAATTCGAAAACCATTTTGAGATTTAGGTTTAGTAAGTCGTATTTGTGAAGTTTTGGTCAAAAAAACCTCATGATAATGAATATTTTTACGAAAAGACTGCAACATCCATTTGCCCTTGTGTGACGTCACTTGACTAATGGCTCTTTAGAAATGTGTCTTTTGCTATCAAGATAAATTTATAATAATTTCCTTCAGACTAATTTCACAGATGGATGACAGATGAGTAGACAGACAGAGATAGACTACTTTTTTATAAGTAATCACACATCACAATCAGTATAATATCTAAAATTCTCAAGTGACAAGGTCATCGGACAGTTGTTTAAAAAATCATAAAAAAATAATGGTTAATTTATATACCAAAATAATGAAAACTATGTCCTAAAATTACGTAAATACTCTGAAAAAAATAAAAAAATAAAACTTTTAAAAATTAAGCTATGGGAATTTCCGCTTGAAACCTTATTGCACCTTTATAATGGAGTTTATTGAAACGTTGAGTTATATAAATAAAATATCTATAACGGTGTCAGATAAATAACTTAGATTAGTATTTTGATAGCTTATTATTCATTTGTAGCATTTTCGGTGTCAAAAGTAGATAGTAAAAGCTTTAAAGTCATAAAATTTGATTACGATTAAACGATGATTATTTATCAATATTATCAGTTTATCTGCTGGCATTGTATAATTTTCATTTTCAATGTTAGAATTGTTGACTAGTGTTTTGCGTGGTGCGCGGGCTGCAGGCAGCCCGCGTGAGTTGTAATTGTTCTTTGTTGTACTCTATTCATTGTTGTTTGTTGTTGCATTTAGTTGTTGTTGTAACTTTTTCGTTAACGTGACAGGACAAGGTATCGAGTAAAAAACACGTTTGAAATTGAGTTGCAACAAATTATCAGACGAAATTCAAGTAATGGGCAGAAGTCAATTGTATCACGAAATGTCATCGGCCATGATCGGGTGGGAAAAAAGTCATCGGTCATGATCAGTTTTCAAAATTGTCATCGTCGTAACCGTAATAGCGCGTTGAAATACGTGTGGCAACTTTGATTCCATTGAAATGGACTAATATTTTGCTATTGTGTACTCTGACAGTTGTCAAAGGTCCAAAATGTACACGGTCGAAATGTGCTGGAACCAACTTTCAACGGAGTCGAATCCCGCTAAGCCCAATCTCAAACGTTTTCGAGATAGGTCCAAATGAAACAGTCTTGTACTGCCCCCGGGGTTAAGTGAACTCGGCCTCATGAACTCACATACTCGGCCTTCGGCCTCGTATGTTCGTTCATCGGCCTCGCTTATACTCGGTTCGGCCTTCGGCCTCACAAGCTCGGCCTCCGGCCTCGCCGCTTCGTACTGTTTGGCCTCCGGACGATTCCTCCGGAATCGTCCTCCGGGGTCGGCCTTCGGCCTCCCTAGAATGACATCAGATATGACTCTGGTGGCCGCGGTGTCGTGCTCGGCCGAAAAACTCGCATGTTCGGACTCCGAACGCTGCCAGCTCGGCCTTCGGCCTCACTGGCTCGTTCTCCGTCCTCACATGCTCGTTTTTCGGCCTCGCTATAAAGACACTTGTAGGCTCGGCCTTCGGCCTCGCCGGGATCCTTTACGCGAAATGTTTCCTCTGACAGCTGTCAAGTGTCCAAACTGTCAACGGTCGAAATGTGCTTGAACCAATTCAACGTAGTCGAATCCCGCTAAGCCCAATCTCAAAGGTTTGGGAGATATGTCCAAGTGAAACAGTATTGTAATGCCCCCGGGGTAATGTGAACTCGGCCTCATGAACTCACATACTCGGCCTTCGGCCTCGTATGTTCGTTCATCGGCCTCGCCGCTTGGTACTGTTTGGCCTCCGGACGATTCCTACGAATCGTCCTCCGGGGTCGGCCTTCGGCCTCCCTAGACTGACATCAGATATGACTCTGGTAGCCGCGGTATCGTGCTCGGCCGAAAAACGCGCATGTTCGGACTCCGAACGCTGCCAGCTTGGCCTTCGTCTCCGTCCGATAATGTCCAATAAAATGTCCAATCCATTTTTTTTTCAAAAAAGTGTCAAAATCCCTGTCGGTTGTCAAAAAGTGTCAAATTTGACAGTGGATTCGTAATCACCGACCCCACCTGCCCCTTGATACCGAGTTTCAAGCGAATCGGAGCACTTTTTTGGACCTGTCAAAAAAGTGTCAAATTCTGTCAAATGTCGAATTTTTTTATGCGGTCGCGTAGCGCTCGGCGGACAGATCACTAAAGCCGAAACCGCAACTCGCTAGGACTTACGGTTCGGGAGATATGGCCGATCAAAGTTTTGGCAAAAAAAGAATTTTTTTTCGACTTTTTTTTTTAATTTTATTTTCAGAAAGATCTCGTCGAGCCCTTTTCTTAGAGTACCATGAACATGGGTCTAGCTCCAGCCGTTTGGGAGATACGGGCCGTTAAAGTTTTGACACCGGGGGGGGCTAGATCTCGGCGAGACCTTTTCTTAGACACCCATCAACATGGGTCTAACTCAAGCCGTCTCGGAGATACCGGCCGTTAAAGTTTTGACATTTGAAAAAAAAAAAAATTTTTTTGTCACCCTATGGTCCGACCCCTAGGGATGTACCACCTTCCGTTCCGAAGATATGGCCAAAAAAAAATTTTTTTGTAACAAATTTTAGAAAAAAAAAAAAATCCCATCCCTAGTGACCGGGGACATCCCTAGGAACTGCGCCCGCTCGCGCTTCGCGCTCGCGGGCTTGTTCCGGCGAACTTTCTGTCAAAAATGACAATTTTTCCCATCCCTAGTACCCAGGTACATCACTACGAACTTCGCCCGCTCGCGCTTCGCGCTCGCCGGCTCGTTCGCGAAGCGAAGAGAATTTTTCCAAACTCCCATACAAAATCCCATACAACGACCCGCCTCACTAAAATGTCAAAAAACCATGTCAAATGTCAAAAAATGTCAAATGTCGGATTTTTTCCCCACTCAGTATTAGACACCCAACATTCCATACATACAACACTATAATGTCAGAACACTCTTTCCAACTAAACAACCATGTCAGTCAGTGAGTCAGTCAGTTACCGTTTTGTAGCTTTATATATAGTCAAATTAACAGTATTCTTGAAGTGTAATGTTAACTATTAGTGCGCTTGCAAGTTTATTGCGATTATGTATCATGCCACCCATCTCAATAAAAAAATATGAAAAAATATGATTTTGAGGAAAAAAAAGGAAAAATACTTTTACTAAAGTACTAATAACCTAAAATAGTTCTTAGACACTCAATTTAAAATTTTGGTCAGTTTCAGTGATTATATACATTTACTATGTAAATTTATTCGGAAAATTCAGGTACTTCGTTATTTAAAAGTGATTTTGTATAAATCAATTTTAAGGTTATGTTGACAGAAAGTGATCAAAATTATTTTTTAAATGTAAAACGGCCGCATTTGGCATGAGTTAAAATTTTAGCTCATCAAAGACGTTGTTTATGAAAACTATGTTATTTAAAAATAGTTCATTGCTATATTTTTCATCCCATCTATTCGAAAAACGATAATTGGTTCTTCAATAAGTGCGAACAAAGTAGGTCTTTTCTGCAAGAGACTTTCATAGGGCAATAATGAATTTTGAATTTGGAACATGAATGTTGTTCCTTATAGTGTTTCGTGACCAAAGAGGTCGAACGAAAATATTGTATAAAAAAGTTACTGGCCGGTTATGTGGGCAGCGCGGCCGGCTGTATTAAAAAAAAATGAAATGATAAACTCGCGAACTACGTGCTCGGTACGAATACCGTTCATAGCATAATTTTAATTTTAATATAATTAAACAAACATTTTTTCGTCAGATAGTGAAAGTGTTACATTAACATCCGAAAATATAAGAAGAGACGCATTTAATCGCTACGCTCGGGATTCTACTCTAGAACCCTTCGCTCTGCTCTGGATTCAAAATAACGCCCTCGACGTAAAAATATTATTTTGCTCCCTTGTGATACAATCTACTATTAAAGGACTCGTACACAGAGACATATAGGAGAGGATATACAAAGAGTTAGTATGGAAAGAAGAACAATCTTTTTCATTTGCGCATATATTTTTCTTTGGGAAAATTGTTCATTTAGATCAGTAGAGTACTCAGTTTCAATTAAAAGAACCTGTCCGCTTTTACCCCATGTAATAAGATCCTTTACTTTTAATTAAATCCGACCTCTTATTTCTTTTAACCCCCAAAGTAGTTGTCTCTCGTGTTCGGTATCTAATGAGAGCATTAACATGCAGATGGGATCTGAGCCGGTATAATTGAGGCTGGGCGTCCCGCTGACTCGGCCGCTTTGTGCGCGCCGCCCCTTGTGATTAGCGGGGTGAGCCAAACCCTTTATTGTCTTTGGGCATGGGGCTATTTTGGTGGTTTATTTTATTTTATAGTTACCTTATGTTGTTTATTGTATTTATAGATGGACATACTTGTTTTGTTATTGGATAGGCACATTATGGAGCGATTCTTCTGTTTTCTAACGAAATCGTGACAAACGATTGTAATGCCCAATACAACATTCAGCTTAAGGCGAAATGTAAAAGATTTAGCGTCCCTGTTACTTCATATGCGAAAAAACCCACAGTGCGAGAGGGACGGATTCGTGAAAAAAATGCAAAAAGTCGTTTTTTTTATTAAAATGTACTAAAGTTGCCATGAAAATTTCGTTTAACCAGGTCCTAGATACTGTTAAAACCCATTTAATAAAATATAATTGCAGTCCATATGCCAATCCAAATTGTTGGAGAAATGGTGTCGAAAAAGACCTCATTTCAATAAATATTTTTATCGAGCCATATTTCTCCAATCGCGTTTCTGTTTAACAGATCCCTAGAAAAAAAAAATCCAAAAATAATATACTATTTTATCAAAATAAAACCTTCTTTACTGAAGTACATATGCAAGTTCTAAAAGTGTCGAATTTATTTATTAAATCAATGTATATGAAAAACAGATTGTTTGATAGTATAATCAGATTGCCATGGTTTTTTTTCTGGCAATTTTCATCTATGGCTAAAAACTGTTTTGAAATTGTATATTTATAATACAATTTACTACCCCATGCTGTAACAGGTGACGATAGGGGCATAGTGGTCTTTGACTAGCTTTGAATGCACTAGCGTCCTCTAGGCGCCAAGTGGCTCACTATAAAGTGGATATATCTATAAATATTATATATCTATAATAATATATATCTATAAATTACATTTAATGTAGTTTTGGTTGATTAAAAATTAATAATAAAAAGGTAAAAATAATAATTTAACTCAAGATATATTTCGGGCCCCACTGGGCCCGGCATCAGTTGAGATTCTGACAATTAATTAAATATGACATATTTAAGTTATTTACAAAAAAGAAAAAAGTAAGAAAGGTTTATTTACAATTTGTCTAAATTTAATTTTCATTCAAATTCATTCATTAATTCATTCGATCATTCATTAATTCATTCATTCATTATAATTTATTTAAAGAAATTATTACTAGACAGTGGTACCACCCAGCAGCCGCGATGTATTGAGTTGATTCCTGCGGCTGCTAGATGGCGCCACCGTTGCCACACCTTGGTCTGGGTTTCTCGTGTAATATGTCGGAGTCGTCAGAGTCGTCAGTGTCAATGTTGTCGGTTAAGTCCAGTTCCGTAGTGCGCACCAAGTGACCATATGAATGAGGACTCCCATGTCCTGAGCTGAATGTCTGTTAATGGAGGGTGAAATGATTGGATAATTTAATTAAATTACATTTAACTCTATTGTTGTTTAATGAGGGTCAGCCACCAACGCCGGGACGTAATAATCGTCGGGTAAATGCGGGTGTACGAGTTTGCACTATGAGTTTTACTTCACAATCCATACTTGGAAACATGCCAGTCATTCATGTAGTGACAACATATTTTTTTATATAATAGGTCTTTACATATGAAATTGCCGAAATTTTCTTACAGATCCATGAGGTCATAATTCCTTTAATTCAATAGCTATTTCAATAATTTTTTTGTTTGAAAGTTAATGTTAATTAATTTTTGTATTTATTTTAAGTTTCATTATAATAATTAAATCTTCAAAAACGGTTCGTCCTAAATGCCATCCATTTCCATGAAATTCGTAATAATTTTTTACAGCTGACACTTTTCAAAAATTAAATGAATGTTGCTGATAGCTTAATGTTGTATAATTCATACACATGGGACATTACATTGGATTTGTCATTCCTAAAAAAATGCTAAAATGTTAGTACTGAAAATTATGTTTCCTTCAAATTCTCTATAGAAAACGGCAATTTCATATGTAAAGACCTAATATATTTATTTACTTTATTATCTATAAAGTTTTTTTATAAGAAGCGTCATCTATTTAACACAATGATGTCCGTTCATAAAGTAGAAACATCTGAACAGATTTTAATTTCAGCTTTATAGTGTTTTTAGGCTATATTATGATAAAAATATAGAAGTTTTTATTCAAGTTTCACCATTCTATTGAAAAAAGTCTGAAGAAAAACAGCAGGAAATATCTCCTTGAATTTAATATAGAAAATACATATTATAGGTAAAGCTACTTTGATTGATAGAGCCAAATTCATACTGAAGATTCCGTAAGTTGTCACGACCAAAGTTCAATGAAGGACTGATCAATTATAAAGTCTCCAGTATGAGTTTGGTAATCTTCGAGCAATTAACTGCAACTTGCGAGGTAGCCTTAGTTGCTCATCAGTCTAACGACGACAATAAACTTTGTGCTAGGGTGAAAAGTAGATAAACGAGTTTGCCTCGATAGTACATCAGCAACATAATAATTGCACATTTGCTTTAGTATCGCCTTAACAACGCTGACGACGTTGTCTCACCCGGGGCGGCTGAGCATTGGAGCCTTAACTAGAATTTATGTGTGTTACGATTAATACTTTCGCTTTATATATTTATACATGTAAACTATCGCTATATATTTATATATTAATACTATGTATTTCGGCAATTTCATAAGGACTTATGAACTCATGAACCTGTAAGAAAATTTCGGCAACTTCATTATGTAAAGACCTATTACATATGAAATTGCCGAAATTTTCTTACAGATTCAAGAGTTCATAATTCCTGTGATTCAAAAGCTATTTCCATTACAAAAAATGGTTTGAAAGTTCATTTTAAGGTTTTACGTCTACGTATTATATTTCGTTTTTATTTTCAATTTGATAACTAAAATTTAAAAAAACAGTCCTAAATGCCATCCATTTCCATGATAAGATTCGTTATAATTTTTTACACTTGAAACTTTTCAATAATTAAATGAATGTTACTGTTAGCTTAATGTTGTCTCATTCATACACAAAAGAAATTACACAACTTGGATTTGTCATTCCTAAAAAAAATGCAAAAATGTTAGTACTGAAAATTGAGTTTCCTTCAAATTCTCTATAGAAAACGGCAATTTCATATGTAAAGACCTTATATTTATACTATGGCTACTATATACCCACTGTTTTTTTAGTTGTAATTGCCGAGGGATGAGTAAAAGGAACATAAACGGGATTCAGGTAAAACGTAACGGAAGGTTTAGGTTGTTCATAAGTTACGACAGTCCCAAGGAAGCCTTCCTTAGACGCACAGTGGCTTTGCAATTATATAAAAATTTTACCTTCCAATAAAATTGTTATTATGTTTCCTAAGACGTCTGAAGTCCATTAGGAGAGTACGTCGTTCCTTTCCGAATACAGCCGCTAGATGTCGCTAGTTTCCGTCACGGACCACGCTGTTTTACTCAGAGTACCTGTCAACAGTCGCAAAGAACCCACAAGCCGCCATATTCTTCGTCATTGTTCGGCTCATAATGGTTCACCAGGAAGACATTGTCTGGACTTCAGACGTCTTAGGAAACATAATAACAATTTTATTGGAAGGTAAAATTTTTATATTATGTGTTCCGTTTGACGTCTGAAGTCCATTATGAGAGATGTGTTTGTTATCTCCTGGTGGCTTGTAAAATAGAACGCAACAATGTGATTGTAAATCGTAATGTTTCATATATTAATAACGCAAAAATATGACAGGTAAAAATCAATATTTTTCATACTTAAAACACCACGAAAAATAGACACTTGAACCTGAACTAAAAAATGTAATTAGTAGTTCAGACAAACTTTCAGTCAGACAAACAAACTTCTCCAAATTATTATGATTATTAGCAGAAATGTCATTGACGTAAAAATTAATAAACTGTTTATGGTTCTTCAAAGTAATTTCTTTTGCGAATTTGCTATAGCAAGAATTTCTTATTTACTGCGTGAATTTGCATCCAATTTAGGGAAGACAGACACGGCTAATCTATAACTCCCGGTTGAACTTATATACCTTCATTGGACAGAAGGCACTTGACTCAACCTCCAGTTATGATTGGTGTAGGTGGCCTGATAGGGTCCCAAGTAGTGACGAACAAGTTAGTGACCGACTTTCTGAAATCTTAAGAGAGATTTAGTAATGTTCTCATCCAAAAATAGGTTCAATATTGCGGTTGGGAGAGGCTGATAAAGTGCAGCTTAATTGGCGTTGTGAAAGAGACAGAATCCGTTTTAGATCCAAAAGAAGGATGCAGGATAATAGAATAATCAATATTCATGAAATGGTCTGGATTACAATGCAAAGGAGTCAAATCGTGGACTAACTATGTCTTGAAGTTAACATCAAAAGTGTTGGTCTCTTTAATGTGCTTAATAAGTTTTCTACAATCCCAAATATATACTTTCGACGATGATGGCTTAGATAACGGAACTGCTATTAAAATGTGCCTAACAATGTGGCTGAAAGAAATATCTATGTTTCAAACAGTCTTACAAATGGAAGCTTTTACAGACTTGTGCAAAAGAAAGGTTATCTGGTAAGTAATATGTATAGTATAGCCAAAAATAAGTATGCTAAATATCTCGCTTATTCTTGTGGAGTAGGAACCTAATACCTGAATATCAGACGAGAACCAGCTTATCTCTGTCGAAAACAAAAATGATATTTTCATCCAGATATTATTGTGCATACTTATAAGGTCATGATATTCGGCTGGAGTCTACAAAAATTGACAGTATTTAGACCATTTTAGCAACTTATTCCAAATGGGAGTATCTGTTTCTGGAGTTGAAACTCGCCAACACTAAGAAAGAACTCGTTTTTTTTTTGGAGTAGTTAACCGTTAAAACTCCGATCCAAAATGAGCCAATCATCCAGCCGGTGGCTCGGCCACGGTTGTAGATCTGAGCTGGAAGACGTCTCGTCATCGTGGCCATACAAATGCTTTTCAGGTCTCTGATCTTTATCGGGCCTGTCAAGGTTCGGTTCTGCCGATCTAGCCGCCAAAAGGGTTTCTTTCTCGGCCTGACTCTGAGTTAAACTGTTATAGTATTTGAGATGCAAGCAAGGTGGATGAGACAGCCAACCTAAAGAAAGCATCGTGATAACAGGCAATCAAGTCGATTACTTGGTAGGGGGGGAGTACCTAGCATTTAGTCTCGGACGGTATAAGGGATAAGTCAAGATTAGCATGATCTGGAACGACATAGGTGGTACGTGATGCGAATTGGCCTATGTCAGGGTGCTCAAGACCTTGAATATTGCGGTGGCGTCGCTTCGTCCATAAGGTGCCTCTCGGTACATGCACGATTACGCGGGAGTTGGTCGGCTTCCATGTTGTACATTCCCGAAAGTTGGTGAGTGAATTGTACAACATTAGATTGTCCACCAGATTCAGTAGCAGTCTTGTCAACTACAACAGAACTTTGTACAGAGTTCCGCCTTCTTTCTTTATGTAAGATTGTGGTCTTGTCGCTCTAAAGAATAATTTTGAAATGAAACCAACGACACGTGGTATCACCAGGCTTCACCTATCCAACTACTGATAACGCCTCTGCCGAAATCGTAGCTATTATGACGTACATTTCTTTCGCATTGCAACGCCACCTCCTACGTTGATGATTCCCCGTGCCCTGTATCATCCTGTTGTCCACTAAAACTCCCAATTAAACATTGGATGCGTCCGTTATAGTTATAATGTAGGTCGTTGGTAATGCCCCAAGGTGGATTTCTATTACTCGGCTCAAGTTTTCTGAGCACCATTTCAGTTCAAGGCGTGCTTCCTCCGAAAAGAAATGGTAGCTCTTTGATATTGCAGTCCTGCTGAAGTGTATGGCAATGCAACCTTCCCCAGTGAGTGACGAAAGTTGCGAAGTTGAAATATCCTAGGAGGCGTTGCGCCTGCCTGAATGACCAACTGCCAGCAGCTAGGCAGGTTGACAAATACTGACGAATTCTGTTTGTCTTGTCTGGGGGCAGGGACTTTGAGTTGGTTTGTGTGTCCCAAGCTATTCCCAAAAACTCGATTTGAAGTGCACGGCCATGCAACCTTCCCCAGTGGGTGATGAAGGTTGCAAAGTTGAAATTACCTAGGAGGCGTTGCGCCTGCCTGAGGAACCAACAGCCAGCAGCTAGGTGGGTTGATAAATACTGACGAATTCTGTTTGTCTTGTCTGGGCGCAGGGACTCTTAGTTGGTTTGTGTGTCCCAAGCTATTCCCAGAAACTCGATGTGAAGTGCACGGCAATGCAACCTTCCCCGGTGGGTGATGAAGGTTGCGAAGTTGAAATACCCTAGGAGGCGTTGCGCCTGCCTGAGGTACCAACAGCCGGCAGCTAGGTGGATTGACAAATACTGACGAATTTTCTTTGTCTTGTCTGGGGGCAGGGACTTTGAGTCGGTCTGTGTGTCCAAAGCTATTCCCAGAAACTCGATGTGAAGTGCACGGCAATGCAACCTTCCCCGGTGGGTGATGAAGGTTGCGAAGTTGAAATACCCTAGGAGGCGTTGCGCCTGCCTGAGGGACCAACAGCCGGCAGCTAGGTGGATTGACAAATACTGACGAATTTTCTTTGTCTTGTCTGGGGGCAGGGACTTTGAGTTGGTCTGTGTGTCCAAAGCTATTCCCAGAAATTCGATGTGTGTTATCGGTGTTCGTCCAATCTTGCGGCGGTGAACAGGTGAAAATGTTTGAATGTCATGTATAGGTTTTGATTCAAGACTTTCAGATTAAAAAGTGCTAACTTGCGAATATAATATTCAGCGACGGTGGGTAAAATTAAACAATTTTTTGATTTTATCAGTAATGATACCGGGGTTTGTTATTTCATCATTACATCTATTGTGGGTTAAATCCACGATAGTGTCTCATTGAAGAGGATTCAACCCATTATCATTTATAGAACATGCGTTTGGGGAATAACTATGTCATCAGATGTCTTGATAATGACTTAGATATCCCCTGAGAAATCTCGCAGTCTTTTTCCACATTATTTTTCTCCTCCCTCTTCTTTTTGAAAACTCTTCAAGTTTCTTTTAACAATAACCGCCTTCTTTACGTTGAAAGAGGCCAAAATTACTTACATATCTTGATAAGCAGAAGTAGTAGGCTCTGAGGGCCTCACAGCTAGATTTATCTTTAAAACTTCAGCACCTTTCCCACAAATAATTTGCAGAATATAAAGTGATAAATATTCAAAATCTGTTTTTCGTAAATCGAGGTAGTGGTCTTTCAGAGTTAGCTAAAAAGTCGATGAAAACTCTGTACAGTCTGTTCACGAACTTATCCTGCGCCAAAAAGGTGTTAAATCAAGCGGCACAACAACGTGTCATTTGCAATCAACCCAGGGAAGAATTTCTCAAAACGTTACAATGCCTCGTTCACTTTCTGTTCTATGAACCCTAGAAACGCGACATACTTTTTCTGAGCCTCTGAAAATTCGTATCCATCGAGTCAAAACGTTGCAAGGACGTGATTTTAGCGACTTGATCGAGATTTTTTCTTTACACAGAAGGTTGTTTAAACATTACTGTGAGATTCGCGATATTTTCTACATCCGGCAAAAGTGTCAGAATGGAAGTTGCAAGAAAACATTTTCTTTTGATATGGGTACGCAGCGCCCGCGGGGCTTGGCCCCTGGATGCACGTTCTCGGTATGAAAGGGCATGGGTGCGACGAGATTATTATGTCGATCCATGATTTGCACTCAAAATATAGTTGAAAAGACTCACCAGGCGCTGGAAAAATGTCAAACCTCCGATCCAGTTCTGATCCGAGTAAAGTGGTGCAGTGCGCGCGTTACGGGACAGCGGCGGCAGGGCGGTGCCTGCCTTTGCATGGCAGTGCGTTGCGGCATGCATCTCCTTCGGCGCTCGATGTGCTTCAAAGTCTCGTTTCTTGAACTTGATCTGAAGAAACTCGCCCGTATCTCGCGGCTACACTTTGAATGTCGTTATCCAATTATAAACGAATAAACACGGACGGAAAACTAAAATCTTAACAGAATTTTCTACTTTATTCTCGAAAATTCGATAGAGGGTATCTCAAAACGATTATTATTTCGCGATAAACTAGCAAGCTGCGAACGGTTCGAAAAACGACGCAACAATGACGAAGAATATGGCGGCTTGTGGGTTCTTTGCGACTGTTGACAGGTACTCTGAGTAAAACAGCGTGGTCCGTGACGGAAACTAGCGACATCTAGCGGCTGTATTCGGAAAGGAACGACGTACTCTCCTAATGGACTTCAGACGTCAAACGGAACACATAATAACCCGTAGACTAACTTTCATAAAGTTGAAAATCGCGTGCGCCAAAATGCGCGCGAAACGATTCAGAACGAGTCTAATTTTAAGATTAAAATCGACTAAAATTACAATATTGCATTTAAGTCATTTTTGAACTTACAACGGTTAATAAACAAGATTTTTCGCATTGATACTCGTAGTAAAATATTACACATAAAAATCAAATGGATTAAACACATAACCAAAAAAGTACTCAAAAAGAGACTATTTTCAAAAATAAAATCTATCGAGCGAAAGTTTTCCAATTAGGTAACGCTACTTACAACGTAAAGGTAAAGATTTAAAAAAACATATATACGAGTATAAGTTTCATATTGATTGCGTCTGTGGTAGATTCGGTACAATCGTTCAAAAACTGTTGAAAAAAGAAGGCCTCCTCTTAAGGCACTACGGAAAAAAAATCGACACTTTTAGAACTCGCATATCTACTTCAGTAAATACTTTATTATTTTGATAAAATACTATATTATTTTTGGAATCTTTTTCTAGGCATCCACTAAAACAGAAACGTGATTGGAGAAATTCGGCTCGATAGAAATATTCATTGAAATTAGGTCTTTCTCGACACTAATTCTCCTGGTTTGACAATTTGGAATGACATATAGACTGCAATTATATTTTATTAGATTATAACAGTATCTAGAACGTGGTTAAACGAAATTTTGGTAGCAACTTTAGTACATTTTATATTAATAATAAACCGACTTTTTGCTACTTTTCCTAGAATCCGTCCCTCTCGCACTGAGGATTTTTTCGCATATGGAGTAAAAGGGACGCTAAAACTTTTACATATCGCCTTAAGGCTGTTGTAGCAGCCAACGACCATGAGTCGACCTGTGTCAGTAGAAATATCGACAGAAACTATATTGAAATAACGTTCATATCAGCGCGCACTGCATTACGTAGCTGGGTCTCCGGATAGCGCAAAATAGGCGCTTAAAAATCCTTAAAACATTTGTATAAATATTCGTCGCTAAAATTCTAAATAAATAACCAAAGGTTTGAATTCTTGTATAATATCGTCAATTTGACTAAGTTTCAATTTGTTTCTTTGCACACCTAATTAATTAAATCAGACCTTAGTATTAAATTTCACCCTGTTTTGTTATTTATTTTGTGAATATATAGATAAAAATTTAAAATATCATACATATTTTTTTTGTTACTAAATTAACATCTGTGTTTAACCCGAACTCGATTGTGGCATTCTCGGTCACCAGCTGTAAGAACTACCTTAACGCCTCGCCTGCTTTCACTCTCCCATTTTCAGGGCGAGCGTGATTCATCCTTGGTCTTGTCGACGCTTTCCATTACGCGCAGGAGTGCCTATTTCGTATAAAAACAAACAATCAATAAATTCAATAAAAGTCTACAAGTTCCCAAAAAGATTTGTATGTCTCTAAGACGCAACGTAAGGCTCGTTTATGTAACAATTAACGTCTTATTTACCTATAATGACCAATAAATAACTTGAAACTAAAAGAAAAAAAAAAAACTAAAACCGTATCCAATATGGGAGAATAATGCCATCCATCACTTTGCTGAAAATTCATTTGTTCTGCTTAAGGCGCTACGGAAAAAAAAATCGACACTTTAAGAACTTGCATATCTACTTCAGTAAATAATGTATTAATTTGATAAAATAGTATATTATTTTTGGATTTTTTTTCTAGGGATCTGTTAATTCAAAAACGTGATTGGAGAAATTCGGCTCGATAGAAATATTTATTGAAATGAGGTCTTTTTCGACACCAATTCTCCTGGTTTAACAATTTAGAATGATATATGGACTGCAGCTATATTTTATTAGATGGGTTTTAACGATATCTAGGATCTGGCTAAACGAAATTTTGATAGCAACTTTAGTACATTTTATATAAATAAAAAACCGACTTTTTGCTACTTTTCCACGAATCCTTCCCTCTCGCACTGAGGGTTTTTTCGCATATGGAGTAACAGGGACGCTAAAACTTTTACATATCGCCTTAAATTGCTTCTTATATCAAAGTTAATTCGACTGACGACGACCACAAGTTGGTCGAAATACTCGTGTATACCGACGAAGGTTAAATCTTTTTCATTTATATTTATTATCTGTTTTTATAGAAAAATAGGTATTCACCCAAAAGTATCTTACTAATTAAGTCAACTTCTTTCTTTATCATATAGAATGATAACTTATATATTCAGATACGAATTGCTGACTTTTTGAGATAATTTTTATTAACATTTAACTGCTGCCGAAATACAATTAGATTGCACTAGAACACTCTTCATGTGCAAGCCCTACATTTATTTCCTATTTTTGAGTTACTTACAGATGTTCTATCCTATAAAGTGCGTTTGGCTTTTCTTTTTTTTTAGTTTATTTTTCCACAGTTACAAATTAAATACATTTTTAAGAATTTAAAGCCATCCGACTAAAACCATATGGTTTATGCGCGGTATGGCGAGATCGCGAACTTTATGCTAAACTAAATAAACTATTCTAACTTATATTATGTTACATAACATCACGCAGCCACAGGCTGCTGATATTGAAGAAAATAAAGCTAGTTATACAACGTGAAATTTAAGTCATTTTGTTAACGAAAACTGGTGATAGTACTCGTCCATATGAATAACTTTTACTATGAAGCCAACCCTGAAATAGTGAAAAAAAAAACAGCTGTTTCATACATTTCTATGGAACAGCTGATATTGTTTTTTTATTTCAGGGTTGGCTCCATAGTAAAAGTTGTTTATATGGACAAGTACTATCACCAGTTTTGTTAGCAAAATTACTTAAATTTCACGTTGTACGAGGGGCATGCCAAAAGAAATTAGATACTCAAAAATTATAAAATTTATTCTTTATTACAAGTATCGATCTTTTCGAAGTATTCACCCTGAGCACGTGTACACTTTTCCATACGTCTGAACTAATTGGAAAATACCAATGACCACTCTTCTTTAGACACCTCAGAAATCTCGAAAATATAGGCAGCCAGTGCATCTTCTTTGCTTTCAAACTTCTTCCCCTTTATTTTTTCTTTGATTTTTGGAAACAGGTAAAATCACAAGGTGCTAGGTCAGGGGAATATGGTGAGTGAGGGAGGATTGACGCATTTTTTGAGTCGAAAAAGTCAAGTGTTTTGGCAGACGTGTGCGACGCCGCATTGTCGTGGTGCCTGAGAAGGCGTCGGATTCCTGACTTCGGTCGCTTGTCACACCAAGCTGATATTACTGTTGGAGCACAAACTGTCACATACCATTCGGAGTTCATCGTTCTTTGATTCTCTAACACTACAGTAGCAATATGATCCGTTTTGCTGAAAAACGAGGTGACCATTTGTTTCTGTGTGCTTCGTGCACGGCGACATTTCGTTGGAGTTGGTTCATCTTCAAAGCACCATACAGTCGAATGTCACTTTGTTTCGGGATCATAGTTATAAAGCCATGTTTCATCACCAGTCAGTATATCATACACATTTTTTTTCTCGCCACCGTCGAATTTATCTATCATGAATAGGCACCAATCCAACCGACGGTCTTTCTGCTCATCGGTAAGTTTGTGCGGCACCCATCTCAAACAACATTTACGGAGAGAAAGGTGGTCGTGAATTATGGTTTGCGTTGCTGCTGATCCAATTCCCTGTTCTCGCTCCAGCTCTACATACATAATTCGTTGGTTTTCGTGAATAAGTTTTTCGACTGCACGAACGTTTTCTTCTGTGACCGCGGTTGGCAGCCGACCTGTCTTCGCTTCATCTTTGAGACATCCACGTCCTCTTTTAAATTCAGCAAACCAATTAGATACTGTTGTTCGTGAGCAACCAGACCAAAAGTAGTGGCCAAAAGTTCAAAACATTCTTGAGGCTTAAAACTTTTTTATAGTAATAATAAATCATAGCGCGACAATCACTTCGACTGAGCTCCATTGTTGCAAGCGAATTCCCGCCAGATTCTCGGAAAAATGATGCTCATCCAAATAAAAAAAAAAGAAATGATGTGCGTTCTATTTTCAGATATATCAACAAACAACCAGCCTATAAGATGATGTATAACTTGCCAGTGTCAATCAAAGGAGTAAAGAGTATCTAACTTCTTTTGGCATGCCCCTCGTATACGTAGTAGTGACGTGTACAGATAAGCGCATTTTGTGTGTGGCACTTTTTTGTGTTGCTCCTTAGGTCACGCACACTAAAAAAAGTGCGCGTGCACGCTTGACAACAACCGTAGCCAAATAGACTTCATTGTGATAGAATATTTGTAGCAAGTTTATCCATAATCGTGCTACGAACATAGCTACGACGTAGCTTAAATTGTTGTAAAATATGGAAAGCCGTAGCGGATGGTCACACTAATTTAGACTAAGGATCAGGGGACAAGTTGGGTGTATATAGTTAGGTTATTTAAAGTGAGAATATATCAAGGAAGGATTGTTCTAATTGTAGATATATAGTTTTGAGTGTCTATAAGGTCTTTCAATTTAAATGGAAAGTAATTTAGGAGGTGATTCAGTATCGTTAATACATCACATTCCACTGCAAAGTACTTTTTTTTGCGGTAACTTTTTTTTCACTTGTCCATACAAACTGAGTCAGCTGATCGGACCACTTTGTACTGAAAAGTGAAAAAAAAGTTCGCACAAAAAAAAGTGCTTTGCAGTTGAACCCAAAAGCATTACTTTCCATGTAAATTGAAAGACCTTATATATAAGGCATAGTGCTTTTATAAACCAATTAAAAGTATGTTACATTGATAGTAAATTGCATAATTAAAATTCACCGTTTCAAAAGAGTCAGGACTCTTATTATTTAGGTAAAACATCTTGCAATTACCTCTTTAAAGCCCCTAAATAGACATAAAAATAAAATGAAACAACATTTACTCATCGCTTACAATCACATCTAAGCACCTGTCATTTGTTAAGGCGCTGACATACTCTTCACTTGAAGGGGGAGCCACAAGTGACTCCGCCTCTCGTGTCGGAGGGCCGTCCCTCCGTGAGTGAGGAGCGAAGAAAGAGAGGCTAAGAGTGCCAGTCGTACTTGCCACCGCGGGCTTGCCGCGCGCCACTCGCGGACTCGCGAAATGTAACGTGCAAATATCAAGATCATTTGGACGGACTGTAAACTGTGCCTTAGGAGTTGTTATTGACTGTTAGATGACTTTTGTGGTGTATAAGTGCCTTAAGACTGGATTTTGTTGGCGAGTGAAGCTTGGTGATATATCATTCTTAAGTAATGAGGATTTTTTGTAGAAGCCCTGTATTTATGTTCTACGTGTATTGGAAAAACGTATTGTACGTGGAAAGTTAGAGAAGACATTTATTCTAAAGGTAAAATTAAATATTAACCTAAAAAAAACAAAATAAGGAAAAGTGAAAAATCAGAAAAAAGCCAAATGTGCAGTTGTCTAAAACTGAAATGCATTTCCATAAAAAATGCCCGAAAAATACTTCTTATCTCACTGCAAAGTGACCGAGTAAAATGTGCTGCAATAAAGGACAAAACAAACTAACAATATACGAAAGTGCGATCGAAAATGGACCTTACAACCCGGCGGGATGTTTTAGACGGGGCCGTTCCGGAGTTTACCGTCGAGACGGAGGGCATGTGTCGTGAGGGGGTGAACGGGGGCGAGGGGTGTGACGTCGTGGGGGTGGAGGTGACGTCAGCGAGGAAGACCAGCTCCTTCAGCATCAGGAACCTGATGGGAGGCGAGGACTCGAACCAGCCACCCGACGGGAACACTGCTAATGAAGGTATGACTTTACTGGATTTGAAATAAAATTATTCTGATAACGTAAATACTGGTACCTCACTAATTGTTCTACAGTTCCTTTTTGAAAAAACCTAAATGAAAATTCATCAAATATAAAGTCCTACTGACAAAATACATAAGTTTGCTTTAATTTAGAAACAAAAAATTAAAGAGCTTTTTTACTTTACGTTTTTTTTACGCATAATAGTACAAGTAAAATGGACAATGTGTATATAATTAATAATTAATAATAATTACTCTACAGATTTACACACGTAATTTTGCTTTGCCGGTGGCGCTGGGCGATGGTACAGTGGAAATCATGTTAATCTTTACACATTGGACTTTGTACTTATCTTATACACTTCACTATAGGGGCTAATTTAATATAGCAAGTATAAAGCTTGATGTGATCTCTGCTGTACAACGCGGTGAACTGTCAAAATGTGATGTTTTGTTTCTGTATATAAACCTTAGATATTGAAACATATTCTAATAGAACTTTTAGAAGACTGCGTTAGTTCGTCAACTGACCACTGGCAAACTTATGCATGAAGCGATTGCTTTAGTTGCCATTTAAAAATAATGGCTTCCATAAATGACATTTGAAATATAACCACAGCACTTTCGACGCTTGCTTTTTGAAATAATTATCGTGTCAATAAAGTAATTAACTACTTATACACTTTTATTTACCATAAATTACAAGTCGACATTATACCCCATAAATAAATAATTAAAATTTTATAACCACAACATAAGCATTAAAAATACATTGTTGTTTAAATGCAAAGTTGATTATAATTCGAAAATCATTATATTAATAACAAATTAGGTTTTATTTTATTAATTAATTCTTTTGTAATAAAAAGAGGAGTTACCTACTCATACTGAAGTCATGACATCATCAATTACTTAAGAGCCTAGCTCTTGTTCGTGTAGTATCTTCCTTCGTTCTCTGTCCAGAGCCAAATCCTTCAGTTCTTCGCAACGTGCGACTCCTGGCTTTGATGGTCACTGAAGTTGATCATCGGTCTGCCTATCTTCCTCTTTTCTCCTCGACTATGACTTTTAAAGTTTCGTGCCCAGGAAGGTGCCCGAACATTTTCCTTCTCCTGTTTTCAATGACATTCATGATGTTTATTTTCTCTTTAAGGTGGATGGTCCAAGGCAATCTTAATACAAACTTGTGGGAACCAATAACGACGACAGAAGTATTATTATTTAATTCTGTTACCTTTTTCCACGCGTTCCATCACCTTTACACCCGAGAATAATCAGTTTTTTTACAAACAAACTTTTTTAGAATCTAATTTTGTTATTTAAAACTTTTGCAATACAATGTATGAAAGTTTTAAATTACAAAATAGACTGTTAAAACATATTGTTTTTAAGAAATAACTAAATATTCGCGAGTGTAAAATTATTTGAACGTGTAGAGAAAAGAAACATAACGAAACTGTACTACTTTTGTCGTCGTTATTGGTTCTCACAAGTATTTTATAAAAACTACCTTGGACCATCCACCTTAACTCGTTTCAGAGCTGACACAGAAACATTAAAACAAATGAAAAAACATATGAAATTGTTAGGAAAGTGTTTATTTTGAGTAGCTTTAGGATAGCTGTTAAGTATACTCAGAACAATATGATGTTATAGTGATATCAACGTATGTTTAATTAAGTCCATTATGTGTTAATAGAGATGCACAGGCGTATTAAGTATACAAGGCCGTATTTTATGTTTTAATTGACTTCAGAATTAATGAAATGTCAGATGTTAATTGAAAACTTTAATTAAATAAGGCTTTTAATAGGAACTTATTAGAGGAAGTTATTAAGGCAACGAAAAACATGAATAAAATATTAATTATATTAACAATGGAAGGTCCAATTAGCAGTTTTTTTTTATTTATTGACTGCAAAATAAATAGTGCAACTGACTTTACTAATTTAAAAGAATATGGAGTACTCTTCTGAAAAAATTTAATAAGCTTATTTCAAATAATAATTAGGCCGCTATAGACCAGCCATTTTAATAACCGAAGGAACGAGGTTTTATACATATACAGCCCGATTTTATTGCAAAATATTATCTAGCCTTTTAATCTCTGTAATTTTAATTAATTTAATTAGGAGTAAACTTTTTTAGTAACTAAAGCACACTATTATGAAAAGGTTCCATAATATTACGATAACATTTACACACATCAGAAAGAAAAGTTAAGGTTGATTCTTGAATGAAGGATAAAAAAATGTTCAGTACAATTCACTAATTCATTCATCGCTTCGATTCTGTTGTAACTGTAACCCCTTAAGTTGATAAAGGATTAGCTAAAAATTAGAGCTTTACAGCTATGTTTTTATTTGCACAACACAAACTTTTTTGTGTATTATATTGTTTTACATTTCTGGTATATGCATTTTGACGATATAATCTAGGGTTTTGAAATTAGAAAAACATGTTTGGATAAATTTTCCTCGATAGAAATAATTGTTGAAATGAGGTCTTCAAACACACTTTTTCTCCTCGTTTGACGAATAGGAACCATATACAGAACTCAAACATATTTTATTAGGTGTGTTTTAACAATATCCAGAGATTTGATATTTTTATTTCCTTTATAAGTAGTTTAACAAAATCTTAAATATTATAATACAATTTAAAAATTTTAAACTTAAAAAATAACTAAAACTACTATAACATTAAAATGCCTAAAAAATAAATCTAATTAAGAAAAATGTACAATAATAATAATAATAGTTTCAAATTTGATATTTGAAATTTTGCTAGCTATTTTAGTTTTTTTAATAACAATATAAAACCAACTTTTTGCTCTTTTGTCCTGAATCCGCCCCTCTCGCACTGCACGATTTTTCGCTTGGAGTGACAGTGACAAAAATAAAATTCGCATAGCCTCAACCGTATTATCACAGTTTAAAAATATAGTACTCACTGGTATAGATAGGAAGATGCATCGTTTCCCAATTTAACCTCTTTAGGAACATTCTCTCTGCCATTCAGGCAGACCCCCCCACTTCCCGCCTGTCCCACCGGTGCCTAGCTCGCATGACGTCATGAACTCAACCCTTAACAAGGTGCTTCCGGGGCTAAATTGGAATTCGACCGGCTGCGGCGCGGCGCACGGTACCTTAACTCGGGGCCTATACTACCCCAAAGACAGGTCGTTTTGAAATGAACTTTAATACAATAGAGTAGGAACTCTGCGTGGAAACGTCATTGGAAATATACTGCCTAGACGTTTATGGGTTTTCTAGTGTGTTGTATCGGATTCAATTATGAAAAGTTAATTTGGCAGTGCCGTCAGCTTTATGCTCTTGTTTACTAAAAGCTTGACAACATATTTGTGTCGTAACTTAAGCTTTTGTTAGAAATAGTTATACTTTCACAAATGTATTTTCCGAGGCCTGTCAGAGAAGATCCGAGCACCAAATTTACAGTCAAATGCTCGTTCATCCACTTTTTACCGACGGTTATTCTGTTCTAACGGACTTGTCGAAAAAATCCGCTTTATTCTGTACTAAGGAGAACATTGATTGAGTAAAAACAGAAACGTGAAAGAAATAACATAGTCCACCGGAATTCAACAAAAGGGTCATAGTCAGTGTCAACCGGTTAAAAAAGATCATTGTCAATGGACTGTTTTAAAGAAAAAACTAATTTTGTGATTAAAATAATTGACAAATAGCATCGACATTTTCAGTAATAATTTTGTTCTAATTATTATCAGAGTGCATTACAAACTTGAAATCAATCAGAAACAAATTGCAAGCACAAATATTTTAAAAAAGTTCCTCGGGCCAGAATTTGAAACTGCGACCTCCTGCTTACATGACAGGCGCGCTACCGACTGCGCTACCAAGGTTCGTATCTAGAACGACGAATTTTTTCCACCATATCTGTACACCATTTTTTTTTGTAACTACTTGATATACCAGCTTGTAATGAACAAACTGAACGCTCACGAATCGACATTCTAGATACGAACCTCGGTAGCGCGTCATCGCAGATTCAAATCCTTTTTTTTCAAAATTGTTGTGTTTTTAAATTTGTTTCTGATTGATTTCAAATTTGTAATGCACTCTAATAATAATTAGAGTATTCAAAGCGATGGATTTCGCAATAAAACCATATAATCTTAATAATTTTGTTTTTCATAAAAACTTAGCTAGTCTACGAAAGAAAGCAAAAACTTCTGCTTTTTTTAAAACTACCTTCTATTGACTGTGATGTCTCTTCCCACTTACCCTTCCTGCATTAACGATACCCTTTCATAATATACAGGGTGATTAATTGACTTTTATATTTGTACTATCGCGGAAATTGACGCTCATCCTCTCATCGCACTTATTTTATTTAAAAATATATATACTGCCTTTATCAGCTTGTTTTTTTTTATAAATAATTATATAGATAAATACACATAAAAGAACACAATTTTTGTAGGATAACATAATATAGTCCAAGATATATTTCGGGCCCACTTATTTTATTTGCAATACGAGTACAAACTAGACCTGCGACATTTTCTTCGATCGTACAGGCAAATAGGTACTATAGGTAGTATCATAAAATACGGCAATCCTATCTCAAAAGGACAGAGTATTCAATTCCATTACTCGGGCGGGCTACAAAAGGGTGTTCACATTATATTCACATTAATTAAAGTAATTTTAAATAATTTCAAGCATATCAAGTACAGGACTGATGCATAACGCAACGGAGATTTTTTCGACAATGTTTTTGGTCTGTTTCATTATTTCATACTTTTGCAATGTCATAATAATTTTAATACACAGATCATCACGCCCTGAATTCCCGATGGTGTCAGAGGGGGTGAAATGCAAGTCAAAGCCATACAGCTCATATACACACCCACTTTTCACCGAAGATTATTACGTCCCATCGTGGTGGGTGGTGAGCCCTATCGCTTTACCTCGGACACAAATTGGGGAAGTTGTTGAGGGTAGCGCCATGATGTCACAATATTATTGGGTACCGATTTAAAAATATATAATACTCAAATACTTAGTAAATTATATTATACTACATGCTAATAAACATAAGAAACAGTAATTAATAGGAGATAACAAAATTAAATGATAAACTACATACCACTTAAAAATGTACATCATACATAAATAAATAGTATAATGTATATATACTGAAGAGAATTTGTCCAAAAACTTAAAACAAACAAAAGATTTTAATTATAATGGATAATTCTGTAAATCAAGAAAGTGTTGTTTTATCTTATTCTTGAAGACTGATACAGACAAAGCCTCACGAACACGAACTAACACAAACACAGTACCAAAGGTTTCCAATTTCACTGAACCCTATCAGCTGCAAAAGAAATTACTTCACAGGCTATCTATGATCTATCAACGATGATGCATAGTGAAAATGTGTTGTTGATATTGACTTACAGATTGCAGGGGGTCTGCTAGACCTGGTGGCAAATTAAAACTATTATTATGGTATCTGCCCGTGCAAGGGGTAATGGTGGCCACACGCACGCAGCGCACACACGTACACATATGCGTCTAGGGCTTTGGCCCAGACTTGACTTCCGTGTTTTTTATACCAGGATATTTTGTAGCGATAATGAGTACCTGGATCGCCTGATGTGTGTAATTAGCTTATACCTGGTGTAGATGGACAGGTATCTTTAAATGATATCTCATAATTTACAGAAGATACGGCGCAAGTTTAAAAAAAAACACCTCAATGAAAAAGAAAAGAGTAATAAAATTCACAGTAGGTTTTCAAATATACCATTAGATATAGAACCTAGGAAGAGTAAAGTTTCAGTCTCATATTAGACTAAAAATTCTATCATATATTTATATGCAATTTCCACAGTTTAACTATGGTTGTGTGATGCTTACCTATTGCTACTATAATTTAATATAAGTATAAATTGAACTCCGCAATCATTGATAAACCTTATGGGTTTTTGTTGATTGTGGATTTATGTAACCAGGAAAAGATATTTGAAAAAAAATTAAAAAAAAAAATTTTTTTTTCAGAAAATTTACATCATTTTAGGACATGGTTTTCATTATTTTGTTAAATAAATTAACCATTATTTTTTATGATTTTTTAAAGAATTGCCTGATATGACGTCACTTGAGAATTTTAGACATACTGACTGTGATGTGTGATTGCTTACAAAAAAGTGGCCTGTCTCTGTCTGTCTACTCATGTGTCATTCAGCTGGCAAATCAGTCGGAAGCAAATTTTACAAATTTATCTTGATAGCAAAGGACACATTTCTAAACAGCCATTTCTCAAGTGACGTCACACGAAGGCAAATGGAAGCTGCAGCTTTTTTGTAAAAATATTTATGATCATGTTTTTTAGACCACAAGTTCAAAAATACGGCTTATTAAACCTACATCTTGAAATGGTTTTTGAATTAATACACCTTAACATAATTTAATCTAAGCGAAGTTGTTGCTAATTGTTATTGTTTTCCAATTTAGTAAAAAAAGTTCCGACTACTCGTGTGTATGGTACATTTTAGGGCAACTGCAAAACATGTTTTAGATGGTATAAAGCTGAGCTATATCCTTTTTGTCATGTTGTTATTCTTATTTATAAATAGATTAACTACTCTCTACTTAAGACTGTACATGAGCCTAGAGCATGAACAACGCCAGACTATCGAGGATTCGTTTGAAGAAATTCGGACTCTCTTGTGTTGAAAAAAATATATTTGATTTATTGATCTTTTATCTAGAGATTCTTATTGTAAACAATGTATTAAGATTTAACTTTTGTACAAAAAAAAATGTTTTCCATCCTCTTTTTTTTGTTTTCAAATGTTCTTTTCAAGAACGCGGTAAGAGATCAATTTGTTTTTTTTTTTCATAAAATAGGTAATAAAAATATGAAAGGATTCTACTTAAATTCAATATTTTTTCTATAAAAAATATTTCAGTATTAGCTAAAAAACACACCAATACACAACAATAAAAAAAAATATGAAAAAATTTAAATATCACTTTGAAAAAAAAGTTTGTATTGGAAATTTTCACTCTATTGTCTACCCTGGCGTCATACAAAACTTTTTTTTTCAAAGTGGTATTTAAATTTTTTTATATTTTTTTTATTGTTGTCCTTGACCAATTGTTTGCTTTTCCAGCAAAAAGTTCTGTGCACGCCACTGGGTATTAGAATTACATTAAAAAAGAGGCTCTTGAACCAACATAAAATCGCCTCTATCAAAAGCGAATTGGACTTATTGCGCTAGATGGGTAATAAAAAATGTTGCTAGGGTAGGCCATCCTCTTAAGTAAACCTTTTTTTTGCTTTGTCAAAATGTGACGTCATTTATAACTAATGTTGTACGTAACTAATTGCATCAGGGTTTTCTTAAACTGCATCCGCCAGTTTAACAATTCCACATGTTAGATGAATATTGAGGCTGTCCCAAGACTTGTTTTTCTATAGACAATTGAATAAATAATGTTCTTAAGCCTTTTTTTAGCCTTTCATTGTTTAAGATATATTATAATATATAAATAAAAAAGTATTTGTTAGTTTCGAAATATATTTCGGCCAACTTGTGGCCGTCGTCAGTCGAATAATTCAATTGAATTATTAATAATTAATAATTATTCGACTGACGACGGCCGAAATATATTTCGAAACTAACAAATACTTTTCTATAGACAGATTTAGAAAAACAGTAATTTTAGTAAAACACAACTACTGTAGAAATGTATTAAGAGGACGTGTTTTTATTCATTTTTGGTATATAAAAAAAAAAAAAAAACAAAAAGAAAACTGTTTTCACAACTCAAATAAGGAAATTAGTAACATATTTTCTTGTGTTTTAATATTTTACCAGCAACAGTTTTCACCCCATTGGTTAAGCTAGACATTAACTGAACTCGTACCACCTTAACAAAAACATCAAAGTTTTTAGTACCAATCTAATAATAATAACAATTAGTACGCTAAGTGTCGAAGCCATCATAACTTCATTTACCGACCTCTTTTATTTCAATTACCTTCTTGCTGCACTCTGGCTCTCCAAATTAGTATGCAGCATTCGTAGGTCATATTATTATTTATTAGCGCATGTTTTTCATAAAATGCCCTGATCGAGGAGCCCGCATTACAACGTAATTAATAATGCATACTTACAACTTCAATTTGTACTTTCGATGGCAGGTGGGTGGGGTTGCCAGCTGACGTGAATTTTGCGTTGAACGAGGAAATTGATCCACTCTCGGTCTATGGCTCCCTTATGTACAGTATATAAATAAATGAAGATTTCACAATAATTGTGGAGTTTATTGACTTTATATTCAGTTAAGACATGAGCCTAGAATATGAATAACGCCAGACTTTCCAGGATTGTATTGAAAAAAATATATTTGATTTATTGATTTTTATCTAGGGATTCTACTTAAAAACAATGTATTATGATTAATACTTTTGTAAAAAAAAATATGTTTTCCGCTCTCTTTCTTCTGGTTTTCAAATGTTCGTTTCAAGAACGCGGTTAAGAGATGTTTTTTTTAATATGTTAAATCCAATATTTTTCCCTACAAAATTAGCTAAAAACACACCAATTTGTTGTTTCGCTGCGTGATCATTAGTATTACGCGTCCAAAAAAAATAGGCCAATGAGCCAACATATAATCACCTCTATCAAAAGCATATAAGGTCTTTGCCATTGGACTTATTGTGCTGGACGTGTAATAAAGTTGTTAGGGTAGGCCATCCTCTTAATTAAAATGCTTAAAACATATAAAAGAGTTTTAACCGGTACTTCCTATGGGGCATAGTAAACGAGAAGATTCAAGTTTATTTAAATAGATTATAAAGCTTTTTTGTATTCGTAAATAAAAAAATCGTGCATGGCAACACTGCAGGTGCGTATACCGGAAAAGAAATTAGTTTTTATTCTTCATTGTCGATTATCGATATGTGAAACGCCTGTCCAGTTTAGAACGACCCGCGCAATCTCACACTTTAGCACATAAAACTAGTGAACGGAACCATCGATAGAGATCTTGAAATTCTAGACAGGAATATAAAACGCTATTTTCTTTTATGATTATAATTTACAACGTAACTCGTAATATAAAAGCACATGTCTGCTCTTCCTATTGTAATTTTACTCGGGAGAAAGATAAAATTACTTTTTAACCACATTTTATGAAAAACACGACGGTTTATAATGAAGTTATAAATTCTAATCTATACTGCTTTGGCACTTAATGCCGGTTTTTTAACCAAGCAATTTGCATAAGCCATAAAAATTGTATTTTCATAATAACGTAACCTAATAGAAAAACCAAAGTACTTTTAGATTAAGATTTTTTAACTAAACACGGTTACAAGGAAATTACTTATATTTGAGCTTTTTTAAATAACCTTTTTTCATAAATGTTTCAAACTTGTGAGTGAATTCAAAACGGACCGTAATATAAGCTCCGAAAACTAAATTAAAAATGAGGATGTTCAATTTATACTAATCTACCGAAAACTGTGCTAATAAATATACGAAAACTACCGAAAACTACCGAACGAAATACTGAAAATTCCGAATCTGTCAGCAATTTTTATCGTAGATCTACGAATAAGAAATTAATTTTCTGTATGACATGAATTCTGCTATAAATAGAGACCTCGCTTCACTCGGCTCCTTATTTTATCTTACATGTAAACCTAACACGCTCCTCCTCGCTTCGCTCGTCGTCGGACCTATTTTTGACTTTCTTTATTTTTCATACGTTCTTGACTTTTGGTTCGGAAGTTCAGTAATTTATTCAGAGGTTCATTATTTCAACCAGATGGTCGTGAGAAATTTTAGTTTGCTATGTTTAATTTATTTTGTCGGTAGATGTTTACACAGTTAAATTAGTATATTTTTCGATAGCAAATTTTGCCGCTGCGGCTCAGATAGTATTACGACTTTATATTCTCTGGTATTACAGTGTTCAGCAGTTCACTGGAATTTTATTTGTTTTTCGAAGGCTTTATTACTATCCATTCAAAACTACTTAAACTTACTGTAAACTATTTGAAATATTCGAACTATCCTCGAACCAATGACAAACGAATTGAATTAAAAACGACATTCGAAACAGAAATCTTAACTAAATAAAGTGCAGATAACTCTTACAAATGACTTATATTTTTGGAATTTAAAGTACACACAAACGACAAAGCAAACCGATCACTACGGCTTAGGAAAGAGGAGTCGAAATCGATTGTTTCGATTGGAAAAGGACATCGAGTGATGGAAATAAAAGGATTTAAAAGTGAGAGTTATCACAGGGACCCATTAGGCGCACGCGCGGCCCCACAGAGTTGAAAAAAAAAACTGAAGCCATTTTGTATGTCTCGTCGTAAAACGTGGACTTAAGGCCCTAACAGACGTGAACAAAGGACTCCTGTGTTATTTTACTGCCTTCGTCTGGAGATAAAACAATCAGTCCGTGGTGATATTAAAACATAAATATTAGAACACATTTACAACCTGTCAGTACTTAAAACCTGCCAAACCGTAGATTTTAAAATAAGTGTAATGCGGGGAGGAATGGAGATTGGTTGTAATTGTCACTTCACTGACAGGAGACTATAAGCTTTTAAATGGATGAAGTAAAAACAAAAAGATTTACCCAAAACCACAAACTATCAAGCGTTATTTGATTGAAAAAACGAGTTCATTGTCAAACTCCCATCTTTTTAAGGTTCCGTAACTAAAAGGTACAAAGGAAGCTTTATGGTGAGACTCCGTGTTCCTACCGTCCGTCCGTATGTCACAGCCCCATAACTTTAGCACCGTTAAAGATAAGGACATCAAAAATGGTATTAATTTGCCCACAAAAAAAAATAAAAATATGAAAAATTTGAAATTGTTCAAAACATTTCCTAATCAAAAGTGAGAGAAATAAAAAATATTATCCTAAAAATACAATATGGGTATTAAATTGTAGTCATTAAAAATTTGATTCTAAAAATATTTACTTTTAGTATATTTACTTGCACTAGTTTCGAGAAATCTTTAACAAAACACAAAAATATGTATATCCCCCCCCCCATCTTATCTCCGAAACTGGTAAACCGAAAAATATGAAAAAAAATTCGGTTATAGATTAGAACTGGTCAATTATAGGAAAACTATAGCAAATAAAAAAAAATTGAGCACAAATAAGAAATATAAAAAAAGAAATAGAACAAATAAAATAAAAAATTTACAAAAATACAATATTTTGTATTTTTACAAAATATTTTGTAGTTTTATTTATAAATAAAACTTTTTTTAATAAATTAACATAAATAAGTGATTAATTGATCCATAATTTATGATTAAAAGATTAAATTACCTTAGGATTGTTTATTCAAATTTTACTTTTAATTTTAAGTATCATGTAAAGAAACATCAATAGATGAATTAGCTACAAATCAATATTTTATATCAAATTGTAGATATTAAAATGTTGATTGTAAAAATATACAGTTTGGCTATATTTAATCGCATCTATTATGAGAAATCCCTGAAAATACAAAAAATGTATATCCGCCCCCTCCTTATGTTTAAAACTGGTGGACCAAAAAATATGAAAAAAATCATTGTAATATGCGTTCACGTGAAAAATTACAGGAAAAAAAAGCGGTTGAGAAATTCACGAAAAAAAATGACAAAATTAAATTTATCATCCACAATACGGAACCCGAGGTACGTACGCGAGTCCGACTCGCAATTGGCCGCTTTTTTTCCCCTCATATTGGCGTTAAACAACGTCCAAGACGTTCCCTTACCTAATGATAAATTAATATTTGATATCAATCAAAAACTCTACCTTTATCGTTAACCTAAACTCTACCTTTGAATTGAATTTGAATTTGGTCCATGGACTGTTAATTTTCATAATCAGGTAAGCAGCATCAGGAAGTCATATTAAACTAAGAACATTTACAACATATCGCAATGACAACAATTACGTACAAGAGCAGCGGATGGCGGTTATTACATGACTACAAAACGGTTTAACAAACTTTATAATGCTAGTAACCTTAATGACAAAGCCGAGAACTAGACCAGTGTCTTCCAAATTTTTTTTCACAATGAACTTACGCTTGATCACTACCGCCACCGCGCCTGATGGGAAGTGTAGATCAGACCAAGGATGAAGCGCGCTTGCCCAGAAACCACATTAAAAAACCGGCCAAGTGCGAGTCAGATCCACGTACCTAGGGTTCCGTATTGTGGACATATGACGAGGATTTTTTTCAAATTTTTTGGTCCATGAGTTTTGGAGATAAGGGGGGGGGGGACATACATTTTTTATGGTTTTTCGAGGATTTCTCGAAATAGATGCAATTAAATATAGCTAAACTATATATTTTTACAATCAGCTCTTTAATATCTATAATTTGATACCCAAATTATATTTTTAGGATAATATTTTTTATTTTTCTCACTTTTGTTTTGTAAATATTTTGAACATTTTCAAATTTTTCACATTTTTTTACATTATGATATGTGGGCAAATTGATGCTATTTTTGTTCCAAATTTAATGTTTTTATCATTAACAGTGCTAAAGTTATGAGGCTGTGACATACGGACGAACGGATGAACGCACAACGGAGCAGTCTCACCATAAAGGTTCCTTTTGTACCTTTTAGGTACTACAGAACCCTAAAAAGTAAGGTAAACTCTCTCCTGTGTAGCTAGCACGCGACAGAGATACAGCGTTTATCTATCCTACTTGCGCTTTCACGCATACCGCGTTTGTCATTGTGCGAGAGAGCTATAGGATAGATAAACGCTGTATCTTTAGCGCGTGCTAGCTACGCAGATACAGCTACTGATGAATGTGATGACGTCATGCTGGAACACAATGAGTCGCTTGGCGGCATGGTTGAACTGTATATTGAGATGACCTACTCGATCGAAAAATTTCAATACATTTTTTTCAATTTTAAGTTTTTTTATTTAGGAAAACAACAATGTATAGTTATACAAAGTGTCCCCAAGCTGCAGCACAGCTTATAATGGGCAATGCGCTCTTTTAATTCTTACGTTAGGTTAAGTAAACTGAAGTATGATACATCTACGATATTTTTACATAACTATTTAACATAGACACAAACGTTAAGTATTTTTTTTTACAAAGTGTGCACAAAAAAATACTTTAATTTCGTTTTTTTAACGTTATTTGTATATTTTTCTACGTTTTTCACCTCTAACGCCAAACTATTAAACAATTTTGGCACTAGATATTCTTTTGTTCTTGATCCAATTTGTCATAATCCGTACTCTTAAGAATTTAAACTTACATATGTGCGATAATAGACTTTCTCATACTACTTAGGTACATGCAATTGGCATAGATTAAATTATGTTAAGGTGTGTTAATTCGAAAACCATTTCAAGATTTAGGTTTAATAAGCCATATTTTCGAAGTTTTGGTCTAAAAAACCTCATGATGATGAATATTTTTACGAAAAGGCTGCAACTTCCATTTGCCCTCGTGTGACGTCACTTGACTAATGGCTGTTTAGAAATGTGTCCTTTGCTATCAAGATAAATTTATAATAATTTGCTTCAGACTAATCTGACAGCTAGATGACAGATGAGTAGAAAGACAGAGACAGACCACTTTTTTTTATAAGCAATCACACATCGCAATCAATATAATGTCTAAAACTCTCAAGTGACAAGGTCATCGGACAATTCTTTAAAAAATCATAAAAAAATAATGGTTAATTTATTTACCAAAATAATGAAAACTATGTCCTAAAATGGCGTATATTCTTTGAAAAAAAAAATATATATATATTTTAAAAATTAAGCTATGGGAATTTTATTATTCGCATTTTCATCGTTTGCATTAAAGCGCCAATTTGTAATAGAGGACATCAAAGGAAGATGATCAAATGACAGCATTTTTGTTTTTCGCCTTGATGTGTAGTGCGCCTTTCTAGAATGCAGTAGATCATATTTGAACACCAACATTTGAGAACCCCTGACCTAGGCCAGGCAGCCCACAGCAGGGTTCCGGCAATTTACCCTCTCCTAAACAAGATCTAACACACACAACAGACAGATAAGAAAAAATGAAATAAAACAAACTCCGCGGGTAATTTACCCACTAATGACCCGCTTATCTCGATAATTAAAATGCTATTTGGCACAGCTTGTGACATCGTCAGCCATAGTGATCGCTATCGTCGCTAGCGATCACTATCGACGCTAGCGATCGCGACTAACGTGTCATTTCGTGCACGTTACGGCTAATAAGTTTTCTTGGAATGTTCGCTCCCATAATCAATTTGTCGCTTGATGAGTTACGGGTGTTATTATCATACGATTTGTGCTAACAGAGTTTTGCATTTTATAGTGTTTGCTGTGTAAACCTGTGAAATTATGTAGCTATTTATTTTGTACATTTAGTAACTGGAAGTAACACATTAAAATATTGATATTAAGGTTTTTTAATTATGTATTTACACTCTACTTACTTAAGAAAAACTTAATGAGAGGAATGGACACATGTAATTATCGTGGGCCCATATTGTATCCCATAATCAGTTTTATAAATAAAAACATTGCTTAGTATAGTACGTTTCAAATACCAACCCCCCATTGCACTTTAGACGGTCATTAGGCGTTAACAATAGGATTAGTGATAACAAAAGATAAAGTACGTTTCAAATATCAAGGCCCTATTGCACTAGAAACTTAACAATGGGGCTCATAATGTTTGCCTTTTATTATCTAATTTGGAGCACTTCAAATTGGCACGCGTATCTGGCCAGGTATCTTTTGTTATCACTAATCCTATTGTTGACGCCTAATGAACGTCTAAAGTGCAATGGGGCCTTGGTATTTGAAACGTACTATAACACCTAATTGGATCAAATTATTGTAGTAGAAGCGTTACTTAGTAGACTAACTTTTGCCTGTGGCTTCGCTCGCGTAAGATAATAAACTATTACTATTATTATTATTAGTTGTATTATCGACACCCCTATAGCCTATATTTTGACCAGGGTAACTACGGTGCATGATAATAAAGAAAACCGCATCCAAATCCGTTGAGTGGTTATCGAGTTAAAATAGACAGAAAAAAAGATAGACAGATAGGTGGTCAGACAAAATTCAAAAAATTGTATTTTTGGCCCTAGTATAATACTAATAATCCATTTCATTTAAAATTTTGCAAAAACATTCAATAATCAGGCACAGGTGTACGTCTACCATACAGGTGGTAGAGCTGATGCTGGGCTCGACTGTGGAGGCACCACCATCTTACTTGGAGACCCCCTCGAAGTAATTCGGGGTAGAGTAAGAGGACAGCTCACAGGCAAAAAACAAGGAGGCCCACCATGCCTGGGACCGATGGATGGCGGTATATCCATCCCTAATAGCCGGGCCTTATATGGAACAGACTGGTGACGGGCAGCGGCGTCACTGGTGCGAGGGTTCCGGCACCACGCTCACCAACCCGCCTGCCAAGCGTGTGTGAGTATGGGCAATTCTTCCACGATGACCGCCGCCGGGAGTGGCAAAGTCCTGGAAAGGCTTATGTCCAGCAGTGGACGAACTAGGCTGATGGATAAATCAGGCATGACTTTTTTACTACTTATAGTAGTATAGTTATTTCAATACAGTGCTCATTTTGAGTTCGTTCTGAACTACATGCAGTAATATTATCACTCTCGTAAAATTTTCTTTAGAGTTTTAATTCATTTACATCTATTACAGCCGCAGTGGTGTGCACAGAACTTTTTGCTGGAAAAGCAAGCAATTGGTCAAGAATAACAATAAAAATTGTATTGGAAATGTTCACTCTAGGGTAGACATTGTCTACCCAGGCGTCAAAAATTTTTGTTCAAAGTGATATTTAAATTTTTTTATATATTTTTTATTGTTATTCTTGACCAATTGCTTCTTTTTCCAGCAAAAAGTTCTGTGCCCGCCATTGTGTAAATTACAGGTGTATAAGGTAAAACAAAACAAAACAAAGGAAAACCTTTTGAATAAAAATATAAAAACTTCTTCAATACCCTGTCAGCACAGAACTATTAATCCTGTCAGAGTACTAAAATTAGTACTAAAGTTGTAATCTAAATTAGCTAAACTAAAAATATAGTCCGGAAAAGAGACAGTCGTACGAGTGAAGGAGAAACGATACAACTTATCTCGCTTCTGATAACAATTGATTTATTATTGTGCCTTCCGGCACGATCGTGGTTCGGGCACAAAATAACCACTTACAGAAGGTTCACTCCGCATAACTAGCACAAACAGGCGCACGCACACATAGACGCGTACGTACGACGATCTCGGTCGAAGAAGTCGGTCGAATGCCAATACGAAATTCTGCCGAGATCATCATACGTACGCGTCTATGCATGTGTGCGTCTGTTTTCGCTCGTTGTATGGAGTCGGCCTTCTGGTAGTATCTACTTTGTGGTTCGGGTCCCCTTTACGACATAATTTCTACTTACTCTATTCACTTACGTCGTTTTAGTCTACAGTGCTCCCAAAGTACCACGTGACCTTATTGCTTGTATAGAAAGTGTAAGGAAATACGAACTTTGCCGAACGGTGGCGAAAATTTGTATGCGCATTATTACTTTGGGGGTACTGTACTTATATTATATTCTATATTTCAATTATATGGTCTAGCTAAAATACGACTTACCTACTGGCAGCGGTAGCTTAGTCGATAGGATACCAACCTGCCTTGACACATCAATCAGTCTTAAGACCCATGACAGTCGAGCGTGCACCAATAAGTCTTGCGGAGTTTATGCATATAGTATTTGTAGGTATAATCGACCATGGTATTTATACTGGGTGTTAAGATGAAGTTGCGGAAGCCGGAAACTGGCGATAGTACTCGTCCATACGAACAACTTTTACTACGGAGTCTAACCTCCAAAAATCGCGAAAAAAAATCAGTTCTTCCATATAAAAGGTACATAGATACCCGACCAAAATGTATTTGAAACAACAGATTTTTTTCCTTGATTTCTCATTTTTTTTTCACGTGAAGTTGCTCGTATGGGCGAGTATTATCGCCAGTTTTCGTCTTCCGCGACTCATCTTAACACCCTTTTAAACGGTAAAGGAAAATACAGTGAGGTAAACCTGCATGCCCTGAGAAGCTGTATTTGCGCCCTCGGCTCATCACCCTTCGATCACTTTGGGACGTAAAATTCATAGGTAAAAAGTAGGTGTACAATAGTTGATTGTTCTACTGACAGTTCCACGCGGAAACATCTCTGACAATCCCTCGGATTTTTATTACTTGATGACATGTATGGCAGGTATGGGTTCGGGTGGTTGATTGGATTTCACCTTGTATAATATATATTTCAATGCAAGTGCTCGTAAAGGCCCACTTTTTATGCATCAAAACCGAACAGAAAGTCGATTATTTTGCCCTAGGGCTTTTTTATTATTTTTTTTTTAGATTTATTTACAATGGTTTGCTAACCTGCAGCCTTTCCTGTGTACCATAAATATTATACTTTTTTTCCACTGTTTAATGGCTCTGGATACAGTCCTTTTGAGCCAATCATAATTTAAAGTTCACAAGATTATATTTGTTTTATTTCCTCACACTATGCATTGAAAAACGAAGTATGATACACGGGCGTAAGAACAATAAATTACTCGGTTACGTTTAAAACACTCGTTACGCTCGTGTTTTAAATCATTCTCGTAATTTATTCTTTTTCGCCCTTGTAGCATAAACTACTATTTTATCTATCATTTTAATCGTATATATATTGCTGCATAAATTAAATAAACCTTTAATTTAGTTCATCTACATTTATTATTTTTCAATGCATGTGCTCGTAAAGGCTCACTTTTTATGCATCAAAACCGAATAGAAAGTCGATTATTTTGCCCTAGGGCTTTAATATTATTATTTTTTTTAATTTATTTACGATGGTTGGCTAACCTGCAGCCTTTCCTGTGTACCATAGACGTTATACTTTTTTTACACCGTTTAACGGCTATGGATACAGTCCTTTTGAGCCAATTATAATTTAAAGTTCACAAGATTATGTTTGTTTTCATTTCCTCACACTATGCATTGAAAAACGTAGTATGATACACGGGCGTAAGAGCAATAAATTACTCGGTTACGTTATAACACTCGCTACGCTCGTGTTTTAAATCGTCCTCGTAATTTATTCCTTTGCGCCCTTGTAGCATAAACTACTATTATTACATATATATCTTTATAAGATTAAATTTGACTTGTAAAAAGTGTATTATACATACCTACTTTGCAAAATAAACTATTTGAATTTGAATTTAAACATGTTTTTATGTTATGTTATTATTTTACTGGAATTTTAAGTTTTTGGATGACAGAACTTTAGTATTTTTCTATAACTAAAAAAAAACATACAAAATATTCTACAACCCGACACATCACTTAAAATGTAATATACAACTAATGACGTAGTAGGTGCACAATATTACCATCAATTTCATTGGCCCCCGTCTAACCCTTCCTGGTCATCAAAACCTCTAATAAAAATCAATTTGTGTTGAGCAGTAAACGCATGACACTTCTCAATTCAGCCCTTCTGGTAGTTATATCCCTATTAGACCATCGGTTACGGTGAGAGGTTAGTGGACGTGTTATTTTGAACCCTTCCTCGTCATCAGGTAAACTGAAGACTATGGGGAAGCGGGCTCTTCCAAACAAATTAGCAATTTAAATAATACCGTGTTTCATTCAGATGTATTCTATATTGATTTATTTTATTTATTTATATTTATATTTGGGAAACAAACAGTTTATCAATACAGAAAACAATACACAACGAAATTACAAAAACCAGCAAAGTTTCCATACATAGATAAACACATGTCAAACAAGCAGTACAGTTCTAAGAAACAAAACAGTTGAAATCAAAATAAAATTAAAATCAACAGATATTACAAATATTACAAACAATCTCAAAATTTCGACTGTAATAGTTTTGTAAGCGAAAAAGGTGATAGATTGGCGTGCACAGAACTTTTTTGCAAACAATTGGTCAAGAACAACAATAAAAAAATATGAAAAAATTTTAATATCACTTTGAAAAAAAAAAATTGTATGACGCCAGGGTAGACATTGGTACCGATTCGGTGAAGCACATCTTAACTTATTTGACAGGACTAAACTAAATTTAAGCGTTCTGTCCTTGTCTTTTCGATAAAGAAAGAAAAAGACAGAACGCTTAAAATAAGGTTAGTCCTGTCAAATAAGTTAAGACGTGTTATGCCGAATCGATACTAATGTCTACCCTAGAGTGAAAATTTCCTATACAAACTTTTTTTTTTCAAAGTGACATTTAAATTTTTTTATATTTTTTTTATTGTTGTTCTTGACCAATTGTTCGCTTTTCCAGCAAAAAGTTCTGTGCACGCCACTTGAGTGACATTAAATAAATCAATGTGATTAAATTTTTTGTCATATAAATTACAGGTCCTGTATAAAAAATAATTTACTCAATATTTTTTTTGTGGTTAATGGCACTGAAAACAATCTTAAACATCTTGTTGTCTTTGACGGACAACGAAAATTTATTTGGCTAAGCAAATGTGGAGTATCAACTAAATTAACAATTATTTTATATAAAAGTTCAATATCATGAGAGATTCGTCTATCCTTAAGAGAAATAAGGCTGAAGCTGTATCAGATATAATAGCATAGTTTGTAAAATATCATAATTAGGAATATAAATATTTATAGGAAGCCATCTTGGTAGGTTAATAACATAAAACATACAATGTATGTGAACAAAAAATACTAAACTTGATATGAAAAACGTTCACTGTATCTATATGGTACTAATTATTTCCTTTGCCACGATTGTCATCTGAGAGGAAACTTAACTATAAATGCAATGACAAATAACATAACATTTATACTTACTTATATTTGTTAAAACACATGTTTTTTTATTCGAATAATAAATAACGGTTTAGTTTATCAGTTATTATAAAAGATGTCCAATATCTAAAGATATACTCGTGTGGAGTATTGCGTTTAAAAATGGAACACAAGGTACGAAGTATTCGAAGACGAGACAGTCTGAAGTTTAAACTGATGTCCCCAAGAGTTCAGACTACGTAGCATTTTAGGAATGGCCCGCATCGAGGCTTACGGCTTACCATCGCTTATTTTGTAAGTTTGGAGGCAAGTGGCCGGTGAGCTTAATGTTCTTTTAATATGACTAACAGTGGAGAATGGAGTCCTGCAATTTGTAAGTTCCAATTTAGCGGGTAGGAGCGAAAAAAAGCCATTTGGCTACCGCCGTGTGTGGCGTAATGAGAAACTAATTATTTGTCGTAGTTTGCCTTTTTTGGATCATTTTCGGCAGTTAATATGTTTATACTGCTGAACGGGATTTTCACACGGACTGCTTCTTGTATGCGATGAGGTGGTGGAGGCTTCTGGGCACGAAGATAATGAAAACGAGTTATTTAGAGTTTGCACACAGTTGTTGATTTCGTTCAGAGACAAGATGAGACGAGACCAATACACCCACATTGTCTCTCTTCTTTATTCTGTACTGTTCAATCCTTCAACTCCATCATATCTTAAAGATTGCTTTGAAATGCTGCACTTTACTCATGACCGTACTCTACGGTCCTCTGAAAAATTTCTTTTAGCAACTCCATCTCACAATACAAATTTTTATGTTAATTCTTTTATGTTAATTTTTTGCTGTTAAAGCTGTCAGATTGTGGAATAACTTGCGTAGTTGTTCAAAAGATAAAGGTGGGCCATCCCGCCCAACTGCCATATAAATGCATTAGGTGTTAGTGACGTAATGATAGCTTTGATCTCAATGAAAACTTGCACAAATCTTTATAGACGTTTCCCTTCCCACACAGTACTCCAACCCACCGGCTTCTGCAACACCATCTTAACAGCCTGTATAACTGAAAACCCAAAAAACTTTACTACAAAATCGCAAAAACACAGAAATCGCAAAAAAACAGCTGTTCGCATAGAAAAATTCGCCGAAACATATGAAAACAGCTGTACATTTTTCACGATTTCAGTGTTGTCTCAGTAAAAGTTGTTCGTATATAATTCCATGCTTTTCAGCGACTAAAAAGCCATCCTGTATATTGATGTTGTTTGTGGTTATACAGATAGGTACACAAGTGCTTATCTACGAATAAACATTCATGTCAAGACTCATTCATCAAAATCCTTCACCACAATACTGTAACCAAATCATCATTTTATTGTCCCAAATTATACAAATAAGACATTACTATACACTTACGAAATCAAAAGTCAAATATATATTGGAAGCTAATGGGCTAAAATGTGATGAATAAACAATAACGAACCAATCCAATTCGGGCCAGTAATACTGCGACCACAACTTCAACAATTGATGGGAATTATAGGATTAATGATAGAAAAATGGCCGTCGTTAGAAAATATTTGTTGGTGATTGACATTATGAAATCATGAAATTACCTAATAAACATTAAGAGTATTAGTTATAATGATATATCTAACTATGTTTAGGATAGATTAGAAAATCAAGTACAATAAAAGTAGATTATTATTTTTTATGAGAGTTGTATGAAGATTATGATATACCTAAGTGCGCTGATTCAAATTTTGTCTTGAACAAGAGTAAAGGTTACTGGAAAATACATTTTTATTTTCAATAAATGTAAACAAAGAAATTAACAAACAGTTTTAAACTATATATATTTCAATTCCATCAGTCATCATCAGGCGAATAGGAGAAAATTATGTCATTTATACTTAAAAATAGAAAAACACATTTAGAAAAACATCCCAAATCAATAGGGATTTCACTACAGAAAACATTTTTCTATAGTATTGCGTCCCACTAAAAGTTTTGATTAGAATAAAATCATAATTATAATTTTCGTCAAAATTTAAATTACAATGTTAACTTACACAAATTACTGTCCACTTTTACTGCATTAAGCAAAAATAAGTTATATTTCCTAAGTACGGAGACAATTTTTTTAAAGACTCCTCTGGATTCATTCTCATCCATTAATTTTTTTTTCAATGCAAGTGCTCGTAAAGGCTCACTTTTTATGCATCAAAACCGAACAGAAAGTCGATTATTTTGACCTAGGGCTTTATTATTATTATTTTTTAAATTTATTTACAATGGTTGGCTAACCTGCAACCTTTCCTGTGTACCATAAATTTTATACGTTTTTTTCCACTGTTTAGCGGCTTTGGATACAGTGCTTTTGAGCCAATCATAATTTAAAGTTCACAAGATTATATTTGTTTTATTTCCTCACACTATGCATTGAAAAACGTAGTATGATACACGGGCGTAAGAGCAATAAATTACTCGGCTACGCTCGTGTTTTAAATCGTCCTCGTAATTTATTCCTTTTCGCCCTTGTAGCATAAACTACTATTAAAGGCTCCTATGGATTCATTCTCATCCATTCTATTTTTACGGTATTATATTCTACGGTATTGTAAAATAAATTCACTACACATTTTTCTGAGAAACATATTATCTCATGCCTCTACGACAGGGGAAGGAGGCAGTGGCGGCGTACAGGGTGGGGGTGGTCCGACCCGGGTGCCAAGCACCAAGGGTTGACAACTCACTCGCGCTAGAAGAACTCTCCGAAATCTCACAAAAATCTATGATGAATTTTTTGCACTGGTTGGTTATTCTCGCAATATTTTCCACACTTTGTTACTTCTGTTCTTGTTACTTGTGTAATAAATGCCGTATGATGATAATTCTACTAAGTAAAACTGCTTAAGGCGATATGCGAAAAAAATACGGATGTTTCTTTTCTGTGTATTTGTACACGGACACACGTACACGGAAAATTTTAATAAATTTCTGGTATATGCATTTCGACTATATATACTAGGGTTTTGAAATTGGAAAACATGTTTGGATAAATTTTGCTCGATAGAAATAATTGTTGAAATGAGGTCTTCAAACACACTTTTTCTCCTCGTTTGACGAATAGGAACCATATACAGAATTCAAACGTATTTTATTATGTTTGTTTCAATAATATCTAGAGATTTGATATTTAAAATTTTGCTAGCTATTTTAGTTTTTTTAATAAAAATATAAAACCAACTTTTTCTTTTTTGCCCTGAATCCGCCCCTCGCGCACTGCGCGATTTTTCGCTTGGAGTGACAGTGAGAAAAATAAAATTCGCATAGCCTCTTAAAAGACATATAAAACATGTTATGAATACGCGCAAAAGGTTTTTATTTTAAAATCTTGATACATTTCTGTACAAAGAGCTTCTTAAAATCACCCGCCTCCGGCCATCGCAAATTGTCGCATATGCCAGAATTCCAATAGATTAATTTCTAAAAGATTTTTTTTCATTTTTTTTTAAGTGAGAATACGCCTTTTTTGGATATAGTTTTCATTATTTTGGTATATAAATTAACCATTATTCTTTATGATTTTTAAAGATTTGTCCGATCTGACGTCACTTGAGAATTTTAGACATTATACTGATTGTGATGTTTGGTTGCTTATAAATAAAGTGGTCTATCTGTGTCTGTCTACTCATCTGTCATCCAGCTGTCAAATCAGTCTGAAGCAAATTATTATAAATTTATCTCGATAGAAAAGGTCACATTTCTAAACAGCCATTTCTCAAGTGACGTCACAAGAACACAGCAGCTTTTGCGTAAAAATATTTATCATTTTGAGGGTTTTAGACCACAAGTTCTAAAATGCTTATTAATCCTAAATCTCGAAATGGTTTTCCAATTAACACACCTTAAAATAATTGAATCTAAGCGAAATGCCTGGGACATTATTTTTGACATTTTACGACTGAGGCGCCACTTGGAAGCCGCCAGTATTTCTTTTGAGACTCATTATAAAATGAGTTTATAAAATATAAAATTAGTCTAGCAATGTGTCTTGAGATTTTTTTGACTATTTGTGTTTCGGTGCCTTCGTGTGAAAGAAGTTTTTAAAAATTAAAGTTAATAAATTCCTACTTGAGATCCACAATGAGCCAAGTGCGACTAACAAATCTTTCCATTTTGTCTATTGAAAAGGACAGGAAAGTAAATTTTGACAATGTGATCGAGTATTTCAGCAAAATATACCTAGTCACGTAAACACGTTTAGTATTTGTTGTTTTATTTTGAGAATGCTCAATAGAAAACCGACCCGGGTGCCAGTGCCAAACCATGCTATGCCGCCACTGGTAGGGGGTAGGTATTAGTAGGTAAAGACAACAGCGGGTCTACCCTCAGAATAATTCCTTATTCTGGGGTCTACCGCATAATGAGCGTTTTTCTCGTTGTTTTTTTTTTCTTAGTTCTTAGCTTTCCTCCAGATGTCGCTGTCCATGTCACCATAGATAAAATATGTTTCGTAGCAATCAATGTCAAAGTGGTTTTTAGTTTGTTCGGAATCTGTGCAAATTTTGTCTTTGATTCTGTTGCTAAAGATGCGACAGTGCCATCTAGGAATCTTATTTAACACTAAATTTGACACAAGGAAAAACGCTCATTCTGATTTTCATCAACATCAACTTGATATTGAAATTTGTCGTGCGTGCGACGACGCCCGCCTAACATGCCATCTCTTTTGCACGCGATGAATTTCGCATGCATTTGCTTGAGGTTGATACAAATCAGAATTACGCGGTAGACCCGCAGATCCCAACCACAGTCTCCAATTGAGTAAAATAATCACTTCTATTCCGTGTGCTTTTATCTAGACCCTTCTTGGGTCTTTCATCATGACAAAAAAGCTTTAAATCGGAAAAGCTATTGTTGAGGAATTTGTTTTTATTCGTGTGGTAACAAATAAAGTGGCAACTGAGTTAATACGAGTATAGGAATTAAAACTGTAATGTTATTCTGTCAGTCGTTTATTGAAAGACCTTGGTTTCTTTGGCTATGAGTACCACAAACATTACCAACCCCACACAGAGACCAGCACGATTATCACGACAGCTTTATTTGAGCACCTAACGACTTGGATCACGAAACGCTATTATTAGATTATGGGAAACCCTGGAAAATGGTGTAATAATGCCATAAGTTGATCGAGCCATTACATTTGTAATGTTCGCCCTTTCTACGGAAATATAATCGGGGTTCTGGTAAATGGAAACATGGAAAATACTTGTACTTATTCTTCATTGTACACAGAAAAATAAACACTTACAAACATACTATAAACAAATTGACATGTACAAAGGCAAACTTATCTCTATAAAGAGATTTCTTCCAGTCTACCTCTGGGGATAATAGAATATAATTTATATAAATGTAGACATACATACGTGTACATAGATTAAAGAATATATAATAATTATTATTATTTTAAATTGAATAAAGTACCATTAATGTAAAATTAACCTACTGTATAACATACCTACTCAAATATATATATAATATACTAATAAATACATTATAAATATACATTTATGTAATAAAATAGACTATATAAATAAATACCCAAGAAATAAAATGAAGTAGGCAGTAGAGCTGATGCCGGGCTCGACTGTGGAGGTACCTTGGAATCCCCCTCAAAGTAATTCGGGGGAGAGTAAGAGGACAGCTCACAGGCAAAAAACCAGGAGGCCTACCATGCCTGGGACCGATGGATGGCGGTATATCCATCCCTAATAGCCGGGCCTTATATGGAACAGACTGGTGATGGGCAGCGGCGTCACTGGTGCGAGAGTTCCGGCACCGCGCTCACCAACCCACCTGCCCAGAGTGCCCAGCATGTGTGAGTATGGGCAATTCTTCCAGGATGACCGCCAGGAGTGGCAAAGTCCTGGAAAGGCTTATGTCCAGCAGTGGACGATCTAGGCTGATGGATGATGATGATGGATGAAATAAAATGAATTAATGAATTATGAAAGAGACCTACGACAGTGACAAAAAAAAAATTGCAGAGACTTTTTTCTGATCTTTATATAGATAGGAAGAGCAAAATTCATCTGATATAATCGTAGTTTGGTGTAACTGTTTTATGAATATTTTAAAAATGTTATAAAACATTCTGAGACTGTAGAAAAAACGAGGGTTCCGTCAGTAAAACTAATATACTATATTTGACTCTTCGTTTTGTCTGACCTAAGCACTAAAGTTCAGTTTAATCGGTATTCATTTTTGAGTTAACAAAAGCTTCACTAAAAGAGTTTTAAAATCCTGAGATAATATTTACCCAAAAACAAAGTTATACCCAATATAAAGCTATAACAGTATGTACAAAACCATGCAAACCGGCAAGGAATGGGACTCGAAAAAAAAAGACAAACTATCTTCATTATGCTAACGTCATCAAACCTGAGCATCCCTTAATAGATCATGTCATCATCTCATGACTTTCATTGACCATCGCATCTTCAACAAGAAACATCACAATCATCATCATCATCAATAAAGGAACATCTCATTTCATTCAAAAGACATTTCCATAAGCGAAATGGGCTTCCAATAACATGGGCTAATAAAGCTTTTTATTTTTACGATATTTCTTCATACATTTACATCAACAAGCCCGTATTAAGGCAGCGGCCGTTTTAAGAGCGTTTGCTTTTGTCTCTGTCTTTTTTTTTACGTGTAAAGAGTAAAAAAATAACCACACCTTTGCACTTTTTCAATGTTTTTCGTCGTTATTTTCATCATATTGCTCTTAAATAAAAATTATATCGCGTATAAACGCTCCAGTCATGTAGGAACTTTCTTTTAGTAAAGAAATCATAATATCAAACCACTTATTTATACAAAGAAGTAGGTAAATAGAGGAAAAAGTTACTCGAAAAAAGGTAAATTTGCGAATTTATCTTATTGAGACAACTTTATCAAATCGTGTTGCCATCGTATACTATATCCCCAATAATATCAATATATGGCCCTAGATTTTAAATAACTCAATTGTTTACTACTTCTGTCCCTACACAATTGAAGAATACTTAAATAACTAGAATATTAAGATTTATAGATATAAAAGAAAGAAATTGTATTTACCTAGATTTTAAGCACAAATGCATGCCTTGTTTATGATACTTACTTACTTAAATATAAGATGGATGTGTTTCTTTATATCCCATCAGTAATAGGTAATTACCTATATCGAATAAGAATAATTGTATTACTAGCTTTAAGTTACTTTGCTGTGCCCGACAGGATCCGTAATTGATTCTATACTGAATGTTATTAAAGACCTTTTCGAACATTATGGTGCAAATAAATTTGAATTGAATTGAATTGAACAACGGTTAAAAAGTTTCTGTGTATAAAAGGCTCGGTGCGTAGTAGTAAAAATTCTACTATTTCTTCAATAGCTTAGAATTCCAAGAAACTAAAGCAAAATATAATTTACCATCATGTAGGTCAAGTCTTTCGTAAAAGTTCTTATTGAATGAAAAAGACGTTTTATAGAGTAGCTGCCCAGGAGAAACAGTTTTCCGTGATATTGCGTGGATTTTACTGATTTTAGCTTGATGGGCATTAATAAGATATTATTAAAAACACAATATTCGAGTAAAAATTCTGCTGTATAAGGTGCTTTACACACCATATACATTTCTAACATGTGAAATCAATCGTCAATATGACAAAATACTATCAGATATATATATATATAGATAATACTAAGAGACAGTAAAAGGCGTTATTTAAGCCCAGATGCGATTGTGTAAGGAAATTGTCATGAAATCGTCTATCGCTATTGCTTTAAAGGTAACGTGATTGGCTAGAAATGACGAGACTCATTACTTCTAGCCAATCACGCGTACTTTTGAAAGCAATAGCGATAGATGTTGAAGTTAGACAATAAGGCATCAGGAAAATGCTCGCGAAAGCAGAAGGGCGAAACAGAATTCCATACCTATTATTTCATGGACACCAATAGAAAACGACAAAAAGTCTAAACCATGTATTGGAAGCTTTTTATTGTTTTAGATTATACATTTTTAGTATCTACCGATTTTTAAGTGTTCGTGAATTCAAAAGCTTTAAGGGGGGCTTATCCCAATTTTGTCTGTTTTCAAACTCATTTTAAAGCATCAAATAGTTATTTTTAAAATCTAAAAAAAATATATGTTTCAGATACATCTTTTGTGCAGTGTTTTTTGTGGTTCAATTTGCGAGACGTTACACTTTGCTCGATCGAAAAAAAATCCGAAACTTTGTCGATTTTTAAGATTTTTTTCGTTTTATGTAAAGTGTACTTAACCAAATTGCATGAAAATTGCAGATAATTAAAGTAAAACTATTGTACTAATAACTTTTGTGGTTACTTTTTTTTTAATGAAAATCGTTTTTTTTTCCCTTAATTTAAAAAGAAAAATTGATTCGCGACTACTCGGCGAGCGGCCGCCAGTTGCCCGCCAGCGGCTGTCGAGGCAAGACCTATGTCAGTTTTCTGAGCCCTGGTTCCCCCTCACTCGTCTCGAAGCTCTGATAGAGTGTACTATCATTATTTAAATAATCGTGTAAATATACATCAAACTATCAGTTGTGTGTACATGTAAATAAAAATCATTTAGTTGTATCTTGCTTGGATGTTAAAAAATTAAAATGGAAACTAGAAATAAGAAGAAAAAAACTGGCCAAGTGCGAGTCAGACTCGCGTACCTATGGTTCCGTATTGTGGATGATAAATTTAATTTACTATTTTTTTTTCGTGAATTTCTCAACTGCTTTATTTTTCCTGTAATCTTTACGTAAACACTATTACCATGATTTTTTTCATAATGCTCGGTCTACCAGTTTTGGAGATAAAGACATACATTTTTTTATATCAATGTATTTTTACAATCAGCTTTTTGATATCTATAATTTGATACCCATATTGTATTTTTAGGATAACATTTTTTAGTTTTGTTTTGGAAATATTTTGAATAATTTCAATCTTTTTTTACATCGTGATATGTGGGCAAATAAATGTTATCTTTGTGCCAAATTTCATGTCTTTATCTTTAAAGGTGCTAAAGTTATGAGGCTGTGACATACGGACGGACGGACAACGGAGTCTCACCATAAAGGTTCCTTTTGTACCTTTTAGGTACTACGGAACCATACAAATCATCAAATTTGAGAGTGCTGAAGATAAGAAAACAATTCTTTGAAACTGCAACGAGATGTTTTATTGATCGTACAGAACAACCAACTTTTGAAATTACGCAAAAAATGTAAACAACTCACGAGTCCGAGTATAACTGTACAACAGTAAAATGTAACAGTACTTACTCTTGCAGTCAGACAGAATGTATAAATATATAATGTACATATTATGTAAATATATAATATATATATATATGTATAAAAAATAATGCGATTGTATCTACGTATTATTATTTTTTTGTAAGCGTACGTATGAATCGTATGTAACTGATTAAATCAAATTTCTTAACTTCAGCTTATCAAATCTTCGTACTGAGCAGGGCACCTTCGCATCGAGACAATGTATAGAGGCAACAAGTACGAAAAAACTCGATAAAAACAGTAATTGGTATTACCAGGTACAAGGACAGCTTTACGTGACAGAACGGCGATTATGTCTCTTTGGCATTTGGGTAGGAGATAATGAACTTGTACATATTGAACGCATTACAAGAGATGATGATTTTTGGATGACGAAAATGGAGAGGAAGCTAATACAATTTTATATAAAATGTGTAATACCAGAGATAGTGAAAGTGATAGTGAAATGAGTTTATTTGCCACAGAACATATAAAAAAAGAAGACACAGTACAACACAAAACAAAATGGCAAAAAGGAGCAAGCTTATCAAATGCTACACGTTGAAGTAACTTGCAGCTCTGATTTTCAGTTTGCCACATATGAACAAAACACAATAGCAAATAGAAGTAAAACATAATAATTAATAATTAAGAATTTTAACTAGTACAATTATACTATTGACTAAGAAAATAATGAATAATAATAATTTATTCATAAAAATAATATTGAATAATTGAAATAATATTGAAAACACACTACAAATAATAAATTTGACAAAGAATTACAAATAAAATAATTACAGTCTATTCCGAAACTATGACAGAAATAAATTTCTATGTTTGAACACTTGGCGATTTATCCATCGCAAGGAGATATAAATTAACATTATATCATTGCAGTATAGAAACGCAGAAATAAAAGTAAATCTGGATGTGAGGAGCTCTGAACCGGGAATCGAACCCGGGATAGTTTCGATAAGAGAAATGTGTATTCTTCACTACCCGATACTGTAACAGGTGACGGTAGGGCATAATGGTCTTTGACTAGCTTTGAATACACTAGCGTCCTCTAGGCGCCAAGTGGCTCACTATAAAGTGGGTATCTATAAATAACATTGCAGTATGGGAAAGCACATCGGTAAATTCACGAGTTGTGTTGAGACCTGGATAGCTTAGAGGTTAGAGCAATCGCCCGGCAAGCGAGAGGTCCCGGGTTCGATTCCCGGTTCAGAGCTCCTCACATCCAGATTTACTTTTATTTCTGCGTTTCTATACTGCAATGATATAATGTTAATTTAAGTTAACAGTCTATTCCATTTACGAGGTTACATTTGACACTTCTGAGAACGTAACTCTGCACGTTTCACATAAATTGAAAAAATAAATAGTCTTTGTTTATGACAGTAAATCACCGTTTGAAAAAACCACAATCAATTCAAAACATTATACAATTAATTCACAAACATAATCAACGTATTTTTTTTAGATATCGTGCTCAAAATAAGTATAACTTTAAAATAAAATAATACTTTACTGCAAATACGCGTTTACGTTCTATGGTTTATTTTTTACTTTTAAACATAGTGACGTAGCTCAAAAATCTCGTAAAATCGGTTAGTTAATCGATTATTCTCTTGTGTACCGAGGTCGTAGGAAATAAAAATCTACTAAAAATATAGTCCACCTCGCAATCACCATGGTTACCATGGCAATCACGATCAGCCATATTGTTTGTCTGTTCAGTACGGTGCAGAAGCCTTGTATACGTTGCGTGCGTGTGTTTTCTTCTTGCTTGACCACTAAAAGAACAGTGTTGGGCAGTCAAGCGCGGGAGTTTGTGGTACGCCTACAACATTACTTTGAATGTGAGTTTCAGAATGGTAGTTCACTCTTTTGTTACGAGTATCAGTCGAAAAACTGTTTCCCAAATAAGTAAGGAAAAGCATGGTAAAGATATACCAGAAGATAATAAATTAAAATCGCCACTTAAGAAAAAAGTTAGAAGGTCGATAGTCACACAAACAGAATGCTGTCGTTGTTGCAAGAAGCATGCTATAACGTTACTGCTGCGAATTGGAATAGTGTGGTTTTACGAACATTAAATCTAAATTTCGCTGATTGGGACCGAGATGTGCATATCGATGCCCTAATAGATAACCAAATTATAATAAATGCGGTGGATCCTACAGACGATGGTGAGGGTGATGACGACGATGGTGACAATGAATATGATGCAACGATTTTGAATAGCGAGCACGCATAAGTCGCATGCTGATAAAATTGAAAAATAATAGTATTTAATCAAATTAAAAAACTTGACTAAGTAACTTTACCTCGTAAATGGAATAGACAGTAATGGATGTCATTCAAGAAAAAATGAGAGAGAAAAGACATGTTCAGAAATGGAATGAATAAAAATAGAAATTTACAAATAAAATAAAACAACAACATGGTAATAGTAAACCCACGGTATACACGCGGGATGCCTATAAGAACTCTGACTTTGAATAATATTTAATAAGAAAACGTGGATCCTTCACCTATCTCAGAGCAACAATCAAGCTATGACACCTCGCAACCGGGTCCTAGCACTAGCACACATACAACTGAACAAATCGTGCGACTAAAAATACCGAGTGGGCGAATTTAAAGTATGAAATCGAAAATACTTCACCAAAAATCAAAAAATAGGTGCGACGAAGAGCGAAGCGAGAAGGAGCGAGTTAGGTTTACATGTAATATAAAATAAGGAGCCGAGCGGAGCGGAAAAAAATGGGGTTTTTTTGAATCCATTTACTCCACTATAACGTCATCTACGTATTTCATTTTTGGGTAAATGTTTATTGAGTATTTGATTAAAATTCTCACTGAAGGAAAACGCGATTGGATGAAATTTTCTTGATAGAATTTAATTCCGAAAAGACCTCTAAATTGTTTTATTTTTTCATGTAATTCTGAAATCCTAACTAATTTCATTGTCAAATTGCATTCAAAATGTGGATATTATGTATTTGTAAAGTCTCCTTGAAAAACGTTTTGACAAAATTGCTAAGTACATTTTATATTAATAAAAAACTGACTTTTTTACTACTTTTCCACGAATCCGTCCCACTCGCACTGAGGGTTTTTTCGCATATGGAGTAACAAGGACGCTAAAACTTTTACGTAGCGCCTTAAAATGAAATTGACACTAAAATAGAAAATTGTTGGCCTGAGAATTATCAACTCAACTCAAATTTGTAATTTAGATAGATAGATAGATAGATATAACATTTATTTCCCAAAAACACGACACATACATACAAAAAACAATTTCAAGTCGCCGTTTACAACATTTTTATTCGCTCACAATCTTTCGCCCACTTAGTATTTTAGTACGCTATATTCAGTATTTTTGACACCATATATTTGAATTTATATTCGCTCATTTAAATACTACGCCTATAATTTTAGTTTTAGTGCCGTCGAAACCTAAATTATTCCAAAGTAATTTAGCTTCTATTTTTAGTACTTATGAACTATTTTGTAATAAACAAAATTTAGTTTTGACAGCTCCTAGATTACAATGAAAGTCTTCAGAGTCAGCTTTGTTAGCTCATATGGTTACCAAGTGTATTAAATATTTTTAGCTGTACTTCCAAATGTTTTACAAGAGCGTGCTTAGATATTGCTCATATGATCCAATGTAATAAACTCCCCTATTTGTACTAACTCGGTTTTTTAGTAGGAATAGTTTATGTTGGTTCATTTATCGGAATCAATTCTTATTAGTACGAAGTACAGTAACTGGCCCCGAACCTATTTTAATGTACGGCGGTCGGTGGCGAGTCACGTGAGGTCACGATTATAGCCGCTCAGTTGCATCGTAAATAAATACGTCGCGATGAATTGGCGGGGGCTGAGGTAGCGATAAATACCTACAGGTCCCGGATAACCTGCCCTTAAGTGCGTTTTGTTGCTGTCCCTACAGTACTCTACATCGATGCTGCACTCTGCGCACCACATCCGGCGCACGCGCACAAAAAGCTCAACTGCGCATAATGGCGACGGAAACCTCAAATAGGGCCATTTCTTCTGCTACTGTCATTGATAGCACAGCTCGTTATAAATAATGTGTTTATCTTATAATACAATAGATATGTAACGGCTTCGTTTGCATGGACCTTACTTTATACCGATGAGAAAAACCTTTCCAAGTATACCTCTACTAATATTTGTACCTCTAAGGATTTACTAAGCTCCTATATATCTTAAGAGGCTATGCGAATTTTATTTTTGTCACTGTCACTCCAAGCGAAAACACGCTCAATGCGAGGGGGGCGGATTCTGGGCGAAAGCGAAAAATGTTAGTTTTATAATTTTTATAAAAAAACTAAAATAGCTAGCAAAATTTCAAATATCAAATCTCTAGATAATGTTGAAACACACCTAATAAAATATGTTTGAATTCTGTATATGGTTCCTATTCGTCAAACGAGGAGAAAAAGTGTGTTTGTAGACCAAATTTCGACAATTATTTCTATCGAAGAAAATTTATCCAAACATGTTTTCCAATTTCAAACCCCTAGATTATATAGTCAAAATGCATATACCAGAAATTAATTAAAATTTTCCGTGTATTTCATGAAATACACAAAAAAAGCACCTCTATTTTTTACATAGTTAATGTAATAATTTAAATTTTTCCTAGAAAAAAGTAGCTAGCAAACAGTAAAGCTCTAATCAGATTCTGTTGACTGTTTTACATGATTCCACACATAACTCTTTTGAAAAAATATTCTAGGGTTACGGACTCTTTAGTATTTTTTTCTATTTATTATTAAATGTTAGAGAGGTCAGGGTTCAATGAGAATAAATTTCTTGGAAATCAGTGTCATTTTTGAGAAAAAGTTGATATGATCTTTATTTGCTAAACCAAGGATAGGTTTGTATTTTGATGCGCTTGACATGTCATTTGCTAAAAATTAAGTACATGTAGCAAATTGCAAATACCTTAAGAGCGGTATCGCATCCGGATTGTGAAATACCCGCCTTTTTCTAATTAATCGAAACAGAACACTTAAATTCAAAATTCACTCAATAGTTATTCAACAAAACCTCGTTACCTACTTATTATGCATTCGCAAAGTTTCCATTGGTTTCTGTAAATTGGAATTAAAATATTTTCTTTTCAAAATTTTTGAAGACCTTATTTACGGAAACCAATGGAAACTTTGCGATGGCAACATACACAATACAAAGGTAATAAGGTTTTGTTGAATAACTATTGAGTGAATTTTGAATTTAAGTGTTCTGTTTTGATTAATAAGAAAAAGGCGGGCATTTCACAATCGGGCTGCGATACCGCTCTTAATAGAACCTCTATCAAGCACGACCTAGGCTTGACAGAGTTACTTATTGAACGTTCGTTCAGTGATCAAATCACCATCAGTTACGGGTACGGTTCACGAGACTCGCTTCTACAAACTAAGCCGGCATTGTCCAGGTCCCGTAGCACATTGTTTAATCGCAGGTGCGAGGAGCGTGACAAACTATTTAATCGCGAGTCGCGGTTATGTCCCATCCAAAAAACGCGCGAGTGTTCACGTAAACAGACGTATTCAAAGCAAAAATGGAGCGTGAAAGTTTCGATATCGATGTTTTTATTGACGAAACAGAAAATTTACAATTAGTATATGACATCTATTGAAAAGTCATCGGTAAATTATGTACCAAATGATAATAAGTTTTTTTTTTATTTTTTTCATTTATAGTGATGCTTTATATTGAATACTAACCGAGTTCTACACCAAATATTCGCTCTTATACGCGCGAGCACTGGCGTGAACGTTTCGCCTCATCTGGGCAAGGTCTAAATAGTTAATTCAATCCCATCAAAAACATAAAATGTACAAAAATGGCAAGTCTCGCAACGCAATCCTTCCACCGTAGAAAGTTGTGAGATCTTATGTAAAGCCAAGTCTGCTATTTTAGTTTTTATGGAAGCACCTTTTCATTTAAGTTAGTATGGGAGCACCTTTTTAACAAATTTATCATTAATTGTTTCCTATTTAGTTACCTACCAACATTAAGTGACTTTATTAATATTAGTCATCTTTATTTCTCTAATAAAATATAGTGACTTCGCAATCGCACAGCAACATATACAACATATCAGCTACCTAATACCAATTTATTACCGATTTGAGAAGATATTTCTACGCATCAGTGCTTTATTTGTGCTCTGCGATTGCAAAGTCACCATATTTTATTAGGAAATAAAGATGACTAATATTAATACCGTCACTTTATGTTGGTAGGTAACTAAATAGGAAACAATTAATGATAAATTTGTTAAATAGGTGCTCCCATACTAACTTAAATGAAAAGGTGCTTCCATAAAAACTAAAATAGCAGACTTGGCTTTACATAAGATCTCACAACTTTCTACGGTGGAAGGATTGCGTTGCGAGACTTGCCATTTTTGTACATTTTATGTTTTTGATGGGATCTTATTTCTTTTTGTAGGTAGTCGTCCTTTTTTTCTTCTCGGGTAATATTTCTTGCACGTCAGCTGCGGATTTTCTTAAAACCCACTCCCTTTAACTGATCATTAGGACATACTCCTGAGAAACTAGTATCGGGAAGGACCATTTCATAATGACCACCTAAGAAACTACCAGAGAATCGTAAACGTTTCACTGGCATCCCAGGATCGCCACCGAATGATCCTCTCAAACGGCCATTTTCGTAAACCTCGAACGTAAATTGATACAAAGCGGTGGCTGCCATAAGTTCGGATACGGAACCGTAGGTGGTAGTTTTCATTATTGCTGTCGAGTACATGTGTCTCCACGCTCGTCACACGTATAAAGTGTAAAGACTACCGCACACCTAATGTCATATGACGACTCAATGTTCCCATACATAGAGAATGACAAAGAATGGAACAAACATGAACCATCTCCAGGTATAGGGACAACTAGGTGTGGACAAGGATTTTCATTTATGTACAATATTTCAGGTTCCATTGCAATATTCATTTTTACGGTAAGTTATTATTACTATTATCCACAATTAGATGCAACAGGCAGGTTAAAATTTCTTTTGACCATGAAGTGAAAGGCAGGCTTGTCAGTCTAAACCACAGAGTACATTATTATGTCTAAACCTCTCAGAATAATGAGCTAAACCTGGTCTTTTTTGAATGACACACGAGTACATAGACATTTCAATATACCTACATCATAGAGGATGCATATACAAATAAAACAACATTAGCCGCTTTATTTTTCCTTTAATATATTTAAAGCTTTACTTGATAAATAACCTTTTACCTTGATTTTTAGGGTTCCGTATCATTAGGTTCCGTGACCCTATTACTAATCCTCCGCTGTCTATCCATCTATCACATGGGTCTACAGCTTCAGCCGTTATAGGTAGCGCGTAAATATTTTCACATAATATATGTTACATTGTCCTCTATCACGGCAAATAATAATATGGCCCCTATCACAGCATAAAAAGTTCAATAAATGGAAATCCAAGGGGGGTCCAATTATTCGATGTTATTTGTTTCAGCTCTATCTTTATAAAACAACAATTTTGGGCGTATAAATATTAGAGTTCCGTATTCAAAAGGTGCTGATTTGTTTGTCAGGCGCTACCATTTTAGCGCCTTGTTTTTTGTCGCCTTGATGTTGCTATGTCATCTTTATTGTTGGTATTTACCATAATGATTTGGGGTTTCGTACCCATATTGTGTGATGGTAGTACGGAACCCTTCGTGAGCGAGTCTGACTTGCACTTAGCCGGTTTAATAGCGACTTAATTACGAAATGTTGATATTTATCTTCTTAAATAGACTAAATGTGTTTTAGGGTTTCTTACCCAAAGCACAAATTATTAAAACAAAGGCTCTATCGTTAGAACGGTTATACATACAAGTACCTACAAGTTGAAAATTTAGGCAGACTACTTTAAAGTAAAATAAGAAATAAGAAAAATTAGGGTTCCTTCCTAAAAAGGTACCGAATTGTTTGTCAGGCGCTACCGTTTTATCGCTTTGTTTTTTGTCGCCTTGATGGTGCTATGGCATCTATGTTGTTGCAATTTACTTTTAGGGTTCCATACCCGTATTGTGTAGAGGTACGGAACCCTTTATGCGCGAGTCGGATTCGCACACTACCGTTTTTTTAGTGACTTAATTACGAAATGTTGATATTTTCTTCTTAAATAGACTAATATTGTGAATGTGTGGAACATTATAAACCACCCTTTTCAGGGTGCCTTACCCAAGGAACAGATTATTATAACAAAGGCTCTATCTTTAGAACGGTAATACAACATACAAGTAAAAGTTTAAACTTTGGGCAGTCTGTAGTAAATACTTTAAAGTAAAATAATGAAAATTTGGGTTCCGTACTAAAAAGGTACCGAATTGTTTGTCAGGCGCTACCGTTTTATCGCTTTGTTTTTTGTCGCCTTAATGTTGCTATGGCATCTATATTGTTGTTATTTACTTTTAGGGTTCCGTACCCGTATTTTGTAGGGGTACGGAACTCTTTATGGACGAGTCAGATTCGCACTTTACCGGTTTTATTTTTTAGTTTTCGCACTTTAACTTTAACGTAGAATTTTTCGTTTTAGGCGTCTTTAATGCAAAGCAGCATACCACCAACGTCATCTAGTGTCATACAAATTTATAGATGCAGCTGGAAACATACATTTTGTATAGACTTTGTATGGAAATATTAAATTACCAACCGCAAATAACATTTTTCTATTTTTTTATTGCAATGTACACTTAATACTTGCCGCATACAAAATTTCAAGTTTGTGGGCCTGCTAAAACACCTTTAGACTTTTGATGATGTGTCAGTCAGTCAGTGACAAAATAAGGGAACTTTGACTTGAGATATTTCGTAATCAAATATAGGTACAAAGTTGTAATTTGGGGTCAGAAGTAGGATCAGTAAGTACTCTTGGTTCCTGAAATTTCAGACTTCTAGCTTCACCCACAACGAAGATACAGGGGGGTTGAAAGTGCCGTGAGTTGCTTCGAGAAAAGGATGGTACGGCCGTTCCGCGTTTTTTCTGCGAGACTTTGCGGGGGCACTACCGTGCCCCCAGATACCGATCTCAGCTCTATTGGCAGAATAAATCGATTTAAAATATCCAACACATAATTACTGATTATCTTGAGAAGTGACACCCCTTATTTGATTTGCAAAACCTGAGCTACGACATTAGGTCCACACACACTGATTGGTTTGATGATTCAGAGTCAAGCCACTTTACAGTAGCCCTAAAAATAAATGCCTAAAAAAAGGTTTTTTTTTTTCATTAACGCATTTATTTTTTAAGAGTTTAATCCCATCTCCTATAAGGGTTCAAAATCTATTTTATCCGGCAAATTAACAGATAATTTTACCGTTACCCCCAAAGCCGTATTCGTGCACGCCAATTTACTCGACAAAGATGTTCGAGGAGAAACAAAGCAGAACCGATTCGACGATAACGAAATTTCAAAGTTAGGAACCCTTACGTGGCCAAATCATGAAGGTTTAGAGCGGAAACAATGCAATCCTAATGGTGGTAATAATTTCATAGTCGATCCGTTAACAATATCTGGGTGATGATAAAAAAGTAATCACCTATTATTAGAGCGACGCTGCGGCGGAGATGCGATCCGACTAAATCGATTTAGCGTCGCTGCGTGAAGTTTGTTTAGCGGAACGGTAGCGGATAGGAGCGGAGCAGGGGCAAGCAGAAAAAAGCGAAAAAGCGTGCGCCTGCGCCTCCCGTCTGTACCGACCACTCTGCATTACATCTTCTATACAGCCTTTATTGGAGCTCGGTTAGTGACGCTTAAAGTAAATAACTTAGTTTGTTTTTATTCGTCGTTTTAGCGGTCACAGAGTTGAACGGCTTATTTCTGGTTTAGTTGTTATCGATGGTGATGGTTGAACAGTTTCGTTATTCAGTCATTATACCGACGAAATTTATTTAGTTCTTTTTATAGGAAAGTTGCAACTGAATTGGAACTTTTGGATCAAAATTAAGCGCACGCTAGATGTTCACCTCATAAACAGATTTCGTACGTTGCTACTCTAATATATTCACCAAAAGACTATAAATGTAATAAAACGAAACACATTTCGTGTAGTCGCATAATAATTCCAATATTAAATCGTGTCACACAACTGCATTTACATGAGCAATGCGCTTGATGTTTATTAGGAAAATAACATAATGACTGCTTGATTTTATCTATGTAATAGTTTCAGATTAATTCCGTGCCTAGCTGCCATCAGAGACACCATTATAATGTTACCTAACCTACCTGCACATTTTTATAGATAATCACAAAATCACTAAACTAGAAACTTGTAAATCTTGTAACCCAATCTACCTACAAGTATAATGTTTTACACAAAAATAGTCACTAAATAGTACACGATGTTACAAATTAACGCTCAATAAATTCGAAATTTCATAGGCTAATTAATAAAAAATACAACCATGATATTTATTTTATGCAAAGTAAAGAAATAGTCGGTTTTCTTCACACATATACACTTTTTACACAAAAGAGGTCCCCAAGTATTGATTATTTTTTGGTGTAGGGATCAAGTGAATCAGAGAGATATTTATGGTAATTTGCATTCACTTGAACCAATAAAACTATTAGAACTTGTTTTATTAACATTCGTGATATTTTTGAGATAATTTGTTCTACTTTACTCTCTAAAACCAGAAACCAAATAAAGCATTACAATCAAACCGCTATCAGCACACATCTCATCAAGGCCAGAATGAAAATGTTTCCAAACATCCGTGATGACAATCCCAACTTCCGGACCACACCGACGGACCACTCTCCTCTGTTATTAAGAACCGAAACTGAGATTATTAAAGATCCGGACACGTGACGAAGACACACAAACCGCAGAATTATTCCCGACACAAGAAAAGAAAAAAAAGCTACCGAAGACGCCTTGTCATTAGCAACTTCCGAAAAGGGGAGCCACAGCTCTTTTTCTACGTCTAGCGGTCACCTCAAAGAGACAACAAACTGACAAATTTAACCAACAAACAATGATGAGGAAAAAAGTGGCAGAAGTGTGTCCATCGGGAATTTTCGGCACAATGACCCAAACTCTTTGTGGCATATTGCTTTGTTTAAAATTAATGCTATTATGACTTGCGCTTTAAATGTATTAGTAATATTTTCCAGGGGGGTGCAAAAGTTAAAATAATTAAAATAGTTATACTCTGTTGGTGTAGCGATCTCTGTAATTTGCTTCTTCATAATACCAACCATAGACTTACCAATAGACTTTATTGGTCTTCCTAACCTATACTTTTGTTGCATATTTCATATGATATTTACCCTGTGCAGCTTGAAAGCGACCAAAGCAGCGCCGCTCTTAGCAGTGACAGTCGCTGTGACCGAAAACGGCCTTGAATTGATTGATTGATTGATGATATTTATATACATGATAGATTATTCATGAAATCATCGTGTCACATCATATTTTCTTGCCTTCTTTATCTTTACCAAATTTTTAAATTATTATTGTTGTTTACTCGTAAGTGTCAAAACCCACCAGGGCGTTGATAGGTTTCTAAACTGAACCAATTAATTTCAATTCATTTCAAAGCTTCTGTCTTTCGATTTCAGTTATTTTTCTCAGCTATTTATAACTTTATTCACATGGATCAATATTTTACAATTTCTATATACTAAAAGTTTTGTTGTACTCGGAAAATTAACAAATCTCTAGTCATTTTTCAAACAAATTCAATCACCCTATCATTTGGGACTAAATTCACCGTCACTTGTCACACAAAATCGCCGAAATAAATTAACTAATGTGTATAAAGTGGTTTCGCTCGTGACTGACCCAAGTTCGTACCCGTTGTCTGTCTGCCAGCTCCGACCCAACTTGATATTTTTTGCCAATCTGTCTGAATGTCTTAAAATATTGGCTCTGATAAAGCAATAAGGCTAAGTAATGAGGCATTTCCTGAAAAGGCAAACCTGTTCTCCGTTTTCTAGATTTTTATTTATAGTCTCCGTAGAACAGGATTTGGCGGTGTTGTAATACTTTTTATAATATTTGTTGACATCCTAGAAAATTCCAGGTGGAAAAAGTTCGTACTAATAGAAAACTAGAAGAACCCATAACGCTATTGCCGATAAATTAAAATTTTCAATTAAGCTTTCATTGTCATTTACAAATTGCTCTGGTCATACAGAAAGGGCTATTGTAGAGCTAGGATAATAGGAATCACGACCGCTATTAATTAGACATCGCAAATAATCAATTGGCACCCACAAGCAATTACGCCTGTTGAGCGAAGCATTCGATACTCTCGACCACGACACCGGGTAATTATATTGGCACGCACTAATTTATTGGTAAATCAAATAGGGCCAGTTTATAGTAAGGAAAGTAAGGGAAGGTTGCCGAACAGGCGGAGTGGGCTGTGGCCGGCGTGGCCACCGAGTCTATTGGCGGGAGTGCCGCAGGGGCGGGGTCTCGGCCCCATGTTGTATTTGAATAATGGATGAGTCTCGAGCTCACCTCGTACAACCAGTTGTGCGCAGCCGCAGCCAACGCAGCATCGCACTCGCCTTCCTGTTCTAATTAATTGATGTTTTCATCTGCCTGTTCGTAATTAGACTCGCCGTAACTTCTAAAATTGAGTGTTTAACGTTTATGGCGTAAAGTACATTACGTGGTATAATTCTACTGAGGTTTCTCCGTTTAATGTCCGAGAGCTGTTCGTAGCTGTTATAATACTAATCGGTAAGTAGACTTATTTTATATCTCCTTAGTTACAAGATTCAATTTCAGCGCTCCAATAAAGATAGCTAATTTATGGACTCAGTTTAATTGCTATTATTAATACTGGAACTAATGATGTATGAAGTGCTCTTTTTATTCTTTGTTCTCTTTTCATCTTTTTACTGTCCATTCAAGTGTTTTAATTAATATGGAGGAAGTAATTTAATTACGTCAATGCATATTTAAATATTATAATCAAGCTCTAAGTGAATTCCTATCAAATAACTAACTTTAGTGAGCAGAAATATTTCCCGTCTTTAAATGCAAGCAAATATGCTACGTATGTAGGCCTACGTACAATAATTAAAATCTAATATTCGGACTTATTATTCAACTTACAATGCTTTAACTTTAACGAGTAATGCATATGCATGTAAAGGATACACTATAAGTAGAAACTTGGATCCAAATGAAAGAACGCTTCAAAACAACAGGCTACACAAAACACTTTGCAGAAACAACATTAACCATCACCGAACAAGCAATAAACGGGAACCGAACGACCAAAACAAAAAGACGAAGACAAAAATATGTGACAGAGGCACGCAGTCGTCCCAAGATAGCACTAAAACGCAGGAGGTTACTAAAACGGTCGTTACAGACGAAATTAAAAGGAACGACGACGAACAAGCAACAAACACGGCTCTAACGTTTTCTGATAAGCTCGTTGACTTTTTTGGGGCGACATAATTTGTCGAAGGCGCCAAAGATAAAGAGCTCGGAGTCCCCCAAGGCATGCGCCAGGAATGTGGGCCGAATCCGCCGCGTTGTAAGCACGCAACCTGGTGATAAAACTGTTGTAACTGCTGAAATGGCATATCAATTTGTAGTAATAGAGTCGTTAGGTTTGATTGTCTGGATTGTTTGATCAAGTTAGAAATATTACTGGTTAATTACATTTAGTTATTGATCTTAATGCTGTGGTAATTAATCAATATGTATAACGAGAAAACTTTCAAATAGGTCTCTTAGGGTTCAACGAGTTTTGTTTATTTTGAAATGAGCTATAATCTCACTTAACCCTTCAAATGGATTCGAGACACGATCTTGCCTGCTACTGCTACCTATTATTTTAGCGATAATGAGCACTCAACAGCTTGGTCCAGGGAATTGAAAAAAAAAATCTCATTAATACAATTGTTTTTTTTTTATTATTTCATTGTATTGTTATAATATAATACAAATGTTGTAATGATATAGTTGCATTTAATCTGGAGATATTGATAAGAAGAAGTGGGGAATTTATAAGTAATAAAAGGAGTAAAATACAAATAGGTGAACCTAGTTCCGTAGTAACCAAATAGTTGACTGGTAATTAAAGTAACCCTTCTAAAAAAGTTAAATATTCCTATTATCTTTACACGTCTCGGGGTTCCGTCGGTGGTCGCGTGATGTCCTCACTAATTATACGGAACTACTTATCGAGTGAACCTTTTAGTGGCTGACGGTGCCAATAAATCTTCAAAATAATCTATCCCGGTGTGACGGGCGGCGACCTTGGATCTGGAGATGGTGTTGCCATACTCAGGAACATTATCTGGATTTAAATCTGGTTTTGATGGGTTGATAATAAATGTTTTTACTGTCTATAACACTTTTTTTTTCTTTTTCTTTAAATAATATTATATTACTTTATGCATTAGAACAGAAAAAAAATACTACGGAATCTAGACAGGTCAAAATACTATCCCGATTTTTATTGTTTCTTAAGCTTAAAGGTATATATATTTTAAGAAAATAATAGCCTGTATAATAGGACGTAGAATTTAAAAGGTTTAAAACAAAAAAAAAACATGCAAGATAATAACTTTCATTATTTAGGCTTTATTTATCAAAATAAGTTTTGACACCAATAAAATGTAGCGGCGGTAGCTCAGTGGTAGAACGCTACTGGCATCTCAATCTTGAGATCCAGGTTGGATCCCCGGTCCGGCATGCACCAGTGAGGTTTTTGGAATTTATGTGCATAGTATTTGTTTTTACTTACCACTTGCCGAACGGTGAAGGAAAACATCGTAAGGAAACCTGCATGCCTTGAAAATATTGTATTTGTGCCCGAAGTACGGCGATAGAGCTCACCACTTGGGATGTAATAATCGTCGGTGAAACGCGTCTGTACCGAGTGTGGATTGTGACTTGCATTTCACAGTTCACACTTGGAACATCTCTGACACCCCCTCGGGGATTCATGTCATGACGATATATAAAGTTAAGTTCAAGTTTTATTGTCGCTAGAATGAAAAAACTTGGTAAGAATCCCTTACCCCTTGGCCATAGCTTCAGACTTCGAGAGGCGCGCCAAGCGGTTCTTCTTGCGACGCGGCGCCGGCGGAGAGAACAAATGTATGAAGTTGTATATAGCCGGCCATGGGTCGCCGCTTGCGCGTCCGGCTTCGAGTGACTTGCGCTCTTTCGACGGCGGTGTGCGGGAAGGCGGGCGGTTGAAACTGTGATCGAGCGCACAGGACGAACCTAGTGTCAAGCGATTTGAGCGAGCGAGCGTGCTATACATGAAGGCGCCGACGAGTGTCGTGGCAGGGCAAAGCTCGTCGCAAAAACCGCCTGGAAGCGCAGCAAGAAGCGCCGCCAGAAGCCTGAAGCTGTGGCCCTGGCGTTAGTTCTTTATAATTATGGATCTCTATTGTTACGAAAAGGACAATACGCAAAATTCAAATAAATTTATTATTGATCAATATCAAGTTACACAAATTATAATTTCAGCAGATAACTTGTATTTTCAAAAATAACCTGTTGTCTGAAAGAAGTAATGATCGATCGGCGCGGAATCGTATCTTAACTTAATATTTTAAAAATTGTATTCCTATCAGTTTTTTTAAATAAGTATATATATATATATATATATATATATATATATATATATAACAGGTTAATGATGACTAAGAATATATAAGGTGATATTAACGGTCCGTATAAGGTTAGATTGAGCACCTCATTTTGCTTCAATCGGAACTGAACTCTATGACGTTTGCTTTCAGTTTAAAATAGCACGCTCTCAGCCGTGGCTGTTACGACCACCAATAAACATGCGCTCAAGAAAAACTGAGTTTTTATTTAATAACTCTACTTCTAGATGAACTTATTAAAACATTTTTAAATGTTTAGACAGGGTATCGGTCACATATTTTTAGTACAAATTTAAAGGCTGCATTATTTAAGGAAGGCCCTTTAGTACTCGAAAAACATGAAACTGAGATTATTTCCTAATTTTTTTCTATCAAGCGAACTTAAAGCTTCGGGGCTAGGCTTGCATTTGTAGGGAACACAAAAAAAATATTTAACTAATTTCACAAAAAGGGTCATAGACCCATGGTATTTGGGACTTACCGAGTCTTCAGTATGAATTTGGGTTCATAAATTAATATCACCTTATATATGTACCTAAAATAACATTATTTTTTTACTTTAAAATGGCTTGTGGCAATGACACAGCCCTAAAAAAATGTTATAAAATGTACTGGAACTTACAGACACAGTACAGACCTTAAAAAAAAACACATAATCTAATTTTGATAAAAACACTTGTACTGTTTCACAATATCATATTGTAAGACAGTACAAGTGTTTTTATCAAAATTATGATGATGTTTCACCAACTGCCGACAATCGCAAGTATTAATCACATAATCTACTTTTCTGAAGAAGAAAAAGATATTCAACTGTAACTTAAGGACTTTACCTCCTAGGAGGAAGGTCTATTTTAGAACGCTGCGCGTGAACAGCTGTTTCAAGGACGGCGCTGCCTCAAAAAACGCCCGTATCTTGGTGCGTTAGGGTTCACGCATTTTTGTTTGAAACTCAAATATTCCCCAAACTTATGTTATTGGGAAAAGTGGTTCCGTAAAATATGTTTCATTTACACCCGGTATATTCTCTGTCTATTCCTCTGAGATAATACCGATATGAAATGACTGACATGAATAAATGTCTAAAAACAGACGATTTCTTTTTCTGTTTTTTTTTTTTTTTGTACATACATTACCTAGGTGCCAGATGGCAACACTAGGGTTGACTGCAGTTATGTCAGCCGCGGGGCGGGGAGGTGGGTGGCAGATAGCAGCGATGATGGCAGTGGCGCCGACGCATGTCTTTATATTAATCGCGAATGTATTAATAAACGCGATAAAAGACAGATACATGAGGGTAATTCTCAATCTGTCAAATTTGTCTTCTCGACCGTAAATAGATGTTTTATCTGTCGAACTCCATACAGTTGTAGCTCGAGTTTTAGAAATCTCGATTCCACTATTTCTTTGGAGTTGCCCCCCAGATCTCGAAGAATAATAGAATCTGTCATGCGTACCCCGTACAATCGGCCACAACCAATGTTACTAGTTTAGTTTCATTTATAACCTTTTCGTCAGCAAAATAAGGACTGCTTTGGTATACCGAGCCGTATTTATAATAAGTAATAAATTAAATAAACAAATTTAATGTAGGGGTACCGGTAAACCTAGATGTAATTTAATGTAGGGGTACCGGTAACCCTAGATGTAACTTTATGTAGGGGTACCGGTGACCCTACATGTAATTTAATGTAGGGGTACCGGTAACCCTACATGTAATTTAATGTAATGGTACCGGTAACCCTACATGTAATTTAATGTAGGGGTACCGGTAAACTTAGATGTAATTTAATGTAGGGGTACCGGTAACCCTAGATGTAACTTTATGTAGGGGTACCGGTGACCCTACATGTAATTTAATGTAGGGGTACCGGTAACCCTACATGTAATTTAATGTAATGGTACCGGTAACCCTACATGTAATTTAATGTAGGGGTACCGGTAACCCTACATGTAATTTAATGTAGGGGTACCGGTAAACCTAGATGTAATTTGTTTCAGGTGCCTTGGAAATATTTCGTAAGGAATTTTGTTTTTTGACGCAACAGTAATCAAAACAATAAAATATTGGTCTTAATTTTTATCGACATTCGGAAATGAAATTCCGCCAAATAACGTTAAATTAAAATAGTGTTGAGTGAAGCAAGCACTGATAATATTTTACGGTAGTAGCTAAAAATTTTTTTCCATGTTCATAAGTTATTGGCATACGGAGATGCCTCTATGGTTACTGGCAATCAAAGTGAGCTTAACGGCATGTCTCGTGACGTCATCTGACGATTTCATACTAAAAGTGATATATATTGCTATCTCTAACTTCGATAATAATAGGAATTATTCAAAAATTCTAAAAGTTTTGTGCTTTGTTATAAATTATAAAAATATACTGATATTTCACTCCATTAAAAAATATTTGAGCTAATTTAGCGCAATTTCTTGATTTCGATATTATTCTCCGAGTGGCGAATTTCGCCAATGATCCTAATAAATCTAAATACCGGTCGTGAACTCGCGCCGGGTAAAGAACCTTGGACCTTGCGGTTTAGAGCCTGATAGCGAAATGACGCGGCCGGACCTGTTGTTTTGTTAATAAACGTGACAAAGGGTTTTCAAAATGTCAAACTGATAAATAAAACCGTCAAGAACCGTCTGGTTCGTGCAATGAGTTCCGTACCCCATATATCAAAGGAAAATTTAGTAAGTTTGTATTACATTAAAAAATATGAAAGAAAAAAGACTCATTATTACTGCAAATGTTCTCTTTAGTGATTTTAAGAGTGGTGCCTCCTAACATAGGTCTTTTCATAAGCCACTACCTATGTTATGTAAACGTGTTTAAATGAAATAACTAAAACTTTTTTTTTCATGTTGATTTTTTTTTGTAGTGCTAATGACGTTTCGTGCTTTTTTATATCTGCTTGAAAAAAATTTTTTTGGCTTATTCCAATGGTTTACTAAAGATACAAAATGAAAACAGTTTTGGTCGTTTTCTAAAAAAAAACTCGTGAAATAAGACGAAATAATGATCGATGAATTTACACGAATAAATTAATGAATAATTTATTTATGCAATATATGGAAACTTTTAATATAACATCACTTTTATATAGCTATACTGTATTTTTAATTTATCTGTTATCCCGATGGGATAGTGCTGTATTATATTTTTTTATATACAAGGTGACTTTTTGATCATCGTCCAAATTCATACTGGAGGCTTGGTAAGTGATCAGCATCATGAATCGATAACAATTTTTGTGAAATTCGTATAATGAAATATCGATTTCCCATAGTAATTCACTCCCAGTCCTGAATGAATCACTATGGGGAGACGAAATTTAATTTTATGAATTTTACGAAAATCTTTGTTTGTTCATGGTGCTGATCACTTACCAAGGCTTAAGTAAGAATTTGAACGATGTTCACAAATTCACCTTGTATATACAATATAAGCTTATGCCATCTTATTTTATTAAACGGATATTTTTATGTTACAATTAAACTAAATAAATTTAAATACAAGACATAAAATTATATTTTCTGCTTACTTATCTACATTTAGATATTTATTTATTATCCGAAATATTATAACATTACAGTAATAGACCAAATCGTTACAATATTATTATGTATAAAATTTTATTTTAAGCACTAACATACTTTCTTCTAGCATTCTCTTCCACACACTCATCACACATCCTATCCCATCTACAAACACATCACACTCTGGTGCTTTAGCGAGCAGGATGGATACCCTGACTGACCAGACTTACGGCTGGACCTAGGAACATGAAATTTTGACTGTTGGTTCCTTGTATGACGTAGATATCCACTAAGAAGGGATTTTAGGAAAGTCCTACCGGATCGGGAGGAACGGGGTCCACGCAAGTAACACCATGGAGCGTACGCTAGTCATCAATACAATCGTAAAAGAGTAGAAACTTGAAGAAAAGTAATAAAAATAGAAAGGGGCCGAAAGAAGAGTTAGAACACAAATCAGCGATTTTTAGAATTCTTTTCTGTCTGTCTGTTTGTTTGTTCACGCACATCTCCAAAATCACCGACGGATTTGAATACAGTTTTTTATTATCATCGTAGTGACCCTGTCCAAGATATAGGCTATAAGGGGTGTTAATAAAATAACGCCCAAGCTAAAAATGGGACAGAGTTGGGGTGGAGCCGCGGGAAAAACCTGCTGTCCTGGCCGTCTGTCCATCCTAAGGCTTATTGTAAAATATGGTCTGATGATATCTAGGACTGGAAGGTGGATAAGGGATCTCCTCAACGGACAACAGCAGATCCTTCGAATTTGGGCTTATTTGATTGTTCTTTATTAGTACTTTGTTAAAACATGGTGACCAGGGTCTGAAGATGGCACTAAAAGGTGGATACGGCATCTCTTAAATGGATAATTAAGGATTTCCGTAAAGTTTGAGTTGACGATAAATTCATAAGGCTAGAAAAATCGTGTTCGTTTGTTTACCTTATTTCCACGAAAATCTAATCAACGCGGGCCGAGCCGCGGGAAAAAGCTAGTATTCAATAAAATAGTAAACGTATAGATGAACTGAATTAAAGGTAAACTCAATTATAAGATTAAGTACCTATGTACGATACAGATATTATTTATATTACATATAATTTTTTTTGATGTTATTGATATTACATATAAAATCAAAACTACATACATGTCTAACTCGCCCACTTGGATTGGAACACCTCTGACACCTCCTCCATCGACCCTTTTGGTACATGCTCTAAGACCGACCCCATGTGAACGTAAGCATGAGTCCCATTGTTTGATGAAAATCTCAAAAGGACTTAAGAGACTAAATTAATAAAAACAAACATTACGAATTTGTGGCGAACACTTTCATTGTATTTTTTTTATCCTTAGCATTATCGCCTAGCTTTTTCAGTTTAACAGCCCAGTAGTTTGGCAGGCAAAGCTCGAACATGTTTGATTACAAAAAGTGACGAAAATTTACAGCTTTACATCGTCAAATGTGTCTGGATGCGCAAAATTTTCGGGCAAGTGCGGCCAATATCGACCATTTAAGTAATACTTTATATTCTCTGATTTAAGGCTCTCTTTGCTAAGAGAATAAATTGTAAAAGAATTTGAGACTCGACGCCCAGGAGTTTAATGTCACAAGAAACAACCGAACTGCAACGAATATTTTCCTGTTCTTATAAGAAATAATATTCATAAATTCCTCCGAGAGTAGCCCAAACAATGTGTGTGATGATTATTGATCACTGCACAAGAACAGACCCGGGAGAAATTCAACTTATCAAATTAATTTCATCAAATCAGGACGTCGGGAAAAAACGAGAACCCCAGCATAAAGGGAGCTTCGCATTGTTCACAGATTTTAAAAATCATCCATAATTAAATGGAATTCCGTTTTTACGGCCGCGGATATTTCGCCATGATATAAATTCCTGCATCGGTGAAGAGTGGACGTTTGAAAAAGGAGCAATTTGCCACCCTGCTCGGTACGACCCACGCAATGTATAAAAGGTCGTATTGGGGAAGATATATAAAGCATAAAATTAATATAAACAAGACGTTTACGTCCTTCCAGTCTTACAACGGAGTTGGAACAGTATGAGTCCATCCGCTGGCAGACACAAAAACTGGTCGAGCTGACTTCCACGAAGCGCAAGCTCGTCGACACTTGACTATGTCTCTTTTCAAGATGCCTTCTTACTTAGACATACAATAGCAGTTAATTACGCGCGTTAGACAGCAATGCAACCATCGCAGGCGCAGCCAAGTTCGCACAAAGTTGTTAACCCGCGCCTGCAATTACATGATTTACGCACATTCCTTGCATACGTAATTGCATACAGCAATTTATTTTCGATGATGTCTATTTGAAAGCATAATGGGTAATTAACATTTAAACGGCAGTGGGGACCCATGTAAAGTAAATAGTAGTTTTAGAATATCGTAAAGTAAAGCGAGCTAATGTATCTAAAGACGAAATTGCTATTATTGATAGCTTGCCCATTTGGAGCGCTGTGCTGTGGCATAAGGCATAAATAACACTGATATAACGAACAAGACATCCAGTTTAATGGAACGTAAATAATTGTTATAGCCTGGTAGTCGAGAGAAACAAATGGAAAGAGGGTGAAAAAAACAAATTGCACGAGCGATCTGTTCTCTAGATGAAACGATCACTGAATGACAGAATGAGAACAAAAATGGAAATTGCAATCGTAGTTTATCATATCGAATGTAATAGTTAATAGGGGAGTCGTGAAGAGTAAAAAAAAATGTGTGTATGTGTGCGTGCGCTGGGCCGGCGCTGCGCAGCCTGCGCGGACGCAGCATGCGACTAATTATGCCATGGGACGATGCTCGAGCAGTTTTTGCCAGAGTCCATGCTTAATTTCCACGGCGACTCACCATTATGTACGCTGTTTCGCGCAGAATTGAGTTTTTAGTGTTGGCATAACTTAAATTGCATTTTTGTCACCCACCGCAGGAGCAGTCGTGATTGTTGGAGCCCGCTGACGGTTTTTGCTCACACGTTGATTACGACTCATGTTTATTCTTTGGTATCTTCATTAGGCCCTTAATATAATATTTTTTACAAGCCGTGCAGCTATAAATGAGTCGATCTGGAGATACAATGGTTGATGATGCAGATCTGAACGAATTGAGTCTTGTTGAGGAAAAAAATCTTTTATGGAAATCGTACTACGCAGATTACAGTTTAGTAGATTTTTGTGACATGTGCTCATTGAATCTAAAAGCCATGTAATATAATATTAAATAGAAATATTACCGTATTAAATACAATTTAATTAAATGACAACCAATCCCGAAGTAGACGAAAAACATCGCGCATCTGTTTTCGCCGCACAGTGTATAAATAATGATGCAGCATTGCGGAGGCACGTTGATTGCCGGCCTTACTTAATTAAATAAACCGTTTCTCGGTATAAAACTATTCTGGTTACTTGTAACTACAAACAAACAACCACTGGGAACATGGAGCCATTTTATGATAATTGAAACAAGAATGTTTGAGTGAGCAATTCGTATGAGAAACGCAGAATTTTCTGTAATGCCCGTGTTTAAAATTTTCTATAAATACTTACATGTTATATAAGGTGACTTTGGTTGATATAGCCAAATTCGTACTGGAAACTTTGTAAGTAATTAATAACAAACAAGGTTCAATGATCCTTTCTGTGAAAATCTGCTCGAATACACTGTACGTAGAGGTATAATATACAGGTATAGGCCTATAGCGACACAAATAATAATACCTATATATTTCGTATTTTGCAAAACTTGGTGGTGATCACTTACCGAGTGTCCAGTATGAATTTAGTTACATCAACTAAAGTCACCTTATGTTCACGCGGGTCTCTTAAAGTGGTAGGTAGAGACTACAGATTTTCATCTAATACGATCCTGACACCTCGTTCGCTTCGTCCACATCCATCAATATATAGTCATACGCCTATTCTATTCCGGGTACTTTTGACTTTGTCCTCCTTCAATAAGTCGCCAATTTGGTCAGCATACGTCCTTTGATGGATCATATCAGAAATGAGGTGATTCGTCAAAGAACCAAAGTCATCGACATAGCCTCTAAGATAAGCAAGCTGAAGTGGCAGTGGGCTGGCCATATCAGCCGACGAACCGACAACCGATGGGGGAGAAAGGTTCTCGAGTGGAGACCACGAACCAGCAGACGCAGTGTAGGACGCCCGCCAGCTCGCTGGACTGACGATCTAAAAAAGATTGCCGGTAGTGGCTGGATAAGGATGGCCGAGGATAGAAAAATGTGGCGTGCCCTTGGAGAGGCCTATGTCCAGCAGTGGACCGATATTGGCTGATGGATTGGATTGGACGTCCTTCTAGGGCGGCCTGTTCCAGCTTTACCTTCCACTTGTGCACCATCAATTTCTTTCGTCACTCTACTTTCATTCATCCCCTCTGTATGCCCAAAATAATTTTCCAGTGAAGCAAATATGGCGACTACTTTCAACTAAGTACCTAAAAATAACCGTTTTTCTCTAAATATTAAAATCTGTTTAAGGGGGTGGCCATGGTTTATGGCCGTTTATTTATTTTCGTGGCGTATATTTGGCTGAATTCTACGCCCCTCTAGTGACATCTTGGTGACATTCCTTTTTAGCCCCCTCCCTCCTCTCCCACAATGTCGCGGGGATTTATTAGAAAGTAGACCAAGGAGCCTAAACCGGCTGGTTTTACCTGGAGATAAAAGTCACGTGACACTTATTCAGACCCTTAGTGACACTGGGCGACAACGTGCCCTCCCCCAATAAGCATCTCGTGATTTATTAACGCCCCCTAAGATGCTCGATCTTATCTACAATACGAACATGCTAGGTGGCAGTGGCGTGCACAGTACATTTTGCTGGAAAAAGAATAAGAAGGTCAAATCAAATCAAATTTATTTATTAACGGGATACCTAACGCTAGAACATCAACAACACCAGGTTTTCAAGGATTTATTGGAAGAAACTAGGTCTCTCCTCATATTGAAGAAAATATATCTGATTTATCGATCTTTTATCTAACGATTACACCTATAAACAACGTTTTAAGATTTATACTTTTGTCAAAAAAAAAAATGTTTTTCCACCCTCTTTTTTTTTGTTTTCAAACGTTCGTTTCAAAAACGCGGTAAAGAGATCAACTTGTTTTTTTTTTATATAATAGGCAACAGAAATATGAAGGGAGTGGTCCGCGGACCACTGGTTAAGAACCACTGATTTAGATCGATGTCTGTGGTATACCATTTACTACGCATTTACATAAAAAACCGCGGAAAAAAAATCTGCTGTTTCATATATTTTGATAATGGATTTAATATATAAATAAAAAGTATTACATAAGTTATTCCAATATTATATTTTGACCAATTTGTGGTCTTCGTCAGTTGAATAAAAATATATTCGCAGTTTATTTTGTGCATACATGTATAAGAAACTTTTAAGCTTGGTTTGCTGGAAGAAATCTTGATTTTAAGATGAGCTCGCCACTGTTCATTATATTTCAGACCCACATTTTAATTAATCAATCTGTGTACAATATAGAATTTGAAAAGCAGCAAGTTGTGTCTGAGATACGACCGTACATTATTTATGCGGATACTTTTGCCATGTGGACCTTTTGCAAAGCTTTGGCAAAAGCATTGTTGTTTTCTTGATATTTACCGTTTTGTACCAGTAACTTTTGCAAAAAACTTATTTTTATCCACGTCCGATACAACACACTTTCTCATTTCGCTATTATAGGGATCTTTCTTGCTTGGAACAATATTAAATGTACTATTTTTAGTAATTCGTCAATCACAGAATTAAATAATCAATTAAATAATAATTAATCAATAAAGAATGGCAGCGCGCGTATTAAGCTTACGGAGTCGTTTCGATTTTTCAGTTCCGTATTCAACAACAAGGAACCCTTTTAGTTTCGCCATGTCCGTATGTCTGTCTGTCTGTCTGTCTGTCCGCGGCTTAGTTTAGAGACTATTAATACTAGAAATCTGTAATTTGGCATGGGTATACATTTATCACTCCAATAAAGTGGTAGAGTAAAATTTTGAAAAAGTTTTTTTTTTTGGAGTACCTCTCCTACACGTAAAGTGGGGATGATTTTTTTTCTCGTATATCCCCTAGTGTGGGGTGTCGTTGGATAGGTAATTTAAAAATATTGTGGGCCAAACTTTTAGTTCCCTATAAACACGGGGCGATTCGCATCAGCAGGAACAAAATGTATGGGCCCTTCTTGGGAAGACCAACTTCCGAGCGTACTAGAAGTTTGGCGCGATCTGTATTAGTCGACAAACTTATAAAATGTACTTGGAGAAGAAGTCCGCATATTGTGCAGGGCAACTACGGAACCCTACACTGCGCGTGGCCCGACACGCACTTGGCCGGTTTTTTTATATTGCGATCAAATAAAAATTAATTCATCATGAATTACAACTAATAACAAATAATGAACGATTAATAAACGTACTATTCTATAATAAGAAATTAATTAATCCTTCGTTAAAAATAAACTTTTTCACGAAAAAGACCCCTGTCTAAATACTCTGATTATCAAGCACTAAATACGAAAATTCCTTGATCTGCGGAATTCTTTACTGAAATCGATCACGGAAGTGACGTAAAGTTCTCAATTGGACCCCCTATCTATCTGAAGCGCGAACAAAGAAGTATTTTGGTATCATTATTTTCGCATCTCAAGAGAGGAGTTATTAAAAATCGAAAAGAGCACAGACTAATAAATCATGTAGACACGTCAATTAGCCTGTGACAGGTCGACATCAGCGGTTAAATTGTTATTAGTCGCGTGTTCTGCGCAAACTCGAAATCCGTCTCTTGAAGTGAAGCGCGCGGAAACAACCAATTTCCTTCACCATTATAATTGATTGGTATAATTGCTTGCGGATTCCCCGGGCAAATAAGGGATTTAATTGTACTAACGAGGGATATTTTGCGATACAAATACAAAACACTGTATTCCACCAAAAAATAAAAGTATTCCATCAAAAATAAAAATAAAGTTTATAGTTATAGATTTTTTTAATTTTTTATTTACAGCTTAATAATTTATCTAACATGTTATCAATAGAGTGACATTGAGGTTTTAACTAATATCATTGATATCTAACTTTTATACAGAAAAGAAACAAGAAATAAATGATTGACGTAATTATTGCATTGTGGTAAATCTAGTTTTGAGCATAATTTCATAATTTCATAATTTATAATCATTAAAAATTTATTAATCTGAGGAGTGGATTTGGCAGTGGATTGGGTATTTTTTTTTTTTAATGAAAGCAGGCCTGTCTTTTCAAGGACTCCCGCAAAAATGAAGTGCTTATAGGAGACCAGCCCCTGTATCTTTAATTGCCAACTGGACTAGGTGCCTATCATCAAAAACATAGCTAAAAACTGAACTTTCAAAATTGCCTTTAGTCGGTATTGAACTATTTACGAACTGTGTCCTCACTTCAAGTGCGAACATATCCTTAGACAATCGGAATTCGATAGTACATCTATGTTTTTGATGATAGACACCAAGTCCAGATGGCAACTACAGATACATAATAGGCCCTCAGGATGGAGACTGCACGGACATTCGAACGCCAGTAGGTCTTCCCTATCGGTCGCTGGATTTTTCGCCACTTGTACCCCTTTCAACCTGCAGTTGGCCCGCAGAAAACCTGTTTTGGGTCCCGCTACCCTCCAAGACAATACACCCGGATTCTCATGACGTTATTCCGGAATAAGTCACTTAACAGCATGGTTTCATAACCAGTTGAAGTGAAAGGATTTATCAGTTAGTTAGGTCAAGACCCAAGGTCAAACTATCCAGGATGCGTATTTAGAGTAATTCGTGGTCGTGTCACCTCCTGGCTCCTGCCTGTACCCGTAATGGAATTTATGTGATTTGGACGTTTTGCTATCTGTCTCTAGTCATCCTGTGATCTTGTCTTCAGACCATTTACGAAAGTCTATACAACGTGGCACAGAAAGGTGTAACCATGTTTGAAGATCTTATTAAGTCAATGGTATAGAACAACTTTTACTATGGAACAAAACCTGTATCTCGAAAATTTTTTTTTTACTGTTTCATAGAAAAATGCAACGCCACTCGGCCGAAATGTATCGAAGGGCAATTTTTTTTTTTGACATTTCAGGGTTGGCTCCATAGTAAAAGTTGTCCTATACCATTGACTGAATAAACTCTTCAAATATGGTTACACCTTTCTGTTACACGTTGTATGTAGCAAAGTTGAGTTTGTATTCTACATATTTTGTATCAAAAACTGACTTAATGTTTTAAGTGTTTTAAAATTTCAAATGATGTTTATATTCAATGATTATGTACCGAAATATGGCATTTACTAACAATTTGAATAATAATATAAATATACTTCACACTTATTAGTTATTATGTGAATTTGCGTGAGACAGAGGCATTGAATAAAATCTTCGCCGTCGCCGCCATATACCTATCATGTCTGATTTTTTTTTCAGATGTATTTGTATTATAATTACATAAAATGTATATATTTCTTTAAAGCTGGTTAAATCTGAGAGCACGGCAGTGCCCCCGCCGAGTCTCGCAAAAAAAAACGCGGAACGGCCGTACCATCCTTTTCTCGAAGCAACTCACGGCACTTTCAACCCCCCTGTATCTTCATTGTGGGTAAAGCTAGAAGTCTTACTGAACCTACTTCTACCCCTAAATTACAAGTTTGTACCTATATTTTATTACGAAATATCTCAAGTCAAAGTTCCCTTATTTTGTCACTGACTGACTGACACATCATCAAAAGTCTAAAGGTGTTCTAGCAGGCCTACAAACTTGAAATTTTGCATGCGGTTAGTGTTAAGTGTACATTGCAACAAAAAAATATAAAAATATTATTTGCGGTTGGTAATTTAATATTTCCATACAAAGTCTATACAAAATGTATGTTTCCAGCTGCATCTATACATTTGTATGACACTAGATGACGTTGGTGGTATGCTGCTTTGCATTAAAGACATCTACCACGAAAAATTCTACCTCGTGATGCTAGATGGTAAAAAGTGTAAAAAAATGTATACCTTTATTTCCGAAAATAGAGCAAGTAGTAAAAATAAAAAATCTTCTCAAATTGCTAATAAACTGGTATTAGGTAGATATGTTGTATATGTTGCTGTGCGTTTGCGAAGTCACTATATTTTATTAATAGGGAAATAAAGATGACTAATATTAATACAGTCACTTAATGTTGGTAGGTAACTAATTAGGAAACAATTAATGATACATTTGTTAAATAGGTGCTCCCATACTTACTAAAATGAAAAGGTGCTTCCATACAAATTAAAATAACAGACTTGGCTTTACATAAGATCTCACAACTTTTTACGGTGGAAAGATTGCATTGCGAGACTTGACATTTTTGTACATTTTATGTTTTTGATGGGATATTCTTTTCTCAAAAACAATTTCATACTGGAAAGACAAGCCAGGAACTACTTCATCCTGGATAATCTTTTAAGTTATATTACTTTCTGGACTATATACTGGCATTAAAGAAAATTGAATAAATTGTGTTTATTTCTTTGTAAGGTATGTTTAGTTTTTTCATTCATTATCATCACAGCCCACATCAACACACTGCTGGATTTTATTTTATAATTGAAATATTTTTTCTCGTTAATTTATGGGGCGACAAACCTTACAGGCCCAGGGCACCAAATCTTAAAATACGCAACTGTAGGATATTACGAAACTAAAAGGTAGTGCTCTTTAGTGCTCTATAGACGTGTTTAATATGTTCAAAGACGGAGAATCACGGATTTAATATGTTCAAAGATGGAGAATCACGGATTTAATATGTTCAAAGGCGGAGAATCACGGATTTAATATGTTCAAAGATAGAGAATCACGCATTTAATATGTTCAAAGCTAGAGAATCACGCATTTAATATGTTCAAAGATGGAGAATCACGGATTTAATATGTTCAAAGACGGAGAATCACGGATTTAATATGTTCAAAGATGGAGAATCACGGATTTAATATGTTCAAAGATGGAGAATCACGGATTTAATATGTTCAAGATGGAGAATCACGGATTTAATATGTTCAAAGATGGAGAATCACGGATTTAATATGTTCAAAGACGGAGAATCACGGATTTAATATGTATAAAGACGGAGAATCACGGATTTAATATGTTCAAAGACGGAGAATCACGGATTTAATATGTTCAAAGATAGAGAATCACGGATTTAATATGTTCAAAGACGGAGAATCACGGATTTAATATGTTCAAAGACGGAGAATCACGGATTTAATATGTTCAAAGACGGTGAATCACGGATTTAATATGTTCAAAGACGGAGAATCACGGATTTAATATGTTCAAAGACGGAGAATCACGCATTTAATATGTTCAAAGACGGAGAATCACAGATTTCCACACAAACAGTTCCACAGTCTGACAGCCTCAACAATAAACGACTTCCCAAACGCTGCAGTTAGGGTTCCCAACCCTCCCGGAATGCCCGGGAGACTCCGGGAATATTGTTCAACCTCCCGAGCTCCCGGGATGCAATAAATTCTCCGGATTTTCTAAAATAAAATAATTTACATTAACGAAATGGATAAATCACGCGAAATAAATAATTTTACGACGAAATAAATTTTGATTTTTCATTTAAGTCTTTTATGATTATGTGCTCAAACACCGACCAACATTACATGTTTCGACAAAACAAAGCAAATTAAAAAGTTTACGAATATTACCGAATCGCGGAATTGCGAAAGGTCGTTTTTTGGAAACCCAAGGCACCACCCATTTCATTCAATGAGCGTTTTTCCTTATGTCAAATTTAGTGTTCAATAAGATTCATAGATGGCACTGTCGTATTCTTTAGCAACAAAATCAAAGACAAAATTTGCACAGATTCTAAACAAACGAAAAACCACTTTGGCATTGATTGCTACGAAACATACTTTATCTATGGTGAAATGGACAGCGCCATCTGGAGGGAAGCTAAGAACTAAGAAAAAAAAACAACGAGAAAAGCGCTCATGCCCACCGATTTTTTCAAATCTCCCGAGTTGGTTCCATCGAGAGTTGGCAAACCTAGTTGCAGTATTTTGTGCAGGGGTTCAAACAGAGTGCGACCGTGCAATTCTGTCACGGGAAAATAGGTACTCAAAACGGGTACGAAGATATTCAGGGGAAAGGGGATCTTTCATGACACAATTAAGTGGGGTAAGAATATGAAACTGACGACGGAAACGAATGAAAAACCATTTAAGCTCACGACGAAATTGAGAGACTTGATCAAATTTACGTAAACCGTAAATGAATCTTATTCCTACATTTTTAAGCCGTTCAGAGGGCCTATTATGTATCTCAAGTTGCCATCTGAACTGGGTGTCTATCATCAAAAACATAGATATTCTATCGAATTCCGATTGTTTTAGGATATATTCGCACTTGAAGTGACGACACGGTTTGTAAGTAGTTCAGTACCCATTAATGGCAATTTTGAAATTTCAGTTTTTAGCTATGTTTTTGATGATAGGCACCTAGTCCACTTGGCAACTAAAGATACAGAATAGAGGGGCAGTTCTAAACTGGCATCAAGAAAGCACACATTTGCGTAATCAATTAACGGAGGAAGAAGAGCAAGGGAGATTTTCGTTTTAAAAGGGAGAAACTTTTGAAGTTGCTTCAGAGAATGAAATGCTCCAGCTCCATAAACATTTCTGCTCATTTCATTGCCATCTGAGAACAATAGTTTCAAAAATTACTCCTACGTTTTTCTCAGTATTGGTCAATGCAACATAATGAGTCCCATAAAAAAAAATAGAGGGCATGACCGTTACATAAATCCACTGCCAAATACGCTTACGATTTATTTATTTGGATTGACGACATTTAGGGCAGCATGATCTTAAAGGATCATGAACCGCAAGCAAAAAATTACTTACAGTTTTCGCCCATAAAAAAAAATAGAGGGCATGACCGTTACACACTCGTAAATCCACTGCCAAATACGCCTACGATTTATTTATTTGGATTGACGACATTTAGGGCAGCATGATCTTAAAGGATCATGAGCCGCAAGCAAAAAATTACTTTCGGTTTTCGTTTTCGGTAATTCGTCATGGCAGTCTCTTTTAAATGGTAAGTGGAATAAATTTACTATATCGCGATGTAGCATATATTATGCAACGCCATCTAGTTTCAATATTTCGCACTAAACATGCATGGTGAAAGTTTTATGGGATTTCTTGGAACGTCTACCGTAGAGTTACAGAAAAAGCACCCGAAGATCTTTAGATATTACAAAATAACACAAAAGGTTTTTTCGTAAATATGATATCCTAGTTTCTGCCCGCAGCTTCGCCCGCGTGGCCTACAGGAAACAAATTTTTTTTTTTTTTCAGAAACAAACATTATAAGTGCTCTCACTCCCTCTGGGAGTCAAGGTGTAGTGCTCGGCCAAAAATGTCAAATTTGAATACGGCAGCGTAATCAGCGACCCCAAATGCCCCTTGATACCGAGTTTCATGCAAATCGGAATACTTTTTGGACCTGTCAAAATCTGTAAAAATTCAATTTTTTTTTTGGTCATGTAGCCCCAGTTTGACCGATCACAATAGTTGAAACCCGTACTCCTTACAATTAGCCGTTCGGGACGGGAGATATGGCCGATCAAAATTTTAGCAATTTATATTTTCGACTTTTTTTTGCCGTCATCTAGATCTCGCCGAGTCCTTGTCTCAGAGTACCATGAACATGGGTCTAGCATCAGCCGTTTGAGAGATACGGGCCTGTAAATTTTTGATACTTTTGGCAGGTAGACCTGGTCGAGACCTTTTCCTAGACACCCATCAACATGGGTCTAACTCCAGCCGTTTGGGAAATACAGGCCGTCAAAGTTTTGACATTAAAAAAAACTGTTTTTGGCACCCCATGGTCCAACCCCTAAGGATGTGCCACCTTCGGTTCCAAAGATATTTCGCTGGGATATAGATAAATATAGATAGATAGATAGATAGATAGATAGATAGATAGATAGACAGATAGATAGATAGATAGATAGATTGTCGATATATAGATAGATAGATACCTCAAAAGGAAAAAATGGAACCCTAAAAGGATCACTTGTGTGTCTGTCTGTCTGTTAAAGCCGATTTGCTCTGGCACACATTGGTACTTTCAAGAATTTTCATGTCCACTATATTAAATTTCAAAATCGATGCCATTTTCGTAATTAACGTCCCAAAAAAAACATAAAAACGACACCCATAATAATATTTACACATTTCAACATTTCAACCCCATCGCACCCCAACAGGGGATGATGATATTTACGTCCACTACATTGGATTTAGAAATCGTTGTTGTTTTCGTAATCAGCGACCCGATAAACCATACAAACGATACCCATGTTGATTTTCAGACTTTGTTACCCCATTTCCCCCTTTTAGGGGTTGAATTCTGAAAAAACCTGAAACACGTGTTTTTTTATTTATGGATAGGAGTACTCCTGTGAAGTCTCGAATAAAATAGTCTAACTAATCTTGTTTCTCCATACAAACTTTGGACACCCGGTGAATTTTGAAAAATCCTTTCTTAGAGGATGCCTACACTATATAAATGCAAAATTTTAAGTCTCTAGGACCAGCGGTTTAGGCTGTGCGTTGATATATTAGTCAGTCAGTCAGTCAGTCAATCAGGACTTTGAATTTTATATATACAGATGTGTATATATCTTAAATTAAATAATTTTAAAAAATCGAACAATAGTGACTCAGATTCGCGCACAAGGCTCCATTTTATTTTTGAGAAGGTTTGCAATATGGAAAAATATGAATCGTTTTCAGACATGGTACCTACATAATATTCAGAAATTCCAAATACCTAACCAGTATAGTTTTTGAGATAGACCCCGTAACAAAAAAAACTAAAATGGAAAACGGACAACTTCGACGCCGACGGCCAACATTTCTTTATTTTTTAAGATAAAAAATAATTATAGTGTACATTAACCATTTATAAATATACGTAAGATGTGTACATATATGTCAAGTGTGAATCAGATTCGCGTACCAGTATGTTCATTCTGTTGCCTTTTCAACATTTTAAAGAGTCCCACTTCTCCTTACCTCCGCGATCGTTATGAGTATACCTTCCTTAGAAATAAGCAAGTCAGGTCTCGCACTTTTAAAAACGCCTTCTTGTAACCGGGGCGTATGGAAACTATTTTACTGTTAAGTTCATCAAACTGTGGAACTTCCTTAAGGGACTTACTATTGCCAAACGGGTACTTTCTAAAGCCTACTACTCGTTTATGGCCAAATGAAAAATAATGAAAAAATGTAGTATGAATAATCAACTCTTAAACAACATATGCAACATTTTTCTTTTTCATACCACCAAAACTTCTACATGAATTTTATTTTTTACTGAATGGTGATTTTTGACCTCAAATTCCCTACTGCTCCTGAGTGGCTTGGCCGATTGAATTCATTTATGCTTTTATAAATAGATAAACTTTATAGCTATAAACATAACATCAGATTATTCTATCGAGTAATCACGTCCAAGTGAAAAGTATAATTTTCTCCTATTTCGCCCTATCAAGGACGCAGCGAGCATCGTAACTGCCACTATGCATTGCGCGCTGATATGAACGTTATTTCAATGTCGTTTCCGTTGATATTTGTAGTGACAAATATCGAGCTGCTAATTTGGCGATGTTAATCGCCTTAAATATCAGTATATTTTTTATAGTAACTGATTAATTAGTCATAGCAAAGCACAAAACCTTTTGAATTAGCGATAGCGATATTTATCACTTACAGTAAAATCGTGTCAGTGACGTCACGATACATGCCACTAAGCTCACTTTGATTGCCACGAAAAGATCATTTTGCTACTGTTTTTAGCTTTTTAAAAGCAATTGAATTTCATAAAAATCTTCAGGAGACAGGCTAATTGCTGCTAGAACCTGAGTGAATGTTAGTTGTGAGTTCGTGAGTGAGTGAGTGAGTGAGTGAGTGCGTTGGTAAGGAAAATGTAATAAAAGTGTCACTATTTAGATTCGAATCTATTTAGATTAGGACCGAATTAGGCCAATAAGCCAACCAATAATAGCCTCTATCAAAAGCTAATAAAGTATTAAACGTTATCCTAATTGTTTTGGTTGTTTTATACAGGTAGTATTCACTGTAACACAAAGTTTACCTGTCTGCCGGTGCCATTTTCTTTTTGAACAACTGCTTTAGATAATCAATATACAAGGTGCTTTTTTGATCATCGTCCAAATTCATACTGGAAGCTTGGTAAGTAATTAATTCACAATGAAGTAATTCACTCGCAGTCCTGAGTGAATCACTATGGGGAGTCGAAATTTCATTATACGAAATTCACAATTATTGTTATCGATTTATAATGCTGATCACTTACCGAGGCTCAAGTATGAATTTGGACGATGTTCACAAATTCACCCTGTATATTTGTACAAATATTAATAAAATTCACTCGAACCGATCAATTATCTACATTCAATCCACAACATTATGTACTTGTGGCATTAAAAATAAATAATTCATGAAGCGAATTCCTTATTTGACCGAAACGGCAACGGCAATCCGCTTAGTGGGCATTAAAATAAAAATGCTTGTTAATATTATTAATTGAGACCGGTCACAACACAGTCCGGACCCAAAGTAACCGTTGAAAATTATAAATTGACAAATCCCATCGAATTTGGGCCGTTGAGGGCTGATAAACATTCTTTGGAAAAGATTATTAAGTATTTATTTTCGATCGAAAGTGTTTTGGGGTTCCAACCATAAAAAGAAAGCCTTTAGACACAGAGAACAGATGACTAACCAAGGTATATTTAAAGTTCGCTGAGCTCGTCTCCTGTAGTGAAATACCAGTATAAATCATAAATCATAAATCTTTATTGCTGAATATGAGTATTTACAATGGTGTTAAAAATAAAAGACACATACATATTCGACCTTGTCGGTATTGCAAATAATTAGAACATGCATGACATTATTCTATTTACATTATATCTATTTACAATTAAATCATGCAATTAAAAATAAAATTGTACATAATTAAATAATTTAACAATACAATTAATTGAATAAAATATCCTTATCATTTAAATAATCGACAACAGAGTAATAGCATTTTTTAATCAATAACATTTTGATTTTGTTTATAACACACTATCACTAATTATATTTTTAATGTTATTAGGTAGTTTATTATACACTTTAATTGTCATCTGTTGGGTGTTATCACTGAGGGCCTTAAGTATTGTAGTAGAGGGCCTATATGTTATTAATTAGTTAATACAAATCACAACACACTTTGCCCAATTACCAAAGTTAGCGATAGCGATATTTAAGAGGAAGCCTTCCTTTTTCAACAGTTTTTGAACGATTGTACTCAATCTACCACAGACGCAATCAATATGAAACTTAAACAAGGTGACTTTTTGATCATCGTCCAAATTCATACTGGAGGCTTGATAAGTGATCAGTATCTTGGATCAGAAACAATTTTTGTGAAATTCGTATAATGAAATTTCGTCCCGAGTGAATCACTATGGGGAGTCAAAATTTCATTTTACGAATTTCACCAAAATTGTTACTGATGCATGATACTGATCACTTACCAAGCCACCGGTATGAATTTGGACGATGATCAAAAAGTCATCTTGTATATATGTTTTTTCAAACCTTTACCTTTACGTTGTTATCGGTACCTAATTGGAAAACTTTCGCTCGATAGATTTTATTTTGACTTGACGACATTCAGAGTTCTCATTAACTAAGATTATCTTTATTTTGCGAAATCCATCGCTATGAACCTGGGGTAGGAACCTCGTTGGCGCAATTGGTAGCGCGCTTGTCTTGATAACAAGAGGTCGCAGTTTCAAATCCTGGCCCGGGGAATTTTTTCAAATTCTTGTCTTTTGGTTTGTTTCTGATTGATCTTTTCTAGTTTAATGCACTCTAATAATATTGTATATTTAACTTAGTATATTTTGCCATTTGAACCATCCAGTTTTTCTCACCTTTATCTTCGGCCTTATCATCCATGTTGAAGCTGGTTCTAAGTATCTATTTCCGTAAATAATTAAATTATAATTAAAATTTAACGAGAAATCGGTATTCTTACCTACGCAGCCATTCAAAATGTAATTAAACTTTAATAACTGACAGCTAATAGATAAACTGTTCGAGATTTATGATAAATCTGATGAAATCCGATATTATTAAAATCAAATTATCATATTTAATTAGCGGTGGTTAATCTATATCTCATGTTTAAACCATGGAGACGGATAACCTACTGAGAGCTGGTTCTGATGAAGACGAGGTAATTATAGTAACTATTTGTGCCACCTTAGAGTAGCACAAGCTGATCAAATAAAATGAATTCATTGAATTTGTAATATAAGCTTCGACCAAAATAAAATGAATGGACGGGCCTTGTCTTTACAATTTGCTTACTCATAACGAGTCTAAGCAATTAGATATAATACTTCAATACCTAATTTTTATTTTTATGTTTATTTTGCTTTTTGCACTTTGTAAATGCACAAGAAGGTATTTTTTCGTCAGTTATTTGGATGGCATGTAATAATAAGCGTACGTGTCACTCTTCTAACAGACAGAGACAGAGATGAAGTGAGAGCCGGCGCTCACTTTACAGACTTCAAAAATATGTACGCTATGGCCCGTCCATTTATTTTATTTTGGTCGAAGAATATAAGTACATAATAATTATAATATAACACGTTAACACATTCAATATTATGTAAAAAAGTAATAGAACATAATTCTAAAATTATATATTATTATTTATTCCTTTATTTTTGTTTTATGCAAGTTATATTATTTCTTTTTGTATATTTCCCCGTACTAAATTTATCATAAAAAACTGTTAGAGACAATTTTTTTGTTAAAAGTTTATTTTATTTTACTTTTTTTGTTTTTACGCGTTAAATTGTGAAATATTGGTGGTCTGTAATCAACACCCTAACACAAACTGATTGCTGCAATCTCAAGTTATGTGCTGTGCATCCGTTGATCAGCATCACAGTGATTGCCACAATCTCGAATAATGTGCTGTCACCTGTTGAGGAGTTCTATGGTGATGAAGCCAGGATCAAAGGTCAGGTGGATATTCTGATAATTTTCAAGTAATACCCTGCAATCAGCATCCTAACACAGTGATTGCCGCAATCTCGAATAATGTGCTCTGGTCCGTTGAGGAGTTCTATGGTGATGAGGCCAGGATCGAAGGTCAGGTGTAGAAATGACAATTTACAAACGATTGCCTCAATATCGAATGGTATACTGTAATAACCAAACTTAAAACGGGACCTACCTGAAAGTACATTCTTCCAAACAAAAAAATAACCATCAAAAATGACAGAGTTATAGAGTAAAATACCCAAAATTACATCACGATATCGTTGTACCACAGTCTATCAATAAGAATTAGAAAAAAGGCGTTTTACAATGTACAATATAGAAGTTTTGCTTTTAATTCCATCGTATGGTCCTACCTATCTATGTATCACCCAAGGTTGAGGAACGCTATACAGTAGGTACGCGTTAAATCTTGAACTTTTCGTGAACGAGTGTTCTTTTTCTAAATAAATGAATATCTTAATAAACTTACATGTTTTTCATTTAGTTTATTTATACTATAAATATTAAATTATTCTTGAAAAAACACTTTATTATAATTAATTCCAGATATATTTCGACTTCTTGTCAGCATCAGTATGGAACTAAAGAATAAAAATAACATAATAAACTAAAATAGTCAAAGTGTTTTTATTAAAATATTTAGATATAAATATGTTCTTTTTCTCATATTTCGTGAAATTGTTTGTTGAAATTATTATAAATAATGTTACGCGAGAATAAGGTATTGTGTCCAACTGGACATGATTAGACATTGGGACACTCGTGCAGTCTATTACAAAACTTACAATGTTCGTTTCGTAAACAAGCACTCATGTCACAATGTCTCATTATATCACAGTTTCACAAAATACTATTAAGATATTAACGACCGACCCATTTGCTTGCGGCTTGCGTAGCAGAATTTAATATGCTACGACGTAGCAAAACAATGAATCTTGATTTCCTATCTGAAGGAACCATCAGAGAAAGTGCTGCGGGCGCACTTTTCGTAATAAATGCCACACATTACATTAATTACAAAAATACGCATGCGTGCCGCGGACGTTTATTGCATAATTTAGCATTACCATACATTTTCAACGATTAATGGGTTACTAGACTACAAGTTATTATTTGTATTGAAGCTGTTAAGAAGTTAAGCGGTTCTCAAACTAGGACCGGAGGTGTCTCTCTCGGTCTATCGGTTTTTAAGTTTCAAAATTGAACTTTATCGTTTCCATCCATCCATCCATCAGCCCGTATTCGTCCACTGCTGGAAATTATGACAGTAAACAGCAGCCAGCCTCCCCGATATTACACCACTCTTGGCGGTCCTCAGTCATCCTCATCCAGCCACCACCCGCAACGTTCTTCAGATCGTCAGTACAGCGGGCACGAGGGCGGCCTACGCTACGCTTTGCTGTACGTGGTCTCCATTCCAATGCCTTACGGCCCCAACGGTTATCACGTCGGCGACACATATGGCCAGTCCACTGCCACTTCAACCCACTGATTCGGCAGGCTATGTCGGTCAACTTCGATCTCTGACGGATATCTTTGTTTCGGATTTAATCCATCAAAGATATCCCAAGCATAGATTTATCGTTATATTTATTTATCGTTTAGATCAATAAAATCAATGTTATATAAAATCATGAGATAAACTGATCTAAAAAGGCCGACTTGGGTGAATCATAAAATGATTTGAAAGTAGGATAGAGTCAGAGATTTTTCATGCGTGCAAAAGAGACGGCATTAGAACAGAATCATAATGTGATTCATGCAAAACGGCCTTTTTAGAGGACCAGAACACTTTCAGGCTAGGTGCGACCCCGATTATCCTAAAACTGGAATTTTTAACGTCAAATGTATGGTTGCTGAGGCAATGAATTAAATGATTAATCGATCAGAAGAAGAAAAAGTTTTTCAGTTTAAATAAAAGTAAATTGCAAACTACCCCTTGAAAATAAGTGATCGGTGCAGACATCTCAGAATTTTATTTATTTTAAATGGAAAATCGAGCGCTTTCTTTATATAACCCTTGTTTTTCACATAAAAAGTATGAAGTACCTTCAAAATAAGGTTATTTTTGTGTTTTTTTTTTATCGCAAGCGTCCAGTTTGTAACACGAAATTTGACTCTAATAAGTGTCTGTTAAAAATGGTCTTACAATAAAAGCTTCAGATTTTTCATGGCACCATAAATACCTATAAAGTGTTGAAAGTAAAGTTTTAGAACCACTGAAGTTTAGGAAACTAACTTATACATAAAACAGCACTAATGCTTGCAAATACGGCGTGTAACATTAGCGTGGCTGACGCGATTAACCGCGATCGACGGATATCGATGCAAAACGACTTATATCGACGCGACGTCGACTCATATCGACTTATATCGACAGGATTACGTCCATCGTGCGGCCGACGCGCCTGACGAGCCTCTGTATAGTAAGCTCTGTAACTGTTTATTGACCGCCCACAAATACAATATTATTATCTCTTTTAAATATCGGCACGACATGAATTCCCGAAGGGATTTCAGAGATATTTCTGAGAAATACAGGTCACAGTCTAATCTCGTCCACCCAGGTTTCACCTACGATGGACAGCCCTATCGCCATAGTTCGGACACAAATAATACGCCCACAGTTTATCGTGGCTTTCGAAGGATGCAGACCGTACACATTTGAAGCCGCGACCTCCGGATTAATGTTCGAGATAGACCACAGGCGATAAATTTTGTATCAATGTACCTAAAACACCTAATCCATCCATCCATCTATCCATCCATCCATCAGCCTAGTTCCTCCACTGCTGGACATAAGACTTTCCAGGACTTTGCTACTCCCGGCGGTCATCCTGGAAGAATTGCCCATACTCACACACGCTGGGTAGGCGGGTTGGTGAGCGCGGTACCGGAACCCTCGCACCAGTGACGCCGCTGCTCGTCACCAGTCTGTTCCATATAAGGCCTGGCTATTAGGGATGGATATACCGCCATCCGTCGGTCCCAGGCATGGTGGGCCTCCTGGTTTTTTGCCTGTGAGCTGTCGTTTTACTCTCCCCCGAATTACTTCGAGGGGGTTTCCAAGTAAGATGGTGGTACCTCCACAGTCGAGCCCGGCATCAGCTCTACCACCTGTGTAAAACACCTAAAGATAAGTCAAACTATAAAGTGTAATCGGATAGAAACCTTGACCGAAGTCAGTAAGTTATTTGACCCGTGGACGGCAAGGCCACCCGCGCGGACCGGTCGTGATAACGCCACTCCGCGACGCGCACTATCAAGACAAGAAAGCGCGTCGCGCAGAGATTTATGCGCGTCATAAAGTTGACACATAACGGCCGATAATACACCCGTCATCATTCACGGGGCGTCGGGAGCGTGACTAAACCGATGCCTCACGCTTATTGATACAAGTAAACAGTGCCAGTAATTGAATATTCTCGGAACCATGAATAAATGACCGCGCATATTAATAAAACATTTCTTGGCGAATTCTTTCCGTGATTAATTGTCGAGTTTTCTTCCAGTACTAACGGTAGCTAGATCTAACATTATTCGGCTTGCTTCCGTCACTAGTTCAACACAAAGAGGTTGTTAGGCAGATGGTAATTATGGGTGTCGAAGTGCGCAGGCGCGAAGGGCGATATTTGTTAGTAATTAGCGGGCAACCCGCACGGAAAGGCGATGTCCGGACGTCGCGCGTAATTTATGGTTGCGCGAAAGTTGGACGAGTTGAAAGCGAAGCCGGGAGCGACTGCCCGCAGCTGCGCAGACTGACATTTCCGCGCGAGCACTCTAGGGTTGACTGGAGCTTACGGTGCAACCGCTCGACCTCGCTGCGTGCGCATACCTTCTAGATCGACGTTTTTTAGGGTTCCGTTTAATTTGACCTAAACATAAACCTTGAAATATAGGCTGAAAGGAAATGTAAAATATGTATTCTTTTAAGATATTATACAATTCTGTAAATAGAGTTAAACTAACATTAAAACTACTAGTTGGCCCCGAACTGGAAACTTGCGGACCCCCTCTTACAACGCCATATCTCGGCAAACCCTTAAGGCGATATGTAAAAAAATAGAGGTATTTCTTTCTTGTGTATTTCATGAAATACACAGAAAATTTTAATACATTTCTGGTATATGCATTTTGACTATGTAATCTAGGGTTTTGAAATTGGAAAACATGTTTGGATAAATTTTCCTCAATAGAAATAATTGTTGAAATGAGGTCTTCAAACACACTTTTTCTCCTCGTTTGACGAATAGGAACCATATACAGAATTCAAACATATTTTATTAGGTGTGTTTCAACAATATCTAGAGATTTGATATTTGAAATTTTGCTAGCTATTTTAGTTTTTTTAATATAAATATAAAACCAACTTTTTTCCCTTTTGCCCTGAATCCGCCCCTCTCGCACTGCGCAATTTTTCGCTTGGTGTGACAGTGACAAAAATAAAATTCGCATAGCCTCTTAACCGATTCGGCTCATGTTTGTACTTAAAAATTATTTTTGTCTCATTTACTCACCTACCATATTTCATGATGTTTCGATCAACATACTAGAGTTATCGTCGGACAAACATTCATACATACATCATACACATATTATAATGTACGACGCAGTTCAAACTCCCTATTTATAAACGATTTAACAGCTATAACACTGCAGTAAGAACTCCAATAGGTAGCCTGTCATGCTGGCGTCTGTACCTTATGTAATATATTTTTTCTCAAAAATTATATTGTAATGTTATCATTTCATTCTGCAAAGACAAGGCAAGAAGTACTTCATCCTGGAGAGCTATTTCAAGTCCAGTTAATCTCAATGAGTGTCCAGTAAAAAAAATATATAAAAATCCATTACATACCATATGTTTAATTTTTAAAACTATCCGCGTGTATGATTTTAGGAGACTAAGGAGTTTGGCGATCATAAGGTTTTAAGTGGCCAGTTTAAAAAGAAAATAAAATTAATTGCAATTTCGTGTTCAGGATGTAGAGATATTTGCTACATTTTATAATTGCAATAACGAAAATAGATTAATTTTGTTGATTTTATATATTATAACCATTAATTTAACATTTTATCCTGCTCTCAGTTTAAGTCGAGCGTCGTCTGACAATCAAATTAAACGCAGCCTATTGATAATTACCGGTTTTACTCACTAACGTCCAAGTTCGAGAAAAAAACAAACATGACGTGAATATTATGTTGTGAAAAAAAAATTGTGGTTTGGATGTTGAATCGAATTACATGATTAAACGAATTTCCGCCTACAAGTGCTCGACTCAAAACAAATCTAAGTTAAATAGGGCTTTCTCGTACACCTTCATGAAATTTTGCCCCAATATGAGCAACGTGACTTTCAATATATTAAGTTAATTTAATTATATTTAATTCCTTATCCTATATACCTACTATGAATTGTCTCGTTTTATTTTTAAGAAAATCACTATACATGCCTCGAAAGTTCGAACTTAATTGGCCCTCCTGGACTCGTACATAAAAGTCCTTGCCCTGCGGGTTTGGACTTTTGACTTACTTACGAGTGAAGTTCTTCGAGTCTACTTGAACAAAACGGCGTTTGTATGTATCTATGTACATAATTATGCACATATTAAATACTTTTCAATGCAAGTGCTCGTAAAGGCCCACTTTTTATGCATCAAAACCGAACAGAAAGTCGATTATTTTGCCCTAGGGCATTATTATAATTTTTATAATAATGCCCTAGAATTATTATTCTATTACGAGAAGTTGGCTAACCTGCAACCTTTCCTGTTGACCATAAATGTTATACTTTTTTTTCCACTGGTTAACGGCTCTGGATACAGTCCTTTTGAGCCAATCATAATTTAAAGCTCACAAGATTATATTTGTTTTATTTCCTCACACTTTGTATTGAAAAACTTAGTATGATACACGGGCGTAAGAGCGATAATTTACTCGGTTACGTTTAAAACACTCGCTACGCTCGTGTTTTAAATCGTCCTCGTTATTTATTCCTTTTTGCCTTTGTAACATAAACTACTATAAAGTAAAGCAGCGATGCATAAACTGCTTAATTATGATTTATAGATCTACAAGTATAAGGGCAAATACTAAGCCGCTAGCCGTTAAAGCATTGTAAAACGAATTGACACCTATTTTTCTTGTCATTACAAACAATTATTACTTGCTGTCTTATTACTCTTATTTGACGTCCGTGAGAGTCAAGGCTTAATGTGGCCGCCTGAAATTGTAAATGTGCACCTTTATCCGTCGATGTATAGGGGGGGCTAATTGCAGGGCTCCACTCTAGAACTGAGCAGGAGCAAGTGAGGCCGCTGAGTCTAGTCTAGACAATCGTCACTCAATTCTAAGTTTATTTGTGACTTTTAAGGCGATATGCGAAAAAAATACAGGTGTTTCTTTTCTGTGTATTTCATGAAATACACAGAAAATTATAATTAGTTTCTGGTATATGCATTTTGACTATATAATCTAGGGTTTTGAAATTGGAAAACATGTTTGGATACATTTTCCTCGATAGAAATAATTGTTGAAATGAGGTCTTCAAACACACTTTTTCTCCTCTGACGAATAGGAACCATATACAGAACTCAAACATATTTTATTAGGTGTGTTTCAACAATGTCTAGAGATTTGATATTTGAAATTTTGCTAGCTATTTTAGTTTTTTTATAAAAATTGAAAAATTTACATTTTTCGCTTTCGCCCTGAATCTGCCCCTCTCGCACTGTGCGATTTTTTGCTTGGAGTGACAGTGACAAAAATAAAATTCGCATAGCCTCTTAACAATAAGTAATTTTACTTCGAAAAAGCTTGTTTTATTATTTTACTATATCTATCTAATGAAATAAATATTGAAATATATGTTTTCAATATATTCAAAACAAAAAAATATGTGACTATATGCAATTTAAGACAGACAAAATTATAAATATGAAAGGTACACCGTAAGTTATCTGCAATAAAAACGCTTTTCCTTGTAAAGCAATGATATACAACGTGTAACAGAAAGGTGTAACCATATTTGAAGAGCTTATTCAGTCAATGGAATAGAGCAACTTTTACTATGAGGTCAACCCTGAAATCTCGAAAAAAAAAATTTGCCCTTCCATACATTTCGGCCGAGCGGCATTGCATTTTCCTATGAAGCGAGTGTTTTTTTTTTTCGATAAACAGGATTTGTTCTATAGTAAAAGTTGTTCTAAACCATTGACTGAATAAGCTCTTCAAATATGGTTACACCTTTCTGTTACACCTTGTATACTTCGGTTTTTTCGTTTCACCACAACAGGTTCTGTAGGGCTTGATTTTGCCTCCTGCTCTACCACATCATTATCCCTGCAATAGTACGATTAGTACGTCAACGAAAAGTACCTGGGTCAATAAAAATAATTACGCCAGTTATTGGTTATTAGCACGAACATGTGGAGGTAGTGTGAAATTGTTTTCTTTCGATATAATTATCCGGGATAAGAGGCAATAATCGATGTAAAGAAAATGATACAATAAGACATACTACGAAGAGTTTTAATGGGATAATGCACGAATATATAGTGTTTACAACCCATTTATAGGTTAAGTGGCTGTAATGGTTTGTATGAAACTGGTTTATCTAAAGGATTATTACGAGTAATGGCAATTAGATATTAACTAGAATAGCTCAACTTGAGAAACAAGATTAATGAGTTTGTTACACTTAAGACTGTACATGAGCCTAGAGCATGAACAACGCTAGACTTTCGAGGATATGTTTGAAGAAAGTCGGACTTTCCTTGTATTGAAAAAAAAATGGTTTATTGTTCTTTATCTACGGATTCTACTTATATATAATGTATTAAGATTTAAACACTCGACATGAAAAAAAATTCCACCCTCTTTTTTTGGTTCAAGAACGCGGTTTAGAGATCAACTTTTTGTTGTTTTTTTTTTTTTTCATAATATACCCATATTATGAAGTAGAAATATGAAGGGATTCTACTTAAATCCGATGTTTATTTTATTACTAAATATTTCAGTATGAGCTAAACATACACCAATTTGTTGTTTCGCTGCGTGATCATTAGAATTACGCGTCCAAGAATAAAAGGCCCACGAGCCAACATATAATCGCCTCTATCAAGAGCAAATAAGATCTTTGCCATTGGACTTACTTGTGCTGGACGGGTAATAAAAAAAGTTGCTAGGGTAGGCCATCCTCTTAATACACAATTATATAATTAAATTTTTCTTTTGGCCGCGGCCCCGCCCGCGTTTATTCAATCTTGGCCCCGTTTATAGCCTATATGTTGACCAGGATCACTATATACGATGATAAATAAATAAAACTGCATCCAAATCCGTTGAGTGGTTATCGAGTTAAAATTTGATTACTCGAATTACGGATTAATAAAGTAGTCTTTAAAACGTAAGAATTAATTTAAGATTCGATAAAATTTTCATGAATCTATGCAAAAATTGGGTAGGCATGCAAATTTCAAACTTCAAATACTTTATTTTGCAAAGTAGGTTTATATAATACACGTTTCACAAGTCAAAATTTAATCTTATAAAAATATATTAATAAAATAATAAATGTACATGAACTAAATTAAATTATACAAGGTGAATTTGTGAACATCGTCCAAATTCATACTTGAGCCTTGGTAAGTGAGCAGCATCATGAACCAGTAACGATTTTTGTAAAATTCATAAAATGAAATTTCGACTTCCCATAGTGATTCACTTAGGACTGGGAGTGAAGTAAAAATTATGGGAAATAAAAATTTCGTTATACGAATTTCACAAAAATCGTTATCGGTTCATGATGCCGATCACTTACCAAGCCTCTAATATGAATTTGGACGATGGTCCAAAAAGTCACCTTGTATATACGATTAAAATGATAGGTAAAATATATATTATATGCGTCACTGGTAGCTAGACCTGTATTCCCTTGGTTTGTTTACGTTGTATATGACAAACGATAAAATCTGCTGTGGACGGCCACCATACAATTACTGCCCATACTATTATTTTTTAATTTAGTATGACAGCACACGCAACGGCGAATTTAATTTTCATTTTAAGTGAGGATGTAATTTTTTTCCCGCCTTTACGGAGTGCTTTAAAAGTGTGATACACGTCTTCTAATGAGTATGTAATTGATTTGAGATATCTTATCCAAAAATATTTATTTTTCGTTTTATCTAAATTGCAAAAAAATGAATTTAATTAAAGAGTTTATGTGTACAAGGTGTTGCATAAGTATTTAGCTAAATAAGCAGGTGCCGAAGTGTATGTGTATAAGGTACACATCTTTTTTCAGGCCGCAACGATCCCGTATGTCGTCCAAGTGAGCATTTAGTTACAAAATGGGATAGAAACGTCACTTTAACAATAAAAAGTCTGTTATTTACTTACTTGAGACTTGGTTTGTGCGAGCCTAAATGAATTGCCTCCGAAAACAACACATTTAATAATTAAACAACTCACGCGCAGCGCGGAGCGCATTCCTTTCCCTTAAAAGGTTGTTTTTAAATTACATCCGTGAATTTATGTAAAATGCGTTAAAATCGCTAATAAATTTTTATTATTACGTATTCTGTTGGTGTTTTAATTAAAATGCTTTCACAATGCAGAAGGATTAATAATCATTGCCATACAAAATTATGTTTTTTAGTGTTAAAATTTCAAGATGATAGCGGGCATAATTTAATTGTTCATTTATTTATTATTTTAGTATTTAATTTTGATACTCTACTGCGCCTGATGAGACCAGGGATAAAGTGCGTTCGAATGGAAAGTAGGAGAGCGAAAGCTGGTTTGGCGTTAAGGCTACATATAAAGTCAGATTGAGCACTACATTTTGCATCGTTTACAACTGAACTTTCCGACGTTTCCTTTTAGTTTAAAATAGTGCGCTCTCAGCCGTGGCTGTTACGACCACCAAAAAACACGCGCTCACGAAAAACTGAGTTTTTATTTTAATAACTAGATGAAGTTATTAAAATATTCTAAAATTGACCAACGGTGTTATTGTTCACTTTTTTTAATACAAATTTCAAGCCTGTATGATTTAAGGAAGGCCCTTTAACACTCGAAATTTATTTATTTATTTTTCTATTCAGCGGACTTAAAGTTTTTGCGTTTTTTCCAAAATGTTAAAGTCTACTTTCTATATTATTTTCAATGTTGCCCCAATCCTTTAGTTCGACTTAAACATAGATCTAGATAGTTTTAATAGTCACCCTAACAACATTCCAGACACCCCATAATGTGTCTACAGCATTTGTATGGAGGTTTGCGCGTAACGATGCCTCTTATGTGACCTAGGTCCGCCAGGCGTATTTACAGTAATCAGTGCCGTACCTCCGCTTACGCCACTATTCGGGTGGGGGAGGCTTGTTACATGCAAACCAAGTCCTTAAAAAAATAATAGTAATACTCTTCCTTCATTGTATAACACATGTAATTTTAAGGCGATACGTAAAAGTTTTAGCGTCCCTGTTCTATATGCAAAAAAACCCTCAGTGCGAGTGGAACGGATTCGTGGAAAAGTAACAAAAATTCGGTTTATAAAATGTACTAAGCTATTTTGTCAAAAAGATTTTTGAAGGAGACTTTACAAATACATAATATCCACATTTTGAATGCAATTTCACAATGAAATTAGTTTGGATTTCAGAATTACAGGAAAAAATAAAACAATCTAGAGGTATTTTCGGAATTCAATTCTATCGAGAAAATTTCATCCAATCGCATTTTCCTTCAGTGAGAATCTTAATCAAATACTCAATAAACATTTACCCAAAAATTAAATACTTAGATGACGTTATAGTGGAGTAAATGGATTCGAAAAAACCCTCAGAACAATAATTTTACATCAATGAAAAAACCCCACTTTTTTTTGGTATCGCCTTAAGCAGTTTTCATTGACGTTGTTAAACAACGGATACTATCGATGAAAATTACTCTGACCCACTTTACAACAATAATTTCCACATAGACTAGACCGACTATCTAGGATCTAGCAACAAAGACACGTGCAAATCGTAACAATCACAATAAATCAAAAAGCACATAATACTAACATACTCATATAAAATGAAAGAATCGTTTTATAACCCCGCGATATTGATTTATAATGACCCTCGCGCCTCAATGTAAAGGCCCCACTATACTTACTTATATGCTAATTACACCGGCTACAAAATGTTCCGATGGCTGATGTAACTTTAGACGATATGATCTTTCAATTTGTGTAAAGCACTAGCTGCGTTCTTGTCTAATGTAATATACGAGTGTGATTTGTATTTTGGATGTGTTTTATCAACTTCTTTTTAAATGAAATGATATGAAATATATTTATTTATGTAATGTAGGTATATCAGATACACTTATTACAGGTTGGTTTTAATTTAATTTAATTAAATAATTTATGTCTATAGGTAATAGTTTTATATGTATAATAAATAATAATATGGGGACATACACAAGGAAGTAATAAAGATTAGTTTTACCTAAATTTAATAAAAAAAAATACACTTGAGTAAAATAAAAATATAGGAATAAGGAATTAATATAACTATAAATATATGCAATACATGTAATAAATATATACCTAACTCCGCCTATTCGATTAGTCTTGCTAAGAAGAAGGGCAAGAAACTTAGCAAGATCATTATCCTTTTAAGAATCCGTGAAAAAATTCCCAATTCCTCTTGTCCTGTACTTTATATTTATTTACTAAAACACTGTAATTATATTATAATTATAAGGGAAAGAAAAAAAAAACCTAAAAGAAAAAACAGGAAATCTAGCTAAGTTTCTTTCCCCTCTTCTTAGTAAGACTAATTGAATGGACGAGTTCAGCATGTATACCTATAGTGATCTATTTACCTATCAAATGTTATGTATTGTCTATACCATACATTATAAATTACCTTAATTTTAGTTCATGTACGTTTATTATTTTAATAAGTCCGTATAAGCAATTGTAATTGTAATTGCGATAAATTTAATGAGTTTAATTATTAAAGGTGGATGCGACGGATTTCGTTCCCAAACGCACAACTTATGATTGTTTTTCTTATTTTTGAACAAAAAGTATTAAATTTATGTTATTATGGGCATTACGCAACAATAGTTTAATGTCAATTAGGCTTTTCTAGCCTAATGGTGTCAATTTACGCAATAATTTATAAATGATCCTGTACAACAACTACAAACACGCAGTTTTAGTATAGGAAGCCTACATCTTATTTTGCGTTTTTCACTAAAAGGGTAATTAAGAGGCTATGCGAATTTTATTTCTGTCATTGTCACTCCAAGCGGAAAATCGCGCAGTGCGAGAGGGGCAAATTCAGGGCAAAAGGGAAAAAAGTTGATTTTATATTTTTATTAAAAAAAAAAATTTGCTAGCAAAATTTCAAATATCAGATCTCTAGATATTGTTGAAACACACCTAAAAAAATATGTTTGAGTTCTCTATAGAGTTCCTATTCGTCAAACGAAGAGAAAAAGTGTGTTTGAAGACCTCATTTCAACAATTATTTCTATCGAGGAAAATGTATCCAAACATGTTTTCCAATTTCAAAACCCTAGATTATGTAGTCAAAATGCATATTATTACAATTTTCAGAGTATTTCATGAAATACACAGAAAAGAAACACCCTTTTTTTTCGCATATCGTCTTGAACCTTGGTGCTGACCACTCACGTATGAATTCACCTTACATACAAACCTCCAGCTGTAAAAAACCTCAACAATGAAAATGTTTTGCGTTATTTATAGCTAATAATGAAACTGATTACGTTATTTGATTAGAGCTAATAACGTTGCAGCTAATTAACTTGTACGTGGCGAGATATCATTGCCTTTGTTTTTACCTGCAGCTGTGGTACGATGGAATCTCGACCGTATGTCTTTACTTACAACCTTGCTTTTTTTCGCAAACACAGGACCAAAATAAACATAACAGCAGTACCCCAAGCATATGTGTCTCGGATACAGCATCTTTTCATCGTATTTGTTCTCTCGCACTTAGGACAGCGCAATTTGGATCGATAGACGCTTTATCTAGACTATGGTATGTGCTAGGGTTACAGAAATGAAATTAGGAACTAACCCTAATTATTGATAGCTCAATGACTCCAAACCCACAGAAGTCCAAATTCGATAATTGCCATCCGGGCATGCACATGCGTCATGTACACTATGATTTGTGTTACTCACCAGTGGTAAAGACAGTTGTGAAAATCCTCCGAAAAGTGTGTCAGCGGGATTTTGTCCGATAGTACATTATTATTCACTCATCCCCTAGAAGAATAACAATAACAAAATACAAAATAAAGTTAAAAAGATAAAATGGTCAGAATTTAGCAGGGTCCTGCTTGTAGGGGCGCAGGAGGGTGCTGATTTTCAGTCCTACCAATACATATATCTATTACGGTGGGGCGAAGTAATCGTCAATAAAAAGTAATTTACGATTTTCTAACTGTTCAGTATCCGACTCACGATCTAGACAGCGATATATGTAGTACGTACGTATTTATTATTTTAGCGATAATGAAAATTAAAAAGGTTAAGCTGTTAAAATGATAGTGTATATGATGTATTTATACGTTAGATCTATTGTTATAATAGTAGTTTATGCTACTAGGGCGACAAGGAATAAATTACGAGGACGATTTAAAACACGAGCGTAGCGAGTGTTTTAAACGTAACCGAGTAATTTATTGCTTTTACGCCCGTGTATCATACTACGTTTTTCAATGCATAGTGTGAGGAAATGAAAACAAATATAATCTTGTGAACTTTAAATTATAGTTGGCTCAAAAGGACTGTATCCAGAGCCGTTAAACAGTGGAAAAAAAAGTATAACATCTATGGTACAGAGGAAAGGCTGCAGGTTAGCCAACCATTGTAAATAAATTAAAAAATAATAATAATAATAAAGCCCTAGGGCAAAATAATCGACTTTTTGTTCGGTTTTGATGCATAAAAAGTGGGCCTTTACGAGCACATGCATTGAAAATTAATTAGCGATTTTCCCACTAATATTATAAATGCGAAAATTTGAATGGATGGATGTTTGTGACTCCTTCACGCCGTAACTACTAAACCGATTGGGCTGAAACTTTGCACAAATGTGCACTAAACCTGGAATAGGACATAGGCTACTTTTTATACGAAAAATATTGACAGATTCTATTGTCTTCACAAAAACTAACCCAACGCGGGCTAAGCCGCGGGCAAAAGCTAGTACAGAATAAGGAAATGTAATCTGACGATATACCTATGTTTGTTCGAGTTTCTATAGAGGATCGACGGTACCGCCGCCGTCGATGTCTTCGCGCGAGATAAGCCGCCATGTTATTACAGAGTAATTTACGATGTCAATTATGGCGGTTTGTTAATTTCATATTATATGTATTCCATATTTTGTCGGGTAATAGGCCGTCGACGGGCCGGTTATTAGGTTGCCAACTTAAAGTAATTAGGTTACTCTTATTTTTGCTACTTTGATTTTTTAGGTTCATATAAAAAGTGTAAAGTTCCCACGACAAGTCATTTCGGTTATTACTTGCAAAATGTTATTTTAGGCACTAAAATCGAAACTAATTAAGAAAAATAATGATGTGTGATACTTAGATGCCAGAAGTAATCATGTTTGAACTTCACAACCAGTAGAAATGTAAACTAAAACAATTCTAACGGAGATTCACGAGTAATGATGAACGGCAAATTAGGCTTGGCTCTAGACGCAAGGACTTAAGGCGATTACCATCGCCAAATTAGCAGCTCGATATTTGTCACTACAAATATCAACGGAAACGACATTGAAATAACGTTCATATCAGCGCGCAATGCATAGTGGCTGTTACGACGCTCGCTGCGTCCTTGATAGAGCGAAATAGGGGAAAATTATACTTTTCACTTGGACGTGATTACTCGATTGAATAATCTTATGTTATGTTTATAGCTATAAAGTTTATCTATTTATCAAAGCATAGATGAATCCAATCGGCTAAGCCACTCAGGAGCAGTAGGGAATTTGAGGTCAAAAAACACCATTCAGCAAAAAAAAAAATTCATGTAGAAGTTTTGGTGGTATGAAAAAGAAAACTGTTGCATATGTTGTCTAAGAGTTGACTATTCATAATACATTTTTTCATTATTTTTGTTTTGGCCATAAACGAGGAGTAGGCTTTAGAAAGTACCCATTTGGCAATAGTAAGGCCCTTAAGGGGAGAGGATCATATTTTGATGCCGTACAAAAAGAATAGTCGTCTCAGTTGTACGCTAATGCATAAAATCGAATAAAAATAAAAATAACTTTATCTATCGCCCAACCTACACTTCCTATCCGTTTTAAAATTTTGGGTAATCAACATGTTTCAACAGTACTCCAAAATCTTGTATTTTGTGCTCCAAAACGTCATATTTATTTAATTTGATTACATATTGACCCCTTGGTAGTTCATAAATATTTGAAAAATGCAGTAGTTTGGTATGTAGGCTAAATAGGATAAAACTAAACTACTACACTAAACGTTAAGAGCTAGGATACGAATTCGCGGTAAAAAGTTACCGTCTAGCCTTAACCAATAACTTCAACCCTAAACTAGACATTCTAAACATCGGTAGCAATCTTGTTCAACAAGTTGCCTACAGAGTACAAATTAAAACAGTTTTTGTTGGAGAGGAATCTGTACAAAATTGATGAATTGTGACAAACGATATATTTTTTTGTATTTTATTTTGACATAATTATTACATTTTTAACATTACTATATATTTAAAATAAATTTATATTATTGTAGAAATGAGTTTTTTATCTTTTAATCTGTGTTAAGTTCGTTTTATTATGTATGAAATTCAAATGCGATGTATACTGCTTGTGAAATAAATAAATGAAATGAAAATTAAATCAAATGTTGCATATCTCAACACCGTGTGCACCTAGCAAGCATAATGTAGAAGAGAGTTTCTTGAACTTTTCACAGAAACGGAAACGCAAAAAAACCGCACTACTGTCAAAAGAAATTGAAGAAAATAAATTCAGTCGACTTGGAACCTCCTCCTTTTTTGAAGTCGATCAAAAAGAAGACAATTATTTGTAGGCTTTTTAGATATTTAACACCTATCCGACCCCCATTGTGACGAAACCCCACAGGGTATAAACTGCACTTAAGAAACCCTGCTATGGAAGTTCGAGTTGAGTATGCAATTAAAAAAACATAATCACCTGGGGCAGGGATGGGGAAACTATGGCCCGCGGGCCATCTCCGGCCCGTGAAGCGTTGAAATCCGGCCCGCGACCATCAAACAAAAATCAAGTGAAGTTTTCGTATTGTTATAAATGTTGCAGCTAACTTGAAAGTTTAATTTAATTGCAATTTGCAATTTCTTCCTTATTTAAAAATGAAATGAACTTTTATTATTATAATTCTATCAAACTACATAATAGTTTGTAGGCAGGAAAAGCTCCCTTTTACTTTCCACTATTTATTTTCCACTATTTCAATAGTTATTTTGTAATATTGCACAATAAATTAGTGTTCCAGAAAATACATAACTACTAATATTTTTATTTCAGTAAATATATTAGCTTTCGAGCCAATCACATATCACGCTGCAAATAAAATTTAAAATTTGAAATTGTTCAAAATATTTCCAAAACAAAAGAGAGAAAAATTTTAAATATTATCCTAAAAATACAATGTTGGTATCAAATTGTAGATATTAAAAAGTTGATTGTAAAAATATATACTTTTACTATATTTACTGGCACTGGTTTCAGGAAATCTTTAAAAAATCACAAAAATATGTATGTCCCCCCCCCCTTATCTCCGAAACTCATAGACCGAAAAATATGACAAAATTCCGAATACAGGTAATAACTGGACAATTATAGGAAAACTATAGCGATTAAAAAAAGTTGAGCATCAAAATGAGAAATATAAAAAAAATTAAGTAAATAAAAATATTTTATAAAAATACAATATGGATATCAAACTATAGGCATTAAAAAGCTGATTGTAAAAATATATAGTTTGGCTATATTTAATAGCATTTATTTCGAGAAATCCTTGAAAAACCATAAAAAATGTATGTCTTCCCCCCCCCCCCTCCTTATCTCCAAAACTGGTGGACCAAAAAATATGATCATGGTAATATGTTTTTACGTAAAGATTACAGCAAAAATAAAGCGGTTGAGAAATTCACGAAAAAAAATTACAAAATGAAATTTATCATGCACAATACGGCACCCTAGGTCCTCGAGTCTGACTTGCACTTTGCCGGTTTTTATCTATGTTTTTGGTGATAAACACCCAGTTGGTAACTGATTAGATACATAATAGACTAGTTATTAATATTTTTATCAAAAATAAAATATACCTCAGGTATCCGATAACTTATTTTGCGAATTTGGTTGCTTTAGGACACCCCCGACACTTCATAGTCAAGGCTCAAGTTATTTACCTACACTCTCACGCGCGCATCTGGCTTGTCCGCACACGCTTGTGTGTGTGCGTGAGCTAGTCTAGGGCTGGCAGCAATCGTGTGAGCGTCGTCGCCCGAGAGGGACACAATATAAGTCAGCAACTTATGTGATTCTCTTCCTAAATTTTAGCGTAGTCCAATTTCTGGTTCCCCGTGGATTAATCAGTATTAAAAAAATATATGTATATATATATATATATATATATATATACAAGGTTAAATTCAATTAGTTGGCGAAATTTGAAACATATGTAGAACATGTCCATATGAATAACTTTTTTTAATAGGATAGTGAAAAATTCTTAAAATTCGTTTTCACCTTTCCATATTGGACGAGTCAGCTGATCGGAGCAATTTGTATAGGAGGAAGTGAAAAAAAGTTAAGAATTTCGCTTAGCTCTCATACAAACAGTTGTCCATATAGACTAGTACTACCTTTGTTTTGAGTTTCGCCAAATAATGTTATTTAACCTTATATATGTATATAAATCGTTACGACCTGAATGCCCCGGGGGGTGTCGGATGTGTTCCGAGTGTGAACTTTGAAATGCAAGTCACAGTCCACCCACACTCGGTAAACCCGCGTTTCACCTGCAAATATTACGTCCCAACGTGATGGGTGGTGAGCCCTATCATCGTTCTTCGAGCACAAATACACTCTTTTTAGGGCATGCAGGTTTCCTTACTATGTTTTCTTTCACTGTTCACAAGTAGTAAGTATAACCTACCTATTAGCAAATACTATGCACATTATGTAAATTCCGAAGAACTCATTGGTGCATGCCCGACCGGAGATCGAACCTTAATCTCAAGATTAAGAGGCCAGCGTTCTACCCCTGATTTACCGCTGCTTTTTCGTTACTTTAAAAGTAAATATATATATATATATAGTATGCCTAAGCTTAGTAGGTACCTATATAGTTTCGTATGCATAAATGATCATCATATAATTAACAACTACTCAAACATAAATTTTGGAAAAAAAATGAAAACTTGTCAAAACATGGAAAGTTATAAATACTGATTTTATTGTTCCAAATGCGTTACTGAACGAAATTGTAAGGTTTGATCACGCAATTCTAATTTTTGAAAAAATGTTTTCCAGGCATCCATAAACACTGCAATAACGCACCATACTGATTAAAAATCAGTATCGTGATAAAACTTTGTAACAAAACACGCGCGCAGCAAATGAGTGGTAATCGAGCTCTGCCTGACTCCAGATTTCCACTAACTTGCGGGGGACCGCGGGGGACGTTAAATTCGCGCGGGGAGGTGAGTGTCGCTTCTTTACGTAGTAATACTTTATATTCTCTGCTTTAGGTGAGACTAAGTATTGACAATCGAATAATATATTGGTTGTGTAATATCGTTCCTAGGAGCTCGATAAAAATAATGACGAGCAATAACAACAAGGGACCTCTACCCCCTCAACGAAATTTTCTTAGTTTTTATTTGAAAATGCATGCTTTTTTATTTGACATAAAAACTGCTATCCATAATATATATAATATATAAGATTAAGATATGGCGTGGAATAGAGTGTAATCCCGTTTTATTAAAGAAATGTAAGTTAAGGGTGCCCAAAGGTTTCCTAAGGGTGCGAAGTGGCCGACTGTTTGATGTAGGAAGCAGTAGGACAAACCTTCACCCGAAGGCTCCCCTGACGCGAGCGCTACAACTGCTCAACAGGATCCACGATCACACAGACATATTTCTCTGTTCTCTGAGTGAATTCACAAGAACAGCGTTGTATATTATTTGTTATGTATAAATTTTTTATTGTTGCTTGTATTATGTGTTTGTAGTTTAGGGTGAAAATTGTAAATATGTACTACGTCTATTGTTTTTATGCCATAGTAGTTTTGTTTCCTTATATGTTAGCTGCACTATCGCATTGGCCTAGCTGTTAAGATAGTGTAATGTAGTTAATAAATAAATAAAAATAAATAAATAAAAATAAAAAAATATTCATCTACATATTACGTCCCAACCAACGTGATTAATGGTGAGCCCTATATCGCCGTTCTTCGAGCACAATTACATGCTTTTTAGGGCATGCACTTTTCTTCACGATGTTCTTCTTCACTGTCCAGCAAGTAGTAACTACTTGTATTAGCTACTATAATACTATGCATATAAATTTCGAAAAGGTTGAGAAACCAGCGTTCTACCGCCTGAGCGGTTTACGGGCAGGTTGGTCAGTCGGCTGTGAGCTATATACACCTACCTTTATCATCCATCACAGACAAACCGTGTTGGTTTAAGTGATGTGAACTATGATTAATTAAATTAAAGTAATAATGTGCTAAATAAAAAAAAAAAAAAGCTACCGCCGCTTATACTCGTAAATAAGTACGTTATTAACGCTATAATGCATTGCAATATCTGCCTGTAATTGGGCTACATCTCAAAACCCTTTTAATATGTCCTTAGATACGAGTAAATTACTAGTTAAGATGTATGTCTGTTGGCAAACCAATAAATAAATAAATAAATATCACTAGTAAAACACTTAAATTATTATTCTAAGAACTATGAAGCAACCGATTACTAATAGATATTTACTCGTAAATACATTATATCACTCTTTATCACAAAGGAAGTTGGAATTGAATTGATTTCCTTGTAAGAAATCACAAATAAAATTTACGCTTTATAACAAACACGCTTTATAGTTTTATCACCCCATATACAAAATGTATACACCCCAATATATATTCGTATGTCGTGGGCAGATCGAAAAGTATGAAATCGATAATCTTTCACTAAAAGTCAAAAATAGGTACGACGACAAGCGGAGCAAGGAGGAGTGTGTTAGGTTTACATATAAATAAATTTGGGGAGCCGAGCGAAGCGAAGCGACCCTTCCAGTTTCAACGGAAATATGATCTGCCTGCAGATCATGATATGCCCAATTCTACGATGTGCTGACGTCATCGTATACAAGAAACGGCGGCAGCTCAATGGTAGAATGGCCTCTCAATCTTGACTCTTGAACTCCTGGTTCGATCCTGGTCGGGCATGCATGAATTGATGTGCATAGTATTCGTTCTAAACCACTTGCTGAACAGTGAATGAAAACATCGTGAGGAAACCTGCATACCCTAAAAAGCGTGTATTTGTGCTCGAAGAACGGCGATATAGGGCTCACCACCCACCACGTTGGGACGTTATAACCGTCGGTGAAACCGAGTAGACTATGACTAGCATTTCATATTTATTACTTAAGGGCCTTACTATCGCCAAATGGGTACTTTCTAAAGCCTACTCTTCGTTTATGGCCAAACCAAAAATAATGAAAAAATGTATTATGAATAATCAACTCTTAGACAACATATGTAACATTTTTCTTTTTCATACCACCAAAACTTCTACATGATTTTTTTTTTTACTGAATGGTGTTTTTTGGCTTAAATTTCCTACTGCTCCTAAGTGCCTTGGCCGATTGAATTCATTTATGCTTTGATAAATAGATAAACTAAATAGCTATAAACATAACATATGATTGTTCAATCGAACAATCGCGTCCATGTGAAAAGTATAATTTTCTCCTATTTCAGCCCTATCAAGGACGCAGCGAGCGTCGTAACAGCCATTATGCATTGCGCGCTGATATAAACGTTATTTCAATGTCGTTTCCGTTGATATTCGTAGTGACAAATATCGAGCTGCTAATTTGGCGATGGTAATCGCCTTAAAATGCGAGAAACCAACTTTTTTCTTTTTCAGAATTTTAACTAGCCCTTACTGTACCATTTCTCATATTATCAGCAGATACTAATTCTAAAAAAAACAACATTGCCTCACTGTCTATAAATTATAGATAATTATTATTTTAATTGATCAATAACGATTCATTAATTATAAAACATGTTCGAAAGATAATTGATAATTTGGATTAAAAGAGGAACTTTTCCATGTTCCTCACTGATATTTGGCATATTTAATATTATTTAAGGATCCTTACTGATATCACAGATAATATAATACTGTGATAATACAAGATAATTATATATCTATTTTAAGATTGCTTTTGCATATTTTATACATAAATGGTATTTTATATAATAACAGAAGGGAAGTGATGCAAACTTATCAAGATTATCGCACGATATTTATCTGGGTAATTACAAGATATGTATGTACATATCATTATTATGAAGTATTGGAGTTGCTCATTCACAGCTTAAGTACAGTTTGTGATAGAAGTGTGGTGTGCGAGATAAAAATAAGTAGTACAACATACTAATATTAATGAGATACTGATAGATTAACAGTTTTTTATAGATAAAAGAAAGATTATTTACAAATAGATACATTTTTGGAATATGTGTTTTCCTGTCATTACTCGTAAGTACCTTTCTAATTTATGCAAGAGTTTTGTTTGAATATGTAGCTCAAAATCAAAATGAAATGATTAATTCAAATTAAGTTTTTTTTTTTAATTACGTATTACTACTAATTCAAATTCAAATGCAAATTTATTTGCACCGTAATGTTCGAAAGGTCTTAAATAACATTTAGTATAGTATCAATCACTAATGTAAATATTGCGATTTATATAAAAACGTCTTACCTCAATACGTGTTATGATCGGGAAAGCCGACCAGTTTCAGCAGATTTAGACTGCCTTCATCTGGGCGAGTGAAGACGTTTACGCGACGACGTTACGCCTCACACTGGTGAGGTGAGCCGTTTTTATATAAATCATGAATTATCCTCAAGTCTCATTTTATGTAAATATTATTAAATTTTCACTCCAGAGGCGAGATCACAAAAATTATTTTTGCCTACTACAATTTTTTTTTCCGAAAAACAAGTAATTCGGAGGCATAACCACTATCAAATTAAAATTATATCTATTTTGAACAGCGGCGTTTTCCTTTTCTATTCCGAATCTTTTACAATAAAATACATATAAGCTTTGTGTTTGTAAAAAATAATTATTTCTTTGATTTCCTTAATAATATTAAAATAATAGTAGTTTATGCTACAAGGGCGAAAATTAATAAATTACGAGGACGATTTAAAACACGAGCGTAGCGAGTGTTTTAAACTTAACCGAGTAATTTATTGCTGTTACGCCCGTGTATCTTACTACGTTTTTCAATGCATAGTGTGAGGAAATAAAACAAATATAATCTTGTGAACTTTAAACTTTGATTAGCTCAAAAGGACTGTATCCAGAGCCATTAAACAGTGGAAAAAAAAAGTATAACATTTATGGTACACAGGAAAGGTTGCAGATTAGCGAACTTCTCGTATATAAATAAAAATAAATAATAAAGCCCTAGGGCAAAATAATCGACTTTCTGTTCAGTGTTGATGCATTAAATGTGGGCTTTTACGAGCACTTGATTGAAATAATATTTATTTTATTTAATTTTACATAATTTATTTGTAATATTGAATTCCATTCGACTGATGACGGCCCCATACCGTGGACCGAAATATATCGAGTAAAAACGTATTTTATTGTTTTAATAATAAAAAGGAATACAAAGAAATAAATTAATAGTAGTTTATGCTACAAGGGCGCAAAGGAATAAATTACACGAGCGTAGCGAGTGTTTTAAACGTAACCAAGTAATTTATTGCTCTTACGCCCGTGTTTCATGCTACGTTTTTCAATGCATAGTGTGAGGAAATAAAACAAATATAATTTTGTGAACTTTAAATTATAATTGGCTCAAAAGGACTGTATCCAGAGCCGTTAAACAGTGGAAAAAAAAAGTAGTACATTTATGGTACACAGGAAAGGCTGCAGGTGAATAAATAAAAAAAATAATAACAATAAAGCCCTAGGGCAAAATAATCGACTTTCTGTTCGGTTTTGATGCATGAAAAGTGGGCCTTTACGAGCACTCGCATTGAAAACTTATTAAAGCACAATATATAATTTATTAACATCGAAAATAATTAGATGCAATTCAAAATTCACATCAGCAATTCTTATGATAATTAAATTGAAAAAGGTGTCCACAATATTTTTGTTAATTTTCGTTTTTATTTATTATTTTGCTTTACGGGTTGCGTAACAGATACTACGGATGTGTGAAGTTTATCATTTAGCAATTAGGTTGTTCTTATCACATGCAATCATATGTTGCAACGAATGCGTTTGTGCGTCGGTCAATTTATCGTTTACGACTTCCGTTGGCAATAAAACGCACGTTTTTGTTGTGCCAAATATCGTGAGTCCTGGAATTGGCATCCCTAAAATACTTTAACCTTAATATCATGGTGTCACGTCACTTACTTATGTCTTATAATAGGTATTTACATATGAAATTGCAGAAATTTTCTTACAGATTCATGAGTTCGTAATTTCTGTAATTCAATAGCTATTTCAATTATTTGTTTTTTGTATGAAAGTTGATTTCAAGGTTTTACACCTACGTATTAAATTTTGTTTTTATTTTCAGTTTGATTATAAAAGTTCAATCTTCAAAAAGAGTTCGTCCTTAATGCCATCCATTTCCATGATAAGATTCGTAATAATTTTTTACAGCTGACACTTTTCAAAAATTAAATTAATGTTGCTGTTAGCTTAATGTTGTCTCATTCATACACAAAAGAAACTACATCATTTGGATTTGTCATTCCTAATCAAAATACAAAAATGTTAGTACTGAAAATTGAGTTTTCTTCAAATTCTCTATAGAAAACGGCAATTTCATATGTAAAGACCTAATAATATAACACATCACCACAACATGGATCCCCGTGAGGATGTCAAAGGTGTTTCTGAGTATGGACTGTGAAATGTAAGTCATAGACCACAATCGTATATACCCACGTTTTACCAACGATTATTACTTTATAACGTGCTGCCTACGTGAGCCCTATCGCCGAACTTCGGGCACAAATATGCATCAACAGCTTAAGGGGCTGCACAATGCTAAAATTCAGTCTTGCTCTAACGCTTTTGTTTTTTAACTGTCTATCCTGCTCTAAATGCAGCTCACGCCAAACTTCAGTTATTTTGAAATCGCGGCTACATTTGGACATTAACTATATTTTTTATGTAATAAAGATGTTTATTTCTGGTTAGTATCTGCGTGTGTTGGTTTCGTTTTAATCGGTTTTGAAATATGGAAAATGAATGACTTTTTTCGTGAAATTCATTATTTTTTAAAGTTTTATAATTGAAAGGAGATTGAAAGTTTGTTTATTTTATTTATTTAGTAAATTGTAATTAATCATTCTCTTGAGTCAAGAAACACACCATATTTTTTTCACATTTTTACCATCTGTATTGACGGAACTGAATCCAATGCAAAACTGATGTTTAGCATTGTGGAGCACCTTAAGGGTGCACCGAGCGTTTGTCTTTGTCTCTGTCTTTTCTTTACGTGTAAAGAGTAAAGAAAATAACCAAACTTTTCATCATATTACTCTTAAATAAAAAACTATCGTGTATAAACGCTCCAGTCGTCTATGAACTTTATTTTAGTAAATGAATCATAACATCAAATATTTTATTAACAAGAAACTTAAATAACATAAATAATACTAAATTATAAATAATACTTAAAATTTACACTAACTACAAAGAAAATAAATTAACATCAAATCACTTATTTATATGGATATAAAAACATAACCTGAGTTAAAAATGAGAGCGAAACTACAAAGAGAAGAATTACCTCATAGCTTTCCTTAGAGTTTCTTATCATTTTAAAATCATTGTTTTTCCAATGTTCTTCTTACAATCTCATCAAGGTACCAAACAAACATAAATATTATATTTTATTCGCATTAAAATCTCTCAGAATCGTAAGAACGATATTTTAATAGCTAAGTAATTAGGGTCATAATCCAGTAATGGGTCGTAATTGCGGTAGATAATACAATTAACCTATAACTCGGCAACTTTGATTGCATCGTAAGAAACAGAGGTCTGAATTACCTCAATGATACTGCAGTTGCAAATTAGGATAATTTGATTAATTATTGTGTATTATTTATGCACTGGCAACATTCATGGAAAATCCACGTGTAATCTTTGATCCACCGTACATAAACAAAAATAAAAGCAATAGTGTAAATGCTTTTTAATATTTTGGTCAAAACATTGTGCACTATAAGCGACCGCAACTCAGTGGGTAGGATTTTGAGACCCAGGTTCGATTTCTCCTATGCACCAATATCTTTTTTGGAATGTTTTTTGAATTTATAGACTTGACATTTGCGAAACGGTAACCGAAAACACTGTAATGAAACCTGCATGCTCGGAAAGTGTGTATTTGTGACCGAAATTCACGACCGGCTCGTCCTTTATCACGTTGAAACTAAAAAATCATCGGCTAAACGAGGTTGTTCGATTATTAACATTTCATAATTATGACATTTCTAGGGCCGTGCTCTAAAAATGTCATAATTATATATATTTATATTATTAATATATATATAATTATATATATATCCCCGACATGAATCACCGAGTGGGTGTCACAAATATTCTCTGAGTGTGAACTGTGTAATGCAAGTTACAGTACACTCGTGTTTCACCGATGATTATATTCCAACGTGGTGGTTGAGCCTTCGGGCACAGATACACGCTTTTTAGGGTTTCCTTACAATGTTTTCCTTCACCGTTCAGCAAGTGATAAGTAAGAACAAATACTATGCACATAAATTCCAAAAAACTCATTGGTACATGCCCAACCGGGGTTCGAAACTGGAGCTCAAGTTTGACAGGCCAGCGTTCTACCCCTGAGCTACCGCCACTTACCAATAATCGTTTATTAGTCATGCATAATTACTTACAAACATACATCTCGGCAGGGGAATATTTTAAGTTGGGAACAAGTGAAGTACGGAATGAGCTGTTTTTGAACATACATTTCATTATTTATAACAACACTTAAGCATAGAAGTAGACTCCTAAATAAAGTTTTATTAAGCTTTTTTTTTTATCTGTGAAGATCTGATTATAGTTGAACCAATAGTTAAAAAATTGATAGCAGGCAATATCGCAGCCCAAATCCTATTTTAATTGATATGAAATGTATTTTTTTTAATTCAAATAATGTTGTGGTCTGTTGTATACAAGGTGAATTTTTGATCATCATCCAAATTCATACTGAAGGCTTGATAAGTGGTTAGTATCATGGATCAATAACAATTTTTGTGAAATTCCTAAAATGAAATTTCGGCTTCCCATAGAAATTCACTTCCAGTCCCGAGTGAATCACTATGGGGAGTCGAAATTTCATTTTACGAATTTCCCCAAAATTTTTATTGATCCATGATACTGATCACTTACCAAGCCACCAATATGAATTTGGACGATGATCAAAAAGTCACCTTGTATATTGCAGCTATATCTATCTTGTTAGATCGTTTAAAACTAGGAAGCTGTATCTGTCATGATTTTAAACCATTAAACCAAGTATGTGAACATTAACATAGCTAGACTTTACTCGTTAACATAATTCGTATAAATAAGGTTTGACTTTTTAATAAGTAAAAAACATTTAATTGAGCGCATGGGTAATAAATCCGAATTTCGCAATTTCAGCTATTTAAATTATCATCCGTTAATGGGTACAATTACCGGTCTAATTATTAAAACGCGTTAATTTAATCAATTTATTTTCTTGTTATTGCACTGTGTTCGCGCGCACTGATTATTTTAATTTGGCTTATTTCCACTGATTCATAATACAGAGTTCTCCAATTCTTAAGGTGGTCGTATAGTTGCAGCGATCGAAGAACAAATTGCCATTCGAATATAAGCTTCCTATGAAAGGAATTAGAGTTAAAAGTTGACTACAAATGTTACAATGATGGTATTGGTATTCTGTGATCTTGAAATGTAGGTGCGGTGCAGTAACAGGATAAAAAAGTAGCAAAAAATTACCATGATTAACAAAATGAGTTCGTTTCTCGGAGATATTGTTTCTAATTGCATTTTCTATCTTGCAATGCACTATAATAAGATTTACATCCACCCAATCAATGAATCAAAAAGTAATTAAGGCGTTCTTATCCCAAAATCAGTAATTTCAAAGTCAAATTGAACTTTCAAATATCGTCTAAAACTTAAAAAAAAAATACGCAATATAGTTCGAACCTTTATCTAGGTCTTCCACGCATGTGTTACACGATCAGATAAACTTTGCTCGATAGAAATAATTCACGGACACAGCATGTAATAAGACCTTTCAAATCATGCCATTTCCATAATTCCACTCTTTTATTAACGAAACATATCTGGTAATATTGCTCTTTAAATTTTCTAGGTCGACCACGTAAGTGGGTTTTAATAAACATATCCCTTATTTTTAAACAATTTAAAAACCGATAAAAACAACGAAAAAGTACAAAAGTGTGGTTATTTTCTTTACTCCTTACACGTAAAGAAAAAGACAGAGAGTCACTCTTCTGGGATAAGAGCGCCTTAACATTCAATAGCAAAAAGACACAAAAATGAAGAAATAATTAACATTATTGTCATCCTGCGATCATGGCAGATGTAAAAACTAAACACGGTGAATCCCGTACTCCTATAATATACAGTAACCGTGTAAACTTAAAATCTTATAATTTAATATTGGTATTCACACGCAGGATTATGCTTTTTCATAATATTGGTAGTTATGTGTGAGTAAAAATAAATCTAATAGTCAAAATAAAATTAAATGCGAATAGGAAATTGAATACGTGACCAAACCATATACAACTAAATTGGTAGTTTGTGTCGGCTTTTCTTAGTATTTACAACTTCATTAGCCAAGTTAATACAGTTTACCTTTGCAATAATGATGCTAGCTTACTAATTTATTTCTTTAAACTAGCTTACTTTTAAAAGTCAATAAGTAGGTAGGTACTAATTAAATGCACGAAGCTTATACGAATCGATAGTTTTGACGCGCGGTCTCTTCGTGCAAATACGCAAGTCTGCGGGCACCCTTACGTTTAAGGAGTCACGCCACCCGCGTTTTCCAGCTAAACAATTAATAAGAAGAACAAATTGATCGACCAATTACTAACAATTAAACTAATTAAGATACCGGTTTTAAATGTAAACAATCATTGTTTGCAATACAAGTCTGCAAACGCATAGGTGTTTGTTCCCTACAAAGCAAAATGCACGTCAAGTAAAAAAAGTCAGTAAAAGGTTTTCCATTGTTTTAGTAATTTATAGATATCAGATTAAGTAAATTAATAGTGATAAAAAAATCGCGCCTGATCGACGCTTCCAGTGACCCGAGGGCTGGAGCCTATTTCGGTCAAAGAATTAGCCTCGCTATTCAGCGAGGTAATGGTGCCAGACTTCTGGGTGCACTACCGATCGACGCGACGGTGTGATCTGGCCAGCATTTTTCATTTATTTTGATAAATTTAAAATTGTGCATGTATATATAATAATAATAATCATGTTTATTAGCATACAAATTTGTTATTTAATGAATTATGATTTTTTTAGTCCCATTACCATAAATAAAATATCATGTATAAATGGAGCCAAAGTTTTATTCCTCTGGAGAGCGTTCTATCAATGTTAATACTGTAATTGACAAATTACTCAAAGCATTTATATTATCTTTAGCATTAGAGATAACGGACAAAAGAGACAAGATTATTTAATGTTATGTTATGACGGTTATAGTAATATTGTGTCCATTAAACAGTTAAGCGGATGGCATACCCTAGCAACTTTTTTATTACCCGTCCAGCACAATAAGTCTAATGGCAAAGACCTTATTTACTTTTCGTAGAGGCGATTATATGTTGGCTCTTTGGCCTCTTGTTCTTGGACGCGTAATACTAGTGATCACGCAGCGAAACAACAAATTGGTGTGTTTTTAGCTAATACTGAAATATTTTGTAGGGAAAAAAATATTGGATTTAGGTAACATCCCTTCATATTTCTCTTGCCTATTTTATAAAAAAAAACAAGTTGATCTCTTAACCGCGTTTTTGAAATGAACGTTTGAAAACCAACAAAAAGAGGGTGGTTTTTTTTTTTTTTTTTCAACAAAAATATAAATCTTAAAACATTGTTTATAGGTGGAATCCCTAGATAAAAGATCGATAAATCACATATATTTTCTTCAATATGAGAAGAGACCTAGTTTCTTCCAATGAACCCTTGAAAACCTGATGTTGTTGATGTTCTAGCGTCAGGTGTCCTGGTAAAGAACATTGTCACCATAAACTACTATTTGTCACGGACAAGACTCGCTTGTTTCACTGTGCAAGCAGGCACAGGTCGACCCTTCGATGATAATGGGCTTAGTATTGCCAAATGGGTACTTTCTAAAGCCTACTCCTCGTTTACGGCCAAACCAAAAATATTGAAAAAATGTATATTGAGTTATCAATTCTAAGACAACATATGCAACATTTTCCTTTTTCATACCACCACTGCTCCTAAGCGGCTTGGCCGATTTAATTCATTTATGCTTTGATAAATAGACAAACTTGATAGCTATAAACATAACATAGGATTATTCAATCGAACAATCACGTCCATGTGAAAAGTATTATTTTCTCCTATTTTGCCCTATCAAGGACGAAGCGAGCGTCGTAACAGCCACTATGCATTGCGCGCTGATATGAACGTTATTTCGATGTCGTTTCCGTCGATATTCGTACCAACAAACATCGAGTTGCTAATTTTAGTAAGGGCGCGCGCGACTCTCGTTCGTGTAAACGAAAAAATATACTATACATTGTCACCAACCATTTACTCTTCTCTCTTCCAGATTACTACCCTGCAGAGCAGAACTACCATCGTCAGAACTTCACAAACAACATGGGCATCCAAGAGCAAACCAAGGACTCTCCTAGCACGACGCCAGAGCTGTCCAGGACCGACCAGTCGCCAAGTTCTGAACGACCCCCTCCAGGTGAATATAGACTTTACTGCTCTCACTTTAAGCTGAATGGTACTGAATCACAACTCGATCCAAAGACGGAAAAAAACTTGAAATGGTTCTAGAGCGTTCTTAGGAGTTTCATATGGAAAATGTTGAAGAATTTTACTTTATTTGACCTTATAAAAATTGAGTATTATTTAGCGAAATTCATCGCTATTGTACCACTATAGGTATATAATCTATACTGAGTGTTAAGAGGAAGTCAATACAAATAACTTTGACTATGGAGCCAAACCTCGAATCGCGAAAAAAAATCGGCTGCTGTATAGAAAAGTTACATAGCTACCCGACCAAAATGTATGAGACAACTGTTTTTTATTTTCTCAATTTTTCAATGGTTTTTCAGGAAAAGTAGTTCGTTTGGACAAGTTCTATCTCCCGTTTCCGGCTTCCGCATCTTAACACCCTGTGTATACTATTATTAGATTAGGTAATCGAGATCCAATATCTGATAACAATATTATGATCATTTCCAGAATATGGTTACTATACCATATTGTAATTATATACATATGTAATGGTTACTATCATATTATAATTATATACATGCCTATGTATTAATGGTTTTCATTATATGGTTACTACATATGTATAAACATTATTAGGAGTATTAGTGTTTTCTTTTTGTATTTTCCTGAAAGTTACATGTGCCTCGGTTGGTCGCCACGGGATGACTGATAAAAACACCGATTTGGTGTAAAACGTTTTAACTTAATTGACAGGACTTAACTTAATTTAAGCGTTCTGTCTTTTTCTTTCTGTATCGAAAAGACAAAGACAGGAAACTCAAAATAAGGTTAGTCCTGTCAAATAAGTTAAATTGTGTTGCGTCGAATCGACACCATTGTCAAGTCAAATAATAAAGAACTATTCAAATAAGGTGTAATTTCCATATGCGAGCCTCAAAAGTGTTCCTGTCCCCAGGGTCAGCAGACAGCGATGACGCGGATGAGTTCACTCCGAAGCGGAAACAGCGCCGCTACAGGACCACCTTCACGAGCTTCCAACTTGAGGAGTTGGAGAAGGCCTTCTCCAGGACACATTACCCTGACGTGTTCACCAGGTAATTCAAACACCGAATATTATTGATATGCATTAGATAGAGAAATCGAATTGTATCTCTATTCCTTAGAACAAGACGCGAAATGCGCACAACGAAGTCGTGATCGCTTATGTGTATTACTGCTGGTGTGTCAAGTACTTACAAAAAACATGCTACTAAATTAAAACGTAACATTGAGAAATGAGAAAATTATAGCAAGGCCTTCATTTACAAATATTATTACTATATCCAATCTAATCTTACATTTGTAATTTATATACATATATACAACGTGTAACAGAAAGGTGTAACAATATTTGGTGAGCTTATTCAGTTAATGGTTTAGAAAAACTTTTACTATGGAACAAATCCTGTATATAAAAAAAAAATTACTCGCTTCATAGGAAAATGCAATGAAGCTTGGCCGAAATGTATGGAAGGGCAGTTTTTTTTTTGAGATTTCGGGGTTGACTCCATAGTAAAAGTTGTTCTATACCATTGACTGAATAAGCTCTTCAAATATGGTTACACCTTTCTGTTACACGTTGTATAAATCAGTATCAAGTAAAGTAATAAGTACAGCTAAATTAACACTCTCTAAATATTATTTTCAATGCAAGTGCTCGTAAAGGCCCACTTTTTATGCGTCAAAACCGAACAGAAAGTCGATTATTTTGCCCTAGGGCTTTATTTTTATTATTATTTTTAATTTATTTACAATGGTTGGCTGACCTGCAACCTTTCCTTTGTACCATAAAGTTTATACTTTTTTTTCCACTGTTTAACGGCTCTGAATGTAATCCTTTTGAGGCAATCATAATTTAAAGTTCACAAGATTATATTTGTTTTATTTCCTCACATTATGCATTGAAAAACGTAGTATGATACACGGGCGTTAGAGCAATAAATTACTCGGTTACGTTTAAAACACTTGCTGCGCTCGTATTTTAAATCATCGTCGTAATTTATTCCTTTTCGCCCTTGTAGCATAAACTACTATTGTTGCTTGATTTAAATCAAATATACGGGATGACTTTTTATATAACCCCCAATAATTACTTAAAAATAAAAAAGGTAAAATCTAAAGAAATCATGGTCACCTGAGGAGAAACGACAATCAGATGGCGCAAAGTTATTTTCTCAAAGTTGGAATGGCTAGGATAACATGAATTATATTTCCAAGATACATTTTTCAATTCTTTTTTTTTTATTTCAATTGTTTTTGCATTTTAAATGTGTCCTACTAACGTTTAACCTCTAAAACTATTGGAGTTTGGTTAAAAGTCATCCAGTATACCCAAACCAGATAAAACTTTCGAGCCAAAATGAAGATGAACGTATTTTTGTTGCAGAGAAGAATTAGCTATGAAAATTGGACTAACGGAAGCAAGAATACAGGTGAGATTTTTAGTAGATACATTTTTTAGTATATTTGTAGATATATATTAGTTTATTTTATGTTTCATCATATTTAAGTATTAGTACATATAATATAGTAAGTACATACTTATTAAATTGTCTATTATTTATTTTGATGTACACCGTCTTTACGATTTATATCCTTGGCTTCATTTCCACCCAAAGGTTGTCTGGAAGAAATCGCTTTTAGCGATAAGACCGTCCATTGTTATCTACCTTTATCTTGTTTTACTACTTTAAGTTTTATTTTATATGGTGCACAATAAAGAGTATTTATCTTGTCTTGTCTTGTCTTTTATGACACCTGTTAACAAGTTTACCAGGGAGCAAAAAAATGACTCCATGAGAACAGCGCCGAGCACGTCAGCTTCTATGGCGTTTACTGTCACTGTAGGTCGGCCAATTGACTGGCCCAGTGTCGCCTGATACATAGTACGTATGAACCAATCCTGAGCCTTTTGCCTTTTTGAGGCCATTTTCCATACCATTTTCGAATAAAAATTATGACAATTTGTTAGAAACGCGTCTTCCATGTCTTTTTTATTCGCTGAAGTATACTCAATTTTCTTCCGAAGTCCTCTTCTGCTTATCCCTATGTGCTGGGGGTATTTCACGCGACTTTCTCTTATTGAACATGATCATGTAAAGTTAAATCCCTTAATAGGTACTCTATATAGTTATACATACTCTGTGATCATAATATGTTAATGTTACCTGATGGTAATGAATGATTGTTATTTTTTTCGTTTAATTAGGAATGTAGAAGATAAATTTATTGTAAAAAACAAAGTTATGCCAAAAAAATTACTTTTACCGATAAATTTGCTAGCACACTTTTCACCTTTACATTAAAAGTGGAAATACAAAGAGTATAATTACCCCAAAAATCCCCATAAAACCTCACCTTTGAACTTCCATGAAAAAAAATCTTTTGAACAAACAAACGTAACCAGCTATTCTTGAAACTTTAATTAGAGTAATCTTGTACAAAGACGGTGACAATTTCATTGTATGGAGCAAATTGTAGAGCAATTTGATTAAATTGATTAAATTCCCAGGTCGTATCTAAAGTTGTCACTGCAGCCTTCAATCAGGCTAGACCGGAACAAATGGACTCTGAGCCTGATAGATAACCAATGGAAATTACGATACATTCAAAACATGGAGGAGTAATACGTTCCTTGCTCGCAGTAAGTAGCCCACCATGAGTTTTGGACGCGATTATTGGCTGAAAAAAACATAGAAGTCTGATTAGAGCTGAAAAATTACCCCACGATGAAGTGTGTTGAACACAATTTTGTACGGCGGCGGCTCCAATAGCATTCACTTTGTCTTTGAATCGGCCAACCGCGGCAGGCTTAGTGTCGCATAACAACAGTACGAACCAATCATTAGCCTTTTGCTCTTTTCAGTCTCTGATACCATTTTCGAATTACACTTGTTAGAAATGCGTCTTCCATGTTTATTTCATTCGCCGGACACGTTAGTTACTGCGTAAAATGTTTTGTATTAGAAATTCTGGTTCTTCTCGTAAGCCGCTAGGGGCGCTGTGCAATTTCTCATATAAATATTTTACGCAGTCGCTAACGTGTATCAAAACGTGTGACGCAACAAAACTCATGGTAGGCCTTCTGAATGATAAGAAACGAACACAGACCAAAGTGGTCACTTAGAATAGGCCAGTTCAAAGATAAGAGAAGGAAGGCTGTTCTATGTAAATCATTAGCGGATACAGGGGAGACTATGGAGGCCATGTCATGTCCCCTCCCGCCTAAATGCCCAAGATTTCCATGTATTTGACCATTTGACTCGACTTTTCGATTCTATTTGGGTGCACTTTTACACAACATAGGTATATAAGGTATAGATAGGCTTGCCAAAAGCATCTAAAACTTCCATTTTTTTTTGTTTGTGATAACCTTGTCAGAATGCCCCCCCCCCAAAATCAAATCCTGGATCCGCCCTTGACTTGACTCTATTGATGGAGTTATATACTCTTTGCTCTCTGATAGATATTGCTTTTTATTTTTAGATTCGAAACTAATACCGAAAATAATAATTTAGGTTCGAAACTAATACCAAAACTAATACTTAGAAAAAGCCAGTTCGTGTAACTATAAGAGAATGTTGTATGTATGACTTTATTGTATAATGAGAAAGATGGAAAAGAATGAGAAGATGGAGAAGAACTATAGTCATTTCATTTTCTTGTGGCAGGAAGCTAGAGCTTGAACATGTAAATTATTCGACTTCCAAAATTCCCGTTTAAAATGACCACGGTGTTTATTTTATTGTTTGCACAATACAATAATTTTATTACCATTTCTCATAGGTTAAGGCGATATGTAAAAGTTTTAGCGTCCCTGTTACTCCATATGCTAAAAAATCCTCAGTGCGACAGGGACGGATTCGTGGAAAACTAGCAAAAAGTCGGTTTTATATTAATAAAAAATGTACTAAAGTTGCTATCAAAATTTCATTTAACCAGGTCCTAGATACCGTTAAAACCCATCTAGTAAAATATAGTTGCAGTCTATATGTCATTCTAAATTGTCAAACCAGGAGAATTGGTGTCGAAAAGGACCTAATTTCAATAAATATTTCTATCAAGCCGAATTTCTCCAATCGCGTTTCTGTTTTAACAGATCCCTAGAAAAAGAATCCAAAAATAATATACTATTTTATCAAAATAATACATTATTTTATGTAGTAGATATGCAAGTCCTTAAAGTGTCGATTTTTTTTCCGTAGCGCTTTAATTTGTCTACGTACATATCTAAATGCATTGACGAATGTAAAGTTCCTACAGACTTCATATAAGAAACATCGGTCATCGGAGAAAAATTAACCAATAAAACAAGTAAAACTTCTCTACAAAACTAGTCCAGACTCCAATTCATAGCTTCACGACTGCGGCTTTTTAATAACATAAAATCGAATGCGGACTCGCTTATTACAACTCGCAACGTTTCATTTGCCCAGCAATCGATACGATAGTCCGAATACAAATTAATCGAACGCGTCGATAGAGTAATTGAGCGATACAATGGATTCGTTCTTGGAAAACCTCTCTCGGAAATTCTCGAAGACATAAATGGAACGTAGTACAGTCCGAGCAGATGACGCGGAGTGGTTGGACAACTATGCAAGTTATAATTCCAGACATGCCAAGAATTCTTCGCTGCAAAAAGTTTTTGATCCAGATACTTCGACATTCGACTATTCGTGCGACCTTTAGTGAAGGAACATCCATTTATAGTCTTCAAATTGATTCTTATTTTATTTTTTTATTAATGCACGCAGCAGTGTTTCACCTTTATGTTGTCAATAGGTTTACCGTTTGTTTCTTAAGCGACTTTCACATTAGGGTGGGCCGATTTTTTCGTATTTTCGTTTCGGCCAGTGCAGAAAATATGCTTCAGGAGAAGGCAATTACAAATTTGTATGATAAACAGTGCCTCAAAGCTAGAAAAATCATCTGAGTAAAACTGCATTTTTATACAATTTCAAAGCAAAAATAAAACATTTATATCTTTTCTATTTTATTCAAACTGACCAACTGAATGAAAAGTGGACACTAAATATTGCTTCCCTTGTAGTAAACTTGACTTTTTCTGTACTCGGTTTTTTTCCGTGGAGACGAAAATTGCAATATTGTAGTTTTAGTAACTTTTGTTTTTGCTTTTCTACCAAAAACTTAAAACTTACAATTCAAACAATTTATTGATGATATTGATATAAACGAAGTTTCAAAGATGCAAAATGCCACCTTACGGCGTTTTTTAAGTGCTAGAAGTCACTGAACCTACAATGTTGCAATTATCGTCTCCACGGAAAAAAACCGAATACAGAAAAAGTCAAGTTTACTATAAAGCAAGATTATTTGGCATCCATATCCATGTTTTTAAATTCATTTGGTCAGTTTGAGTGAAATATAGAAGAAAGTGAAAGTTTAATTTTAGCTTTGAATTTTTATAAAAATGCAGTTTTACTAAAAAATATGGAAAAACCATCGTACATTTTTTTAATCACCTTCTCCTGAAGCACATTTTCCGCACGGGCTCGAAACGAAATTACGAAAAATTAAAAACTCGGCCCACCCTTTTTCCCATCTTTGTTTATCATTCGTACAGCTTACATGTGGACCTCCTTGCCGGCACAGCATCCGTTTATTTGGATTCCATAACACAGATTTCTTTTAACTTATTGCATTCTTTTTTCATCATCGTAGTTTTCCATCGTGTGCCGTAGCGACAAAATCTAAGCAATTTTTTTTTTTATCTTTATTTTGAAAAGGATTTGATACAGAGTCATGACCATGTCGTCCTCATTAAACTAACTTAAGGTACAACAGTCAACTTAAGGCTTAAATAAGCGTGGATTTGGTAAAATTGCGTATATTTAGCTCGATTTGTAGGCCAAACTGGCTACTAGAAAATTCTGGGAAATATATGTGTATACTTAATCATGTTTTTCTGACGAATTAAGCCTTTATAGATTATAGAAATTTTATATCTTTACTCAAATAAATATATATCTGTAGGTACCTAATTTCATTCTGTACATTAAATTCGCTCGGACACGGAATATGCGTTTGAAATGAATCTTTCACACAATACAAGATCTCATTATTATCTACAAAAAAGCCTTACTACTTTATTTCTGTATGTCCCAATGGAGCCACGATTTCAAAATAACTGCAGTTTTGCGTGCGCGGCATCTGATTAGAGCAGGATAGAGAGTTAAAAAACAAACGCGTTAGAGCAGGTTCGAATTTTAGCACAGTGCATCCCCTTAACATCTAACGCTTAAACCGAGCTTAACTAGTTTGTAAAGCATTCTAGCCTCATTAGAACAAGGATGGGCCAAAGTGCTATTACATCCAATGACGTCACAAAATATATTAATATTACTAAAATTTAGCTGCCTAAGCAAATTGTAAAAGTAAACTAATGCCTCCCAAGAGAGTTCGAAATATATTTTGCTTCGATAAATTTACGTATTTGTTTTAATTTATCAACATAACGTACATCTATTACTTTTATTAAATTAATTTCTGTAGCTCGATTGTCGTCATCAAAATAAATGATTCCCCGCAAATTACTACAGAAATAAAACAAAACAACAAATTACATCGATGACGGCCCGTCATCGATAATCGGCACTTCGATATAATAAACCGAATGGGAGCTGGTTAGACTCCGAGAGCCTTAAACGATGCGTAGCTATTACCTTAATGCGAAACTCTGTTGGGCTATTAAACCTGGCACCTGATGCCGGTAGTCGAAGCCTTTTTATCCAACTACCCGCATTCGCATTCCTGGTTGATGTCGGTGTTCAATTATAACATTTATAAACGGACAGGGCTATACATATACAAGTGACTTTTTAATCATCGTCCAAATTCATACTGGAGGCTTGATAAGTGATCAGTATCTTGGATCAATAACAATTTTTGTGAAATTCCTAAAATTAAATTTCGGCTTCCCGTAGAAATTCACTTCCAGTCCCGAGTGAATCACTATGGGGAGTCAAAATTTCATTTTACGAATTTCACCAAAATTGTTATTGATCCATGATACTGATCACTTATCAAGCCACCAGTATGAATTTGGACGATGATCAAAAATTCACCTTGTATACAGACGCAAAACACAAAAAAAACTGTGAAGTCAACGTCGTACCACAAAATAACCACTTACAGAATGTTTACTCCGAATAACTAGCGAAAACAGGCGCACACACACATAGACGCGTACGTACGACGATCTCGGAGATACTCGGGTGAATGCCAATACGAAATTCTGCCGAGATCATCATACGTACGCGTCTATGCATGTGTGCGTCTGTTTTCGCTCCGACGACGTCGAGTCGGCTTTCTGGTTGTATCTATTTTGTGGTCGTACTGTTCGTCTTAATTGATGTTGGAAACGAAAGGAGAAACAAACATACACACAACTACATCTACGTATATTGATAGTAATATTACACCATCAACTAATTCTTTTACTTTATTCCACAAAAAATATAATTTATACAATTGTTAGGTAGATAGAGCTAATAATTAAGTGAACCTAGTGTAGCAGGCATGATCTCCCGTGAATATTTTAATTCAGGAACGTAAGCCACCGCTGCGCCTGCGCAAGCGGCTCCGACCGTATGAAGTCATATTTACAACTCCACCTTTAAATTGCTTCATAAACTCTACAATATTCAAGGGAAAATTAACTTTAAAGCCGATGTATTTGAGCTGTTTTTTTAACATTAAAAGTTTTAACGGTAAAACTTCCGACGCAACAATGTCTGCATGAGTATTTACAGAAACACGTTTTAATTTTTTACACGCTTCATTTATCATAAGTGAATTAATTTAAATTGCTATAAAAATAAACACTTAAATAATTATGAGTATGTTTTTTGCTAAGTTTTATTCGTGTACTTTTTGACCTTATAAATATTGTAATCTTTAAATAGTTGCGGAATATTCAGGCAAATTAGGGTTATTCAAATTAGGGTTATTCAAATTAGGGTTATTCAAATCAATGTCCCTTTTTAGGAAATAGGCACCCTGAACCACTCCAGGCTGGACTTGGAAATGAAATAATCTATTGTTTAATTCATTTGGAGATGTAGTTTTTTATTTTTGTGTTTTTAGGGTTCCGTACCTCAAAATGAAAAAAGAACCCTTATTGGATCACTTTGTTGTCCGTCTGTCTGTCTGTCTGTCAAGACCCTTTCGCTCGAGCCCTATATAAGATATCAAGTTGAAACTAATGCTTTGTAGGAAATTGTAACTTGACGCGAAAAAAAGTTATTGCACTTAAATAATAATCAATTTCATACAAATGTTTGACACTCGCAAGGGAATCAAAACCTATAAGGCACTTACAGACTTAGAAATTTGAAATTTCGTTTACAAGTAGGTCTTCTAGCACACACAGAAAAAAATCTCAATATTACAAAAATTTAATTATTTTGAAAGTGATCACAGATCTTTAGATACATAGATCGTGAGTGTCAAGTTAAGTTAGTCCTTCGTAATCTCCAAGTGGAATTATTTACCATACTGCTTTTAGGGTTCCGTACCTGTATTGTATGGTGGTACGGAACCCCTTGTGCGCAAATCCGACTCGCACTTGGCCGGTTTTATTTTTATTGGATATTATGTCCGCCTGGATTTGGGATATAAACAGTCCGTTGTGTACCAGTTAGGAACGCTTTTCGATACAAAAGGTTACAGCTCGTTTCACCCCCTTATGGGTAAATTTCGAAAAATCCTTTTTTAGTGCACCTCTGTTCCAAATTTAATATTTATTTAATAGTAGTTTATCCTTATCTAGGCTGCCCGTTGTTTGCTAGTCAGTCAGTCAGTAACGGAACTGTTTTATATATAGATTTTTCTTTTATATTTTTCCTCGTAACTGAGTCCATTCTAAACACAACCACGGTTTTTTTTTTTAAACTGGTTTTCGTAAATGTTGATTTCAGTAGCTCCTTCCAATTTTGTAGTTTAGTTAAAATGGACTTTTAGTTGGTAGGCGGAACCCGAACCCATCAAGTAAGGCAAAGGGTTAATGAGGGCGAAGCTTCTGTGTAATTAAAACGCCTCTCAAATTCTAGGGTTTAAACCGTAACTAATGTTTTCTGTTGGAATTTGTAAGATTAGGAATTAGTTATTAATTAGGAATTAGGAATTAGTTATTAACTATATAATATACGAGTTATGTCGATATTACACACTTTAGATAAAAAGTTGTATGACAATATACAACTACATAAATACTACTAAGAAAAATGTTATAAAGGTTAAACGTCTGCAGCTTAGCGCAAAGTGCATAATTTAACTTTGTTTTTCTTGTTTAGAAATTTAAAATCAAAAAGCTTTTTGATCTGTGGCAATTGACGCCAATAGTTCAGTATTAGAGAGGTTTATAAAGCAAGAGTTTGAAATTGTATACACAATTAGTCATGATCTTCTCAAAACCAACTTAAAATGCTGTTTTAACTTTGTTTGGACCAGATCATGATTAATTGTGCATTATATTTCAAACTCATGCTTTATAAACCTTACAGAAGTATTGGTGTTAACTGCCACATACCAAGATGTTTTTCAATTTTAAACTTCTAAACAAATATACAAAGTTAAGTTATGCACTTTGTGCTAAGCGACTGACGTTTAACCTTAAGAAGCATAAGATATGTTGTTAATTATACCCTGACTATGTTATCTACGATTAAATACGGAAATAAATGGAGGGATCAATTTTTAACTAAACTTTCATTTTCATACAATACTTACGACCTTATCTGACATCCTTTTAATTACCGATAGCTCGATCTATCTTCTATAAACAACAAATTCAATGACATTATAAAACTAAAATTAATCTAAATTAAAATTACCTACCAATAAATATGTTAAAGTAATATAATAAAATGCAAAACCCTGGAACAAAAACTTACCTATGAATTAAACTATATCAAATATTTTTTCTAAATCATCGCCGTCGATCGGCAGGGTCTCCAAAAGGCTGGAAGCATTTATCTATCTTTTTAGGTTGCTGTAGGTAATAATCGTTTATTCAACATACTATCTACCTCTACGTAAAGAAGCAGTATATATTTTGAAATTTCAGCACATAGTGAGTCAAAACAAGCAATCTAATTAATAACCGCACCCCTATCTTCTAGGTCTGGTTCCAGAACCGTCGTGCAAAGTGGAGAAAACAAGAGAAAGTGGGTCCTCAAGGCCACCCCTACAACCCCTACCTGCAGGCGGGAGGGGGGGCACCTCCTCCCGCCGTCGTGGCTTCCATGCCCAACCCTTTCACGCAACTGGGCTTCGGCTTCCGGAAGCCGTTTGATGCCAATACCTTGGCGTCTTTTAGGTGAGGTTTCATTTCATTGAAGTGGTTTTGGAGCCAAAAAGTGTAGGTAATAGTCGTAGGTTTTTCTGTAATTAATCTTCTTTTGGAAAGTAAACTAAAACTACTTAGTAAAAAAAAAACTTTTAGAAAAGTGACATTATTATACAACCAAAACGCTTTCTTATTGGTTTTATGGTCTTTATTTTCATATAGAACGTTGAGCGTTGACAAAAATGACATTTATTAGGTCTTTACATATGAAACTGCTGTTTTCTATAGAGAATTTGAAGGAAACTCAATTTTCAGTACTAACATATTTGCATTTTTTTTAGGAATGACGAATCTAAATTATGTCATTTCTTATGTGTATCAATGTGACAACATGAAACTAACAGCAACATAAATTAAATTTTTGAAAAGTGTCGGCTGTAAAAAAATATTACGAACCTTATCATGGAAATGGATGGCATTTAGGACGAACTGTTTTTGAAGATTTATTTTTTATAATCAAACTTAAAAAAGAAAAAAATAATACGTAGATGTAAAACCTTGAAATCAACTTTCAAACAAAATACAAATAATTGAAATAGCTATTGAATTACAGGAATTATGAACTCATGAATATGTACGAAAATTTTGACAATTTCATATGTAAAGACCTATTAGAAGCGAGCGTTTATACATAGTGTAGACTTTAGACTCCTTAACATTATTTTATGCGCAATTTATATCGAAGCATTCTAAAATCTTACAACTCAGCTAATGAACATAACCATTATTTAGATCTACAGGTATCTGACTGACATTTTTCTTCCAACAGATATGGAGGTTCACCAGTCCTTGGCGGCCAGTATCTAGGAGCTCCCCTACCAAGACCACCACTCTTCGGAGCCCCTTTATACACCAGCTCACCCCCCTTCCATTCCCTCCTCGCCGGCCTCGCCGCACCCCCGCGGAGATCCCCTGAAGTGCCGTCAGTCTCACCCCCGATATCTCCTGGGAGCGAATCCCCGCCCGCGACGACCCAGCCGAACGGGCCCGAAGTTGAACGAAGAAGCTCGAGTATCGCTGCGCTCAGAATGGCTGCAAGAGAACATGAGTTGAGGTTAGAAATGCTAAGACAGAGACACCATACTGATTTGATTAGTTGAGCTTTGTGGATAGGGGTCTAGGCAAAAGGTTCTGTTCATGAGATGCTATGTTGTACTTATATTGTATAGAATCCGTCCAAACAGTGTCTTAATAAAGTGTAGCTAAAAATATCTTTGCAAAATTGTAATCATCGATTATTTTTGATACCAAATCAATGAGGATAAATCTGTCAAATGGATTGAAACTAAAGTTCTTGGTGATATATATGGGACTTTAAAGTCACGGGTTTTATTAGAGAAATGTTGTGAAATTATCAGCAATGATTGCACAAATTATGATTTAATTGTATTATATTATTAGTTGTAATTAATTATTATCTACGTAATAAAAGCCGTCCAGTTATAGGGGTAATTGTTATTTATTGTAGGATTAATTGGAAATTATTACTTTACTTGTCCTTAACTGTAAGATTTATTATATACTTCGGTGATTTTATCATTATTATCTGTTACTTCACGTATTTTATGTCTATAGCTAGACAAAGTGACAAGGAAATGTACTGAAAACAAATCATTGTAGCTAAAAGTGTAACTAAATTAGTACTTTCACCATAGACTAATAAAATACAAGTATTTATTAATAAACTTGTATTTATTAGTCTATGCTTTCACTCACATTTTGTACATACAAAATTATAACTGGTACATTGTTATAAAATTAAGTGTTGGACAATAATTCAAATTATCCTTGAAGACATTTGAGGAGCTCCGGAACAAAAACCGGTAAATCCACTTTTCGTATTTTTACAGAAAACACAAAATATTGATCTAATAAGGAATCGTATGTGTTCATAAATACATATGTGTTGGTCGGATTCTGATCTGGCTGCCCATCTTTGGATTGATCCTATGCAGTACGTTTTTATGGAGATTTGCTGTGGCCAGAGTGAAGTGTGGCATGTAAGAGGACTTTAGAGGAAAAAGGCAGATTTTTTTTTTGTCCTGAGTGGATTTATTGGTTTTTGTTGCGGAGCTTCTCGTTTGTAAAACTATTAAATTATGTCCTTCTCTGCTTTTAGTTTTGACAGTAGAGTAAGACATGATTTTATAATATCTAAAGTATTTTGAGCTAGAAATGCGTGTAAGGCGGTGGATACTGCACTGAAATGTGTGATTTATGTCATGAAATAAAAGTTTATAATCTCAGAAACATAAATATTACATACTAGGTACTTGCTAGGATGATATAATATCTAGATAAGGCTAAAACTGCTTTTTTAGGGAAAACAGAATTATGGCGTGAACACAGCCCCATCACGCGGTCATACGAAATTATTTTCTGTTAAAACTGGGGGTGTCGCCTCGCTCCGCTTCGCTCGGCTCCCCAAAGTTATTTACATGTAAACCTAACACGCTCCTCCTCGCTTCGCTTGTCGTTGCTTCGTTTTTGACCTTAACTGTTTTAATCTCGCGGAGCGGAAATATTTCGTGTGATCGTGAAATGGGTCTACCTTTAGGTATTTGCTATCCATTTAATTACTATTATTTATTTTGTGCACCACTTTCGCGTTATTTTTTCCAACGATTAATTTCCACCCAAAGGTTGTCTGGAAGAAATCCTATAAGTGATAAGGCCGCCAATTGTTACCTTCTCTCATAAGTTTGTTTTTTTACCTATTTTTATTTATTTGTCTTGTCTTTACGACATAATTCTGTTTTTCACGAGAAAGCAGCTTATAAACGAAAAAACAGCTTACGTAATTATACGGCGATATATAAAATACACAGTGAAATATAATAATATTTCGGTCCCTATCCTGGTTCCAGCGTCCAGCAATATGTAACTACAATTAAAAACGAATAAGTGATTAAATCATGTTTATTTATAGTCTTTATCTTTAATTTCATAGCATAAATCACATTTTCCACTTTAGGTTTCAGATGTCTAGCTCATTCCCAGTCCGAGTTCACATGAATAAATCTTTGGTCAGATAAAATGTTTCTTTTATTTTACAGAACACGCCAAAGATAATCTGCTAAAAACTGAAAACATATTGTTTTGCTATCATTTGATCAAATCAGACTGAGATAGACCAATTGTTCATCACTATGATTATATTGACATTTCAAAACGAAAATCCATCCGAGTAGTGGTATAAAATAAATAAATAAATATTTATAAATTGTTACTTTGTTTCATTGGAACTGATTCTTATTATCGTAAATTATGAATCACATAATCATTTATTCAGCCGGCTAGTTTTGTAATTTGTAATTATCTAAAAGCATTGAAAATAGACAATGAAGCGATCGTGCTGTATTGGAAAATGTAGAATTAAAAAAAAAAACTTTGTTCCATATAAACACATTCATACACCTAATACATGAAACGCATATCGGTATTTGATGATTCGATGGTTTGGACAGGTAGAGAAGATGAATGAAAGTAGAGTGACGAAAGAAATTATGGTGCGCAAGTGGAAGGTAAAGACTGCCCTAGAAGGACGTATGCTGACCAAAATAGCGACAAACTGAAGAAAAGAAGGGCAATGTAAAAAGTACCCTAAATAGAAGAGCCTGTATGACGAGATTGATTGATGTAGAAGTGGCGAAAGAGGTGTGTCAGGATCGTAGCAGATGGAAATCTGTAGTTTTCCTATACCCTTAGAGTATACAATATATATATTTATACTCTAAGCCAATAACCCTCTGGAAGACGGACATGCGTCTTTCGCTTATCGGTTGTCTTCTTAGCAAATTCTGTATTGTGACTCATTATTATTGTGACGTGTAAAAAGATATACACCCCAGCTTAAGAAGCTGCCCGTAAAGCCTTTTCAAAAAGTCGAGCTACATAATTATATTCAAATTAAAATCATCTCCATCAATCGCAAATATGCAACTCAGACACTAAAATCCCTGGACATAGAATCTATTATCTCTTGAACTGTTTAAAAGTATAAAATTTCAATAAACGCCAGCTCAAAACGTTAAACGATGTTCTCCACTAAAGAAACCAAAGAGAACTAATCCAATTTTGAGTTTCAACAGTGAATCCGATCAATCATCCACTATCACCCATCATAACTCGAATACAAGCTAACCGGTGGTACCATCCACCATCCATCACAGAACAATACTGTACGGAACCCACCAACCAACATTCATTACATAATCAACCCTAATTATAATGTAATTCAATAAGAAATTCAATTATAACGAATATAAACCAATGATACAAGTTTCGTGGGAAGGACGTGCGCGTGGGCAACCCATAAGCGCTGATTGGATTTATTTCAAAACTATTAATCTAAAATTCAATTATATATTTGCCTTTATGGCGGTACATTTTTAATTAATTGATGATTGGCGGTGATTTATTGGGAATGAAGAAAGTCTAGTTACATCAAAGAGAGAGGAGATACTCAATAAACTACATACTATCCTTTCTACATTATTTCTCTGTCAGGTTTAATTAAAAAGCTATATTCCTAAAGTTCAAACCAGAACATTTGTTATTTATTGTTTCATAATTAAATAATGAAAGTTAACCCAAAAGCTCATCCCTTGTGCTACTTTATCATTAGCAAATAACAGCTTAGTAAACACATTAATGTGATAAATAAATACGATTAATGTAATCGTAATGGAATTCTTATCCCGTCCAACGGATCTGCCGGTCCGCCTACCGACTCTCCTGCCAGGCATGCTTGATGGTGTGGTGTAGGTCAAAAGCGACACTGGGTAGTCCATTTCAAATAATCATAAATCCTTAGAATAACTTTCATGGTACTTCATGGACTCGTACTATAAATTATCTTCAAGACTTTGTGTCTGACCTCGGATTTTTTAAATAACGTCCCAATCATAAATGTGTCATTCGAGTATATTCAAACTGATCACATCCACATTGACTGCACTCGTACAATACGTATAATTGCCTATAGTTAACCCATGGCTCTGAAGGGGCTATACCATGAAAATTGACACTTTTTGAAGTTATTTATCTGCTCTTTTAATGAAGTTCCAAGTAAAATAAATTAGTATAAATTTTGTGACCTTTTACTAGATTTTGGTCTATCAGAAACGCGATAGGAGAAATTTCGATCGATAGAAATAATTATTGAAATCAGGTCTAAGTTTACACTTTTTTTGATATTCTGACAAATTAGGATAGCATACAGACTTGAAAAATATTTATTTAGATGGGTTTTAACTACACCTAAATTACTGGTTATGGATTTTTTTGTAGCTATTTTAGTTAATTTTGCATTGATTTAAAACCGACTTTTTGTCAATTTTCCCCGATTCCGTCCCTTTCGCACTGCGGGTCTTTCTGCCTGGAGTAACGGGGACCTTTGCTAGCACGGTATATCACCTGAAGGAGTAACAAGTGTGAGCACGCTGTATCATTATAATCCTTTCTTAGCGAGTGTCTGCTAGTCAGAAGGAATCTAACTACCACTAATTTTTTAGACTCTATAGTTTCGGTGATGGAAGTGTGATATTTCGCTATTTGGATAGAAGATAGATGCTTGACAGCCTTTTTTCTTTTATAGTCTCTACTATCTTTTTGCAATGTTTTACTGGTCCTAATCCAAATAATAGTTAGCAATTTTAGATAATATTAAGGGCACTATCACATAGGTATATAAAGGTTGGTTTAAACATGTACAAATGCCAGTACTTATTTAGTTATCTATTAGTAGGTTTAAATATATTTTTAGATTCTAATACCAATAAAAACTATCAAATTACCTATTATTTATATTACTTTCAATTAAACGCTTTTCTCTTACAATTTGTACCACCAGCTCCCTTTAGTCCGGGGCGGGAGTTCGCCAAATCTAATTATGATTCCATACAAAAACGCCAACCCGGGCCCGCATTTTTGTATGTTTTATGAAGTCCTCCTAGAATTGATTGTGTGAAGCGGCGCGCCTCTTTTTGTATGGAATTATGATGGTGCTGTTATGTTTAATTTTCCCTTGGAAGTTTTAAAGAGATAGAGTGATAAATAACAAATGAAAAAAATTAAGACAGGCAAAATTTCTATAATGCCTAATTTTTTACGCTTAATCTTGCCCAATTTCAAATCTCCGATGATGTGGAAAAGGTGCTACGAGTCTTAAGTAAACGTATAAGATATTAACGTTTTACCGACGAAAATTCCCCACATCGCCGCTACCACCTCAGGAATGAAAACACTCTTTCCGAAGCATGTTTCTTTTCTTTCACCCTTCAAATGGTAAATGTACAAAAATTACCCAATGGTGAAAATTTCACAAAATCCATAAGTGCATATGTCTCTGCGGAATAAAACATAAACCATCTCATTGAGAGTCGACTGCACTACCAACTGAGCCATCTGCTTAGTAAAATAATTGAAGAAACAAGCAGGAATAGATGCTGGTGAGGTAGGTAGAAATTGAGTACAAAATAATAAAAAATACTTTCACTCTAAGTAGTAATTTGCACAGTTAGTAGGTTGCACAGTAAGTAGGTTGCACAGTAAGTAGGTTTCACAGTAAGTAGGTTGTACAGTAAGTAGGTTGCACAGTTAGTAGGTTGCACAGTAAGTAGGTTGCACAGTAAGTAGGTTTCACAGTAAGTAGGTTGTACAGTAAGTAGGTAGCACAGTAAGTAGGTTGCACAGTAAGTAGGTTGTACAGTAAGTAGGTTGCACAGTAAGTAGGTTGTACAGTAAGTAGGTAGCACAGTAAGTAGGTTGCACAGTAAGTAGGTTTCACAGTAAGTAGGTTGTACAGTAAGTAGGTTGCACAGTAAGTAGGTTGTACAGTAAGTAGGTTGCACAGAATTTTTCTTGAACGCTAATTTGTTCACCTTGCAAATATGGGTCTATCCTACCACAAAACTATGTAGGGACATTCATAAGAAATAAGAGGATCTTCACACGATATTTTTTCGTTTGAACTACCGAAATATTTAGACACTATGACATTTGTCATGATACTTTTGTTGAAAAACCTTGAATTATTATTCAGTTAGAAAAACTAGATCTAGTAAGATATTTTTATCTCATTAGATCCTCTGATTAGATTCAATTAATGGATCAAGTACATATTACCATCAACGTATATATCAAATATATTTTCAAAATCGTTTTGCATTAAACTTGTAAAATCCAAACGGCATCAATCACCACATAACAACGCAAATAAAAGACGAGTTCCCATTTTTTTATGGAACCTCAAAAGTCCAGAGGAAACCAGGAGCAATCCCATAGTTCACTGTGATAGCAACTTGGAGGGTGGCCAGCAATTACACAAACACAAGACCGGCTGGACTCGTTAGGTGGAACACGCCCACGGGTTATACTACGGTTTTAGGGTTCCGCCAAAAGCGATAACTCTTTAGTGAAGCTTCGGTGTCTGTATGTCCGTCTCTCTGCCTCTCCGCATAACTTTAGAACTACTAGGACGATTAAGTTGACCCGGTAAAAATACAAAAAACAATTGATATATTTTGTATTTTTTTCACAATTAGTTTTCTCTTTGCCACTCCTGATGAAAATGAAGGGCACTAAGCATAGACAATACAGCCCAGAAAGACGTCTATTGTTCAACATCTTGCGTACAAATAATTCTGTCAACAATCGAAACGGGATACTGCAATTATATTGGCTCTTCTCTCTTATCTTACGTATCGTATAGCGCCACAAACTTATCTTACCGAAGACGAAGACTCTAACTTAATGAATATAGAAGCCATTTTGGTTTGGCCTACCGTAACATATAATTTTGGAGTGGCGAATTGTATCTGCTGGTCCCGTCAGATGTGTTGATAGAAATCGGTCGCCTGTTATGAGGAGTCTGTAGGCTGTATTCGTCTATAGCACTAAGTATTACTCGCCCAGAGATCACCTAGTAAAGTAAAGTAATCAATCACTCTTCTAGGTACAGCTTTTCAGAACTTCATACTGGAACACGACGCTTGGTGGGATGGTTTCACCGTGAGGTTAGCTGCAATTCACGACTGAAGCTTACCACCAGTTGAAGTGAAGGGAGTGGGTCTTCAACTATCCAGGGTACGCTGGGCGTATCTGATAGTCGTTCATAAACTCACACCGAGTTGGGTTTCCTACCCGGGTCGCAACACTAATCCGTTCAAAAATGAACTCGCGTCTCAACACCGACCGTTCATAAATGACAGTGTCGCTACACTGGTGTCGAATTTTTCAACATGAACTCTGAGTAGGGTTTGCAAGGTTCGTATAGGCTCCAAACGTCACTTGACATTCACGTTAATTTTCGTAAATGACATGACGTTAATTTTCTTACCGAGGGGGTCTTCTCAACGTTATAGTTGATATATTTACGTTAAATTTCGTACTGAGGGGGTCCTCTCAACGTTATTATACTAAATATAATGCAAAAATGACAACTGACGTTTGGAGTGCCGCTACACTACGAAACCCGTTCAAAAACTCAGCCTTACAACCCCAGTGTTCCTACCCAGCCCAGGGTTATTTGATGAACGCACTTCTGGAGTAATAGTGGTTGCATCTCAAGTTTACACCACTCGGAGAGGCTCCTTCCATGTACGACTATGTAACACATTTGTGAGAGGCCCCTTTACGCCTGGATTTTTCTTATGATTCATACAAAAGGTAAAAACTGATTGTGAAGTCAACAGCTTATTTTCTTCATATTTTTTTCAAATGTATTATCTAGAAACACAATATCGTACTACGTCTCTATACAGCAAAAAAGCTAAATCTGATGAAACACCATAATAGCTGTCAGGATATCGTGAATATTGCCTCGTTTTTACGCAAAGTTTAGCAAGTTGTATAATTATATCTATACTGGAAATGAAAAAGAGAGAAATATAGACGTCCATCTAAAGAATGGTAAGTTTACATACTTTTCTATAAATAAACAGTTACCGTTTCATGGAAAACGGTTTTTACCTGAAACCATTTCACAAATACGGCGCTTTTTGATTATCTCGCCATCTTGCACCTCTTAATGAGAGATGAGTTGCACCTCTTAATGAGAGATGAGTTGCACCTCTTGATGAGAGATAGGGGGAAGGGAAACATGTTTAAAGATGTGTGCAAAGTTTCATTGAGATCAAAGCCACAAACACCTAAAGCATTTATGTCGTAGACGGAACCCGCATACTGTGTACCACGTTCACTTTACGGCCTTTTTATAATTAATCGATACGCACGATTAACGAGGAGACTATTGTGCGTGTAGCGGAGCGAGAAGCGAGTTAAGAGGCTATGCGAATTTTATTTTTGTCACTGTCACTCCAAGCGAAAAATCGCGCAGTGCGAGAGGGGCGGATTCAGGGCAAAAGGGAAAAAAGTTGGTTTTATATTTTTATTGAAAAAACTAAAATAGCTAGCAAAATTTTAAATATTACATCTCTAGATATTGTTGAAACACACCTAATAAAATATGTTTGAGTTCTGTATATGGTTCCTATTCGTCAAACGAGGAGAAAAAGTGTGTTTGAAGACCTCATTTCAACAATTATTTCTATCGAGGAAAATTCATCCAAACATGTTTTCCAATTTCAAAACCCTAGATTATATAGTCAAAATGCATATACCAGAAACTTATTAAAAATTTTCGTGTATTTCATGAAATACACCGAAAAGAAACACCCGTATTTTTTTCGCATATCGCCTTAAAGATTTGATTTTTATTTAATAGCAATTTAACCAGTTTAGGCGGGTTTTTGTACGACATATCTTTTTATGCTTTATTATAACACATAGAACATATGCCACTACATAGGAGATGTCAAAGGTGTTTTCGAGTGCGGACTATCACTACTACCAGAGAATATAAAGTATTACTACGTACTACTACAGTCAACACTCGGACGATCTACGTATCAACTTGATAGGGGTGAGTCTTATTACTGTCGAACTTTAAGGCGAGACGTTAAAGTTTTAGCGTCCCTGTTACTCCATATGCGAAAAAACCCTCAGCGCGAGTGGGACGAATTCGTGGAAAAGTAGCAAAAAGTCGGTTTTTTATTAATATAAAATGTACTAAGCTATTTTATCAAAATGATTTTCAAGGAGACTTTACAAATACATAATATTCACATTTTGAATGCAATTTCACAATGAATTTCAGTTAGGATTTCAGAATTACAGGAAAAAAATAAAACAATTTAGAGGTCTTTTCAGAATTAAATTCTATCAAGAAAATTTAATCCAATCGTGTTTATCAGTCATTCCATATTACCTTCAAATACTCAATAAACATTTACCCAAAAATGAAATACGTAGATAACGTGATAGTGGAGTAAATGGATACGAAAAAACTCCATTTTTATTTTGGTATGGCCTTAAGCGAAAATACACGCTTTTAGACATGCAAGTTTACCTCATCGTGTTTTCTTTCACCGTCAAAAAGTGGTTAGTATATAAATACTACGCTCATAAATTACGAAAAACTCATTGGTGAATGTTCGACTGGCAAGATTCGAACCCGGCTCTCAAGCGTCCTAGCAGCTGATCTACCACAGCTCTTTTTTTTGTTATATTCAAATAAAGCATTATACAGCGTGTAACAGCAAAGTGTGGTCATATTTGAAGAGCTAATTCAGTCAATAGTATAGAACAACTTTTACTGCGGAGCCAACCCTGAAATAACGAAAAAAATGTTTCATAGAAAATTGCCTTGCCGCTCAGGCGAAATGAATAGAAGGGCAGTTCTTTTTTAGAGATTTCCGTGTTGCTTCCATAGTAAAAGTTGTTCTATACCACTGACTGAATTAGCTCTTCAAATATGACTACACTTTTCTGCTACACGGTGTATACGGTTTTTAATATAGCAAGTCTGCTATAGCAACCAGTAGGTCCAGTAGCTAGCTAGAGTAATGCTACTCGAACAGTGCCTAATGTTATAACTGCGTTATATAACTTACATATCAAAGGGTGTCGTCGACGATTCAGCTTAAAATAAAAATAAAATCGCTCCGCTTATAGCTTCGCCTGCAACTCTATATTCCAAGGCGCTGTCATAACTCGCAACCCTAACAAACATATCGATTCGTTTTTGTGTTTAACCGTTTTCCGAGAGACGTTAATTACCGGTGATTCTCATTTATCGACACGCATCGTTACGTATCTTTGTTATGACATCATGTTTTTGCATTGCCAGTTTCAAATTAATTGAACTTTACTTGTTAACAAAACATGAATGTAAATTGTAGTCCTAGTGTTTCTAATTTAATAGGTAATTTTGTAGATACATTAAAGTCCATATTCAAATAATTTTATGTGAGAGAGTACACAGTTTTTACGTTATTGTTTATTGCTAGATTTTAGCAAAAACCTGAAATCCTGATAAAACTTACATCGTTCTTGCAACCGTCGTCGCGTCGCCTCGGGTCTATCAAACTGCCTGTACTCGTAGTATAAAGTCAAACTACTGAGCGATTATGCTGAAATCAAGCCATATACAATGTGTAACAGAAAGGTGTAACCATATTTGAAGAGCTTATTCAGTCAATGGTATAGAACAACTTTTACTATGGAGCCAACCCTGAAATCTCAAAAAAAAAATCTGCCGTTCCATACATGTCGGCCGAGCGGCGTTGCTTTTTTCTATGAAACAGTTAATTTTTGTTTTCTAGATACAGTTTTGTCTCTATAGTAAAAGTTGTTCTATACCATTGATTGAATAAGCTCTTCAAATATGGTTTATACCTTATAAGGTTAAATAATATTAGTTGGCGAAACTCTAAACACAGGTAGTACTAGTCTATATGAACAATTGTTTGTATGGGAGCTAAGCGAAATTCTTAAAATTTGTTTTCACCTTTCCATACTGGACCTGTCAGCTGATCGCGGCAATTTGTATGGGAGTAAGAGAAAAAAGTTGCGAATTTCTTTAGCTTCCATACAAACAGTTGTTCATATAGACTAGTACTACCTATGTTTTGAGATTCGCCAACTAATATTATTTAACCTTATATATAATATACGCCATTTGAGGATATAGTTTTCATTATTTTGGTATATAAATTAACCGTTATTTTTTTATGACTGTTTAAGGTATTGTCGGATATGACGTCACTTGAGAATTTTAGACATAACACTGATTGTTTTGAGTGATAAAAAACATTGGTCTGTCTCTGTCAGTCTACTAATCTGTCATCCATCTGTCAAACCAGTCGGGAGCAAATTATAATAAATTTATCTCGATAGCAAAAGACACATTTCTAAACACCCAACTCTCAAATGACATCACACGAAAGCAAATGGAAATTGCAGCTTTTTCGTAAAAATATTCATTATCACGAGGTTTTTCAGACCACAAGTTGTAAAATACAGCTTATTAAACAAAAATCTCGAAATTGTTTTCGAAACACCTCAACATAATTTAATTTAAGCGAATTATGGTTTCGTTAAAGAATGAATGGTTCCTTTCTTGTTACCCATTCTGTCCAATTTTGCACCTATACCTGCCATAATTTAAGGTCTAGCTAAATTAACTCTTTAAGGCGATTACCATCGCCAAATTAGCAGCTCGATATTTGTCACTACAAATATCAACGGAAACGACATTGAAATAACGTTCATATCAGCGCGCAATGCATAGTGGCTGTTACGACGCTCGCTGCGTCCTTGATAGAGCGAAATAGGGGAAAATTATACTTTTCACTTGGACTTGATTACTCGATTGAATAATCTTATGTTATGTTTATAGCTATAAAATTTATCTATTTATCAAAGCATAGATGAATTCAATCGGCCAAGCCACTCAGGAGCAGTAGGGAATTTGAGGTCAAAAAACACCATTCAGTAAAAAAAAAAATTCATGTAGAAGTTTTGGTGGTCTGAAAAAGAAAACTGTTGCATATGTTGTCTAAGAGTTGATTATTCATAATACATTTTTTCATTATTTTTGGTTTGGCCATAAACGAGGAGTAGGCTTTAGAAAGTACCCATTTGGCAATAGTAAGGGCCTTAAAGGAAATGAAAAGACGCTTAAAAGCGCCTAACCTAACATTTTGATGGTCCGTCAAATACGAGATAATGTCTTTATACAGTGTGTCCCTGGTACAAGTGCACGACCGAAAAAGGGTATCGACAAAAAAATGTTTTTTTTTTTAGAAAATCTTTGTTTTATAAATTTACGTTTTAATTTTTTTTTTGCCTACCATGGAGACTATGTATAGAATATGTCATAACTTTTGATCTATCGAAGGTAATGCAATGAAATAAAACTGTTATAATCCTTAAGAATAGACGTTGCATACCAAATCAAAAACAAAACATAATCAACTAACATTACCATAAAAATAATATCCTAAAAGATTATTTCTTTAATTTTTCTGTCTTTTTTTTCACTAATTGTCAATTTTTTCAAAATAATTGTTAGAAAGATAATGGAATAGGCAATGATAAATAAGAATAAGAGATACCCAGGTGGAGTATTTTTTCAAGATAAAAAAAACGAAAAATTTTTATTTCTTTCTGATTTTGTCGATATATTTAGATCTAGTTTCACCCACTTTCGGATGTGCACTTGTACGAGGGACACACTGTATATGATGTGATGAATGTGATGCTCTGTCAAAATTTAAATCACTCTGCAAAGAGGGAAACAATACAAACTCAACCTACAACCACAATCACCGAATTACGCATTCTGGAAATAAATCTTTAAAAAAAAAACAAAGTTCACGAATATATCAGTTGTTCGTGAGTCCATCAATCAGGGTCAAAGCCAATGAGCGTCAGGAAGCGCCAGTATGATTTATTTGCCCCGCGGCCGTGCGCGCATCCAGTATCGCCACGCTGCGCCGGCGCATCGCCGCGCCGCGCCACGGGATCACGACTCAGCATCCCGAGGGATCTCTCATTTATATAGAGATATGATTATTGATGGAGGGGTGGAGTAGAACTACCATATTACCATACCAGTAGTATTACCCATAGAAAAAGATTGACATTAAAAAGAAAGTATTGTGTTTGTTTTATTATGTTATTTTTCTTTTATTATATATATATTTCTTTTGTGTACATATTATTACTTTAATCAATTTTTGTAAATTTTAAATTTTAAGCAAATTTTTGAAACTGTTTTTTAAAACCAAAGCTGCGGACTGAAGGAGCGGAGTCTTCTGTTACATGTATTTTTACTTAAAAGAAGGCTCCAGCTGTAATTGTATTATGTAAATATTTGGTTATCACAATAAACATTTTTGTATTTTTGTTTTTTTTTTTTTTATTCAAGAAGGGAAGGGGTTACAATATCATAAACAACCTAGAGGACGCCCGTGACCTCGTCGCGTGTATCCGGGATGCAAACAGCCCGTCGTCGTTTTAACCGTTGGGAATACAATTTCGATAAAAAAAGTTTACAGCCTGTTTCACCTCTTTGCGGAATATTTAGAAAATTCCTTTCTTAGTGCAGTGCTCCTACACCCTTTGTAGAACAAATATGTTATCTTCTGCGGTTTAGGCTGTCGTAGATATCATACTATTATTATTCTAATATAGTGTGCGTTATTTGTCAGTCAGTCAGTCAGTCAGTCAGTCAGTCAGTCAGTCTGTCAGTCAGTCAGTCAGTCAGTCAATCAGTCAGTCAGTCTGTCAGTCTGTCAGTCTGTCAGTCAGTCTGTCAGTCAGTCAGTCAGTCAGTCAGTCAATCAGTCAGTCAGTCTGTCAGTCAGTCAGTCACTCATGGAACAGTTATATATATGTATATATACAAGGTGACTTTTTGATCATCGTCCAAATTCATACTGGTGGCTTGGTAAGTGATCAGTATCATGCATCAGTAACAATTTTGGTGAAATTCGTAAAATGAAATTTCGGCTTCCCATAGAAATTCACTTCAAGTTACGAGTAAATCACTATGGGAAGTCGAAATTTCATTTTACGAATTTTGCAAAAATTGTTATTGATCAATGATACTGATCACTTACCAAGCCACCAGTATGAATTTGGACGATGATCAAAAAGTCACCTTGTATATATACACATATATATATAAATGTGTGTAGATAGATTTATCAGATTTAACGGAAAATTCTTGCTTCTAATAATAAAATAGACATTTAACCTAGAAAGTAGATTGGAGACCGTGACCAATTAAATTTATGAATATTTCGTAGCCATTCTAAGATAATCCTTACAAAAAAGGATCCCTAAACAAAACCTGACCATAGACAAACAATAACAAATGAGCCCGACGAAAATTAAATGCTCCACTCTTGTTTTATTAATGCGATATTTTTTGTTATTATAATACCCAATTAACTTGAAAATTATTTCTACTTTTTCTTTCGTTTGGGGTAACTTCGTGAACTAATTAATGATTTTGTTTTGGTTCGCATTTAGGGTTGGCGCAATGTACAATTTAGATTTTAAAAAAGAACAAGGGGTGTCGTTCGAAACCCGGACACCTGGTTGGAATGAAGTTCCTTTAGCAATTGACGCGCACGCCGCATGCCTATACTGCAGTAACAGTTATACGCTTTTAAGCACACATATAACTATAACAAAATTGTAGTGACGATCGAAGTCTTACACTTTTTTCGACCTACCCTGGGTTAAGAGGGCGCCGAGCAAAATAATCTAAAACGACAGTCACTGTTAAATTGATTTATTGAATAATATTTCAATGATAAATAAATAAAATATATATTTATTATCACAGAGAATGTATCTACACTTCCGCCGCAGCGAATATTAAAAATAACTTATGGTGTGAGAAACAAATCTATCTAAAGTAGGCCCAAAATCAAAAAAATATATTGGGGTTTCAGTCATTTCAATAACTTAAATGTCGAATTTTGTCTCAACCACAATTCAAGTCAATCACAAACGTTATAAAATACAATTGGGCCGCTTCACATTTTTAAAATTTTGTCTGGTAAATTAAATATGATTTTTTCTGCTAAATTTAATAAATACGACCACGATAAAAATTACCACGAGAGAACAAGCGAGGTGTCTAATCGTTCTACGCTCGGCGCAGCCTTAAGCTCTCATTCGCCAAGTGTCTTGATGTAACGTGCGGTAAGGCATAAAGCTGCCCACTGGTAGAGGTACAAGAGACTGCTCTATCACCACGACTGGTAAATTGCAGTGCCAAACTTTTTTACAAGAAAGACGCTACTGATGGCCGTCTCTATATTCTGTATCCATAAAGGCTTTTCCATTTGCATCATATTTCATGAATCAATGAATGAATGAAATGCACCAATCTCATCGTGGTTTGACCAGAATTGACCAGAAACGGGGAAGAGGGAGAAGGCGGATGACATGGAGTGATAACGTAAAAACTTGGACTTTCATAAAAGACGCTGCCAGTCTCTGCAGACTGGTACAGAATAGAGAAGAGTTTCCTGTGGTATTAATTTAATAAACGAAATACAGCATATTTTGGTCTCATTTATCGACATGAAAAGTATAGCATGTTGAAGAACATTATAGAAGGGAAAATAGACGGAAAACGGGGAAGAGGGAGAAGGCGGATGACATGGAGTGATAACGTAAAAACTTGGACTAAGATAAAAGACGCTGCCAGTCTCTGCAGACTGGTACAGAATAGAGAAGAGTTTCCTGTGGTATTAATTTAATAAACGAAATACAGCATATTTTGGTCTCATTTATCGACATGAAAAGTATAGCATGTTGAAGAACATTATAGAAGGGAAAATAGACGGAAAACGGGGAAGAGGGAGAAGGCGGATGACATGGAGTGATAACGTAAAAACTTGGACTAAGATAAAAGACGCTGCCAGTCTCTGCAGACTGGCACAGAATAGAGAAAAATTTCTTGTGGTGGTCACCGACATCCGCTAGGATATGGCACTCCAAGAAGAAGAAAAAGAAGGGGCCAAAAATATTAAAACACCACATTATTTATAATTTAAAAAATGTGCTTGGTACGCGTCCTTGTTATTATTATAAGATTTGATAATAAATATTTTTACTTAATAAAAGCTTTTTTTACTGTTTTATTATATATATATATATATGTACAGATTTTTATGAATGTTATAGTTGAAATTAAATAAAAAATAAAACTTTCGATATATATTTCGACCCACTTGGGGCCGTCGTCAGTCGAATATTTATATATCGAATAATATATCGAATATTCGACTGACGACGGCCCCAAGTGGGTCGAAATATATATCGAAAGTTTTATTTTTTATTTAATTTCAACTATAACATTCATAAAAATCTGTATATATATATATAATAAAATATTATAAGATTTAATATTCGAGTTATAACAACACAACAGAGACAAAATGTCGGTAATTAAATAAATCATTACTGCTAAATATGTTATAGTGTATCTAGCAAATCTTGAAAGTAAAGTTACTGACACGGGTATGGAAAAATTGTGAAAAGATATGTATTTTTTCCATACCCGTGTCAGGTAACATTATTATCAAAATTCGCTAGACAAACTACGCAAATATTGCTAAACAGTATTATTATATAAAACAACAAATTTAGTAGCAACCCTAGCAGTAATTGAGCGTCCTCCCAGCAGGAGCCACTCGCTTGTTCATGGCTCATCGGAGTCATTCGGAGTCCAACTCCCGCCTTTCCCCGGCCTCCGAGCTCCAAGCGACCTCCCCCCACTATACTGTTAACCTTTCTAACTATAATTGTGTGGAATAACGAGAACTTTTTAGGTAATTATGATCATTTTTACATTATTCATATCGTCACGACATAAATAATAATAATAATAATAAGAGTTTATTCCATATAAATGTGTACATTTATAAACTTACATACTAGATCATACACAGATTAAAAGAGTATACACAAAACAATTTTGAGTGCCCTACTCCCTAAAAAAGGGCATAGCCCTGTAGTCTTAGGATAAGTAGTACTGCTCAACCCGAAAAATAGGTGACTTAGCTAGCTAACACAATATTACTGTAACATCTTGTATTGCATGTTTATAAAAAATATGTTGATTTAAAACTTATTTTTACTTATTTACTAAATTACATGTAATAATCAAATTATGGCAAAAGAAAGAATATAATTTAAAAGTTAATACCAATATGCACATGTAGTGTTTGCGAGTTTGTGTGTGAGGGTGTCTAATAGGGTGTGTTTGTTGGTAGTTGTGTGTAAGTGTCTGTAGTGGTATATGTTCAACCGTGGTTATAATAACTCGAGTGACATAATAAAACATAAGAAAATCAGCATACTGGTTTAAGAAATGCCTCGGTTTCGTTGTAGTCTTTCATCAGTAGCCAGGATTTGACTTTTTGCTTAGAGTCATTTTTATTTAAGCCATGAATTTCAAGAAATTTATTAAAATAATTATAAAGAAAAGGACCAAGAAAAGGAAAAAAAACATCTACTGAATGAAGTATTAAACTTTTTTTTGACACAGACTATATCAGCTCTACGTTTTAGCTGTAAATTTTGGTCTAAAGGTGTAATTTCGTGTTGAAGTCGGACAGCTTCTAATACAAACAATTTTCTTACAGTCAGTACTTTGGTTAACTCATACAGAAGTGTCGTACCAAATCTAAAAGGTTTATGAGTTAGCACTTTTAATAGCGCCCTTTGTGCTATTTCTAAGTTAAGTAAGATGGTTTTATGTGTACCTCCCCATGACGATATACAGAAAGAAAGCACACTCTCACCAAGGGCACAATAAACTCGTAAAAGCAATTCAATTTTCATAACTTGTCTTAGTTGTTTAAATATATAAATAAGCTGTCTTATTCTTCCACAGAGATGTTCAATGTGTGATCTAAAACTGAGATTCCCGAGGGGTTGTCAGGGTTGTTCTCGAGTGTGAACAACTGTGAAATCAAGTCACAGTCCATACTCATACACCCACGGTTCACTGATGATTATTACGTTCTGGTATGATGGTGAGCCCTATCGCCGTACTTCACGCGCAAATATTGACTCATAGAAGACACTCAGACCAAACCCAAATGAATGAATGAATGAATACACACTTTATTGTACACGGTCAAATAAAAAATTGAGTACAGAGTTTTGAACACACAATGTTGTACAAGGGCGGACTTATCACTTAAAGCGATTTCTTCCAGCCAACCTTTGGGTGCCCAAACACAAATGTGCCCCAACGGGATTTGAACCCGCGACCGCCACCTTCGGATTAGTGTAGTCGAGTACTTGAACTACTAGACCACAGAAGTGGTCCAGTTATTTTACATTTCATAAATAGTTATATGAGAACTCAGTTCATACACAAGGTGAAAGATTCATACTGAAGATTCGGTAAGTGCTCAGTATCAAGGTTCGATGACCCTTTTTATAAAATTCGCATTTTTTTTCGCGTTAGCTACACAAGCCCAGCCCCAAGTCAATTACTATGAAGGTAAAAATTTTATTTAGCAAAATTTGCTAAAAATATCTATCCGTGATAACGATAACTTTTACTTACCAAGCCTTCAGTTTGAATTTGGAGGTATAAATTGATGTCACCTTATACAATGTGTTACAGAAAGATGTGGTCATATTTGAACAGCTTATTCACTTAATGGTATGGAACAATTTCTACTATGACACAAAATACGAAATCTCAAAACAAAAAACCCTTTACATTTTGACCGAATATTTTTCTATGAAATAGTTGATTTGTTTTTCCAAGATTTCAGGGTTTTCTCCATAGATAAAGTTGTTCTATACCATTCACTGAATAAGTCTTGAAATATGACTACAGCTTTCTGTTACATTATTATGAGTAAAGTAAGTAAGTATGTAATAATAATAATAATAAAATTCTTTATTGCACTAAAAAAATTGTACAGAAGGCGAACTTAATGCTATCAAGCATTGTCTTCCAGTTAACCTTTGGTGCTGTGGATCATTATTGGGTAGTGCCGGGAAAGGTATCGTAGAAACAATACTAAATGCCTTAATGACAGAGGCATTAAAATATTCATATAAACAAGTGATCTAGAGGCAATTTTCTTTTTATAATTATTTCTTTAGGATTATTTTTGTATTAATTATTGTCTTTCACATTTGTTTTACTATTAATAAATAAATGAAAGCTAAGGGTAACTTTACTTGACACGGGTATAAACAAACGGAGCATAATATCTAAATATATATATATATATATATATATATATGTATATTATTATGAGTAAATAATTTACAAGTAAAATAATTGGCAAATATTATCAAATTTTGAAGTTGAAGGGTGAGTAAAATATAAAGCGACGAACACGTCGGAACGCACTGTGCCCACTTCTTCAGAGCAAAAGACATCAACGGGGTGACAAGTGGTACTGAACTTTCTTCGTGACGATTTCCTTTTTTCCTCTTTGAATTTTTTTTTATATACCTTTATTTAAAACTAATAAAAACTAAACATAATTTATAAATAAAAAACATATCTTTGATTTTGAGTCTTTGCACTACATCAGAAATGACAGAAATGACGCAGTTTATTCCCGCTGTAGTCCGGTGTCTTAATCTTTATTTATTGGGCAAATAATGTATTGTGGTATAATAGTAGTTTATGAAACTGGCACATAAAGAGGTTATTAAAACACGAGTGTGAGTTTAAAAAAAGACACGCGAGTGTTTTAATACCTAATGATGTGCAGTTTCATACACTACTTTATCTACACTCATGCAATAGGTATCAATTTTAAATAAAACATAAAAGTTAGAACAAGAACAAAGTTACATTATTTATTATAATAATTGTTTACATTTTGAATATTGTAAATACTCAGTGTACTTTTAATCATGGAGTATTTAGTCCCTAAGGACGAACTCCTAAATTTATCCGATAAGTCTTGGAAGTAGTCCAATAACACGTTTTCAGAGAATGACGTGACCTTTTTAAGCATTTTCCACTCCAACAATAAATTCTTGAAAGCATCGGTCGTAAGATTTTTTCTATTTTTTCTGTAAGTAGACTGTTTATCATTTTAGTCGCCGTTTGGAGAACATCAGGTGGAGTCAAATTATGAATAGAATCACTACTATCAGTAGACATTATTGAATAAAACTTCTTGAAACCTACGAAAAATTATCAAGTTTCCTTTTGATAAACTATAAACTTCTGTGGTATGGCGCCAAGATAAAAGTCAACTGCGCATGTGCGCGCTGCTCCCGCTGCCATAGACAATAAATTGCCGAAAAAAGTTGAATCGTAACCTCCTTCTGCAATGTATTGTTTTGTATGTACAAGAAAAACCTCATTGGTATAAGATATTAAAACCTCAATCATGACTGTATGGACTAAGTTATCTTTGCCTTTCTATTTCGTTTAACTGTTATTTTATAGCAGAAAAAGTTATTTTAAAGCATTATTTTGTTCAGAAGACTGTACTTTAATTTAATTTTTTTTCTGTATTAGAGACGTTTGTAAAAAAAATTGTTATTATGCACAATTTTTGAGATCATAATTAGGATTTTACGATATGAGTGTAGATAAAATAAATTATCGAATGTGAAAATTAAACGAAAATAATCTCTTTTTTAAGTGAAATCTCAATATTTTTTAATAATAGTATTTATCTAAATTAAACTGTGTTGGGCTTGTGGGTTGACTGGTACAAAATGCTTTTTTACTTTTTTGCTATTTTGTACTTTTATTGTGCAGTAAAGAATTTATGATGATGATGATGATGTTGCTGAAATGTTAGCTCTCGTAGTTAATTTAGTTAGCAGGAGAAAGTCACGGTGAAATACAAAATAAGTTATTTTGTACTTACAGCTTATATACAAACAAATCTATTTTAATAAATGAATTAAATATTAAAGATAACTTACTTGCTTTTTTTATTCAGTTTACATTATATATTTATATATGAACGTCGGTGTCAATGGAATTAGATACAATTTATATTAATTGTATCTAATTCCACTGACGCCGACTATAAATGTCGAAATATATCTGGAAATAATTATTTTAATGAGTGTTTTTATATAAATATATAATGTAAACTGAATTAATAAATGAATCAAACTGTTAATTTCTTCACCCTTCATTAATAATATAGAAATAAGATTATAATAAAGATACAAAGTCCTACAGCGGGAAAAAAAAATTGTAAGGTAATATAAGTTCAATATAATCTTCTATTGAACTTATATAGTTCAATAGAAGATTATATTGAACTTATATTACCTATATTATTGTATTCTTCTCAATAAAAGTTCTTCATCTAATACCGGAAATCACGATCTGAAACTGGGGTGACCATTGCTATTTGATGTGTCCTCTTTTTCTACTACTACATAAAACGATACGGATGACGTCATTTACTTAGCTTTAAATCAAAATCTGTTGCAACATGGCGTTTCCGGATGTAATTCTTGCTTGACGTTTATCATATACTAGGTAATGTTTCATGTTAACTATATTTGAAAAACAAATTATTGTCAATTTCCAACATAACTGTAATTCAAATGTTGTTGTTATAATTATTAATGTAAGCCGTAATTGTTGTAAAATTATCTTGCGGCTTATTTTGCGTGCATCTACGTACAGAGCTAGATATGTAGGCAAATTTAAGCGAAGACGTGCTTATTGTAACCAATATTTCAATACCATTTCCTCAGTATCCGGTGAATACAAAAAAACACGTCACCTCAAACCAATCATTTCTTGATGTCTTCATCAAGCTCAGAGCGCGGGAACATCTGCTAACAGCCTTTTTGCGTTTTCCTACTACACTCACCGAGTTATGATAGCCTTCCTAATGGCAATCATGCTCATATAATAATAACATTGCAATTTATTACGGAAAACATTGCAAGAGAGCGAAGGGAAATCTCACAATTACTGTGTTTTATGTGCACCCTAGCGCGTACGTGCGAATTAACCTTAAGTGCCTTATGTTGTAATTTGTGAAAACCAAACGCAATGGCGGCTGTATATTGATGAGCAAAGAGGTTACACTGTTTCTTATTTTAATGTTCGTTTTGTTTTATTGTTTGTATAAAATTAAACATTAAACATCGTAATTGCATCATTAAGTTCATAATTTGATGTGACCTATCACTCTGAGAAACGTGTATTTTTTACTTATACATACTTGTACATAGATGAAATGTTTTAATACAAGGTAATGTCTTCGGAACAGAGGATTTTCAAGAATGCACGTTATTACTTGATTCATTGAATAATCTCTTCGGAGATAAGTGTTGTCAAGACTTATGCATAATTATATAACTTATAAGCATATAAATTGTGAGTAAAATCTTTTTCGTTTAGTTAATCATATGATGTTTGGTATGTAGTAGATTGGTTCACAGTAAATATTGTATTGTATAATGAACAGAGATAATATTAGTTTCTAATATAGCCTTGCTTTGGGAATTTAATTTTTAATTTTAATAAATCGTATTTAAAGCCACGCACTTATATAAAATCTAATATCGTTACGGTGCTCTTCGAAATCTTTACTTCTTTAATTTGGAATAGAGACAATAAAACGTAGGATAAATATAAAAATAAATTGGATAATACATTTAACAAGCATATCAGCCCTCATCAAACAGTCGTTCGAATTCAATTACCGAATAAATTTTCCTTAAAACCATCTTTTTAAATTGAAAAAAGAGCAAGTCAATCAGCTAAAACGTATTAAAATAATGCTCTAAAATGTCAATAAAAGCTGGGAACAGTCGAAACGAGCCTGATTAGGTCCGATGTCACGCCGATAAAAGGCATAAAGCCGAAATTGAAAAGGTTGCCTCATTAAAAATGCTATATTTTACGATTTTTAAGCTGGCAGGTGAGCGTTATGGTGGTATGTAGGTTACACATGATATTTGGATTGTTGGAGACTGTTTTCTCTCTCTCTCTCTCTCTTTTGTGATATTGTGTAAATTATGAGCTACCTTGATGTGTTTACGATATTAATTTATTATAAGCGACACACGAACACAATTAATTCTTTGTAGTTGCAAAAAATACAATGTACAATGTACATTTTCATGGGTTCCAGTCAGCTGACTGACCCACTTTGTGCTGGGTAGTAAAATATAAATTTAAGCAAATACTACTTTTTTCTACTGGTTGGTGGTCGGTTAACGATACAGATATCTACAACGATATCTACCCTAGAATTGTTTTCCCTAATTTTAGAACCTTAAATGTTAGAACCCTAAATGGGTCAATCGACTTTTTTACCCACACTACTTTTTGGGTCTTTGCCAATATTCAACCACAAAATTTACAATTTGGTTCTTTTCTTTCCGAAAATAATTAAGTTCGCCAACTAGATAAAATCGTAACATTACGAAATAAAAAAAAATTAAGAATTCTCTGTAATTCTTAACAAATTGATGGTAACTCAGTGGACGAGTTTGTCTCCGAGTTACTATGGAACCCCGTAGTTTTGCTGAAAATTACAATAATTATAAAATATTATTTAATTCGAAAAATATACAATGATCTGTTTATTTAATATTTTTATATTTAGCAAAAAAGGTACGCATTAGACTTGCTTTTTTAAAAGAATAAGCAGAGTGGGTAAAAAACATCTTGATTTTGAACACAAACACTTGTACTAGTTGTTTCTATGCTTTCTATGTTTCATCAAGTGCCGACAATCGCAACTATAAATCACGTAGGTAAAAAAGTTGATTGACCCAAATAGCTCACCAAGATTTGAATAGCAACTGCTGTTGATGGTTTTATTTTATTAATTACAAGTCCTGTGATATCACGTACATACTTTTTATTGTTAATAATGTATTTCATGTATATCTGTGTACAACAAAGAATAAAGGAAGTATCTATGTATGCACAGAATTATTTTTTTATTTAAATTAAACCATGTAGTCAATTAACAGACCTCAAAGTATCGTCATCCTACTCCCGCAACCCGGGCGCCTCACCAAGTCTCGGGCAGCTACCCCGCGGCGCAAATCTAATGAAATAAACTGAAAATCAACACGCTCCTACACGCATGCGCCAACGGCAACCCTTTGTCCCCCGTCCTCAATACCCCGCGCGCCCCACGGGACGGCATCACGAAACAATTAACGCAAGAATTTATTATATTTATTACAAGCCTGTCCCGTAAAATTCTGCGGCGTGGTCACGCTAGCCGCTGTTTTGGTACCGAAATTTTGATTGGAGATAATTAGTGTTGGTATAACGAAGATCAGATCAAACGGTTAGTGCATAAGTATCTCACCAAAATCATCATGTAAAAAAGGGCTCAAGGCCGGCAGCGGCACCAAGAACTTTTATTTTATCGACATCGATGATAAAAGAGTTGAGATCTACGAACAATGACTTAGTGTAGTGTAAGTAAAATGGCAGTTTAGGACCAGACCAGCGTGACTCAGTGATCCGCGGAACGTTGTTGTGGTGTGTACTTTTGTATTAAAAATGCCTAGTTGCGCTGTAAAAGGCTGCAAATACAAATACTCTTTATTGTGCACCATATAAAGCGATAATTTTATTATTGAAGTCCATAATGGCGGCCATGTTCGCGGCGTTCACAATAGTTAGCACTGGCGTGATTGACACTCGACAGAGCAAAATAGATGACAGTGACAGAGATATATGAAAGAGAGAGAGATAGACCAACTTCCAAGGTGTCATATAATATCATGGCGCTCGGTATTTTTTCTACAGGCTATAACAGATGGCGCTGTTTTTTGCTTGTATAAAGTGGTCTATTTAGAATGTTTACAATAAGGCAATTGCAAAATAAAAAGCAGTTTTATAAGTACCTACATTGTTTATCCGATGTTATAAAATTACATTATAACACCGCAATTCTGCATTGCAATTGGCACAATTTATTATAAAACCGCTAGAGACCCAATCAACAACAGAGACGAGGAATAATGCCCGACCTTATTTCTTAAGCCACGCCCCCTTTATCCTGATTGGCCTCCAAGGCAGCTTTACCAGAACGACGCACCCGAGGTTCATGAACGAATGTCTTCTTCTTATTTTTCGTGAAATTGTTAATTGAAAATATTATAAATAAAGACGATAATGTTGATGTTCGTAGATAAAGTGTGCAGCTGAACATAATTAGACATTGGGACACTGGTGCAGAATTATTACAAGACTCAGTTCGTTCGTTTCGTAAACAAGCACTTGATAGGTACTTATGCCACTGACTACGACAATTCATAGCCTTCATTGCCGGCTACGGCCATGGAAACACATCAATAACGTTGTAACCTATGTAACCGGCTCAGGCCTTAGAGCCCATTGCCGGCTCCGGCTGGGGACCTCATTGCCGACTCCGGCTACGGACCCCATTGCCGGATCCGGCGGCGGACCCCACTGCCGGCTCCGGCTGCGAACCCCATTGCCGGCTCCGGCCGAGGATCCCACCAGAATACAAGAAAGAAAAGTAAGCTTTATACTGCGTAGATAAGTAAATACCCAATAACTAGTCTGAACTTTAATATGATTACCCCAGAATTTGAAAACAGCTACTTAATAATACATTCGGGAAAGTATTGCAAGTCTGAAATAACTATTCTGATGGAATGACAAAGGAAAACACAAAATTAACTAACTCTCTCTGAGACACGGTTTATTTATGCAAAATAACATTATAAAATTATGTTACTTAACTTTCGTGCCTCCCTGCTTCGTCAACAATTACTTTTAAATCAATTTTACAGCAAATACGAATATTCTTCGTTTTTTCGCGTCTATCCATTTAAACCTCAGCCGCCATCTTGCCAACATTTTTTCAATCCAACTACTTTTTGAATGACATCAATCAGAAATGTCTTAAAACAATAGGTAACTAATAACTAATTTAGTATTTATCTCAGTTAGAAATCTTTTAATTAGATAAGTTAAGAGTTTAATTAACAATTTGATCAAAATACAATATCCTGTCACACTCGTATTCCAATTCTCAAATTATATTACAGCTGCACAAAATACTATTAGATAGGCGTATCCTTCCTATCGAAATCATTACATGGTCTGCGAAACTTAATACTTACCCTAAAAAAATTAAATTCCTTAAATTGATAAAAAAGTTGCTCTCTTACTTTTCATCGGGAACGATTAAAGCTACTTTCATGAAAGAGATTTCAGCGATAAGTTGATAAAGAGTTAAGTCATAAGCTGGTCGAAAGTAGCTCGAAGTGGTTTCACACACATTTTTACATTTTGGAATTTTAAATATTATATCGTGTAGTGTACCATAATTGTCGTATGGAAGTATGATTTTACTTTTATGCCAAAGGAAGTGTGCAAGATACAAAATTTGACCTTTAGATTGATTCTTATACTCGTGCGCAGTAATCAAATTACCTTCAAATTGATTAAAAATTTGCATGCAAGTGGGTAAGAGCCGATCAATTTACCTCTGTATGGGATCGAGACTGCATTTGACTGGTTTCACCATAATAGAGTCTCGGCTTACTAATCTGGAGGTTGCTGGTTCAAATTCCGTAACAGCAGAATTTGTGTGCTCTCCTACGAGGCTGATAGATAGATAGTCTAGCCTAGTTGCAAGTGGGACTTCTAACTCAGTGGTTCTCAAACATTTTTGGCGACGGAACCCTTTTGGACAACAAAGTATTTGACGGAACCCCAAAATAATCAAAAACTGGTTTTATGTGCATTCTTTATTAATAATCATATTATTTAACATTAACATTTGTATCTAAACGTTTGACATACTTTCGAGCTTTTGCAAGTTGGGTCCAAACTAGTTGTATTTTTTTTTTACTTTTTGTTGGATTATTAAGAAAAAGTTACATTTTATTTTACTCTGCAACTTTATTTTTTTTTCATTCTGACCAGTATTTCCGCGGAGCCCACAAAGAGGCTTTGCGGAGCCCCAGGGCTCCGCGGAGCACACTTTGAGTATGGCAATCTAACTGTATCTATCTACTCCCATACTACAATAAGGTAATTACAATATCAAAAGCGGTTTTTTAAGTACCTACATTGTTTGACCAATGTTATAATATATAATATAACACCGCAATTTTGCGGTGTGATAACACCGCTAAAGAACCAATCATAAGCAATAACGGTCTGTCTTAATTTCTTAAGCCACGCCCCTTTACTCTTCTCACTTCTGATTGGTCTCAGGCGTCTACATACTAATTCCATCATGACGAGTATCATGCATGACAAGTGTCCTTTTTCTCATTTTTCTTGAAATTGTTTTTAATTGTCGGTAGATAAAGTATTGTGTGCAACTGAACATAATTAGACATTGGGACACTCGTATATTTTTTATTTTTTGTCACCAAGAAAAGTGTGCTATTATATATATAATATATATTATATATATACAAGGTGTAACAGAAAGGTGTAACCATATTTGAAGAGCTTATTCAGTCAATGGTATAGACCAACTTTAACTATGGAGCCAATCCTGAAATCTCGAAAAAAATCTGCCCTTCCATACATTTCAGCCGAGTGGCATTGCATTTTTCTATGAAAAAGTCTTTTTTTTTTTTCGAGTTACAGGGTTTGTTCCATAGTAAAAGTTGTTCTATACCATTGACTGAATAAGCTCTTCAAATATGGTTACACCTTTCTGTTACACGTTGTATATATGTATTATATGTGATCTTTATTTTGAAATAAAAATAATCATCACATTAATGACAGTAAAAACACATATTTATACGTAGGTTCTTTGAATTTCTAATCGAATTTCATAAACAGTTAGAATTCTAATTTATTTATTTACAATTGATGAAGTTCTAATGAAGACGGCAACTAATCGATAAATCTAAACACGTAATTTGTGATGACATCCTATGAATACCATTAAAATAAACATTTTTGAATTAACAAAAACAAATTAAAAATAACCTGTCGTATAGATATTGATCTCGCTACTGAATGATATGGTGAAAATTTTATAGTCAAATTAATCAACATCCATAGATAGATCATAAATCATGTTTTCAATTTTACATCTTTGTAAAGTAGCCGACTAATTATGCGTCAGATTTAAATAATTTAATGAATAATTAAATAAGCAAACGCAGGTAATAGTATTGTTTTTTTATTATAAAATATAAATAAGTTTATTTGACCAATATATTCTTAGTCTTCCTTTTGCCATTTACAGTATATCATATCTGTAAAATATATATTCAAAATAAAATATTTGTAAACCGGTTTATTGTTATTATTTACACTTACACTGACGCCATTACACGGAGCTTCCAAAGCTACACGGCTTTAATAAATGCCATACATCACTCAACGGGGAACTAACTAGCTACTTATACCTTCAACCTACATAAATCTAATTTTATTCAAAGCTGATTGAATTAAACAAATTCATCATTTAAATGGGGGCTCGACCTTCTGTCTGATCGAGCATAGACTAGGTAGAGTTGCCGCTAGGGGTGCCCGGCGCAGTGGGGCGTCCGCCATGCTGGATCAAGATGAAAGAAAGGCGAAATGATCGAGAAAATCGATTAAGTTTTGCAGGTGCAAATAATGGTCTCACTGTTCGCTAAAAAACCGGGACAGGTGACGGTTTTTTGTTGGTTTATGATGATATTCAATTTATATTTTTTTAGATAACTCAATTCGAATAAATTTATGTTCCGTTACCAGAACAGGCAGTTCTATATTTCTGAGGCCTTTATTAATTTTTCTGTAAAGTGGAATAATTTACTGATAAACTGTTAAATTTTCATAAGTTCAAATTCTATTTTTTAACGGAAATATGCACTTTGGTACTCTAAATAAGAGAACATAACAAATTATAAAATCAAGTTAAACAACCAATATTACAAAAAAAATGGCATTGTTACCGGACCTTATCCTTTTCGCAGTCTTTTTTAGGGTTCCATACCCAAATGGTAAAACGGAGCAGATATGCGGACGAACCGACAGACAGACAGCAGTGAGACAGTGAGACACTGCTGTCTGTATGTCGGTTCCTCCGTATGTCATGGGTCTCTAGCTCGTACCTGGAATTTTAATATGTTATGTAGAATGTTAACTCAAAACCGAATATTGAATTAAAAATGTAATAAAATTATTTTTCAGGGGGGGCCTCGTACATATGTATATGTATCTCTACTCTATTCAATAAGCTAAGTTAAGAAAAACATTTATTTTTCGCTAAAAATAATGAAATGGGGCCTATCAATGTCGTCATTTTTAGACCATTTTTGTTACGGGTCTGTCTCAAAGACAAAAGTAGTTAGGAATTTGTAATTTCTGTATATTATGTACCACATGCTGCTTAGAGCATGTACCAAATATGCTGTATTTAAATAACAAATACTGAAAACGCCGATTTATAATGTAGCTTTAAAGTTACGTCCCCAAATACACTTTACAGTTTTGTTTCATACATTTTGTAATGGTAATGATAAGTTTGAAATTCCTGTTTTTTATTATTTAAGTATTTAAATGGTACGGAACCCTCAGAACAAGAGTCCTACTTGCACTTGACCGTTTTTTTCTGATTAATTTTCTAATTCGTAATGCGCTCTAATGATCATTAAGATATGTTTTGTCTTTATTTCAATAAGTAATTTCTTATCTCCTTGTATACTTTATAAGACGACGCATTGATAACAAGTTTAAATTATCCAAGTTGGAACATAACTGTTTGGTGACTTAAGTTTGATATTGTTAATTAAGGGGCTGCACAATGCTAAAGTTCAGTCCTGCTCTAACGCGTTTGTTTTTTGACTCTCTATCCTGCTCTAATCAGATGCCGCGCACGCAAAACTTCAGTTATTTAGAAATCGCGGCTCCACTGGGACATTTACCATGATTTCTTTATGTAATAAAGATGGTATTTTCTAGTAAGTATCTGGGCGTGTTGGTTTCGTTTCAATCGGTTTTGAAACATGGAAACTGAATCGCTTTTTTCGTGAAATACATGCTTTTTTTTAATTAATGTAATTAATGGAAGATTGAAAGTATGTTTATTTATAAAGTGTAATTAATAATTGTCTTGAGTCAAAAAACATGCAATATATTTTTTTTTATTTTTACGATATACGTTGACGGAACTGAATCCAATACAAAACAGATGTTTAGCATTGTGGAGCCCCTTAAACAGTAAAAGCTCCCACAGTGACGAAGCTTTCTCTACAAACAGATGATGCTGCATGACAGCTACAGTAGGTGTTGTAGATACGCGTAGGTATCATTCATTACAATATGTAATGTACTTTCTTTTAATTTCAGACATGATTGTTTGTGTTCTTATCTGCCGCCCGGCAGCCAGTCATATTAGAAAGGTAATAGGCACAAACCGATAGATTTTACTGTCGATAAATGCCATTGCTTAAAAATATTAATAAGATAGTTTTTTGTACGCTTCAGGGATATATTTGTCGGTAAAAATGCAACTTTAATAGTAATTTTATAAATTTATATATTCTTTTATAGTTTCGTTTTTCTATTTTTATTATTATTATTATAAATGTATACAAATAAGACAGTGCAATATTAATAAACTTGGTAAATCAAGACATAATAGGTCATTACATATGAAATTGCCCAAATTTTCTTATAGATTCATGAGTTCATAATTCCTATAATTCAATGGCTATTTCCATTGTTTGATTTTTGTTTGAAATTTGATTTCAAGGTTATATATATCTATGTATGAAATTTGTTTTAATTGTGAGTTTGGTAACTAACATTAAATATTCGAACAGTTCATCCTAAATGCCATTCGTTTCCATAAGATTCGTAACATATTTTTACAGACAACAATTTTCAAAAATTAAATCGAATTTTTCTTTTAGCTTAAAGTTGTCTTATTCATACACAAAAAAATATTTTAAATTTGGATTTGTCATTCCTATAAAAATGGAAAAATATAGCTCATATTTTGACAGCATTTGTTTAATTTTTAATTTAACTATGTCTTCTTATAGGATTGGCATTAGTTAAAATTTTACATATCTGGCACATTTTGTTTTCTATGACCGTGCCGGCCATCAAATTATTATAGTTATTTTACGTTGCGGATATAGTAGAAAATGGTCTCCCCAAAGTTGAAAATAGTCGTACCCAAACAAAACAATACATTTAAATTAACATTGTAATGATATGCACAAACAAACAGGCATCCGAATCATACGAGTGACATGAAATATGGTCCAGCATTGATTTATCGTAACAAATTATCTTTTTCTTCCACTCTGGCGCCGCCTCTTCAAATCGGTTAATGTAAACAAAGTGTCTCAACTTTGATTTAATAATACTGATATAATGTAATAATATTTTGTCTATGCGCGTTTGAATTTTGTTTAAACAACATTTGTACACTTGAAAGAATAGTTACTAAGCTATGCACGGCGGTATCCAGGTTTTACTATCGGTGGGGTTTAAGAAAATAAAACGACAAAAAATGTACGAAATTAAATTAAAATGCATTATATTCGGTTGATTTGATTCTTTATAATTATCTAGCAGCTACTAGCAGAAGTGGACTTGACCCGAAGTTCAATGCAGTACAAAGGTTGTAATATTTTGAACTTTTCGGGGATGGTTGAACTCCCAAACCGCCCCCTCCTGGCTACGTCCATGTAGCTATGATTTTATAACAGCGCAAAGACTGTTTGGTTGGGCGACTGGGCGTCTCCTCAATGAAAATTAGTTATTTTAGGTCAAGTAAGTCCCAGAAAAAGTTAAAAAGTCCATAAAATTCTGCAAGGCAAAATTTTCGATGGATCATCTACATATCAATAAATTGATTCTTGATGGAACATTAAGACATGGTACACAGTTCAACTAGTTTATTGTAATTGTGAGTGGCTTGGTATTTAAGACTTGAGGGCACCGTGTTCGCCAGAACTCCTGAAAACGCTCTTCGCTGATAACATCCTTATTTATATAATTTTACTAATTTTGAATTTTGTAACTTATCCCGTACAATAATCCATGACTTGCACCTAAAACATTTACTAAAATCTAATACACAAAAAAGTTACAAGCGTTTTAAAGTCCTGAAGTGTAAATTCCTGGCGTGTATTTACTTTTAAACGCTTGTAAATTTTGTGTATATTTGATTTTGGTAAATGTTTTAGATTCGAGTCATGGATTAATTGGAAGTTCGGGCAAGCACTCATAATGAGGCTAATTGATATATTTTTTGGAAATTAATCCGTAAAGTGTAAAGAATCCAAATTTAAATTCAAAATCATTTATTTGTGAGTCACAAGTTAGTAGTTAGATAGCAAGTACATTAATTTCGTCTCTTCGTGCTCTGCCACATGGCGTACAAACATTTACAGAAAAATTTAAATATACGCAGTACATTCTCATTTTAAATACAAATAATTATTACTTAATACAGTCAATTGTAATTAACATGCATATTCCTTTGGACTCATTGTGTATCGGATAAATATTAATTTACACCTTTTATATAGGTATGTTATTCATATTTATCAGGCTATTTCTGTCCACTGCTGTCTTCTTCTATAATACACCATTCTTCACGATCCTGGGTGCTTATCTCTTCCACTGATTGCTGTTTTGGGAATTTACGGTAAGATTTACATTGTGTTACATACATATTATAATAATGGATTTAAGGCGATATGCGAAAAAAATATGGGTGTTTCTTTTCTGTGCATTTCATGAAATAAATTTCTGGTATATGCATTTTGACTATATAATCTAGAGTTTTGAAATTGGAAAACATGTTTGGATAAATCTGTCTCGATAGAAATAATTGTTGAAATGAGGTCTTCAAACACACTATTTCTCCTATTTTGACGAATAGGAACCATAATACAGTACTCAAACATATTTTATTAGGTGTGTTTCAACAATATCTAGAGATTTGATATTTGAAATTTTGCTAGCTATTTTAGTTTTTTTAATAAAAATATAAAACCAACTTTTTTCCCTTTTGGCCTGAATCCGCCCCTCTCGCACTGCGCAATTTTTCGCTTGGAGTGACAGTGGCAAAAATAAAATTCGCATAGCCTCTTAACTAGCTTTTATAACCGTGCAAGGAGGCACAGGTCGAGCTTTCAATTAGATTGACTCATCATCTTCAGGAGTCTTCCATAGTACAGGCACAAAATAGATACAAGATCTCGACAGAATTTCGTATTGGCATTCGACCGACTTCATCCGAGATCGTCGTACGTACGCGTCTATGTGTGCGTGCGCCTGTTTTCGCTAGTTATTCGGAGTAAACCTTCTGTAAGTGGTTATTTTAAATTATATTAAATTATATTTTGTGTACTAGTGCATTTTATTTGCAAAATTTCGGGATGGGGGATGCCAAATGTCAAATGCCGGGGCCCTGGGTCTGGGTCTCTAAGTCCGGGTCTGGGTTTATAAATACATTTATTTCCTCAACAGAGCTTCGTCCAACGCACCTAACCAGCATTTCCTCATCCCACTAGATTTTAAAACCGTTCTCTCCGTTTTAAACGACTCTAGAATGGTGTTTACACAATCAGCTAACTAGTGACTGCAGTAACCCTGTTACAGAGTTTAACTAATTCTCAGTAATCAGAGAGCCCTGCGGGCAGAAATACAGTGTAAGCTAAAGGCATACTACCAAGATACAGTAAACGGTATTTGGTACAGTTTGGACTACTTACACTTACAACGCCAAGCATTCGTTTTATAACATTGAATTTAGAACAGAATAATAGATTTGATTTATGTTAAGACATTATTACATACTAACAGGTGGTAGAGCTGATGCCGGGCTCGACTGTGGAAGTACCACCATCTTACTTGGAGACCCCCTCGAAATAATTCGGGGGAGAGTAAGAGGACAGCAAACAGGCAAAAACCAGGAGGCCCACCATGCCTGGGACCGATGGATGGCGGTATATCCATTCCTAACAGCCGGGCCTTATATGGAACAGACTGGTGGGCAGCGGCGTCACTTTTGCGAGAGTTCCGGCACCGCACTCACCCGCCTGCCCAGCGTGTGTGAGTATAGGCAATTCTTCCAGGATGACCGCCGGGAGTGGCCAAGTCCTGAAAAGGCTTATGTCCAGCAGTGGACGAACTAGGCTGATAGATGATAGATGACTATTACATACAGCTTAAACTCACGGTGAACATCGCAACGTCGTCCTAATAACGAAACTCGCCTTGATAATGCCGAAATTGTATCGGTGAAACGGTTGGCATATAGTCAACAACAATCACACGTGAGTGTTCAAGCCGTATGTAATAATAATTTAGTATGTCAGCTCACGCGAGTTTTAATAATATTATGTTAAGACAATTCGTTTTTATTTTTTTTATTTTAGACAAATTAGTTTTGTAAGTTGTTTTATTCGATAATTTATATTTTGTGTATACACATTTTTCTTGAAACCTAGATGAGATATCTACTTTTATAGCAATTCAACAACACAGTTCTTCAAAAGTTTTAACAGTTGGGTGAACAATTACTGCTCCTTTGAAAAATAGAAAGTGTGCGATTTTTTCGGCTTTGTTAGCTTTGTTTGAGATATTGTCAGTTTGTATATTCAATTGAGAGGGTGTGAGAGAGCCTATGTCATTTGTTTCCTGTAGACCACGCGGGCGAAGCTGCGGGCAGAAGCTATCTTATAATATGATGGTTTTTAGTAAAATTCTGAAAACATTAATGATTTTTATTTTTTTATTTAATTTATGTTTTAGTTTATTAAGATTATTCTGTTTTTTCCAAGTTAATTCTAACTGTTTTGTTAATTTATTATCAAATATTTCAACTCGAACAAGTTGCACTATAACTAGTCGGTATTAAAATCATCTAGCTACAAAGCTTTCATTTAGAACACTTTGTAAAAACTTTAACCAGTAATGAGTTTACTGGACAATTAGGACTGTCCGGAATTTAGCAGCCATTAATTTGTTCGTGAGCGATGGTGCCTTCGAGCGACAGTCCTTCTCCATCCACCCGTCTACCTTGCACACTCCATCACTGACCTACCCCTCCCCCTTCGCTCTTACCTAAACCAGACGTCAGAAGGGGAGCGAGGAAATGAATGATGGGTCTCGAAAGAAACCGTTTAATTTCTATGCCCTATTCATTTGCGTTGTTAAGATGATTGACACATTCAATTAAGGAGGTGACCGATGGACCTCCCAACTGCTTGTTTCTAGATATTTAAGCTACCAGTTTAATCAGACCCCTGGCTTGGCTTACCACAACCGTTTTAGGACGTCAGTACGTTTACATTTTCGGGAGGGTCGGGAGTTGAAGTTTGGGTGGTTTTTCGTTCGGAAGGGTAGGGTCTCGCATTGTCTTCGGGTTTGGTTAGTTGTTTTGTCCAATTACCAGGGAAATGGCGTGTCTTTCCAAGTTAATAGGCTTTCAGCAGGGAATTATTGTCGAGAATCTAATTTTGAATGCAAACACGATTTGTTAACTTCAGCTTGAACAAACTTTTTGTGTTGTAATTCCATTCATCATACTTTCTCGTATTATATCGGGAAAAGACATTGAAGTTCAGTTTAGTTAAAAGTATTCGATTAATTATTTAGGCAGATATTTAACCCTTAAATGCATCCTGTTACCAAATGGCAACATATAATTTTTTTTTTATTTTTCTTGGGTAACTGTTTTTTTCTTACGTATATTTTTCTTCCTGCAAGACTATTGTATGAAAAATAATTACAGAATAAAATAAAAATATGTAAAATTTAGTTTTATTTGCTTTTTTTTAATGTATACAAACATAATTTTGCAGTTGTAAAAAAATGGTCCCAATCTGAAAATAAGTGGTCGCGAAAAAAAATCATGAAAATTTCATGCTTTTGATTTATTAATAGGATTTTTGTAAACTAGTGTCAAATGACTGTACTTACTGATAAAAAACAAAAATGAAAAATAAACATTTTTAAAACTAATTTGAAAAAAAAAATGTGTTTTTCATTTTATACCATTTAAAAATATATATATATTTTTCCCATAATTCTGGACCACTTCTCTATCATAAATCCCACTTTCTTTTAAAAAGAAAAAATCATGCATTTAAGGGTTAATTTAAGGTACTTTCAGTAATTTTAGTTTTATAGGTAAATTTGTAAGGTTTAATTTTAATTTATTTCATGTTATTTAAGTTTTTTATGTTTCTGTTTATTTAAGGTAGTTAATAAGTAGTATAACCAATTTTGTCGATTTATTTCAACCCTTCTGTCAGGCCTTCATCAGTTCAATTAAAATTTGTTTAATGAATGACTTGAGGTAAAAAATTATTGTCACATCTATTAAAAATTAAACTGTAGACTCAGTGCTGTTCCATATAAGGCCCGGCTATTAGGGATGGATATACCGCCATCCATCGGTCCCAGGCAAGGTGGGCCTCCTGGTTTTTTGCCTGTGAGCTGTCCTCTTACTCTCTCCCGAATAACTTCGAGGGGGTCTCCAAGTAAGATGGTGGTACCTCCACAGTCGAGCCCGGCATCAGCTCTACCACCTACTGATACATTTAAGGGGCTATACCGTGAAAATTGACACTTTTTGAAGTTATTTATCTGCTCTTTTAATGAAGTTCCAAGTAAAATAAATTAGTATAACAATTTTGGGACCTTTTACTAGATTTTGGTCTATCATAAACGCGATAGGAGGAATTTCATTCGATAGAAATAATTATTGAAATGAGGACTAAATTTACACTTTTTTTGATATTTCGACAAATTGGGAGAGCATACAGACTTCAAAAATATTTATTTAGATGGGTTTTAAAAATACCAAAATTACTAGTTATGGAAATTTTTATAGCTATTATAGTTCATTTTGTATTAATTTAAAACCGACTTTTTGACCATTTTCCCAGATTCCGTCCCTCTCGCACAGCGTGTCTTTCCGCCTGGAGTAACGGGGACCTTTGCACGGACGACATATCACCTTAATGAAATTTACAAACTTGCCAAATATTCAATTAATCAATTTTATCATATTTGCAGTTAAGTACTATTGTCACTGTACTGATTAAACTGTAATTATTGTTTGAGCACATGTGCAATATTTTACGAAGAATTACGTTAACTGTCTTTAGTTATAATATAATTAATGTATGTGTATAGTTGCATACACTTAAGTAAGAGACAGACAAACAGACCTGCCGCGGCGAAATTTACATATCCATAAACAAAACATATATTACTTGTCGGGTACCAAATTTAAATAACGTTAATTATGTGCTAGTTTGTTGATTGCCGGCTCTCATTTATTACGTTGGTTACTTTGTGGATATTTTATATTAGGTAGTAAAGACCGGACGAAGACTGACTTTAAAAAAAAAACTATAAGTATTCCACTAGGCGATTTATCCATCTAAAGAAGATAATCGATCTAGTCAAATGTAGGTTTTCCTTGTAGATTTATTTATTTAATCTTAATGCACACAAAAAACTCGATTATAAATTACATAATAAAAGTTATTACAATGGCGTGCTTTTCTCAATAATGAGATTTCTCCTAGAAAACTAAGAATGATAGGGATATTTGATATGAATAACATATTCATATTGTGCCTGACAATACTTATGGTAAGTAAGAGAGTAAGAGGACAGCTCACACGCAAAAAACCAGGAGGCCCACCATACCTGGGACCTATGGATGGCGGTATATCCATCCCTAATAGCCGGGCCTTGTATGGAACAGAATGGTGACGGGCAGCGGCGTCACTGGTGCGAGGGTTCCGGCACCGCGCTCACCTACCCGCCTGCCCAGCGTGTGTGAGTATGGGCAATTCTTCCAGGATGACTGCCGGGAGTGGCAAAGTCCTGGAAAGGCTTATGTCCAGCAGTGGACGAAGTAGGCTGATGAATGATATCGGTTGAGACACTTTATTTCGCCGTTGTTTTATACAATTATTGTAATGACGCGATACGTTATATGACGTTATAAATATCAGTCAAACGTGGGTGTATACGAGTGTGGACTGTGACTTGTTCTTTACACTCCGGAAACACCTCTGACACCCCCTCGGGAATTCATGTCGTAACGTCATATATTGTATGCTATTTTTATTGTCAATATTTTCCAACCGTAGAGGGGTATTTTTTTCCAAATTCAAAGCATTGCTCGTTAAAAGAACATTTACGGTAAATTATACGAACGAACTTTTTTCACTGTATAAATATTAAAATCCAAAATAAAATTAAAATAAAACATATCAGACGTCCATTACATCAAAACTGGTATGTATTCCCGTAAGGTATTTCATAAAAAAACTGAACGGACGACTCGATGCAATGGATCTATCGTAAATCATAATAATGTCATATGAAACCATTTCTTTGTGAAGAAAATTCTAGTCATCGTCTTTATGCACGAACATTGAGAAATAAGGCATATCTATTGCTTTACCAGGGTTCTATTGGGAAAGAAAACCATTGGCTGAATTTCTAGACGAAATCAGACTAGTCGAAGTTAGCTTTAGTTTAGACGATGATGAATTCAGTGTAAGAAAATGTGTACTCGTATAAATCATCATAGCTGTCAGACTTGCAATCACCCTAGTTAGCGTGATTACTGTGATTGATTCAGTGTGCGATATTGATCATCGTCTAACTAAAGGGTCTTTTAGGACACTTTGCAACATTTGGGATTTTGGAAGCGAATGCTTCTTTGTTCGCACCTTATATAGTTCCAATTCAGAACTTGTACGTCACTTCCGTGATCGACTTTAGGAAGGAATTCCGCAGTGCTTGACAATAATTGACAATAATGCTTGAAATAGTACGTTTTTTAATCATTAATAATTTGTTATTAGTTGTAATTCATGATAAATTAATGTTTATTTGATCGCAATAATAAAAAAAATTCAACGACTCCGTGAGCTTAATGCGCGCGTTGCCATCAGGAAGTTACATAATTCTTCATATTTTTCTCTGTGATTGACATCTAATGCCACAACATGCAGTGTCAAATTACTAAAAATGGTACATTCAATATTGTTCCAAGTAAGCAAGATCCCTTTAATAGCGAAGTGAGAAAGTGTGTTTTCATCATTGTATGTGGTTCATCGGACCTAAACGGAAATGAGTTTTTTCCTAAAGTTACTGGTTCAAGGACAAATATCAAGAAAACAACAATGCTTTCCCAAAACTGAACATGACGGCAAAAGGTAGCACATGGCAAGAAGTATTCGCTTAAATAATATACGGTTGAATCTCCGACACAACCTGCTATTTTTTATCTTATTAGTCTGGAGGTCGTGGTCTCACTTATATCTAGATAGCGATAGATGTTGAAGTTATTCAATAAGGCCCCATATCATGGCTCTGTTCCATCCTATAGATAGATATTGGACCGCAGATCAAAATGGATTAAAATCTGTTTTAGATTCCTAATAATATCTTAAATTTGTATATAAATTGGGAAGTACTGTAAGCCAAAAATATCATAATCTGAACGAAGGCGTAACATTGTAGTATGATTTCTTCCAGCAGAGTTATCTATCATGAGAAAAAATCTAATAAATAGACATAAATAATAAAATTGTTTATTTTGCTACAACAACCGGCGGGACCCACACGAAATTTTTAAATCACAGTTTATTTTCTTTTCTATATTAAACTTAGAATCAAACAATTTAATTGCGTCGAGATATCTAAATATACTTTATTAGATTCCCAGTTTCGTCTACTGCAGTAGTTTTTTATTTAATTTATGTTCACAAAGACGACATGGCGAGAATAATCTTCCCGACTACTTCTGAGATTGTAATGAAGTCGTAGCAGAATCAGATATATTACTAAACTTCTTTTTATTGAACTTTTTCAATCATTGTTGAATACACGTTGAATAGCAAAGGGTAAATGCCGCTTTTTTGGTTTGTCAAAGATTCGATGAGGTAGACAAGGTGAAATGTAGGTACAGAACTGCAGACCACATGACATATCACTCAGAGGGTTATGCAAAGAGTACATATATTCATCTACTACGATACTGATTTAATCGATTCATACGAGCTCTTTTTCAATTTCAGGTGCTTTTGACTTGGTGACCGCTGGGGCGGCATACGTTTCATCGACAATATTCTAGGGATCAGGTTGTAAGTGTTAGACTTTTATATTTTTATGCCTACCCTGTGTAAAAACTACTGGTCACCACATATTATATTCACAATTATATTGTATGTAATATTTTCAGATCAGCGATGGAGACCTGAAAAGTTTCGGTTACAATCTATCTGATTGCCTGCAGCAGCACACAAAAAATGCTGGACTGATTAGACGGGGATCCCAGGAAATATTATCAATATGAAATTATATCAATCGTAGTAATCATAATTTAGCATATTTTCAAGCAGAATAGAAGAAACACGTACTTAGCATTTTTTGTTTACTTTTTCCAAAATTAGTCTAATAATCCAGCCTAATAATTCTCGTGTTTCTATCTTTGTGTCCCATCTGCAAGAACGAGCAATCAGCTGATCTATGCAGGTATCGAGTGAGACGTCACGACGGAGTTGCGCAGGCGTCGCAGCGGGGGCAGATTGCGCGCGCATGACACAGCGCCACCCGCAATATCGAGACCTTTTCATGTAAATCTACTAATTTCCATCACATTGTACATACTTTGTAAATGTACCCGTAGACTAGTAGGCTTTTGTATTCCATTCGTTCAGTGGTGACGGAACACCAACGGAATGGCTCCAATGTCTGCGTCCATACATTTGTCACAAGCTTCAAACGAAGCGGAAATTAATCTTAGTAGGTATTCAGGTTATAGAAAACAGTGATCAAACTATAGTTGTTTAAGATACATATTTACATTAATTTGTTGATCATACCGTATTGACTAATATGATGACTAATAGGTATATTTCTTGGGCATAGATATTATAATTAGAGATCTAAATTTAGGTGACAGAAAATATTATTCCCAATTTAAATGAAATATAAGTTAGATATAGATATTACTCTTTTGTTAAGGCGATATGCGAAAACTATACGGGTGTTTCTTTTCTGTGTATTTCATGAAATACACGGAAAATTATAATCAGTTTCTGGTATATGTATTTTGACTATATAATCTAGAGTTTTGAAAATGAAAAACATGTTTGGATAAGTTTTCCTCGATAGAAATAATCACAGAACTGAATGTTCTGTGGAGATAATTCTTGAAATGAGGTCTTCAAACACACTTTTTTTCCTGGTTTGACGAATAGGAACCATATACAGAACTCAAACATATTTTATTAGGTGTGTTTCAACAATATCTATAGATTTGATATTTGAAATTTTGCTAGCTTTTTTAGTTTTTTTTATAAAAATTATAAAACTAACATTTTTCGCTTTCGCCCTGAATCCGCTCCTCTCGCACTGAGCGTGTTTTCGCTTGGAGTGACAGTGACAAAAATAAAATTCGCATAGCCTCTTAAGGGCCTTACTATTGCCAAATGGGTACTTTCTAAAGCCTACTCCTCGTTTATGGCCAAACCAAAAAAAAATAAAAAAATATATTATGAATAATCAACTCTTAGACAACATATGCAACATTTTTCTTATTCATACCACCAAAACTTCTACATGTTTTGTTTTTTTTACGGAATGGTGTTTTTTGACCTCCAATTCCCTACTGCTCCTGAGTGGCTTGGCCGATTGAATTCATCTATGCTTTGATAAATAGATAAACTTTATAGCTATTAACATAACATAAGGTTATTCAATCGAGTAATCACGTCCAAGTGAAAAGTATAATTTTCTCCTATTTCGCCCTCTCAAGGACGCAGTGAGCGTCGTAACAGCCACTATGCATTGCGCGCTGATATGAACGTTATTTCAATGTCGTTTCCATTGATTTTTGTAGTAACAAATATCGAGCTGCTAATTTGGCGATGGTAATCGCCTTAAGAAGCGGAAAAGTACGGTAACAGAAGTTTACTGGACCAGAGGCAGAAAATTATTTTTTAATGTCCCTAAATAATCAAATCGTACTTAGTAATGATTTGTTAAGTTTACAAATCAAATCAATCCTAAAATGTTCGCATAATACGGCACCAAAATTGGATAACTAACCACTTGGTTGTTTTGCATAAAAATTGACATAACCCAACAAACTTTCTTACCCTTCTGTTTGATAACACGAACTTTTCCCGTGTAAAGCGTATCTCCAAAATAGGCTACATAATATATATGCCACTTATACCTAATGTTTTATTTTTATCATCCGTCAAACTCACTGCCCCTAACTACAACATATAGACTTTATATTCTAAGTATAAGCTGCAACAGCACTTGTAAGCTTTTATTATACAAAACACAAGTAAGTGACTTGACTTTATTTATCTTTGAAGTATACAAGACTTACTCTGTAAGTCCATATATAGTGTACATGACTGTATCAAGTAATTCATTAATGTGAGATTGATTTGCAAGATCGACAGAATATTGGTAATTCAATGAGGGTCTCACTGCAGGAGGGCTCCGTCGGTATTTTGCTATGAAAATTGCATTTAATTTAAAGTATGACGAAGGAACTTCAATTGTAAATGATATACGTGAGATAATGAAGGAGTATAGAACTCTATCGGCTAACGCAGATATGAAAGTCGGTGCTGTCAAACCGAATGAAGGTCTAACTAAACATCTCTCAAAATGAAGTTAGAAACCTATATAAGGTGACTTCGATTTGATAAAAACAAATTCACACTAGATAGATACTCGGTAACTGATCAAAAACAAGGCCAAATAATGATTCTTAAAGCGATTACCATCGCCAAATTAGCAGCTCGATATTTGTCACTACAAATATCAACGGAAACGACATTGAAATAACGTTCATATCAGCGCGCAATGCAAAGTGGCTCTTACGACGCTCGCTGCGTCCTTGAGAGGGCGAAACAGGAGATAATTATACTTTTCACTTGGACGTGATTACTCGATTGAATAATCTTATGTTATATTTATAGCTATAAAGTTTATCTATTTATCAAAGCATAGATGAATTCAATCGGCCAAGCCACTCAGGAGCAGTAGGGAATTTGAGGTCAAAAAACACCGTTCAGTAAAAAAAAAATTCATGTAGAAGTTTTGGTGGTATGAAAAAGAAAACTGTTGCATATGTTGTCTAAGAGTTGATTATTCATAATACATTTTTTCATTATTTTTGGTTTGGCCATAAACGAGGAGTAGGCTTTAGAAAGTACCCATTTGGCAATAGTAAGGGCCTTAATACCAAAGCCTCGAACACCGGAGAATAATAGCTTGAGGCTGTATTTTAGAGAGTGTGCCCAAAATTGCACGAGCTAATTCCCTCATCCGTTTTCTACCACCGGTAAAAACGGCACGCAGCAAAGTTTTACTCTTATGTTGTCATTCCGTTCGTTTTTTTATTTTTTTTTTTTATTTAAGGGTACCATGGCCGAATAAGCATGGTCTGTTCCTTTGGTTTCAATTCCAAAACATAAGCTTTCTACAATATGAACACTGAGAACAGGATAGCATATAAATTTTTGTATGAGTGCGAATGAAGTCATTATTTCATGATAAGGAAAATAGTTTATATTATATTATCAATGTTATACATAATATAATTATTTTTATTATTATATTATGTATAACATTATTTATGTATTTAAGTATTTTTTGTTGTTAAAAATAAACATGAAAAAATGTAATTTTGATTTTTTGTTTATCTTTGTGGTCAGATTTGCAGAAGTTGTGTGAAACGTTTGGGTAAAAATAAGCGCATAATACTGGCAATATCTAATGGCGTTTTTTCCATTTGTTGTCATCTTTGTTGCACGAGAGCGAATTTAATAGTTTGTTTTCGTTCTACACAAAGATTCCCAAAGGTTGAGGGGAGTTTTAAGTTGCATACGAGCTAAATAATTTATGATAATCCTAGCAAGCAAGAATGGGACGGTTGTTCGATCCGTAATTGTAAAAATCGCGCTGCAAAAGGCGGAATAATAAACTTTTTTCTTTTCCCAAAAATGAATTGGTGGCTCAAGAGTGGCTTCGCTATTGTGGCCCAAAAGCCAGCATCAGAAATTAGTCAGCAGTCCTACTTACCCCATTTATCCAATATATTTTTATATTTACTTACATAGTTTTCTAAAAAAAGGTCTCCAAAGATTTTTATAATTTTTAAAATGTGTATTTTTTGGGTATTCATTTTCCAAATGGGTACGTATGATTTGATAAAATCGATAAAGTGCGAGTCTCACATGCTACATAAATTTATTTCTAAGGACATGAAAATTTCCATGATTCCCGACTTATAAAGTTTGAGAACCATCCATTGCGTGATGACGTATGCTTGGGCCGCCCAGTTGGAACACAAAACCTCCACAAATCAGCAAGGAACATAGGTACATTGTTTTATTATACCATGAAGAGTACAAACATTAAAAGAAAACGTTCGATTCAACGTGACGTTTTAAATCTTCGTTTATCATCAGTACAGCTGAGATGTGAAATTTGTGCCGGCGTATATTGGGATTTTAATTACACATGTTCATAAGAAAAGTCAATGGGTACTTTCTGGGCGAGCGCTCTTCATCCTACGTGGGTCTCATCGACGGTTTCTAAGTAAATAACAAATATTGGACTTGAACATGAGGGCACAAAATAATATCAACTAAATCTTCAGTATGAATTTAGCTGCCAAAAAATACTAACAGTCACTTTTCACCTTTGTTACTATCAACAGCTACGTAAAATGGGGTGAATAGGGTAACTTTTCAACTTTGTTACCAATTTTAACCCATTTATAAATCAAATACATGACATTTAAATACTTGAGTTTTTGTCCGGATGCCTATTTTTCTCAATTACATTATAAATTTACTAGGTTTTCTAACAATATTTCGAGAAAATACTTAAAATGTTGCTGAACCCGATTCACCCCCGCGATGGGGTCAATAGAATCGAAACAGGGGTGTAAAGGGTTTTTTGTTAGGGTTGGCAACAATAACTTTATTTTATTAACCAACCCAAAAAGAAGAAACTACATGGCAAGCTTAAATAAACTTTGAATTAATAAACATTGTTAACATTACAGATTTTTTTTGTTTTTTCGTTTAGTTTTGCTATTGGCTTTTTCAAATTGAAATATTATAATCTTTTAATGCCTGAACAAATAATAAATGTTCGAAATCGGAATTTGAACAAAAACGTTCAGCTTATAATATAAGGAGGTATTTATAAATATTATTTGTGCCAGCCCTATCAATTCACCCCTTTGCTGACCCTATTCACCTCTTTCATGAATCTATTGCCCCCAGTTGTGACCCTATACACCCCATTCTGATACCCTATTCACCCCCTAGGAAACCTCAATAACCCCGAAAATTGTAAAAATCAAGGTTAAGTAAGTATTTTGAGATTATACAATCAAAAACAGAATATTACAACTTATCTTTGGTGTTTTTATATTCCTTTTAAAATTATTAATATCTAGAAATCACAAAAAAATACTAGAAATTATTACAAATGCCACAAAATTGAGGTTTTAGGAAGAGCATATTTCATGCTGTTTGGAAGGTCGTATTTAAAATGTTTTTATTTTTAATTTGGGTAATGATTTGAGCATGTTTTCATTGCCAGCACAAAATACAATTCTTTGGCTACAAAAAAAAGTATTGCCATAAGGGACTCATAAAAAAAACATGATATTAATTCCGGTTGAAAGAAAATACTCGGCTGCTACCCTATTCACCCCTGGAACCCTATTCACCCCATTTTACCAGTATCATTATAAATGGTTGTCTATTATAAAGTTTAGATAAAAAAAATGTTTTATTATCTATGGTTCCAAAGTATCCTCAGAATAAGGAACCTTATTCTGAGAAAGTATCATATACGAGTACCCACCTATAACGAATGCCCAATACCATAGAGTATATTCATAAAGGAGTTAACAGACGCCATCTTACCAAAGAGGATGCGGCTTGAATAATCTCATTGAAATGTTGATTAAGGGGGGCTTATCCCAATTATGTTTCTTTTCTGATTCATTTTAAACCATGAAATTGTGATATTTTGTGTCTGAAAAAATATATATCTTAGAAACATTCTTGATGCAGATTTTTTTGCGGTTCAAAACGCGATACGTTATACTTTGCTCGATCAAAAAAAAAACGAAACTTAGTCGATTTTTCACGTTTTTTTGTTTTATATAAAATTTACATTACCAAATCGTAGGAAAATTACAGTAAATTAAGGAAAATGTAATTTAGGAAATACTTTTGCGGATAGTTTTCTGAAAATTTCATCGTACAAACGTTTTTAGAGCGAAAAACGTGTTTTTTAAGAGCGCGCGATGCGATGTTTCGTTCTCGTAACAGCCACGGCTCAGAGCGCGCTATTTTGAACTATAATAAAAGATCATAGAGTTCAGTTCTACTTGATGCAAAATGAGATGCTGAATGTCAGGGATAACGGGCCCTTAAAGCGGCAACTCCTTATTCAGCCAGGGCTACCTGGAACACTGCACTTGCAGGAGTATTTTTTATGGATTAGAGAGAGATAGGGACGTAAGAAATAATAAGATTAAAAGTATTATTGTCTTTCACATTTAAAATAACTCTATTTTTCTTTACAATTTATCTGAAATCCGGTACAGTATAGATCTTTGTTAATTTAATCGATTGTCAGACAAGCATATTTTATACTTTCAGCTTTCTTTGACCGTGACAGCATCCAACTGGTTTCCAATATTACTTATTTATACTTACAGTATTACTTAGTACATAATTCAATAAAATCATTGGTTTCTACCTTATACACGTTTCTTTCAGTGCTACATATAGTTGGTTAATAACGTTTCTATCTAGAGAGAGATATAAAGGTTATATAAAGATATGAAGATTATAAAGGTTAGTAATTTAGTATAGTCTATTAGTAAACCAATATTTCCAAAGTTTCCGATGCCGATGGTAGCTATATAACACAACTGTTTCTGATGTAAAAATTATATGAAACAAATAAAATAAAAAAGTCGTCTAGTCCTTAATATTATTTTTGATTGATCAAAGTAGTCCTGTCTTACAAACAGAAGTTAGAACTTGGAAGCTGTGTCAATTGCGGTTGCTGTTAAAACGCTTATCACAACGGAGACGAGTTCAGAAAGATCCGGAGTCTCTGGGTCTTCGGGATTCGGTGGCAAAAAAGTTTGTGGAAGAGAGCCTTGTGTTCCGTGTGCTATCGAAAAAGTGTCCGTAGGCCACTTAGCCAGTTTTCATTGCGATACGCGCAATAGTGGAAAGTGAAAAGTGGGTCGGTGGAAATTTCTTCAATGGTAACTCGTATACGTACATTCAGCGAGTTCAGTAATATGGAATCACCTGGGTCTTGGGGTGCGGTGGCAAAGAAGATGTGTTAACTCGTAGATGAGAAAGTGTATGGAAGAGATCTACAAGCAGTGTTCAAGTGAATTATCGAAGAAGAATACGTAGGCCCACTTTTCACCCGTATCGCAATGGCAAAAAAGCGAAAAGTGGGTCAGTGGCAATTAGTTGTATGTAGCTTTTCTCAAAAACATATTGTAATGTTATCATTTCATACCATAAAGATAAGCCAGTAATTACTTCATCCTGGAGAGTTATTTCAAGTCTCCAGGAAGTGTCTCAATAAGTGTCCAGGAAATTCGTAAATCCATTACATACCATATGTTTATTTTTTGGAACTATCCGAGAGTATGACGTTAGGGATGTGCTTCGACATGCTTTGTATTTGTCATAGTGATGTCCTTACGCGAGGGATTTGCTTTGAAATTTTTTGACTTCGAAATAGTAAAGTCCCCGAGTTCGTAGTGATGTCCCTGACGTTAGAGATGGGCTTTGTCATCATTATTTTACTTAGATTCACTTTGACATAGTGATATACCTGACATTAGGGATGTGCCATTCGTAGTGATGTGCCTTTCACTAGGGATGTGCCTGACAGTAGGAATGCCCCTGACACTAGGGATGTACCAAGAAAAATCAGCCAAAATATTTTTCGGCAAAATTTTCTTTCGGTCATATCTTCGGAACGGAAGGTGGTAGACCCTTAAGGTTGTACCAAACGGTGGCAAAAAAGATTAATTGTTATTTTATTATGTCAAAACTTTAACGGCCCATATCTCCTAAACGGCTGAAGCTACCTTGATGGTACTCAAATAAAATGTCTCGCCGAGATCTACGCCGGAAACGTCAAAACTTTAACGGCCCATATCTCCTAAACTGCTAAAGTTAGACCCATGTTCATTGTACTCTAAGAAAAGGGCCCGACGAGATAATATCGTATATAATATCGATAATATCGATAATATCGTATACCCAATACCCAATGAAAAAAAAGTCAAAAGAAAAAAATTTTTGGCAAAATTTTGATCGACCGTTTTGTCTTGAACGGCTGGTTCTAGTCTAGAGACTCCAGGTTTAGACTGTAATTAATGGTTTGACAGAGGCTACATGACCAAAACAAAAAAAAAAATTTGACAAGTTTAGCAGTTTTTTGACAGGTACTAAAAAGTGGTCGGATTCTCACGAAACTCGGAATCAAGGGGCATTTGGGATTGTTGATTACGACCTCGTATTTAAATTTGACACTTATTGGCAACTGGCAAGTTTTTGACAGTTTTTCGGCAAAACTTTGATTGGCCATATCTCTGAAACAATATATCTGGAAAATGTCTTGTTTTATTTTTGAGAAAAGCACTATACATACTTCGAGCATTAAGTATAGCCCTCCTGGACTCGTATATAAAAATTACGGGCTCGGACTTTTAAATTACTCGTCTAGGAGAGCTCACTTACTGGTCTCTGCAGTAATGTACTATTGAAACACTAACCGAAATTCCATTATTAATTTAGCTGCATAAATCAAAGTTTCTTGTCTAAAAACTAACCATTTCTGAGAAATTCCCAAAGTTTCAAAGAAATCACCTAACTGAGGTCCCCTGATCTCTGCCACTTCTCGAGTCAAGTGCGCGCGAGTGATTGAATGCAAGCGCAAATTATAGGCTGTATGGACACCTATTACGTCTCTGGCACTGTTAAAGCAATTTAACTGACATTTAAATAATTCCGAAGCAAATGGGAGCAACGCGCGTAATAACCGCCTTTAATGCTGCCTTCATTACACCGTAAGGTGCTATAAGTGTTACGGCTTTTTAAGAGGTCCTTCTCTCAATGGGAACCGTTTTGTCCAAGTTTTGGCGTCGTCTGCAATAGTGAAACCTCTATAGCAAGACTGGATTTTGGTTTATCTGTCATGCCAGTGGCGTATTTATCCTAGGGCCAAAAGGGCCATGGCCCGGGGCGGCAGGCTGCACAAGCAATTAAAAATTAGCTATTCTTAATACCTATAGAAGCTGACTTGACAAAATTCGTTAATTATGTATGACAGTGTCATTGAAGAATTTTGTAACTAATTTGGGCACCAGAAAAAATGTAAATATTGAATAAATGTTGTTTGCATGGCCTTTTTAGTTTTTTCATTCATTATCATCATTCTTAGCCCACATCAACACACTGTTGGTTTTCATTTTATTTTATAATTGAAAAATATAATTTTAGCTGGGTTAGCTTTTTATTTATAGTTTTAAGCGTTAGATGATAATAATAAAAAAAAACTTTATATTTTTCCGCATCAGTCGATTTCAATTTTATAATTGTAATATTTTTGCTTTTTTCTAGTTATTTTATGGGGCGCCAATCTTAAAATACGCCACTGTGTCTAGCTATTTATGCGCGGAATAACTCGAAGCCTGCAAAATTTGCGTCGTCATTCTTCAATGTAGATGTGGTTTTCACAATATTTTATAATATCATATTATTGAAAGTATCTCGTTATTCTTAATTAGATAGATAGATAGATAGATAAAACATTTATTCACTCTTACAATAACACTACACAATTCAGATTCAACACAATTAAACATTTACATTAACAATAAAAGACACGGAACAAGTTTTAACAATAATAATAATGAGACAGATTATGACATAGTAATACAATACAATAATACATAGTAATACAATACAATAATACATTACAATAGTAAAAGGGCTCCGACTCAGTATTTGCTGCAAAGATTCACAATGCAGCACTGATCATTCTGCCGGAACCGTGGAAGAGCGACGCGACGTGCTGAACTTTTAATTTTGTATGTACAGATAAATATGTATAATATGGGTATAATAATATCTATGTGGGTGTGATACTTATCAGTGAATATCATATTTAATATATTTATGGAATATGGTATGAAAAAATAAAATAATATGAAATAAAAATAATAATAAACAAACAAAATTTGTACTAAAACAATACACCACAGCCTGCCTTAATGGGACTTTGCTACAGTTTTTCCTGTTCGTAATTTACGTATTTTTTTCTGATAGATGGATGGACGGACGACATCGACGCTTCTATATATACGGATCTCCATTTTTCGACAGAATCCTAAAAACCACGCACAAAACTAAAAAAATCCGAATAAAATACTCAATAAAGGAACCCGTGTATTACGTACACCGTACTCTTTACAGATTGTGTTTTTGTTTCGTGACTTGTGAGTTTAAGTAAATTGTTATTTTGAAATCAATAAACATTAATTTGTAAACAAAATTGCCCGTAATGCAACTTGATACGTGGTACCCAAATAACAAGCAAATTATTGGTTAGGTCAAGAATGAAACATCTTTGTATCTAAGGTAATTTAGAATTGCAGAGGTCGTAGGTCCTTTGATAGGTTTGCGAATTGCTATACTCCTGCTAGGTTTTTTATACGTAAATAACTTTCAATGTTACTGTAATTTAAAAAGTCCATTATATACCTACAATTTAGTAATGTATTAATTTAATTACCTATGTACCATATAATATCATTGCTTGTATACAACGTGAAACAGGAAGATGTGGTAATATTTGAAGAGCTTATTCAGTCAGTGGTATAGAACAACTTTTACTATGGAACCAAAACGAAATCTCGAAAAAAAATCCGCCCTTCCATACATTTCGGCCGATCGGCATTGCATTTTTCTATGACACAGTTGTTTTTTTTTTGTGAAAACAAGGCTCCATAGTAAAAGTTGTTCTATATCACTGTCTGAATCATCCATCCATCATCCAAATTTTTTCACGATATATCTAGCGCAAACATTATTAATTGTTAGGATACAGGGTGTAAGTAAATGGACAGGAATCTTTAAATTAAACTACTTAATCAACTGATCATACTGAACAGCTTTCACAAAGAAACATACCATTGAGAGCTTGAGAACTAATTCGAATAGAATTTGAAACAGGTCGCGTATCGCGAGACAATTCATGTAAGTCTGGAATCTGGATAGACTTAATTACGAAAATAAAATGTTTAAATAATTAAATTTTTCTTTTGTAGTATTAGTCGGCTAGTGTTAAGTTAAGAGAGTAACATTGGCGGAAACAATAAAAAATGTAATTTTGTTTATTTTCTGTGAATAAATTTTTATTATTATTATGTAGGTACACTTTTCAGTCACGGGCCCATAGGGACCCGGGCATTTGAAAGGCATTCATGGGGCCGAAGCCAACATTGAAGAGGCCTTTGGTACCATTTAATCTAAATGTGAGATGGCTGCATCCATGGAGGCCTCTCCCTCAATGTATCATTGTGATACACTAACGGATAGTCCCCCGCAGTTGCCAAACTATTGCCAGGAAGGAAGCGACTTGGAGTGGGCTATGAGGATGGGATGCTAAATGGGCCGGATAACAGGGTTATGGTGTGAGATAACGGACATCTGCTTCGAAAATCTCTCACAAATTTAAATATGGCAGATGGTGACTTGCTGCTTAATAACTATACAACAGGATAGCCGTTGTGGGCTCCCTATCTAGCCACCATGGGGCGGCCAGGGGGCAACACTATATAAGCAGCTAAGGTTGTCGAGAGGTGAGTCTGCGGGGCGCAAGATCCTTATACAGTCAAGTGCCCCCGGCGTTATGACATTTTACACTTCCAACCTGGAGCATAGGTTCCGCTCTTGCATCTCCACTCTGGCCGGCTGGTTAAGGCAAGCGCAGAGGCAGGGGGTGTGTTGCTGTGTGTACGTGAGTGTGTAAGTGCATGTGTGATAGTGTCCCGTGGAGATAGGGTCCGTGGTGTCGCCACTCACCATCGGCTCGCCACAAGCCGCCCTGCGGTGACTGATTGCACTGGACGTACAGGACATACCAGAGGGCGACGGGGTCGTCACATCCCTACGCCTTTATTACTATTATTATTAAATTGCGGAAATAAAAAAATATGTTCACGATTCACGGAATGGCCTTAAAATAAATCTATGAAGGACAAACAAAATCGCTCAAAAAAGCTCCCCAGCATCACCAGACCGCCTTCCAAACCTCAGTTTTTGCTTGGCCTTAATATAATAGTGCATTTTGTAATGAAACGTAATTACTAGGAGCGCTACAAAATCCAGTAGTTAATTATCCTAAATTGTATAATGATAGGTGCGGCACTTCGCGACGGGTAATTGCAAACACGCCTCGGGCTCACATCCTCTCCTCTCTGGACCTGGAAAATGGACCTGAATTGTCAAGGAATAGAGTAGGGTTTTGGATGTATAGCTGCTGGTGACCGTGGTGTCTTTTAATTTGGAACAGTTGCTTCGATCATTCAGGTTTCAATCAATGACAAAGTTTTATGACCTCTAACTGCGATGTTAACTGATGTTTCTTTGTTTGCTCTGAGCTTTATGTATAATTCAACCAATAATAATATTCGAAGAACAGTGCGGAAAATATAATAGGCGGTTAAACAGTGTAGTAAATGGTTACTTATTACAAAACTTTTGTTTTCCTTGGTAAAGTTACTGGATCCAATTTCCATAGCTTAATTTTTAAACTTCGAAAATATATAACCTAAATCTCGAAATGGTTTTCGAATTAACACACCTTAACATAATTTAATCTATGCCAATTAATTCTAATAAAGGCTAACGGTCTGGTGATGATGCGATGAAATGCAATTTACTGAATTAGCAAGACACATAGCTGCTGAAGTCTATGGTGTGGTGCAATATATTGTTCATACAATTTTATGAGCTTTTGATTATTTATTAGTATTACAACAATTAAAAAATATTATAACTCGATATATTTCGGCCCTCGGTATGGAGCCGTCATCAGTCGAATCAATTTTATATATAATCAATCAATCAATACAATTTTAGGTAAAGCCAAAGTTGGTTATATAACTGTCTGAATCTTCATATGTCAAAAATTACTGGATTTAGCTGCAATTCGGTATTGGGTACGAAATTACACGAAGTTTTTGGGAGAATATAAAATATTGAATACGTTTTATTTTGAAAATTTAATTGACGTATACATTTTAAAATAGTGTTCTTTTTTCAGCTACTTATACCTATTTTAGTGAAACCTTTAATACAGGAGTTCAATAGCTCGTCAACAACTAAAACGTAAGTCAAACACTAATATCTATGTGAAACCCAGACTTTTTGCAATGCATTGTAACGGCTGACACTATGAGCTTATAGTTTCTGTCAAAATGAGAATAAAATCATTAATTTTTGACACTAAAAATAAATAATTCTAAATTAATCTACTTAGCTATATTCCAAAGCCCAAGCTTAATTTGGCAAACGGGATAAGATATAGATAAGATAAAACTTTGAACACTACACCTAGAGTTAATGAAATCCTCCCCAAAGAAAACCCAATCATAAATTGATCATCAACACGCAACAAGCTGAGTGACATGAGAAGTAATATTCATAAAAAATAATGGTCACTTCCTAGTGCACTCAATTTGCATGCTAAACGATATCGCATCGCTTTCAGACGCGACACTGTTTTGATCTTGTCCGCTTGTCGCGTCAGTCATCAAACTACTTCGTAATCTGAAGCTGTAATCTACGACGGTTGAGACCGTAGATACGGGTACAGTAGTGCTACTGCATGGAAGATTGTCTTTAGTCATTGACACTTGAATAATATAACTAATGGAATATGGGGGGGCTTGTGTTTTATCTTTACCAGACTTCTCTTAATAATAATAATAATAATAATAATAACGCACACGGCAGGCGCGCCTCAGCAAACATCGTGGACGCACTGCACCATCGTGGCAGACGGAAGAGAATGCGGAAAGCATCATTGTATTGTACTTTAAATCTTCGGAAGTTTTCCTTTAAATACTTCGTCCATAAATGCGGCGTGTACATAGTTTGACAGTATGTTTTAAAAAGGAGCAACTTCGAGTCACGAGATCCCTTGCAGAACTTACGACCTATCATATTGGCACGGACCGCTAATGAACGTCTCTCTCTATCCAAATCAGCATCATCATGAAGATCACATGTAACCCAGTGTCCAAGGTATTTAAAACTTTTAACAAACGAAATACTATCCCCGTTCAGGTAAACCGGAAAAGGACAAACAGCCTTACTGTTCTCGGAAAACACCATACCCACAGACTTAGCGGTATTGTAGACCAACTTGTGTTCAGCCGCATACTTTTCGCAGATAGCCAAGAGACGCCTCAGAGCTGCGGCTGATGGGCTCAGGAGGACCATGTCATCGGCGTAGCTAAGATTGTTCACACACTCACCGCCAATATGACATCCGACACGCATCTCCCTGAGCTCACCAATCAAAGCATCAACGTACAGGTTAAAGAGCAAGGGGGAGGTAAGTCCCCCCTGCCTCACCCCGCACGGCAACACAAATTGCTCTGACAGCGCCCCGCACCACCTAACCATGTTCCTCTGATCTGCGTACCAGCTGGCAAGGATGTTGATCATGTCTGGAGGCACACCTCTTTCACGCAGTTTATTCCAAAGAATTCTGTAGTCCACTCTATCGAAAGCGCGGCTCAAATCGAGAAAACATGCAAACACCGGAGTTTTTCTCTCAATATAGTATTTGATGGTCTGTTTTAGAGAGAAAATTGCGAAATCAGTAGAACTATCTCTCTTAAATCCAAATTGAGCATCGTTAATGCTAATAAATGTTGACAAAATATCTAAAATAATGGAATCAAATAATTTTGCACATGTTGTAGCTAGAGATATCGGGCGATAATTTTTACTATCAGATGCTAACACTGTCTTACTTTTAATAATAGGCGAGACTACGGTTTTAAGTAGATCCGATGGTAAGTGAGCGTGCCTCAGACACGAGTCAAAATAACTGATTAAGTTACTTTTTTAAAAAAATAAATTTATTTAGAAATAAACTTATTCTAAAATGTTGACAATTTTAAACTTAACTACACGAAAGCCGAATGATGAATAGACGACGTTGCTTGAAGCGGAGACTATTTATACTGCGTCACCCAGGGTTACTTGTGTGCGTGACCTGTCTTCTAGAACTGTTTTCTCTGCCAAGGAGGTCCACGGAGTAACGACGTATTGTTCTCTGTTCACTGGAACAATGCTTCTTGATATTCTAATCGGGATCGATTTACTGTCCATTGTTTCCATGTTGACACCCAAGTTGACCAAGTTAATTAGATCATTATTTTTATGGTTTCCTTTATGGGACGTGAGTTGACTTTCCCCTCCTAAATTTGAAGTCCATGGTTTGAAGGGAACCTTGGAACTGAAAAATTTAAACAGAACATACAAAAGCATAATGATAATAATTAGTGTCATTATACTATATTGTATCCAATTATTTCTTTCTTGAGTTTTTAATTCTTTGATTTGTTTTAATTGTTTTAATTTTGAAGTTATTTTATTGACATCATATGTTAAGTCGATTTCTGAAGTTTCATCCTTATTCTCTATTGATATTTTCGCCATAATGATTTTATCATTGGATTCTTGAGTTCGAAACCTTTTTATTCCAGCTATAATAACTTCACAATTTTCTCCTTTTAATAAATAGGCTCCTTTAATCCATGCTGTTTCTTCATGGGGTCCACATTTAATTTTTATTTCTGTTGTTTTATTCATATAGATAAACATTGCTTTAGGTGAAATTTCTTGTATTTCTTCACTTGGACACTTGATTGATACAGTTTCGCATTGATTAGTCTCCTTTTTTAATAAAATATTAGTTTCACAAGTTTCCTGTTGTAGTATACTTTCTTTGCAAATTAATTGTTGTTTTAAATCAGTACAATCTTGAACTTCGTACATTTCCAACTCGGTGTAGGCTAGAGTTATCTTTCGCATAATAGGATAGGTACAGGTAGGGATATCTTGGATAATAGGTACAATTTTTCTTGTTTGATACACTTGAGGCTTAACTAAAGGTATTTCAATTATAAAGTACACAGTATTTTGTATAATTTTACATTTCACAAAAATAAAGGGTTCAATATCATTAATATTATCTGATAACATTACATTTTTATTTATTTTATCTAATGTTTCTTGAAGGACATGAGATTGTATTATACTATAATGATAAATATGATGTTCTGCAAAAGTTATAGCTGTAATTAATCTTTCTGTTATTTCTTGTAATGTTTGTGCTTGTAATAACAAATTATATATAATTCTTCTTTGTCCTAGGTATTCTACAGTCTTTAAAAATTGATTATCTATTTTTCTTTGCATTTCTGTAATTTTAGACAATTGTTTATTATATTCTTCAAGAGATTCATCAGTTACAGATATCTGCTGATTATATGCAATCTTTAAAGTTTCTAAATCCTTTTGAATATTACGATAATCGTCTTCATCTAAATTTCCTGTAATAGATTTAATTATAGAACCTAAACCATTAATTAGTCCTCTTTTATTTCTACGTTGTAAGGCTAAGTGATTACACATTTCCTCTACATGATCCATTATAATTTTAATTCTATCTATCATATATTTCGTTTCGTCATTATTGGATACAATTTTTCGTAAATTACTAGTGATTACATCTTTATTTTCGATTATAGGCTTAATATCTAAATTATGAATAATCGTCCACTTTCCTTCAATAATTCTAGTAGGTTTCATTTCTACTAATATTACATGTTCGTCTGAATTGAGCTGTCGGAATTTGTATCCGAGAACAATGGTGCATCTGAAACACAAAGTTCCTCTATGTGATATGTTTTGCCATTGTTCAACTGATATTTGTTATTTGGTTCGACTTTAACAATTTTAAAAGGTCCTAAGTACCTTGACTTAGTTTTATGTCTTTCTGCTTTACTGTTCTTTACATAAGCTATGTCTCCAATATTAAATATTTTAGAAGTAGAAGGTCGTGAATTATCATTTATCCATTTATTACGTTTTTCTTTTTCTTTACGTAGTGTTTCGTGAATATTTTGATTTAATTCGGTTACAAATTGTTTTTGTTGTGTTGTGTATCTTTGTATCATTACCTTTAAATTATCAAAACTTCTTAATTTTGGTTTTCTGCCGAAGTGTACCTCAAATGGTGTCATGTTTATAGCACTGTGCATAGTATTATTATATGCATGTGTAATATAATATATTTTTTGATTATTATCCAAATCAGAGTCTCTTTGTAATCTGAAAAGTTCTTGTATTGTGTTATGTAATCTCTCTACATCAGAATTAGATTTGTGATGTTGTGGGGTTGTTGTATGATTCGTAATTTTATAAGTTTGAAATAGTTCTGTTAATATTTCACTACAAAATGATTGCTCACCATCATGAATGATTTTGTTTGGTGCACCTACTATAGCAAATATTTCAGATAATGTATCATATACCTTACTTTTTTCTGTTGGTTTAATCACTGCGTATTTTGAAAATTTATCGATTATTGTAAGATACCATTGTTTTTCAAGTGACATAAAATCAATGTGCCAAACGTCCATCGGTTCTTTAGGTGTTTCCGTTTCCGTAGCCATAACTATATGTGGATGTCTATTATATATTTTTTTTTTACACGTTTCACATCTTGTTACAAATTTCTTTATATGCTTTCTCATATTTTCCCAATAATATTTTTCTCTAAGTTGTTTATATATACTTTCTATACCTGCATGTCTATTTTCCTGTAAATGACATTCTTTAATAATTTTTTGTTGTTCTTCTTTATCATGAATTTCAATTAAATTTTTTGTAAACCTTGTAGCTTGAATTTTCGTGTGATCAAAATGTCTTCTATATACTTCTGAGACTTTATAATATAATTCGTCGTTGGGTATAATGAACGCATATTTTTTATGTGATAAATATTCTAACATAAATTCTTTTATGGTCTCTTCTTGTGCTTCAGGGGGAATATAAAAATACCAAATACCATTTTCTATTTTTGCACTTTTATAAGGAGCTAATTCAAATATTACTCTTCGAAGTCTTTTAGGTGGATATGTATTCATAATAGGAATACCTGTATCGCTATCTCGTTGATTAGAGTGAATTGTCTCTTCGGGTGTTATATCAGAATTTGTTAAGGCTAAGTCCTCTCCTAAATTTACTGAACTATTTTCCGATAAGCTCTCTTCGACGTTTACATCCATAGAACTTCCATCTGTATGATAGATTTCGACTCTACTTAAGGCATCTGCAACGTAATTATCTTTTCCCTTAATGTGTTCAATTTTTACATTATATTCTTGTAATTTTAATTTCCATCTTGCTATCTTTTTATTTGACTCTGGTAATTTACTTATTCCTTTAATTGCTTCATGATCCGTTTGTAGTGTGAATCTTCTACCATAAATATAAGGTCTAAATTGTTGTAAAGCCCAAATGACTCCTAATAATTCTTTTTCTGTTGTGCTATAATTTTGTTCTGTCTTATTTAATGTTCTGGATGCATATGCTATTGCATGACTATCCTGACTTAAGACTGCTCCTAAGGCTATGTCTGAAGCATCTGTAGTAACAACGAATTCTTTTTCAAAATTTGGGAATGCTAAGATTGGTGCATTCATTAATAGATTCTTACATGTCTTTATTGCTTCTAGATATTTTTTATCATTTATATTAATAATCACATTCTTTTTCGTAGCTTCTGTCAAAGGTTTAACAATTTTACTTAAGTTTGGTACAAACTTTCTGTAATAACTTATTAATCCTAAAAATGATCTAACTTCCTTTAATGTTTTTGGAACTGGAAATTTTTTAATTGCTTCTATCTTTTTTTGATTTGGTTTTAATCCATCTTTATTTAACACATGTCCTAAGAATTCTATTTCTTCTGCCATAAATACGCATTTGTTCTTATTGACCTTAAGGTTAGCCTGTCTAAGCGATTCGAAGACTTGTTGTAGTTTGTTAATGTGTTCTTGTTTTGTCTTTGAATAGATTATTATGTCATCCAAGTAGACTAAACAAACGTTCCTTGTTATTTCCTGTTTTAACACATTGTTCATCATTCTTTGAAAAGTTGCTGGTGCGTTTTTTAAACCAAATGGCATTCTAAGAAATTCAAAATGACCGTCAGGAGTACTGAATGCTGTTTTCTCAATTGAATCCTCATCCATTTTAATTTGATGATATCCTGATGTTAAATCTAATGTAGTAAAGTAATTATTTCCTTGTAATTTAGAAAATAAGTCTTCTATGTTTGGTAATGGAAATTTATCTGATTTTGTATTTTCGTTAAGTCGTCTATAGTCAATAACCATTCGCCATTTTTGTATACCAGATTGATCTAACTTTTTCTTTACTAAATGAACTGGGGATGCCCACGGAGAATTAGAATGTCTAATTATATTTTCATTAATTAATTTTTCAACTTGATTTCGTACTTCTTCTTGTAATATTTGTGGTAATCTATAAGGTTTTTGATAGATTGGATCTTCTTTAATTGCATTTATTTTGTGTGTTATCGTTGTGGTAGCGCTATTAGTTACATCTTCAGTAAAAAGATCATCATAGGTGTTACACAAGTCTTGTATATTTAAACTGTCATCTTCTGTCATGTGAAAAATTAATAATTCCTGCGATGGCATTATAAGTTTTCGTTCTTTCAAATCTATTTTAGCATTTATTTGTTCAATCATTTCTGTTCCCATTAAAATGTCATATTTGTCACTAAAGTCATACATATAAAACTTCATCGGTCCATTATCTTCACCAAAGTACTTACACCAAAATGGAGTTTCAATTACACCATTATGTGAACTTACACCATGAGATGTTCTAACTGTGAAACTTTCTGATTTCCAAAATTCAGGGAAGTATTTTTGAAATGCTTTATAAGTGATAAACGATCTTTGACTTCCTGTATCAATTAATATTTTTAGTTTTGGATTATCCGTTTCGAAATAAGGTAAAAATGATTTAATATGATTAAAATCTATGACACGTCTTTCGTACTGGTAGGATCCTGAAAATCCTGATTTTCGTTTTCGTTATATTCAGGAATATCATTATAATAATTACAGTCTTGATATTCAGGAGCATATTCTAAAAATTCATTTGGACACTCATCATAATTTTCGCCATGATAAAAGAGTTCTTCAGCGACAAGTCCTTTTCCAAGATTTACTTGTCCTGGGTTTTGAGGAGCGGTACGCATTGATACGTCTTCATTTAATGCAGGTGGTTTTACGTGTGGTGGTTGTGTAGCAGGTTTGTTTTGTTTAAAATATTCGTGTTGTGGTTTTGTAAACACATTACTCTTATTTGGATTCCAGTTCGAATGGTTTTGATATGGATTATTATATTGTCTTGGTTGATAGGGTATATTATTGAATCTTTGATTCATTAAAGACCTCTGTGTTGGTGGGTACATATGACGAGGCTGATTATTATTTTGCATATTATGTGTATTTTGTATAGGTTGATGTGTTGAGTGTTGTGGATATGCCTGGTTTATAATTCGCGGTGCAGGTAATATATTTGAAAACTTTTGTTTGATATTGTCAAATCTTCCTTCTGCTTCTAATTGTAAAATTCTTTGTACAGTTTCATTGAAATTGCAATTACTGACATAAATCTGGTCATGGTATGGAAGACTATTTCTCAACGTATTCTGAGCAGTATTCAAATATGGTTCTACAACTTGATCTACAATTACATTATTTTTATATTGATCTTGCAATTTGCTTCTGATGAAAAATATTTTTTGCTTTAATTCAAAAATTAAATCCTTATATGATCCCTTTTTTTTGACATTTGATAACTCAACTAAAAGAGTGTTAAATTCTCTATTATCTCCACATTCTGATTTTAATGTATTTTCAATTAACTCCCAATTAAATTGATGATCAATCATAGATATGATCAATGACGCCTTACCTTCTAATCTAGTCAACAAAATCATTACATTTTGTGGGGTTGATCCTCCAACAAATGATAGCCATTGTTTACAATTATTTAAATAATTATATAAAGTTAAAGTGTCTCCATTATATGATGGGACAAATCTTGCTAGCTTTACTGGATCCATTGCACTATGTGCGGGAACCTGAGAATGACTTGGTACTTCAATAGGAACCTGAGATTGCTCTGGTGCCGTTGGTACGAAGTTTAAATTACCCTGATTCATTACAGAAGATGGGTCGGTCGTATTACATCCAAACTTAGGTGGTAGTACAAGCTTTGCGGGTTTTAGGAGTGGAATTTTGGAAGAGTAAGGAATATGCTAATCGATACTCACAATTGCCACCAGATGAACACGCGCAGCATCACAAGTTTTTGTAGCTTTCTTGACTTATTTATTTGTTAGGTTGCCTAGTATTGATGGTTTCACCAAAAGAAGTTATCGATGACAAAATTCACAGCGACTCGGAGACAACTCAGACGTCTTGAACTTGAATTTAGCACTGATTTCACTGCTTTTACTAGGCCCCACAGCGGGCGCCAGTCAAAATAACTGATTAAGTTACTTTTTTAAAAAAATAAATTTATTTAGAAATAAACTTATTCTAAAATGTTGACAATTTTAAACTTAACTACACGAAAGCCGAATGATGAATAGACGACGTTGCTTGAAGCGGAGACTATTTATACTGCGTCACCCAGGGTTACTTGTGTGCGTGACCTGTCTTCTAGAACTGTTTTCTCTGCCAAGGAGGTCCACGGAGTAACGACGTATTGTTCTCTGTTCACTGGAACAATGCTTCTTGATATTCTAATCGGGATCGATTTACTGTCCATTGTTTCCATGTTGACACCCAAGTTGACCAAGTTAATTAGATCATTATTTTTATGGTTTCCTTTATGGGACGTGAGTTGACTCACGCATTAAAGAACACAGAGAGGAACACCACCACCCACGGGCCCCCGAAACGCAGATGCTCAACGCCAATGCTGTCGTGACCAGCAGACTTACCTAGCTTCATTGCTCTCAGCGTATTAAAAACCTTACTCTCTGAGATATGCGAATAAGCAGCTACATGGTCAGGACTAAATTTGGATTGGTCGTCGGAAACCCCGCTATCAGAGACCAAGAAACGATTCTTAAATAAGTTCGCAATACCACTCGTATCGTTTTCACCATCAACAGTCGTGGGGACACTGTTCTTACTTTTCAGAAACTTTGAAGTTGCCTTCCAAAATTTTGAAAAGTGTTTCTCAGCACAAGCGCTACTCATTGTATCTAACAGAATTTGATATTCGTTGTTTTGGCACCATCGAAGCTTCTTTTTAAAGTGTGGCCTACTATCCTTCATACTTTCAAAGAGAGGGCCAGAGCTAGGAGATCCAGCAGCCCGCCAGGCAAAGAACTCGACTCTCGCCACATCGTGGGCCTCACGGACATGTTTGTTCCAGCCCGGCACGTTCTTGTGACGAGCGCGACGTGCCCGACCGCCACTCAGAGAAGCGGCTCGCTGAAGCACCTCAATGAAGTACTTGTAAGCTTGATCAAGCTCCTGCTTATGAGACTCATGGGAACAATTCTCGCACTCAGCCAGCCTTCTCAGACTGCCCCAGTCCATAGCATACAGTTCACGCTCACATATCGAAGCATAGGAAGCTATTTGATCTCCATCTCGCCTACCCCATGCCATGGTATTACTTACCCTAGAAGACTGGTCATTAACCACGGCACACCTCGGCAAAACATTCAGATCGCAATCAATCACCAGCGGTCTATGGTCAGAAGAAAAGACATCCTCAAGTACCTCAACGTTTCTAATCGTGTCCCACGCCTGTCGAGTAGTAATGCAATGATCCAGCCAACTCTTGGTACCACTAGAATAGCTTATGTACGTAAATACATCGTCTGTATGCTTTAAAAAATCATAATCTGCGTATACTAGATCGTTATCTATGCAAAATTTCATTAACTCGTCATTAAATAAAGACTTTCTAGTCACATTGGCGTTATAATCACCCAAAGCAAAGGCAACATTCACATTGTGGGTTTCAATTAAAGATTGTATAGTACTTAAGTAAGTAGTAAAGTCAGTCAAATTATCGACCTCGTCTTGAGGCATATATACCGAAACAAACAAGTAACAGATCCCATTCATTTCAGTTTTCACCGCACATAATCTCGGATCACCGCAATCTATTACTTCAATCCGATCAAACATTGACCTTCTCCAGAGTATAGCGACCCTTCCGTACGGCCTACCCCTTAGAGTTGTTGTTGTATCAACGGCGGAAATACCGTGTGCTGAGAAATCATCGTGAATCGTGTCAAGAAAGGGCAGATCATGTGGGAGGAGCCACGTCTCCTGAAGGGCAATGACGTCGCAATAAGAACATAGATCTCTAACGTGGTCTACACTAGTCTTTACATACTGGCAATTAAACGTAGAAAGTTTCATGACTATAATTTAATGAATATTATTAAATTTAATGAATATTATTGAATTTAATGAAAATAAAATAAATTAAACACTCAGAATCCTAAATAATTATTATCACGTCACAATAAGAACAGAAATAAATAAAATATAATAAAAAATTTATTAATTTAATTTAGCTTATATACAAAATACCTACTTATGATTATGGCGAACGAGGAGTGCTACCAGTTTTGCGGAACCAAAATGGTCTGTAAACAATGTCAGTTGGCCAAAAGTCTTGTCGTAGAAACACACTAGACTTGTCTTTATATATTGTAACTTTAAAAGAAGCGAAGACTGTAGGTTTGAACGGCTCAATACGCTCCACTGCTAACACCTCCTCGCCCTTGTCCCTGATCTTAACCATCTTAATTTGTATTAATCTCAGAGCAATAACGTACTAATTAAATTGTCTATTTTTATTTTACTATAGCGGTGATAATTGTGCTAGCAAATTTTTTTTTATTGACTACGTCATAGTATTCATACAACTAGGCTATGTCCTATATACAATTAGGATAGTAGCACTCATTTCACAAAGACGACTATACAAAAAAGATAGCCGTAAACTACAACTGTCAATCTAACACAGCCGCCATAGCTTTATTTTGTCTTGATTTACGAAGTAAATTTGACTTGTATATTTTTTTGTAATATTTTGCCACGTCATGACAGATTTTCTCCAAGCAAGCTGGGCACACGTTTGCCATTAATGTTTTTGTCTATTTATGAAGTTTTACATACAGAATTATCACTGAAATTAAAGGAATTTTTATGAAAGGAATTTTGAAAATACTAACTTTTATTTTATTTTATTTCTTTGTGGTTTCATGACCATATAACGAGTAAGTTGACGTATATTTCACAAAAATTCCTTCAGTCGTTCCCTATCTGGAGGAGCCCAGACTTGATATGTTTTGAAAATGTTGTTTTGGTTTTTAGAAAACGTGTGGTGAAATGGAATTATATAGTACTTTTTTACAATCAGCTCATAAAGTCCTTTCATTTGATAACATACACGGCAGGTTACAGAAAAAAAAAACATATTACTGCAGTATAGACGTGCGGCGTGCGTGTTAGTAGCGAAAGAAACTTCGATCCAACCGGGTGTCGCACGACACCTCTCATTCTTTTATTTTTATCCTACAAATGAAAAATAACCATGCAGCGTCACTACTGTCCCCCGCACAACTCCGCCCGCAGGCTGTGCCTGAGTTACGACGTGTGAACGGTGTAATTACTGAACAGTCACTTTGATTACCATTTTACTGGTCCACCACTTACCAAAGATTACCCTGTTAGGTGCTCCTACATTACCGGGGGACGGGTTCAGGGAATGATGGTAAATAATACCCGTCGCCGTGTAATTCGATAATTGCATCGGAATTGTGGGACTATTGAAACGGGATATTGACATTTAATTTGGAGACAATTGTTGCGGTCTGCCTGTCTGTAATTGGCCTCATTATATACAATATAAAGAAATAAATAAAATAAAAATAAATTTTTTTATCATAAAAACACAAGCATACAAAAATAAAATAATGACATAAATTAACAATACAGAAAAAGTGATACATTTTTGTTAAAGTATAATTCCTGACTGCGCTGGCTATTCATGCCAGTTGTCTTTGGCAGCATGTTAGCTACAGTAGTCGTAATCAGGGATGTAGACACATATTAAACAATACAATAACATTATGAACTTATTTCGAAAGAATAATCGTAATTTATGTATCAGAGGGTGATAGAGGGTGTGTGTGTGTGTGTGTGTAATATTGTTTGAAAATTTAAATGAAATTGGGTTATTAGTATTGTATTGAGGCCAAAAATATAACTTTAAGAATTTTTGTCTGTCTGTCTGTATTATCACAGATTATATACTTATTATGTATGTATGTATGTTACGTTTTAACTCGAGAACCACTCTACGGATTTGGATGCATTGTAGTGATCCTGGAGCCGTATTTTTGAATCGTTCGAATTCAGTTTACGTGCGAAAATATATACCTGTCTCATCTTGCAAATGACAAGTTCTGATGTGCTACGTGAGATGGGTATATACTTTCGCACGTGAATTGAAAACGAACGATTCAAAAATACGGCTCCTGGTCAACATATAGGCTTTAAGGGGGCAAATCAAATAAATATACGATGATGGCTGGCTCCTACAATTAAGAAAAAGTCAACCATTTTCTGTATCCTATACGTATGATCTGCCCCCATCTGTTGTTTACTTCAAACTGTAGGAACTCGTTAAAACTATAATTAGTTTGTTATGTCAAATTGTTTAACCTTTCTCTGGGCCTATTACGTTGTCTTTAAAGTTAAACAAAGGAGTAAAACAGTGTTACGATGTGCGAACTTAGCAATTACGTAATGGCGGAGTCTTGATTCCTGATCGCTTATAATTCGTAATAGTTATTCTGTAATCGCCGAGGTACTGAGTGAGGAAAATTGCGGTTGGATTTGTATTTGAACTAGTCCAGTGTGAATGGAAGCGAAATTTTTAATGTTTTTTTTTTCTTTGTTTTTTGGAGACCCGGCCAGGGACCAGGAACAAGGTTCAATAATAAATAAAAATTCTTTATTATCAGACAATAAATAAAGTCCATAGAGGTATATTCAGATATTTTCTGATATTTTCAGACAATAAAGACCATAAAGTCAATGATCACCAAACGAGACCCCAGCACGAATCCAGGCGGCCGACCAAATCCCATCCTATATACTACATAGTAATAGGTTACCTCCTACCTCCACCCATTCGATCAGTCTTGCTAAGAAGAGAGGCAAGAAACGTAGCAAGATATGAGCAAGATCATGTCTTTTTTTTAACATAAAAATTATACTATACAAATGATTTAAATCTACTTTAACTAAGGGATAAGAAAATACAAGACAGCAGGAATTCAAGTATAGAAAAAAAAACATACAACATAAACATACAACCATATTTGAAGAGCTTATTCAGTCAATGGTATAGAACAACTTTTACTATGGAACAAACCCTGTATCTCGAAAAAAAAATGTAACTGTTTCATAGCAAAATGCAATGCCGCTCGGCCGAAATGTATGGTAGGACAGTTTTTTTTTTTTTGAGATTTTGATGTTGGCTCCATAGTAAAAGTTGTTCTATACGATTGACTGAATAAGCTCTTCAAATATGGTTACACCTTTCGGTTACACCCTGTATAATAAATAATGACCAGCAAGGTGTTTGCATTACGATATGAGTGCATCAATAACGTATATTTTGTGAATGCTCTCCGTCCAGTGAACTAGTAGAAACAACTCGTTTAATATTTTAAGAGTTAATTGTTATTTGTTACTTGAAAGGAAAGATAAATGAAAATATAGTGACAAAAGAAAATGCTGCGCAAGTGAAAGGTAAAGTTCGACCGGGCAGTGTCGTAAAAGGACGTACAGTAGCCGTCAATAGAAATTGTGAACTATGTAAACAAAGCGCCATGTTGTCTTTGTCTATGAATAGGTGAACTATCTAGAGATGGGTAAGTATGTGATTAAAATATGTTAGGTGCTTAATTAGTTTTCTTTATTTGATTCATCGCTAAAATATTCTGATGAATCGCTAGTCAAATCGCCCACGTTAATTACAAATGGTTCCGTCACAGCGTTGTTGGCCGTATCTATTATCTCATCCAGTTCTTTCATTTTTTCTTCTACTTTTAGGACATGAGGTACACATTTTAGAGCATCGCTGGAAGATCACACAGCTCTCGATAGAATCACACACACGTTTATGTCAAAGATTATGAAGTAACGCTGTTGAAAAAAAATGACGGAATAAAATAACATCACGAATAATATAGGTTTATATTCAAATAGATTCGTACATCACCAATTTTCAAAGACAATACAGATTCGATGAGAAAAAAATATGACAGCAATCTCGACGCAGTACAGAATTGACTATTGATTCTATGATTTTCCGTAATTAACTGGTGATTATTGAATATTTCATGATGAAATACAGTGAATGACTGGTAAGACTCAATGCTTCATGATTTGGAATAATGTTCAATGAGACTCCGTGACAGAACCTTGAGAAAAATTGAGAAAACAGTTTGTTTACATAGTCCACAATTTCTATTGACGGCGACTTTAGGTATGTCGAACAAATTCACGACATACCGAAGAAGGGCAACGAATAGAAGTGCTTGTATGACTAGGTTGATGGATGCGGAAGCGAAAGAGGTGTGTCAGGATCGTAGCACATGGAAATCTGTAGTATGTGCCTACCCCTCCGGGAGACAAGCATAAGTAAGATGAAGGGTAAACTATGTAACTATTCTTTGTAAAAATAAAAATGTATTTTTCTTCTGAAGCGCAGAATGTGAGTCGGTAGGACGCTGCCCTCCTAATCTTGAGACCGGCCCCCTTATTGTCTAACTTTAGACCGACCCCCTTATTGTCTAACTTTAGACCGGCCCCCTTATTCTATCGATTTCAAATGTATCGTGATTGGCTAGAAATGACATCACACATCATTTTTAGCCAATCACGATACATTTGAAAGCGATAGCAATAGATTTTGAAGTTAGACAATAAGGCCCCAAGTCCTTGGTCCTAGGATCCTGCTAAGTGGATCTTTCGAAATTTATATTCAAAATATTTGTATGCTTATAACTTGCTGAACGTAAACCTGCATGCCCTAAAATGCGTGTAGAGCGATAAAACTCACCCCCTATGACGCAGGCGCGTAAAGTCGTTGGTGAAAAGAGGTCCAGTGACAGTCCACACTTCTGACACCTCCTGAGTCAGGGATACGAGTTATGGCGACGCTTGTATAGGTATCTATATATGACGTAAGCACATCGTAGAATTGGGCATATCATGATCTGCCTGAGCAGGTCATATTTGTGTTAAAAACTTGAGGGTCACCTCGCTCTGCTCTGCTTCGCATGTAAAACTAACATATTTTTGACTTTTAATGAAAATTTTTTGATTTCATACTTTACGATCTGCCTAATTCTACGATCTGCCCACGACATATACATTTAAAAAAAGATATAGAATATTATTGTATTTTCACACCCTTCTTCTTAGCAAGACTAATCGAATGGGCGGAGTTAGGCATATATTTATTATGTGTATTGCATATATTTATAATATTATTTATGCCTTATTCCTATATTTTTATTTTATTCAAGTGTATTTTTTTTATTAAATTTAAGTAAACTTAACCTTTATTATTCCCCTGCATATTTCCCTATATTATTATTTATGACATAAAACTATTATATTTACACATAGATTATTTAATTACTTATATTACATTAAAACTGACCTGTAATAAGTGTATCTGTTATACCTACATTACATAAATAAAAATATTTCATTTCATTTCATAATTATTATTCACTGCACACCAGCCTCAAAGTTTTAGATATATGCATCGAACTACCTGCACTTTCCTGCAAAAAGATACTACGATACTAAACACATACTGCACCATCCGAAAGTTCCTTGGGAAGCGCAATGAGCTCTAACATGCCCATCAAGATCATAATTTTAGGTAAGTAGTCAATTCATGCACTTTGAGAGACGGCCCGTGCCACACTGCTCCTCTTTAAAAACAGTGAAAAATTAAGGCGCTACGGAAAAAAGTCAACACTTTTAGAACGTGCATATCTACTTGAGTGAATAATGTATTATTTTGATAAAATAGTATATTATTTTTGGATTCTTTTTCTAGGGATCTGTTAGAACAGAAACGCGATTGGAGAAATTCGGCTCGATACAAATATTTATTGAAATGAGGTCTTTTTCGACACCAATTCTCCAGGTTTGACAATTTGGAATGACATATGGACTGCAATTATATTTTATTAGATCGATTGTAACAGAATCTAGGACTTGCGGGCCTATTATGTATCTCTAGTTGCCGTCTGGACTTGGTGTCTATCATCAAAAACATAGATATATTATCGAATTCCGATTTCCTAAGGATATCTTCGCACTTGAAGTGACGACACAGACTGTTAATAGTTCAATACCCACTAAAGGCAATTTTGAAATTTCAGTTTTTATCTATGTTTTTGATGATAGGCACCTAGTTCAGTTGGCAACCAAAGATACAGAATAGGGGGGCTGGTTAAACGAAATTTTGATAGCAACTTTAATATATTTTATATTAATAAAAAACCAACTTTTTGCTACTTTTCCTCGAATCCGTCCCTCTCACACTGAGGATTTTTTCGCATATGGAGTAAAAGGGACGCTAAAACTTTTACATATCGCCTTAAATGAAAACATAATAATAATAACAATAAAGGCGTAGTGATGTGACGACCCCATCGCCCTCTGGTATGTCCATTACTTCCAGTGCAATCAGTCACCGCAGGGCGGCTTGTGGCGAGCCGATGGTGAGTGGCGACACCACGGACCCTACCTCCAGGGGACACTATCACACATGCGCTTACACACACACATACACACAGCAACACACCCCTGCCTCTGCGCTTGCCTTAACCAGCCGGCCAGAGTGGAGATGTAAGAGCGGAACCTATGCTCCAGGTTGGAAGTGTAAAATGACCACTTGACTGAATAAGGATCTTGCGCCCCGCAGACTCACCTCTCGACAACCTTAGCTGCTTACATAGTGTTGCCCCCTGGCCGCCCTATGGTGGCTTGATAGGGGGCCCACAACGGCTATCCTGTTGGATAGTTATCAAGCAGCAAGTCACCATCTGCCATACTTAAATTTGTGAGAGATTTTCGAGGCAGATGTCCGTTATCTCACTCCATGGCCCTGTTATCCGGCCCATTTAGCATTCCATCCTCATAGCCCACTCCAAGTCGCTTCCTCTCTGGCAATAGTTTGGCAACTGTGGGGGACTGTCCGTTAGTGTATCTCAATGATACATTGAGGGAGAGGCCTCCATGGATGCAGCCATCTCACATTTAGATTAAATGGTACCAAAGGCCTCTTCAATGTTGGCTTCGGCCCCTTTGTTGGGCAGCCGGAGTGAACAATGACGAGGGACAGATTCTACCTCTGGCTTGCCGTGGGAGGCCGGTCTGAGTGGAGTAGCAAGAGCTTTATGCTCGACGGGTGGATGTGAAATGTAAGTGGCGAGTGGGCACGTGATGTTGGACTCCACCTTTTAGCCGCTCAGCAAATGTTGCCTCCTTGTCTTTCAGTGCGAGCGACCATTTGGGGTCCCATTTAACTGATTCGGTGAGTCTCAGCCTGCCCATTTTTCCGTGTTATTAACATAGGTCGGGCAGGCGCTATGGTTCCTTCCATAGTCCCAGAGTCCACTAGCACCTCAACGCAATAGTCTGATTTCTTTCGTTTGGGTGCACTCCTACAGTGTGTACAGGGATAATCGTCGGTTGGCGTCACATCATATTTGGATTAAATTGTCTAAAAGGCCTCAACATGTTGGCTTCGGCCCCACGCACGCCTCCCAAAGATCCGGGACTACATAGTCCCGAGATATAATAAATATATACAACAATAATAAGGTGTTTTGGCAAACTAACTTAGTTTACTAGTCTGTGATCACTTTTGGCCAACTACTTTTTAAGTTATCATGCAGCGTAGAGGAAAAAACTTTCCTCTATGTCCTGCAGACAGCCCTGAAGGCTTACGTTAAAATTCAGCTGTCAAAAATAGACGAACTCAGTCCATCATCTTAGCCTTAACAAATAATAACAGTCCGGCCTCAGCACAGGTAGTTGTAGAGGCTTTTAATGAAATATTAAGTGTTGGATTAAATTTGCATGCGTAAGTGTCGGGTGCATTAAAGAGTGCCGCGGGGCCTTCGGGGCTCGAATGATAGGCGTCCGTCAGGGGAGGCTTCTGTGACCTAACAGTACCTAATTGTTGTTTGTTGGACAGAACTAGTTTACCAATTAGTGGAAGAGAAAATGTGTATTCTTAAACAAACAAGGTAATAAAATATTCGTCATTTGGAATTTTTGTATCCTTACCAAAGCAGATATGTACTTTTGTGGACAGCTCCGCTTCTTCACCTTTTGCTTTCATTCAAACGGTAAAGTTTAAAAGAATATACAACACAACTTATTAAAACCTAACCTCTTTCAGTATTTTTCAAAAGAAATTACCGTCGGTTATAAAAAGTAAACTAACTACGGTACTTTTGAGTTTTCTTAAGTTATTGGTTAATTAAGCACTATAAGACCGACATTTACTTAAACCTGAACATTACTCAACAAACCTCCTAAGTTGCGGCCCACGACCGCCATTACCCGCGTACCTTGTGCTTAACTTAAGTACTAACTTTACTTAAGGGTCGATTCTCCGGATTTGTCATGTAAATATTAGATATTGATAAGATATTAATAAATGGATATATACTAAGATATTAATTAATAAACAGATATTAATAAAGATACTGTTTAGGTTTCATCAATAGCAAATATAAATTATGTTAGATATTAATACTAATAAATAATTATAACGGCCAAAATATACAACTTATATGTACACCAATAGTTTACTATATGCATAAACGTATTTTTAATTATATTATTGTAGGTTTAAAGTAATTGGTTTTTTCATAAGAGTGAACGTAGAAAAATTAAATTTAAATATTCCAAGTTCACTCTTATGGATAATCCAACTATTCTGAAACTACCATTATATTATTAAAAGTACGTTATGCATATACTAAACTATTTGTTCTTAGCTAAAAGTTGTATTTTGGCCGTTATAATTTATTTCTTAATATTTTGATACAAATCCGGAGAATCGACTCTTAAGTACCTACTTGGATCATACTTACTCGCTGCAACTATCTTGGAAGTCTTTTAAGAATTCCAGATTTACTCTATGCAAAATTTTTTAGAATTTCTTAGCAACTTTCAGACGATACAAAGGGCGTTTTTCCTTACAATATCGAATATCGCAATTCACGTAGATAAAGTATATTTTTTTGCACGAAGCAGGAAACTGACAGGTCTTGATAGTAGGAAATGCGTTTTAAGGCGTATGACCACGCTAAATAAGCAACTCGATGTGTGTCGGTACAAATATCAACGGAAAAGACATTGAAATAATGTTTATTTCAGCGTGCCTTGAAAAGTGGCTGTTACGACAACCACTGCGTCTCCGCCTCTCCCGGCTCCTCGCACTTTTTATCTTACGTCTCATTGAGATTTTCATCAGGCACGGTAGTGGCCAAGCGTAGCCCAAATATGTGTAAAAAATAAATTTAACTCGCAGCAACATCTACCACTTTTTTAACAATAGACTCGTCATGACTGTTATTACCTTGGCTCTACGTATCTCAAGAACCCACAACTCCTATACCCACTTCAAAACCAACATAGTAACGAAATTGCCCCAACTTACAGACATTACCCGCTACTCGTAAAACGTAATGGGCCGCACTTCCATTATCCTTCATATAAGTTAAAGGTCCTTATAAAGACGGCGTCAGTTATCGAAGCTCCCGGACCGATGGTTTATGGCCACTTAGCTGGGGTGCACACGTCAGGGAATCGAAGAAGCTTGGCAGTCAAAGGGTTATAGAGAGGCCATGACAACCGACACTAAACAGTACAAAATTACTTATGACATAAAATTATTACCTATACACATAGATAATAATTTACTTATATTACATTAAAACTGACCTCTAATAAGTGTATCTGTTATACCTACATTACATAAATAAATTTATTTAATTTCATTTCAAAGACAAAATGGAAAAGAATAATATTTGAATTTAGAACCGAGGCTTTCTCGATTTGTGCTCTATTTATTTATTTTACACAAAACATGAAAAATAAAAATACAAGAAAAATAAAAAATATGAGAAAACAGGAGTGGATTTTATTAATAAGTATGAGTTAATTAATGTATGTACCTACATCGTTGAGGAAAAAAGTCAAAGGGACATTACAATGATCCCAGCACTAGGCTTGTCTTGCCGGGTTAGTTAAAGAAAAAGACGTTTCCTCGGCCAAAATATTTACATTTGACTTACATATTTTTGATGTATAAATAAGAATTTATATATTTTAACTTTACGACAGGGGGACGGTTAGGTGTCTGGTTATCTTTGTTAGAGCAAATAGCGCCATCTACATTCGAGTTTCAAGAGCTTACAAATTTTATATCATAATAATTTTCATGATTTTCATATAACGTATATAAAAAGTGAATCTAAAAATTTATCGAACATTTCTCAACCGCAATTTTTTTCCTGTAAAGTTTTCTATGAGCGTGATATTTTTCGTAATTTTCACTCTGGTAGCCTGGGAAATAAAAGAGCCAAAATCTATGCAAAGTAAATATAGCATAACAATATCTGTATATTTTATAAATCACCTCTTTAATACCTAAAATTTGATATCAATATTAGTTATACTAGACTTATGGATACATTATAAACTTGCAATCTCGCGAGTATAAAAAAGACATGTACTGGTTAATTACAGTACCAAAATTTTGTAATAACAGCCTGTGTAAGCAAATATTTTTTTTAACAGATTTTTAGCCTCTCGACGGATCAAAATCAAAAGCTATAAAACCATACCTAATATTATACGGACGGACAACAGAGTCGAGTCTCATCATAATGGTTCTCTTTTTACTCGGAACCCTGAAAATGATGACAAATTCCAATATCAACAGCAAACTGGAATCATCACATACAAGAATTTATGACACCAACAGCACCATATTCAAAACCCCAAAAATCTATACCTTTCTGCATCCCTCGTTTCTGCAAACTTTACAACTACCAGCGACTAATATCATGACATGACTTTCGGCCAACACTACAATCAGCCAAACCAAACCCTAGGTCTTTAGTGTGAAGCGAGCCCTACGTAGTGCCGTCCCACGGCGGTTTGTTCAGATTAGAGTTATCAAGCTAATAGGGCGGCGGGTGAAGGTGAATTATACCCAACCGCGACGTCCACCGTGAAATATGCGTCTGCGCAGAGGTTTATCACGGCCAGTCATAGCGCGAAGATTTATGGAGTTAGCTGAGGATTTGAGAGATGTTGTGTGACTTTTTTTTTCTTCTTGTCGGATATATTGCAGAGGTCTTGAAACCCGGGGCAAATCTTGCCCAGTTGAGTTTTTTATCCATTGTATTTATAAACTTGCCACTTGCAGAACGGTGAAGGAAAACACTGCGTGACAAAACTGCATGCCTTATAAAGCGTGTATTTGTGACCAAATTACGGCGACAAAGCTCACCGTATCACGTTTAGACGAAAAATCGTCGGTGAAAAGAGGGTGTGCGAGTGTTGACTGTTTCATTGAAAGTTCACACTCTGAAACAACTCCGACACCTGTTTGGGGATATATTATGTCGTAACGATATGTACAGACGCCTGCAGTTAAAGCTCCCTAATTTGTAAACAGTTTTAATAGCTATGATGACGCTATAAGAACCGTCAATAGGTATAGCCTGTCAGGCTGGCGTCCATAGATATGAAAATGAAACAAATGAACTTATTTGGTTGCCAACTTGGCTGGATGCCTATCAACTAAAACATAGACAACAACTGAACTTTCAAAATTGCCTTTAGTGCGTACTGGACTGTTTACGAACTGTGTCGTCACTTCAAGTTCGAATATATCCTTAGACAATCGGAATTCGATATTATATTTGATTATAGGCATCCAGTCCAGTTTGAAACTAAAGATACTTAATTGGCCCTGGTCAGCATCCCCGGTAGGTGAAGATCTTTTATGTATGACAACTCGTAGCAATTATCATTCATAAATCTGTCATAATGGCGACAATGGATACTTTTTGTTATCCTTTAATCGAGAGAACAGTCGCCTTATTAAGACCTCAAATGTCTTAAAGTGGTCGTTACGTGGAAAGATTATTAAATTCTTGTCACTTAATCAAAAAACTAATTAAAACTCAAGAATGTGTTTAATTACAATCAGAAAGTCTCAACGAAGAGAAACGTGAAACGGTTAACTGCGCTGTACGGAAAACTGTGACCTTAAAAGTTCGTTAGCAGTCATAAGATAAAAATACCAACTAAAAATCTAGGTTAATAAAGTTAATGATGATCACGACGCAAGAAGCGGCGCAGCGAGGTCGGCGCAGGACGCCAGCAAACTGCTCACCCATCAACTTTACAGCATCTGCCTCATAATTTAATTAAAAAATTCACAGAAAACGAGGAGCGCGGGCGCAGCGCAATCTTCCAAATTGCGCATCCACACCGGCAGCCTAATTCCCTTAAATATTATCTTTGCCTCCTTCAGCGTATATTTTGAAATTAACCCGGCCTGTGTAATCACTGTAATATGCACGGTTTTGATTAAATTCCGTCAAAACCAATACTTAAATGTTATCAAGGAGGTCAGGCCCACGGAGGCGGCAACAGCCTGTGAGGACAATTTACGGAATCCTCTCATAGAATTATTAGCAACTTTGCCCACGAAACACGCGGCCAGGATCCACCTCTTTTATGTCCTGGTAACTAACAAACTTCAATCTGTTTTTTGGGGAACTTAAAACTATTTTTGGATGAAAGAAACTCATGCGTTCAAAGTTTTCAAACTGTTAAACTTATTTTGCGGCCATCATCGTCGGTCGTCGTCGGCAATTAACAAAAATTAAACAATCATTATAAAACGCTGAGCGACCCGAGCGCAAGTCGCTAAATTATTTAAACTGAAAAATTAAGCATATTTTCTTACTCCAAAAAGCCCCACATGCCCTTGATTGCAGTACTTAGAGCACATTACGACTCCACCCGCCATTTTTTCCATGGCGCCAATTTTGCCGCGCACTTGCCTTTGCCGTGCTAATAGTAATTCGAGCCATTATGTCTGGCAACACTTTAATGCCGCATTTGCATAATAAAATTACCTTCCCTCATCAGCGTAGCAGTCATGGTACCTCGTATCATGACGTAAAGACCGGTCGAAGCGATGAGATGGTGAAGAATCGATTTCGCATTATCTTCATTAATCTATGGGCGTTTATTTATAGTGTTGAAATTTAAGTCCATAAAGTCTTCTCATATCTTTATGACATCACCACGCTTGGTTAGTGGGCAATTTTTAAAATGGCAGATCGTTAATCCTTGTATAGGAGAAGTTAACTTGAGCTAATTTATTGTATTAATGATCCTGAATATTACTTAAAGGAGATTGACATTTACGTAGTTATCAGCAACATCAGGGCCTCCGTACACAAGGGTTACAGTGCTCCCAAAGTGATAATGCGCATACAAATCTTCGCCACTGTTCGGTAAAGTTCGTATTTCCTCACAGTTTCTATACAATCAATAAGGTCACGTGGTACGTCCAGTCGCTCGGCTATAGATTTGTATGCGCATTATTACTTTGGGAATACTGTACATGGGTGTCCTATACGCCCATCCGAAAACTTTTTCTTCAAAATATTCGAAAATAATGTCACATTTTTATATTAGTTCAATGTAGCATTTATTTCACGAAACATCGATGAATCTACTGTGATATGTCAAACACCCTGTACCTATGACTTGATTAATAAAAAATATGTAAGTAAGTATTTTGTTATACTGGGTGTTAAGAAGTTGCGTAAGCCGGAAACTGGCGATAGTACACGTCCATACGAACAACTTTTACTATGAAGCCAACCCGCGAATCGCGAATAAAAAATCAACTGTTGCATAGAAAAGTTGCCAAAATATTTGAAACAACAGATTTTTTTTCTCGATTTTTTTTCACGGGAAGTTGTTTGTTTAGACGGGTACTATCGCCAGTTTTCGGCTTCCGCAACTTCATCTTAACAACCTGTATAAGCATTTACAGGGTGTTAAGATGAACTTAAGTACAAAGTAGTCCTGACTGTCCGAAGCCGACAACCATAAAAATTAGCTGCAAACTATTACGTTACTTACTTATGTTAATTTTAAAACACGCAAATCTAGAAATTCACCAGTTTCCATACTTATTAACTTTTCTCGTACAGCTACACAGTTTCCATGTCTACCGACAAACGTTTCATGTAGCGCCATTTCCAACGCGCGGTTCCTAAATAACTTTTTTTCGAGTCGTCTAGAAAACTAGTAATGTATGTAACATTAATAATTTCCGTCGTATGTGCTACGAAAGTTTAAGATCAGCATTTAAAGTAAAACCTGTGGTTGTGTTCAAGAAACTTCTATTCATGTGTAATTTAAACATTCGTTAACAACGTGTAATCTGTTAATAGCATGTAATTGTGGAGTTTAGTACCGAAGGCACTTAGACCAACTGCTACAAATACTATTTTGTAACTTTGTAAATTGCAAGACGTTTGTGAAAATAAACCTTGTAAACGTTTGAAGTAAATAAATGAAAAGTTTTCAAGTTAGATGGTAAGGTTTGCGTGAAATCGAGAACTCTAAAATACTTTTTTTAAGGGTTGATTTCTGAGATAACAAGAAATAAAAAATATTATATTCAGTTTTACGTCTTATTCCCACGGGAACAGTGTTTTGTTTTCGGCATAAAACGTAGCCTATGTTTTAATATCTCTACTCCAAATTTCATCCACATCCGTCCAGCTGTTCCAGCGTGAAGAAGTAACAAACATACTTACTCACACACACACACGCACACACACCCTCATACACACACACACACACACAAACGTTCGCATTTATAATATTAGTGGGAAGTGAGATGGGATTTGAGCCCGCGTATATTTGTAATACTTACCTGTTCCTTGCAATAAAGATTACACCTTATTTATAAATATAAGATCTAATAGATAAATCCACGCTATTCACATGCAAGAACCATCATTGACTCAATATACCTACTTATGTCCAATAAAACGTAATTGGTATTACTTAATGGAGGCCACAGGAGTGACATGTAAAGAACATTGTTGCATCGTTTCATCGTTTGCCACCACTGCGCTGGTTGCTTGAAGCGCTGACAGCTGTATTTTTAAGCGATAACCTGCCCTTTTTAGGGTCGCGTCAATAAAATAAATACCTTTTTGCCTTACCTTTTGACTACTGTCCGTTTCACAGACAATTATAGCTATAAAACCATAATTTGAATCAAATATATAGAGTGTAAATTTGGTTCGCAACTTGCGTCACATGAACATATGTTTCTTTTAAAATGAATATATGTTAGTATAAAACAATAATTAATATATGTTAGTATACATGACGCTTATTTCAAAAAACATAATTAAAAAAATTAATACATCTTGAAGAAGTAGTTATGCCCTTTTTTATACGTGCTAAAATTATCTTGATAAACGGTAACCAGGGGACTTCATCACAGGTTGGTCAAGGCCATAATAATACATTGGTTTGCATGCTGGTACTCGATGGGATATTTTTGAAAAAGGCCCCACTTTTTCACGACTGTACACAACCTGCTAAGTTTCGCCAAGGTCTGCCGGATTTTTTAGGAGTAACTTTTTTTCATTATTCTTACAGTAACTGTGTCATGCTGGTACTCGATGGTATATAGTTACCCACAATAAACCTTCGGTATATTATACTTACCTACTCGGGTGCCTGTCCCCACACCCCACCGGTCCGCCAGTGCTGAGTCAATTTCGTCATGTCTGTCGTACACTAGACGTTTTTTGTAACCTCCAAAAAATCGAAAAAAAATTTTTTTTCATCGTCAGTATCTCGAATATAACCTTCCTTGCGATGGAAGTTTCTGACCAAATCAACATCCTATATAGTCGTGTTTTTGTTTGAACAGTTAACCACGAACCACGAGTACATAAAAGGAAGCTGAACAATGTACATTACGAACAATTGTTTTACGAACAAACTTGACCAACGTTTTTTGACCACCACACTAGCACCTAGCATCAGTTCAAAAAAATGTTATTGAATATAATTATTTTTACATCAGTCGAGATGTAAAAACGATGAAACTCGACTGATGACGGCCTCACTGATGAGGCCTAAATATTTCGAAAAAATATAAAGTTTGTCTTTTTTTAACTATTATAATTACTTAAAACTACAAATAAAAAGCTTATATAGCTAAGGTTATATTTATTCATATAATGATTTTTACACATACTCGTATATAAGGTAACTAATATTTATCTAGCCAAATTCATACTGGAGACTCGTAAAGTGGTCAGGCCCAAGGTTCAATGACCCTTTCTGTGAAAAACGCAAAAAAGATTTAGGCTTTCTATACTAATTAACTCGGAGTTGTTCGTAAAATTAGTATAGAGGCACTAACAATATTTTTCTTACTCTGCAAAAATTTCATTAACCCTTTGTCACGACCACTTACCGAGTCTTCAGTATGAATTTGGCTATATTAACGTATTAACGACAACACCACCTACTACTACTACTATTCTATAATATTTTTAATGTCTGTCAAACAAATACCTAGTCATGTCAAAGTAAATTATAGTTATGAAAGAAATTGTATATTTGTTGACTACATTCCAACTGTTTCACCGATATCATTGTCGTTGACTACATTCCAACTGTTTCACCGATATCATTGTCGTTGACTACATGCCAACTGTTTCACCGATACAATTTCTGCATTTTCTAGGCGAGTGTCGTTCTGATAAAGTGTGAAAGTAAACGGCTAGCGCTGATGATCTAGCCCTCGCTATAAACACAGCGCACTATTGCGTCTTGATGGCACACTAAAAGTACTAAAACACGCCCTAGACGATGCGCAGGCGCATTGACACCACATATAATTCACTTTTAACGAGCCACTCGACAATTAGTTCACGTTTCTTGACCGCAATAACATTTTTACAATACAAAATTAATACCTTGAATGCTTTAATGTGCAACTTTAACGTTAAACGATTATTTGTGGCAATAACTATATTAATAAACTGAACTGCGTTAAGCAAACAGTTAAACAAACCGCGCCACTTAATTGTTCTTAATAGTCAATATTGAATTGGCATTTATGCTTGTGTATTTAATTTACTTTAGATTACGTGATTTCGGAATTTAACGACACATTTTAATCCTGCATTACATAATAAATAAAGCCTCCAAGAAACAAATTAAATCCCAGCGAACTGCTGCACACTGTTATACCATCTGAGCAACGGCAAAATTTGCTATAGAAAAATATACTAATTTAACTGTGTAACATCTACAGACAAAATAAATTAATCATAGCAAACTAAAATTTCTCACGACCACCTGGTTTAAATAATGAACCTCCAAATAAATTACTGAACTTCCGAAAGAACTTACCAAAAAGACAGTCAAAAACAAAACTATGCCAAAAGTCAAAAATAGGTGCGACAACGAGCGAAGCGAGGAAGAGCGTGTTAGGTTTACATGTAAGATAAAATAAGGAGCCGAGTGAAGCGAGCGAAGCGAGGCGAGGTCTCTAGTTTTAACAGAATTCATGACATACAAAAAAATCTTTTTTATTCGAGATCTCACGATAAAATAGCTCACAGTAGTTTTCGGATTTTTCAGTATTTCATCCGGTAGTTTTCGTATATTTATTAGCACAGAAGTTTTCGGTAGATTAGTATTTAAAGCAGTAACATTCATAAATTGAACATCCTTATTTTTAATTTAGTTTTTGGAGCTTTTATTACTACTTTTACATAATGACTGGAATTTGATTGTATATTATAGTAACTACTATGTAACCGACTAAGTGTCCATGAAATAATAGAATTACAGTAGTACCATTTAGAATGTAGGAATTGCTTTTAATAATAAGCCCGCCTTTGTACAATATTGGGTATTCGTTACTTTCTTTGTATTCTGTTTTACTGATTTGGGTCATGTTCAAACTAAAAAAATTATGTCTCATTTACTCGCCTACCGAATTTCATGACGTTCCGATACTCGAGTTATCGTCGGAACATTCATACAATACCTCTACATACATACAAACGTCAGACTGTTCAAGTAGACTCGGAGAACTTCGCTCGCTCAATTAATAGTAGTTTATACTACTGATACTACAAGGGCGAAAAGGAATAAATTACGAGAACGATTTAAAACACGAACGTAGCGAGTGTTTTAAACGTAACCGAGTAATTTATTGCTCTTACACCCGTGTATCATACTACGTTTTTCAATGCATTGTGTGAGGAAATAAAACAAATATAATCTTGTGAACTTTAAATTATGATTGGCACAAAAGGACTGTATCCAGAGCCGTTAAACAGTGGAAATAAAAGTATTACATTTATGGTACACAGGAAAGGCTGCAGGTTAGCCAACCATTGTAAATAAATTAAAAATAATAATAATAATAAAGCCTTTCTGTTCGGTTTTGATGCATAAAATGTGGACCTTTACCAGCACTTGCATTGAAAAACAATAGAAGCACATTCGGCAGCACGTTTGGTAAAAAACCGTTAAATTTACGTATTTTAAAGCTTGGACGAATGATGTCACTCAATATACATACATATAATATATACATATATATATATATATCGTCAAGACATGAATCCCCGAGGAGGTGTCAGAGGTGTTCAGAGTGTGAACTGTGAAATGTAAGTCACAGTCCACACTCGGTACACCTGCGTGTCACCGACGATTATTACGATTGTTATTTCACCGACGATATCACTCAAATTTCACGATTTTTAGTGGAGATTATTCTAGATAATGTTAATGGACTCAGCCCAAAATATTATAATAACTTTCCATAGACATCTCACACTTTTGTGATAGCGTTTGTATGGAGGTGTTTTTATGGTTTTTTGTACGCCTCTTAGTTGTTGTACGCATGGTCTATCTATGTTATTATTTGATTTTACCTTCGTATATAATACTGTATTATAGGTAGAATCTCTGCAAACTTTGCCCCTTACTACGTGCGCGCGCGTTGAACTCTTTTGTATATACTATTCCACGATATGCTGCGAGGCATTACGGATTATTTACGGATTGCGCACAAAATTCGAAATTCCAGCATACTTAAATGTTTTTGGGCTTTTCTTTAATAATCGGATTATTATTATGAATCTTAATTATGACTTAATGTTTGTTTGTTTACAGGAGCGGTTTTCTTTTAAGTAAACTTAGATATATTACATGGTCTGAATTGTGCACATGCAAATTTTCACTTAAACTTATCTAAAAATAAGATGAATATCATTTATATTCCTAAATAAAACTGTACGGTTTCTTCTTTATAACCATTAATTTTATGATTAATTTTATGAATCAAAACCATGGTAGGTCTGTTTAGTTAGACTATCAAAAATTATGAAATCAAAATAAAACCACGCGAATGGAGCCGCGGGCAAAAGCTAATAAAATTATAAGATATATAATTGACAACACTTAAAATAATATTAGATATAATTAACTGGCCGATGCAATCATTACTTGTACCTATTTCTATTCTTGTCAAACACGACAACTCCCGAAGCCCAGACATTAGCCTAATCTGGCCACCTGTATTACCGACTGAAATTATCCTACAATTATGTATCTACCCACATTATTATTTAAACACAGCTGTTGCGGTCGCTTCTTTGATCCTTTCGACCGAATTTGCGGTTCATAATAGTGTAATGATACCTATCCGAAATTGGGCGAAGGACAAAAGTCACTTGAATGTCGTTGATGTCTCATTTCCTCTGTATAATGACTTTATTAAGTCAAATAAGTGATACAAAGAAGTCGGAATTAAAGAAAGGAGGCTCTCTTATGTGGGGACATCACGCAATGGTTTTTATTTATTCGACCCATAAGTAAAAAATTTGGCTAAGTACGAGTGCAACCACCACACAATATGACTATAATTTCTTTATGTATATTAGATGTTTTTTTCTAGTTACTTTTTTCGTGATATTCATGCTTTTTTTAAAGCAATATAATTAAAAGAAGTTTGAAAGTATTTTTATTTATAAAGTGTAATTAATAATTGACTTGAGTCAAAAAACACGCCATATCTTCTTCAAATTGTTACCATCTGTATTGACGGAACTGAATCCAATGCAAAACTGATGTTTGATTGAAACTGTAGCATTGTAGAGCCCCTTAAAGTGTCTTCCGAAGCACAATTTGAACCCGTGACCTACTGGATTCGACATACTGAAACCACTAGACCTCAGAACGCTAAGCTCAAAACACAGGTAAAGCAAAAGAGCGAAACAGAGGTTTTATATTTTTTATGTTATTTCTAAGCTAGACATTAAAAACCACCCGCGGTTTTTTTTTATTGAATCTTGTAACTCGGTTAAGGAAGTTCTTATATACGGAAAGCTTCTGTTTAGGGCTTGCAACGAGCTCCACCTTCCCTTCATTAGACCAGTTTTTGTGTCAGCATGCTGAAGTCGTTCTACTTCAAGGAGCTGTCCTGGCTGGCCTGACTGACCGGTGGAAACTTAGACCATTAGATACTCACGATCGCGGAGAGTCAGTGCAGAGCTCGTCGCACCTGCTACGAATTTAGAATTACTTACATATTTAAAAGTGTTTTCTTATTTCAGAATATCGAGTTACCGTTTTACTCTCAAATTATGGGAATGTTCGATATGCAAATAGAAACTTAGCCAATTAGATGATCCATAGAACAATAAATAAACAGTGAGATTATGTAAGTGATGTGAACAACAGCTGCATTCTTCATCTGTTCAAACTCTACAAGATCCGTTAGTGGTGAAAAATACACAGGGTGTTAAGATGAAGTTGCGGAAGACGCAAACTGGCGATAGTTTAGAAAAAATTAACAGTCGTCTCATACATTTTGGACGGGTAGCTATGTAACTCTTTTCTGTGGAACAGCTGAGTCTTTTCTCGTGTTTCGAGGGTTGGCTTCATAGAAAAAGTTGTTCGTATGAAAAAATTAAAATGAAAAAAAATTTAAATGAAAGTTAAAATGCATTTATTTAACCACAAAAAACACAATACATATATAAAGTGCACTAAGGTGGTAGAGAATTATCTACAGTGGTCTCTACACTAGATGAAAATCTGTTCGGCAGAGGCCCAAGGGTATGGACGAGTACTGTCACCAGTTTCCGGCTTCCGCAACTTCATCTTAACACCCAGTATAGATTGAAAGAACAGTCTCTTCAAAAAACAAAATCCATCCATCCATCCATCAGCCTGGTTTATCCACTGCTGTATATACCTAGGCCTTTCCAAGATTTTACCAAGCTTGAGATCCTTCTGGAAGAAATGCATAATATTCACACACGCTGGCAGGTGGTTAGTGAGCGCAATGCCGAAACCCTCGCACCGTGATATAAGGGCTGGCAACTGAGCAATTTGGGCAGTGGCGTATTTACCCTAGGGCCAAAAGGGCCATGGCCCGGGGCGGCAGGCTGCGAGGGGCGGCGCAAGCTGCACCATGCGTTCAGCTTTGGGCGCCTTTCATAATCAATCGTTACCTATCTTTTAATTTATATTGCTTTTTGACATAAGTTTTTTTTTTAAATCGTCTTTCGAAAAACATATTTAAATATTAAATGAATTGTGTTTATTTCTTTGTATGCCCTTTAGAGTCTTTTTATTCATTATCATCATTCTCAGCCCAAAACATTTATTTTATTATTTAAATATTTTTGTTTTTTTCTCGTTCATTTATTGGGAACAAAGCTTGCAGGCCCAGGGCACCGAATCTTAGAATACGCCACTGAATTTGGGCATGGATACACCGACATCGATCGGTCCCAGGCTTAGTGGGCCACCAGTTGTGCCTATTTGAGAGCTGTCCTCTTAGTCTCCCCTGAAAAACAAACTACAACTCGTAAATACATCATCATTTGTCATGCACCTGCATCAAAAATATTAGAGAATAGGCCATACATAGCACAGAACACATTTTACCAGGAGTAAAAGATACATAGCTTCTCACTGCAGACTGAAATATTCTTAGCTTCTGTTAATTTCGCTTTCTTTCGTAGCACAATTTACCTACTCATCTCATCTATGCACCTACCTTCTCAAAACCCACTATATTTCTTACATAAAATTATCGCGGTGTAGAAATGCAGTAAAAAGTAAATCTGGATGTGAAGGGCTCTGACCCGGGATTTGAACTCGGGACCTCTCTCGGAAGGCATATGAGTAAATTCAATAATTAAGCAATAAGTGTAGCTTCCATATTCAACTTGTGCTCGTTAAGAAAGGGAGTGACGTAAGCGCACTTTGGTATTTTATGTTGTGATATGACAAAACGCATGAAAAACAAGCTACTAAAAATCACCCGCCTTCGGCCTTCGCAAACTGTCGCGTGTGTCAGAGTTTTCATCCGACGGCTATTCTGGCAAGTGCGATAAAATTTGCTACGGCAGTTTTCGGGTGATTTTCTACAGAAATTATGGATTTTTGTGCTTTCGCGATTTTTACGCACGCGCCAGACTCGCCGTCCAGGGCTTCTCACATCCAGATTTACTTTTCTTGAGAGTTTCTAAACCGCATAATGTTAATTTTTATGTATCTCATAGCAATGAATAAATCGCCACAAAAAAAAAACCATCATATGTTCACTATATTTTTGCTACAGTTACCTACTCTACCGCAGGTGACAAACCAATTAATACTAAACGTGTACCGACACTTTCTAGATTCCCTAGATCCAGGTAAGCAATTTAAATATTACCTATCTTAGACCTATAAAATACCACTTCCGTTCGGAATCTGTAGATCTCGGACAAGGGCGGATCCAGGATTCATTTCTGGGGGGGCACAAGTGCCAGACAGACAGGTAAGGAGTGTCCCCCGTAGTATTGCACTATAGGTATCTTTGGCATACAAGAATAACCATAAAATAATGGTTTAATAATGAAAAATTACGTGTTAGATATTTTGCGATATGCAACTTGCGTTAAAGAACTCGTACTTAATTGTGTACGTAAAAAGAAACGAATGTTATTAAAGCGGTATCGAATTAATCTGTCAGATCCTTATTTTGTTTGTACCGTCTGGGGGGGGGCACATACCCCTGTGCCCCCCCCCCTGTATCCGCCCTTGATCTCTGATAATAACGGTAGCAGTCTACGTATGTTTACTAATTAATAAAATCAGAAACGGTAGAAATTGGAAATAAGACTTTATGTGCAGACTTAATTATGGTAAAAGCAAAATAAAATCAGCATAAAATTTTCATGATCAGCTTTACGAGAAAAACCTTCTCGTAGAAGAGAAATGGATTTTATTTCTGCATAAAATGTTAGTCGAGTATTGATGTAGCATGTAGCGGTCTTTTCACAATTTTTATCGAATGGTCATTTTATTACCCCTTACAGGTAAGCTTGCAAACCGTCCCGGATTTTCCAGGACTTCCCGCTTCTGGGGAAATTTAGGCCGTCCCCGATATAGCGGTTAAGATATTAGGGTTGCGTACTCAACAGGAGCCGCGAATTGTTTGTCAGGCGCTAACATTTTAGCGGATTGTTTGTGTCGCCTTACTGTTGCTATGACATCTATGTTGTTGTAATGTTCTATACCCGTATTGCGTGGTGGTACGGAAGGTGGACTATGTGCGCGAGTCCGACTCGCATTTAGTCTAATACGAGTTCAAAGGCACGCAATTTGTCGCAGTCGAGATTATCCTTCTAGTTAGGGAGCTGGCGAGCAAGGCAAGCGTTATTAATAGTGATATTTATGCCCTAAGAAACATTAAGGACCTTGTCTGTCACCATGGTGGCGATGCGTTGTAAAGTTACAGCGTTTCAAAAATGTTTAAAAAAAAAGGTGTGCTATAATATGCGCACAGGTCTGCCTCTGGGGCTGAAGATCACAGTAACCTTGGAAACACAAAGAATTGAAAAAGCAGACATCCATCCCAATAACTTTTGTAGTAATAAATTTTTTAATTTATTTTTACGATTTAAAAAACTGTATATGAAGTGCGCACTTGGCAGATTTGGACTGTTCGATCAATAACAATGAGAAGAACCACGGAAAAATAGTCTGCCTACATGTTACCTCTGTGTTGTCTTTTGACAGTGTTTCAAAAATGTAAAAAAAAAAGTGTGCTATATTATGCGGACACGTCTGCTTGTTCGACTGATGTTTGAATTCCTTATGAACACCAAGAAAATCGATGAGGCAGATTCTCAAGCCTCAGATATTCCAAAGGCAGACTATTTGATTTTTTTTTTCAACTCGACGCTCGCGTTGCACGACCAAACCAAGCAGGTATAGAAATATCCCCATAGTTCCTTTCGTGGTGTATCTCTTTTAAAATCAGTGAGCAAAGTGTCTGCCACATTTTTTTTCGAATCCACGGAGTCATAGTGAATCGAATGGGCGCACTAAAAACCGCGTGCAAATAATTTAATAGAGATTTTTTTTTTTACATTTTTACAACTCCGTCCCATGATAATGCAGAGTCCTGAATGTCTGCCTCTTCGATTTTCTTCGTTTCCAAGATGGTTGTGACCATGAACTCCAGAAGCATACATGCACGAATGATTCAATACCCCGATTTTTTTAAGCAACTTCAATCCGCTGTAACGCGAAAATGCAGCGACATAGGACCTTAATTGATTGGACCAAATCAATTCGTAATGATTTAAACTGCAATCCACCTCGACGTAAAATATGTGGAAATCATATAGCGAAATGCTCGCCAGCTCCCTAACTATTCCCACAATCTAGACAATCGGCTCACTTCAGATTACCTATACTATGATCGTCTCGGCGAGTGAAGGCAGTCTGAATCTACTGAAACGGATCAGCTATCCCGATCATAGTAATTATTGAGTTGAGCCGTTTGTTTACTTTACACTAAAGTAGGGCCACTGAGTGACGGCAGTTATGACAGCTGCATTTAGTGATGAGGTACATTTCAAATTTCGGTTCAAAATAAAAATCAAGTGTGAGTTCACTCAACATTAGACACGTCATTCAACATTCAACATAATGATACAAAAGGAAAATGTGCCAAAACCAGTGGCGTAGCTATCGGAGGGCTATGCGGTGTAGTGCCCCGGGGCCCCCAAGAGATGTTTAAATATCTAAATCGAAAAAAGTATATTACTATAATTTATTTTCGTTTAGTTTAACTTCGTCATTGTTTTGTTTTTAATTAAATATTATTGCGTAACTTGGCGACCTCAAACACGACCTATAAAAAATGAGAAACTTTAAAAAAAAAAACTTTTTTTCTATACGAATTCTATTGCATAATAAAGCAACATTCAAATCGAAAAATAATAACCGAAACAAGAAGTACATCACTATTAACAATGAAGTATTACATTTTTTAATTCACACTTGCTTATAAATAATAACGATACTTTGTAGGCATTTAAACGTCATAGGCGCCATCACTCAGTGGCTCTACTGTAGGCATTCTCCTCAAGCATTGGCGTAGCCAGGTAGGGGCAGAGGCGGGCAGTTGGGCACGGCCCCGTCAAGAAAGCCGGTGCCCCCGTCCCGCCCAGAATAAATATATGCCTAACTCCGCCCATTCGATTAGTCTTGCTAAGAAGAAGGGCAATAAACTTAGCAAGATCATGGCTTTTTTTTTTCATAATATTAGATACAATAACTAAATGTAAAAAGTAAGCATATACTTTAATTGAATAAAGATATAAAAAATAGAAGACAGGAGAAAATTATGTCATGAAGGCAAAAAGAAATATATAATACTTTTGTCTACCTATCCCATATAGTCCGTCTGCTTTTACAGTCGTTTCATCTATTAACTAACTAACGTTAATTCTAGAGGAATCATAACATAAGTTAGGAAATTATACTAACAACTATTATGACAAAGATCACTATCATATTATACAACAAGAGCAAAATAAAACGAAAGCATTTGTGACAAAAATGCACATTTATTAATTACCAATAAGTTATTCGGAAACACTATTGATTCGCCTGCTTCGCTCCCTCCTTCGCGTTCTGGAGTGCTTGTGTCAGATACAACTTGGCGAGGCTTTGAGAACAGAACTGGGAGATGTGTTGGCTGTACGTGTTGATCTGGCCAGCTACGATCATCGGGTTCAACCTGGAACGAGAAACCCTTATGAGTAAATGCAAATTTGTGGCAAAAAAAACGGTCAAATACGAGTAGCAACTATTGCAACATTCAAAAGATCGCGACAATGTGAAATGGCTCATGCACCATAAGAGTTAAAGGCGTATTTCCTACTACCTAACTGTCAGTTTACTGCATTCAATTAAAAGTCGGGTTTTATAGGTTGTCAACTTCGTGCCTACCGCGGCCACGGGTTATAGGGGTTGGCGGGCGGAGTCTCGGAGGGGATGCGGATGGTGTGGCGGGAGGGTGAGCGAGCACGACGCGTGTGGCGGACCAAGGCGGATGGCCAGTCGCCAGGGAGGTCGCTCCATAGATAAGGGTAGTATAAACCGATGTATAATGGATCTCTTGTGTAGACTCTTTGATATTTTAAAGTTGTCAATGTCATTATTCAACATATTTACATTTAAAATATAATTTTTAATTTGCATATACATCATTGTATAATTTATGATGGTATATTTTCATTTAACTTATTGACATTTAAAATTCAAACTTACATGGACATCATTGTATAAATAATTAATAATAGTAATATATATATTTAAGTCTCTTTTTCATTGCTTGTTTATACCTACCTAATTTTACCATTTTCTTCTAACAACTATTTTCCTAATTGAATGTTTGATATAATGCACTAGTGACATGTTAATTTTTCAAGATTTTACTGTGTTACTCGTATTTTATTTATTTTGTCAATTTTATTGTTCTTTTTAGTGTTACTTCTTCGTTAATTATTATTATACTACTACTGATTTGTGTACCATACTGGTTTAAGTACAAATAAATGTTCTGATTCTGATACTTGTGTACTTGGAATGCATTGCGCACGGCCCTGCACACTAAGTCGCGTTTTACTATGGTCGCGTGCTACCTCGGACCCGCCAACCCCTGTACCCCGTGGGTGCGGTAAGCACGAAGTTGACAACCTATAGCTACGTAACTGCTGAGTCCAAGTTATACTAGACCGCCGATACCGACCAGAAAACCGAAAGTTTCAAGGAGGTAAGTACTGATTACATTCAAGGACTGACCATGACCAAGCTAAAGGAATCAAAGGCTCACCTCGGCGGCACAGGATGCGGCTTGAACAGCTTGTTAACGTCTTCCTCTGGCAGCGCTGGCTCGTCCTTGGCCGCTCTGGCTGCGTTCTCCTGCGCCCTCTTTAGCAGCCAACGGTGCTTGTCTTGTTGCTGCCTGACCACTAGCTGCTGGTAGCGGTTGAACTTGATAGCTTCTTGGTTGAGCTCGTCTACGCGCTCCATTAGGCTGCGGAGTTGGCCTGGAAGTGGAAAGATATTAGGGTAATTTTAGTACTAGAATGGTTCTGGGTTGAAAGTAATATTATAATTTCAATAAAGGGACATACTTATATTGTTTTACAGAGTCTGTCTATGAAAATGCATACCGAATTTAAATTTATAGTTGTTGTGCTGGATCATTTACAACGTAATACATAACACAACTTTGCTAGAAAAGCCTAATCACATTTATTTAATAGTTTTAATTCAAAAACAAGAAAAACAATCATAAGTTGTGCGTTTGGGATAGAGACCCGTCGCATCCACCTTAAGTCATTATTGAGTTTTTGTATGCTCATGTTTTGCAGATCAATATTATTATTTTTTTACCTACCTATTAAATTCTAATTTAAGAACAGACATCATGACGCGACCAACTCAGTTGTGGGCGTGGCCAAATGTCATGATATTTCATTTCGCTATACGGAGCACGGCACGCTCCATGAAACTTGCAAGGATATACAATCGTGCCGATTTCGTCGCGGGCGCAAAATTGTAAACTTGTTTCAGGAGGAACCACCTTTTGGTAAGACTGTGGACGTATTCAAACATATTTTTGGTTATTATTAATCTAGATAACATTTTCGATGTTTGACTCGTATTATTTTTTTTTATTTTATCTAAAACAATAAAAGCAAGTTCGGCTTCACTTTTGATAAAAACCGTTAAATTTACGTATTTTAGGAGTTTGTTGTTAAATTTTACGATTTTTAGTTCGACTTAAACATAGATCTAGATAATGTTAATGGACTCAGGCTAAAATATTATAATAACATTCCGGACACCCCACAATGTGGTGACAGCGTTTGAATGAAGGGAACACACAGAAACCGAGCTACAAGGATAAATTTCTTGATGGAACCCCAAAAGATTTGCATATTAAAATAACACAAAAACAACTTCATAATGATGGTAACATAACCCACCTTCTAAAACTGAAGCAGTGCCCAGATCTAGGAACTTGGAGCCTTCTTCATCAGGGATCATCTCTGCGAGTTCAGACATCATGATATTGGTGAGCGGAGAATTCCGGATCACAATGGGAACCTCCACAAAGAGAGACTCATAGCCGATCTTGAGGTTGCGGAGTGCTTCGGGGGTGAACTCTCCCTCTTTGTACATAGCGATGGCCTGGGAAGAACGATAGACTGTTTAGGACTGAGAAAAATGTTGGTACAGTTTATGTAGAACAGTATATCTATGAAAATACAAGGTAAGTTGAATATATTTTTCAGATGTGATGTCAAATATTTTGAAATTACATTGAGTTGACATATAATGTTAAGTAAGTGGGTATACTTACTTTAAAATATGTGTGTTTATGACACAGATCAAACTTTTTATGAGTTATGAGTTGAGTATGACTCATCAACATGATTGGTAGATGTATTGATCCTAATGTCGCCAATTCGCTATAGCGAATATTATAAGATAATGCTATAATATTATGTTATATTATAATACATAATAAATCATAATATCAGAAAGTTCGAGCTGTGCCTTAATTAAATGAACATATTTATCCAATTAAACATATACCTACTTATTTTAACAAGACACTAGTGATAAATAGCTATTGAGTCGATAAAATAACCGCCAAGCCGAAAACAGGGCAAAGATTGAAGAAACGCGAACAAAGGTTAGTTAATTATAAACAGCTACTCACAATAAGTTCTTAGATTTCACCTGACTAGTTTCGCTGTAATTAGTACAACTTCTTCAGAGGCAAACGGTTACTTACGCGACGGTTCCGACAGAAACTAATCTAATTACTGTAGTTAGTAATCACAGTTAAACTAGCCAGGCGACATCTGAGTCCGTTTTTAATCCATAATATTTTATAAATGCAAAAGTGTGTTTGTTGGTTTGTCCTTCTTTCATGCAGCAACGGAGCAACCACTTGATTTTTTGCATAGAGATAGTTTATGGGCCAGAGAGTGCCCATGCAGCGGGTAGGAAAAAGCTAGTTAATTATTAATCTAAACCACGGATCTTATCGTAGAAATCAATGAACATTTTGGTGTTCTTCAATCATTATCGAAAATATATTACTTGATGGGTTGATTTGTCAAAGTGTGATTGTGAAATGTGGTCTTCACAATCAAAGCAACAAATTTTATACAGTAATAGAATGGCAACACACTCACCTTTATTATATTGCGAAGTAAAAGTCGTCGGTAAAATGAGAGTGTACGAATTTTCCATAATGTTAACAGTCAGTTGACTATCCACATTATCCAGTTATAGCCAATATGTATTTGATCATTGTTTTTTTTTAGCAATACATAACCTTTATGTCCATACCTGAGGAGTCAGCCGATAAGCCTTAAGAGTAAGGAAGCCCCTAGCAGACTTTTTTGTGTCGTAGATGACAACTACAGACTCTTCAATGGAGGTCTGGTAGTGGTACTGTGACTCCAACAATGGCAGACTCAGGAAGTTGCCCACATCGGCACTCTGGTACCTTAAACCAAGCAATTAGTGATCAGAATAAATTTTGCTATAGTATGTGTGTTTAAGTGTTTACAAGCGTATGGCTATGTTTTACGAGTACATGTTATTGCGGTATAGACGTGCAGTGTGCTCATCAGTAGCGAAAGGAACTTTGTTCTAACCCCGTGTCCCATGATACCTTTCGTTTTATTTTAGTTCTTTTCATACAATATTTGAGCTACAATACCAAAGCTGAAGGAAGACATGTTTCTTCAATTAATAATGAAATGGGGGAAGATCAGGAAAATAATTATTATTTTGTTAGGTTTATTATTTTGTTCATACTAGCTTCTTGCCAGTGGCTGCTGAGAATAAGGAAGTTCCTTGTTATCTCTGGGGATTCTAGGGAACTCTCAGACAGCTTTGGGTAAAATGTAACATAGGTTTGTCAAGATCATTAACTATATTGCTGATCTTAATCGATTACAGAGTTATGTCTATGTAATTTAACCCTCTTAATTCCATTGAATGCTAAAACAATAGTAAAACCACCAATCGCTATCTAGGTCAACAAACAAATATTTAACTATCACACTTAGATAGACTTAAAATTTTAATTTTTTTTTAGTTTCCTACCATCCAACATGAAAGTGGTCAACATTGACCCTGCGTAGCCTCCTCATCATGTCAAGTTGGTACTCCTCCTCGTCACAGGTGTCATCGTGCTTTGGGAACGGGAAGCAGTTGGTGATCTCCAGACGGTTCTCAACCACCAGTCCCAGCAGGGCTCCTTGTGCCACATCCATGTTGCTACATGACTCCTCGTGGCAGTGCTTTACAATCTTCATCACCGCCTGGAATATTTGGTTGTTGTATATGTGTTAAGGTATGAAAGTGTTAAGGTGTGAATAATTTTTACTACACAAAGTTAGTTTTTTTAGTTTATCAGGTCTACTCACAGTAAGTTGTGTATACGCATTTTGCACTAATGTGCGTACCAGATGGAGAGTGTCGTACACACACATTTGCATGTAATACAGATACTTCACACAAGCAAAGCAAATTAATTGTTGAATATTTGAAATAACCAAACTTGATATAAAAAATTGGCGAAGAACCTTACTTTTTTTTTCTTTCTTATCATTGAATTTGAATACTTTTCTGGTATTGTACATAGAAAAGTATAACTAGTAAACTATACTATAATTTCAAGACTTTATGACAACACAAAACAAAAGCCCTGCAAATACATAAAACCCCATATTGTAATAACAGTGGCATCATCAATGCTAATGTTTGAAATGATCTGTTCAACAACATCGCAGACAGAGGTCAGGACAGTACTATCTCCCAAATAAGCTAATGACTCATGACATCATGAGCACAGTTAGATCAATCTAAACAATGAAATAAATATTAAATTATACTGTGTGCGTGACTTTAATGTTTAACAGGCATTTTACTTATAAAAGGTTCTTCCGTAACGTACAGAAATGTTTAAATATTACATTTTCATTTAGAAAGTTGAAGAATTTGCGATTGTTGGGTTCATGTTTACAACCTAACCTATACACCAAACAAGTTATGTTTATTACATTAGATTAAATATTATGGAAATAGGTAAAGCCTATAGGTATCGGAATACTTGTCATGCTCTTAACACATGAAGGATTTTACTTCTATCTGCAGAAAATAATAGAAAAACACCAACATCCATGACGTGTCGATGAAACTATGAAAGTTCAAGGCAGTGTACTATGAACAAATGCGAATTTAGGCTTAAGGAATTAAATGATTATGGAGGCATTTACTCACCAGTCCATCGGTCTGGACATAAGTAATAGCGGCTTCATTTTCAGGAATTCTCCTTGCAGCAGCAGCGCGATTCGCCATTTTCGAGAATCGAAAGAATTTTGACAATTTAATTTTGACAGATGTGCAATGCTCGTTCTTTTCATTCCCTCATTTCATCCTTATCTCTATGGTTTCCCATTGCAGCCAACTTAAAAAATAACAATTTTTTTTTTTACATTTAATGTTTTTTTTTACACCAACGCGTTCACCACGCTAAGCTGTCGTTAGATAGAAGGTCAGTTACTGAAGCAAACCAAACAAACCGGACTTCAATCAATCAAAGCCAATTTATCTGGCTTCCTTTAACGTGTCCCCGCATGTTGGTTCCGCCAATATCTTGCCGTATAAATGCTTGAAGTGTTTGTGACGTCCTGATGACTTTGATTTCAATGAAACTTTGCACACATCTTTATATTATAATCGATAGAAATAAGATATTAAAAAAGCGCCGAATTTGTGAAACGGTTTCAGGTACAAACTGTTTTTCATAAAATGGTAACTGTTTATTTATAGAAAAGTGTTGTTTACATGATCGACGTCTGTATTTCTATCTTTTTTTTATTTCCAGTACATATACTTGAAATTTATACAACTTGCTAAATTTTGCGTAAAAACTCTGTTATTTTTTTGCTTGTTATCATTATTTTTATTCGTCACAAACTACCATAAAACAAAAGAATGTCGTATGAAATGAAAAGAAAGTAACTGGTATTTCTCGCTATAATCCGCCAGTCCATCAGCCTACTCTTTCACGCTCAGACAAAACTTACGTAACGGTATCTTTTTCTTCATTTAAAATAACAAAAAACTGCTTTTTCCCTTTAACACGTGCATTCAGCCCATCAACTCCTTTGCACTCGATTTTTTATTTGCTCGATGGTCGTTCGACAATGTAATTTCAAAGATTAATGAAGGAACTTGTTTATTATTTTCGACAAACGACAAAAGAGCCAAACGTACGCGATTGAGCAGGATACTTGTTATATATCTCGCTTACTCGTATACATTTGTCCCTTTTATCGTTTGATGAAGACGAGACGAGGGAGCCTCGAACGGTTTTGCTTCTACACCCGCTGTCGATATAAATGTTTTGGACCTTAGAATAACGTTCTTATTCTTAGTTTTGGACGGACTCTCAGTTTAGCGGTTAGTCTCAGGTTAGCATTGATGGACAGTGAACCATGTCAATGCGTTGATTTTAATAGACCGGTCAATTCTACCAGTCCGTTCATTTATCGCTATCACCAACCACCATCTTAGAGAATATACCAAAGGAGACGCCTTTAACAGGCGTTCCCCTCTGCCAAAGGTATGAGATTCTATATCTAACGCGTTATATAAAACTAGTTCAGCCGCCATTTCTGTCATACGATTCCCGAACGTCTTTGCATAAAGAGCTCCGAGAAAAATGCCGTTTTGTGCTGTGTATGGGTGCAAAAAAAGTCTAACACATCAAATTTACAAAAAGATGGTGTTACATTTCACTTGTAAGTATATTTTTGGTTATTTCATTCTTAATTTACTCATATCCAACATTTTTGAAAATGTATAAAATTCATATTTGGCGCCATAACTTCTTAACGATGACGTAGGCCTACGTCACGATTCAGGAATGCGCCGCAGCGAGACTATTTTTGGTGTTGCCAACTACTACAAAAAATTACCTAGAAATTCATCAATACCTTAACATTAATTCACCTTAACTTGATTTTTGTGTTGAGAAATATGCTACTATTTCATAAAGTGTACAGCAAAATTTAAGTATTTATATTTTTCTTGTACCGAATCCACTGTTATTTTTATTTTTCTAAAACTAATTTCAATTTATTCATCGTAGGCAGCAATATAAGCAATAGTTAATTAATATTTTTACTGAAAATATTACTAAATCTATTATAATCTACTTGCTCGAAAAATTCAACAACTATATTTTTTCTAAAACTTAAGAATTTACCTAAAAATCAGAACTTAAAAACTATGGCAACACAATAGTCTCGCTAAATAGTCTCGCTGCTCCAAACAGGCTGCCATGTTGCCTCGTCGGGAATAGCTAGGCATGTATCAGTTATTATCGATGGTAGTTATCGATAAAAGACAATCAGTTTTAAAATTTTAATAATTTCTTGTTTGTTTATGACTAATAAATAGATATATCTCCATAAATGTTTTCAATCTCAGATAAATTTAAGTTATATGAAGAAATTAAATATTAATTGTATCTTATATATATTATATAAGGTCTTTCAATTGAAATTGAAAGTAATTTAGGAGGTGATTCAGTATCGTTAATACATCACATTCCACTGCAAAGTACTTTTTTTTGCGCGAACTTTTTCTTCACTTGTCCATACAAACTGAGTCAGCTGATCGGACCACTTTGTACTGAGAAGTGAAAAAAAAGTTCGCGCAAAAAAAAGTGCTTTGCAGTGGAATGTGATGTATTAACGATACTGAATCACCTCCTAAATTACTTTCAATTTAAAGTGAAAGACCTTATATATTGTTTGCAACACAAGATGACGGAGCGCCCCTGCCGGACGAGCGTGGCAACAGTTTGAGTCATCGACGGCTGTGCGCGCACGGTGGATATAAAAGGCTGTAACTGAGCGGCGCGCGCCATTGTGTTTTGCAACTTTGTGCTGAAGTGATTAAATCATGGTTTACATTTCTTTCGTGACTCCTGACCAAAGACCTGCAGACCATCAGCCGCCTGTATCTAACAATATCATACCGTCATGATACATAGCCTAATACCTTCCTCAAGAAACTACGTTACAATGAAAATTGCATCAAAATCCAATGAGATGTTCCCAAGTTATAAGCAAGCGTCCATACAGACACACAGACAGATGTTGCATTTTATATGTAGATATAGAGAAGATTTTGTCCACCTGAACAGATTCTGATGGAATGGTGTCAGTAATGTATTTATCGATAAACGTGTCCCAACTCTATAAAATTTAACGCACACATTCAAAGACCGTACGTATTTACGTAAATTTGTGTTGCAGGTGTGCAAATTGCATGTGGGTGCGTTTGTAGAAACATGATTCGGTTATGTAAGGGTGGTTACCTCGTCCCCCACCAAACGTGGCAGAACCGACTGTATGTGGAAATACGCCTAAAACTGGTCCAGTGTTATCTCGTCTAAGACCACCATAGTTGGTACGGTCATCAAATAACAATAAACTACTAATTTCCACTATAAACACCCACGATTCGGTCATGACCCTCAACAAACGTCAAAAATCGTGAGGAAAAATTGGCTGTCAAACGTGATTGTACAGCTAACTTTAAGCCACTGTAAATCATTATGGTATGTACGTACTATCGTGGTAGGTTTATTCTGCTTATTTACGTTACCGACTTACCCACGATAGCTGAGTGTGTTTTATTTGTTTAATCTGATGACCACACCCATTATATTATAGGAACCATGGTCGTTCGTAGTGCCCTGAAGTTAGCTGCATATTCATCCCGTCCGTTACTACTAATCTGTGATTTTTTTTTTATTGTCTCTCCGTCGGCTAGCCGTTCATAAATAAAAAATTTCATCAGGTTCAGTCACTGATAGCAGAATAGCGTATACAATTTTCAACGCGTGCGACAGAGATAGCATTAGAAAACGCGTCGCGACCTCTAGTTTATAAACGCGGCCTGACTGAGTGACTGACGCATCTGACGTTTGTTTGTATTTTGTGGTCGATGTCGATTCGGAAATTTCCGAATTTTGAGGGAAGTTGTCGTTAATCTCTTGATAAAATTGATTAGAATTTTGTAAAGATAAATACAGAACATGTTTTTTCGGACGACAAAAACCTGTACCTAATGTGACGCCATATCAAATATATTAAATAAATGTATGGAGCTAAAACTTAATGTAATTAAGTAAAATGAAACTCAGTGAAAACCAAATCTCCAAATGACTTCTTTATTTCAATCTAGCAGGAAGTGCTGAAATGAGTCAGCACAAGTTCTGGAGAGGCCTATCACAACTGAACATCTCTTCATCTGAGCAAGTACCTGATAAAATCGTAAAACTATGTACCCTCGGTACAGAATTTGTAGTTCTTGCCAACGACCATGGCCTTTATCTCTGTAGCACTGAAGAAGACCACTTGAGCTTCAAAAAAGTAGCTGGTATCTCAGCAATAGACATATCATTCCACAAAGATGTCCTGTATATTATTGATGTGCATGGGCGGCTTTATAAAACAAATTCCAATTTTGAAAATAAGGAAGAAATCATAGTTAAAGAAGATGCAAAATGCTGTCCCCATGGGTTTAAGAGTTCAAGTTTTAAAGTTAAGTTTAGAAATGTAGTAATAAATGACTTCGGCCAACTATTCATCTCCAGTGATGGGCAGCTATGGGGCTCCGGAGTTATGCCCCAAATATCTTTAGACACTAGCAATATCAAGAAGGTTCCTTTCTTTGAAGGGCGAACAGTGTATAGTGCATCAGTGGGAGAGAACTTTGCAGCAGTGATAGCCAGGAAAAACGTCCGGCAGTCTGACAACTGTGACACAGACAGTGATAATGATGATGAAGAGGTATTTGCATCTAATTGCTCACAATGCCAGACTATTATTGGTCTGGCTTCCCCCGCATCTGTACCGTCCCTCACAGAGACCTGTCCTTTAGGAGTACAAATTAGCAAGTCCAGTGAAGACTCTAGCAGCACAACAGCTCCACAAACTGATGTCCACATTGACGCTCACAGCTTTACTGAAGATTCTAGTCCCTCCTCTGAAGAATCCAAAGTCGCTCGAACAAATGATGAACAAAAATGTAACAACAATATACAAACAGTTGAAAATAACAAGTCATGTCAGGATGAAACAGCAGCAAATGAAGATGACAGTAAGGATGATTCAAGTGACATGAACCAGGAAAATTCTGAAAAAGTTAACAATATTTTTATAAACACAGATGCTGCAAGACAGTTCCTTAGCAGACAACTTTCATGGGTTTCCGCTGGTGAGGACTACTTGGTAGAATACACTGAAAAGCCAACTAGAATTATAAAAGAAAATGTATCAAATCTCACTAACTTTGTGTATGAAGGAGTCAAGACTGTAGGAGACAAAGTTGCTACTCTATCAAGGCATGTCAGTGGAAGCAGTGACAACAATGAAGTAGTAGAGCTCAGAGCAAGACTCCACAATGAGGAGATCAGCTCTCTGATGTACAGCTGCGCCTCAACCTGCCATTTGGATGACCTACAATTCTCCACAAGTACAGTCAGTAGTGAGAAAGACTTTGAAGTTGCCCATAAAAATGAAAAAATAAAAAACATGTCTAAACTTGGAAAAAACATTTTGGCAACAGAACTATGGACTTGGGGTGACATATCCAGAGGGCAGCTAGGAATCGGAGACACAATCAAGAGAATCAAACCAGTTGTGGTTATGACTCTATCTGGCTTTGGGCTTCAGAAGGTTTCTTGTGGAAAATGGCACTGCTCTGCACTCACATTAGATGGGAGACTGTTTACATGGGGCTACAACCACTTTCACCAAGTCAGCTTTGACTCTAGAGATGACAAAAGTGGACCCAAACAGTTCACAGAAAACTCAGACAGTGATAGAATCAGAGACATGATTGCAACTGACCATCATACTTTAGCTTACACACACAATGAAAATATTTTCTACATGGGTAAGCACACAGATGGCTTCACTGAATCGATAGTCAATTTAAATAAGAAAGTTGTAGAAGAAAATCATAGTGAAAATCGCAATGAAATAGCCCTAGTTACAATCACTGAACACCAACCTCCGAGTATTATAAAAAACAAACCCACAAACATGTGCTATCACTGGAGAGTTCTTTCATCAGGTCACTTCAGTTACTGCTCTGTAGAAGAATTTACTAAAAGTCCCGAATTTCAAGATCTTTCTATTGCTCAAAGATACTTAGAAGAGATGATTTTAATACATCAAACTTTGATAAAGCCATTTCTAAAGAAAAGCAAAGCTATTACTGCACATTCCATAATTTATGAAACTGTATGTGATATCTTTGGTGACATATTGAACATTACAGCTCTAAATGTACTCTCGATGTGGCAATATGCAGAGAAACACATAAGCGAATGTGATATTTCGTTGATAAAAAATTTAGAAGAATATATTTATTTATACAGAAAGTATTATGTAGCTATAAGCAATTTAATTGTTATTGGTGGATTTCTTCATATCAACAGCTTAGTTGATGTCCTATCGAGTGTTTATAACTTATTTAGTGACCAGCTACCCTCAAATAAACAGAAAAATAATAAGAAAACTCTAGAAGCCATAGTAGCTTTGGCGTTTGTTCAGCCTTTAACCAGATTAAGCTCATACAAATGCATTGCTCAATCCCTTCTTCGATATAAAACAAAAAGAAAACCCGAACATAAAGCAATAGACGATAGATTAAACAAAGTAATATCTATTTTAGATAACATGATTGATGAACAAGAGAAGAAGAGAAAAGAAGCTGAAATAACAAAGTTATTTTGGGAAACAACTGGGAAATCCTTAGAACAGCACAGAACTCCAGAACGCCGATTGGTCCGAGAGTCAAAATCGCGACCTCTAAACCTGGTTAATCCAGGGAGATTCTCATCCCATTGGTTTATTCTCTTCAATGACCTCTTCATCCACGTCAATGGAAGTACAGTTAATGTACACCCACTAGATACGTTATGGGTCGAGCCAGCTGTGAACACTGATACTCTACAAAACGTCGTACAGCTCACCACCCCTGAGGAAGTAATCTCTGTATCAACTTGCACAGAGCAGGAAAAATCAGAGTGGATTCAAGCTCTCAACTCTGCAATTAAGACTGTCCTGAACAGAGATTCCAATTACAAACCTCCATCAATCAGATCAGCTAGCTACACATTCTCGAACAAGCACCAGTTTTACAAAGAAGCCAAGTACACTGGTAGGTGGCTAGACGGCAAAATCCATGGAACCGGGAAGGTAGAGTGGCCTGACGGTAAACTTTATGTGGGACAATTCCAACTCAATGCTTTATTTGGCCATGGCAAGATGGAAATCCCTGGGTTAGGTAAGGGACTACATATTACTAATAATATATTGTATATTACTAAACAAACTACTGCACAGAATTATGTCCTTTAATTTAAAATATGTCTTGATGTTGGCGGCGCGCTTAGACCGAGTTTGCCCGCCGTCATTTAGTAATTGAAAAAATACATCCTTTTTAGCTCCTCCAAAGGCTAATTTAATAGTCTGCTGTCTCATTGCCAGGTACCTACGAAGGCCAATGGAAGGAGAACCTTCAAAATGGCTACGGTGTCATGAAATACTCCAATGGAGATATCTACGAAGGTTACTTCAAAGATGGACAGCCCCACGGTCATGGCATCAAGAAGCAAGGGGATTTCACTTCATCCTCTGCCACAATTTACACTGGCGAATGGGTGAACGGTGTGAGGCAAGGGTACGGAGTCATGGATGATATCGGCAAAGGGGAGAAGTATCTGGGCAACTGGAGTGAGAATAAAAAGCATGGCTGCGGTCTGATAGTCACGCTAGATGGTATCTACTATGAAGGATTGTTTATGCAAGATGTTCTGACGGTTAGTAGAGAACCTTGTAAAATGACCTCACGCTAATTGTTGTTTCATGCATGCATACTTACGTTTTTATGCGCATTTTGTTGCCAAATCTTTGTAAGATATTTTGCAATTACTTAATGCGTTTGTGAAAACGAAATTATTTTTAATTTTTCAGGGCCATGGAGTGATGGTCTTCGAAGATGGAACCCATTACGAGGGTGAATTCAGATCAGCTGGTGTCTTCTGCGGAAAGGGACTTTTAACTTTCTCCAGTGGAGATAAGATCGAAGGTTGCCTGAGTGGAGCGTGGACCGAAGGCGTCAAAATATCCAACGCTACCATGCAGCTAAATGTGTCGAATCCAGTTTTGCCGGCCAATTCTAAACCTAAGTAAGTCTAAAAACCCATCGTGACAGATTTCGCAAAATCGTAAGTTGTGCATTCATATTCGTGACGTTTTACGTAAACACGAGCCTTTGTCTGCGGTATTACTTGTGCTGACCACGTAATAAAATAACACCAAAAACTTTAAAAAGATGGATAAGGCACGAGATCTCTTCTAGTGGTACATATTTAGTTTTACCGAAACATAAAGAGGTAATTAAGTTACAAAAAAGTAACAGTTTACTCAACAAAAGAGATAGGTAAATGAGTGCAAAAGATTTGATATTAATAAGACCCACTGACGAATGCTTGGTGAGATGAAGAATACATTATCAATAGTGCATATGTGTATATGTATTCTTGAAATCCAGGTTCGATCCCCGGTCAGGCAAGCACCAATGAGTTTTATGGAATTAATGTGCATAGTATTAGTTCTTACTTACCACTTGCTGAACGGTGAAGGAAAACGTCCTAAGGAAACCTGCATGCCCTAAAAAGCGTGTATTTGTGCCCGAAGTACGGCGACAGGGCTCACCACCCATCACGTTGGGACGCAATAATCGTCGGTGAAACGCGCATGTACCGAGTGTGGACTGTGACTTGCATTTCACAGTTCACACTCGGAACACCTCTGACACCCCCTCGGGGATTCATATCGTGACGATGTATTTATTAGGGTTCCGTGGTACCTAAAAGATACAAAGGAACCTTTATGGTGAGACTTCGTTGTCCGTCCGTCCGTATGTCACAGCCTCATAACTTTAGCACCGTTAAAGATAATGACATGAAATTTGGCACAAAAGTAGCATTAATTTGCCCACATATCACGGTGCAAAAAAATAATTGAAAAATTTTAAATTGTTCAAAATATTTCCAAAACAAAAGTCAGAAGAATAAAAAATATCTTAAAAATACAATATGGGTATCAAATTGTAGATAATAAAAAGCTGATTCTAAAAATATATACTTTTACTGTATTTACTGCCACTGGTTTCGAGAAATCTTTAAAAAACCACAAAAATATGCATGCCCCCAAATATGTATTTTCTCTCCGAAACTGGTTGACTGAAAAATATGAAAAAAAAATGATTATAGATCATAACTTGCCAATTACAGGAAAACTATAGTGATTTAAAAAAAGTTGAGCACAAATGAGAAATATAAAAAAGAAGTAAAATTTTTTTTTTATATAAAATTACAATTAGGGTATCAAATTGTAGTTATTTAAAAGTTAATAGTAAAAATATATAGTTTGGCCATATTTAATTACATCTATTTTGAGAAATCCTTGAAAGACCATGACGAAAATGTATGTCCCCCCTCTTATCTCCAAAACTGGTGGACCGAAAAATATGAAAAAAAGCATGGTAATATTATGTGTTTACGTAAAGATTACAGGAAAAATAAAGCGGTTGAGAAATTTCGAAATAATAATATAATTTATCATCCACAATACGAAACCCTAGGTACGCGAGTCTGACTCGCCCTTGGCCGGATTTTTAGGGTTCCATAGTACCTAAAAGGTAAAAGGAACCTTTATGGTGAGAATCTGTTGTCCGTCCGTTCCTATGTCACAGCCTCATAACTTTAGCACCGTTAAAGATAAATGAAATTTGACACAAAAATAGCATTAATTTGCCCACATATATGAGGGTGTAAAAAAAATTATGAAAAATTTGAAATTGTTCAAAATATTTCCAAAACAAAGGTGAGAAAAATAAAAAATATTAGCCTAAAAATACAACAAAATAAAATCTTTAAAAAAACCCCTTATGTCCAAAACTGGTGGACCGCAAAATATGAAAAAAATCATGGTAATATGTGTTTACGTAAAGATTACAGGAAAAATAAAGCGGTTGAGAAATTCTGAAAAAAATAAGAAATTAAATTTATCATCCACAATACGAAACCCTAGGTACGCGAGTCTGACTCGCACTTGGCCGGTTTTTTTTTATTTATACATATTTGTACATATACTCCTCATCTCATTTATCACTCACCTGTGGGTCTTAGGATCAAAGTGTTTGCGCTGGGCCTAGTTACTTGTCTTTGTTGACTGTACAACAGAGATAAATGAACAAAAATTAATTATTTTTTTGCTCTTTTCTTTGTTCAGGGAATACTCTGCCTACTTCTTTTTTTGAATATACTATTTAGTATAGAAAATTCGATAAACAATCTGCGGCCCTACCACGTAATTCTCATTTGTATCAACTTCAAGCAAATGCATGCGAAATTCAACGCGTGCAAAAGAGATGGCATGTTAGGCGGGCGTCGTCGCACGCACGACAAATTTCAATCTCAAGTCGATGTTGATGAAAATCAGAATTACGTGGTAGACCCGCTGTTTTATGTTTTTTTTTCTTGTTCTACGTTTATTACCTACTATAAATACCACAAACATGAGCTCTAATGCAATAATAAATGGTGCAAGTTATCAAAATGCCATTTACAGTTTAATACCTAATCTTATACGATAGGCTAGACTTAAACTAAGAGCGTTTGTACACTCACTCGTATTCGTGATTTGTTTCGAACATCTTGAAAACGGATCCGAAATTCATCTAGGAAAAAAACACGAATACGAGTGAGTGCACAAACGCCCTAACTCTAATGCCCAGCCAGTTTTCACCAACCGTAGGTGTTGCCTAAAGCAGATGCCTAAATATTTGCCCTATCAGTGGGAATATTTTTCCCACCAATTTTTTTCTACCGTAACTGGTTATTTTATATTTTATGTTATTTTTCTTTCACTAATTATTGACACGGTACCAAATATATAGCAATTTTTTTTTAATCGTATTTATTACTTAAAAAATCTAATTAAATCATTTATTAAGTACTTCAGTTCATGTGAAAACCTTATGCCCGTTAAAAACTCTATTATTTTAAGAACTCATAAATATTTTGGCATCCGTCACCTAAAGTTAGTTAAAAAGGGCAAGACTCCTAAGCTAGGAGACGCCTGAATATTTAAGATTTGCCTAAAACAAAAACACATTTCACCAAACCTTAGGTCATACATGCAGCATGTAAGACTAAAAGAACCCTTTGGTAAGCAAAATTAGGTGTTACCTAAATTTGGTTAATACCTACCATAGTAGGCGTTTTCGCCTTGTTTGTGAAAACGAGTGCTGTCTATATGCTATTCAGCGAGACGATGCGAAGCGGTCCATTCATCCCTCAGTATTATGATACTTAATTTTAGAAAACGATACTTCCGCGACATGTACGACTTCTGTTATAAAATGCAACTACACTTGATTATCATGGTACGAGGGGCAGGTCACGAACAGTCAAAGTTCGGCTGCTCCCTTTGTGTCGAGACGGTGGCATTTCCTTTGACACGGTTGCAGGTGTCAGTCGAGGGTAGGGTTGCCAACCGTACTTTAAAATAAAGTATCTTACGTTATTTTGGGTGCTTGTACTTTATACTTTTGAATACCAATAAAGTATGTGAAAATACTTTATTTCAATCGTTACATAAAATTTGACGTAAACTGAAAACAAAAACAGAGCCGTAAAGAAATCCAAGGGAAAATGTATGACTTCCTTCATTGTGGATGATATCTTTATGTTGTGCGTTTGTGTTTATGCAAATAGCACAAAAAATACAGTTTCACAAAAGGATTTGAGGATGTTAGTATGTAGTCTGGCCTTCCTAGTTCCTACCGCCCGCAGCTACCGTGACATTTAAAAAAAAAATCTTTGAACTCCCTTGAATAAAGAATACTTTTTTCTAAAGGACCGTACTTTTTATTTACCTTCCCTGAAATCAGATATACTTTATTTCTTCTAAAAAAAGTTGACAACCCTAGTCGAGGGAATCGCCCGCGTACAATACCCGTCATCTCATTAAACGTAGTACAAAGTGTCTAACCCACCCCTTTGTTACAGTTCTTTCGGCAAGCTCTGTGTCGCTCCAAACCAAAAATGGAATGCATTATTTCGACAATGCTTCCAATGCTTAGGAGTCTCGGAAAATTTGCTCACACCCACTGGAAACCACTTATCCAATGGAAATTCGAACCACCAAGCCATAGACAATAAGAAAATCTGGCAGAATGTTGCCGTCGCCATATCTTGTTCACACAAAGACAAGCATAATAAACCTCCGGCACGGTTGAAACGGTCTGAAGTGGAAAAGTCTGTGGATTGTTTAGAAGTCATTCCTCAGTTTGGACAGAAGTCTCTGAAGTTGGACGATTATACGGAGTTGAAATTGTATCTACAGAATGTGAGTATTTGCTTTAAAGATAATTAACTTGTGTGCATACGTAGGTATCTCTTTTTTATAATTACTGTATCAACATGAACTTATGTTTATCCAGTGGCACAATATATTTTCAATCTATTTTTTCTTGCATATAGTGAAATAAGTGAAAGTGAAAGTGAAATAAATTTATTTGCCAAAAAAAAACACACACAAAAAGGAAAAAAAAAAGAGTGCAACATAATGCAAAATGGCAAAAAGGAGCAAACTCAGCAAATACTACAAGTTGAAGCAACTTGCAGCGCTGATTTTCAGTTTGCCCCTTTTTAAAGCATATGATACAAAAATACAATGGCAAGTATGGGTAAAATAATAATAATAATAATAATGAAGAAGAAATTGTACCTATATACATTAAACTAGGAATCATTCATAATTAAAATATAACAAAAAATAATTAATTTAACAATTAATAAATTAATCAAAATGTCTAATGTCCAAAAAAAAAAACAGAATTAATAGAGAATAAAATAATAACATGCAACACAATAATTATAAAAACAAACATACGACGCAGAGAGATTTATGGTTGCAACATTTGTCGTAACAACGCAATTATCAATATAATACGTTGATCTTCGCCCAACGTTTAACTAATTGTGGCAAAAACCTGAGGAAAAAATCAATTCATTAGCGGTCCGTTCGCAGTTTAACTAAAAAATTTCCGTTTGAGCTGCGAAGGTGGAGTACCGTGTGGAAATCTTTAATGCCGCGTTTGCGAATCCATGAAGGACATTTAAATTTACGTTTTCCGTAACTTTGTACCCGCTTCTGCGGACATAAGAACAAAACTACATATAGTGAGCAATGATAAACGACCTACTGGTGACTGGATCAGTTGTTTCATTATGCCGATGCCGTTCGGCTCTACTTAACCCTTAAATGCATCCTGTTGCCAAATGGCAACATATAATTTTTTTTTTTTTTGTGTAACTGGTTTTTTCTTACGTATATTTTTTTTCCTGCAAGACTATTGTATGAAAAATAATTACGGAATAAAATAAAAATATGTAAAATTTAGTCTTATTTGCTTTTTTTTAATGTATACAAACATAATTATGCAGTTGTAAAAAAAATGGTCCCAATCTGAAAATAAGAGGTCGCGAAAAAAAAATCATAAAAATTTCATGCTTTTGTTTTATTAAATAGGATTTTTGTAAACTAGTGTCAAATGACTGTACTAACTGATAAAAAACAAAAATGAAAAACAGAAAAAATGTTTTTTTTTTTATACTAATTTGAAAAAAAAGTCTTTTTGATTTTATACCATTTGACCCCCTTAAAAACGAAAAAAAAAAAATTTTTTATTTTTCCCATAATTCTGGACCACTTCTCTATCATATATCCCACTTTCATTTAAAAAGAAAAAATCATGCATTTAAGGGTTAAAGGAGCTGTTTCTGGCTTGCCTGACTGACCGAGAGAGGAAGGAGTGGCGTAAACTGAGATACAACCATTACTGTCTCCAGATAAGACCGCGCACCCTGGGCACAAAATAGATACTACCAGAAGGCCGACTCCATCCAACGAGCAAAAACAGACGCACACATGCATAGACGCGTACGTATGATGATCTCAGCAGAATTTCGTATTGGCATTCGACCGACTCCGACTTCGACCGAGACCGTCGTAAGTACGCGTCCATGTGTGCGTGCGCCTGTTTTCGCTAGTTATGCGGAGTGAACCTTCTGTAAGTGGTTATTTTGTGCCCTGGGCTGGCTGCGTTAAGTTTGATCACTCGGAGACAACCGCCTAACTCATCGACGCTTACCATTAGGCGCGGGATGGCCAAGCTTAAACTCCTTTAAACACTCCTTTTAAACTTTTTTAAACACTCGCGATCGTGGAAATTTCGCCCCCATTTCGAATTTAAAATTGAACTTTTTGACGTATTTATTCGACAGGCTTGTGAATCTACCCACCACCCGCTAGGTCAGTTGGTCTTGGGCCTAACTAACGCCTTCAATACGACGTACGGGGGTGTGATTGTGCATCCCTTATTACTGAGTCATGCTGTGAAGGAACTAAAAAGTATTACTTCCAGATTGTACCAAGTTAGTATGAGTATTACTGGCCATTTCAACAAAAATCTTTGTAACTATCTTTGTATCTGTGGTAAAATTTATTTTAAATATCACTAGTGAAATTATAATTTCACGGTAGATTTTTGTTTTTTTTATAAAATTACCTAACGTAACCCCGTGAAATTGTAATTTCACGGATTTGACAATTTACCTGCGCAATATACATCGTCACAACATGAATCCCCGAGGGTATGTCGGAGGTGTTCCCGAGTGTGAACTGTGAAATGCAAGTCACAATCCACAGTCAGAACACACTCGGTACACCCACTTTTCACCGACGATTATTACGTCGCAATATGATGGGTGTTGACTTGGTGAGCCCTATCGCCGTTCTTCGGGCACAAATACATGCTTGTTAGGGCAAGGATTTCTCACGATTCAGCAAGTGGTAAGTATTAGGTAATACACATAAGTTCCGAAAAACTCAATTAATAACTGAACCTCTGAAGATAGCAATATATTGTGAACTTATTTACCTTACGGGATGGGGTGTAAAGGTGCACTAAGAAAGGATTTGGGGTGAAACGGGGTTTGAACTTTCGTAGGGGCTGTTTATATCCAAAATCCACGGAGACGAAGTCACGAGCGTCCTCTAGTGAACAAATATAAATTATTCCAGATGGTACAATTATTGTTCCCTGCGCTACCCCCCGAAGGAATGGACGTGGTGCTGTCTTATAGGATGAGAGACTCTGATGACGATGAGGAAACCAGCGAGGATAGCAATCCTATTGATGGGTAAGTTTCTAAAAAGTATTTACTTTAATGACGAGTGATTATTCGCATACAAAAATTAAAAATGGCTGTCAAAAGCGAGTAGGACCCGCGCCCAAAGATGGTACCATACCATTACATGTTTTACAATATTTTAAAGGTTCAGTTTCTTTCATTCTGGGGCACTGAACCCTAAAAACAACTGCACCATGTTAACGAACCGTAACTTGGTTAATTATTTTTAATATAACAGGAAGAAGAACGAAATGACCCTGAATTTTCACAATAAGTAAACGATGGCATGCAATTTTTGATATTATGCAGAGTTAAGGAATACAAATACTCATACGATGTAACCTTTAGATGTAGCTTGAAATTTAATAAAGCAGAGCCATACTTTTTGACAAGATTTAGGGTTTGTAGGGTTTAGGGACTCGGCCCTACATGAGATCTTATAACTTTTTAAAAGTGAAATTAATTTTAAAAATAATTTTAAAAGTTATGATTACGAGTTTTGCAACCTACTTTACATGAAGTGGAATTGGATTTCTTCAGTTTTCACTAACGCTAACGACGAACAAAAAGCGTACTTAGGTAACACCTAATTTTGCTTAGCAAAGAGTTCTATAAGTTATGAACTCATGACCGAAGGCACAAGACACACAGACAAGACGCTAGGCGAAAACGCGGCGCCCATTCAATGTATACTTTCATTCAAAATGTATAGAAGAGTCGCGATGCAAAACGTACAGAGAAGACGGGACGCAGGAACAAAACGCCAAGTTTTCGCCCCGTCCTCGCCTTACGTCTTATATGTGTGTCTTGGGCCTAAGGTATGGTGAAACGTCACTTCTAGTCATCTCTTAAGGCACATGATCACGCTAAATAAGCAACTCGATGTGTGTCGGTACAAATATCAACGGAAACAACATTGAAATAATATTCATTTCAGCGTGCCTTGAAAATTGGCTGTTACGACAACCACTGCGTCTCCGGCTAGCGCAAAATAGGAGAAAATAATACTTTTCACATGGACGCCATGAACAGAAAAAAAAAATTTAACTTAAATATTTTAGATCTAAAAATTTCCTATTATTTGGTTAGATAATAATTAAAATCGCTTTAGGCGTTTGAAAGGAGTAAGAGAATTCTTGTGTTAATCATGTGAAACTTTCGATGGCTTTCCATTTTTTTTGTCAAAACTTACAATAGAAAAACAGTTTATGAAACTTAAATTTATTTTTGACTCTATAATGTCTATCATATATTTTTATGAAAGTTTTTGGACCACCCGTGTGGGAGGAGTAGGCCTTCAAAGACAGGTCCCAATTGCAGTTGGCGTATCCATTCGCCTTACATATGTAAGCGTCTCCTAAGGTTAGTAAAAACGGGCATATATCCTCTCTTCTCTCAAGAAACTTGGCGGTGAAAACTACAATACTCAATATCTATAATAATTCATTGTGGAGTTATAAGCCAACATACTGCCGTTTCATTTTACATAATTTTTACTTGCGATTGTCGGCGAATAATGGATTTTTGAAAACATCGTGATCCTCTTCTGTACTAGTTACATATTTTTTACAATATTATACGAACCTGTTTCGATTTTTATAAATTTTCAAGCATTGTTTGTTTTTATAAATTACGAGCCGTAAGCTTGGTTTTGGGATAATATTGTAAATAAATCAGTGAAACTGGCTATAGTATACTGAATTTTAATCTGATGTTGTAGTTTACCTAAATATTGTACAAAGAAGGTTTGGTTTCTTCTCCCAGCGAAGTGATATCAGCGGCAGCGCTCCTTCAACCAACACTACTCCCGCGAGTTCACCCGGCTCTGTTCGTTCTCTATGCGCTTCATAACAAAAGGGAAGACGATTTGTACTGGCGGAGACTGCTCAAGTGGAACAGACAGCCGGATATCACGCTTATGGCTTTCTTGGGAATCGATCCGTGAGTAGTTATGAAATAGGTTTTTTGTAAAAATTAAAATGGCTGTTCCAAGATGGCTGACATATTCATACGCGCTTGGTTTAATAAGTTTTGGTTCTTAATTTAGCCTCTCGATAAATATCCATCCATTCATCAGCCTAGATCGTCCACTGCTGGAAATTATCCTTTCCAGGACTTTGCCACTCCCGGCGGTCGTCCTGGAATAATTGCCAATACTCACACACGCTGGGCAGGCGGGTCGGTGAGCGCAGTGCTGGAACTCTCGCACCAGTGACGCCGCTGCCCGTCACCAGTCTGTTCCATATAAGGCCCGGCTATTAGGGATGGATATACCGCCATCCATCGGTCCCAGGCATGGTGGGCCTCCTGGTTTTTTGCCTGTGAGCTGTCCTCTTACTCTACCCAGAATTACTTCGAGGGGGTCTCCAAGTAAGATGGTGGTACCTCCACAGTCGAGCCCGGCATCAGCTCTAGCACCTGTGAATATAAATACATTCATTACCTAGGTTTTTTTAAATCTAGATACCAGAATCTTGCTTGAAGAACAACAAGCCATAATAAATAATTATGGCAAAGCCAAGTGCTTGGGAAATTCGAGTGCATTTAGAAAGAAGGAAGAAAAACCAAATAGAAACAAATTCTCTGGGAATAACAATACTCAGACGACGCCCGAACCCCAATCTCTGCACATCGCAGGCCAACGGCTTATCTAGTTGGTCTATCGATATCGACGCGACTCTTTCGATTTTTGTTACCACCAACTAGTAAAGCACATATGGACGACCACGAGGGCGTTGTGTGAATTTCACGCCTTCTTTTATGGAACAGAGTATGTCGTCATTACAATCGAACCATTAATTATGAAAGGCTTAGATTATAATTTATGTAAATTTATTTGTTTTTGTTAAGTTTTTACAATTACTGTTTATTTTTATTTTTATAGTATAGCGATTTAGCATAAGCTGTGACGTTATACTTTATATTAAATAAATAATAATAATAATAATTAATAAGCACACAGTTATCATTAACCAAGATATGTTTTGTAGCGAAATCTACCGCTCGGAAAATTATCTATTATATTAATCTGTGAGTCGATCCGAGATACGATCTGAATTATTTTTATTATCAATTGTTTTGAAAATTATTAAAAGTGCATTACAAGATATAAAAATCAATTTGAAACAATTTCTCACAGAATTTTATTATGTAACTTTAATATCGTACCCCTATTATAAATGCAAGAGTGTCTTTGGATCGGCGTGATTTCTTGGATAGAGATAGTTTATGAGCCGGAGAGTGACATAGGCTACTTTTATCCCGGAAAAATGCAAAGTAAATTAGCGCGGGTGAAGCTGCGGGCAAAAGCTAGTTTATTATAATTTTCCAGAAAATTCTGCGTCGGCTACACGAATCCAAACGCCAAGTCCCCCACCACGCCGATGAAGGAGCAACTATTCCAAGAAGCTGTGGAAACGTTGCAGCAACTGAAGACCACGTTCAGCCCCATAGAGAAACTGTTGGTCATTAGAAGTACGTTCCAGAAGATGACCACGGCTGTGCAACAGGAGTTAGGTGAGACTTTATATTAAAGGTTAAGGGTGGATTCTCGCTCAATAAACAGCTGTAACCGAATAGTATTTTTCAATGCATGTGCTCGTAAAGGCCCACTTTTTATGCATCAAAACCGAACAGAAAGTCGATTATTTTGCCCTAGGGCTTTATTATTATTATTTTTTTTTTTTATTTGTTTGCAATGGTTGGCTAACCTGCAGCCTTTCTTGTGTACCATAGATGTTATACTTTTTTTCCACTGTTTAACGGCTATGGATACAATCCTTTTGAGCCAATCATAATTTAAAGTTCACGAGATTATATTTGTTTTCATTTCCTCACACTATGCATTGAAAAACGTAGTATGATACACGGGCGTAAAAGCAATAAATTACTCGGTTTCGTTTAAAACACTCGCTACGCTCGTGTTTTAAATCGTCCTCGTAATTTATTCCTTTGCGCCCTTGTAGCATAAACTACTATTGTGCAACTGTAATATGTGAGACATTTCGTAATAGACTGTACGAGTGTCCCAATGTATAATTTACTATGCCATCTATCATCATCATCATTCAGCCCCCATCCACCCACTGTTGTGTTGAGTATAGAGGTCTTCTTCTCCAGGCCATTTTCATCGTTCTCTCGCCAGCCTCATCTTTTTTTTTAGGGTTCCGTAACCAACGGGGCCCTATTACTAAGACTCCGCTGTCCGTCCGTCTATCCGTCTGTCACCAGGCTGTATCTCATGAACCGTGATAATTAGACAGTTGAAATTTTCACAGATGATGTATTTCTGTTACCGCTATAACAATAAATACTAAAAAACAGAATAAAATAAATATATAAGGGGCTCCCATACAACGGACATGTTTTTTGCCGTTTTTATAGATAATGGTACGGCACCCTTCGTGCGCGAGTCCGACTCGCACTTGGCCGGTTTTTTTTTTATAAATTCTTTCTCGAAAGCCTAGACTAATTTTTAACGGCCCGTTTTTTCGTTTTATACCAACTACAAATTCCTTAACCCCAGGAGAGAACTACCTCTGGAGTATGGACGAGCTGTTCCCGGTGTTCCACTTTGTGGTGGTCAGAGCGAGGATACTGCAGCTCGGCTCCGAAATACACTTCGTCGAAGACTTCCTCGAACCGTCGGCGCAGCACGGGGAACTGGGCCTTATGTTTACTACTCTAAAGGTGAGTTTTTGATGTGTGGACGAATACGGGCTGATGGATGGATGGGTAGTTAGATAGTTCTAAATTCAAAAATCACCCTACCTGTGGAGGGAAGAAAAAATTTACTGCATAAAGGAATGAAACTAATGTTTTATATCGAAAATGCATTCCCAACGTGTGCTGTAAAAGTAAACGTGGCTGTTTATATATCCCCAATCCAGGCGGACTAGGGGACCTAAAAAGGCCAACTTGGATGAATCATGAAATGATTTGAAAGTAGGATAGAGTCAGAGTTTCTTCATGCGTGCAAAAGAGACGGCATTACAACAGAATCGTAATATGATTCATCCAAAGCGGCCTTTTTAGAGGACCTGGGGCTCCACCGCGTAATTCTCATTTGTATCAACTTCAAGAAAATGCATGCGAAATTCAACGCGTGCAAAAGAGATGGCATGTTAGGCGGGCGTCGTCGCACGCACGTCAAATTTCAATCTCAAGTTGATGTTGATGAAAATGAGAATTACGCGGTAGACCCACTGGTCGCGGCCGTCCTCTAGTCGTATAAATAAGTAATAGTTATGATGATGTTGTCCACAGGCGTGCTACTTCCAGATTCTTCAAGAGAAGATGTCCATAAACTGATACATTCGTGGGCACAAGTTTTTGCTGTTCGTTCGATAAATATGATCTCGCGATAGTGGGATCGATTCGGTGTAACACGACTTAACTTATTTGACAGGACTAACCTTATTTTAAGCCTCCTGTCTTTGTCTTTTCGATACGGAAAGAAAAAGATGAACTCTTAAATTAAGTTTAGTCCTGTCAAGTAAGTTAAAACGTGTAACACCAAATCGACACAACTGTTGGTGCAAAAATAGGTGTATTTCAACCTTTACAAACACCACAACAGGTTAATATCGACCCGATTTCTTATATCATTAATTTGAAAATACGTTTCCTTATGCAAAAAAAATCAAGCCATAAAAGGTTGAAAAACATTGAAAAAATTATGCTTTTGCAATAATTGTTGTCTATTTCTAGCTTGATCCCATTATTAGCTGGGGAAGTGTTATTGTGTAAAACTTTTACATTATATTGGAAATGAGGAACTCCTTAACATTATAGATAATTGTATCAATTCGGCGCAACACGACTTAACTTATTTGACAGGACTAAACTTAATTTGAGCGTTCTGTCTTTTTCTTTCTGTATCGACAAGACAAAGAAAGAACGCTCAAAATAAGGTTAGTCCTGTCAAATAAGTTAAGGTGTGTTGCGCCGAATCGATACCATTGCCAGTATTATAAAGTACTTACTTCATACCGTTCAGTTGACTCGTTTGCTGAAAAACTAGTTCTCATTGAGAAAATCAAAATATAAGCCCTAAAGTGAGTACATGAATTTTATACAGGGTGCTTGGAAATTCGACCTTTTCCTTGAAAGAAATACAAGAGATCATTTCCAACAAATAAAGCCTATCAACTAGGGGTCGAAAATGATAAATTTGTTTCAACTAAAACAAGTCGATATTGCGAAAATTACAAAGTAAACAAGGTCTTCTTTCCACTTAAGTCCTTTTATTTCTGGGATTATTGGAATTCAGGGCATGTATTTTTTTTTATAAATGGTCACTCATTTATCATTAATCAGAAAAATAACAAATACGTGCCGAGAGAGGAGTAGTATTTTTAAATTATTTATTTTTGGTTACCAGTCTAAAAGTTTGAAAAATATCTTCCGTAACTTGGAAACCATTCATTTTCGACCCCTAGCTGATAGAGCTCAATTTTTTGGAAATGATCTCTAGTATAACTGCTTTCAAGGATTTTTTTCGAATTTCCAATCATCCTGTATATGTACAGCTCCGATTATGTGGATATATATACTTACAGTACGCGCCCGAACCGAATGCACTGAACTGAGTTCCAACACTGACAACAGGATAGCGTATACAATTTTCAACGCGCGCGACAGAGATGGCATTAAAACCCGTGTCGCGACCCCTAGTTTATGAACGCAGCTCTGCAGTGTAGCTCTCTGCGTGCGTAGAAAGAACGGCTGTGTGTACATAGCACATTCCTCAGACCTACATCCAGTTGGCGCGCGTACTGTCTAGTAATCTGCTTGAAATGAAGCATACCCGATACATTTTTCAAAATTTGGCAAAATCAAAGAATTTCCTTTTTTCTGTAGTAGTAAACTTTAATTTATTTTCCTTCTCAAATGTCGGCCTAATCGCGAAAAAGAGTGCAGTGAGACAAGTTTTAAGAAGGAACTCTAAAATCTCGCTATGCAAGGGAAGATCTCTGCTTTAACAGTTTCCTTAAAAAGAGGTTAAAAACAATAACTAACTGGACAACAATCAACAATCCACTATTGATTATTTTTGATTGCCGACCACAAAAAGCCGCGTATTATCGTTTAATAGCTGAAAATATCGTTTAATAGCTGAAAATATCGTTTAATAGCTGAAAATATCGTTTAATAGCTGAAAATATCGTTTAATAGCTGAAAATATCGTTTAATAGCTAAAAATATCAGCTCCATTTTAGGGCAGGGCGTGCCCAAGCATAGATATAATTATAATATTATTCTGAATAGTATTATAAAAATTTTAATTACGGATATAACTCGCGTTTTTAATGTGCCCGAGGCAGAGGGCGAAAAAAGTGAATTCTCTACTTTTAATGAAAGTTTCTACTGAATAATATTATTATGATATCTATGGCCCCATCCCCAAGCTATAATGTTATTATTTATAAGATAGAAATTTCTATCTTAATTTTAATGTTGAACTATCTAATTAATGTGTGTATTGTGACGTGAAAAAGATAACTTGTTCCAAAATATTTAAAATTGTTGATTAATTCCCGGTTTTCTGAAAAACTGTTGAATAAACGAAATTATAAACATCAGTTTATATGAACTCAAAAATCAATTACTTATACAATTTTTTACTATTTTTTTTTTATTTATAAATGCCATGATGTGTAAAAGACATTATCTAAGCTTTAATTTATTTTTTTAAAACTTAGGCATAATTAATTTTAAATTAGCATAATCTACCTAAAATAGCGTTTTAATTTATAAATCCAAAGTTTAGTAGTACAAATTTGTAAAATGTTGATTTTAATTTAATAGAACAAACTTTATATACATTATGTAATATAATTAGTTGCTAAACGTAATTTTGTTTTACATTTTGTGTAATTTATTTTAAAATACATTTTCTGCAAGATTGAAGAAGACAAATGTTTTCAAATGTTAAAAACTCCATGATGGTGCGTTATATACGAAATAGTTTAGTTATTTATAAACAGATAACTTTGATCCCCCTACTATAATGTTTTGTTGTAATAAAATTGACTGTTAAATACTTACTAAGAACCATATCATAAATATAATCTCTTGTCATATTATTAGTACGAAGTGTTTAAATATTTAAAAGAATATATCAATAAAATATATTTGGCAGCAATATCCACATGTTTTTATAAGACTATACTTGTGACCCCAGAACATGTTTTGCACATTTTATATACGTTTGTTCCATGATTTTGTCCATTGGAAAATCATGGAACAAACATGTATAAAAATGCACACTAGTTCCATCATAGAACAGATCATGGAACTAGTGAGAACAATTCAAAAATACCTATGGATAAAGTAAACCTCTAGAGACCTTAAAAGAGAAGCTTGTATATCCAATGAATGAATGTGGACGATGCGAAAGAGACGTGTCAGGATCGTAGCAGATAAACATGTGGTCTGCCTACGCCTCTGTGAGATAGGCGTATACATTATAATGTATGCTTAAATATATATTTAATTACATTCTCTGTCTTTTAGTTTGATTTTTCTTGACATAATTTCAATCTGTTTTAATTCTTATGTTGCTATATCGTAGTAGATAAACATGTGGTCTGCATACGCCTCTGTGGAATAGGCGTATGCATTATAATGTATGCTTAAATATATATTTAATTACATTCTCTGTCTTTTAATTTGATTTTTCTTGACATAATTTCAATCTGTTTTAATTCTTATGTTGCTATATCGTAGCAGATAAACATGTGGTCTGCATACGCCTCTGTGAAATAGGCGTATGCATTATAATGTATGCTTAAATATATATTTAATTACATTCTCTGTCTTTTAATTTGATTTTTCTTGACATAATTTCAATCTGTTTTAATTCTTATGTTGCTATATCGTAGCAGATAAACATGTGGTCTGCTTACGCCTCTGTGAAATAGGCGTATGCATTATAATGTATGCTTAAATATATATTTAATTACATTCTCTGTCTTTTAATTTCATTTTTCTTGACATAATTTCAATCTGTTTTAATTCTTATGTTGCTATATCGTAGTAGATAAACATGTGGTCTGCTTACGCCTCTGTGAAATAGGCGTATGCATTATAATGTATGCTTAAATATATATTTAATTACATTCTCTGTCTTTTAATTTGATTTTTCTTGACATAATTTCAATCTGTTTTAATTCTTATGTTGCTATATCGTAGTAGATAAACATGTGGTCTGCTTACGCCTCTGTGAAATAGGCGTATGCATTATAATGTATGCTAAAATATATATTTAATTACATTCTCTGTCTTTTAATTAGATTTTTCTTGACATAATTTCAATCTGTTTTAATTCTTATGTTGCTATTCGTCCAAGGGTAGAACATAGAGTTCATAAACCATAATAGTCCGGGTGCCAAATTCCTAAAACCTATACTGTAAGTGAGGTAACTTTGTTTTTTAGGTATAAATAAAATGTGTTTTACAGCTTACGTTATGTAGATTTCAGATCCAGTTGATGTCTATATCTCTCACCTGGTGTATTTTCAAGCTATGACGTCATAACTTTTTGTATGGACTTTTTAAATTACTTTGTCTGAAACCTATCGTGTCGTGTATCAAATGAAAAGGCTGTATGAGCTGTCTGTAAAGATGTCATACACTATTACATTTCAGCTTTATGATTAACAAAAAAACATTTTCAAAGCGTACCAAGTTTGGGCTCCTCCAGGAAGAAAACGGCTGAAGGATTTTTTGTGAAACATACGTCAACTTACTTGTAATATCCTCTTGTCTAACGTCATAAAAGCAAAAAAAAATATGATTATAAACGCCAATATTTACAAAATTCCTTTCAAGAAAATTCCTCCTTAATTTCAGTACTGTATTCTGTATGTAAAACTTTATGAACGTTTATAATCATAATTATTTTTTGTACTTTTATGATGTTAGACATAAGGATATTATGAGTCATTTTGATTTATTCTCTTAGAATAACTGGCCTTTGTTGTTTACCCGCCAATTTTTGCGCGGTTTCAGTATTTTCACTATATCTCTGCAAACAGTATCAGAATCTAATGCAGTTTTCTTTTTCTAAAACTAGATTAAATTTTCTATATGTTAATAAAAAGAAAACAAAAAAGTTTTTTTTACATGTACGGGCTAAAGTGCGTAGAGAAAAAAAAAGCAAAATATATATTGTATAAATAACAATAATAATAAAAATAAATATAAATAACAATTCAAAATTGATATTTTTTTTAGTCTAGGCGTAAATAAAGGGTTAAGAAATACTCAGAACATTTTTTTTAAATTTAATATTGTAGCTTGTCTTTCTAGCTTTCCAACGACACCCATGTTGTAAGTATATAATATATTTACTACTCGTACTTTGCATTTGTCACGATCTTGTCTTAGGAAGTCCGATCGGACGGGTTAACACTTATCCAAACCCGTATTTTTATAGACGTCACAATCCAAGAAATCGAATTGCATAACTTTTCGCCAATTTGGCGTTCGTGTGAGTGATACGCGCACACAAAGGTGTGTAGAGCACCATCTCACTCTTTCCTGTGAATTTTGTACCTTTCTAGCTTTTCGATTTTATATAATAGATTTTATTTAAGTACATAATTTAATGAAAAGCTCGTTATAGCACAATATATAAGGTCTTTCAATTTAAATGGAAAGTAATTTAGGAGGTGATTCAGTAGCGGTAATACTTCACATTCCACTGCAAAATACTTTTTTTTGCGCGAACTTTTTCTTCACTTGTCCATACAAACTGAGTCAGCTGATCGGACCACTTTGTACTGAGAAGTGAAAAAAAAGTTCCCGCAAAAAAAAGTGCTTTGCAGTGGAATGTGATGTATTCACGATACTGAATCACCTCCTAAATTACTTTCCATTTAAATTGAAAGACCTTATATATATTTATTTCATACTAGCTTCTGCCCGCGGCTTGACTTCGCCCGCGTGGCCTACAGGAAACAAATGACTTTTTTTTTCAGCAACAAGCATAAGCACTCTCACAAACTGATAATATCCAAAACAAAGCTAGCGAGGCCGAATGCCGAGCTGGGCGCGTTCTCCGTCCTGACATGCTCGATTTTAGGCCTCGCTAGATACTCCCGGTTTCGCGACGCTGCGAAGGACTTTATAAACTATAGTCGCATAATTACTCACTGAACGAACAGATTCAGATGTTAGTCTGTTAAGTATTATAGTAGGTGTGTGCTTTGCCCGCGACTCCACCCGCGTTCATTCAACTCTGCCCCGTTTTAGACTTGGGCGTTACTTTATTAACACCCCTTATAGCCTATCGGTGTTCCTACAAAACGGTATTTAACTTTAGACAGTGTTTACATTATGTTGTCGCCTGTTCTTTCATATTGTAAAAGAGTGACAGCAACAGACTTAAACACTGTTTTGTAATAAAAAAAAACATCCAAATCCAGTGGTTTCGGAGATGTGCGTGAACAAACAGACAGACAGACAGAAAAGAATTCTAAAAATCGCTGATTTGTGTTCTACTACTCATCTTTAGTCACCCCCTTTCTGTATTAATTGCTTTTCTTCAATGTACAGACACACCGGGTTCTACTGTTTTATTATATGTAGATGTAGATATTGATTATTACTTATGATATTACCAAAGTTATCTTCGTAAAGACCTTTTGTAGATAAATTATTTCCCGGCATCCCCATGTCACGTCTTTATTATCAAGACCAGCGGCGTCGACGCGACGTCCGAATCAGCATACTTTTGGGTGTGAACCGTACCTCTGTGCTGTATACAAGGTACTAAGTATGTATACATCGTAAATATCAACTTTGGTTGCATATAAATGCAATCACAGTCCGCACTTGGTACACACGGTCACAGTTCACACTCTAGACCACCTCTTGACACCCCGTCGGGGTTTTATCATGTCTTGCCGTTATACAAGGTGACTTTTTGATCATCGTCCAAATCCATACTGGTGGCTTGGTAAGTGATCAGTATCATGGATCAATAACAAATTTGGTGAAATTCGTAAAATGAAATTACTGATACTGATCCAAGATACTGATCACTTATCAAGCCTCCAGTATGAATTTGGACGATGATCAAAAAGTCACCTTGTATGTAGCGGCAAGTCTAATGTCTGCCGCATTCTTGTTAGATATACCACGTAACTTTAAGTACGAGGGTGAATCCAAAAGTTCTAAGCCCGACCTACAAAGAGGTATCAAATCTTTGTAAATCTACCGTCATTTGTTAGTATGTTTTTTCGTGATTGATTGTGTGAAGTTGAAGTTCGATACTGCAAGCTATTATTTTTTTGTGATATTTTGTTTAACGCAGTCTGACGGGATTTTTCACAATGGAGAAAATTTAACACCGTGCTGTGATTAAGTACCTCAATAAAAAAGGTCTTTCACCTAAAGAGATTCATGAAGATATGGAAACAACATTAGGGGAATCTGCTCCATCGTATTCCACTGTCAAAAAGTGGGTAGCTGGATTTAAACGCGGTCAGGAGACCATTGAAGATGACCCAAGGAGCGGAAGGCCTTCAACGTCTACCACTAAAGAAAACACTGACAAAATTTGTGATCTCATCCTAGGACACCGACGATTGACCATTAGTAGGATACCTGAGATCACAGGCATCAGTTATGGCCGAGTGCAAAATATTATAACTGTAGAATTGGGGTTCCGTAAGGTTTCTGCTCGCTGGGTCCCAAGATTGCTTTCAGCTGACCAAAAACGAGTTCGATTCACAATTTCGCGTGACTGTTTGGAACTTTTTGAGGCAGATGCTGAGGATTTTATGTCTCGTTTTGTTACCATGGATGAAAGCTGGGTTCATCACCATACTCCTGAAACAAAACAGCAATCCAAACGGAAAAGATCTGGCTCACCCACGCCGAAAAAGGCCAAGTGCGTTTTGTCAGCCAACAAAGTCATGGCATCTGTTTTTTGGGATTCGAAGGGAGTTATTTTATTGGATTATTTACCTAAAGGTGAAACTATAAATTCACGCTATTATTGTAACCTATTACGAAAACTTCGCGAAGAAATAAAAGAAAAACGGCCGGGGATGTTGCGTAAGAGAGTTTCGTTTCTTCAAGACAATGCATGAGTTCACACTTCGGTTGAAACGATGGCTGTGATCCATGAATGTGGTTACGAGTTGCTGCCTCACCCACCTTATTGGCCGGATTTAGCCCCCTCTGACTATCATCTCTTTCCAAATTTAAAAAAACACTTGGTGGGATCAAAATATTCGACTAGAGAAGAAGTGATAGTCGCAGTTAATGACTATTTTGACGACCTTCCGGAATATTTTTTTTCGAGGGTATAAACTGGTTGCAGGTCAGGTGGAAGAAGTGTGTTGATCTAGATGGAGACTATGTCGAAAAATAAAACTAATTTTGAACCCACTTTTCTTTCATTTTCACGGTCGGGCTTAGAACTTTTGGATTCACCCTCGTAAGTATAAATAAGGAATCATCTTTCATAAAAAATGCATTACATAACTAACCATCAAATTGGGAACAACGTCCCCAAATTGGTGACACCGAAAGAACATAAGGAAACCCGACTGGAACATTACACTGGTAAACAAAATTTAACTTTTTTTTTGTTTTATGAAGTTTCTTAACTGTTTCTTAGTAATTTGAGTTTGCTGATTTCATATCTACCCTCAGTTTTTTTCTAGCAGCTCTAGTTTTTGTGATACAGGTACTTCTTAAAATTTCGTTACGCGGCTTACTAATAATTTTTTTTAGTGCAAAAAATTATTAAATTCTATAAATAAATCGAAATGTCTAGATTAAGAAGAACTTGCTTTAACGATCCAAATAGTTTTTGTGCTGTTTGTGGTGATTATATGTTTCGAGAATGTCGTTTAAGTGCGTCTGACTTTATAAAAAAGGCCTACTTGGACTTCTTTGGGACGCTACCCATGGCCCATTAGTAACCCATGGATCCCAAATTTCAACAAAAGTTAAAGAGGAATATCCCCTTGGTTATGGAGAAAATAAAATACATAGAACATAACTGGCTGATATGCTTTTATATTAAAATGGTCAATTTTTTTTGGGTCAGCAAGGAGGATATACCAATTACCCCTTATTTATGTGTTTGTAGGATAGCCGAGCCAAAACAGAACACTGGACCAACAAAATTTTGGCCTTTGAGATTGGATTTAGTGCCAGGTAGTATGAATGTGAATGTACCTCTCTTTTGTTGTATGGGAGCCCCCTTAAATATTTATTTTATTCAAATTTTTAGTATTTGTTGTTATAGAAGCATCCGAAATACATCATCTGTGAAAATTTCAACTGCCTATCTATCACGGTTAATGAGATACAGCCTGGTGACAGTCGGACAGACGGACAGACAGACGGACAGCGGAGTCTTAATAATAGGGTCCCTTTGGGTACGGAACCCTAAAAATATCTTTTATATATCTTTTGTAATAAGACATATCTTTTATTATTGATTTGTTACACGAGCAGGCGCCAGGTAGCATTTGCTTCTCGCTGGCAGGCGCCTGGCACCATTTGCGTCTCGCTGGCAGGCGCCTGCCAAGACAGACAGCGGAGTCTTAATAATAGGGTCCCTTTGGGTACGGAACCCTAAAAATATCTTTTGTAATAAGACATATCTTTTATTATTGATTTGTTACACGAGCAGGCGCCAGGTGGCATTTGCTTCTCGCTGGCAGGCGCCTGGTAGCATTTGCGTCTCGCTGGCAGGCGCCTGCCAACTTCAGCTCGGTAACTAATAAAGGATCAAAATTTTACTGACTGTGTAAAGAGAAAACTGCATAGATTGAATTTGTTTGGGTTGTGCAAAATACTTAGGAAATAAAAAGTCTCCAGACTACATTCAACACATTGAGACTTTCAAAGACTAGAATGTAACATGAGCATCAAGATGCACTTCTTCTTCAGCCATTTAGAGCGCTTCCCAGAAAATTTAGGCGATTTAAGCGAAGAACAAGGAGAACGCTTTTATCAGGACATTCGCACGATGGAAGAGCGATACTAAGGTCCTTGGAATGCAAATATGATGACTGATTACTGCTGGAGCATTCAAAACAAGGCTGAAGTTTCGATTCATGCGAGAAAATCTTACAAAAAGAAAGTTTTTTTCATGTTAGGTTAGAGAATTTTTTTTTTTTTCATTTTATAATTCGAGTATTTTTCGCTAAAAATGTAAAATGTTAATATTTCAAAAACTAGAGCTGCTAGAGAAAAACTGACAACAGATTTGGGATCAGCGTGGCAGAAACATACAAAATCAAGTATGAAACTTCATAAAACAAAACTACTGTTTACCAGTGTTATCACCGGGAACCCAGCGTGGTCCTCGAGCGCACGGAGAAACCCAACATGGTCTGAAATTCTAAACGTAATCGCCAGGAACACCGGGCGCATGGCGCAAACCAAATTGGTAATCAGACTTCGGAATGTAATCGCCGGGGACCCACCGCCGATCTCCGGGTACAACCAGTTGATCACTTTTTCACTTTTATTACTTGCATAGTAAGATCAAATAAGCATGGTAAATACTGTATAAAAGGATGCAAGGTCATGTAAATAACAGAATCCATCGTTTATTAAGGCTATATTTATTTCATTCCTATAAAATAACATACCAAATGTCTCTTTTGTACAACATCATATCAAAAATTTACACCATTATATAAATTTCGTCTCAGGTAAATGTTACCTATCTACTCTCGCGGTACTTATGTTATGTATCATGGCTATTTACTTTACGGCATAAATACAATAATTATAGTCCTTTCACTTGTCTAGCATCTGATAGGTACAGTCTCCAACACGTGACGGTATATCATGGTGGTTTTTAAAGGTCATAATCGTACAAAAAGGTATACCGTAGCGTGTGGCCGTGTTTAAATTCTTCATAACGCCGTTCTGTTATATTGTTCTGGTAACAAAACACGATTTTTATTGTACGAAAAATGTCGAGATGGTAAACTTAGAATAGAGTGAAAAAAGAAATTGCAGCACAGACCACTAAGCATTAGACGTCGTAACGAGGGCAAAACCTTTTTCGCCAACACATCAGTGCAATTGCACTGCTATACAAATACGTCATTCTATACTATCCCATCTCTTATTTCCCCGCAACACCCCGGTAGTCAGTGGCGTGCACGGATTTTTTTTTTCGGAAAAGCAATCAGAAGGTCAAGTACGACAATAAAAAAAATATGAAAAAATTTAAGTAGACGGTAGTGACGGAAAAAATCTTACTCGTCCGTGATTGATGTCTAATGGCTAAGTGGTCTGTGTATTTCAGTTTGTAAATGATCCACCCGAGGCCCACTGACCACTCGCCAACTGGAAAAAGCTGCCAGTGACACGCAAAAATCAGCGCTTAAACAACAGGCGTAAGGCTCTACTTCTCTCTTATTGTAAGTTTTTCAGATCTATGAAACGTACCAATGATTTAGATTCGCCAAATATAACTCTAAATTTTGTTGTCAGAACAATACTGTAATGCATTATATCTATACAAATAACTACCAGTTTATTGTGTCAATTCATTGTATTAGACTTAAATATTCATTCATTTTAAATCCTGGTAAACATGTAAAATTTTAAAGCGAAGGCGTGTATTGCACTATTTCATTATTTCCATTCTTTAGACTCTTAGAGTCACATATTAAAGGATGCATGGATAGATGGATTTTTGAACATGTGAATCCAGAATTTGAGAGACAATAAGGCAGTGACTTAGGTGGGTATCTATGGTCAATGAAACACGAAAATGTATAAAAACTCGAGAGTATTTTTATCCTAAAAGTATGCGGCAAGATTCTATGAAGCTCGGCCCAATAAGTTCCTGCGGTACTAAATACAAACGATATGTTGTATTACAGCATGCACAACCTTGTCTGCCAAGCATATAAAATAATACATAAACATACTTTACAATTTGTTCGTGATAACTACAACTGCAAAGCTATATACGGATTTGTACTTCGTATGCAAACAATAATAATGTTCAGTGCTGACAAGTATATAGCAAACCCATCCGCGCTATGTACGCATCGATTTTGAATATTAAATTTGAAAGGAAAGAGCTCAAAATGCGTCAATCGGTACGTATCAGCGCTCGCGTGCAGGGAGTAGGAGTCTAGGTGATACCCCAGTCCCTGCTCGTATGGTTTTACTCAATGCGGACGACATTAAATATATGCTATATAATGTTAAAAAAGAGCTATGTGAATTCAATGTAAATAAATATATTTTTAATTTTAACAGTAAATGGCTTTTAATTATTATAATTATATAGATAATAATATGAAATTACCGACATTTTCTTACAGATTCATGAGTTCATAATTCCTGTAATTCAAAAGTTATTTTAATTATTTGCTTTTTGTTTGAAATTTGATTTCAAGGTTTTACATGTACGTATTAAATTTTGTTTTTATTTTCAGTTTGATTATAAAAATTAAATCTTCAAAAACAGTTCGTCCTAAATGCCATCCATTTCCATGATAAGGTTCGTAATATTTTTTTACAGCTGACACTTCTCAAAAATTAATGTTGCTGTTAGCTTAATGTTGTCTCACTCATACACATAAGAAATTACATAATTTAGAATTTTGTCATTCCTAAAAAAATGCAAAAATTTAAGTACTGAAAATTGAGTTTCCTTGATCTTGAAATATTTTGAAACAAAGAATTCCAAATAACATAATAATAAAAATACGATATATTTCGTCTCCTTCAATGGACTCGTCATTAGTCGAACCTGAGGGCGGCTCCATTGAAGGAGTCGAAATATATCGTATCTTTTCATTATGTTTTGTCAGTTTTCATTATCCATATAATTATAATAAATATTTGAATTCAGAAACATGAAACGAACAGAAAATTCGCTAAATACCATTATTTGGTCACCCGCACCATAAATTAATACTAATTTTATAACAGAATTATTAGCTCATCGCGAATTTGTTACTACAACATAAAAATATTTTAGATGCTACGTTAATAATTTTCAATTCTCACATACAATCCCAATGTTAAAATGTTACTTTTTTATTACAAAATATAGAGTAAATTAACTTTGCAAAGGAATACATAATAACAACAAACACCAAAAAACAATATGATCTAGATTTAAAGGTTGTTATGTAAATAATTAAAGTACAAATTTAAAGTAGTATAGCAAATATATCGATCTAACTTATTGCATGCAGTTCTATGCATAATTTAAACAACAAATATGTCGGACGATTTATATTTCAACAAATTCCATATAAAAAGGAGCTAAATTTAAAGTCACAGGGAGAAAAAGGGTGTTTCTAAAAGGTTAATGTTTAAAAAACAGCTCATTTAAACAACATAATGCTTAATGCTAGAGAAATCAACGTATATATTACTATAACATTATATGTCTACGTACTAATGCTTAAAAATAAATGCCGTCTACAGTGGTCTACGGGAGAACCGTGCCTTCTTGTAATCCATTACAAAAACCTTGGAAAATTGGGACTATTATTACATCTATAGCTTTGGACAGAATTACAACACCTTTTACATAAGGCCATCGTCCAATGATCGCGATAACAGTTGTCTATCTGCAAAATGTAGATGTCGCTACCGTCCCATATCGGTGTAAATAAATAGGTGTCTTTAAGGTTAAACGTCAGTGGCTTAGCGCAAAGTGCGTAACTTAACTTTGTTTTTCTTGTTTAGAAATTTAAAATTGAAAAGCATTTTGGTCTATGGTATTGACACCAATAGTTCAGTATTAGTGAGGTTTATAAAGTAAGAGTTTTGTATACACAATTAGTCGTGATCTTCTCAAAACCAACTTAAAATGCTGTTTTAACTTTGTTGGGACAAGATCATGACTAATTGTGCGTTAAATTTCTAACTCATGCTTTATAAACCTTACTTATACTGAATTATTGTCGTCAATTGCCACATAACAAAATATTTTTCAATTTTTAACTTCTAATCAAGAAATACAAAAGTTAAGTTATGCACTTTTTGCTAAGCGACTGACGTTTAACCTTACATGAAACATTACCTAATGATCATACTGAATAACTTTCCCAAAGAAACAAACGCAGCGGAAATGTTTTTTATTATTTTTTCACGTATCTTTACAAATTTTGAAAACCTGTGAATTTTGTGTGGGCAGGTCCCATATATTTGCATTTGCTCGATTATGTTTCCTTGGGAAAGTTGGTCAGTATGATCAGCAGACTGTTCATTTAGATTTACATCCTGTATATTTCAAAAATGTTTACATGTCCTATTGTTTTTTATTTCGCGTCTGCCGGTAGTGCAAATATTTGATGCAAATTCTAGGTAATTTATGGATGATAAAAACATAATTTTTAATTTCCTAAGAACCAATAAGCTGTTAAAATAATACAATGCGTTTAGAATAAGAAAAGGGTCAACCGTGCGCCATTTTGCTGTCACTCTTTCTCGTGCCACCGCTAGACAGAGCGAGAGAGAGAGACATTTGACTAATCTACGGGATAACGAATGAAGTTGGCCGAAAGCCCGACCTATTCTAATCGCACAAAGTGAAACCGGTGACAGTAGCGGCATCTATTAAGGTGATTCTTCACGGTCTGAGGGCCTACAACGAAGTGACAAAATTCGATCGAATATCGTTTGGTCGTATATCCATCTCTACCACACTCTCTATGCGTGCGTCAGAGATGGACGTATGCTCGAACGAATCTTTTTGGGAGTGCCGTGCTTGGTTCCAAAACGCACAACTTATAATTATTTTTTTCATATTTCTTGAATAAAAAGTATTAAATGTGATTTATGGTATTTCGCGACCATGGTTTAATGTTAATGAGACTTTTCCAACAAAGTTGTGTTGTGCATTACGTTGTAAATAGCCGTGCACACCAACTTTAAAGCGTGATAAATAACATGGTTGGGAAATGCCATAACTCACACTTATTTCATACTTTTTATTCGAATATAAACAAAAATCTATGGAAAAAACTATAAGTTGCACGTTTCGAACCGAAACCGTAAAGAATCAACAAAAATTGAGCCAACACTTTAACTAAGCCAAGAGCTCTCCAATTAAAAATATTTAATCATCAATATATTAACCGAAATCACAAGAAAAACCTCCAATGCCCAAAAAAAGCTCCCATTTAAAGATGTAATAATGCATAAATATATGCAAAAACAGTTATTTTTATTATGTAATAGTAGCTTAAAAATAATTGGCACTTTCCCAATGGTGGTGAAATATGCTGTAAATTCCAAAAAAAAAACAACTTCATGTATATGGAAAATCAAATTATTTTAAAACTACTATTAATATCAAACAAAAACTGTAGTTTCATTTGCATATTTCACATTGCTTGTATAAAATTTTTAGCTGAGAGTTGTTTTTTTTGGCATTCATTTCCTTGCAAATCCGAACAACTGGGGGGTTATTCCAGAGAAACAGTCGAAGCGAGACTTCTAATTCTCGAGCTACAAATGTATGGAGTTCGACAGATAAAGCAGGTTTTTACGGTTAAGAAGGCTAATTCGACAGACTGGAAATTGCCCCCCAGATGCTTAGCGCATTCATTGGGCGGTAATACGACCTACGTAGCAAGAAACCTAAATTATGCAATGAATTATAAGTGTATGTGGAATTGAATAATGAATAATTGAGGCGTTATTTACAAAACTAACCAAAGTCTAAAATAAACACTTTAATAAGAGAAATAAAATAAATCATAAGTTATATACAACGTGTAACAGAAAGGTGTAACCATATTTGAAGAGCTTATTCAGTCAATGGTATAGAACAACTTTTACTATGGAGCTAACACTGTATCTCGAATAATAATTTTTACTGTTTCATAGAAAAATGTATGGAAGGGCAGATTTTTTTTTGAGATTCCAGGGTTGGCTCCATAGTAAAAGTTGTTCTATATCATCGACTGAATAAGCTCTTCAAATATGGTTAAACCATTCTGTTACACTTCATGTACTAAAAATGTTATGTAGAATAAATTTTTCTGTTTCTAAAAATAACTATGGACAGAAGCTGTTTTTGTATTTTAAACCTATTTTATCATTAGCCAGCAGTGAAAATGTAAAAAACTGCAGAATTGGACATTGATTGTTTTTTGTTTTCTACACCTCAATTGTTAAAACAAATGATATCGACATAGTTCACAAAAATTCATGGATCACAAGCGTTTCGTAGGAAGGTGGTGCGGTTAACCTAAAGATATGGGTACCTAGCGATAGCGTATATCTAGTAGAATATAATATAAAGGTATATACATACACCAGCGTAGTCACTAAATAACAAGCTAATGTACACTGTATATTATGAAATTAATGATTCCATTTTTAAATCAATATTAAAAATCATGTTTTATTTAAGTTAATAAAAATCTTATTTACAAGCCTATTACCAAAACAATGATAGATTGATATTGTTAAAAAAAAAATCATAAAAACAATAAAACCATTTTGCTAAGCAACTAAGGTATAAAATAAAGATAAAACAATTAAATACACTGACATTTTCGTGTCAGTACATTACGGTTATTGCTGTTTTCAGATATTCGTCTCACAACCAGTACCCTCTGTATAATACATTTTTTACCGATATTGGAGCCAAATGTGCGTGATAAGATTTTTCATAATTAATCATTTTGGAACTGCTTATTTTAATCAACTAATACTGTAAGCACCATTTTAAATATTACATACCTAATTTAATTAATCAAATCTTATTACATAATATAAGTGTGTGCCAATTTTGAATTTGCGTTATAAATTTTTTCGTCACATGTATAGCAGATAAATCCTTGATATTCCAAATGTATATTAAAATATTGGGATTAGAAGTTACCACCCGTCTTTAGATTAAGTAGTAATTTATACAATTCAGTGTATATGGCAACAAATACTACATACCTAGCTTTAATACTGAGTTGACAGAGTTCTGTTGCGATTTTAAAATTACTTGAACAACAAAAGTAATACAAAGATGTCAACCAATATACCGTGTTACGATAAAGTTATTAAAATATTAATTAACTTATATGACACTGACGCATTGACTTATTATTGTCATCGATAGTAATGAAGAAAACGAACAGAGGCGTTTAATATAAAATATGTACTATCGCGGGAAAAATGCGCTGGCCCACTTATCACCCCTCGTTGCAACGGAAATATGCAGTGCCGCATTGACGGCGGCCTGGGCGAGAATTCTACGGCGCCCCCTATCTGTTTCCTAAATTATTCATGTGCAAAAAAGGAAAAAAAATAAGGGAAGGATTATTTCAATCTTCAATCATGACCATTTATTTAACATAATTTAACAAAATTTTACTTTTCTTGCCTTTCTATTAGCAAACTCCTTTATTAAGACACCGAAATCTATGTTTTCTGCTATTTCATTTTCGATTGATAGAGTTGCCAAGTTTGTCAATCTAGATTGAGATAATGTCAAAACTCACGAAGGCGCGAGTGTTGAAATTCTTCCCAAAGTGAAACTAACTTCAAGCTGGGGGCCTGGACTGACCCAACCTGTTTGCAACTACGCTCGCCGCGCCATCCCGTGATCCAAACTGACGAGGGGGCGCTGGCGCCCCTTGATGTCTGGCGCCCTGGGCGGTCGCCCAACCGCGCCCTACCCTAACGCCGCTACTGGAAATATGAGTGAAAATTGGGACAGCGGTTTCCCCGATAAGAAGTTACGTATAAAAATGTAAACTTAGTCACACATATTTGCAAACAACAAAAACTAATGGGTGCGGAAACTCTGGATCGCCATTTTATTATGAATGTATGTACATGTACACTAATATTAATAGTTATACATCGCCATACGATATAATATTTCAGCTACACCGTGGCAGTGTGTTTTAGATTTTATATTTGGGCAAATGGTCCTTACGATGAACAATATTTTACATTATTCGTGGAACAATTAGTAATAGCGTTTCTATGACGTAAATCTCTCCCCGCAAGCATACCTAAGGCGAACTGGAATCAGCCAGAAAAAATAACAGCCACGGTGTAGCAAAAACTCATGATTTAATTCCCCATCATATAAAAATATTTACACATTTCGCTAGTGCTTGAACACCAATACTTGTTACAATTCGAATATTAAAATTCGTGATTATGTTACAAGTCTATAGTTTATAAGGTTTACTTTTATTTTAGTACGTAATTCCTACATAATTTGCGATAACCAAAGCGAACGAAATATCTATCAATAAAACACCTTGGTTCTATCATTGTATAGAAAGAAATTGAATTTGAATCGAATTAATAAAATAACTCCATAATAATCCTAATCGATAGCATTGTAAATGAATTAGTAATTACCTAACTTACTTTTACTTGTTCCCAAGCACGATATAAAAATTTCGAATTCATAAAGCCAATATTGTAATGGCGACTTTCAATTCGTTTGGGCATCATATTAAAACGAGAAAGAGATAAAACGTCAATCGTAAAGGCTGTCAGGGTTAGTCGAATAGTCAATCTGTTATTATTTACAGAGAAATTAATAATCGATTAAAAATACATCGACGAAAAGAGTCAAGACAAATACGTCCGTTAAAAAGACATTAACAATTATTGCAAGCTTAGGGAGATAATATTGAATAAATCACAAAATTAAAAACACTTCCCTTCATCCACGTGTCCACTTACGTACTAAGAGATACCTAAACTGTAAAATAGGTACAAATATAGTCCGCACTATCCAGAAGGCAAAATTGGCACTTAAGACGAAATGCGCTCCCCTCTTGAGGAGTGTTTCCATGAAGGTCGTCGACCTTCCTCTTTCGGGGTTGGCAGCACTGTCTAGTATGGTAATGTTGGTACTTGTGACGTCAACAGGCTGCTATGTGGGGGGGGAGTTGTTCTGTGTAGGGTTGTACGGATGATTCGAGTTACGGAGCACTGTGTACACACTGTCTACCTTACTTAACTTCTCGAAGAACGGAATCAAGTCCAATAGTTCTGAGTCGGTCATGTCGTCGAACCACGACGCGACGGGTACCTGCGGACATACAATTTAACAGTTACACAAGTATAAATTAAACATTTGAAAAAACCCCGACACACTTGAATCGGGCTATAATTTATTTCCTGGGGACGGGCAGTACCCTAGAGACACAGAGGACAGGCAGTTCCCTAGTAACATGTAGGAGGTAATCTCTACCTAGAACATCACACCCGATTTTGAAAATTGTTTCGGTTATAGGATATTTCACATTTTCCCTGAGTGCTAAACTTTATGAACTAAAACTAAACAAATGCGGGCGAAGCCGCGGGCAAAAGCTAGTAGCTAAAAACACTCTCGATCAAGTCACCTTTGAAACAAAAAAAACTAAATCAAAATCGGTTCATCCGTTTGGGAGCTACGATGTCACAAACAGATACACAGATAAACACGTCAAACTTATAGACCCCTCTGTTTGCTTCGGGGGTTAAAAATAGTCTGACAAATGTGACGTTATCAAAGTGCATAAATACCAAACAGCAAAAACATATCGTCACGATATCCCTGAGTGTCTGCTTTGTTTCAGAGTGACCTGTCAATGAGACAGTCAACACTCTTTTCACCGACGATTCTTACGTCCCAACTTGATAGGGGTTGAGCCTTATCGCCGTACTTTGAGCACGAATGCACGCTTTTTAGGGCGTGCAGGTTTACCTCATTGTTTTCCTTCAACTTTCAGCAATCTTAATAATTATCCGAAAAAATAATTATCTTGATAATTGCAAACCCTGATATACGTATTCGCTTTTACATTAGTGCACGCTCGACCAACAAAATTCGAAACCGGGACTCAAGACATTGAAGTAAAAAACGTCACGTGACCCGTGCGTCGTACACTTACAAAATGTCACGTACACAATACGATTTAAAGCTGACATTTCAATGCACACTTTGAGGTGGTCCGGTGCTGAGGCGTTATAATTTGCGACGGTCCTTTATCTGTCTAACGCATGCGTCGATAACTGCTAAACCATCGAAAACCTGCTTATCATCAGACAGATCGTCAAGATCATGAGCCATCAAATGATTTTTGTTTTTGGACTAGGGGCCTCATTGTCTAACTTTAATATCTATCGCTTTCAAAGGCCTCGTGATTGGCTAAAATAGATGTGTGAAGTCATTCCTACCCATTTACGATAGCGATAGATGTTGAGGTTAGACAATACGGCTCCTGACTTAATCCTACCGCGTTATACCCCGACATCATAAATAATGAACCATGTCGTAAGATTATCTAGAAGGTGGAATAAATCTTCGCCAGATCGCATGATAGACACACATTTGAGCTCTATTGTGCTAGCAATTGGCAAGACGATGCCATTTCTGTTACAAAGCGTATCAAACAAAAGTCAATAATATAAAGTTGCTGATAAAATACTTTCGATAACTGCTCGAAAGCACGAAGTTTGCTCCGAAATAATGTCTTCTATACTGCAATATAATTAGCCTAAACTTCGTTTACAAAAGTAATAGAATCACATGGTATATACTTATACGAAATACTAAAACTCATTAAATTGAAATTCATTAAATTAATGAGGCAAGTACGCAATTTCGAGAAGCATCGCTAAAACTGACTTCGACGCCAAACCAAAGATTTCAAAAGAAAAGATAAGCCCTTACCGTAGTATGACAACACCAAAATGTTTTCACCTATAAATGGGTGACGCTCACACGTTTGGAATCAGTGCTCATCTGAACACAGTGATAGTTGAACGCCTTAAGTGCACTTAAAGTTTTGAATTTTTACGACTTTAGTAGTCTGGTCAGTTTGCTGACCGTAGGTCGACAGATTGCGTACACATAAGTGCGCGCGCGTCGGCATTATGTTAACGCACACATTCAAAAACAATGTAATAGATTTTAGGTGCCAGGGCTCATCTAAACTTTTGACATCTTTGCGCCAAAGGCGACGAATTAAAACCCTGACTACCCGCAGCCATTTACTACAACTATATAGACGCTAAGTGCGCACGGGGATTTAGACAGAAAATCGACTACATTTGACATCTTCGGGTACACCAGCAGCGCCGTACCGAATAGGAGTCGAAATAGTTGCCATGACCGAAAACAGTCGGAGCCGATCATTATTATTATTACTTAAATTAATTCCTGTCTCCCAGAGCGATAGTTCGTAAAAATGGAACAGTGCAAAATTAAAACTTTTAAAAATTTCTCGGGTGCAAACTTTTCATAATACGTACTAAGTCCTTGGATTTTCTTGAAAGGATTTCAATCCCGGAAGCAAACCCTACCTCTGACAGATCGCCAGGTCCCGTCAAAAACTGTTTTGTAGTTCCCAGAAAAGAGACAAACATAAAATGGCGGCCAGGGACACTCGCCGCATTATCCGGATGGAATATATAGGAGGTTGACGAGTTGTCCACGATGACCACTCGCCGCAGGTCCCGGCCGAGACTGTTCAAGTCCTTGACGTAGTTCCCAGAAAAGAGACCAACATAAAATGGCGACCAGCGACACTCACCGCATTATCCGGATGGAATATGTAGGAGGCTGGCGAGTTGTCAACAATGACCACTCGCCGCAGGTCCCGCCCGAGACTGTTCAAGTCCTTGACGTAGTTCCCGCGGTGGAACACGCAGCTGTCGCGGAACAGACGCGCGCGGAATACGCCCCACCTGAAATTAGTGTGAGATGGATTAATTCTGGGATGACCCATCGCGCTGGAATGTAATTATCGTCGGTGAAAAGTGGTTGTACTAGTGTGATTTGGACTGACGATCTGAAGAAAGTTGCAGGTGGCGGCTGGATGAGGATGACTGAGGACCGCCAAGAGTGAAATAATATTGGGGAGGCCTATGTCCAGCAGTGGACTAATACGGGCTGATGGATGGATGGACTAGTGTGATCTATGCACGGGGATGGCGTGACACAAATTTTATACGGGCACCGCTGTCGCCACTTTTTGAAATAATGTAGTATTGCCTAGTTAATAAACATACACGATGCACACATAGATTCACCCGTCTTCATACAGCCAAAATAACACCGTATTTCTATGAAACTTAGATGTAAAATACCAAACATGTCATGGCACTGTGCCAAGCTATTATACATAGGAAAGATATACATTGCGGCGTTAATATTCTAACTCAATGTGTGACACTCTTTATAACCTGCAATGGACAAAATATTGTCTAATTTCAACGATACTCTACGCTACGATATAAATATTTCATGGTAAGGTTGAAATTTTATTTACCGCAAGGTTTATTCTGAAAATATCGCAGTAAATACATGTTTAAATTACTTACGAGTGAAATGAAATTCCTTTGGATGTCTTATTTGCGTTATTTAAAAAGTTAGAACAATTTGCCACGCTACAATACACCATTTTTACAATATGTTTGTTCTAACGCGTTCGGTTGAGAAATGAGAGGCCCACGGGTTATGTCTTGTAGTATTGATCAAATCGGTGCGTCGCACTCACGGCTTTCATGGCATTTCTATTCCTTATTAATAGTTCTGTGGTTGTGAGGCATTTCGTCACATTAATGTCCACGGTTTGAATTCGGAGGCATTTGCAGAAACGCTACGGGTTGAATTTTCTTGAAGTGTACATTGTTCACCGAGGGAAGAAAGGGGAAGATTACCAAAAGCCTCGGGCCTCAATACACACGGGTTGGGAATCGCACTTTCTCCCGAGTGATACATAGTGCTTTATACTACACCTGCGAGGAAATAGTATAAATTTTACTTTTAATCAAGATACAATAAAAGAAACCGACTGAGTCGCGTGCGATTGTCATTTTTAATTGCCTTCTTATTTTTTATTATGTACAGGAAAAGCAAGTGGCCAGTATCATTTTTCGAGTTTTATGTAAGAGTTCGCAAAATAATACTGGCCACTTGCTGATTCTTTATGTTATTTAAAAAAAAAACAGCACGTCATCAATAGATTTGCATATACTTTTTCAGCCCGCTCGAGCACGTTAACAATGGATTTTCATACACTTTTTCCGCCCGCATATTTGTATGACAGTAATGACGTATTTTCTGCATCGTTTTCAAAAAAGTAAGAAGGTACTTTCCGAGCAGGTGTAATATAAAAACATCTTTCTATGGCCAGACTGAGCTTGATAATTGTCACCGTGTTCGTAAATAAACAAGCCGCCCGTTCTGTACATCATAATAAAGATAAGCTGACCATGTTACATGTTAGAAAGGAATGTAAATAGACGAGGGAAATCGGAACAATAGGGCATAGCCAGGCACATTACAGACGCACTCGGTACATGACAAGTTATGAATCACAATTAAATTATAAGGAAAACCGTATAACGATAGCAGGGCGTCAAATGACCACAGTTTTTACCTACAAAGGAACTGGGCAGGGGTTAGAGGTTGTATCATGCATTTGAATTTAGAGGTTGTTTGTTCGATAATTTGTATTTTTGGCACTGCGTAGTTTTGTTTAGTCATATAATTAATTATTATATTATGTCCTTGATTAGTATCATCAAGGTTACTTTATGAATATGTGTTATCGTTTCTGGTCGCTAAGGGGCGCTGCAGTATTAATCATGTCTTTGAATATCTTCGGATACGGATATGATATTCAAAATAATACTCTTATTTTAAACCAAGCAAGCTAAAACAATTGAGTTAAAACAAAATGGTAGCCAAAAGTTATTGTGGCCCGACTGGGCTGATTTATACCGGGTGTAAATAGACTGCTACCTTTAAATGAAACTACATATTTTACCGATCATACTGAACCACTTTTCCAAAGAAACATACCCGCGCAAACCATTAGTTTGGGAAATATTTGGGTTTAAAACAAAAATACTTGAACCCTAACGCACCGAGATACGGGGTTTTTTTAAGGCAGCGTCATCCGTGAAACAGCTGTTCACGCATAGCGTTCCAAAATAGACCTTCTTCGTGTGAGAGTCTTCAAGTTACAGCATCTTTTTTCTCTGAAGGTTTGCGCGGGTATTTTTTTTCGGAGACTTGTTCAGTATGATCAGTAGTGTGTGTGGTTTTATTTCAAGGTCGCAAGTCTATTAACATCCTGTATAATTATATTTTAGAGGTCATAGCTTATAAATGTAGAATTGCATTTTTCACCAAATTTCAAGAATCCCCTTCCCTCTCCCCCAATTTATTGTTGTAAAATTCACCCCGCAAATTAAGTTTATCTACTCCCATACTGCAATAAGGTAATTACAACATCAAAAGCGGTTTCATAACTGCGCTGCGATTGGCCAGATTTATTATAACACGGCTAGAGAACCAATCACAAGTGATAACGGTTTGTCTTAATTTGTTAAGCTACGCCCTCTCTCTTCTCGGTTCTGATTTGTCTCGATTACTAATTCCATGGGCTCTGGTATCATGCCGAGTATCACTACAATATGAGTGTTCTTTTTCTCATTTGCGTTTTTGATGATCGTAGATAAAATATTGTGTGCAACTGGACATAATTAGACATTGGGACACTCGTGCAAGTCTATTACGAAACGAACGAACGTAAACAAGCACACGTGTCCCAATATCTAACATTATGTCACAGTTACACAAAATACTATTGTAAGGCTGTAAGCGGAGTTGGAGCCGATCGCTAGACGTTGGATTGGGTGTAAGATTTTCTTTAAAAAAAATTGTTGAGTGAGCGATACCAAAGAGACAAACAAAAACAAAACAATCATCTGTCACTTGGTTGAAATATGGCCGCGAGCAAGCCATCATAAAAAATACATGAGAAATTATTCACCCATATTGTACCGGCAGCGCGCGGCTTAGTAACGGCAGCGCGTGAAAACAACTTTACGACTCACCTGTCTAACAGATCAGCGACGGGGTCAGCATACTTGGCCAAGGAAGCGGTGAAGAGCACACACTCGTACAGCTCCCCGCACCGTCGCAGGAACTCGTCCACGTGAGGTCGCTTCAGGACGTAGACTTGGTGCACCGCGCCGTCTATCTCGACGGGGACCACAAAGTCTGCGTTGTTTATCGGCTGGAACAGAAGAGATAGACGATGTTAGACTATGCTGTGCACAGGCAAGCATACACAGCCTGTTTAGTTCGTTTTCTTAAATAGTTTACGGTACACCCTCCCACGCGCTATTTTGGATACCATGTGGAAACGAAACGACGACGAATTACGAAAAAAAAAAATGTGCTGCGTGTGCGGGTTGGCCGCGTGTGGGCCGACACTGCTTTGCTGCAAAATATCAGCATGTACGATTTGCGATTATAATATGTTTGGGAGACGCAAAGTATTACTTAAGTCTCTATATCCGTTGTGTTAAGTTAGATTCACAAATGGCTATGTTGGGGTTGCGAAGTGGAAAATTGATGTTGACTAGACTATCTTTGTCTATCCTCGTTGGAGGTAAAAAAAATATCAAATCAGGGACTGATTTTGCGGTTTCAAGTAGTGACGCAGTAACAGAGAATCTTAATTGAATACGGTTCTAAGCCCTTAAAAAACAGTGTGAATCCGTTTACAGTAAAGTGTTGTTTAAAATCTCGCATAAAACTCCAGTATAGCTAGCACGGCTAATATTGTATCATCTGTTATCTTTTTCTTACTTTGAAACCTTACACTACTAACCTTCATTATGTTTTGCTATAAATTTAAAGCAGGTATGTATTTTTCTTGGTCTTTGAAGTATTCAAATTGTATAAATGTAAAATCGTGTTTGGCATAAGTTGAAACAATTATTTATATTTAAGGCTGTGGTTTTTGTAATAAAAATAATAACAAAATAAATTAATTAAAAGTGGAAACAATAAGGGTTTACGTCGTACAGTAACATTGTAGCAAAGAAATGACATAAAATAGCCGATACAGTCTATATTCACTATATCGCGTCGAAGGAACAGTTTTTAATGAATTGAGATAAATCAAAGAGTTAATCGTTTTTTTAATGAACGGAACCTTCTTATTATTTGACAAATTTAAATAATCATTGTCAACAAAACATTCAACTATAGTAGTTTTTTTGTTTGCGTTGTAGCCAAGAAAAGACCGAAGAAAAAGACTCCCAAAATGTTCGAGTTTCGATAGATAAAATGCCTATGAAAGACTTACAAAACAATTATTTTTTCCTGCCCCCTTATTGCCACTTTCTAAGGATCGAGGAAGAAAAGCACGGAGGCCCAAGAAAGAGTAACCGCCATAAAGACCAAAAATTCAAAATTCGCTACGCAATTTCTCCGGAGAGATACAGGCTCTTTCGATATGCATGCTACCTATGCAAAAATAGAGCTCTTTGACAAAGCAAGGAAGGCCGTCCAGTCATGCCATGCATGAAGAATTTGTGTAAGAATAGAAAAAAACTCTTTGTGTGCGTCCTTAGAATCATGAAATCGCTAATGTTCGTGCGACAGGCCATAATGCTACGAGTGAGAATAATCAGGAAATCCCATTAATATGTTAAGTATTGTTAAGTGTATTCCGTTTTGACGTATGACCTATATCTATGCATATATTTCCATATAATATGCACGCGTGTATGTCATGTTATGACTCTTATGACCTGACTTAAAATATTGTCGAAGACACATTTTGCATTACATTATCCTAATTTTCGGTTTGTTATGGATAATCTGTGAGAGTATATCGTGGGACAGATCAACAAAAACACGATTTTTCTAGCAATTACGTATTAGGAATGCGGAAAATGTTTGTCAAAACAAGAGGACATCTAATTAAAAGCACATCAAGCTATTCTAAAGCTAACTTTAATCGAGTTATTTGGACTAACCTATTATAGACTTTGGCAAAACTCTTATCGCCTTTGCAATAAAGCAGATTGTCAAGTGGGTTGCACGCCAAAAATTCGTTGTTAGATAGTAACACTGATACCCAATGAAGTGCCCAAATCGGACCAGGGTCGTGCCCTTGACATGTGTGTAACAATCAACAAATATGACTACAATGTCCGTCCGAACTCCGACCACACATACGGCGCGATATATTTTAGGTACATTTTTGAAACAGCTGCGTGTATGGGTTTCGTACGCATGCTAAGTATTGGCTAATTTTAAATTACGGGGGCGATTGAACTAAAATTCAGAATGTAGAATGGTAATACACAAAACGTAAAGAAACGCAAGTTGCTGATGCATTTGTCGCAGGATGATAGGAAAAAACGTAATTTGCCTAAGTTCCCGGAACTTTACTAAGGTCTAGCACACAGGTCTACCGTAGGATTTCTTAATTGTCATGAAAAATAACTACGAAGGTTATTTACGGCGGTCGCCTTCTAACGTAAACTGACCTCCCGGCTCCCTCCTGCGGTGAAAGATTTCTGGGTCACTTTTATGCTATGGTACTATAGTGGGTCTGGAGTTCGGCCAAAATGCCAAGATTATAGCCTAAAAACAGTAAAAACCTCATCCAAACGCTATCTGCCGGACCTTACGATACCGGACCGGAGCTAAGTTACGATCTTTGCTGATTTCAACTAACAATTTGACGAAGTTAAGATATAAATTTACACGGTCACTATAAACATTATTAAGAGTACGGGACTCACCGTGTTTGGTTTTTATATTTTCCCGAATTTTCGGCAGAGTTTCCAGTCATCCCGCGACCATGGCAGATGTAACTCTGCCGAAAATTCGGGAAAATATAAAAACCAAACCCGAGTCCCGTGCTCCTAATAAATTTGACGAAGTTCGCAAATTTTAGATCATATCTCACGCCACCTTAGAGCATGTAGTACCAACACGCCGCCATTGACCACGCTAAATAAGCAACTCCATGTGTGTCGGTACAAATATCAACGGAAACGACATTGAAATAATGTTTATTTCAGCGTGCCTTGAAAAGTGGCTGTTACGACAACCACTGCGTCTCCGGCTAGCGCAAAATAAGAGAAAATAATACTTTTCACATGGACGCCATTAACGGAAAAAAAATTTTTAACTTCAATTTTTTAGATCTAAAAATTTCCTATAATTTGGTAAAATAATAATTAAAATCGCTTTAGGCGTTTGGAAGGAGTAAGATAATTCTTGTGTTAATCATGTGAAACCTTCGATGACTTTCGATTTTTTTTGTCAAAACTTACAATATAAAAACAGTTTATGAAACTTAAAATCTATTTTTGACTCCATAATGCCTATCATATATTTTTATGAAAGTTTTTGGACCACCCGTGTGGGAGGAGTAGGCCTTCAAAGATCCAAATTGCAGTTGGCGTATCCATTCGTCTTAATATAATAAAATATTAGCTGTTGACCATAGATTGAATTGCAATACAATTATATAGAAATGAAACTGACTTACGAGGTAAAAATTTAAAACAAATTCATACCATAAACTTTTCAGCACCTAATTCCATTTCAGCTCTATCTAAACAAAGGTTATTTCTATAAAAAGACGGGAAGCCAATCAATAAACACTAGTCAAAGTTCATACATCCAGGCCATCCCGTTCAATAACAGGTCCCGGTTAAAAATAACCAGGTATTAATTCACCTGTGTAACTGTACCCGTGTCAGATTAGGCGAAATAGAGTTACAGAAATAACTACTCGACTAGTTGGGCGAAAATAAACCCTACTGGCTTAAGGCGGTACCAAAAAAAATGGGGTTTTTTCGAATCCATTTACTCCACTATACCGTCATCTACGTATTTCATTTTTGGGTAAATGTTTATTGAGTATTTGATTAAGATTCTCACTGAAGGAAAACGCGATTGGATGAAATTTTCTCGATAGAATTTGATTCCGAAAAGACCTCTAAGTTGTTTTATTTTTTCCTGTCATTCTGAAATTCTAACTAATTTCATTGTGAAATTGCATTCAAAATGTGGATATTATGTATTTGTAAAGTCTCCTTGAAAATATTTTTGACAAAATGGCTTAGTATATTTTATATTAATAAAAAACCGACTTTTTGCTACTTTTGCACGAATCTGTCCCACTCGCACTGAGGGTTTTTTCGCATATGGAGTAACAGGGACGCTAAAACTTTTACATATCGCCTTAACCACATAACTTAACCTTAGATTAGGTAATATAGGACGAGTTACCGGTGTTTTCGATTTGTTTTAGGGTCCGTCTTCAAAGAGAAACCGTATTAACTTTTTTAGAGCAGTTGTCAGATTTCTTTCTTTACTACATCCATTACTACGCACTATACAACAGGGACGGACAAAATGGACAATTTCTACATTAGGAGTACACGATTAAATTTATCAATTTATTTATTAAGGCTCTTTTCTGACCTAAATAATCCATTCGATGTCTAAAATTAATAAAAATTTAAATAATTTTCATTTCAGCGCACATTGCAAAGTGGCCGTTACGACGCGACTCCGGATATAAAATAGTAAAAAAAAATTCCGAATATTTTGCACTTGTATAATATTTTAGTTATTAAATTATTTAACCATTTGTGTATTGTTCTAAAATAAATAACTTCAATTTGAGGTGTAGAAAAATAATTGATTTGTGGAACTTCAAGTTAGTTGGAGATCAGTACTGTATTCTTAATTTATTTTAATTTCCAGTGACGATTTAAAAGGAAGTTAAAATAAACGGCTAACCACAGTATTTTGCTGGGGGACGCGCCTTAAACATGCTGGTTAACATTGTTATACAACTACCTGTTATTAAACGATTTTATCACTTATGAGGGCGTAATAAGAACCAACATTGTGTAGATGGAGGTCTGGTCAACCGCATATATGTAATAAAATAATATAACAAAATGAATGTATTTTCTTCGACAGACCCCACATTGTGGGTTTGCGTATCAGGAGTGGTTTATATGGGTTGTAATTAACTGACCGTCAAAAAGTACAAAAATCAGCATCAAAATTACTAAATTGGCATCAAAAATAAATATCAAAAATAATATGTTGAAACCTTACCAACCTATAATGAACAGAAAATCACTTGTACAATCCCACAAATTTATTTAATACTTCCTGACCGGTTTCGCCTTTATGGCAGTATCAAAGGAATTATTAGAAAGTATTAAATAAAGTGGGATAGTAAAAGTGATTTTCTGTTCATTGTGTATTGCAAGTTCCACCAGGTGCCAACAATCAACAGTATAAACATTCTAACCTAACCTAGTCGGTGCCAACTTAGTAATTTAGCTGCTCATCTAGTACTTTTTAGATGGTTAACCTATTATTGTCCTTTTTATAGATACCTAGATTTTTTACATTATTATCACTCTCGGTGTAGCTTGAAAGGTTTCCAAGCTGCATTCAGATTTTACGCAGAAAGTTAGGGATCAATAGGTTTCCGTGAACCTCTGAGCGAAGTTTGTAAATCAATTAGCTGCAGTTCCTAGTAAAGAGGAAGTTTCAGGACAATATTGGATGAAACTGGATTGAGTTTAAAGCCAGACTAGGATGAAGTCAACTTTATTAAGAGCTTGTATAATTAAAACAGAACAGAAATTGCCAAACTGAGCTGTCGAGACACTTTGGTACAGTGGAGATCACGTCGAATTAAGAGGTGCTTATCCCAATTAGTGTATTTTCTGATTCATTTTAAACCATGAAACTGTTATATTTATTGTCTGAAAAAAATATATATAACTTAGATGAATTCTTTCTTCGCTCGATAGAAAAAAAACTGAAACTTGGTCGATTTATCAAATCGTAGGAAAATTACAGAAAATTAAGGAAAATGTAATGTATTAAGTACTTTTGCGGACAGTTTTCTGAGAATTTTTTTCAGGAGAAAAACGTGTTTTTTAAGAGCGCGCGATGTTTCGGTTATCGTAACAGCCACGGCTCAGAGCGCGCTATTTTAAACTATAATAAAAGATCATAGAGTTCAGTTCTACTTGATGCAAAATGAGGTGCTGAATTTCAGGGATAACGTGCCCTTAAGGCGATATTTTGTGGTATATGCATTTTGAATATATAATCTAGGATTTTGTTTTTAGTAAACATGTTGAGACGAATTTTCCTCGGCAGAAATGGTTGCTGAAATGAGGTCTTCAAATAAACTTTTTCTCCTCGTTTGAAAATAGGAACCGTGTACAAAACTCAAACATACTTTATTAGATGGGTTTCAACTTTCAACAATATCTAGAATTTTGATTTTGAAAATTTGCTATTTTAGTTTTTTTATCAAAATATAACACTAACGTTTTTTTCCTTTGATACATTCAAGTAGATACGTACCTTTTCTATACAAATTACAAATTTATTTATTTATCATAAGTGGGTACAAGATTATACAAGATATATCATCGTAGTGACCCTGGTCAATATATAGGATATAAGGAGTGTTGATAAAATAATCACCAAGCCGAAAACGGGCAAAGATGCAATAATGCATAGACTACAGCTTTCCATCAGCTACGATCCTGACACACCTCTTTTGCTTCTTCCAAATCCATCAATCTAGTCATACAAGCTCTTCTATTCCGGGTACTTTTGACATTGCCCTTCTTCAATATGTCGCCAATTTGGTCAGCATACGTTCGTCGAGGGCGGCCTGTTCCAGCTCTACCTTCTAACTACCTTCTATTCTAGTCACTACATCTTCTTTCAGACCGTAGCGATCCCTTAAAACATATTTATGTATATATAAATAAATACTACAAAATTTCTCATTATAAGGCTAAAAAATAACATCGTGTCCGAATCAGGACGAGATATCATTTAAATATTGTATTATTGATTAATTAGAGACAAAATTCTCAGTGGCATGTTCTCTCGACACTAATCGTTACAACAAACAGTGCTCGTGAGATCAGAGATGCCATGTTTACGAAGGTCTACGACAAATTCCACTGGTCGTTGGACAAATATTTGAATTGTATCTGCTAAACTGATGCTGCAAGGGCGAGCAAACAAAGAAAACGGATGATTAACCGAGCTCGATCTAAGCTCGGTTAAAAAGTCGGGAGATGTCGTGGGACACCCGGTTAGAACGAAGTTCCTTTCAATACTGACGGACGCGCAAGGCAAGCCGCGTCGATCACCACACCCCGTACTATGAAACGCGGTAACAAGCGTTAGCGATAAATAAATATATGGAAAGCGATACAGCAAAACGTTACACGTAAACTGCTACACTTTTTTCCGCCTAGCTTTCATTCGCCAAACGTCTGGAATATAACGTACGATAGGGAAGTTTGTTCCAAAAAAGTTTACAACCCTCCTAATTTGAATACAACAAAACAATAGTAAAATAATAGACTGCAGTCCAGATCGTAGCTCGGGTCTGTGAACAAGTTCCCGTGCTGTTCCAAACTCAAAAAGGGTAATAAAATAGATATAAACAACACACCAAAGTGTTAATAACAACCAGGGACCTCATTATCTAGCTATCGCTTTCAAAGGTATCACATAATTTCTAGCCAATCACGATCTCTTTGAAAGCAGTAACGATAGATGTTGAAGTTAGATGATAATAATAATGGCCTCAGGAGGACAGCAATAAAGTACAGCTTTGCCAATAGATGGATGGATGGATTGCCAATTTCACCATAAAAGCTAATGGCTATATTTTCTTAATTGATTTTGGGATGCGTGGAAGGAGCCGTGGATACAACCACTACCACTGATTACTACGAATAAGCCTTCACAGTTAGATCCAACTAACTGACATTATGCTTTTCACTTATACTGGTGGTGTGGTTCGGCCGCGACTTGTCACCAGCCTCATGACGAAACCGAGACGCCAAGCGACTCGTCAAGTTCCGGAATGTCACGAGAAGCTGTACCGGAAGTTGCGTAATATCAGTCATTCGTTCATATCACAATTTCGTAGATTTTGCGGAGATCACTGGACTAATTGATTCACGCATCGCCTACTTCGCCTACTCGCACGCTACGTCCTAATGCCTAGTTCACACGGGTAGAGTAACTGGTAAAGTACCAGGGATAAGAACATTACTCTAGGTGGCTCTGTCGGAAAAATTACCAACTCGATTCGTGATGGTTGAAATTTCGAACAAAACTATATTAAAATAAAGTTCTTATCAGCCTGCACTGCAACATGGCTGTTTGCGACTGACAAGTGCGAAAATAGTGTGTTTTTAATTAATTTTATGTAGAATAAAAGGAATTTCCAAGAACTGAGAAAACCATAACATTTTATACTATTTTGTCTAGAAGTTTATAAATGTTTGTACTGTTTCGATGAAAACTGCAGCAGTTATATTGTTAAAAGTGGACAAAAAATCGAGAAATAAGGGTAAACATGGAATTTTCTTGCTTCACTTCTGTATATCAAAATGAAATTCAGGAAAAACCACATCACTATTTGTATCATGTAGATTACTATGTATTTTTTCTTCTATTAAAAAATGCTATAGTTATCGTATAAAATGGTTACAAAGTTACTCAGTTCAAAGTCGTTGGCATTGGGAGAAGCCTTAATGTAAACAGTTCTTTTCAAAATAGTAGTAAAGATGTACATAAATTATTGTAAATATAGTAGGTAGGAGAGTAGAGCAAGTGGTAAAAGTAGTCGGCTAAATAGCACGCTAGTTACTCTACTTGTAACTAGCCCAAATGTAAAGCCTGCTTAAGTCTCATCGATGCTTCCATCACGCGCGGAAGTGGCCAGTGTCGATTCGGTGGAACACGAATTAACTTATTTTACAGGAATAACCTTATCTTTGTCTTTTCGCTAGAGGAAGAAAAAGACAGAACGCTTAAAGTAAGTTTAGTCCTGTCAAATACGAGTAAGTTAAATCGTGTTACACCGAATCGACACTGTTGTATATTAAATAAGAGTTCTTTAAAAAGGTTTATCCCAGGTTTTGCGTGATTGGTCTGTGACGAAATAGTGTTTAGTAGTGATATTTCTTTTCGAGTTAGAGAAATGGTGAAATTATCATATTCTTGGTTTATAAATTTACAAAAATCAGATTCTAGTCCAAACAAGGAACTACGATTAACCTTTATATAACTCATTCAGGATTGCTAGAATCAGCGCATATTTGACGAACAATGGTCATAAAACTAAAACAATGCTTCAGTACACGCGCACTACCCGTACAATGGCAAATACTTTATTATCTTTTGATAGAGGCGATTATTGGTTAGCTCAATAGCCTAATTGTCTTGGACGTGTAGTACTTATCTATATTTTATAGGACATGCAACAATGACGAATGTCCTAAGCATTGCTTTTGAATCCTCAAGTCTACTTGTGATTACGTTTTGTACAGTTGTACCGACTTGTACCAGGTTTTAGGTTTGGACTATATGCATCCGTTTCGGTCCCGGATGAAAGGAACAAACCAATACGAGGAAGCAGAATCAACTGAAGGTGAGGTGAATACAGCCTGTTACACTTCCTCGCATAAATTTGACCCTTTCGTTCGGACGGAACCGAAGTCAGAGTCTTACCGCTCATTTACACTCTCGCGAGACTTGTAGTAATGAAGGGGACCAAGCTTAAGAGGCTATGCGAATTTAAATTTTGTGACTGTCACTCCAAGCGAAAAATCGCGCAGTGCGAGAGGGGCGGATTCAGGGCAAAAAGGAAAAAAGTTGTTATTATATTTTTATTAAAAAAACTAAAATAGCTAGCAAAATTTCAAATATCAAATCTCTAGATATTGTTGAAACACACATAATAAAATATGTTTGAGTTCTGTATATGGTTCCTATTCGTCAAACGAGGAGAAAAAGTGTGTTTAAAGACCTCATTTCAATAAATATTTCTATCGAGGAAAATGTATCCAAGCATGTTTTCCAATTTCAAAACCCTAGATTATAATTATAGTCAAAATGCATATACCAGAAATTTATTAAAATTTTCCGTGTATTTCATGAAATACACAGAAAAGAAACACCCGTATTTTTTTCGCATATCGCCTTAAGTAAAGTAGATGGACGCTATTGCATTTCGCTTTACTCATATAGATTTATCGATTTCATGGCAAGGGCCTCACGAGAGTGTAAATGTAGTATAAAAGTTACATCGACGTCCCTCATTAGCAACATAACGAGTAAGAGATTGTAAACACCAATTAAAAATACACCTTATTGCGCACAATTCTAAACTAAAAATAGAATGACAAGCAGAGAACTCGTGCTATTCTACTCATGAAATACGGAACAAAAGATGATAGAACTGCATTCGACCAAAGTTAATAGATGTAGAATTTTTCCGCAATTAAGACGAGGTGCTACCATGCATATCGACATGACAACGAAAACCCTTTTAAACGGTCAGATAATAGAGACGAATTGATAAAAAAAAAACATGAAATTACATTATTATGCAGGTAATTCGTACTTTTATGGAGTAGTAAACTTAAAGAGAGTGTTCGATTTTGCATTCAAAACAATGGTATAGCCAGCATGTACTGTACAGTTTCCGAAAAAAAAAAAACGGTAGGTGTCGCTCAAAGTTCTAAGATCTCTGCAACGAATATTCTTCAAGATGCAGTTTGCAATTTATTTATTTTATTAATAAAATAACATTTAAACAATAGGTCCTTACAGATTCATGAGTTCATAGTTCCTGTTCCATTATTTGTTTTTTGTTTGAAAGTTGATTTCAAGGTTTTACATCTAAGTATTAAATTTTGTTTTTATTATCAGTTTGATAACCAAAATTAAAATTTCAAAAACAGTTTTTTTTTTAAATACGGGTGTTTCTTTTCTGTGTATTTCATGAAATACACAGAAAAGAAACACCCGTATTTTTTTCGCATATCGCCTTAATTGGCTCCGCTGTCCGTCTTTCTCTCCGTATGTCACGGGTCTCTAGCTCTTAGGCGGAATGAGATAGAAACCTGAAATTTTTATATGTTGTGTAAAATGTTGACCCAAAATCGAATTTTGAATTTAAAATGTAATTAAATTATTTTTCAGGCGCCTGGAAGCCATACATGAGAAAAGAGCGGAAAAAAAATATTTTTTTCTTGTCCTATCAATGTTTTTTTCTTGCCTAGAGCTCATTAAGTAGAGTATAGATATATTTTATATATTTTTTATATTAAATAATAAACAAATGGGGGGCTATCAAAGTTGCCATTTTTAGACCAGTTTTGTAACGGGGTCTATCTCAAAAGGCCAAAGCAGTTGGGAAATTTTATATTTCTGTACATTATGCTTGTATTTAAACAACCAATACTAAAAACACTTATTTATAATGTAGTTTTAGGGTTACATCCCTGAATACTCAACCATCTTAATTTTGCAGTTTTTATGTCTGACAGAATTAGAGCATTACCTAAAATTAAATAAATATCTAGTTGGAAATAACTGGTCATATGTATGGAGCCCAAAAAGAGCGGGGCCCGACTCGCACTTGGCCGGTTTTTCATTTTTGTAGTTCAGAACCTATGACATAACTACGCAGGTACCAATATATATAATACGTCAGGGAAAAGTCTTTTCATATTTTGTATGTATAAACTTGTAACAAAGTATCTTTGGCTGTACTATTTTGTATCTGACTGGTTTTGATGATATTAAAAAGGTTACATTTCAAAAAAAGAAACAAATTAGAAAAAGGTTGTTTCGAAAGAAATTCGATACATTTAAAATTTTATCACAAAAAAGGAAAAAATGCAACGAAAGCCGCGAAAAAATTTTGTGACGTTTATGGATTTAATGCAGTGTCAGTAAGAGAGTAAGAGTAGCACAAAGTTGAATTTTCAATGCGGGAATTTTGATGTCAAAGATGTACTTCGCTCTGGTCACTCTGTTACGGATAAAATTAACGCCATTTTTGAAAAAGTGGAGCAAGATATATCGGTAGTTACGACATAGTTGAAGAACTGGGAATTGACCACAAAACAGTTTTGACCCATAGCAAAAAAGATAGGTACACAAAAAAGCTCGATATTTGGGTGCCACACAAGCTCACTGAAATAAACCTTAAACCGTATTCTTATTCGCGATTCTTTATTGAGTCGTAATGAAACCGAACCGTTTTTGAAGAGATTGATAACTGGTGATAAAAAGTGGATCACGTACGGAAAGAACGTGCGAAAAAGGTCGTGGTCAAATGTTGGTCAGGCTTCACAGACTGGCAAAACCCGGGTTAGCTCGCAATAATGTAGTGCTGTGTGTATGATGGGATTGGAAGGGCATTGTTCATAATGAGCTTTTACCGCTGGGCAGGACCATCGATTTGGATCTCTACTGCCAACAACTGATGAGATTAAAGCAAGAAGTTGAGAGAAAGCGGCCGGAATTGATCAATAGAAAGGGTGTGGTCTGGCATCACGATAAGGCTAGAACACATACAGTTTAGCCACTCAGCAAAACTTAAAGAGAGTTTGGCTGGGAGATGTTAATGCATCCGCCATATACCTTCAAATTTCCACCTGTTTTGGTCTCTTCAGAATTCTTTAGGCAGAGTCAGGTTAACATCAAGAGAGGACTGCCGAAACTACTTGTTGGGGTTTTTTGTTAAGGCGCTCTTATTCCAAGAAGAGTGACTCTCTGTCGTTTTCTTTACGTGTAAGGAGTAAAGAAAATAACCACACTTTTGTACTTTTTCGTTGTTTTTATCGGTTTTTAAATTGTTTAAAAATAAGGGATATGTTTATTAAAACGACGTAGAAAATTTAAAGAGCAATATTACCAGATATGTTTCGTTAATAAAAGAGTGGAATTATGGAAATGGCATGATTTGAAAGGTCCTATTACATGTTGTGTTCGTGAATTATTTCTATCGAGCAAAGTTTATCTGATCGTGTAACACATGCGTGGAAGACCTAGATAAAGGTTCGAACTATATTGTGTATTTTTTTTTGAAGTTTTAGACGATATTTGACAGTTCTATTTGACTTTGAAATTACTGATTTTGGGATAAGAGCGCCTTAAGAAATCGCAAAATTTCTACAGCAACGGGATCATGTCACCACTACCTACAACTACAAGATGGCAGAAAGTCATCGAACAAAATGGCTCATTTATACTACACACACCGGCACAATTAGCGGACCAGAAAAAAAGTATTCATTATCGTAATTGGGACAAGAACCAATGGGGACGGGTACTTTTCACTGATGGGTGCAGGATGCTTTTAAACAAGATCGATGGAAGACAGCGATTATGGAGACGCAAAGGATAATGCAGAAGAGATGGCAGAGCTTGTCCCAAGGCAAAATTGATAACATAATTCTCAGCCTGTCCAGACAGATGGAAACGTTAGTCAGAGCACGAGGGGAACACTCGTTATAAGTAATTCATTCATTTAATGTTAAATCTCTATATTCTTAAATTTTCAACAGTGTTTGTGTTATCACAAAATAAAGAAAAAGTGCACTTTGTTTTAATTTTGATTATTTGTAATAAATTTAATTTAGACTTCGTAAATTTGATGTTAAAAGATGCCAAGTGGTTTGTTACTTCATGTTTGATTATTATTTTGTTCAATATTGAATTCATTATTTTATACTCTGAATCCTTTTTTTTCTGTTCCGCTAATGAGCGTTTTTATCGTTGTTTTTTTTTCTTAGTTCATAGCTTTCCTCCAGATGTCGCTGACCATGTCACCATAGATAAAATGTGTTTCGTATGAGGTTTCGTAGCAATCAATGTCAAAGTGGTTTTACGTTTATTTGGAATCTATGCAAACTTTGTCCTTGATTCTGTTGCTAAAGATACGACAGTGCCATCTAGGAATCTTATTTAACACTAAATTTGACACAAGGAAAAACGCTCATTGTGCCGGTGTGTGTATATTTAAATGTAAATAAACTTTGAAAAAAAATGTCTTGAGTTTTCTTATAAAATGCGAAGATACTTTTTCCCCATCCTAATACGAGTAGTAGTTGTTTGTCAAAGTAAGAACATTGAATTTATATTTTAATTTGATACGTAATTTCTGATTTAACTTTTTGAAAGTACGACTAGCTCTTATCACCAGGCAATAAAATGCTGATCAAGTACTGATAGCACAAAAAAATATATTAATATTAAAAATTTTTTAAAAATCGTGTCTGTATTTATTGTATTGTACTGAGGCAATAAACTTCAACTTTTTGAATTTTTGTCTGTCTGTCTGTCTGAATGTTCCGTTTTAACTCGAGAACTACTCAACGGATTTGGATGAGTTTTTCTTTGTTATCCTAGTTAATATATAGTGACCCTAGTCAATATATAGGTTATAAGGGTGTTGATAAAATAATCGTCAAGCCGAAAACTGACGATAATTGAAAGCCCACGCGGACGAAGTCGCGGGCTATATATCTAATATTATATAATAATATTAAATGGTATATAATATTTAAATGACATTCGCTTGCATTGTACTGTGCACTAATCTCAACTACACACACAAGGTTATCAAAATCTATGTTCAGTGATAAAAGATAAAAAGCTATATCAGTGCCACAAAGAATAAACAATATAATGAATTAAATTTATTATGAGTTCATATATGCCATATTTTCTTTGGAATTAGCTTTCCTGCGGGTTGCGTGTATGCCGTCGTCATTTTGTAGAATCTGGCAAAAAGTATGAAATCGAAAACCATTCACCAAAATTACACAAATAGGTGCGACGACGAACGGAGCCAAGCAGAGCAAGGAGAGCAAGTAGAGCAGCGTTAGTTTACATTTGGGAGCCGAGCGAAGCAGAGCGGAGTGAGACGACCATCAGTAAGGCTACATGCCTAGGCACATTGTAAAATGCCGAATTCTAAAATATGACGACGACAGACAGGGTAGACAGAAAGGAGCGGTTGCTCTAGGCGCCTGGTGGCAAGAGCGACAAAATACGAATGACAATAAAAATAATCTTGCTCTAACCTGATACTCTGTAATCCGTGAAAAAATTACATTTTCACTTCAAATGCTCGTAAAGTTCTTGTTTAAGCGGTATAAAATTGAATTTTATATACTTGGGCATAAAGTAGTTTTCTTCTAAAACTATTGGCAATAGACCATACAGCCAGTACACTGTACAACTTCATAGACAAACTTTTTGAAACTCAATAATGTTCGCGCTGGAATTCTATCATATTAGCGCAAACTGATAGGACAGAAGCTTCAGATAATGGTCAAGAATTATATTATATACAGTGACATTAAAGGGAGTTAAAATAAAATAAATAAACAGACATGCATGTCTGCTTGTTTTATTTAGGTTCTTTAGACATGGCTGTATGGTGCCCTTTGCCTTCCCACTTCTCCGCGAGAAAATAAAAAAAAAACTGGTGTGGCGGGAAAAAACGGGTTGTTTTTTTTTCAATCGGTAGATATATTAAGTTGTTTATTTAAGTTTGCATTAAATATTACCTACCTACTGAATGTTAAATATGTCATTTGCTAGCAATATTACTGTTTCATTTCCTCGCAATCGAAGTGAAAAGCAGAGTGTATAACTCTGGCATAAAACCCATTTTATCCTCGACTCAATATATGTCTCGGATAAAATATACCCTTGTTGTATAATCTACTATTCCTAAGGCATTTCCTTAGCCCAAGTCATAAATCATGTTTACAGCAATCTGTTAAATAGTTTCATAAAAAAGGTGGACCTATCAAAAGTGTACAAAAAACATTTATAGTTTTGACAAAAAGACCAATACTTAAAACTACAGGTTAGTACTCACTTAGCTCAGTTATTGGCTATGGAAAGGACAGTTATTGCCAGAGATAAAAAATAATTTATATCGTTTTTTTTTTCACAGTTTCAGAATCGTCTCCAGAGTAAACGTTGTTCATATATACGTAGAAGCGCTATATCTAGTTTTCGGATTTTCAAAGAATTAAAAGTATTAGTCAATTATTTGCATGTATGATGTAACCGTTTAAACTTTAGCTGTGAAAACTTACATATCCAGTAGCAAGGACCCTAATAAACTTGTACTTGTACTGGTTGTATATTATTGCAGTTATTATAACTGAAGGAACCTCCATAAACCTCTGAACACAATTTGATCTCAAATCTTTTTTTCGGCGAAGCCAACAGTCCCTGCTCTGTCTTTGTACTGAACTCGGCCAAAAACGAAATCGACACACGACGTTCGACACATGCTCGACGAAATGGACACGATTGTGTTGTCTCCGCAAGTTTCATGGAGCGTATCAGTGAGTGACATGGTCGCGCCCACAACTGAGTTGGTCACTTCATGATACACACACACAGACCACGGCGGTTAAGAATCCGGGTAATACTTTATATTCTCTGACCCGGGGCTCTACCGCGTAATTCTCATTTGTATCAACTTCAAGCAAATGCATGCGAAATTCAACGCGTGCAAAAGAGATGGCATGTTAGGCGGGCGTCGTCGCACGCACGACAAATTTCAATCTCAAGTTGATGTTGACGAAAATGAGAATTACGCAGTAGACCCGCTGGTCCACGACGACGACAGTTTTGGTGCAAAGCATCTTGTTAAACATTTTTCTGGCCTTTATCGCGATGTTTTTGGGAAAACCAAGGACATACACCACTTCATATTGGCCGTTTAAATGAATGCCTAAAATTATTTGATTGAATTGTTTCTCTTTTGCAAATTATTTTGGTACTTACGAGCCCGTTCCGAATAGTTCTTCATAATGTCTAAGTACCAAAATAATTCGCAAGGGAGAAACAATTCAATCAAATAAATTTTAGGACTTCATTTAGACGGCCAATTTGAATTGGTGTATGTCCCTGGTTTTTACAAAAACATCGCGGTAAAGATGAGAAAAATATTTAAAAAATACTTCGCATCAAACGGACGAAAAATACGGAGCGGGTTCTTAAGGAGAACGCGCGATCAGACGTAAATAGAAAAACTATTGTAGACCTACCAGATGTAAATAGACAAACTATTGTAGACCTATACCAGATGTAAATAGACAAACTATTGTAGACCTATACCAGATGTAAATAGACAAACTATTGTAGACCTATACCAGATGTAAATAGACAAACTGTTGTAGACCTATACATACCAGATGTAAATAGACAAACTATTGTAGACCTATACCAGATGTAAATAGACAAACTATTGTAGACCTATACCAGATGTAAATAGACAAACTATTGTAGACCTATTACCAGATGTAAATAGACAAACTATTGTAGACCTATACCAGATGTAAATAGACAAACTATTGTAGACCTATACCAAATGTAAATAGACAAACTATTGTAGACCTATTACCAGATGTAAATAGACAAACTATTGTAGACCTATACCAGATGTAAATAGACAAACTATTGTAGACCTATACCAGATGTAAATAGACAAACTATTGTAGACCTATACCAGATGTAAATAGACAAACTATTGTAGACCTATTACCAGATGTAAATAGACAAACTATTGTAGACCTATACCAGATGTAAATAGACAAACTATTGTAGACCTATACCAGATGTAAATAGACAAACTATTGTAGACCTATTACCAGATGTAAATAGACAAACTATTGTAGACCTATACCAGATGTAAATAGACAAACTATTGTAGACCTATACCAGTTGTAAATTGACAAACTATTGTAGACATATACCAGTTGCAAATAGACAAACTATTGTAGACCTATACTAGATGTAAATAGACAAACTATTGTAGACCTATACCAGATGTAAATAGACAAACTATTGTAGACCTATACCAGATGTAAACAGACAAACTATTGTAGACCTATACCAGATGTAAATTTACAAACTATTGCAGACCTATACCAGATGTAAATAAACAAACAAGATTTCCTGAAACCACGTATTCTATTTACTGCTCATCCTGAGTAGATTTCCAAAGCAATTTACAGTTCCAAAAATATTTGGCTATGAATCTTGCTGACCTAGTATCGGGCAAAGTTTGTGTCCGGTTTCCGTGGCTCGAAAAGCACGAAGCCGTCGGTCCAGATTGCAAATATATAAAAGAATATCCTGACTGACTAATCTATCACCGCCTAGACCAAAGAGCTGGAACTAGAAACGCGATATTTGTGCTGCAGGTTCCTTGCATGGCGTAGACAGACATAGACATCCGCTAAGAAATTAGAGGTCGAATTAAAGATACACTAGTAAAATGACTTCGAAATAGTATAATTTTCATATTATTGAAAACTTTTTTTTTTATTTAATACCAAAATAATTAGACTCCTGTTCTCACTAATATTATTCTCAGCCATGTCTAATAATAGTGGTTATTTTATTAAAAATATTTATCAGAGTTTCTTTTGAATTTCAATTTTTCGGTTAGTTTACTGATATATTTCCAATTTTCACCCAATGTACACTAAATTCAACCTACTCCGTACAAACATTCTTAGATTTACTGGACTAAGAAGGGATTTTAGGAAATTCCCACGGGATCCATACACGCAATAGGCAGGAATCGGCAGGATTCATACGTAAGGCACCTGTCGATATCCTTATTGCAAGGTCTTAAGACTTATAACAGCTTGATTGGGATGCTATCTTGAGATACACGACCTTTAACCCGAGTTCCCGCACGCGTCCCAAGGACGGTCGTAAAAGCACAGAACTCAAGTTTCTGCACCTGTTTCGACATGTCAGTCCCCACGGCGTAATTCAGGGGGTAATTTTCAAAATTGGTCAAATCACATTTTAGTAGTAAACCTATGGATATATTAATAATTTGCAATATTCCGCTAGACACTCTTATCATGCTATTCAAAATGCAGACTCAAGCGGCACCCGCCCTCCCGCTTAAAACACGCACAAGCAAGCAGTACGAGCATAAAAAAAAACATTTCAGTAATTTCAGAGTACAGCCGTTTTTGTAACTTCAGTTGTCTTTTTTTCAGTAGAGTTTTTAAAAAGAAGCAATTTTTTAAAGTTTATTTCATGTAAACCATCGACGACACGTCGGTTATGTAAACTAATAAAGATAAAACCACATAACAAATTTGTTCTATGGATAAAACTATTCTTTAAATGCAGATCCATCACAAATTTCTCTAAGTGAATTTTAATATTGAAAAAACGCATTTTTGAGATTTTACGATTTGACCACTTTTGAAAATTACCTCCTGAATTAAAATATATAAACCAACAACATTGTTCGAGAAAATTGTTCAGTGGAATTAGTACTATGTGAAGTTTCGATAAATGAAAACTTCGCTATAGGTGTAGGTACAGCTATCCTATGGGATAGACGGAAAGTTGGCGTCCGAATTTCCCTCTTCGGTCCGCCAAATACACTTTGCGCTTTTCCCTCTATGCCGCTTTTTTACTCAAGATGTTTGCCGACCTGTGTACAAGAACAGTCAACAAAAAAGATAAATAAAACCAGGCCCAGCGCAAACACTTTGATCCTACAACTCATAGGAGAGTGATAGATGAGGTGAGGAATATTTGGTCAATACATAAATACACGCACTATTCATCAAGTATTCTTCATTTAATATTTGGTCAACACATAAATACACGCACTATTCATCAAGTATTCTCCATTTAATATTTGGTCAATATATAAATACACGTACTATTCATCAAGTATTCTCCATTTAATATTTGGTCAACACATAAATACACGCAATATTCATCAAGTATCCTCCATTTAATATTTGGTCAATATATAAATACACGCACTATTCATCAAGTATTCTCCATTTAATATTTAGTCAATACATAAATACACGCACTATTCATCAAGTATTCTTCATTTAATATTTGGTCAACACATAAATACACGCACTATTCATCAAGTATTCTCCATTTAATATTTGGCCAATATATAAATACACGTACTATTCATCAAGTATTCTCCATTTAATATTTGGTCAACACATAAATACACGCACTATTCATCAAGTATTCTCCATTTAATATTTGGTCAATATATAAATACACGTACTATTCATCAAGTATTCTGCATTTAATATTTGGTCAACACATAAATACACGCAATATTCATTAAGTATCCTCCATTTAATATTTGGTCAATATATAAATACACTCACTATTCATCAAGTACTCTTCATTTAATATTTGGTCAATACATAAGTACACGCACTATTCATCAAGTATTATTCATTTAATATTTGGTCAATACATAAATACACGCACTATTCATCAAGTATTCTCCATTTAATATTTAGTCAATACATAAATACACGCACTATTCATCAAGTATTCTTCATTTAATATTTGGTCAACACATAAATACACGCACTATTCATCAAGTATTCTTCATTTAATATTTGGTCAACACATAAATACACGCACTATTCATCAAGTATTCTCCATTTAATATTTGGTCAATATATAAATACACGTACTATTCATCAAGTATTCTCCATTTAATATTTGGTCAATACATAAATACACGCACTATTCATCAAGTACTCTTCATTTAATATTTGGTCAATACATAAGTACACGCACTATTCATCAAGTATTATTCATTTAATATTTGGTCAATACATAAATACACGCACTTTTCATCAAGTACTCTTCTTTTAATATTTGGTCAATACATAAATACGCGCACTATTCATCAAGTATTATTCATTTAATCTATTACTCGTCTGCAGGTCGTTTGGGCTGGACCTGGTTACTTATCTCTTTTGTTGACCATACGTGTAGAAGAAAAGAAAGATAGGTATATAAAAAATAGTGTTATTTCAGATGGAAACTACACAAAAGCTGATCCTAACAAAGCTTACCTATCAGAGCGTGTTTTAACGACATATCGCTGGGTGAAACTCCTGCGTTGAGTGAAGTCAACTAATCCAGATTGTTTAGGGTTCTATAAAAGAAACCATTGTAATTTTAAAGCAATATTATTTCTGGGGCGCTTTTATTAAATGTTGTCGGTCGGTATTTCTACTTTCGGTGCTCTAAGGTGGACGCTTAGAGCTTAATCGTGAGAAATGAATAAAATCTCAATCTTCTTTCTTATTTATTGATTGCAAAATAAATTAAAATAGATCGCATTTTTTTATCATTTCTCAAACTAAGATTTGACCCAGACACAGTGGTTATGGACTGACTAGTGACTACTAAGCAGTGCGGAACCTTCGGCGCGCAGTTTAATTTAGCACTTGACCGGATTTATTTAGAATGATTCTGTTAGCATTGTTTTATTTACTACCTCTAGCTAGATTCCACTGCGCATGTCTGCTTTACGTCAAAACGAGTCATGCAAATATCACACAGAGTGTATGTATAATCTAATTATTTGTGCGACTGTACGTACAGACGCCTGCTGTTCAAGCTCCCTATTTGTAAACTATTTTATCGGCTGTAACGCCGCAGTAAGAACTGCCAATATGTAGCCTGTCATGATTGCCTACGTACATACAAAACGGCGAATGTCTAGAACCAAAAAAAACCTTGAAAATTGTATTATTTTGTAAGTTCGATTTTGAATTACGATTACCACACAAATAAAACCACACTTCCCTATGTTAATTTGTTCATCTTTCTGTAAGCTACCAAGGGTTGCCTGGAAGATATTGCTATTAGCAATAAGTGCCGCCCTTGTACACCATGTTTAATTGTTTCTTTTGTCTTTTAAGTTATTTGTGTAAATGTGCAAAAAGTGTTATAAATAAAATAAAAAATTCAAAAAAAAAACTGAACTTCTTTAGACAGACGATTTCTGCTTTCTAATGCACAAGACTACCGAATAAAATAAGTGTGCCGCCAAATAGTCAAATTATAGAAAACAAATGAACTGCAAAACCAGTTTCCATAGAATATGCAAAAAGGTGCTCAACTTTTGGCCTCAAATACTAATCTATTGAGGTCTCAAATCGGGTTTGAACTAAAATTTACATAAAATGATGTGTATATTGATAACGGAATACTACATAGTATCTGAGAGTAAATAAATGTCTGTTATATTCCACAACAGTGTTGCAATGTAAACATATGTACTGCAAATTGTGCATTCCTTTATCTCTAATTGTAACAATCAGTCTTTATTTTAGACAAATTAGCGACACAGTGAAATATTCTGTCATAAGAATTATAGCACTAAGTCAGTCAACGATCTGCTTACATACATATCTGCTACGATCCTGGCACACCGCTATGGCCCCTTCCACATTGATCAACCGTGTTATACAAGCTCTTCTGTTCTGCCCCCCTATTCTGTATCTTTGGTTGCCAACTGGCACCCATCAAAAACATGGATAAAAACTGAACTTTTAAAATTGCCTTTAGTGGGTATTGAACTATTTACGAACTATGTCGTCACTTCAAGTGCGAACTCACATTCAGAATTCGATAGTATATCTATGTTTTTGATGATAGACACCCAGTCCGGGTCTACCGCGTAATTCTCATTTTCATCAACATCAACTTGAGATTGAATTTTGTCGTGCGTGCGACGACGCCCGCCTAACATGCCATCTCTTTTGCACGCGTTGAATTTCGCATGCATTTGCTTGAAGTTGATACAAATGAGAATTACGCGGTAGAGCCCCAGTTGGCAACTAGAGATACATAATAGGCCCGCTGGTTGCTCTTTTGTGTTAGCCCTTCCTCATTACGTTTCCAATTTGGGCGACCCGGTCGAGATGTGAGCCACTTTCGCTACATGTTATTTCTAGGTAATTAGCTTTTGGAATTTAATTTTAACCATGCTCGCGGCACCGCTCATTTTTCTCAGACTTATTTCACTTGAAATTAATACTGCTCAGCTCCGGTTAGTTACATTACAACGTACCTTTCCCAAGAAGCCCTTTTGGTAACAGTGAAAACCGCATCAAAATGCGTTAAACAGTTTTCTAGTTACAAGCGATTTGCGGTCGTTCAGAAGTTTTAAGCAAGTTTGAGTTTTTGGTCCGCATGACACATTTGCGAAGAAAAGCGGCAAATTTTGTGTGAAGTGAACATTTCTATAATCCCGCTCAGCTGCCATATAAATTCTTTAGGCGTTTATAACGTCCTGGTTGCTTTGATCTCAATGAAACTTTGCACACACCTTTATATATGTTTCCCTTCCCCCCCACATCGCACTCCGACCCATCTCTCATTAAGAGGTGCAAGATGGCGAGATATTCAAAAAGCGCCGAATTTGAAAAATTTTCGAATGAAAAATTCGAAGAAAACAAGCTGTTCACTTTACATTCAGTTTTTACCTTTTGTATGAATCATAAGAAAAATCTAGGCGAAAAAAGGGGCCTCTTAACTTGTGTTGGTCATTAATAACTCCTGGAATAATTAAATATAGGCAATTTTCTAACTTTCTCCCTGAGTAAGTGGTAAAAATAGTGATATTTGGACGCCAATGTCTTAGGCACTGTTGAAGTTTAATTTATGAAATTTAGGATTTTAGGTACTTACGGGGACCTTTACACAGACGCAAAACTGCAACTTCGTAAGTCCAATAGGAAATAAAATATGGGGTTGTTAAAAGTAGCTCGAAATGATTCGTGTAATATAACACTCGGATGGTGCGCGGACCTTCTTTTTCTAACTCGGCCCTGGCGTATCCAGCTATATCCAGACATTTTTTATTTGAACAATTAATTCTTTCTGATTGATTTCCAGTTAGAATATAAAACTGACAGAAGAGCTTGCATGACGAGATTGATGGATGTGAAAGAAGCCAAAGAGGTGTATCAGGATCGTTGCAGATTGAAATCTGTAGCTTGTATGACTAGATTGATGGATGCGAAAGAGGCGAAACAGGTATGTCTGGATCGTAGCAGATGACAATCTGTAGTCTCTGCCTACCTCTCTGCGAAACAGGCGTGAGTATATGTTATAAAACTAGACTTTAGAAAACAGGTTATAAAAGGCTTCCTTTATTCTCTCTAATCCTGCAGTTACAGATAATATTAGTTCTGTAATTTAAAGCAATTAGTTTAGCTAATGACAGCGGCAGCGGTGGCACGCGATTTTTTTCTAATTACCAAGAACCCATTTTAATGACTGAGTGTCAGGATAAAAAGTGGATCATTGCAGAGCGCAATCATAATTGAGGAGCTTGATTGTTTTGAGTAACAGTGAGTCATTCATTTTGTGTAGATTGTGGCTCTCTAAGTCATAATTCTTACATTTAAAAGTTTTTTAGTATGTTGAACACAAAAGAACTCTAAACATTACTGGATTGTAAAAATCTCAATCAGAAATAAGGCAACTTCTCAATATGTTACGTCCTAGATAGGTTATAACATAACTCTATGGCTCCACTTAGTTCTAGCCAGGTTCTAGCTTAGTAGCTGATGAAACCTAAGTGTAGTGCTTCAACTTCTAGCCAGACCATGTAAAATTCAATTGTTATGCCTATACTACGCTAAATCTGGATTAGATTACTGTCCAGGTGATAAGCCAAGGTTCCCTGCCCTTGAACCAGATACGAACCTGGCTGCGTGAGAGAACCAGCTCTCAACATGCTGAGCGATGGGCAAGCATGACAACCTGCAGACAGACGAAAGCGGTTTTACCCACCGTGGACCCGTCGCCTGACAAAGAAACTACTTCGTCTCAATAGACTGAACCTTCGCATGATGGTAGGGCCAATTACGGGACATAGTAACCTCAACAGACATTTCTGTAATATAGTTCTGACGGACAGTCCTCTATGCAGAGCTTGTATGGAGGCCGAAGAAACGCCGACCCACGTGACGATAGACTGCGTAGGCGTCAGCACACAACGGGCTAAGATCCTCGGTGAACTGGCGATGCCTCGCCAGTCCTGTGGCAACCGATTCTGGTGAGAGCTGGGCTGGCTGGAATAGTCAGCTCCACACTTTCCACGCCCAAAGGCAAAGAAGAAGCCACAAGGTTTTGTCAAAAATTGCAGGTATCACAGCCGATGCCACATGGGAAAACTAGTGTAGTTATAAAATATAACATATCTTTATGGATGAATGCCAATGGCCGAAGAAATTCTGGGTGGATAGATTTATCATTTGGTTTCCACTCTCACCTACTTAGAAGGTGACTAAAACACAAATGGTAATTTGGTAGAAGTAGAAAATATTTTGTAGCAGTGGCGGATCCAGAAACACATTTTGGGGTGGGTGAGGGTAGTTTTCATCTAGCTTTTTCAATAAATCATTTACTATCCTGTAATATTAAAATATGTACAGGTGAGTAAATTTAAGACTGTAATACAACATATAGCAGTATAAAAGAAATGTATGAGTTGAGTCCTTTAACATATATTTTGTGGGTGGCTTCAGCATCCTAACCCCCCCTTAGATCCGCTACTGTTAAGGCGCTATGGAAAAAAAATCCGACACTTTTAGAACTTGCATACCTACTTCAGTAAAGAATGTATTATTTTTGGAATCTTTTTTTAGGGACCTGCTTAAATAGAAACGCGGTTGGAGAAATTCAAATATTTATTTAAATGAGATCTATTTCGACACCAATTCTCATGGTTTGACAATTTGGAATGACATATGGATATATTTTAATAGATGGGTTTCAACAGTATCTAGGACTTGGTAAAACGAAATTTTGATAGCAACTTTAGTACATTTTATACCAATAAAAAACTGACTTTTGGCTACTTTTCCTCGAATCCGTCCCTCTCGCACTGAGAGTTTTTTCACATATGGAGTAACAGAGATGCTAAAACTTTTACATATCGCCTTAAGTAGCACTTGGACTCTTATGGTATATCATCAATTATCTATATTGGTTGTAATCCCATTGACTGAGGCCACCTTTTCTTAAAATAAATGACTGTACGTAATGTTTGTAGATACCAAAATAGAATCCAAATTTAAACACGAAATGGACTAATTACAGAGTCTTAAAGGTTGTTAACCTACATCTCGGATTTTTGAGGTAAATGAAAACATTAAAAATAAGGTGTTCTACAAATTGTTTTCAACATTAGTTCAAAGATAACTGGACCATGTTTGTTGGAACTCAAACCACAAATATCAGTAAAACCACAATATTATTATTATTATTATTTTTGATACACAAGCAGCTAAAAGCTGATTTTGTGTATATCACTGCACTTTAGTTTTCATAAAATTGTCAAGTTTTATTTTTGAGACTTCACTGTGGATGCACTGATTACAGCTTCTGGTAGACTATTCCACCCACTAACTACATGGTTAGGCAATATAATGAAGTACCTAGCTAGATAGATATTGTGTGTGATCAAACTATTTGTTCATATAATATGAAATGATAACAGAAAATAATATGGTCAGTCTTAAAAAGGAAGCAGGAAAAAAGCCCGCCAGTGTCGCAGCAAATTCACCCAATCCTCTATTAATTGACCCCCTATAGTCCCCTACAACTTCACTCTAACTGAAAATTACAAGAAGTTATAATAAAATGTCTACTTATCTAATCAACAGATCACGCAATATCTACACTGGTGGACATAAAAATCGACTCAAGCATTGTTGTCCTACATTCAAGGGAATAACCCAATCATACAAACATAAACATATGAAATATATAATGCATTCTGGTTTAAAAGTATTCGCTATACAGGACGTGAAATTCGTTTAATGAATTAAAAACTTATTAGGTCAATGAAGAACCGGCTGCAAGCAGTTATAAGAGCTAGAGGGGGGAACACGAAGTACTAATGTTAAACTTAATTAATGAATAAATGAATGATTTTGTAAAAGGTTTTTTTTTTAATTTTTCGCTATTTGATTATTTCAATATTTATTAATTCATCACTTAAAAAAGTTAGGTGTAAAAAAAAAGTTAAAAAAGTTAGGTGTAAAAAAAGTTAAGTTAAGTGCTTGTATAGCAAATACTTAATGCATTTAATCAAAGGTGGAGCCTATACCTTTAAAATTATATGTTATATATTTCAGATGTTTATGTTTGTATGATTGGGTCATTTCCTTAAATGTAGAACAACAATGCTTGAGTCGATTTTTATATCCACCAGTGTATATATACCAATTTTGTATATATACCAATATATACAAAAGTTGCTTCCATTATTTTTGCAATTAACCTATCATTTGGAGTCACAACATACTATCATGATGGCACCCAGGCTGCTGTTTCAGTATTAAACAAAATATGGCAGTCTCTGCAAAAGCTCGACTATTTATTCCGCAGTGTATGATTTACTAGTTATTTTTGTATACAAGCCTCTTGAATGTAGGTACACAGTAATTCTTAAGCCATTGGCTACGACACAGTATAGTTTGGATTTAGAGCCATATAATCAAGAAACGTGAAGTAAAATTAAGTCGACTCACCTTAAACGAGCTATGCACTAATGTTTCATCCAGGTCAATGACCATACACTTTTTATGCATATCCTGGTGTCTCACTGGCGGTAACAGTGGTCGTGGTGCATGGTCAGACATGACCAGGAGCGGGGGCGAAGCCCTGCCATCGACACTGTTGGTCCCATTGCCGCCGGGCGGGCCCTTACCGCGCCCGCCGCGCCAACAGCACAACAATGACCGTAGGAACCCGCTACTGCCGCTCGACTTCTTGCTGCCGAGCGGAGTGCCTCCCGACACCGGCGTGACATCTCCATCACTGAGCTGACCGCCTGGTGATGGTCCTACAACAATCATTTGTACTGTCAATAGGTTTCCCGCATAAACATTTGGCAAAGCACAGCCTCGACCACGCGGAAGCTCTAATACACTAACTATTTCATGTGGGACTGGTCTAAGGAGATACAAGCTCTCAAGGTTGATCCTCAAGAATGTTATTGAGTGTACCCATTCTAATTGTTTACCCCGGGCGGAGTTTCCTCGGCTAACACCACACAATATGTGAATCAAACATATAGTAGCCCGTTGATTATTGGATCACGATTCACAAATATTTATAAAACACGAGGAGGTAACATTATACGCTCTAATTCGATGTCTGTAACAGGTGTAATTTAGTTTGGGTTTACCTCTTTCGGATCCATAATTGTTTAGTTGCTCGTCATCCCGTGACACCTGAGTTATAATGGACGATGCGTCCATTTAAACATTTGTTTTGGGCCCTTTTCCAATCGGCAACAGAGTTTTTGTAAAATTTTAACACCATAAAACTATTTTTTATCTCACTTTTATCTTACAAAATGGCAGGCTCCGAGCAGCAGCATAGCAAATACCACTTTCAACTGCTACCAACTTGGAGATAAAGAAAAGAATTTATGCTTTTTTGTCTTTCTCTTTTACACTTACAACAAATACATAAGCGAAAATGAGTTAGGTATAGTCACATAATTTCTAACAGTTGTCAATTCTCTCCATACCCATTCAACAAGGCTGTATTTCGTTTTGCGCACCTATGATATCAAAACGTAAAAGAAGCTGAACTATAATAACATATAAACCTTTTTAGAAGCGTCAAAACTCACAAACAGGGCCGCGTTCATAAACTACATAGGGGTTGCGCTTGCGACACAGATTCTAATGCCATTTCGGTGGTATGCATAGACTTAGTATATACTGGCTTATAGACAAATATATCGTGCGAAGGAGAAGAAAATCCCATAAGGCAATATAGCAAGAGTAAAAAGCTCTTTAGCTTTTGGATTTTTTTCTGTTTATTCTTGTTTATCCCTAGTTACTCTCTATCATAAATTACACACACACACACACACACACACACACACACACCCTCACACTATTACACACCCGCATACACCCTTACACACACACATACACCCTCTTTCATCACCTACCCTATTCCAAATAAATTGTATACGTGTGAGCTTCAAATTCTTAATTTTAAATTCTCAAACTGTAATTTTATTTTATTTTAATTATTATTTTATTTTTATTTTTATTTTGTAATCCTAATTTTGTATCATAATTTTTTTTTATCTTAATTCTGTGATTAATTTATAATTTGATTGACATTTTTAACTTAATTTTTATTTAATTTTAATTCAGTCATATAATTCGTATTAGATGTAAATTCATATTTTAATCAATTTATTATAATTTTAAATTCAATGTAATTAATGGTAACTGAGTAATTTATTGTAGCTAAGATCTGTGTTTTTAATTTTGTATAATCAGCAGACGAGTAAAAGAAGCTAGTCCCCACCACCCAAGGAATCCTACTGTGGGGACTAGAGAACGCCAATCTTTGTTTTTTGTCCTGTTAATAAATGAATTTGAATTTGAAATACTACAAGTCTTCAACAATAAAGCCGATTCTGAAGGCTTTAATTTTAGTTTTAGTGCTGTCAAAACTAAATTTCCTTCATTGCAAAATAGTCCTTAAGAGTTAAGAACAGAATGTAAATTACTTTGGAATAATTTTATGTTTGACAGCACTAAAACTAAAATTAAAGCCTTCAGAATCAGCTACAATAGTTACTTGTTCCGTGAGTGGCTTTGGGGTTCAATCAAAGAAATAATCCTGATTTCACAGCCATTCACAGGTCAATTCTCAGGACGTCGTCGTCACTGCTACGACGCGTTTATTTTTTGGTTCAATTTCTGTTATATTCTGTTTAAAATACGAATTAATATCAATCGTATTGTGAATTTTTATATTCTGCATGGAAAAAAGTCAGGTTGTTCATAGTTTGGATAATTTTGGTGGATATATTTTTCATCAACATAATTTACATGTACGTTGAAATTATCGAAAATGTTATTGATATCGATGTTGCAGGATAATCGGAAAAATCAGAACAACGTTGAAATCCTAGGATTTTTGCAAAAAGGTCCGGATAATTGTAAACTTTCTGTTAAGAGAAATTAAAATCCCCAATTGCTGGTTCTTACATAAAACATGCGGGTGACGGGCAGTGGCGTGGGTATATACATATACAGGGTGTCCCATAATAAGCGAATCAAATTGTTATGGGAGGTAGCTTAGTCCAATTCCTATCAAATAAAATAAACATAGGTGAAACAAAAGTTCGATGGTTTTTGAGTTAATTAACTTTTTCAAAAAAATTTGAAAACATCTTCCCGTCCCTGTTTTTTTTGCTGTCATTACTTTATTTTTCAGTTAAGAATTTTTTTATTTTCAGAATATTATTTAAAAATAACTATTTCATGAATTGGCTACCAAACATTTTAGAAAAGTTACACCAAATTTAAATGGCAAGACTTTGTTTTCACTTCTTGTGTAAATTCTAAAAAAATCTTTAAACTTTGGATCTCTGTGATGAAAAAAAAAAGTATGGAGTGGGAATGATAAACTATTTTGAAAACTTGCTCATTTAATGTTATTTCCAAAAATGTATAACATTTGACCACTTTCTTAAGGACGAGACTAGTTATTGGCCCTGACCACCGGCTGGAATGGATTTTTAAAAATATTTACTTTCCATAATTTGAACTAAAATGCTATAAAAGTAAAAATTGTTGAGTTTTAATTAAAACAATGTGAAGAAGTGATTATTTTTTTTATTATAAAAAAGTGTATACCGACAAGAAAAAGTGATACAATTTTTTTTAAGAATATCTCCTTATAACAAATGTTCGAACTGACGCCCGCCTGTGCGAATGCATAAATGACAACTTTTCAAAAAATTTCGTTTTAGTCGGCGCAGGCTGAGTGCCGATATGCTTCTGGCGGCTTGTGTCACTCGTTGCACATGCTTCGGGTATGCTTCGTTGAGATGAGATCTTACTTGAACAGCATAATGAGCCGGACACCCGTCATTTTGCAGCCACATTTGTGCTCTGGCTTGAAATGACTCGTCTTCTAACAAAACTGGCAAAGTATTTTGCAGAAATTCCAAGTAATTTTGTCCATTCAGAACTGAGGGCAGTTCTACTGGGCCCACGATTCGACCGTTGTAAATTCCGGCCCACATGTTTATTTTAAATTGGTACTGTGAATGGTCTTCCTTCTTTTCATGCGGATTGACCATCCGCCAACTGTGGATATTATGCAAATTGATGTAGCCATCTTTCCTGCAGGCGGACTCATCACTCCACAATACGTGATTAAAAAAATCCGGGTCTTCTTGGTGTTTGCGTAGCATTCGTTGGCAAAATACCACGCGCTTCGCATAATCGCGTGTCAGAAGTGCTTGTACACGCGTAACATGGTAAGGATGATATTGATATCGTTTGAGTACTCTATGCCCAGTGGATTTCGGTATTCCCGTAGTTTGTTCGATGCGCCGACAGGAAGTTGATGGATCGTCTTCAATTTGTAAGAGAACTTCCTCATCGTCAACCTCTACAGGTCTACCCTCACCACCATGTCTGCCTGGATTTCTTCCTTCTCTGAAGGCTTTGTCAACCCTTAAAAAAACTCCATATTGTGGGTATTGTCGGTTTGGATAACGATCAGCATAAATCCTTGCAGCTTGTTTAGCAGAGTATGTGACACTTCCACGTATTTCGTCGAAATGTCTGGTTTCTCCATAAATCAAATGCATATCTGCATACTCATGATGGGTAAATGGATGGTCTTGATGATTTGCCATGATGCAACAAATCACAAACACAATGATCCAATTCACAAGCAAAACAAGTCCCGAGAAGCGCCAAGTCGTACACTTCACAAGATAACAAATCAAGAGCACAGCAAAGTCCAAATTAAAGCCAGGTTCGTTGGAATATCGCAATACGGAAGCAGTGATAGTACACGAGTGTAGCACAGTAGGTAAAGTGTTGCACTGAGCGACAAGTGAGTGCGCAAACAAACAACAATGGCAAATTAGTAGTGGCATGGCAGCTAGCTTCATGTTAAAACGAGACAGCTATACATCACGCTGTTGATGTCCTTGTTTATTTTTTAACTGTTCTTAGATAAATAGTCAAAAGAACGGTTAGAACGTCGATGCGATAGTGTAAATAAGATTTTTAGTTCAAATTATGGATAATATTTTTTAAATATCCATTCCTGCCGTTGATCAAGGTTAATAAATAGGCTTATTCTTATGAAAATGGTCACATATCTTACATTTCTAAAAAGAACATTAAATGAGCAAGTTTTTAAAATAGTTTATCATTCCCACTCCATACTTTTTTTTTCATCACAGAGATCCAAAGTTTAAAGATTTTTTTCGAATTTACACAAGAAGTGAAAACAAAGTCTTGCCATTTAAATTTGGTGTAACTTTTCTAAAATGTTTGGTAGCCAATTCATGAAATAGTTATTTTTAAATAATATTCTGAAAATAAAAAAATTCTTAACTGAAAAATAAAGTAATGACAGCAAAAAAAACAGGGACGGGAAGATGTTTTCAAATTTTTTTGAAAAAGTTAATTAACTCAAAAACCATCGAACTTTTGTTTCACCTATGTTTATTTTATTTGATAGGAATTGGACTAAGCTACCTCCCATAACAATTTGATTCGCTTATTATGGGACACCCTGTATATATATCGCCTAGAGACGTAGGCAAAGACTACAGATTTCCATCTGTTACCATCCACTTCGATAGTTCTTGAACGTATAATGTACATCACTAGTTGACGCGGGCTGTCAGTTCGTCTATAGGCCAGTATAAATATATGGTGGCATGCGTTGAAAATTGTATACGCTATCTTGCTGTCAGTGTTGGAACCTGACGAAATTGTTAACTTATGAACGGCTGATGCTTTGATCGCCCGCTCTTGAGTCCACCTAACACTGACAGCAGAATAGAATGTACAAATTGAACGCGTTCAAAAGAAATGGAATTTCAGGTGGGCTGAGCTGACTGACCGCGGGGAGTGTTCAATATGTACTCACAACAATTGCGGAGATAACCAAAAAATGAGTGCAGGGCTTATTCATTGCCCCCGCAACGAATTTAGAATTTAGGTGGGCGTCGTCTAACGATCAAACTGAACGAGGCGCTATCAGTTTGGGTACTGCGTTTTAAAATGGTAACACCTTTTTTCTTTTCTTCATGTTGTCAGCATTGTATTTTGATGGATGTTCGTGGAAGGTTATCGCATCGATGTCGTGAACAAAATTTTGGTCTAAAATAAACAGCAAAAACACAAAGCACAGTGCCAATTTTATGTGTGTAAAGTAAATTGTGTGCTCCTGTTTTGTGTAAATTTGCATTCTCGCCATGGCACACAGGGACTCTGGGCCTATCCCTAATAGGTGGTTAAACTGTCCACGAAAAGCTATGGGTTTGATTGCTGGAAAGTTTTTGGCTTTCAAAACGCCTTTGGGACATCAGTTCAACGATAAAGTACCAGAAGAGAACAGGTTCACACCTTCCATGTTATTCGTCTACATGAAAAGCTTGAAAGTGGGTAGAATTTTGTACAAATTGCACTATTGTTTCAATCAGCTGTTTATTTACTTTCTTATCTATTTTGTAGATGAAGCTCGGCCTTTGGGTGGATTTGACGAATACGAGTCGCTTTTACGATAAAAAGGAAGTTGAAGACATGGACAGTAAATATGTAAAATTGCAATGTCGTGGTCACGGGGAGACTCCATCATTGGATCAGACAAAGTAATTATTTTTACAATATTACAACCAAACTATCTTATTAAATGGTTTATTTTTGTTGCATCTTGTTTCAAGCCATGGCTGGGCATAAATATATAAGCATTGTCTATACTGCATTACCAAAATCCATTAGTTTTATCATAAATTGGTTTTAACATAACTTTAATGTACATTTCAGAACTTTTATTCAACTTATAAGCAGATTTGTAAGCCAAAACCCACTAGAAGTCATAGGTGTCCACTGCACACATGGATTCAACAGAACTGGGTTCCTACTGGTCTGCTATATGGTGGAACAGCTAGATTGTAGCGTGGAGGCTGCGATCAATGAGTTTGCTAACATGAGGTTTGTTTAACTGACACTTTTTGAATTAACAAGCTGAGTATATACAAGGTGACTTTTTGATCATCATCCAAATTCATACTGGCGGCTTGATAAGTGATCAGTATCATGACTCGGGACTGGAAGTGAATTACTATGGGAAGTCGAAATTTCATTTTACGAATTTCACAAAAAATTTTATTGATCCGAGATACTGACCACTTATCAAGCCTCCAGTATGAATTTGGACGATGATCAAAAAGTCACCTTGTATATGTCCCAAGCTAATCAGATTTGAACCCTGAAACCAGAACACTATCTTGATGAATGAAGTTCTACCATGCCATAAAAACCACCCTGGTATACAGCTAGGCTTAGTTACTCAAAAAAAGGTATCTTTAAAATTTGTAAAATATGCAGTCTATTAATAGTACTAGTACAGATTGTGCAATACTTGGTTGGCCTAAAATGTGTAATAGAGGATGGAGAGTTTAACATCAGACCGGCCAAGTAAAATCCTTAAATAAGGATTTTAATCTTTATTTATTTATAAATAAAATAAATTTGCTGTAAGTACATATCAAAGTGTATTCTTTTTCAGACCACCAGGCATTTACAAACAGGATTATCTGCAAGAGTTGTATAGACGCTATGATGATGCAGAGTTCACTCCAGCGGCACCTCCCAAACCTGATTGGTGTATTGGTCAGTCATTGTTTCTATTCAGTTTAAGGTCATTGCTACAGTCAATGACCTAATACAATACCACATACTTCCACTTCATTCTTATAAAGAGTTTAGAAGAAGTGTTTCCAATTGCTACCCAAACTGAAAAACTTGTCAAAATCAGAGTCAAACAATAATTTGCCAAAGGTCTTTAAACAATAATTTGCCAAAGGTTAATTTTGAAAGGTTTCTTGATTCTTGTCGCTGACAACAGACACTTGCTCCCTTAATAACGAATTCTGAAAGAATTCGAAACATTCCGCAAATCATGAGATAATTTAATTCATGTAAGTCGATGTTTTTAAATAATTAATTAGTATTCTTAATATTGAACTTTTGCCTTCATGGGAGAGTGTGAGCCTCACAGGCCCAATGAATACACCTGTTTATTTCTATAATATCAACATCAGGGTTAATTGAAAACTGAAAGAAGATGCAGTTATTAATTTGTAAAAAAGAATGCTTCAATTTGGAAATATGTATATAGAGAGGATGAATAATAGTAGTGATGAAATAAATGTACGGTGCAAGTGGAAGGTAAACCTTGGCCTGGCCACTATAGAAATATGTATGCAAACCTAATTGGGTACACATTGAAAAAGGGCAAATTCAGAAGCACATGGAATAAAAGAGCTTGTATGACTGGATAGATGTGGAAGATGCAAAAGAGGATCATAGCAGATGGAAATCTTTGGTATCTGCCTACCCCTTTGGAATACAGTTATCAGCACATGTGTGAATGTATGTCATTTCCCAAAGTAGGAATTATTTAGTCTACTCCAAGGCTCCTAATACAAAATATTCAATAATTTCAGAGGAAGAAATTGACTATGATGATGATGATGCACCAAGTAACTCAAGTGTACCCCAGGATTCTTCTTCTAATTCTAAATCAAAGTAAGCATCAGTAAATAAAATGATATCATAACTTACAGTTTCGTCACTACATGCTCCTTCGAGGCAATGTCAGAGATTGTCCCAGTCTTACCTAAACTCTGTCACGAATTTATAATTAAACCTGCTCTGGAGTAATGCTTTTCCCTGATTTAAGTGTAAGTAGTTAATTTTTACAGAAATGAATACCATAGATGACATTTTGATTTATACATATAAACAATTCAAAGGCCAAGGGCTAAGTAAGTTAGAACAATCTTGTGTAAGCATTCTACAAAAACTTTTCAACTTCCAGTCACAGACAACATAAGAGCAAGGGCCGCAGAGAAACCACGCACAAAAAGACGACATTCATACCTGGAGTCCAAGGTGTAGAACCCTTCAACACCCAGCCCAGACTCGGTGAGGTCCAGAGGAAAGCCCAGGAGTTTTGCGAGTGGAGAAGCACTGGATTCCCAGGTTCACAGCCTGTTTCTATGGACACGTCAAATCTTAGGAAGTTGCATGAGAAACCTTACAGGGTTTCGTGGAAGGCTGATGGAGTTAGGTATGTATCTTCGGTAAAATGTTGGAGTTTTAGGGTTTTCTCAAGATACTGATCCCCAGACAATTCATTGTCAGTCATATATCTGTCCCTGGCGTAACTCAAATGTGGTTGGACTACAAAATGTAAATGATAGTCCTCTTGTGTCATTCCCGTAGGACCAAGATGCAAATATTTACGCCAAATAATTATGCTATCCCTTTCACACCGTATCTTTGGACAGAGAAGTTATGATGAACTAGTGTAATTTGGCGTCTATTGTAAAGCCATTATAATATTTCAGATACATGATGCTGATAGAGCGAGAGAACGAGGTGTATATGTTAGACAGAGACAACTGCGTGTTCAAAGTGCACAGGCTTCGGTTCCCACACAGAAAAGATCCCAGAAGACATTTGCGGGATACATTATTAGATGGGGTATGTTATTTTATGCTCACTGGTTAACCGAAATTGTTAACAGGTGTGACTTTTACTTTTTTATTTTATATAACTTATTTGTCAATACTTTGTTCCAATCGGCTGATGACGGCCCCATACCGTGGGCTGAAATGTAACGAGTAAAAACATATTTTATTGTTTTAATATTAATAAGGAAACCAAAGAAATAAAACATGAATAAATATAATTTTAGCTGTATTAGCTTTTTATTTGTAGTTTTAACAAATATGATAATAATAAAAAAATAATAAACTTTATATTTTCGATATATTTCGGCCTCAATGAGTCGGCAGTCGAGTCATGACTGATGACGGCCTCACTGATGAGGCCGAAATATATCGAAAATATAAAGTTTATTATTTTTTTATTATTATCATATTTGTTAAAATTACAAAGAAATATAACAAAATTAAATACAGACACGACTTTTTACTACTTTAAAGACTATAGAAAGATCTCCATTTACTACGATCCTGACATTTAAAAAAGAATTTGATAAATAACTGTCACCAAATTATTATTTTTTGTCATTTGCATTTTGCGGGAACTTTATTCGTGTCCAAAATTTAGAAAATCGAAGTCAGCGTGGTTATTCAATATTTCTGTCTGAATTTTTTTTCTACTAAACGTATATTTGAAGAACTACAATCTAGTTTGGGAGACAATGCTCCGTCTTATTCTTCAGTAGCATACTGGTACGCGAAATTTAAGACTGTACCTGAGCCTAGAGCATGACCAACCCCAGGCTATCTAAGATTCGTTTGAAGAAATTCGGACTCTCCTTGTATTGAAAAAAAAATATTTGATTTATTAATCTTTTCTCTAGGGATCTTACGTATAAACAATGTACTAAGATTCATACTTTTGTCAAAAAAAAATGTTTTGCACCCTCTATTTTTTTGGTTTTCTAACGTTCGCTTTAAGAACGCGGTTAAAAGATGAACTTTATTTTTCTTTCATAAAATAGGTAATAGAAATATGAAGGTATATCACCTAAATTCAATATTTTTTTCCCTACAAGATATTTCAGTATTAGCTAAAAACACACCAATTTGTTTTTTCGCTCCGTGGTCACTAGTATTACGCGTCCAAGAAAAAGAGGCCAAAGAGCCAACATATAATCGCCTCTATGAAAAGCAAATAAAGTCTTTGCCATTAGACTTGTTGTGCTGGACGGGTAATAAAAAAGTTGCTAGGGTATGCCATCCCCTTAAACGGGGCAAAAGCGTCTGTAACGACGAAACTCGCTCTGGGGATCTAAAAAGGCCGACTTGGGTGAATCATAAAATGATTTGAAAGTAGGATGGAGTCAGAGTTTTTTCACGCGTGCAAAAGAGACGGCATTAGAACAGAATCATAATATGATTCATCCAAAGCGGCCTTTTTAGAGGACCTGGGCGCCCCAATTACCGCCGCTACTGAAGACAACGTTAAAAAAATTGAAGCAATTGTTACGACAGATCGACGTGTGAAATTATAAAGCTTTAGTTCGGATTAATTCAGTTAATGTTAACTCATAACTCCGGACCTAGCTTCTAGTGATTTTCAACTTTTAACTAATTTGAAAAAGCACTTTTGTGGTATTAAATTCGATGGAGATGATGAGGTCATGTGTGCGGTAGGGTCATTTTTCGATACCCAGGATCAAGCTTTTTTTTTCAAAGGGAATTGAGCAACTCCAACTTCTGTAAATACGAATTCCAAATTTTTTTGAAAAAAAAAGCACTTGTACTTATCCACATATACAGTAAAATTTATTATGCCCGACCGGTTTCGCTGTAAAGCATTTTCTAGGGCCTTTTACAAATCCTAACTAACAAAAAAATATTTTTATACTACAACCATGTCTAAAAATGACGTGCAATAAAAAGGCCCTAGAAAATGCTTTAAAGCGAAACCGGTCGGGCATAATAAATAAGTACAAGTGTGTTTTTTTTTTTAAACAATGTTTTATAAATTCCACCAAGTGCCAACAATCACTAGCGTCTATTATGAATTCCAAATATTTTGAATTAAAAAAAAAATGAATTTTCTAATTTACAGAAGCCAATGGAAACTTTGCGATGGCAACATACACAATACATAGGTTATAAGGTTTTGTTGAATAACTAATTAGTGTTAACTTAAGTGTTCTGTTTCGATTAATTAGAAAAAGGCGGGTTTTCACAATCCGGCTGCGAAACTGCTCTTAAGTCGAGACCACCAACATATTTGGTTTTCTTTATTATCATCTTAGTGAACCTGGTGAACATATAAGCTATAAGGGGTGTTGACAAAATAACGCCCAAGCCGAAAACGGGGCGTAGATTAAAAAAACGCGGGTGGAGCCGCGGGTGAAAGGCTAATAAGATATAATAAAGCCGATTTTGAAGGCTTTAATTTTAGTTTTAGTGCTGTCAAAACTTAATTTTCTTGATTACAAAATCGTCTTTAAATGTTAGGAACAGAAGCTAAATTACTTTGGAAAAATTTTAGTTTTGACAGCACTAAAACTAAAATTAAAGCCTTCAGAATTGGCTACAGTACCTATATATGTATCTCTCTAGGAGACAGATTGTATGCTACTTATGTGTAATACACATTGTGTATGTCTGCTTAATGCTGAATAAAATCGTAAACTTGTATATTCAATAGCAAGGCTGAGTCTTAGGAATGTGTGACATTCCTGAAGATGATGAAGTTTATGTCTTAAATAAGTCTATTTAGGTATATAATTTTATTTATCTTGATCACCATTAGTTATTTATTGTTTCCCATTTAGTATTTGCATTGTCCTTATGTTATTTTGTTTATCTTCTGTTTGCTTCCAAAGGTTGCCTGAAAGATATTGCTATGGGCAATAAGTGCCGCCTTTGTACACCATGTTTAATTGTTTCTTTTGTATGTCTGTATTCATTGTGTAAATGTGCAAAAAGTGTTATAAATAAAAAGAACGCCAAATGTTGTGCCATAAAACGCTGAAATCCTTGGAATATAAAGAAGCAAAATCTCAACTCCTTCTTTTATTGTTTCAGGAAATGGTTATAGACAAGGTGGAAGGCAAAGAAATCTATAGGTTTTTGTGCTATGACATTATCAAGTTTGAGGGACAAGACGTCGGCAAGTCAGCCTTCTACCCGGTCAGGCTGAGTTGTATAGAGAATGAAATTGTTAACCCAAGGTAATTTCTTATGACACTCTGTGACCTTCGAAAATTTTTTTTTTTTGTTTTATTCGCCCTTGTCAGGCAGGCAAAGGTTTCAGACCATACAGCTTTGTCATAAGTTGTGTTTATCAGTGTTGTCAGTGTAAGGCAACTTGGGCCAAATCTTCATATTTTAGCAGGTTAAGGCCATCCAATAGCCAAGTCTTTAATGTCTTCAATTCTTCAATGTCTTTTCAATAGAGGCAACTAGGCCAGGCCGAGCCTACAAGTGTCTTTAAAGCGAGGCCGAAAAACTCGCATGTTCGGACTCCGAACGCTGCCAGCTCGGCCTCTTTTCCAAGTAAGGCAACTAGGCCAAGTCTTCATTAAGTAAATTCAAGTAAAATCGACTTCTGACAAACTTAACATCTTAACTAACAAACTTAGGGCTTAGTGTGGGGACCATTGTTCAACGTAGGTATTGTAAAAATTCGTGTTTGTTAAATTAAAAAAAATAGCTACTTGCTCAAGACAGAAAGGTTTGCCTTATTCACCACGCTCTGGTAAGAAAGACTTTTTATAGTAGCATTTAGTCTACCTATATTGGTACCTATACTGGCAACTATGAAGCAATAAACCATTTGAAACATCCAATAAACCAAAATCCTGACAGAAAAATTACACCGAGATTAGATTAGGGGAGAGTGAAACTGAAATGAGTTTATTTGCCACAAAACATATTTAAAAAAAGAAGACAGTACAACACAATATAAAATGGCAAAAAGGACCAAGCTCAGCAAATGCTACAAGTTAAAGCAACTTGCAGTGCTGATTTTCAGTTTGCCCCATTTTAAAACATATGAACAAAATACAATGGCAGGTAGGGGTAAAATCACAAAATGATAAGAGTACAACGTTATCTGTCCACCTGTCTATCTTTCTCCCTCTAACGCGTAGATGCGTCGCATCGTCACTACATGACATTATCCTCGATTTGACACGCTTAAGAGGCAGGTAGTCGCCAACGACCTTGAGTCGACCTGTGTCAGTACAAATATCGACAAAAACTATATTGAAATAACATTCATATCAGCGCGCACTGCATTACGACGTATTTTAGTGCAAGAAACATACAAATACCATTAGGGTTTAAAAGAAATAACCAGTTCTACTTAATTTTAGTCTAAAAACAGCTTGACTTTGAACAATATTTTCATGCTGTTTCTGATATGCGAGAATAATTTCCTAGAATGAAGTTGTTTTTATAGTGTAATTAACAATATATATTTTTTTCATAATTTTTAAACTTACCGTTTAAGAGAAATAACTTTATCAATAGAGTAATTTTTGGATGACGCTGGGAGGAGGCGCCTTAACACATTCTTGGCGATTTACCTCACCCCGCATAAACAGTAATGTGATTAACACTTGCGATTGTCGGCACTTGGTGAAACATCATCATAATTTTGACAAAAACACTTGTACTGTTTCACAATATCACTATTTTATTAGTCCAACCGGTTTCGCCTTACGGCATTATCAAGGAGCTGTTAAAATAATAAATAAATACCGTCCACCACTTTCGTTCGCCAGGGTGCACGGCGGCTACGTGTTCACCATTTCCTTGTATTTCCCAGGCATCAAGCGATGAAGGAAGGTCTAATAAAGAAGGAGGCGGAACCGTTCAGCGTTCGTCTGAAGCAGTTCTACGCTCTTCCTCAAGCGCACCAACTGCTGGGAGAGAAGTTCGCGAGGACACTCAGCCACGAGCCCGATGGTCTCATCTTCCAGCCTAGCAAAGAGGTACGATCGGCCGCAGCGAAAGTTAACTAGGCTTTTGATATAGCACATCGGTTAACTTCGGCTTCGTAGAGCGTTGTCTCTGACACTGGACTGTTAGTGCTTCGTGCGACAGAGATGACGCTACGACACGACATGCCATATCAAAAGCCCAGTACTGTACACTTTTAGTTGATTATAACCTTTATGGTGAACGGAGTAAGGGCTGAATGCGCATCGCCTGCGAATCATCGTCTACATAATCATATAAAAGATGTCGCTGTAAGTCATAAGACTGCCTTTTGTTTGGATTCCGTCAAAGTAGATAGAATATGCTGGAAAACACGTCTTATTGTAGTAGACATACCGAAAACACTTAGGATTCTTTGATAAAGTAAAAAATTGGCAACATATCAGACGGATTTTTTTCCTCTAAATACAATGCTGGTATAATATCTAATAAATATATCTATTAAATAGACACTAAAAAGCTGATTATTATGTTTCAATCATTCTTCTAAAAAACAAAACTATGCATTAACGTCCCCCGACAAAGGGTAAAAGTTACACCAATAGACAATTAGTAAAGATTACTGAAAATCCAGAAGATGATAAATTGGATAATAAAAAAAAACTTTCAGTTATTGTGTACTTACATTATGGTGCTGGCCGTAAAATATACCAATACGAATTTTTCAACTATTTTACGGATCCAGTTGTATCTTATTAAGGTACCGAATAGACTAATGGAGAAACCCGGGACTTCTCAATAAGGGTTTACGGTTGACGGAAACCCAAAACTTACAACTTGAACTTCCTTGCCTGCGCTATTTATTGTTTATGGTTCAGCGTTGGATCATTCTCAGTAGATCCTGAAGGTAAGATCTAGTGGATCTACTGAGAAAATACAAGCTTACTTAAAACATGCATCTACTGAGACCGATTTGGCCTCACTCATAGACAATACAGCCCAGAAAGACGTCTATTGTTCAACATCTTGCGTACAAATAATTCTGTCAACAATCGAAACGGGATACTGCAATCCTATTGGCCCTTCCAATCTTACGTATAGCGCCACAAACTTATCTTTCCCGAAGACGAAGACTCTAACGTAATGAATATAGAAGCCATTTTGGTTTGGCCTACCGAAACATACAATTTTGATGATGATGTTCAGTCAGATGTGTTGACAGAAATCGGTCGCCTTTTACGAGGAGTCTGTGGCTGTATTCGTCTTTGGCCTCACTCTTTGCTTGGCTTTTGACCTCGACGTTAGCTAAATTGCTGTATTTGTTAATGAAATAAGCAATAGTTTAGATTTACCGGTTTGTCTTTACTTCCAGCCATACGTAGCGGGCAGATGCGATGACGTACTGAAGTGGAAACCGAGCCACATGAATAGTGTGGACTTCAAATTGTGTATCGTCACGGAAGGAGGGGAAGGGTGAGTGAACAATTATTGTAATTAATTCTAGACTCATGCTCAGCAGGGGAATAAAAAATGGGCATAAAAAATATAACTGAAGATGAAAAATATAAACTAAAAAAACGAGCTTTTATTTAATTAATTAATTAATTTTCTTTTAGGAAGATTAACAGCGAAATTACTACAATAGAAATATGCTCAAACAACTAAATGCCGATAAAAAATCCTCAGCGTATACATTTTTACAAACTAAAAATGATGATTTACAAACTTTATGACAACCCAGAAATCTGTTTGGCCCAGGCTAAACTAGTTTGTCCTAAAATCGGGTTTGACCAGTAATATATGCATTTATAAGTACAAAGTAGCCAATAAAGCCGATTCTGAAGGCTTTGATTTTAGTTTTAGTGCTGTCAAAACTAAATTTTCTTCATTGCAAAATGGTCCTTAGATTTAAGAAACAGAAGTTAAATTACTTTGGAAAATTTTAAGTTTTGACAGCACTATAACTAAAATTAAAGCCTTCAGAATCGGCTTTATTATATTGTCCAACCAATGCAAAAGTTTTATGACGATCCGCCGATTAATTGACAGAAAGGTTAACAAAGCAACCCGTTTGTTCCAGAATACTACCCAAGAAGATTGGTCACCTCCACGTCGGACAACTGGATACCCCCTTCGCTTCCATGCGAGTGTCGAAGGACATCAAACATTTGCACAATAAAATCATTGAGTGCAAGTTCGAGAATAACCAGTGGGTGTTTATGCGGGAGCGGACAGACAAGTCCTTCCCCAATAGTTACACTACTGCTAAAGGTGAGATTTACACTTTCTATGCTAAGTAGCTTTTAAGCAGGTTTACATTATACCTGGTTTACACGGGTAGAATAAAAAGTTTAGTGCGAGGGTTGAAAAGTACAATTCTAGCCAAATGTAAACGATTGCAAGTAACAATTGAACAATGGAGGCACGTAACTGCTCACGCTCACGGCTATCTATAAACTGTGAACAACAAATGTTGAGACTTCTAATTCTTTAGAAGTAACCAAGAGAATTGTCAGAAAAAGGCCCTCATTTTTACCTAACATTTTTATTTACAACTACCCACATAGGGTTATGTACGAGATACCTAGTAAAGAAATTAAATTTTGAAAACATACACTAATGGGTTCAGGTTTGATGAACATCAGTACAATACTCATTAAAATGCATCAAAACCTGTTACTCGATTTACATTTTTTGTGTAAACAGGTGTTCTCATTTAATGACACAATTATTACACAATAGCAGTGGCGTGCATTGAACTTTTTTCCGGAAAAGCAACCAGAAGGCCCAGATTGACAATAAAAAAATATGAAAGAATTTAAATAACGTTTAAAAAAAAGTTTGTATGAAAATATTCACTCTTAGGCAGTGCCTAACCTGGCGTCATACAAACATTTTTTTTTTCAAAGTGTTATTTAATTTTTTTCATTTTTTTTTTCATTGTCAAACTTGACCTTCTGATTGTTTTTCCGGAAAAAAGTTCAATGCACGCCACTGCACAATAGTAAAGCCATCCCATCCATCAGCCCAAATTATATTTCCTGAACTATACTAAAAATTTAGCAATGTTGGTGGTTAGTTAATAGTGAAAAACGATAAGACTTCCAGTTTCTGCACATTATGTACCATGAGCTGTATTTAAACAACAAATACTAAAATCGCCTAATAATGTAGATTTAGGGTTACATACTCAAATATTTGAATGGTATGGAACCCTCAAGGCACGAGTCCTACTCGCTTTTTTAAGTTGTTCTGCTGGTTGACGAAGAATATTCCCGAGGGACTGGAGTTTATTTTGTATTTCTCTTCTAGCTGTCTGCGAGAGTATCCTAGACCCCGTAACAAAGGAGCGTCTGTTTGACGTCATTGACAATCACCGCTTCCACGACGATTCCGATATGATGCCGCCGCCCAAGCGCGTTTGCCGATAGCGAACTAAGTACCTAGCCTTTTAAATAATAAGAATGAAATTGCTTTGAATTGCTGGTGATGTTGATATTTATACTATGTGACAAAGACAGACAACTGAATTGTAAGTAATCTATCACTGCATTGATGGCAAACAGCGCTGAATCATTTTTTAGGTCTAATATTCTTCTACAGTAGTCTTGGCTATAGTTTTGCTTTTCCCGCATTGGTACACCCAGTTTCTATTTTAAGTCTGAAAAGGACATGCGAGATAAATACAATATGTGAGTGACCTTGAATTTCAGGGCTTATCATTCTGTTTCTTTCCTCCCCTGAGTATTGTAGTTAATTAATTTTCTGAAATTGATATGCGCTGTAGGTTTAATGGAGAGCATTTTGTTCTGTAAAGTGTGATAAATGAAATATTTGTTAATTTGTCTGTTCCTCAGTTAATGCTCATTTTATTGTTTACAAACAAATAATTTTAATGAAATATTGTGTACTTGAGATAAAGAGTATTGTATTAAATAAGAATACATTTTATTTTTCTCATTAAATTAATTTTCAATCGTAATCTTTGTTTCTTTACAAGCTGACCTTTTACTTTTTTTTGTTCTTCTATAGTGAAGGTGTTGGAAGATATTGCCACCTATTTTCTCCTTCTATATTTAAAATAGTTATTTTATTTTCTTTGGTTAGTTTTGTCAAATGATGGTTAACATTGTAAGCTGCTGCCGACCACAAATGTTCAGGAGTTTCTGTGTAAATCAATTTTACTAAATCCATTTCTGTTAGTTGTTTATTAGAATTATTTCTTAGTGTTTCTAATATTTGTGACTCCCTTTGATTCCTGTGTGCTATGTAGTATTCTATTTTCGTTATTGGATCCTAAAAATACAAAAAATGTATTAGAAGGTATTTAAACTAAATTAATAAAAAATAAAATTAATAAAAATAAAAATATTACCTCAACAACATTACCATGTCCGGGATAGATAACACAAGGTTTCAGTTCTAATATTCTATTCAAACTCTTCATATAAGTGTATAAATCTTCAAACACTGCAGTTCCTTCACCTAAAATGCAGTCTCCGCTGAAAAGTATATTCTCTTCTAATAGCATAAGAATCACATGATCAGTTGTATGGCCCGGCGTGTGATGAATCTTTACGGTGGCCCCTTCTACTTTGATTTCTTGACCGTCTGATAACCAACTTAAAGATATCGATGGTGGTAACTCATTATCTGCTGCATCGTCTTGGTTTCGTTTGTGTTTCCATATTTTTGGGTTCTCTAAAATTTAAAAAACTATTTGTACATTTCTTTTATATTTTTTTAACTTTATATTTGGGAAAGAAAACATACTTGCAATAGTCCCAAATATATTTTCAGTTCCCCCAATGTGATCATGATGCCAATGCGTGAGAACAATGTGCTCGATGTCCACTTGCTCTGATTGCACGACTTTAGACAAATGCTGCTGGTATTCAGCAACATCTTTGTCTCCTGTATCTAGTAAAATTCTCCTGCAAAACAGTAAAACCAAACAGTGATATGATTTTTAGTAACCAAATTGACACTGACCCAGTTCACTACTTGAATTACGATTGCATGAAAGGATAAGTGCTTTTATTTTACAGATACTTTCATTATTCAGATGAAGTTATATCAGCCAAACTGACAACTTACAGTTATGTAGGTTCAAGTTTATCACAAAATTTGATGAGGAAGGCGATAAGGTGACATCTTAACACCCTCTATCCGTTTGGACCCAAAATGTACAGCAGCCCAATTACACTACTCTATGCTGCGGGATTTCCATCTGCTACGATACTGACACGCTTCTTTCAATCTAGTCATACTACACAAGGTTCTCTTGCCAGGATCTCCATACCCTTCAGATTGTGACCGAAGCATGAAACTTGGTATATGTGTAGCCTAGGTCAAAATAAGCAGATTAAGCTTGCCCCCAGCAGTTACACTATTTAGGTGAGGGGGGGGCATGGGTGTCGGGTACGCTCCTGCCGCTCCGTCAACAAAAAATAATAATGTGTTGTGATTTCACACAAGAGCATATTTGGTATCATTTTCATATAAATTAAGGATGAGAAATTCAAATTATTTTGAAGTTTTCATAGGTTTTCATTTGCTATAAAAAATTGTTTTATTTTCATTTTATTGATAGTAGTATTATTTTTCTGTTTGAATATGTATAACATTAGAATTTGTAAGTTATCATAAAAATTAAAAATTCTACTTATTACATTAATGATGCCAAAAAAATCATGACGCGTTAGTATTTTTTTTTATGTAGCAGATTGAACTCGCTCACTGCTTTTTGTATCAAGTGAGAAAAGCAAGGCGTTTTCTCATTTTTATTGGTTATTTTTGTGAAGTACATATGATATAATATATTATATATTTTCATAAACTACAATAAGTGGGATATCGCGAGAGGTCCCGGGTTCGATTCCCGGTTCAGAGCTCCTCACATCCAGATTTACTTTTATTTCTGCGTTTCTATACTGCAATGATATAATGTTAATTAGTGGGATATCTATTTGTACTTTTTTTAAATCTTAATAAGTAACTATTCATTACGTAACATCTACTTGAAATTACAGGATAATGTATCTACAGTTGCCACAAAATAAGAGGCCCGTTTTGACAGATAAGAACGACCATAGAATATAACTTTACATGTAATAAATGAAACGGTTAACAAATAATTATTAACTTATTGGGCTTAAAGAAAATAAATAAACGTTTTTTAATTATCACGGAACATATTTCAAGTACTATTTTCACGCATATTCCAAAATAAAATGCAATTTCGAATTACTACACAATGTCTCAAAAACAGTTACATTCTCAGTCAATTTTTTCTTAATAATAGTGTTGTAACCAGATAATCGCCTAATTTCACCGGACTCAATTCGATTCCACGTGAAAATAATTAACTTGTCTTAATATTGATAAAATAATTGTAATGATCTGTAATTAGCTTTTGTGAGACCAGTACACAAAAAGCCAGGTTTAAATTTCCTTTTTTTTTTTGCAAATATAAACTTTTTAGATTTGAACATTTGCATGTATTTGTAACGGTGTCGCGTATTCCGAAAAATATAATATAATAATTGTGCTAAATAATGTTACATACCACTTAGCTTTTAAACTTATAGTTTACAAAAACAAAAAATATATAATATAATAAACATGCATTTATTGCTTAAAGTCCCATTTTTTTTTATTAATGAATTGGTTTACAGGCAGTTTTCCATAAATCATCCTATCAATAGACAGATTGGCTGGTAAGAAATACGGCAGTATTTTTTTTTTATAAGGCATGGAGCAATTTTTTCATCTTGAAGCCTACAGTAGCCGTCAATAGAAATTGTGGACTATGTAAACAAAGCGCCATGTTGTCTTTGTCTATGAATAGGTGAACTATCTAGAGATGGGTAAGTATGTGATTAAAATATGTTAGGTGCTTAATTAGTTTTCTTTATTTGATTCATCGCTAAAATATTCTGATGAATCGCTAGTCAAATCGCCCACGTTAATTACAAATGGTTTCGTCACAGCGTCGTTGGCCGTATCTATTATCTCATCCAGTTCTTTAATTTTTTCTTCTACTTTTAGGACATGAGCTACACATTTTAGAGCAACGCTGGAAGATCACACAGCTCTCAATAGAATCACACACACGTTTATGTGAAAGATTATGAAGTAACGCTGTTAAAAAAAATGACGGAATAAAATAACATCACGAATAAAATAGGTTAATATTCAAATAGATTCGTACATCACCAATTTTCAAAGACAATACAGATTCGATGAGAAAAAAATATGACAGCAATCTCGACGCAGTACAGAATTGACTATTGATTCTATGATTTTCCGTAATTAACTGGTGATTATTGAATATTTCATGATGAAATACAGTGAATGACTGGTAAGACTTGATGCTTCATGATTTGGAATAATGTTCAATGAGACTCCGTGACAGAACCTTGAGAAAAATTGAGAAAACGGTTTGTTTACATAGTCCACAATTTCTATTGACGGCGACTTTACATATTTTTCTTACTGGCCAGTATTTTATATCTATCAACACTCAGACCTCTATCTAATTTGAGGTCAGTGAAGTACACCATTACAAAATATTACTGGCACGTAAGAATTTCCATTTCAGATTCTTTTCGTAGAGAAAAAAAATTAAAAGCTGGTTTTAGCACCCGAAGTATCTTTCTATCACCATATTGGAAGTCGTTGTGCTCCCGTTTGTTTTAAGTGTTTTTTTCTTGTGACTTTAGGCTTTACTTTTGAACTGTTTATATTTTCTTTCACGTTGACTTTGGCAATTATGTTTATTCTGGAAATTATAACCAATAAGTTTGAAAATATTTCAAACGATAACAAACTCATAATTTTTTGATCGATTTCTCGTGAGAATCAGTTGACATAGTTACCGATTAGCATGGTTCACATCCATAGATACATTGCGATGACATACGTCAAAACGGACCTATTACATTGTGACTACTTTAGTAACCATACCTACCTAACATAAAAATATGAAGTGCATAGCAAGTAGGAAATAATCAAACGACGAGCCTCAGTGCCCCCTTATCAACACTGACCAAGCATTCCTTTTTCAATTCTATAAAAATAACTGAAATAAATAGTCCAGAACTTACTTTCTTCCTGTCCCAATCAAATAAGTATTAGTTCCTTGAAGGGTCATAGGCCCTGGATTGCATCCAAGGATCCTTATGATACGGCTTGACAACTTCGTTACTGCTGGTATAACGGCTGCCATGTTGAGATCTAAAAATATATTAGGTTTAAAGAAGGCCAAAGTCCATTAAAATTGCCCGTTATCAATATGGCTGTAAATTTACTTAAAAACTAAAATAGTACCTATGTTATTGTTTTACTGACAGACGATCTATGTTATTTTGTATAGTACACAGTTACGTAATGATCTCTTGAGTATTTTATAAATGAAAATGAATGATAAATTTAGCAAAGACAGATTTTAGGAAAAACGAAAAACTATCTTTCATTGTTGATTATTTATTTTGTTTGACACTAGGGAGGGATGGGATACACAAACAGTATCGATACTTGAGTGTACTCGATATTTTTGAGCCTCTGAGTGAGTTACGAGTGCAAGCTTGCGCAGGTACAGTCAAGGAAACAATAATATCAACGGTTGATTATTAAATGTTTACTATAAGTGGGAAGGTGTACTTGTTATACCTAGCTATTTAATTACTTATTTATTATTTTAGTGCAATCTTAAGTATATAAATAAAACGCATTAATATTTAAAAATAAGTAAATTTATAATGTACAAATATAGGCAAATACGTTGTTACTTTATTTAGAGAGGTGAGACACCATCTATAAAAACTGGTTCCCTACTTGAAGAAGGAAGATTTTCGTCCGAATCACTATCGTCTGTAGAATTTTGGTCCTCCTCAGGGTTGTCGTCGGAACCATTTTCATTGTCACTGACTTCAATAATTATTTTAATACACCATTTTCCTACATTGTCGCCTTAAAACGCTATAAAGTCCGCGAGGCATAACAACAACAATAAACTTTAACAAACTAAATCAACAAAACTTTAACAAAAATAAATCAAGAAAACAACAAATAAAGGCAACAGAAACAATAAACTATAACAAACAGATTCAACGATTAACTTAACGAATCATAGATTTTTTTTCCTCGTAGGTACTTTTCATGCAACGCGCGCGTGTGTAGTGTACGGACGTAGCACTAACACTAACGCATAGTGTTGACACCTGCTGAACGGCGAGCGGGGGGTGTGGTGCGGCACGCAGGCGGGTGTGCTCCACGCCCTCGCTCCTGTAACGTCTCCCTGACACCGTAAAACGGCTTATGCGTCGATTCTTGGGGCTAGCTTCAGAGGCGACTAAAAGATTGGCGCGCACTGTACTTTTATACACGAATAGGTACATCTCTAATTCAAGGACTTCCCGGTACAATAAAATAACTAGAAAGATATATTATGCAGTAAGTTTAGACGACATCTGATGGTGAAGACGCAATTTCGTCATCATTCCAATGCAATACAGACAATCAATATTGTTCTAACCAGTGATATTTGTGGTAACTGAGCCACCGACATCATTTTACTGATTAATTATAGAAATTTCGTACTTATTGCATATGGATAAGAACTTTCAACTAGGTACGAATTACGTGGCATGATCTATAGGTTTTTTGTGCTGTTTACGGGAATCCCCCTAGTTATAAACCAAAAAGTAATTGGTGTTGCAAGTTTCGTATTTTGCTTAGGATTAACGAATATCAGTTTATAAAATCAGCATTAAAAATTGTAATAAAACAATTTCGAATGCAGCTTGCAATTTGCAACAGATTTTGCCTATGAATTAAAATGACAAATCATAGTTTATTTGAAATTTTGAGTAAACCTTGAGAACACTTGCTAACTTAATTATCATAATTATATTTAAACTAAACGGCTAAACCCTTATGTCAAAAAGCGTATTTCTATCAAGTTTTAATTTGGTCAAAGATATTATATAAAAAAAAAGAGTTTTAGATGAGTTAGAAGCGCTCCGTAAGTGCCTAGTTAAAACCTGGTAAATGAACCAATCTGAATTCAGTGTCGCGTCGTCGGCGTCAACGGAAGCGTGCCATGTACTGAGTCGTCGTGTTGTCAAAAAACATGACAAAATGCCGGGGTGTGTAATGAGATATTGCGCAAATTATTCAAGGAAAGCTTCCAAAATCCAACATAATCATTCGTAAGTATTACTATTACCACGACATGTTGAATATTTTTCACAAATCCAACATTACATTCGCAAAATATTGCGTCAGAAAATTTCGAGTATTCCGAGTACGTGCGATTAAGAGCTACCGGTCAAAGACTAAAATTATACCTAATATACCTAAAAATATTGATTTTGGAACGCGATCTCAATAGTCAGTGGTAGCATAATTATATATTTTGCGCCTAAATAAAGTTCTCGCAAAAAAAGTCCCACATTGTCATTGACAATAAGTACTTTGTCCACGGAATAAATAACCGACTTTGCAAAGTGCTTTTTTTAATTACAAGTGACATTTTGCAGTTATTATTATATATTTACTTTTTTTGTCATTAGTTATTACAAATTAGTTGTTACAAAAATATGGTTAACTACGAAAAAAGCCACATGTTTAATTTCAGAAAATATCTAAAAAACTATCGATTAACAATCGATATATCGATTAACAATCAATATAATATATTATCAATATTAAAAATCGGTATGTCGATTGCATTTTAGTAAACTATCGATACTATCGGAATCTCAAACTATCCATGTTTATCTAACACTACTGATCACGACGACGATTTTGGACTTGGATTACCTTTCTTTACCTTTCTAATCTTTATTCTGAATGTTCCTGCAAATATCACAGTCAAACTATGTAACTTTATACTATTTCTCTAAATAAAATGGAAAACCTATCCGCATTCGAAACTTATGAGCAAACTGTTAAAATATGTTTAAGTATGTTCATGTATTTTTATATGTAAGTTTACGTCTTAAATATTTAGGTTTATATTTTAATCTTGATCTCCCTATTATTTTCTGATTAGTATTTACACCTCCACATGTCATTTTGTTCATCTTTCTGTTAGCTACCAAGGATTGCCTGTAAGATATTGCTATTAGCAATAAGTACCGCCCTTGTACACCATGTTTAATCGTTTCTTTTGTCTCTTAAGTTATTTGTGTCAATGTGCAAAAAGTGTTATAAATAAATCAAACTTGTCACCCGTTTTTAACGTGAACAACGTTTTAACCTATTCTAATACCGCGGGAATTTTATTTGAAGCTTTATGGCCGAGGTCAATATAAAAACCTATATTAAATTTTTGGGCATAACCGTTTCATAGAACCACAGAAGTGTTCCCAACTTCTACGGCTTCTACCCCTACTAAAGTAGTCACAATCTAATAGGTCCGTTTTGACACATGTCATCGCAACGTATCTATGGATGTGAACCATGTAAATCGCTAACTATGTCAACCGATTCTCACGAGAAATCGATTCAAAATATTATGAGTTTGTTATCGTTGGAAATATTTTCAAGTTTATTGGTTATAATTTCCAGAATAAACATAATTGCCAAAGTCAACGTGAAAGAAAATATAAACAGTTCAAAAGTAAAGTAAAAGTCACAAGAAAAAACACTAAAAACAAACGGGAGCACAACGACTTCCAATAAACAATATCAGTAGGTTCGCAGAATCACTTGAAACTTCGTAAGAATGGCGCCTAAGTGTTACGAAATACAACTGTTTTTGTTTCATTCAAAAATTCGAAATAGTTTCAAAGTTATAGACATTGGAAGTTGAACAAAAATTCAAATGTCCGTGAAAGCGCGCGGTTCGCGTGTGACGTAGTTGTACAGGTCCCGCCCACTTGCACCGCGTGGTGCCTCGCGCGCTCGCCGGTTCGCCACGAACACAAGTACTGATACCTATTATTTATGTAACCGCGAGTAAGGAGTTCGTATCCCGACCGATTATTATTCTTTAGTGGAAGAAGGATGTCGAAAAGGACAATCAAATAACTTGCCTAGAGTGGGCGGTTTGATGGTGGCTCAATATTTTTCGAAAAATGCTGATTTCGTTGCCGCTGAAATGCGAGGAGTAAAAATGAAAAAGTAAGTAAGAATCCAATATGTATATCACATGATATTTATTAATTTTTTCCCATTTCACGCGTCACAATAATACTGTTAGAGCATATAGATACGTAAGTAAGTTTGTAGGTATGTTCGAAACATAGTTAAGCACTGTACTATGGTACCTACCAAACTCTTTTCTCTAACAAAATATAACCTAGTAACGATATGTATTAACACAAGATTTGACACCTATATTTTTGTTCTTGTAAATTTTATTTTGATCTTAGTATATAAAACAATTAGAACTTTGTCAGGGGTTCTAAAAATTTCATAGAATAGTATAAAATTTTTAATCAAGTATTTAAGAAAACTATTTATTTATTTTTTAGATCAGTGAGCGATTATGCATGGAGATGTTATGGAGATGACGCAATCGGCTATGTACAAGTAAAAAGACAAGGAGACATTTGCATCGTAAAGTGTAGAATCACACCGGAGCATCGAGTACGCACAAAACCTTACCACTGTTCTCTGGAGTGCAATGAAAAAGAGGACGAGGTTTTGTGCGTTACTTGTGATGATTGTGCCGCCAGTAAAAGTGGATGCAAACACACTATAGCTTTATTAATGTGGCTTCATCGTCGCACTGAGGAGCCGTCACCGACAGATGTCAAATGCTATTGCAAGAAATCGAAGCCTGCGGGTGTTGGTACTACGGAAAAATTTATAAAAGCCAAAGACTTTGGATCACAGCTTCCAAATGTTGGAGACGACAATAATGGGTTTTTTGAAAAACTAGTTCCAAAGCTTTTTGAACTAAATGTACAGTGCTCACTCGCTCTATATGTCACTGAAAAGCCGGAAGTACAGAAAATTTCTATGCATTACCTAATATGCGCATTCAAACTAAGTTCTGCTGTACGGGGCGTTGAAAATTTTATAAAATTTTGCTAAAACGAAATGACTCATTCAAGATGTCTTCTTGTAAAAGATGCCACTAAGGCTCAAGCTGAGTCTAATATGTGGTTCGAAATGCGTTACGGGCGCATTACGGCATCAAAAATGCTCGAAGCATCACAGTGCAAAACAAAGGTCGGCTCCCTAGCAGAAACTGTATTTGGGGCCTTAAAATTTAGTGCAAAACAAAGGTCGGCTCCCTAGCAGAAACTGTATTTGGGGCCTTAAAATTTAAAGAAACTGCAGCTATCTAGCGAGGGAAAATACTAGAGAGTGATGTTAGTAAAGTAGTTACTGAAATAAAAAAAATAAAAATTGAACAGTCTGGTCTTTATTTGAATAAAGACTGGCCAATGCTTGGTGCGTCACCCTACGGTCTTACAAATGACTATGTTATTGAAATAAAGTGTCCTTACAAGGAGAACACAATGAGAACGTACTATGAGAACGGTCAACTAGGAAAAAAATATTATGCTCAACTACAGGCACAAATGCACATGTCAGCAAGACAAAAAAGTCTGTTTTGTGTTGCTCACGTAGACTTTGAGTCCTCAAAAAAAGTTGATATACAAGGTGAATTTGTGAACATCGTCCAAATTCATGCTCAAGCCTTGGTAAGTGATCAGCATCATGAACCAATAACAATTTTTGTATATTTCATAAAATTTAATTTCGACTTCCCATAGTGATTCACTCAGAACTGGGAGTGAATTACTATGGGAAGTCGAAATTTCATTATACAAATTTCACAGAAATTGTTATCGATTCATGATGCTGATCACTTACCAAGGCTCCAGTATGAATTTGGACGATGATCAAAAAGTCACCTTGTATATGAAGTGCAGTACGATAAATACTTCTGTAAAATCTTTTTGAAAAATGCAAATAATTTTGGAAAAACAATGTTTATGATAAATTAGTAGAATAGTTTTTGAGTCATAAAATGCAACTAATGTGTGTTGTTAATGTTTATGGTGTAAATAAAAATAAATGTTTTGGTACTGTTATAAGGTTTTAAGGCAACAGGGCAACAGCTGACTGAGCGAGTCGGCGGCCGACGGGCCGGCGGCGGCGCGGCGCGAGGCGATTCATGTTTTGTGACGTCACACATGCGAGCGCGGTCGAGCGTTTCTAGCCTATTTTTAAAAATTAATATCTTGAAAACTACTTATCGTATCTAAGTAATTCTTTCGATGACTTTTATCTTATTTTATAGACTATATGATAAAATAAAAAACAAAACAAACCATTTTTCTTCATATGGTGATAGAAAGATACTTCGGGTGCTAAAACCAGCTTTTAATTTTTTTTCTCTACGAAAAGAATCTGAAATGGAAATTCTTACGTGCCAGTAATATTTTGTAATGGTGTACTTCACTGACCTCAAATTAGATAGAGGTCTGAGTGTTGATAGATATAAAATACTGGCCAGTAAGAAAAATATGTAGGCTTCAAGATGAAAAAATTGCTCCATGCCTTATAAAAAAAAAATACTGCCGTATTTCTTACCAGCCAATCTGTCTATTGATAGGATGATTTATGGAAAACTGCCTGTAAACCAATTCATTAATAAAAAAAAATGGGACTTTAAGCAATAAATGCATGTTTATTATATTATATATTTTTTGTTTTTGTAAACTATAAGTTTAAAAGCTAAGTGGTATGTAACATTATTTAGCACAATTATTATATTATATTTTTCGGAATACGCGACACCGTTACAAATACATGCAAATGTTCAAATTTAAAAAGTTTATATTTGCAAAAAAAAAAGGAAATTTAAACTTTGCTTTTTGTGTACTGGTCTCACAAAAGCTAATTACAGATCATTACAATTATTTTATCAATATATTAAAACAAGTTAATTATTTTCACGTGGAATCGAATTGAGTCCGTGAAATTAGGCGATTATCTGGTTACAACACTATTATTAAGAAAAAATTGACTGAGAATGTAACTGTTTTTGAGACATTGTGTAGTAATTCAAAATTGCATTTTATTTTGGAATATGCGTGAAAATAGTACTTGAAATATGTTCCGTGATAATTAAAAAACGTTTATTTATTTTCTTTAAACCCAATAAGTTAATAATTATTTGTTAACCGTTTCATTTATTACATGTAAAGTTATATTCTATGGTCGTTCTTATCTGTCAAAACGGGCCTCTTATTTTGTGGCAACTGTAGGTTGTTGGCGAAACCCCAACCTCCCCCCAAATAAGTCCCCGTTTTCAGTTTTTTTCACTTTACTCAAAAATGGGAGAAGTTAGGTGAATCCTTATCAAATAATAAGTAATCGATAGTTTCGTTATCGTAATTCGATAGTTTTTGGATCAAAAAATTTTATTTTGTCATTTTATTTTCGTGAATTTCTCAACCGCTATATTTTTCCTGTAATCTTTACGTAAGTTTACGTACTTATACTTGTGTTACCATGATTTTTAAAAATAAAACTGTTTTCGAATTTTATATAAGGGGGGGGGGGGAAATATTTTTTTGTGGTTTTTTAAAGATTTCCCGAAATCAGTGCGAGTAAAGATAGTTACGGTTGATTTTTACAATCAACTTTTTGCTACAATTTGATACGATTTTATATTTTTTTTCACACAGTGTGTGTGTGAGCCAATTAATGCTATTTTTTTGCCAAATTTCAAGTCTCTATCTTTAACGGTGCTGAAGTAATGAGGTTGTAACATACGGACGGACAACGGAGTATATACTCTATGAACTGAGTCTCACCATAAAGGTACCTTTTGTACCTTTTAGGTACATACTACGGATCTCTAAAAAAGGATCCATAAAAAAATACTTGTACTCTTTGTGTTTGGGTAGACTTTATTAATTTCATTAAAACATTTCTTCTCGAATTTCTTTCGTGCATGGGAAAATATGTTTCCTTTAGGCTGAATTAATGACCTAGTGACTTCTGCAACTCTCAGAACATTGAAAGTTCTGTGTTGCAACTGCTTCAGCACTTCGGGAAGTGCAGACTCTTCACCCTTGCGTATAAAAAATACATAATATATATTTTTGCTCACTTTCCGCAGCTTCGGCTTACTGGTCGCCTTCGGTCACTTTTAGCCTCAGCCGCTACAGCTCGCACGGTGCCTGTGCTTTGTTACAGCAGGCAAGAGCTGCGCTCCCTCTGCGGCTCCAACTTTTTATATACACTCTAGTTGTAGTAACTACAAGACTGCGTGTAGTCGGGGTGCACTGATTCGGTTTTGGAACAGATTTGACTTATTTTAACTAAGAGGGGTGCGCTTCGCTCACGTTCTTCGTGCGCGTTGTCAGCCGTTTTCATTAGCAAACACTGTCAATTAAAAAAAAATGTATCCAATACTTATTATAGTTTCTCGCTTTCATAATTAATGCTATATACCCAAAATGGTTTTCTTAGATGGAAACAAATAGTCAATAAAAAACATTTAAAGTCACCCGGTTTAAAATATTAGAAGCAAAGTCATTATTTTTAGTAGCTAACCTATAATTTAAATTTGCTTTCAATTTTTTTTTGTTACTTTGAGGTCGCTACAATTTTTGAATATTATGGTAGCGAATTTTTGAGGCTTATCTACATTTATTTATTGGTGCCAAAATTTTATGTAGCCATTTTATTTTATTATATACCTGCTAAAAATAGTTGTTTTATATTTTAGCTCACCGAAAAGTAATAAGCCAAAAAACTTTTCACTGCTGGCCAAGCGCAACACGTCATAGCATGTCGGTGACGCGAACTCATAACATTTTCCCCTACCAAAAATAACGCGCCATAAGAAGTCTTCACTTCAGATAATAAAAATTCTAGGTACCTAATAATAATTTAAGTACTTAGGTACGCGGCAAATATAAAATATAAATATTTGTAAAGCGTCGTAGATAGCAGAGATGTGGACTAAAAGGTGAAATTCATACGCCAACTTTCCCCTACAAAGCCGCAAAAACTACGTAATTTACATTCGTTCAATGTTACATTAAAATGATAGAAATATGTTGTTAAGTTCCACTGATGCCAACAAGAAGTCGAAACATATCTGGAAATAATTATTGTAACTAAGTGTTTTTATAGAAATATAATGTGAACTGAATTCAAATGTTCAATGTTACATGCAATTATTGTAACTTATAATTATAAAGAAATTTTCAGAACGTACTTTTGTTGACGGCATTTGCGTCTGCATTTTATTTATTAAGACTAGCTTTTGCCCACGGCTTCGCCCGCGCTGATTTCGATTTGTATTTTCCTGGGCTTAAAAGTAGCCTATGATGTCACTCTCCGACCCATAAATCCGTTGATCCGTTGCTGAGTGAAAGAAGGACAAACCAACAAACACACTTTCCATTTATTATAGGGGTACCTACTACGGATGATTCCCACGATCGGGGGTCGGGTCATCGGGTGGCAGGGTGGTCCATCCAGGTTAGGCTGACTACAGCGCGCGAGCATTTAGGTATTTTCTTTTTACGGTGAAAATAATGGTTTATTCATTTTTGTTTTATAGTCTGCAGCTGCTTTATTCTAACATCAGTTGTATTATGCAAAGTTTCAGATCTAATTTCAAGTATTAATTTAATGCTAGCGGTTTATTTTACGGTTTGGAGGTAACTTTGTAATTTTTTTCTATCAAGAAAATTTAATGGAATCAAGTTTTCAGCATAGTGTTGACATAGCATTAGTCCTCAACTTTACCATATACTTATTTCAAAATTCATGCGAAGCGAAGTGAGGTATCATACAGCATTAAGTTTATCGTTGAATCTGTTTGTTATAGTTTATTGTTCTTGTTGCTTTTATTTGTTGTTTTGTTGATTTAGTTTGTTAAAGTTTATTGTTGTTGTTATGCCTCGCGGACGTTATAGCGTTTTAAGGCAACAATGTAGGAAAATGGTGTATATATTAATGCGTTTTATTTATATAGTTAAGATTGCACTTAAATAGTAACACCTTCCCATTTATAGTAAACATTTAATAATCAACCGTTGATATTATTGTTTCCTTGACTGTACCTGCGCAAGCTTGCACTCGTAACTCATTCAGAGGCGACTAAAAGATTGGCGCGCACTGTACCTAATTTATAATCCGTTAAATCCCATCAACTCAGGTAATTACAACAAAGAGTATGGTAACATTAGTTGTAAAAAAAATATTGTCATTTTAGAAAAATGGCTGGTGTGCTGGCGAAAGTTGTTAAGGGCTCAAAAGCCCATTTGGGTAAGTTATATGCACCTAAATCGTTGACGAAACCCGTCCATACAATCTCCACTACAAACCCCGTATCGTAATTTTCCCCTCGGTAAATTTATGTTATATTTTTCCGTTGTATTTGATGCGCAAATGGCTTACATAATTTTCACATTCATGTTGTTTTAGGCATTGTTGGGCCCGTAGTAAGCGTTAGTAATGGGTCGGTGAGGTACCTACCGTCCCAGGCTCCAACGAAGACCAAGTATGGGCCTCTGGCGGATCAAGACCGTATATTTACCAACCTCTATGGCAGACACGACTGGAGACTGAAGGGTGCTATGGCCCGTGGAGACTGGTATAAGACCAAGGAGATCATGTTGCAGGGAACAGATTGGATTGTCAGTAAGTTAAGAGTATGAGCAAATTAACTGGTTCTATGAGGAAGAATTATGATTTTATTTATTGTGATTGTATGTGTACCATCGAAGAAATTGCCACAGACCCACTTTCCGCTTTTACCACCATTGCAATACGGGCGAAAAGTGGGTCTCCGAATTTTTCTCAATAGTACCTGTTTGCTATTCTTGCGATAGAAACAGTGCAGTATAAAAAGGAAGAGAATTGAAAATATAAATAGAAAATGAAGATGAACCATCTTGGAATATTTTGTTTTTTCATGCAGTTGACAATGTCAAATGATATTTATATTTCTGCTATAACTACAATAACCTTTTTGTGAAATCTATTATTTTAAACAATACCAAACTTCCAGATGAGATGAAGACATCCGGTCTCAGAGGCCGAGGTGGAGCTGGTTTCCCAACTGGCATGAAATGGTCATTCATGAACAAGCCTGATGATGGTCGTCCGAAGTACCTGGTTGTAAATGCTGATGAGGGAGAGCCAGGAACCTGCAAGGACCGAGAGATCATGAGGCATGACCCTCACAAGCTGGTGGAAGGTTGCCTAATCGCCGGCAAGGCTATGGGAGCTCAGGCTGCATACATTTATATTAGAGGAGAGTTTTACAATGAAGCCAGTAACCTTCAGGTTGCGATCGCTGAGGTAAGGTTTAGTTTAAGGATGCATCAATATGCATTTTTGTCGATACGAAATATTGGCAATACCGATACCGATACGCTTAGTGAATTTAAATGAAGGTAAAATAAAAACACAAATTAGGTTAAATATATTTTTTATCTATTATTTAAAATTAAAGACCTACAATGAGATAATTAGTTATTAAGGGGATCATCCTTGCGATTCTCGCCATACAAACATATTCTCGTGATGAATGCTATACTAATGGACAGAATCTAACAAAATTTGACAATTGTAATGTAATAAATAACCCATATCTATTTCCGAATTTAGACTGTATGCAGATCTAAATATCGTCATATTTTTGACAACAACCAACCAAAGCATCTACTGCACTGGGATACGCGAGGCCAAACCAGAAGAGACAACTCACGGACTAAAGCGCAGGGTTTCCCCAAGCATAGTTTATGCCTCGTTTGCAATGAAACGACATGCGCATTTATATTACTTGCTTGAAGCGCAAAATTTTAAAAGTATTGTATCAGCAATAAAGATATTGCCGATGCCGATATATCGGCGAACCCGAAGTATCAGTATCGGACTAATCCCTACTTTAGTTTTAAAACTAAAGCTTTGTAGATTTTCTAACAGCTTTTAACAGCTATACAATAGGTAGATGACTAGCTAAAGGATTAGATTTGAGGCTATCCCTTTGTAATAATAATTTTATTAATAAATGGTATCTTATGCTTAAAGAAAAATAATTTCAGTAATTTATTCTTGTAAGTTAAAATTTTTATGTTGACAACTTCTTCCAGGCGTACCAAGCTGGTTTCCTTGGTAAGAATGCTTGTGGCTCCGGCTACGACTTTGATGTCTTCGTTCACCGTGGTGCCGGTGCCTACATCTGTGGTGAAGAGACTGCCCTCATTGAGTCCATTGAAGGCAAGCAGGGCAAGCCCCGTCTAAAACCTCCATTCCCCGCTGACGTTGGTCTGTTTGGATGTCCGACCACTGTCAATAATGTGGAGACTATTGCTGTAGCACCTGTAAGTACCATTTATATTTTTACCTACATTCTCATACATGTATTGAAAGATTAGTATTTATTATTATTATTATTACAGCTTTATTTTCCACTTAACAATTCTTAAAATATATACATCTAATTATAATTATTTCTATTAATTTCTTTGCTATGTGGCCCCCCTATGGGTAAAAGCCTCCTCCATTCTTTTCCACCTTTCCCTGTCTTTGGCTGTATGCATCCAACTTTTTCCTGCTATGTTTATTATGTCGTCGGCCCATCTCTTCTGTCTTCCCACATTTCTTTTGCCATTTAGTTCGAATAAAAAAAGATTAGTATTAAAACAAGGTAAATCTAACTTCATACTTAGTTTAGTCTCATGGCCTGGCCCATGGAGCAAGATGGTGCATTTGTTGTTGCACTAATGCATCTTTTCTCATGCTGATGACCAGCGAGCAAAAACTATCACACTTTCATTCTATGTCAGAAAGGAAGGGTACAACTCACAATTCCCTTGCTACGTGTCTTTGTATACAGTATCGTGAGAATTTACATGAAAATCTCTGCCATAAATAAATGTTACGCCGCAGGCAATCTTGCGTCGTGGAGGCGCATGGTTCGCCAGTTTCGGTCGGCAACGTAACTCCGGTACGAAGCTGTTCAACATCTCCGGTCACGTGAACACTCCGTGCACGGTCGAGGAGGAGATGAGCATCCCCCTCAAAGAGCTCCTCGAGAGGCACGCGGGGGGCATCCTCGGGGGCTGGGACAACCTGCTGGCCATTATACCGGGGGGTTCGTCTACGCCTCTGATCCCTAAAGAGTAAGTGGTTTTTCTGTCTTGCTATTGTTGAAATTGGAAATTTTTGTAGCTATGCCACGACATACAACAACATTTTGGCCACAAACTTTAAAAACGCGAGGGACATGACAAATCACGTTATTAATAATCTGCTTTTCATTCAACTACACTAAAGTTAAATAAAGTATAATAGAGGATATTATTTATTTATTTTCAATGCATGTGCTCGTAAAGGCCCACTTTTTATGCATCAAAACCGAACAGAAAGTCGATTATTTTGCCCTAGGGCTTTATTATTATTATTTTTTTTAATTTATTTACAATGGTTGGCTGTTGGCTAACCTGCAGCCTTTCCTATGTACCATAAATGTCATACTTTTTTTTCCACTGTTTAACGGCTCTGGATACCTAGTCCTTTTGAGCCAATTACAATTTAAAGTTCACGAAATTATATTTGTTTTATTTCCTCACACTATGCATTGAAAAACGTAGTATGATACACGGGCGTAAGAGCAAAAAATTGCTCGGTTACGTTTAAAACACTCGCTACGCTCGTGTTTTAAATCGTCCTCGTAATTTATTCCTTTGCGCCCTTGTAGCATAAACTACTATTATTTATTTAGGAACACCAACAAGAAATAAAATAAACTTATTTAAATGGAATAATCTTAAAATTTATATAGCTATTTGTTTTCTTAATTAAAGGTATTATTTATAACTAGCAAGAGCTAGGACAAAAATCCATGTTTAAGGAGTTAAGCTGTTATGATTTTTGCAACAAGTAGCAGCCACAGGCTAGTTCTTCAGTTCTTCAAACGCAATTGCTTCTGAACTAATAAGTAAATTTGGTTTTGATTGCCTCTTAAACCTTCCAGCGTTTGCGAGACAGCAATAATGGACTTCGACGGCCTGGTAGCCGCTCAAACCTCGCTCGGGACCGCCGCCATCATAGTAATGAACAAGTCGACAGACATAGTGAAGGCGATCGCGCGACTCATTATGTTCTACAAACACGAGTCGTGCGGACAGTGCACGCCGTGCCGCGAGGGTGTCAGCTGGATGAACAAGATTATCTACAGGTAATTTGTTTTCAAAATCTACAATGGGCTTACCCTTGGAAAGCGTCGATGAAACTGAGTTAAGAGGCTTGATCACGCGCAAACCTCCGTACAAACGCAATCACAAAATTGCGAGTAGTCTATGGAAAATGTGAAAAGAGTGCAAGTTATTTATACATCATATTTGTAACTTTTTTGAAAGACTAATACTGGTTTACTAGTGGAGGGGGCCCATAGATGTGGATTGCTTAGAGCATCAAGTAACCTTGATCCGGCACTGTCTCTAGTCACCTGACAGAGCCGCACTCAAGGGGCCAAAGAGCCGCGCGTTACCGACCATTGGGCTAACCTGTCACGAGCCGTATTTATGAATCGTTCGTTTTCAATTTACGTGCGAAAGTATATACCCATCTCACGTAGCACATCAGAACTTGTCATTTGAAAGATGAGACAGGTATATATTTTCGCACGCGAATTGAAAAAGAACGATTCAAAAATACGGCTCCTGGGACTCTACCGCGTAAGTCTCATTTGTATCAACTTCAAGCAAATGCATGCGAAATTCAACGCGTGCAAAAGAGATGGCATGTTAGGCGGGCGTCGTCGCACACACGTCAAATTTTAATCTCAAGTTGATGTTGATGTAAATGAGAATTACGCGGTAGACCCACTGGTCATCATAGTAATGAATAAACAATAACAGTTTTTAGAAGAAGACCAAAAACGCCTAACAAAATTATTACACCAATAAAATCTAAATCATGATTAAAATGTTGCAAATTATTTTCAGAATGGTAGACGGTAACGCTTCGCCGAAAGAAATAGACATGCTGTGGGAGATCTCCAAACAAATTGAAGGTAATTTGAGTATACTAGAAAATCTCTATTGCTTTATTTGCAAGCATGAATCAAAATTATGATTACGCTGTAACACGGGTAGCTTCCGTCAATACTTCAATAGTCGAAATAGTAGTTCATACTACAAGGGCGAAAAGGAATAAATTACGAGGACGATTTAAAACACGAGCGTAGCGAGTTTCTAAACGTAACCGACTAATTTATTGCTCTTACGCCCGTGTATCATACTACGTTTTTCAATGCATAGTGTGAGGAAATAAAACAAATATAATCTTGTGAACTTTAAATTATGATTGGCTCAAAAGGACTGTATCCAGAGCCGTTAAACAGTGGAAAAAAGATAACATTTATGGTACAAAGGAAAGGCTGCAGGTTAGTCAACCATTGTAAATAAACAAATAAAAAAAAAAAATTAAGCCCTAGGGCAAAATAATCGACTTTCTGTTCGGTTTTGATGCATAAGAAGTGGGCCTTTACGAGCACTTGCATTGAAAACTACTTTAAGGTGGTATATCGTCAAAATAGACACTTTTTGAAGTTATTTATCTGCTGTTCAAAAGACATCTGAAGCAGAGAATATAAAGTATTACTACGTAAAGAAGCGACACTCACCTCCCCGACCAATTTAACGTCCCCCGCGGTCCCCCGCAAGTTAGTGGAAATCTGGAGTCAGGCAGAGCTCGATTACCACTCGTTTGCTGCGCGCGTGTTTTGTTACAAAGTTTTATCACGATACTGATTTTTAATCAGTATGGTGCGTTATTGCAGTGTTTATGGATGCCTGGAAAACTTTTTTTCAAAAATTAGAATTGCGTGATCAAACCTTACAATTTCGTTCAGTAACGCATTTGGAACAATAAGATCAGTATTTATAACTTTCCATGTTTTGACAAGATTTCATTTTTTTTCCAAAATTTATGTTTGAGTAGTTGTTAATTATATGATGATCATTTATGCATATGAAACTATATAGGCACCTACTAAGCTTAGGCATACTATTTTTTAATACTGATTAATCCACGGGGAACCAGAAATTGGACTACGCTAAAATTTAGGAAGAGAATCACATAAGTTGCTGACTTATATTGTGTCCCTCTCGGGCGACGACGCTCACACGATTACTGCCAGCCCTAGACTAGCTCACGCACACACACAAGCGTGTGCGGACAAGCCAGATGCGCGCGTGAGAGTGTAGGTAAATAACTTGAGCCTTGACTATGAAGTGTCGGGGGTGTGTCTGAAGTTAAATAAATTAGTATAATATTTTTGGGACTTTCTTCTAGATTTTGGACTATCAGAAACGCGATTGGAGAAATTTCACTTGATATAAATAAATATTGAAATGAGGTCTAAATTTACACTTTTTTTGATATTCTTACAAATTGGGATATCATACAGACTTGAAAAATATTTATTTAGATGGGTTTTAACAAGACCTAAATGACTGGCTATGGAAATTTTCATAGCTATTTTAGTTAATTTTGTATTAATTTAAAACCGACTTTTTGTCAATTTTCCTCGATTCCGTCTCTCTCGCACTGCGGGTCTTTCCGCCTGGAGTAACGGGGACCTTTGCACGGACGATATATCACCTTAAAAGTAGTAACGTGAATTTAGTGGTATTATATCGGGTAGAATAGGTATGTATCGAGAATATTTGTTATTTATTATCTCGAACGTTGGTTCGGAGCCCGAGCGGTAGCGATGGCTCTAAAACGGGAGGGATATGATGAATCACGTTACGCAAGCTTAATGGGGTTTCTTTCAACTACACTAAGAATAAATGTAGTGTCTTGTTGTGAGTAATGTGTCTGACTGCCGAAGCATGGGTTCTAACCAGTATTTTTAATACTATTTGGTCATACTTACATATAAAGCCTGACCAAGAAAATAAAAAACCTCGCCATATTGCGGAATTAATTTTTAACTAATTTTTTCTACTGGCAACCTCAACTTTAAAACGTCATTATGTCGATTGCTGTCAAAGTGTGGTGTTCTTTTTTCTCGTGTGTGCTGTCAGAGTAGAGTGTTGCAATCATAAAATAAAAATCATAAAAGTAAATGAGCAGGTTTTTTATTTTCCTGGTCAGGCTTTACTTATGTATCTCAAAGAGGGGCAGGCAGAGATAACAGATTTCAATCTGCCAACATTCTGGCCTTTTGTCAACAATTACTTTAACATAGTTGACCGTAGTAGGAAGTAATGGATTTTCAACTTTATTCTTTATTGTACACAGATACATTATATAGAATTATTTACAATAAAATAAATGTACATAGGCGAGCTTATCTCTGAAAAGAGATCTCTTCCAGCAAACCTTAGTGGGAGAGGACACTATAATAATAAAAATAAGTAATCGTAAATACGTGTACTACAAATAAAGTCATATTAACATACAAATAAAATAACAAATATAAATTAAAATCTACTGGACTATACAAGGTGACTTTTTGATCATCGTCCAAATTCATACTGGAGGCTTAATAAGTGATCAGTATCTTGGATCAGTAACAATTTTTGTGAAATTTGTAAAATGAAATTTCGGCTTCCCATAGAAATTCACTTCCAGTTCCGAGTGAATCACTATGGGGAGTCGAAATTTCATTTTACGAATTTTACAAAAATTGTTATTGATCCATGATACTGATCACTTACCAAGTCACCAGTATGAATTTGGACGATGATGAAAAATTCACCTTGTATACAAGGTGTAACAGAAAGGTGTAACCATATTTGAAGAGCTTATTCAGTCAATGGTATAGAACAACTTTTACTATGGAACAAAACCTGTATCTCGAAAACGAAATTTTACTGTTTCATAGAAAAATGCAATGCCGCTCGGCCGAAATGTATGGAAGGGCAGATTCTTTTTTTGAGATTTCAGGGTTGGCTCCATAGTAGAGGTTGTTCTATACCATTGACTGAATAAGCTATTCAAATATGGTTACACCTTTCTGTTACACGTTGTATATCTTTACCATTTGATATATACTTATCTAGATAAATACTAACATAAATAAATACATACATCACTTACCTACTTTAAGACAGAGAGAGGTAGTGCTCTTTTAGCTGTAACTTAAAACGACTAATAGTGGGAAACTTTATTTCCAATGACATTCCCTAAAATAACGATGTTCATTGTTCTCCCAACGCCCAGGTCACACAATCTGCGCCCTGGGCGACGGCGCCGCGTGGCCGGTGCAGGGCCTCATCCGGCACTTCAGACCTGAGCTCGAGCGACGCATGTCCAAGTACTCCGCACAGCACGGACCCAGCAAGGCGGAGCGATTGTACTAAGGGCCCTACAAGGCGGACCGATTGTACAGTGGAAATCACATCAAGCTATATAGATGCATAACTACTCTTCGAGTGTTAGTAAGAAAGTGCGATCAGCTCTCTCAACAGCGCAGTACAAAAATACTCGAAGCGCGCGCGACAAACAAACAATTAATATTGCGCACATTTTCGCCGTTCATCTTGAAAGGAGGGCAAAGTTCAACCTGTTTAACTCGACGTGATCTCCACTGTACTAAGGGCTCTAGCTATGGGAGGAGAGGGGGTAGAGAATTTTATGTCGATACGAGAATTATTTAAATAAATATTGTAGTTGTACAGTTCAGAAGAAATATTCTCTGATCCTATGAAAAGTTTTTTTTTAAAGATAAGTGCCTGAAAAGCGGCATGTGTGTTGAACGCGATCATTGCACGGTCGCCCGCATGCCAGTCTATCCATAGACAATCGTAAAATATATAAATATCATATAAAAGCGAAATCCCATCACTCGGCACGAAATCTCCAAAACTATACAGCCTATAAACCTGAAATTTGCCAAGTAGTTTCCTTATACGACGCTGTCACCAGCTAAGGACGTTTTGATATAGAATGTTTAAGTTTGCTACGTCATCACCGCGGGCGCAGCTATGAGCAAAAGGATAGTAACAGATTTTTTTGTATAATATGTTGATAGCTACATAGATTTTTACGAGAGAAACTCAAAGTTTCAGTCAAACTAAGGCCGAAAACACAGAAAGTGGGGCGCGATGATAATTTCATTTTTCTGTAACCGTGTTTAAGGCACGATTCCCTGGCCAAATTCTAGCGTCTGGCATATATCCATAGTTATTCACCCACCAACCTGTGCTGTCATTCCGCCTCGCAACCGCCCCGGTTCAGGCTTCGTGGGATGCTCTAACGCGTACAATTGTGTTCAACTCTATGCGACTGTACTTACTAGCTAGCTCCTAAAGGATGTAAAGAATATTTTTTCATTTCTGCAAGCATGAATGTAAAAGAAAGGCGGACGGAGTTTCGCTAACCAAAAACTGAAGCACCATGGTAAGCCAACTCGCTTGTACGCCGGGCCCAGAACGCACTTATTCACATCATAGTAAGCCAATTTCCATAGTCTACTCACATACAAACCTGCGTCGTCGGTTTTTTACGTCTATATCCGTACAAGGGTGGATCTAGGATTTGATTTGGATTGCGGATTTATCACAAAGTAAAAAAAAAGCAAGTTCTTAGGCGCCTTAAAGTGCAAAATTAACTAAAATAGCTTTGAAAATTTCCATAACCAGTAATTTAGGTATTGTTAAAACTCATCAACTAATTTATTTAACTTGGGACTTCTTTTGAACAGCATAAATAACTTCAAAAAGTGTCGAATTCGACAATATTTCCCCTTAAGGTGGATGGTCCAAGGTAGTTTTTATAAAAAAACTTGTGAGAACCAATAAGGAAGACAGAAGTATTATTATTTAATCCTGTTACCTTTTTCCACACGTTCCATCAACTTTACACCCGCGAATATTGTTTTAACAGTCTAATTTTGCAATTTAAAACTTTAGATTCTAAAAAAGTTGGTTTATACAAAAAAACTGATTATTCGCGGGTGTAAAGTTGATGGGACGACGACGTGTGGAAAAAGGTGACAGAACTAAATAATAATACTTCTGTTGTCGTTATTGGTTCCCACAAGTTTGTATGAAGATTGCCTTGGACCATCCACCTTAAGCATTGAGGCGCTTTTGGGAAACATGTCTATATATATATTGCGTCCTAAAAGCCTGTTAATTTTAGTTAGTGTGCCCTTCAAAATAGCAAAAAATAGTGCTGTCATTTTTAGTATGTTTCTTATACTAATTTTAAAACCTTCAAAATCGGCTTTAATATATACCTATACTGTGTAAAAGGGAACCCGAATCGAATCTAAAAGTCGAGTCAAATGTATGGAATTCTTGGGTGTTGGTTGGGGGTGGGTATCCGCCAATGTGTCCACAAGTATGTTTCTTTGGGAAAGTGGTTCAGTGTGATCAGTAGATTACGCGGTTACAAAGATACCACTTTGTATTTTTTTGTACTTGTATATCTATACCCGGTATAATGCAAGCTATTATCATTGGTCAGATAATGCACATCGAGTTGCCGTTTCTCGTAAACGTAAATGACAAAAAGATTAATTAAATTTTACAAAAGTTTGGTACTTACATTTTCTTTAACGCAACAACCGTTTTTTCTCTATAGCAGTCTTTTGTATAGCAAAAATCTTTCTTCGCAAAAACGAAAACAATTAAATTTGAACCTTAAACATGAAGATCGTGGGGGCTGTTTTTGTTCGTCTAATTTTTTAGGATTTCCCTTTGAATTCGAGCTCAAAGAAAATTAACAATACATAGTTCTTTTTATTCAATTAAAAGTTGAAAACAAAAAGGTATTTTGTGTACAAAACTCCGAATTTCGATGATTTTTCCTTTATTGTTGTTTAGAAAAACTTTTTATGTGTTCTGGAAGTACAAACGACTGCACTTGTGTTTATTTGATGTTGCGTATTTTTCAAAGAAACCCTCAGACGAAGCAGAATGTCTCTGATAAGCTGTTCACATATTTAAAAAATAACTTTATATGGCGTGGCGGGATTAGCGTTTCAAAAAATTAAGAAAATTGGCGTAAATACCAACATGTTTTTATAGCATTTTTAGCGTTACTAATAATGTAAATAGACCGCTATGTAATAAAATAATCACTACACGATGGTGATGTTTAATTTAATTTTGTATAATAGTGTTGTATATTAGAATAAAAATATTATCAGTGAATTCTCTGTTTTGTTTTTGTATAAGGTTCATTACAGACTTCTAGAAAATATTAAAATATTATTTTTATTTTATCATCGAAATATCTCAATCATACTTATTATTTTTCCAATAAATTTGTTTTTTTTTTATAGTCGGCAGGTACAGTGACACCGCAATAAGAACTGCCAATATGTAGTATGTCATGCTGGCGTCTGTACCTACTTTGATTATTCTCTTTTTTCTTTTAACTCAACTCAAATAGAAAATTCTAAATTAATTTATAAATTATAGGTAGGCCGCAATAAGAACTGCCAATATGCTGGCGTCTGTACCTTATCTGATTACTTTCTTTTTTCTTTAAAATAAACTCAAATAGAAAATTCTAAATTAATTTATATGCCGCAATAAGAACGGCCAATATGTATGGCGATGGCGTCTGTACCTAATTTATTCACTTTTTTCTTTAAACTCAAATATAAAATTCTAAATTCATTTATATATTACAGGTAGTAGAATAGCAAATGAAAGCATCGTATTTTTTACTAATTATTTATTTCCCTCTATCTTCTCTTGTTTAGATCATCTTGCTTATGCTATTTACAATTTGTATAAGTTAAGGTAATAATAGTAATATTTTACATAATAGTAGACTAAGGTTGTACAACATGCCTTCACTTCACGTTTAAGACTTGACTCAACATTACAAACGAATGTTTAAGAATGAAAAATGAAACGATCAAAACCAAAAAGAATGATTTACAAGGTAACAAAATTTTAGAAATGGTAACATAACACTGATTTCGATTTGGAACAAAATAATCAACTAAAAACTAAATTGATTCATCAAATTTACAATTAAATAAAAAAAATTATAGCTCGACACCAAGTACCGAAAGCGAAATTACTTAGGAAGATATGTGCCGATCACCTTTGTAAGTGGAAAAAGGCAAACTTTTAACATTAGCATAAATTAAATAAATGGCACGGACCAAATACTAATATTTCGGGTACAAGGTGGCAAGTGAAAAATTTTTGGTCAATTTATTCATAACAAAAATAATAAATTCGATTACAGATTTGCCAAATAATCACGATTTCATAACCAAATATATAACTCTACCATGGAAGCAACTGATTGCTGTGAACAAAAGAAAAATATCACTTCTGCGTCAACAAAATGGCAATTACATAATCGCTAAAATAACATCGGTGGAGATCATACACGACATAACTTTTTATAATAAATACAAAATATAAGTACATAATTTACCTAACGCTACGACAACAACTTCAGCCCAATATAGCAACGATATTGTTGTGAAGTTGTAGACTGTGGTGCGATTACATAACCTACTACCAGAGGATTTAACGTAATAGTTTACAGAATGCTCTATATAAATAAACACTTTGTTGACAGATGACGTCACAGTGTATGATAGACGCTGCGCCCCTCTGTGGCGAGCGCGTTCCATACACCGGGCCGTTCATCGTACATCATACAATACAAGATGGTTCAGCCATTCCATAGTTGTTAGATCACAAGAACTCAAATCAGTCTCACTTTCTGTCATTTATTACGAACACTAAATATCGCGGCTTGTAAAACCTAGACAATAAACGCCGCATAAAATCAATGAAAATTCCGTTTATGCGAATTTTATTGTTTATATTTCTGCGAATTATAAATAATTAGTTGAGGGCTAGAGCGGGCCAGCCGCCTCCGCCTTGCTTCCTGAACTTTGGATCTTATCACTATCGTCTCAACCGAGACCTACGGTGGACTTGCCGACACCTACTGAAACATCTGTGTGAACAAGATTCCTTTGATATGAATTAGATTTCAGTAAGCGAGCACAAGGTTTAGTGATCCCAATTTCATAAATTAGGTCGATTTACAATAATTTCATATTCGCTGACACTGGATACTTCAGAAGCGGGAGAAAGCTTCGAAAAGGAACGTGTATGTCGCTTATGAGAACTTTTGCAACAGAACTATGACTGTATTTACAATATTTCATTATCCGATGCCAGCACCGGAGTGTAAGCTGCTTGCGAAGGGGACAGAGGTGTCAGCTAAACGCAATCGTCATCTATATCTACGTCAGGGACCAAGCGATCGTGCGACGCGGCGGCTCTGGGTGGCAACTCATTCCTGGGGTCCCTAGCGAGCCATGGGTGTCTCAAGACGTCGCTGGCGCTCAAACGCTCGCACGCTTCCCGTCGGAGTAGCGACCTGATGAGGCACTTTCCTCGAGACGACAAGCATTCGGGGACCACGAAGTACCCGCGAGAGATCTTCGCAAAAAGCGACGCGTGCTCAGAGTCGTTGAATGGATATCTGCGACAAAACAAAAAACAGATCATTAGCAAAGCAATTAGCGAGTAAACGGTGATTGATCGTTGCACGGCTTTGAAGCTATTTTGGATTCAAAGGACTGCGAAATCATGAGGGTAATGTAGCTTTTTAAAAAGAACTTAACGCAAGGCTCTCATCCAGAAAAGGATGATGATTAACATCGACATTAGGATAGATCGAATCGTTAACTTTTTACAACTCTTGTCTTGGGCCCAATTAATCGTGATCTGATTGTCATTTGGAAAGGGCAGATGTGAGCCAAAACAAAACAAAAACTCAGGTACACTGGAACCCTTCCGGCGACAGGTGAAACGATTGCGGCGAAATCCGAGTTCGGTCGAAAATAAATTACGGGTTTCGGAGCCTCCGAAAAAATAGAAAACAAAGGATCGCGAACGGCAGGTGCGGGACACGAAGGCGCGTTTCTTTACATTTATTCGTGCAACGTCTTCGCCACATGACCGCGGCAGGTGCCCAAGATTTCTGGAGGCTCATTTATATGTGGGTGATATAATTGTCGGCCGTTGGCGCGTAACGGCCGACAGGTGATCATCCCTTGTACGGTCGGTGTCTCCAACGGCCGCCGCGACCCTTAGTCGCGATCTTTATAAACGGTAAGTCCCACGCTTCGCAGACAGGTGACACCCACCCCATCACCCCACTGACTTGTTTAATTACTATTTAACCCAATTTTGTAGTTTGAAACGCTTGTGTCTATTAGGGACGGTCGTTAGCATTTTGCATTTCAATTCGCACGTTGTTTCAACCTTTTTTTATGCCTTGACAAAATTGGAGTTATTTTGTTGATATTTACCTTCCAACGAGCATGGTGTATAGGATGACGCCCAAGGACCACATGTCAGCAGCTCTTCCCGAATACGTCCGATGGGCTCTCAGGATCTCAGGAGACACGTAAGCCGGGCACCCTCGTTTGTCCTGAAGTAAATCTTCTTCAGGGTCATCCAGTACCACCGCATCTTCTAGCGATTCTAATTTTAGCGTCGTCCTGGAACAAGCGGAAAAAGCATTTAGTAAATGGGCCCATCAATTGAGTGGTTAGCTGCAGTGTTTCAGTAGCCAGTGACCCATATAAAATGGCGAATCCCGAGCGTTTGACTGAGCCTATAATGCATGATATCATCAGCGCGTAATGGATCCTTTGTGCTCAAAGGATGCTATTAACGAGTCGCGAATACGGGTAATTGATGCCGCCATCGAGTTAATACGTGTCATATACCATCATGTATGTTGTTGCGGTAACAGCTGAAAGGACACATTGCAAAATGGTTTCTGGGGGAGTATTTTTGGCTGTAACAACAATAATGTCATGTAAATAATTACGCGGCAATATAAAGCTGCTCAGTGACGCAATGGGTTTTGTTTCATCACATGACGGGCTCGGGCGCACCGTATTCGACCTCGTATTTCACAGCATCGTTTCGAAATGCATTAAATGCACAGTTATTCGAAACCGTATGCTCGACTCGAATTGATTCAATGTAAACTAATCACAGTCATTCTTTCGGCGACATGGTTGTAAACGAGGAGCTTTTATGTCAATATTACGTTTCATGGGAGCTGTAAATACGGTCCCGTTTGACTACCTAATGAATTACTGACTACGTTTATTTTAATTTGTTTAGTTAACTGTGTGTGCAAGCACAGCAATATATGGCTTTACGCAAAGAGGATAAAACCTGATACCGTCCAAGGCGAAGTCAACTTATAATTTTTTGAAAAAGAAACAAGTGAACAACACGTTGAAAGTTCTGAGCAGGTGCATACTGGGCGGTTCTGCAGAGGAGACGTTTAATGCAGTCTATATTTTTAGCGTATTTAATAATAACCTTGAGGGGTTCGGAGCTAAATGAATAGAGGGGCCCAAGTACTATTTATAATCAAACTATTTCACTGTACCTATAAATAGGTCGACAAGCGAAGTGGAGTAACTTGCGCGTATAAGTTTCATTTTATTACGCATGCAGGTTCCGAAAGCTACGGTTGCATTATCAAGTTTGCTCAAAGCGTAGTTTCAAAACCCACAATGTTGCGGTCTCGACAGTTTGACAAATCGCCTGTGGACGGGCTGGGTTGACGTCGGAGCGACATCTCAGTTGCAATAGCTGCTATTCAAATGTTGGAAACTGTGATTGATTCTAGACATATCCGCTGTAGTAGCTGCGATACGATAAGAGGTACAAGAGCATTTTTTCCGCTTGGATAAATATGAAACAATAAGGATTTCGGAACGTGATCGTGACAATATGGAGCTGGCGAGCTCAGCAAAGGTTACTCTCGTTACGTTTCGCAATCACCGTCGGTTATCTCGTAAAATATTACGAGCGAACGCACACCGCAGGATTGCGACGCAACGCAAATTAGACGCACAGATAAATGCAACGAGAAAATTGGCGAATTCCCTTTAGCGGTGCAACTAATTTAGCCTAGATAATCGGTTATTGTGTGGGTGGTATGAGCTAAAGAATACGTATTGATCCGGCGTGACGGGGCAACGGCACGTGCCGCGCTTTAGACATAGCACGCGGCTGTCACGCGTGACGCAATGAAGATGGCCCCCGATGCAACGCTTCGACCGCCGCGATGCTTCGTGGGAACTAGTTGATGAAACGAGTGACGTCACCCTGCAACCGCTGCACTCCGGACCTTTTTTGTAATTCATCAGTGAGCGGAGGCTGCAGGGCGTCCTCGTGTCCGTTTTAGGTCTCTCGACTGCGCAACTGATCCTAATTAAATCCCTACAACGGCAAGGCTAAAGTGCGATGTCTGCAGCTGCAATCGATTCGGATTTCGCAACGTATAAATAAGTTATACGGTGTCGTAACGCACGCTCGGTCGGAAGGTTGGCCGGATTTCCGAGCGAGTGTTCCGATCTCGGCGGCCTCGGAGCGGTCGGCGAAGGATTCCTCCGTGACTCCCGCGCACTATCCCCCCACAAACCCTGCGCGCGCACAGCGGGCGAAAGGACAACGGCTGACGCAAGCGCCGGACTTTACGCAATTTGGCATTATACAGGGCTGCTAGTGCCACCTTGATGATCTATGAGCGAGGCTAATAAGTATGCGTCCGAAACCTAGCTCGAAACTGCTATTGAATAAGTTTGTAAACAAATAAGTAATTGTGTAAGTGTCGAGCTGTGTGTAACTTAGATGTACCTACTTAGATGATGGGCTATTAATTAATATTGAACTTAACAATCGTAACCTGTTCGGCATAATTGCTTATTATATTAAAATCAGCAATTGTGCGCAATATGACTGGTCAATCAAAAGGAACATGATCTGAAAGACATTACCAGATCTCATTGATGGATTGTGGGAGCATGACCGAACGGGATGCGTCCGCGTCGTTTCGCAATCGTCCGTCATTGCTCAACTCAACCCTGACAGTTTCGTAACAAACAATGGCAGATGCAGCACACATGCGGCGCATGCACTTCCTGCTCGAGTTTAAATCGCTACATGACGAATTGCACTTGCGCAATCGCTGCGGAATTCTCATATTGCTGGACGCGCATATTTCAATAGCATTATTAACATGCGTTAACTAATAGTTCTCGAGAAGTTCGAACAATAAGCTGGCAGCCCTATGGCGTCAAGCACAGTTACTCATAGGTTTTCGTAACTCGCATTGTAGGGACATGTGCTGCGAGCGGGTGACGCAAGCGCGGGCGCAGGCGGGTTGCCTCACCACGCAGCGAGATGCCGTCGGGATAGTTGGGAAACCATCCCGAACATGCCCAATTAGATGTCGACCCACGTCGGCGTCCTATTGAGCAACGATCATGTTCCAGATTGAAAGACTCATGTACTTGTGAATCATCAATGTGGCGAAATTGGAGCTAGGTTTTAGTTCCAAAGTCCATTGCTGAAAATCGCAGAGGCAGCGACACAGTTCGGTTTATCTGAGCCTGCGATAACGCCAGCCGAAACGTTTTGAAACCGAGCGCTCGCTGGGCCGCTTGCGAAAACGCTAATGTGAATATCGATTGCAAAATTGTTTTAGTTTTAAATTAAGTGCGTCAATTGTAAATACGCGTAGGCGCTTTGGATGATTTGATTTGCAGCGAGATGTCCTTATTGGTGACATTTATGGACGCGACGTCTAGCGACAATGGGAGATCGTGTCGTGTAGCGCAATTATTTCGTCCCTAGCCGTATTTGGCAGGCTGTCTGCGTACGAGTGCAGGCCACAGTGTGTCACAATGGCGCGGATTATGAGCCGAGTTGCGTTATGGCATGTTGCAAGTCCGGGCGGCGATCCAAGCGGCGCTGAAATAGTCCCGTGTTGCAACGCGGACTGCGGAACGGGCGCCACTCCAGGCGGCGCGCCTGTTGCGACACCGACTCTGTACTGAGCAGTACACACACTACTGTGTAATTGCTAACTGCACACGGCGGTGATGTGATCTCGAACGACTCTGAATATCGCTTTTACGAAACGAGTGATACCGTTCGATGAACTCTACTATTACGCGACGATTGCATCACAGAAGAAAGCGTCGCAAACTCTGCGTGCCTGCAAAACTACGCTAGAATATCTCATCGATCTCCATTTCGAATTGTTGCAATTACACCGTTACGTGGTATAAGTGTTAAATCCGGTGAATGGTCGACTTTCTAACGGTGAGGTCGGCGAACGCTGGTGCCATGTCGCAACAATTTCTCTGGCACTGGCGTTGCGAACGAAGAAAGCGCAACCTCGCGGCATGTTTTGCAACCGCGCGTCGCAGCGGTCGGAGAAAGAGCCGCCAGAGTACCGTAGAAAGCGTACATCGACCCGGTCGTTGCGGATACCTAGCGGCAATCTGCAAAACCGCGATAACCGCCTTGAGCTGATGTGCTAACAAGATTCTTCAGATAGGGACCCTAACCGCAGCGCCACGAGGCACTTAGCATAACAGAACAGTGGGGTTCATCGTGTACTACCCGGTATTGGGCAAGTGGGCCTGCCTGCCAGGGTTACGCAAGCCGCGATAGCGCAGGCATATGTCACCGCACTCGTGAAACAGTTCCGTTCATTGACTCCTTCCCGATATAACTGCGCTCTACAGTTGTCAAGTTTCGAAATGACATTTTGGTCGGCTGCAATCGGCGACTGATTGTCACATATGATGGCTAGACGACCGCCGAGCGGGACGTTTACCGACGTCGTCGACGTCTGCGGCAAAAAATGTGAGCTGCATCTTTACCCTTGATCTTCAAGCGCCATTACTTGAAACGGTTGAGTTGTTATTGCATGCGGTCAAAAAAGCTGGCGCCGAATACAAGAGCAATGGGTTGCATGAAGTTTCACATGACCTAATTTAGCCGCAATAAGTCACGTAACTATGTTGCAGTTAGGAATTCTGTCAAGCAGGATATTACACGAGGGTTCGACGAGTGAGCCGCTTACGTGCGCCCTGTTTGCTATATTACATACTTTCATAACTCGTTGTTACGTTTTAAACTGACTTTTCCAGGTGTTGGGAAATGCGACGACTCCAGCAAAAAGCCGGTGCTCCCACATCGCGTTGTAATCATCGTCAATTAAACGAAACGGCACTGATGAAAAAACGCAATACTCGTGTGACAACAGACTCTGCGATCTGTGACAAAGATAACTTTCACGATAATACCGTCACGCAATATAATAGAAACATTGAGAGTAGCATCATCATATTCTCTAATACATGCACCTGTTGACAGGTGCGACCCAGTATTTCTAGTTTATAAGTTGCCTTTACCATAATTACGATAAAGGGCAGCTGTAAAAATGTCGTCGGGCAGATGGCGTCTAGGTCGGCCGATAAATAAATAAAAAGAGTAAGTCAACATCCGTATGCGCCCGCGCAGCTTCCGTTCTTGCCGGAATCGTTGATTGTTCCGCTCCGCAAGCGTTTCCTCTTCATTATTCGGTCACGGAAGTCGGAACCTCTACGTGGTGAATGTCATTTGCACATTTGCATGTTAAGTGCCTTGCAACTTGTTTAACTAGATTCGTGGTGTGAGTTTGCATTAATTGAGCCGCATTGAATAATTTCAAGTGTGTCAGTTCCTGTATCTCTGGATGACCCTAAGATGAACAATACTTCATCTTAGGGATGACCTATCTGAAATGTTTCATAACATGACATTCGGCAACAAAATGGAACCAGCTATTAATCAGAGGGTGCTAGCTTGCAGACCTATTGCGCTGGGCGACGCAAGAGCTTGCAATATGTAGCGAGTGAGTCGGACGAAACTATTGCGAACTCGGGCAATGCTGTGTCGGCCAGCATTGCTAACCGCCGCCGGTTAACCAACACTATTGGATCTTGCGCATGACCAGCGAAATAAAGGGAATTTGGAACCAAAATCTTCAGTTTTTGGCCGATGCGACAAAGATGCAAACAATTGCTGTGGGTCTTTTTATCCGCCTGATTTATAACCACTAACAAAGCTTCTCTATTACGGATTAAGAGACGCGTAAACGACAAAAAGTGTTTAGTAATCTCTTGTTGGGCAACAAATGTTCGGCGTATTTACAAAGCGCGCCGCGTACGAAATGTTGCGGATAAAATCGCGGGTCCTTACCTTACGCTCCATTTCATAATTCACGTTACACAAGGTGCCTAAAACACCGTTGTATTTCACGAATATTGCTGTAGAGGCTTCGGGAGACGCATATGTAAGAACGCTTACGCGATATCGCGTAATATTTCGCTGTTGCATCAAAATCTGCTTTGTGAATATGTGTTCATAGCCTTACTTTGTATTTCTTATTAATTTGTTTGAGTAGTACCTATCATCCCATAAAGTCTGTTTGGAATGCCGTAGTAGGTAAGAACGATGGTTTCGAAAACGCAAAATGAACGATGTTGCGCTTTTATGTTTGCGAAATGCATTACTTGCAGTTGCAAAAACGCGTAGGTTGACAATCTGGGATACATCTTTATGTATTCGCAATATCAATCCGTGTGGAAAAGGAAAGGGAAATAAATATTTTTTCATCAAACATCATGAGTAAACACCGAACCTAAAATGCCTACGTGGCAATAGTTAGATGAAATCAGAAAATACGTTAACACATAAATTAAAAAAAAATATATCATATAAATGCTAAAACTAGGAAATATGCATCTAAAGAGAGTTTAAGATAACAGACGATATATCAAAGTGCTTTTTTATCGCAATTTTTATCGCCATATCTTATCGGTAAAAGTTTAGAACTTTTTAGTAAGTGAAATGTTTATTTGTTCAGTTAGCTGGATAACGTGATACGATAAGCAAATACTTGTGTATTTTGTAATTAGGATACGAAAGTTATTTGTACTGCAATAAGGTACAGTTTAGCATAGATATTGCAAAAAAGCGGTCGGTACACAGCGCTGTGATGGTATTCCAATGGAAATTAGACGATACTCGAGCACGACATTCGCACACTGAATTATATTACTCTAAACGGAACGCATAAATTACGTGTATATTATACGCATACTACCACTCTTGTCACGACATTTTGAAGCGATTTGTTTGCAAACAACAAAAACCCCCCAAGCATCGTTTGGAAAACAGCAATCTTTATCGGGCCACTACATTGGATGAGGAACAATAGTTTTACTAAAATTAGGGTCCTACGAACCCAGTGACGCTGCAGGTTGTATAGCGATCGCTTTGAGGCGATAAGGCACGCGGAACCCTCCAGTTCCATTAAACAATACGTTCGTATTAATATTTAGTACCGCAACGAATGCTGCCTGTAATGGATATAACTTTATTTATTCCGCATTGAGATAGAAATGTATCGGTCATAAAGCCGAGTATCGGTAGGATTACTGTCTTGCGTATGTCGTATAAGTCTTTGATTCGACAACAAAAGCATTGTTAGTTGTAAAACTGAGGTCAACAATACGGGAAATTCTGCGCCGATCTCAAGAGAAATCCTGTCTTTGTGATAGCAATAACTCGCAAAGAATCAAAGAAATAAACACTGTCGTTTAAAAGGAAGTAAGTGTTCTCCTTAAGAACACGTTTTCCCGTTACTACTCGTATTGAAAATAACACCACGTAAACAGAGTCAGGCTGCCAGGACCAGTTCAAAATCTCGGAACCAGTTTCCAAAAATTATTGATTTCACTAAAAAGCATGTTCGATACCGTATCGAACACAAAGCGTGCAAAATCAATTAACTGATATGGCTTTAAGGAAGACTTATAACGACTGTTAGTAATCAAATCAATAATAGGTACAGATTACATACACCTAGTTATATTCAAAACATTAAGTTCATAGTCCGACTAGCGTATGGTGGAGAATGTAAAATACGATTGTGCGACTCAAGAACGTGGCAAGAATGTTTTGAGCCGATAAATAAATAAACAGAAGCTATTCTTATAAGGACAATACCCTTTGGAACTTTCTTGCAGCACGAAAATAATGGAAATATTATGCAGAGTGCAACTGTAGGCCAGCGATGAATGTAGCACATTGAGACACCGGTACTTTCTCATCGGGCCAGCCATCGAATACCGTTGCTCTGCACTCGATACTAGGACGAAGAAAGTACCGACATCGATGAAACTAAAATGGAAGCTATGGAAGCAACTCTATTGATGACTAACTAGACCTAAAAAATATTCTAAGTAACTGCGCAGTTAAATTTCTCATTTTTTTCGTCACTTACAGATCTCAAACTGGTAATCGCGATGAGATCATGAAGGATCAACGGCCTATTCGAATGCCGAAGCAATGATCAGCAAGCAAGCACCGAATTAAGGAGCGCCGAAGACCAAGCGGTCATTCACACCTCGCTTTTTCTCCGATGATATAACTTAGAAAGTGCGGAAACATTTTAATACCACGAATCGCGAGATAAAAGTCTTATATCACAATAACGCAGATCTGGTTCTTTCGGAAGCACGTCGGTCAGTGAACTCGCAAATATCACCTGTCATTGTAGAGGGGAGGCCGGAACACCAGAGGGGTGATGCAACGAAAGAAAGTACGAAAACGGGGCAATTGCGAAAAGCAAATCATCGCGGTAGCAAATCATCGTCTTCAAAATTTACGAGGCATTCTAATTTCGAATTGTCTTGCACAACGGTACTGGCACTAAACAACGGAAGAGAGTGCGGTTAAACGGCAACAGTGATGCAATGAGAAAGTGCGGAACTGAAGTAGGTTTTCTAACGCGGTGAATGTACTCTAGTCGAGGGGGTTTCAGACGCTCGGTGGCGGGCGTCGACCTCGGGTGATGTCATGGCATTTGGCAATGCGCATGATATAATCCTGCCAGGATGCCATGGAGCCATGATGGAAGCGGGAAAGGTGTCATCACGTAAATCGCGTTACATCAAGCCCCGCTGCACCGCATTGCATCGGAGTTAGGTAACCGCTGTTGTCACACTTGTTTGTTCATTTGTAATTGCAAGTGTTGTAATTTGCACGTTACTATATACTTGCTAAAAATTATAATGCAATCATTTAATCATAGAACCACATTAAATTTCAAAACGCAGTGAAATTTGCAAATATCACTACTTTATGCTTGTAGTATAATGATGACAAGCGAAATGAATTACGGAGGTTTTCTGAAGAAAAGCCAAGTCAAGTGAGAAAATGCGGATGCATAATCTCATTTCTCTATCGAGACAAGAAGAAACTACAATGTGATTAATAAGTTAGAATAAAATAAAATCGTTTTAAACTGTGTAAAATTATAATCTTCGAACATCATCAATGTACTACCGAGGAAAAATCCGCAGACCCACTTTTCACCCGTATTGCAATGGTGATAAGAGTGAAAAGTGGGTCTGCGGCAATTTCATCGATGGTATATGCAACGCTAAACTAAAAATGCCAAAGCTTAATTCCTAAAAGATTTTCTTTTTTATGAGTTTTTTTAAAGATTTTTTAGATATGGCCCTTGCCTTGCTTATAAAAAAAATGGTCTGTCTCTGTCTGTCTTCTCATCTGTTATTCATCTGTAAAATCTGTTGGAAGCAAATTATTATAAATTTATCTTGATAACAAAATTTTTAATCAGCCTTTTCTCAAGTGTCGTCACACGCAAGCAACTGGAAGTTGCAGCTATTTCGTAAAAATATTCAACATCATGAGGTTTTTTGGTTTTCGAATTAACACACCTCAACATAATTTAATCTAAAATGTGCATTTAACAGTAAGAACTCCGTTAATAAATTAATTGAGAAACGTAACCGCATACATTTGATAAAGAATAATGTTATTAAAATCCGAGACTATTACTGCATCATCCATCCAAATGAAATACCATACTAAAACCAAAGATTTGATAAAAAAAAAAAAACTAAAACTATTCAATTGTTCAGCGGCCGTCAAAAACCTTCAATACCCAGTTGCGACCTCAATACACGTCAAAATTCAATAAAAAAGCCGATATGTCAAGTTCAGTGGGTGCGCGGGCGCACGCGGCGCGCGAGCAGTGGGGGGTGGTGGGGGGAAGCAAGCGGTGACAATGAATGGCACAGCACCGCTGTACTTGACCTAGTATTCGGGTCGTCACGCCTCCCTGCTGCAACGCTGACGTAGACTGATGATGATGCTGATGTGATGATACCAACTCAACTGAAAGACTATCAGATCTCCAACATTTTGTGTCCTAACATTACTGTGTTTATAGCTGGAGTGTTAAAAGTATACAGATTGCGTCAGGTTTTTATGAGTGCCTGATGTGACTGACATTGATAGTTGACCTATTCTTGGCATGAGCAAATAGAGAAATGAATCAAAAATGTAGATATCTAGTCAACGTGTAGCTAATTCACCGACATCATCAGAGGATGTTATTTATCTGTGTACTACCAGACGCCTGCAGTTCAAGCTCTCTATTTATTAACGATTTTGATGGCTATGACGTTGCAATAAGAGCTGCCAATAGGTAGCCTCAATGAGACAAGCATCAAGTCATGGAAGGTGATGTCACTAATTTGACGAATTTTGCTTTCATTATCTGAATTATTTCGATCTATTGTCTGTTCCTCCCTCCATCATCACGCGAACCTACAGTCAATATTATGTCGACACATACCAGTACAATGTAAGTTAGTAGTATCTCGCAAGCGGTTTCCGATACACTGGTGGGTCGGTGTTGGTATCTATCTACATTATATTTGTGCCATTGCGCAAGGTCGACGTGCACCTGCGTTTGCCGCGACCGTTGCAGCTCCCACGACAAACGGACTTCTTTATGCACGTATGTAGCTTTTTAAAGGGTTGACTTTAGGAATTCCGAGGTCAAACGCACCTGCTACGCGACCTTTATCGATCGCATCCATAATTTAGGTCGGTGACGTCACGGTTTTGATAACACAAAAGGCTGCTGCAGCGCTATTTAACCGCTGCGTCCGGCGGAGGCAAGCGCGGTCGTAATGAAGCAAGTGGGTTAAGGTCCCATCAAGGATTTGTTGCGGCAAGCCTCCGCTCCAAAACGTAGAGCGATCGTTACTATGTGCTAACTGCATGCTGGTTCCGCTGCATTTACCAATTTAACCATTTCAAAATATCAATTTGTTTTATAAGTGTCCTATCAATCGTGAGGACATTTCTGAAGTCTTCATTGTTTCATTCAAGGTCCTCCATCATTCACCTGCTAACGACTTTTTTTTGTGATAAATGCAGACACAAAGCTCTTGCAACATCTTTTGTTTAATTAATGTTCAACAAACAAAAGTAATTCAATCTGTTACTTTAGTTAGAGGATTCCTTTTGTCTGGGTTTCAGAGAGGGCTTTTAGAGTAATTTATGCAGTCCTTTGTCTGGTCACAAGAGTCTTCGGTTACTAAAGTGTCCAAGTGCCGTTGAATTCAAAACAAACAACTTAATAAGTTTCAAAACGATCCAGATGTATTACAAAATACAAAGCGGTAGCATACAACTGTTTAGTAACTGTTAGGTCCTTTCGCAACCAGTGTCGGGACCTCTTCACTAATTGTTTCCATCATTAAGCATCGAGTATTCGATTGTATTTTTTATAAAAAATATCTATACGACAATGGAGATTCTGGCCTTTAAAAGCACGCAATATTTTTCACGACCTAAATAAATATTGCTATTGTTTCTAACTGGTTTGTATGGGTCATTGAAATTCAATTACGAGCAGAAACAATATGTTTCTTGTCGCTGGGCAACTTTTGGTTTTGGCAATGTCGACTGCAACTACCAACCTCGCGTTGGTTATGTAACATGCTGACCTCGCGTTTAATACAACTCGGATTTATATTATTTCATTGCGGTGCCATATTATTAAGCAAACGTTTCAATATTAGACCTCACGAAAAAGCACGTTTTAAAACGAGCTAGATATTTGCGCGATCATCGTTTATGAATCGAATGCGTGATGGATTTGTAAGAAGCTGGCTTTGTTCAGCGGAATGGCAGTTGTGGAGTCAGGCGCAGCCTGCGTCGGTGGCAGATGTGTGCGTACGCATTGTCTCCGCAACAAAAGCAGGTAGAGGACCTCGCCATGTGCTACGTGTCACATTTTCAATCTCAAAAAACATTTTTCACGGAAAAAATCAACCCGCTTTTTATCTGACCGAAGGACAGATGGTCCCGCATAATATGTCGGCTTCATTTCGAGATTGACAAAGCTTTCAGAGGTAATTAAATTGTGACGCCGCCACTGAAACATTTCGCGTTGCATACGCAACTACAATAAATTAATTACAATGGCTTCCCTTTGTTACAAAAGAGAGAAACGAATCCCAGTTATCAAAATTAATAACGGCAAAAGCAAATTACTCTGTTCACGTAATATCCTGGCGCGTTTATTGAGCTGCTGAAGAGCTCGCCGATTGTGTTCTAGACGAATGCGGGAAATAATATCTGGCGATATTATTCTGGCATCTGCCTCGCTCCTTTTCAATATGGCCTTTCCGTGAATACGTATGATGAAGAACAAAGGGCAAGGAATGGAAAGGCTAACGAAGGGGGCGATGTGGACAGAAACAAATGCCTAAAAGAAGCAGCCCATTGGGAAACATCAAATATTGACATTCGAAGCAGATGTAGAAAGAGCAACGATCCCGAACTTGGGACCAGTAGTGCATTTGAACAAACATGCGTTTCTCGATAGTTACCGAATGATGTTGACCTTATGATGTATCGAGTATCAGGACTAATGTGCTTCCAGATAGAGTCGTGGGCAGGGCAAACAGAAAAATCTATTGTGTTTTATTTCAATATTTTGGTTTCCCAAGCCAGCGCAATACTAATAACGCAATATTAATTTATAAATCACAAATAGTTTTCAATTCAAGTCTTATATTTAGAAGACTTTCTTATGGGGGCGCCAGTGGTACATAATAGGACGCGGACGGGAGAAGGTCTCCCTTTTTATGAGTAAAATAAAATACTGAAACAAAAAACAGTCTCTGCTATAAACCCTAGAAATTGTTGGCCATAAAGTTCTTTTATGAGGACACATAACGTCCCTTGCACTTATTTTTAGCTTGGATATTCTTGCAAAAACGTGTCTTGTCCTATCAATTATGGAAGAGGAATTTACGGTGACAGCTTTTGTGAAAACAGTAAATAACTCATTTAGCCGGTTCTGAGCCCGACCAGAACACGTGCGTTTACAGGTAAGATGATCGCATGTGCAATTCATTGTGACCGTCAAAAGGTGTTTTTCTAAGATCCAACAATGGGATCCTTGCATAATGGTCGGCACCGTCTACCCGAAGCCATCATCGACTTGGCGAAATTTCGACCGAGTAATAAATCATGCGTAGGAGACGCACAATGGCAGCTCTATTTGTTTATGGAACATCTGTGCAAGCTGCCAGTAAAGAGGGTCGGAATCAGAATTGGCGAGCCAGTTTGGCGCACAAAGAGATGCATTGTCACGTATCCCAGGTAAGTAAATGGTGGCAGATTAACCCGATTTGAACGCATCAGAACACGTCGATTTTTATTCAGTTTCGAAATTCACGAAGTTGGTGTTTTTTGTATAACGTGGAACATATTGCGGCATAACATGTGACCTTATGTACTTATCTGTTGTAGATAAGGAGCGAGATATGACCTTTAAAATGTTGACTATGTCTCTCCATAGATAAGATTGCAAGTCCAATGACCGAATTGAATATTTTGAAATAAGAAACATTTTGTTTTTATGTCGGGCTAGTTCCCATGACACTCGAATGAATAATTGTATTTTAGTGCAAGGGGCCGTATGCGCAAGAGTTGATTTCCAAGTGCTCTCACCGATCGACCGGATGTAACGGGACTTCACCGGAAACGGACTTCGTATATAAAACAGAAAGAACTCGACGGCAGATGGCCGACATTGGCAACAAAAGAAAAGAAAACATATTTATTAAAAAAAATGAAACTGCACATCGGCATCGCCGCGCCACATGGCCGAAGAATTAACTTAATTAACTCCTGCTTCTCGAGGGTTTAAATTGGATGGTGTCTAGTTTTGTTTTCGAAACGGATGGCCTATAATTACATCAAGCGATTTATGCTTAAAACAAATAACGTTAAAACTTTGTTGCAGACTGCCTGAGATGATACAAAATGTACGCCAGTTTTAAGAGGTCCTAAAGGAGGCTATTGAAGTAATTAAAAAAAGAAACAGATAAGGTCTACGTGATTAACATACTGACTTGTCATATGATGATGATGAAACAATTAAAAACGTTTCCGCATTGCGAATTCTTGTAAAACAAACGTAAGCTAATCACGAACACGATATTGCTGGAAGAGTGAATTCTGCAAATTGGCCGACTACATGTCATCGGTCATTTCAATTGTTATGGATCATCATGATATATTTAACTAGATCCGCTTGAAGTTAACTGTGGTATCTCCGGGAAAACGTATAGGAGGAAACACGATTTTGTTGAATAATTTACAATGAACGAATCAGTGGACTACGTCATCCACCCATACATCTCGGAATACATTAATAATGACACGTCAGTCACTAAGCTAGGTTCTCCCTAGGTTTGCGCAATGCCGCAATACGTTTACGTCATTCTAATAAAACCTAGTGATAAGAAGCCGCTTGATACGAACTTGAAATTTAAATTTAGAACGTTCATGGCTGCTCAGTTCCTGGTGGGGCGCTGCGATTCGAAGGCGGAAGAGTGGCGCTTGCGCAAGTCGACATTGAACCGTGGTCTGAGTTGAGACCGGCGACGGAATCACACGTTATACTCGATAACGTAATATATAAGCGATAGAGAACGAAAACAATGAAGGGACATGCACACGTATTTCCTTATTTACATAACATTTGACCTGAATACTAAACGTTCCACTAATTGAAATAAGAAATATCGAACCAGGAAAACGTTACCCGGAAAAATGTAAACAGCCAAACGAATAAACAATCCCATTATGATTGGGGCGACTGAGATTTCTCTGAAGCAGGATGTGTGTAATACAACATTTATGAGCGGAAGGCGTATGTGTATGTATGAGTTTGTTTTCCGAGAGCAAAACAATCCGGTCGAATCAAGTGTATTTTCCTCCATCCTGTATATTGTAAAACGATAATTGCTTACTCGTGGATCAGAAACGTGTACGAGCTGGTGTCACCGCGGATTTCATCATGCGATTCTTTTTCGAAGTGCGAAGTAATATTTACGTCATATCATACACAACATGGACTCTACCAATCGTCTATCGCAAGCCGCTAATGCGATTACAAAGTCACTCCAGTGTCATTCACAACCTCGAAGGTGATAGATAAATAAATATCGTTTGCAATTTCATAGTAGAGCCATACACACATAATGTAAGTATAGAGAAACCTCGAAACGCTCTTGATCTTGTATCGTCATGGCAACGAATGCGGTAGCCGTCCTCGGTTGGTGTGTATACTTCCGCGTTCTTCGCTTACGTCACACACAGCCCACAAGTCTACTTGTTTACGTAGGAAACGTTTCACCACATTTCCCGAACTCCTATCTAATAATCATCGAAAGAAATTTTCCTCCTAATGACGTCATATTTGTAGCGACGAGGTCACGTGCTACGAACTCGCGTAGGCCCTCCGTGACTCGAACGTAGGCGAGGGGAAGGGGACGCATAATGAAAGCCTACCTACGTCAAAGCCAAACGTTTGTAAGTGGGCGATCACCCTTTCAGAATGCTGAAACTTTGTTACTCGCTTAAATTTTTGGGGCTTCGCTGAAAAATGTGGCAAGAACTTGCACGCGATTGCTAGACTGCTTACGTCGGTGGCTGCGTAATTACCTGAAGCCTTAACCAGGAAAGACGTAAATGAAAATGTGAACGAAATAAACAGAAATGTGTTTAGCTTTGTAAAGTAAAGTGCGCAAAACATTAGCGAAAACTGTGTAAACAAAATTTGTATGGAAGTCGAGAAAAACAAGTCTGGAATGTTTAATGCACGACTAATGAGGCGATCATTGTCGCCAGTTTAAATATACGGATGACTTCATGACTTGGTATCGTACGATCGTAGCACGAGTTCGTCAACATTGACAATGACACGACCCGATCATGAGCTGATCGAAACTAAATTCAACTTTATCCAGTCAGTCAAATAGAAGAGTTCTGAGTGGCGATGATAACCTGTGATAACTCACGGGCAGAATTAAGGTCGGGAGAATGTTTCTGAGATATTCAACGAAAACTTAGACATTTGAGCTACAAGTGATGCAAATTATGATTGTAATGGTGCTATATTGCTGATATACGCTTCTCTTTGTTATTAGAAATCAATAAACATGTATATTCAATGCTAGTCATGTCAATCAATAAGGTATCCAGGGAGGATAATAGCGACAAAAGGTTGGCCAAATGTGACCGCGAACTGAGGTCGGTACTCGTTCTCATTTTTCTTATTCTTCAATCTCAACCACCTCACGAGGCCAAGCGGTGATGCACGAAAACTGTACAGTTTCGCAACCAAAAGATTTCAATGTCATTGCGATCGTTCCCGATCGCCGCTCATGGCCTATGTTAATTGTACATAAAAACACCAGCTAAATGCAGAGAACAGCGCAAGTACGCTCTATCAGAGTCAAGCAGTATTACTGTCGTAGTTACTGAGTACTGACAATACAAATGGCGCTTGAGACTTATTGGATTTGTCGCGCTTTGCTTACGACACGCCGCGCCGCGCCGCGATGAATGTCAAGCCAACCAAATTCAGACTTGGGCGAACGATTTTTTGAAGCTTGTGTTTGGATTTCGCGTGAAGCGTTTTGACTTGACGCTGTCCATGTTGTAAACTGCGTGTGTACCGATGCGCGGACGCTTGCGTCATTTCCTCTAGCTGACCGTGAACTGAACGTTACGTCAGCCACGGCTCCAAGATACGAGATTGGGATGCTCCTACGCACGTTTGATATTTGTTACTTGTTATGTGGACGATATTGTAATGGTCGGGACAAATCGCCTTTTGTCGCGCCCACTCCACATCCTGGCAAAGTTCATATTCATGCAAAGGTGTATTGGGATTGGAATGGAAGCGGTAAAACAATGACATTGTAATCCAAAGCTATTAGTGGAGGAAAAGGTAAGAGGATGTTGACATCATGCAAGTTACTAATTACGTATAACATTAGCACTAACTGCTTATCGCAGGGTAAATTCCTATGAGCGTACGTTTAAGTCGAATCACGGAAATTATTTCTGGGAAAAATATAGGATAGAGGAGTACATATAGAGGTTGGTGTTGTTGTGTATGAAACTGGTAGTAAGCCTCATTGAGGTAAACAGGGCGTGATTTACCAGAAATATAACTTAACTGAACAAAGCGAGATGACCCCTCCTCGATAAATCCTCGAATCAAATTTTCCTTCTTCTGAACAAAAAACGATTTCGAAAACCTCAGACTGATGGGAGGTTTATTTTTTCTTCTCTGTCCTGATGCATCAAGTCGCAGTTTGAGGGTTTAATCGTAATTCTGGCCACCGTACGACCGGTTTGGCTTCATTATTCTTTTTTTGCATGGAGGTAAATGTTCGACGCATCGACGACGGATTCGGGACTTGCGAAGCGGTAAATTTTATTCGAGATTGAATTATTGAAATTGAATTTTAGCAACGAGAGTCCATTAAATGCCAATTATTTTACATCAAACGTAAACGTAGAATAGCTCCCGTATTTAAGGGGCAGGTGAGTCAACTATTGTCGGTACAAATATCGACAGAAACTATATTAAATAACGTCCATATCAGCGCGCAATGCAATTACGAGTTACGAGGTCGTCGCAGGGTCTCCGGATAGCGCAAAATAGGGGAAAATAATACTTTTCAAATAGACGCAATGGACGAAAAAAAAAATTCCATAGATGATTTTTCTAAGAAATATTTCCTTGTATTTTAAATCGAACCACACAAATAACAGTAGAGGTTTCAAAGAAATCACGAATTTTACAAAATTTTAGTCTAAAAACAGCATGACTTTGAACAAAATTTTCATTTATCATGTTCATTGTTTTTTAACGCAAGAATAATTTTCAGAAATCAATTTTTTTCTTTCTACTTTAAAAAAACACTATATTTTTTTCATGATTTTTAAACATTTCATTTAAGAGAAATATCGTTATCAGTAAGAATAATTTTCGGATGACGCTGGAACAGACGGCGTGTCTTAAGAAGGTCGAGATTTTCCTTGTCTATATTCGACTGCCGCCTCCACTTCTGAATACTTTTCGCGTTAGATACGTAATTATCGTAGGCGGAATACAGACGAAGCAAAGACGAAGTTATTTATAAATTAAAATATGGAGGGTCTTACCCGCCCCCAGATCCTCGGGACTGAATTCAGTAGTTAATATATCGTATTTTCAGATGTCGAGTAATAAACACACCAGAGAATTCGAGTTTTACGCAAATCAATAAGACCTTCTATGCTGTGATGTGAATGACGATTTAATTTATATTTTATTCCGGATATTCTCTTCAAATATTGTTACTATACAAATAAAATCGTCTAGATTCCAATTATTTCCTTCTAACTCGAATAATTACTGGACTAACCAGGAAAATACTGTCTTTAAATACAAGTAACCTCTCTCTATGTAATTTGTTGAACCAAATTGCTTCTGTAGTAGCTAAGCTAATGATGGTTAATTTTGAAACCTTTTATAACATTTATTTCCACGAAATCTTGTCTGGATTGAAGCGCAAGCAGAGTTTACATAATGTTTATTGCTGTGGTACTTGAGCGAGTCGTTTTATTTATTTCTTTTGTACAACGACGTTTAACCACTTTGAAGGTTTGTTTTTTTATTTGTTTTATAAACTGCGCAAGGTTTAAAAGGACTCGTAATTAATAAGCCCTCAAGCGTTTCAAGCCTTTGCAAAGTCTCGACGGTTTACTAGAATATTTTTAAAATCGCATAAATATTGAAACTATTCGGATTATAAAGAATAAATCGCTATACGAATGTACCTAGACACGGGTTTCTGATTATTCTTTTGTAACGAAATTCAGTCATGGTAACCAATCAATTAATAAGATTTTAGAGAATTCTTTTCTTTGAATAGAGATTCTATAACTGGGCACTTTTTATTCATCCATTATACCTACTTTAGGGTCCGGTATAAATAGCCACTTAAGAGGGGAGTTGCCAACGGTGTTTCCTATGATTCATCCCTGGCATTAAGGCACCCTCTATTGTTGGATATTGAGCCCTCCGTCTTCCAGTAGCAACCCTCCGAATGACGTCATCGTTGCACTATGACGCATGCTTCATGCACTTAGATTCATCATCAGCCTGTCATTGTCACTGATTCATGTCACATTGTTATTCGACAGTGGCTGTATATTTATGACGGCTGGTGACCACTAGTGTAAAAATAACAAAATATCACTCCCGAGATTTCCTTTGTTCTTATGTGATGCCAGGTCAGGACTTATCATTCAAAATGGGTGAACGACTTCAAGAGAGCTCAAGAGGGGAGATAACATCGATGTACTCGTACAAAATTAATTAATTATACTGTGATTAGTTCGAATTTTCAAATAAAGAGTCAACAAAAAACGACGCCAACTCACGGAGCGTCATAAAACCGAAACTCGTTTGCGATATTTTTTGCGTTACATCAGAGTTGTTTATATTCGGCACTTTATGTTAGGAGATGCACGGTTTGTTTGGTTCAGTTGGTGTAGAATTGGCAGGTCGCCGACCTTCGAGACGCGGATGCAACTGCGGCATCGAGTCACCTCTCCACCGAAACGTTACAAGTCACAACTGAACTCGCTCCGAGGCAGGTTTTAAGACGCAGGGTAATAAAATTCAGCGCAAGAAAAATAAAAATCCCAGACTACAAGAGGGTAATGTTTCCACAGGTTGAAAAAAAAAAGTTGGCATTTGTTGTCGGGGTGTAAAAAGGTTATTGCATCGAGTATGGCACGATATAAAAGCCTGGTTAGTTATATTAGAAATGCAGGAATAGATGTGCATGAGGAGATTTACGGCGGTTCCGCCACGCGAGTTCCAAACAGCATTGTCCGTTCTTCTTGAGCAATCACGTGAGAACTCTCGGCTTATGCAGGCGCAATTACGACGCTCAACCCAGCCCCAGCTAATTGTCGGCACGTGTATGCGACTTTTTGCCTCTAGGGCGATGTGAATGCACCCATCCCAATGGGGAGACGGTCCTGGACGCGTGCGCCAGTAAAAACTTTTTGCCCAGCGAATTTAATGAGCGTGCCTTATGCTCCGAGTGACTTCACATCGAATGTTAAGCTCGCTCAACTTGAACACCGGTGCCTTATCTGTCGGGTCTTCGGCGGTCACGAATGCGGACTGACTCACAATAGTGACATCATGACATGACACCAGCGAACCAGTCGTTTGCCATGAGTTTAAAGATAGCAGAAATTAAATGTCATATAAATATGTCTTCTGAGCAAGAAGATCAAGTTTGAGTTGTAAGGTTGAAATCCTTAAAAGGGCTGGACTGTTAGCTGATGAGTAATCGTTGGTACTTGCAGTGGATGCAAGCAAACGGAGCGTGCCGTTGTGACATACAGGCGGCGTATTGGCGGATAAGTGCGGGGTTACGCAAAGCTCGCAGATATGTCGACGCTGCTGCGCGGGCGCGGCGCTTGCACAAGGCTTTGCAGACCTTTGTTTTACGCAACTAGATCGCTAGATCAATTTAATGGCTGGTCGTGCGTTTTCTGAGACATAACGAAATGATTGCCAAAGTTGATTCTGGATATCGGAATTTTAAAAAGCTCAGGAAGCGAATGGAATCACCGGAACTCCGCCCTTCCGTTGCAACAATGGACTTGTTGTATGATTGTCTGATGTGCCCCCTGTTCAGCAAGGTGTATATCAACACAAAACCCATTATCGCTTTCGATGCTGCTCACAATCGCATTTACTTTTGTATGGATGACGAGATTTCATTGCGTGCGATGTCCGGCGATTCATTTCTTATATCCCGACGTGTTAGGGGACAGTGGTCTGTTTGATATGCATGTAAGGTCGACAATCCCGCGATTGTGCACTTTCGCATCCGGTAGCCACGTCCATCCGGTGTTTTCGTACCACCAAAAAAGGTGCGAACACACGTTATTTATAGTCGTGACGAACGCGTCCTCGTCCGCCCGATTCATTACACTTTATTTTCGGGATGAGGAAGAGACGTGGGTGGGTGTGTCTTTTGAAAGCAACCATTCTTCTTTACTCCGACGTGTAATACATTCGATTCGTCATACATTAAGAAATGAAGATATAAATGGAAAATGGATTAGTAAAATATTCAAATTAGTTGATAAATGATCGATTTATCGTGCCCACTTATGCATCTTCGTTTTGCATAGAGCGGCTTTTACGGCATTAGTTCCGCACAGGCGCGTGCACAGCATATTTAACCTAGGTAGGCAGAATTAATTTTGACAAATGAAAATGAAAATAACTTACCAAATATTTGAGTAAGCTTGTTCATATGATGACAGCAAAAGAAGTAAAGTTCTGACCACCTCAAGTATCTAACTAAGTGAGTGATTTATTGGAACACATGTCAGCTAGAAGATACTCAAAGTGGCCTTTAAAAAGGCCGTGGTAACGTTTTCTTGGTGCTATGCGCGGTGATTACGTGAAAATGTAATTTACTAATAAATACATAATTAAATTTACAGGATTAGATGTTTTTTAGCATAGTTTGTTTTATAGGTTACTAAATTTTTGTAAGGATGGTTTGTTTTATAGGTTTATTTATGTAAGATTTTTTACGAATTAATTTTTGTAAATCAAATCTAAGCGCCTATCTTTTTTTAAATAAAATTGCAGAACTTGGTCGTAAAACGAAGCGATGCCTGCCCGTTTTATTTCCAGTAACAGTTCTTTTTCTATGGAGATTATTGTCAGATTCGAGAGTCTTTGTTGGCCTTGTGTGTTTCTTAAGTATGTATGAATGCGTCTCAATGACGAGAAGGAGCGTTCAGCTGATGCGCTGCTGGCGGGAACAGTGACTATTAGTTTTGCTAGACGTAAAACTTCCGAGAAAATTGAGGACAAGTTGTTTTGATATAAATTTTGGATTATATCGTAAATCCGGACATTTTTAAATTCATCAGAACGGTAAACAATACGCAACTCATTTCTGAGGCGGTCGGGGTTGAACATGTTTTTGTACGTATGCATTACATCTATTAATAGTTGTTCCGGGAATTGATTATGGTACTTCGTGAAATTTTCTTGTGAAAGTAACTCGAAAAACTTCAAATCTTTAATATTTCTGTACCGGTCACGGCATTCACTCAAAATATTGTCTATTATTTCAATAAAAATGCGATTATAATGTTCTTTGATGTTCTGAACATTTCTCTTACTTTTTGGCTGACCACAAACGTTAACTACGGTGTCGTAATTGATTTCGAACTTGGTTCTGTAATTTTCCAAAAAAACCTCAAACATCTTAATTTTTTGGATGCAATATGCAATGTCACTTGTTTTTTTTTGTAAGATCTCATAAAGGATGTCCGTTTCCACGAAAACGTCGGAAAATATTTTCAAGAAGAAACGAAATTCAAAATCCTTTAGCGTGTTTAAAAATACAGAGACCTGTAATAAAGTTTCTCCATCCCATTTGTTCACATTTTCTTGCATTTCCTCAAAAAGTTCTATTAAATGCGTGCATTCATTGAAAATCACATTAACAGTACGTGAATGGTACGTCCATCGTGTTTCAGCTACACGGGGCAACTTTTTCATCTCTGCAAATGCATTGTAGTGTGCCAATCTTTTACTACTACTATGAAAAAAAGACGCCAACGACTTTATTACGCTAAAAAAGCGTTTGGTCTCACCAATTCTTTCAAAAGATTTTGATAAAATCAAATTCAATACATGAGCTGAGCACCAAACGTACATAGCTTGTGGACATTTTTGACGCACCAAAGCTTGGACACCGTTGAGTTCAGAAGACAAAACTGCTGCTCCGTCATATGTCTGTGCAATTAATTTTGAGGCACAGTCAAACTCTTCTAAAATGTTTAAAACTATCGAGCATAATGTTACAGCTGTCCGATCTAAGCTGACATCAACATACTTGATAAAGCGGTCAACTACCTCAGATTTATGAAAATAGCGCAATATCACGACACACTGTTCCCTACCACTTACATCAGGCGTCTCGTCAATCATAATTGCGACAAAATCTGTCTCTTTAATTTCTTTTTTAATTTGCTCTGTCATTACAGACGCAACGCTCGAGATCAAATCATTTTGCGTTCTGTTGGAAAGCCCCTTGAATGAGCTTGTCGCGCTTTCCAAGTGAGTTTCAAGGACATCGTCATACTTCGCTAACAACTCTACTGTTTCCAAAAAGTTCCCCTTATTAACCGATGAAACAGATTCATCGTGTCCGCGAAAAGCTATTTCTTGTTTCCCCAAAAAGCAAACGACGTCTATCAACCGCTGAAAAATATTCCTGTTTCGATCAACTTTGGCATTGTGTCTCTCAATGTCTAATCTGAGCTGGCTGTTTAAACTCGTTTCAATACGTGTGTTGCCGAAAGTATTTATTTTCAAAAGAGACTCAATATGTTTTTCCGACTGATCATGCTTTTTTGCCGCGTTTGAAAAATTATTTAAATCGATGTAGCCTGTCGAATTCCAAACGGTAGGCACAGCCGAAAACAAAATACACGGAAAACAATACAGGGCATTGGTGTGTACACAACCCGACAACCATTTATACGACTCGTAATATTTTTCATTAAATTGGCGAGTTACCTTTCCTTTCTTTTGACACAACTGTAGTTCTGGTATACATCTTCCTTGGATTATGACCTTTCGTTTCTCCTCAAAAGATAATTTTCCGAACGCCTGATTTTTTAATTTTGTTAAACACACAAGGCCGTCGCAAGTTTCACAGGTAAATTTTTCCATTTCTACACAAACCAACCATCAAAATCACCGAACCAATACTACCTATTTATATATGCACTAAATAACCGAACACTGCTCTGAATAGCGTAAATAAACAAACAATAGGTATTCCACGCGCGATAACACCAGAAAGAACACTAATAAAAACAAACAAAATGCTTTCTTCGCAATGAGACAACCGATGCAACAAGGATAAATTAAAAAGGTGAGACATTCCTTTACTTCTTTGGCGACTGCATATTACGTAATTATGTAGCGTACTAACAAGCAGAGCTTTCAATTGCAGAATTGACTTTTACGGCTCGAAGATAAGGGTTATAATAGCAAACTACATATGAATAATTTATTGTGGTTTTGTAATCGAGCTCAAAGCGAGCCATTGATGTGTGCGTGCTGTACATGCGTGAACGAGAATTTCAAAGTGTGCGTGATCAGGCTGCCTTTAGTAGCTTCTTCGGTCATACAATGTACGCGTGTTCGTCTATTTGGAAGTTTGAATTTCCGCGCTCTACCGCGCGGACTCCGCGCGTAACCGCGTGTTGTTATTGGTCAAGAGACTGTGTTTTACTGTAAAGTGCTGAACTGATTGCAAGGTAGGCAGTGCTTTTATGCCTTTATGGAGTGCACGCCTCTGGTTCCGCACGATTGAGGAGGAGGCGTCCGTCAGTGCCGGTGCGCCGGCGCAGCGCGACATTGGCACAGTTGTGTTCGACCTTAGGCAGCCACCGGGCGAGGCCAGCGGACGCGCCAACCGCACCAAAACGAAAAAGATCACCGGCGAATTCCGGCACGGCAGTAGCAGGCAAGCTGATTCATAGTCGCGCTAAATTCGCAGATTTGCCCTCGATACAGCGACGAATAGAAATGTACATAGCTCTGGTCACACCCGCGCAAAACGTGCCAGCCACACGTGCAGACCGAACTACGCAGTTCTGTCCACACCCTATGGAGTCCGAACTATTACACAACGAATAAAACTTTTCTCCCTTATGTTGAAGCTTCTTTGAACCAAGTTATACAAGACGGAGAGCCGAATTGCCACTTGGTATTATGCAAATGCGTCGTTGTAATGTGGCCGCGTCTTGCACCATGAGGCTTTGGCAACTCGGTTTCAAAAGCGTTTTCAAAATACTCGATGTGGCGCGCAGGTAGGCCTGATTGGGTGCAGAATAACAACGCAATTTCGATCAGATCTCAGCTCGAGGGATTGAATTTGGATCGCGTGGAATATGGATTAATTCTAAATCGGGGTTGAGAAGAAATGGCTTCCCAGGCAGTGGCCGGGCCGGTATGTGGCGGGCGTCTGCCGGTTGGCGCGTCGGTCTTCGTGCACGAATTTGGCACATCCGTTAGCGAGCGCCAGCAGCCGCGTCAGACCGCAAATATCCAGGCATGCTACATCAAAAACCACGTGTGAACTGCTCTATTATTTGACTCTACCTATATTGCAAGCTGTTAATTTTAAAATTTAATAGCGTCCTTTAGTTCTATTTAAAATATACCGCTAGGAATGTATCTAAATATCAAGTTGCATAATCAAATGCCGATGACTCTTCACCCATTGTCTGTACCGTACTCCGATCCACATCGACTTGTGAACACCAAGTTACGCAAAAGCAAAGAAAAAACTTGGTTTTTGTTTCGTACCTGGAATCATTCGCTTGCTGATATTATTACTTCGGCTTCGAGTGGGCGGGATGGGTCCCGACAATACATTCTGAACAGTTTTATACCTGAGAACTGTTTACTAAGGACCTTTAATTCGTATCTACGTTGCCCGGGCTCCACTCTGTCTGGTTCCTTACGAGATGAATCTAATACTATTTTCAAAATAATCGCGCAAACAGCGTTGAAAATTAAGTCCAGAAAAAAAAAACTGTCGGACAAAGATTATTTGTCCTCATAAATCGTACATACTTCCGCCTGGTATCCTGTCGGCCACGACAATAATTAAGGTTGTATTCAAAACGGAACCCGACAAAAGAAGTCGGAAAAACATCCGGCTTTCCGTTTCCAAAATGTACATTGTCACCATTGAAGATAAATTGCAGCGCAAAATTGGTAATTTTCTTAAATCCTGTCGCACTGATCTTAGCAGGTAATGCTTTGATAGAGATTTATTATGAAGAAGTACGAGATATCGTAGGGCAGAATTGTACCTGCGTTATCGGTCCTCAGCGACCTCGATTTCCTTCCCCAAGGCCTGCGCCCGCGCCCGGATACACAAGATTTCTCTTCTCAGTTTTTAGTTTCACACGCAGCCTCTCTTAGTCTTAATTGGTCGATTGAGATTCAGTAGACTTATGGATTATATGTATAGTCTGATAAGATTGTCGTGTCAGGCGCTGTGTCTAGAGCCAAGAGAAAGTAGAGAGCACGTGGTAACGGCTATTAATTCTTTAATCCGTAATGGTGCCGTACTTTCAATTCAAGTTCACTAACGGGGACGCAGCCTACATACTCTGTGAAGCAAGCTAAGCGGTGCACTGGAATTCGGCTCTTTGTTTCGACATTTTGGTATGAGTAGAGCGTTAGCAATCTTCATATCAAAGGCACAAAGAATTTGAAAAAAGAAGCTGGAGGTGTTCTCATTAAAGGGGGTCGGAGATATTCTCTTTACATCTCAAAGGATGAGAAAATCAACGGAGAGTGTTAAGAAAATCCATTTCAGTGCGTCAAAGAGAGTTCTGGATCAATATTAATGTCCTTGTTTACCTTTGAGACTAGAGAGTCGCGGGACTCCGTCTGAACATCTCGACCCTACAGGATGACTCGAATTTATAATCAGGGGTGCCTTTATACCGGCTAAGACGTGAGAATACGGGGTTAAGGGGCGGTACACTTGCTCAAATTGCACCTTCATACGCAATACTCTTTCTAATGCTAAAACTGCTGTGAAACTGACCAGCGCGACATGTGCATACTTAGGGACAAACAAGGTCAGCTGCCCATATGTAAATAAGGGATTGTCAACCTATGACCATTTGAATATACTTATACAAACAGTACAAAAACAGTCCTCTGGGAAAGCTTTGAGATAAAACACATCTGGCTGCATGACAAGGGTCAGTGATTAGTCAAAAACAGCTGGCTACCTGACAGAAGGTCCGTTATATTTTAAAATTAATGGAAAAAGTGTGATTTCCGTCGGAGGGACACATGGTAGGACTAGAGGCGCATCTGCAATTTCCTGCCTTATCAAATTAACGGTCAGACAGAAGAGACGTCTTCGCAAGGTCGAGTTCGGTTCGGCAAATCTCTAGGCACACGCGAGTAGTGGATATTATGATAATGCATGCACGAAACGCACCCGAAGTTGATCTTGCTTGCTCAGAGTTTGTGGAAGCAGCGTCGTCGTCTAATATAACCAAATGCATGTAAAACGCAAGTTTGGCAAAGGCTTCTCTGCCCGTCTCTCGTATCGTATCACATAAAGAGTACAGCAAAAGTTTTTACATTTGAAGCGCGACCACCGAGCTTTAGATTCTCGTTCCACCGCTTTTGACAACGCTTTGATGGCGCGCCTGAAAGGGAATTAAATTTTACCTTTTTCCATTTAAAAGCAGGCAAATCTAAAGCTCAGACTAATAGGGCTTCTGTACGGCGACCGCATAAATTCAGTTTTTATTACAAAGAACACGTCAAAGGCAGCGTCCTACGAATGTCAGCGAAGGCGAATGTAAACAAAGGTCAAAGAAACGATTCCAGTCGAAGTGCTGGATTGCGGGGGCGTAATGAAAATTGTCTCAGCGGGGACGTCAAGGGTAAGGCATTGTACAAAAGATTAGTCTACGACCGGACGACCAGCAGTTTGCATGAATCAAACAACAATTCAGATAAAACAGCGCTCAAAACGGTAGCTTCGGTGTCTCGTAAAAAACAAGATAAATCTACATCGGATTTCTGTACAATACGTTTTTTTATCGGGAGACCCGATCATATCAAAATAAAAGTTAATTAAATTAACAATCGCACTGAAGCGTGATGGGGGCAGGTGAGTAGATCGAAGACCATAAGGAATGTGCTTATTAATTTCCTTCCAGGGGTGAATAATAAAGTTTTTTTTAAGAAGTAACATGGATGGGGTGCGTTAATCAAGTTCACCTGAGCGGATAAGGGCGGTGGCAGGTACCCGTATGAGATAATCATGGGGGTAGGTGCGGGCAGGATGGTGCTCGTACGCATGTAGAGAGTGCCAGCGCGCGCAGTTGCTGCGGCTTGCGAGTTCGAGCCCTTGACCCGATTGCGGCGGCGCGGTATTGTACGCAGCAATGACACGGCTCGCCTTGAGCCGCTAGCATTGCCGGAGATATTCGCAACAATGGAGGCTAGATAACGTTTCATAAGTTAGAAAATCCGTCGACTACCTACTAACATTGCTAATTAATTACTTATTATTTTGTTTCACGCAATGGTTCGAGCCTTGTTTATTAGGCATTGAATATTGGAAGAATTTGCAATATTTTGAGCGTCCATATCGTCTGTCTATTAGCATCGGCCCGGTTGGAAACAAAAGTGACCTCAACCTTAGACTTCAAAGTCAGAATCTTCAAGGTTCACTGGCCTTACGTAATAGTTAAAATATTTTGCGTAAATGAACACTTTGAAGCAATATGTCATACAATACACTTTGTCAGCCTATGTTGAAACTTTGAAGCGAATGCAACGCCGAGTGTTGGCAATCGAAAACGGAATTTGCAACCAGTAATCGGGTCAACACCACGAACTAAAACAATGGCTATTAACACCTCCTTATCGAAAACTACTTTTGAGGCCAGCTACTGCAATTAAAAAGTCGCATGCGCATAGAAATTGTCGCTAATGAGCTGATAAAGTTTGTTAATCGTGGTACGTGTTATCAGAGGAAATGACGCGCTACTTAAAATACAAGAACATTTCCGTTTCCTTCGTTTTTTTGTTAGATTAAAAAGTAGTTCTCACGACCGATCTCTCCAGTAGGCGTGTTATAAAAAGTGGAGGAAGTTAGTTATCGATCGATCGATCAGGAGCAAGCCTACTATTGCGCGGGCGCAGCAGAGATAGATCAGGCCGAACAGTTTGCGTCAGATCGAAATTTAGCAAATTTCAATGCAATCGAGTACTACGAAGTGGAAACTATTTGCTGTCGCAAAGCTAGCTGTAAAGTAGATGAAAAACTCACCTCTGTGGATCCGCAAAGACGAACTTCCGTAGCTTGAGATCTCTTAAAACGATGCCTTGCTCGTGACAAGCGGCGACAGTTTCCGCCATTTGTCTGAAGAGTCGCCTGGCCTCGTGCTCCCGTAACCGTTTCCTCGCTCTCACGTAAGAGTGGAGGTCGGAGTGCGATCGAGGGAAGATCAGATACACCCTCTTCTCGCCGACTAGAACTTCGTGTAAAGGATTGACGTGCGGGTGGCCATCCAGCCGGTAGTGGGCTTGCAGTAAACTGCTGCAGTCTTTGGACACCACCTACGGAAAACACATGGCATAAGTACTCGGTATAACTACTTACCAAACATGCTCACAATCTGGTTAGGATTGTAGCGTTTCACTAGCGATTTTGTTAGCGATTTCAAATATATTATAACGTATTTGAAAGGAATCATGTAACAGATGGATTCACAGTACCGAAACCCTTTTTCTAACATTCAAAGGATCTTAAGCTGGTAAATTGAAAGGGCTAACTCTAATGTGAATAACGAGGTCCGTACTTTAGTACTGACCCTTCGCGATTCAAGGCCGAGTTGGTTCTCAAATAGAATAGTGATGGTGGTATCTGTAGTTATCTGTATTATATACATTCAAAAACGTCTTGTGTCTGCGCTATTAATGTTGGCATGAGCGTGTGTACAGCAAGCTACAGTTATTTTAACTGTCGACATTTTATTTTCGAGTGAGCACGAAATGTCAACGACATTGTGGACGCAAATTCCAAATTCGATTTTCCCGACTCACGAATAATGAATCACTTCGCGTGCGTTAAACAATTTCTTTTTTGACTCATTCGTATATAAATAGGGAGGCCATTATTTAATGTTATTTTAAACTAGTTCACCCTAGACTTTTCGTCACGTCATAGTTTCGCGCACTAGTTTTATATTTAGGGCGTTGTACGAAAATAAAACATGACCCATTTCGTATATTGACAGTTTGCAGGAAACTGATAAAAGTTGCAATATTGACAGAGCACTTGATAATATTTGGCAACATTTTGCGTCGTGCAAGTGATTCACCTACTTCTGTTATCGATTTTATTTATATTTAACTGCGACGAGCTTATTGCTATGTGCACAAAGTTCGTTGTATGAAACCGTACAAATCAGTTGGAATTATCGCTTCGGTTATTTTAGATGCGCACGGTATATCACTAAACAGAACTTTGCCCACGTTTCAAATGTGCAGCGTGAGTTCTGTATATATTTCAACTTGAATGCCGAGCTACGTAGGTTACAAACAACATAAAGCGTCAATATAAAAACCGCCGTACTGTTTGATATCATGAGAATACGCTGGAAATACAATCCCGCATCGATTGTTTGAAGATTGATTGCGGTGGACGTCCTCTACTACCACAGCGACATTTGTCCAATGTATTCCATCTATGTCTGCATCTGTTGCAGTGTACGCTGATATGAGCCGGTGACTAACAGCAATGGAGGAGGGGGAGTGCTTTTCCTCGTTGAATGGTCGCATCGCGAGGTGTTAAGAGAGGGGGGACGGAGGAGGGGGCCCGGCTAGCCTCGTGGTGACATTCGGCGTGTTATCAGCTCGTCTATTTCACAATGTCAATGAGAAGGTCTCGCCTATTTTCGGCGCGGGCCGAAGCGGCCACGTGCGCTGTGGCTCGGAATTAGATATATAGCATCCGGAGACGCTTGTTATGTTATGACGACCTGACATAACATACTAAGCATGTACGCGTCGCTTTTGCGAGCCTGGTACTTAGGTCGCGGAGTACACTTATTTGGAGCATAAATCTCTCGCGTTTGCCGTCGTAAATCCACAGCATTCAGTGTTAGTACGAATGTGGACTCGTGTTGGCAAGAGGCGGTGTTGTAAATATGCTCGGCGTTTAGCAACGGAAATGTTGCCACACTTAACCTTGCAGGGTTCTCACGAGGGAAGTGGCCATTCTGTGCTCTTGACAATACCCGCGTATGGGCCTTTGTGAGCTCTAGAACTATGTATCCTGTATGGTCTAAAATTAGTGCCGGCGGTGAAACTTTGATAACGTGTACGGTTCTAGCGAAAAAGACTCGTCATGAGGATGGTGCGTCAGGATTGCCTGAATCTGGTGATGAGTAAGATCTGACACAACCCAGCTTGAACTTATGAAATATTTCCTTCCTCAAACAATAGCTTCACTGGAGGCTTATTCCAAAAGGCATCATTACCAATAAATCTTTAACATATTCGTCATTGTTGTAAGCATGATCGATTACGAAATGAGGCACATGACATTGTAAAAAGCGTCGATGTGGTTGCCGTGCGGTAAGTGCAATCGAGTTGAGGCCATGACATATAAAGTTGTATGTGTACGTTTGTTTTATATGATGCTAGCTCGGGCCAAATATCTAGCCTATTAGATAGACCATGTGCAAGAGCGCTAAATGGTGTGTGTTAGGTCATTTTAGTAATCGGGGGACCGTCATTCTTTATCAAGGTAATGGTACTAAAACTAGTAAAAACGCAGTGCAGATTATGTTAGAGAAATCTTTGAGCTCGACTATTTTTTCTGTGGCTCGACTTCATCTTTACTCCATGTCAAAACATGAAACATTTCTTTCAAGAATAGACCTTAACACAAAGTGGTAAAAGTTTAAATTACTTTGTACTAATAGTAGGTTTAGCAGCTCTAAATTAAAGTTTTGCTGCACAAGAATATTATGATAGTAACAACAAAATATTATCATTATTTTGGTGATCAGATTTTGCTTTCTGTCATGGAAAGCACCATGTGATGTGATGCATATTTCGTAAATTTTCCGATGTAATAAAACAAAAGAATTGAGTTGTGTTTTGTTAGTACTTATTTAGTACATATACTTTATGTCAGTAGGTATGTATTTGGGACATAAGAGATAAGAGTATTGCGAAAATGCGAAAATATTCAGCCATATGATAATGTTCCAAGTTTCCAACCTGTGATGGTTAGACACGTTGCCAATTTCGATACGCCTTATCTATGTATGTAAAGTAGGTAGCTACTTCCATTGATAAGAAAAATATATGTATACCTATCTATAGTCCCGTTATACAATACCATCTTTTAGTTTGCTTGGCGAACTTTTACCAAGGGGTCTCTCGCCATGAGGGCTTATATCATCAAAGCTTATCACGACATGGGGTCCGATCCCGTGGGATAGAAGGAACCCTTTTAGTTATCCCTATCTGATTAAATTGATTAATTTTGTTTTTGAAATACACTGTAGATTTTGTGAAATTCGCCTGGTTTCGCTTTAGGGCGAGTTGTCGTGCAATACTTATTTTTATTAGTAATTTAATCACTTTTTTATAGTAATCTAAGTAGGTAGGTACCTAGTATTAGTTTTGATCTTTATGTCTCTGTAGATACCTACGTTCGCTTATAACTACTGATTGATTAGTAAGATTTTGATATGTAGAGTTTCTCGAGAAGGTTTCAGAGGTGGTTTTATGTACCCACCTATGTACGAGTAGATAAATAGGTATTACACTGCGAGCGGCTCTGCGATAATCAGTAGTTGAACAGTGGTCAGTTTTAGTCTGAATGTTTACTAAATTATAATTTAAAAATCAATATGATATACCTATTGTAGTCGATTCTGAAGGCTTTAAGTTTAGTTTTAGTGCTGTCAAAGATAAAATTATTCCAAAGTAATTTAGATTCTGTTTTTAACTCTTAAGGACTATTTTGCAATGAAAGAAATTTAGTTTTGACAGCACTAAAACTAAAATTAAAGCCTTTGGAATCGGCTTTATTGACTATATTGTCTTTTAATATAGTTTTAAATGAATATACTTAACAAAACACATTAAATGAACTATACCTAACTTATATTTCATTTAAATTGGGAATAATATTTTCTGTCACCTAAATTTAGATCTCTAATTATAATATCTATGCCCAAATATACCTATTACTCATCATATTAGTCAATACGGTATGATCAACAATTTAATGTAAATATGTATCTTAAATAATTATAGTTTGATCACTTTTTTCTATAGCCTGAATACCTACCCACAAGGTCTGTCCTCAAAAAAAATTAATCATCAAAATGATAGATGTGTCACCTAGTAAATAGATCAGGGGCTCTACCGCGTAATTCTCATTTGTATCAACTTCAAGCAAATGCATGCGAAATTCAACGCGTGCAAAAGAGATGGCATGTTAGGCGGGCGTCGTCGCACGCACGTCAAATATCAATCTCAAGTTGATGTTGATGAAAATGAGAATTACGCGGTAGACCCACAGTTCCTTATTTTATGAAAAAATGCTTCAAAAAAGTATGAAATCGAAATCCTTCGTGGAGGAGCGTATTAGGTTTACATGTAAATATATATTATTTACCTACCTCTTAATTTTGACAGAAATTTCGGCATAAATGTATTTTATCGAAGTGGTTATATTGTCTTTGGTATTTTATTAGCAAGAAACTTAAATAACATAAATAATACTTAAAATATACACTAACTACAAAGAATATAAAATTAAAAATAGACTAAATGAAATAAAAAATATTGTTTAAATCGCTAATAAAAAATATTGTTTAAATCGGCATAACTTAATTTTTAGGTAAACATTTTTACATTGTGTGGTGATTCAATTTTGGTGACACTTCTACTATTTTGAAACCCTATACAATTATTTGATGGTTGATATTATTTCCAACTAATTCTTAATTAATATTTAATAAGCGTTTTGATGTTATTTGGTGATTCAATTTAGGTGACAGATCTATTATTTTAGTAACAAATATTATTTATTAGGTCATTGAAAATGCATTTATTGATAAATAAAATAAAATATTGATAAAATCACACCTATATTTGTGTTTTAGTGTATGAAGAATTACGCAGTGACTAAAGGGAGGTGGGCAGTAACTAGGTAGGTACCTACTCTAGCAAAAGAAGTCGATGGCAAAAGACTAGTGAAGAAGTGATTCATCGTCTTTAGTTAGACATACAAAATACTTCGTTAGCTTATAAATTAACAACCACTGAATCGATTTGGATGGGGTTTTCTATGTTTAGCTGGGTGTTATTTTGAGGAAGTTTTTGAGTAGGTATCATTGCGCTATCATCAAAATGGAGCTTAGCATTAATCATTTAAGATACATTAAAAGTCGATTATGAAATAAGTTTTCATTGTTATGTAGGTAAGTTTGAAGGTAGGTATGTATCATTATGCTATGTATAAAGGGAGCTGATCAGTTACCATTTTGGTATTACAAAGTTAAAGATAGCGGCTGGAGATTTTACCAAGTGCTACTTATAGTACCTACCTACTACGCTAACAAATGGCGAAGATTTTACCTTTTGACAGAAGCAATTAGGGTGGCCCATATGTCTAATTGTCTTGGACGAGTAGTACAGACCAAGTAAACCAATGGTCTTACACATGAACAGGCTGGTACAAATTACGTACTATATCAATCAAACAAAAACGACGCAACCAGCTGTTGAAACCACCTTTGAAACCGGGACGTTTCAAGTTTCATCACGAGGTTACGTAGGGCGTTCATACATCGGTCTCGTTGATGATGAAGAGCATATCTACACATGTACTCACCTTACATACGTATTCCTCTTGCGTACGCACGTCAATACAGCGGCATAAAGAGGACCCCTCAACTTGTTCTAGGAGAAGATACTTTTCGGCCACCAATGCCGCTTGGAACTGGTGCTGCGGTGGCGCCGGGCTTGGCGGCGCTTGCGGGGAAGCGGGGGATGAGGGCGATGCAGCCAAGCGCTCCGCCAGCGAAGGCGAGGGTGATCTCTCTTCCGCTTTGCTGTGCTCTCCGGTCACCGGAGGCTTCGTCAGCCGAAGTGGCCACAGCACCGAAGGTGATCCGGGATCCATCACTACACTTATCACGTTTACACTATGTTCACAAACACAAGACACTAACACTTATCGATGAGGAACTACGATGAGATGGGCATGATCTGAAACAATTTTAAAAGAAACTTTGCAAATTATTTGCAACAAACAGCGAAACTGTTTCAAAATTAGGCGAGACAATCGAGTGTTTAGTAACACCTATTTGTAAGGGGAAATTACGTATATAAATAAAGAGTACAAACCTTGAAATGACTCGACCTGAGTGGATATCGCACCAAAAATTGACTGTCCGTGATGACGAAACGTATCGTCGTTCTGTGTCAAGAATTACAGGAAAGATTTCCGAGTTGTAATTCGAACACGAATAGACAGGCCAATGTTTTGGCCCGGTGTCCGCTCGGGCTGTCGTGGAGTCAAAGGAACGCACAACCGACTCCCACAAACGCCATTGCGAGACTGACGTCGACGAAAACCGGCAACAATCGCGAGCGACCGATCCAACGTCCAATGTCGACACACCGTCATCTTGCGTAGTACGCAAGCAACGCCATGCGCTTTATAAACGTAACGAGTACTGTATATTTGTCTCCCTCTTTAGCATACAAATCAGTAGTCTTTAGACAGAGAAAGACGCCGATCATTCACTTTGTATTTGGCAATGCCAATACCTGTCAAATGTTTACGTACAATTTTTAATTTTTTAGAGTTCCGTACCCAAAGGGTAACCAACGCGACCCTATTACTAAGACTCCGCTGTCCGTCCGTCTGTCTGTCCGTCTGTCTGTTCGTCTGCCACCAGGCTGTATCTCATGAACCGTGATAGTTAGACAGTTGAAATTTTCACAGCGGATTTCTGTTGCGGCTATAACAAAAAATACTAAAAAAAAAGAATAAAATAAATATTTAAGGGGGCTCCCATACAACAGACATGTTTTTTTTGCCGTTTTTATAGATAATGGTACGGAACCCTTCGTGCGCGAGTCCGTCTCGCACTTGGCCGGTTTTTTACTTTTCCATACATCATTTTGTATTCATTCAATGGATTTCACAAAAGTATAACATTCGATGGACGTGTAACGCTTTGACTGCAATAGATAATTTATTACTTGAGCGAGCAAGAAAGAATAACAATAAACATGCAATACGCTAGGTATTCATTGATACGAGTATGTGCTGCCATCTATAATGTTAGATTTTCCTATTGTTCTTATCTGCCTATAGTTATTAATATATTAATAGTTATAAACAAAAAAAAAGATATTTCGTATAGAAATATGCCTTTCAATTAATTTCCTTTATTCAGTGAACAAGTACTACTTAGATCTGGTAAGTACTTAAATTTAGTAAACATTCCAAGATAAAATCTATCCAAATAAAAAAAAATATTTGGGCAATTGCGAGTTGGACTCGCGCACAAAGGCTTCCGTACAAGCACAAAAAGTTACAAACAAGCTCCTGATGAGGCCTGCCTGATAATGTAAACAATTCGAACCCTAATTTCGGGACATGATAACGTCAAAAAAACGCTACTTTTTCGAGTTTTTTGTATGTACCCCTGGGTATAATTTTATTTTAAATTGTATTATACCATGCCGCGTTAGAGGCCATAGTAAAGTTCTGTGAAGTTTAGTAATATCACAGTGTACTGTGGTAATAGTGTCCCATTTGGCACCCTTCGGGTGTACGGAACCCTGAAAACGGACCATGATAAAGGGGCCGAGTTTAGTAAAAAGGCAGTGCTTGCAGATGATTATCGGCTTTGCACTCTAATAATATTTAGAGTATTCATAGCGGTGGATTTCGCAAAATAAATATAATCAAAATTATAATGTTTTTATAGCGTCATCTGAGGATATAAATATTAAGTTGGTTCTATATATTCAGTAGCAAGGACCCTAACTAACTTTCTTAAAGAACGTTGTAGAGTTAAAGTTAAATACAAAGAAGACGAATTATTTAAATACTGCAAAGTCATAAATGTTTTCAACAAAGTAAAAATGGACACTATTTGTGAGGAGTACGACAAAGTTGACCAAATACAAAAAAAAACAAGACCAAATCAACTTCGTAAACTGACATACTTACCGACATACAAACTACCCTCCTACAACAATAACTATGGTACTCGCACTTGGGAGTACATGCTACCAAAGATATTAAACGAACTACCAAGTGAAATTATAAGTCAACTGAATCGTAATCCTCACAAAATAAAAACTATTTTGAAGTGTCACTATCTCGATAAAAAAAATTATAAAATTAAATAAGTAAAATTTTAGTTGTGAGCGCTTGCAGCGACACATAAACCTCTTTATGGTTTCCGTTAGCTGTATAAGTTTTATAATATTGTATATTTTTCTTGTCTTTACTCAATAAACGCATAAAAAAAAAAAAAAATGTACGACTGAAGGAATCTCCATAAACCTCGGCACCCAATTTGATCTCAATTCTTTTTTCGGCGAAGCCGATAATCCTGCACTGCCTTAATTTGTACTGAACTCGACCCCTTTTTCACATTTATGTTTTTGGTGGGATGAATATTTCAAAAAGGATGTTCTTACGAATATTTTATTATTTGTGTCGGTTTTATTTTGCTAGTACAGACAGAGTCATTTCATTTAACTAACCAAACAAAACAAAGAACTTTCAGATTATGAAGGAGATTTATAAAATTATATTATTAATAAATAAATAAAATAAAAGTTAAATTAAAAGTTTCACTTCCTTTTTATCTTATCTTGACGCTTAGAGTTAGAGGCTAAATGAATGACACTTTTGTTCAACTGAATCTAGCTGTAACTATTTATTATTGCGCAATAATATTTCTTATTATGAAATATAGTTGATTTTTAAACGAGTTCATTTGAGGGGTGTCGCACTAGAAGTTAGATTAGAACCCTCATGTTGTTGACTTCACTGTCTGTTATTTCAGGCATAATTTTAAACTTCCCGCCGGGATAGACTTTTTCCCGTATTTTAACATTATTCGATTAATATTAGGCACCGCGTCACGCATGACCGAATTATTTCTATATATTTTAAATTATTAAAAAAAGCCTGAGCATTGCAACGTTGTTTGATGACCAAAGTATAGGTGCAATTGAGAAGTGGAAGAAAATAATGCAAGGGTTTTCCCGAAATGAAATCACTAACCTTTATATAAGGTAATTTAAGAGGTGATTCCATTCCACTGCAAAGTACTTTTTTTTAGCGAACTTTTTCTTCACTTTTCCATACAAACTGAGTCAGCTGATCGGACCACTTTGTACTGAGAAGTGAAAAAAATGTTCGCGCAAAAAAAAGTGCTTTGCAGTGGAATGTGATGTATTAACGATACTGAATAACCTCCTAAATTACTTTCCATTTAAATTGAAAGACCTTATATAATTATGTATCGTTTATCTTCAGTATCCCTAATAATTATGTATCGTTTATCTTCAGTATCCCTAGTTCTAATTGCTTTGTGGAGAGAATTTTTTTGCAGATGGTATTGAAATGGACTGATGTGCGCAACAAATGTACCCAGGATTTGATAAAGAGCGAATTAATAACCGTTTTCAACTATGATTTATAACTGCATAAAATTTTACAAATATGAGAAATCAAACAAAGATATATTAAAACTTAACGATCTCGTTTAAAATATAACTAGCAATAAAATCACATAAAAATAAGAACGTAAAATACATGCTTTTTATTTGTCCCGGGGAAAATTTTCAAATCCCAAATTTATTTTGCCAAATTTAGCATTTGCCCCTTACAGGATCAAAAAAAAATCTGACAACCCTAACCTCGAGCGATTTTCGAAATAAAATGTAGCGGATTACAAAATATAATTCGATAAAAATACCGTAAAAATATTGGAACTTTTTGAAGTCCTGTAACTACTTTCAAGAACTAGTTTGATAAATTAAATAATATTTTGGAACCTTTCTCTAGATTCCTGCTGGAAAGAAATGCGATGAAAAGTTGAAAAGTCTTCGCTCGATAGAAGTATTTAAATGAGGTATTCAAACGTACTTTTCCTCGTAGTTTGATGAATAGAGATCATCTAAAGAACTCTAACATGGTTTTTAATAATATCCAGATTTGGGTCGAAAGAAATTTTGTTGAAATGAAATGAAATATGAAATTAAATATATGTTTTTTAGGAGCTTAGGGTCACAACAAACACCTCGCTTTACTTCACTATTTTAAGGTTTTATTGTTGTAATGTAAGGTATTATAATGCAACGTTAATAAAACATGTTAAAAACACTCGATATTTCTAGATTTAGTTTCAAGAAACTTTTCATAGAAATAATATTATTTACTGCAAAAAGTCTCTTTTTTCCTCTATGTTCCCTCTTTATAACAAAAAAGGGCACATGTCCATAATTAAGTTTTCAACATTACAAGAAAAGTGAGTGAATTTATTAACAAAACTATATCAACATATAAAATAAACTTTTAACAAAAAAATAGCAACCGACTTCAATAGTAACAGCAGTCATTCACTAAAAAGTTAATAATAATTCTATAAAGACCGATGGTACCGAAGCAACACTTTTGCCGACTTCTTTCTTCCTGAAACGTTATGTTATCTAGAAGTCGGCGTTCTTATATTGGTTTTTATGTTGCTATATCGTAGGAAATACGCCGACTTCTAGATAACATAATGTTTCAGGAAGAATGAAGTCAGCAAAAGTGTTGCTTCGGTACCATCGGTCTTTATAGAATTATTATTAACTTTTTAGTGAATGACTGCTGTTACTATTGAAGTCGGTTGCTATTTTTTTGTTAAAAGTTTATTTTATTTCACATTTTTTAGTGTTGCTGGGTTAAATTTTGAAGTATGGGTAGTTCTTGTAAACGTGGTGTTAATATGAAACGAAGTTCAAGTGAGTATAAGTAGCTATGTTTGAGTAGCTTCCTGCTATCAGCACCCTAATACAACATGATTACCGCAATCTCGAGTTATGTGCTGTCATTCGTTAAAGAGTTCTACGGTGATGAAGCCAAGATCGAAGGTCAGGTGGGTACATTGGCAATTTTCAAGCAATGCCCTGCAATGAGCACCCTGACACAAACTGATTGCCGCAATCCAAAGTTATGTGCTGTCATCCGTTGAGGAGTTCTATGGTGATGAAGCCAGGATTGAAGGTCAGGTGGGTATTCTGGTAATCTCCAAGTAATACCCTTGAATTAGCACCCTAACGCAGTGATAGCCGCAATCTCGAGTTATGTGCTCTGATCCGTTGAGGAGTTCTATGGTGAATATGGTGATGAAGCCAGGATCGAAGGTCAGGTGGAAGAATGTCGATTTTTAAGTGATACCTTGTAATCAGCACCCAGGTACAAAGCGATTACCTCAATTTCTAGAGGTATGCTGTCATTTTCTGAGGAGTTCCACTGCCTATCTCTGAAGACCTTCATCAGATCATGACCAAATCCAAAATGGGACCTACCTGGAAGTACACTCTTTCAAACAAAAAAAGAATTGTTCAAATCGGTTCAGAAATGACGGAGTTATGGAGTAACAACGCCAAAAAAAAAAAATAAAAAAATAAAAAAAAAAAAAACATACAGTCGAATTGAGAACCGCCTCCTTTTTGAAGTCGGTTAAAAAGTGTATAGAGGAGAACTAATCTATTTAAATTTATTATTTAAAACAGAATTAGGATTTTTGTCTCTCCTGAAAAATTTGTATGCATGGCTTTGTGCTTTTTTGCAATTCATGATTCATATGTTTCTTTCACTACCAACCCTTCCCATTTTCATTTGAAAATGTCGTTTCCATTGATGTGTCACCAACTCACAATTGCACACACGTCACAATTTGAATTAAGGCAAGTCATTGCACGCTATCTCTAATGTTTAAAAAGTACAAGTACCTAACTAAAAGAGGAAATATTGTGAAATTCAAGCGCGTATTTTTCTCAAATTGTGTCAAAGTACACGAACGAAGGTAGAGTTGTGCCATATTATGCAATTTTCAATATTTCCTGACTCAAATCTTACCAAGTTCGTCATTCCCATTCTTGCACCATGGAAATGAAAGTGAATTATGTGCACGCAATATATTGTTTGTTATTTATTGTGTAATATATTGTGTTATATATAACACAAACAAGTTAATTTTCCTAATAGATTTCCACATTTTCCTAAGAAAATAAATATACTTGGGTTTAGCAACAGTACTTATAATAATAATTCTGACTTTGGACCTAGATTTTTCTACCAAGAATTAGGTTGGCGCAATATTTCGGACCCTGGATGAATCTTCCTGATGAGTCAACGTCCTGCGATGCGTAAGCGCACCGTTCTTTGTCCTCGATCCCATATACTTACCGTCCCACAGGTTAGTCAGGCTCAGGCTTCCTCGCATTCTTTAGAGATGTTTCAATCACCAAAAAAGATTCTTTACGACGCTGAAGAGAGCAGCAAAAAAAATTAATGAGATCAAATCAAAATCAAAATCATTTATTTATCAACCAGAAATAGTGTATGTATTTTAGGTCTTTGATTTGGAAAAAATATTTTATATAGTTTAATTTATAGGCAAGTTTTTCTTGTAGGGTTTTTCATTTTATTACTTTATTGTAACATATTTATTGGTACGTAGTTTTAATTTAGATTATTTTAGTTTTTATTAATCAATGTTTTTGTTAATGAATTAAACTTGTTTTATTTTAGGTCTCAGTTTCTCCTCATTTATGTATATCAGATCAATATTATAATTATTGAGATCAACAAATATATTTAGTAAGTATAATAAATAAATAATTATACCTCTAGTGAACGTAAGTTTTTAGGTCTCAGAAGTGTGTCCTCCGTATCATAGATATCTTGATACAATAATATTATTTTATTATTATTACAATAATATTATTTTATATCTATGGCCCGTATGAATAGAAGAGTTGAGTTAAAATAAGTAAATAAATATTTGTTTCACTACATAGTATAAAACAAAGTCGCTTCCCGCTGTCTATCTGTCCCTATGTATCTTATATCTTTAAAATTACGTAACGGATTTTGGTGCGGTTATTTTAATAGATAGAGTAATTCAATAGGAAGGTTTATATGTATAATACATGCCCGTGCGAAGCCGGGGGGGTTCGCTAGTATAAATATAATTTATAAATATTTATTTAATAATATAAAAATAAATATCTTGTTTTCAGAAGTTAATTGTGGCGAATAAGTATTTAAACATTGATAATGTTCAAATCAATCCTCAAAACCGCAGTATTCAAAGTACAATATGATATTACGGGAACCAATGCAGCGATATATTGCCGTTGCGGGAATGTACGTTTTTTCCTGACGTCTGTGTATTCAGCCAGAGAAAAATAAGAAAACTAAAAATTTACTTTTCTATAACTATCATAAAAGCCCAAATACATCAATGATTTGCCCATATAGCAAAAAAATTATTTAGCAATATTCTGTTTATCAGTGACGTGCATAGAACTTTTTTTTTATTGTAAAAATTGACCTTCTGATTGCTTTTTCAGAAAAAAAGTTGTATGCACGCCACTGCTGTCTATAGCCACTTGTTTCTGGTCATTTAAACAGCAAAAGGAGCCCCTTGCTTGCTGTGGCGGACTACTTGTATTGAAGATCATTTGGATTTGCCTTAGAATAATTACGCGTGATTTTCTAAGGGATTTGCATTACTGTCTTCTTAATTACTATTCATGTATCATCTCAAACTTAGTTTGAGAAAACACTATATACACAAAATATTACCTTAAATTTTTAGGCTTCCGTAGTACCTAAAAGGTACAAAAGGAACCTTTATGTTGAGACTCCGTTGTCCATTCGTCTATATGTCTATATGTCACAGCCTTATTACTTTAGCATTTGGCACAGAAATAGCATTAATTTGCCCACATATCACCGTGTAAAAAAAATATGAAAAATTTGAAATTGTTCACAATATTTCTAAAACAAAAGTGAGAAAAATAATAATTATTATTATCCTAAAAATAAAATATGGGTATCAAATTGTAGATATTAAAAAGTTGTTTGTAAAAATATATACTTTTACTATATTTACTGGCACTGGTTTCGAGAAATCTTTAAAAAACCACAAAAATATGTAAGTCCCCTCATCTCCGAAACTGGTAGGCCGAAAAATATGAATAAAATATCGATTATACATCATAACTGGCAAATTACAGGAGAACTATAGCGATTTAAAAAAATTTGAGCACAAATGAGAATTATAAAAAAATAAGTAAAATAATTAAAAACATGTTTTATAAAAATACAATATGGGTATCAAATTGTAGGTATTAAAAGGTGATTGTAAAAATATACACTTTGACTATATTCAATTCCATCTATTTCGAGAAATACTTGAAACACCATAAAAAAACGGTAGACCGATGAACTAAATGATGGCATTATGTGTTTACGTAAAGATTACAGAAAAAACAAAGCGGTTGAGAAATTCAAGAAAGAAAGTGACAAAATTATATTTATCATCCACAATACGGCACCCTAGGTACGCGAGTCTGACTTGCACTTGGCCGTTTTTTTTTAAATGATTCCCGATTAGCCTTCCCATAATATGGTACTTTTACGTTTTACATACATATTCTACGTTATGTTTTTAAACTTTATAAGATTAAAATAAAAGAAAATTGGTACCAAATAATTACAAGGAAGTATGACAAATTGATAAGATTCCATCAATATATGGAAATAATACAGGGATTTCCCTAGCTAGTGGAAATGCGTTACTTACGGAGTAACTTGAAGTAAAAAGTATCGACATCCGGGATCGTTGCGGGGTGAAAGAAGATGTAGTGACTAGAACATAGACGAATGGGCTGTATTGTCTATGAACTAGAATAATCTCATGCACGAATATGAGTATTATTCACGAATTGTAGTATCAGGACAAACTCATGTGAGTTTATTGATAATATTCATCATGATTGTAATAAAATAGTGTAAAATTATGAATAAATAAACAAATAAAAAAAATTTTGAAAAAGAAAAGCTCGGTGGTTTGGACATGTACAGAGGATGAATGAAAGTAGAGTGACAATAGAAATTTATGGTGCGCAAGTGGAAGGTACAGCTAGACCAGGCCGCCCTAGATAAAAGGGCAATGTCAAAAGTACCAACAATAGAAATACCCGGTTGTATGACTTTGATGGATTTGGAAGATGCGAAAGAGGATTGTCAGGATCGTAGCAGATGGAAATCTGTAGTCTCTGCCTATCCCTCTGGGAGACAGGCGTGAGTATATGTATGTATGCATTTCCCTAGCTAGTTAAAACTTCATGGTGTTTGGGTGTTTCCGATGTTACTAATATGAGTTGTGACTTTGGTTTGGGGTAAAATCGACTAGTCAAGTAGTCATTAAAAACTAATTTCATTTGTAATCCATGTTTCGGTTGATAATAACAGTGACGTTGTTTTCCTCGAGATAAGGAAGCAATCAATGATGAGCGGTTATTCATTCATTCATTCATTAGTTGTCGATACAATTTTTATCGACTTTTTCATGCACTGTTGTCAATAGTTGACGGAAAAATGACAAGGCATTCTCCCATGGAAGTAGTATGTACTACGTACAAAGTACATTCCATGCATTCTCCCCTCGCCCCGCATATGTTGTTTGATCGTGATTTCATACATTGTTCTTGCGTTTCTCGTCCCCTGGTTTATTCGTCATCATCGTTCGTCATCATTGAGATGACGAGTGATGGATGACGGTAGCTTGTACTCCTAAAATGAGTAAGTACGAAAAAAAAAATAAGATTTAGTGTTCCGATATAATAGATCTTTACATTAATATTTCTGTGGTCTTTACAATAGTTCTGTGGTCTTTACATATGAAATTGCCGAAATTTTCTTACAGATTCTTGAGTTCATAATTCCTCTAATTCAATAGAGCTATTTCAATTATTTGTTTTTTGTTTGAAAGTTTATTTCAAGGTTTTACAGCTGCGTATTAAATTTTGTTTTTATTTTCAGTTTGATTATAAAAATTTAATTTTCAAAAACAGTTTGTCCTAAATGATATCCATTTCCATGATAAGATTCGTAATAATTTTTTACAGCTGTCACTTTTCAAAAATTAAATGAATGTTGCTGTTAGCTCAATGTTGTCTCATTTATACTTTGGATTTGTCATTCCTAAAAAAAATTCAGAAAAGTTAGCACTGAAAATTGAGTTTCCTTCAAATTCTCTATAGAAAACGGCAATTTCCTATGTAAAGATCTAATATTTCAAAGAAACTTTTATCGCTTTTTACTATTCAGGTTATCAGCACAACATTACGTAAACATACATACGTACATATACCCACGCCCGTCTGCCAGAGGGGTAGGCAGAGGCTTCCATCTGCCACGATCCTAACACACCTCTTTCGCCTCTTCCACATCCATCAACCTAGTCATACAAGCTCTTCTTTTCCGCGTACTTTTGATATTGCCCCTTTTCCATACGTAAAATATATAAAAACCTCCAAGTTTAAAATTTTGGCCTCCTGTTAATAAATGTCGATCTAATTGCGTACCTACCTATGAAAATATCCAAAGTTAACTGTATTGAGCAATGACAGAATTGCATTGCATATACTTCACGTCAACTAGTTTTGCGAAAAACTCTGCGATACGCGTTGTGCAGCGAATATTGCATTTGCAAGCTAAGGTCATACCACAAAATAGATACTACCAGAAGGCCGACTCGACGACGACGACGCGACGACGCGACGGACCGAAAACAGACGCACACATGCATAGACGCGTACGTATGATGATCTCGGCAGAATTTCGTATTGGCATTCGACCGACTTCATCCGACCCTGCATTCCGAAATACCCTGCGTTCCGAAATAGAATTATATCGCTAAAATCGATTACGAAAGTATGAAGTGAATGGCTTATGATCCATTGTAATTCTATTTCGGACCGCAGGGATAGAATTATTTCGCTAAAATCGATTACGAATGAATGAGGTGAATGGCTAATAATCCATGAGTGAAGCAAATGCGTTCATTCATTCGTATGACTTTCGTGGCTCATGCGACGGAGGTGAGGCGATGTGAGCGTTGAACGGAATGGAATGTCAAAAATTGTTTTCGCTCCATTATTTCAGCAGTTCAGATAAGATAAACCATGGTATATGTTTTATTCGGTCATGAGAGAAACAAATAAAAAGTCGTGTGGAATGGAACTCTTCGTCGAAAAGAAAGAATTGATATTTAATTATTTTTTTGTCACTATCTGAGTCTACGTTGAAGAACAGTGCTACAAGCTCTTCTTGTTCCATCACGAATCATGGCACTTTGACGAAATAAAATAAAATAATCGTATTGTATTCTGTGGTAAGAGGTTATGGTTAAGATGTATCTTTTTTAATGCGGTCCGAATCATAAGCTATCTTTCACATCGTTTGCAAGCTCACAAATTACGGACCAGTCATCGCTCACACTTTAATTAATTCATTGCTTTTATCGATGTAATTCTATTTCGGACCGCACGGCGAGATCGTCGTACGTACGCGTATATGTGTGCGTGCGCCTGTTTTCGCAAGTTATGCGGAGTGAACCTTCTGTAAGTGCTTATTTTGTGGTCATACTGTAACACTAACGAATAAGTAGAGCCTAAATGGCCAAGGAAAACCGGCTCAAACAAAGCAGTCAGTCCCTTAAGTTATCCAGAGATCTTGGGGAATACATACATACAATATAATCACGCCTGTCTCCCAGAGGGGTATTAGGCAGAGACTACAGATTTCCATCTGCTACGATCATTACACACCTCTTTCGCCTCTTCCATATCCAAGCTCTTCTTTTCCGGGTACTTTTGACGTTGCCCTTTTTCTGTATGTCGCCAATTTGGTCAGCATACGACCTTCTAGGGCGGTCTGGTCGAGCTGTACCTTCCACTTGCGCATCATAAATTTCTTTCGTAACTCTATTTTCATTCATCCTCTCTATATGTCCAAACCACCGAAGCAATTCTTTTTCTATTACAAATATTTTCATAATATCTTCTGTCAGCCCCCAACGGTCCCGTATGTCGATATATTTCACTCTGTCATTCAATGTTAAACCACACATACTACGTAAGGAACGCATTTCCACTGCATTCACTCTAACTACTTTGTAAATTTGTTATAAAACGAAAAAAACATAAAATATAGACCAAGTTTCGGTATTTTTTTCGATCGAGCGAAGTATAATGTATCGCGTTTCGAACCGCAAAAAATTTGCAGAAAGGATCTATCTAAATATATAATTATTTTATTACATATATTATTTTGAATTAATTAAAATTAAAATGAATTAGAAAAGAGACAAAATTGGCATAAATAAGCCCCCACAAAACAAAAAAAAACACAAAAAAGACAACGGAGGCAGTTTTTACCCATAATTATTAAAATACTATAACGGCAGTTACCCACTATTCTCTTTCAGACTCTTTAAATTGACTGTTAAAGGACCTTTAAAAACAAAAATAAATAAATAAACTTTTACAGAGGTTGGGTACTCTCTGTCCCCCTCTTCAAGGTAAAGCTGAAAAGACCAAAGGCCGATAGCAAAAAAGATCAACTAAAAAAAAAAAAAATACCCACTATTAGTAAGTTCTACGTAGCTCTTTTGACCTTGTCAGTAAGTTGGCATTGGCATTTGGTTTGCCAGTGTATTTGGAATTTCACTGTTATGAAAGATTGCGTTAATGTAACTCTATTATTGCCAATAACGACTACAGTTGCGTCTGAATTGGTAACTTTTAAAAGTTTGAAATAAACAGGTCGTCGGTCTTGTTTGAGGGAAAATGTGTGGAGGTGTCTCTGGGTCAGTGAGTTCCACCATAGACTAATATAGACTAATATAGTCTATGGTTCCACGGGAGAATTTGTGAATAGAGTGGTGAAATAACTGCTATTTTTGTACCTTCAAAACTTTAAGTTTCTATCAACATTATGTTATGTTATGTATAAGTCTAAAGCAAGGGCGGATCCAGCCTGCGAGCCAGGGGGGGGGGTCACAGGCTCCGAACTGTCCAAATATACAAGGTGACTTTTTGATCATCGTCCAAATTCATACTGGAGGCCTGATAAGTGATCAGTATCTTGGATCAGTAACAATTTTTGTGAAATTCGTAAAATGAAATTTCGGCTTTCCATAGAAATTCAGTTCCAGTCCCGAGTGAATCACTATGGGGAGTCGAAATTTCATGTTACGAATTTCACCAAAATTGTTATCGATCCATGATACTGATCACTTACTAAGCCACCAGTATGAATTTGGACGATGATCAAAAAGTCACCTTGTATAATACAATTTTGTGTAATTTTAAGTAAATTTAGCGTGTCTGTAGAAAAAAGAAAGTTGAACTAGGCCCAGGGTGGGGTCATGGATCCGCCGTTGGTCTAAAGACTTGTATTTTAGTTACTTAAATTGGTACTTTGAAGACGTGTGCTATTTATGTTTAAGGGTGGTTTAGCAGTCGGATTGTGAAAAATCCGCCTTTTTCTAATTAAACGAAACATGACACTTATAAGTATTCAAAATTTACCAAATTTTTAAATTTAAAACTCTAAAATTCTAATATACAGAAACCAATGGAAACTTTGCGATGACAGTTTACACAAAACATAGGTGATAAAATAAATAAAATAAAATAAATTTTGAACATAAATATTCTGTTTCGATTAATTAGAAAAAGGTGGGTTTTAAACCGGTCTTAAAAAATTTATTTACATGTGAACCTAACAACAAACCTACAGATTTTATCTGTTTTTTCGCAAACTAATTTCATATAATCGCGAAATCAAGCAAAAGAGAGATTAAAACCAATTACACACGAAAGTCTTGCAACAAAAAGGAAAAAATAGGTGCGTCGAGGACTTGTTTAATTTACTTACCTCATATAATTCGGTTTTTCACGAATAAGCGCGCTTTTTCGCGAACTATCTAGCAGTTTACGCCATTTTAAGACGACATATAATTACTATTGCAAATTGTTGTGTAATGCAAATATGTGCGAAATTGTTGCATGATCACTACGTCATGCACTACACAAGAATGATACAAGTAGGTATATATACATACGCACGTCATCAGCCATAATTATCTATCAATTGATAGAAAATTTATTGGAAGTTATATGGTTATATGTATTTATTTATTTACAAACATGAAGTACAAACAGAGAGAGGCACATAATTACAGTAGAGCCACTGAGTGATGGCGCCTATGACGTTTAAATGCCTACAAAGTATCGTAATTATTTATAAGCAAGGGTGAATTAAAAAATGTAATACTTCATTGTTGATAGTGATGTACTACTTGTTTCGGTTATTATTTTTCGATTTGAATGTTGCTTTATTGTGCAATAGAATTCGTATAAAAACAACGAATTTTTTAAAAAAAGTTTGTCATTTTTTATAGGTCGTGTTTGAGGTCGCCAAGTTACGCAATAATATTTAATTAAAAACAAAACAATGACGAAGTTAAACTAAACGAAAATAAATGATGGTAAAATACTTTTTTCGATTTAGATATTTAAACATCTCTTGGGGGCCCCGGGGCACTACACCGCATAGCCCTCCGATAGCTACGCCACTGGTTTTGGCACATTTTCCTTTTGTATCATTATGTTGAATGTTGAATGACGTGTCTAATGTTGAGTAAACTCACACTTGATTTTTATTTTTAACCGAAATTTGAAATGTACCTCATTCACTAAATGCAGCTGTCATAAGTGCCATCACTCAGTGGCCCTACTTTTTTTTTTACGACTTAAGGCGCAACGTAAAAGTTTTAGCGTCCCTGTTACTCCATATGCGGAAAAACCCTCAGTGCGAGTGGGACGGATTCGTGGAAAAGCAGCAAAAGGTCGGTTTTTTATTAATATAAAATGTACTAAGCTATTTTGTCAAAAAGATTTTCAAGGAGACTTTACAAATACATAATATCCACATTTTGGATGGAATTTCACAATGAAATTTTAGGATTTCAGAATTAAAGGAAAAAATAAAACAATTTAGAGGTCTTTTCGGAATTCAATTCTAACGAGAAAATTTCATCCAATCGCGTTTTCTTTCAGTGAGAATCTTAATCAAATACTCAATAAACATTTACCCAAAAATGAAATACGTAGATGACGTTATAGTGGTGTAAATGGATTCGGAAAAACCCCATTTTTTTTTTGGTATCGCCATAGTTATCTGTCAATCGATAGAAAATTTATAGGAAGTCATATAGTCATATTTATTTACCTATTTACAAACAAGGAGTACAAACAGATAGAGGCACATAATTACGTCGATTCGGTTTAACATATCTTATTTGACAGGACTGTCTTTGTTTTTTTGATACAGAAAGAAAAAGACAGAACACTTAAATTAAGTTTAGTCCTGTCAAATAAGTTAAATCGTGTGACACCGAATCAACACCAATATCTTACAGTAAAGTTATAGGTAGTTTTTCATTAAGCATCATTATCATATCATATGATATAATCATTATCATATCATTATACCACAAAATAGATACTACTAGAAGGCCGACTCGACGACGAAGCGAAAACAGACGCACACATGAATAGGCGCGTACGTATGATGATCTCATCAGAATTTCGTATTGGCAGTCACCCGACTACCTCCGAGATCGTCGTACGTACGCATATATGTGTGCGTGCGCCTGTTTTCGCTAGTTATGCGGAGTGAACATTCTGTAAGTGGTTATTTTGTGATTATACTATCCGTGCACATTACTCATACAACCGGATCATGATTTTAGAGAGTTCGGTCAACTCTTATGTAGCTAAAAATAGAAGTGATTATCGATTATCTCTATACCTATCCTATTGTATTCTCTTCGTCATTGTTAACTTTTATGTCTACGTCAGGATTGCGATTGATTCGTCATTAAGGGGCTTCACATGCAAAACTACTTTTACAGAAGTTTTTAAATTGGTTTAAACTTTCTATATGAATATTAGAAAACTTTGAAAAAAATATATCACACATATTGACCCATGTCCCGTAATTGTGATGTTTTAAAATCTTAAAAGCATTAACCTACAACGACAAAATAAATAGACGTGTTTTACCTACCAATAAAACACATATTAAACCACTTACCTGATTCGAAGCCTAAACATAATGAGATGGCGACCCTCCTTTTCCCCTCTCTTTCCTTTACGTTTGCGTGTAGCTACTGCTGTCTCTTTCTATCATCTTACGTCACAACAGCCGCCGGGCAGGTGCTGCGTGCACACTGAATTCAAAATCATTGGCTCATTGTTTTAGTTCATGCCAGGCAGCATTGAACCTAGGCTTCGAATCAGGTAAGTGGTTTAATATGTGTTTTATTGGTAGGTAAAACACGTCTATTAAACCCCTGTTCTGATTCGAAGCCTAAACATAATGAGACTTGTTTATTATCGCCTGGCGGAGGACGCCAATGTGAAGGCTCAGTACACCAGTAGTATGTAATGAGTAATGAGGTGTTTGTATTATCTGAGTTTGCTTACACCTGGTAGAGATGATAGAACTAAATAGGTGAAAATCTATGTTTTTGTTTAAGGAACTAAGTTAGAATAGACTATAATTATATTCTAGTCCGAGCTGGACTATATGTATATGTACTATACTTTAAATTTCATAATCTATATTATAATAAATATATTTGCCAAGAAAAGGAATGAGTACATAGCAAAATTAAAACCATGAATATCATAACACACAATGTTATATTTCAGAGACAGCTCATAAATATTATTGGTAATCAACAAAATTTGCAAAAATAACATAATCCTCATTTAATGATTAACTTTTATAATTTCAACTTTTATAAATCACACAGAATCAAATAATCTTGATATTGGATTAGTTTGTGCAGACAAGACTTGTTTTCTATAGAATTTAGCAAAAGTGTTTCCTGATCTCCAATTACCCCGAGTCAGAATATCCTCCAGAGGGGAATTATTGATCCAGCTGCTAGATGCAACCGCAGCTCTGACACTACCGGGAGAAGCCGTTACACCGGCGTCAATTAAAACAGATTTAATCCATCTAGCAATGATAGTCTTGGAAGCTGTTCTGGGCTCCCCGCAAGCAGTTATCAACAAACTGGTACTCTTTGCAGCTTCTCTTCTTTGTCTCGACAGGGTTATTACTTTCTTTATCCAAAACACAGGGTCTAATGCAAGGTTATCTTGGTTGCATAACAGCTTCCAACCGGACTGTCTGTAGTCAAAGGAGTCCGTTTTAGAGCCAAACTCGGGCCAAAAAATTATGTTGTTGTCGTTAACAACACAGTGTTCTTCATCCATGTGCAACAAGGTCAAATCATGCACTCTACGTCCCGAGCACAATAACAATAACAATGCTGTGTATCTTGACGCGTCATACAAACTACTGGTAGCTGTATTAAGAGTTTGTAAGTGAGATGTCACAGTATCGATATTCCAAGTCGGCACTTTGGCGTTTTTGGGATTTTGCAAAGCTATAGCCTTCAGTGCATGTTTCACGATGTTGTGTGAACTCAAATGCGAGGAGCTAGGGTTGCACAAAGTCGCTACTACTGATTTATGGAGCACAATGGTGTTGTATGAAAGGTGATGACGTAAGTGGAGGTCTATTAAAAATTTACCCAAATCAGCTCCCGATGGATTTGTAGCTATAACATAATTTGATTGGGCCCAGGCTACCCAGCGTGACCAGGGTGATTTATAGGTTTTTAGTGTAGACAGCCTCCATCCAGATTTTAAAGTAGCCTTTTGTTCCGAGGACCAATTACCGAGGTCCCTAGACCACCCCCACATCTCCATGCTTCCAGGGTCATTTCGTCCACCTTCGGCGGGGAAAGACCTGTTGCTGCATCCACTAGGACTTCGCGTAAGTTCCATATCGTGTGTGGGGGACTGAGTGCTCTCTGTTTCAAGTCTGGGCGCCAAAATACGCGGTCCCAGCGGGGAACCACTATTATGTAAACTCCGCTGGCTTGGTTCAGGTGATTCAGAACCTGTGGGACTAGGCAAGGCGGAGGAAAAAGCCATGCGAGCTGGAAGTGCCAAGGGTGTGCAAATGCGTCGTACATCATTGCTTTCATGTCGTGTAGGTTCAACGTGCAGTAGTTGTGCACCACATGGGCTATTTCTGAAGCGAAAAGATCCACTATGGGGACTCCCCATTTCAAGAAAATTACGTCTGTCGCTTTCGGTAAGAGATGCCACTCTGGTGACGCCAGGCGGCGAGATAGATGATCTGCGTCGCTGTTGTATTTTCCAGGCAAGTGATAGGCCATTAGGTTTATGTTGTAATGATCTAGCAGCTCGAAGATTTGGTAAGTTAGGTTCATGAGCGCTTGCGATTTGGTACCGCCTTCGTTTCGAATGTAGGCCATCACGGTGGCGTTGTCGGTTTGTAATAAAATCGTCTTGTTCGCCAGTGATAACTTTTTTATTTGCAACATTTTGAGAACCGCAAGAAGTTCTTTTTGGTTGCAGTGCAGGTGTTTTTCCGACTTCAACCAGGTTCCTGACAAGTTCAGATTGTCGAGACGAGCCCCCCAAGCTACGTTGGCTGCATCGGTCGTTAGAAAATGCACTGGAGGTGGTATATGTATCTCCGAGATTCTGTGGCAGTTTTTGAGCCACCACTCCATTTCTAAGAGAACCACAAGTGGCAGGGGTGACCTCTTTTTTATTTCGGAAAGTGTGTTGGTGTGTTTTTGTATTTTTCGATAATTCAGTCTGCCCCTGGGTACCGTGAAGCTTGCAAAATTTAATAGGCCCACTAACATTTGTAATTCTTTGAGATTTGCTTGCTTGGTTTTTAGTAGATTGGTCACAACATTTTTTATCTTGGCAATTTTTCTGAATGGTAACACTTTGGTGTTCAGCCATGGATCCCATACTACACCCAGATATTCTAGGGATTTGACGGGCTCCAAGATTGACTTTGGTCCGTTTACTTGCCATCCCAGATAAGAAAGCAGGTTTAGGGTCATTTTGACATGCTTTTTTAGTACAGCCTGGTCTTGGTGAGCCAGAAGGTAATCGTCCAAATATACGATTAGTCTGATTCCCTCGTTTCTCAGGATTTGCGCAATCCATGCTGATATTGAGGCGAACGTTGCTGGCGCCGAGCTCAGACCGAAAGGAAGGCACGTCATCTCTAAGAGTTGGTGGTCGTAGATCAGTCTTAGGAATCGCCTGTGGGATTCTTGTATCGGTAGGTGAAAGTACGCCTGAAAAATATCGATTTTTGCCAGCCAATCGCACTGTTGTAGGAAATCTGGCACTTTGAACATCGATATGAGATGAAACTTTGACGTGTGCACGAACTTGTTGAGGTTTTTTAAATTGAAAATCGGTCTTTGCGATCCGTCTCTCTTTGGACGAAGAAAAATCTTCGAGATGAAGCTGGCAGAGTCTTGAGTTGCTTCTAAGACTCCATCTGTTTTCATCTGGGAAATTATTTGAGACATTTCTTTCGACACCCGTGTCAGATTTTGACTTTCTAGATTGAGTCTCTGTAATGGGGGTTTTCGGTTGAATGGTATACGGTACCCCTGTATAATTTTTATGAGATGCGTTGGAGCACCCATTTTTATCCAATTTTTTACATAAAATTTCAATTGGCCCGCCCTGAAAGGCCTGGCGTCAATATTTGGTGCGCTTGTTTTTGTCGTTTCGAAAGGAAGGTGACCAACGCCGCTTTCTAGGAGCCTGCCCTCGGGCTTGGTTATTCCTTTGGCCCCCCCTCCTTTCTCGCGCATGAAATGACCTTGTGTCTTGATTATAATGTCTATAACCTGAATTTTGCTCAGTATGCTCTTGCGCAGAGCTTTGAGCAGTGCCACGTCTATTCGCAGCATTGTAACCTGAAGCACCCTGCGCGGGAAATTTAGTTTTATGAAAACCTTGCGCAGGCCTGTAGGCTTGGCTCCCCTGCGCGGGGTAACGTTGACCATCACTAGCAGAATTACCAACTTGCGCAGTTGGTTTGCTAGTTTGCTTTTTCCAGAATGCTTTTCGTACGCCACCTGCTTTTTCTAAAGCCACGGTAAACGGTTCTGAATCGAACAAATGCTTACACGACGGAGGAATTTTTCGTAATGCTGTTCGCACTAACGGATCCTTTACCAAAGCTAGGACAGCATCCCTTCTTTGTTCGACAGCATCAGCTCTATGCCCACAAACCATCTGCAAAACATCGTTCGATATTTTGGTATATTCACCGTTAGTGAAAGACTCACTTAGCTGATCCTTGATATTGTCGTATGACAGACTTTCTAGGTTGCGCGCCCAGGTTAAAAAGTTGCGCACGCTTTCTTGAAAAGCATTTTGCTGTTTTAGCATTGCCATTGTTAATGCGGCATACGACCTTTCCGCGTATGCCAAATGGCGGGAACTCTCGAAAGCCTCTATCTCATCATTAATATCCAGCTCCACATAACCAGGAGTAGTACCGTAAGTTTTTTGGACCTCAGCGTACCTTACTTCAGACCAATCAAGTGTATTGAACCTTTGTAGTTCGTTTAACTTGGTCAAATATTCGGGTGGCGTTTTAGGAACAGTAGGTGGTTTTAGCGATCAAATAACAGGATTCGTTAAGGGTCTGTAGTGTAGAAGTCTGGAGTGGTGATTGAAACACAGACGTTAAGTTGACATGTTTAATGGTCAACTGCCAAAATAGAGTGCACCCGAAAACTGTACAATATTCTTTAATATAACTACTTATTGCTAAATAAGCAGTATGCGTCACAATGTTGCAGTCAGTAGCGGCATGTCGCAGTAATGCTATAAAACAATGTGTATACGTTGTTACTATACTTCATCTCCCCTTTTAAGTCCCTTCATTCCCGGGGTACTGCAAAAAAAAATGTGAGGCATACTACTTGGTTCACATTTTTATCTAAATATAATTTTCTTATAAAATAATTGCTAAAACTTAAATATTTCATTTAACAAATAATTTTGTATTATTTTTATGGGTTACATATTCTTTACCATTCCTTAAAATTTTAACATTCGGTTCCAGATCTTGTATAACTTTAAATGGACCTAAATAAATCTTATCTAACTTATCACCAACTTGGTTTCTAATTACAACTAAATCTCCACTCTTATACTTTACTGGATTGGCATTTTTATCAAAATGTAATTTCCTTAGTTCCTTGCTCATTAATAAATTATTTCTAGCTTCAAGTTGTGCTCTTTGAAGCCTGTATTTGAGTTCCAAAGGATAAGAGTCGGGATTATACAATGGTTCTACGACTGGGTTCTGTAAATTGCTTGGTAAGTTACAGACTTTTCCAAACACTAACTCAAATGGAGTGTATTTTGTCTCAGTATGAACCGCGGTGTTATAGGAAAAACACCAAAATGGAAGCCAACTGCTCCAGTCAGTATTGTTGCTATCGCACTGTATCCTAAGATAAGCTCCTAGATGCTTGTGAGTGTTCTCTAAGGCTCCTAGGGTTTCATGGTGGTACGCGGTTGAGTGTAATTTAGTAATATTTAGTAAGCTACAAATTTCTGAAAAAACTGACGACATAAACTCTGTCCCCATGTCAGTTACTATTTCTTTCGGGATACCGTATCTTAAAATAAAATTATTTACAAATAACCTAGCTACCGAAACCGTATCTTTCTTTTCTAGTGGATATGCTTCGACATACTTCGTCAAATCACACTGTAAAGTTAAAATATATTTATGATTTAAATTATCTATACTTAAATGACCCATTAAATCTAAACTAACTCTTTCGAAAGCTGTGGATGCCGTAGATGTAATCACCATCGGCTCCTTTGTATGCCTATTGGAATGCTTTTGAATCTGGCAACTGTTGCACTTTTTGACAAATTCGCTTATATCGTTAGTCATTCCTGGCCAAAAGTAATATTTTTTTATATTATTCAACATCCTATTTACCCCCGCGTGGCCACTTGTGGGTAACAGATGGAAGTCATTCATGATCACAATTTTGGTGTCTCTATCAGTTACTCTCATGACGTCTTTGAGAATTAGTAACTTAAGGATACCATTGAATTCAAATTTATTAATTTCCTTTATGAGAATATTTATTAATTCTTCATATCGTTTGTATTTAATAATTACGAGCTCATCTAATTTTAATTTGTTGCAAAAATCATGTAATTCTCTCGCTAGCACACTTACGGTAGAAAACGATCGAGACATTACAAATATGGCTGATTTTTCAGGCACAAAAATGCAATTACCTTTATCACTAGTGATTTGCTTCAGTTTCTGTATTTGTCTTTGAGTACTCATATTACCTATAATTAATTCTATGCTCTCTGCTGGACGCTTGAGGATTTCCACTACTTTTGGTTGATCAGACCTTGGAGTAGCGGGAATCTCAGGAGTCATGACAGTGCTGTCACTACGCAACTTACGAGCTTTTGCTCTGGTGATGACTGATACTACATGTTCGTGCATGTTCTTTAAATCGGTGGAAGTTAAAGTAATACGGCTCAATGCATCTGCAGCTGCGTTTTGCCGTCCCGGAACATAACTTATTTCAAAATCATACTCCTCTAGATAGAGTCTGAATTTAGTAAGTCGACTTGAAGGATCAGTCATGTTAAATAAGTAAATCAACGGCTTATGATCCGTTTTAATATTGAATTTTTTGCCATATAAATAAGGCCTAAAATGTCTTACAGACCAAACAATAGCAAGTAATTCAAGCTCAATTACTGGATAACGTGTTTCGGCGGGCTTAAGTCTACGGCTCGCATACGCTACTACCTTGCCATTGCTATTTGAAAGTACTGCGCCTAACCCAAGTTTTGAGGCGTCCGTCTGTAGAGTAAACGTATTTCTATCAGAAAAATCTGGATAATCTAGTACTTTCGGGCTAATGAGTGTCTGTTTAAGCTTTTGGAAAGCGCTCTCACATTGATCCGTCCATGCAAACGCTACATCTTTCTTACATAATGCATTCAGACAATGGGCTATCTCTGCGAACTTTGGTATAAAACGCCTATAATAATTTGCAAATGCTACAAATCTTTTGACATCGTCAGTGTTCTGTGGAGTAGGGTAGTTTTGTAAGGATTCTACTTTAGTTGGGTCGGGGAAAATCCCTTCTGAAGTTATCTTATGACCTAAATAAACGATTTCCTTACGCAAAAACTCACATTTTAGAGGATTTAATTTCAAGTTAACTTCACGTAAGCGCTCTAAAATAGTCATTAGGTTTTTATTGTGCGTTTGTAGGCAATTTCCGACTATTATACAATCGTCTAGGTAAATAAAACAAGCTTTATAGTTTAAACCAGACATCGCAATCGTCATCAGACGAGAAAATGCACTCGGAGATGTCTTTAAACCCATCGGACATCGCTTCATTTGGTATTGTTTATCCGTCGTAAATGCTGTATACTTCCTAGATTGCTCTTCAAGAGATAATTGATAGTAACTTTGACTGAGATCTAGCTTCGAGAAGTAGATACTGTTCGATAATGAGTCTAAAATCTCTGTAATATTGGGTAAAGGGAATTTATCGTCTTGTATTCTGTTGTTGAGTTGACGATAATCAACGACAAGTCTCCATTTTTTATCTCCTGACTTATCAGTCTTTTTAGGAACTAAAAGTACAGGGCTTGACCATTCAGAAGTGGTCTCCTCAATAATGTCATTCCTAAGCATTTCATCAATCTGCCTTTGAACTTCTCCTTTCATTGCATTTGGCAATCTATAAGGCTTCACGTACACTGAGGACGTATTATCTTTCAATTTAATAGAATGTTTAATTAAATTAGTTGTGGAGAGCGTATCTCCTGGTAAATGAAAAACGTCGGCGTATTTGGCACACACGTTTTCAATGCTTTTTTGCTCTTCTTTATTTAAATAAGAATGCAAATCAAGTAAATTAAGCAAAGTTCGAACTCTATTGGAACTAATACTATCTTTGTCAAACTTGCAAACATCAAAATGATTCAGACTAATGACTTCTAAATCCGAAATATCTACCTTAATTGAACTATCTGTGGTATTTAAAATTCTAACTGGAATAAGTCCATTTTTTGGTTTCGAAATGACACCCGCTGTATACACTCCCTTATGTATTTCCCTAGCTAAAATTACGCAATCACTACATAGTGTCGTCGGGATGTGTTTGATCATTTCGCATCGTGGCGGAATTGTAAACAAGTTTCCACTTACTTGTACAACAATAGACTGGTCTTGGTTTTCTAAACTCAAAGTACCATCTTTATAATTTAATATCGCGGAATATCGCGTGAAAAAATTTTGCCCGAGTATCCCCTCTGCGGTGCAAGATAAGTTCTTGAAAACGTAGAACTTTTGTTTAAAAACCACATTCTTAATAATAATATCTAAATTAATATAGCCAATAGACTCTAAATTACCACTTATTCCTTTAATTACTAACTTATCCTGTTGTATTAAATTCAATAAATCCCTATTTTTTAATAACCATTCATATTTCAAAATACATAGACTGGCTCCAGTGTCAATTAATAAATTTAACTCGTCACCATCCCTTAACTGGCAAGTAATAACACAAAAGTTGTTAAAACTAAAAATAAAATGATTGCTCGGTTTAGGTACGAAAAAACTCTATACGTTCGTTATTATTTTGAAGCCTTTCTTGGCCGTCGTACTCTAACGCGTTATGCTGAATGCGCTGGAAACGTGAGTGGCCGCCGCCGCGTGTTTGCTGACGCTGACCATTCTTGTGTCTACCTCGATAACCTGCACTTATAAAGGAAGTTTGTTGACCTCGATTATTGTTGTGATTGGAGCTATTATTATGAACAAAATTTTTATTCGAATAATTTCCTCGGCCACGGAAACCGCGATTATGATAGCGTTTATGCTGATACAATTTGGTGGACCCAAAATGCATTGTTTGGTTCTGAGGCTGGGTGGACATAGATTGTTCGTCTACTGCTGCCCTAATAGCTTCGGGTAGCGAATTAAACTGTCGCGACGCGATAACAGTACTAAGCCGCTGGTCGGACAAACCATCCGCAAACCGCTTGATAGCAGTTTTTTCATTAAGAGGGCGCAAGACCTCAAACTTAGACGGTTCATCGTCTGCTTGAGCAATCGTCAGATTGACAAATAACTCTTCCAGCTCTGTACCGAACTTCTCAATAGACCTACGACCTTGTGTAATTTGAAATAACTGCGTTTGTAAAGCAACAGTCGATTTTTTCGGAAGTAAAAACTTGCGAATATCATTAACTAGATATTGGATACTGCTGTAAGTACTTTTCAGTCGCAACTTTGCACTAGCTGAAAGTCGCGTTTTTAACACAAACTCAATAAGCTGGTTTTTACTAGATTCACTAATAAGAGAGCTATACAACAATATCCCATCGACGAGCTGGTTGGTCACTTGTTCCTGGCCATTCATAACAGGCAACAGGGAAATAGCCGTTTTAATATCAAAAGAGTCAGCCATTTTTGATAACTTTTGCGATAACTTAGGCTCAATTTCTACAAAATTACCTTCCCCAGTTTGGCAACTATTATCTATCTTTGATAGTAAACTAACAATCTTATTATAAGCAATAGTTATTTCATTTATCAATTTCTGAAATAAATCTGTGGATTCAGTGCTTAGCTGCTCATCTATAATTTCTTGGTTCAACTGAGTCAAAATACCATCGAGTTTTTATATTCATTTTCAGCTTCCTGTAACTTCTTATAAGCTATATCTTTCTTACGACGTTCTGGACCGATTTTTACCAAGTATTCCTTAATTAAATTTATTTTAATATGTAATTCCTTTAACTGCTCGGACATATTACACTCAATCGACAATTAAAATTACGGTATGACAAACAAAACTACTGAATTAAATCATTTAAGTTGAATGCAAAAACTTTTGTTCAAAAACTTACAGAATTGTGCGCAGTTAGGTATGTTACCGCTTAGCATTATGTAGGTCACGCTGACGTCGGTTGAAACGTGCTGTGGTGGTCATCGGTCATCGGACTCGAACAGGCTTCCAGCTGCTCCTTATTTGACCCGTACTATGTATCTGCCGGCGCCCTGCATGTCCTTCGATCTCCTATTAGGCTTGAGCATATCTCCCGGCACCCGGCACCAACCTTTTCTTATGCACGATTCTTCTATAATATTGTCTGCTACAGCTAAGATCCAAGTTTCTTGCTTGATTTTTTCTTCTTACAATTGATGCTGTTTTTCTGGTCTCCTGATCTTCTGGTATTGTAGTATTTTCGTTCCTTGGTGTTGATAAGTCATCTTCTTTTTGCCTTCGCTTCTTCAATTATTAATCAGAAAATCTTCACAGGTAACTGGTATGGGTCGCCATCAAATAACAGGATTCGTTAAGGGTCTGTAGTGTAGAAGTCTGGAGTGGTGATTGAAACACAGACGTTAAGTTGACATGTTTAATGGTCAACTGCCAAAATAGAGTGCACCCGAAAACTGTACAATATTCTTTAATATAACTACTTATTGCTAAATAAGCAGTATGCGTCACAATGTTGCAGTCAGTAGCGGCATGTCGCAGTAATGCTATAAAACAATGTGTATACGTTGTTACTATACTTCATCTCCCCTTTTAAGTCCCTTCAGCGATGTCCCGACATTGATACTAAAATCGTTTGTGGTTTGGGATTGATTTTCATCATTGCTCTCGTCCTCATATAAGTCACGGCTAACGTTTAGATCTAATGGCTGATCGTATTCGCACTGATTTTGACCGTAATTTATTTGGTTACGTAACTCACTAACCTCTTTTGCCAACCTCTCCAGCAGATCATCGCGCTTAGCACGTTTTGCGTTCTCGCGACGGCGGCGACGCTTTTTTCTTTTTCGGCCCGAACGAGAGGAATCGGATGATGAGGAGCTTGACGAGGACGACGAGTTGCCAGCATCAGAATTATCTCGGCTGCGCGCCTCGGGAGCAATAGGTATCTCGGGGACATTAGCACGACCTACGTTCTGTACTTCTGCACTTTCTCCGTTCACATTCATTGCTAATAACTTTATTTACGTAAAAATCTTAGAATTTATTTCAATGAAAACCAATTTTTGGAAAAAATTATCCAATGCGGGTAACTACAAAACAAAATAAAATTAAAGCAACGTTCATAGCAAAACTTTTCACGAATGTTTGGATTGTCATACAACTGAAAAGAAACCTGATAAATTTCTTTCGTACACTAAAACGCTAAATTTATTAGGTTCTTTCTAATCGCTCGAACGGTAATACCGTTGATTTTAAGGAAAATTTGAATTAATTTTATGAAATTGCTATAAAACTGGAAAGAGTATTAAAAAGTTTCTCACAAAAATCCACGTGGCACAGTTGGATCTTCCTCCGGAACGCTCTGCGGAGACAACCGTGCTCGTTGGGGAAAAGGACGCCAATGATTTTGAATTCAGTGTGCACGCAGCACCTGCCCGGCGGCTGTTGTGACGTAAGATGATAGAAAGAGACAGCAGTAGCTACACGCAAACGTAAAGGAAAGAGAGGGGAAAAGGAGGGTCGCCATCTCATTATGTTTAGGCTTCGAATCAGAACAGGGGTTTAATACCTTTAATATCCTTTCAAATGCTTAAAACTGATAAATAGTTTAAACTTTTTAAATTCAAAAGAGACAAGGTTAAAACTTATACACACACACGAGCAATACAAAAATCTAACACAATGATGTTTAAAACTTTTAAATACGGCTCCGATTTGCCCTTTGGGTACGGAACCCTAAAAACTACAGCCATAAAACATCAAAAAGAGAAAAGTGGGCACTTAGTTTTAATAGTTCCACCATATAGTTCAGTTAACGAAGACCCAAAATTGGCAAATAAAAGCAAAAAATTGTGTAGTCTGGATTAATATTTTTTTTAAATAGAGTTAACACCCAGGTATAACATACTAAAAGTCCCCAGCCAGGGGCTGCTTGCTTTAGGCGAGTTGGGGGGGGGGGACATGTCACAAATTTTAGTTTTTCTTAAATATTTCAAAAACTAAGCGTCTTAGGGAAAAAAATCTAAAACCGTAATGAAGCTTATTAAATTTCTTATAAAACGATATATTTATTGTATTTTTATGACAAATACAAAAGGAAATACAATGGATATAAATATGATACAAACTGAAAACAAGATATTATACCCTTAGAAAATTAATGTCAATTATTCTGTTGAGCTATAATTAACAGAAAAGTAAATCCCGAGCTCGGCATCTCCCCATTTTCCCATTCTGTTCTCCCCATATCCCCTTAGATAAAGATTCACAGATTGTGTAAAAAAAAAGGAATCACCAGTCTTTTAGACAAAATGGAAGACCTAACATCACAAAAGGTGGAAGACATCACAAAAGGTTCTTCTTTGTCATCCATTTTGAATAAATTCAATAATGAGGAAAGGCGTATCGAGAATAATGGACCTACTGCTGCGTTGTGGATCCAGTACCTCAACATGGTCACCTTGATGAAAAAGTTCATAGATTGTGAGCGCCGCAGTTATTGGGATGGCCACTTAGCCTGAAACTCTACATTAAATTGTCACAGAGCCTTGGAAATAGGAAAGAACACCATGGACAGCATGGTAGGCTGTACTTTTGGTGATATAAAACAATCAAAAAAGAATGTGGCGTTGTCTCTGTCCAGCATAAACAATTCTGTAAAATTTCATGGTGAAATGGTGACAGTCGACCCTTTGACAATTTCCCAACGAACGCTCATATACAAGAAGGATGATGAAAATGTAGCAGACCTCTTGACATATGAATTGTCTCCGTTTCCACTCTCGATCTTTACCGACGGGGGTCTCAGAAAAGGGAAGAAGTCTTCCCTTTATTATGCATTTCCATTATGATGGATGACCCAACCATGCTTGACATTAGAACAAGCACCAATGTAATTGATAGTGGCTTCCGCTCCATCGCGTGAAATGGCTTCTTGGCTCAACATTTTTAGACATCTGTGATCAGTACCTGAGCTACGTAATAAAACATTACGGCAGAAACTGTAAAGTCATATTAATGATGGCTATGGCACACCCCCGACACTCCATAGTGATCGCTCAAGTTATTTACCTACACTCTAACGCGCGCAGTGGCTTGTCCGCAAACGTTTGTGTGTGTGCGTGAGCTAGTCTTCCTATATTTTAGCGTGGTTAATCCCTAGTTCTGGTTCCTCATGGATTAATTTGTATTAAAAATACATATATTGTCACGACCTGAATGCCCGAGAGGGTGTCAGAGGTGTTTCGAGTGTGAACTTTGAAATGCTAGTCACAGTACACACTCGGTACACCCGCGTGTCACCTACAAATATTACGTCCCATTGTGATAGGAGGTGAGCGAGCCCTATCGCCGTACTTCGCGCAAAAATACACGATTTTTAGGACATAGAGGTTTCCTACCGATGTTTTCCTTAACCGTTCAGAAAGTGGGAAGTACTTACCTATAAGCAAATACGATGCACATTATCTAAATTCCGAAAAACTCATTGGTGCATGCCCAACCGCGGATTGAACCTGGATCTCAAGATTGACCAAACGCAGGGGTCAATGGCCCCGCAGCCCGCCTTCCCATTATGATGCCGCAACGGCGGCGATCGTTCGATAGCGCGCTGGCACAATTTTGTAACGGTGGCACGCGCGAATTTGTATGAGTAAAATTTAAACATCGTCACGTCACGACACGAATTCTTTCAGAGGAGTCAGAGGTGTTTTTTACGTAATAAAAGAAAATGCCTTGGTTCATCGGAAGGAACGAAATTTGAAAAATCTCCGTTCTTTATTGGTTGCTCCGTTTTCTAGGCATCCATAAATACCACAATAATTAACCATATGGATTAAAAATCAGTATCGTAATAAAACAAAACAAAATACGCGCGCAGCGAACGAGCGGTACTCGAGCCCTGCTTGTCATCAGATTTGCCACTAACTTGCGGGAGACGATAAACTCGCGCGGGGAAGTGAGTGTCACTTCTTTACGTAGTAATACTTTATATTCTCTGGCTATGGTAACGCCAACAGCACAAAACGAGCAGAGGAGAAGCGAAGGGGCCTCAAAAAAACCTCAATTGATATTCAATTCAGTGAAACCATGTCTAGCACCGTTTAGCAAGAGCATTTCCTTGGAAATGAAAGCAACAAGACAAGGCTTGGTCGTTGTGGCTGCAGAAAAGCAGGCATTTCCTGTTCTGTTGTTTGTGGTACTTGCATGAATGGTCCTTCAGTGCAGGACATGCAAGACGAAAATGATGATTTTGACGAAGTGGAAGATATCATTATTAAATAACGTATAAAATATAATCATAAACTAACTTGTAAATAACACAATAAATCTTATTTTTGTCGCATTATCCATTAACTGCTTCAAATTTTCAAAAAATGGGCTAGCAAATAAATTTTGTCTTCAAATATTGCTCGTAGTGAAAGCACAAAAGGGGCCCTTTTCATTAAATATTAAAATAATCACTATTTCTTTTCCTTTTTCCACTTTTCCCTTTATTTCTAGATAAACTGGGCCATAAAAATATTTTTTTGTCATTTTCACCTCCCGTATCTCCCTTATTAATGAATCTAATGAAAAAAAATTATACGGCATTTTGTAGAAAATTTTATCTGCTTTATTTTTTGGAAGAGGTTCTCTTTTCTAAAACGCATGGTTTTTGATAAAATCACAAAAAACCAAAAAATTGGACCTATTTGCTCCCCCCCCGCCCAAAGCAAGTGCCCCCCCGCTGGGGTATTTTAATATGTTATACCTGGGTATCACCTCGACTATTTAAAATAATAACCCAGACTACACAATTTATTGTTTTTATTTTTCTTTCGTTGACTGGATTACATATAGGTAGGTAAGTAGGTATACCTATAAATGACAGAAGATTGCTTTTCCTTTATTAGGATTAAAAATAAGTTTGTAATTTCTGTTCAAATTATTTAAGTACTTAAATGGCACGGAACCCTCAAGGCGCGAGTCCCACTCGCACTTGACCGGTTTTTATGTTACTATATTAACACAACGCGCGAGCAATTAATCCTCTTAATTCTCATTTTCGCAAATTAATTAAAACAATAGCTATGTATATAATTGCAGTTAATCAAATAAAAATGATATACAAGGTGACTTTTTGATCATCATCCAAATTCATACTAGAGGCTCGGTAAGTGATCAGCATCATGAATCGATAACAATTTTTGTGAAATTTGTATAATGAAATTTCGACTTCCCATAGTAATTCACTCCCAGTCCTGACTGAATCACTATGAGGAGTCAAAATTTAATTTTATAAATTTTACAAAAATCGATATTGATTCATGATGCTGATCACTTACCAAGGCTCAAGTATGAATTTGGACGATGTTTAAAAATTCACCTTGTATATTTTGTTTAACTTTAATTTTAATTACACAGTTAACGTAGCTGATTCTGAAGGCTTTAATTTCAGTTTTAGAGCTGTCAATACTAAAATTATTCCAAAGTATTATTCCTTCAGTTCCTAACATTTAAGGACTATTTTGCAATAAACAAAATTTAGTTTTGACAGCACTAAAACTAAAATTAAAGCCTTCACATTGGCTTTAATTTAAACTATAAATTATAACCGACAGCTCGTATTATTATTTGTTTTCTTTTTTAATAATTAACCAAAATTATTGGTGGCGATGTGGCGAATAGGGCCAGACAGGCTCTATGTCAACAAGTCTAGATTTTAGATGGCGGCCCTATTAGTCAAGGGCGCCCAGTTGGACTATCGAAAACGAACGGTAACAGATCTAGGTTTAGGACGCCTTGTTTTGGGTTCCCTTATTTGTAAACAGTTGTAGCAATGTTGTATATATTAAAAAGGTTAAATAATATTAGTTGGCGAAACTCAAAACATAGGTAGTACTAGTCTATATGAACAATTGTTTGTATGGGAGCTAAGCGAAATTCGTAACTTTTTTTCTGGTCCATTATGGAATGGTGAAAACCAATTTTAAGAATTTTGCACAATCTTAATAGAAAAAGTTTTTCATATGGACATGTTTTACATATGTTTCAAATTTCGCCACCTAATTTAATATCAGGAGATCTGCTTTATTACTCTAATTTTTTTTATCATTTATTTCATATGCCGCAGTCAACAACAAGGAACCCTTATAGTTTCGCCATGTCCGTCTGTCCGCGGCTTAGCTTAGAGACTATTAGTACTAGAAAGCTGTAATTTGGCACGGGTATACATATTTATCACGCCGATAAATTGGTACAGTAAAATTTTGAAAAACATTTTTTTTAAGGTACCTCCCCTACACGTCAAGTGGGGATGATTTTTTTTCTCGTCTATCCCCTAGTGTGGAGTGTCGTTGGATAAGTAATTTAAAAATATTGGGAGTGTAAGAAAACCATTTTCGATCCAGGGTTTAGTTTGCGAAATATTAAGCTTTAAAGTGTTAATTTTTGTTACAGTCAAGTGTCCCCCCCCTGCCAGCGAAACGGTTGTATTGGAGACGTCAAAAAATCACGGCAGTAGTATACATAGGAAAATTATCACAGCTAAGTGCGCTTTACAAGTTAACGAGAACAGATCGCGAAAAACTTTTAGTCCCTTCTAAACACGGGGTGATTGGCATCAACAGGAACAAAATGTATGGGCCGTTCTTGGGAAGAGCAACTTCCGAGCGTACTACGTGCGTTTGGCGCGATCTCTGTATTAGTCGACAAACTTATAAAATGTACTTGGAGAAGAAGTCCGCATATTGTGCAGGGCAACTACGGAACCCTACACTGCGCGTGGCCCGACACACACTTGGCCGGTTTTATTTAGCACTTGCTTAGACAAAGATCCTACAATATTGCTTCGACGAAACGACATAGCGACAACAGCGAGAACTAATTGTTCGATGAAATCTTTGTCAATTGCGTAATCTTCGTTTGACTTAATAGCCCAAATGAAGAGGAAAAAATGTTTGACGTAACCAAATTTTCATATTTATTTACAAGTAAATAACATTAGGTATTAAAAATTCTGAATAAATATGTAATTAACTACTTGAATTTATTGAATAAAACAAATATCAATAATGGACAAATAGTGACATACAACAGTATTAGGTATTCTGTTACCAAAACAAAGGAAGGACTATGCGAACTTTAAAAATTCTATAGATGACACCTTCTATCCAGTTCCTTTCAATCTGGAATGGACAATGCCGCTGACAAACAGTTGTGAAACTGACCAAGAAAATTTTAAGGAATATGATGTTTTACCGAAAAAAATCTCTAGGAAAAAGGTTTGGCATTTCATTACGAAAGCATCAAAAAAACTAAACCTTTCCTCAAAAAGTAGTTTCTGTTTCGAAAAGCAACGAACATTCTTCCAAAATTCATCAACATTTTTAGATGCAAAAGAGAGTCTTATGCGTGATTATTATTGCCAGTATTTGATAACCGAATATCAAAGCCCTTATTGTGTGAATCCAGCATATCACAATTTAGTTCACCCGATTCCATCTTTTGGTCAATACATGAACATGTCTCGTCCACGAAGCCCCAACCAAAATCAGACATGCAGCAGCAGCTGTAAAAACCAATGGTACAATAGAAACCCAGCTTCCTGTCCACCCAGGTGGTACAGGCCTTGCATACCCTCAATCGTACCACGGAACCACCTGCTACCGCCCTTAGCCCGTAGATGTGTTGAATGTCCATGGCGAGATGATGAGGATGAGCAGGAAATCTGTAGTCTCTGCAGAGCTCTGATTATAGATCAAACACACACGTGCTGCAAGTGCGTCAAGGACAAAAAGTTTTCAGATAGTGACAGTGATGACGAAGACAGTGAAAACGCGCAAGATAACGAACAAATAAATAAGAAAAGCAAACATGTTTCATGTGAGTGTCACATTGACGTGAGAAATCAAAAAGTTGGCAAAGCTTCATTTGGGACCCAAACTTTGCCATATCCAAAAGGGAGACAACAAATAGATTTCCATGATTATCCTGAAAACCATCCTTTCAATAATGCAGAGCTTCCTGATGGAAGATTGAGCAATAAGCAGTATAGTAGACAGCAGAATAGTGGACAGCAGAATAGTGGACAGCAGAATAGTAGACAGAACGTAAAAGTAACTCAAGATGATGATGATGATGATGAAGAACCATGCAATAGCCTGGAGATGCTAACTCGTATGAAATGGAAGGTTGCCCCTTTGCATACATCTCCATTTCCTGAAGGACATACGTCTGAGACTGATAAGCTATATAGTCCCTGGAAAAAATCCTCTACTGAAAATAATAGAGGATCTCAACTGACAGATTATGAAGGAATGTCAACAACATTACTTGGCATTCAGAAGTCTTTAAATCGTATAGAAAAGAGACAAATCGACGAGAATTCCATTGAATCAAATATTGCAGGCCGTTCACAAAAATACAACGAACGAGTACCGGGTAATTACTTTGAGAAACCCCCAATAGACAGCGATGGAGTAAGTATCAACGATAATGACAGACAGAGAGGAAGTCATACGAATACGACACTAAATGATTATATTCGTCAATCATTTAATAAAATTAAAGAAAGTTCATCAAAAATTGGCACTTTTAAACAAACAGGAAAACTGAATAAACAGGGCATTGGATTTAATGCTGGTACCGATGACTGGGTCAATATACAGAAACCTGCTCCTGATTCTTCGAGTTTTACAAAATTCAGACGTTCAAATTCTAAAAAACAGGATACATTTGGAGTCGACTGTGATAGAAATGAGTGTACTACGAAGGGAGTGGTTACATTGGACCACTGTGGTATGAAAGGATGTAAAATGAATGATACAACTCAAACAAACGCAGAAATGTATTCAGATGCCGTATGTGGAATCTGCAGGAAAAGATTCGAAATTGATATACATTTTAGGAATACAGGTGAAATCTCAAAAGATGAAGATGTTGGTACCGATAAAAAAAGAAAAGGAGTGAATTCCAAATCAAAGCATAAAAGTAAAATGAACGCCAAAAGAAATGGCCTTTGACAACCTACCAAAATTTGAGGGTACAGATATAGTTAGACCGAGTTTTAATATGAACCAAATATAATAAAATAAGTTTGTAAATACCTCTTTATTAAACCCTTCGTTTAGAAATTCGGAGTTCATGGTTTCAAATTAAAATTTCCAATCCGTATATGTAGTGCATCTTTGATTATTTAAACTAAAACTAAATAATCAAAGTTGTGCACAGTAAACGTTATCAATTTGTTAACAATAAATCTGGTACTTAGACCGAATGTTTATTGTAGGTAACTATATCCCATCGAGTACCAGCATAACAAAGTAACTGTGACAAGAAGGACAAAAAGTTACCCCTAAAAAACCTGGCAGACCTTGGCGAAACTTGGCAGGTTGTGTACAGTCATGAAAAAAAGTGGGGCTTTTTTCATGTCAAAATATCAAACTTTGTTTATTTGATAACACTCGATAGTATAGCTAGAAGAACATTTGCTGCCGCGAGTCTGCCTGGCCGTTTAGTCAATCAGACCGATTTTAGGGACGCATTCGGGGGTAATTTTTATCCCATCGAGTACCAGCATGCAACCAATGTATTATTGTAGCCTTGACCACCCTGTGATGAAATCAGTAATCCTATTTCATACAAACGAAATACCAAAACCATTTGTAAATCATAGATATTCTTGAGGTGGTGTGTATTTATTCCGATTGCATTACATACTATCTAGGTTTCCAAATATATATTAAATAAGAACGCTGATTGAAACATGAAATATGAGAGAAATAAGCTTTCTATGGAAATTTTAAATAGATAATAGTGTCGTCTTTAAATCAATGTCCTTTCAAAATATACAAGGTGACTTTTTGATCATCGTCCAAATTCATACTGGTGGCTTGATAAGTGATCAGTATCATGGATCAAATCCAAATTTTGAGAAATTCGTAAACTTAAATTTCGACTCCCCATAGTGATTTACTCGGGACTGGAAGTGAATTCTATGGGAAGCCGAAATTTAATTTTACGAATTTCACAAAAATTGTTATTGATCCAAGATACTGATCACTTACCAAGCCTCCAGTATGAATTTGGACGATGATCAAAAAGTCACCTTGTATATTTGGGAACCTAGATGTTCTGATATTCAATCGGAATAAACACACACTATCCTAAGAATATCTATGATTTACAAATTATTTGGTATTTCGTTTGTATGAACAAGGATTACTGCGCGGCCGTTTTTCCTGTACGAACAATTTTATGTTGATGTCAATGAAAATGAAAATTTGAAAATGAAAATGAAAATTTCTTTATTGCAAAAATATGTTACAATATACAAGACGACACTAATTCCCACATTAAGTTGCCTTGTGAAGTGGAAACTAGGCTCTACCCAGAAACATTAAGAATATTATACTTATGAGTGCTAAAAGAGCAAGTAACAATTTTTATTAAAAAAAAAATACAAAAAAAAAAATAAAAAATATAATGAATTAAAGTTGCTTCAGAATATATGTATGTATTTGAAAGTGAATCTGTATATTATGTGGTTAAGTTCAATAAGAAAAGTTAATATTATAAGATGTGAGTGAGGTGTGTTGTGAGTGAGGGAGAGGGTGTGAAGGTGTGAGTGAGAGGGTGTGTGTGTGTGTGTGCGAGGGTGTGTGAGAGGGTGTGTGTGTGTGTGTGAAAGGGTGAGGGTGTGTGTGAGGGTGTAGATATGAGAGTAATGTCAAATGTCAAATATTTCACGATATTTTGGTAATAGCTTAGTATCCAGACTTTTAAATTTAGGATAGCGGATACGGGGGTGTAGCGGAGGGTCTTTGATCTATGTCATTGGGTCGATAAACCGCGATGCATTACCATTGTCGTTCCAAGCACTGCAATGGTCCTCATAATGTGAAAGACATGGTATAATGCCGCATGTACAAATCATATCATATAAACTGTCTGTGATACCATGCTCTATCTATGGTCACGCCATTTTTTTTAATACATACAAAGATATATAAAAAAATATTTACTGACAGAGGTAGATTATGCCCACAAGGCTTTTGTTTGAAAATCCAAGATTCAAAATAACATTTTTAGGTTTCCGTAGTACCTAAAAGGTACAAAAGGAACCTTTGTGGAGTCTCCGTTGTCCGTCCGTTCGTCCGTACATATGTTACAGCCAGTGACGTATTCTCCATAGGGTCATTCGGGCGATCGCCCGGGGCGGCCCTGTCCCAAGGGGCGGCCCTTCAGTTTCGTAATTTAGAATCTTTAGCAATTTTAACAATCTCACATTAAAAAAATACGTGTTTGGCGGCTCACCGGTACGCACTAGCGTGGGACTCGAATCAAAAAGGCGCGGCGGCGCGATGTCAGTACAGTAACAATTTCGATGACCTTACCATGCCTCTACTATGAAAATCTTATCAAAATTATGGCAGACAAAGTTATGAAGGCAGTCGTAGAACACATCCAGAATGCGAAATATTTTTCATTCAGTGTTGATTCCACGCCGGATATTACTCACGTTGACCAACTTTCAGTAATAATTCGATATGTAGAAAAAGATGGTCAACCAGTTGAGAGATCTTATCTTTCCTTCCCAACACTGGTCATAAAGCAGAAGAGATGTGCAAAGCTGTCCTTGATACTTTTGAAGACCATAATATTGACATCAACAACTGCTGAAGTCAAACATACGATAATGCCAGCAACATGTTCCGGTTAGAATGGCCTTTAAATGAAAATTAGAGAAAAATGTCCTTATGCACTGTATATCCCTTGCTCAGCATATTTTTTAAATTTGATTGGATCTTCAGCCGCCGAGTGCTGTGAACAAGCCACGTGGTTCTTCGGTTTCTTGCAGAACTTGTACGTTTTTTTTACAGCTTAAACTCAACGATCAAAACTATTGCAAGGGTTCTTGACTAAATTTCACAATGTATCCATAAAAAAATCTATCTAATACTCGATGGTCCGCTAGAGACGATGCCTGCACCAGCTTGAATAAAGACTGGGATCAAATTATTGCAGCACTCAAAAAATTAAAGATGACCCTTTACAAAAATCTCTCGTACGAAATGAAGCAACGGGACTGCTTTTACAAATTAGTTCTTTGGAAACAGCTATTATGTCTAAATTGTGGGAGGCAATTTTGAGACAATTTTACTTAGTATCAAAAACGTTAAGAGTAGTAGACATTGACATTGAAGTCGTTTCAAAACTTTACAATTCACTAATAACATTAGTAGAAGAGAAGAGAGAAGTTTATAAACTTGAAGAGGTTGCTAAACAGAAATCTCAGATTTAGGATCATAAACATACCCAAAAACACACGATAAAAAAGAAACTTAGAATCGACAAATCGCGAGAAGGTGAAGTGTGCTTGACAGGACGCAAACAATTTCACTTGCAAACGTTTCTACCCGTATGTGACCAACTTCGAAGGCGAAAAATAGCGTATGATGAAGTAAATGGGAAGTTTGAGTTTCTTCTGAAAATGGACCAGATGACAAAAGAGGAAATAAGAACCAGTGCCAAAGAGCTTCAGTCCACATACCCAAAAGATTTTGCAGATGGACTTCAAGACATGTATTCTCTTAAGAAATTATATAAAAACTGTGTTAAAACCAAAGACCATGAAACAATTATTCACATTAACGAATGATAAAAATCTTAAATATATATATTTTAAGATATTACATTGCGTATGTTTTTTTTGCACTGCAGTGACAAACTGCAGTGCAGAGCGTTCATTCTCCGTAAACCGAGGATAAAACATTATATGCATTCTCGCACAAGTGAAGAACGTCTGAATTGTTTAGCAATTCTCAATATAGAGGCCGACATAACGAAGTCACTTAACTATGAAGACGTCATTGATGACTTCGCCGATCAAATGACGCGTCGTCACACTATATCAATTTTTAATAAAAAAAAATTGCTAAATATTTTTGTTAGTTTTTATTTTTTGTTTTTTTCTCTCAGCAGTTGGTTAAGGGGGGCGGCCCAATCGTATTCGCCCGGGGCGTAGAAAACCGAAATACGTCTCTGGTTACAGCCTCATAACTTTAGCACCGTTTAAGTTAAGATAAAGACTTGAAATTTGGCACAGAAATAGTATTAATTTGCCCACATTACATGGTGCAAAAAAAAAATTGAAAAATTTGAAGTTCTTCAAAATATTTCCAAAACAAAAGCAGAGAATATTATAAAGTATAACAAAAGAGAGAAAAATAAAAAAAAATATCCTAAAACTACAAAATGGATATCAAATTGTAGATCTATATTAAAAAGTTGATTGTAAAAATATATACTTTTACTATATTTACTGGCACTGGTTTCGAGAAATCTTTAAAAAACCACAAAAATATGTATGTCCCCCCCCCCCTTACTCCGAAACTGATAGACCGAAAAATATGTCAATAATTATAGATCATAACTGGCAAATTACAGGAAAACTATATCAATTTAAACAAAAGTTGAACACAAATGAGAAATACAAAAAAAAATAAGTAAAATAAATAAAAAAAATGTTTTACAAAAATACAACATCATGGGTATCAAATTGTAGGTACTAAACAGTTAATTGTAAGAATATATTGTTTCATGTTTGGCTATATCTAATTGCATCTATTTCGAGAAATCCTTGAAATACCATTAAAAAATGTCCCCCCCTTATCTCCAAAAATATGAAAAAAAATCATGGTAATATGAGTTTACGTAAGCGGTTGAGAAATACACGCAAAAAAATGTAAATTTTTATTTTTTATTTTTATTTATTTATTTATTTACTCAATTGTATAACATTACAGCTAACTAATTCGTTATACAATAATAATTAACAAAATACTAAAACCTTTAAATTAAATTTATCATCCACTATACGGAACCCTATATACCCGAGTCTGACTCGCACTTGGCCGGTTTTTTGTACTAGAAAAACAAGCACAATATTATACTTAACTTTATGTACGTACCTGCCTATGATATTGTGATATCGTTTTGTTTTGTAACATTGACAACAGTGTCAGACTGACAGACAGTTCAGACTTGGCACAAAAAAGTTTCTTTTGTATGTAATGTCGGCTTGTAATTTTGTTATTATTTCATGTCATTCGCCAATGGGTGAAACCTCAGAATAAGGAATACAAATAGAAGCCTGGCTAAAATAATACGCGGAGAAAGACACCTATCCTTGATTTTCTTACGACATTCTAGTGCGTTAGAGAGAAATGGATATGTATTAGTTTTTTCTTAATTAGGTAGGTTGTCACTAGTTCGTTGCTTCGCTAGTGATGTAACAATGTCGATTTTTGACTAGGATAAATAAACCAAATCGAAATGAACCACGACCAATCTGCTTACCACACATTATATCGTATCAAAGTGTGAAAAAAAAGAGAATGCAGGAGGCACCGACCTGTCTGGTGACATCCTCTTGCTTTGGAAGGAGGCCAAGAGATTAATAGCAAAGTGGTCTCTGTCTACCCCAGTGGGACACATGTTATATTGTGCAAATAAAGAATTAATAAAAGGATATCTTTCGTTTAGCATAATATTTTTTATTAAGGCTGCGTATAAACCTGGACAAATTAGTGATTTTGCCCCCGCATCCCCGCACCTCAACTGTTTGCGCGACCGGCCGTCACCGGCCGCGAGCGCTATTTCTTAGCTCCCACGAGCGGTGTGGATCCACGGTCATTAACCCGTGCACGTGCTAGTTTTCAATAATAAGTATAATGCATCTACGATGTAAAAAATTCAACCCAGTTGACAAAACGGTTTGTTCGCAATGGCATTTTTTTGCGTAATTGTGTTTGCATCTAATTTTTATATTTCAAAATTTTATTTTTCGAAAGTCATACTTGCAAAGATAATGATAACGATGATGATACAACGATACGTCGATACGTCGATACAACGATACGTCGATACAACGATACGTCGATACGCCGATACGTCGATACGACGATACGTCGATACGGGGATACGTCGATACAACGATACGTCAATACACCGATACGTCGATACGTCGATACGGGGATACGTCGATACGTCGATACGTCGATACGGGGATACGTCGATACAACGATACGTCGATACGACGATACGTCGATACGACGATACGAAGATACGTCGATACGACGATACGACGATACGTCGATACGACGATACGTCGATACGACGATACGAAGATACGATCCAGACACAACTCTTTCGCCTCTTCCACATCCATCAACCATATTTATTGTGATATTAAATTGTAAGCTAAAAAAAATACCTCAGACGAAAAACAGCGATATTCATTAGTCCATTGAGACAACCTTTAGTTCAACATCTTTAATAAAACATGACCTATCTACTTATTTTGTTAAGTAATGGCGTACCTTTGCATTACTTTCATCCACTGCTTTATTTTCACTCGTAAAACATTTTTATTCCATTTTTTACATTGGTTGCATTTATTTCCCATGTTTCAAATTACGAGATTTATTTAAATTACGAAACCGGGACGTCGAGAGCGCAAAAACGTAGCCCTCCCGTCTCAACGGAGCGATCACAACTGACCGACGGGTGAGTGACGAAACAAAGCATGGAACAAAAAGCGCGTGCGACCGAGATATCTTGTCGCCGCCTTGTCTCAGAATAAATCGACGTAAGCGCCAATTCTTAGATGTTAAATTAAATGAAAACGAAACAGAATTATTCAAAATCCCCGTGCAATTATACGGAGTCATTTGTTTTCTTATTTTTAATACAAATTTCAAGGCAAACTGTTTTAAGAAAGGTCCTTTAACACTCGAAAAACATGAAATATAGAGGTAACTTCGTAATTTTTTTCTATCGAGCGAACTTAAAGCTTTTGCGTTTTTGCTTCTGCACGAATATCAGCCCTATAGTCTATTATCTATATTATTTTTATTAAACCGATTGACCAAGTTACACAATGTTTTATGCTCATTTGAAATTGTGCATCTGACATTATACCGACCCTTAAGTACAAATTACTATATCGTAGGCAGGTAGGTACATAAGTTAAGTCCAAAATTCTGCTTGTTTCTAGTACAAAAAATGCTATAGCTTGTATCAGAGATACAACCGTAAACTATTTAAGTGGATACTTTTTAAGTCGCCTCTTAACTCGATCAAATAGATGTTCGTTGATGTCGCGTTTTTGTTCAATCAAGGAGGAAGGAATTAATCGCAACAATAGAAATCATAATAATCATAGACTTATAGGATTTGTAATAATAATATTATGTCAATGATGTGCGATGACAGCGCAATTACTACAGAGGTAATTTCATTTTTTTTATTATTTCTATCAAATAAACATCAACTTATCTTGAATAATAACTAACAAATAATGAACGATTAAAATACCTAATAACCTGTAATAAGAAATCAAATTATGCGCAGTTCAAGTCAATAAGCATTCCAAAAATTCATTTCACGATAGAACTACCCTGTCAAAGTACTTTTATTGTCAACCACTAAGTACGAAAATGTCTTGATCTGCGGAATTTCTTCGTGAAGTCGATCACGGAAGTAACGTACAAGTTCTGAACAGGCCTTTCAGAACGATTTGCGAACATAGAAGTATGCACTTTTCTACACCACAGACATCCATAGGTACTGGTTCTGTTGCCTAAAATTTAAAAATTATCGAGTTAATATACTATAGTATAGTAAAGCACGTACCTACTTACAAGATTGATAATGCAATTATACATAATTATTTAAAGGTTACCAATGTGTCTGTATCTGGTAAATATAACGTCGGTAAAGCATCTACTTTTGACCGTCTCCATTTTAAATTTTCGTTTGATCCAAAAGAATCCGGCATAAGTGTTTCGAACAAATATGACTGCTTTTTTAAATTGCCTAATTTGTTCTAATTATTCGTCTAAGCCATTCACTTTTTGATTCTTCCCTTTTTGGAAATCTGTAACAAAAAAATATAGCGATATTTATTCGGCATTATTTTTCTTTTAACTCGCGCTGCAATTAATCTGCGGTAAGTATTATCCTTTATGCACGGCTGCCGCGGGAACCAATGTTCGATAGTTTGCCACACGGACTTTAGTACATCACTATGCGAAAATCATAACCTCTAATAGTCGGCAGAAAATCTATATAAAACAGGCAAATATCGGTGTAGAATTGAACACGAGTATGATTTACAAGAACTACTATTATTGTTACTGAGTTTTAGGTATGATCCTGCAACTTATTAACATAAAAACTATCAGAACTCACCGATGAAATGATATTGCTTCATTGTTGTTTTCTTTTTTTCCTGTATGCGATTTACAGCCTTCAATCGCACAAGACTTTTTATTACAATGTTAAAAAACAATCAACACAAACAATAATAAATCACACTTTCACGAATTTTGAGAGGAAGAGCACCAAAATATTTAATTTCTCTCGGTGAAGCTGTAAACTTTTGCAAAATGCATTAGACATTTCGATGCCACCAAATTAAGATGTGATGCACGCAACGAACGATATTACAACAAAACGATACAATGATGAGACGTATTTAATTTGATGGTATTATAATTTTTAAAATACATCCAAATTACATCCAACTGACATTTGCTTGGTTCAATCTAGTGACACACCAGGAAAAAATATAAAGTAAGTGCGGTCCGGTGTTTCATTCACTCGTACACAGGAGTAATTTACGTTAGATGAGTACAATGGCTATTGCCCAGTTCTTATTTTAGCCAGGCTTCTATTTGTATTCCTTATTCTGAGGGTGAAACTGATTTGTTCAAGTTATTTATCTTAAGTCGTTAGACAGCGCCATCTATGATATTTTTATGCAAACTAGCTTACTAACTAGAAATTCTAGAAAACGGCTCAATCTCAGTTAGCCACAACATGTAAGGTACATAACATACATACATAGAATAAATACCTCTTTCTACTGGTATGTTGTCATGTCAGCAGCTACAAATAGTTATTTGTGCAACAAGAGAGCAAATTTTTTTTTGTTTTGAGTGCCTAGTTTGAATACTGAACAAGCTCGTGATTCTAAGTTAGAATCCTGAGTGTGGTGAGGGATTCAAAAGCACAAGAAACAAAATTTGCTCTCGTGTTACACATACAACTTTTCACCCACAGAACTGCAGTTCCACGGAACACTTTTACCAGTGCAGTTCTGTGTTTTCACCTCACTAGCGAGAAAACACAGATGTAAAGAAAAGACACCATCTTTTAGAACGAACTTATAAGAATTCAATGGTCTTTTTCTTTAAGCAATACACCATATAAAATATTGCACATAAAATAAAATGTAAGAAGTGTTAATTGAATCCCAAACGCCGCGAAAAATCGTAAAATCTTTGATAAACCGATCGAAAACGCAAAACGTAACCATCATCACGCGGGAGTTTTACTCTATCTATCCAGTATCCGTTTCCGGATTGCATACACATTGGGAGGCCATACACAGGATTTAGAGAAGTTTACCTTGTCTATGGTATCCGACAAGCTGTGGGGCTGTGTATAGCCTCCCAAAGTGTATGGAATACATATAGAGTGAAAGAGATAGCTGCCATGCTGATGTTTGCTGTCTCTCTTTCTCTTGAGCAAACCATATAGAGTGTTCTTAATTTGAAACGCTTTTTTTTTCACTAAAACCAGTGTGCAAAAATCGATCTTGCTCACTGTTTTTAAGCAACAAAAGCGCGCTTTTCGAGCTAGTGAGGTAAAAACAGTATTGTAAATAGTAGTGATGCAAAACGTCACGAGCTGTGAATCGAGAACTAATGCTCGTACCACAATATAAGTTAGGTCTTATTTTGTAAGTAAATGTATCAGAATGATTTTGTACCACTATCATTTTTGTCACAGATGCAGCCGTTTTTATATTAAATTGAAAGAATAAGAAAAATTTTTGCAAAACCTAAAGTTTTCTTGCACTGCGAGTAGACCTATTTCGAAAACTATAACCTCTGTCAATATAAAAATGAAATATCAATCCGCAGTGCCACATTGCAAGAAAACTGGGTTTTGCAAACAAATTTTCATTTTCTTTTATATCAAGTATACAAAAACGGCTGCACCTGTTACAAAAGGATAGTCGTACTAATTAATTCTGATACATTTACTTACAAAATAGGTCTTATTTCTAGATATATTTCAAAAACTAGAAGCTCTATTAAAATAAACTAAATAGTTTCTTGTAGAAAATTTAAAGGATTTTTGAGATAGAAAGTTTTTTGTAGCTTGTAAAAAAATTACGGTTGAGTCCACGTTTTAAGGTGAGGGGCCCAAGATAAGATGGAGAGGACGGAGGGTTACCGTGCAAAATCTTCTTCAGCAGGGTCAAAAAAACCCGGTGCCGAAAGGGTTACTAAATGTCGCTAGATTTTGAAAGGAGAAGGAATGGGAGACCTAAAAAAAAAAGGAATTTGTGGTTTCGCTGTCAAACAGAACGTTGCCAACCGTACAGCGAGTTGCTAACATTCAATAACGTTCTGTTTGACCTAAGATAAAGTATTACATTAAATATAGGCATGTATACTTAAGTATACCTCTCATACCTTTTTTTTAAGAAAATCTCTCATTTGTTTCTGGTCTGTGCAGTGTTTTCTGAGGCAGTGTTATATTCTACTAATTAGTAGGCTATGGTAGTGTTTAATGACGTTATGCAGAGACCTAGACGGAACACTGTCCAACGTCTATTGTACTAAATTAGATATTAAAATCTTACAAATAAGGTTGTTATAGTTATGATAGTATATTCAAGTAAAAAATGGGCCGAGCGAGAGAAGCACTCGCCACTCGTGTTGCCTTGTTAACCAGCTTTCCAGTATTGTATACGAGTACGAGTATACATATAGGTACGTCTACCTATATTATTTTTTTGAATTAGAAATTCACTTTTTCATGTTTTGTAAATTTCTTTTTATTTCATTTCTTACATCGTGTCTGTAACATAACAAAAAACATAGATTTTCATAAACAATTAAGGTAATAGGTAATACAGGGTGTAATCATTAAGTGTGACCAGGCGATTATTCCGTAACTAGAACAGATATCAAAAAAATTTAAACTGATATCGAAAGTACGTTACTTAAGGCCGGTACACACCGGATGCGTGTGCGTGGCGTGTGCAGCACGTATGCGTGGCAGCACCAGTTGTATTGTATGAGACTGTATGGAAGACGTCAGACTGAATGCGTTGCGTGCACAATGCGTGGCAGGAGCCGCACGCGTCACGTAACACACACGCCACGCATCGCTCTGAACACAAACCGACTGCGTGCACGCGTGACGCGGAGTGGCAACGTTGCATGCGCGCGAGCTGCGATGACGTTGTATTATATGGCTTTCCTTGTTCGACGTCAGACCGGGTACGCACGCAACTGTGCTGCAGGTCTCTACGGCGTGTACACGCAAGCAATTTTGTATTTTTTTACAAAATTTACCACGGTTTAGCATGAGTGTCGCTTTGAAAGAAAAGTTAATTTAAATTCTGAGGAACCATTGTTGCTTATTTGACCAGAGCAACAAAGATTATAAAAATATGCATTACAAGATATTGTTATGGGAAAGGATTAAAGGGCATTACTGGATATAGAAGGTAAAAAAATATTTACGATTTTTAATATGTTGGATAATTTAATATTTTAAGGATTAAAATACGTAACAAACTTTTTTCGGATACTGCCAAAACAGTGAGTACGCATCAGGCTGATGCGTTGCGTAGCTACGCAATCACCCTGCGTGGCGTGCGCAGCTCAGTGTGACAGTACTAACACGCCGTAGCTACGCAGACGTGCTTCACACGCCACGCACACGTCACGCACACGCATCTGGTCTGTATCGGCCTAAAGGTTAATCAGTAAAATGGCATCAATAACTTTTTTTTTAATCAAACGAGAAGTATCCAAAATTTTGATATTAAACATTCCCATAAATTTAGTATTAATGCGATATTGAAACAAGGTTTATTACTAATTTGAAGTGGTAACATAATTAATCTACACGTGTATCATATCATACGTAATCATAAAATGAGATTAAGGTAAAATGAGTACTACACCACTTAAAATAAGGAAACTAAAACCTTTCTACTCATACTCAATGTATGGAAATGTTTAATGTCAAAATTTTGGATACATCTTGTTTGATTTTTTAACAAAAAATTATTGATGTCATTTTACTGATTAGGTAACGTACTTTCGATATCAGTTTAAATTTTTTTGATATCTGTAATAGTTACGGAATAATCGCCTGGTCACACTTAACGATTACACTCTGTATAAAACTACTTCGTCAAATGAGTTTTGAACAGTGAAATACTATACATTATTAATTGTATGTTTTTTTTTCAGGATCACCAGTCAATTATTCGATCAATAATTATTACGATTCTTTCGAAGCTTAACTAATGGGACAGAAAACTTTTTTAGTTTTTGTGTAATAAAGTGGCATATTGAAGTAGGTATTAGTGTCGCTTTCCACATAAATTAGGGTATGTAATTTTACTTTTCTCGTGGAAATGTTACTTTTTTGAGCTACATATCTCATGTTACATTAGCGAATCCTATGTCTATGCATTTGACTTAGCGCACAGAGTACAGAATTAGCGTTAGCACTGGCAACTGGCAACACTGGTTTGTCTATGCGCTTGACAATCATGGCGAGCTCATCAAGGTCTGTTTTCTAAATTATTTTTATTTATATTTGTCGTGTATTGCAGTTTTGTCTTGCAGCAGTTTATTAATTATAATAACCATGTATTTACGTAAGTTATTAGTGCTGGTTTGAAGAGATTTTATTTGTCCACGGGACAAAATTTTTGTAGTCCTGTCTTGTCGATTTCTACATGATTCTTGCTTACTTTCTTTTGTGATTTTATTTCAGAACTGAAACAAACAAGGTGGTCTGCTATGCCCACCCCGACTCGCCTCTTATCGAGGACTACAGGGCAGGTGACATGATCTGTTCTGAATGCGGGCTCGTGGTCGGCGACAGGTAAAACTGTTTTAATTTGGTAACGTTTGCGAAATTGTACCTGTAAGCTTTCTACAATTGATGTTGCAACTTTAAAACTGCTGAACCAGCCTTTTGTGCCCTCTGTTCGCATCTGAGACCTAGACTCGAGTCGAGAGTTCTTATTAGTGTGTTGATGGCTTCAAAATTATTATTATTTTGAACTTTTCCGGACCAGAAAGAAGCCACTATGATGGCACTGCTGAGAGTTCTTACATTTCTCAACATAGTGACATACTATTGAGCTAGCTAAAATAATGATTTATATGAAAAGGCTCACCTCAATATGTGTTATGATCGGGAAAGCCAACCTCACGTGTGAGGCGTAACGTCGTCGCGTAAACGTCTTCACTCGCCCAGATAAAGGCAGCCTAAATCTGCTGCAACTGGTCGGCTTTCCTGATCATAACACGTATTGAGGTGAGCCATTTTATATAAATGATGAATTATTCTCAAGTCTCATTTAAAGCTAAAATAATGTTTCCATCCTTTCAGAGTGATAGATGTGGGTTCGGAATGGCGTACATTCAGCAACGAGAAGTCAGGAGTGGACCCGTCTCGTGTTGGTGGTCCTGAAAATCCTCTTCTTTCTGGGGGTGACTTGTCCACAATCATTGGTCCCGGTCGGGGTGATGCTTCATTTGACAGTTTTGGTGTTTCCAAATACCAAAACAGAAGGACGATCAGCAGCACTGACAGAGCTCTTATAAATGCATTCCGAGAAATCAACACAATGGCAGACCGCATCAACTTACCCAAAACTATTGTTGACAGAGCAAATAATTTGTTCAAGCAGGTAAATATGAATTTCAAACTTAATTGCATGGATAGGTCTACACAAAAATACAAAATGAAACATGAGAGATAATTGGATCATAATAAATTGAGAAAAGTCTGCATTGCTAAAATAATATGTGGGTTGTGTAATGACCATAGCTATTCAGACTGAGATCAATACCCATGCTCTCAGCAAGTCAACTAGAACAGCTGCGGGCACTGACATGCAGGGATGTTTTCTAACCAAATGATTGTATGTCTTACACATCAGAGGAGTATAAAATACGAAAATAAAAATGGGTAACAAGGGTGTAATGTAAATGTACGTTTTCTTTCTGGGTTCCGGGAGCCGATCACACCTTGTATTTTCAGCACAGAAAGCACCTGGGATGTGCATAAGCACAGTTGGAATGATAGCGATTATACTACTGGTGTGTTTTCAGCAGTGAAAGTGTTAAAATAGTCACACAACCATTTCATACAATTAGCAGTGTTTACAGTTGGTATGATAGCGATTATGTCAGTGGTGTGTTTTCAGCAGTGAAAATGTTAAAATAGTCACAACCATTTCATAGCCATATTTTTGTAGTTTCTTAACCACACTAATTAATAGTGTTTAGTTGAATATCTTAAGCTATTTATTCTTTTGCCTGATTCAAAAATTAAATAACATGACAGTTTAAAAACAATAAAAAGATTGTAAGTATTTATCTTTGTGAATTTTTTTCAGGTTCATGATGGCAAAAACTTGAAAGGACGAGCAAACGACGCTATAGCTTCAGCCTGCCTGTACATAGCTTGTAGACAGGAAGGTGTGCCTCGAACCTTCAAGGAAATCTGTGCCGTCAGCAAAATCAGCAAGAAAGAAATCGGAAGATGTTTCAAACTCATCCTGAAAGCTCTTGAGACATCTGTGGATCTCATCACAACTGCTGACTTCATGTCACGGTTCTGTTCAAACCTGGGGCTTCCGAATTCAGTTCAAAGGGCAGCAACACATATCGCCAGAAAGGCGGGAGAGCTGGATATTGTATCTGGACGCAGTCCTATTTCTGTGGCTGCTGCTGCCATCTACATGGCTTCCCAGGTCAGTTATTGAAGAAAGTTATCCTTCAAGTTTTTGTGTAATTCATAAAGCATTTAGTTTCTTCTTTAGGGATTTTGCCATCCAACAGATCAAATTGCTTTCAGAAATGGGCCCAGCCCTTACACAAAGTCAGCCTTTTAAATACCATGCGTAGCCAGACTGGCCAGGTTTTAGTATCGTGGGTTCAAGTAAATAAAACATCAAAAAAGTGCGTGAAAATGAATAACCAAAAAGTAAATTGAACGAATTGCGCGCCATTGTTTGCAAATTCTAGCAGCTGCTAGCAGAAGTGGCACTGTATCCGGAAAACGTCAATGTAAGGGACTGGTTTTATAATTTGAACTTTTTGAACCTCCAAAACCCCCCTGGATATGCCTGAGCGAATGTATCTTTGTTTCCAAGTTTAGCAGGGCTCTACTGATTGGCCGGCAGCATATAATCCAATGTCCGCTACCTAGGAAGCCTCATCGACCGCTGCATGTTCTGAAATCGAGGTTACACCTCCAAGAAAACTTCGTATTCATAACGCGTATGTCCATTGCGGCCCCAGTGTGGTAGCAACATGTCGAAGTTACTGTGGACAATTGCCTGCTGAGTTTTAAAGTTGCATATCTGCATGCTACCATCCGTCTTCAACTAAATGTCAGTATGTCCTGCCAGTATTTATATAGTATTAGGTTAATCAGGGTGGCCACAGTCTGGAAAGTCAGGGAAGCTCAAGGTGGTCAGGGAAAGTCAGTGAAATCGAAAAATTTAGATTTTACACTGTTTGCGTTCAAAAATTTCCCAGTGATTGTAAAATGAGGGATATAATTTTATTAATTCATGTTCTCTGACTTTTATTCCATACTATTGAAGCATTTTTCCAGGTTTGGAGTGACCTACCGTCTTTGGTCCATAATTAGATTTACGCCTTTTTAGTTTTCATAATTAGATTTACGCCTTTTTAGTTTTCCTTTTTATGGAGTGAACTACCTATATTATGACGTAGCTTGGATCATTTAGTTTTTCCGAAAAAGAGAAAACTGTCGGGCCGAAAAATATCATGGTGATATTTGCTTACGTAAAGATTACAGGAAAAATATAGCGGGTGAGAAATCCACGAAAACAAAATGACAAAATTCCGAAGACTGTCGAATTACGGAACCTTAGGTGCGCGAGTCTGACTCGCATTTGACCGGTTTTTTTAATGAAGTGTAGTGAAACATTTTGACGTAGTTTTGGTCATAATTAGTTTATTTCTTTTTATTAATGATAGGGTTTTTTTTATGTGTAGTGATTTTGACATCATTTTGGTCATAATACTAGATTACTGCCATATAGTTTTTTTCAGGATTAGAGCGAACTACATTGTGATCTTTTTGTCATATCATAACTATAGCAAAATTACACCTTTCTTGTTTCTTTTCACTTAAAAATCTTAATTAATCTCAAATGAATCTCACTATTTGTATAATATAAAAGTACTGTGACTAAAAATATAAATTATGTAGTTACAAGAAACAAAAAAAAAATCTAGAATTTATCAGTTATTTTATCATGTTTAAACCTAAATTTTTTACAAATTAGAATTTTAGACATCATTTTGTCTAAAAAATTACAAAATATTACTGTAAATGTAAAGCATATGTTTCAAAAATGTATATAACTAGCTTTTGCCCGCGGCTTCGCCCATATAAAAAGTAGCCCATGTCACTCTCCAGCCCATGAATCTATGCAAAAAATCACGTCGATCCGTTGCTCCGTTGCTGCGTGAAAGAAGGACAAACCAACAAACACACTTTCGCATTTATAATAGGGATATGGATACTACCTATACTATATATCTTTCCTTAAAATCAATATAGCTGGTCGAGTAATTTGAAAAAATCGTCATGGAAATGTCAGAGAATTTTTCGGACATCAGCAGTGGGCACCTTGTTCATTATTAACAAGTTATATGACTAACTCAACAATTGTCTGCTATTTCAGGCCTCAGAGGATAAACGCAGCCAGAAAGAGATTGGAGACATAGCCGGAGTTGCAGATGTGACCATCAGACAATCATACAAGCTTATGTACCCGTTCGCAGCCAAACTTTTCCCTGAAGACTTTAAATTCGCGACGCCGATCGAGTTCCTGCCTCAAATGTGAAACCTGGGAAAACATAATTTGACCAAAAAAAAAAGTAGAAGTAAGTCAAATGCGCATTAAAGGCCATACCAGTCCTCAAAAGGTCTTAACTTTTGTGGGTCTAGCTAGAATCTGTATGAAAACCCTGAATAAACAGCCTTCCCACACACGCGCAAAAGTCTTTGATGATTGTGACGTCTTAATGAGTTCAATTTCAATGAGACTGCATGTGTCTTTAGATACTGTTCTTGAAACTCGTTCAAAACAAAAGCTGTATGAGATTTCCATTCAAAACTAAAAACAAATGTTTTTTTTGTATACTGGATTGGTTGTATTTTTCAAAATGCGGGATTAGTCGCTTGTACAGATTTTACAGAGCTATATAACCAATCAGCAAAAAAAAAAACAAACAAAGGCTTCCCAAACATCTGAGGCATTTTGTATGCAGCGCTATTTTTATTATTTAGTCGCGCGTATAGGCCGATTCCAATATCCGACGCCAGACATATTTAAAATGTCGGCAAATCCCTTTTGCATGAATGGGATTTGCCCCTATTTGCTGTATACGGATGACCTGTCCTGATATCCCAATGGTGAGTGAAAGATTAATGTTGGTTATGTTTAGGCATCGAAATCAGGATGCAACTTTTGTGAATGAAAATTAATATTCGAAAATTAAATGGTGAATGTAACATTTAATCTATCTATTACTCATTATAATGGTGTAGTTATATGCAAATAGTATACTGACATAAAATGCATCTGTTAGTAATCCAGTACAGAAAATTACAATCTGTGAATCAGTTTCTTCATATATGTTAAGTTTCTTAAAATAGGACCAACTAATTTTTTATCTAGTTTTTATATGGAGCAAATATGATATAATAATCAATGTTTTTTTTAAATATATTGGTTACTGTTCGGGCCAGCGAAAAAGGGGGGCGTGAAATAAGTCAGATGGATGGCGTTGCTTTCTCGGAAGGAGGAGACTGCTCATCTGAGAACCCTTTTCACGTCTGTCATCTTGGTTCGCCCGCCATCTTGGTTCGTCTGCCATCTTGGTTCGTCCGCCATCTTGGTTCGTCCGCCATCATGGTTCGTTCGCTATCTTGTTTCGCCCGCCATCTTGGGTTGCCCGCCATCTTGGTTCGCCCGCCATCTAGGTTCGCCCGAACTGTACAAAAACGTGACTTTAAAACGGTATAAAGGTTATCTTTGTCTATAAGATAGTGATTGATTAGTTTTATTTATATTCTTACCACTACATGGAAAACATAGTAAATTAGGTTTTAATTGTGATTTAAGGGTTCCATTAAGAACTAAAATGTTATGTTTATGTTATTATTTGGATTTTTGTATGCCCGTCTGCAGCATTAGTAAAACATACTGGCTTGATTTGGTATCTTAGATTCACCTTGGACGCTGTACATAAAGTACAGTGTGTATATGTATACTCTAAATGGCAAACTTTATGATTTATATTTATTTTATAAGGCAATATTATTTCCATTACCATTCTCACCAAAAAAAAAAACTTTAAATATTTTTGTCACAACTAATAATATTTAAATAAATGTATTTTTCCTGGTTTAAGGCATAATATTATCTTGATTTTGACTTAGATAAGTGTTCACCGCATGCACATTCTAAAATAGTTTATAAGTTGTATTAAAAAAAAAAATATTTAAAAATCGTTCTACTGTGAGTTTTTATTACGCTGGTGATTTTGAATGACGTCACTTAAAATCGAAGTATAATTTCTTTTCTTGGATTTACTGAATACGCTTTTGATACAACATAAAAAATGTTTCGCCATTCTACTTTTTGCTAAATCAGAACTCGCAAGAATTCAAAAGTTTTGCGATGTTAGACCTCAGAAATAGCGTTTGATTTTGATGTTGCCATTTCAGTTGGCACTTGGTTCATGGTTCATGAAAGTATGCATAAAATAACAGAAAATGTCGCTCTATATTTCAATATTTTTCGTTTCGGTACTCCATGACGTTATTATTCAAGTAACGAAGCTATCAAAACCATCGAAAACACTTTAAAAAGGTAACTTTATAGGTCGCTTGGGGGCAACCAGCGTAAGAATAGTTCCCAACATTAGGTTAATGCTTTCATACTTAACCTATTCATTTTAAACTTTGATTTGTTTTTGCTTGACATTTTGAAACATTTCGAAGAAATTCTATATTTTTTGCTATCGGTAATTTACCTTTAAGACTACCTAAGACCTTCATAATAAATAGTTTTTTCCTTAGGAAAACAAAAAACGATTTTTGGCTGTATAAAGGGAATAGTATGAGGATTATTTTTTAATTAATAATTGTTTAAAATATTATGCTCATGTTTTTGTATGTCTGTCTGTTTGATCGATACATTGATAAACTTCTATAACATACTTTGAAGGGGCTAAAAGCACTGTTCTGTAGTTTGAGAAAGTAACAAAGAAAAAAAAAAAGTGTTCGAGCTTTTCTACAAGGTTACCACTATCCATGCTCCTAAATCTAACCATGCCCCTAAATCACTAGAACTTTAACCATGTGTGGCGGATTCTTAATACTTCAGTGCTGGCAAAACTTGATTCTTTTCATCGCAAAGTAGTCCTTAAGTGGAGGTAATAACCATATACATTTAAGGTTTGATAGCGCTTAAACTTCAATATTGATTAATTCAAGTTTATGACGCTGTCTCCATACAGTTTGGGCCAGTACAGAAGGCGGGCGTGAAGTTGGTTACAGCAGGCGTCCGGGTCCGTATAGAGGGTAGAGAGAGAAATCTTTGGTGTTCAAAAATTCTAAAAAAGTTCTATTGTCTTAAAGACATATCACGGTCAGGGGGGTGGGGGGGCATTGTGTACTGGCCCAAACTGTAGCAGGGGGTTGTGTAAAATGCAATGAGCGGGCAAAAGGTAGCTTGTATGCTATAAAACTAACAGTGTAGTGTCTTGGATGTATACATTTACTACATAATAAATAATTTAATTATAATTGCTTGTATCTTCTAGTTAAATAAATAATACAATTATTTGTAAGCATATCAAACGTTTTATTAATTGAAATCCTATTTAAAAATAAATATAAAGTTGCCTTGATTGAGCTCATAATTCATATTGTAAAAATTATATAATGTCATTCAGTGGCGTGCACAGAGTTTTTAGACAGAGGGTAGACATAAAAATTTAAAAGCCTAAAACTTGGTAAAAACTTACCAAATAATCAAGTTACTGTTTGCGATTTGCCACCTAAAATATCGTTTCGCAATTATTTGTTTTTATCATCAAAACAGTTTCAAAAATGCACCATTTCTTAACTTTTGTACACACACATTGTACAAAATGTTGTCACATTGTATAACTTTCACAGTAAACCCTGGCACGAACACTGGTTCGTAAAGAACGAACGAAAAACAATAATGGATGACGCCCGCCAAGGGGAAGGTGGCATTTTCAGTGAATGTCGTAAAAAGCCGTCGCCGTCGGCTTTTTGCAGAGTCGTCGCCTACATTTCGCACGCAAACAAGCACAAAGTTGCATTGTGTGCTATGTATTTACAGTAACGCACACAAACATAGACTGTTAGAATATGACCCACACAGACACCGACAGACACTATTCCGCGATGTCTTTTGCATCGAGTGAGCGAGCGACTCGGAACTGAGACTTGCAGTTCCCGCTAATGACAATAGATGGCGGTCGGTGTCGCTACAGTTTAGCAGAAAATTTATTACGATATGCGTAAATGATGCGTATTTGTCAGGGTAGACAGTGTCTTTTTGTCTGTATGGACCGCACGCCACTGAATTGTCATTGGTTATACCCTCTTGCCGAGGCCAAAATAGTATTTTGTGCAACTGTAACAATGTGAGACAAGTGAGTTTCGTAATATGTCCCAATGTCTAACCGTGCGGTCCGAAATAGAATTACATCAATAAAAGCTATGAATGAATTAAAGTGTGAGCGATGATTGGTCCGTAATTTGTGAACTAGCAAACGATGTGAAAGATAGCTTATGATTCGGACCGGATTAAAAAAGATACATCTTAACCATAACCTCTTACCACAGAATACGATACGATTATTTTATTTTATTTCGTCAAAGTGCCGTGATTCGTGATGGAACAAGAAGAGTTTGTAGCACTGTTCTTCAACGTAGATTCAGATAGCGACGAAAAAAATATATATTTATAAATTCTTCCTTTTCGACGAAGAGTTCCACACGACTTTTCATTTGTTTCTCTCATGGCCGAATAAAACATATACCTACCATGGTTTTTCTGATCTGAACTGCTGAAATACTGGAGCGAAAACAATTTTTGACATTCCATTCCGTTCAACGCTCACATCCCGTGCGTTCCGAAATAGAATTATATCGCTAAAATCGATTACGAAAGTATGAAGTGAATGGCTTATGATCTATTGTAATTCTATTACGGACCGCAGGGATCGCCTCACCTCCGTCGCATGAGCCACGAGAGTCATACGAATGAATGAACGCATTTGATTCACTCATGGATTATTATCCATTCACCTCATTCATTCGTAATCGATTTTAGCGAAATAATTCTATTTCGGAACGCAGGGTTAGTATGTTCAGTTACAAACAATACTTTATCTACGACCATCAAAAACAATTTCACTAAAAATGAAAAAAAAGAACACTCGTCATGATACTGTCGTGATACTCGTCATGATGGAATTAGTATGTCGTACATGCCTGAGACCAATCAGAAGCGAGAAAGGTTAAGGGGTGTGACTTAGAAAATAAGACAGACCGTTAATGCTTGTGATTGGTTCTTTAGCGGTGTTATAATACATTTGGCCAATCACAGCGCAGAATTGCGGCGATATAATGTAATATTATAACATCGGTCAAATAATACTTTTGATGTTGTAATTATCTTAATGCAGTATGGGAGTAGATAAAATATTTATGTTGCACATTCACAGTGACCATCTTGTAAAAACAGAAAGAAAAAGATATGACAATGACTCTTGCGATTGGTGTGGACAAAATATCTATCCATCCATCAGCCTAGTTCGTCCACTGCTGGACATAAGCCTTTTCAGCACTTTGCCACTCCCGGCGGTAATCCTGGAAGAATTGCCCATGCTCACACACACTGGGCAGGCGGGTTGGTGAGCGCGGTGCCGGAACCCTCGCACCAGTGACGCCGCTGCCCGTCACCAGTCTGTTCCATATAAAGCCCGGCTATTAGGGATGGATATACCGCCATCCATCGGTCCCAGGCATGGTGGGCCTCCTGGTTTTTTTGCCTGTGAGCTGTCCTCTTACTCTCCCCCGAATTACTTCGAGGGGGTCTCCAAGTAAGATGGTGGTACCTCCACAGTCAAGCTCTACCACCTACCAAGTTAATAATTATTAAATATTATTTTATAATTATTATTATTCTTCAGATTTATATCATTCTCTATTTCAGAAAAAAACGGGTGTTTTTTAAATTTATTTTTTTATTCATTTTTCTTTATTCCATCATAATATCTTCTGAACGCTTTAACCAATTTGGATGAATGAGGTGTCATTAGACACTATACCATCCAGATTGGCACTGGGTATAAAAGTATTAATAAAAATAAATAATAATAGTAGTTTATGCTACAAGGGCGAAAAGGAATAAATTAAACGTAACCGAGTAATTTATTGTTCTCACGCTAGCGTGTATCATACTACGTTTTTCAATGCATAGTGTGAGGAAATAAAACAAATATAATCTTGTGAACTTTAAATTATGATTGTCTCAAAAGGACTGTATCCAGAGCCGTTAAACAGTAGATATATAAGTATAACAGTTATGTTACATAGGAAAGGTTGCAGGTTAGCCAACTTCTAGTAAATAAATTAAAAAAGTAATAATAAAGCCGTAGGGCAAAATAATCGACTTTCTGTTCAGTTTTGATGAATAAAAAGTTGTAGTGTTACTAGACAGTGTTTAAATCTGTTGTTGTCGCCTTTTCTTTCATATTGTAAAAGAGTGACAGCAACAGATTTAAACACTGCCTACAGTTAAACACCGTTTTGTAGTTACACCGGGCCTTTACGAGCACTTGCATTGAAAAAAATATTAAAAAACACGACTACCACAATATCAAAATGAACTTAGTAACAACACCCAGTGTAGTCGGGGAGATACAAAACAACAAGTATCCAATGTAGAGCCACAGATAATATAATAGTAGAGCTGTCCCCTGATTGCACTGGGTGTCGTTACTGACTTTATTTTGAAATTATGGCACGTGTTTTTTAATATTTTATTCATTTTGATTTTATGGAGCAAAATGTCCTAGCCTATCTATACAAGGTGACTTTTTGATCATCGTCCAAATTCATACTGGAGGCTTGATAAGTGATCAGTATCTTTGATCAGTAACAATTTTTGTCAAATTCGTAAAATGAAATTTCGGCTTCCCATAGAAATTCAGTTCCAGTCCCGAGTGAATTACTATGGGGAGTCGAAATTTCATTTTACGAATTTCACCAATTGATCCATGATACTGATCACTTACCAAGCCACCAGTATGAATTTGGACGATGATCAAAAAGTCACCTTGTATCATATAGAGTCAACTTTGGCGCCACCTTGTATATGATATGTATCTGGTATCTGAGGTATTTGTTTGGCTTCCACACTCGTAACTGGGACAAGTTTCTAATTGGAACAGCTCGGTAGGGGTTCTAGTATTTTCTTTTTTTTGCTGCAATATTGTGGGTGTAATCGTTCTCAGCAGTGCGATAACAAAACAAAATAAAAACCTTCAATCGTAGATAAACGTGGGTACCTAATGAAGATCTTTTCGCGTATTTAGGTTGCGTTCCTAAACGCCGGGTTGCGATTTTCCTTTCCCGTGTTCAATAGGAGGCAGTAATGCCTCGAAACCCGCACGGGTTTGTTAAGCTTACTCCCTTCACGAACCCGTGTTTAATTCGAGGCACGCGTCCTCCTATCGTGCACGGCTTTGCAACGCAAACTGTTCCTATGAAACCCGTGTTCAACACGAGGAATTTCGCGCGCAATCGCCCAGAAGAAATACTTAAGCGGAGAAGAGAGCCGTTAGGTTAGGTTAGAAGACTAGGTATGGCGTGTGGTTATATTTTTCATGACCTCCCAGAAATCTTTCAGCTAAAAATATGAGATTTTGTTGGAGATTTCTGGTCCATTCATAACTCATAAAAATGCCTCCAAATGAACCCGGTTTTGTAGCGTTCAATCTATGCGCATGATAATTATAAAACCGTGCGCGATTGGGGGACGCGTGCCTGGTTTGTGAAGGGAGTTAGCATAAACCCGTGCGGATTTCGAGCCCGTAGTGCCTCCTATTGAACACGAGAAAGGAAACACGCCGCCGGCGTAAAGTTTACTTCGTAAAAATGAAAGAGGACGGAATCTAAGTACTTATTTACTAGTCGTTTTGTAATGGCCAATTTGTAAAGGCAGTTTACTAACGTGGCAAAGAATATTTTTTTGTTTATGTATCTATTTTCACCGAAATAAAATGGCTTTACAAGTGATTCCGAAGAATTCTATAACCCGGAAAACAAAATTGGCGCGTAATGTGATGATAAATGTCAAAGTGAAAATTTTCCTGCGAATTTACGGGGTGTTAAATTTAACAGTCAAAAGTGAATTTTACATTTCTGACAGGGTTTAGGAACTCAGAATAATTATTCTATCAAAATAATTATTCTGAGTTTAGGACCAACTTCGAGAATTGTTCGGAGCTGTTCGGAGCTCTTCGTTCTCACTCGGGTGGTTGTGGAATGGGTGACAGTTAATTTTTACCTATACTATACCCTGGCGTTTAGAAACGCTACCTTCGTAGGTAAGTACACAGTTCGACATTTATATAAATTATGCCGACTCTGTAGAAGTGTCGACGGAGAAACACGCTAAGCTTTGGTATATTGTTTGGCTTTCCTATGAAAGTCTGTTCGTTTTCTGACTGGACCCTAAAACTGTAGACACTCGGTGCATTCAATTTGTGAATTTTGGGGCGCATCCCCGAACAAAATGCTGTGCTTAGTTAGCTTTTCTTGCTCGTAGATAGAAATAAAAATAGCTCGTTTATTTCCACAAAATATTTTTTTTTTGCCTTACGATGTCTGGTTTCAAAAGAATCTGAAGTTGGAAATAATTACCGATTTCATGCATCGACACCTCAAATTGACGTTATTCATTTCCGAGCATTACACTAATGATTAATTACTATAATATTACACAAATAAAAAAATTCGAAAGACCATTGCGTCCATGTGAAAAGTATTATTTTCTACTATTTTTTCCTATCCGGATATACAGCAATCGTCGTAGATTTGCAATGCGCCTATATGAACGTTATTTCAATGTCGTTTCCGTCAATATTTGTACCGACACACATCGAGCTGCTAATTTAGGTCAGGGAAGCGCCTTATCACATTCAGAGCCGCATTATAGGATGTGGAGGCCCCTGGGCAATAACGAAGTAAAGGCACCTTTGATTCAAGATCGATCATATATCCGCTGTTTCCATAAGTGCTCATATGTATTACTATAACAAAAAACAAAACTAAGAATACCCACAATAACATTATCTTATTGTTATAATTCGTGTTTTTTGGCAATTATGTGATAAAACATGTTGAATAACAAGCTTTCCAAATTTTTATACTTGTCACGCCAGTATCGTTCGCCATTTTGACGATTCGCATACAGTCCACTAAAATCAATATTTTAATTTATTGGCGGAGCCACTATTGTGGGGGCCCCTCTCTTGTAGAGGCCGCGGGGCTGTAGCCCCGGTTGCCCTCCCCTAAATCTGGCCCTGATCACATTCGTTGCTCCTGATCCGTATTCGCGTTCGGACTACGTAACGAGATCGTAGTACTTGCTACGTCGTAGCAAAACGTAGATGCGAATGTGTACAGTACTCCCAAAGTAATTATGCGCATACAAATCTATAGCCGAGCGACCGGACGTACCACGTGACCGTATTGATTGTATGAAAAAGTGTAAGGAAATACGAACTTTGCCGAACAGTGGCGAAGATTTGTATTCGCATTATTACTTTGGGAGCAATTTATGTATACGTAGGTAGTATATGTGTCATGCGTGAATTTTTTTATTAGAAACAGTCCCTCTATTATGTATCTTTGGTTGCCAACTGGACCTGGACTGCATGCCTACGATCAAAAACATAGATAAAAACTGAACTTTCAAAATTACTTGGTTAAAAGAGTATTTATTAGGAAAACTTGTTTTAACTAACCTGACCGTAATACGTAACTTGGAAGCATTCGGGACCTAAAAAATATGTCAATTTACTAGATTTCGTGAGTTTATGAATAACACCTACAAGTTTTCCACCATTACGTGCTCCATTATGTGTATTATTTACAACGTGTAACAGAAAGATGTTACCATATTTGAAGAGCTTATTCGGTCAATGGTATAGAACAACTTTTACTATGGAACATACCCTATATCTCGAAAAAAAAAAAAAAAAAACTTTTTCATAGAAAAAGAAATGCCATTTTCAAATTTCATAGAAATGCCACTCGGCTGCATTGTATGGAAGGGCAGTTTTTTTTTTCGAGATTTCAGGGTTGGCTCCATAGTAAAAGTTGTTGTATACCATTGACTGAATAAGCTTTTCAAATATGGTTACACCTTGTATAACAGTTAACATTTCATGGGCATATCTACACTGCATGCTATATAATCGAATGGGCGGAGGTAGGCATGTATTTATATATGTAACCTATTAGTATGTAGTATATAGGATGGGATTTGGTCGGCCGCCTGGATTCGTGCTGGGGGCTCGGTTGGTGATCATTGAACCTTGTTCCTGGTCCCTGGCCGGGTCTCCGGTATGGGTTCGGGCGGCTTATTGGATTTTACCTTGTATAATATATATTTTACCTATCATTTTAGTCGTAAATATATTGCTACATAAATTAAATAAACCTTTAATTTAGTTCATATACATTTATTATTTTATTACATATATTTTCTTTATTAGATTAAATTTGACGTGTAAAAAGTGTATATATCTATACCTGCTTTGCAAAATAAACTATTTGAATTTGATTTTGAATCTGAATACCTGAAATATAAACAGAGAAGGCAGCGCAAGTATTCTAGCAGATATTGTATACAGATATTTCAATTTTCTAACTACCTATATCAATATTATTTGTTAAATTTTTGAGATAGATCCCATAAAAAAAATAGTCTAAAACTGATCGACCGTAAAACTGGCAGTCTGTTCAACTTTCGCAGCCGGATTGTGCAAAACCCGCCTTTTTATAATTAACCGAAACAGTCCGTATTTGGGAAAAGCTTCTGACACACACCCCGGGGATTCATGCCGTGAAAGTATAAAATATGGGAATTCTAGAGAAAAACGGCAAATGTCCAAGAGGCGATATGTAAAAGTTTTAGCGTCACTGTTACTCCATATGCGAAAAAATCCTCAGTGCGAGAGGGACAGATTCGTGGAAAAGTAGCAAAAAGTCAGTTTTTCGTTAATATAAAATGTACTAAAGTTGCTATCAAAATTTCGTTTAACCAGGTCCTAGATACCAATAAAACCCATCTAATAAAATGTAGTTGCAGTCTATATGTCATTCTAAATTGTCAAACCAGGAGAATTGGTGTCGAAAAAGACCTCATTTCAATAAATATTTCTATCGAGCCGAATTTCTCCAATCGCGTTTCTGTTTTAACAGATCCCTAGAAAAGAATCCAAAAATAATATACTATTTTATCAAAATAATACCTTATTTACTGAAGTAGATGTGCAAGTCCTTAAAGTATCGATTTTTTTTCCGTAGCGCCTTAAACCAGATTGAACACTTCGATTACGAAATCAAGATTCGAGCAGCTTTCTTTATCATAACGTAGGTATCTACCTATTTACCCAAAGCTACGTCTCTTTTTAATATAAAAGGTCTGGTTTGATATTTTTTTCCAATAAATAACGAAGCTTTTCTTTGAAGCTACCAATATTTGCTTGGATGGAATCCTTGGGAGTCTATTTGAAATAGAGCTGCGCCACCCTTCCCATTTCTTTTTGTAATAAATTGTTGTACCTAGATATTGTAGCTTTCTACTGAGTATTTTATATTTTATCAAGAATCAGTTTCGTGATAAATTAAAACCTTAAGAAGTCTCTACCTCGTTTTACCTGCCTGTCTACCTGCAATACTGACAAAAACTGCTGTCCTGTTGACGGGACTTCAATTGACATCCGTCACATGCTTTGTATCCCGGAAATGTTTCCTGGGGCGCATTCATAAACTAGCGTTCGCGACACGGGTTCTATTGCTGTCTCTGTTGCACGCGTCGAAAATTGTATACGCTATCCTGCTGTCAGTGTTGGAACCTGTCGAAAGTGTTAATTAATGAACGGGGGTCCGAGGGATCTGTCACTTTTGACACCTGTCACTGAAACTGGTAAATAAATTAAATTCTTATAATAAATATTAGAATAATAAAGAAGTTGTAAAGAGATTCGCGCGGGAATTGTAAGTTGACGCACGTGACAGATTTGAAAAAAAATCTTATTTTGGCTTTATGCCTATTATTCTCATCTTTCTTTGCTATTTTCATTAGTGAATGTATTGTTGGTGTTATTAATTGTTATTTCCTTATTTTATTATATGTACTTCCTGTAATTACTTACTTCTAGGAACTTCTAGACTAGCAAACAAAATGGTGTCTGATCTTGTTAAACCTCCGGACCCCCCGGATATTCAGAAGGTAACAGAAAATGAACTTCAATCTCCCGAAATATTTTCTCAATTGTCTCCTTTGTCTGATGCTGCTGATACCACTGTTGATAAAAATCGCAAAAGACCTTTACCTGATTCTGAATCACAATCGTCAAAACGTACTATCTTAAACCCTGAGGTTTCCATTCAGACGATATACCTACACCCCAGCTTTGAGGCAGATAAAATATACGATGCCAAAGACTTGGGTCCACATATCATTCACGTTTCTCGTGAAGAGGACGACCCCTCCTCTGGTTCCTCCATTCGTCTAATAAAATTTGGTAAATTTTTATTCGACAATAAAATTTCGAATATTGTCCTAGATGGAATTAAAAGTATTGGCCGAAATAGGATTTCAGTTGAATTTAAAAGTGGTCTGGACGCAAATAAATTTATGTTAAATGAAATCCTGAAGTTACATAAATATAAAGCTCAAATCCCATCCTATAACATTACTAGAATGGGTTTGGTTAAAAATGTTCCTATTGAATGGTCAATGGACGAATTTGTGAACTCCGTGGAACTCCCCCAGAATGGGTGATGGATGAAATCATTAAAAGTGCCTGAATATTTTTTTGTTGATAGGAATAACCTTCCCCATAAGAGGAAAAAAAACTAAATTTTTTAGGTGGCTTTAATTACATTAAAAAATATAAAAACTTTTAAATTTTAGATATACGGGGCTATACAGTTGCATACGAATACTTCCTTTGCCTGCATATAAAAAAACCGTTATTAATCTATGGTAACAAAATGACACCAAAACATAACCTCTCGTGTTGTTATTCTTTCATGCGACTGCTTACTCACACCTAATGGTGACATGATGGCACAAAACATGTTTTATTGGGTTCTCTCTAACGTTGGTGTTCTTCAGTATCCATTATGTAGAGAACTAATACACAAAAACCAGAAGAAAAACACAATAGTCCAGTTTCAGTTCCAGTGGTCGTCATAGTGGCTATCAAGATCTAATCCAGGGTACAAGGCGTAGGTAGTCGTCGAAGCAGGCAAATTCAAAGGTCAGGTGTGAGTAAGCAGTCGCAAAACTAAACAAAATACCATAAAAGAATAACAACACGAGAGGTTATGTTTTGGTGTCATTTTGTTACCATAGATTAATAACGGTTTTTTTATATGCAGGCATGTTTTTTTATATATATTCTGAAATCCCCCGCCCCGTCAACTTCAGCTTTTTATTGTCCCTTGTTTACAATCCATTTGTATATTTATTATGTAGATTTATTAAATTAAATAATATTAAATTATAATAGGGATAATGCAGGTTAGCATTTCTGGACGTCTTAATTATTCGTGGACCCAACGGTCGTTTGGCGCATACCGTTTACAGGAAGCCCACACACACGGATCATTACTTGAAAGCAGATTCTCATCACCACCCTTCTCACCTTACGTCAGTGCCTCGTACTTTAATAAATCGAGCGTTGCGGTTATGTGACCCACAGTATGTGGATGCTGAATTGACCCACGTAAGACACGTACTGGAGGCCAATGGGTATAGTTGGAGACAGAGTAACCGGCTTGCGACTCCATCAACCCACCATCGTCCATCCGTTGTTGAGAGGGCTCCGATCTACTTGCCCTTTGTGAGAGGCGTAACTGATAGGATTGGACACCTGCTTCGCCGGAAGTACAGTGTGAAGACTATCTTCCGAGCCCCCACCAAACTACGGAACTGGCTGAGATCCCCAAAGGACCGAGACCCTCTCAACACACCTGGAGTTTATAAAGTCCCGTGCGATTGTGGAAAAAGCTACATAGGAGAAACCAAGCGCAACGTGTCCACAAGACTGAGTGAACATATTCGATCCATGAAGAAACTGGACATAGCAGAACATGCACTAAGTTCGGATACGACCCACTTCATCCGTTTCGACAAGGCTACAGTATTAGTGAAGGAGAAATATACCATTCCTCGCAAAATACACGAAGCCATCGAGATAAGTCGTAACCCCAACTTCAACAGGGATCATGGTTGGCAGCTGGCTCCGTCTTGGAAACCGGTTCTCGATGGATCGAGCAACTTTAGGACAGTGCCCAGTGACAGTGACGATGTTGTGAGTTCGTTTGGTTTAATAACCGCCCCTAATAACAAACAATTGGAACAATCAAAGGAATCAAGTGCATCCACCATCCCACCCCTATCGACGACGCAGCCAACGCTCAGCGCACGAGCAATGCGTGCAGCTCGCCGATCGGCGGCTGCCAGTGCCCGTTTGACAACGACGGTGAACGCCGCGTCGTCGTCCTAAGAACGACACTCGCCTTGATAATGCCGAAATTGTATCGGTGAAACGGTTGGCATATAGTCAACAACAATCACACGTGAGTGTTCAAGCCGTATGTAATAATAATTAAGGGATAATCCTATTAGCAATATTTACTGTAGGTACCTAATTCTAGTTCTTTCCTGTTTTTTTTTCTCTATTTGCCTTTTAATTTAATTTATTTTTTATCTTTATTTTATTGTACTCGCGGAAGATCGATGAGATTATAATTTTCGTTTAGTTGTAGGTACCTAATTGTTATTTAATCACTGTGCGTCTTTTTAATTAAAAAAAAAAAAAAAAAAAAACTTGACATTGGCGGAACTAATGTGCGGAGTCCACATTATCGGAAGCCAGATAAAATGGCATTGAAATTGTAGAATAATAAAATTCTTTATCGCACTAGTTAGTACAATTTTTGTACAGAGGCAAGATTAATACTATTTAGTATTTTCTACCAGCTAACCTTTGGCAATGAGGAAGTAGTGGGGATAGTGCCATGATTTAAAAAATATATACGTTGAATAGATATCCATATACATGTTACTTCTTAGTGAATTATATTGTACTACATGCTAATAAACATAATAAGCTAATTAATATGATTTTTACCGAGTACCTTGACCTCTGTTATAAATCCGTGTGGCTATTCGGCTGTATAATAGTAATAAAAAAAAAATAGTACCTAGTAATAAACGAATACTCGACGAATCAAGACTTTGAAATAAGCCCTAAGTTGAAATACATAAATATTGCATAAATATACTTGGATGAAGCAGGTTCTCGTTTCCTGCTATCACCCGCCTTACCTAAACGAGCAAAAAGGTTAATTAAACTGTAAATTTGTTGGCTCGTTTCGTGGTTCCCAGCCAGATTACGAGATTACGTTGTCGTCTTGCTGCCATAATTATTTATGTGTTTTAGTTGTTTTATTAGATCTTGATTGGTAATTGTGCTTTAATGGTCCCGTTAAAAACTGGTAACTCTAGTAGCAGGAAGATTCTCTGTAAGCACAGTTCCATCTTCTGTACTATCGGTGGTGCCTGCTTCCGGAGCACACCTAAAAAGGCTTAAAGGCGTAAGCCACTCAGAATAAAGACGTAATAAGGCGAGCATGAGGCGAAGACGTGGCGTTTTGTTCTTTGCGTCTTTTTCCGTCTGTACATTTTGTATGAAAGACATGAAAGTACATCGCCACGTCTTCGCCTCGTCCGTCCTCGTCTTACATACATATCTTCTGTCTGTCCTGCGCCTAAAACAACCCAACGCTGCGTAGAGATGAATTTAACGGAGTTGGTTGCTTGCAAAGATAGGCTTCCCAGCAGTACTGACCTGCAGCCTTTGGATTAACAAATGTGGAAAGTGTTAGAAAAGAAGGCTTGCTGTCTCCACCACCAATTCCAACCCTCAGAATAAGAATACAAATTCTGAGGTCCAATCGAGATTTTGACAGTTTGAAGGCTGATTTAGAGGAAGCCGTATGTGGGGCGATTAGACGAATAGCACGACTTTTTAAAGAAATGTATAAAGGCAAAAGATGGACGTTTTTTTTGTAGATTTTTACTCTTTTTTAGGGTTTAACTTATACCATTATTTAATTTGTTTATGTGTTTGCAATAAATACTGACGTGACAAAATTTATAGCACCACGTTGAGATGATATTTTACTGTGCACAAAAATTTCTCTTAAAAACGAAATTTAAATTTTTGTACCCAGTCGCGATTGTTTTCAGGCCATCTGACGTTCCTTCCGTTCCGTCATTTCTACGGATCTCTAAACTCAGCTTAATTTCCGGATCGAAACGAAGCAATTTTCATGTAGAACTGTAAATACTATAGGGAAAATTGCCTTGATCCACTTTTAGCTCATAATACAATCGTCATAGAAGTAAAAATGAGTAAACGGTTCTTTTTCGGTGAACTTCATTTATAGAATTTGTCGCACGGTGATTGATTAGTAGGTTAGGTTCCTTTAGGTTTTAGGTTCATTAAAGCATTTATGGAACTAAATCTTTGTCATAATAGTAGTTAATATAATTTCATAAATCCTAACTTATCTTATGACTAGCTTTTGCTCACGGCTTCACCCGCTCTGATTTCGTTTGCATTTTCCCGGGATAAAAAGTAGCCTATGACCTATAAATTATCACTTTATAAAAAATCACGTCGATCCGTTGCTCCGTTAAAGAAAGACAAGCCAACTAACCAACAGACACATTTTCGCATTTATAATAGGGGTACAGGGATGATGTAAAAGCAGATAGAATATGTCTATCTGCTTTTACATCAGGAAGACAAAGGTATTATTTTTATTTCCTTCATGCATTGACGTAACGCCAATGCTAAATTTCTCCTGTCTTGTGTAGAGTCATGAGATTGCTGACTATAACAATTAGCAACTGCGCACGACTTGTGGCAAGGCACGTAGCCACGCCAGGGGGCTGAAGGGCTTGCATTATCTATGGCCAGTTCTCTTCCCGACATTGTATAGTATCAACGTGTTTTCTTGTGTGGTTTTAGCCACTGGATTATATCCGACTACTAACTGCTAACTTGTGTTTCACTCAGTCTACACCCCAGCATGCCAAATATTTTTATACTTTTATTTAATTAATGTATAGGCTTAATTGAGGCGTTAGTTACAAAAAGAACTAATGTCCAAAATAACAACTTTACAGAAGAAACAAAATAAGTCATCACTTATAATGGACGTACTGAATGTTATCCAGAATAAATTGCTCTATCTCTAATTACTGTGGACGGGAGATGTTTTTGTGAACATAGTTTTCATCATTCGAAAGATCTCTTTTCAGAGGATTTCTAGTAATGAAAATGTTAAAACCTGCTAATTTGGGCTGGGCATTGGTTGTTTTTGTAAATAACGCCTCAATTTGTAACTTTGTAAAAAACGTTAGCAACAAAAATTATAAAAAAGACATGATCTTGCTAAGTTTCTTGCTGTTCTTCTTAACAAGACTAATCGAATGGGCGGAGTTAGGCATTTATTTACTATATTTATTGCATTTTATTTACCTATTTATTATAATTATTATTCCTATATTCTTTGTTCAAGTTATTTCATTTAAACTTTTATTTCTTTTGGTGTTTTTCCTCGTATTATTATTTATTGTATAAAACTATTAGATTTAGGTAAATTATTTAGTAATGTTGTTTTTTTTACATTATATTGTACGTGTATATTACAAAAATAATATATAACCAAAAATTTATTTGATTTAACTTTTTTGCCACAGCGTAGCATACAAACTCTTTTAAATCTATTTGTACATACATTATGAATATTTGTATCGGTGATTGTTTGGATAAACCGGGCCTTAATACTATGACAACACATTAATATGCCCCTTATAAAAAAAAATTAATGGTATTTTTCGACAATTTTCCGACCTAAATATGACGAGTCATAGGCAAGTCATAGCTTTTTGATGTAATTAAACATGATAAAATCTTTGAAACACTCAAATAAAAATATAAACGAGTGTATGGAAATTGAAGTGCATCTAGTGATTATTTGATAAGATTGTCTACACTTACAAAAACAGAAATTGATTATTTAGATACTGCTTTTTATATGAAACTCTTTTTTAGGGTACAAGAGTGGTGTCAAACGGGACCCTATTACTAAGCCTCCGCTGTCTGTACGTCTGTCACAAGGGTCTAAAGCTTCAGCTGTTGTAGGTATCCAGTTGAAATTTTCACAAAATACGTGTCACACTATAGATCACTATAGGCATAGATTTAGTATGTACAAGATAAACAATGTAGTAGAGAAAATTATACACGTATTGTGTACAGAACCCTAAAACTATTATGTACGTTACGGATCCCTTTGTGCGCGAGTCCAACTTTCACTTGCCCAAATTATTTTATTTACAATGAGCTTTTGCTGTATTTTGTGGCGGTATGGAACCCTTTGTGCGCAAGTCCAACTCGCACTTGGCCAAATTATTTATGATACGCTGAAGGAATAACAAACCCGAACAGAAACTCATGTCACAAAATTCTTTTTTAGCGTGTGTCTGGGTCGTCGTTGGAACCCTGCCAAATTTTAGGTTGGTAGGCTTTCTGCTTCCGAGATTTCGTGAAGAGTGAATACTGCTTATATATTAGTGATCTTATTATTTCAAGTTAGCTGGGAGAGTTGTTGAGTATCATAGTAGAAAAAATATATGAAGTTAATAGTTTTACGTTTTCACGTTTTAAAGGGCCTTCCTCAAATAAAGAAACCTTGAAATTTTTGTTAAAAATAAGTGAACAAATTAAACGCTTATGTTATTAGTAATTATATTTAAAAATAACTCGGTTTTCGTGAGCGTGGGTCATAGAGTTCAGTTCAGATTGATTCGAAATAAGTGACATTATATGTATGTACCCTTAACCTAAATTGCCTTACGAAAAAGTTAACAAATAAGTGCGTGCCATTATATTCTCGAATGTCAGAGTTGCTGAGTGTGAACATTCAACACACGTACACTCTCTTTTTACCGGCAATTTTTACGTGCCAACGTGATAGGGGTTGATCGTGTTTGGTTGTTTATTTTGATAGAAAAGTGGTGTGCTATTTTAAGTAAAATGGAAAAATTTAAATATGTCATTTTTACTATGATAGAAGCTGTGGAAAATATGAAAAATGAAGCATGTCAGAGTGCGTGCGTGGTGTGATGAAGTACCAACGCGACTGCTGTGTTGCTGCTGAATTCGCCGCTCACCGTGCAAGTAGCAAGTATACAAAAACTATAAACAACAATTTTAGAAAACTCATTGCACTAATCAGTTTTTGTTTGACAGGCAAGATTATCCAGGTTATCAAGAATAAGGGAGTCCGTTCTCCTACCAACCAACTGTTACTTTTGTTTTTCAACACAATGTTTTCGAAACTACTGAAAAAATCTTTAAAAGACTTCCTAAAAACACTTTAAAAACATACAAATGTTTTAATTAGGTTCAAAATATATTTCGACTAACTCTACCGAGGGCGACCACAAGTTGGTCTAAATATATTTCTAACCTAATTAATACTTTTTTTTTATATAATATGAATAAATATAATTTTAGCTGTATTAGCTTTTTATTTGTAGTTTTAACAATTATATGATAATAATAAAAAAATAACTTTATATTTTCGATATATTTCGGCCTCATCAGTGAGGCCGTCATCAGTCGAGTCATTTTATATATATTTTTTATATAACATATTTAAAATAAAATAAATCTTCAAAATAATATTTATTCAATTTAAAACATGCATAAAACACAAAATAAGAAGCAATTTAACCACCTGATAAAATCGGTCGCGTCTATATTAGCTCTACTCACGAATTACCATTTTAAAGGCATCAGTTATTCTACTACCAGTGTGTGCTACGTAAATAGGTGATTTTATCGCACTTTACTTACGACACGGTTTGAATATAATTAATAGATTAAGGCCTGCTTGCTTACATAAACCGGGTTCTAAATAATTTGTTGAACGGAAGTCGTAGAAAGAAAAAGAAGTCGATCCCCGCGTTCCGAAATAGAATTATTTCGCTAAAATCGATTACTATCGGTAGATCTATATCGGTAGATTGAACCAAACAAATGTCAGATGGATGTAATTTGGATGTATTTTAAAAATTATAATACCATCAAATTAAATATGTCTCATCATTGTATCGTTGTGTTGTAATATCGTTCGTAGCGTGCATCACATCTTAATTTGGTGGCATCGAAATGTCTAATGCATTTTGCGAAAGTTTACAGCTTCACCGAGAGAAATTAAATATCTTTGTGCTCTTCCTCTCAAAATTCGTGAAAGTGTGATTTATTATAGTTTGTGTTGATTGTTTTTTTAACATTGTAATAAAATGTCTTGTGCGATTGAAGGCTGTAAATCGCATACAGGAAGAAAAGAAAACAACAATGAAGCAATATAATTTTATCGGTGAGTTCTGATAGTTTTTATGTTAATAAGTTGCAGGATCATACCTAAAACTCAGTAACAATAATAGTAGTTCTTGTAAATCATACTCGTGTTCAATTCTACACCGATATTTGCCTGTTTTATATGGATTTTCTGCCGACTATTAGAGGTTATGTTTTTCGCATAGTGATGTACTAAAGTCTGTGTGGCAAACTATCGAACATTGGTTCCCGCGGCAGCCGTGCATATAAAGGATAATACCGCAGATTAATTGCAGCGCGAGTTAAAAGAAAAATAATGCCAAATAAATATCGCTATATTTTTTTGTTACAGATTTCCAAAAAGGGAAGAATTAAAAAGTGAATGGCTTAGACGAATAATTAGACCAAATTGGGCAATTAAAAAAAGCAGTCATATTTGTTCGAAACACTTGATTCTTTTGGACCAAACGAAAATTTTAAATGGAGACGGTTAAAAGCAGATGCTTTACCGACGTTATATTTACCAGATACAGACACATTGGTAACCTTTAAATAATTATGTATAATTGCATTATCAATCTTGTTTGTAGGTACATGCTTGTACTATACTATAGTATATTAACTCGATAATTTTTCAATTTTAGGCAACAGGACCAGTACCTATGGATGTCTGTGGTGTAGAAAAGTGCATACTTCTATGTTCGCAAATCGTTCTGAAAGGCCTGTTCAGAACTTGTACGGTACTTCCGTGATCGACTTCACGAAGAAATTCCGCAGATCAAGACATTTTCGTACTTAGTGGTTGACAATAAAAGTACTTTGATAGGGTAGTTCTGTCGTGAAACGAATTTTGGGAATGCTTATTGACTTGAACTGTGCATAGTTTCATTTCTTATTACAGGTTATTAGGTATTTTAATCGTTCATTATTTGTTATTCGTTATTATTCAAGATGAGTTGATTTTTATTTGATAGAAATAATAAAAAATTGAAATTACCTCTGTAGTAATTGCGCTGTCATCGCTCATCATTGACATAATATTATTATTACGAATCCTAAGTCTATGATTATTATGATTTCTATTGTTGCGATTAATTCCTTCCTCCTTGATTGAACAAAGACGCGACATCAACGAACATCTATTTGATTGAGTTAAGAGGCGACTTAAAAAGTATCCACTTAAATAGTTTACGGTTGTATCTCTGATACAAACTACAGCATTTTTTGTACTAGAAACAAGCACAATTTTTGACTTAACTTATGTACCTACCTGCCTACGATATAGTAATTTGTACTTAATACAAAATATTATGCTAAACAAAAGATACGAGTATCCTTTCATTAATTCCTTATTAACACAATATAACACGTGTCCCACTGGGGTAGACAGAGACCACTTTGCTATTAATTCTCTTGGTGTCCTTCCAAAGCAAGAGGATGTCACCAGAAAGGTCGGTGCCTCCTGCATTCTCTTTTTTTTCACACTTTGATACTATAATAATGTGTGGTAAGCAGATTGGTCGTGGTTCATTTCGATTTAGTTTATTTATCGTAGTCAAAAATCGACATTGTTACATCACTAGTAAAGCAACGAACTAGTGACAACCTACCTAATTAAGAAAAAACTAATACATATCCATTTCTCTCTAACGCACTAGAATGTCGTAAGAAAATCAAGGATAGGTGTCTTTCTCCGCGTATTATTTTAGCCAGGCTTCTATTTGTATTCCTTATTCTGAGATTGTACACGAAAGACATATAAAAAGAAAAACAGAGTTCTGAAAACATAATTTTGTACAAAGGCGGACTTATCACTTGAAGTTTTTTCTTCCAGCCAACCTTTGGGTGGTTAAGAAATCATTATCACAAGAAAATTAAAAGGGGGATAGATAAAATAATTATATGAAAATATAATTATTAATATAATGATAAAGTGTAAATGTACATAAATCTAAAAACTTGTTTTATACAAATATACTATCTACCAAATTAAACTAACATTTTAATAAATACCATAGACTAACATAAATAAATAAAAAAGAATATTATTTAATAAATACTTTCAGTGATGTGATAGGATAGTTATCCATTTATCTTTTTTACCCAAATAAGAAGCAAATAAATAAACCTTATACTGTTTGGTTATTATATATGCTTAAAATATATTAAAAATTATATATATAGGTATATATTTTTAATTATTTATTATTTTTAATATATATATATAAATATATATATTAAAAATTATTTGTGTATGCAAACTTGCAACGACCTAGTAGTAAGAAAGCAAATATTTTTGAAACGGTTTCATTTTCCTTTTGTTTAGATCTGGAGTCTAGATAGAGAAGTGAAGACCGCGTCAAGTAAGACACATTAGACTTTGTACCTATCTTATATTCTTCTCTGTAGGGGCTAATGTCGTACTGCAAGTGTATTGATTGGTGTGGTCTCCACTGTACTATTATTTTTGTCGCCCCTTCAATCCAACCATCGCATGACAAAATCCATCTTGATAACAACAGACATTCCTTCCTAAATAAAGGATTAGCAAATCTTTCCAAAATAAAGACATTTTCCTGTTACATACAAAACTATTTGCTATTAAAAATAGTTTACAGCGGCCGTAAACTGTTTGTTAATATGGTTTGCGATTCCCACGTGCCATTTTAATTCTATCCAGAGTATCCAGGATATGAAGACCTCCATAAACTATGGAATCTTTGTAACGGTGACTGGCTACGAAGGTCTTGATAAACTGTTTTCAAGTTAGCCCTATAATTGTTGACGAAATGTCCCAAAACCAGGGTGCATCCGGTGCATGCAGTTAGTTAGGGTGTCCTCAAGCTATTTAGAATCACGTGCAAATCGTGCGATTGATTTCAAAAGAATTGTGTAATTTACGAGTGATCATAAAATAGAGAACAAACATACGGCTATAAATCCTGCTTCTTTTATTTACTTAATTAATATATATAGCAAAGTTAATAATAAAATTTAATAAATTATAAACTAAATAAGTGAACCTACAGTGTAGATACCGCCAACTTCAATTTGTGTTCTTAATTCCATCACTGGTATTTTCTAGGGTTCCGTACCCAACGGGAACCTATTACGAAGACTCCGCTGTCCGTCCGTCTGTCACCAGGCTGCATGAACCGTGATAGTTAGACAGTTGAAATTTTCACAGACGATGTATTTCTGTTCCCGCTATAACAACAATACGAAATTTTTCAACAGATTCATGAGTTCATAATTCCTCTAATTCAATAGATATTTCCATTATTTGTTTTCTGTTTTTAACTAAAATTAAATCATCAAAAACATTTCGTCCTAAATGCCATCCATTTCCATGATAAGATTCGTTATAATTTTTTTACAGCTGACACTTTAGCTTGTTATTGTCTCATTCATACACAAAAGAAACTACAAAATTTCAATTTGCTATTAAAAAAAAACGTTGTTACTGAAAATTGAGTTTCCTTCAAATTCTCCATACAAAACGCCAATCTCATATGTAAGGACCTAATATGAAAATTCAATAGCGCAGGGATTTTCCAAAAGCTACTCGGCTACGCTACGCCTACGAGACGGCAGGGCTAATCTTAACCGACAATACTGCTACGCTGGCGATTACGAAACACATTTCATTTCACTCCAGTAGCGCGACAGCCATCCCAGTGAGCGCTTGTGTCGCTCGAACTTTCAATATTATTGACGCACGCGTGCTTTTTCCCGACCTGTCATTCAACTTTTAATTAAATTAATGTCAAAAACAACACAAGTGAAGTGTCAATGACCTCTACAGGCATAGCAAACCTTTTAATGAGATGATCCGTATTTAATTACTATGAAAAGTCCCGGGTTTTCCCGGCTTCGGGTTACTAATACTGTGTTTTTGTGAAAATGTCGGGAAATATTGTGGTGATGGTGGGAAAATGTTGAGGGTTCTGGTGTCGAGATGGCTGCATGTGGTATTACTGTGGTGGACCCTGTGCTCCCCCGGACTCACTGGGATTATAGGTAAAAAAAAAGAATTAATTTTGACGGGGTGAATTGGGGTGTTGGTTGGTGTAATGTTTTATTTCGATTTTCGTTTGTATTTAGAAAAACTCAAGCAAAAATGGAAATGTTAAAATGTTTCTTGATTGTGTCATTGCATAATATAAAATTTATATGAATTAAGTACTTTGCTATGAGGATATTTTAAGATTATCAACGATTTCTTTAAGGGCACACCGAGCGTCTGCCTTTGTCTCTATCTTTTTCTTTATGTGTAAAGAGTAAAGAAAATAACCAAACTTTTGCACTTTTTTCATGTTTTTCGATGTTATTTGCATCATATTGTTCTTAAATAAAAATCTATCGTGTATAAACGCTCCAGAATGAACTTTAGTTTAGTAAATTAATCATCATGTGTGATCATGTGTGCCCAGCCTGTGTGAGTATGGGCAATTCTTCCAGGATGACCGCCGGGAGTGGCAAAGCCCTGGAAAGGCTTATGGCTAGCAGTGGACGAACTAGGCTGATGGATTGGATTGATTAGAATCATCATATCAAATTACTTATTTATATAAATAGTAGGGAAAAAGAGGAAAAATTACTCGAAAAGAGGTAACTTTGCGAATTTATTCTATCGAGCCAACTTTTTCAAATCGTATTTCCATCGTGTATACGGTCTAGTACATATACCCAATATAACCAATATATTTCCTAGATTTTAATTTAATTGTTTACTACTTCAAACAAGGGTTGTAAAAACGTGTTTTTGTGTGTAAAAAGCTCGGTGCGCTCTTAATGATTTTCATCCTCGTCGGCAATTTAACAATCTGAACTCAATGCACAATTTTCAAAACAACACATAAATCCCCGAGGGGTTGTCAGATGTGTTCCCGAGTGTGAACTGTGAAATTCAAGTCCAGTCCACACTTGGCACACCCACTTTTCACTGAAGATTATTATTCTAATAGAAATTCTGATCAAAAGATTCTAACAATATCCAACATGCATTTAAATTACTAACAAATTATCGCACAATCTGCAATTCGTCTTAAAAATATCCGGCATCAAAAGAGGTGACGACAGATATGAAGAATCGTTTTTCAACCCCCGACTTTTATTTGATATAATTTAGATTTTATTCATGCAGTTGATAATTTCGTAAAATTCTCTATGACAGGCAGGCCAGCCATTACCGACAAACCGGGGGGATTTTTTTGGAATATCTGGCGTAAGAATAGATTAGACCAGGGGTTGCCGACCTTTTTAGCCACCGTGCCAAATTATGTAAATAAGATTTCCAGCCGGGCCAAACAATTATAACATTCATAACAATCAAAGAAAATATTTTATGTGCAAAAAAAAACACAATTGGAAAACATGCGTACATTAGAAAATTATAAATTTCCTGGCAATGAATTGACGTCTACTGAAAATGGCGTCGCAAATTATATTCTTAAAATCGGTTTTTGAATTCGTGCTTCAAGTCCGATATTAAAGAAGCGTATTTATCCGCCTCCGCCTGTGTACCTAACGTCTTGTTGTTTTGGCAAAGATGAAACGTGAGAAAAGATTTTTCTTCGTAATTCCATGGACGAATTCGTCCATGGTAATTCGTAGCTATTGTTCGCGAAGCCCTTTTATGATTGTTTCTGAATAGGTACGATTATTCAAGAAAATGTCTCGATAGCTGAGTACCTATATAAGTATGTACGAAAAAAGGGATACGAACGATGTACCTATTTAGAAATGTTTTTATTAGTTATATGTTGCAATGAAAATAAAACTAAAAATGTTTTCGCGATTTGGCTCCACGGGCCGTAAGTTGTGATCCGGAGTACCACATATGGCCCGCAGGCCGCGGATTGGCAACCCCTGGAATAGACCTATGATTTGGTATTAGCAAAATCGATCGCAGTATTATGTGGGGAGCGATTTCTTTTGTGAGTATTGTTTGCAGCGATCTATAGCTGTCCTGCGCAATGCGATCTATAAACAGAAGTAACACAATCTGTGAATGTTCTACTATTTCATACATACAGTGATTGCATATCACAAAAACTAGCGTTACACGTGATAATTTTAACGATTTTAACATATTTGACAGGTTTTGTTTGACTTTTTGTTTCCGGCAGGCTTTTAGAACCATTATTAAGTACTGTATTTTAGTCGCACAGGAAAAATTATATCCTACTTTTTAGTATTGTTTAAAGATTCCAAAACCAGTTCGAATCGCGTCTCAATTCTTTTCGTGGAAGAAGTACCCTGTCAATGTACTTATTATCAATGAAGATAAACGAAAATGCCAGTTTATCACTTTCGTGAAAAGAATTCTTTCTTTATTCTTTATTGTACACAGATACAATAAATATAATTATTTACAATAAAATACATGTACATAGGCGAGCTTATCTCTGAAAAGAGATTTCTCCCAGCAAACCTTGGTGAGAGAGGACACTATAATAATAAAATTAAGTAATCACACATACGTGTACTACAAATAAAGTCATAAAATAATTGAATTGAATACAATGAATGAATGAATGAATTATTTATTTACCAGAAAATATACAAGTTTGTTTACAAAAATTGAAGCCAAACTGCGCAGCAGTTTATCGGCTATACTCTCGGTACTTATCTATACATTACATTTAGTTGACAGGTTCTATACAGGCATTGACATAATAAGTACGTCAATATATACAGGCATAGACTAAATATAATACTTAGTCTATTCTTCTTCTTGGGGGTGCCATATCCTAGTGGATGTCGGCGACCACCACACGAAACTCTTCTCTATTCTGTGCCAGTCTGCAGAGACTGGCAGCGTCTTTTATGTTAGTCCAAGTTTTTACGTTATCACTCCATATCACTCGCCTTCTCCCTCTTCCCCGTTTTCCGTCCATTTTCCCTTCTAAAATGTTCTTCAACATGTTATACTTTTCATGTCGATAAATGTGACCAAAATATGCTGTTTTTCGTCTATAAGTACAAATAAAATAACAATATATAAATTTTAATATACTGGATAATATACACATGTCTACCATTAGATAAACACTTCTATAAATAAAAACTAATATACATAAATACACACATAACTTACCTACTTTAAGACAGACTCTAGGCAATACACAAATCCATGTACAAACTTTTTCATTCCAACATAATTTGAATCAAGAAATTATTAACGGCAGTCATCTTCTTCATCTCAAATCAAACTACATTTCCTTTCACGGGACCATCAGAGCCAAGTTCCTCAATTTTGATTACCCAAGGGCACTCCATGCCGTGTCAATACGGCACGTGTCATTTGAAAGAAAGTTAGATACAGGAAATGACCTACGAAGGTCGGAAGTGGTGGTTTGTCACGCGAGAAAACTATGGCAATGGTCTTGATTCATTTTATTGGCCAAGGACACCTTATTTGAAACAAAGAAAAAGTTATTATTAAATGCTATACGACAGTAGATATATCACCAACGACGTCAACTAATCTGATTTATTTAGCGTGTATGAAAAGCTTGTCAAAAGTGCAATCAAGTACGTATTTCACAATATATCGTCATGTCGATGGTGATATTCTCAATTTTTTCGAGATCCTTCGATGGATACTGTATCAAAGTTCAGTCGGCCCAGTGGTTTCTACAAGGTGATACAAGGAAAAGCAGTTTTTTGACAGAACACCAAAAACCGCCAATCATTCCCGATAATCCGTGAATTTGCAGCATGATTAATCAACTTTGATTTCCTAATACAGCAGTTAAATCTCTACCATTAATCATGTCAAAGCTGAATAGGTGTGAAGGTGCCGGTATACAACTCAAAGGACCGTCCTTTTACTATTGAACCCGGCCCTTTTCTCATTGAACAAGCCGTTTAACCTTATTTTTAAATATACTTAATAGTATCGTACGGACGCCAGCCTGACAGGCTACCTATTGGCAGTTCTTATTGCGCTGTCATAGCCATTAAAATCGTTTACAAATAGGGAGCTTGAACTACAGGCGACTGTACCTAGATGTGATATATATTCCAATGTTGTAGGTGTAGACAAATCGAGAAACATTCAAGTAAGCAACCCTTTTTAGATAACTGTCATGTAACCCTAGGGGGCTTGAAAGTGTTATCGAAAGGGTTGAAATAAAGCTCTGAAGTTTTTCGGGTAATGTTATAGTCTATGAACATAGACTTGGTAGTTTTCCGCTGTGTCTATGAATAAACTGGGCCTAAATCTAGAGTCTCTATGGCAATATTCAGTGACATTGCGATTAAATGTCATGATGCCTGACGTATCTATCTCTGTAGTTAGTTATTGTTTATGAACATAAACAATAAACACGAAAGACTTATAATTCATCTAGGATTGGAAATCACAAGGATTGGACTTTAATCTGAACAACGACATTTCCTAAGATATGGAAACACCCGGACTGGACTGAAACCTGAAACAAAGAATTCAACCTAAAAACTAGTCGCTTGAAGACTTGATATGGACTATGGACATGTATAACATCAGATTTTACAATGGATGAGCATTTATAAAATTAACTACAACGTATGAATTGGCTGTATGGTCGAAAGACTGTTGCTTGCCCCAAGAGGACGAAGACAAAAAAAAAAACAATAAACACGAGAAAAAATATATAAACTATTTAGTACTTACGCCAATTTATTACTTATAGCAAAATGTATTTTGAACTCAGAGATTTTGAATGCAACTGTACTAAAATAGACATAATGCTATCGATTTGATTTTTCATAAAGTCGGCAAACTGAGATGTAATTGCAACAAAAATAAAAAAGTAGGCATAGTTCGATCTAATGTATGGTGGTATCAAAATGTTGGCATTGTGCTTGCGATTGCATGAAAATACTGAAAAGTCAACTGAGCGCGAAAGTAGGCATCGTTGTACGAAATCAACCTGGGTCCAAATCGATGACAATTGTTCTAACAAGACATTGTAACTTGCCACCTACAGATGTATTTGGGGTCGTTAATGATAAATGTCCATTACTGTTTGTAAAGGGCTATAAAGGGCGATTTTATTGAATTGCTTGGTTAAGGCAAGGTGTCAGAAATGTACTATTCCACCAGGACTTTTAGACGGATGACTGAGCTCTTATTGTCAAAAAATAGTGGCCATTGTTGATCGGTACCTGCGTCTATAAAGTTTTGGTAGTATTGTGTAGTCGGTTTTGAAACGTGTAGGGTCACGCAATAAGATGGATTGTGGAATAAAAATAAACAAGGATTTAAATAAAAATTAAAGCGGTTGTTCAGTCAGAAGGACTATCAATCAGGTCCAGGTTCGATTTCTACGGACAAGGTATGCAGTTGTACCTAACTGTAAAAAAAAATATTTCTGATAGTAAAATCGTGTACAGTACAGGGATAGGCTTTTAACCTAATTCCTAGCCCATACATAAAAAGACAAACATTAAAGCAAGCCGTATTCGTTCAATAAGCTTATGCATACCATCGAACAAAAAAATATTCACTTTTGTCCTCAAAATACGCTGAAACCTGCGTCCTTTACTTCTTCATCACTTGATTTTTTTTACTTTGAAGCTCTTTTTTTATGATTATTGCAAAATGGCTAACCTCAATAACTATTTTGTTCGAGATAGCCGACCAGTTCCAGAAGATTTAGACTGTCTTCTTCTGGGTGCGAGACGCAACGTCGTCGCGTAAGCGTCTTCACTCGCCCAGAAGAAGGCAGTCTGAATCTGCTGAAACTGGTCGGCTTTCGGTCGCTCGTTTTGCTCTTTTTTCATGTTTGGGAATAGATCATAATCGCAGAGGGCCAGGCCTAAACGATATGGTGGGTGGTTAATTATTTCGAGGCCTACTTGTGTAGGGGAGCCAAGATAAGCCGGCTCTTGTGAACAGGCGCATTATCGTGCAAGTGCAAGACGCCTTTTGTCAAATTTCCTCTCTTTTCTCTTTCATTGCTTTCCTCAAACGCTCCAGAATTGACGCGTGGAAATCTCCGGTTATATTAACACCCTTGAGCTTATAATCGATCAGCAGGATTCCTTCAGTATCACAGAAAACAGCGTGAGAAACCCAGAAAACGACACCATGAACTTCTTAGGCGGTGCTGGTGCGCCTTTTTTCACTGCATAGGGTTTGTTTAGACTTACGTTCATAATGATGAACCCAAGTTTCATCTCCAGTCATAGTTCGACTCAAGATACCCTTTTCATATTCGTTACAGAGGTCCAAAAACTGTTGCTTTTTTTCCATTGTGAACGCTGTCTTCCCGATTAAGTTGCTTGGTTGACGAGATTAATGAGCCGATTGTAATAAAATTCGGTATTTATACTAATAGTAAATCACTCAACACGTTGAGGTACTAATGAGACCCGCCCCGCACCCCTCTCCAACGCCGCCATTCCGCAAACATAAAAACGCACCTCGTATCTACACATTTTTCTAATTTCTGGTTACCACAGCAGACTACCAAAACAAAGCATTTTATTCTAATTTCAATGATATTTTTAGAGTTGGATGACATTCAAGGAATTCTGAGTGAGTAAAGTGTGGGAATGCACATTTGCGCGACAGTCCCGAGTCTGGACTACTTTTGCAGCTCATTGAAAATTTATGGCACGTAAAAGAACAGTTTCAGCTTTTCAGAGAGTGGAAAGAGAATGTTTTTCTGTTTCCAGGGCATTTTCAATTAGTGTTGACAATCCTAGAGGGTTTATAGAGTTCTAGTAAGTTAATTAGATCTCAATGTTACAAGGTTCTAAGGTTACTTTTGTTATAAAAATATATGTTTTATCTACTTCCATACTGCGATAAGGCAATTGCAACAACAAAAGCAGTTTTATAAGTGCCTAGATTAGTTATCCGATTACATTATAATACCGCGATTCTGCGCTGCGATTGGCCCAATTTATTATAAAACGAAAAGTTAAAAGTTCCGACCTTATTTCTCAAGCCACGCTCCTTTTATCCTGATTCGCCTTCAAGGCAGTCTTCTTCTAATTTTTCGTGAAATTGTTACTTGAAGATATTATACAACTGAGCTAAAATATAATTAATTAGCGCCACGGCTGGCGGCGATGTATCAAGTGAAACTGCTTTATTTAAGAACGCTGGTTGCAAATGGGTTAACAAGGTACCTGTGTAAAAGGTGACTTTGCATGATACAGCCAAATTCATACCGGAGACTCGAGGAGAGTTAATCAGTACAGGAAGCCTAAATTTTATTTTGTGTTTTTCACAGAAAATATCACTGAACCTTGGTCCTGACCACTTACCGAGTCTCCAGTATGAATTTGGCTATATCATTCAAAGTCATCCTACACATATTAGTATATAGGTATACAGGTTGTTGATTTTGTACGCAATTTATGTCACACGCAAGAGTTCTGAATACACGACGCGGATGCAAAAAATACCTGTGTTCAAAAATAGTACCCCAATTTTTTGAAAATAAATAGAAATATTTTTGGAATTTAATTGTTGCCGCTCCATAACTAGTCCAGTAGAAATAGGTTTGCAACAGCTTTTAATTCACGAGTGAATTTTAGATAGGAGTTAACCATGTTGAAGACAGGTGTTGGTCGACGACGGCTAGGCGTATAAACGATGTGCAAAACTCAAAGGGTAAAATTAAAAGACGAATCAATTTTGCAATCGTTTATAATTGTGTTGAAAATAATTTAAAAGCATACATTATCATTTTATAACAATTTCATTAAATTTGATTAAAATACGATTAAAATAAAATAAAAAACAATTATTTTATTTATTTTCTGAATAAATTTTCAAATATTAGGTGACATTTATTTATACGGCCAAATTCATACTGAAGACTAAGTAAGTAGTCAGTATCAAAATTCGATGACTCTTTTTGGGAAATTCAGTTCTTTTTCTTGTTCGCTACAAAACAAACACATACCCAGCCCAATCAATATGAGGTAATAAAAATTTTCATTTTTGTATTTCGCAAAAATGTTTTTGATTCGTAATACTGATCACTTACCAAACCTTCGGTATTAATTTGCCCTGCAGCTTGTCGGATACCATAGACAAGGTAAACTTCTCGTAATTCTGTGTATAGGCTCCCAGGGTGTATGGAATCTGTACCATAAATTAAATTCACCTTGTATAGAGGCGAGTGGACGGACAATGCGCAGTCAAAGCTACGAGCGCCCGCGCCGCTACTGTGGCCGTCTTACGACAAACGAAACAATATCAACAATGATTTGCCTTTTTTGGGACAAGTATTGTGTGTGTATATTTACTCCCCTGTGAAACTGTGACGAAAGTTTCGGGGCAAATCAACACTCTGTATATGGTAGTATCAAAGAAAGTTCCGCTGACTCACTTTTCGCTTTTAGTAACACGAAAATAAAATCGAAAAGTGAGAGTCCAAGTACCTCCGATAGCAAACTTCTGATCTACAGCTTAGGTATACAAAAAATATATATACTAAACAAATTACGAGTATGCTTTGAAAAGGGTTAAATACTTTTTCAATGCATGTGCTCGTAAAGGCCCACTTTTTATGCATCAAAACCGAACAGAAAGTCGATTATTTTGCCCTAGGGCTTTATTATTATTATTTTTTTTTTTTGCAATGGTTGGCTAACCTGCAGCCTTTCCTGTGTACCATAGATGTTATACTTTTTTTTCCACTGTTTAACGGCTCTGGATACAATACTTTTGAGCCAATAAAAATTTAAAGTTCACAAGATTATATTTGTTTTCATTTCCTCACACTATGCATTGAAAAACGTAGTATGATACACGGGCGTAAAAGCAATAAATTACTCGGTTTCGTTTAAAACACTAGCTACGCTCGTATTTTAAATCGTCCTCGTAATTTATTCCTTTGCGCCCTTGTAGCATAAACTACTATTTCAATTCAAGTGCTCGTAAAGGCCCACTTTTTATGCATCAAAACCGAACAGAAAGTCGATTATTTTGCCCTAGGGCTTTATTATTATTATTATTTTTAATTTATTTACAATGCTTGGCTAACCTGCAACCTTTCCTGTGTACCAAAATGAAATACTTTTTTTTTCCATTGTTTAACGGCTCTGGATACAGTTCTTTTGAGCCAATCATAATTTAAAGTTCACAAGATTATATTTGTTTTCATTTCCTCACACTATGCATTGAAAAACGTAGTATGATACACGGGCGTAAAAGCAATAAATTACTCGGTTACGTTTAAAACACTAGCTACGCTCGTATTTTAAATCGTCCTCGTAATTTATTCCTTTGCGCCCTTGTAGCATAAACTACTATTTCAATTCAAGTGCTCGTAAAGGCCCACTTTTTATGCATCAAAACCGAACAGAAAGTCGATTATTTTGCCCTAGGGCTTTATTATTATTATTATTTTTAATTTATTTACAATGCTTGGCTAACCTGCAACCTTTCCTGTGTACCATAAATGAAATACTTTTTTTTTCCATTGTTTAACGGCTCTGGATACAGTTCTTTTGAGCCAATCATAATTTAAAGTTCACAAGATTATATTTGTTTTCATTTCCTCACACTATGCATTGAAAAACGTAGTATGATACACGGGCGTAAAAGCAATAAATTACTCGGTTACGTTTAAAACACTAGCTACGCTCGTATTTTAAATCGTCCTCGTAATTTATTCCTTTGCGCCCTTGTAGCATAAACTACTATTTCAATTCAAGTGCTCGTAAAGGCCCACTTTTTATGCATCAAAACCGAACAGAAAGTCGATTATTTTGCCCTAGGGCTTTATTATTATTATTATTTTTAATTTATTTACAATGCTTGGCTAACCTGCAACCTTTCCTGTGTACCATAAATGAAATACTTTTTTTTCCATTGTTTAACGGCTCTGGATACAGTTCTTTTGAGCCAATCATAATTTAAAGTTCACAAGATTATATTTGTTTTATTTCCTCACACTATGCATTGAAAAACGTAGTATGAAACACGGGCGTAAGAGCAATAAATTACTCGGTTACGTTTAAAACACTCGCTACGCTCGTGTTTTAAATCGTCCTCGTAATTTATTCCTTTTCGCCCTTATAGCATAAACTACTATTAACAATGTATGTAATGTAACACCAAATAACAATGTATGTTAAAATTACCCTCCCGGGTCGGGGATGACTGAAAATTCTTCTGTATTAAGTATGTAGGTGCTGATTTCATGATGGTTAATATTTAAGTAGAAGTTAGAGCCCTGCTGGAATCACAGGAAGGAACGAGGGAATAAAGTACAAAAATCTTGGCCTTAAATAAGGATTTGGATGAGAATTGTGTACATTTTGCATGAAAGCAAGATTGTTTTATTAGAAAGAAAGAAAGAAATTTATTTGGGGACAAAAAGAATACATGGAAAAGCAACATATAGGTACATAATAACTATTAACTTAAAAACTAGTACTTATAATTAACATATTAATCACAATAGTTTGATTAGGATTAGGATTAGGATTAGATTAGGATGAAACTATCCCTTATTAAATTTATGGTGTAAATAATTGAAGTTTAAGAAGAAGTCACTTTCAAATTTTAAGTTTGTGGACTCAATAGTGATTTCGTCCCGGAGATTTCGTGATGAGTGAGTAAGTCGGTGGAATTTCAGTTATATATTATATATATATTATATTATCGGTTGGTAATCATTGAACCTTGTTCCTGGTCCCTGGCCGGGTCTCCGGTATGGGTTCGGGCGGTTGATTGGATTTCACCTTGTATAATATACATTTTTACCTATCATTTTAATCTTATATACAAGGTGACTTTTTGATCATCGTCCAAATTCATACTGGAGGCTTGGTAAGTGATCAGCATCAGGGATCGATAACAATTTTTGTGAAATTCGTATAATGAAATTTCGACTTTCCATAGTAATTCACTCCCCGTCCTGAGTGAATCACTATGGGGAGTCGAAATTTAATTTTACGAATTTCACCAAAATTGTTATTGATTCATGATACTGATCACTTACCAAGCCACCAGTATGAATTTGTACGATGATCAAAAAGTCACATAACATAAATTAAATAAACCTTTAATTTAGTTCATGTACATTTATTATTTTATTACATATATTTTTATTAGATTAAATTTGGCGTGTAAAAAGTGTATTCTGTATACCTATTTTGCAAAATAAACTATTTGACTTTATTATTAATTTAGATATTTTAGTTATTACATTTTTCACGATTACTAGCTTTACGCTAAGGCAGTAAGAATCGCCACGGGGTACAATGATTTGTTCGCAACTGTACTTATGTAGTACCGAACGGCCAAGTGAGTTATTGAACATTTTCACAAAGAGCTGGAACGTGCTTTATCGAAGAAACAGGGGCTATCAGTGTTTGTTTCCATTTTCCCCTAGAAATTCATGAAACCTCAGTGTACGCTAATGGAATAGTCTGTAAAGTGTACGTCATGCGTACACCATATACGGTTTCCGTCAGAGACGTTCCGTCATACTTCTTAATTTTTTTTAGAAGACTAGAATAAAAATTCTGTGCATTTATTATTTTGGTTTTTGACTTTCCGAAAACCTAAATTTTTCCCGTGTGTTTTCCCGTTTTGAACATTTCGTTTTGTTTTGAAAGCACGCGTTGTCTATTTTTTAATTCACTCTGTGCTTATGCTTGGCTTGGCCACTACCTGATGGAAACCGTCAACCTAGGATGAAGTGCGCTCGCTTTAAAACTACCTTTAGGTAGCATTCCAATACGCCTGGGTAAATTTAAAGTTTACTTCGTAAAAGTGAAAGAGATAAGACTGGAGACGGAATTTTTTTACTAATCGTTTTGGAACGGCCACTTTGTAAAGGCAGTTTATTTACGTGGCAAAGGATATGGTTTTGTTTATGTATCATTATCACCATAGTTAAATAGCTCTACAAGTCATTCCTTAGACTTTTATGACAAAAAAAGGCGCGTAATGTGATGACAAAGTCAAAGTGAAAATTTACCCCTGAATTAACTGGTCCTAAAATTTGACTGTCAAAAGTGAATGTTACATTTTTTCTAGCAAGCTTTATGAGCGACTTCGAGAATTCTCATAGCTTAAAAAAAGTTTTTTTTTTCAGAGAATATACGCCATTTTAGGACATAGTTTTCATTATTTTGCTATATAAATTAACCATTATTTTTTTATGATTATTTAAAGAATTGTCCGAAATGACGTCACTTAAGAATTTTAGACATTATACTGATTATGATGTGTGATTGCTTAGAAAAAGAAGGAGTATGTCTGTGTCTGTCAACTCATCTGTCATCCGTCTGTCAAATCAGTCGGAAGCAAATTATTATAAATTTATCCTGATAGCAAAGGACATATTTCTAAATAGTCATTTCACAAGTGACAAGTGTTCTCAAGTGGAAGTGGAAGTTGCAGCTTTTTCGTAAAAATATTCATCATCATGAGGTTTTTAAGACCACAAGTTCGAAAATACGGCTTATTAAACCTAAATCTCGAAATGGTTTTCGAATGAACATACCTTAACATAATTTAATCTAAGCGAATTGTTCGGAGCTGTTCGTTGTGGAATGGGTGACAGTTAAGTTTTATCTTTACCCCGGCGTTTAGGAACGGAACCTGAGGGGGTTACAAATATCCGGGTAAACGGAAGCCGGCAGAAGTTCCACACTCAGCTGTACGGACGGTACAATGGGCACAAACTATGCCCAAAACGTCCAACCGGCATCTTCACCCTTGTGTCTAAGGGTGCTCTTCTAGGGTTTCACTGCTCCACTCCCTGTATTTGTTGTGTCGTGAATTGATTTCCCTTCGCTTCCCTCTTCTAATGTCTCTATATGATAAATAAAGTAGGAAGTCTATGAGTTTGTCTCTTCTAGATATCGAGAGTAGTTTCTCTATGGTTGTAGATTAATAAACGTTAAAACCTAAGTGTGGTTTTATATGGAGATGGCGATTGTAAAAATGAGTAAAAAAAAAATTGATGGTAGACGAACGTGGCATGTATGATTTGTAATTTTTACTCTGAATATTTTTCCGAGCTTCTCTAATATCTTTTTCAAATTTGTATTACAGGGATCCTTTTACGTGTCGATAGTGGCACGTCCGCTTCAGGAAAAAAATATTTTTAATGTTGTTGATTTCTGGACTTAAATACTATGTAGTTCTAACAATGTTGTTTACGTGGTGTACTCTTCATCCTGCGGAATTTTCCTAATGAAAAAGTAATCAGTAGCTTTGCTGCCTTAGAAAATTGTAAACCACTAAAAGGATTGAATTGTAACCCCTTCACACGACTGTTTCATTTAGTTTGAATATTCCGTCAAAAATAAAGATCCTTATGCGAAGCCTTGTCTGTCCGTCTGTTCATTCCAAAACTAACTAATATTTCGAATGAACTGATATTTGAAAATTAGGCGCGTATCTGTAGAATTAGACGACAAACGATTCCGAATTAATGATCTAATATCTTGAATATGTTCAAATCTATTGAAAACTACAAATTACATAACTCTTAAACGTGTCTAGCCATCAAATAGAACCTTCGGGACAACAAGTACCCGGAATGTTCCTAAAACCCCGCAAAAGTTCCCGACACTTGCACACGCGCTACTGTATCGTAAAAGACATAATTAATAAATCTAAATTGCATTTTAATCCCTCCATTTAACGTTTACTTTTCCGTAATAGACAACCCTTGTTAATCTTACATCGAATTGACAACCAGTCAATAAAGATCTCTAGTTTTGTTCAAATTTGTCTGGTAATTAAGGAAGCGGAGAAGCTCGTCGAAAATTGGCTAAGTTTCAATGTTTTGGGCGGTTGCCATGGTTACACCTGATCCAAATTGGAATCGCTAGGGGTGCGTTTGTGTGCGAACGAAAGGAGCATAAGGGTTGCTGGAGTTAGATAGGGAAGGCATGAGGGGTGAGCTATGCACTGCGCATTTGCGTTTGTGCATGGTTAAATTGCATTAGCTTTTGGTCGAAAGTTTGCAATCACGTATGTAGGCCGGCTCGTGAAGCTGTGCTCTGTCTGTTTCCCTTTAGACCGGATTTAAAAGCGGAACTTTTAGATTGCAGATTCAGCTGATAGGCTTATAGCTAAATAGCAATTATAGTGATAGGCTGATTGACTTAGGTCATGCTTATGTAGAGAATCACACGGAGGCGGCGGGAAAAATCTTGACCTACATTTTTACCGAGTATTCTACTAGAACGCAGACAAATAGAGGATTAGTATAACTATAATTATCTGAATGTACGGCGGGTCTACCGCGTAATTCTGATTTTCATCAACATCAACTTGATATTGAAATTTGACGTGCGTGCAAAAGAGATGGCATGTTAGGCGGGCGTCGTCGCACACACGTCAAATTTCAATCTCAAGTTGATGTTGATGAAAATCAGAATTACGCGGTAGACCCGCGGGTTTCGTCAACGAAGATGTAATTGGTTTGATAATACGCTTCATTAGACACCCGACACGAATTTCCTAAACATATTCAAAATATGACGTCACCGTAGATTCTCTATTCCATCACATCGGCGGAGTCGTTCTTCAGTTATGCCGTGGACAGACCAAAACACTAAAGAAACGTTTTAATTTTTACGGAACCCTAAAAGCGAGTTGAAATTGATTTATTCTGTAATGGTGAATTACATTGATATAACACAGCGGCAAAACATCAATGAAAATTATTTATTAGTTGTAAAATAACCGTTCGGTATTTCATCAAAGGCGAAATGCGTAGAGATTGATATTAATGTAAACTTTCCTTGATTTATTGATAGATTTGGCTGGAGAAAAGTCCTTGCTGGCAAACCTTCATAATTATTTTATTATTTACTAGGCCTGCGGCTCTGCTCACGTTAAAAATATAATAATTATTAATACAAATAAAAAATAAACCCGAAACACTTGAATCATAGAGATAGTTGTGAGTGACGTTGGATGTACAAGGTAATCTCTGGAATGAATTAATTAATATAAAATTAATTCTCTGGAAAAATAATTTTATGTTTAACTATTATTTGCGTTTAAAGTTGCGCTGTTACGTTTTTGCAACTTTTGACTTAGGATATACTGTAAGTCTATGGTTTTTGCAAACCCAAAACCTCAGACCAATATTGGTCTGAGCCCAAAACAGTATGAACGGCCGTTTCAACTACCATACAGATCTGACGTTTCTGAAACGCGGAACATTTTGATTTCATAATTTCATTCTTTATCCAAACCCATATTGTTTATACCGTTCATCATTGTCATAATCCATGGAATCGAATTGCATAATTTTTTTCTCGATTTTGGCGTTCGTGTGAGTAATACGCGCACACACAGTACACACGCTATCTCATTCTTTGGCGTGAAATTTTTTCCTATCTAGCTTTTCGATATTGTACAGGGTGGAAACAATTCAAGGGCCCTGGAGGGGAACTACCTTAGATCCTTTAGTTAGCTCATTTTACTGAAACGAAACATTCCTTTATTTTTTAAAAGAAACAAAACTGCATTTGAAGATATTCTGAAATTCGCTTCTCTCACCCGGGAATCGAACTAACTAAAAATTAAAAAAATAAACCCTCGCTATTTTATTATACGAATTGGTAGGATTATTGTTCAGAATAAAATTTGTCTAATAAACATTTGGTCTTACACTCATCTGTTGTACGAGATACCCATGAAATTAAATATTTATTACAAGTTCTTTGTTTACAATACCTAGTACTTCGCCTATATAAGTTCTCTGATTAAACTATTTGTAACCACAATATTACGAGTTATTTCTTGTGGTCTCTGCCTACACCCTGTATCAGCCACAAGATAGTTTAACTGGCGCAGCCGGGTAGGATCGCTTGCTAACTTCTTGATAAAGAAAGTTTTGTTTCAACAATTAAATCACGAGCAGTGGCTACAAATAAAATAAATTCGTTAAAATCTGGGCGACATTTAAAATTCATCGTCGTAAAAATAAAACCGCATGAGTGCGGTCTGCGATCATTGAAGAAAAAGTCCTCGGAGAGCTTCATGACAAGCGGCAGACGACCAAGCAGCAGCTGAGCAGAGCAGCGGGACCGAGCAGGTAGAATTGGGAGGAGCAACACCAGCGCCCCGCAGTCAGCCCTTTCTCAACCAGCATCACGGGTGCAGTAGAAGACTAGCTTTTTACTACGGTATTTATTATACTATTTCATTGGTATTATTTTGTGTGTGTTATACTTGTAATACTTTTACCACACATTATGAATGTCTTAAATATTTTAATTGTCAAAAATAATTTGTAAAGGTTAAAATACCTAAAATTATTTATAAGTCCATGCAGAACTAAGCTAAAACTTGCCAATAAGTTATTGCATATCGACAGGGATAAGAGATTGCCGATTGTAAATAATTAATCTTAACTAATTGTTACATTTTAAAAATTGTTACGTGATTATCTTTGTTAAATTGGAGTGATAATTGGTAATGTATAGAAGTTGTTCTATTCCTGGCTGTTGTCCTAGAGACACAGAAGTTGTTAAAGCAGTGTTAATTATATTATAAAAAGTTTAATAGAACGATTGACGCACAAGTAGAGCATCTCATGATATTACACTTGATTCGTTAATCAGTGAAGAATTATCAGATAGCGAAAAAACTTTATCGGTACGAAGTGATTATTCAGATATAGAAGAAACAAGTCCAATTTCTATCATAAACGACGCAATTAAGTAATACTAAATCTTCACAAATAATAATGTTCAAAAGTCTTGAAAGCGGTTTAACAATAAAGAATATTCAAAGTAAAACTCAAAAGAGTAATATTGAAGAGAAAGTATCATGCAATGTAGAAGAAGTGGATGTAATTTACAGCAAATTGGTTAACCAAAGGAAAGGAAAGGACAAAGCTAGGTATGAAAAGGCCACTGTCATAGGCAAAGCATATGGAAATGTAATCCCAAATAAAATAAGGGATAGGGACACTAAAGTGTCTCTATGAAATGTGAAAGATACTCATAAGTGTAGTTTTATTTTTATATAATTTTATAATTAATTATGACTCGCATTTGAGGGCAATGGAATTTTAATTAATGTACTACTAACATTCAATGCATAATTCTTATAGAAATAATTATATTCGTAACAACAATGTATAATTAAAAATAATATTAAGGCCGGAGAATGTGTAACGCCTAAATTACGTTTAACAGTATAATAACAGAGCACCCATCAAAGGGGAAGTGAAAAGTGCAGACAAACTGAAAAAAGTGACTATTAACAAAGTGGCTAAAAAGAACTTTTATTATAATACTTTATAAAATAAGCATATTATTTTAGAATTATGACAAAAAAAAGATATAAAATATAAAAATAATTTTTGCTAACCCATAGTAATAAAATTTATTACGGGTACATAAAATAAGGTAAAGGTTAAATATAAGACAAAATGTTATGATAAGTTTATTAAATGTTAAAATGCATACTCTATGTTATATTCTTACTCTTGAAATTACCGAAAATTAATTGTCCAATAATTTTAGACAATTTTCAATCTAAGGGGGGAGGACTTGGGGAGGAGTTATGATACTCATATCCATATTTGTAACTTTACTTCTTGCATCACATATTGGGACTCTCGAAGGGCATTATGAATAGTTTTTGTTAATATTAATTTTTATATTTGTTGACACGTAGGGCAGAGTATCACACATACTTAATTGTCACATAGGTCAAATGTCACCTATTCTGAGTCATAAAACTAAATTGATTCAGACCATAGACAATACAGCCCAGAAAGACGTCTATAGTTCAACATCTTGCGTACCAATAATTCTGTCAACAATCGAAACTGGATATTGCAATCCTATTGGCTCTTCTAACGGCAGAGAAACTATTTAATGAAACGCACTCTAAACGACACCTGCGGAGCTGCCTGATCCGTTGTTGACTGATGACATTTTCCGCTTTGTGTGACTACGGGCCACGTAGAATTATCATCCATCGATCCATCAGCCTAGTTCGTCCACTGCTGGACATAAGCCTTTCAAGGACTTTGCCACTCCCGGCGTCATCCTGGAAGAATTGCCCATACTCACACCATAATACATAAGGCCACATTGCCACACATAGGGCCCGGCTATTAGGGATGGATATACCGCCATCCATCGGTCCCAGGCATGGTGGGTCTCCTGGTTTTTTGCCTGTGAGCTGTCCTCTTACTCTCCCCCGAATTACTTCAGATAGTCGTTCATAAACTCACACCGAGTTGGGTTTCCTACCCGGGTCGCAACACAAACCCGTGCAAAAATGAACTCGCGTCTCAACACCGACCGTTCAAAAATGACAGTGTCGCTACACTGTCGCAATTTTTCAACATCAACTCTGAGCAGGGTTCGCAAGGTTCGTAGAGGCTCCAAACGTCACCTGACATTCACGTAAATTTTCGTAAATGAAATGACGTTAATTTTTGTACCGAGGGGGTCTTCTCAACGTTATAGTTGATATATTTACGTTAAATTTCGTACAGAGGGGGTCCTCTCAACGTTATTATACTAAATATAATGCAAAAATGACAACTGACGTTTAGAGTGTCGCTACACGACGAAACCCGTTCAAAAACTCAGCATTACAACCCCAGTGTTCCTACCCAGCCCAGGGCTATTTAATGAACGCACTTCAAGGGGGTCTCCAAGTAAAATGGTGGTACCTCCACAGTCGAGCACGGCTTCAGCTTTACCACCTGTGAAAATATATCTATAATGAAAGTTGAATTATATCTATAATAAAAGTAGTTTTGGAATGATTTGTCCAGTTTTTTTTATGTTTGAGAGAAGTATTGGAACATTAGACTAATAAGTCAGTATAAGCCTAGAGACAGTTTTGTGTTTTGAATTGACCCAATTTTATTACAAGTATGAGAATATCTTACTTATTACTGTCACCACTACTGTGTACACCCACAAATTCCTTCTTTAAAATCCATGTAAGTGACTATATTATAGTAGTTTTTTACGAGCGCAGTCAAACGTTCTGTGACTCCAGAATAACAATATGCGTTCTTCTATTTAACATAGTTAATGTATTCGTGACTAATCCGCCTAATAAATATGTTAAAAGTTTAATGCACTCACTATACAACAACAAAACTTAGGTCGGTTGCGTTCCCGATCAAACGGAATGGAAGTAAGCTTCATAAAAATGCAACACAACGAAAAGATTAGGATCCTGCGACTGCGCTTAGCTGGCGTGCAAGAATGTCCGTTTGAAGAATTACGTTCATTATTGTGATTGTGATGACGACTGATTTTTTCGAGTTTTTTTGCTGGATTCTTATAAAAACGTTACTTTTGAGGGTCACAATAGTTTGTATGCAAAAAGGTTTTTGTTGTCATTTTAGGGTCTCGTACCTTAAAATGAAAAGGTGGGCAAACTTATATTATAGGCGGTCTAAAAGCAGAATAAAAACTAAAATAATAAAAACTGGTGAAGTACGAGTCAGTCTCGCGTACTTAGGGTTCCGGATCGTGGATGAAAAATTAAATTTTTTCATTTATTTCCGTGAATATCTCAACCGCTATATTTTTTCTATTCTTTACGTAAGCACATATATTACCATGATTTTGTTCTTATTTTTGTACACCACTTTTGGATATAAGGGGATACATTATTTTGGGGTTTTTCGAAGATTTCTCGAATTAGATGCGAGTAAAATATAGTAAAAGTATATACTTTTACAATCAACTTTTTAATATCTACAATTCGATACCCATTTTTAGGATTTTTCTTTTTTTTCTCTCTTTTGTTTTGGAAATATTTTGAACAATTTCTAATTTTACAATGTTATTTTTTTTTTTTTTTGCGTGGAAAAATTATTGCTATTTTTGTACCGAATTTCAAGTCTTTATATTTATCGGTGCTAAAGTTATGAGGCTGTGACAACCGGGCGGGCGGACAGACGGACAACGCAGTCTCATAAAGGTTCCTTATGTACCTTTTAGGTACTAGGAACCCTAAAAATGGGGTGGCAAGCAATTGGCTAGCAGACAGAAAAGTTTTACATGGTGTCTCAGAAAACAGTTTTTATTTGATTAGTACGTGAACGCAAAAATTTGATGGTGCGGGGGATTCTAGGAATTCAGTCGCATGGAAGTTTCCTCGGGGATGGAACGCGTGAATACCTAGAAGCCAGGCAATTGCTTGACATACCCCCCGAACCCCTCAGATTTTTTCGCGTTTACGCAGTAAGCTAATCATATATAAACTTTCGTTTCAGACATGCTGAAAATAAACTTTAATTTTTCATAACGAAACTTTTTCTATCTGTTAGTCTTGACACGGCATTTTTTCTAGACCTCCAAAAATATAAGTTTTCTTACCTTTTTATTTTAAGAGCAGACATCATGAAGTGACGACCACTCAGCTGTGGGAGCTGCCAAAAGTCTTGCTGTTTCTTTTTGCTATAATATACATATTAACTCCATGAAACTTGCGAAGACAATACAATCGTACCAATATAGTCGCGGGCGCAAAATTTAAAAAATGTTTTTGGGAGAGACATGATTTTGGCAATATTGTGGACGTTGTCAAACATATTTTTGGTTAATATTAATCTAGATAATATTTCCGATGCTCGAATTTTTAGTATACATTTTTTCATTTTATCTAAAACAATAAAAACATATTAGACTACAGTTTTGGTAAGAAACCGTTAAATGTATGTCTTTTAGGGGTTTGTTGTTAAGTTAACATTCACACTTCCCGATTTTTAGGTCTTGATAATTTCAATGGACTTAGCCTAAAATATTATTAAAACATTCCATTGTCTTCTTATTTATGTGCAATAAAGCATTTCGACATAGCCTGCCGAATCAGTAAGTTGAAGTGGCAGTGGACTGGCCATATTTGTCGCCGACGTGATAACCGTTGGGGCCGTAAGGCATTGGAATGGAGACCACGTACAGCAAAGCGCAGCGTAGGCCGCCCTCGTGCCCGCTGGACTGACTATCTGAAGGACGTTGCGGGTGGCGGCTGGATGAAAATGACTGAGGACCGCCAAGAGTGGCGTAATATTGAGGAGTCCTACTACGAGGGGAGGCTGAAAAGTAACCTACCTAACTATGAAAGAAAAGACGTAACTGGATAGTTTTTTTTTATTTTTCTATATAGTCCTTTGCTAGTAAAATGCACTTATTAAATTTTTCAAATATTGAATTTAAGCCATTAAAAAAAAAAAAACGGTTTGTCGTCAAAATTGTCAGAAACCGCTGCCTTCATTTCGTCATCGGTCATAAATCTTCGTCGCCTGAGGTCTTTCTTGAGAAGTCTAAACAGAAAATAGTCACAGGGGGCTAGATCTGGACTATAAGGGGGGTGGTCAATGGTTTCGAAGCCATTGTCTTTAATTGCTAGCTTTGTTGTGCGTGCGGTATGCACTGGTGCGTTATCGTGCAAAATCAGAATTCCTTTGCTTAGTTTACCTCGCCGTTTTTCTTTTATTGTCTCTCTTAGTTGATCTAATAAGTTTGAGTAATAATCAGCATTCATTGTAGTTTTTTTCGGTAAATAATCTATGAGCAAAATCCCTTCTGTGTCCCAAAAGATTGTAGCCATAAGTTTACCGGCCGATGGACAGACCTTAAATTTCCGAGGCGGCTTCTCATCCTTAAATTTCCACTGTAACGACTCTTGCTTACTTTCCGGGTCCCATTGTCGAATCCAAGTCTCATCACATGTTACAATTCTAGAAATCATTTCTTCCTCTTTCCCTCGACTCATGTCCAAAAACTCTTCGCAATATTTGACACGCCTCTCCATGTCAAATGCAGTCAACATTCTAGGGACCCAACGTGCACTAACCTTGGACATGTTCAAATGCTCATGAATTATTTCATTGACTCGCTCTTTACTGACGTCCACATCTCTAGCTATCTCCCACTGCTTCACTCGTCGGTCCTCTAATATATTTTTTTTTCACTCTGGCTACATTTTCATCGGTGACGGCCGAAACTGGTCTTCCGCTACGAGGATCATCTTCGAGGCTCTCACGACCTAATTTAAACTGCCTTGACCAAAACTTTATAACAAATTCGGAAGATCACGAACTGCCAAACACACGTGACATACGCTGTCTGATCTCCGAAGGCGTATTCCCTTCTTTAGTCAAAAACTTAATCACCGCACGCTGCTCGATTTTATCCATTTTCACTTTTTCTACCGACATGTTCGAAACAATTGTAGGAGACAAATAAACGTGATGCAATAAACAAATGAATGTAATACATTTTGAAAATAGAATAACAAACGAATATAAATCCATACCAGCCAGCATTATTTTTGTATATATTTCTGACCAAGGAGATTACATATCAGCCGCCCTACGTATGTCCAGCAGTGGACGAATACGGGCTGATGGATGGATGAAAGCGTTTATTAATTCATTCGTTCATTCAATAGATACCTCACCATTTTGTGTTTCCGTTTGTATGGAGGTTTGCACGTGATGGCTCTCCTTAAATAACTGTAAAAGGTCTATTTCTGTTATGATTTTTCATCGTTTCGGTGAAACTGAATTTTGTACAAACACTTTAATTTCCTTAAAATTAAAATACTGTGTACTGGACCTTAAAATACTGTGTACCACGCGCGGGTTTAATCAAAGATTTTGATCTGTGGTAAGTATTTTACATCATATATGGGTCTTGTAAGTACATCCATTATATGCTTGGTGTATCAAGCAGAGTTTTGTAAGAGCAACAAAACATAAACGACGTGGTATACTGAACAAAATAGATCATACTGAACAAAACAGACCATACTGAACAAAATAGATCATACTGAACAAAATAGATCATATTGAACAAAATAGATCATACTGAACAAAACAGACCATACTGAACAAAATAGATCATACTGAACAAAATAGATCATACTGAACAAAACAGACCATACTGAACAAAATAGATCATACTGAACAAAATAGATCATATTGAACAAAATAGATCATACTGAACAAAATAGATCATACTGAACAAAATTCTTTTCCTTTGAAAGATAATGTACGCATCTATATAAATAAAATCTACTATTACCATCTGATTTTACCACCCGTCTTACCTCAATACTTTTTTGCTCGTTCAGTGTAATCAGTAGTGTTGTTTTATAATATATCTGTGTATACCCGGTATTTGTTGCATAATATGACCCCGGTAGTGTACCCAAAGGTAGAGGGGAATAAGCCATAAAATTAACTGTCAATAAATATTTAAAAGTAGCGCTTCCACCTAGCAATTTGTGACTCAAAAATGTCATCGTTTTTTATTGGAATCGAATTGAACATCTGTGACATTGTACAGGGTCCGTTATGTGCAACACGCGAGTGTTAAAATTAATATTAATGATTTTGTTATTATTAACTGGCTTCAAAAAAAAAGAGGATTTTAATTCGATGTATGTGTATGTATTACATTCGTTTATATATCGAATAATACAGTAAATTTTTTGATGAAACGGTAAAAAGCCGTATACGCGGAAACGGTTGACAAAAATAATTTTCAAAATCAAATTATTTGTATGAAGTAATTGAATGTTTTTTGCAATGTTCATGTGAAACTTATATTTACTTATTCCACGCTGATTTATCTATACATAAAACAAAATAATTTATTTATTTATTTCATATTACAAAATGTAATACAAAATTTATACATAATTACAAAATGTAATATGAAATGAGAATACATAACAAAATAAAGAATACAAAACAAATAAATTTGGGCTTAGTTTTTCATAATAATAATAGATTGGCTTCTTCATGGATTCCAAGTAATTTATAAAAGTTTATAACTATATGAAATATTATTTGATTTTAAAGGTATTCAATTTATTTATTTACTCATAGGAAGATTAACAGACAAATAGGTACACTAAAAATTTAGAATAACAACTAAATGCCAATAAAAAATCTTCAAACTAAATTAAATAGAAGTGAGCCGTAGGGGCATAACAGTTTAACTTACAGTTTTAGCTTACAAATACTACATTTATAATGATATGTTTATCTAATATTCTTTGTACTTATATAGCAAAAAAGGTACGAGTTGATGTTACTTATTTAAAAGAACAAGCGGTGTGGGTAAAAATTTAACTAAAACTAAACCGACTTCAAAGAAAAGAAAATCCTAAAAAGGGAGAAATTACTTTTTACCCGACCTTCTTTTAAAGTTGGTTTAGTTTTAACAAAACCTATTATTTTACAGTTTTAAGTCGTTCCTCTACAAATTTCCGAGTTTTATGACCTATAAATTAATTGAGTTGTTTCGAGTTTTAATGTCAACACCGTGTTTGTAGAAGATTTATGGTACTCGTATGTAACCTACTTAAACAAAACGTTTTAAATCCCTACACGATAGTCTTGGGTGGAAGGCCTGAGGGCTATAAAAAGTTTATATTATAAAAGTTTATATTATAAACTTTTTATAGCCCTCAGGTCTTCCATCCAAGACTGTCGTGTAGGGATTTAAAACGTTTTGTTTAATGTGTTTAATGTATTTTGTACAAAGGATACTTTATAGCAAAATTAATATTTGCCTCCTGTCGTTTAAAATGTTAATTTAAATTTCGTTCGTTTCAGAAATCGTCGAGGAGCAACAATGCCACGACTTCGAGTTCCGACTCACATGCCGAGACTTACAGACTCACATCGCCATTCTAGAAGCGTGGTACACCTCTACCGAAGACTTGTACCACAATCGGACCATCAGCGCGATTCGGAACACCACCAACATTCAAATACAAAACGATTCCGAACTCGACCGAGTGTATTTATATTCTAGTCCAAAACACAATGGCTTTTACGAGCCGATGAACCATTCCAATTTTGAAAACAACACGCAGTGGCCAGCATTATTGAACACTACACAAAGCGACAACAATACTTTTTTCGTGAATGACACTTTGGATGTGGATTTAGTGGAAGTGGTGAACAGTTCTGAAGGGTGCGGGGTAGCGGGGTTCTCAAGGAGTTATGCCAGTTGGCGGGAAAGTGATAAAAGGAGGATGCGAGTGGCTCGCGAATCCTCCGTCAATTTAAGGGCACCTCTTAGTTATCGGTGAGTAAAAGCTTCACTTTATTATATCTGCTTCACAGTTAGCAATTGGTGTCGACAAGCAATTTTAAGTTTCGTGACCCCCTTGCGTGACGTAACCTAATTTAAAAGATAAGAAATTTACGTAATTTATCAAATTGTCACGAAAGGAATGTCGACCGTTTTTCAATTTTATGGTTTAACAAAGGAAAACGAAGAAGAAGTATTCCTGATGAGAAGGAAAGTTTTAAAAGAGAAAAAAGTTTTAAACTTTATTAATGACGTCATAGGATTTTCGAAGAATCGTTGTGTAATGGAAGTGACGCAGTGCCTGCTTAATTCGTCATTGTTGGATATTTTATGGTTTCTTGGGTCCCATAAAAAACGGAAACTCCTGTAAAGAAGCTTAGGAGTCTATCGTGTGAGCTGAAATTTAGCAAGTGAGTGCCCAAAAATAAAGAGGGACGGCGGGACACACACTTGGGTAAAAATGTACATGACGGGACGGATTGTATGGGGGAGGGGTATTGACAATTGACATGTCAAAAGTGGTGGTCGTAAGTCAAAACGAAAATTTTATTGTCAACTTTTAATAATTTATTTCTCGAAAACTACGCATTTGCTACAAAAAAGAATTCGGTGAAAGACTTTTTATATCATCTACTTTCTGTAAAAAATTACGAAAGCCCAGACTAGCGTCCCGTAATGTACATTTTATCCCACACTTGTCCAGGCAAAGCCTTGTGGCAAAAACTGCACTCACTTAGTCTTGATAGGTTTATTATATAAAACTATGCACATATTGCACATATCTATTATTGGGGAAGGTTAGATGGAATCAAAAATCACTACGATGACAATAAAATTCAATTTATTACACAATTGTTTCCCGCGTTCCTTCGTCCGCCATTATTTGTCTTGTCTGACCCGAGCCTGACCACAGGCTTTTTGAACACCAATTGAGCAACTTATATAAACAAAATATTTAAGTACGTTTAACAAATAACCTAAGTAATGAAAATATCTCTTTATTATAAATTTGTAAACTAATTCTAGACTTTTTGAAAATCTTTCACATAAATAAAGTAAATATATCATCAACTCTAAAGCTAAAAAAATACTACCATACAATTATAATTTATTGCGATTCGATAATATAAATAAAAATGGGGTTAGTAACTATTCTTTACAGGACCCCCTTACACTATATTATTAAGATAATACAACACAGGCAAAATTAGAAATATTTTTGAGATTAGAAATATCTACCATACCTACATGAGTAAAAATAAAAGTTTTTTATAGTATAATTATATATTGTAATTTAAATTAAATACGTATATATTATTTATAATGTAATATGTTTTTATAATGTAGTCTTTAAAAGTAAATATAACCAATCATCGAACACGTTAAAATGTATAGCTATAAAATCAGCATGAACATTTATGCCACAAAGAACAGCGATGAGTTCAGTTGCGCGTACAGGCTGCTCTTAAGAGCGGTTTCGCAGCCGGATTGTGAAAAAACCCGCCTTTTTCTAATAAATCGAAATAGAACATTTAAATTCAAAATTCACACAATAGTTATTTATTGTGTATGTTGCCATTGCAAAGATTCTATTTGTTTCTGTAAATTAGAATTACAAAATTCTGAATTTAAAAAATGTTAAAGTTCAGTAAAAATTGTTTAAATTCAGTGTTTTTGAAATTCTTGTTTACAGAAACCAATGGAATCTTTGCGATGGCAACATACACAATACATAGGTAATAAGGTTTTGTTGAATAACTATTGAGTGAATTTTGAATTTCAGTGTTCTTTTTCGATTAATTAGAAAAAGGCGGGTTTTTTCACAATCCAGCTGTAAAACCGCTCTTAAAATGTGACTGTTACATAAATTACAAGGTATTAGAACAAAAATAAAATATCAATTTATTTATTAAATACAATTATTAATTATATTAAATAAATTAATTATAAAATACAATTTTAATTAAATAAATTATTTTATACAACATACAAAATGCAATCTCAACTACTTATATACAACATTTTAAATTATGTGAAAGCTAGACAGCTTGTCACAGCAGTCAAATGGGCCAAGTACTCAGCGTTAGCTGCAGTATAACGAAGAAAACCGGCCATGTGCGAGTCTGACGCACGCACGAAGGGTTCCGTACCATTATTATCTATAAAAACGGCAAAAAAATCACGTTTGTTGTATGGGAGCCCCCTTAAATATTTATTTTATTCTGTTTTTTAGTATTTGTTGTTATAGCGGCAATACATCATCTGTGAAAATTTCAACTGTGTAACTTTCACGGTTCATGAGATACAGCCTGGTGACAGATGGACAGCGGAGTCTTAGTAATAGGGTCCCGTTGGTTATCTCTATAATTAAATCACAATAGTGATAATGCGGCAAGGCTTTTGGGGATCTTTTCTTGAAACTCACGATTTTCTTCTGAAGTCTCTATGAAAATTTACAGCAATTGTTTTTAATTATCTTATTCTTCATTTTAAAGAGTATACAGTGGTATTTATTTTGATTAGAATTTTTAATATTTACTATCATCTAAAGTGATAACGCTGAACCCTGTTTTTGCCCGATTTCCGAACTCCGACCCTTAAGATACTGGTATTGTAGTAGTAAATAACAAGTTAAGTTATAACTAGTAGAATATTCATGGAGTTGAATCTAAGAATAGTTCCCCAGAGATAGTCAATTCAGAGAGTCAATTCCCGAGGGATTACTGTGGCTCTTTGTTATAACTGATTACATTATAATGGATAATTGTATAATGATCATGAACTCGGTCCTGGGGTTATTTTAATAGTAGTTTATGCTACAAGGGCGAAAAGGAACAAATCACGAGGACGATTTAAAACACGAGCGTAGCGAGTGTTTTAAACGTAACCAAGTAATTTATTGCTCTTACGCCCGTGTATCATAGTACGTTTTTCAATGCATAGTGTGAGGAAATAAAACAAATATAATCTTGTGAACTTTAAATTATGATTGTCTCAAAAGGACTGTATCCATAGCCGTTAAACAGTGGAAAAAAGTATAACATTTATGATAAACAGGAAAGGCTGCAGGTGAAAAAAAAAAACAATAATAATAAAGCCCCAGGGCAAAGTAATTGACTTTCTGTTCGGTTTTGATGCATAAAGGTGGGCCTTTACGTGCACTTGCATTGAAAAACTTATTGTGATTGGCGGCGGCTTTTGTATGATGTGGGTTAGTTTGTTTCATGCATTTTAGTGATAAAAGGCTCTATTCATCGGTTTTGTTACAAAATCTCACGAAATAACACCCAAAAAACAACTCCTAAATAAAAGCAATGTATACAAAGTGTACTATTTTTAATTAAGATATTTAAGTAGTGATCATTCCAACATTTGCTCTTTATGTAAAATGCACATTCTGACGCTGGAGCATTTCATCGCAGATACATTCATGGCATTAAAATTTGCAAATGATGTCGTTGACGGTTGCACATTTTGTCGTTTGATTCTTTGGACCGTCAGTGCATTTTGGCATAGTATCTTTAAGGACCCGGCGCGGAAATAATGGACTTTCTATAGGCGAGAAGTTAGGTTTTTTTAAAGAATTTACACTCAAAACTTTGGAAAATCCTGACGATAGAAACATGTCATTGGGTGTAAAGGTAAAAAAGATATTTTCAAAAAGAGGGTGTAAACTATTGTATCGAAAATGCGTTTATGACATAGGATTATTCAATCAAACAATCACGTCCATGGGAAAAGTATTACTTTCTCCTATTTTGTCCTATCAAGGACGCACCGAGCGTCGTAACAGCCACTATGCAATGCGCGCTGTTATGAATGTTATTTCAATGTCGTTTCTGTCGATATTAATACCGACACACATCGAGCTTCTAATTTGGCGACACTAATCGCCTTAAACAATATGTTTAACAATCATGAAAAAGATGTATAAGTATTGTTAGTTAAACTATAAAGAACAACTTAATTTTATTATTGTTGAAAATATTGTTCAAAGTCAAGCTGTTTTTAGACTAAAATTAAGTAAAATTGGTTATTTCTTTGAAACCACTAAAATATAAGGAAAATTGTTTATGGAATTTATTTTTCTGTTCATCGCTTCCATGTGAAAAGTATTATTTTCTCCTATTTTGACCTAGCGCCGCAGTGCGCGCCGATATGAACTTTATTTCAATATAGTCTCTGTCGATATTTGTACCGACACAGATTGACTCAAGGTCGTTGGCCCTTAATGTGCAATGTATGGATTGAACCCACCACCTCTGGGTTAGCAACCGAGCGCTTTTCCACTCGGCCACAGAGTAACAAATAAACAAATTTAACACTGTTATGTCCGTAAGTAATTAGATGCACATTAAATAGTCAATGAGGAAGTTTATTAGGTCATAGGCCATAGGTTATCCTATTTCGATAGGGCCAATGATAACAACGGACATGCATTTGTGCAATAGTTTTTTTCGTGACGAAGACTGAGGAGATGACGTAGTCGAATAGTTTAAATTTTGTAATTAAATTCTTTTTGATGTTTTCAATTTTGCATTGCTGCATCTGAAGAAAGAAAGAAAGAAGAAAGAAACACATTTATTTCGGCAACAGCCACCCTTACAATACAACACATACAATATTTCTACTTACATCTATTTTAATTAAAATTACATTAGAACTATACGGTAGGCTGTTGCTGAAAAAGGCAACTGACTCAGCGATGTGCTGAAGGTGTAATCCCTCAGCGCTGATTTTCAGTCAGTGCCTGCTGGTGACTCATGAGCGTACCAGGTGCAGAGCGGCGCTGTGCAGTGGGCACTAAATAAATAAATAATAACAGTAATAGCTATATATATATATATATACCATGAAACTATAAAACTACATTTCTAAAATATTAATAAAATATGTAATAAGTATTACTTAAACTAATATGATGCGATATAAATGAAATATATAAGTATACATAAATAATATAACTAAATTTGGTCGGAGTGTCGATAAGGAATAAAAACTTTGCAGAACAACTCAAGGTCTTTGATGCGATTTAAGTCAGTCTGTCTATACCCCTATTATAAATGCAGTGTGTTTGTTGGTTTGTCTTTCTTTTACGCAGCAACGGAGCAACGGACGACGTGATTAGTTTATAGGGTAATAGGCTACTTTTTATCCTGGGAAAATACAAAATCATCGCGGGCGAAGCCGCGGGCAAAAGCTAATGTAACATAATTTTTCTAGGGACAAAAAAGTTTCGTCATAGCTTCGTCATGTAATTTCTCATGCTAGAAGAGACCGTCACTGTTCTTTACAGCTGTTACGGTTCCGTAGGTAATAAATCATTGAAATTTTATGACTGTTCTTAATTTGATGAGTTAATCATGTTTTATTAGTTTGTATCTTGTGACGAATTGTGTTTCTTATTTCTCTTTGATTGGTTATGATTTTTATTGCTTTATGTTTGTGGATGTCTTTTTAAATTGCATCGGCTTTTTAAATGACCTAAGTTTTTTTTTGTTACTTATCCTGTATTCAGACAAAACAAGTGGACAAATATTTGGCTATGTTACTGAGCAGTAAGTTGAGTTAGTATTGTAACTAACACAGTAAATAACCAACAAACAAATAACGGTTATATCCTTTGTTTGCTACAACGAGGAGGGTCACGAAAACAGCATGAAATGAAATATACCAGTTGAGGGCAGAAAAACAAGAGCTTTTTATTTAACCGACTACGGCAAAACTGAGGATCATGTATCAAGCGCCTGTAAGTAAGAGGCTAGATGGCGTTGGCTTAAGCGGCTGGGCCCATCTTGACAATTGTGGTTTGGTGGGTATAATTTTTGACTGCTGGTTGTAAGACTGATTCAAAATGTTGGCGAGCATAATTTTTTTTTGAAGCTCATGTCGATAGGTATCTTAATAAAAGGCGAGACGAGGCACAATCAAAATAATGAATCTTTAAAAATTTAAATGTGCAAAAGCAGAAAATAAGAAGGTATTCAACAAAAATCTCAATTACGGAATACTAATCACTGTGCTAAATGTCGAGGGCCTGGTAACAACCAGTATGAGATAAAAAAAAATCAATCCGTTTTCAGTACATCATAGTTGGGTTTTTTCTTTTTTGGTAACTTTTTTCAACATGATTTACAGCCTGGCTATCACGTTTCGATTGGTGATGATAAAAGCTAAATAGAAATGTTGTTATTCTTTAGCAAAACATTTTATCTTTAGTATCTTTGATTGTTTATGTACTTCGAGGTCAGAAGAGCTACAGAGGACCTCCTTTCATAACCAGAGGGCCTATTATGTATGTCTAGTTGCAAACTGAACTGGGTGGGTGCCTATAATCTATAACATACGGTATCGATTCGGTGAAGCACATTTTAACTTATTTGACAGGACTAAACTTAATTTAAGTGTGCTGTCCTTTTCTTTTCGATAAATGAAGAAAAAGACAGGACGCATAAAATAAGGTTAGTTCTGTCCAATAAGTTAAGCCGCGTCACGACAAATCGACACAACTATCGAATTCCGATTGTCTAAGGATATGTTCGCACTTGAAGTGACGACACAGTTCGTAAATAGTTCAATACCCACTAAGACCATTTTGAAAGTTCAGTTTTTATCTATGTTTTTGATGATAGGCATAATAATAAACACTTTATTGCACACAAAAACACAGATAAATACAGAAATTTAAAGAGAAATACAGGGCAAAGGAGGACTTTTTTCTGAAATTTCTTATAGTCAACCATAAATGACAGAGATGAAGAAACATTATACATTGGCTTATTGAAATTTAAAATGAGTGCATAAAGAGTGATACAAATATGTATGTAACTATAATAAATATAATAGTCAACATACCTATACACTACTAACCTAAAAGTATACCTAACGACCTAACGGATGTTTGTTTCTGTATCTCCAAATAGAATTTTTTTCCAAGATTTGCTATAAGAAAAGGCAACAACAGATATAACCCCTTGTCCTGCATAAAAAATACTTTGAAACATAGTGTAGAAAACATTTATTAGCGTTATACCAACGGCTTACAATGATAATCGAATTATAAAACATTTCAAATCCCTATAAATCATATAATTCTACTAGTATTAATTAATCAATTTAATGTTTGAAAGTTTGTCTGGATTTCGGTTTTCGATAGTTGGTAGAATGTTAACTAATTTCGGTCGGAATTATATTTAGAACAATTACATAAATTTGGTGGAGTGCACGTGCAGTCTGGCCTATACTCGACTGTTTACTTTTCTTTAACCAAATAAATACGTCACATATTTACGTCGCTATTAAAGCCGATTTTGAAGGCTTTAATTTTAGTTTTAGTGCTGTCAAAACTTAATTTTCTTGATTACAAAATAGTCTTTAAATGTTAGGAACAGAAGCTAAATTAATTTGGAAAAATTTTAGTTTTGACAGCACTAAAACTAAAATTAAAGCCTTCAGAATTGGCTACATTACCCCAATGCTAAAGTATTAAAGGCTAAAGTATTCAACCAAATTAACCAAGGGCTTGATCCACCGATTTAAAGTCGCTGAACGGGCTATGGAACGGGCTATGCTTGGGCTATCTCTGATGGATATAATTCGATACGAGGATATCCGTCAGAGATTGAAAGTGACCGGCATAGCGTGCCGAACTAGTAAGTTGAAGTGGCAGTGGGCTGGCCATATTTGTCGCCGACATCATGGCCGTTAGGGCCGAAAGGCGTTGGAACGGAGATCACGTACAGCAAAGCGTAGCGTAGGCCGACCTCGTGCCCGCTGGACCGACGCGACGCACACTGATTCCATATCACGAAATCGTGGACTTAGAGTTAAGTTAAGTTGAAGGTCAAGGAATCGAACAGATTTTTTTGTGGTAAACTGCTGACGCCATTACAGACACCTTTTACAGATGTAGTTTTTCTGAAATATGCATTACTTTGTGAGAAAGAAAATATTGAATTATTTTTTGTATGAAGAAAATAATGTTTTTGTTGATTACTTGCGTGATTCATATTTATTTAAGTATGTAAGTTTCATTAAAAAAATATATGAATACGATATACAGGAGGTAAATGAGATTTACAACCCTAGGGATGTAAGTAAATTTGAAAATCGAACGATGCTCCTTTCTTTGTTTTTAGGGACTAGACCTCATATTTGAGGCAAAACCTTGGCAAGCCGCAACGATCGCAATGGACAGCAAGAAAATCGCTAGAAACAAAAAGTTAATTGGCTAAATTAAAAGTTAAGTATCTTATATTGATAATGATGCTTTTTATTTGACGCGTGTATTGATAAAACTACAGGCAAAGGCAGTTGTAGAAAACCTAGATATAAAGTAAAAAAGAGAGATATTTGAGAACCTACGACGATTTTATCAAGTGGCGGACTGAAAAATCTTTGTCAGAAAGTGTACTTTTTGTAAGTTGTTTTTTAATTCCACGCCTTGGTGATCAAAACTAGAGTATTGCACTCGGTTGTAAGTGACCAATTACACCCTCGAACCATAAGCACCCTTGCTCGCTTCACTCGCTCGTGCGCTTAAATATCTCGGTTGTAATTGATGAATTACCTCCCTTGTATAACAATCTACAATAAACGTGCTAGTAGGTACAGTGCTCCTAAAGTGATAATGCGCATACAAATCTTCGCGACTGTTCGGCAAAGTTCGTATTTCCTTACACTTTCTATACAATCAATACGGTCACGTGGTACGTCCGGTCGCTCGGCTATAGATTTGTTTGCGCATTACTTTGGGAGTACTGTAAAGATAATTTTACACAACACCGAATGTCTATACAGAAAAGAAAGAGTATAAGCAACTACACACGTATATTTTTACTTTCAAACAAAAGTTATAAATAAACAAACCGGAACAACTTCGACTGCGGATTTATTTGAATGCACCCTTTGTGTTACAAATGCCCTGAGTTATTGACGTTTGGGTTGAAACAAACATTCTTTGCTCACAAACATGTTGAAATAAAGTATTTTATAATTAGTTATGTCGAAAGAATTATTCGTAAAAGCATTGTTAGGGGAAATGTCAAATGGAGTGGTTGAAGTGCAGTTTATTATCATTTTTCCGTGTTCAAATGGTATTTTGAACAAGTATGACGTAATGTTCTGTGGTGACGTACTCAGAACATTTATAGTACATTACATCTGAGACCAGTAATTAAAGATATCCTGGACGAGTAAGTTAAAAGGCCGAGCACGTAGGGCGAGGACTTTTATATACGAGTCCAGGATAGCTAATTATGGTCGAGGCATGTATAGTGCTTTTCTCAAAAATAAAACGAGATATTTCCAAATTATATAAGTGTTTTATTACGTTAACAAACTCATCTTGAATAACGAACAATCGATCGAGTTTGTTTTATGTGTCACGCAATTTTACTAAAATAATGCTATCGCGGTGTTTGACGTCTTTTGTAGTTAGATTCCCAAGCTCCAGACTTCTACATACATCGTTTTTACTCCCATGATAAGAACAACCTACAACAAAAAACTCAATTTTAATAATGAATTAAAGGCCTATTTATAACTTTAGAGCCAAAAAATAATATTACATCATTGATTTACCTTTATAACTAGATATTTATCATCTATATGTTGGCTTGAAATATTTTAGACTTCTTGCTTATATAGCCATCTGATTGCCTTTTTAGCCATGCCTTCAAATTGTTATCATTTTTCAAGTTTATTTTATTCTTATTGAGCACAACACATCGGAATGGAATACATCGCCCATAAAGTGGAAAGCTGCTTTGTTTGGCTAAGGTGACTGAAATAAGCCAAAAACACTTTTTCCGACCAACTGTTCGTGTGTTTATCTGCTTTCCACTTGATGAACTTTTCATAATTTGTTTAAATGTCCTTCCTTAGATTTTGGCGGAAGCAAGTTGTTTTTTGCTAATTCCGCTTCTGCTTTTAGATCTGGAGGAGTACAATCTATATCAGAGCCTTCTTCTGAACTCATTTTGTAATTTATTTACACAAAAAACTTTAAATGAAAATATTATGCAACAACATAATTTCCCGCTTTTAATTTTTTTTTCGTTTTTTTTTTTTCTTTGGGCAAATGTATACGGCCAGCCCTCTTCATAAAATTGAGGTTAAATTTTAAGTGTTCAATGGTTTTAAATATAACTATAAAATCAATAAAAATAATATATTTTCAATTATAAAATATAGCAAACGTTTTCTGAACACGAAATTGTAATGTTTTTTCTTTTTATACTGGCCGCTAAAAACCGTATGATCGCCAAACTCTTTAGTCATTTAAAACATAGACACGGATAGTTTAAAAAAAAAAACATGGTATGTAATGGATTTTCATACGAATTTCCTGGACAGTTATTCAGATTTCCTGGAGACTTGAAATAGCTCTACAGGATGAAGTACTTTCTGGCATGTCTATGCAATATGTAATTAAAGCATTACAACATATTTTTGAGAAAAATAATTTATTATCTTTCTAATAGCTGTTTTTTTTCCTTTTTTTTAAATGGCATTCATGTTTTAGTATTTTGTTAATTATTATTGTATAACGAATTAGTAAGCTGAAATGTTATGCAATTGAGTAAATAAATAAATAAAAAAAATATTTCCCAACTTACACCTACCATAACAGGAATGCAACCTAATGCGATAGGATGTGTTTGACTCATTTTATCTTATAAATCTACAAAATAACACTATTAACTACATATTCCATCAAACTTACTAAACCTACTTATCTTTATAACACAGTGTATATAACGCTATTTTAGTGAATTCACTTAGAGCACAATTAAAAAGGTCTATGAGTTCCGCGATAGAATTGAGAATGGTAAACGCGCGCGTCAGCGGCGCCTTAATGTTCTGTGGTGACGTACCCTGCGGTCCGTAATAGAATTATAATGGATCATAAGCCATTCACTTCATACTTTCGTAATCGATTTTAGCGAAATAATTCTATTTCGGAACGCGGGGTTAATGTGAGACATTGGGACACGAGTGCTTGATACTATTATACGACCCTATCAGTATTGCAAAATTTGGGGTCTGCCGGCATGACATTATTATCTAGGTATCGCATCTAAATACATTTTCACTAAATCGATCTAGAATCAAACATCCTACGTTAGGTCAAAATTAATCAAAAAGAAAATCTCCAAATACAGGCTGTTTAATTTGCGTTGTTTTCGGTCAGTGGTAATTACTTAATTAGTCTGATTGTATCGAGTCACGCAGGGGTTTCAAGAAAGTGCTTAGTAACGGAGCTGTATTACATGATGCATATTGTATAGTTATGTACGATATGAAGAAATAAACATATTTGGTTACGACATATATGTCTACGACGACGGTGCCAGAGGTGTTCCGAGTACGAACTGAACGATCAAATATTTGGTTATCCATACAAGAGCGTCGACAGCCATTGGACCAGAGGGGGGCAAGATAATATTATGAAGTAAGTTATTCCTAGAAAGCAATTCCCATAGCTTAATTTCTAAAAAAATTTTTTTTATTATTTTTCAGCTAATGTTCGCCACTTTTTTGAAGAATTGTCTGATATGACGTCACTGGAGAATTTTAGACATTATACCGATAGTGGTGTGTGATTGCTTATAAAAAAGAAGTGGTTTGTCTCTGTCTGTCTACTGATCTGTCACCCATCTGTCAAATTATTAGAAATTTATCTTGATACTCCATTGGGTATTTGGTATGTGACATTAAACATTTCTAAACAGCCATTTCTCAAGTGGCGTCACACAAAGGCAAATGGAAGTTGCAGTTTTTTCGTAAAAATATTCATCATCATGAGGTTTTTTAGCCCAAAAGTTCGAAAATACGGCTTATTAAACCTAAATCTCGGAATGGTTTTCGAATTAACACACCATAATTTAATCCATGCGAATTGATGCATGGAAGGCGACAGGAATAAACCCATTCTGAAAAATATCTATCAAATGTTCTTTTGTTATCATATGATCGTCCTAGTTAGGAAGTTACATAATTAACGAGCTGCTTTTTTGCTTCTGTAACTCGTCTTAGCTGCAAAGAGAGGGACAAGTAGCTAATCATCCCGTATTTATGTATTTTAAATATTCTGTAACAAACATTGATTTGATTAAGCAGGTAAAATACTGTAGTCTTTGAATTTTTTTAATAATCAACTCCACAGCAAGTAATTATATGGAAATAAAAGTGCTTGTCGCTTCGTTTATCGTTTTGAAAGAAACAGTAAAAAATAATCTTGCTTTTAAAATTCGTTGCGCACATTTTGTTACGAAAAAGTAATTTGATTACAATAACAACAGCAAAATGAAAATAAAGCGATCCGCCGGATGTAACGAAATTTTCATTAAACTGAAATTGAATTAAGCTCAAATGAAATGTCAAAAAGAAATATCTATACCTATATATGTTTTGCTATTTTACGTTTTTCGTAATTTAAAACTCTTCCCACAGTAATCCCAACAAACTGTATCCTTCATTAACAACTATGTCACGCATTCAAAAATAAACGTCTTTTAATTGTTTTCAGACGCCCTTACTCCTTAGGTAATTAAGCACATAATGTGTTTTTAATGCAATCAAGACACTTGCTGGCTTGTAATGTAAGCGCACTTGGATTTAATGGACAAAGGGTTTTGAATTTCAGTCGCTTACTCACTTCTGAAACTATCACACTGTGTATTAACCATTGCTGCTTTCATACTGAGGAATATTTTGTAGCTTCTAGCACGAACATCATTAGTGACTTTCGTGTAGAAAATACTCGTTTCAGTTTAGTGACTGAAAGTTGTTTATTTTTAATGATGTCACAGTCGTTCTTTTCAATGTAATTAGATTAATGACGCCGTTACAAGTCTGATTGGATGAGGAAGAGAGACAGCACGAGAGAGAGCACTTTTAGTGTTTTCTTTGTTATAGGATTGCAAAATATTTGTTTATTTGCTTTAGTTTCAAGACTTTTCTGTTATCAAAGAACGGTATGTTTCTTTACATAACATAACATAAATACTCTTTATTGAGCACCAAAACAAGAATTTATAAAATATTTTTAACAGAGAGAGTACAATAGGCGGTCTTATCGCTTAAGCGATTTCTTCCAGACAACCTGGAATTCTTTCTTTTTTAATTTCTTTACAAGTAAAATATGACTTAGAACTAGTGAACGTTCACCGCTTAGAACAAAAAAACCTCCCACAAACTTTCCAAAAGAAAATTTTACAAAAAATATATCTTTAAATTGGGCCTTCAAGCTAAAAAATACTTACATACTTATTCTGTTACTGCAACGACCGTAACTCTTAAATTTTTATGGTTGGACAGCAGAAATCGATCAATAAAGACAGCTTCACATAAATCCTCATAATCTTGTCAATATTACCAATTTATGTTCCAAATTGTGTACCAATAACATCCTGTCTCCACAGATGTACGAACATATGTACATATGGTATTGTATATTGCGATAATAACGTTAAGGGGCTTCAGTAAGCTAAATTGGCAGCTTGAAATGTGTCGGTACAAATATCAACAGAAACAAAATAGTAATAACGTTCTTTGCAATTGCAGTGCACGTTTTCCCAATGCCCACGTCACCTTAACGTTTTTTCTTCTTCACAATGTGACTGCCGTCTAACAATTTAGGTCTACCTCACGACTTCGGGTCACCAACCTGATAAATAAGGGAAAGCCTAATCAATTACTGAACAATACCACCATATACTCCGAGGCACTCGAAATCATCAATAAGCTACTTTATTGCTGGTAACTAAGAGTTTAGCTAGTGTCTGAAATATTGGTGGAGGAATTGAATTTGGTATACAGTGTGGAAAAAAAAGACTGTAGTTGGAGAGAAAGTACTCTAAATATTTATGATAGCAAAATTTACAGCAAGAAAACATTCATACTACACAACCATTCAATATATAAAAAAAAATTTGGTCAATGGAATATCTACCTGGTACTATCCTCGATTAATGTTTTTAGATTTTCATATTGATCTAATAAATTTATGTAAAATTTTATGATGTTAAAAGATAGTGAAGCTTTAATAAAGGCTTTAATTTTAGGCCTTAGTTTTAATTTTAGGTTTAGTGCTGTCAAAACTAACATTTTTGCAAAGTCATTTAGCTTTTATATAAAGTACTATTTAGCAATGAATACATTTTAGTTTTGACATCCTTTAACCTAAAGCTAAAGCCTTAAGACTGACCTTGAGTCGATCTCTGTCAGTCTAAATATATACAAAAACTATATTGAAATAACGTTCATATCAGCGTGCATTGCACTGGACGATCGCTGCGTCTCCGGATAACGCAAAGTAGGAGAAAATAATATTTTTCACTAGGACGCGATGAAGGGAAAAAAAATTAAACAATAATTTTGTAGATCTAAAAATTGTCTACAATTTTGTGAAAGAATCTTTAAAATCGCTAAAATCGATTTCGATTTATTTTTTGTCAAAAATAACGACAAAAATTAAAATGTTAAACTAAAAATTTATTTTTGACTTCATCGTGCCTATCATATATTTTTTTATAGAGGAGTAGGCCTTCAAGAACAGGTCCAAATTGCAGTTGGAGTACGTATTCACCATAAAATCAGCTGTATAATGTTATTTGGAAGACATAAGATCCTTTCGATCGGTAGGTATCATAAAAAAACTCTTTTGTATCACATTTCACAGTTTCGAGTCTCAGCTCAAGCAAGTGATTTTCAAAAATATTTTCATGCAGTTTTACTTATTTTTGAAAATAAAGGAATGTTTCCTTTCAGTGAAATTTGGGGTATTTAGGGTACTTCCCTCAAACCACGGTCTTTTTTTTCCACACTGTATATAGCGACGAAAAGCTATAAAGTACCACAAATAAGGTACAAATAGCACAATGATGCTTGATTGAAGGGCGTGGAGGTGCCCGATCAATGGAGAAATCGATACAAAGTTAGTTCTGCCCTTTTTCGTGATGAAAGTCGCTGTACTATGAAACGTTACGCCATACCTCTCGTAATAATTGTTCAGTAGCTTAAATCTTTTGCCCGTGACTTCGTCCGCGTGGATTTTGAACCAGATTTTCCTATAAATCTTTAACATCCCATTGTTCTAATTTATAAAGCTGATGGTAGAGCGGTGGTAGAGCTGATGCCGGGCTCGATTGTGGAGGTACCACCATCTTACTTGGAGATCCCCTCGAAGTAATTCGACGGAGAGTAAGAGGACAGCTCACAGGCGAAAAACCAGGAATATGGATGGCGGTATATCCATCCCTAATAGCCGGGCCTTATATGGAACGGACTGGTGACGGGCAGCGGCGTCACTGGTGCGAGGGTTCCGGCACCGCGCTCACTAACCCGCCTGCCCAGCGTGTGTGAGTATGGGCAATTCTTCCAGGATGACCGCCGGGAGTGGCAAAGTCCTGGAAAGGTTTATGTCCAGCAGTGGACGAAGTAGGCTGATGGATGGATGGATAGATTGAAAATTATCCTAAAATACAAGTTTAACTAGGTATTTCTCTTCAAGAGTTTTATACCTAGTTTCAAGTGAGTACACACATGAAAATAGATACATAAATACATATACTCAGGCCTGTCTCCCAGGGGGGTAGGCAGATACTACAGATTTCCATCTGCTACGATCCTAACACACCTCTTTCGCCTCTTCCACATCCATCAATCTAGAGATACAAGCTCTTCTATTCCGGGTACTTTTGACATAGCCCTTGACCAATTTGGTCAGCATACGTCCTTCCAGGGTGGCCTGGTAGAGCTCTACCTTCGACTTGTGTACCATAAATTTATTTCGTCACTCCTTTTATTCACCCTCTCTACATGTCCAAACCACCCATGCATTCCTTTTTCTATTCTAGTCACTAGACAAGGGCGGATTCAGGATTTGGTTTTGGGGGGACATTCTCACAAGGTTATAGGCAGTCATGAAGACTGCTGACAGAAGTAAATCTTTACTGTCAAAATACCATGTCAGACATGTCGGTGACGGTGACGCGAACCCATAAGATTTTCCCCTGCCAAAAATCGCTCAAAGCGTCTAAAGAAGTTGTCACTTTAAAAAAATTTAGACGGCTTAATAGCCCGAGAGCTGGTGTCAAAAAACAGCAAGACCTTAGTAATGGTTCATGTTCTAATATATTATGTTGTAGCAGTTGTAGTATAAAACGTGCGTACGTGAGTAAGCACCCAATCAAAAGGTCAGGTAGTGGAACACCTGGCTGGCGGCGGTGTATTTTGATGTTTGATTATTGCAAAACGGTTATTTTTGATCGGGATAGCCGACCAGTTTCAGCAGATTCAGATTTCCTTCCTCTGGGCGAGTGAAAACGCTTCCGCGACGACGTTGCACCTCGCACTGGGGGCTAGCGCTCGCGCTGCGTGAGACATCATCGGTGCAGTTGGCGTGGGTGATCGGACAGGTTGGGCGTCCATACAATTTATTACTAACGGGCTTGCGTTATCTGGACTGTCACCGAACAGCGATATCTAGTTACTGAGGTGATCTAGTTACTGTTTTAAGCACAGGCTTCCACATCGAGGGAAGGGCCCAACCACTGTCTATTGAAATTGGGACGTCGTCGACTAATTTCGATGGATTCGCGTATTTTACGTGGCACAAATCGGCTATCCCAATCAAAAATGGTTATTGAAGTGAGCCGTTTTGTAATAATCATGTTTAATCCTCAAGTTTCATTCAATTCGATAATTTTGATGTTTGTTAAATTATAACATGCAGTACACTAAAAGTGGTTCGTAATAGTTGAAAATTGGCCCTGAATTAGTTTATAGTATAAAGAATATTAAGAACGTGGTCAGACCGCATGGACTATTTCCCGGCGAGTATAGCTTGTCGCGTCGCGACGGCTTATAAGTCTTGAGGCGCTTTTGAAAAACCTACGAGTATGTACAATACTCCCAAACTAACAACGCGCATACAAATCTTCGCCACTGTTCGGCAAAGTTCGTATTTCCTTACACTTTCTATACTCAATAAGGTCACGTGGTACGTCCGGTCGCTCGGCTATAAACTCTGATTTTTCATTCCGTAGAATTCTGACAGTTCAAGGAAAGGGATGGAACTGTGCAAGTAAGCGAGATGAACTGTATCGTTTCTCCTTTACTAGCACAGCGCCATCCCTTTCTTTGAAATGTCAGAATTCTACGGAATGAAAAATCAGAGATTAGATTTGTATGCGTATTATTATTTTGAGAGTACTGTATGTATATGTATACCTATGTAAAAGTGCACTCAAATCGAATCGAAAAGTCGAGTCATATGTATGGAATTCTTGGATGTATTAAGCGAGGGGCTTAGGCCCCTATGCCCCCTCCCCTGTATCCCGCCTGTATCTTCCAATGTCACTACATCTTCTTTCAGGCCGCACCGATCCCTTATTGTCGATGTATTTCACTCGAGAAAATAAGATATCCTTTTCCGGTTGATATAACAATGTACTATTAGACTATCTATATGCTAGTATCACATATTACAATTTCAATATATCCTTTCTATTGTAAGGTTTCTATTCACTTAAGCACTTTAGAACCTAGCAGAGATAAAATTCCAACTTCATTCTTATGTGCAGAATACAGAGTTCATATTACAATGTTTCGTAGCTACGAAATAATAAAAGAGTTCAATAGATGTTGCTATTGTCAACGAAGTTAGAAGATGGGAAGATATTCTTACAAAGAGCTATCGAAAATGAACATCCCATTGTTGGTGAACTCATATTTTGAGATCAAATGTGATGCCATATCGACTTAAAAAAAGAAAAAGCATATGAAAGTGTCCTGAAAAAAGAGCCAGTAAGTAATATTAAGTATTTAGATATACTTAGATGCAGGGATAACAAATCATTTTTACCAAAGCTTAGGCCAGATTTTGCGAGACAACGCTCAAAAATATGCAAATCTCTTAGTTCTCATATACTTCAGGTAATGCATAAAGTTAAACACCACAATTGACCTCGTATTAATTTTGAATGTTGCTATTATAAGCCGTGCCAATAAAGAAAAGTTTTGTAAATGGCAGCCGAAGTATGGATATCTGTCAGAATTCTATGCCACCATTTATCTTTATTGGCACGGGTTATACCTCTATATTGTTGTAAAATCGGGTTAAACGATAATCGATAAACGATAATCGGATAAACCTAGGCAAATCAAACTGAAAAACGTTTCATATCGATTAGACTCATTAAGACGTCACAATTATTTTTCCGGAAAGCCTTAAAGATTTTTGTAGATTTATTTGTATTGAAAGAGAAAGAAAATGTGCATGAATTTAATTTAAAATATGAGAGGAACACGTTTGGACACCTATACAAGTTGAAATTGAATCATTTGTCCGAATTCCGATAGGAGGTAATAGAGACTAAAGACATTGAAGTTTCATGTGGATCAGGTATGGTAATGGCAGGTCACGTCACGTGACATCGAGAAACGTATAATGTGTGAGGAAATTTTCGATACCGTGGGATTCATAGTAGGTGGTAGAGCTGATGCCGGGCTCGACTTTGGAGGTACCACCACCACAATCTTACTTGGAGACCCCCTAGAAGTAATTCGGGGGAGAGTAAGAGGACAGCTCACAGGCAAAAAACCAGGAGGCCCACTATGCCTGGGACTAATGGATGGCGGTATACCCATCCCTAACAATCCCGGGCCTTATATGGAACAGACTGGTGACGGGCAGCGGCGTCACTGATGCGAGGGTTCTGGCACCGCACTCACCAACCCGCCTGCCCAGCGTGCGTGTGAGTATGGGCAATTCTTCCAAGATGAGCGCCGGGAGTGGCAAAGTCCTGGGAAGGCTTATGTCCAGCAGTGGACGAACTAGACTGATGGATGGATGGATGGGATTCATCGTGTAAAGTCCACCTACACAATTGAACCTCCCATAGGAATTCGGGCGATTTATTTTTCACCTTATACAGCGTAAAAGCTTCTATTATTTAGCCAATGGTATAGAACATACAAGGTGACTTTTTGATCATCGTCCAAATTCATACTGGTGGCTTGGTAAGTGATCAGTATCATGGATCAATAACAATTTTGGTGAAATTCGTAAAATGAAATTTCGACTCCCCATAGTGATTCACTCGGGACTGGAACTGAATTTATATGGAAAGCCAAAATTTCATTTTACGAATTTCACAAAAATTGTTACTGATTCAAGATACTGATCACTTATCAAGCCTCCAGTATGAATTTGGACGATGATCAAAAAGTCACCTTGTAGATATCCGGAAGATGTGCCTTCATCACATACTCACTGTATTTGTCCGAGTTTATGTGTCGCCGCTTTCCCTCCACATAATTTGCTCACACCATACTCATACCAAACTAAAACAATATGCATAATAGCACTCATACTCATATTTGCTTACGCATACCATGAAGTGCAAACTAACACTAATATGTTAATTATTGCACAATTACAGAAAGTAGGCGGAACTTGAACATGTAGCCAGAAACTAAAAAATCTTTTTGTCTCATTTACTCGCCTACCAAATTTCATGATGTCCAGATGAACGATACTCGAGTTATCGTTGAACAAACATACATACAAATGCCGGATTGTTCAAGTAGACTCTGAGAACTTCGCTCGCTTCCCTCACTCGTTCAATTAATGATTTGTATTGAAGTATAACTCAAAGAAGGCGTTGGTAACTGTTTTACAAAATTTTATATTGCCACAGTTACTAACGGCACATTTTTATGTTATATTTTTATTCCAATTTACAAATAATTGCTTGTCTGACTTACAATGTAGTTTTTGTTCTTTAAAATTTTTGTACTCACATATTTATCCACAGTTTTTGATATATTCATGTATTTTTTGACACAGATATTAGTAGTTACTTAAAAGCATCGTCAAGATTAAAGTAAACGCTAATTTCAGTTACAGAACTTCAGATTTAATTGCCAAAGAAGATCAAAAATCTAGAAGATATAACAAAAAACCATAAATAACTTAAAAAAGATATATTTATATAAAAAGGATGTGGCCTTCAGCCACAATTTCATCTTTGAGACCAGGAATCAAATCTCAACAAACCTCAACCCATAGAAACTGGAAATCTGAAAAATAACGAAAAAAGAAGATTGTATGGACAGATCTTGTTTACATTTTTTAGAATACTATTTATTGACAGCTCTGAACTCGATACCAAACATTTATACCACCTTTTGTCTCTTTTATAACACTTTTATCTACACATTTTCCAAAAAAACTTTATATTGATACAATAACCTGAAAAGACTTGTCAATGTCAGAACTTTGCTTGTTACAAAATAGACAATGATAGAAATCCTTAACAAAATCAAGAGCTCCACCAAAAAGTTAGCACAATATCACAATCACGTAAGGTATCTCCAAAAATGTTTGGTAATCGGTGCTGCACCAAAAGGTCTGGTCCAAAAAATACCACTTCACACAATGCCTACATTAATCAGAAAGAATATGGAAACTTTTAATTTTATAAATGCCCTTCACACCACACAAATGCTATGCAACCAATATTTATGCCTGTGTACCCACGAAAAAAATAGCCTTGATAACCTGCTAAAAGTAAGCCTTATTGCTTTTCCGCACTTATTTTTACAAATTCAAGATATCATACTAAATGCCAACACCCAACTGAGACGAGAAGATGTCAGACTATCGCAAAAACTTCAAAAGCTGAAATTATATTACAAAAACAAAAACGTTAATTTACCTATCAGTACATGTCAAATTAATATTCCTAACGGGCTTAACCTGACTCCAACTAATCTAATCCATCCCTTCTGCATCCCTCCTCCACCAATAATCCACAGCACAGAAAACATTGAAAATGATACCGAAGAAAACATAGTAGTCAATTTATCATCACTGAAACTCACCTCAGCCGACAAAAAACTGTTGAGCAAAGGCCTTTCATTCTGCCCGACCAAAAGAATTGACCAAATAAAACTGCTTAATGATTTTATCAACTTTGGAAGAAACCTCAAGTGGAAACACTACTGGAAAACACACACACCCAGCACTAACCAAAACATACATAACTCACTCAAAAAATTCAAGCAGCCCAGCAATAATGAACCCCCACCATTACCCTCTTGGCATCCGATCGAAATTTTTATGAAAACTATTCTTACTAAATTATCGGACCAAAACTATATAAATAATCTTCAGTCAACAAATCAAAACCTCACCCAAGAAGAAGAAAAATCTCTCAAAAAATTACGAACTAATGAAGAAATTATCATCCTACCCGCAGATAAGGGCTCCTCAACAGTAATTTTAAACATGAATGACTATGTTGCAGAAGGCATGCGACAACTGTCGAATCTCGAATTTTACTCACCAACACCAAGCGACCAATGCGATCAGGTCGTTGAAATCATCAATGATCTGCTCCAGACCACGGGCGCGAGCGAGGGATTATCAGAAACTGACAAAATTCTCATGCTGCCGGGCCATCCAAAAACACCCCAATTCTATATGCTCCCAAAAATACATAAGACAAACAACCCAGGCCGACCAATTGTGGCATCGCACGATGCACCAACGGAACGAATCTCAGCATTTGTAGATGACATCCTTCAACCATTAGTTAAAAATCTTCCATCTCACATAAAAGATTCCAACCATTTCCTAGAAATCATTCACTCCCTTCAACTGCCTCATCACGAACCACTCCTTCTTGTCACCATAGATGCGATTTCATTGTATACAAATATCCCACATGATGCTGGCCTTACCACTTTACGTATTCACTTAAATAACCGCCCTCCACCTCATCAACCATCCACAGACTTCATTGTTAAATTAGCAGAAATCATCCTCAAAAACAACTACTTCACCTTCCAAAACAAATACTATCACCAAATCAAAGGAACCGCAATGGGAACTAGAATGGCCCCCGGTTACGCAAACTTGTTTTTGGCATCCATAGAAAACAGTTTCCTTGAATCCGAACGCCTCAAACCTCTGGTCTGGAAAAGATTTATTGATGACATATTCATCATATGGCCACACGGATACGACTCACTGACAGACTTCATCACGAGACTCAACAACCATAGCACATTAAAATTCACTCATATCATTTCACCACACCAAATCACATTTCTGGACGTCGACCTCACCCTCAGCAACGAAAACAAAATCATTACATCTGTCCATTTCAAACCAACGAATAAATTACAATACTTACACTACAACAGCTGCCATCCCGCTCACATTAAACAATCCATCCCATATGCACTCTCGCTCCGTGGTCGTCGTATATGCAACACCGAAAAAACACTCAACTCCTTTCAAAACAAAATTCACACAGGACTACTAAAACGAAATTACCCAGACAACTTCCTACGAAAACACATTTACCACAGACCGAGATACCATAACAACAACACTAAACACAAAAACTACACAAACCAACTAAAACTTACCACCACATATTTCGATGGTAGTCATAAACTTAAAAGCCTCATCCAAGATAGTCTCCCCATCCTCAACCAAAACGATGAAACGAAAGATTTGCTACCACAGAACCCACCAATCTGCTACAGACAAAATGCTAACATAAAATCCATCCTAAACAAAACAAAAGCTATTCTACAAAACATCAACACCACAAGCACAGGCACAACACCATGTCGGCGGCCACGATGCAAAACCTGCTCTATCATCAACACAAACCCACTCATAAACACTCACCACACACAAAAACCTCTACATGCACAAAGAAACACAACATGCAAGACAAGCAACTGCATCTACCTCTTAGAATGCCGACATTGCCCGGCTTTCTATGTAGGTGAGACCAAAAACGCACTCCACATACGCATCAACCAACATCGCCACACATGTGACTCTATGAACAACAACACTCTACCAATACCAACCCACACACGCACTCACAATTCGCCTTTCAACCATTGTTTCACAGTTCGCATCATTAAGTCATTTCACCCGGCACTCACAGATATTCAGCTTCGCACGTGGGAATCCTCATTCATCTGGTCGCTTGGTGCCCACTTTGGACCAGGCCTTAACAAACAACACTAAAACACAAAAAAAAATAATAATAATTGTCTTTTATATTTAATGTCATATCTATTGTCAATCTATTGTCAAAGCAACTGATGCCGAGTCCAAAAGGACTCGAAATATATCTTGCCCATATTAATTACTGTGTATAATTTATAAAAAAACAACTATATATATCAATATTTATAAAGAAAAGCCGAATGGTAACATTATATTTTATTACTTAATTATAATTAAATAATTTATAGATGAATAAATAATGTTTTTAAGCCTTTTTTGACCTTTTATTGTTTTAGATATATTATAATGTATAAATGAAAAAGTATTTATTAGTTTCGAAATATATTTCGGCCAACTTGTGGCCGTCGTCAGTCGAATAATTAAATAAATGTTTATTTACCAAGTTTAAATAAACATTTATTTAATTATTCGACTGACGACGGCCACAAGTTGGTCGAAATATATTTCGAAACTAATAAATACTTTTTTATTTATATATTATAGTATATCTAAAATAGTATAATAGATAGTAAACAAACATACTTAGATGCCCTACATTATGATTACCAAACCAAACGAATCGCCGCGCCGCCGGTGACAAGTGATATAAGGTTGAATCGACCGCAGCCCTCCGTCCCTGCGGTCTGGGTTCTGGGTTCGTTGCCTGATCAACGCCCCTGACCCTACGTTAATACTTGTCTTTTATACCTACTAAAGTAATAAAAAACCGGCCAAGTGCGAGTCGGACTCACACACGAAGTGTTCTACGGATGGTACGCCATTATCTATAAAAACGAAAAAAACATGTCTGTTGCATATGAGCTCCCTTAAATATTTATTTGATTCTGTTTTTTAGTATTTGTTGTTATAGCGGCAACAGAAATACATAATCTGTGAAAATTTCAACTGTCTTACTATCACGGTTCATGAGATACAGCCTGATGACAGACGGACAGACAGATGGACAAACAGACGGATAGCGGAGTCTTAGTAATAGGGTCCCATTGGTTACCCTTTGGGTACGGAACCCTAAAAAGTCGTGTCTGTACAATGAATATTTTTGCGAAATTTTACATGAAATGGGTTATTACTTATTATTGTTGGGTAGTATTTAAACAAGCCAATATACATTGAAATTTAAGGTGTTACAAATACTGAATATACCTATAGGTATACTAAAAGACTGTGGGCGAACAAAAATGTTGAAAACGGCGCGGCGACTTAAAAGTACATATTTGAGTTGAGTTGAATGAATAATTCTCAGACGAACAATTTTCTATTTTAGTGAACATTTGAACTAGTAAACTAACACTTTTTGAATTTTGGTTAAATATTTTCGGTTTCCTACTTTAAATTCGCCCAGTATTTTTAGTCGCACACTTTGGTATTTATTCCGGACACTTGAAGCCGCTAATTATATTTTTATTCGCCTGATTAATAATTTCAAATTATTATTGTACCTACTGAGGCCAAAACTACGATTTTTCTGTGTCTGTCTGTCTGTATGTATGTTCCGATTTAACTCGAGAACCAGTCAAGGGATTTAGATGCTGTTTTATTTATTATCATTTTATTTATTTATTTATTCAACTTACATCTACCTTTACAGGACTAATCTAAGACGATAGTGTTGCTACTAACTTAAACATAATACAATTTATTATCAACAAAAAAACAAAAACACAAAATAAAAAATAAAAATACACAATAGAAAAGAATAGAAATCATCGTAGTGCCTCTGGTCAAAGCTGTTGATGAATAACGACTAACTTGAAAACGGGTCAAAAATTGACAAAACGCGGGCGGAGCCGAGGGCGAAAGGCTAGTTATTGTAATAAATTGTAGTTTTGACGTTAGGCCCGCGGCAGGATACTGTGCAAGTGTAAGCTCGCCTTCCGTACTGGCCGAACTGTAGAACGAAATCTATCCAAAAACTAGGTTAGAATAGGTATCCGCTCTATTGCCGTCCTTTCTGTTGCATGACATGTCTGTGAGAACTACATAGATAAGATTTTTAACTTGCATCACAGTATAAGGAAAAGGAAGCAGTATTATGTCTTCATAGAAACGGCCCGAAACGACGCGCTTCGAAATCTCGGGGGCTTCGGGGGGCGGCAGTCGCAGTTGTGCCTTAGTTACGTACGCTCGCTAAATCTTTGAGACGCTCCCGCGTAAATTTTTTACGTAAATTATGGCACGTAGCTATCATGCTAATTGTTCAGTGTACGGATGTTGCAATACACCTTTATCGCAACCAGGATTAACGTTTTTTAAATTACCAACTCAGACAGCAAGGTAAAACTATTCTAGTAAGCCTTAAAAGGATTGTAAGCTAAAATCTGCTACGCTCCGAACACACCTCTTTCATTTTATATATGTTGCATTTAAAATTTTAATCGGCTCAACTACTGAATAATATCTGGAAAATTCCTAAAAGTCTTGAAGAAATTGTAGACTACCATCAATTACGATCCTGACACACCTCTTTCGTATTTTTGTTACCTTTTAACGATTTATGCACTGAAATCAACCTTGACAAATTGTGGTGAAATGATTAAATCCTGACAAAAACGTAACGCAACAAACAGTCACTGTCCACGGGGCAGCCCTAGTGCGTGTTTGCGTATCGAGCGGCCGTAGGTATTTATTTCAAGGACACTCCCCAGTCATAATACTGCTTCCTTTTCCTTATACTGTGCTTACACGGTCACTGTATGCATCATTAGGAGTACAGTACTTACCGTGTTTAGTTTTTATATTCTCCCCAATTTTCGGGAGTTACATGTGCCATGGTCGCGAGATGACTGGCTGGAGCGGCACGGCGTTTTCCAAATTCAAAATTCGGGAAAATAAAAAACTAAACACGGTGAGCTCCATACTCGAAATAACGAATCAGCGGCCCTACCACGTAATTCTGATTTGTATCAACTTCAAGCAAATGCATGCGAAATTCAACGCGTGCAAAAGAGATGGCATGTTAGACGGGCGTCGTCGCACGCACGTCAAATTTCAATCTCAAGTTGATGTTGATGAAAATCAGAATTACGTGGTAGACCCGCAGAAAGAGTTTCTTGTAATCATGTTTACCTGGTAGCAGAACAAGTATCTAGGCAGTAAATGACTTTTATTATATAGGAAACATACAATGTTTTTGAAGTGAAAACTTCTTTAGTCGCGCTGATCACTTCTTTTGTGGGCACTGAACAAGACTGAGGCGTCACGCTCGGCTCGAATCGAGTAAGGGAGCGAGAGAGATATTGTATTTCGTATTATTAACCTTGCGCTGATGAAGTTTTCATTTCTGTCCGTTTTTTCTATCTATTCCCATATAGCTATCGAAATAAGGTAATTACAACGTCAAAAGCCTTAGACCATTAAACCAACTTATTATTTCAAGTCAAAAGCGGTTTTAAAAGTACCTACATTGTTTGAACGATGTTATAATATTACATTATAACACCGCAATTCTGCGCTATGATTGGCCAAATTTATTAAAACACCAGTAGAGAACCAATCACAAGCGATAACTGATCCTCTATAGAAAAAGGCCGTTTTGCATGAATCACATTATGATTCTGTTCTAATGCCGTCTCTTTTGCACGCGTGAAAAAACTCTGACTCTATCCTACTTTCAAATCATTTTATGATTCACCCAAGTCGGCCTTTATAGATCCCCTGTCTGTCTTATTTTTTTAAGCCACGCCCTCTTTACTCTCTCGCTTCTGATTGGTCTGAGGCGTCTGCAATTGGAGGCTTCGATGTCGATTGTTATTATGAGTGTTATAGTATCTGATGACGAGTGTTCTTTTTTTCAATTTTCGTGCAATTGTTTCTGATGATCGTAGATAAATATTGTGTGCAACTGGTCATAATTAGCATTGGAACTCTCGTGCAAACAACGTGCAACAACGTGTGTATTTTGCAAACAGCAAACGTGTCTCACTTTGTGTCACAGTTGCATAAAATACTATGTATTTTGATATCGGATTGATAGTTCTTTGAATAACAAGAAATTATGCTATTAAGTACTAAGCTATGCTATTACTTATTACTAAGCTTTAGGCTAAAAAATGTATTTTTATTTTGGTTACCTACTTTTTGTTGTTTTGTATGTTTCTGTAAATGTCCTATGCATATTATTATTATTAATTATTGTTAACTTTTAAATTGTACAGCGCATTGGATATATCTGTAATGCTGTGCAATATTTTTGATAAATAAATAAATAAACACATTCATGTATTTACGCTGCTTTAACTAATCATTTAATTTCGAAGCGCAAACTGCGATTCACCTTAGTTTAGATACCTACTATTTACCTAGGTATGTATTTACCAAGATAAATATTTGTGTAATAAAAGTACACTAATTTGTGTACCAAAGAAAATCATGGTTGTAATGAATGTTAACACATAAAATATATTTTGGTCCATAGTTGAAATAACAAACTAATTATGTAATGTAACAATGTTTACGACCGGATTTCTATCGAATTAACTTTATTTATGTACACTGTCAATAAATACAGTTATGTACGTTTTGCTTACAGATCTGCCAAAATAAACGAAAACTGGCATAAAACATCTATTTCAACCGTCGTCTCATATTCGTTATAAAATATTAATCATATGTTAAATGGCATGCATACAAAAAATTACATGGCAACATGGCAACTCTTTCACAAAATATTAAAAACACAATGGATAAACTGTAAATTGAATGAAAATATTATTGTAAAAGTGATGAAACGATGTAATAGTAGTTTATGCTACAAGGGCCAAAAGGAATAAATTACGAGGTCGATTTAAAACACGAGCGTAGCGAGTGTTTTAAACGTAACCGAGTAATTTATTGCTTTTACGCCCGTGTATCATACTACATTTTTCAATGCATAGTGTGAGGAAATGAAAACAAATATAATCTTGTGAACTTTAAATTATGATTGGCTCAAAAGGATTGTATCCAGAGCCGTTAAACAGTGGAAAAAAAAGTATAACATCTATGGTACACAGGAAAATCTGCAGGTTAGCCAACCATTGCAAACAAATTAAAAAAAATAATAATAACAAAGCCCTAGGGCAAAATAATCGACTTTCTGTCCGGTTTTGATGCATAAAAAGTGAGCCTTTACGAGCACATGCATTGAAATAAAATAAAAACGATTGGCTCAAAAGAACTTGCATCCAGAGCCGTAAAAACATTAAAAAAAACAAATTATATACCAAAAAGATGATTGTCACCTTCTCGTCACCTTAGAATATTCTAAGATTGTCACGAATCAATCGGAAATTACAGAGTCACAAACTTATCAGATCCAGTTGGTCAAACTAAAATGGCTCTTATATTCACTGTGTGACAGTCTTCGCTAACGGAAAGGATAATTTGTGGCTCTGTACCTTCCTCATTCTGAGGAAATTACTTTCAACATATTTCATGGGCATGTAAATTATGAAATCGAAAGTCTTTCACCAAAAAGTCAGAAATAAAATAGGTGCGATGACAAGCGAAACAAGGAGGTGCAAGTTAGGTTTACATGTAAATAAAGAGGAACGGAGCGAACCGGAGTGGAGTGAGGCAATCCCTGTAGTTTTAACTGAATTATAATATGCCTGGGCAGATCATGATATGCCCAATTCTACGATATACATAAAAAAAACATTGAAATGCGAGTAGAACGATTTTTTATGAACGTACCCAGAAGAGGAGGGGTAGACATAATAGTAGTTTATGCTACTAGGGCGAGAAGGAATAAATTACTAGGACGATTTAAAACACGAGCGTAGCGAGTGTTTTAAACGTAACCGAGTAATTTATTGCTTTTACGCCCGTGTATCATACTACGTTTTTCAATGCATAGTGTGAGGAAATAAAACAAATATAATTTTGTGAACTTTAAATTATAATTGGCTCAAAAGGACTGTATCCAGAACCGTTAAACAGTGGAAAAAAAAGTATAACATCTATGGTATACAGGAAAGGCAGGTTAGCCAACCATTGCAAACAAATAAAAAAAAAAAATCATTAAAGCCCTAGGGCAAAATAATCGACTTTCTGTTCGGTTTTGATGCATAAAAAGTGGGCCTTTACGAGCACATGCATTGAAAAATAAATTTTGTTGTAGTTTTTCAAAGATTTTTCCAAATAAATGCAAGAAAACAGATAGATAACTTCAATACTTGCATAATTAGATAGGAATTAGATGGTAATTGTTGGAAAAAAAAATCGTTATTTGTTATGTTTACAAAATTTTGAAGAATTTTGGACACTTGTTTTTTAGTAATAGTGTGTGTAAATAAATACCATTTTTGTATTGAATTTTAAGACGTAAAATATATGAGCCTGTGACTACACACCACTGACCTACTGATGGACGGACAACGGAGTCTTAACCCTTTGGACAGAAAACCATACATTATGCATTTGTCAGGTTACTTATGTCGGAAGTATGAGCGACAAATCAATGGTTCTGGCATAATAACAGCGTAGTTGTCTACTGGCTGCAAGATATGCAGAGGCAGGGCCTTTTTACCCAGCACTTCAAGTACTTAAAATATTTTTGTACTAGCTTTTGCCCGCGGCTCCGCCCGCGTTGATAAGTTTTCGTTTTCAGCTGATTAATGTTTTAGTACGTAGTTGACCTGACTCTGTTTAGGAGATATGAAGTGTTTTGGATTCTCATCATCTCTAATTTGATCCTCATGTAAAGTGTCTTTGGCCGAGCCGCTTTTCTGATCGACGCTATTTTTTTTCTCTGAATTAATACTCTGCTAATGTCTCTTTGGCGGTCTTTGATAACTGATATAATCCCGTAGTAGTATGTTTGGCAAGGCTGAAGGCAAAGCCGCGTCTCTGAACAACACTATTTCTTGTTCCCTTGGGAACTGATTTATGAGATAAAAAGTAGCTTATATCCTATTTCAGGTCTCGAACTACATTTGTGCAAAATTTCAGCCCAATCGGTTCAGTATTTACAGCGTAAAGGAGTAACAAACATCCATCCATACATCCATCCAAACTTTTGCATTTATAATATTAGTGGGATTATTTTGTTGATAAATAAATGAAAATAATATCTATCTATACTATGAAAGAAAAGATCAAAGGTTACCTACTGTAGCCTTGATATTCTGCTCTGAAAACTAAAATGTCTTGAGATCTTTTGAAAGCTCTTTCAAGCTATAAACCCACCGCATGCTCTTGAAACTTCGAGCGTATTCGAAGTGAAATCCGACGAAAATAGTTCAATTCCATATATCATGTCAAGTAGCTCATTCTACTAGAAACTTAATCCAATTGTGAATTAGGCGCAATTCACTGGGAAAACTGAGGATAATTCAGGATTAAACTGGAATTTCAACTTTAATAGGAATTTGAACTTTAACATCCAAAACTTTAGTGTACAATTTTGTTAACTGACTCTTCTTTTCAAGCCGTTATAGCATGGGCTTATAGGTATCATTTAAGTTCATTCAAGCTGCTTATGAAGTAGAATATTGGCACTACTTTGGAAAAAGCTGGTATCTTAATTTTTTAAAATTTGTCTGTAGTTGATACAAGTGAAAAAAAAAAGGAAATTTCCTTCGAGTAATTCTAAAGTAAATCCCGAGCTTAGCGAGCCTATTTTTTTTTCATGGGTTATGTACTCCTTTATACCATTGACTACGAAAAAATTAACAGAGAAAAATTTTTAAATTTGAGCAATCCGGTAGCCAGAAAATACGTTTAGCACATTTCTTTTTGTTTATTGTATATACACGCTTGTTCCAAATTAAAAATGTTTTTATTTGACTCAAAAGTGGATGTGGGCTTTTGAATTATTTTAAGAAGAATAAATAAAGAAAATACAGACTTAGTTGTTCGTGCCTTTGGATCTTGAAAAAAAAAAGGTAAGACATGGCTGTATCGTCAACAGGTACCTTTGCCTATCCCAGAAAGGTATGAACTAATTAAAATTTAAGTTTTTGCACTCGGTGAGAAATATACCGTGTTACTGCAAAACGGTGTTTACCTTTAGACAGTGTTTAAATCTGTTGTTGTCGCCTTTTCTTTCATATTGTAAAAGAGTGACAGCAACAGATTTAAACACTGTCTAAAGTTAAACACCGTTTTGTAGTTACACCGATAGAGTTTTATTTACTGTTATCGTATCGGTTAACCAATAACCCCTTTTTGAGTGACAGTAGCAAAAAATTATTATCGCATTCTAATTTATTTAGATGTGTTTATACCTACTTTAATGCATAAGAATCAACACTTGTTTCACTACGTACATAAAGCCCTTATCTTATGTGTAATCGGGGCCCAGTATGAAATATGCGAACATTATGCAGGGTTCATCCCCAACTGGCCTGGGGTTTGTCCTATAGCTCGTCATATTACAAATTTGTTACGTGATTCAAAGTTCCCATTCCAAGGGCTTCACGGACAATATTCTGGCTCTACTCCATGCCGGAACTATGTAAAGTTATGCTAATTGTGGCATCAAGGAAGTTAATAGAAATACAAGACTTTCTGCTTAAGGCCCTGCCATTCCAAAATGAGCATTTTGTTTAATTAATATTGTCAGTTCAATATCTCATTCAAATACAAGTTAAATATATGTTACAATAGAGGATATACTCTAAACATAAGTTGATCTAAAAACGTAATTGAGTAAACTTCACTAGATAGAAAAAAATCACAAAGTAAGCTCGTCAAATTGCGAATAAATGTGTTTATAGCAAAGGTGTTCAACGGAGAGAATTAAAACTTTTCCTGAATTTTCTTTACAGATAACTAAAGACACTTATCGACCTATTTTTATTTATTTCTTAATACTTTTTCAGAAATTCCAGAAAAACCTCGCAAATTCACCGATTATGCGTGCTCGCAGCGCACGAAGCGAGCGTTCTAGTGTAGACTTTCTGACAATATCATTGAGTTCAAAATTACTTAATACGATTATTGTGATGGATGCGTAGGGCCTTAATACCGGCGTGTATGATTTTAAGATTGTACATGCAATGTTTCAAACAAAATAGCAGGCTGTATTTTAAAGAACAGCCTTTTGCCTGCGGTTCCGCTCACGCTGAACAGAATTTTTACTCTTGGCCGCTTTTTCTTCGATTTGTTTTACAAATTGGTTACTGCTGTAAATTGTTCACAGCGATGTTATACGCACACTGAAACTTTTCCAAAGTAACCCGAAGTGTAACAGCGACAACCGCATCAAAAAGTGTAATTTCTATGTTATGATGACTTATATGACTAACTCTAGACTTACTATATGACTAACTTTAGAACGCCCGCGCGCTCTACACGACCTAAGGCTTTATTCTCAGTTCCTGCTTCACGCAGTAACGCAGGCTGTCGAGCCCCCCTTCGAAGAATCTGCAACTCCTACAATAAACAACTCCTTACCGTAGAAATATTTAACACTAACAAAATCAAATTTAAAAAAGATGTTAGACAATTCTAGATACTAAAAAACTAATATAAGAAATCGTAAATAAATATAAGATCAAATAAATAGGCATGTGTATGCGTGAACGATGGTATGTGAGATTGCATGTGTGTGATTGTGTGTATGAATGCTAGGTTTAGTTATAAATCTGTACTTACCGGTTATAAATTGCTTTGTAAACTTTACCTCATTATTTTATTTTAAATATATTATTTTATTCAGAAATTTCACCAATTAGTTTCTACAAAGATTTGAGGAAAGCGTAGAGGAAATTAATTTTATTAACCTTAACTTATACTTTAATATGTGTCTATGTGTAATTTACTTCTGTGTCTTTTCCATGAAATAAATAAATAAATAAATAAACTCTCAGTTCCACAGTTGAGGATTTCACAACCCCTGATTCTTACTTTCGCTTTAACTAGATTGAACTTCGTATGGAATAATTCCCATAGCTTAATTTCTAAAAGATTTATTTTTAATTTATTTTCAGGGAATATACGTCATTTCAGTCACTTGAGAATTTTAGACATTATACTGATTGTGATGTGTGATTGCTTATAAAAAACCGCCCAAGTGCGAGTCAGACTCGCATACCTAGGATTCCGTATTGTGGATGATAAATTTAATTTTGTAATTTTTTTTTCGTGAATTTCTCAACCGCTTTATTTTCCCTGTAATCTTTACGTAAACACATATTACCATGATTTTTTTCATATTTTTTGGTCCACCAGTTTTGGAGATAAGGGGGGGGGGGGAGCATACATATTTTTGGGGTTTTTTAAAGATTTCTTGAAACTAGTGTAACTGAATATATTAAAAGTATATATTTTTACAATCAGCTTTTTAATACCTACAATTTGATTCCCATATTGTATTTTTATAAAATATTTTTTTATTTATTTTACTTCTTTTTTACATTTCTCATTAGTGCTGAATTTTTTTAATCGCTATAGTTTTCCTATAACTGGCGAGTTATGATCTATAATTGTCATTTTTTTCATATTTTTCGGTCTACCAGTTTCGGAGATAAGGGGGGGGGGGACATACATATATATTTTTTTAAGATTTCTCGAAACCATTGTCAGTAAATATATTAAAACTATATATTTTTAGAATCAGCTTTTTAATATCTACAATTTGATACCCATATTGTATTTTTAGGATAATATTTTTTATTTTTCTAACTTTTTTTGTGGAAATATTTCAAATTTTTCATACTTTTTTTTACACCGTGATATGTGGGCAAATTAATTCTATTTTTATTTATTTATTAAATCTATGTCTTTATTTTTAACAGTGCTAAAGTTATGAGGCTATGTCATACGGACGGACGGACAACGGAGTCTCACCACATAGGTTCCTTTTGTACCTTTTAGATGCTACGGAACCCTAAAAACCACCAAGCTAGCTGTGAAACTATAATCCGTTAACTGGTTCTCAACAGGTGGGTAACAACCAAACAGACGGACAGATGTTGCATATGTATAGACAAAATAAGAAGTTTAGATCCAGTGATCTGAGTAAAAAAGAAACTGTAACTTTTTTCCCAATAACAGGGTTTTAAACTAAAGTTCAACAACGTTCATCGTAGACATAGAGCTCGCTCCAACAAATCGTAGAGCAAAGAGCCCGCTCCAACAAATAACTAGCATCGATCGTATCAACAAACTTTCAGAGTAACTGCACGTGCTTGACGGAAATTCTGTTACATACATGCGAAAAACTGCAAAGGTGGATGTTAGGTGATGTTTTACAAGGTACTTAATATATGAATATTTTCAATAAAAACAAACCTAGTGTGCATTCCTTATATTTTGTGAATATTTACACGTTTCACACGATATACATACAAGGTGAATTTGTGAACATCGTCCAAATTCATATTCGAGCCTTGGTAAGTGATCAGCATCATGACGTAATAGGTAATAACGACTTTTGAAAAATTCATATAATGAAATTTCACAAAAATTCTTATTGATTTATGATGCTGATCACTTACCAAGCCTCTAGTATGAATTTTGGACGATGATCAAAAAGTCACTTTGTATATGTAACTGAAGCTGTCCAAATACATGGACAAACAAGGTGAATCAATCAATCAATCAAAACATCGTGAATACGTATCTTAGGTACGTTGGGTACCTACGTAGGTTTCCATGTTTTTAAGATGCCTAATTGCGCTTCCCTGACCTAAATTAGCAACTTCATGTGTTTCGGTACAAATATCGACGGAAATTACATTGAAATAACGTTCATATTAGCGCGCACTGCCAAGGCTGTTATGATATGACGATCTCTGCGTCTCCGGACAACGCAAAATATAATACTTTTCACATGGACGTGGTAATCTTTCGCAAATTTTTATTTGTGCAATATATACTCAATATATATGCAATATAATACTCTTACAAGGTAGTCTCTTATTCATTTAATACTTTTATTCTAAATATTTCTTATTTATTATAACACATTTATTTATATATTATAGTCTATTGACACATGTTTTGATATATATGTATGTATTATGTATATATATTTATATTTACATATACATAGATACATAATATGTTGTGTGCTCATGATTTTGTTAAGCGATGAAACCTAAATCTCTAGATTAAGTCACCCGTGTATGTTTTTGTTTAATTATTATTGTTAACTGTATTTACGGTGGATTTCTGTCACTGGCGATATTTACTGTACTCCTTTTTTCTGTATTATCATTAAAACTGTATGTACTGTTGAAGTCCCAAATAAAATAAAATAAAAATAAATAAATTTTAGTTATTTAATTATCTAACCAATAGTGTATCGGTTAAAAATAAATAATCTCAGTTTTTGGTGTTTCATTATCGGTAATTATTTGTAACTTCAGTCATTCTTCAAAGCAGATATCTTATGGTGTTTGTAAGGTAGAAAATAATTGATTTTTGGAATTTCACGGTGAAATATTGGAGATAGAATGTTAGCTGGGGGAGTGTGTTCATGTCGGATTGGTTGTAGATCTGATGTAGGTCTGTGACACTAACTGTGGTACTCTGCTGTCGTTATTAAACAATGATCTTCCAGCCCTAGATTATGCGACAGCGCGCCAAAAGTGGCCCCGTACAAACCCACTCAATACAGTTGAGGAGTGGGATTTTCGTTCAGACAGCGCGTGACCCCGCGTGACACAACACGCTAAATTGTTGCCTAATAAAGTGTAAAAACGACACCATAACGCAGCAAAAAAGAGATGGCATCTCATATTTTTGGTGATTATTCAGTATTTACTACCTTTTATTACATCAAAGTTGTAGAAATATGCTTAAATATAATAAATAATACTAAAATCGTAAATATTTCGGTGTTTTAACGGAAAAAAATTGAACAGCCATTCGCTTTGTTGTTATCTCTTACATACGCATCACAATTCATGTACGTTAAAGTAGGAAAGTAGACAAGCAACAAGAACATAGTACAAAAAGTTTTAATGGAGTCGCCTTTTATAAATATTTCTTTTTATTCTTTGATTTATTTTTAAATATCATTTAATACAGATATAAGCAGTTAATTTATATTTCTCAAAAATAAATTCAAATGTTATCATTTCACACAATAAAGTTAGACAAGCTAGTAAGTATTTCATCCTGGAGAGCTATTTCAAGTTTCCAGTAAGTATTTCTTGTCTAGTAAATTAGTATGAAATTCATATGTTTACTTTGAAAACCATCCGATACCATGACGTTAGGGATGTGCTTCGACATTCTTTGAATTTGGCATAGTTAAGTCCCTGACACTAGGGATGGGCCTTGTTATTTTTGAATTCGAAATAATGATGTCCCCGAGTTTGTAGTGATGCCCATGACATGATGTGGTGCTTTGCATTCTTTGACTTTGAAATAGTGATGTCTCTGACACAAGAGATGTACCTGTCATTAGGGATGTGCCATTCATAGTGATGTTCCTGGCACTAAGGATGTACCCGACACTAGGGATGTGCCTGAAATTGCGGTTGTTCCTGACAGTAGGGATGTCCCTGGCAGTTCTGACACTAGGACCATCACACTAGGTATGTGCCAAAAAATATCGGCCAAAATGTTTTTCGCCAAAATATTCTTTCGGGCATATCTTCGGAACGAAAGGATTGTAGACCCTTAAGGTTGGAGTACAATGTGTAAAGAAAATTTTTTTTATATCAAAACTTCAACGCCCCATATCTCCTAAACGGCTGAAGCTAGACCCATGTTCATGGTAATTTAAGAAAAGGTATTAACGAGATTTATACACAAAATATTCAAAAAAACGAAAATAGATTTTTTTTTTGGAAAAATGTTGGTTGACCATACATACCTCATTAATGGTTGGTGGTAAAGACTCCGGGTTTAAAGTATAATGAATGGTTTAAAAATTGATGCCCACACCAAAGATCAGTTTAATCATGTGTATGATTTGACTAAGGCTGTAATTGAAAAGTTTGTTGATGTCCGTCTCGTCTACATTACATATGCAAAAAAGATAATGTTGAAAAAAAGTACACTTCAAAAAGACAAGTATATAATAAGTTAAATTTGTGCCAAGGCACTTAATTATCTAATAAATAAGTTTTTGTGTCAAAATTTCGGTTTTATTTCTTTTGATGACGTAAGAATCACAATACATGTTAAATATTTTTTATGAAATGTAAATTTCACAGTAGTACAAAATAAACAATGCTTCTCGGTAATATTAGCAATTCTTTGTAAATACGTTTACAAGATATTGCATTGATTTAGAACCAATGCAATATCTTTTTAGGTAGCTTTTTATACTTACAACCGAATATTGCCGAAGTGCATTATTTATTTCGTTCTACTGTATGTTGTTTTACAGTACGTAAACTTTTCTGAAAAAACCACTAATTGACATTGAAAACTGTATAGAAATCCATCCAGTGGTTATTCTTCCCGAATGATGTATCTAATAATATTTCATAACATTTGTGTGATATATCAAGCTCCTATCTATTCCAATATTTTAGTTTATTTTATATTAATGAGTTACTTTTGCAGCGCCCTCTAGTGACAAGTACAAATGAAAAAACCTGCTTCGATCCAGGGTAGACAAACTCTGGTTATATTAAACAAATATATTATATATCCACATATAAAAGCTACATGCATTCATATTACATACAAACAATCATACATACATAAATATATACAAACCTATATTTATTTATGTATGATTGTTTGTATGTAGTACATACGTACCTTAAATATAAATAATAAATTACGTCTTCTTTGTTCCGTCATCATCGTCATCAGTGGATAAAATAAACGAAGCGCGACTCCATTCCTTTTATAGTCCTAAAACTAACTTTGCCTGTTTCAACAATAATACGGCGTAAATCGACAATATGATGCAATCCGTTTTCTACCTTAATGCATTAGCATAAAGGTGAAAGATATAAAAATAATTAACATTGAGCTCTATATTCGCTGGCTGGTCGATATGGTTTTACGACTTTTTGTGAGCTACGGAAGCAAAATAGAATTTCTGCTCACATCGATCGTGGAAAACAAATCTTATGCTAGAGCGGACAAGGTCTATTAACGAAACATCCTTACTTGGCTTTTATGTTATTATTGTTTTGTTTCGATGTATAGATGTAACCACAAACTTGGGCCATGATTTTCAACTGTCTATATATGGAGTAAGATATCTAGGGCTGGAAGATCATTGTTATTAAATTATAAAAACAGAAACATTGAAAAAGAACAGCAAAGCTTTTTAATCGGTTTTCATAGTGAATATAATGTACGAATTATGGTTAGTAATTAGGAAACCCCAAGAAGTTTTAGCTCTCTTCTTACATTTAAGATTTTTGCCAAACTTTCAGACTTTACAACGTGTATTCAATACAAAAAAGCTCTAAGAACTGTGGAACCACCAATAACAAACTTTTAAACTCAATATCACTGTTAAAGTGTTCACAAACATTCTTGTTAAATGAAAACTTTTGCTTCAGAAGTTACAGTGAATAGCGTAAAGTTCACAGCTTGATGTTAAACTGAAGCTTGCGTTACACTTTGGAGTTTTCACTTCATAAGTATGTTTTTTTTTTAGTAAATAAATATTAAATGTTGACTTTTTTGTCCTTTTAAATAATTAAACAACAAACAATCTTTGACGTTTCTAATCTGATATGAAAATGGGCTAACTAAAAATAAAAACAAAAAAGAAAACTTATTTTTTGTCAATTTTGACCCCTTTTTGGATGTGCACTCTTACGAGAGACACTGTATTACAATGGGTTAATAAAATGCCTAACACATGTAAATAAAATTTTAGCGAGATATATTTCGGGCCATTCGGGCCCGGCAACAGTCAATTTTTTTCATAGGATACGAATTTTAAGAATAAACAATAACTGACTGTATACAAAACATATTTTATGTGAACTACTGAAATGACCACAGACATTTGTGAAAATGACCAGAACTGTCACTGGGCAAGGTGATTTGTCAAAGATGAAAGTTATAGCTTCCTTTGCATCTGACAGGTGTGTGACAGGTGTGTGACAGGTCAGGTCTTTTGTCACTCTCCTAGTTTACATTGGTGCTTTGCCAGACATTTTTCTAAGAAATGGTTAAGACCCGTTTAGCAGCCGGATTGTGAAAAACCCCTTTTTCTAATTAATCGAAACAGAACACTCATATTCAAAATTTACTAAATTGTTCTTCAACAAAACCTTATTAAAAGTACCTTAGTTTTGTGTACATTTATAAAATTGTTAAAATTTTAAACTTCAAAATTCTAAATTTACGGAAAAAAATGGGAACTTTGCGATGACTGTTTACACAAAACACATCCATAGGTAATAAGGTTTCGTTGAGGAATTATTGAGTAAATTTTGAATATAAGTGTTCTGTTACGAGTAATTAGAAAAAGGCGGGTTTTTCACAATCCGGCTTGGAAACTTAATATTGTTGCATGTTTTAAATATATAAGTATACAGGTGGTTATTGTTCCAAATCCATCCATCCATCAGCCTAGTTCGTCCACTGCTGGACATAAGCCTTTCCAGGACTTTGCCACTCCCGGTGTTCATCCTGGAAGAATTGCCCATACTCACACACTCTGGGCAGGCGGGTTGGTGAGCGCGGTGCCGGAACCCTCGCACCAGTGACGCCGCTGTCCGTCACCAGTCTGTTCCAAATAAGGCCCGGCTATTAGGGATGGATATTATATACGTCCAGCAGTGGACGAACTAGGCTGATGGATGGATGGATATCACTTTGTATTCAAATTACTTTTAATAAGGACAAAAAATCTGAATTATGTTCATTGGTGATAAGAAGGGTTGGAGTCACCTTTGCAAAAATGAATGTATTATTTCAGGAATAAAGTAAGAAATAAAACATTTGGTTTACAGTCTTAAAAAATGTAATATAAAATAAAAACTTCTTAATGCTTTATCAGGTTACGAATGCTCCGGATTTTTCCTAGTTTGGAGGGCGTCCGGGAAACGTCCGGACGGGGTTTTGCATTTTGGTTTAAAATTTTCGCAGAAAAGCAGATATTCAGCTTCTTTGATAGAAAATTTATAAATGTATTGTTCCTAGATTTTTTTAGAAGTGAGAAAACCTCAGAATTTTATGTTTAGTTATTTAAAGTTAATTTTGTTACCAAAATGAAGAGAAAGCATGTTTAGTTTACTTCTTAGTTAGATTTGTTTTTATTTGATGAGAAAAATATACTGTTTAATATTTAAATTATTTTATACTTATTTCATTTCATTTGTGAAGAAAAAAAGAAAAGACGGCTTTCCGGGTTTTACACTCAAAAGGGGTTTTTGAGCTCCCTGTCCTAGTTCATAGGTTTTACAGATAGCAACCCTACCTGCATGTCAAAGCACTGCTGCTGATAATGACCTGTGATATGCAAAATGTCTGTGAAAACCCATGTAATGTACGATCCATAAACACGTGTATACCATATATGTTGCTTAACCGAACTTGACGTGTAATAACCTAGGCCATCTTAAACTATGCTGGGGCCCTTGGGCACACACAAATTTGGGGCCCTTTTAGAAAGTAACCAAACCGGTGTTGCACGAAAATCAACGCTTTACGATTTCATTTTTCAACCGTAAAAACTACTAAGTTTTGAGCTGAAGTTTTTTTTTTGTGAAAAAGTGTAATGTGCCAAACAAAAATGTTTTGAGAATATATGAGAGAGAAATTGTCGGTCCTTTGGGGCCCTCTGAGGATGGGGGCCCTGAGCACGGGCCCCGTGTACCCTTATTACAGTATTGGTAATAACTACGTAACTGTGTTGTGGGTTGAACCAAAGCGTTCCTGTGTTTACAAATAAAACTTTATAATTAACCACGATCAATGCAGCCCAACTCCAAGTATAATACTCGTATTTAGGGCACGAGGGCTCCAATGAGAGATGTTTGAAACACGTGCGCTGCACTTACTGCGCAGTTTTTATTATGATTTTATTCTATAAAAGAACATACTTACTCGTCGCGTCGGATATGAGATTTTCGTTTCGCCCTATTTAGAATAGGGACCTAAATGGTTCTGTTGTGAAATGAAAACCTTTATTACGCAGTGTGATTTTAGAAGTGAATATCTCACGACATCGACACTGACAGCGGGTCAGTTGGTTGTAGTAGTCCGTCAATGATATAAGAAGAAAGTTTAGATAGGTTATAGGCGATTCGCGAATGGCACGTTAAAACTTTGCTAATTTGCCAACCTGAAATCAGTATCGCGTCGGACTCAGCGCACGACGGACGTCGCACTGGACGATGCACAGCAATATATAGGTCTTGTCTCTTTTTCGCTCGCAATAATTATGACTTCCACGTGTTAATGTGACATTGCAATACTACGTAATTTACTGAAGTCATTTATGTTGTGTGCCGTTTTAGAAGTTCGAATCTAGTGTAGGTAGCCTATCTACACTTCTAATATCGTTGATTGACTTTATATTTAGTAGTTTTTTTTTATTAGAGCTATCAAATACGTTGACAGAACCCACACATAATCATTGTAAAAATGATACTTGACATGCTTTTACACAAAAGAGGTGTTTTTTATGGAATAAATTTATTTCATTTCACACTTCACGGAAGTTTATTGTGTGTTTATTGTTTATTTCTAACTATAGCATAAACTTTTTAAGGTTATACATAAACTTTTTATGTTCGTCTTTTAAACTATTGTGACACTAAAAAATACCAGTCAAGTGCGAGTGGACTTTTGCCTGGAGCGTTCCGTACCATTGAAAGTGAGAAGACTTGAATAATTAGAACTATAATTACAAAATGAAATAAAGCTGCAAAATTAAGTTAGTCAAGTATTTTCCCCTGTAGAATTGGAAATTAATGATTTTTCAGATTTATTCGTTGACTTGTGACAGAAAACTTCCATACGTGCCTCAAAATTGTAGGTCATAGGTTTAGGTTTCCTATAGGATTTAAATACTTGTGAAAGGTCGTATCTTTTTATTGCAGTAAACTAGAAACTTGAACTTTAGGCAACTGGTAAGACTCGGTAAGTTCAGGACCAAGGTTCAATGACCCTTTTTTTTTTAAAAACGCAAAATAATATTTTGGCTTCCTGTACTAATTCCCATAGATTAATTTCTAAAAGTTTTTTTCTTTACAGAGAATATACGCCGTTTTAGGACATAGTTTTAATTATTTTCGTATATAAATTAACCATTATCTATTTGTGATTTTTTATGGAATTGTCCGATATGACGTTACTTGAGAATTTTAGACCTTATACTGATTGTGTTGTGTGATTGTTTAAAAAAAGTGGCCTGTCTCTTTCTATCTACTCATCTGTCATCCAGCTTTCAAATTAGTCTGAAGCAAATCATTATAAATTTATCTTGATAGCAAAGGACACATTTCTAAACAGCCATTTCTCAAGTGACGTCACACGAAGGCAAAATGGAAGTTACAGCTTTTTTGTAAAAATATTCATCATCCTGAGGTTTTTTAGACCACAAGTTCTAAAATACGGCTCATTAAACCTAAATCTCGAAATGGTTTTCGAATTAACACACCTTTACATAATTTAATCTAAGCGAATTGACTCAGAGTTGTTTGTAAATTATCCTATAGAGGTTCCGGCATCTCAAGTGGCTTTTCCGGTCTAACGTCCACGATCTTGCCTTATTCGGTTATATCAACAAAAGTCACCTTATAAAATTAAATTAAGAGGATAGGTTCCGCTTGCATACTACCCTGTTACTCCATGCGGAAAGAACCGCAGTGCGAGAGGGACGGAATCTGGAAAAAAGTCAAAATTACAACTTTTTTCACTAATTTTATTATTATTAAAAAAACAAAGTTGCTATAAAATATCTGTCCTGTTAAGAGTTTAATAAAGTTTATACAGAGTTTAATCCATAAATAATATGAACGGGTTTTTACTTAAATGAACTTAAACCTTGACATGAAAACTTTTTTTAGAGCCATCTTTGGCATTTTATTTCTCAATATTGAAATGACTTTTGAGGATTCTGTTTCGATATAAGTGTGTATTATATTCCCGATAGAAATACATTGTTTTTCTTTTTTATGTAGTATTGCTAGATTCTTCAAACCAGGAAGAATGAATTATGGTTCTGCGGAAACTATCCTCTTAAATACGTTTAAATGATAAAAAACTCAAGATATATTTCGGGTCTGATCTGGAATCAGTTGAACATTATAAATTATAATTTATATAATAGAGGTATAACTCGTGCAGACACTACTAAATATTAAGGGTCTCTTACATTGGCTGCGCAACCCTAAAATGTAATGAAAATATGAAATGTTTGCATCAGCAGCTCGCACGTCCTCATTTTATTTATGGAAGCAATTTCAAAAGGAAAATATACTTACGTTATTCTTATTAAAAGCTTTCTTATTAATTTTTGAATTTTCTGGTTCTTGATTCCCAATTAACGTAACTAAAATATTAAATCAAAGCCTTTATGGTTCGAGTACTCGATTACTAATCCGGAGGTCGTGGGTTCAAATCCCGTAGGGACACATTTGTGTTTGGTCTACGGGCTTCGGTTCAAGTAAGTACAAAGTACGGCGATAGCGCTCACCACCACCCATCACGTTGGAACGTAATAATCGTCGGAGAAAAGTGGGTGTGCGAGTGTTAGCTGGAGATACTTACAAAAAACTATCCTCATATAACAATAACTATAGGTATAGAATTCGCATCTGGGAATCCATCCATCCATCAGCCTAGTTCGTCCACTGCTGGACATAAGCCTTTGCCACTCCCGGCGGTGATCCTGGAAAAATTGCCCATACTCACACACGCTGGGCAGGCGGGTTGGTGAGCGCGGTGCCGGAACCCTCGCACCAGTGACGCCGCTGCCCGTCACCAGTCTGTTCCATATAAGGCCCGGCTATTAGGGATGGATATACCATCCATCGGTCTCAGGCATGGTAGGCCTCCTGGTTTTTGCCTGTGAGCTGTCGTCTTACTCTCCCCCGAATTACTTCATGGGGGTCTCCGAGTAAGATGGTGGTACCTCCACAGTCGAGCCCGGCATCAGCTCTACCACCTTGGGAATATATCTGCAAATATGTTAAAAGAACTACCGAGTCAAATTATAAGTCAACTGAGTCGTAATCCACACAAAATAAAAACTATTTTTCAATGCATGTGCTCGTAAAGGCCCACTTTTTATGCATCAAAACCGAACAGAAAGTCGATTATTTTGCCCTAGGGCTTTATTATTATTATTTTTTTAAATTCATTTGCAATGGTTGGCTAACCTGCAGCCTTTCCTGTGTACCATAGATGTTATACTTTTTTTTTCCACTGTTTAACGGCTCTGGATACAATCCTTTTGAGCCAATCATAATTTAAAGTTCACAAGATTGTATTTGTTTTCATTTCCTCACACTATGCATTGAAAAACGTAGTATGATACACGGGCGTAAAAGCAATAAATTACTCGGTTACGTTTAAAACACTCGCTACGCTTGTATTTTAAATCGTCCTCGTAATTTATTCCTTTGCGCCCTTGTAGCATAAATTACTATTATAGTCTATCTTAATATTAACGTAGCTGTTATTAAATAAGTATAATTTACACAAAACCTCTTTTAGTTTCCGTCAGTTGTGTCAGTTTCAAAATTCTAAAATTATCTTGTTTTAAATCAATAAACGCATAATGAAAAATTAGCTATATCAAACAAACAAAAAGAAAATTCTTTTATATTATGGTAGTCAGTGGCGTGCACAGAACTTTTTTCCGGAAAAGCAATCAGAAGGTCAAGTACGACAATAAAAAAAATATGAAAAAATTTAAATAACACTTTAAAAAAAAAGTTTGTATGAAAATGTTCACTCTAGGAAAGGCAGTGCCTACCCTGGCGTCATACAAACTTTTTTTTTTCAAAGTGTTATTAAAAATTTTGGTAGTGTGTGTAAAAATAAAGGAAAGAAGTTTTCCAGTATAAAGTATATTCTAAAATCCCCACAAAGTATGGTAATCCTACTTGAAAATCCGCTTAGTATCGAAGTTCCGGCTTTCTTGTTGGCAGAGGTCCAACTTGTGTGACTGTATTTGTGTGTATCACTCATAGTCTAAGAGCTAGCGACCAAATCGGTCATGTGGCTTCAGCTGTATTTGTTTTAATTAACGCTGGCAACCCCTTCCCACCACCCGATCGATTTAAATTTTTTTTTGGCTGCACAGGGAGTACAGAGCAAATGTTTGAAAAAAAAATTAAAGTCTCAGCGACATTTTTTTTTATTTTTTTCCCCACCCGCACCCACCGCCCGTGGCCTGCCAGCACGAAGATTATCGGAAAAGGTTGTTCAGGGAAGTAGCTAACGGAGTTTCAATACAGCTGAAGCCACATGACCGATTTGGTCGCTAGCTCTCCGTCTATCACAGCCACATACATTCAATGTTTCACTGTACTAGATTCATATACATGCTTTTCTTCTTGGAAATAATAGATCTTTACATATGAAATTGCCGAAATTTTCTTACAGGTTCATGAGTTCATAATTCCTGTAATTCAATAGCTATTTCAATTAAATGTTAATTGTTTGAAAGGTGATTTCAAGGTACGTTTATCTACGTATTAAATTTTGTTTTTATTTTTAGTTTGATTATAAAAAATAAATCTTCAAAATAGTTCGTCCTAAATGCCATCCATTTCCATGATAAGATTCGTAATAATTTTTTACAGCTGACACATTTCAAAAATTTAATTAATGTTGCTGTTAGCTTAATGTTGTCTCATTCATACACAAAAGATACAACATAATTAAGATTATAATATTATTAATTAAAACTCGCGTGAGCTGACATACTAAATAAATTACAAACGGCTTGAACACTCACGGTTGAAACGGTTGGCATATAGTCAACAACAATCACACGTGAGTGTTCAAGCCGTTTGTAATGATAATATAATAATAATTAGGATTTGTCAGTTCTAAAATAAATGCAAAAATGTTATACTTACTGAAAATTGAGTTTCATTGAAATTCTCTATAGAAAACGGCAATTTCATATGTAAACCTAATATTCGGGTATCTTCGGCAAACTTCGTTGAATCGCACATTTGTTGTTCAGAAGTAATTAATCACGTCATATCAAACTGTGAACTGTGACTGGTATTTAAGTCACAGTACACACTCGGGAACAACTGTGACATGCCAAACTTTAGCTCAATAGGTCTAGCCGTTATTGAGTTACACCGCGGACGTACAGGCACCGAAATTTCGCTAAAGGTTTTCATTTTTGAAGAAACAGTGAACAGTGAGCACTCGTATCCGTACCTCCGTACCCCTATTATAAATGCGAAAGTGTGTTTGTTTGTTTGTCCTTCTTTCACGCAGCAACGGAGCAACGGACTGATGTGATTTTTTATTTTATTTAAATGGTACAGTAACAAATTACAAACAAAACATTCACATAACACTTTGACAATCAAATAACAAGTAATGTTCATAATTAGATAATAACCGTACACAACATTGGAAATAACAGATATAACAATTGACAATTAAGAACACAAAGAGCATGAATAAAATTACTATAAAAAGACTAGGAAGATATACATAAATATATAATATAACTAAATATATATATAATTATATAACTTTTAACATTTACAAAACAAACAAGCTTAGTCTGATAACAAAAATAATTTATGTTTAAAGCAGCCAGGACTTTTTGCAGGACTTTTTGATTTTTTGCACAGAGATTTTGATTTTTTACTTTTTATTCCGGAAAAATGCAAACGAAATCAGCGCGGGCGAAGCCACGGGCAAAAACTAGTACATATATGTATATAAATAACATATAAAATAAATAGGTTTACGCTTAACTGACCCAGCAAATTGGAGTCATTCTGCAGATGGACAAATAAACCAGAAATTACAGTTTTCCGTTATTTATTGAACCCTATTAAATCCAAAACGTAACCAGTCTCTGGTTTCTTAAAACACTAACAACTGCAAGATAATAAAGACAAGTTTAACCCGCTTTTTCTCTGCCAAACTCGTTACATCGGCACACAACAAGAGTTTTAAAATAATTGCAGTGAAACAAAACGGGCAAAAATAGCAGAAAAAGTTTTCTTGAGCCAAAAACTGCAGGAAATGAGTGCCCGCTGGCGTCATGTCGTCGGATGGATCGCATTCGTTCAACGATCTCCAAAAATACTACTGTAATACCGAGTGGAAGAAGACAATGAAGCAGATTCTGAAGATTTTAATTTTAGTTCAAAGCTCCGTACCATGCTAAATGGGCATTTTATTTACTGGCAATTTAATAATAAAATATTGGCAAAATAGGACATACAGTACTTAAGATATTTGTAGATCTGGGGCTCTACCGCGTAATTCTCATTTGTATCAACTTCAAGCTAATGCATGCGAAATTCAACGCGTGCAAAAGAGATGGCATGTTAGGCGGACGTCGTCGCACGCACGACAAATTTCAATCTCAAGTTGATGTTGATGAAAATGAAAATTACGCGGTAGACCCGCTGAAAAGGTGATTTAATTAACCTCGCCCGATAGAAAAAAATCGCAACATCAACACTGCATTAGAACGTAGCTGGGTCTCCGGATAGGGCAAAATAGGAAAAAATTATACTTTTCACATGGACGCGATGGACTGAAAAAAGGTTCCATAAATAATTTTTCTAAGCAATATTTTGCTTGTATTTTAATGCAAGAACCATACAGATACTATTTCAAATAAAAGAACAAGTTTTTCGTCTAAAAATAGCTTAACTTTGAACAATATTTTCATGCTGTTTGAATAATTTCCTAAAATTAAGTTGTCTTTTATAGTTTAACTAAACATACATATATTTTGTATAATTTTTAAACATACCGTATACAGTCATTTTCGGATGATGCTGGGCGCTTCGCTATGTGATCATCGGCCCATCACTTTCTAGAGCGGTAGAAAAGAGTTTCATTAGAATACGATACGGGGGATGATCCAACTGTACATATAAGTTGGTGGCACTGTATACCTTTGAAGCACTTGTCTCATCCAGGGCCCGTAGCATAGTGTTTAATCACGCGCGACGCCACTAATTGAATCACAAGTGCAAGGAGCGTGACGTATTAGTCGCAAAAACGCTCCTCGCACTTGTAATTCAATTAAGTCGCATCGCGCGCGATTAAACACTGCTACGGCTGCAGTACCAAATTTTAATATCATCGATCGGTTGTATTATTTTACGACTAAACATTGCTTCGTATTAAATCGAATGGTGTTACGAAATACTTATATAATTTTAATGTTAATTTGCGAGTTTTTCTGTATTCTTCTCAGGACTAAGTTGCATGTCTATACCTTGCTCAACTTTTTCAGGGAATCTACTTCAAGTCCTGAAAGCACGTAATATATACTTTTTACTATTTCACGTATTCCCAATAGTCGTAAAAAAACGTGAAAGGGTATAACTTAGGTGTACGTTACGACCGATATCCTTATCCGTAATGGTATTGGATGGGTTTTGTTGTCAACATGACTGAACTACCTATTTTCTGTCTTTGTCTAGATGTTCATCGTGTACTTCTTTCAAAGCCCGATCTTTTATTTATTTCCCAACTTACACCTACCATTACAGGAATGCAACCTAATGCAATAGGATGTGTTTGACTTATTTTATCTTATAAATCTACAAAATAACACTATACAATATTCCATCAAACTTACTAAACCTACTTATCTTTATAACACAGTGTATATGACGCTATTTTAGTTAATTCACTTAGAGCACAATTAAAAAGGTCTATGCGTTCCGCGATAGAATTGAGAATGGTAAACGCGCGCGTCAGCGGCGCCTCCGCCATCAATCCCATAGATATCATAAATGTTATTTTTCAATGCAAGTGCTCGTAAAGGCCCACTTTTTATGCATCAAAATCGAACAGGAAGTCGATTATTTTGCCCTAGGGCTTTATTATTATTATTATTTTTTATTTATTTACAATGGTTTGCTGACCTGTAACCTTTCCTGTGTACCATAAATTTTATACTTTTTTTCCCACTGTTTATCGGATCTGGATACAGTCCTTTTGAGCCAATCATAATTTAAAGTTCACAAGATTATATTTGTTATAGGTATTTCCTCACACTATGCATTGAAAAACGTAGTATGATACACGGGCGTAAGAGCAATAAATTATTCGGTTACGTTTAAAACACTCGCTACGCTCGTGTTTTAAATCGTCCTCGTAATTTGTTCCTTTTCGCCCTAGTAGCATAAACTACTATTCTAGTAATGCACTGTGAATTATCTTTAGACTATCCAAACCGATGGATTTCGCTATAAAATCATCTATTTACATAATATATAAAGAATACTTTGACTGACTGCGAGGTTGCGACTGACTGATCTATCAACACCCAAACCAAATGGCAGTGGCGTCATGGCGTGCACATTACTTTTTTTTCGGAAAAGCAATCAGAGGTCAAGTTCAAGTTTGACAATAAAAAAAAAATGAAAAAATTTAAATAACACTTTGAAAATAGAAAATTTTTATGGCACTGCCTACCCTAGAGTGAACATTTTCATACAAACTTTTTTTTTCATAGTGTTATTTAATTTTTTTAATTTTTCTATTGTCAAACTTGAACTTCTGATTGTTTTTCCGGAAAAAAGTTTTACGCACACCACTGCCAAATGGCTGGATCTAGAAACATACAATTTGGACTGTAGATTCCTTCCATGACATATAGTTAGACATCCGCTAAGAAAAGATTTTGGAAAATTCCCATGGGATCGAGCGAAACAGTATCCACGCGAGCTAGTTTGACTAGACGTACTGTATAGTCATAAATGTTATTGAAACAGGGGAGGGAAGATGTTTGGGCACCTTCTTACGCATGATCGTGTTAGAAAAGATCAAATTCAGTGCCCATCCAGGAGTCGCACCGCACGTTACCAAGAAGGATTTGGTTTTGGACAGAGAACGGTGGAAGATGCTTCAACGACAAGAGCTAGGCTCTTAAATGATTGATGATGACATTAAATTCGTATTTAGTCGATGTACACGAATAACTATTAAATTATACCGCTCTCTCATGATACAATTTCCCCTAGTAAACAAAGTACACATAAAAATCCGATTGATTGCGAGTCGATCACGCACCGAGAGATCGAAGAAGGTCGTAAATAAAATAATATTTTTCAGTTCCTTTTTGTTTAATGTCTAGTTATGGAAATTTAGTAAAGTCTAGTCACCTATGGGGATTTTGCTCTCATTTAATGAATTAGATAACTTAAGTAGTTTCAGCTCTGTAGGTTCTGAACTCACTATACAGGGTGTTAAGGCACTTGGTACCCTCAAATGGATACATTCAAACGCCAATCCTCGTTTATGGCTGAACCAAAAAGCTCGAAAAAATTTAAGTGTATGAATTATCAATTCTAAGATAACATATGTTCGAAGCTGTTGCAGAATACCTTTGCGGGAAAGCGTTTCGGAGCTTTGGTAATTAGAATAGATTACATAAAGGAATATTTTGTGCGAAAATCGACTGCTTTATTTGAACTTTAGACAGTGACAAGCTGACAAGCTGACACACATAAAACCTCAGACCACCAGCCCTCTATGGAAGTCACTAGAGCTGGCCAATATCTAACAGAAGCATCAAAAAGTTTAAATGGAAAAAAAAAACTACCCTTTGGTGTTTTTTGGCTTGAATTCCCTACTGCTCCTATGCGGCTTGGCCGATTTAATTCATTAATACTTTAATATGTAAAATTTTATAGCAATAAACCGAATGAAGGATTTTTCAATCGAACAATCACGTCCATGTGAAAAGTATAATTCTCCTATTTGCGCTATTGCAGACGCAGCAATCGTCGTAATAACAGCCACTTTGCGCGCTGACATGAACCTTAAGACTGTACATGAGCCTAGAGCATGAACAACGCCAGACTTTCGAGGATCCGTTTGAAGAAATTCGGACTCTCCTTGTAAAGAAAAAAATATATTAGATTTACTGATCTTTTGTCTAGCTAGGCGTTCTACTTATAAACAATGTACTAAGATTTATACTTTTGTCAAAAAAAAATCCAGCCTATTTTTTTTGGTTTTCAAACGTTCGTTCCAAGAATGCGGTAAAGAGAACAACTTAATTTTTTTTCATAAAATAGGTAACAGATATATAAAGGGATTCTACTTAAATTCAATATTTTTTTCCCTACAAAATATTTCAGTATTAGCTAAAAACACACCAATTTGTTGTTTCGCTGCGTGATCAGTAGTATTACGCGTCAAAAGCAAATAAGGTCTTTGCCATTGGACTTATTTTGCTGGACGGATAACAAAAAAAGTTGCTAGGGTAGGCCATCCTCTTAATTTAATGTTGTTTCCGTGATATACCGACACACACCGAGCTGCTAATTTGGCGTTACTATGCACCTTAATAATAATAAGGTAACACATATTATATTTATCATACTCAACAACTTGCACAATAAAGCGCAAATCGTACCTTCTAAGTGACAATTTCTTTTTTAGTTTTCTTCGAGCTGTTTTGTTTCTTTAGTAAAGTTGTTTCAGTAGAATATATGGTATCATTTAATGTTACCAGAATAATTTACAACCTGTATAATCCGGTGTACTCCAGCTCACGTAGAAGTTCGTAACTTTCGAAAACTTCCGCGAACACATTGCTTATGTAAGTTACAACTAAGATATCTTTATTATATCCATTCCAACTGGTGCCCGTCTACCAAAATTTGCTGTGCACTAATATCTGCATATAACATTAAGGCGCTCTTATCCCAGAAGAGTGACTCTCTGTCTTTTTCTTTACGTGTAAGGAGTAAAGAAAATAGCCACACTTTTGTACTTTTTCGTTGTTTTTATCGGTTTTTAAATTGTTTAAAAATAAGGGATATGTTTATTAAAACCCACTTACGTGGTCGACCTAGAAAATTTAAAGAGCAATATTACCAGATATGTTTCGTTAATAAAAGAGTGGAAATATGGAAATGGCATGATTTGAAAGGTATTATTACATGCTTTGTTCGTGAATTATTTCTATCGAGCAAAGTTTATCTGATCGTGTAACACATGCGTGGAAGACCTAGATAAAGGTTCGAACTATATTGCGTATTTTTTTTGGAAGTTTTAGACGATATTTGAAAGTTATATTTGACTTTGAAATTACTGATTTTGGGATAAGAGCGCCTTAATCGTAAATTGACGAACTTACCGACATACAAACTACCCTCATATAACAATAACTATGGAACTCGCATCTGTTATATTGTATTATAACTATAATATGTTAAATGAACTACTGCGTCAAATTATAAGTCAACTGAGTCGTAATCCACACAGAATAAAATAGTAGTTTATGCTTCAAGGGCGCAAAGGAATAAATTACGAGGACGATTTAAAACACGAGCGTAGCGAGTGTTTTAAACGTAACCGAGTAATTTATTGCTTTTACGCCCGTGTATCATACTACGTTTTTCAATGCATAGTGTGAGGAAATGAAAACAAATATAATCTTGTGAACTTTAAATTATAATTGGCTCAAAAAGACTGTATCCAGAGCCGTTAAACAGTATAAAAAAAAGTATAACATCTATGGTACACAGGAAAGTCTGCAGGTTAGCCAACCATTGTAAATAAATTAAAAAAAATAATAATAATAAAGCCCTAGGGCAAAATAATCGACTTTTTGTTCGGTTTTGATGCATAAAAAGTGGGCCTTTACGAGCACATGCATTGAAAACTATTTTATGGTCTAATTATAAATAAATAAGTATAATTTAGTCTGTGAGCGCTTGCAGTGACACATACAAACAACCTCTTTTAGTTTCCGTCAGCTGTGTCAGTTTCGAAATTCTAAAATTATATTGTTTTTAATCATATCATATCATTTATTTATTGCCAAGTCACAAGTATAAAAGATGTTACATAAGGGAAAAGTACAAGTGACGCCATGAAGGGGCGCAGCAAAAACAAGAACAAGGCAACAGCTCGCTGCTATTTTACTGTTATATACAATAAAATTTGGTAACAAAAAAAAAATTATATACAACGTGTAACAAAAAGGTGTAACCCTTGGACGAAAGGTGTAACCATATTTAAGAGCTTATTCAGTCAATGGTTACAACTAAGATATCTTTATTATATCCATTCCAACTGGTGCCCGTCTACCAAAATTTGCTGTGCAGTAATATCAGCATTAATATTATTAAAACTCGCGTGAGTTGACATAATATGTGCCAACCGTTTCACCGATACAATTTTGGCATTATCAAGGCGAGTGTCGTTCTTTGGTCGTTATCAATTTTTTTCCAGAAAATTCATTATAATACTCGTATATCAATTAATTACTTCCATCACTCACAACTATTTTCTCTCTATGATTCAAGTGTTTCAGGTTTTTATTTTTTAATAATAATTATTACATTTTCAACGCGGGAAAAGTAACTTGAAAGGCTGTATCTTTTGTTAACATTGAGTTATAATATAAGCCTACATCTTAACAAGTATGAATACTTTGGAATTTTATACTGCTTCTCATTCCTGAGAAAACTTATCTTGACGGAGGTACAACAAAGTGGTCCTATAAGATTAATTTGTTTTACTCTGAAGTACGGAACCCTAAAAAATCAAGATTGTAAACCCAGCTTAGGGCAAAGCCATTGTGTAATACCAAGTTGAGTATAGTATGTGTATTTCTTTACACATTTCAAACCGCTGTGTTTCAACTTTTCTTTGACACTTTTATTAAGAAAATTTTCCAGACACTCTCATTTTCGACGCTTTTTAATTCTATAATGTGAGTTGTGAATGTGTTTTTCTTTCTGTGGAGTTCTTTGATTATATTTTGTAACGAGACTGCACCAAATTTATTGCAATTTTTTTTTTTGTTTGATGTTGTGTTCCCTTTTGTAATATAGGCTAAGGCGGAAGATCGACCAAAGGTTTCTAACAAACAGCCATAAGTCGAGCTTTAGACCGATTTGTCATGTGTGTTTTGTTTTTGTTTTATATTGTATTTATTTGTGACAAATAAACGACTGTTATTCTATTATATTCTAAATACTAAACAAATTGCTTCGCTCGTATTCTCAGAATTCTGCATTTAGTAAATATTAAAAGTTCCTAAATATATTATTTGAAAAAAAAAAAATATATATATATATATATATATTGCTACATAGAGCACTTATTTTATTTTATTTTTTGTTTAATTAAAACATTATATAAAACATATTTCCGAAATATATTTTGGCCCACTTTTGCACGTAAAAAAGTTCAGGTTAGATACATCATTTTTCAGATCCGATTAATACGGATATCCGGAATGCAAGCCCTTTTGTACGTAAAAAAGTTCAGGTTAGATACATCATTTTTCAGATCCGATTAATACGGATATCTGGAATGCAAGCCCTATTTGTACGTAAAAAAGTTCAGGGTATATACATAATTTTTCAGATCCGATTAATACGGATATCCGGAATGCAAGCCATTTTGTACGTAAAAAAGTTCAGGTTAGATACATCATTTTTCAGATCCGATTAATACGGATATCCGGAATGCAAGCCCTATTTGTACGTAAAAAAGTTCAGGGTATATACATCATTTTTCAGATTTGATTCTTTTTCATTTCTGTTATTTTATATACAAAGTGACTTTTTGATCATCGTCCAAATTCATACTGGAGGCTTGATAAGTGATCAGTATCTTGGATCAATAACAATTTTTGTGAAATTTGTCAAATGAAATTTCGGCTTCCCATAGAAATTCACTTGCAGTTCCGAGTGAATCGCTATGGGGAGTCAAAATTTCATTTGACGAATTTCTCAAAATTTTTCATTTAACCATGATACTGATCACTTACCAAGCCACCAGTATGAATTTGGACGATGATCAAAAAATCACCTTGTATATTATATAATTATATCAAAATCATATATGATAATTTATTAAAATTCTATCCTTGCCGTTGCCTAACAAATTCAACTATCCAGAAATGAAAGATTATATCAATTCCATGCCTTGACGTAAATGTAACCTAGCATTATCTTTTCTCCTTTGAGCGCTTAATATTTTATTCGGAATATTTTCTGAGACTGAAATGGGTTTGACAATGATATATTATATCAGATATTTCTGGTGATTTTACTACTTCTTTGCAGAACTATAAGCTCTCTGAGAATCTTGTGTTAAATACAAATTATTCCTACAACGTTTTGCGAAAAAAGAACACATTTGCATTTCGTAGCATAATAAGTTTAAAATGCTAACTAAGCAACATAAAAACTCGAATAAAAATATCGTGAAACTAACACAATTCCGAGTTTCCAGCACTCTAAGCATTCTTAACCTAGTTTCTTTCTAGTGACTTCAGTAGGTACTCCCTGTGAATTAATTATACCTTTCTCTCGTCACATTTCACGTCTCGTCTTAGGGTTTCGTTCCTCATGATGGAAAAATAAACCTTATCGGGTCAATTTATGGCCCAATTATCCGTGTATTGAGGTACCAGGTTGAAATTAATATGGAAAACTAACATGGGCGCCAGGAGGACACTACAAAATATATTTTGTCGCTGGAACAGTCGGGTCAATCTTGACGTGACGTAAATGCTTAATTTATCTTACATTTGCTTCTATAATTATAAAGGATTAAACTAGATAAAACACATTTAAATAAAATTCAAGGCATCAGTCATCTGTTTTATTTAAATGTGTTTTATCTAGTTTAATCATTTAAAAAGACAATAAAGTTTTATGATATTAACAATGACATTGATATCTTTCACAATTCCTTGGCAATGTTTAAATTTAATATAAATAAAACTATATACGATTATAAATTAACAAATAAACTATTAAACTAAAATACTTAAAACTTAAACAAACTAAACGCCTAAAAAATAAACAATAAAGTTAATATTCAATATTTATTTATATTATTATAAAGGATATGCAGAAATGTGTAATGGAGAAGTAGATGCACCGCCTGATAATAATCTTGCCGACGACGTAGCCCCGCAATTACTTATATGCAAAGCTCAAGATAGACACCAAATACTAAAATACCGTTTTTTTTACTGGTCAAATAACGTCAATCGTATTGAGTAGCTTAGAGAAGTAATACGATCATTCTCCTGAATTAAGCTCAAGATAGACACTATATCCCGGATTTTTTTTCCGGTCAATTAACATCACTCATGTTAAGTACTGCTTAGAAGCTAAGCAACTAAATCGCTTACTTACAAAGCCTAAGATTGATAGAAAGAAAAACAAAATACCGTTTTTGGCTTTAAATCCCTGCCCACATAGTTTGTTTAGGGCATTCGTTGCAATAATAAAAATACCACATCTTGAAAGGAGGCCGGATTCAGGAGATCCCATGACGTGTTGTCTTCATACAAAAAAAAAATGTTTATTAAATATCTTCACAAATATCAATGTTAAAAAAATGTCAATCAACAACTTTGAGAGCCAGTCATTAACTGGCTGGCCGCTAGAGGTCCAGTAGTTATGAGGAGCGGGGGAAAGGCTGCGATTTAGTATCCAGACTTCCGAATTTGGGGAAGTGGTTGCGGGTTGGTGGAGAGGGAGGAAAAAGGGATCCCGGAAGGGCGTTTTTTTTACAGTGGTCCAAAATAATTAGACCTCACCAATATTGTTTCTAGACTTCCATGTTTGACTACCATGTTTCTAAGACAGCCATGGTTTAAAGGAAATGGTACCGAGGTCTGAGTTTGATACATATTGATTGATTTGACGATAAAGTTACGACCTTTGAGGTCGTCAGCTCTTGGTATATAGAAGAAGCAAGATTGTGAACGATTGTAGACTTTTCCTATCTGGGGGTACTAAACACCTTGACATGTGTTTAGGATTATTTATTCCCTATTAATTTTTATGTATATTTTCCACAAGGAAGTACCAACTTGCATCACGGTTCTTTATAACTGCACTCTCTCTAATTGTCCACTTCCTACGGAACTCCATTGTGTATGCATTTTGGTTACAAAGGGCTATTTTGTTGGTTTCGGTCACGCCCTGTGACGATAGAGGCGATTGATTAGTGGATGCTATAAACTATGCGGATTGTATCTAGCGATCTGAGCTATGCAAAAGACTAGTATTCGAAACATTTTAGACTCCAAAATGGGGCTACATATAACGTAATTATTATCAGTTTGGTAGAATAGTAATGTACGCCTTTTATCGACACACTAACCGTTCATTACACCAATTTAAGAATTAAACTCAACGCACTCTTGGTATCAGAACCACTGTTATTATTATTATTATTATTATTTTGATACACAAGCAGCTAAAAGCTTTGCACTGCACTTTAGTTTTCATAAAATTGTCAAGTTTATTTTTGAATGAGTTCACTGTGGATGCACTGATTACACCTTCTGGTAGACTATTCCACCCACTAACAACACAGTTAGGCAGAAAGTGTCGACGGGTGTTGCTTGCACACTTTGTTCCAATGATTTTAAGGGAGTGACCTCTGAGGTGATAGTTTTCGTTCATGTTAAAAAGACTGTCAAGTTCTTGAACATCGTAGCACCCAGTCAGTATCTTATATGTCTCAATGAGGTCTCCGCGTTGTCTGCGCTGTAGCGTGGTTAGACCCAGTTCTTTCACTGTGTGATCTTTTTTCTGAAAGAATGACGGATGTGGTGCGGGTATGCTTAAAATTCTGTGAAAGTGAAGGCTCAATGACGATGTCCTTAGATTCTAAGCCTTAGACCAAAATATGTATTCTTATCTTGGTTACTTTTGTTGATTTCTATGTTTCTGTAAATATTTTATGTTAATTATTATTACCTTTTTAATTGTACAGTGAATTGGATTAGTCTGTAATCCTGTGCAATGTTTTTGATAAATAAATAAATAATAAATAAATAAATTAGAGCTGCTTAGACATCCTGTTGTCTCTTTCATTCACAGAAGATTATTAAACACAGCATGAATCTTAAGAGACTATGCGAATTTTATTTTTGTCACTGTCACTTCAAGCGAAATAACGGGCAGTGCGAGAGGGCGAAAGGGAAAAAAGTTAGTTTCCAAAATCAAATATCTAGATATGGTTGAAACCAGTGCCGGTTTTAGCATTAACGGCGCCCTGGGTGAGAATTCTACGGCGCCCCCTAACTGTTTCCTATTTAGAAAGATTATTTCAATCTTCAATCATGACCAATTATTTTAACATAATTTAACAAAATTTTACTGCGCCATCCCGTGATCCATACTGGCGAGGGGGCGCTGGCGCCCCTTGATGTCTGGTGCCCTGGGCGGTCGCCCAACCACGCCCTACCCTAACGCCGCCGCTGGTTGAAACCCATTTATTAAAAGATAATTGAGTTCTGTACATGGTTTCTATTCGTCAAACGAGGAGAAAACGTGTGTTGAAGATCTTATTTCAACAATTATTTCTATCGAGGAAAATGTATACAAACATGTTTTCCAAAAACAAAACCCTAGATTATATAGTCAAAATGCATATACCAGAAATGTATTAAAATTTTTCGTGTATTTCATGAAATACACAGAAAAGAAGCACCCGTATTGTTTTTTACATGTCGCCTAACCTAACCTAACCAAGTGGCGTTTGTGAATTCGGCGGTAAGAATAGCTGCTACTGGAAAACCAACAACTAACTTACGCCAACGTTAGTTGCTTGTAGCTGGGTCTCTTGATTTTCAATCTTATTAACTAGGCCTAAAGACTAGTTTTGTGCAGGCGTTATTTCATGTTAAAAATAAAGTTTGTTGATGGTGTTTCATAAACTGACGTGAGGTGAAAAATTATGCATTCCGTCTATTTCCTGACCTTACGCGGCGCAAGCGCAGTGTGCTTGTAGATCCGTATCAATCCGATCAAATGTGATATTAATAGCCCGTAATTACAGGGCTTGAAGACCCAATATATGGGTTTGTTATTATAGATTTTTAAATGGAAACCTTGATTAGATATTTTTTTTTTAGGAATAATCTGATGCGACAGAATTGGGTGTCTGGACGGAAATAAGTTTCTTAAATAACTGCCAAGCCGAAAACTGTCAATAATTCAAAGACACTTCCACACGAACGAAGCCGCTAGCATAAGCTAGTCTTTTATAAATAAAATAAAGTGTAATAATAATAAATAAATAAATAAAATGTTTTTATTACAGCCAAATATTTCACATGGTCACATTACATACAAAGGCCGGCCACATCTTAAAGAAAAGAAAACTATTAACAAAAAATACAATACCTATTGGACACAGTGCTTCTGCTTTAGCATTGATTTGAAATTATTGGTTTCGAGGGAAAGTAATGTCATGTCGATGATTTTTTTTTAGATCGCGTCATATCGATCGTTACATATAACAAACATTGACAGGCCAAAATTTTAGGTTGTACAGTACTTGTACATGTATATGTACAAGTACTATTTTCTATTGAAAAACTACTTGAAATGTAATAGATAGGTATATTAAGATACATCACACCCACACACACTTACACACCCTCTCTCATACACACATACACACACTCTTAATTTCAAACTTTTGTACAAATTTTATATGTTAAGCGCAACTTAAATGTAGATGGTCCTATGGAAGAGCAGGTCTTCCTAACACAGATGTCCCTTTGAACATCTAATAGGAGGCCCTGGCCACTAAACATATATGTATTCAAATCCTTTGTTGTGCAATAAATAATTTTCATTTTCATTTTCATTTTCATAATAAAAATATCTCGGTCACTGTATTAACGCAGAGATGAAAGAAATCCCAAATATTTTACTACTCATCTTTTAGACCAGGAGCGTGCGTACAGTCGGTAACCCTATGTACTATATTATAGAGCAAGGCTGGCCAATAGATTTTCCAGGTGAGCAAAATTTCTTAGACTGGCGGCGCGCCGGGCCACCACTACTACCACATTAATAAGGTAATTTATTCACAAAAAAGATAAAATATGCTTTAATTTACTTTATTTGTAAATGAAATGAAATAATATATTTCTTTTTATATAATGTGAGCTGTGAAGTGGTTTTTCTGATAGTAATTTGTAGGCTAGCCGGCCGACCGAAGTGCTGGCGGGCAAATTAAAATGCCTTGGCGGGCCACTTCGTGGCCCGTGTGCCTGTGTTTGGCCGGCCTTGATATAGAGTAACAAGATGGGACAAATTTGTAGTTGTGTAGAAAAATAACCACATCAAAACAAATAGGGTTGTCTGAGTTCAACCTGGAGCATTTTGTTTTTGCTGACTGTATAAAATGCTCTAGGTTGCCCCTAGCCGATGCAGTTTTTTTTCTACACATCTCCGTATTGGTCACATCTTGTTACTCGTTACATAGGGTTACACACGGTACGCCCGTAGTCTATTTGACCTTCAAGGTGTTACGGAAAAAAAAAATCGACACTTTTAGAACTTGCATTTGTACTTCAGTAAAGAATATATTATTTTGATAAAATAGTATATTGTTTTTGGAATCTTTTTCTAGGGATCTGTTAAACAGAAACGCGCTTAGAGAAATTCGGCATGATAAAAATATTTATTGAAATGAGGTCTTTTTCGACACCATTTTTCCTGGTTTGACAATTCGGTACGACGACGTATGGACAGCAATTATATTTTATTAGATGGGTTTTAACAGTAGATATCTAAGACCTGCGGGCCTATTATGTATCTCAAGTTGCCTTCTGGACTGGGTGTCTATCATCAAAAACATAGATATACTATCGAATTCCGATTTCCTAAGAATATGTTCGCACTTTAAGTGACGACACAGATTGTTAATAGTTCAATAACCACTAAAGGCAATTTTGAAATTTCAGGTTTTATCTATGTTTTTGATGATAGGCACCTAGTTCAGTTGGCAACAAAAGATACAGAATAGGGGGGCTGGTCAAACGAAATTTTGCTAGCAACTTTAGTACATTTTATATTAAAAAAAAACTGACTTTTTGCTACTTTTCCACGAGTCCGTCCCTCTCGCACTGAGGGTTTTTTCGCATATGGAGTAACAGGGACGCTAAAACTTTTACATATTGCCTTAATGGTTTTTTCGGTACTCGCAGAAGTGTCATTAGCACCCACTTCTAACCGGATTACATTCGAAAACTGCGGTGGTCTTCTTTCACACTTGCGTCACATCGTGACATGTATGACAGACAGGTTTCAGGTGTCGCCCCCGTAACTCGACTGAAAGGAGACGAGTTTCAATGAAAAAAAATATAAAGTAGGCAAATATAAAATGAAATAATGTGGAACCATTTCTATTATATAGAATTTCAACTTTGTTTTTTTGTTACGTTTTTTAAATGACTCGTAATAGTTTTAATAATATCTCTGATGAATCTGATCATAGACTAAGTCTATGATCTGATGCAACTGAAATCATTTGTACTTTTCTTCTGTCCTAGAATCAAAGATATACCTCTTTTATACTCTAGAATATTGGAGCATGAAATTCCTGGTTTAGTGTACAATTCCGATTTATTGCAAATTTTACCTTAAAATGCGTATTTTCGAAGGCATTCTGGTTTTTATTCTTATACTACCTAGATTATGCTGTTTACTTTTTTGGAAATGTGATATTATTTCAATTCTTTAAAATATAATTGGTTTTCTTCATAAATTAACTAACTTCAAACAATTTCAAGATTTGCGTTTTTTGGTGTTGATCGTGGCAGAGGATCTCAGGTGCCTTATGTGCACTCCATGGAAGCAGTGCTCTAAATATAGGTGCTCGAAATTAAGGATTTCCAACAAATGACAAAAATTGGTACTGAAATGTGTAAAATTAAAGCATATTATATTTGCAATTTTTCTTTTTTTTTAATGGAGCTGTGTTACAAATAACAGTAAGAACTAAATTATGTTACACATTGATTAAAATACAAAATATAGACAATTTACAGGAAAAAAAAACATTAATGAATGCAAAAAGCATTAAATTTATGAATATGTAGCAAAATGTATTATTATTATTAAATTTGTTTAAAGTGTCCACAATTAATGCCACGCTAGCGTACATCGATAAGCCCTTACCAACTAGAAAAAAAAAAACAGTCAAGTGCAAGTAGGACTCACGCTCTAAGGGGTTCCGTACTATTCAACAAATACGTTAGTAGACTTTAATTTTTTTTACAAAAATTACAAACTTATGTATAAAAGAAACTACAAAATTAAGTTGGTTAAGATTATTCCACATAGATTTGGAAATTTATGATTTTTGTATTTATTGCTTCAGTTGTGCTAGAAGACCTGCCTTCGGGTCAAATTTCAAAGTTACCTACCGGTTTGTAGGTCACCAGGATGAACCCTATAGGTTTTGATGATCTGTCAGTGATTTGGATCTATTGAATGTTTATTGTAATGTTTATTATAGTTTCAATACATACAAATACAAAAAAAATACAATAGTAGTTTATGCTACTAGGGCGAGAAGGAATAAATTACGAGGACGATTTAAAACACGAGCGTAGCGAGTGTTTTAAACGTAACCGAGTAATTTATTGCTTTTACGCCCGTGTATCATACTACGTTTTTCAATGCATAGTGTGAGGAAATAAAAAAAATATAATTTTGTGAACTTTAAATTATAATTGGCTCAAACGGACTGTATCCAGAGCCGTTAAACAGTGGAAAAAAAAGTATAACATTTATGGTTCATAGGAAAGGCTGCAGGTTAGCCAACCATTGTGAATAAATAAAAAAAAACAATATTAAAGCCCTAGGGCAAAATAATCGACTTTCTGTTCGGTTTTGATGCATAAAAAGTGGGCCTTTACGAGCACTTGCATTGAAAAATAATTTATTACTGTAACTTATACATAAATGTTTTTACAAGTTGTTGGAGTCTCCTTTTAAGTAAATAATATACCTGTCTTAGGAGAATGAATGAATGTACACTTTGAAAGGCTGTTTATTATTATTGCCAATAAACTGCAAACTAGAATTTTTCGCAAAAGTATGAGGCTAGCTAAACATAATATTAATTTTATATTCTACCTTGCTTTATTATAATTGATATTAATGTCTGAGTAAAAAGGCCTTAACACACGGACGGATAGACAGACAGATAACAAAGTGATTCTATAAGGGTTCCGTTTTTCCAAAATGTGGTGTGGAACCCTAAAAACTTTTTGGGTGGAGTGGCGTACACATAATCATCGACACCCTTTATGTCTGTCAGAGACCCAGTTCCCCATTTCTCATCCACCTGCCACCGCGACGTGACGTCACGTGACGGACCGGAAGCGGCGCCATGTTTGTTAATAGCTGGTTCCGGTCGACGACCCGCGCGTGCGCATAATTATATGCGCTTTTTAAAGTTAAAAGCATGTGGGAGTGTGTTGAATTTATGCTAAACGAATGTCGTAAATGAGTTTGTTTTTAGAAGCGTTTTCTTTAGTGTTTGTTTATGTTGGTCACTTTTTATGTGATGTCTTAGCGGCACAGTGATGCTCTTTTTATAATTATTAGATATACAACTACTCACAAAACTGTGTGTGAAGTGTGTGGTTGCCAGCTGGGAAAACCAGAATATCGGGGCAAAATTTCAAAAAGTCAGGATTTTGGGATTATGGTCGGGACAAATAAATATTACGAATCAAAAAATTATTTCTTATCATTAAAATTAAAGTAATTACAACAAAATACTTTTTCGCCCGCCGACCGTTATTATTTGTTTTTTGTCGGGACTCTGGACATCATATGAAATGTCGGGACATTACCGACGAATTCCGATCATCCGGCAACCCTAGTCGTACCCGATTTAAGGGTTTTTCGTCAAAAAAAAGTCAGCAATACGTGAACAATTGAACATCCCTTCTAGCATAGATAATTATTATTTATCTATGCTTCTAGTTAAATGTGTATAGAAGGTGTATATTTGTACTTCCCATGTTCTTTGGTACTGTGAGTATTGGACGAATTGCAAAACTTAAACTAGATAAAACACATTTAAATAAAATTTTAATTTTATTTTTTTTTAATTTCGGGCTATTCGGGCCCGGCATCAGTCACAATGAAGTAAAAAGGAAAATATAAAAGAGGTAAAAGAATAAAAACTATTTACATTTAACCTATTTATTTATTGTATGTACATCATGTTTAATTGTTTCTTTTGTCTTTTAAGTTATTTCTGTAAATGTGCAAAAAGTGTTTTAAATAAAATAAAATAGATAAACTATATACAAGATGTTAAAAAGAGTGTAAATGAGTCACATTGCGCCATCCCACCGCATCGATGCAGACTTTTTTTTTTACTTTTGATGCCGGGCCCGAATGACCCGAAATATATCTCACTGAATATTTATTTCAATGTGTTTTATCTAGTTTTAATCATTTAAAAAAACTTAAACTAGAAGCATATACATATGTACGTATTTGGAAGATTGTTCGTATAACTTACAGTCAGAGCCGGCTTAGACCATGCAGGGGCCCTGGGGCACATTGAGTTTGAGGGGCCCTTTTGATGAAAACATCAGTGTAGTGTGTTTTTGTTGGTTTTATTTAATGAAAATATAAGCTAAACTATGGGGAAATATGAAATATTGATGGAACTGTAAATAATATGAACTTAAATTGTGCAAATATAAAGAAAGACAAATTGTTGCAAAATCGTTCGAACGAAAATGTAAAATGGACGTGGCTGTTTTATTTCTATGTATTTGTGCATATTGTTTATATCCTCAGAACATTTTTAAATGTTCTGTGTTTATATCTGCCTTATGTGGTGTAAATATATAAGGTTAAATAATATTAGTTGGCGAAACTCAAAACATAGGTAGTACTAGTCTATATGAACAACTGTTTGTATGGGAGCTAAGCGAAATTCGTAACTTTTTTTCACTTCCTCCCATACAAATTGCCCCGATCAGCTGACTGGTCCAGTATGGAAAAATGAAAACAAATTTTAAGAATTTTGCAAAATCCTAGTAGAAAAAGTTGTTCATATGGACATGTTCTATATAATATATGTTTCAAATTTCGCCAACTAATTTAATTTAACCTTGTAGAGAAATCATCATCTAAAAATGTTGGCATTCTGAGGCCCCGTCAAACCGGGGGCCCTGGTCTCGTGCCCACCGGGCCCTTATGAAAAGACGGAACTGCTTGCTTACAGTATATAGCGAAATACAACATTCATAAGGCGCTCGCTGAAAATTTGAGCGTTAGTCTTCTTGGACTTTCAACAGTGGTTACGCAGAGACAGGCGCTTTATTGCTACACCGCTTTTAGGGTTCCGTACCCGAAGGGTCCCAAACGGGACCCTATTATTTCTGTAACGTTTTGTTGTTTTAGAGACGCAGAAATAGTGTATAGATTAATTGCCTTGGACGCAGACTGGTGATATTAGGGTTGACCTAACAGTAACATTTGGTCATAAAGTCGATTTCAAAATCTCTACAATTTTACCGAGTCTTATCTAATTCGATACCTGCTTGAACTTTTTATGGCTAACTAACTACCTTTTACCGACCGCGGCACAAAAGCGCCCCACCGCGTATTGCTTCAATACATTCTAATAATGATAGTTTTTATGATAGCTGGCTGCAGCTATTGATGTTTAATAATGTTCTGAGGCTAAGCCCAATTCCCCTAGCTTAATTTCAAAAAGTTTTTCTTTTTTCTCTATGCACGCTGTACTGATAAAGTTAAAATTACCCTATTTAAGGCGTACTGCCAGTCCATGTACACGTGCAGTCTGTGGACCAGATATACGTAGAAATCATTCAGTACCCTCCGCGTCCAATACAACAATGCGTTCAGGGTGCTGTTGGGGCTGCCACGATACTGCAGCGCATCGGGAATGTTCGCGGAGGCACAGACTGATAGCTTCACAGCAATAGTCCGAAAACGTGTTGCTTCCCTTATGTATGAGTCGCGGGCTCCAACAGCATCTTGGAGGGCATTGTTGATCGTTGGGACAGTCCCGTTCCGGGATTCCGGAACAGGGTTCACGTGGAGTCACAGTGCTTCACTAGGAGGATGTTGTTGTAGGCATCACTCAATTTAATTGTGTGATGTCTGCAACAGCGATTTCTGCTACCTTTCCTGTGTTCTGTTTTTGTGTATACATTAAGATACTAACATAGTTTTTAAGCATATAATATAGCCGATTCTGAAGGTTTTAATTTTAGTTTTAGTGGTGTCAAAACAAAATTTTCTTGGATACAAAATAGTCCTTAAGAGTAAGGATTAGAAGCTAAATTTCTTTGGAAACTTTTAAGTTTTGACAGCACTAAAAATAAAATTAAAGCCTTCAGAATTGGCTTTATTGTTACTAACTAAGATATGGATTTCGGTCTGAAATAAATATTTTCTTTCTTTATTTTTCTTTCTATGCGCCGTTTTAGGACATAGTTTTAATTATTTTGGTATATAAATAAACCATTACTTTTTATGATTTTTTAAAGAATTGTCCGATATGACGTCACTTGAGAATTTTAGATATTATACTGATTGTGATGTGTGATTGCTTTAAAAAAAAGTGATCTGTCTCTGTCTGTATACTCATCTGCCATCCATCTATCAATCTGAAGCAAATTATTATAAATTTATGTTTATAGCAAAGGACACATTTCCAAATAACCATTTCTCAAGTGACGTCACGCGATGGCAAATGGAAGTAGCAGCTTTTTCGTATAAATATTCGACACCATGAGGTTTTTTAGACCACAAATTCTAAAATAAATGGTTTTCTAATTAACACACCTTAACATAATTTAATCTAAGCGAATTACCGTATTTCTCGAATGCGATACTGAAGTGCGTAAAAGTGACAGCCACCGCGCAGGCGCAACATGGCGTTACCTATTTAAAAAAAAAAACATATAAAGCAGTCCCTTCGTTCCAAATTTCATAGTGCTAGAAGTACCTCATGTGCCACGTTTCACCTGCGTGGTAACCCTTCGTTCCAAATTTCATAGTGCTAGAAGTACCTCATGTGCCAAGTTTCACCTGCGTGGTAACTGACATTATAAACATCATTTCAACATTTTAGATTTGATAAGGCCACTTATTGTAGTACTATGGAACTGACAATGGAATTGACGTGATTGTTGCAGCTGTACGGGCGTGAACCACTGCTCCTTCATCCTGGCTGAAGACTTCCCTCCATCCGTCAGCTGGATGCCTGGAGTGGTCTACATCAAGTATGCCTGCTTCGATGGTGAGTGAGTCAAACATGTGCAATAGATGTATATTCAGATTTTTGTAATTAAGGCGCTCTTATCCCAAAATCAGTAATTTCAAAGTCAAATAGAACTTTCAACAACCGTCTAAAATTTCTAAAAAAAAAATACGCAATATAGTTCGAACCTTTATCTAGGTCTTCCACACATGTGTTACACGATCAGATAAACTTTGCTCGATAGAAATAATTCACGAACACAGCATGTAATAAGACCTTTCAAATCATGCCATAATTCCACTCTTTTATTAACGAAACATAACTGGTAATATTGCTCTTTAAATTTTGTGGGTCGACCACGTAAGTGGTTTTAATAAACATATCCCTTATTTTTAAACAATTTAAAAACCGATAAAAACAACAAAAAAGTACAAAAGTGTGGTTATTTTCTTTACTCCTTACACGTAAAGAAAAAGACAGAGAGTCACTCTTCTGGGATAAGAGCGCCTTAACACGTCTGCTTATATAAGATAGGATCGTACCGCGAGTCTATTGTATTCAATTGTCATCTCAATTCAATAATTCTACGGGTTAAGATATTAGTTGCTACTTATGTTGCATGTTACCCTGCGAGGTGTCCACGGAAGACCAGCGTCGTGGTACAGAATAGTGCCATGACACATGCTGAGTGGAGGCCTTTTGGGTTTATATTGTATTTTAATTGTGTGACACCAATAAAGTTTTTTTCTATTCTATTCTATTCTGTTCTACTTTGGCCAGCTGTACGCTTTGATATAATAATCTTTTCCAACTGGTGGTAGGCTTCAGGCGTAAGTTGTCAGTGTTTTGGTTGTAGTGGTTTTATTATGAAATAAAAAAAAATGTAATTTACGGAAACCAATGGAAACTTTTCGAATTCAGTATACACAATACAGGTGGTAGAGCTGATGCCGGGTTCGACTGTGGAGGTACCACCATCTTACTTGGAGACCACCTCGAAGTAATTCGGGGGAGAGTAAGAGGACAGCTCACAGCCAAAAAACCAGGAGGCCCACCATGCCTGGGACCGATGGATGGCGGTATGGTATATCCATCCCTAATAGCCGGGCCTTATATGGAACAGACTGGTGACGGGCAGCGGCGTCAGCGTGTGTGAGTATGGGCAATTCTTCCAGGATGGCCGTCAGGAGTGGCAAAGTCCTGGAAAGGCTTATGTCCAGCAGTGGACGAACTAGGCTGATGGATGGATGGAATACATAGGTAATAAGGTTTTGTTGAATAACTTTTGAGTGGATTTAGAATTTAAGTTTTAATTAATTAGAAAAAAGGCAGGTTTTTCACAATCCGGCTCCAAAACTGCTCTTAAGTTACAACATCCATTTCTAGTTTTAGTAAGTTTTAGTATTATCACAGTATAAGAAAAGTTATACTGTGGTTTTACATAGCTTCAAAAGCCGTGGGTTCTCTAGTTATAAGCGAACATACACGCAGACAGACATTGCTTTTTGTATGTATAGGTATTAAAGTAAGACAAATAAAATAAATTATATATAGTGTATAATTACTACAACAAACTAGGACGTAAGTATAACGTTGTCTAAATTATACGAAATTACTCACAATTACATCCGACATCAAAGAGACATGCCCAGTTTGGCTCCGCGACGCGACGACACATAAAAATGATTTATCCACCATATATGGCACACAAAGCCAAATGTGCACCACAGTTTCGAAACGCTTATCAAAATGTATCCGGGGTCATCTGTGCTAGACATTTTGTGCATCTGCATGCAATTTGACAAAGTTCTAATTGGATATTTATCAAAAATAGTAATAATACGTCTCTGGAGGAAGACATAACTTTAATGGATTATTTGGGGCATTTCTTTTGTTGAAACATTTTCGGAGGGATGAACCTAATTGGCATGTAATTTGAAACTTTTCGCTTTTGAACCCTATTTATTTGCATTTTAGGATTCCTTCAAAAATTTAAACCCTTACCACAAAGTTTTCACAAGTTTGAAAGTTGCATGGCTTAAAAAGACTCGTTATGTAGTAATATTAGTTTATTCTGTGCTGGAATCGCTTACCAGTGTCATTTCAGGCATTGAAAAATACAATCACTTTAAAATAAAAGTGAAACGATTTTTCTCAACAGAGTACCCATCTTAGAACTCAAATATCCAATATTATTATAATTTTTGTAGGTATGTTTATTTATTATTTATATGTATTATTATGTATGTGTATATTTTATAGGTATTTATTCATTTATTTAAGTAGGTTCATGTATTTTTATATGTAAGTTTACGTCTTAGATATTTAGGTTTATATTTGAATCTTGATCTCCCTATTATTTTCTGATTAGTATTTACACCTCCACATGTTAATTTGTTCATCTTTCTGTTAGCTACCAAGAGTTGCCTGGAAGATATTGCTACTAGCAATAAGTGCCGCCCTTGTACACCATGTTTAATTGTTTTTTTTTGAGTTTAAGTTATTTGTGTAAATGTGCAAAAAGTGTTATAAATATTAATAAATTGGAATATCTAACTGAGAAAAATAAAATTTTTCGCCTTTTTGATAACGCGTACAAGAATTCAGCCATTCGTTATTTATTTCTATATAACTGAACGGTATGCAGCAAAAATTACTATTATTTTATTATTTATTGGTTTTATTTTGTTACATTACAATAGGCAATAGGTGAATAAAAAATGCGAATTAGTCAGTCAGTTAGATTATCAGAAAATATTGGACACCTATTTTTTCTTTTGTCAATTAAACAAAAAATGATGAAGATATAGCCCGCTAAAGTTCCGCGTGACTTTTTACCTAGGCGTGACGTCACCAGCCCCCACTCCCAAACTTTGACGCGCTTTATATCTGTCATTTTTTGTTTGATTGACAAAACAAAAAATATGTGTCCAATATTTTTTGAAAATTTAAATGACGGATTAAATTGAATAATATTTTGTTTACCCTGTCATCTCCCCTATAGTCGAAACTGGATCGCAATGGGCGCTTGACTTTGACAGAAATGAAGCGTAACGAAATGAACAAGTACAAATCGCTACGCATTTTCTAAAGTCAGCCTATTTCTCCGGACTTACGTGGTCACGTCCCGAAACCTTCGTTACGTATGTAACAAGCCATTTGGGGCTCTAAGTAGGGTTGCCATCTGTCGACGAAGCAAACCCGGGAGATAAAAATCACATAAAATTTGAGCAGTTGATTCGGCGAACCACTTATATACAGTATCTATTTATGTATTTTTTTCATATACTCGTATGTTTTGTTGAGTTAAAATTTATTTCAAATCACAAATATATATTTTTAATTTGAGTTATGTTTTCCAGAGGTACCAGTTTTTCAAGCATTAATTATAATAGCGAATACTTACCTCAAAAATATTCTCTATTATTTTGTTCTATTCGCAATTCTGGTTTGGCTAAAAATATAATCTGTCACCATTTTCCTCTTATTCTATGATGTATGCATGAAGGCGTATCAAGGTTTGCAAGAAGTATTTTTTTTTACAGGAATACGAGTATGTAACACAAAATAAAATTGCCTGAGTTTTTTTCATTTAGGACAGGGATTTTGAATTGTCTAATCGAAATTTAATATTCAGATAAAAACTACAATAATTTAAGAAAGTCTGGAGGTTTATAACGACCCGTGATTTCGGGAGGTTTAATAGCTAGAGTCTTCCGGGTAAACCGGGAGAGTTGGCAACCCTAGCTAAAGTAAGCAAACATGGTGTGACACGCTTTACGTTTTATACACCACGTTAGGCTGAAATAATAAGGTTCTGCAAAGGTATACCAAAGCTTTTTTATGGCTAGTTGAGTTTCAGATGGATATGTATACTTACTTATTATAAAACGGCAGGTAAAATTCTTTTCGTACAAGGGAAAATGGTTTTAGCACTAGTATTATATTATATTATCTGTTAATTCCAAAGGGAATTAAATTTTTTTTCAATGCATGTTATCGTAAAGGCCCACTTTTTATGCATCAAAACCGAACAGAAAGTCGATTATTTTGCGCTAGGGCTTTATTATTATTATTTTTTAATTTATTTACAATGGTTGGCTAACCTGCAGCCTTTCCTGTGTACCATAAACGTCATACTTTTTTTTTCCACTGTTTAACGGCTCTGGATACCTAGTCCTTTTGAGCCAATTACAAATTAAAGTTCACAAAATTATATTTGTTTTATTTCCTCACACTATGCATTGAAAAACGTAGTATGATACACGGGCGTAAGAGCAATAAATTACTCGGTTACGTTTAAAACACTCGCTACGCTCGTGTTTTAAATCGTCCTCGTAATTTATTCCTTTGCGTCCTTGTAGCATAAACTACTATTATGTCTTTATCCTCATGATTCACGTAAAAACTACCGAATGGATTTTAATGGAATTTTTACTGTTGTATAGCTTGTCATATAGGATGTCAGTTCATACAAACTGTTTTTTTGGGAACTCCTTTACTGTTAAAACTGCAATTCTGTGTAATGAGCGTTTTTCTCGTTGTTTTTTTTATAGTTCTTGGCATTCCACTTGATGGCGGTGTGCATTTCACTGTAGTCAAATTATGTTTCGTAGCTATCAATGTCAAAACCAAAAGTTTTTAGTTTTGAATCTGTGCAAATTTTGTCTCTGACTATATCGCTAAAGTACGACAGCGCCATTTAGGAATCTTATTTACCACTAAAATTGACACAAGGAAAAACGCTCATTCTGTCTGTGTAATTCAAAACATTAGTCAAACAGCATTATCTGTCTCTTTGATCTTAAAATTGTATGTATTTATATATATAATATATGTTACTGTAAAAGCCCGAACTGCGGTAAATCCTAGAATTTACCGGTGGTGAATCCTAAGATTTACCAAGTCTTACCGGTAAAAGTCCGAATTTATCTATAATAGTCATCAATTTCTGACTTTTACCGGCATTCAGTCGGTAAATCCTAGGTTTTAACCATAGATAAATAAAGGAAGGATAGATTGCTAACTCCTTGTACTGTTCGCAATACTAAAAATAACGTTGCTAGATGGCGTTACTTGACTCGCTGGAAATAAAATTTGTCTGAAATCGACGAAATATAACATTTTACTGTTCTGGTTCATCATATTTATTTATTTTATGAATAAAAACACAAAATTTTCATAACGTTGCATCAGAAAATAGTGAATTCTTAATCAGGTGTTTTTAACATGTGGTAAACTGGCAATCTAACTAAGCGTGCAGATGGTTATTCTGGATTCCGGTAGATGGCGCACAACGATCAATTAAACAAAATATGTGCATTAAAATACGCTTTATTTACCTAACACACACTACTCATACATACCGGTATATAACTACACTCTTTGACTCAACTGTCATGCACGGTTGAGCGATTTATCCTCAGATTTATCGTATGCCATGTGTCGCGTATTATCGTACTCTAGCAAATTTTTGTTTTTGTGTGCGCAGTATAGTTGCTACACACACACACACATCGAATTTCGTTTCAACTGTTCGATAGATGGCACTAGGTATGTCACAATTTATCTAGTATAGTAGCGACATCAAAAATAATAAGTCGAACTACTAGGTGCCGGCGAAAATAATAAGTTTTACGCGGGCTTTGTTCTAATGTATGGAGTGAGCAATCTATCCTTCCTTTATGTATCTATGGTTTTACCGAAGACACCGGTAAAAGTTGGAAATCAAAGATTAAAATATAATAATAGTCGTCTCAACTCGTGCCTCGCTCGAACCCCGTCCCCCCCCCTGCTTGCAAGTCGTCAGGATTACTTTGTAATTCTAAATGCCATAATAGTTCACCATGTTGCAACAAGTAAAATACTTTTTTAAACTCATATTAATAAGAACGTTTAGCTTACTTGTACCTGGCCGAAGTAGGTGTTATTAGTGAAACGTATTTTTTTGCATTTTATTTTTCTAAACTTGACTAATAATAATAATGATTGTACCGAATAACGAAATGATTATCAAAAGACTATTTAGATTACTTAGCTAAAATAGGTGTTCTAAGTAGTAAAAAGTAATTTTTATTTGTGTTATTTTTCCTGCATTTTATTTTTCTAAAGCATGATAAACATGTTTTAAGACTTGACTGATAACAATAATAATCAGAGTAATGTTAAATAAATAGTTTCTGATCATTAACTGCATTGTTTTACTCTGAAAACTAACATTTACCGGTATCCGTGGTAAAACCTAAGGTTTACCGACTGAATGCCGGTAAAAGTCAGAAAATGATTATTATTATATTATAGAACAATTCGGAGTTTTACCGGTGAGACTTGGCAAATCTTAAGATTTACCGGTAAATCCGCAGTTCGGGCTTTTACAGTAACATATATATATCATTTTTATACGTAATTTTGATTATTTATGTGCATTTAAATAGTTTATATATTTAATTTATCAATATGTTTTTAAGTATGTAATTTATTCTGTGCACCGCCTATAGACATTTCTTTTTTAGGAGTTCTTCCATCCAAAGGTTGTCCGGCAGATATAGCTTTTAGTGATAAGACCGCCAATTGTACCCTACTACTTATTATAAAATTGTTTCCTTATTTCTGTTTTTTTGGTGTGCAATAAAAGATATTGTATAGTATTGTATTGTATTGTATAATGTATGATCACGATAAGTTATTTAGAACTACAGACTAAGTTGTAACTTGGTACTGATTTTCAAAGAAAGTACTTCTGGGTATTGTTTTTTTTATTCAGCACGAACAAACTCGAGAGAAAAAGCTAGTAACAAGTAATTATAAGTTTTTAGGCTCCCTTGAAGGATCAGTAGCAGCACCTAATAGGTCGAAAGATTTTATGTCCGTTCTTGTACAGCATAACTACCAAAAGAAAGAACATAAATACGATAAAAGATGTCCAAAGTGCGCTATGAAGATCCAAACCAATCGACAATAACAACTATAAATAAAAAGAAAAGCTACAAAACTCTACGACAACATCGGGAACTAAACAGTAGATCTTATTGCGTCTACATAAGCGCAAGTATCTACTCCACTTAGTCTCTTACTTACGTAAGTAAATTGTTTATTCGTAACAATTTGGGTTTAAAATAGTCGTTGTGTAGATTCCTTTCCAACAAATTCAACCGTACAATGGCGTACAAATATTGATCATAAATGTTAAATTTTATCAATTCTATTTAATTAAAATCATAACAACATCAAATCATCAGCTCACAGGCAAAAAACCAGGAGGCCCACCATGCCTGGGATCGATGGATGGCGGTATATCCATCCCTAATAGCCGGGCCTTATATCGAACAGACTGGTGACGGGCAGCGGCGTCACTGGTGCGAGGGTTCCGGCACCGCGCTCACCAACCCGCCTGCCCAGCGTGTGTGAGTATGGGCAATTCTTTCAGGATGACCACCGGGAGTGGCAAAGTCCTGGAAAGGCTTATGTCCAGCAGTGGACGAACTAGGCTGATGGATGGATGGATCAAATCATAAAACAAAAATACAGATATTTACACACACATCTTTAAAAAAAAATTTTATCATATCAATAATTTGAAAAAAGAAAGATCGTTTTAAGGCTGGAATCAAGCCTATAACATCAACAACGCCATACTTTCGATGATTCGCTTAATTTAAACAAATATATAGTACTCGTCTATGTCTGTCATGTAAGCAGGAGGTCGCAGGCTCAAATCCTGGCCCAAGGATTTGTTTCAAAATATTTATTGTTTCTGAATGATTTCTAGTATGTAGTGCATTCTTCAAGTTTGTAGTGCACTCTAATAAAAATCAGAGTATCGATGGATTTCGTAATAAAAACATATAAATCTTAATTTATAATGGGGTTAATTATTTGTTAATCGTTTAAAACAAAATTAGATATACAATAATAATTGGGGATGGATATATACCTCTACCAATCAGTCCCAGGCATGTTGGGCCACGTGGTTGTGCCTGTTAGAGCTCTCCCCCGAATAAATTCGGGGGTGTTTGCTAGTAAGATGGTGGTAGGTACCTCCACACTCAAGCTCGGAATCAGCTCTACCACTACAACTTCATATATACATGTTTTAACTTCGGTATTTATTCTTAAACATAATTCACTCGTAATTGCAGGCACGGCTATGCAGCCATCAGCTATATTAAAACCCTTTTTAACCGACTTCAAAAAGGAGGCGGTTCTCAATTCGACTGTATGTTTTTTTTTTTTTTTTTTTTTTTTGGCTTTGTTACTCCATAACTCCGTCATTTCCCAATTGATTTAAACAATTCTTTTTTTGTTTGAAAGAGTATACTTCCAGGTAGGTCCCATTTTGGGTTTGGTCATGATCTGATGAAGGTCTTCAGAGATAGGCAGTGGAACTCCTCAGAAAATGACAGCATATCTCTCAAAATTGAGGCAATCGCTATGTACTTGGGTGCTGATTACAAGGTATTACTTGAAAATCGACATTCTTCCACCTGACCTTCGATCCTGGCTTCATCAATATATTCACCATAGAACTCTTCAACGGATCAGAGCACATAACTAGAGATTGCGGCAATCACTGCGTTAGGGTGCTGATTCAAGGGTATTACTTGGAGATTATCAGAATACCCACCTGACCTTCGATCCTGGCTTCATCACCATAGAACTCCTCAACGGATGACAGCACATAACTTTAGATTGCGGCAACCAGTTTGTGTTAGGGTGCTCATTGCAGGGCATTGCTGAAAATTGCCAGTGTACCCACCTGAATTTTGATCTTGGCTTCATCACCGTAGAACTCTTCAACGGATGACAGCACATAACTCGAGATTGCGGTAATCATGTTGTGTTAAGGTGCTGATAGCAGGAAGCTACACAAACATGGCTACTTATACTCACTTGAACTTCGTTTCATATTAACACCACGTTTGCAAGAACTACCTATACCTCACAATTTAACCCAGCAACACTAAAAAATGTGAAATAAAATAAACTTTTAACAAAAAAATAGCAACCGACTTCAAAAGTAACAGCAGTCATTCACTAAAAAGTTAATAATAATTCTATAAAGACCGATGGTACCGAAGCAACACTTTTGCCGACTTCTTTCTTCCTGAAACATTATGTTATCTAGAAGTCGGCGTATTTCCTACGATATAGCAACATAGAAACCAATATAAGAACGCCGACTTCTAGATAACATAACGTTTCAGGAAGAAAGAAGTCGACAAAAGTGTTGCTTCGGTACCATCGGTCTTTATAGAATTATTATTAACTTTTTAGTGAATGACTGCTGTTACTATTGAAGTCGGTTGCTATTTTTTTGTTTAAAGTTTATTTTATTCAACAGCGCAAAGGACATCTTTTTTTGATAAACTGAAAACCGGTTCCTTCCGTTTCGTAAAATAAATATACATTCAAAAGTGTTGGATAAAAATATTTAGCTAAACATGAAAATTTAATCTCAGGTTTTTACCCGTTTGTGTTACCTGCCAAACCCGATTTTAGGATAAACTATAATTTTCGGAAGTCCTGCCGAAGAGGAGCCGGTAGGTTAGGTTAGAAGGTTATATATGGCAGTCACGCCACTACGCGGCAACCCAAAACCACATTGGCCTAGGCCAAACTAGTTTATCCTAAAATCGGGTAACATATATTTACCGAATTGCCATTGGAGTGTTGTGTGGGATGAGAATAAATTACCACATCTTTCATTGTTTACGTAAAAATAAACAAGATTTTGGCTCAGCACTCATTCATTACTTACTCAGTATCAAAATAAGCAATGTACGCCAATTGAAAGATTCCATTAATTTGAATAGTATTACACTAAAATATTCGCGTTCCAACGCAGGATAAAACTTTACATAAAAATAGTTTATTTATGTTACCGATTCGCTATCGATAGAGAACAATCGATAAACCCTGTCTGCACGATAATGGGCGACTTACCCTCGAAAATGACGAGTATGTACCGAGAAATCAGAGGGTGGAGAAAAGTAGCATGGCGAATAAACTTATGGACGAAAAATATTTTTATAGTATAATACAAATTTCCAACCTTATATACAAGGTGACTTTTTGATCATCGTCCAAATTCATACTGGAGGCTTGATAAGTGATAAGTATTTTGGATCAGTAACAATTTTTGTAAAATTCGTAAAATTAAATTTCGGCTTCCCATATAAATTCAGTTCCAGTCCCGAGTGAAACACTATGGGGAGTCAAAATTTCATTTTACGAAATTCACCAAAATTTTTATTGATGCATGATACTAATCACTTACCAAGCCACCAGTATGAATTTGGACAATGATCAAAAAGTCACCTTGTATATAGTGCACTTTGATTTTTACGAGAACGCATGATATAATTTTTTGACTGATTGTTTGATTTTCCTTATGTGATGATGAGTCATGAAACCCTAAAAGTATCTGCTTATAGGTTTCCAAAACCAAAATTATTAAAAAAAAATACTTCAATATCAAAATTCATACAAGCTTGCTACTGTTGGCACTTGGTGAAAGTGGCAACACTTTGCACCAGTGTTTGGGAGAAAATTTGTAAAAATAAAAATACATAGTCAAACTAGTCAGTACAAGTGCATTTCATTCAAGATATGTTATATATACTCGTACTTCAATTTCGTTGTCGGATTTCTGCGATTGCAACTGTGGCGCTTGCTTCAATTGCTCTTTTAACTTCTTCATGAAATTATTTAAAAATATTCGTATTGAGAAATCAGGGTATGGAATTCACCGTGTATCTTTAAAAAATATGCTCTGGGGATCTAAAAAGGCCGACTTGGGTGAATCATAAAAAGATTTGAAAGTAGGATAGAGTCTTTTCGCGCGTGCAAAAGAGACAGCGTTAGAACAGAATCATAATGTGATTCACGCAAAACTGCCTTTTTAGAGGACCAGGGGATCTAAAAAGGCTGCTTTGGATGAATCATATTATGATTCTGTTGTAATGCTGTCTTTTTTGCACGCATGAAGTAACTCTGACTCTATCCTACTTTCAAATCATTTCATGATTCACCCAAGTTGGCCTTTTTAGGTCCCCTGATCAAAACTAGCAAGTTCATTGTCAAATTCACCAATTCTTCATTTAGGTAAATTACTTTAATTTGACTTTTACGTGACAAAATTGCTTGTGATAAAGTTTGTTTGCCTTTAATTTAACTTTTCCATTTTGTAAAACAAAGGCAAGCTGTCACTATAAATATGGCCGTTTCAGTTTTCGGGTAAAGGTTGCTACAAAATATAGGTTCATTTGTAGGCTGAAAGCTAAACATTAAGCGAAGGAAGTTAATTAGGAGGAACGCTCTCTTTAAACACGTTGCTTTTAGTATTTTATGAAGTAAGTTATCTTATTATAGAATTAAATGAGACTTGAGGGTAATTCATGATTTATATAAAAACGGCTCACCTCGATACGTGTTATGATCGGGAAAGCCGACCAGTTTCAGCAGATTTAGACTGCTTTCATCTGTGAAGACGTTTACGCGACGTCGTTACGCCTCACACTCTCAGTGCGGCTGGTCGGCTTTCCCGATCATAACACGTATTAAGGTGAGCCGTTTTTATATAAATCATAAGTTATCTTATCTTATCTTATCTTATAAAATATCTTATTATTACTAGAATTTTGCTCCAAGGGTGGATCTAGGATAAAATTGGGGTGGGGGATAAGGGCCTCTGAATTTTAGAGCAGTTAGGGATTAGGGCACAGCCAACAAATAACCCGAGGCTCGAGTCCAAAAGAAACAAAGTTTCAAAATAAGGTCTACCTATGAAATATTACCTATGAAATTGCCGAATTTTTTTTACAGATCCATGAGTTCATAATTACTGTTATTCAATAGCTATTTCAATTATTTGTTTTTTGTTTGAAAGTTGATTTCTCTGTTTTACATCTTCGTCATAAATTTTGTTTTTAGTTTCAGTTTGATCATAAAAATTAAATCTTCATAAACAGTTCGTCTTAAATGTCATCCATTTCCATGATAAGATTCGTAATAATTTCTTACAGCTGACACTTTTCAAAAAGTAAATTAATGTGATTGTTAACTTAATGTTGTCTCATTCATAGACAAAAGAAATTACATAATTTGGATTAGTCATTCCTAAAAAATATGCAAAAATGTTAGTACTGAAAATTGAGTTTCCTTCAAATTCTTTAAAGAAAACGGCAATTTTATATGTATAGACCTAATAAATACGCATCACATGGCTCCATACAACTATGGTACTATGTCTTAGGCCGATATTTTTTTGATGTGGTGGTCTTATGAGATTGCAGAATACTTTGAAATCTTTAAAAAAAGCTATCTCGAAAACTACACAAAACCCGTCAAGTACAATGTACTTGTAAAGAGAAAAATAGTTATGTTATTAAACAAGTCTATATGTTTATTAAATATTGTTATTATATAGCATTTTTATCTTCAAATAAATATTTGTTCAAATAAACATACACATGTTTGTTAAAAATTATCAATTGATGCGTATTAATCTACATTCTGCCTTACTCACCCCCGGTTTCTGAAAGGCCAATCAATGTTAACAGTAGATTAAAAAATAATTATCTGCGGATTAAGCCAGAAAAAGTAGGAATTTTACATTGAAATCAAAAATTAACTAAGTTAATTATTGATTCATCACTATTCAGACTTCATATATGCTTTATTTTCACCGTTATTTGCGGTTAAAGTTTTTTTAATCTACTGTTAACTTTGATTGGCCTTTTAGAAACCGGGGGTCAACATTACATTTTCATAAATTACTAAGCGAAGCTCCAAGTTATCAAATTCAGAACCGTAAAAACTATATTATCTGTGGTACAACCAATAGTGCTTAAAAATTAATCGATAAAATGCGAGAAAAAAATTCATTGAACACGTGTAGTATATCAAGTGCATAGCAAACAACATGTTTGGCAGGAGAATAGAACTGATCAATGCACCCTAATTTTTTTATTGCACTTCCTTCCAGTATAACTTGACCGGGGAGTAAGGTTGAATATTTTTTTGAATTTTTTCATCCAACCGGGCGGGGAATTTTTTTTTAGAAATAGGGCATGCATTTATAAAAAAATATAACAATGGATTCAATTGTGTCGTACCTTGTCTAATTTACAGATGTTCTATCCTAGGATAGTCTACTTATAGCTATGGTTGTAGTAGTGACGTGTATACAGGGTGATTGGTAATTCGACGTATTCCTTGAAAGGGGTTATACTAGAGATAATTTCCAACGAATTAAGTCCTATCAACGAGGTGTCGAAAATGAATGGTCTCCGAGTTACGAAGGTTTTTATATTACTTTTCAAACTTTCAGACTAATAACCAAAAATAAATAATTTAAAAATAACTATTCCTCTCTCAGCACTTATTTATTATATTTCTTATCAATGATAGATGAGTGACCATTTATAAAAAATACGTGCCCTGAATTCCAATAATCTCAGAATTAAAAGGTCTTAACCTTAAGTGAAAAGAAAACCTTTTTTATTTTGTAATTTTTAAAATATCGACGTGTTTTACTTGAAAAAAAAATTATCATTTTTGACCCCTATATGAAAGGCATTATTTGTTGGAAATGATCCCTAGTGTAACCCCTTTAAAGGAATAGGTCGAATTACCAATCACCCTGTAGATACGCGCGTTTCTGTGTTGCGCGTTTTGTAAGCACTCCCGAGGTTACGCAAACTAGAAAAAGTGTGTGTGCACGCATTACTACAACCATAGCTAAGTAGACTTCGTAGAATAAAACATCTGGAACAAATTACCAGACGAACTACTTTATTTATAATTTCAATAATATATTTTGTCTTTTGAAAGGAGGCTTAAGTGTAACAAAATATAACAATTTTGGAAAGAGTTCTTATATTATTCTTTTTAAATTACAATATTTACTTCAGTTATTTATAATCGAAACGATTTTGCCCCAACACTGAACTTAATGTACCACTAGGGGTCAACGTTATTTGGCTTTGGCATAAATAATAAGAGCAAATATTGCTGCGGCCAGAAGCCATGAAATTGTTCAGCTGGCGCACTATTTCTGCCAAATTGTGCTTCCCTTGCTTGATTAAACGACGGATAGGCATGAAATTGGAATGCATTATACAATCGACATGAATTTTGTAAATTACTAGGGTGTCCAATTTGAAAATATTAATACTCGTAGTAACAAGTATTCTATCAGGAAAATTGCCAGGTCTAGGTACTTTCCACCCTTATTACCATGATAATAAATGAAAAAGTGTGTAATTTTCTCGGTCTAGCATGTACGCGTAAAAACTTAAAGTAGCTTAATTTTCAAAAGACTTATTTTTTATTTTTTTTCAGCGGATATACGCCATTTTTGGACATAGTTTTAATTATTTTGATATATAAATTAATCATTACTTTCTTATGATTTTCTAAATCTATTTCTTATTAGCTTTTGCCCGCGGCTTCGCCCGCGTGGATTTAGTTTTTTGTAGTTTAAAATTATTTCTTGATCTCTTGTTTGATTCTCAGGCTTTGACGAGGCCGAAGGCCGAGCTACGTTTCCTCACGAAATAATTTCTCGATCACTTATTTGATTCCCAGGTAAAATTTGTAAATTTATAATTGAAAATTTAAGTAAATTCTGAACGAAATTATAATTTTTTTCTCTGAATTAAACTTCGGTTAGTGTGTTAACACTTTGAAACACAATATTTTTTTCTTAAATATATTAAATCCTTAAACCCAACCCTAGTAACAGAAGCAAAATTTCAGCTCTATAACTTCAAAGCAACTGTATTTCGAAAAATATTCTTGTCCTTATGGAATGATTTTCCGAATACCCTGAAAAATGTCATCATAATTAGTAAAGTATCTTTGGTGGTCTTTGGCGAGGCCGAAGTGCGAGCCACTTTTCCAAACGAAACTATTTTTTGTTCTTTGAAATGTCCTTTGGTAAAGTGGTTTTGTTCAGGCCGTAGGCCGAGCCGCGTTTCCGAACGATTTTTTTTTTACTTTTATTTGATTCGATTTTATTCATTAGAGATATCCCACGCATAGCTCGCTCCATAGCTCCTTAAGCGACCTTAAGTCGGTGGATCAAGCCCTTGGTAAGACATAATCTGCCGAATCAGTAAGTTGAAGTGGCAGTGGGTAGGCCCATATTTGTCGCCGACGTGATTGCCGTTGGAGCCAAAAGGCCTAGAATGGACACCACGTGCAGCAAAGCGTAGCCTAGACCGACCTCGTGCCTGCTGGCCCGGCGGACTTCGCGGGTAGCGGCTGGATGAGCATGACGGAGGAGCGCCAAGAGTGGCAAAATTTTAGAAAGGCCTATTTCCAGCAGTGAACGAACACAGGCTGATGGATGGCTAGATATTTTACCCCCAGATAAAGGGTCTTTGGCGAGGTCGAAGGCGTATCAGCGTTTCTGAACGGAAAAAGCACGATTGCTTATAAAATTTGTTGTCGCACGTTTACTAATTCAAAAATGATTTTCAATAAGTTCCGCATTGAGTCCGCGTAGTAGATTGTAGCCGTAAATACGCTAATTATTCCTGTTATATTTGACGAAAAACCGGTCAAGTGCGAATCAGACTCGCGTACCTAGGTTTCGTAATTCGACAGTTTTGGGAACAGAAAATTTTATTTGGTCTATTTTTTCGTGAATTTCTCAACCGCTATATTTTTCTGTAATCTTTACGTAAGCACTTATTGCCGTGGTTTTTTTTTTTTTACATTTTTCGGTTCACCAGTTTTGGAGATAAGGGAAGGGACATACATTTTTTGTGGTTTAAGAACTACATTTGTGGTGTCTAGAACTACATTTGTGCCAAGTTTCAGCCCAATCGGTAGGTACGGGGCGTGAATGAGCAAAACATCACTTTTCTAAAGAAATTTGACACCCCATTGCCATCCCATGGGAACTGATTTATGGGATAAAAAGTAGCCTATGTGCTATTCCAGGCCCAGAACTACATTTGTGCAAATTTTCAGACCAATCGGTTTGGTAGTTACGGCGTGAAGGAGTAACAAACATCCATACATCCATCCATCCAAACTTTCGCATTTATAATATTAGTGGGATTATCTTGATAGCAAAGGACACTTTTCTAAACAGCCATTTCTCAAGTGACATCACACGAAGGCAAATGGAAGTTGCAGCTTTTTCGTAAAAATAATCATCATCATGAGGTTTTTTAGAGCACAAGTTCTGAAATACGACTTATTAAACCAAAATCTCGAAATGGTTTTTGAATTAACACACCTCAATCTAAGCGAATTAAAAGAAATTACGTAAATTTGGATTCCATATAAATAACGTTCAGTATGATCAGTTAAACATGTGGTTATTTAAACCATTGGGTATATTAATATAAATTGATATTTTTATGAACTTTATGGAAAAAAAATGGTTTACCTTTACTATGCACTGATATAAAAAATATGTAACTTAATATCACAAAGCGCCTCGGGCACCAGGGTTGGATTCAGACCCTCGGAAAATTATTGTCTATGGGAATTAAAAATATACTACTTGGCTAAAATTATACTGCGTTTCGTTTTTCGTCGATTTTTCTTTTGAATTAAAATAAAATAGCGTATTTGTTAGTGATTTTTTTTCATTTACTAAAAATATTCATAATTTGATAAAATAGCCTATTTGTTAGTGAAATCAAAAAAAAAAAATTACTAAGAATATTCATAACGCACATAAATTCCCTATATTGTAGGGTAAATGTTAAAAAGCAAAACGTCTCAACCAATAAAACAAGTCGGTCGGCCTGAATATAAAATTATGGTATTTTTACGTAGTATTGTTCCATTACGATACTACATACTACATGTCATGAAAATATTGTACAAATAGTATAATTATACTACGAAATCCAACCCTGCCGGGCGCGCGGACGGGACATAGCGTTTATAAATTTGTATGAATTTCTATCCAACTTAATTGCGATTGCGGTCGCGGGCGCGCGGGCGATCGCTTGTTGTATTTCGTTCCATAGAGCGCCATATATTTTGTATGTAGACTTAATGAACAGAAAATCACTTGTACTATCCCACAAATTTAGTATGTAGACTTTGTATCTATGTATACTATAATCTATATAATACTAGCTATTGCCCGCGGCTTCACCCGCGTTGATTGAGTTTTTATGGGATAAAAAGTAGCCTATATAATGTCCTATTCCAGGTCTAGAACTACATTTGTGCAAAGCTTCAGCCCAATCGGTTCAGCAGTTACGACGTGAAGGAGTAACAAACATCCATCCATCAGCATTTTCTCATTTATAATATAAGTAGGAAGTGGGATGAGATTATGGGATAGTGAGATGGATGGAATATCTATGTAGATGCAGCATTTTGTCTTCACAGCGAGCGTTCGGGGCGCAAGGTTTAGGAAGAATTTGAATTTTGTACATGTTCTACAAACATACATACATACGTCATACATATATTCACGCCTGTCTCCCAGAGGGGTAGGCAAAGACTACATATTTCCATCTGCTACGATCCTGACACACCTCTTTCGCCTCTTTTACATTAATCATCATTTCATCATCACATTGTTCTACAATTTTATCTAAATATACCACCAATATCTAAAATTTGATGATTGTCGCTAGATATACTGGGATATCTAATGAATTTAGGGGAGACATGCTGCTGCGACGAATTCACATTCAGCATTGTCAGGATCAAAATTGATCAGATAAAAGTTATATTAATGCGATTTATTCGACCCTAAAATCGATCTATCCGATAACTGTTGTAAATTGGCAACAAAACCAGCAGTAAAATCAAATTTAGATTATCTTTCGGTGCAATTAATGGTTGAGAGTTTATGAGAGCGACTTTGTAACGAAACGTGTTTTTTAATCTACAAAAAAATAAAGAAAAAACTTTCCTATGAAATTTCCTATTTCATTTCCTGTGTATTTCAAGAGCGAGTTCTGGGTTAAGATGTTCTTGATTTAGAAGATTGATTTAGTTCTAATAGAAAGCGAAATATTGCAATTTCTAACTTAGTCCCATAGCAAAAGTTACATACTTCTTTTGTTTATTTATTAGTATTAAAACAATTAAAAAAAATATTATTCCATTTATTTAGACCTCGTTATGGAGCCGTCATCAGTCGAATAAAAAAAATATAGCGAGAGTATATGTAGGTTATGTTTCAAAAAAGTAAAAGTGACACTTGTTAAAAAATTTAGTAACTTTTTTCTAAAATATTAAAAAATCAAAAATATTTTTCTCTACAGATTGCTATTACTAGATATATGACGTCTCCCAGGTTCTTAGGTCTATGTCAGTCAATGGTGGAGTGAATGAGAACCTGGGAGACGTCATATATCTGGTCACTTGGCGCTCATTATGGACCTGGACTCAACAGACAGCACTGACAGACCCGACATAACCCGACCGACCGACAAATTAGACCGCTTGAGTTGAAAACACAGATTACCTATACCAACCTATACAACGTGTAACAGAAAGGTGTGACCATATTTGAAGACCTTATTTAGTCAATGGTATAGAACAACTTTTACTATGGAACAAACCCTGTATTTCGAAAAAAAAAAAAAGAAAACTTTTTCATAGAAAAATGCAATGCCACTCGGCTGAAACGTATGGAAGGGCAGATTTCTTTTTTGAGATTCATAGTAAAAGTTGGTCCAGGGGTCGGCAACCTTATGCTATAGCCGGGCCACATATGTTGCCAGAGTATCAGTGCGGGCCGCACTTATATTTATATGTTCGGGCATGTATTTTTAATATTTGAAATAAAACGCATATATATTCATACAATTATGTCTTTTTTAATTGAACTACTATACTAACATAAAAGTAAGAACTAGTGAGATTTTTGAGGCTGCATTTGACTTGCAAGTTTTTTAACGTCTGCTTTCATTTTAGTAGTAGACACGCGCAGTATCGCGTCTAAATGTTCATCCGTTAACCGCGAACAATTCTTATTTTTGCGGTAGTTGAGAATTGAAAAAGTCTGCTCACACAAATATGTACTACTAAACATAGTTATTATCTGCTGAGCAAACTTTTTCAATTCTTTGAAGTTTTCAGAACTCAAACCTCCGTAGAACTGTATCAAGTCAGTGCTTTCCTTAAATGCCGTTTTAAGTGTGCTATTACTTTGCAAATCTACTATGTTCATTTGCAAATTGCTTGGTACCTCACTAATATCAATTGCAAAAGGGTTTTGGAATATTTCCATGTTAAGGGAGCTCTTTTTAAAGTCGGTGAATCGATTTACAAACTCAGTTTGTAGTTGTGTTAACACGTTTCTCATTGTAATATTTTGCCACACAAAATTATCTCCAGCTTCTTCCACGGCTTTCTTGCAATTAGGAAAATGGTCAAGCTTTTTTTCATCAATATGCTTGATAAACAGTTTCAGTTTCATTTCAAATGACTTTACATCTGTATACATATCGCAAATCAATTTATTTTTTCCCTGCAAGCGTTTGTTGAGCTGATTCAGTTCCTTAGTCAAATCAGTCAAAAAACCAAGATCGATAATCCACTGTTTGTTAGTAAGCTCTTCTACTGGCTTTCCTTTCATCTCCATGAAGTTGCCAATTTCTTTCCTCAAATCAAAAAACCGTTCCAAAACGGCACCTCGACTGAGCCACCTCACTTCACAGTAGTAAACCACGTCACCATGTTCAGCTTCCAGATCTTCCAAAAACTTTTGGAACTGACGGTGTGTGAGCCCATTTCTTCTTATAAAATTAACAGTGGATGTTACAGTATCCATTATTTCTTTCCAGGATATAACTTTGGAGCACAATGCCTCTTGATGGACAATACAGTGAAAAATCAATGGCACAGTAGATCCAGAATCTTTCACTTTGCTGATGATTCTCCCAACAACACCTTTGTTTTGACCGCTCATGTTCTTGCCTCCATCGGTAGTGACACTTGTTAACTTTTCCCAGCTTAATTGCAATGAATCCAGAGCTTGTTCCACATGGTGAAATAAATCTTCTCCCGTAGTTGTACCTTTCAAACTGCAAATTTTCACAAGCTCTTCGTAAACAGTAAAGTTTTCGTCAATGCCGCGTACAAATATGAGTAGCTGTGCTGTATCCGACACGTCCGTACTTTCATCCATCGCTAAAGAGAAGCAGTCGAAAGACTGCGCCTTATCCCTGAGTTGTTCACACAAATTAGCACCCAAGTCTTCAGTACGTCGGGTGCAAGTTCTTGCAGAGAGACTAAGACTTTCAAACATTTTTTTCTGCTCTGGGCATATTTCTTCTGCGATAGCTAAGACACACTCTTTTACTAATTCACTATCGGTAAACGGACGTCCACTTTTTGCAAGAATCTCTGCTACCCTGTAACTGGCCCGAACATTCGATTCGCTGTTGTCTGCCACAACCTTAAATATGTTTTGTTGATTTTGTAATGACGATTTCAAAGTGGAAATTTTCCTTTTCCGTATTTCTCCTTCAAGACAGTCAAATTTAGCTTTGTGCTCAGTGTCGTAATGTCGCTTCAGGTTATATTCCTTTACTACAGAAATACTCTTTTGACAAATCAAGCATAACGGGTTTCCTTTAAACTCGATAAAAAAGTATAATTCTGTCCATAATTCGTTAAAAACTCTTTTTTCTTCTTCTATCTTCCTTTTTCTTGAAGCCATGTTTATATAATTATTCTGTAACAATAATGAAAAAAATTAAATTCGTTGTAAAATTATATGTTCCAGTTAGCACCTACAAATTCAACTCCACATTCAAATAATAATTAAAACATGACACACTCGTAACTAACTTCATGTCATGTAACTACTATCCCCGTCCTTATAACATTTACCCATCAATCTGAAGGTTCACATTAACAAGCAGTAAATAAAATAAAACAAAATGCTCGCGAGTGCATACAACTTACCTCATACGTCGTGCGTGAGAAGCTATCAGCGAAGGGAAGAAAGGTGAAACGAAACGCGTAGCTAGCAACCAGATGAGACGTGAGTTTCCGGCGAATTTCCACAACCGAATGTGGCGAGAGCCTCGCGCGGCTGTGATTTTAACTAAAACCGGTCGCTTTGAATTTTTTCGCCGCCGCACACCTGCGTCTAATCAAAGACTGCCGCCCCGCCTATTGTCTCAAAGGAGCCGCCCGCCGCAGCACGTGCGGCGGATAAACGCAAAAGAAATTGCCAAGAATTGAATAAGTACAGCAAATATTTATTTTCGGTAGAAACAATACATAACATCACAGTCTTGATAAACAGTTCTTAAGAAATGAAATAGAGGTACATTTTTATCACCCCGCGTGGGAGCGAGCTTTCAAGAATACTCTCATGGCCCAGCAGCATGGCCGTATAAATTCTAGTGAATTTATATGGCCTTTTGCTTCGGTATTTTTTTCTTACGGACCTCAGGCTTGCGGGCCGCACCGAGATAGTCTACGGGCCGCATGCGGCCCGCGGGCCGCCGGTTGCCGACCCCTGTTTGACTTAAGCTCTTCAAAATATGGTTACATCTTTCTGTTACACCTTGTATATTGCTGTTGAAAACAATTGAGTTATTGTGCAAAAATCAACCACGGAAGTTACAACCCGGTCACATTATCTCGAGACCTGGCGATGACTTCACGTCGCGTCGGCGCTCAGATACAGAGCGCGGGGAGGTGAAAGGAGAACGGGGGCGGGTGGTTCACATTCCAGCGAGGTCTCGAGATAATGTGACCGGGATATACTTGCAAAATTATTTGCTTTTTTTTTCATTTTATTTATTTAAGGTTAAAAGCAGTTTATTTGTGCCCAATATATTGAAATAATATCCCGGATAAAAATCCGTAAGTATATTAAATGTTGTTATAAAAATGTGGTCGTAGTCTACCTTTGTGACTACGTTCAAAAAAGTTCAGGTAAATCTACTCTACCTATTCCGATCTCTGTATCTGCCGCTAAAGTTCATGTCACGTAATTTGACTCCATTTCGGACAAATAAAGGATAAACCGGGTAAAAATATGTATGTCATGAGCAGATCGTAGAATTGAGCAGATCGTGAAGGATGAAATAGACAATATTTTGCCAAAAGTCAAAAATAGGTGCGACGACGAGCTCAGCGAAGCGAAGCAGGAAGGGACATGTTAGGTGTACACGTGGGGAGCCGAACGAAGCGGAGCGGAGCTAGGAAACCCCTCTAGTTTTAAGGTGAATGGATACGCCAACTGCAATTTGGACCTGTCTTTGAAGGCCTACTCCTCCCACACGTGTAGTCCAAAAACTTTCATAAAAATATATGATAGGCATTATAGAGTCAAAAATAAATTTCAAGTTTCATAAACTGTTTTTCTATTGTAAGTTTTGACAAAAATAATCGAAAGTCATCGAAAGTTTCACATGATTAACACAAGAAATCCCTTACTCCTTCCAAACGCCTAAAGCGATTTTAATTATTATTTCACCAAATTATAGGAAATTTTTAGATCTAAAAAATTTAAGTTCAAATTTTTTTTTCCGTTCATGGCGTCCATGTGAAAAGTATTATTTTCTCCTATTTTGTGCTAGCCGGAGACGCAGTGGTTGTCGTAACAGCCACTTTTCAAGGCACGCTGAAATGAACATTATTTCAATGTCGTTTCCGTTGATATTTGTACCGACACACATCGAGTTGCTTATTTAGCGTGGTCATACGCCTTAACAGAAATATGTTATGACTAGACAGATCATGATATGCCCAATTCTACAACGTGCCGACGACAAACACAGAGGTTTCAAAAGGTCCATTTGCAATTATCGCTACTGAAACAATCTGAATAATTCACGGTGAAAGAGATCTCAATCCGGTTAAACCTCATTTCATTTGGTCAAATTACATTAGTACTTTAGGGATATCTCAATTCTGAAGCTTCCGAACTTTATTCTGTATTCTTCTTTTCGACCCAAAATATTTTACCCTTGGCTTTATTTAAGACAATTTTGTAAAACAATTTTAAGAATAACCTTTCAATTTCGCTAAATACATTGTAAATTAATATATGTAATTATATTTAATTGATCTAAAATGAAAATTAGAACCAAAAAGCAGCGGGTTATGTCAGAGATACAATCGTAAATTATTCAAGTGGATAATTCGTATGCCGCCTCTTAACTAAATCATATAGAAATAAGCAATAACTCATCATGAATAATAACTAACAATAAATATAACTGTAAACAGAGTTATTAAAATATTTTGAGAAGTTACACTATAAATCTAGGCACTACCTCTAATGCAGACACAGCCTTTAAAAAATAATTATTTATCAATTATAGTCGCTCGTACAATCTATCATGATTATTTTATTTTATATTTTTATTTTATAACTGTAAATAGAGTTACTAAAATATTTTGAGACGTTACACGATCAATCTACAATCTAGGTTCTACCTCTAATGCACACATACCCTCAAAAAAATAAAAATAAACTGTCGCTCATACAATTTATCATGATTACAATATTTTTTATTTTTGTTTTAGTAAATTAGATACGAAACTCTTACTGTGCGAGCCGAAATTGCTTTTCACCATTTTTACGGAAGTACCTCAAAATGAAAAAACGGAACCCTTATAGGACCACTCTGATGTCCGTCTGTCTGTCTGTCTGTCTGTCTGTCTGTCTGTGTGTCTGTCTGTCTGTGTGTTAATATCCTTTTGTTTGGACTCTGTATGAGATATCAAGTTGAAAGTGAAATTGATACCTCCTACAAGTCTACAGCTCCATGGTGCTGAAAAAAATTCAGGCTTATAACTTGACTAAGGGGAACGAAAATACAAACAGAAATAAAATGTCAGCTTTCGGATGATTTTGTTGCAATAATTACGTTACGTATAGCCATAAAAAAAATTCATGTTTTTGGTTGAACTTTAAGGTATTCATTTTCCACAAACCACGTTAATCGATTCATATTTGTACTGTCAATGAATTTTTTTGTAACCCTCTATTGCACACTTCTTATCGATTTTGTTTCAGGTATCGCTTTCGCGATTTTGTTGGGTTTTTTTTAATAAAATTAGTGTGAATGATATCTATTCATTTTCCAAATACCACGTTATTCGGGTCAAAAAAAGCACCCCCTTTTTCCAAAAATACGTAAATCCACCGATGCAGTCAGCGGCAGCAAGATATTATCAGTCTACGCCTAGCGTTGGCGCCCGTAAAACCTGTGCCCTTTTTTGCAAGCTATAAATATCTCCCAAAACTACTTCAAAACACATTGAAATTAATTTTATAAAGTAATATTTCGAGGAGCATCATATTCCTGCCGTTAAAAACTCAACAAAATATGCGTATGAGTGATTTAGCTACATCGTGCCATAGTCATAACAACAAAACTGAATGAATTTGGAATGAATTCATACTTTTATGCGGGAAAATAATATATGTTTTGTAAATACAATTTTGTGATCGTTATTGAAACCCAAATTAATTTACTTATACTTACTGAGATCTGTAAAAAAGGTCAATGACCTTTTCGTGAAATTACCCTCTAGTATTGGCTCACCATTTCAGGTCCAATAAGTGAAGTTTTTTGCAAATTATATAGGTACACTTACTTGGGATAAATCGCCAAGCATTTAACATATAGACATTTATTTTGAAATATTTACAGTGCATGGCAAAATTATTAGATCGTAGATAATCCTGTCGGTACATGTTCAGGTTCTGTTACGCAAAATGAAAACAATGAAACTCTTTTAGGATTAATTTGTTATCCCTATGTTTGTCTGTCTGTCCGTTTGTCTAGACAATTTTTTCTGGGTAAAATTAATAAATACCAATATAAACGGCCCTCTATAGAGCTGTAAAAACATACTTTTGACGTTTTTATTTATATTACGTTTTAGGTTTTTACGTTTTTTTTTTACGTTTGTCATACAAATCTTCTCACTATGAAAATGTAGGGATGAACACTTGAGATAATATTTTGCATTTAAAAGTCAACACAGAAAGGAATTGTTGAACAAATAATGTAAAATATATGAAAACCATGTTGTTCTATTCTAAAGGGATTAATTATCTACTGTTCAATGTGGCGATAGCTTTGTTTATTTTTTTCCTTGAATTATTTTTTACTAAGATAACAAATAGTTTAATACAAGGTTTTACTTAAGAGGTCCCTTTACCCCTGTATTTTTCTTAAAATTCATACAATAGGTATAAACCGAATGTGAAGTCTACAGCTTATTTTCTTCATATCTTTTTTCATGAGTATATTCTAACTACGTCTCTATACAGCCCAAAAAGCAAAATTTGATAAAACCATCATAATAGCTGTCAGGATATCGTCAATATTGCCTCGTTTTTACGCAAAGTTTAACAAGTTTGTATATTTTTATCTATACTGGAAATAAAAACGAGAGAAATACAGGCGTCATTCATGTTAAGATGACTAAGTTTACACACTTTGCTAAGTATAAACAATTACCGTTTCATGGAAAACTGTTTTGACCTGAAACCATTTCACAAATTCAATTAACTTATTTTGAATATCTTGTCATCTTGCACTTCTTGATGAGAAATACAATTTCAATAAGTAAAAATACAACTTTTAGTTAAGAAAACTTATAGTTAAAAGTCTGCTGTATGGTTTAAAATATTTTTAATTATATAACAATAGTAATAAAATAATTGGCTTATCCGTCGTCGTGATACCAGCCGTAAATTTCTTAAATAATCTGATATCACGCTTATGGAAAACCCAATTATTTTGAAGATACCATAATATCATTAGAATATGTTTATGCATATAGCAAACTTTTAACAATAAATTGTCTTAGCTAAAAGTTGTACTTTACCGTTATAATTATTTCTTAATATTTTGTTACAAATTCGGAGAAATAGCCCTTAAGGAAAACCTTGTATGAAAATATTTGTTATCTTTGTAACAAAGAAAAAAAAAAAAAACAAAGCTATCGCCACATTGAACAAACAGTAAATTATTAATCCCTTTAGAATAGAAAGATATGGTTTTATATTTTTTACATTATTTGTTCTACAGTTCCTTTCTGTGCTTTCTTTCAAATACAAAATATTATGTGAAGTGTTGATCTCTATATTTTCATAAGGAGAAAATTTGTATGAAAAAGTTAAACAAAAGGCCATAAAAACGTTATAATATGTATATTTTACAGGGCTGTAAATATTAGCATTTATTGATTTTACCCAGAAAAATTGCCTAGACAAACGGACAATCAGACAAACATAGGGACAACAAATTAATCCTAAAAGAGTTTTGTTTTTTCATTTTGCGTAAAGGGACCTGAACATTTCAAACTATGATACAAATAAATTTCTATATTTTAAACACTTGGCGATTTATCCCAAGGGTAAACATTAGGTTAGTTCGATACCACACCCTGAAAAAAAATGTCCTATGTTAGTTTTGCAAATTGTCTTAAATAACGGCTCATCAAATATTGTTTTCAAATGATCTGGCAATTTCTGTGTATTACTTTTTAAAAAAAAGTTATTGCTATTTTACTACCCAAGGAGCTGCGTATTTTTTAAAATAATTAGAATTTAGAATGAAAGAGTGGCGGGCAGTAAAAATATTTGACGTTCATTAGAAATGCCATTTAACACGCGTTAGAGTGAGATAAATAGTGACGCTATTTAAAATGAGTTGGAATGAGATAGTAACGCAGTTAATCGTGGTTGAATGAGAGAGGCATAATTGATATAGGCTACAGTGAGATAGATAGTGACGTGGTGCATTCCTTCTGAGAATATTTGTTAGTTTCCACTTTTTGTAATAACAACTTTAGTAAAAAAATTTTGTAAAGAAATTTTTGGTCCAATTTATTTTCCCGCAAGTGTAAAACCAGCTCAACGGGCGAAAAATATTTAAAGAATGGGTAATGGTGACAATTAACCGTCACAATATTATTATGTATCTCTAAAGGAGTGTCTGAAATGTTCCGAGGGTCAACTGATAAATCAAACACTCAAAAAACCACTTTTAGCCGACCATAATAAATTTACGTCCCGACGTGATAGCAAGTAGGATCAATGCCGTGTGACGATGATCGAAATACACTAATCAATTAGATAAAATAAAATACGTATTACTTTTGACCCTGCCTCGTCCACTCTATTCGTATTTTTGCTATGGTGACGCGAGCTTAGAGACCGGGACGAATTTCCCCCCGCGCGCTATCGTAAAATAGAATAAGCCACGCCCGGAACTGGTTTTTGTTTTGGCTATGTCATACTCTTAACTACACATTATATATAATAATCAATTTAATACAAATTTTTGACACTCGCAAGGGAATCGTAGTTGACTTAGAAACTTAAAATTTCGTCCACAGGTAGGTCTTATAGCACACAGAAAGGCAATTCTGAAAATTACAAATATTTAATTATTGGGGAAGTTATAAAGGTCCAACTTAATTAGACCCTTTAGATACAAAGAGTTTAATAGATCGCAAGTGTTAAGTTAAGTTGGACATTAATAAGTGCAAGTGGAATTATTTACCACGTATTGTAAGGGTATACGGAACTGGTCGGTTTTTTATTTTTCAAAACGCCTTTACTAGACTTTCTATAATTTTGTGCTCAGTAATAAATTACATTTGATCAAAGACATTTGCAATTTCAAGTTTATTTTCGTCCGTTTAAAGAACTTGTAATAAATATTCAATTTCATGGATATCTCGTACAACAGATGAGTGTAAGACTAAATGTTTATTAGACAAATTTTATCCTGAACAATAATCCTACCGATTCGTATTGTAATAAAATAGCGAGGGTTTATTTTTAGTTTGTTCGATTCCCGGGTGAGACAAGCGAATTTCAGAATATCTTTGAATGGAGTTTTGTTTCTTTTAAAAAATAAAGGAATGTTTCCTTTCAGTAAAATGAGCTATCTAAAGGATTTCAGGTAGTTCCCCTCCAGGGCCCTTACATTTTTTCCACCCTGTATATATCTGTTTTACTTTGAATAGCTCTGTTGGAACTAGGGTTGCCAGATGAGAAAACCAAAATATCTGGGCAAAAGTTTCAAAAAGCCGGGATTTTGGGATTATGGTCGGGACAAATAATTATTACTAATCAATTTTTTTTTTATTATAATGATTAAAGTAATTGCAAGAAAATACTTTTTTGCCCACCGACCGTTGTTATTTGTTATTTGTCGGGACAATTTGTATTTTGTCGGGACTCTGGACATCATATGAAACGTCGGGACAATCCCGACGAATCCCGACCATCTGGCAACCCTAGTTGGAACTGGCCTATATTTTATGTCAAAGAAAGTCATTCAGCGGTCAACTATACAACCTAATAGCTTAGTGGGTTTCTACCAATAAGTAGGCTTTATTGCCTAGGCTATAAATAGCAGGCTATTAACAGTTAAGGCCATTGGAAATACCAGTGCCATTACTTATATAATAGTTACCCCTTTTTTTGTGTTGCCACTTTTATATCGAAATTATTATTACATACGGCTTGAACACTCACGTGTGATTGTTGTTGACTATATGCCAACCGTTTCACCGATGAGTGCCCGTTTGAAAACGACGGTGAACGCCGCGTCGTCGTCCTAAGAACGACACTCGCCTTGATAATGCCGAAATTGTATCGGTGAAACGGTTGGCATATAGTCAACAACAATCACACGTGAGTGTTCAAGCCGTATGTAATAATAATTTAGTATGTCAGCTCACGCGAGTTTTAATAACATTATAGTTAACTTTTATATCGCGTTGATATCGGTAATAGATCAAATTTTCAAATTCAAATTTATTTATATGTGCAGCACGGTAAAAGTAAAAAATATATCAAAAGTTAAAATTTTAGCTTATCAATGGCGTTCTCTATAAAAACCATGCTATTTAAAAGTAGTGCATATACAATTTGACTTTTTGATCATCGTCCAAATTCACACTGGTGGCTTGGTAAGTGATCAGTATCATGGATCAATAACAATTTTGGTGGAATTCGTAAAATGAAATTTCGACTCCCCATAGTGATTCACTCGGAACTGGAAGTGAATTTCTATGGGAAGCCGAAATTTCATTTTACAAATTTCACAAAAATTGTTATTGATCCAAGATACTGATCACTTATCAAGCCTCCAGTATGAATTTGGACGATGATCAAAAAGTCACCTTGTATAGCTATATCTACACACTGGCAGGCGGAAGCGTGTTGTGTGTGCGGACCGACCACGATCACCACGCAGCCAGAGAATATAAAGTAACGCAGCTATGGTTGTGAGAAGCTTACCTATTGCAACTATAATTTAAAATAAGTACCGAATTCCGCAATCACTTGGGTTAAGATAAGGGTAACAAAAAGGTTAAGATTTTTCAAAATAAAAAAAAAAGTATAAAAAAGAAAACGCATTTACTTGAGCAGATTTTCAATAATTATTCTAGTAAGTAAATTTTTTTTTTCTAATGTGGCAGCCCTTTCGCAGTATATAGCGTCTTAAGCATATTTGATATACGACGTGTAACAGAAAGGTGTGATCATATTTGAAGAGCTTATTCAGTCAGTGGTATAGATAGAACATGAAAAAAAAATCGGCGGTTTTAAAGAAAAGTGCAAAAACTCGGCCGAAAGTACAGCGCGGTTTCAGTTTTGGTTCCATAGTAAAAGTTGTCCCATATCATCTTCAAATATGACGACACCTTTCTGGAACACATTGTATATCGATTTAACGTTTGACTGCATTAAAGTTTTAGTATTTTACAAGGTTACAGACGTCATCATTAATTACGTTAAAAATATATATAAAGTTTTGATCTTGTGACGTTTAATTTTCATTATTATGAAGTGCATAAGAAGCTACCAAATTTAAACGCCTATATGTATAATAGTAGTTTATGCTACAAGGGCGAAAAGGAATAAATTACGAGGACGATTTAAACGTAACCGAGTAATTTATTGCTCTTACGCCCGTGTATCATACTACGTTTTTCAATGCAGTGTGAGGAAATAAAACAAATATAATCTTGTGAACTTTAAATTATGATTGGCTCCAAAGGACTGTATCCAGAGCCGTTAAACAGTGGAAAAAAAAAGTATAACATTTATGGTACACAGGAAAGGCTGCAGGTATCGTACGAGCGATGTTGATGTTTCATAAAAGTTGTGCTGGGTTAAAAAAACCCTTTCTCATTTTTTCATGTATTTATAACACTTTTTGCACATTCACACAAATTAATACAGACAACCATAAAAAAATCAAACATGGTGTACAAAGATGGCACTTATTGCTAATAGCAATATCTTGCAGGCAACCTTTGGAAGTAAACAGATTGAGCACGCGATATGACGGCAGTGCTTTGTATCACCATAGGTTTTAAAAATAGCGGGAAGTGAAGAGAAATAATTACGAAGATGAAAGATCTGACCTTGGGAAGGAGCTGCATGCACCACAAACCACGCTTCGCCTGAGCCACCAAGTCTCTGGTGTTCTCCAAGATGGTTTTCTTCTTCCTCTTCGTGCCTGGTTGCGCTCTTCTCGGCTAATCTTCTTCGTAATAGTAATAGATGAAAATGAGGCGCACAGCGGGTGCGATCTCAAAATGGCGGGCGGTAGGGTCGAGGTAGGACCTAGTCGAATGACAATCAGCGTATACCTCCGGCGTGAAAGGCTTCTGATTGACGACTGATTGATTTGCGTCCAAAACTAAGCGGGTGGAGATGCAGCGAAAATGACAGTTGAAAATATTAATTCACAACTACCCCGCAGTATGAGAGCCACAAGAAGTGGCGCGAACATTTGCCCCCGGCGTTAAAACCATTGGTTTTAAAATAAGAATAGAAAAGTAAAAATAAGACAGAGAATAACGAAATTTTGAAGCGGGGGCAAAGAAAGGAGTTATTGAGATGGGAGAGGGCAAAGACGCACGACAGGTCGTTTGTAAACACCTGTCGTCGTTTTGACAGAAGCTACCCTAATGACATTATCTTTGCCAGGGTATACAGCTACAATAACACCGAGCGGCCATTGAAGCGGTGGAGTGTTATCGGTAACTACAACGACAACAGATCCAATTTTGATTGGGTTGGAAGGTGTATTCCATTTTCCTCTAGACTGGAGAAGATGGAGATAATCATTCTTCCATCGCCTTGCGAACGATTCTACCATTTGATCAAGCAACGCGTAGCGACGTAATAAATTAACTGGCTCATCAGCCACCTTACAAGCGGGTAATTCTTTTAAAGGAGTTGACATCAGAAAATGTGCAGGAGTTAACGCGCTAAGTTCAGATGGATCTTCACTCAGCAGCGTAAGCGGACGAGAATTTATGACACATTCTATTTGCGTAACTACAGTTAATAATTCTTCGTAGGTCAACAGTTGAGTACCTACTACTCTATGCAAATGCGTCTTAAATCCTTTGACATATATCTCATAATGTCCCCCAAAATGTGGGCTACGTGGAATATTAAATTTCCATTGTATTCTATGATCGGCAAGTTCATTCGCGAAAGACGTTTTAAATTCTTCGGAGTTTGTCAAATTGTAAATTTCTGAGAGGGCATTTCTAGCGCCTACAAAGTTCGTAGCATTATCTGAATATACGAAAGACACTGCTCCACGTCTAGATAAAAAACGTTTAACGCGGAAAGAAAAGTGTTCGTGCTAAGATCAGTTGCCAATTCAACGTGAACTGCACGAGTCACCAGGCATACAAATATGCAGAGGTAACATTTGACGGGACGGACTCCACGTTTTCGATACGGAGTGATACTGATAGGACCACAATAATCCACAGCGCAGTGGACAAAAGCTTTAGCCTCATTAACGCGGCATGATGGTAAATCTGCCATGAAAGGGAAGGTTTGTCTCGGCTTCGCCTTAAAACAATAATTGCAGCTATGTATTACGCGACGAACAATATTTCGACAGGAAAGTATCCAAAATTTTTGGCGGATTATTGACATTAAAGCCACTGGTCCAATGTGACAATTTTTGCGATGATAATGAATGATAATCAATTCGACAATATGATTTTTACGAGGTAACAACACAGGGTGTTGTTGATCGAACGTCATGTCTGTGTTGCGAAGTCGACCACCAACGCGTAACAATCCATTTTTATCTAAAAATGGCGATAGTCGATTTAAAGCGGGAGAACAAAGTTTATTTGACTTTAATCTTTTTATTTCATCAAGAAAATAAAATGCTTGAAGAGCTTTAATCAATGCAACTTCAGCGAAATCCATATCGATAGCGGTAAAAATATTAGAGCGCGGTAAAATACGTAAAAATCGGTATATGTAAATGATTGTGTGTAAAAGCACAAGCCATGACGAAATTCTTTCCGAAAGAGAAAGAAGAGGATGCGGTTCTTCATTACTAAAAGCGGGAAGAGAAATTGTTTTTGATTCCGGCAAGTTTTCTTCAATAGAAGCTGATTCTATTGTTTTGATTGGCCACTCTTTAGCGTCCAGATAAAGCCAAGCAGGTCCAGTGAACCAGAGCGGGTGACTCATCAACTGCGTGGGAGTGAGACCACGGGAAAGACAGTCGCTCGGGTTTTGAGAACCAGCTGTATGGTAAAAACATTCAGCGGGAATAGCGGATATTATTTTTGTTATACGCGTCGCGACAAAGGTTTTAAACCTGTGCGGTGAGGAATGTATCCAGTGTAAAGTTACCATAGAATCGGTAAAACAGTAAATACGTTCAATATTGTGACGTATTTTATAAGCGTCAACTACACGACGAGTTAATTTCGACATGAGTAACGAGGCACAAAGCTCAAGGCGGGCGACACTGACGGTCTTGAGCGGACAGACTTTTGACTTTGCGCATACCAGCCGAATGCTAGTGCAAGTGTCTGAGTCATCTTGTACTCTAATATATACGACACATCCGTATCCACGTTCACTTGCGTCTGCAAATGATATTATCGAAATTTTCGAATTTTGGAACACGTCTAAGTGGCGTTTAATACGTAAATCCCGCAAAACAGGTAGCTCCTTCAAATAGTTTTGCCAAATCTGCGCAATATCAGAGGGTAGTGTTTCATCCCAGTCTAATTTTAAAATACAGATTTTCTGCAAGAGTAATTTTGCGTACAAGATCACAGGAGCGGTAAAGCCGAGGACGTCGTACTGACGTGCTATCACGGACAAAACATTGCGTTTAGTACATGGGCGACTATCTAGCGATACAGTAAAAGAGAACTCGTCAGAATCAGGCGACCACTGTAAGCCAAGAACTTTAAGAGTTTGAGTTTGTTCTTCAAAATTCTTACTAGAATTTAAGCGGTGAGTATCAGGCAGTGTATCAAGTAACTGTTGACAGTTACTAGACCACTTGACGAGCTCAAAGCCACCGGCCTTAAGCAATCCTACCAGCTCATCTCTGAGCTGTAAGGAGCCCTGCACGGTGGGCGTGCTATAGCAGATGTCGTCCATGTAACAGTTTCGTGCGGCTGCAGTAGCGGCGAGCGGGTACGCTGAACTCCCATCCTCACAGAGTTTCCTGACTACTCTCATCGCAAGGAAAGGGCTACTACGTAGTCCAAAGCAGACGCGATTGAACTGATAAGCGATAAGCGGTGAACACGTGTCAAAGCGGTATAAAAACTTTTGAAATTTGCGATCATCGGCGTTAACCAAAACTTGTAAGAACATTTGTTTGATATCCGAGGTAAAAGCGATTTCATACAAGCGGAAGTCAAGTAAAATTAAAAACAAATCGTTTTGCAAATTAGCACCTGTGTGCAGCGTGTCATTTAATGAGACACGAGTACCATCAGCGGAGTCAGTCTTAGTACTGGCATTCATACAAATACGCACCTTTGTCGTTGATTTATCAACACGCACTACGGGATGATGCGGAATATAATAACCAAGAGATAATTGGTCATCATTATGAAGCGGGGATATGTAACCTTTAGTTAGGTATTCATTTATTATATTGTTATACTCGGAACGTAAATCTGCGTTAGAAACAAACCTACGCTCAAGAGACATAAAACACTTTTTTGCGTGATGGTACGAGTTTCCTAGTATGTTAGGATTCCGTGCGAACGGTAAAGAAACCGAATAGCGACCAGCGGGGTCACGTGACACATTGTTAATAAATAATTTTTCACATTCATCATTTGCGGGACTAGAAGCAGGTTCACAATGCACCTCTTCTAATTGCCAAAATTTTTGTAAAATAAAATCTATTGGCGGTTCAATCTCCATATAAGAGCATAACGAAATTGAACATGCGGTATTTTGGTAAACAGGCGTATTACCAATTAGCGTAAAACCGAAGATGGTCTGAAATCCCGTCGGCGTACCCGGGGGACCAGAGACGCGGCCTGATAACAAGATATCCGCGAATAAAGATGCACCGATAAGAATATCAATCTCGCCCGGTAAGTAAAAGGTTTCATCAGCAAGTGTGATACCTTTTAAATATGAAAGCGTAGACAAATCGACCTGCACCGATGGTAAGTTGTCGGTAATACGGTCGATTACATAAGTGTCAAGCGAAATTGAAACCGAATCATCAAATCGTGAAAACAATTTAAGGTTTGTCGCACCCTTAATTGGGTTTGATGAAGAGCCGATGCCCTTAACAAAAGCGCGGGGAATTTTCTCATATTTTAAGTTAAGCTTCTCACAACAGGAACCGTCGAAAAACTGGATTGTGACGCAGGGTCGCAGAGCGCACGTAGACGGACTGACATACCGTTAGAATCTTTCACGATCACTTGAATTGTACCTAAAAGGCATGTTTCATTACGCTGCGAGTTAGGCTGTAAGTTACATAAAGAAATATTATTACTCGCAGTTGGTACGGATTGAGAATCATTAGTCATATGTTCTGTGTTAGTCGCCGATACGGCAGGATCCACCAACCTCGAAGATTGCGTATGTGTGCGTGGAGACACGGTAATATTTTGACCAAGCGCGGTGTGAGTATTCATCACATTTTGTTTGCGGCACAACATCGAATGGTGTTTACAATTACAATGGCGGCAATTATAAGACGATTTACAAGCGGAATTGTTATGCGTAATACTTAAACAATTGGTGCAACCGTTATTAGATTTGATGAACTGAAATCTTTTCTCGATATCTAGTTTCACAAATTCGGGACACTTATATAAATTATAGTGTTTTAATTGTTTACATAGCGGACAACAATTATTATTGGTCGAAGCGGAGACAAAAGCATGGGTTGACTTGGTACTGTACCCGGTTTTGTTGTTATTATTATTAACGGAGCGGTTCGGAGCGGGAGCGGTAATTGCGGGTGCAGTGCGGTTCAGTATCTTAGTTTGTTCCCGTAAAAATGATATTAATTCATCATAATGGGGTAAATCGGAACCACGTTTAAACATTTCAAATGAACGAGCGGTTTCAACATCAAGTTTTTTAAGGGCCAAATACATAAGGATAAAATCCGACAGATCTTTAATATTCAGTGATTTTAAACACGAAACAGCGGAACAGAACTTGTCTAAAAACAAGTCCAAGTTTTTTGAACTAGCGGTAGTTAAAGGGCGAAATTCAAACATTTGATCCAAATAAGTAGTGGCTAAACTACGCGAGTCTTGAAAAGTAGAAACGAGTGTTTTCCAGATTATGTCGTAGTTAGTTGCGTTCGGTGTGATTCCAGAACAAATCGAAAGTGCCCGGCCAGAAAGTTTACCCATCAGGTATTGTACTCGTTCGTTGTCGGTCAAGTCCGGATTATCGTGAATCGTGGTTTTAAATGTTTCATAGAATGTTGGCCACATAGTAGCTTCACCAGAAAAACCAACGAGTTCCAGTTTTGGAAGCTTGATAGTAGGTTTTTTGGGACATTCCATGTCAAGTGGAGCTTTAACTTTAGAGTCAGCCGATTTCGAAGAATGTGATAACTTCCGGTTGATGTATTTGCAATGGGAGTAAAGATCCTCAAAAGCTGACCAACTTTGATAATTTGGTTCAAAATTAGGATTTATCAATACCTCTGTGTCATTAATTTCATCTATGATTACATGAATTTCTGAGCGTACAGTATCCAAAGTTTCGACATTGGCCATAAACAATTCTGCCGAAGAAACATCCTCTAAAGCGGTTTTAGAAAAGTCATAAACTCTCTGAAGGCGATTAAACAATTCTTGCCTTTTATTTTTAAGCTTCTTTAAACTATACGACATCTTTAATTTTGCAGCTTCTGCGGAATTTGGCATGTTATATAGTACAAAGTTAGGCAAGTACCAGAACTATTGAAAGTTTTATACTGACTACAACATAGAATAATGCTAATGAGTTAGAGATAACACGGGCGGCGGACGAACCTGTGTACGAGTACCTCTCGATAATATTAAGAATTAGCAGGTAGGCAGATAATATTTTCTGTGAAATGATCAAATGGTATAATCGCAGCGGATAAATTAACAGAATGGCGTATTTCACTGTAGATAATTTATAATTTCCAGTATATAGGAAATGGAATCACTAATATTTTGACGAATGCGGGGTTTTAATGCATAGATAATGCAAATAAGAGCGGGAATGCGGGGTAATACTGCGGGCAGAGTGAAAATTAGAGCGGAATTCACGTGTTCTTTAGACAAAGAACATGAAGATAGCGGTTGGAAATACCAAAAAATGGTTATAGATCGCAGATCAAAGGGCCTAAAATGGATCTAGATCCGGCTCGAATGGCCAAAAAATGAGCACGCGATATGACGGCAGTGCTTTGTATCACCATAGGTTTTAAAAATAGCGGGAAGTGAAGAGAAATAATTACGAAGATGAAAGATCTGACCTTGGGAAGGAGCTGCATGCACCACAAACCACGCTTCGCCTGAGCCACCAAGTCTCTGGTGTTCTCCAAGATGGTTTTCTTCTTCCTCTTCGTGCCTGGTTGCGCTCTTCTCGGCTAATCTTCTTCGTAATAGTAATAGATGAAAATGAGGCGCACAGCGGGTGCGATCTCAAAATGGCGGGCGGTAGGGTCGAGGTAGGACCTAGTCGAATGACAATCAGCGTATACCTCCGGCGTGAAAGGCTTCTGATTGACGACTGATTGATTTGCGTCCAAAACTAAGCGGGTGGAGATGCAGCGAAAATGACAGTTGAAAATATTAATTCACAACTACCCCGCAGTATGAGAGCCACAAGAAGTGGCGCGAACACAGATAGTTTACGAAACACAAGGAACGCGTAAATGATAATCAAAAAGGAAGGTGATCAATATAAATATAAACCTAAATATACTTATCTAAGACAGAAAGATACATATAAAATACATGAACAAAAGTACTTACATTAAATTAATACTTAAAAAAACTATGCATACATATACTATAATAAATAAACATACACAATTATAATAGTAGATATTTCAGTTCTTATTTGACGGGTATTCTGCGGAGAAAAATAGTTTAACCTTTATTTTAAATTAATTTATATTTTTCAGTGTCTGTATTGACACAGGTAAACGATTCCAGAGTCTTGCAGCGTGAATAATAAACGAGTCAGTATAAAATCCTGTTTTCTTTTCGGGAATAGCTAATTCAAATTCAAATTCAAATTCAAAAAGTTTATTTTGCAAAGTAGGTATATATAATACACGTTTCACAACTCAAATTTTAATCTTATAAAAATATGTGTAATAAAATAATAAATGTACATGAACTACTTAGATTAAATGTTTATTTAATTTATGTAGCAATATAAATTAAATAAACATTTAGTCTAAGTAGTTCATGTGCATTTATTATTTTATTATTAATATACGATTAATATTATAGGTAAAATATTATTATACAAGGTGAAATCCAATCAACCGCCCGAACCCATACCGGAGACCCGGCCAGGGACCAGGAACAAGGTTCAATGATCACCAACCGAGCCCCCAGCACGAATCCAGGCGGCCGACCAAGTCCCATCTTATCATCTTATATACTACATAGTAATAGGTTACATATATAAATACATGCCTACCTCCGCCCATTCGATTAGTCTTGCTAAGAAGAACGGGCAAGAAACTTGGCAAGATCATGTCTCTTTTTTTAACAAAAACTTATACTATACATCAAATTACTTATATCTACTTTAACCAAGGGATAAGAAAATACAAGACACCTTAACACACAATAACCTTTCAGTGTTGCACGTACGCATCTCACGCCCGCGCCGGCGTTCAGTTAAAAAGGTGAAACGTTCGTGGAGGTAGCTAGGAGCGGAGGGAGAGAAGAGAAAGAATGTGAGCATTTCTGCGAAGAAGAATGGGGAGTCAATTTAACTGAGAACAGAATTCTGAGACATTGTTATGTGTTAATAATTGATTTTATATAATAGTTTTAGGCTAATAAAATAAAAGATAATTTATTTGTCTTACAAATGTGCTAATACATATACACAAAACAATAAATACAAAAGTGAAAAGACAAAAAGGTCTAAGCTCGGCATACAGCTAGCTGATACACATGCAGACAGCCGCCGATTTTCAGCTCAGCCTTGTAATACTACATGATGAAACACATATTAGATTAAATTAAAGTAGGTAACTACAATAAATATTAACTACAAAATAAATTGAAAAAAAGAAAAAAAAAAAAAAAAAAACCCTACAATCTGCTACACTTAGTGCGGAAAGAGCCTAATGACTCGACATTTAATACTGGTGGTGGCAGCACATTCCAACATTTAGATGCAACTATCTTGAAGCAGCCCCTGGTATTGGCAAGAGCAGTTGTCTTGAGTACGTTTCTACGAGATGTAGATAACCATTCTAATTTCTTATATAAGTATGAAGTAGTTTTAGTTTTTAATAGGTTAAACAAAAAACATGATAGTTTTAATGCTCTTGTATTAGCCATATTCAAGATACCTTTAGCCTGTAGATGGGGTGAAATGTGGTCCCTCCTAGGAATATTATTGCAAAATCGCATACAAGCATTCTGGACTCGCTGCACAGCTTTAGCTGTTTTTTGGAATAAACATGGACCATACACAATATCACAGTAGCTTAGATGTGAGAGCACGAGACTATTACAAAGCTGCAATCGCACCTTTGGATCTAAAAATGGCCTAATCTTATATATACTTTTAAGAGCTCCGAAGGACTTAGCCACTTTTTGTTGAAAATGCTTTTCAAAATGTAAGTTTTCATCCATCAGTAGCCCCATAATAGGTAAACAATAATTTTATTTCTATAAGGAGGTAGTTAAATGCGTATTACTCAAACGTCAAATGTTTTGTTGAGATACCCACATTACTGTCAGAATGATCAGCGGGAGGACCGTTGCTGGTGTATTAAAGTGAGATCGTGTGAAAGTCATGACATGTTAAAATTGATGTGCAGTTTACAGAAATTTAATATTGAGAGCATTTAAAGTACTAAGAGTACTTGCAAGTGATTGTAGTTAACCGTGTTTGTGTTAAAGACGAGAAGGGGTAAGCATTGTTACAATTTCTTTGTTATCGCGGTATCGAAAAATATATTGTCTTGACAGTAATTGGGATTATCATATTGTTTTAGCTTGTGGAAACGCCCTTTTCGTAGACAGCGAAATCAGAGGATTCTAAGACGTTGGTCTCAGAACAATATTTACATCCATCGCGTATGTACTCATCATTTAAATTACAATTATTGAACAACGCAACGAACATCCACAATTGAGCAATAGCCGGAGCATTGGGTAGGCAGGGTCCCGTAAGCCAACGTAGAAACCCTCCTGGCGTCCAACATTAGGTTAAGATAAATATATAAGTCAAGTCCCAAGAGGATTTACCTAGATTAAGATAATGTTAAAGTGTACTTAGTGTCGTAATTAGGTAGCCGTTATGTTTCATAAATAAACTTTTTAGGTAGTAATTATAACAGCTTTCATTTAAGCATTCGTGTACCATTTCCCAACCAAATACATAACAAATGGCGCCCAACGTGGGGCACGGCAACGGTCCTCCCGCTGATCATTCTGACAGTAATGTCGGTATCTCAACAAAACATTTGACGTTTGAGTAATACGCATTTAACTACCTCCTTATAGAAATAAAATTATTGTTTAACTATTAGCCTAAAACTATTATGTAAAATCAATTATTAACACATAACATAATGATCGTATTTACGAAAAGAAAAAATGCAACGAATACGTACATTTTGAAGCCGTTCAAGTTTATTGAGAAGTTCCTTAGTGAGGTCTAAATAACAAGAGTTAAGAGTCAAGAAAAGAAAATACTGTGCTAACATAATTTTAGTTTTGATTGGCAAAAAGCTCTGCATGCGTTTTAATGCGTGAAAGGCACCGTACATCTATCTGCTTAAAGATTCCACATGTGAAGTCCAAAACAGCGTGCTATCAAACATCACTCCTAAGTATTTTACTGTGTTTGTGAACGGAATTACTGAATTATTAAATATGATTTGGTCATCATCAATCTTAGGCAACGTACGCGAACTACCTATGATTATGGCCTGTGACTTACTCGGGTTCACCAGTAAGCCAAAAGCCTCAGCCCATACCGATAATGTACAAAATCCTTAGTCAATGAACCCCGCGTTCCGAAATAGAATTATTTCGCTAAAATCGATTACGAATGAATGAGGTAAATGGCTAATAATCCATGAGTGAAGCAAATGCGTTCATTCATTCGTATGACTTTCGTGGCTTATGCGACGGAGGTGAGGCGATGTGAGCGTTGAACGGAATGGAATGTCAAAAATTGTTTTCGCTCCATTATTTCAGCAGTTCAGATCAGATAAACCATGGTATATGTTTTATTCGGTCATGAGAGAAACAAATGGAAAGTCGTGTGGAACTCTTCGTCGAAAAGGAAGAATATATATTTAATATTTTTTTTTGTCACTGTCTGAGTCTACGTTGAAGAACAGTGCTACAAACTCTTCTTGTTCCATCACGAATCACGGCACTTTGACGAAGTAAAATAAAATAATCGTATTGTATTCTGTGGTAAGAGGTTATGGTTAAGATGTTTCTTTTTTAATGCGGTCCGAATCATAAGCTATCTTTCACATCGTTTGCTAGCTGACAAATTACGGACCAGTCATCGCTCACACTTTAATTCATTCATAGCTTTTATCTATGTAATTCTATTTCGGACCGCACGGGAAGAGATTGCTTCATTAATGCCCTCTACAGATAGAGCTGCAGGTCATCAGCGTAGAAGTGGTAGTAAAAAGATACTTACCGAGTAAAACTGTTTGGCAAGGATGTTAATAAATATTGAAAAAAGTCATGGAGATATGACGCTCTCGAATACGCTTCTTTCTCGCTCAGAAACAGTTGACAGTGCCCCTTTTCAGCACTAGGGCTGAAAAGTAATAAAAGAATCGTAAAAATTTTGGACATTCTCATTCTCATGCCCTGAGAGCAATTTTTTGGCCATTATAGTTATTCTTTACAAGTCTGAAGCATCGATCCATATATAGGTATAAGTGCACATCCTCATATAAAATGAGAGTTTGATCAAATCGATAATGTTCCATAGTACATAATACTCCAATGATCCATAATCACAAATTATGGCAAACATTTCGTATCAAAGGGCGGGCGGCAAGGTTCAAGGACGGCCGGCGCCATCGTTGGGCGGGCGGCTGACAGATATAGAGGAGATACCAACTGAGGTCTGAAATGGAAAATGTCAGATAAGCAATCTTTTGCTGGTATTGACCGTAATTTAGATGGATCGTTTTGATGAATATGCATGGGTTGAGTTGAGACCTTTTTCTAAAGGATTCCGGTATACCTAACAAACTCTGCTTAGATCTTAGGAATTTAGCTAAACTCCGGCAGGTAGGGTTTTGTAGGAATTATCTGCTAAAATACTAGGCGTATCCTTAAAATATTGTGGTAAATAACAACAATATAAATGCCATACCAACATTAATGCGACAAACACAATCGAATAAAATGGTAGCGTCTGGCAAACAATTCGCGGAGTAGGAAACCCTAATATCGTAACCGCTATATTTTTCCTGTAATTTTACGTAATTATCTATTACGATATTTTTTTTCATATTTCTCAGTCCTCTTGTTTCGGAAATAAGGAGGGGACATGATAATGTTAAAAAATGCTACTTTTTCGAGAGTTTTTGTGTGGGGATTTTTTCATTTTATTTTTCTCCTTTGCCATGGTCGAGGCTATAGCAAAATGTATTCTGTGAAAATTTCAACTGCCTACCTACATCGGCTGAAGCTATAGACCCCTGTAACAGACGGACAGACAGACAGCGGATCGAGGCTTAGTATAGGGTCCCGTTTGACACCCTTCCGATACAGAACCCTAAAAAAGAGGTTAATAAAATTCATGTTTTACCTCGTGCGTTCCAAAATACTGAAAACGAGCCAAATCTGGAAAAATGGATGATTATAGATAAGAGTGGATAAGATAAGATAAGATAAAAATCATTTATTGAACCAAAAAGCACTATACATGAAAGTAAGTAACAAAGTAAGTGTGACAGTAATAAATGTAATTAACATGTAGGTAGGTACCAATTTCTAAACTCGGTCTAGCCAGTCCTTAGAAAATGGTGGTAAATTGTACAATATATGGAGGAATAATATATAATAGAAGAACAGAAAGGGAAATCTGTACGCTCTGCCTTAACTCCGGGACACAGGAGACAAATCTCCTATCTACTTGCGCCCTTCATCCTAGGTGTAGGATGAAGCCTACCAAGCCCATTATCTATAACAAAAGCTGTATATCTGTTTAACGAATGTTTCACTATACCTCCCTTATAGCCATAAATGAGATGACTACACGAGACGTTATTTGATGCTGTAACAACAAATAACAATAACGATAAGTGATGGAGCGGGTGAACAGTATCTATTGTTTTTATCAATATTTGTATTGCTAATGGAACGTTCTTTTATGATATCAGAACTCTTTTGGGCAATCATGTCTCTTAAGACTTTGTGTTAGTTACAGAATGACCCGCTTAAGAGTATGGCCTATCCTAGCAACTTTTTTTATTACCCGTCAAGCACAATAAGCTTAATGGTGGCAAAGACTTTATTTGCTTTTGATGTGAGGCGTTTAAGGGGGAGGGGATCGAGCCGAATCTCACCCAATCTCAGGTGGGCGAAAAGAGGGGTCTCGGCAAATATCACGTAATTTCTTTTTCCGCAAGAAATAGACCCTATTTACAATTACAATTACGAGAAAACTCTTATTAATAGTCTTAAATAAAAATTACGAGGCAAATATATATTTTTAAATAAATCTAACGCAATCAAGCACAGAATAACGTAGTTACACTAAAAATACGCATTTTGGAAAATCTCACTTTCTCACTCTTAGGGCTGGCGTCCAGCCACATCTCACGACATCTCACTGGGGGCGGAAAGGAGTCGAAAAATCGCCAAAATCACCTCACTTAATTAATCATTAAATTATCTGTCACTTTTGACATCTGTCAAAAAATCCATGAAAAGCTTATCGTCTGTCAATTTTAGTGCGTTACGTCTTACTTTTTCTGAAATAAATTTCAGCAATAAAAATACAAATTAAGGTCAAATACCACACAACATTTCACCAAGAGTTTAACGTTTGCAAAACCTCAATATATGGCGTACACACACTACACTTCGCGTACACTTCGTGACTATTACGAAAAACGAAATGTTGTTCTACAAATTGTGCGGCTGCTTTTATAGTCATTCGAATTTGGTCGGTTAGTCGTGTGATTTGTTTTCCTGATGATTTTTTCTTATATCTCAGTAGATAGTAAGTTTTTTCAGCTGAAAATCCGAGTATAGACAATTTAATGAAGGTACTAATTCCTAACTCATGTATTGCACAGCGTTACATTATATCATAGCCAGATTTTAATCAAAACGGAATAACTCTTTATGGAGTGGTAATAGACACATACAATTTCACAAGATGCTTTGGGTTCATAAAAGGTACACAACACAATAATTGTTATTATTGTGTATAATAAGTTGCTAGGATTTTAGGGTTTTTGGAAAAAAAAACTTATATATTATATTATAGATATAATAATTATTATAGAAAAAATAAAACTGCACTTCTTCTTCTTAGCGTGTCGATGGCATCAAACTATTATTATTTTAAACCTTTCCGGACCAGAACGAGGCCACTTTTATGGCTCTGTCGTTGGCCTCAAAAAGATCGGTCATCGTGCAGGTGGTCGGGCACGATGGACATGACATGACGTGAGCCATGGTTTGCTGGGTGGCTCCGCAATCGCAGCTCCCGTTATTTGAGAAGCCCCATTTGAAAAGGTTGTGTCTGCAGCGGCCAACCTGGGTGCGCAGGCGGTTAAGCGTTTTCCAAATAGGCCACGGGTATTTGTTCCCAGGTGCCAGCTGCTCCTGTGCTGGGGCAAATGTGGTAGAAGGAGGGAGTGTTTCTCTCCACCGATAACATCTCGCATTTGCTGGACCGTCAGTGAGAGCCTTGGTGCCCTTCAAGAAGCTGTTGCGACTTTTGAGTCGAGGTTGCTCTTGTTGGTACTTGTAGACCGGGTGCTGCGGGTCAGTTTCTTGCTTCAGCTTCTCCACTGCGCTCGTGATCTCCCTGTGAACTGCACTAATTTGGAACTAATAAATACTCACCTTAGTAAAAAAAAACCTAGGGTTCCGTATCGTGCTATTATTGTGCCAAATTTCAAGTCTTTATCTTTAACGGTGCCAAAGTTATGAGACTGTGACATACGGACGGATGAACGGACAACGGAGTCTCACCATAAAGGTTCCTTTTGTACCTTTTAGGTACTACGGAACCCTAAAAATCGTAGTTGTATATAAAGAGATACAGCAATTCGCTAAACGTTACCCCAGCGACATTTTAAACTTGAATAACTCTGAAGCCTTAAGAGGTACCAATTTTGTTTTTTGGGCACAATTAGGCACTAATTATGTCTATCTAAGTAGCTAGTTTGTATTTAGCTACGACCTCTGGTAAAAAAACATCCAGCTGGGGTAACGTTACTTCAGCCGAATCGGTTTTTCGTGAATATCTTTGGATCGGCTGAAGGCACTAGTTCTAAATTTCGAGCACAATTACACGAGATGAGGTACTAAATTTCATCCAAGAGTACTAATTATTTGTCAAGCCGAAATCCTGAAAAGCGACAACATGCTGCTGGCGTAACGTACACTTGGAACACCTCTGACACCCCCTCGGATATTGTATATACAACGTGTAACAGAAAGGTGTAACCATATTTGAAGAGCTTATTTAGTCAATGGTATAGAACAACTTTTACTATGGAGCCAACCCTGAAATCTCAAAAAAAAAATCTGCCCTTCCATAGATTTCGGCCGAGCGGCATTGCATTTTTCTATGAAACAGTAAAATTTTTTTTTCGAGATACAGGTTTTGTTCCATAGTAAAAGTTATTCTATACCATTGACTGAATAAGCTCTTCAAATATGGTTACACTTGTCTGTTACACGTTGTATATACAGGGTGGAAAAAATGAAAGTGCCCTGGAGGGGAACTACCTTAAATCCTTTAGTTAGCTCATTTTACTGAAAGGAAACATTCCTTTATTTTTTAAAAGAAACAAAACTGCATTCAAAGATCTTCTAAAATTTGCTTGTCTCACCCGGGAACTGAACCAACTAAAAATTAAAAAAATAAACCCTCGATATTTTATTATACGAATCGGTAGGATTATTGTTCAGGATAAAATTTGTCTACTAAACTAAAGTCTTACACTCATCTTTTGTACGAGATACCCATGAAATTGAATATTTATTACAAGTTCTTTATTAACAGTACCTAGTACTGTTCACTTGTAAAGTAATAATTATACGCCATTATTACACAATGACAGCACAGAATGAAAGCAAAACAAAATAAAATTTTAATTTTGAACGAAATTTATGGTTTGAACTTCAAATTTGTTTATTTGCAAAAAATGCGTTGCAAAAAAAATACGTTCCTTTTTTAAACTTTTCATCAGTACGCCTAGTGCAAGAAGTAATTGTGCTCTGCATACATTTATTATTACCATTTAACGATTTTCTTATTGAAGTCTTCAACAAGGTACTTAAGATAAATAACGTTAGCAAGCTTGTACTTCATACGATGTCTTTGGATGTAAGAGAGATAATAAAATTAGAACGTTTCATTTACTTGTTTCAAGTGAACAGTACTAGGTATTGTTAACAAAGAACTTGTAATAAATATTTAATTTCATAAGTATCTCGTACAACAGATGAGTGTAAGACCAAATGTTTATTAGACAAATTTTATTCTGAACAATAATCCTACCGATTCGTATGATAAAATAGCGAGGGTTTATTTTTTCAATTTTTAGTTGGTTCGATTCCCGGGTGAGACAAGTGAATTTCAGAATATCTTTGAATGCAGTTTTGTTTCTTTTAAAAAATAAAGGAATGTTTCCTTTCAGTAAAATGAGCTAACTAAACGATTTAATGTAGCTCCCCTCCAGGGCCCTTAAATTTGTTCCATCCTGTATATATCTATATATATTTTAAATATAATATAACTCACCTACAACATTTCACCAGAGGCTCTACCGCGTAATTCTCATTTGTATCAACTTCAAGCAAATGCATGCGAAATTCAACCCGTGCAAAAGAGATGGCATGTTAGGCGGGCGTCGTCGCACGCACGTCAAATTTCAATCTCAAGTTGATGTTGATGAAAATCAGAATTACGCGGTAGACCCGCAGGTGTACATTTATATTATGTAACTTTTGTATTAAAAAGTTTGAAATGTCAACATTGACTTGTTCCAGATGCCCTCTCAATTCACTTCTGTAATCGAGAAGTGTCCATCGCAGCAACAGGGCCGGACAGTGAGGGGTACATCCGCACCCCCGGGTACCCCCACTTCTATATCGGAGAGGAGTGCAGGTGGAGGCTCGTCGTGTCTCCAGAACAGAGGATACGGGTGTCACTTTTAGATGTTAGCTTAAGAAGTGAGTACAGACTGCAAATCTATATTTCTAAATAAGTAAAAGATAGTTACATAATATGTAAGACAATAAAATTGCAAGTACAGTGATTGTTCGTGCAAGGAAAAAAAAACCGGCCAAGTGCGTGTTGGGCCAAGCGCAGTGTAAAGTTCCGTAGTTGCCCTGCACAATATGCAGACTTCTTCTCAAAGTACGTTTTATAAGTTTGTCGACTAATACAGATCGCGCCAAACTTTTAGTCCGCTCGGAAGTTGCTCTTCCCAAGAACGGCCCATACATTTTGTTCCTGCCGATGCGAATCGCCCCGTATTTAGAGGGGACTAAAAGTTTGGCGCGATCTGTACTCGTTAACTTGTAAAGCCTACTTAGCAGTGATAGTTTTCCTTTTAATTTCGTTTTGTATACTACTGCCGTGATTTTTTTCACGTCTCCAAATACAACCGTTTCGCCGACAGGGGGGGGACGACACTTGACTAACAAAAATTAACACTTTTCTTAAGTTTAATATTTTGCAAACGGAACACTGGATCGAAAAGTGGTCTTCTCACACCCCCAATATTTTTAAATTACCTATCCAACGACACCCCATACTAGGGGATAGTCGAGAAAAAAAAATCATCCCCAATTTACGTGTAGGGGAGTTACCCAAAAAAAAATCTTTTTCAAAATTTTACTATACCAATTTATCGGCGTAATAAATATGTATACCCATGCCACATTACAGCTTGCTAGTACAAATAGTCTCTAAGCTAAGCCGCAGACAAACAGACGGACAGACTGTCCGCGGCTACACGTAAAGTGGGGATGATTTTTTTTTCTTGTCTGTCCCCTTGTGGAGGATGTCGTTGGATAGGTATTTTAAAAATATTGGGGACGTAGTAAAGTAATTTTTCGATCCAGGGTTCCGTTTGCGAAATATTAAGCTTAAAAGTGTTAATTTTTGTTAGAGTCCAGTGTCCCCCCCTGCCGGCGAAACGGTTGTATTTGGAGACGTGAAAAAAATCACGACAGTAGTATACATAACGAAATTAAAAGTAAAACTATCACAGCTAAGGAGGCTTTACAAGTTAACGAGTACAGATCACGTCAAACTTTTAGTCCTCTCTAAACACGGGGCGATTCGCATCAGCAGGAACAAAATGTATGGGCCGTTCTTGGGAAGAGCAACTTCCGAGCGTACTAGAAGTTTGGCGCAAACTACGTGTCTACCGCGTAATTCTGATTTTCATCAACATCAACTTGAGATTGAAATTTGACGTGCGTGCGACGACGCCCGCCTAACATGCCATCTCTTTTGCACGCACGTCAAATTTCAATCTCAAGTTGATGTAGATGAAAAGTATTAGTCGACAAACTTATAAAATGTACTTGGAGAAGAAGTCCGCATATTGTGCAGGGCAAATACGAAACCCCTACACTGCGCGTGGCCCAACACGCACTTGGCCGGTTTTCACGTTGTCTTCAAGAAACTTCACGTTTCGGTAGCTATATGCTGAGAGTGCGAAATGAAAAAGGAATGCTTCGGTGGTTTGGACATGCAGAGAGGATGAATGAAAGTAGAGTGACGACAGAAATTTATGAAGCGCAAGTGGAAGGTAGAGCTGGACCAGGCCACCCTAGAAGGACGTATGCTGACCAAATTGGCGACATACTAAAGAAGGGCAATGTCAAAAGTACCAGGAATAGAAGAGCTTGTAAGACTAGATTGATGGATGCGGAAGAGGCGAAAGAGGTGTGTCTGGATCGTAGCAGATGGAAATCTGTAGTCTCTGCCTACTCCTCTGGGAGACAGGCGTGAGTATATATATGTACGTAGCAAAATGAAATTTATTCGAAATGCAAAGAGTTCGTAGCAAAATAAACATTTTTTTCACAAAACTTTGGTTAGGATGAAACAAAACTTTAAGTGCTTACCTGTGGGAAGAAAAGTTTCCATATGAATATGACAGATATTCAATTCAGTTTGCAGTTCAGAGAAACGGTGAATCTCAGCCAATTATCGTGAAACTTCCAAGTTTTCAACAGTATGTCTAAAACTGAAACTTCTTTATTGAACGTAGACAATTTCTACATAGCTTGTTATTTCCAGTGGCGCATTTACCCTAGGGCCAAAAGGGCCATATCCCGGGGCGGCAGGCTGTGACCTCACGCTCAGCTTTGGGCACCTTTTATAATCAGTCGTTACCTATCTTTTTATTTACGAGTATATTGTTTTATGAATTTATACTTTTATAAATAAAAATACCCATAAAAATAATTTTAATATCGAATAAATTATGTTTATTTCTCAGGTCAAATCAACACACTGCTGGATTTCATTTTATTTTATTATTGACTAGCGACCCGCCCCGGCTTTGCACGGGCATACATATATTATACATATAAACCTTCCACTTGAATCACTCTATCTATTAAAAAAAAACCGCATCAAAATCCGTTGCGTAGTTTAAAAGATCTAAGCATACATAGGGACAGACCGACAGCGGGAAGCGACTTTGTTTTATACTATGTTGTAGTGATTTTTGCTTTCTCTTTAATCTTTAAATACCTACGCCACTTTCTCGTACTTTTATGGGGCAGCAAACCTTACAGGTCCAGGGCGCCAAATCTTAAAATACGCCACTTTCTATTTCCCTTACAACGTGATAATATTGCCAAACATCCAGCCGTTATTTGTTCAGATTATATAACCCAAATCAATAGACCTTGGGAATAAACATGGCGACCATTGTATCCACCTCTGAAGTACAAATTATATTATATATCTCCGTCTATATTCGCATATGGAAATACACGTGTTGATCGCCCGTATCCTATATTGCGATGTATACAAGGTGACTTTTTGATCATCGTCCAAATTCATACTGGTGGCTTGGTAAGTGATCAGTATCATGGATCAATAACAATTTTGGTTAAATTCGTAAAATGAAATTTCGACTCCTCATAGTGATTCACTCGGGACTGGAACTGAATTTCTATGGGAAGCCGAAATTTCATTTTACGAATTTCACCAAAATTGTTATTGATCCATGATACTGATCACTTACCAAGCCACCAGTATGAATTTGGACGATGATTAAAAAGTCACTTGTACATTCCCAGGTGTATGGCGGATGGCCATTTTTATGGGTTATTTCCATCGGTTCACTGGTCGGTTGCGAGTTGCATCGGACGTCTAAATGTTCCCATCGGCTCACTGGTAGGTTGCAACTACAAAATTAATGTATTCTTTTCGAAAGTTTCACATGATTAACACAAGAATTCTCTTACTCCTTCCAAATGCCTAAAGCGATTTTAATTATTATTTCACCAAATTTTAGGAAATTTTTAGATCTAAAAAATTTTAGTTCAACATTTTTTTTCCGTTCATGGCGTCCATGTGAAAAGTATTATTTTCTCCTATTTTGCGCTAGCCGGAGACGCAGTGGTTGTCGTAACAGCCACTTTTCAAAGCACGCTGAAATGAACATTATTTCAATGTCGTTTCCGTTGAGTTTTGTACCGACAAACATCGAGTTGCTTATTTAGCGTGGTCATACGCCTTATGTAATCTTTTGAAGCAACTATTCGTATATTTTTGTCCCCAGGCATAGGCCCCTTCGAAGAAGAGTGCACGGACTACGTGATAGTCCAGGAGTCGGACGGAGAGTCCCTGCTGTCCTCCTGCGAGCAGGTGGAGCTGCCTCTCCAGCTCACTTCCACCACCAGCTCCGTGGAGATCATCGTCGAAGCCAGGTCTCAGGGTGCCTTCCCGAAGCGGGGCGTCTTGGTTCATTATAAAAGTAAGAAATATTCGGCCTCTGGCTGTTTTTTGTTTTTGGACGATGATCTATTTTTTACTACAATTTGGACTACGATGTATTGTTTTTGCGATAATAATGAGAATTATGTCTGCAGTCCAGGCCCCGTAGCATAATGTTTAATACATGTTATAGTTTTTTTTAAATGTATGCAACTTTTAGCTTACGATTTTTCCCAATCAGTTCCCAACCAAAAAATTATGGGCGCTTTTGGCTGTTACCGATATCCAATACACTGCATGAATACCAAATGAAAGCTTTTAATGTATGTGTAAATTTACGTTATTGCAACAAGGCTCTAAAGTACCGCTGATAAGGAACAAAATACTTCAGTAAAAATTTGAAAAACATATGTACGAAAATAGTAGTAATTTTTGCTTTGTCGACATGAGGTGCCATCTTTGTTTCAACTCGGGAACTACAACAGCAACTTCTGTCTTTTTAGGTTTAGACTGTGTGACGTTACCAGCGCCATCTGATGGCTACTTGGTGTACCGCAACGCAGAGGTGGCGCACTACATGTGCAACGTCAATTACGTTTTCGTCGACACCAAAGAGAGGGCGCGTTTGATTTGGTGCTATGAAGATAACAGATGGAATGATTCTGTGCCTTCATGTGTTGGTAAGTCTACTTTTAAATTCTTTAATTAATTATTATTATTGGATTACTTATAATTATGTATATAATTCTATTTATGTTGTTCTTTTAACGTGCTTTGTAATTTTAAAACTTACGGTGAAGGTCGAGCCATGTGTTTTATAATTTTTATATTATGTCGTTTTATTGCATGTTTTTAACATGTCACCAAAAAAAGTCTTATCTATTTATATGCTCGATATCTAAAAACCGATGATAAAAGCTACAAAAAGAAGACACTCATAGACGAATACATACATATTCCACCCATAAAAACTTCTTTAGGTTATTCACTATTCATAAGTATTTACAAGGGGAAACATGCACAATAATAGACATGCGCAGTTTGTCCCTCTTTCATCTCTTTTTGACATAAAGCATTCTGTTTGCTAGAGTGCGACGACAAAATTTTAGCCATTTATTATCTCTATTTTGAAATTCAGTTTTATTTCGTTTACAATACGGTTCAATTCAGTTTCAGTTAAGGGTTTAGACCACGGGCAAAATGTTTAGGGGATATACGGACGGACGGACGACGTTGTTCTACAGTCAGTCAGTATTTGCCCGACCGACTCTCACTCGGTTTGTTTGGTATACGGGAGTGTTCGTGTTATTACGTCAGTTTTCACTTTTCCACGTGTTTTTGATCTCGGATTCCCAGGACTAAGTAAGTTAAAAAATATACCTATTTTATCGCAATAATTATTATACATTTATTGTTTTGTTTTTCAGTTGAATGTATTTTTCTGTTGTTTTTGCGGCGTTTTCTCATTATTAACCTCGTTTTCTCTATCATCACGTTTTTTCTTCCGCAAGGTGCGAGCGTTTTTTCAGCTTGTTTATATATAATTTTGGCAATTTTGTTCTGTTTGTTAGGAACTTTGTTATTTTTCGTTTCCTTTGCAATTGGCTTATAGAGAAACTCATTGTGTGGTTGGTATTGACTTAAAATTGAAATTCTGATAAAGAATTTATGTGAACAATGTTATCTTGACCAATGCAGATAATGTGAACAAAACTTTACTTGTCTATTGTGACTGTGACCAGTCCAATGATTAAATGATAACATAGCTAGGTACCTAATTAAGGCGATACGTAAAAGTTTTAGCGTCCCTGTTACTCCATATGCGAAAAAACCCTCAGTGCGAGTGGGACGGATTCGTGGAAAAGTAGCAAAAAGTCGGTGTTTTATTAATATAGAGGTAAAATGTAATTAGCTATTTTGTCAAAAAGATTTTTAAGGAGACTTTACAAATACATAATATCCATATTTTGAATGCAATTTCACAATGAAATTAGTTAGGATTTCAGAATTACAGGAAAAAATTAAATAGAGGTCTTTTCGGAATTAAATTCTATCGAGAAAATTTCATCCAATCGCGTTTTCCTTCAGTGAGAATCTTAACCAAATACTTAATAAACATTTACCCAAAAATTAAATATTTAGATGACGTTATAGTGGAGTAAATGGATTCGAAAAAACCCATTTTATTTTTGGTATCGCTTTTTTGTGACTCTATTATTGTAAGAATGACTGTGCAGTACAATTACAGTAACTTTATGCTTAAAATAATTTTATAGTAAGTAATAACTTAGCGTAATAGTAGTTTATGCTACAAGGGCGCAAAGGAATACATTACGAGGACGATTTAAAACACGAGCGTAGCGAGTGTTTTAAACGTAACCGAGTAATTTATTGCTCTTACGCCCGTGTATCATACTACGTTTTTCAATGCATAGTGTGAGGAAATAAAACAAATATAATTTTGTGAACTTTAAATTGTAATTGGCTCAAAAGAACTGTATCCAGAGCCGTTAAACAGTGGAAAAAAAAAGTATGACATTTATGGTACACAGGAAAGGCTGCAGAGTGCAGGTTAGCCAACCATTGTAAATAAAAAAAATAAAAAAAAAAAATAATAAAAATAATAAAGCCCTAGGGCAAAATAATCGACTTTCTGTTCGGTTTTGATGCATAAAAAGTGGGCCTTTACGAGCACTTGCATTGAAAAATAACATGCATACATACCTACCTAGTGGTAATGATAATAAATGCTGTAACGCGGTTATATAAAATAGTCACCACATCTATAGGTAGTTATATACCGAGTGTATATAGACCGCTATCTTTAAATGAAACTACTTACATACTCTATTGATCATACTGAGTAACATTCCTAAAGAAACATAAATGGGGAAATTAAAAAAAAAAATTTCGTTTCCTTTACTTACTGATTCTAAAAAACCTACTATAAATTTTGTATGGACAAGTCCAATTTTTTTTTCTTGTGTATATCCACGCGAACGGAGTCGCGAGCGCATTTTATATAAAACCGCCCGCGACTCTACTATCTACAGTTACTTCTAGTTTCTACTGTATTTACTTTCAATACATAACTAAGAATATTATTTCTAATAATCATTTAGTGCAGGGGTCTTCAACCTTTTTTAGCTGGAGGGCCAATAATCTATTCCAGGTCTGTCAAAGGGCCGCACATTGCCACACGTAAACCTCAACCTCAACAATAATTTCAAACCCAACAAGTGAATTAAAAATGTCTTATAGAATAGATGAAAATTTCCTTTGGCCTCTGAGGGCCGCAAAATATGTCCCTGCAGGCCGCATGCGGCCCGGGGGCCGCGGGTTGAAGACCCTTTATTTAGTGCATCTATCTAGCACAAAATAGTTATTTTCCGAAATTCATCTCTTAAGGCGATTAATGTCGCCAAATTAGCAGCTCTATGCTTGTCGGTACGAATATCGACGGAAACGACATTGAAATAACGTTCATATCAGCGCGCAATGCATAGTGGCTGTTACGAAATATATTGAAATATGAAATGAAATAAAATATATATTATGTAATGTAGGTATAACAGATACACTTATTACAGGTCGGTTTTAATGTAATATACGTAATTAAATAATCTATGTGTATAGGTAATAGTTTTGTGTAATAAATAATAATATGAGGAAATACACAGGGAAGTAATAAAGGTTGGGTTTACTTAAATTTAATAAAAAAATACAGTTATAGAATTAAATGAAACTTGAGGATAATTCATGATACATATAAAAACGGCTCACCTCAATACGTGTTATGATCGGGAAAGCCGACCAGTTTCAGCAGATTTAGACCGCCTTCATCTGCTGAAACTGGTCGGCTTTCCCGATCGTGAGCCGTTTTTATATAAATAAAAAAAATACACTTGAATAAAATAAAAATATAGGAATAAGGAATAAATAATATAATAAATATATGCAATACGTATAATAAATATATGCCTACCTCTGCCCATTCGATTAATCTTGCTAAGAAGAAGGGCAAGAAACTTAGCAAGATCATGTCTTTTTTTCATAATACTAGATACAACAACAAAAATAAAAAGTAAGCCTTTACTTTATCTAATAAAGGGATAAAAAATACAAGACAGGAGAAAATTCTCTCGTTCTTTGTCCTTGATAGGGCGATGTAGGAGAAAATAATACTTTTCACATGGACGTAATTGTTCGATTGAATAATACTATGTTATGTTTATAGCTATCAAGTTTATTTGTTATTCGAAGCATAAATGAATTAAATCGACCAATATATACTACACTATACTATACTATACTATACTATACTATACTATACTATACTATACTAAACTATACTATTTCTACTTACCAAATATAATATAAATATTTAATGCTTACCACTTGCTGAACTATGAAGGAAAACATCGTAAGGAAACCTGTATGCCCTAAAAAGCGTGTATTTATGCCCGAAGAACGGCGATAGGGCTCACCACTCATCACGTTGGGACTTAATAATCTTCGGTGGAACGCGGGTGTGCCGAAGTGTGGACTGTGACTTGCATTTCACAGTTTACACTCGGAACACCTCTGACACCCCTCGGGGATTCATGTCGTGACGATATATTTATATAAATATATTTTTTTTGCAAAGAAATTTGGAAATGTTCGGTTTGTTAACTTTCAAATAAGAGTAAGTAAATACTTGTACGTATATGTTTATTGAGTATTTGAAATTTATAAATCTATTTCTTTTTGACAAATATATAATATTTAGTTAGAAAACTTGAAGTATGAAGTCGCAAGGGTCGTTTCTCCGGATTTGTAACAAAATATTAAGGACGACCAAAATACAACTTTTAGCTAAGAAAGCTTATTGTGAAAAGTTTTCTATATGCATAAACATATTTATTTAGTTTATTTATGTGTTGCTATCTTGTGTTTTTCACTTTCCGTCAAACAAATTTCTTTCTTTCTTTATTTTTAATGATTTTACGGTAACGTCAAAATAATTATTTGTTAATATTTTGATACAAATCCGAAAAAACGACCCTCAAGGCTTTCGCGTTTTACAATAATGCTCCATTGGCTCATTAGGTTTAGGGGAATATTTTGAATAGAATGAGAATTGATTGCTTACATTAACATTATATCATTGCAGTATAGAAACGCAGAAAGAAAAGTAAATCTGGATGTGAGGAGCTCTGAACCTCACATCCAGATTTACTTTTCTTTCTGCGTTTTTATACAGCAATGATATAATGTTAATTTATATCTCCTTGCGATGGATAAATCGAAAAGTACTCAAAGTAAAAATTTATTTCTGTCATAGTTTTTTTTGATTCCTTACTTACAATTTATTTAAGTTATGGCTAACACCATCTTATAATACTTAATTAGTACTATTATTATAGGTACGTCAGCTTTTATTGTGACAAGTAAAATATTAATTTTAAATGAGAAAATACAACGAAATAAATACAATTTCGGAGTGACTTATATTTAGTTAACCAAATACGTAAATTAAATATTTAATAAAGCCGATTCTAAAGGCTTTAAATTTTGTTTATGTGCTGTCAAAACTAAATTTTCTTAATTGCAAAATAGTCTTTAAGTGTCAGGAACAGAAGCTAAACTACTTTGGAAAATGTTAAGCTTTGACAGCACTAAACTTAAAGCCTTTAGAATCAGCTTTAATGTAGGTACAAAACAAAGTATACAGATGATAAATACCAGTAGCGTGCATATAACTTTTTGTTGGAAAAGCAACGAGAAGGTCAAGTTCGACATTAAAAAAAAATGACAAAATTTAAATACCTACCACATTGAAAAAAAAAGTTTGTATGATAATTTTCACTCTATGGTAGACAAGTGTATCTATGCACGCCACTGATTGACTACCTATTAAAACTATACATATACATTATACATGAAGGCATAATGGCATGAAGGCAATACTTCGATTGTACTTGCTGAAAAAAGGGCAAGAAACTTAGGCGTCGGTCACACAGAGCCGCGTTCTGCGGTGCGCGGTCACCATAATCTATGCGAGACGGCTTGCATCTTTCTTTACACACAGAGACGCGCGTTCTATTGTTTGGACCGCAGAACGCGCTCTGTGTAGTCAACGCCTTATCGCGACCGTGTCTTTTTATCATATTGTTGGACAGTGGATACCGCTTTATAACGGAAGTGTAAAAAGTATATTATTGAATGGAGCACCCATCGCATGATAAATACCAACTCATCTGAAAATAAATGAAATGTACCGTGTTTCGTTTTTCTCTTTGCCATGAAATGACCTGGAATGGCTGTCGTATGGTTTACTTTACTGTGGAACTTTATACCTTATTTTTTTTGTTATAAGGTTTAAAGAGGTCAAGGGATTATGTTGATTTAACTTACAAAACATGTTTTAGTAACGTATGTAGGTTTTGGTACGTCTAGCACGCTAACCAGATTATATTAATTATACAAGGTGGCGCAAAAGTAATGTCATAATTTGTATTGGCTGCCATTTTGTCATACATAAATGAAAAAAAAGGTCTGTTTTTTAAAAAGTATATTTGAAAGTGTAAAATTGATGCTGAAAATTATATCGCTCAAATGGCCTTTGTTCGCAAAACATCTGGCTATCTGGCTTCAAATTGGCGATTTATTCTTCAATGTTATCTTTCAAGACTTGCAACGTTCGTGGTTTGTTGTGGTAAACGCGATATTTTATAAACCCCCAAAGGAAGAAGTCTGGTGCTGTTAGATCTGGCGATCTGAACGGCCAGTTCAAATCTCCAAAACGGGAGATCAATATTTGTCAAATAAGCAGTGACAGTAATTCCACGTTCTCGACGTATGCATCGCTCCATAGCTTGTTAACAACTAATTCTCTATACATGCGCGCCAGAACAAATTCTCCGATCCCAGGCATGAAATAGGAGATGAGGAAAAATCGAATTAGCTTACTCAAGTGAACTACATCTAAAAAATTAGTATAAAATACACTCAAGGATAGTTCTAAAATATTTGGCCACGCGCAAACTTATCTGGCGCGCACTTCCATCTACATCATAAATGTCAAAAGCACAGTGACATTTGGCGCCATCTTCAAAAATGGCAGCCAATTCAAATTATGACATTACTTTTCCGCCACCTTGTATAATTAATATTTGGTAATTTTTGTTCAAATTATTGAAGTCTATTAATTTATTTTAACGGAACCCTCAGGAGCCTGTATTCTACTCGGACTTGACCGATTTTTATTTCTCTTTAAATTGATAAAATACCACGTGATGCCTATCTTACAATGCAAATTAATTTTGTACGTCCTAAATAATAGGTCTTTACATATGAAATTGCCGAAATTTTCTTACAGGTTCATGAGTTCATAGTTCCTGTAACTCAATAGCTTTTTTAATTATTTGTTTTTTGTTTGAATTTTCTCATGTAACGGGTTCGATTCCCGGTTCAACCATGTAACTATTTAAAAAATCTATGAATGCAGTTGAATTTTTTTTTAATTAAAATAATGTCTTTTTTCAGTAAAATGTTCCATCTACAATATTTAAGATACTTTTCCTCCATGTGGCATAGCCGTGGGACGCCCTGTATATGTTGATAAACATTATAATATCGTCACGACATTATATCTCCTAAGGGGTGGCAGTGGTGTTTGTGTGTATGAACTGTTAATAGTACAATCAACACTCGTACATCCTTATTTTGACGACGATTTGTGGGGTGAGCCATATCGCCTATCAAATATACGTTTTTAGGGCATTTTTATCGTTCAGTTAAATGGCAAGTATAAATTTTATGCACTTAAATTCTGAAAAAACTAACTACCTGATTAATGTATTTTCGCCCCACTGGATTTGAACTTGGTTCTCAACATTGAGAGTCCAGCATCCTACCGACTAAGCTACCGCTGCTGCTCGCTGACACAAATTGTAAATTGTTCATCTCAGTTTATTGTTATTTTGTATAGAAGACCCGAAAACCTTCAAAATCCTAAGGCAAGTTTTATTAAATCCAATAGAGGACGTGAGCAATACAATACCGCCTTCAGGGCGGCTATTCTGGCAACGTATTTCACACCCTTGTTTCAGACGACTTTTTATAAACAAAATACCGTGTGATAACTCGTTAAAAAATATGTGAAACATGTTGTGAATCCGAGAAAAAGTTTATTTTAAGGCCCCTCAATTATGAAATGAATATTTTGTTTAATTCATAACGTTAGTAATTACGTTATTAAAAACTCAAAAAAAATATATATTAAATACAAGAGGATATACTAAGGTACTGTTAAATCTGAAAACGTTATTTAATTAACTTTGCTCGATAGAAAAAAATCGCAAAGACAGCTCTAAAAAAATCTTAAAATGGCGCTAATGATATATGTATTTTTATAGCTATACATTTCAAAATACGCGAGAATTTTCTACATGTAAGCTTAAATTCTGCTTGCGTTTTGACGGTAATCCTGACACATGCAAAAATTTGCGAAGGCTGAAGACGGGTGATTTTTAGAAGCACCTTCCTAATACAGGAACATATCAAGCTTTTAAAATAAAACGTTTTGCCCGGATTTATAGCATGTTTTACATATATTTTAAGGAGGTAGTTAGTAAAATTATCATCACACGGCATTTATCACGCAATAAAGATATCGTATGAAAAATAAAGCGCGTGAAAGATGTGGCCAGAATACCCGCTTATGGCAGGAAGGGCAGCGATTGGATTTGATTAATGATCATGCGCATTTAGGAACGAAAGAAATCATGTGCGTGACGTCATACTATCTAGTTGATGGCTGCGTATATATAGCTACTTGTATTATAGCAATTATTTTAGACACGCAAAATAAAATTACTTTACCTAAAAATAGAGCTGGATGTGAACATATATTTTTAGGGTTCCGTACACCACACCCGATGGTTGCCAAACGGGACCCTATCACTAAGCCTTCGCTGTCTGTGAGTCTGTATGTCTTTCTGTCCGTCCATCCGTCTGTCACAGGGGTCTACAGCTTCAGCCGTTGTAGGTAGCCAGTTAAAATTTTCACATAATATATGACATCTCTATCACTGAAAATAATAATAAAAATAACCTATACAAACAAACACCTTCGAAACAGTTGCGTTTTTTAACTTTATCTTGTCGCGCCCTTTTCTCGGAAATAAGACGCCCAAAAAGGAAAAAAAAAAGAAACGTAAAGATTACAGGAAAAGTATAGCGGTTAATATTTTTTTCATTTATTTTTTATTTAGCACATTATTACTTTAATTTAATTAATCATAGTTCACATCACTTAAACCAACACGGTTTGTGTGTGATGGATGATAAAGGTAGGTGTATATAGCTCACAGCCGACTGACCAACCTGCCCGTAACCAAGATAATAATAGGGTTTTATTTTGTTGTTATTTACCATAATATTTTTAGGGTTCCGTACACATATTGTATGGTGGTACGCCCGGAACCCTTTGTGTGCGAGCTCGACTCTCACTTGCCCAAATTATTTTATTTACAAATGGCCTTATGTTTTGATTATACCGCGCCTGATGGGAAGGGTCGACGAGAACTATTTCCCAGAAAGTACCTAAAAGAGTATGGCTTCATGACGTCATGCTGGAACATGATGAGTCGATTGGCGGCATTGTATTGTCATGAGGGTATTAAAAAAATTTGCAGAAGGAATGTATTTTAAGATATATATTTTTTTCAGACACAAAATATCACAATTTCATGGATTAAAATGAATCAGAAAAGAGATGAAATTGGGATAAGCCCCCTTAACTAAAACAAAATATATCGTATGCAATAAAATCTGTTATGACAGTTAAGTTATAACATCTCATTCTATGGTCTCGCTTGATCAACACACACAATTGCGGTTGACTTTACGACATCGGCTTTATAAAGTAATATTTATTTCCAATAAATTGTGAAATGAAATCCTTTATACACGTGAGCACCAGCTGGCTACAATTGGAAACCAAATAAAACTCCTGACTACAAAGACAATAGCTGGCATTACATTACATAAAGTAAAGTCGAGGCGACAAAGCGATGCTCAAAAATTTATAGAGCTTTTAGCGAAATGTGACCTAAGGAATAAAATACTTTGTAACTTGATGTTTACAGGAATGTTACGGGTAAAGCCCTCAGGACTATTTGAGATGGCTTTTTCGAGGTCGAGTAGGATCAATCGGCCAATTTAATTTGGTACAAGGCAATAATATTTTCCTGGAATTATAAGTTGATCTACAGTAAGACGTGGAATATTGAAATTAAATATGTCTTCACATTTATTTGATTCCAAAATTTTGTTACTCTCTTACTTATCATAGTTACCATTAATAAACCAAGTTTTTTCTAGTTTGAGTACGGTCCATACGACTTTGCTCGCAACCGAAAAGCGCTAGAAATGTAATAAATTCTACCCATAAAATACACTAAAATGGGCTGTCAGAAAAAAAGAGGTCATAAGAGTTTTTCATGAAGATATTGATTAATTTGGAGACTCTAGAAAAGCCCTGGAAATATGGTAAAGTCTTAACAGAAAATACGCTAGATTAGGTGAAAATAAAGAGGTCCATAGATTTTTCATGGAGATTTAGATTAATTTGTTGTCCATCTTCCAGTTAGTTCATACCATAGGTTTACACATTGATTGGTACTTAATAATATCTTTCAGTTTTATGTTATTTTTCTACGAACTACAGCAGTAGATGGCAACATTTCCTGATTTTGTTAAAACATGTAAAGTAGTGAAGAAAAATAATGAATATTGTTTGTCAAAGAAATTTGTTCCATGTTCCATCAAACAGATGTGCTAATGTTGCGCATCAGAGTAAAGTAAAAATAAAAACACTAAAATGTGCTATATTTATGAATAGCTTCTAAACTTTCACTTCATATGGCACTTAGCCAAAAAAATCGCTAGATTTAGCGTGATATGCGCTGTTAAGGCAACACTGCTCAGTTTAAGTAAGCTTACAATGTTATACCTTGCTCGTAACATGAATAAAGAGCTGTATGTATGTAACATCAGAGTTAATAAAGCCACGTTAAAATATAAACAGTCAGTCATTGCAGCTTTTATTACAAATCCGACCACAACTTTAATTACAAATGAAACCGTATACTCTTGCAATAGATGTGTTTTTCGATTGAAACATTGCTCAACAGTAGTCTACCATTACAATCAAACTCAGAACTGTCATTGGAATCTTTTTATGACCACTCGGTCCCTTTTGTAACCAACGTGAGATGATCGTTACGAGAGGTCCTTTAGGGCTCTGTCTATAGTTTTTGTTTACATCAAAGGGAAGGGACGCGGGAGGGTGCTTACTCCCACATCGCCTTTGTGAAGGTGACACTTTCCTCGGAAAAATGTTTTTGAACACAATTGTCAGTAAAAAGGCTACAGTTACTGACGTCTTTTCTAATAATGGTGCCGGTTTTAGGGTTGGGCTGATAGCTGTTCATAAATTAACACTTTCGTCAGGTTCCAACACTGACAGCAAGATAGCGTGTACAATTTTGAACGCGTGTAGCAGAGATGGCATTATAACCCGTGTCGCTCGCAACTAGGGTTGCCAACTTTCTTTAGAAGAAAAAAAGTATATGTGATTTCAGGGAAGGTAAATAAAAAGTACGGTCCTTTAGAAAAAAGTATCCTTTATTTGAGGGAGTTCAAAGTATTTTTGAAAAAATATTAAGGCTGCGGACGGTACGAACTAGGAAGGCCACCAGGCTTCATACTAACATCCTCAAATCCTTTTGGGAAAATGTATTTTTTGTGCTCTTTGCATAAATATAAACGCACAACGCGCGTGTTTTTGTTTTCAGTTTACGTCTTATTTTACGTAAAGATTGAAATAAAGTATTTTCACGTACTTTATTGGTATTCAAAAGTATAAAGTACAGGGACCCAAAATAACGAAATATACTTTATTTTAAAGTACGGTTGGCAACCCTACTCGCAAACTCTGTTAATATAATATAAATTATATATAGGGATATTATAATATAAATTACAAGGAGTATTTAGAGTACATACGTGTTCAAATAAAAAAAAAAGTTAAACAGCATTATGCCGTAGTACGCAACAGAACTGCCTCGCTGATGCACAAGACGCGCGGCAGCGTCAATGGTCTCCTGAACAATATTGCCAACAGGACTGATAGTTCAATCCTGAGACACTGGGTCTCAGTACATATGGACAGAGTCCCAAGCTAGTTTTCTAATAATATAGGTTATTTATACTAACATAGTTAATAAGTTGTATGTAGTATGGCCTAGTCCAAAATAAAAATATTTGATTTGATTACCCACCAGTACGCGACGCGACTTAGTTGAATCATAAGTGCGAGGAGCGTGACATACTGTTTAATCGCAAAAACATCGTGTCACGCTCCTCGCACTTGTGATTCAACTAAGTTGCGTCGCGCGCGATTAAACATAAATTTATACTTCAGTTGCGGGGGTGCCGATTTGATAAAAATTATGAAATTCTAATTTACAGAATTTGGCTTAAACATTTTTGAAATTCTAATTTACAGAAACCAATAGAAACTTTTGCGAATGCAGTACAACACATAGTTAATAAGGTTTTGTTGAGTAACTATTGAGTGAATTTTGAATTTAAGTGTTCTGTTTCGATTAATTAGAAAAAGGCGGGTTTTTCACAATCCGACTGCGATGCCGCTTTTAAAACAAACAACCGCCAAGCTGAAATCTGTCGATAATTGAAAGACACTTCCACGCGAGCGAAGCCAGCGAAGTATTTCTTCTGTGGAAAAAGCCCGTTTCCTATACATTTTTTATTGACAATGTTCATTTACGCTGATCGGTTTCTTTGGAACAGTTGTCCAGTATGATCAGTAGACTATGTAGATCCATTTAAAGATACCCGTCCATATACTCCAGGAGAAGAAAATTGCACCACCGTGATCACAGTTCACGCAAAATTGGAACCCCACAATGACGGGTAGCCGCTATGAAATATGGATCTAATCAACTGACTTACGCTGTCATGAGCCACTTCGCCACTTGGCTCGTTGGAGCGGGCCCCTAGACGGCCATCCCTCACATTAGGTATGGACCCCTAGGCTGGGGGACGAAATTATCTGTAGCATTGTGCGGTTCGTGGGTCGTGCTAGCATGTCGTACACTTGTCAACCAGTTCTATTTTACATACCACGAGTAATACGCTTATTTTGGTAGAGAAGCATTCAAAAAAATCGTGAATGATGAATTTAATTTTGCCATTTTTTTTTTTCGTGAATTTCTCAACCGCTATGTTTTTCCTGTAGGTAATCTTTCCGTAAACACATACTTATTACCATATTTTTTTTAATATTTTTCGGTATATCAGTTTTGGTGACTTGGGGGGCGACCATCGAAATTATTTCGATGGGCGCGACATACATTTTTTTAGGGTTTTTCGAGGATTTCTCGAAACGGATGGAACTAAATATTGCCAAACCGTATATTTTTACAATCAACTTTTTAATACCTACAATTTGATTCCCATAATGTATTTTTAAAAAATATATTTATTTTACTTCTTTTTTTATATTTCTCATTTGTACTCAATGTTTTTTAATAGCTATAATTTTTCTATGATCTATAATATAGCTATGATCTATAATCGACAATTTTTTCATATTTTTCGGTCAACCAGTTTCGCAGATAAGGGGGGCATACATATTTTTGTGTTTTTTTCAAGATTTCTCGAAACCTGAGCCAGTAAATATAGTAAAAGTATTTATTTTTACAATCAGCTTTTTAATATCTACAATTTGATATCCATATTGATTTTGTAGGATAATATTTTAAATTTTTCTCACTTTTGTTTTGGAAAAATTTAAAATTTTTTCGTATGTGTTTTTACACCGTGCTATGTGGGATAATAAATGCTACTCGTATTTTAGTGCTAATATGGACGGTTTTACTTGAAAAAAATGTATTATTTTCGGCCCTTAGTTGATTGGTATTATTTGTTGGAAATGATTTCCAGTATACCCCTTTGAACGAATAGGTTGAATTTCAGAGCACTCTGTATGTACCAATTTCGGCCGTTTGGGCTCTGTGCTGTCTGTCAGTCAGTTATGGAACTGTTTCATATGTATAAAATATTGGAATAAGGTCACCCTGTGTACCTTCATCTCGACGGCATCAAAAATTGACGTTATACTACACAGCAGATCAAGTAATCGACGAGCGCGGACGAAGTCGCATGCTAAAGCAAGTTGTAAATAAACAAGGCAGTAGACAACGTCTCAGACTCTTAGTAACAAGTTTACTTAACAACCCAAGTGTATCAGGCAACTAGTTGTTAATATTTCAGGTGCTCAGGGACGGGACCACTGAAACCACTGAATAAGGGACGGGGCCCTTATTCTGGGGACAAGGAATCTTATTAGAAGGTTTTATGTAGACAATTTAGTCCTAGGTTTTACATGGAATTTTAAATTTAAAGTCTTGTAACAGGTTGAAATCAAAATCAGGCCGAAAAGCCGGTAGTACAAATCGACCCAGATCTATTTTCAGTTGTAAATATATGTTGTAGGACTCTGTAAAAAAATGAAAATTATAAGGCAATGTCTCGCTGTGAAAAGACTTGCCCGACTTGGCAGATGTCCTACGGACTGCCACCACCGCTTTTAAGGGTTCCAAATACGAAGGGTGTGGTGTCAAACGGGACCCTATTGCTAAGCCTCCGCTGTCTATCTGTCTGTCTGTCACAGGGGTCTACAGCTTTAGCCTTTGTAGGTAGCCAGTTGAAAGAATACGTGTTACGTGTAGCCTCTACCAAAAGTTTTTTTTTTTTATAAAGTTGAAGTCCAAGGACCTATTCCTTCATAGAAAAAACCTCGAAAAGTAGCAAATTTTTAACGTTATTTGTTTCAGCTCTATTTTAAAGAAGGTAATACATAAACATTTTAAACGTCAGGTTATAATACATATTCTAAAGTAAAACAACCAATAATAAAAATTAGGATTCCTTACTCAGAGTTTACCAAATTGTTTATCAGGCGCACTACCATTTCAGCGGTTTGTTTTTGTTGCCTTGATGCTGCTATCATAACTACTTTTTAAGGTTCCGTACTCGTATTGTGTGGTGGTACAGAACCCTTTCAGAACCCTTTGTGCGCGAGTCGAACTCGCACTTGGTCAAATTATTAAATATATATAAGTTTCATATTGATTGCGTCTGTGGTAGATTCAGAACAATCGTTCAAAAACTGTTGAAAAAGGAAGGCCTCCTCTTAATGTTGTGCCTATCGTAGAGTAGGATTCTACATATAATATATATATGTTTTTTCAAACCTTTATCTTTACGTTGTTAGCGTTACCTAATTGGAAAACTTTCGCTCGATAGATTTTATTTTGAAAATAGTCTCTTTTTGAGTGTTTTTTTGGTTTTCCGTTTAATCCATTTGATTTTTATGTGTCATATTTTACCATCAATATGAAAATCTTGTTTATGTTGCGCGCGTTTTGCCGCACGCGATTTTTAACTTTATGTAAGTTAGTCTACGGGTTATTATTGCAAAGCCGCTGTGTGCCTAAGGAAGGCCTCATCTTAACGTCCTGAGTCATGGGGGCTGGAGAAAATGCATTAGAACCTACCACTTGTAGGTTTTGAAGTCGATACCCGTTATCGACTGCGTAAAATATTTTGCGTTTTGTATTAGAAATTCTGGTTCCTCTCGTAAGCCGCAAGGGGCGCTGCACAATTTCTCATATACATAGTTTACACAGTCGCTACATAGTAAGTAACAAGTGGAAAACTCATGGTAGACTCACTGTTTATTAAATTTTACGGGAAGAAAACGTTCTCGGCGGCCAGCAACATAAAAGTCACAACAAAAAAAAAAATCATTATAAAGAAAATGAGAATAGCCCCCATAGTCGTAATCACACCAGTGAAGTGACGCATGAGCTTTAATTAAATCACGAACTAGATAAGACTTTCAAAGAAACCTAAAACTTTATACCCCTTTATAGTTCACAACATACCAAGAAAGGTAGAGCTAAGTACCTATATACCTCTAAAATTCTATATAAAGAAAAGCGGCCTATTCTACTTAATGATCGGTTAAGAACGGTTTCGCAGCTAGTTTGTGAAAAACCCGCCTTTTTCTAATTAATCGAAACAGAACACTTATGATCAAGATTTACTTAATAGTTCCTCTAAAAAACCTCAACATAACCTATCTTTTGTGTTAACTGTCATCGCAAAGTTTCCATTGGTTTCTGTAAATTAGAAATTTAAAGTTTTAAATTTTAAACTTCTAATTTACAGAAACCAATGGAAACTTTGCTATGGCAGCATACACAATACTTAGGTAATAAGGTTTTGTTGAATAACTCAAAGTGAATTTTGAATTTAAGTGTTCTGTGTCGATTGATTAGAAAAAGGCGGGTTTTTCACAATCCGGCTGCGAAAATGCTCTTAAGGAGAGCATACATTATTTTGAATCACCTTGGGTCTAAAATAGATATTTAATAATTCGGATTTACGATTATGAACAGTGACTCCTCTGACACTCCCTCGGAAATATACTTCGTAAATATATTGTTAAAATTATTAGTTTACCTGCTTTTTATTTTCCGAGGTGATTATGATTAGATCAGATTTTCATTCTAGACTATGTAGTTGTAATTACCGCGAGGCCGCCCTCGTGCCCGTTGGCACAAAATAACCACTTACAGAAGGTTTTTGATTTAAATGTTCTGTGGTTTACCCCGCATAACTAGCGAAAACAGGCGCACGCATCTTAGACGCGTACATACGACGATCTCGGAGATATACGGGTGAAGAACGTATGATGCATGTGTAGGGATGAAACGATACGAGTAAATACAAGTAACTACTCGATACTTTTCTTTCGATACCAAGTACTTTTGGCATCGATACTTTAGAACTGAGTACCAAGTAGTATCGTGAAGTAAGTACTTGTATCGGTACTCGGTCGGTCACTCACATAGGAGTGTCAAAAAACTCGTGTGCACAAGATTATTTACTCCATGGTAAGGTCTAGTTCAAATGTGTGTGTCGCGAACGTATCTTTTTTACTGCTCAGTTAATCTGTCAGTGACTTTTGTCATTCATTCGTTAATTCAGTCAGTCATTCATCGTTTGGCGTGCGTTTGTTTGTTGTTTGTTAAAACTGTGACTGAATTTGTAATAGCAATAAGTACCTAATCAAATCATTGTAGGTACTTACTGCAGTTCTTATTTGCCTGTAATACTTCCTACGAAAAGACTGTCCGATACAAGTAGGTATCGATACTTTTCATTCGATACCGAGAAGGTATCGATACCTCATGAACGATACGGTATCGAGTAAAAGTATCGATACCTAGATGGTATCGTTTCATCCCTATGCATGTGTGCGTCTGTTTTTGCTCCGTCGTCGTCGAGTCGGCCTTCTGGTAGTATCTATTTTGTGCCGCTGGACTGACGATCTGAAGGACGTTGCGGGTGGCGGCTGCGGGTCCGCCAAGAGTGGCGTAATATGGGGGAGGCCTATGTCCAGCAGTGGACGAATACGTGCTGATGGATGGATGGAATTACATAATATTGTAATTGAACATGTAAATATGTAATATTGGATTACCTATTAAATTCAGATTCAGCTTAGCTCAGGTGCCAAGGACGTGTAGTTCATACTTTTATTTTATTAAATGTATTTTTATGCATATTTTTGGCTTTAAATAGGTATATAGTATATTTATTTATTTTATATAAGATCAGTCGAGCTGCCTTTTCTTCACAAGAATTCGGTTCCTTGTAGCAAATTCAAAGAATAATGGTTTTATGAAAAAAAAATTGTTTTCAAATTCGTTAATTAACTGATATCTATCTACCATAAACTTAGTATCTATCAACATAATATCATGACTGCCTGACAGCAGTGGCGTGCACAGAACTTTTTTCCGGAAAAGCAATCAGAAGTTCAAGTACGACAATAAAAAAAATATGTTTTTTTTTATTAACACTTTGAAAAAAAAAAGTTTGTATGGCGCCAGGGTATAGGCACTGCCTTTCCTAGAGTGAACATTTTCATACAAACTTTTTTTTTTCAAAGTGTTATTTAAATTTTTTCATATTTTTTTTATTGTCGTATTTGACCTTCTGATTGATTTTCCGGAAAAAAGTTCTGTGCACGCCACTGCCTGACAGACACAGCACATCCTAAACCGCTAAAGGTAGAAACATGAAATTTGAAATATATGTTCCTTTTATATTCTGTTGCACAACCATGCAACTCCTTCTTTGTTCATTGTTTTTGTTTGTTTATATTACGCCAAATCTGATCCATCGATCGGTAGGACCACTGGCTGTCATGCGGACAAGGCAACTTAGTTTGGCAGACAGGGTAACATCCATGCGGATACCTACACTTAGCAGATGAATGCTCGTTCCCTTTCTCTAATTATTTAATTATGTTTGTTTAAGTCTGGTGATCTGTTGAGTGTATGCAAAAAAGTTTTTGGTGTGAAAATAAATTATTTCTTATGTCTTCTTATCTTAAGGCCCATTTCCATTTTCTTCATGATACTCATGATCGTTTCTTACGTTCCACTCATAGTCTCCTTTTGGTCAAACCATCTCATTCTTCGTCCTTATTTACTAATTCTTTTTCAGTCCAAGCTGTTCGGTTGTGGAACAATCTTCCTTCGTCAATAAAGAGAGCTCCATCACTGTCTGTCTTCAAGGGTTTAGTGAAGGATTATTATTTATCGCTCTGATTCATCTATCTGATATTCTCTACTTAGAGCTTTTTAGTATTTTTATTGTTGGTTTATATATTTATTACATAGATATTCTTAAAATCATTTGGTATATAACTTTATTACTATCTTGCATACCTATTTATGTGTACACCGCCTCTTCTGAAATCTTCTCGTAAAATTTCTTCCACCCAAAGTTTGTCTGGAAGAGATCGCTTTAAGCTATAAGGCCGCCTATTTGTACTTACCCATAACGTATTTTTAAGTTAAATGTTTTTGTTTTCCTTTCGTTTTGTGGTGTTCCAATCAAGTTACAATAAAACTATATTGTATTGTATTGTTCCTTGAAGGATTCAGAGGTGCACTTAGAAAGGATTTTTCGAAATTCTCCTCGTGAGGGGGTGAAACGGGGTGCAAACTTTTGTATCGAAAGCGCGTTCCCAACGTGTACAAAGGGCTGTTTAAGGCGTATGACCACGCTAAATAAGCAACTCGATGTGTGTCGGTACAAACATCAACGGAAACGACATTGAAATAATGTTCATTTCAGTGTGCCTTGAAAAGTGGCTGTTACGACAACCACTGCGTCTCCGGCTAGCGCAAAATACGGAAAAAAATGTTGAACTTAAATTTTTTAGATCTAAAAATTTCCTATAATTTGGTGTAATAATTAAAATCGCTTTAGGCGTTTGGAAGGAGTAAGAGAATTCTTGTGTTAATCATGTGAAACTTTCGATGACTTTCGATTTTTTTTGTCAAAACTTACAATAGAAAAACAGTTTATGAAACTTAAAATTTGTTTTTGACTCTATAATGCCTATCATATATTTTTATGAAAGTTTTTGGACCACCTGTGTGGGAGGAGTAGGCCTTCAAAGATAGGTCTAAATTGCAGTTGGCGTATCCCAAATCCACGCGGACGAAATCGCGGATATCCTTTATTCATACACAGACAGTGTAGCCGATTCTGAAGGCTTTAATTTTAGTTTTAGTGCTGTCAAAACTAAATTTTCATCATTACAAAATACTTCATAAGTGTGAAGAACAGAAGCTAAATTACTTTGGAAAAATTTAAGTCTTGACAGCACTAAAACTAAAGTTAAAGCCTTCAGAATCGGCTTTATAGCTCAATAAACAATAAGCCGACACGGTTCAATACAATTTGAAGGAACGGATGAGAGCGATCACGCTAACAGGGTACAGTTTGTATCAACAATATATTCACGAGGACTTCGGATGACTACGTTTGATCAAACACGTCTCTATTTGTTCAGTATAACAAACGCCGCATCGGACCAACCGCAAACAATTTTAATTCCAAAGCCTAGTCGATTAGAGGCACGTCTGCATCATACATTGTAAACTTTGTCTTTTGTATGTCAATCTCATGACTGGCAAAATTTGTATAACATTTCTATTTGGGAATAGCAAGCAATCACCGTGTTGCAATTTTTGCATAGAAAGTTAAAATATAGGCAACTTTATTTGACTGATTGTCTATAGAAGGAGTCGAAATAACTATACCGTATCTTTTTGTTTTCGTTATTTACATATGTATAATCTATAAATAAAAAACCGGCCAAGTGCGAGTCGGCCTCGCACACGAAGGGTTACGTACCATTATCTATAATAATACAGATCATGCCAAACTTCTAGTACGCTCGGAAGTTGCTCTTCCCAAGAATGGCCCATACATTTTGTTCCTGCTGATGCGAATCGCCCCGTGTTTAGAGGGGACTAAAACTTTGGCGCGAGCTGTGATAGTTTTCCTTTTAATTTCGTTATGTATACTACTGTCGTGATTTTTTTCACGTTACAATACAACCGTTTCGCTGGCAGGGGGGGGGGGGGGGGAGACACTTGACTCTAACAAAAATTAACACTTTTAAGCTTAATATTTCACAAACAAAACCCTGGATCGAAAAATGGTGTTCTCACGCCCCCAATATTTTCAAATTACCTATCCAACGACAACCCACACCAGGGGATAGACGAGAAAAAAAAATCATCCCCACTTTACGAGTAGGGGAGGAACCCTAAAAAAAATCATTATCAAAATTTTACTGTACTAATTTATCGGCGTGATAAATATGTATGCCCATACCAAATTACAGCTTTCTAGTACTAATAGTCTCTAAGCTAAGCTGCGGACAGACAGACAGACAGACGGACATGGCGAAACTATATGGGTTCCTTGTTGTTGACTACGGAACTCTAAAAAGCTGTTCAAAGGTATAATAAAAATATATTTATTTAAATTTCAACTTAGTCATGATGATAGTGCCATACAAAAAGTAAAAATTTAGAGCATGTCGTAAAAAAGTAATTTCTTCATGACAGGTAATGTAACCGTTATCGATCAGTGATCGATTGCACTTAATTAATAATTAATAATAATCCTTTAACTATTTTTTAGGACTGACTAAACAATTTGCTAAAATAAACATGTATTATAATTTGAACTACAAAAGCCCGGCTGGCACAGAGCGAAAAGTATCTAAAACCAACCAGCTACTGTAACAACGCGTTGTTTCGGCAACATTAACCGTCCGTACACAGGTTCCAATATAATTTGGGTCGAACTCTATGGTACTTTCCCGGTTCAAGTGTTAATTTGTTCGGGTTAGGTACACTTGCTCTACAAAGTTGGGTCTTGGGTCTAAGTGCCTGCCAGTGGTCGCCAATCTTTGGGTTACGTCTCTGTTACCCCTATTTAGGAGTTAAAAGTGACGAAGGGAAAGCTACGTAAGCTTTGTTTATTTTCCTAAAATGGGCTACCGAGCTATGTTTTGTGAAACTGTTGGTTAGTAAATTGCTTTAAAAATGTTGGGAACCCCTGAGCTTACCGACATCCCTCACGGTACACAAGTCGGTGTATGTTTACGTCGTTTGATTAGATTGAACCAGGTTGAACCAGATTGAACCAGTGTAGTAAATCGTGTCGTATGGTTGTGTAGGTTGTTCTGTCAATGTAGATTGTACGGTAGCCTAAGCTGCATGAACGTAGAGCGAACGTCACTACAGATTTTCGTATTTACTCCTTGACAATAAGGTCTTTGACAGAGGACTACGGTCTACGTGCGTTTCTAGTTCAAGCGCGAATTTAATTTTAATCTTTATTAGACAGCACAGAAGAAAAAGCACATCACTGGCGCTGTCAATAAGTGCAGTCACAAACGGCGATCCATACTGTCAAATTATGCCTGTAGAAGGCGCATCGTCGATCCGGCCATGAAAATCTGTCATAATTGAGTACATTGTTATGGTTTTTGCGTAGTTCTTTGTAATTTTCGATTAATTTCTTGGAATTGTGCCTTTGTTACCTTACTAGGTTGCTTAATGGTGTTAATTTGTCCCCGGAATACCCCATATTAAAAATTAATAACATAAAACTTAACTATAACAAATATACAATAACATATTGGAATACATGTGATAAGTGGAAGTAAAAAAAGGCGAAATATTGGGGAAAAATGTTAGGAAAACCGGAGCACACGTAAGAACAAAGTTTGACATAGCCGGACTGTAGTATTTATTTATTAGCCGGATCTATACTAGCGCCATCTGTAATATGGCGCTAGTATTAGCTTTGCCTGTGGATCGCCATTGTGACGAGGAAAGTGCGCTGGGGATACACTGGCACAGACACGCCATGTGTAGGTAGGGTTGCCAGATGTCCGGTTTTGGACCGGACAGTCCGGTTTTTTGAACGGCTGTCCGGTCTAGAAAATTATGAAAAACCGAACAATATAATGTGCGTTTTTTTTTTTAAATACGCGATGTTTATACCTCACTGACGAGATGGTACAATATGTGTACAGTGTTCCTGTATCCAATGCCTTTGGAGGAATTTTTAGCGTAATGGACTGACGAACGAATTCGACTAGGTGTGAATACCGTAAAAAGCGAATTATGTGTTTTCAGTTGCATTGAATTTAAAGAAACATTTTCAGGCAATAAACGTTTATTAAAAGCAGTAGCATCTAGTGTCAAATATGTTCAAAAGTGATTTTTTGCTTACCAACAGCAATAATAAATATAAGTTTTAATGTTTACTAAGTGTTTCATTGTGTTCACCCTCAGTAATTTTCAGTACTTTTCTCAGTTTGATCTGGCCAAAATCAAAGGGTCCTTTCGACAAATTGTATCAAAAAAAATCATACCATTTGAAAACATGTTCGGTTTTTTTATCTGGACCATCTGGCAACCCTATGTGTAGGTAATCTTGAAAACTGAGATATTATTTCATCGAGCTTATATTAGTTTAGAGCCCGACTGCAAGTAAGTTCTAAAAACGCGAGGAAAATAATCTAGTTTTCTTTCAGCTACTGTACAGAAAATATAGAAACAACAGGTGGCTTGTAACAAGTTTGGCTGTCGATTTATCGCCCCTGTGAATTTGAAGTTCTGGTCTAAAATAAGAGGAGTAAACTTTCTGCAACTCCTTAGCGTCTTATGAAATCATACTACGGCTCAACGCGGTCCTGTGTTGGACAGCAGGATGTTTTACAAAACGCTTTCGCGACGCTGTGTTACGGAATCCATACTACGTGTCAACACTAAAATGCAGTATGGTTTCATTTGATGTATTTCAATTTGCACGTCCGGAATCGCTACTAGAGTTGAACGCTAGGATGGATTCAATAGACGAATAAAATATTGCAAATGCCGAAATCATCCTCGACGCCAACGCCGGGCAATGTCTGTTGCATATACCTCATATTCTGACTCTTTCGGTAGCGTAGCGAAAAGTATAATGGCCGTCACTTTTTAATAACAACTGATTGGGGGCCGTTTAAGTATTACGTAAGCAGATTTTTGCCATTATTAACCAACCCCCCAAAATTGTAGAAAATCCGAAAGAGTAAAAAAATAAATACTGCTGACGTAATCACCATCCAGACGGGAGTGTCATCCCCCATGTCATCAAAAATAAGCAAAGCAAAGACTCCCCGCTCTTCTTTAGTGCTTACGTTGTACTTGAATGGCCCTCACGCGGAATTACAAAAACAAAAAGTAGAGTTCAGGCTGGCCGTCAAACAGTAAGGGAGAAAATAGTCAGTACGAAAAGAAAACACGATCTTTCTCAAAATGTTTCTAATAATGTGCCTGACGCTAAGTAATAAAGATTTAATTATTGGGTTGATTTGTCCTAGCTGCATTTGTTTGTGATTTTTCTTTTTAGATACATTATATCTGAGCACGCGATATGACGGCAGTGCTTTGTATCACCATAGGTTTTAAAAATAGCGGGAAGTGAAGAGAAATAATTACGAAGATGAAAGATCTGACCTTGGGAAGGAGCTGCATGCACCACAAACCACGCTTCGCCTGAGCCACCAAGTCTCTGGTGTTCTCCAAGATGGTTTTCTTCTTCCTCTTCGTGCCTGGTTGCGCTCTTCTCGGCTAATCTTCTTCGTAATAGTAATAGATGAAAATGAGGCGCACAGCGGGTGCGATCTCAAAATGGCGGGCGGTAGGGTCGAGGTAGGACCTAGTCGAATGACAATCAGCGTATACCTCCGGCGTGAAAGGCTTCTGATTGACGACTGATTGATTTGCGTCCAAAACTAAGCGGGTGGAGATGCAGCGAAAATGACAGTTGAAAATATTAATTCACAACTACCCCGCAGTATGAGAGCCACAAGAAGTGGCGCGAACATTTGCCCCCGGCGTTAAAACCATTGGTTTTAAAATAAGAATAGAAAAGTAAAAATAAGACAGAGAATAACGAAATTTTGAAGCGGGGGCAAAGAAAGGAGTTATTGAGATGGGAGAGGGCAAAGACGCACGACAGGTCGTTTGTAAACACCTGTCGTCGTTTTGACAGAAGCTACCCTAATGACATTATCTTTGCCAGGGTATACAGCTACAATAACACCGAGCGGCCATTGAAGCGGTGGAGTGTTATCGGTAACTACAACGACAACAGATCCAATTTTGATTGGGTTGGAAGGTGTATTCCATTTTCCTCTAGACTGGAGAAGATGGAGATAATCATTCTTCCATCGCCTTGCGAACGATTCTACCATTTGATCAAGCAACGCGTAGCGACGTAATAAATTAACTGGCTCATCAGCCACCTTACAAGCGGGTAATTCTTTTAAAGGAGTTGACATCAGAAAATGTGCAGGAGTTAACGCGCTAAGTTCAGATGGATCTTCACTCAGCAGCGTAAGCGGACGAGAATTTATGACACATTCTATTTGCGTAACTACAGTTAATAATTCTTCGTAGGTCAACAGTTGAGTACCTACTACTCTATGCAAATGCGTCTTAAATCCTTTGACATATATCTCATAATGTCCCCCAAAATGTGGGCTACGTGGAATATTAAATTTCCATTGTATTCTATGATCGGCAAGTTCATTCGCGAAAGACGTTTTAAATTCTTCGGAGTTTGTCAAATTGTAAATTTCTGAGAGGGCATTTCTAGCGCCTACAAAGTTCGTAGCATTATCTGAATATACGAAAGACACTGCTCCACGTCTAGATAAAAAACGTTTGAACGCGGAAAGAAAAGTGTTCGTGCTAAGATCAGTTGCCAATTCAACGTGAACTGCACGAGTCACCAGGCATACAAATATGCAGAGGTAACATTTGACGGGACGGACTCCACGTTTTCGATACGGAGTGATACTGATAGGACCACAATAATCCACAGCGCAGTGGACAAAAGCTTTAGCCTCATTAACGCGGCATGATGGTAAATCTGCCATGAAAGGGAAGGTTTGTCTCGGCTTCGCCTTAAAACAATAATTGCAGCTATGTATTACGCGACGAACAATATTTCGACAGGAAAGTATCCAAAATTTTTGGCGGATTATTGACATTAAAGCCACTGGTCCAGTGTGACAATTTTTGCGATGATAATGAATGATAATCAATTCGACAATATGATTTTTACGAGGTAACAACACAGGGTGTTGTTGATCGAACGTCATGTCTGTGTTGCGAAGTCGACCACCAACGCGTAACAATCCATTTTTATCTAAAAATGGCGATAGTCGATTTAAAGCGGGAGAACAAAGTTTATTTGACTTTAATCTTTTTATTTCATCAAGAAAATAAAATGCTTGAAGAGCTTTAATCAATGCAACTTCAGCGAAATCCATATCGGTAGCGGTAAAAATATTAGAGCGCGGTAAAATACGTAAAAATCGGTAGATGTAAATGATTGTGTGTAAAAGCACAAGCCATGACGAAATTCTTTCCGAAAGAGAAAGAAGTGGATGCGGTTCTTCATTACTAAAAGCGGGAAGAGAAATTGTTTTTGATTCCGGCAAGTTTTCTTCAATAGAAGCTGATTCTATTGTTTTGATTGGCCACTCTTTAGCGTCCAGATAAAGCCAAGCAGGTCCAGTGAACCAGAGCGGGTGACTCATCAACTGCGTGGGAGTGAGACCACGGGAAAGACAGTCGCTCGGGTTTTGAGAACCAGCTGTATGGTAAAAACATTCAGCGGGAATAGCGGATATTATTTTTGTTATACGCGTCGCGACAAAGGTTTTAAACCTGTGCGGTGAGGAATGTATCCAGTGTAAAGTTACCATAGAATCGGTAAAACAGTAAATACGTTCAATATTGTGACGTATTTTATAAGCGTCAACTACACGACGAGTTAATTTCGACATGAGTAACGAGGCACAAAGCTCAAGGCGGGCGACACTGACGGTCTTGAGCGGACAGACTTTTGACTTTGCGCATACCAGCCGAATGCTAGTGCAAGTGTCTGAGTCATCTTGTACTCTAATATATACGACACATCCGTATCCACGTTCACTTGCGTCTGCAAATGATATTATCGAAATTTTCGAATTTTGGAACACGTCTAAGTGGCGTTTAATACGTAAATCCCGCAAAACAGGTAGCTCCTTCAAATAGTTTTGCCAAATCTGCGCAATATCAGAGGGTAGTGTTTCATCCCAGTCTAATTTTAAAATACAGATTTTCTGCAAGAGTAATTTTGCGTACAAGATCACAGGAGCGGTAAAGCCGAGGACGTCGTACTGACGTGCTATCACGGACAAAACATTGCGTTTAGTACATGGGCGACTATCTAGCGATACAGTAAAAGAGAACTCGTCAGAATCAGGCGACCACTGTAAGCCAAGAACTTTAAGAGTTTGAGTTTGTTCTTCAAAATTCTTACTAGAATTTAAGCGGTGAGTATCAGGCAGTGTATCAAGTAACTGTTGACAGTTACTAGACCACTTGACGAGCTCAAAGCCACCGGCCTTAAGCAATCCTACCAGCTCATCTCTGAGCTGTAAGGAGCCCTGCACGGTGGGCGTGCTATAGCAGATGTCGTCCATGTAACAGTTTCGTGCGGCTACAGTAGCGGCGAGCGGGTACGCTGAACTCCCATCCTCACAGAGTTTCCTGACTACTCTCATCGCAAGGAAAGGGCAACTACGTAGTCCAAAGCAGACGCGATTGAACTGATAAGCGATAAGCGGTGAACACGTGTCAAAGCGGTATAAAAACTTTTGAAATTTGCGATCATCGGCGTTAACCAAAACTTGTAAGAACATTTGTTTGATATCCGAGGTAAAAGCGATTTCATACAAGCGGAAGTCAAGTAAAATTAAAAACAAATCGTTTTGCAAATTAGCACCTGTGTGCAGCGTGTCATTTAATGAGACACGAGTACCATCAGCGGAGTCAGTCTTAGTACTGGCATTCATACAAATACGCACCTTTGTCGTTGATTTATCAACACGCACTACGGGATGATGCGGAATATAATAACCAAGAGATAATTGGTCATCATTATGAAGCGGGGATATGTAAAATTTAGTTAGGTATTCATTTATTATATTGTTATACTCGGAACGTAAATCTGCGTTAGAAACAAACCTACGCTCAAGAGACATAAAACACTTTTTTGCGTGATGGTACGAGTTTCCTAGTATGTTAGGATTCCGTGCGAACGGTAAAGAAACCGAATAGCGACCAGCGGGGTCACGTGACACATTGTTAATAAATAATTTTTCACATTCATCATTTGCGGGACTAGAAGCAGGTTCACAATGCACCTCTTCTAATTGCCAAAATTTTTGTAAAATAAAATCTATTGGCGGTTCAATCTCCATATAAGAGCATAACGAAATTGAACATGCGGTATTTTGGTAAACAGGCGTATTACCAATTAGCGTAAAACCGAAGATGGTCTGAAATCCCGTCGGCGTACCCGGGGGACCAGAGACGCGGCCTGATAACAAGATATCCGCGAATAAAGATGCACCGATAAGAATATCAATCTCACCCGGTAAGTAAAATGTTTCATCAGCAAGTGTGATATATTTTAAATACGAAAGCGTAGACAAATCCACCTGCACCGATGGTAAGTTGTCGGTAATACGGTCGATTACATAAGTGTCAAGCGAAATTGAAACCGAATCATCAAATCGTGAAAACAATTTAAGGTTTGTCGCACCCTTAATTGGGTTTGATGAAGAGCCGATGCCCTTAACAAAAGCGCGGGGAATTTTCTCATATTTTAAGTTAAGCTTCTCACAACAGGAAACCGTCGAAAAACTGGATTGTGACGCAGGGTCGCAGAGCGCACGTAGACGGACAGACATACCGTTAGAATCTTTCACGATCACTTGAATTGTACCTAAAAGGCATGTTTCATTACGCTGCGAGTTAGGCTGTAAGTTACATAAAGAAATATTATTACTCGCAGTTGGTACGGATTGAGAATCATTAGTCATATGTTCTGTGTTAGTCGCCGATACGGCAGGATCCACCAACCTCGAAGATTGCGTATGTGTGCGTGGAGACACGGTAATATTTTGACCAAGCGCGGTGTGAGTATTCATCACATTTTGTTTGCGGCACAACATCGAATGGTGTTTACAATTACAATGGCGGCAATTATAAGACGATTTACAAGCGGAATTGTTATGCGTAATACTTAAACAATTGGTGCAACCGTTATTAGATTTGATGAACTGAAATCTTTTCTCGATATCTAGTTTCACAAATTCGGGACACTTATATAAATTATAGTGTTTTAATTGTTTACATAGCGGACAACAATTATTATTGGTCGAAGCGGAGACAAAAGCATGGGTTGACTTGGTACTGTACCCGGTTTTGTTGTTATTATTATTAACGGAGCGGTTCGGAGCGGGAGCGGTAATTGCGGGTGCAGTGCGGTTCAGTATCTTAGTTTGTTCCCGTAAAAATGATATTAATTCATCATAATGGGGTAAATCGGAACCACGTTTAAACATTTCAAATGAACGAGCGGTTTCAACATCAAGTTTTTTAAGGGCCAAATACATAAGGATAAAATCCGAAAGATCTTTAATATTCAGCGATTTTAAACACGAAACAGCGGAACAGAACTTGTCTAAAAACAAGTCCAAGTTTTTTGAACTAGCGGTAGTTAAAGGGCGAAATTCAAACATTTGATCCAAATAAGTAGTGGCTAAACTACGCGAGTCTTGAAAAGTAGAAACGAGTGTTTTCCAGATTATGTCGTAGTTAGTTGCGTTCGGTGTGATTCCAGAACAAATCGAAAGTGCCCGGCCAGAAAGTTTACCCATCAGGTATTGTACTCGTTCGTTGTCGGTCAAGTCCGGATTATCGTGAATCGTGGTTTTAAATGTTTCATAGAATGTTGGCCACATAGTAGCTTCACCAGAAAAACCAACGAGTTCCAGTTTTGGAAGCTTGATAGTAGGTTTTTTGGGACATTCCATGTCAAGTGGAGCTTTAACTTTAGAGTCAGCCGATTTCGAAGAATGTGATAACTTCCGGTTGATGTATTTGCAATGGGAGTAAAGATCCTCAAAAGCTGACCAACTTTGATAATTTGGTTCAAAATTAGGATTTATCAATACCTCTGTGTCATTAATTTCATCTATGATTACATGAATTTCTGAGCGTACAGTATCCAAAGTTTCGACATTGGCCATAAACAATTCTGCCGAAGAAACATCCTCTAAAGCGGTTTTAGAAAAGTCATAAACTCTCTGAAGGCGATTAAACAATTCTTGCCTTTTATTTTTAAGCTTCTTTAAACTATACGACATCTTTAATTTTGCAGCTTCTGCGGAATTTGGCATGTTATATAGTACAAAGTTAGGCAAGTACCAGAACTATTGAAAGTTTTATACTGACTACAACATAGAATAATGCTAATGAGTTAGAGATAACACGGGCGGCGGACGAACCTGTGTACGAGTACCTCTCGATAATATTAAGAATTAGCAGGTAGGCAGATAATATTTTCTGTGAAATGATCAAATGGTATAATCGCAGCGGATAAATTAACAGAATGGCGTATTTCACTGTAGATAATTTATAATTTCCAGTATATAGGAAATGGAATCACTAATATTTTGACGAATGCGGGGTTTTAATGCATAGATAATGCAAATAAGAGCGGGAATGCGGGGTAATACTGCGGGCAGAGTGAAAATTAGAGCGGAATTCACGTGTTCTTTAGACAAAGAACATGAAGATAGCGGTTGGAAATACCAAAAAATGGTTATAGATCGCAGATCAAAGGGCCTAAAATGGATCTAGATCCGGCTCGAATGGCCAAAAAATGAGCACGCGATATGACGGCAGTGCTTTGTATCACCATAGGTTTTAAAAATAGCGGGAAGTGAAGAGAAATAATTACGAAGATGAAAGATCTGACCTTGGGAAGGAGCTGCATGCACCACAAACCACGCTTCGCCTGAGCCACCAAGTCTCGGGTGTTCTCCAAGATGGTTTTCTTCTTCCTCTTCGTGCCTGGTTGCGCTCTTCTCGGCTAATCTTCTTCGTAATAGTAATAGATGAAAATGAGGCGCACAGCGGGTGCGATCTCAAAATGGCGGGCGGTAGGGTCGAGGTAGGACCTAGTCGAATGACAATCAGCGTATACCTCCGGCGTGAAAGGCTTCTGATTGACGACTGATTGATTTGCGTCCAAAACTAAGCGGGTGGAGATGCAGCGAAAATGACAGTTGAAAATATTAATTCACAACTACCCCGCAGTATGAGAGCCACAAGAAGTGGCGCGAACAATATCAGTACATTGATTCTTAATGCATTTTAATTATCCCTATGCCAACAGCATATAACGCTATATAATGATTCACAGATTTGTGCACAAGATTGTACGAAATATTTCAGTAAGTCAGTTCAAGTCTTTGAATACGTAAGCATGTTGAGTCGTAGGATGTTTTCGTAAGATATTTTAAATAATAAGCGCTCGGAAATCATCCTCGCGTTCAACACATAAATAGAGTATTGTTTACGGAGCTAAACTTTGCAAAAGCGTTTAGTAAAACATCCTGCTGTTCAACACGGGAGCGCGCTGAATGGTAGTATGGTTTAATAAGACGCAACTCTTTAGTCAACTGTTACAAATTTTAAATAGTTAGTCATAGCGTGAGGTATGTAAAAGATATTCATACAACTTTGTCGCTCTCGGGAGATCATGATCAGTTTGGCACAAGCTATTTAGGTTGAAAACTGTTGTTTTCCACAAAAATACAGATAACAATGAATACAAAGAACTATTTGAACGAGTACAACAGACACAACACAAAAAAAAAAGAACTTTCTCTAAACACAACAAATAACAAAACAACAAAATAACCGAGGCACAAATTCGGAATCATGTAGCAGTGTACAGTCGACAAGATTCTCGCCTGTCCACTTTCAAAGCCTTGTTGCTTTATCTATAAAAAATAATGGTACGGAACCCTTCGTGCGCGAGTCCGACTCGCACTGGGCCGGTTTTATTTTAAAGAAGTGTGTCAAGGTTTTCTTAATAAGACACCATGCTATGTTATTAAATTATCTGAAACACAGCCATAGTTTCTGATTTATCTACAATTTGGTAAGAAATGTGTATGTAAGTTGTTTCACAAATATAGTTTTTCTCAGTATTTTCCTTTAATTCAAAGAGGACGTTTGATATTGTAGAGCCTTTTGAAATCGAAGGATCTGGAACTTTCTAAGAAAAAGTCGTGGATAAAGAATATAATATTCCCGCTCTACTTGTTACATAATACAACTTGAAGCCTTGGTCATAAAGCAAAATACAGGATGTTAATTTGTTAACTGGTTTTCCTAAGAATATGACGAAGGACAAGTAGTAAGTTTTTGTAGTCCGCAAAGCAAAGGTTGTTCATGTTTTGTGGGCTATGCAACATTCTTATACATTAAGCTATATTACTACATAATCATAAAATGCGTGCGCAAAAATTGCGAAAACAGAAGTATCAATAATTTCCGTACAAAAACTCTTGTGAAATATCAATCGAAATCAGCCGTAGCAAATTTTTTCGCACTTGCTAGAGTCGCCGTCCAGCTGATCAAAACTATTTTTACAGAAAAGCCAAAAGTTATTCGTATTGATTGGATTACCAGTTTGCGGGAAAATGATTATGGCATAAACGCCCAGTATAAAGTTTCGTCATATCGAGATCGAATGCGAATACAACCACATTCGGGTCAGCCCTTCGTGCCGCGATGAAACTCGTCCTTTTATCGCTAAATTTATTTATCAAAAGGAGGGAGACAAATACTTTTTCGCCCTCATCGGACATGGTATGAATCCTTTATTTCATATCTAGTTGATAAATAATTCAATTCGAAGGGTGCTCGAGAGTTATTACCAGAATTTCCTCATGTCCATTTGCATTCTGGACAAATAGGCGGATCGTTTGCGTCGCGTCGAATAGCATTTTTATATAAGTGACTTCGTTTATATTTTTGACTATGCTTATAGTTCATATTATTTCAAATTCAGGCTTTGCTCTAGATTTAAATTATTTCTTCAGGCCACACCTCAAAATCGGATGGATGACGTCACACATTTTAATTTGTATTCTAAGACGTAAAACTAGCCTTTGAGCGGTTTTAGCCCTAAGCAAATTTATTTATAGCACACCGTGCGTAAAATGACCACTTTACGCACGCGGCATTTTCCGCACTTGTGCTATAAAAAATTATACGAAACTCGTGCGAGACGTTTCATCGCTCTCGTATCGTAATGTACTATTATTTGGTTTTAAGGCGCTACGGAAAAAAAAATCGACACTTTAAGAACTTGCATATCTACTTAAGTAAATTATGTATTATTTTGATAAAATAGTATATTATTTTTGGAAACTTTTTCTAGGGATCTGTTAAAACAGAAACGCGATTGGAGAAATTCGGCTCGATAGAAATATTTATTGAAATGAGGCCTTTTTCAACACCATTTCTTCTGGTTTGACAATATAGAATAATATATGGACTGCAATTATATTTTATTAGATGGGATTTAACGGTATCTAGGACCTGGTTAAACGAAATTTCCCCTGTTACTCCATATGCGAAAAAACCCTCGGTGCGAGAGGGACGGATTTGTGGAAAAGTAGCAAAAGTCGGTTTTTTATTAATATAGAATGTACTAAGCAATTTTGTCAAAAATATTTTCAAGGAGACTTTACAAATCCACATTTTGAATGCAATTTCAGTTAGGATTTCAGAATTACAGGAAAAAATTAAACAATTTAGAGGTCTTTTCGGAATTAATTTCTATCGAGAAAATTTCATCCAATCACGTTTTCCTTCAGTGAGAATCTTAATCAAATACTCAATAAACATTTACCCAAAAATAAAATACGTAGATGACGTTATAGTGGAGTAAATGGATTCGAAAAAACCCATTTTTTTTTTGGTATCGCCTTAAACAAGGATAGATATAGATAATATAGAATATACTCGTATTGATTAATTGTCTCAATGAACTCACATTACCCTTCTTTATTAGTACTCCCCCAGGACCTCTAGTAATAGCCAGTGACCCCCTAGATCTCGGTTGACCTCTTTGTTAATATGTTCTGTGGTTGACCCTGAAGGTCTGAAATAGTCTAAATGTTCTAATCCATCACCATTAAACATTCAGCATTGCTACGTCGATGATAATGTGATTTATAACCTCGGGAATTAGATCGATGGAAATATGAATGAGGTCACAAATTTCTTTTTTTGGGTTGCGTCGTACAAAACATTGCAATATATTTGTTTTAAACGTAACCGAGTAATTTATTGCTCTTACGCCCGTGTAAGTACTACGTTTTCAGTGCATAGTGTGAGGAAATAAAACAAATATAACCAAAGAAAAAAAAAATTTTATTAAAGTTGAAAGTTACATTGTTACAATTTTGCAAGTTAATGATTGGCTCAAAAGGAATATATCCACAGCCGTTAAAACAGTGGAAAAAAGTATAACATTTATGGTACACAGGAAAGGTTGCAGGTTAGCCAAATTCTCATAAATAAATAAAAAAAATTATAATAATGAAGTCCTAGGGCAAAATAATCGACTTCCTGTTCGGTTTTGATGCATAAAAAGTGGGCCATTACGAGCACTCTTAGAGTATCGAGCACTTGCATTGAAAATTCCTTTTTTGGGTTGCGTCGTACAAAACATTGCAATATATTTATTTTCACTACTAAAAACATTTATAACACAAACCAAAAAAATATCATGTGACAAAGCATTTGCATTTGCTGTGAACTGCAAGCAAAGTGACGGCCCCAATTTTCAGTTGGCTCACAACAAATGCTGAGCTTGTTCCTTTTTGCCATTTAGCAATTGTTAACTATGTTTAATATTGAGATTGTTAATTGTGTGGCAAAAGAAATGTATTTTCTTTCTTTCTTTCTTTCTTTTCTGACTGCCGAATCACATTTTGTAAAGTAGGGCCACTGAGTGATGGCACTTATGACAGCTGCATTTAGTGATGAGGTACATTTCAAATTTCGGTTAAAAATAAAAATCAAGTGTGAGTTTACTCAACATTAGACACATCATTCAACATTCAACATAATGATACAAAAGGAAAATGTGCCAAAACCAGTGGCGTAGCTATCGGAGGGCTATGCGGTGTAGTGCCCCGGGGCCCCCAAGAGATGTTTAAATGTCTAAATCGAAAAAAGTATTTTACTATCATTTATTTTCGTTAAGTTTAACTTCGTCATTGTTTTGTTTTTAATTAAATATTATTGCGTAACTTGACGACCTCAAACACGACCTATAAAAAATGAGAAACTTTTTTAAAAAAAATTCTTCGTTTCCATACGAATTCTATTGCACAATAAACCAACATTCAAATCGAAAAATAATAACCGAAACAAGTAGTACATCACTATCAACATTGAAGTATTACATTTTTTAATTCACACTTGCTTATAAATAATTACGATACTTTGTAGGCATTTAAACGTCATAGGCGCCATCACTCAGTGGCTCTACTGTAGGTATTTTGAACAAAACAAATTACTTAAAGGAACCCTCACATATTGAACGGTATATACGGGGCTAGCTTTATTGTTATTATACAATTCACGAATCTCTTGGAATTGCAAAGCGCGTAATATTCGTATTTTATTCAGTTATTCAGATTATTTGCGAAAGCTTGATTTTTTTCCGGTGACATGTTTTGTGTAATTCGGAATATTTGACATTAGTAATTCTTTAAACATTTTAGGTCAGATTGATCATGTATGTCTTCTTGATTTTTAGGGTTCCGTACCCAAAGGGTAACCAACGGGACCCTATTACTAAGACTCCGCTGTCCGTCTGTCTGTCCGTCTGTTACCAGGCTGTATCTCATGAACCGTGATAATTAGACAGTTGAAATTTTCACAGATGATGTATTTCTGTTGCCGCTATAACAATAAATACTAAAAAATAGAATAAAATCAATATTTAAGGGGGCTCCCACACAACAAACGTGATTTTTTTGCCGTTTTTATAGATAATGGTACGGAACCCTTCGTGCGCGAGTCTGACTCGCACTTGGCCGGTTTTTTTTTTCGCTTTAATATTTCTGTGGCATCTATAAGGTTGTTATTTACCATCATATTTTTAGGGCTATTTTAAGCGCCACTTTTTGCCAGTGTCAAGTTAGATTCTGACATGGTTAGTAATTCAAAAATAAATAAAAAATATAAACCGAATCTTCTTGATCTGTTGTTCCTTTAATATATTTATCGTTGTACCATCACCGTGTCTGTTAAATATATATTTGTGGAAAAATGGATCAAGAAGTTTAAGCATTTTTTTCCATTGTCATTATAATTTAATAAAATAATATAATATAAAAAGTGCTACTAAAGACACGAACTCATAGTCTGTCTCCAGTAGTTAAAGTTTAGGGCATTAAGATACTTCGGGTGTAAGTAAATAACTTACGCAACCTTTGGCACACTCAGTTACACTCCCGCCGGATCCAACTCTAATGGACTTCTAACTTTGTTTACTAGTTTTATAAGACTTAAAGGAACTTAGGTCTAGCTGAAGTGATGCACACCTTTGCGTTTTGCGTTCTCTGTTTCCATTAAAAGTTTTTGTTCTCCTTTTTTGGGGGTTCTATGAAAAAAACGAAGAAAATGAGTTTTCGTTGTGTGTAGTCCAGCATTTTTTTATGAATTTACATGTTTATCTTTGTACAAATACCTTAGTTGGTAACGAATGTACGTACCTACGTGTGGGATATCATAATTGGTGACAAATGTACACATCTGCTCAAAGGTCTTCAAACACACGTTTCCTCATAGTTTGACGAATAATAAGGCCCACTTGCAGCATGATCGACAAAAAATCCTTAACCCTCGGGTTCACTAACCCAAGGGAAGAGTTAACTAACCCGACATTTCATTAGTCATACTGCACCATGATAATATTGAAGCGGGTTAGTAATCCCGAGCTAAGCGATTGTTTGACATTTATAATGTTACCATAAAGTAATTAGTTGCAACCAATGAGGTTTAGTATCTTTATAATGTCATTGGAAACAACACAATTTAAGTCAAACTGGTAACATTACTTCGTTAACCCGAGTTTGACACGAGGTGAGAGTCGGGTTAAATTCTGATGACTTTCTCTTAGTTTAACCCTAGTTTAACCCGAGATTTTGATTGGGGCAAGAGAGCTTTTTCTTAACCCTCTATTTTTTGACTTAACTCGAGTCAAGTCGAGTTAAAAACATGCTGCAATCGGGCCTAAGAATCATGTACATTACCCAAACATATTTTATCTACTCCCATACGGTAAGTTAATTATAACATCAAAAGCGGATTTATTAGTACCCACGTTGTTTATCCGATAATATTATATTACATCAGAGACTACCACTCTTCCCAGCGTCATACGAAAATGTCAAAGTTATTTATCTTAAGGCTTCTACCAACATCAACGGCCTTGAACTAAGTAACTTTGTAACCATTTTATACGGTAACTATAGCATTTTTCAACAGAAGAAAAATACATAGTAATCTGCATGATACAAATAGTGATGTGGTTTTTCCTGAATTTCATTATAATATACAGAAGAGAAGCAAGAAAATTCAAAGTTTACCCTTATTTCTCGATTTTTTGTTCACTTGTAACAACATAACTGCTGCAGTTTTTATCGAATTAGTATGAAAATTTATAAACTTATAGACAAAATAATATAAAATGATTTCGTTTTCTCAGTTCTTGGAAAATTATTTTATTTTAGCTGAAATTAATTAAAAACACACTATTTTCGCACTTGTCAGCCGCAGCGACTGACGTAACAGCGATGTTGCAGTGCGAGCTGATAAGAGCTTTATTTTAATATGGTTTTGTTCGAAATTTCAACCGCCAGGAATCGAGTTGCTAATTATTCCAGTTTAAAAATTATGAAAAAAATATGTATTGTTAGTTAAACTATAAAAAATAACTTAATTTTAGGAAATTATTCTCGCGTATAAAAAATACCATGAAAATTATGTTCAAAATCAATCTGTTTTGAAACTAAAATTAAGTAAAATTGGTTGACAACACTAATGATATTTGTATGGCTCTTGCACCAAAATACAAGGAAAATATTGCTTAGTAAAATTGTTATTTTCTCCTATTTTGCGCTATCCGGAGACCGAGCGATGTCGTAATGCAGTGCGCGCTTATATGAACGTTATTCCAATATTTTTCTGTCGATATTTGTACCGACACAGGTCGACTCAAGGTCGTTGGTGGCTACCTACTCCTTGAACTCCGCCCTTATTTCTCGTCCTTGCTTCTGATTGGTCATGTACATACATACATCAGGCATGTACATTGTACATACATCATGACTAATATCATGAATCATGCATGACTCATGACGAGTGTGTTGTTTTTACAAATTTTTCGTTGTTTTATTTTATTTTTAGATATTTGTAATTGCAAATGTTGCCCGCTATTAATGTTTCTTTATAAATGGATATTTAAAAAGTTATTTGTTTTTTATTTAGTTTATATTATAGAGATTTATACATTATTTTAAAAACACCATTGTAATTTATAAACATATATTTCGACTCTGTCGGCATCAGTGGAATTTAAGAATAAAAATTACATGTACTAGGTAGTTATGTAAACGTCATAAAAAAAATGTATAACTGGAATTAAATCTTATAAAGTGTTTTTATAAGAATATTGTATTTTTGTATAAAATTAAAAAAAACAAGTTTGTTTTCTTTCACTCTGAATCGGTCCCTCTCGCACTGCGCGTTTTTCCGCTTGGAGTGACACTGACCGTTGAAAACTCGATGCTTTACCTTTTTTACAAGGGTCTGTTACAGTCAATGATATTAGAAGAAAGTGTAGATAGGTTACCTACTCTAGATTCGAACTTCTAAAACGGCACACAGCATAAATTACTTCAGTAAATTACGTAGTATTGCAATGTCACATTGACACGTCGAAAAAGAGACCAGTAGCCAAAGCACGAAAACATCTCCGTATAGTTGCGTCTGAAACTAATCTTAGGTTGGCGTACGTAGCTGTTAGTTCGGCTACTGTCCGCTACATCCATATGATTATGATGTAGTTTGAAACGCAACCATACGGAGATGTTTTCATGCTTAGGCTACTGACCTTTATGTTGCTATGCGTCGTCCCTTGCGACGCAATTCAGGTTTGCAAATTAGCCAAGTTTTACGTGCCTTTCGCGGATCACCTATGACCTATCTACACTTTCTTCTAATATCATTGGTTATAGTCATCTATCATCATCACAGATATCATAATTTGAATTGAATTGAAATATTGTTAGTTCTTGTTTCGACGCCATAGTCGTTGAAATCGATTAAAATACAATAGAGAGCTTGAACTGCAGACGACTGTACCATTCACAGACATTGAAAGACTGTGGTTCCATACTGTCTCTTCAAAATTCGATTACAATAAACAAAAATAAATGTAGCCTTTTTAGTTATCCGCTAAAAAAACAAGAAAAAAAATGGGTGAAATTGACATTCACCGTGTCTGTTATTCCCAGTTTTATTCAACATTGTTTGAAGATAGGATAATAAAATGTTAACGTGAAATTCGTGTTTTTTTACAGAGGACACGGCATTGCGGTCCGTCGATCACGATTTAGGAGAGAACAGGACAGAGAAAGATACAAAACTGCCGCACAACGAGGCCAACATGATAGTTGGTGAGTATAGCCTAAGATGTAATTACGGGAATAATTCAGAAAAAAATATTCGTGTATCTATTAACATTCCCAGTTAAGGGGCTGCACCATGCTAAAATTCAGTCCTGCTCTAACGCGTTTGTTTTTTAGCTCTCTATATCCTGCTCTAATCAGATACCGCGCACGCAAAACTTCAGTTATTTTGAAATCGCGATGTAATAAATATGGTTTTTTTCTAGTTAGTATCTGCGTGTGTTGGTTTTGTTTCAATCGGTTTTGAAACATGGAAACTGAATCGCTTTTTTCATGGAATTCATACTTTTTTTAAAAGTTAAGTAATTAATGGAAGATTGTAAGTATGTTTATTTATAAAGTGTTATAAAATTATTGTCTTGAGTCAAGAAACACGCCATATATTTTTTTTAATTTTTATGATCTACATTGACGTAACTGAATCCAATACAAAACTGATATTTAGCATTGTGGAGCCCCTTAAGGTGAGTCATCCTGCTCAGCTGCTTTCGAACAAGCCGGCTTTGTGACAGCTTCGTAGGTCATGAAGCTTTGTACACATCTTTAGATAGAATACAGATGTTTTATTCTACGAAGTCTACTCACCTATGGTTGTACTAGTGCATGCACACGCACTTTTACTGGTGTGCGTAACCTCGGGAGCGCTTACAAAACGTGCAACACACACAAAACACGCGTATCTGTACACGTCACTACTACAAACATAGCCAAGTAGACTTCGTAGGATAGAACATCTGTACGTGTAGTGACCTACCCGGGTTCTGCGGTCTGCGGTCCAATCATGGTGCATAGATTACAGCAGAGGTCGGCAACCTTATGATATAGAAGGGCCACAAATGCTACTAGGGGATCAGTGAGGGCCGTATTTTGTGCAGTATTGCGTCTAAATGTGCATCTTTTGACTGAGAGAAGGGGATCTAAAAAGGCCGACTTGGGTGAATCATAAAATGATTTGAAAGTAGGATGGAGTCAGATGTTTTTCACGCGTGCAAAAGAGACTGCATTAGAACATAATCATAATGTGATTCATGCAAAATGGCCTTTTTAGAGGACCTGTGCTTGCTTTTTAGATAGTTCAGAATGGAAAGTGTCCTCAAGGATCGGGGCCCTAAAGGACGGGTCCCTCAAGGATCGGGTACCTTAAGGATGAACCCGTATATTTATGTACTCACATAAATATAGTTATCAAGCAGTGGTTGAGAATTTGGTAATTTATATATATTTTTTCCCTCTTCAATTTGCTTTGTTTTGTGTAACTTTACTGAGTAACTTATAACGTAAGTACATGTTGCGTTGTTATAATGCCGTGCACATAAATTTATTTACTTGCAAGATTTATGTGGAAACTTGTTTGGTTTTAGGATTAATTTATTGTAATTTGTATTATGTGTTAACTGTTTGTTTCCCAATTAATAAAATAAAATAAAAAATAAAATAAAAATACTTTGCGGGCCACACCAAAGTGGGTCACGGTGTCAGATGCACGACCGGCAGGTACCCGGTCTTTCCACCGGTCATGCAACTGGACAAGATAAAACTAAACAGTGACCTAATTGTAACCTAATAGTTGTTAAAAGGTTCTGAAGAAAACTTCGAGGTACTATACAATTAAGTTTATTTAATTTTATCAAAACTAAAATCTAACATTCACAAGTTAAGGAAAGGTGTTAACGGAAAAATTTATCTTAGTTACAAGTGTTTGGCCAAGACCTTCATTTGGCAATTTCCTGCCAAGACATTACTAAGACCTTAAGTACCTTAAAATAGTTGTGTTAGGTACCGCCTTAACATCTGGTAGTAATATTACATTGGAATTAGTATTGCCAAGACATAAATAAACATTTAAGTGATAACTAGGTAGAATTGTTACCGCCTTATCCACAGGTAACTAGATTACATGGAATCTTGTGAAAATTACATTAAATAAAAAAAACTTTAAAAGTAACAAAACTTGTAAACAAACAAGGGAAATAATTTTCTAAATAAAAATCTAGCTCAGGGGAGCCGTAGATCCTACAAACAATAAATATTTTTGTCGAACATACTCTTAAACCAAATCGTCTGGTACACCATTCAGTTCTACCAGGAAAGAAAAAAAATATTACAGAACATTAAATTTTACAGTTTGGGTTATTCGGTGAAACAGGAAGAAGAATTTAACCTTGAATACTAATAGGACACATAACTAAGTGTCCAGAAAACAATACCGTCCTAGGTATCTCCATTGTGTGTGGATAAAAGGAAAAAAATTCCAACACCTACTTGAATTTTTTTCCAATAACCACCACGGAAATGACCCGCCGTCCGCTGCCCCCTTCAAGGTCAGCGATCCACAACCGCGCAGACAAGGATCTGCAACTGCGTACACCACGCGGCGATCAAAACTCTGCCAGCAGGTAAATCTCGGAAACAAGAAGATCTTGACAAACACGAAGATCTTGTAAAAACAAAACACCCTGGAATTAGAAGAGAAAAAACAATATTAAAACCTTTACCACACGGAACAATGAGAACAAAATTCCGGTGACTCAAAATACAAAGAAAGCAATACATACCATGATCTGACGAATATTCAGAACTCCCACCAACCCGACGAAAAAAATTCCTTTTTCTAAATTGTCCGAAAATAATCTTCCTGAAATACAAAAACAAAATTATAAAACTATTCCACACAAATGAATAATTAACCAAATTTAAACACAAAAAAACCCACCTAATATATCAAAAACACTACTCCTGTTGGCACCTCCGCCATTTTCATTCGCCGTTGAAATAAGGAAACAACCAACACGGGTTTACTGGTAACTCTCTGGCCGAAAAATGAACGAGAAACTCTCGGCATCGTGGCAGTCGCGCGATTATCTTCATGTCTATAAAAGAGGGTAAAACGCAATTTCCATCAAGCCAAACTTCGCCGCGTAACTTTTTGTGATAAACAACCCTACAAAATTTGCAATGCTACAATACCCCCTCCCGAAGCATAAGAGGTGCGCCTAGAGCACCGATCGCTGCCCTCAGCGTAAAACCACAACAAAAAAACTAAAAAATTTTTTAAAACCCAAAAGAAAAAACAACAAATGAACCCCCCCCGATGATTTTATAAAAAAAAACAACACAAAACAAAAACCTAATAACTAAAGTAGGTGCCTGAAAACAGCACACCTACAAACAAAACCAAATAAAAACCAAAGACAAACATAAAACAAGAGAAACAAACAACCGTCAAAACCCAAAACAAAGTCGAACCCACGACAATAAAAACAAAAACCAAACAAAAGTAACCCTTCCTGCAGGAACAACAAAAGTAGTGCGCTAGTATTCGTAATGACGAAATGCTACCCCCCAACTATAAAAAATAAAACAAATGAAATCATTCAAGAGTTCCGCCTCGGCCCCTCACCATCAACATGACCTGTATCACCGGAATCAACGAACTTAATCGAACTTACCGGCACAAACAAGCCACTCCAGTGAGAGGAAAAAAAAACACCAGGAGACTCAAACGAGTAACTCCCAGCCGTCCAGGGATTATCGCCCACTTCCAAAAAAAACCCCGGCTACCCTATACCACCAAACGGCAGCGGACAAAAGTGTGTAATGGCCCACACCAAAAAAAAAAACCGAGACCTCTTTGAGCTGGAGTAGGTCACTGTCGAAATTTGACTTCTAACAAAACCGGCCCAGTGTATCCTAGCCTACATCACCAACCTTACTTCCATACCTCTCTGCATTCTATCCATTTAAACATAACATCCAAACTTCTTAACGAGCCAGACTATGCTGTCCGTCAGTACCTTTCAAACAAAATTAGGTATCCCCCCAAATATATTGTTGGGACACTAAAACACTGGCCATGAAATCAAACTCAACTCCCACCCGGGCTCGCGAATGAAACAAAAGTGGAAAAACGGGATCATTACGAATAAAACTCGCGTCACTAACAAATCCAGCAGGGGGAATAAATTTTAAACAAAACACGAATCTCACTAACACGTGAGTCCGTGAAACTAACCAAAACCCTGACAAAAACGTCATAAAATAAAAACGATTACTCAATTTTAGTTGAAGAAAATCCCCCAAAACAAACAAAAAAAACAAAAATTTGAGTAACTTAAAAAAACATTACTAAAGAAAAAAAATTACCCCCATGTTTATTATATGACGGTTAAAAAAAACAAAACAAACAAATAAACCTGCCCGATACCTCGGCTCTTGCCTAAAAGCAAGTAAAACAAAACCCGGAACAACTCGAGCAGCGAGCTGAACCACAAACTAACCCCAATAAAATAAATTAAAAAACATAACCCCAAAACTCGAGAATTGTAAAATTACAACCTCATGCACGAAGCTCAATCCAAAGATTAGTGTAAAATAAACCACAATCACTGTTTTGAAGCTCCATACATAAACAAACAAAAACAAAACTCCAATAAAACCACAATAAAATTAAAACAAAAATAAAATGCCGAGGTATCACAACCAAAACACACGAACAAAAAATGGTTTCCTTAACAGCGTCCAAAGACCTAAAACCGTGGATGATGGCGTGTCGGCGCGAATAGTCAACTCGTAAATTAATTCATCCTTGAAGAGGACCAAAAACAATACTACTTTAGTATCCATTTAAAAAAAAAAAAATCTGCTTCCTGTTTCTTACAAGTGTTTTAAAATTCTTCTCAAAAAAAAATTTGGTACCAAAATCACTGAGTGCAAAAAGGAATTTACACAACCACAAACACAACTCAGTGTAAACTAAAAAAAATTAAAATCCATTTAAAAAAATTTTTGGTACCAAAAAAAACCAGTGTAAATACACCTTAAGTTGTTACTCACAAAAAAAAAAATTAGCACTTAAGCTTCCTTATATGTGCAAAAGCACACACTAAACCAAAATACACAGTACACAAAAAAAAATTATGTTACACATACCAAAAAAACCCGAGTAACAACAAAAAAAAAACCCTGTTTCACCAAATAACCCTTCGACAAATATTATTATTTAAAAAAAACGTAAGGGCGCCATTGTCAGATGCACGACCGGCAGGTACCCGGTCTTTCCACCGGTCATGCAACTGGACAAGATAAAACTAAACAGTGACCTAATTGTAACCTAATAGTTGTTAAAAGGTTCTGAAGAAAACTTCGAGGTACTATACAATTAAGTTTATTTAATTTTATCAAAACTAAAATCTAACATTCACAAGTTAAGGAAAGGTGTTAACGGAAAAATTTATCTTAGTTACAAGTGTTTGGCCAAGACCTTCATTTGGCAATTTCCTGCCAAGACATTACTAAGACCTTAAGTACCTTAAAATAGTTGTGTTAGGTACCGCCTTAACATCTGGTAGTAATATTACATTGGAATTAGTATTGCCAAGACATAAATAAACATTTAAGTGATAACTAGGTGGAATTGTTACCGCCTTATCCACAGGTAACTAGATTACATGGAATCTTGTGAAAATTACATTAAATAAAAAAAACTTTAAAAGTAACAAAACTTGTAAACAAACAAGGGAAATAATTTTCTAAATAAAAATCTAGCTCAGGGGAGCCGTAGATCCTACAAACAATAAATATTTTTGTCGAACATACTCTTAAACCAAATCGTCTGGTACACCATTCAGTTCTACCAGGAAAGAAAAAAAATATTACAGAACATTAAATTTTACAGTTTGGGTTATTCGGTGAAACAGGAAGAAGAATTTAACCTTGAATACTAATAGGACACATAACTAAGTGTCCAGAAAACAATACCGTCCTAGGTATCTCCATTGTGTGTGGATAAAAGGAAAAAAATTCCAACACCTACTTGATTTTTTTTCCAATAACCACCACGGAAATGACCCGCCGTCCGCTGCCCCCTTCAAGGTCAGCGATCCACGACCGCGCAGACAAGGATCTGCAACTGCGTACACCACGCGGCGATCAAAACTCTGCCAGCAGGTAAATCTCGGAAACAAGAAGATCTTGACAAACACGAAGATCTTGTAAAAACAAAACACCCTGGAATTAGAAGAGAAAAAACAATATTAAAACCTTTACCACACGGAACAATGAGAACAAAATTCCGGTGACTCAAAATACAAAGAAAGCAATACATACCATGATCTGACGAATATTCAGAACTCCCACCAACCCGACGAAAAAAATTCCTTTTTCTAAATTGTCCGAAAATAATCTTCCTGAAATACAAAAACAAAATTATAAAACTATTCCACACAAATGAATAATTAACCAAATTTAAACACAAAAAAACCCACCTAATATATCAAAAACACTACTCCTGTTGGCACCTCCGCCATTTTCATTCGCCGTTGAAATAAGGAAACAACCAACACGGGTTTACTGGTAACTCTCTGGCCGAAAAATGAACGAGAAACTCTCGGCATCGTGGCAGTCGCGCGATTATCTTCATGTCTATAAAAGAGGGTAAAACGCAATTTCCATCAAGCCAAACTTCGCCGCGTAACTTTTTGTGATAAACAACCCTACAAAATTTGCAATGCTACAACGGGCCACATGCGGCCCGTGGGCCACCGGTTGCCGACCCCTGGATTACAGTGACCGCGTAACGCTGAACGCGGCTCTTTGTTCAATTTAAATGCTATCATTTCGGTACTGGGAAAGAATGGCTGCGACTCATCCCTGGTTGTTAAGGGGCCTGGTATCGCCAAATGGGTACTTTCTAAAGCCTACTCCTCGTTTATGGCGGAACCAAAAATATTGAAAAAAATGCATATGAATTATCAACTTTAACAAAACCTATGCAATATTTTTCTTTTTCATACCACAAACACAATATGAAAAAAAAAAATCAACGGAACGGTGTTTTTTGGCTTGAATTCCCTACTGTTCCTAAGCGGCTGAGTCGATTTAATTCATTTATGCTTTAATTAATCATGGCCATAAACATAACATAGGATTATTCAATCGAACGATCACGTCCATGTGAAAAGTAATATTTTCTCCTATTTTGCCCTACCAATGACGCAGCGAGCGTCGTAACAGCCACTATGCATTGCGCGCTGATATGAACATTATTTCAATGATTCGTACCGACAATCATCGAGCTGCTAATTTGTTGACACTAAACGCCTTAAACGGGTGTATGTAATTTAAAACGTTGAAGAAACAAACCAGTACAAGTGTTGTTTATTGTGTCACAAAGTGAACATTGAAACGAGATCTACTGTCAATCAAATGGGCCTAAATGTCCGTTTCCCCTTTCGCCTTCCTCTCTACTACCATGTGTCACAGCACAACTTGTATGAAGGAAATCTCTGTTCGTCCACTGCTGGATATAAGCCTTTCCAGGACTTTGCCACTCCCAGCGGTCATCCTGGAAGAATTGCCCATACTCACACACGCTGGGCAGGTGGGTTGGTCAGCACGGTGCCGGAACCCTCGCACCAGGGGCGCCGCTGCCCTTCACCAGTCTGTTCCATATAAGGCCCGGCTATTAGGGATGGATATACCGCCATCCATTGGTCCCAGGCATACTCTCCCCCGAATTACTATGGGGTTATTATTTGGTTATTTATATTTTACGATGTTTGCGATTTACATATTGACTTATCATGTTTATTTGCACGATCCAGTTACCCTTAATATGCTAAGGGCCACTTAAAAGAAAATTAGAACATGTCTACGTCGTTAAATATATTTACCGAACTGTCAGTCTGTACGTAACCGTGAAATTAAATATCTTCATCAGATAATTCAGCGAAATTTGTTATCGTTAAATTTTCGTAACAAGTATGTAGGTTTCTAGAAATACTTAGGGTTGCCAATTTGATTGTAAAAATAATTTATTACTGTGAGACGTTTTGGGTTCCGTACCCAAAGGTTCTGTACCCTATTACTAAGCCTTCGTTGTTTGTATGTTCATTTGTCTGTCCGTCTGTCACAGGGTCTACAGCTTCAGCCATAATACGTAGCACGTTGAGATTTTCACAGAATACGTTTTACTATGGCATCTACCGCGGCAAAAAAAAAAGTCAAGGGCTGTCCTCATACAAAAAAACCTCGAAAAAGTAGCATTTTTTAACGTTATCACGTCCCCCTCCCTTATCTCCGAAACAAGACGACCGGTGTTAGGCGAGCGAAGAGAAGTGGAGCGAGGCGAGCCCTGTAGTTTTAACATAATTATGCCTAGCCGGATCATGATATGCCCAATTCTACGATATGGCGACGACACGACAGCAAATAAATATAATTTAATTTTTGTCAATTCTTGTCCTTAATTTTTTGTATTTTTAAATCAAATTCGAGCCACGATCTTGCCGGTTATTTATTGTTTTAGCGATAATGTGGACTAAGAAAAATCTGCTTCCGTGATCCTGAGCCCTAAATCATGTAGTTTTATGCATTCGCGTCACTATACTGTGCTGTATGTAAGCTTAAATCAGTCCGGTATGTACGGAACCCCTAGCCCGTGAACTGTGCTCTTGCCTGGCTGGTTTTTCCCGCAGCTTACCTATTTTGCTGTGTCTATTGTAGAAAAGGATTTATTCAAGTTAAACCTTGGAGGTTACGAGGATAATACTCGTTTTGTTATGAAAATGAAAATATAATATTTATGAGTATTTTTAGAGTGTTTTAGCAGATCAAGTCATATTTTATTTTATTTATTACACTTTTGTACAGTTACCTAAAAAAGATTAAACAGAGAAAAAACTTAGCATATGTAAAACAAATATTGTGTACAAGGCGGTACTTATTGTTAATATCTTCTAGACAACTTTTGGGTGAGAGAAAGATACTCGTATATGATAATGAAATTAGGCAAGGGTGGCCTAAATGCTTAATAAATAATCTTTGAATACATATAATAAAACAGTAGAACCCGGTGTGTCTGTACATTGAAGAAAAGTAATAAAAATAGAAAGAGAGTGACTAAAGAAAAGTAATAAAAATAGAAAGGGGGTGACTAAAGAAAAACAGAACACAAATCAGCGATTTTTAGAATTCTTTTCTGTCTGTCTGTTTGTTTGTTTGTTTGTTCGCGCACATCTCCGAAACCATTGAACATATTTGGATACGTTTTTTAAATTATAATCGTAGTTACCCTGGCCAATATATAGACTATAAGGGGTGTTAATAAAATAAAACCGAGGGCGAAAACGGGGTAGAGTTGAATAAACGCGGGCGGAGCCGCGGGTAAATGGCTAGTAATATAACTAAGTGTGCTTCTTTTTTTAAATTTATAAAGACAATCTATATCAAAAAATTATATGAAATATATCTAAGTATCTACTTATTTCAATATAGACAAATTTAGTAAAAATACATTAACATATTAATATTTTACGTATATTAGCAGCCATAACAATAAAATGGATTTCCATTGGTTTATTTATTTTTCCGTTACAGGAAAAATACTAGGAGTTTTGAAAATAATCTTCTTTTGTATTAAAACAGTTTTAGGTACAAAAATAATTCCGATATCGCTGAAATTAATTGTTGGCACCTGTTTTGTTAATTTATTTGTCCGTTACAGGAAAAATGCTAGGAGTTTTGAAAATAACCTTCTTTTGTATTAAAACAGTTTTAGGTACAACATTAATTCCGCAATCGCTGAAATTTCATGTTGGCACCCGCTTATAAGAATTTAGTCTCCTTCCCTTGTAAACTGTTAGGTTATTTCAAGTTTTTATTTCTTTTTTGTATTTGTTTTATAATTTAAGTAATTTGTTGTTTAAGAACAATAATTTTATGTAAAAATTGACCAAAATTGAAATCTATAATTGGCCTTAATATTAAGTTATATGTCGTTTGTTTTATCCTTATTATATATCGCTGTTGATTTCTGTACAAAAATAAATAAATAAAATAAAAAAATAAGAACGGCATAAACACTTTCACAGTCAAATTACAAAACTTTGACCTCATTATACTAACGCATATTAATAACATTACTAAAATCTGTTTTAGTCAGGCGGAGTTAGGCATATATTTATTATATGTATTGCATATATTTATAACATAATTTATTCCTTATTCCTATATTTTTATTTTAATCAATAATTTTTTTAAAATTAAATCCAACCTTTATCATTTCCCTGTGTATTTCCCCATGTTATTATTTATTACATAAAACTATTACCCATACACATAGATTATTTAATTACTTATTTTACATTAAAACCGACCTTTAATAAGTGTATTGTTATACTTACATTACATAAATAAAGATATTTCATTTCAAATACATTTCATTTCATTTCATATTTATTTAGATTAGATTGTTACTACTATTCGTTGTAGTTGTTTGATAAATATTTTTCCTCCGTGTGTACTACTCACAACGACGTCAAGAGGACGCTAGTTCAAGGCTTCTCAAATACCATAATGCGTTTGTCGCTTGACATGACGCTTCTATATCCCAATGATATTAATTGATATATGTGGAAAAATCGTAATATATAAAAATATATAAAATTGTTTATAGTACACTGTGCGTAAAGTCGGCATTTTCCGCACTTGTGCTATAAAATATTATACGAAACTCGTGCGAGAAACTTTTTCTCACACTCGTCAGAAAACGTTTCATCGCTCTCGTATCGTAATGTACTATTTTATCACAGTTTCATCGAAAACCAAACAGTATTTTTTGACAAATTTATTTATACCTTTACAAACCTTATACAAACATACGCAACGAAAGAACAACCTCCTTTATTACCTATGTCGGTTAAAAGCGATCTGTTACAGAACGCACCAAAAGACCAACTTTTGTTCCAGAACTTGCAATCCCTCGGCTATGGCTTACAATATGACACAGTTGGTCAACAATCTACCGACAAAGTTTGTTCAGGAAACATGCAGAGATCTGGTGCGGCTAATTTGAAATAAGGGCAGGGAGCAATCTCCGAAATTCGCTTTTAGTTTATAGCTTCCATAATAGTAGTTTATGCTACTAGGGCGAAAAGGAATAAATTACGAGGACGATTTAAAACACGAGCATAGCGAGTGTTTTAAACGTAACCGAGTAATTTATTGCTCTTACGCCCGTGTATCATACTACGTTTTTCAATGCATAGTGTGAGGAAATAAAACAAATATAATTTTGTGAACTTTAAATTATATTTGGCTCAAAAGGACTGTATCCAGAGCCGTTAAACAGTGGAAAAAAAAGTATAACATCTATGGTACACAGGAAAGGCTGCAGGTTAGCCAATCATAGTAAATAAATTAAAAAAAAATAATAATAATAAAGCCCTAGGGCAAAATAATCGACTTTTTGTTCGGTTTTGATGCATAAAAAGTGGGCCTTTACGAGCACATGCATTTAAAAAAAAAAAACTTTTTCAGCAAACTTTAGAAGTCTGCCTGCTGCGGCGCAATTCATTTTATTGCTGTTTATTTGGTAAAAAATACCAAGCTAAACTTCCGTCCTGCTTCAACGCTTTTGTTTTTTAAGGGGCTGCACTATACTAAAATTCGGTCCCGCTCTAACGCGTTTGTTTTTTAACTCTCTATCCTGCTCTAATCAGATGCCGCGCACGCAAAACTTCAGTTATTTTGAAATCGTGGCTCCATTAGGACATACAGAAATAAAGTAGTAAGGCTTTGATGAGCTGAGCTAAGCTTTTATTGTGTGAAAGATTCATTTCAAAAGCATATTCCGTGTCCGAGCGAATTGAATGTACAGAATGAAATTAGGTACCAACAGATATATATATTTATTTGAGTAAAGATATAAAATTTCGATAATCTATAAAGGCTTAATTCGTCAGAAAAACATGATTAAGTAAATATATATTTCACAGAATTTTCTAGTAGCCAGTTTGGCCTACAAATCGAGCTAAATATACGCAATTTTACCAAATCCACGCTTATTCAAGCCTTAATTGTCTATCATGCTCTAATCAACAGCCGCGCACGGAAAACTTTTGAGTTGAAATCTAATAAAAATACTCCTAAAAATGTCTTAACTAATAATGTAGAAAATACTCGCGAATTTTGAGATTTTTAGCTTTAAACATACGTCATAAAAGCCGTTTAAAAAAAATTGCGTTGACTGCGTTTTTTATCAAGCGATTAAAACTATTTTAAACTAAATTTGCAGATCTACAGTATATATACTTTATTATACATTTTTCATTTAATTTGATACTTGTAAACACAAGAAAAATCACAATTTAAGTATTTTCGAGATATATTTCGGATAGGATCAGTCAAATGTTGCCGAGAAGTGGGCCGAAATATATCTCGAAAATACTATTGTGATTCTTCTTTTGTTTTCAAGTTTTAAATTAAATGAAAAGCTTATTATAGCCAAATACAAATATTTATTTCAAGTCTATTATAAATTTATAAAATATATTTGTATTTTAAATAAACTGACAATGGTGTTGATAGCACATCTCTTATTTGACAGGACAAAACTTAATTTAAGCGTCCTGTCCTTGTGAAATTGTGAAAAACCCGCCTTTTTCTATTTAATCGAAACAGAACACTTAAATTCAAAATTCACTCAATAGATATTCAACAAAAATTTATTACTTACCTATGTATTTTGTATGCTGCAATCGCAAAGTTTTCATTGGTTTCTGTAATTAGAATTTCAAAATTAGAAAATGGCAGGTTTTTCACAATCCGGCTCTGAACTGAATCGACACCATTATGAATTAAATAAAATGATCATTTAGCTATGTTATGTTTAGCGTTCTTCGGACGGTATGCGCGCACGCATGGAACAAAGTATATCTTTGAGTTGTTACTTCATTATATGAACTACTTCATGTAGGTATAATTTACGTAAAACTTTAAATTCGCCTCGCACGGTCCCTGGCTCGCACCTGGGTATAAATCACCCCTTAATGGTTCCAAAGGTTATCATCAAATGCAGGCCATACTCTATATCTATGCTTCTAATATCAGGAGGTAAAAGGCGGCGGTAGCTCAGGGGTAGAACGCTGGCCTCCCAATCTGGAGATCCAGGTTCGATCCCCGGTCGGGCATGCACCAAGTTTTTCGGAATTTATGTTTAAAATCTTTGTTCGTACTTACCACTTGCTGAACGGTTAGGGAAAACATCGTGAAGAAACCTGCATGATCTAAAAAGAGTGTATTTATGCCCGAAGTACGGCGATAAAGCTCACCACTCATCACGTTGGGTTGGGACGTAATAATCGTCGGTGAAACGCGGGTGTATCGAGTATGGCCGGTGACTTACATTTCACACTTCACACATTTATTAATATCAGCCGACGCAGTGCTTGATTCCAAGTTGCGGTTTGGACCGATTTGATAGCAACAATGCATACATAATGATCGAACGCTAACAAAAACGTTCTGAGGGCGATAAAATCTGAGCTCTCAAAATTGCCTTCAGCGGATGTTTATATCGCAACGCACTGTGACGTCACTTCAGACGCGGACTTATCCTTAGACAATCGGAATTCGATTGTTTGTGTCCAACTACCTAAAATGTACATTTTAGGTAGTTGGACACTGATTGAAAGATACACAATAGCACCGCTGGACTCTTCCCGCCAAGAATGTAAAGTGTATGTACTCCTAAGGAGCATTCCTTTACTTTTCACAGGTGAGTTATGTTGTCGAGTTATGAAATCTCACTAAAGAGTTGTTCGATAAGCTGGAGCGTCATCAGTACCTGCGCATTCGATTCACTATCATTCATTCTTTCCCTTTTATACAATGTTCTTCATAATCCCGTATAAATTAATGATAAAAAAACGGCCAAGTGTGAGTCGGACTCGCGCATGAAGGGTTACGTACCATTATCTATAAAAATGGCAAAAAAAACATGTCTGTTGTATGGGAGCTCCATTAAATATTTATTTTATTCTGTTTTTTAGTATTTGTTGTTATAGCGGCAACATAAATACATCATCTGTGAAAATTTCAACTGTCTAGTTAGTGATAGTTATCACGGTTCATGAGATACAGCCTGGTGACAGACGGACAGCGGAGTCCTAGTAATAGGGTCCCGTTGGTTACCCTTTGGATACGGAACCCTAAAAAACGCACTGACAGCAGCAACAGATCGCTTTTCTCTAATTTTTCTCTAAAAACAGATTTCTCTAAATCATTTATGGTCAGTACAGGGGCTCTACCGCGTAATTCTCATTTGTATCAACTTCAAGCAAATGCATGCGAAATTCAACGCGTGCAAAAGAGATGGCATTTTAGGCGGCCGTCGTCGCACGCACGTCAAATTTCAATCTCAAGTTGATGTTGATGAAAATGAGAATTACGCGGTAGACCCACAGTTCGGCTTTGGAATGAACTTCTGCCGACCCACAGAAATCTTTCTTCTGTGTCCTCTTTCAGACATAACCTGAAATAGTATTTTTCATTACGAGTGCGGAAAGTCTGTCATTGCAAAGAGTTCCGACAAATGTCTACCCGAGCCGAGGCGCAGCCGAAGGTGAGGGTTGACAGTCGGAACAAGTTGCAATGACGGTTCCGCACGTGTACTGAACAACTATTTTTAATACAGTTGCGAAAAAATTAAGCATTTTAATAAAATAATAAAAACACAATAAACTCAACTACTTAACTAATACATACTCCACGCAATAAATTCTTCGTATGTAGATATGTACTTAGCGACTTTTTGACTTTTCCGGTAAAATGTTCTCCGAAGCATTTTGTGCAATTATACTGAGTTCCGGTGGTGTTAATTCAAATAAAATATCGTCGAAATTTCTCATTTTGTGTAACAAACAACTAAACCCGCAAAGAAAATTTTTGGAAAATGGCGCCAACCGTTAAAGAATATAAGCAGAGATTTTTTTTGTTTTCTTCACCCATTCCGGGTAGGCAAAGGGAAATTTGCCCATACAGCCAAGTCTTCAGTAGAATTTTTTTATTGATATGAAATGAAAATGAAATTTAATGAGATGAAATGAAATGAAACCTAACCTAACTCATTGAATCAAATCATTAAATCTGATATTGAAACAAATTAGTACCTTCTTTTTAGAAATATTTGCATGAATCATAAAAACTTCTATGATTTTTTTTTTTGTAAAAACTTCTAGGTTGGTTTTTTCTTTTTAATAGACATTATTTTGACAGTTGGGAAAGAGAACGCACGAGTTCGGAAAAGGTAAAGAAAAAGCTCGAGTATGTAATAGCCTACATCCCGAATGCTATACGTCCCTGCAATACGCCACTTTTTGAGCAACTGTATTAAAAAATTATTACCTTTCATCTCTCTGCATGTATCGACTGACTATGCTACTTTGTTTGTATGTATGAAGGCCTCTTTAAATCTGAAGCTCACAAATTGAAATTGCGTTCTTGCTACGTTAAAAAATCTTATGTAACGATACAAACATACATAATTACGAGTATTTAATTTGTTCTAGTTAAACTATGTAATATGTTTTATGTTATTATTACATTATGTTGTATTCGTCTATGGTTACGTAGCAACATCCATAATTACTTACTTTATATCAGAATGCAAACATGTAAATCTTTAAATAAATAAATAAATAAAAAAATAAAAAGGAATCTATAAATATATAAATATTTATGCTCGAATAATGTGCTTTCGCCCTTACCGTCTGTTATTTTGTATTCTGTGTTTTTGTCTTAATTTTTAGTGCAAAAATGTGTTTTATGATTATTTCATTCATGTTCTGATTTTATAAGCGTACTTGAATTAGCTTTCTTTTAACAAATTGATGATAACTTGATAACGAATTATTTGTTTCGATTGTTGCGTGCTATGAATGCAAAACAATAAAATTTGTTAGTGCTGAAATGGTTTATTTACCTATTCAATATTTCGGCTGCTCCAATGTAAAAAGAAGCAAGTCGACTTTTGGCGATTTAATTTTTTTAACACGCTTTTTATCAGATTCTTTGTGGCAAAGCGCACATTACTGCATATTCAAAAAAAAAATGTTTTAGTTTTTAAATTATTTAGGAAAAAAGATACCAAGCAACTAAATTTTTTAAGAAAACTCTCTGTAAATTCAAGTATCTCGGGCTGACAAAGGTAAAAACAAGTATCTTAAATCGAGTTGCTTGGTTTTTGCTTTGTTTAAGTAAACAGTTGCTTGTTTTTAGCTTGGTGGTTCTTGGTACTATACTTTTGCTACTATATAATAATAATAATAATAAAATTGTTTATGCTTATATATTATATTACAGACTCATAACTTAGCCTAGTTACATTGTTATACTTCGTAGACAGGTCGTAAAATTACAATTAAAAAACAAGTTCTTAGGCTATAAAGAGTCCAGTATAGTGATCTCTACCCTCCGTGGTAGTTAAAACTGTTCTACGGCAGAGCAGCGCCCATTACCCTCCACTGTTCATAAATTACTCATTATATAAACTAGTTTTTCAGTTCTGAGGCAAAATGTACAAATATTGATACTAAATAACTTATTAATCATATAAACTTATATACAAGGTGACTTTTTGATCATCGTCCAAATTCATACTGGAGGCTTGATAAGTGATCAGTATCTTGGATCAGTAACAATTTTTGTGAAATTCGTATAATGAAATTTCGGCCTCCCATATAAATTCAGTTCCAGTCCCGAGTGAATCACTATGGGGAGTCGAAATTTCATTTTACGAATTTCACCAAAATTTTTATTGATGCATGATACTGATCACTTACCGAACCACCAGTATAAATTTGGACGATGATCAAAAAGTCACCTTGTATAGTTAATATAATTATTTAAATCATTTCCGCGTATGGAAATAATTCAATAATCAAAATGTATGGTAATATTTTGTAGCATGCAATATGTAGTACAAGTAAGAAGCTTGGAAATTCTTTAACGATTTAAAAATGTCAACAACAAAAGCTTTTACTTGTACGATTGAATAAATGTTTTTTAGGCTATGTAAATAGAAAAATGCTTCCATAAAATAAATCATTAATTTTTTAACATGACATACACCTTGGTAATATTAAGACCTACTTGAAAATTATTAAGTCATTTTGCATGTAAATCCTTCAATTAATGTTTAAAAAAGCGACTTTGCCAATGCAAAAGTCTCTTGTAAACTTTTTATAAATCAGACTTATCGAAATCGCTTATTTTAAAATAAAAAACAGTGCTCCATATAATAATCGATGGTCCAAAGCAATTTTCATATAAATTTGTGGGAACCAATAACGACGACCAAAAGTATTATAATTTTGTTTTGTAATTTTTTTCTATTAGTTCCATTAATTTTACAACTGCGAATAATCAGTTTTTTTACGAACAAAATGTTTTACAATCTAATTTTGCTGTTTTAAACTCTCGTAATCCAATGTATGAAAGTTTTAAATAGCAAAATTAGATTGTAAAACATTTTTTTTGTAAAAAAACTATAAAATTAATTGAAAGTGTATTAAAAAGTAACAAAACCAAATTATAATAATTACGTATAACCTTGCCTTGGACCTTAAGAAATGTAAGAAATAACAATTATGTTAGTAATTTCAAATTATATAATTTGAACTAAAATATTTTATGTTTGTTTATAGTAAATTAAAAATATAACAAAAGTCTTTGACGAAATAACAATATTTTTAAACATCTATACATTATTAAGTTTCATTAAACCGGTTACTGATATAAAAACAGAGAATCTATAATAATTTAAACTTTATCTTAACACATAACCACAAGACATAATAAGTCAATAATCTTGGATAAAGTTCTTAAATAATGTGATAAATCATGATTAAGATAAACCGAACTCGTAAAAGTTACTTAAGGGGAACGAAAATACAAACAGAAATAAAATGTCAGCTTTCGGATGATTTTGTTGCAATAATTAGGTTACGTATAGCCATAAAAAAAATACATGTTTTTGGTTAAACTTTAAGGTATTCATTTTCCACAAACCACGTTAATCGATTCATATTTGTACTGTTAATGAATTTTTTTGTAACACTCTATTGCACACTTCTTATCGATTTTGTTTCAGGTATCGCTTTCGCGATTTTGTTGGTTTTTTTTTAATAAAATTAGTGTGAATGATATCTATTCATTTTCCAAATACCACGTTATTCGGGTCAAAAAAAGCACCCCCTTTTTCCAAAAATACGTAAATCCACTGATGCAGTCAGCGGCAGCAAGATATTGTCAGTCTACGCCTAGCGTTGGCGCCCGTAAGACGTGGAACCTGTGCCCTTTTTTGCAAGCTATAAATATCTCCCAAAACTACTTCAAAACACATTGAAATTAATTTTATAAAGTAATATTTCGAGGAGCATCATATTCCTGCCGTTAAAAACTCAACAAAATATGCGTATGAGTGATTTAGCTACATCGTGCCATAGTCATAACAACAAAACTGAATGAATTTGGAATGAATTCATACTTTTATGCGGGAAAATAATAGATGTTACTCTAAAAGAGTAATTTTGTGATCGTTATTGAAACCCAAATTAATTTACTTATACTTTCTGAGATCTGTAACAAAGGTCAATGACCTTTTCGTGAAATTACCTCTAGTATTGGCTCACCATTTCAGGTCCAATAAGTGAAGTTTTTTGCAAATTATATAGGTACACTTACTTGGGATAAATCGCCAAGCATTTAAAATATAGAAATTTATTTTGAAATATTTACAGTGCATGGCAAAATTATTAGATCGTAGATAATCCTGTCGGTACATGTTCAGGTTCTGTTACGCAAAATGAAAACAATGAAACTCTTTTAGGATTAATTTGTTATCCCTATGTTTGTCTGTCTGTCCGTTTGTCTAGACAATTTTTTCTGGGTAAAATTAATAAATACCAATATAAACGGCCCTCTATAGAGCTGTAAAAACATACTTTTGACGTTTTTATTTATATTACGTTTTAGGTTTTTACGTTTTTTTTTTACGTTTTTCATACAAATTTTCTCACTATGAAAATGTAGGGATGAACACTTGAGATAATATTTTGCATTTAAAAGTCAACACAGAAAGGAATTGTTGAACAAATAATGTAAAAAATATGAAAACCATGTTGTTCTATTCTAAAGGGATTAATTATCTACTGTTCAATGTGGCGATAGCTTTGTTTATTTTTTTCCTTGAATTATTTTTTACTAAGGTAACAAATAGTTTAATACAAGGTTTTCCTTAAGAGGTCCCTTTACCCCTGTATTTTTCTTAAAATTCATACAATAGGTATAAACCGAATGTGAAGTCTACAGCTTATTTTCTTCATATCTTTTTTCATGAGTATATTCTAGGGACATCTAACTACGTCTCTATACAGCCCAAAAAGCAAAATTTGATAAAACACCATCATAATAGCTGTCAGGATATCGTCAATATTGCCTCGTTTTTACACAAAGTTTAACAAGTTTGTATATTTTTATCTATACTGGAAATAAAAAAGAGAGAAATACAGGCGTCGTTCATGTTAAGATGACTAAGTTTACACACTTTGCTAAGTATAAACAATTACCGTTTCATGGAAAACTGTTTTGACCTGAAACCATTTCACAAATTCAATTAACTTATTTTGAATATCTTGTCATCTTGCACTTCTTGATGAGAAATACAATTTCAATAAGTAAAAATACAACTTTTAGTTAAGAAAACTTATAGTTAAAAGTCTGCTGTATGCATTGACATATTTTTAATTATATTACAATAGTAACAAAATAATTGGCTTATCCGTCGTCGTGATACCAGCCGTAAATTTCTAAAATAATCTGATATCACGCTTATGGAAAACCCAATTATTTTGAAGATACCATAATATTGTAACAGATCGTACCTCATCTGTTCACGTCTCAATTCACAAATAAATGTTATGATAATGGGCAGGAAGATTGTTGTATGTAATCAAATAAATCACGTTGAAATAAATAAAGCAAATTGAAATCGATCGCGTAGAATAACTGATTTTAAATGATAAATACAGTAAACTCAACCATCGGCCCAAACAATCGGTCCAATATGGAAGGAATTAAGAATAAACTTTCAATTTCAAACATTATGGTTTCCAATTATGCGTGAACCCTAAATTAGCTGTTGTTGTCACGCAACTGTCAAGTTGTTGCCACGTAGACTAGATGACGCCTTAGGCTTGTCACCATGTGTCTATCTCTTTCACTCTTACTTGTATATTTTTGTCCTGTCCTGCTTACGCCGAGTATATGCTGTTGCCATGTTTTGTTGTTATGTTGCCATCTCTATTACTCTTGTTTGGTTGTCTCACTTTTGTTCGTTCTGCACGAAAGCGCACATAACACCGTTAGCACCGTTGACGCCGATAGCACTGATAACGCTAATATCACACTTAGTATATAAATGGGTGGAAATGTAGGGTGGGGGCATTCATTTTTACACCGTCGTCAGTGGAAGTGCTGCAAGAAGTTTTAAAGGTGTAGTTCATTTTTGAGTTTATTTGGGGAAGTTTTTGTTTGTTTTAATAGTGATTTTGTTTTCGGAATTTGCGATTAAAATACGGAATGTGTCAATCTATCTGTTCGTTAGGTCTCGGGACCATTTCGCGTCGCGTTAGCTTTTAGGTGGCGGAATGCCCTTTTTTCGTAAATAGATTCGGTTATGGTCAATAGTTTTTGACTTTTCCGACTCGGCGATTGACACACGCGTTTGAATTCGTGTAGGGTGAACGAGCGAACGAGCTAGATTCCGCGTTATGTAAAGGGTTCGATAATCGTCTTTTCAAGTTCCGAAATTAAAGTACGTACCTAAATAATGTAATAGTGCATAGGTCGATTCAGGGGTTGATGGGGAGGAAGGGAGTATGGTCTCTTCTTAGTAATGCCGGACGTGGAAACGGGAAGATGTACCAGGGTAACAATGGCATAGGGCTAGTCGCTGGGATATCTTGAAGAGTCAGGCAGGGAGCTTACAGAGCGGAAGTCGTTCTGGGCTAGATTCAGGTCACCTACTGGTGTGAACGACAGAGTCTAGTTTTAACCTCCTCTGGAGGGAAGCAAGCGTCTGGGATGGCCTTGCGCCAGTTTTACATACTGGAAACACATCCCCCATGAAAGGCGATGTTTATGGCAAAGCGTCCGAGCCGTGAAGAGGCTGCGATTTGTTCTGTCCTTTGTCATCTGACTGAGCTGGTCATGGTCTCATATCTATATATTTATATATACACATGATCATATAGGCTATCCCAGCCAGCGGGGTGACGTCCTTTTTACCTACTGTATCACCCCCTGTCTGAGTAGGGCAAAGTTTTAGGGTGTTAGGCACACAGAGAGGTTTCAACTTGCCTCACTTCTTTCTGTCGATTAGTTGAGGGGTTGTATGGTGTTTGCTAGCACAATATACAACCACACACACGTTTAATTGTAAATGTGAGGTGACGGACCTCTAGCTTTGAAAATTCACACATTTAAAAGCCTAGGAACATTTGATTTTAGGGCCAAATGTTAGGTAGGTAAATTCTAAAATTCAAGTCTATTGTTAGAGCATTAATAGGTTTTTGAGAAATTATGCATAGTGGGAGGTTTCAGGTAACTTTCTTCATTGTTCAGGGAAAATAGGTCAATAAATTCAATTATGATAGGTTGCAAGGTTTCAAGTAGATAGGAACCTCTGAGAAATTAGAGTTAGTGGTTCAGGAATAGATTGTTGTTGACTAGTTTGTTTGACAAATAGTTTCATTGTTTACTTATCTGAGAGGGCTTTATAAGTCCAAAGAACTCCAATTTTGAATGTAAGGACATAGGGCTTTGATATTGAAATAGTTTCATTGTTTACTAAGAGGTTTTTATATGCCACAGAACACTAATTTTGAATGCTAGGGCATAGGGCTTTAATATTGGCAATAAATATGAAATGATAGGAAACATAAGTTTCACCACTCAATTATCTCTTAAAATATTGTATTTACTTAGGTATTTCTTTCAAGAAATAAAGAGACTTTAGTTTGGCATAAAATATGCCTAAATAATATAGAAAGCCTAGATTTAGAATTCAGGTTGATGAAATGTATTTTAGACCATAAAAGTTCATAACTGTAGTACCTATCAAACCCTTTTTAAGGTCAGTTCTTAGTAAACATTAAGTTATAAAGTAAAATCAAATAGTTTGGTATATAAGAATCCAAAATAAAGTATAGCAGACTGACAAACCTTTTAGTCAGTAATTACTTACATTCTCCCTTGTCGAAATGACTGCATTGATACAGAGTAGAACCTAGATGAAATATAGAATGTTTCGGATTTTCTTTTATTACTCAATTGAGTAAGTAACTAATAAACTAATTACCGTGAAAATAGTTTCGGGAAATCTTTATTCAAGAGAATAATTTCAATTCTTATAAATGTTCAATAAACTTGAAGTACATAACATGATGTATTTGTTTGCATAAATGCTTTCCCTTGTCTGGCAAAAGAAAAGCCTTAACTGATACTATACACCAAATATGGGGTAGTAAAAGTTGTTCTTCGTCAATGGAATTAAATGAATACATCTTTAGAACAAAAACAAAGTTCTATTAGTACTATTTCTCATTTCTCTTTCAAAATATATTGAAATTATTCTACTGAGTGTAGTTATAAAATTGACTACATAAATAACTGCAAAACTGTGAAGGATAAAAGTCACAGTAGTTTCATATTACTAGAAAATCAATGATTTTTAAAGTAAAACTTTCTTATATGAAATGAGGGTTGAAAACCTAATTTCTTGTATTCAATAGTTTTAGTATATTTGAAACTTATAATTGAAACTTGGAGATTTTTAGAAAATGGATAAAATTTTGACCTGGTAGAAATTTGTACTTATCTGAATTGCATTAAATACAACAAAAACGATTGTATTAGAGAAGTTTATTACTGAAACAATATACAATTTTGATTTGATAGAAGTTTTCTATTGAATAGTGAGCAGAATGACTGTACGCTGAATATGAAAGTCTAAGTTTTTTACTAGATAGTTTTGTCATATTGACCTAGCAACTTTAAGTTGAGTATTACCAGCAGTATCTAAGAAAATAATTTTAACTGTCAGTCACTATTTAAGTAGATCTGTTAAGAGACTGAATCTTTGAATGGGACGTGGTGCAACACGAGTGATTTCAATGTTTATTACTCAAATAAATAGTAATATTTGGTGTATTTGTATGAATGTACTTGTTCTTGTGTCAGGCAAAATTCAGCCACAAGCTAACTATACACTGAAATGGGGTAGTTTAGCTTACCAATGTCATAAGAACAAATAAAATATACTTGGTACAGAAACACAAGATAGCCATAAGTTAGAAATCTGAAATCATTCTGTTGGATTATTTGTGTCGTTTGTAGTTTTGGTTACTATGATGGTAGGGACGCTATGGATTTCTTGTTGGTTCTTTACCAGAGCTGTGTAGTCAGGGAACCAACATAGGCGCGTAAAATTAAAAATAAATAAATAAATCTTAAATTTAGAATTCAAAAAAAAAGTATACACTAAAAAAAGTCACGGGGGTATTCCACATCCAAGGGAAGGTACTTCTGAGAAGTTGCCAATATGGCTTTCTTTGAGTCTCTATTTTATTGACCAGATAATCACAGATGTGAGAATTTTACTCACTGTCCTATGGACTTATTCGAAGATTACCAGCTAAATAAGTAATTTTCGTATAGAAGTATCTATCGAGTAATAAGTTTTACAACATACATAAAGGTCAGCTGTTGGAATATTATTCAGCTTTGATCATCAATAAATGATTAAATTTCAAACTCAGAAATACCTCATCTCATCCATCCCCAATTATTGGTAGTGGTTATTAAAAAAAAAATAATAATGCATTTTATTCATAACATAATCAAACAAAATTTGTATGTGATGTATCGTCTAAAGTAGCGGGTATAGTCTAATATAGTAAATTCATATAGCCTCTTAAGAGGCTGACTGGCGCAGAATTGCTACAGAGATTTTATTCACCTTTTATTATTTGTAACATTAATGAATTTTACATCTAGATTTGTTTACAAAGTGTTATCTCTATGACTTTCATATATTGGCTTAACTGACAAACAGTGAAATTTCTAATCTGAACATTATTACCAATACTTTATATTCTCTGATTTTACTATCTAAATCTACGAATTTGGTTTTAATTATTTTATGTCCAATTTACTTAGCACGTGAAAGATAACTAATAATTTACAACAGCATGAGACTTTTAATAGGGGTTTGTTAGCTATCAACATCTCTGAATCACTTTTAAAAAATTTGGGTTACTACTTAAGGCGCGACGTAAGGTTCTAATCTGACGATCACACTTTGGCCATATATCTGTTAAAATCATTTCTATTAAGCACCAAACGTTAAACTATGTAGGTTGTAAGTGGGTTGTTATTCGGGGTTCAGTATGAGCAGTAGGGTTAAGGAGGGTTTAGTACAATATCATTAAAATATGTTTATGCATTTAGCAAACTTTTAACAATAAATTGTCTTAGCTAAAAGTTGTACTTTACCGTTATAATTATTTCTTAATATTTTGTTACAAATTCGGAGAAAAACCCTTAAGGAAAACCTTGTATGAAAATATTTGTTATCTTTGTAACAAAGAAAAAAAAATAAACAAAGCTATCGCCACATTGAACAAACAGTAAATTATTAATCCTTTTAGAATAGAAAGATATGGTTTTATATTTTTTACATTATTTGTTCTACAGTTCCTTTCTGTGCTTTCTATCAAATGCAAAATATTATGTGAAGTGTTGATCTCTATATTTTCATAAGGAGAAAATTCGTATGAAAAAGTTAAAGAAAAGGCCGAATAGATTTTTGGGAGTCAAAGCTAACCAGTTCTAAATTCTAAGAATAAAATTTTTGTTGCGCAACTCTGAATAGTCATGCTATTGATAAAGTCAAAAATAAACCTTGAAATGCTGTTACATCAGGAAGAAAAATAAAAACCCAATTTATGAGCAATTTTTTGTAATTAGGTTAGTTCGATACCACACCCTGAAAAAAAATGTCCTATGTTCGTTTTGCAAATTGACTTAAATAACGGCTCATCAAATATTGTTTTTCAAATGATCTGGCAATTTCTGTGTATTACTTTTGAAAAAAAAAGTTAGTGCTATTTTACTACCAAAGGAGCTGCGTATTTTTTAAAATAATTAGAATTTAGAATGAAAGAGTGGCGGGCAGTAAAAATATTTGACGTTCATTAGAAATACCATTTAACACGCGTTAGAGTGAGATAAATAGTGACGCTATTTAAAATGAGTTGGAATGAGATAGTAACGCAGTTAAACGTGGTTGAATGAGAGAGGCATAATTGATATAGGCTACAGTGAGATAGATAGTGACGTGGTGCATTCCTTCTGAGAATATTTGTTAGTTTCCACTTTTTGTAATAACTACTTTAGTAAAAATTTGTTGTAAAGAAATTTTTGGTCCAATTTATTTTCCCGCAAGTGTAAAACCAGCTCAACGGGCAAAAAATATTTAAAGAATTTGTAATGGTGACAATTAACCGTCACAATATTATAATGTATCTCTAAAGGAGTGTCTGAAATGTTCCGAGGGTCAACTGATAAATCAAACACTCAAAAAAACACTTTTAGCCGACCATAATAAATTTACGTCCCGACGTGATAGCAAGTAGGATCAATGCCGTGTGACGATGATCGAAATACACTAATAAATTAGATAAAATAAAATACGTATTACTTTTGACCCTGCCTCGTCCACTCTATTCGTATTTTTGCTATGGTGACGCGAGCTTAGAGACCGGGACGAATTTCCCCCCGCGCGCTATCGTAAAATAGAATAAGCCACGCCCGGAACTGGTTTTTGTTTTGGCTATGTCATACTCTTAACTGGTTTATGTAGGGTTTACTTCAACCAGATCTTTTAGTAGAATATTTTTAAGTACCAATCAGCTTCCAAAAAACATAATTAATATAGCTTTAAAAGAAAATAATCATTTTTTCGCTCTCCTGTAAAGTTTGCGAAAATTTGTTGCTTGGATTTACATTTAAGCAGCCGATTTGCTTTTAATTTAATATTCAAATGTGTATTCCAGTGGCTGTTTTATATTTGCACATTCACATTGAAAGCGTTGAACGACTAGCAAATATGAATATAGAATAAAGTACTAAAGGTATAGTTATTATTTTATCTGTGGTATAGTTAAAACAAGGTCTACCATAAAGAATAAATGCTTTCTCAAATCTTTATAAAGAAAGAAATCGGAATTTATAGCCTAACTAAAAAAAAAAAAACAGTAAAAAGAAATAATTCTAACTTAAATGGTAACTAATCAATCAAGAAGGCCTAAAAAAGGCCTAAAAAAGTACCTAAAAAAAAATAATAATAATAAACTTAGTGTATATGGTTAATCATACAATGGTAGAAATAAAGTTATGTATTTAAACACTTGGCAGTTTATCCATCGCAATGATATACAAATCATTTGAGTGATCAAGTAAGCCGAAATATATTTCGAAAATACTAAAAACTGTTATTATTATTGTTTATATGTAGTTATTAAATTCAATGATATTAAAATTAACAATATATCATTGCGGTATGGAAAAGCAGAAAGAAAAGTAAATCGCCCAAGTGTAAAAAGAGTGATAGATACACTGACTGAATTCGCATACTAAACTGATCACACTAGACAAATATTACAAAAAAATACCGGGTGTGTTTAAATAGCATGTTTTGCACTTACCAAATACTGCTTACATTTTTTCAAACAGTGTATTCCAATTACCATTATATATACTTTCCGAATTAGCGCTAAATACGTTACTTCCGGTAAATGTGCTGCCCAATCCGCTGCAGGGCCAGAAAAATTTGTGTCCCGGGCTTTTAGATTTATCTACTCATGTACTATCTGGATCCAAAGAGGCACATTAATTGCCAGATGTGAAATATGTTGGCATAGTTTTAAACTCTCCCACCCCACTATAAGTGCAAAATATGCTCAAATAAAAAAAAAATTGGCTATGGGGCTAGATAATATAATAATACAGATAATATACGTATAATGCGAGTAGACAACGACTCTGTCATTGAAAAAATTTTCGTCCCATTAATTGACTTAATTGACTTCATCATTTTGAATGCAATTACGTAAAATGAGTTCCTGATTAGGCTATTGTCAGCGCCACGGGCGACGCTTCGGCAAATCAAATTATATCTGTCAAAATTAATTTGTCATTTGACGAGTTCGGAACTTGCGATAATCGATTTATTTATTAATAATTTGTTTGGTAATCTGTTTTGTTGTTGACAGGAAAGTGCCTCGAATTTTTGTAAGGGGCGTAAATTTTAAAAATTTGATGCGTAAAAAAACGAAAGTAAAGTAGTTCTATTTAACCTGGTGTCGTGTAAGTAAACAAAAAAATCCTTTGACATAAACATAGGTCATAAAACATAAATACACAAACAAAAAAGCCTTTGACAATCCTTTAAGTGCCACCTAGATCTAGCGTATGGCAAGCGAATAAACCAATCAATATGATTATTCCTTGGAGAAAATATCCAGCTTTCGTAGTTCCGAGTTTTTTTTTCCATTTATATCAATTTGTTCATACGAATACTCTGAATTTAACAGTAAAAACAAAAATATCTATATTTATAATAATAAAAATATTATCTCCGCCACTCTTGGGCAATGGTCGTATTTCCTTACGCTTTTTATACAATCTATGGGGGCGGTCATGTAAACCAACTCGTCCACCACGCTCAGCTATCGTTGGAAGGTCGGTTACGTAAACAAACCAAACAAACCGGACTTGACATCGTGACCGACCACTGATGTATCAAATTGCCAATTTTCTTCTTTTAGTGGAAGAATCGAACAGAACACGTTTTTCAGAACATCAGGAATATTCGGAAAGTGCAATGACCTCAGCTGGAGGAATTATTATTAGCTGCCGTTCTCCTAGTTCCATACTGCTTCGATATTTTTCATTCCTTTTCTCTTTTCGCGCGCTTTTTGACAGATGGTGAAAAACCACCACCAACCACTATAGTTTATACCATGGTCGTTCGTAGTGGCCTGAAGTTAGCTGCACAATCACGTTTGACAGCCAATTTCCCTCAACGATTTTTGATGTTTGTTGGTGTACGTGACCGATTCGTATAAAACACTACTTTGTATTTGTTCCCTTATCTACTATAAAGAAAGACCACTAGTTTTTCATTATATAATCTCTAAAATTAATTAATCTAAAATGTAGGACTACAAAGAAAATAATACGAACATAAGATTACGAAATTGAATTCATAGGTGTACAACAATTTCAAGTCATCATTTACACTGTAAATTTTACGGCCTTGGCCGAAAGTATTGGCACTTAGATCTATCTGTGGCAGGCAAATAGTAAAATTCCGCCGTTTACAAACGGCGTCGTCAGCTTCTAAACGCTCGCTGTTCTGCAATTTCGGCAAATTGAAAAATGCCCACCGTTTGTAAAATGACTTCGTCATTTTCTAAATAGCCAAAATCGAAGGTCATTCACCAAAAAATGAAAAATAGGTGCGACGACAAGCGGAGCGAGGAGGAGCGTGTTAGGTTTACATGTATGTAAGTACATATTGGGAGCCGAGCAAAGCGGAGCGGAGCGAGGCAACCCTCAATACTTCTAACAGAATTACTATATGCCGAGGCAAATTAGAAAATGCCGAGTTCTACTATTTGACGAAGATTCGTCAAATAGCAAGTTAACAAGCGTTTAGAAATCTGCCTGCAACATATCTATCTATACATACTAATAGTAGTAAAAAAGTCGTGTGTATACATTGAATGTTATTAGTTATTAGTATCGTATTGAGGCCAAAACTATTTTTTTACAATTTTTGTCTCTTTCTATGTTCCGTTTTAACTCGAGAACCACTCAACGCCGCGGGCAAAAGCTAGTACTAATAATAAAGTATTAAAAAAATCGTGTTTGTAGATTTAATATTTTTGGAAAATTTTAAATGAATTGGGTAATTGGTGTTGTACTGAAGCGAAGACTAAGAGTTTTACAATTTTTGTCTCTCTGGATGCCCGTTTGTCTGTCTGTATGTTCGGGATTCTTCAACAACGTGTTGAGATTGGACAGACCCCAACTGATTGAGCGTTTGTGGGAGATAGTGAGCGAGCACACCGTAACCTAGGCCCGAATAAATCCCTAAAACTTGCTTTGGAGCACGTGTGGGGGGGTACTTGTCTGAGAGTGTAAATATTTTATTAAAAAAATATCTAATAGCACATAGTGGGTAAATATGTAAATAATATGTAATTTTTCAAGTTAAAAAAGCATTTTCAAGTTATCAATTAAATTTTATCTTTATCTAACAAACATAAAACATCTTTGGCCAAGGGTGTATACTTGTATAGGTTTCGAAATACCGTATTCGTTAAAATGCACAGTTTTATTCTTTATTCTTTATTGTACACAGATATAATAACATATAATTATCTACAGTAAAATATATGTACATAGGCGAGCTTATCTCTGAAAAGAGATTTCATCCAGCAAACCTTAGTGGGAGAGGACAATATAACAATAAAAATATGTAATCGTACATACGTGTACTACAAATAAAGTCATATTAACATACAAGGTTGGTAGAGCTGATGCCGGGCTCGACTGTGGAGGTACCACCATATTACTTGGAGACACCCTCGAAGTAATTCGGGGGAGAGTAAGAGGACAGCTTACAGGCAAAAAACCAGGAGGCCCACCATGCCTGGGACCGATGGATGGCGGTATATCCATCCCTAATAGCCGGGCCTTATATGGAACAGACTAGTGATGGGCAGCGGCGTCACTGGTGCAAGGGTTCCGGCACCGTGCTCACCAACCCGCCTGCCCAGCGTGTGTGAGTATGGGCAATTCTTCCAGGATGACCGCCGGGAGTGGCAAAGTCCTGGAAAGGCTTATGTCCAGCAGTGGACGAACTAGGCTGATGGATGGATGGATGGAACATACAAATAAAATAGCTGTATATGAATACTAATCTAAATAAATACATACATAACCTACCTTAAGACAGAAAGAAGTAATGCTCTTTTAGTCACGAATACCGTGCTGCAATTGAATTCTATTTATTTTAATTTTATTCAAGTCACTACCAGCTCAAACACGGTAAAGACTTACAATGTTGTTACAATTGCAAGAAGACGCTGGTGACTGTAATACAGTTTAAGGTTAAACGTCGGTTGCTTAGGACAAAGTGCATAACTTAACTTTGTTTTTCTTGTTTAGAAGATAAAAATTTAACACGTTAAAGGACTGAGATTGTCTGCATACAAGTTGTGTTGTGACACATGGTAGTAGAGGGGAAAGGAAAGACGGACATTTAGATCCATTAGATTGACAGTCGATCTCGTTTGAATGTTCACTTTGTGACACAATAAACAACACTTGCACTGGTTTGTTGGGAGATCTGGACGCTGCTAGCCGTTCTGGCACAATTCTACAGAGAATTGCCGGCGCCATTCGACGTCGTGTTCCAATTAGTATTTTTAACAGGACTCTATCCAGCGTCTCTGTCCTTCAACGTGTTACAAGCCTTTTGGTATGTTGGAATTCACGCCAATAGTTCAGTATTAGTGAGGTTTATAAAGCATGAGTTTGAAGTTTAATGCACAATTAGTCATGAATTTGTCCAAAGAAAGTTAAAAGAGCATTTAAGTTGGTTTTGAAAAGATCATGACTAATCGTGTATACAATTTCAAACTCTTGCTCTATAAACCTCACTAATACTGAATTATTGGTGTCAATTGCCGCAGACCAAAAGGCTTTTGAATTCTTAATAAGAAAAACAAAGTTAAGTTATTCACTTGGCGCTAAGCGACTGGCGTTTAACCTTAAACTAAAACAGTTGCGCTAACGCAACATTTTATTGTTTCAATTATTAGACAATTTGCAAACCAGTGTATCTCTGCTACTAAATATATAAATAAATAAGTAATAACTTTATTGACCAAAAAGTTACCAAAAATAAGTCACAGGGTTTTGACATTTAAAATTCATCATAGTCACTCGTTTAGTCACTTATAAAAACTAAAAGTATGAATACAAATATAAATCCAAATTTTTGACACCTGAGCTAAATCGAAGGATCTGTATTTCTTGTGCCAATTTATAATCATATATTACTACTATATTGTTAGTCTAAGATATTTGTACACTGACGTTGTCAATTGGTGACCAATAAATACATTTTTTTTTAAATAAAGGGTAGTCCAAACATAATGCACAATGTTAATTGTAAATAAAACAAAAAGTTTTCAGAGAATTATCTTAATATTTTGTATTATGATAGAAGGATCTATAAAAATAATGTGTGAAACAAAATATCGCCCAAATGCTCGCCATGGCTTCGGCGGCATACCTCTATCCGATGGTCGATATTTTCAATGACTCTGAGACATAATTGAGGTTCAATGTCGTTAATGTGCCGAATTTCTCATCCTTTAGCTCCCATATGGACCTGGACGATATATGGTTTCAACAGGATAATACTACCTGCCACACAGCCAACGAAAAATGGCTCTTAACAGTGGCGATGTTAATTGGCCGTCATGATCAAGTGATTTGACACCGTTGGACTTCTTTCTTTGGAGATATTTAAAAGAAAAAGTGTACGTCAATAAGCAAAGAACAATTCAAGAGCTAAAGGATGAGATAATTCGGCACATTTACGACATTGAACCTCAATTATGTCTCAGAGTCATTGAAAATATCGACCATCGGATAAAGGTATACCGAGCCATGGCGAGCATTTGGTCGATATTTTGTTTCATACATAATTGTCATAGATCCTTCTATCATAATACAAAATATTAAGATAATTCTTTATCGTGCGTTTTGGTTGGACCACCCTTTATTATTTTTCAATGCATGTGCTCGTAAAGGCCCACTTTTTATGCATCAAAACCGAACAGAAAGTCGATTATTTTGCCCTAGGGCTTTTTTTTTTTTTTTTTTATTTGTTTGCAATGGTTGGCTAACCTGCAGCCTTTCCTGTCTACCATAGATGTTATACTTTTTTTTCCACTGTTTAACGGCTCTGGATACAATCCTTTTGAGCCAATCATAATTGAAAGTTCACAAGATTATATTTGTTTTCATTTCCTCACACTATGCATTGAAATACGTAGTATGATACACGGGCGTAAGAGCAATAAATTACTCGGTTACGTTTAAAACACTCGCTACGCTCGTGTTTTAAATCGTCCTCGTAATTTATTCCTTTGCGCCCTTGTAGCATAAACTACTATTATTTTCCTTTGCGTTTCACAACCATTTTATTGATCACACGTCATCACGATCACCGCTTGCTGGCTTTCAGGGGCGTTCGGCAGTTACGGAATTTGCCGTAAGAATTTCTATATGGCATGGACGGGCATATTACAAATTCCAATATTGTGGAGTATTTACTGGGGTATTTGTGAAATCCCTAGTATTTTAATATTTATGATCTGAGCAAAATCAACACCTACACAAATATAATCTAATCTTAAGGAAGGGTTATTTTATTAATTAAGGGTAAGGTACTAAAATCCAGGTGAAAGAAATTCAGCTGATGATTCCGCTGTTAAGGCTGTTGTAGACGCCAACGACCTTGAGTCGACCTGTGTCGGTACAAATATCGACAGAAACTATATTGGAATAACGTTCATTATCAGCACGCAATGCATTATGTTGCTGGGTTTCCGGATAGCGCAAAATAGGCGCTCAAAAACACTCGAAAAAAAAAAAAAAAAATAATATTTTTATTTGCATACCCAATTAATTAAATCGGACCTTAGTATTAAACTGGACCCTGTTTTGGTATTTATTTTGTTAAATTATAGATAAAAATTTCAAATTCTAATCAAAACACATTCATTCCACAACATCATTCCAAATATTTTGTAGTATATCATATATTTTTTTCATCTGAGTAAAACCCGACCTTAATTGTGGCTTTTTGGTCACCAGCTCTAAGAATGGCCTTAAATATTTAACCCGTAAAATGGATGAGCATTCTCAGTAGATCCTTTGGCTAGATCTCATTGGATTTGAGCCACAATCTTTCCTCCTATCTACATAAATATATGTATATTATATTGCATATATTATTTAAGGCGTATGACCACGCTAAATAAGCAACTCGATGTGTGTCGGTACAAATATCAATGGAAACGACATTGAAATAACGTTCATTTCAGCGTGCCTTGAAAAGTGGCTGTTACGACAACCACTGAGTTTCCGGCTAGCGCAAAATAGGAGAAAATAATACTTTTCACATGGACGCCATGAACAGAAAAAAAAATTTGAACTTAAATTTTTTAGATCTAAAAATTTCTTATAATTTGGTGAAATAATAATTAAAATAGCTTCAGGCGTTTGGAAGGAGTAAGAGAATTCTTGTGTTAATCATGTGAAACTTTCGATAACTTTCGTTTTTTTTTGTCAAAACTTACAATAGAAAAACAGTTTATGAAACCTAAAATTTATTTTTGACTCTATAATGCCTATCATATATTTTTATGAAAGTTTTTGGACCACCCGTGTGGGAGGAATAGGCCTTCAAAGACAGGTCCAAATTGCAGTTGGCGTATCCAGCGGCGGCGGTAGCTACGCCGCGCGCCGGTAGAACGCCTCTCATTCTTGAGACCCAGCTATGCGAGCACGTACGCATCGATTAGATAAATTTGACAGATAGAATCGATAAATTCTAAACGATAACCCTTATTGTAATGAAATAAGAGTTACATTTTTATTTATCGAATCGATGTCGAGTCGATACCAAGTTCATGCTAGTACCTGTCCCCGGTCGGGCATGCACCAATGAGTTTTTATAGAATTTATGTGCATACTATTTGCTAATACTTATCACTTGCTAAACGGTGCAGGAAAACATCGTAGAGAAAACCTGAATGAACCTCGTTTTCCAACAGCATATGCTGATCGCGTACTTCTTGGAAAAGATACCACCTCTTATATTAGTTTAGGTTAGTTTAAATAAGTTTTTTGTAAATATTTTTTATCTCTTTTAATATTGTTATTTTTGTGTTCTTTTTCTCAAGCTTTTTTTGGTTATAAATCTTTTTTTATTATATTCTTTATTCTTTATTCTTTATTCTAAAAAGTGTGTATTTGTGCCCGAAATACGGCGATAGAGGGCTCACCACCCATCATGTTGGGACGTAGTAATGTGACTTGCATTTCACAGTTCACACTCGAGAACACCTCAGAGATCCCCTTAGAGATTCATGTCGTGACGTGACATGTCGTACATTTACCCCGGCGTTTAGGAACGCAGCCTAAATAAATAGACGAGCCCTACATATCCTAATTCTTTGATTTGTCCACAGATATCGTCATCCCGTCGCTTCTAATAGCGGCGCTCTTCATCGGGAATGCCTTTATCGTGCTCATCATTTACAAATATAGAAAACGGTACGAGACAACACTATTAAGTAACATCACTCAAAAATCAAAGATTTCAAAAGTTTAGATGAGCCCTGGCACCTAAAATCTATTAACTTTAAGTGCACTTAAGGCATCTAACTATCATTGTGTTCAGATGAGCGCTGATTCCAAACGTGTGAGCGTCACCCATTTAAAGGTGGAAACATTTTGGTGCTGTCATACTACGGTAAGGGCTTATCTTTACTTTTGAAATCTTTGTCAAAAATACCCACTGATCTGAAAATTTAGAGTTCCGTTCCAAAAGTAGTAGAATAGAAACCGGCTTTATCCTTATTATTACTTCATTAAATAAAATTACAGCATGTCATAATTTTTTCCCACAGTCTCGGCATCAGTAAAAAGTTCAAAGGAACTATAATGGTACAATTACTTAAAGAACTCTATTCTTGCTCAAAGTAAATATAACCTACTTCAATACATTAAACACCTACATGTCAAGGCAGCAAATTTGGCAAGTCGGAAGCTACTCCGCAGCGCAATATACAGTTCTGGCCAATTATAATGGCAGACATGAAATTAGTCCCAGACGGCATCGCAGTTCGCAATCGCACAGTCTTGGTCTTTTGACGAGGAAGGGGAGAGGCGCGGGGGATACTGTGCAGCACAAAGCTATTTTCACGTCTAACACGTCCTGAATATTCCTGAGTAGAGCTTTTAACCCTAATGGCCGATGTACACTCTCGCGAAACCTTTGCCATGCAAGAGACTAAGATGAGAAAAAAAAATGGACTCTATTTCATTTCACTTTACTCACATAGCTATATCCCCTTCATGGCGAGAGTATCGCTAGAATGTATTGCCGCAATTTGGCTCGCTGTCCGAGAAAGCGGAATGGTAAGCTTAGAAGAAATCCATCAATAGGGTCAGTCGGGATAGGAAAATGAAGCGTTCCTATTGGTGGATGTTTTTTTTAGCTCACCGCTCCGCTTCCTCGCTCAGCTTTGGTAAATTTGTTGTTTTTCGATTGATATTGTTTATTGCAATTCAAAAGGTTAACAAGGAAAAAGCGCAAGATATCATTTTCCCCGACATGCACAAATTTGTTGTCTTTGGGTAATAGTAGTTCTCAAATATAAATTTCATCACATTTTTCTTTATTAAAACACCATAGTACCGTATTTTTGCAGGAGTTCCTGGTTAGAAATATAAGTTTGTCTCTACATTTTACAACACGAAAACGTAGAATAAAATGGGTTTGTTCCATCTAGCATAATTTCCGTTTTGACATTGATCTAGGTTTAAAACACAAATTAGTAACATAGTTTAGTCTAGTAACTTTAAACTAACTTTGTTAATAACCTCTTAAAACCGTAATTAGTTTACGACTTATAGTTAGATATCATCCATTAAAAAGATTTCCCAGTCTACAACTTGCGGGTCTTGTTGGTGTAGATGTAATCTCACCAATGACATGAATGTGAAAAACATTTGCCAATTTCGAAATATGAGTGTTAGATTATGTTTATTTTGCGAAATCCATCGCTATGACTAATCTAAATATTATTTAGAGTGCATTAAAAACTAGAAAATATCAATCAGAAACAAATCCAAAGACAAGAATTTGAAAAAATTCCCCGGACAAGTATGAGCGTTTTTCCATATGTCAAATTTAGTGTAAAATAAGATTCCTAGATGGCAGTGTCGTATTCTTTAGCAACAGAATCAAAGACAAAATTTGCACCGATTCCAAACAAACGAAAAACCACTTTGACGTTGATTGCTACAAAACGCATTTTATCTATGGTGACATGGACAGCGCCATCTGGAGGAAAGCTAAGAACTAAGGAAAAAAAAAACAACGAGAAAAACGCTCAATGGTAGGAACCTCGGTGGCGCAATTGGTAGCGCGCTTGTCTTGATAACAAAAGGTCGCAGGTTCGAATCCTGGCCCGGGGAATTTTTTCAAATTCTTGTCTTTGGATTTATTTCTGATTGATATTTTCTAGTTTGTAATGCACTATAAATAATATTTAAGATGAATGTTTTTTAAAAACGAGAAATTTGTCAAGTTATTATCTACTGTTTCGAATTTGATATTCTAAATTGCAAAATATCGGAATTAAATTATGTCTCCTTAAATTTATTTACGTTCGACATCGGCAAGCTTTTAGTGATATCTCCGTTTTCAGTTGGTATCTCCATAATTAATTGTAACATGAAACGCCATTCGATTCAAGATATTTTTTATTTCCTTGTGCGTAACGGCCTAATATATATTTTATTTTACAGGAAATCAGACGACATCGAAGATGAGTTCAACACGATTCCTCTGAACGTCAACGGTAACGCCAGTCCTGGCAACGCGGTCTAGTCGTTTCGTCGTGTCGTCGCGTCGTCGTGTCGTCGTGTCGTCGTGTCGTCGCGTCGTCGTATCGCTATCGTATCGTTAACGTGACCTAATCGTAAGCACATGTGATGGGTTGCGGGCTCACAGGCAAATTTAAAAGGCTCTAAAGTAAACGTAAAATGGGTACTTCGGCACACTTTGTGAACTTTCAACAGTTTTTCATTTTACAAGTACGTTGATATACAACGTGTAACAGAAAGGTGTAACCATATTTGAAGAGCTTATTCAGTCAACTTTTACTATAAAAAAAAACTGTATCTCGAAAAAAAAACGACTGTTTTATAGAAAAATGCAATGCCGCTCGGCCTAAATGTATGGTAGGGCAGATTTTTTTTTGAGGTTTCAGGGTTGGCTCCATAGTAAAAGTTGTTCTATACCATGGTCTGAATAAGCTCTTCAAATATGGTTACACCTTTCTGTTACACATTGTATATGTTTACTACGGCAAGTCAGAAACTCTACATTCTGCTTTTAAAAGCAACTATAACATAGCACTTTTTGATCTTTCACGACTTAGCGAAGGTCCGAGGATGACTTTTTATTGTTAAAATGAAAAAACTATACAGCTCTTTAGCTGTTCAAACATAAAAAGTTATAGTTACACCAAAGTTTCCTGATCTTAAAGATCATTTGGTATTTCTAGCATCTCATTTCATAAGAAAAAACTTGTATTAAAGTAGGCTGCTGAATTTTTCTTTAAAAGTACATGTAGAAAAAACATAAACTAGACAATTACTGCAAAATGGTAATAGACCGAGTGTAAAAACTGTAGAACATCTATGATTACCATTACAATACCTAGGAAATAAAATAAAACATAGCGTATATTATACCTTTTATGTAGTTTAGTTACACAAGTTTTTATTCCTGACACGTCGTCGGTCGGTATGCCCGCAACCTTAGCCCTTAAGTTACCCTATTCAGTTTTGAATACCTCATTAAATTACATGACAATCTGTTATTGAGCTTCTTCACACTATCCGATTCTTCACCGACTCGACATTACAATTCTGGGTCTTTATATAAAATACATTGTGTTAGTTGAGTATGAAGCTAGCGTCTCATCGATGTCATTGTCGTGTCGCTGTCGTGTCGTTGTAAAATCATCTAATATAAAGAGGCTCATTCCGTGTACAAAATCTTTGCAAAAGAAAAAAACTGTAGGTATACGTCCAATACCAACTAATCTTGTTACTTCATATTTTACTTCCTTAAATTAGTAAAACCTCTAGGAATTAAGTAAGGACTGATATTGGTAATGAAAATAATAGTTGGATCGTTGCTGTCTAGTGTTAGTCTTTTCGCACACTGACAACTTATGTTCAACCCCATTAGATCAATATGTTTTTTTTTATAATATTGTATTGGTTCTATAATATAATATTGGTAGTTCTGACAAACCTGAAGGCACACTTTGAATGCGGCTATAAAACACGTTGGAGCTGCAAGGTAATGTCAATATGACAACTTGGCTACTTCACTATTGTACTATCTCTAAGGTGGATTGAAACCACTATCTGGACTGTGATCTATTGTGCATAGAACTTTTTTCCGGAAAAGCAATCAGAAGGTCAAGTTTGACAATAAAAAAAAAATATGAAAAAATTTAAATAACACTTTGAAAAAAAAAAAGTTTGTATGGAAATGTTCTTTCTAGGGTAGGCAGTGCCTACCCTGGCGTCATACAAACTTTCTTTTTTCAAAGTGTTATTTACATTTTTTCATATTTTTTTATTGCCAAACTTGACCTTCTGATTACTTTTCCGGAAAAAAGTTCTATGCACGCCACTGCTAGATAAAGAACTTAATTAACGAATTAAAGAACTTTATGAACTAATTAAAGAACATAATGAACTAATTGAAGAACTTAATTAACTAATTAAAGAACTTAATGAAAATTAAGAGAGTTAAGGAGATCTTGACAAAATGACGAGCTGCAGCCTTGTTGCATTAAAAGTGCACCTTTAGTAGTGACCCATTATAAGGTTACCTGTCTACAATTTTTTTTTTAATTACCCAAAATGCAACGTACATACATATTGCTCAGTGTGCGACCAAGCTTACTTTTGCACATTTTAAACTGTTCACTGCCTTTATTTCATCAATGTTACGTCAATTACAGTTAAAAATTGCTTTTTAGATATCTTTTCGTGAATTATCTTAATTTGGAGTTGTTAATGTTTCGGCGAGAGATCGGCGAATCTGTATAGTTTGTAATGAATATAGCACTTTATCTTTAAATCACGTCTTTTATTTTACGACTTTTGATCCCACCTTTTTTGGTTGGTAACTACCAAAGTCTAAAAGCGCTCCCGAAAAAAAATAGAGAAGGTAGCAACATTCTCATTGAATAATGGAAAAAATTCGTTGTTTAAGTATTTACTTGACTGTTCATGCTGTGGACTTTACAATACTTCAAGTACAGTGGAGACCACATCAAGCTATACACTATATAGGTGCAAAATCCAATGTGTCTTACTTGATGCGGTCTCCACTGTACATGCAAGGTCGGTGCGTCCTCTCTTATTTTCAGAATTTGGAACACTTCCGTGTATGTAAATAAAGACATCAGTTTCGTTCCAGTGTCCATCTAATAATCTATAGCATTATTTAAATCTGCTGCAGTAATCCAGTAATATGAAGGTAAAATATTTTGTTCACGTGCAAAGTGCAAACAACTGAATTTTCTAACTAACATAGAAGTTTTGACAAATATCCACATAATACCACGTATATATTACTTCACATGCGAAATACGAAAGCTCTAAACCTGTAAATGTTTCAGGCGTTACGTCACAGCCTGCTGAAATATTTACCGAATGCCTGTCGGTCTATCTATCCCATCCGGTACTATATGGCCTTGAACGAATTACCCAATGGACACGCAATGTATGTGCGGCAATCTCACCTATCTATCCAATAAGCTATAAATAGAAAATAACCTAAAAATACAGAAAGGCAGGTTCATATCAAGCAATATTTATGTGCGTAATGTGAGTGATATTTGCGCATCACTTTTTTAACCTATCGTTTATCAGTTTGACGGTTTAACCAATACTCTACTGCAAAAACAGTAAACATTCCTAAACTAGAGTCGAATACACGATATTATTGAAAATAAGAAGTAAATGTTATCTGTAATAGATAGGTAATTGGTTCAAGTAATCTCCCAATATAGATTTTGGTAAACAAAAGTTATTTTGAACGTACAGTACTAAGGGTATGTATGGGTGACCCGAGATTGAGCACCTCATTTTGAATCAATTAGAACTGAACTCTATGACGTTTCATTATTGTTTAAAATAGCGCGCTCTGCGCCGTGGCTGTTACGACAACCGAAATATCACGCGCGCTGCGTTTTTAATTCAACCAAAAGCCGAGTTATTCAATAAAAACGCGCGCCAGACTGCGTTTTTATTAAATAACCCGGCAAGTGGTTGAAATAAAAACACGATTTTTTCGAACTAGCTAGGTATCATTCAAACAAATTTTATAAAGAAACAACCAACTAAATCCTGAAAACAATACTCGATAGAAAATCAATATCAAGTCTAAAATTAGTAAAATAGATGTTTACAAAATATTTTATTTACAGTAAATATACGAATCGATTGACGTGGTTTGTTCAAACTTACTTCATAAACGTAAGGAAAACATAGGTGTATTTTTTTTGACTGCATTTCCAGATTATTCAAAGTCTGTCATTTCATTTCTCCTCATGTTTCCCCTTAAGGAAATAATTATTACAGCTATGACTAACTTTGATATTTTACGCGAAAAACTCGACAATTCGGCCAACTTTAGAGTGAACTTCATTAGTCCTTGCGAGGGTGTTGTCTTATGTCAAATTACAGTATTAATGAAATATTAATAATCTTTAATTATTTCCCAATTAGATAATTTTTTAAACTTACAAGGTCACTATAAATATTATTAGGAGTACGGGACTGACGTGTCATCCCGCGACCATGGCAGTTGAAGCTCTGCTGAAACTTCGGGTAAATATAAAAACAAAACACGGTGAGTCCCGTTCTCCTAATAATATTTCCGAATTACTTTCGGAAAGAGCAAAATTTAACTCATTTTTATTATTATTACTCATAGTCAATTACGATTCCCGTCGATAATCCGTTTAAGCTGTCGGTCTATCCATCCAGTACACTCTGGCTGATATGTTTACTTTGTAAAGAAATCAATAGCATTTATAGTTTTATATGTTCTTTTAGCCTTCAGCGTGCCACTGGTGTATTCGCTTCTTTGTGTGACTACATTTTCATTATTTATTTATAGTTTTTAGAAGTGGTCCTGTATGTTGACGATCCCTTCGTCGTCAACTTTATTAGGTTTTGAAAATGCTTTCGAGTTGTACATAAAATATGAAGGTTCTTTGGAATTTATGATACGTATTGTATTGTATGGATGTTTTGAGGGTTCATGTTTTCTGAGAGAACTCTTTTTATTTTCCTTATACAAGGTGACTTTTTGATCATCGTCCAAATTCATACTGGGGGCTTGGTAAGTGATCAGTATCATGGATCAATAACAATTTTGGTGAAATTCGTAAAATTAAATTTCGACTCCCCATAGTGATTCACTCGGTACTGGAACTGAATTTCTATGGGAAGCCGAAATTTCATTTAACGAATTTCTCAAAAATTGTTACTGATACAAGATACTGATCACTTATCAAGCCTCCAGTATGAATTTGGACGATGATCAAAAAGTCACCTTGTATAGATATAATTGAAATAGGTGTAAACTGCTCAGCTGCCATAAAAAAATTCCTTTGGTGTTTGTGACGTCCTGGTCGGTCTGATCTCAATGAAAGTTTACACACATCCTTAGATAGGTTTCCCTATCCCCGATGCAGTACTCCGACTCATCTCTCATCAAGAGGTGCACGATGCCGAGCTATTCAAATCGATATTAGAACGGCGCCGAATTAGTAAAATGGTTTCAGGTAAAAACAGTTTTCCATGAAACTGTAACTGTTAATTAATAAAAACGTAATTAAATTTCAATGAAACTCTGCACTCATCTTTATATTTGTTTCTCTTCCCCCCACAGTACATTCCGACTCATATCTCATCAAGAGATGCAAGATGGCGAGATAACCAAAAAGCGCCGAATTTGTGAAACGGTTTCAGGTAAAAACAGTTTTCCATGAAACTGTAACTGTTAATTAATAAAAAAGTAATTAAATTTCAATGAAACTCTGCACTCATCTTTATATTTGTTTCTCTTCCCCCCACAGCACATTCCGACTCATATCTCATCAAGAGGTGCAAGATGGCGAGATATCCAAAAAGCGCCGAATTTATGAAATGGTTTTAGGTAAAAACTGTTTTCCGTGAAACGGTAACTGTTTATTTCTACAAAAGTGTTAAACTTAGTCTTCTTTACATGGACGACGTCTGTATATACTTTTTTATTATATTATAGATAAAGAATTTACGACTCGCTGAACTTTACGTAAAAGTTACGATATCTTGACGGCTCATATGATGACGTTTCATAAAATTTAGCTTTTTGGGCTGTATACTATCTGTATAGAGACGTAGTTAGACGTCGCCAGATAATATGTTACTTGTGAAAAAAATGAAGAAAATCAGCTGCTGACTTCACAATCAGTTTTTACCTTTTGTGTGGAGATTTTACCGGATTGAGTTTTCTTAAGAGGCCCCCTAACCTGAAAAGATAAAAACTGAATGTGGATTATTTTCTTCACATTTTTTTTCATAAGTTTTACAACATGTAAGTTTCATACAGACCGAAAAGTAAAATTTGATAAAACACCATATTATATTTTTATAAAGTTTAGCAAGCTGTATAATTTTTATCTATACTGGAAATAATAAAAAGGGAAATACAGACGTCGTTCATGTAACGAAGACTAAGTTTATACGATTTTGTATAAATAATCGTTTCGTAGAAACCAGTTTTTACCTGAAACCATTTCACAAATTCGGCGCTTTATGAATATCTCACCATCTTTCGCCTCTTGATAAAATATGGGTTGGAATGTGGTGTGGGGCGAAGATAAACATAAATAAAGATGAGTGCAAAGTTTCATTGAAATCAAAGCCACCAGGACGTCACAAACAGTTAAAGCATTTATATGGCAGCTGAGTAGAAAGGGGGCCCTTTGTGTGTTTTAAAACTAAAAGTAGCCCTTAACTTTACTAAAGTTAAAGTAGTAAAGTTGAAAATGATTCCAAGTAAGTTTTTTTCTGACTAATCAACAGCGAACTTACGGTAATGGGATCCTTTGGAATAAAGTTATAAAGTTACATTACTTAATAAAGTACACCCTATTATCCATTATTGATGTTACTCACAAATTACTCACCCAAATAAATAATATACATATATACAATGTGTAACAGAAAGGTGTAACCATATTTGAAGAGCTTATTCAGTCAATGGTATAGAACAACTTTTGCTATGGAGCCAAACCTGAAATCTCAAAAAATAAATCTGTCCTTCCATACATATCGGCCGAGCGGTATTGCATTTTTCTATGAAACAGTATTTTTTTTTTCGAGATACAGGTTTTGTTCCATAGTAAAAGTTGTTCTATATCATTGACTGAACAAGCTCTTCAAATATGGTTACACCTTTGTGTTACACGTTGTATATATTGACATTTGGTGTTCCCGCAGGATCATAAAGTAAAGAACGTAACTAGCAAAGAAGGGATTTAATATAAATAAAACAGTAATGCGTGGTGTCAGTTCAGTTTTCCTTTTGAGTGTGTCGAGCTGGCTCGCTGATTCCCCCCGACCCCCGCACCCGCGGGCTCCGACGACCGGTTATGTGAGTCGTAGGCGCGAACATTTGGCATATATCGATATTTATTTGTGTGCCAATTCGTATTTGCATAATTACTGATATCAGTTTGTGTCCCAGAAATATACCAATTATTAAAGTTAAATCCCATTTCACTGCAGAAATTTAATTAATCTGATGGACGACGTGCGGGTAAATATGTAATGAAGATGCACATTACCGATAGCAGTAGTAATGCATGTTACAGAAATACTTTTTTTTCCATTATTTATTTGTGGAGAATGTGTCGTGTGTTAAGATTATCTTTAATGACTTCAAAATTCAAAATTCAAAAAGTTTATTTTGCAAAGTAGGTATATATAATACACGTTTCACAAGTCAAATTTTAATCTTATAAAAATATATGTAATAAAATAATAAATGTACATGAACTACTTAGATTAAATGTTTATTTAATTTATGTAGCAATATATATACGATTAAAATTATAGGTAAAATATTATTATACAAGGTGAAATCCAATCAACCGCCTGAACCCATACCGGAGACCCGGCCAGGGACCAGGAACAAGGTTCAATGATCACCAACCGAGCCCCCAGCACGAATCCAGGCGGCCGACCAAATCCCATCCTATATACTACATAGTAATAGGTTACATATATAAATACATGCCTACCTCCGCCCATTCGATTAGTCTTGCTAAGAAGAACGGGCAAGAAACTTGGCAAGATCATGTCTTTTTTTTAACATAAACTTAAACTATACATTGAATTACTTATATCTACTTTAACCAAGGGATAAGAAAATACAAGACAGCAGGAATTCAGGTTAATGAAAAAAGAACTTCACACTTTGAATATATGTTTGGAAATTCATTTGGAGTGTCTTAATAACCCATGTTTTAACAGATTATACCACCAGACATGGAAATAATTTAGCTTCTGAGTAAATACTATGCTTTTTACTGCTTTTACATTTAAAAACTATAATTAGGGTTCCGTACCCGAAGGGCAAATCGGAGACCTATTAATGTCACTCTGCTGTCCGTCTGCTTGTCCGTATGTCACGGGTGTCTAGCTCTTAGACGAAATGAGATAGAAACCTGAAATTTTTATGTTGTGTAATATGTTGACTCAAAACCGATATTTGAATTTAAAATGTAATTATATTATTTTTCAGGGGGGCCTCGTACAGGCCGAAAATAATTTTTTTTCTTACCCTAGCATGTGGGTTGTTACTTGTTATTGTCTAGACCTCATTAAGTAGAGTATAAACTAGTATATATATTTTTTTATTATCTTAAAAAATAAAGAAATGGGAGGCTGTCAAATTTGCCATTTTTAGACCATTTTTGTTACGGAGTCTATCTCAAAGGCCAAAAAAGTTAGGAATTTGAAATTTCTGTATATTATGTACCATATGCTGTTTGAAACAATAATTACTAAAAACGCCGATTTATAATGTAGTTTTAGGGCTACGCCCCGAATACTCAACCAACTTAATTTTCCAGTTTTGTTTCATACAATTTTTAGGTAAATGATAAGTTTGTAATTACTGTTTTAATTATTTAAGTATATTAACCTATTTAAATGGCACGGAACCCACAGGGCGCGTGTCCTACTTGCACTTGACCGGTTTTTTTGGTCTAGACCCTGTTTCACCATTTGCTGTTAAAATACGAGTACCTGATAGTTTGTATACCATACTGATATTAAATTCGATCCATTTTTTTACTTATGTCCTGTATCCAATCAGTCCGGCCGTAACACAGACTAGTCTGTGGTCAGTAAGGTAATACAGGCCCTTAATGAGCGTTTTTCATTATGTCAAATTTAGTGTTAAATAAGATTCCTAGATGGCGCTGTCGTATTCTTAGCAACAGAATCAAAGACAAAATTTGCACCGATTCCAAACAAACGAAAAACCACTTTAACGTTGATTGCTACGAAAAACATTTTATCTATGGTGACACGGACAGCGCCATCTGGAGGAAAGCTAAGAAATAAGAAAAAAAAAACAACGAGAAAAACGCTCATTCTGAACTACTGGATTGCAGAATTCTTTTACATGTTTTAATAAGTGTAAATGAACTGTCACATAATTCTCAAATAAAATTAAAACTTCTGTTGTATATGAATGCAGATAAAAGTGCAGTCCTAAATAAACAACAGACTGGCTTTTGAAGCACCCATGCCCTATCATTGCAGACCTATTTCCCTCACATCAAAGACACAAAGGCCATGCTCACCAGGTCGACTGCAAATTGTCGTATAAAGTATAAAGTTTGCCTTCACCAGAGACGGGAATTTGCATCTCAAGGGTGGGAGTTCATTTCCCGCCGTGGCCGGAGACTGTTGAATCAGCAGTTTGTAGGTTATGTAAACAGGTATTAACCTAGGAACTCTACTGCGGATCTAGATGAAGATACGAGAGAGGGGGAATGAACTTTGTTGAAGTTTAAGGAGCATAGAAACAAAGAAAATTGTCCGGAGACCAGTGCTACCGATTGCACTTTAATTGCATTAGTTTCACTGTACTTTCATTTCGTGCACTGTAATGAATTAAAAATTGTGATACAAACGCTGTAATTTGGGCATCAAAGCTTTCATACACTCACACTATTTTTGGTGATTTTGTATGGGGATAATAATTTTCAAATTAAGCTATACGTATTTTACGTTTTTTACATCTGGTAACACTGCTGGAGACTAACTTTATGAATACGTGGAATGTCTAAGAATTTAATTAACGTCCAAATTTTTGTCATTGTAAATCTGGGGGCACGGCAGTGCCCCCGCAAAGTCTCGCAGAAAAAACGCGGAACGGCCGTACCATCCTTTTTCTCGAAGCAACTCACGGCACTTTCAACCCCCCTGTATCTTCGTTGTGGGTAAAGCTAGAAGTCTGAAATTTCAGTAACTAAGAGTACTTACTGATCCTACTTCTGACCCCAAATTACAACTTTGTACCTATATTTGATTACGAAATATCTCAAGTCAAAGTTCCCTTATTTTGTCACTGACTGACTGACACATCATCAAAAGTCTAAAGGTGTTCTAGCAGGCCTACAAACTTGAAATTTTGCATGCGGTTAGTGTTAAGTGTACATTGCAACAAAAAAATATAAAAATGTTATTTGCGGTTGGTAATTTAATATTTCCATACAAAGTCTATACAAAATGTATGTTTCCAGCTGCATCTATAAATTTGTATGACACTAGATGACGTTGGTGGTATGCTGCTTTGCATTAAAGACGCCTAATTACGAAATTATTAATATTTATTATTAAATAACGAAAAATTCTACGTTAAAGTTAATGTGCGAAAACTAAAAAATAAAACCGGTAAAGTGCGAATCTGACTCGTGCATAAAGAGTTCCGTACCCCTACACAATACGGGTACGGAACCCTAAAAGTAAATAACAACAATATAGATGCCATAGCAACATTAAGGCGACAAAAAACAAAGCGATAAAACGGTAGCGCCTGACAAACAATTCGGTACCTTTTTAGTATGGAACCCAAATTTTCATTATCATACTTTAAAGTATTTACTACAGACTGCCCGTTTAAACTTTTACTTGTATGTTGTATTACCGTTCTAAAGATAGAGCCTTTGTTATAATAATCTGTTCCTTGGGTAAGGCACCCTAAAAAGGGTGATTTATAATGTTCCACACATTCACAATATTAGTCTATTTAAGAAGAAAATAACAACATTTCGTAATTAAGTCACTAAAAAAACGGTAGTTTGCGAATCCGACTCGCGCATAAAGGGTTCCGTACCTCTACACAATACGGGTATGGAACCCTAAAAGTAAATTGCAACAACATAGATGCTATAGCACCATCAAGGCGACAAAAAACAAAGCGATAAAACGGTAGCGCCTGACAAACAATTCGGTACCTTTTTAGGAAGGAACCCTAATTTTTATTATTTCTTATTTTACTTTAAAGTAGTCTGCCTAAATTTTCAACTTGTATGTATAACCGTTCTAACGATAGAGCCTTTGTTATAATAATTTGTGCTTTGGGTAAGGAACCCTAAAACACATTTAGTCTATTTAAGAATTTATCAACATTTCAACATTTCGTAATTAAGTCGCTATTAAACCGGCTAAGTGCAATTCAGACTCGCTCACGAAGGATTCCGTACTACCATCACACAATATGGGTACGAAACCCCAAATCATTATGGTAAATACCAACAATAAAGATGACATAGCAACATCAAGGCGACAAAAAACAAAGCGCTAAAATGGTAGCGCCTGACAAACAAATCAGCACCTTTTGAATACGGAACTCTAATATTTATATGCCCAAAATTGTTGTTTTATAAAGATAGAGCTGAAACAAATAACATCGAATAATTGGACCCCCCTTGGATTTCCATTTATTGAACTTTTTATGCTGTGATAGGGGCCATATTATTATTTGCCGTGATAGAGGACAATGTAACATATATTATGTGAAAATATTTACGCGCTACCTATAACGGCTGAAGCTGTAGACCCATGTGATAGATGGATAGACAGCGGAGGATTAGTAATAGGGTCACGGAACCTAATGATACGGAACCCTAAAAATCAAGGTAAAAGGTTATTTATCAAGTAAAGCTATAAATATATTAAAGGAAAAATAAAGCGGCTAATGTTGTTTTATTTGTATATGCATCCTCTATGATGTAGGTATATTGAAATGTCTATGTACTCGTGTGTCATTCAAAAAAGACCAGGTTTAGCTCATTATTCTGAGAGGTTTACTCAGAATAAGGAATACAAATAGAAGCCTGACTAAAATAAGAACTGGGCATTAGCCATTGTACTCATCTAACGTAAATTACTCCTGTGTACGAGTGAATGAAACGACGAACCGCACTTACTTTATATTTTTTCCTAGTGTGTCACTAGGTTGAACCAAACAAATGTCAGATGGATGTAATTTGGATGTATTTTAAAAATTATAATACCATAAAATTAAATACGTCTCATCATTGTATCGTTGTGTTGTAATATCGTACGTTGCGTGCATCACATCTTAATTTGGTGGCATCGAAATGTCTATTGCATTTTGCGAAAGTTTACAGCTTCACCGAGAGAAATTAAATATTTTGGTGCTCTTCCTCTCAAAATTCGTGAAAGTGTGATTTATTATTGTTTGTGTTGATTGTTTTTTTAACATTGTAATAAAATGTCTTGTGCGATTGAAGGCTGTAAATCGCATACAGGAAGAAAAGAAAACAACAATGAAGCAATATCATTTCATCGGTGAGTTCTGATAGTTTTTATGTTAATAAGTTGCAGGATCATACCTAAAACTCAGTAACAATAATAGTAGTTCTTGTAAATCATACTCGTGTTCAATTCTACACCGATATTTGCCTGTTTTATATAGATTTTCTGCCGACTACGAGAGGTTATGTTTTTTCGTATAGTGATGTACTAAAGTCCGTGTGGCAAACTATCGAACATTGGTTCCCGCGGCAGCCGTGCATAAAGGATAATAGATTATTGAGAGGTTTTCTTTTTGAGTTTTAAAAAAAAAACATAGTTTCCCAGAACTCTGTAGATGGTGTTGAACTGACTACGTTGCTAGGTGCCAAAGCCAAAACGATTGAAAAAAAAACATTGCGTCACGTCACGTCACGTCACGTCACATACGCTCGTTGGTTGATGACATGTGTGCTGAGCATATTATGTGCGAATGCTTTGTTATGGTCCGTCCAGCCCCCCTATTGTGTATCTTTAGTTGCCAACTGCACGAGGTGCCTATCATCAAAAACATAGCTAAAAACTGAAATTTCAAAATTGCCTTTAGTGGGTATTGAACTATTAACAATCTGTGTCGTCACTTCAAGTGCGAAAATATCCTTAGGACATCGGAATTCGATAGTATATCTATGTTTTTGATGATAGACACCCAGTCCAGAAGGCAACTAGAGATACACAATAGGCCCGCAGGTTTAAAATGTACCATGGCTTGTACTCATTGCGCTTTACGACTTTCATCTTTAGGAAAAAGATGTATGCCTCCATTTTTATACAAATCCACAAGGCACAGACTTCTCTTCTTTTTCTCTTGGGACATTTTCTTTCTGGCTTAGAAAACTCATAAAAAGACTGCTAATTATTTTTTTCTTTTTCCTTGTTGTTATTATTTATTTATTTTCAAAATGTCATTGTGATGTGATGTGACAATGACATTAATTACTTTTTTATGTAAGTTTCGTTTTACGATCTCAAAATTACATCCAAGTGCAATAATCAAAAAATTATGTGACGTTCCGTTCCTTGCAGTAACTTACCAAGTTCAGCGCCATCTATCCAGCGACTAGGGAAGAGTAAAAAAAAAAAGAAAAGAAAATCCCTCATTGCAGCGCGAGTTAAAAGAAAAATAATGCCGAATAAATATCGCTATATTTTTTGTTACAGATTTCCAAAAAGGGAAGAATTAAAAAGTGAATGGCTTAGACGAATAATTTGACCAAATTGGGCAATTAAAAAAAGCGGTCATATTTGTTCGAAACACTTTATGTCGGATTCTTTTAGACCAAACGAAAATTTAAAATGGAGACTTTTAAAAGCAGATGCCGTTATATTTACCAGATACAGACACATTGGTACCTTTAAATAATTATGTATAATTGCATTATCAATCTTGTTTGTAGGTACGTGCTTGTACTATACTATAGTATATTAACTCGATAATTTTTCAATTTTAGGCAACAGAACCAGTACCTATGGATGTCTGTGGTTTAGAAAAGTGCATACTTCTATGTTCGCAAATCGTTCTGAAAGGCCTGTTCGTTCACGTTACTGCCGTGATCGACTTCACGAAGAAATTCCGCTGATCAAGACATTTTCGTACTTAGTGGTTGACAATAAAAGTACTTTGACAGGGTAGTTCTATCGTGAAATGAATTTTGGGAATGCTTATTGACTTGAACTGCGCATAATTTGATTTCTTATTACAGGTTATTAGGTATTTTCATTTTTTGTCATCATTATTTTTTATTAATTTTTATTCAAGATAAGTTGATGTTTATTTGATAGAAATAAAAAAAATGAAATTACCTCTGTAGTAATTGCGCTGTCATCGCTCATCATTGACATAATATTATTATTACGAATCCTATAAGTCTATGATTATTATGATTTCTATTGTTGCGATTAATTCTTTCTTCCTTGATTGAACAAAGACGCGACATCAACGAACATCTATTTGATTGAGTTAAGAGGCGACTTAAAAAGTATCCACTTAAATAGTTTACGGTTGTATCTCTGATACAAGCTACAGCATTTTTTGTACTAGAAACAAGCACAATTTTGGACTTAACTTATGTACCTACCTGCCTACGATATAGTAATTTGCACTTAATAAAAAATATTATGCTAAACGAAAGATATCCTTTTATTAATTCCTTATTTACACAATATAACATGTGTCCCACTGGGGTAGACAGAGACCACTTTGCTATTAATTCTCTTGGCCTCCTTCCAAAGCAAGAGGATGTCACCAGAAAGGTCGGTGCCTCCTGCATTCTCTTTTTTTTCACACTTTGATACGATATGATATATGATATATGATGTGTGGTAAGGAGATTGGTCGCGGTTCATTTCGATTTGGTTTATTTATCGTAGTCAAAAATCGACATTGTTACATCACTAGCAAAGCAACGAACTAGTGACAACCTACCTAATTAAGAAAAAACTAATACATATCCATCTCTCTCTAACGCACTAAAATGTCGTAAGAAAATCAAGGATAGGTGTCTTTCTCCGCGTATTATTTTAGCCAGGTTTCTATTTGTATTCCTTATTCTGAGGAGGTTTAGACATAATAATGTACTCTGTGGTTTAGACTGACAAGCCTGCCTTTCACTTCATGATCAAAAGAAATTTTAACCTGCCTGTTGCATCTATTTGTGGATAATAGTAATAATAACTTACAGTAAAAATTAATATTGCAATGGAACCTGAAATATTGTACATAAATGAAAATCCTTGTCCACACCTAGTTGTCCCTATACCTGGAGATGGTTCATGTTTGTTCCATTCTTTGTCATTCTCTATGTATGGGAACACTAAGTCGTCATATGACATTAGGTGTGCGGTAGTCGAGTATGTGGTAGCGTATTGGGATGAAATGCAACTTTATACGTGTGACGAGCGTGGAGACACGTGTACTCGACAGCAATGATGAAAACTACCACCTACGGTTCCGTATCCGAACTTATGGCAGCCACCGCTTTGTATCCATTTACGTTCGAGGTTTACGAAAATGGCCGTTTGAGAGGATCATTCGGTGGCGATCCTGGGATGCCAGTGAAACGTTTACGATTCTCTGGTATTTTCTTAGGTGGTCATTATGAAATGCTCCTTCCCGATACTAGTTTCTCAGGAGTATGTCCTAATGATCAGTTAAAGGGAGTGGGTTTTAAGAAAATCCGCAGCTGACGTGCAAGAAATATTACCCGAGAAGAAAAAAAGGAGGACTACCTACAAAAAGAAATGAGATCCCATCAAAAACATAAAATGTACAAAAATGGCAAGTCTCGCAACGCAATCCTTCCACCGTAAAAAGTTGTGAGATCTTATGTAAAGCCAAGTCTGCTATTTTAGTTTTTATGGAAGCACCTTTTCATTTAAGTTAGTATGGGAGCACCTATTTAACAAATTTATCATTAATTGTTTCCTATTTATTTACCTACCAACATTAAGTGACTGTATTAATATTAGTCATCTTTATTTCCTAATAAAATATGGTGACTTTGCAATCGCAGAGCACAAATAAACCACTGATGCGTAGAAATATCTTCTCAAATCGCTACTAAATTGGTATTAGGTAGCTGATATGTTGTATATGTTGCTGTGCGATTGCGAAGTCACTACATTTTATTAGGAAATAAAGATGACTAATATTAATACAGTCACTTAATGTTGGTAGGTAACTAAATAGAAAACAATTAATGATAAATTTGTTAAATAGGTGCTCCCATACTAACTTAAATGAAAAGGTGCTTCCATAAAAACTAAAATAGCAGACTTGGCTTTACATAAGATCTCACAACTTTTTACGGTGGAAGGATTGCGTTGCGAGACTTGCCATTTTTGTACATTTTATGTTTTTGATGGGATTATACTATACAAGTGACAATAATTTATGGAGCCAAAATACCTTTTTGTGGAACTAGTAAATTTTTTTCGAGTTCCTTTCAAACGCAAGCCCAGCCCCGAGTCGATTACTATTGTAAAGTCAACATTTTACTTTAGGAAATCAGCAAAACGTGTTATCAATCCGTGATACTGATCACTTATCAAGTCTTCAGTATGAATTTGTCCGTGTAAATTAATGTTGCTTTGATATAAATCGATAAAATATATCACAATATATAATAACTAAATTTTGAGCATGTCTCCTTTCTGTACAAAGCGGTTCAACTGTACCAAGTTTCAGCTCTCTTAGGAGTGGATGATCTGATCATTTATGGCTAATAATGTTTATAATACTCTGACTTTAAAGTCTGACTTGGACGTTAATAATATTTATAAAACTCTGACTTTAAACTCTAACTCAGACGTTAATAGTAGTTTATGCTACAAGGGCGCAAAGGAATAAATTACGAGGACGATTTAAAACACGAGCGTAGCGAGTGTTTTAAACGTAACCGAGTAATTTATTGCTTTTACGCCCGTGTATCATACTACATTTTTCAATGCATAGTGTGAGGAAATGAAAACAAATATAATCTTGTGAACTTTAAATTATAATTGGCTCAAAAGGATTGTATCCAGAGCCGTTAAACAGTGGAAAAAAAAGTATAACGTCTATGGTACACAGGAAAGGCTGCAGGTTAGCCAACCATTGTAAACAAATTAAAAAAAATAATAATAATAAAGCCCTAGGGCAAAATAATCGACTTTTTGTTCGGTTTTAATGCATGAAAAGTGGGCCTTTACGAGCACATGCATTGAAAAAATATTTTTATAAAACTCTGACTTTAAACCCTGACTCTGACGTTAAAAATATTTTTAAAACTCTGACTTTAAACTCTGACTCTCACGTTAAAAATGTTTTTAAAACTCTGACTTTAAACTCTGACTCGGACGTTAATAATGTTTGTAAAACTCTGACTTTAAACTCTAACTCGGACGTTAAAAATGTTTATAAAACTCTGACTTTAAACTCTGACTCTCACGTTAAAAATGTTTTTAAAACTCTGACTTTAAACTCTAACTCGGACGTTAAAAATGTTTATAAAACTCTGACTTTAAACTCTGACTCTGACGTTAAAAATGTTTATAAAACTCTGACTTTAAACTCTGACTCTCACGTTAAAAATGTTTTTAAAACTCTGACATTAAACTCTGACTCGGACGTTAATAATGTTTGTAAAACTCTGACTTTAAACTCTAACTCGGACGTTAAAAATGTTTATAAAACTCTGACTTTAAACTCTGACTCTCACGTTAAAAATGTTTTTAAAACTCTGACTTTAAACTCTAACTCGGACGTTAAAAATGTTTATAAAACTCTGACTTTAAACCCTGACTCTGACGTTAAAAATATTTTTAAAACTCTGACATTAAACTCTGACTCGGACGTTAATAATGTTTGTAAAACTCTGACTTTAAACTCTAACTCGGACGTTAAAAATGTTTATAAAACTCTGACTTTGAACTCTGACTCTCACGTTAAAAATGTTTTTAAAACTCTGACTTTAAACTCTAACTCGGACGTTAAAAATGTTTATAAAACTCTGACTTTAAACTCTGACTCTGACGTTAATAATGTTTATAAAACTCTGACATTAAACTCTGACTCTGACGTTAAAAATGCTAATAAAACTCTGACTGTGACGTTAGAAATATTTATAAAACTTTGTCCATTAAAAATACGCTTGAACTTCTTCTTTCCTTCTTTCACTCAGGAACTATAAAACATCGGTGGAACTATAATATTATTTTGTAATACTATAATACATAATATCGAAGAAACAAGTGCTGCCTCAACCTTTGCCCTTTTAAAAATCATCATAATAAGACTGGAAAGTGTGCTAGAGACACTTTTTTCCAATGGTACAAGCTTATCCGAAAGCAGCAAACAGTAAATGACGGTGCGATTTATTATTAATATTGATTTATTGCCGCAGTTTCGACAGGCGAACGAAGTTTAGCTCTAAATCTACTGCTCACCGTTCACAAGTCGCGACAATGTGAACTGACTGTAAACATGTTTGCGAGGAAATTGGAAAGTATAGCTTTCAGTAGAGGCAAGAGAGGCGGCCTGGGTGGGGGTCTATTCCGAGTCTGTCGACCGTAAAAACCCGTTTTATCTGTCGAACTCCGTACATTTTTAGCTCGAGTTTTAGACGTCTCGCTTGGACTGTTTCTCCGGAATAGTCTCCCTGGACGAAGATACAGGGTGTGGAAAAAAAGACTGTGGTTGGAGAGAAAGTAGCCTGATGTATTGATGATAGCAGATTTTACTGAAACGAAATATTTCTCTAGTATAAAATAGTAGTTTATGCTACAAGGGCGCAAAGGAATAAATTACGAGAACGATTTAAAACACGAGCGTAGCGAGTAATTTATTGCTTTTACGCCCGTGTATCATACTACGTTTTTCAATGCATAGTGTGAGGAAATGAAAACAAATATAATCTTGTGAACTTTAAATTATAAATGGCTCAAAAGGACTGTATCCATAGCCGTTAAAAGGTGTAAAAAAAGTATAACGTCTATGGTACACAGGAAAGGCTGCAGGTTAGCCAACCATTGTAAATAAATTAAAAAAATAATAATAACAAAGCCCTAGGGCAAAATAATTGACTTTTTGTTCGGTTTTGATGCATAAAAAGTGGGCCTTTACGAGCACATGCATTGAAAATTGTATTTTGTGCATCTGTAAAATCTACGACCATTAAAACAATTCACGAAAAATGAGAAAAGTAATCATGATACTTAACACGTTCCGGCGCGGTACCTAATTTGCTCGACTACGTAGAAAAGCAGTAAAAATCTCCATGCAAATTTATATCACTGTAATAGCCGTACTGCTATATTACAACACAAAAATATATTTGCGATTTGACAGTGCGGTTATAGCCGCAACATACCGAAAAAACATACCGGTTATTGCCGTACTGTCAGTGTGTGAGTACCAGGATGCATGTGTGCACTGGTCAATAAAAAACGCAGCGCAACGGGCTGTAGATTGACAGTACACCGTTGATGTGTTCCTGTAGAATGCCAGTAGAAGTGTTTTGTATGAGACTTTCAAAGAAATTTCACGGAGGTAACCGTACTGGCATTTAGAAAAGATTAAAAATTTACGGGCATCACCGTACTGTCAACCCGCAAAAGGTAAGAAAAACGGCATACGCCGTTACCGCGCCGGAACGTAAGCCAGATGTCTGAGACAAATCAGAAGCGTGAAGAGCAAGAGAGGACAATTATCGCTTGTGATTTGTTCTCTAGCGGTGTTACAATAGATTTGGCCAATCACAGCGCAGAATTGCGGTGTTATAATGTAATATTGTAACATCGGTCAAACAATGTAGGTAATATAAAACCGTTTTGTTGTTTTACTTACCTTATTGCAGTATGGGAGTAGATAAAGGTGTTTGATAATGTAGCATTGCAAATTTTGTAGGGTTGGTTATCACAAAAAGTTACGCGTCGAAGTTTGGCTTGATGGTAAATTGCGTTTTACCCTCTTTTATAGACATGAAGATAAACGCGTGACTGCTGCGATGCCCGGGAGTTTTTCTCGTTCATTTGTCGGCCGGAGTTATTGATGTCAACTTGTGTTGAGTGTTTCCTGATTTTATGGCGTTCAACGGCGGAGGAAAATGGCGGATGTGCCAACAGGAGTTGTGTTTTAATTTATGAGGTGGGTTTCGTGTTCAATTTGGTTAATTATTCATTTGTGTGGAATAGTTCTATAATATTGTTTTTGTATTTCAGGAAGATTATTTTCGGACGATTTAGAAAAGGAATTTTTTCGTCGGGTTGGTGGGAGTTCTGACTATCGTCAGATCATGGTATGTATTGCTTTCTTTGTATTTTGAGTCACCGGAATTTTGTTCTCATTGTTCCGTGTGGTAAAGGTTTTAATATTGTTTTTTCTCTTCTAATTCCAGGGTGTTTTGTTTTCAAGATCTTCGTGTTTACAAGATCTTCTTGTTTCCGACTTTACCAGTTTTCGTGATTTACCAGCTGGCAGAGTTTTGATCGCCGCGTGGTGTACGCAGTAGCAGTTCCTTTGTCTGCGCGGTCGAGGATCGTTGACCTTGAAGGGGGCAGCAGACGGCGGGTCATTTCCGTGGTGGTTATTGGAAAAATTCAAGTAGGTGTTGGAATTTTTTTACTTTTATCCACACACAATGAAGATACCTAGGACGGTATGTTTTCTGGACACTTAGTTATGTGTCCTATTAGTATTCAAGGGTAAATTCTTCTTCCTGTTTCACCGAATAACCCAAACTGTAAAATTTAATGTTCCGTAATAATTTTTTTTACCTGGTAGAACTGAATGGAGTACCAGACGATTTGGTTTAAAGTGTATGTTCGACAAATATTTATTGTTTGTAGGATCTACGGCTCCCCTGAGCTAGATTTTATTTAGAAAATTATTTCCCTTGTTTGTTTACAAATTTTGTTACTTTTTAAAGTTTTTTTGTTTAATGTAATTTTCACAAGATTCCATGTAATCTAGTTACCTGTGGATAAGGCGGTAACAATTCCACCTAGTTATCACTTAAATGTTTATTTATGTCTTGGCAATACTAATTCCAATGTAATATTACTACCAGATGTTAAGGCGGTACCTAACACAACTATTTAAAGGTACTTAAGGACTTAGTAATGTCTTGGCAGGAAATTTGCCAAATGGAGGTCTTGGCCAAAAACTTGTAACTAAGATAATTTTTTCCGTTAACACCTTTCCTTTTACTTGTGAAATTTGACTTTTTTTTTGTTTTGATAAAATTAAATAAACTTAATTGTAAAGTACCTCGAAGTTTTCTTCAGAACCTTTTAACAACTATTAGGTTACAATTAGGTCACTGTTTAGTTTTATCTTGTCCAGTTGCATGACCGGTGGAAAGACCGGGTACCCGCCGGTCGTGTATCTGACAATAAATTACTTCCATGAACCGAGACTCGAACCGGTGAAATGTAAAAAAAACCGGTCAAGAGCGAGTCAGACTCGCGCATGAAGGGTTCCGTACCATTATCTATAAAAATGGCAAAAAATCATGTCTGTTGTATGGGAGCCCCCTTAAATATTTATTTTATTCTGTTTTTTAGTATTTGTTGTTATAGCGGCAACAGAAATACATCATCTGTGAAAATTTCAACTGTCTAACTATCACGGTTCATGAGATACAGCCTGATACAGACATACATACATCCACATGATATAAAACGCGATGGGGTGTCAGAGGTGTCATCACCGTCCATCGGGCACAATTTAGACTCACAACTATAGTGCCTTCCCAAGCACGCAAACCGAACAAAAATGTGCACCAACGGGATTTGAACCCGCCACCATTAGATTAGTAGTCGAGTAGTCGAACAACTAGGCCAGGGGTCGGCAACTTTATGATATAGGAGGGCCACAAATGTTACCAGCGAGAGACGCATCTCAACTTTGTATGTAAATAAATATTTTGAATAAAACGCATTAGTCAGTTTCGTATCATATTTATTGTAGTTTTACACATTTTAAATATTAATTAGTAAAAAATTTAATGCGAGTTAAGGCGATATGTAAAAGTTTAAGCGTCCCTGTTACTCCACATGGGAAATAACCCTCAGTGCGAGAGGGACGGATTCGTGGAAAAGTAGCAAAAAGTCGGTTTTTTATTAATATAAAATGTACTAAAGTTGCTATCAAAATTTAATTTAACCAGGTCCTAGATACCGTTAAAACCCATCTAATAAAATATATTTGCAGTCCATATGTCATTCCTAATTGTCAAACCAGGAGAATTGGTGCCGAAAAAGACCTCATTTCAATAAATATTTCTATCAAGCCGAATTTCTCCAATCGCGTTTCTGTTTAACAGATCCCTAGAAAAAGATTTCAAAAATAATATGCTATTTATCAAAATAATATATTATTTACTGAAGTAGATATGCACGTTCTAAAAGTGTCGAACTTTTTTCCGTAGCGCCTTAAGCGGCTGCATTACTTGCAAGTTTTTGTATGTTCGCTGGCATTTTAGATGTGTAAATGCACAATATCGCGTCTAAATGGCAATCCTTTGACCGAGAACAATGCTTGCTTTTTAGATAATTCAGAATGGAAAATGTCTGCTCACACAATTATTTATTACCAAACATCTATCTATCATGAAAAACCTATCAAAAATCTATCATGCAACGGCTGCGAGTCCTGCACTATACCACAGAGGCGGTCTAATTTTTGAACTCTCTTGGAATGTAGGTACCTAAAATCTTTTAATTCAAGTAGTTTATAGAGTCACGTGATTGAAGACTTCTCTTCACAGCTGGCCTTTGTAAATAAGGCAGAATAATTTCATGAAACTTTTCGACAAAATAACAAAAGTACGTCCATCGATCAAGTAAACAAGGAGACGGCGTCAAAAGGCCACGTCTCGGGAAATTGATCGCGTCAGGGAAATGACACGGCGGGACGAAGAATTACGTTTTTAAGGATTACATCTCCATTTTCAGGCTTATTTTGGATTATTAAGGCGATTACCTTCGCCAAATTAGCAGCTCGATATTTGTCACTACGAATATCAACGGAAACGACATTGAAATAACGTTCATATCAGCGCGCAATGCAAAGTGGCTGTTACGACGCTCGCTGCGTCCTTGAGAGGGCGAAATAGGAGAAAATTATACTTTTCACTTGGACGTGATTACTCGATTGAATAATCTTATGTTATGTTTATAGCTATCAAGTTTATCTATTTATCAAAGCATAGATGAATTCAATCGACCAAGCCACTCAGGAGCAGTAGGGAATTTGAGGTCAAAAAACACCATTCAGTAAAAAAAAAAATTCATGTAGAAGTTTTGGTGGTATGAAAAAGAAAACTGTTGCATATGTTGTCTAAGAGTTGATTATTCATAATAGATTTTTTCGTTATTTTTGGTTTGGCCATAAACGAGGAGTAGGCTTTAGAAAGTACCCATTTGGCAATGGTAAGGGCCTTAACGAGGGAAATCAAAACATTGTTGGACGTGGAATATTTGGCTGTAAATGTTTAATTAAGGTACACATTAAAGGATGGATTGCTTTAAACTGTTTTCTTTTGTAATTGATTCTTATTCTTATTCTATATTGTACAAACAAAACGTAATGAAAACTTTGAATACATACATTTTAGTACATCGGCGAGAAGAGATTTTTATAGCAAACTGAATGAGTTTGGGAGTGCTTTAATAGTAGTTTATGCTACAAGGGCAAAAAGGAATAAATTACGAGGACGATTTAACGTAACCGAGTAATTTATTGCTTTTACGTCCGTGTATCATACTACGTTTTTCAATGCATAGTGTGAGGAAATAAAACAAATATAACCTTGTGAACTTTAAATTATGATTGGCTCAAAAAAACTGTATCCAGAGCCGTTAAACAGTGGAAAAAAAGTATAACATTTATGGTACACAGGAAAGGCTGCAGGTTAGCCAACCATTTGTAAACAAATAAAAAAAAAAATAATAAAGCCCTAGGGCAAAATGATCGACTTTCTGTTTGGTTTTGATGCATAAAAAGTGGGCCTTTACGAGAACTTGCATTAAAAAAAAAAATATGTATAATTTTGATTGCTTTGGCCAAATATTTTAAATTTTTAATTTGTAAAAAATGTGTGTACCCGCAATAATTTTTCATTTCCTTCAGTGTTAGTAGGTAGTGGGAAATTAAAAAAAAAACCAGCGTCTTTCATGAAAGAAAATACCTATTTTTTTGACAGTTGCGTCACTTACAACACGCGCTATTACTATCTCAATCACACTAAACGAAGTCAATTTAGTTATCCTTCTCCTAATAAATCAATGTTAAATCCTCAGTGCGGGCCCTTAGAGGGAAGGTCTACAATAAAGGGTGTTTGTTTAGGTCATAAACATAAACGGATCTGAACTCAAAAGCATTAAGATGAGTATCTGGGGAGTAAATTATTCTGGCAATGCCTTCTTGGAGATATTTATGACCTCCTTCTTCCATAAACGAACCTGCGGAACCATTATTTGGGTTCAGTATTGCGTATGTGAAAATGAACACTTGTGCCCGTTTTTCGGGGCCAGATTTTTTTAGATTACCTTTCGCTCTTCGCTGTATTACCATATTGTGACCATGATTTTAGGTGAAAATAAAACTGAATATTCGATTTAAAGCTGCTTAAGGGCTTTATTTGTGAATCTTAGGAATATTTGAATAATAAGTTCGGCTTCAGTTTGTAGATATAATATTCATGTCTGCTGTATAAAAAAGTACTTTTAAAGTCGGACTTAAATTTGCATCTTGGCTGAGTAATGTTTTCATTTAACTAATGCCTTCCTAAATTTAACTGTGAATTAGCTGTTTTCTAAGTTAAGGCGATATGCGAAAAAAATACGGGTGTTTCTTTTCTGTGTATTTCATGAAATACACGGAAAATTATAATCAGTTTCTGGTATATGCATTTTGACTATATAATCTAGGGTTTTGAAATTGGAAAACATGTTTGGATAAATTTTGGAAAGTATAATTGTTGAAATGAGGTCTTCAAACACACTTTTTCTCCTCGTTTGACGAATAGGAACCATATACAGAACTCAAACATATTTTATTAGGTGTATTTATAACAATATCTACAGATTTGATATTTGAAAATTTGCTAGCTATTTTAGTTTTTTTAATAAAAATATTAAACCAACTTTTTTCCCTTTTGCCCTGAATCCGCCCCTCTCGCACTGCGTGATTTTTCACTTAGAGTGACAGTGACAAAAATAAAATTCGCATAGCCTCTTAAGAGTTCAACGTCAAGTTATGTAAACAGCCTAATTTAATTCCCTCATATTAGTGCAGGAGCAGCCAATGAAATCTCTCCGCAAACCCAGACAATGCGCCGCAAACATAGTCACAGGCGAATAATTTGGGCCGCGCGCCAACCAAACGACGAGACAGGGGCGGCAAACTGCAGCCCGGTGACGTCATTTATAGTCAGTAACATCATAGACGAATTGTATTTATTTGTCTATGGTAACTTGTGTTTTGTTGTTATTTTTCTGTTTATGTTACGACATATTATAGTGAACTTCTCCAAGTTTCGTTTAAAATGTTAATAGTATGCAGGGTGTTTGGGGCATCGATGTAAATTTTTTCAAGGATGATAAAGGAAGTGATTTTAAACATTTTTACTGAATTTACTTTAGCGCAAAGTTAAATAGTTTTCGAGGTATAGACATTTTTTTGTTTTGTCTATTTAAAAATAGGTAACTGCAATGAAATAATAATAACTAACATCATGTTAGTATGTTATACTTTGATAAATTATGCCATGTCTCCTCGTTTCATTAATAAAAAAAAATCTTTAATAATAATCCCGCTTAGGTCCCTGACCCAAAAGGGCTGGAAATATATGAAATTTCATGCTCATTAAAATGAAAATTATTACGAGTACAGGACTCACCATTTAGTTTTTATATTTTCCTGAATTTTCGACAGAGTTACATTTGCCGTCGTCGCGGGATGACTGCATGTTACCGCATTACTTTGCTCTTTGGATGACTGGTTGGTGCAACGATTATGACAGGTTAGGAAGGGTGGCGATCTCTGTCGTTTATTAATTATTATTGACTGCCACCTAGTGACGTTGATTCGACCAGACAGGACGTCGTGATTATTTTAGATCAGGTGTCGGCAACCTTATCCAGCCAAAGGGCTCATTCTAAAATAATTTAATCCTGATGGGCGCATGAATACTTACACTCGTAGTACGACATAATAAATGAAACTTTACACAAAGATAAAATGTTTATTACATGAGGCATAATCTAGCGAAATATATAAGTCACTAGTTGTTACAACAATTAGATATAGTTGATCGAAGTTTCATGTACTTCATTGTTGAAAACATGAATTCGCATGCGTACGTTGATGCAGTATACGCATCAACAACATTCCAAGAGTTTTCATCCCTCACGTCTCATGCTGAAAGCCAAAAGTCAGCAAATTCAAAGAAACGATGTGTTTTCATGAAGGGCGCAACAAAAAGCCCTCGCGAGCGCATGTGCGCCCGCGATCACAACGTTGCCGAGCCCTGTTTTAGATGAAGAGTTCCAAGTAGCAACCTGACTTGGAAGAAAAAGGCGCGATCCTCGAAATACGCAAAAATAACAGCATTCTTGTTTTAAAGGCGGACAAAGGGAACGCGACAGTAGTTATGAATGTTACTGATTACGATGCAAAAATGCCTTGTTAAGAAGTCCCTTCACGCCTGGATTTTGATCGAGATTCATTCAAAAGTTAAAAACTGATTGTGAAGTCAACAGCTTTTTTTTTCATGTGTTTTTTCATAAGTATTATCGAGTGACATTTAACTACGTTTCTATACAGCACAAAAAGCAAAATTCGATGAAACACCGTCATAATAGCAGTCAGGATATCGTGAATATTGCCTCATTTTACGCAGAGTTTAGCAAGTTGTACAATTTTTATCTATACTGGAAATAAAACAAGAGAGAAATACAGACGTCACTTTTCTATAAATAAACAGTTACCTTTTCATGGAAAACAGTTTTAACCTGAAACCATTTCACAAATTCGGCGCTTTTCGAATATCTTGGCATCTTGCACCTCTTGACGAGAGATGGGTCGGAGTGCGGTGTGGGTGGAAGGGAAACATAATATACAAACATGTGTGCAAAGTTTCATTAAGATCATAGCCATCTGAACGTCACAAACACCTAAAGCATTTATATGGTAGCTGAGCGGGATGGCCCACCTTAAGAGGCTATGCGAATTTTATTTTTGTCACTGTCACTCCCAGTGAAACGTCGCGTAGTGCGAGAGGGGCGGATTCAGGGCAAAGGGAAAAAAGTTGGTTTTAAAATTTTATTAAAAAAACTAAAATAGCTAGCAAAATTTCAAATATCAAATCTCTAGATATTTTTTAAACACACCTAATAAAATATGTTTGAGTTCTGTATATGGTTGCTATCAGTCAAACGAGGAGAAAAAGTGTGTTTGAAGACCTCATTTCAACAATTCTTTCGAGGAAAATTTATCCAAACATGTTTTCCAATTTCAAAACCCTAGATTATATAGTCAAAATGCATAAACCAGAAATTTATTAAAATTTCCCGTGTATTTTATGAAGCACACAGAAAAGAAACACCAGTATTTTTTGATATTAGTGACGAGAACTTGTAGAAGAGAGAGAGTAAACCGATAAACTCGTAACCTGATCGCTGGCTTACTGCAACCGTTAGTTGGAAAAACATCTCTTTACCTACAAGACTAGCGCCAGTAGACTTCGTACAAGATCTAAGGGTAGAGGCACAAAATAGATACTACCAGAAGGCCGACTCGACGACCACGGAGCAAAAACAGACGCACACATGCATAGACGCGCACGTATGGCGATCTCAGCTGAATTTCGTATTGGCATTCGACCGACTTCATCCGAGATCGTCGTACGTACGCGTCTATGGATGCGTGCGCCTGTTTTCGCTAGTTATGCGGAGTAAACCTTCTGTAAGTGGTTATTTTGTGGTAGAGGTGAATGAAGTAATGATAAAAACTAAACACTGTGAGGCCCTTACTCCTAAAAAATGTTTCTATTGACCTGAACATTTAACATTAAAAATTTATCTTTAATAAAAAATATCAAAAGCCCTTTCAAATCCGACAAGAGAACCCCTGCATGTAGACACAGTATGCGGACCGCGTCCCACAACCTTACGATATCTGGTCGTATTAGCCTTATCTACCACGTTTTTCTTCCCGTTCCGTTTTGTCTACTTACAGACAACATTTCCTCTGTACAACCTTAATTTGCAGGTCAAATGTTCTCGTTCAAATGGCTAACCATTGATGGGGGTTCTCATTTCCACAGAAAGCCTTTTAAAACGGCCCCTTAACCCTTAAATGGCATATTTTTGTATGAAATTGAAAATAGTGATAGAAAAATACCAAAAAATTATGAAAAAAATAGAATAATTTTTTTTTGTTTGAAATGGGATTTTAACACAAAAACAAGAAAAAAAAATAGTTTGCCATAAAAGCTTAATTTTTTCATTTTTATTATTTTATTAGATTTTTGTACAGCTGTACACTTTTTGACTTTAAAATCAAAAAGCTATAAAAATTTATAAAAGCAAAATCTTTATTAGATATTTTTTCCAAAAGCTCTCTTTAACAATTTTCTCGCCAACATTCGAGAAAATACAAATAAAAATAAAATTATGAATTTTCAAAAATTAAGAGCTGTTACTAAACATATTTTTAGCTGATACAATCATATAATTAACATAAAAGTTAGGTAAATAATTAATAAAACATCCTTTGTGCAGTTTTCGACCCAAGATAGATTTAAGGGTTAATAAGCATTCGTTAATTGGATTAATGGGATATTCTTTTATATGGGTCAAGATGGACTTATGTAGGAGGTTTTGTTGTTTCAGTCGAGTAGCGTTTCGCTTATTGTTTATCTTTGTTCTTATAATGGAAGGGCAGATGGTCTCTTAATTAATTACGTTTATTTATAGCTTTTATTCAGAGTACCAATTAAATAATGTACTTAAAAGTCCATGTTATGTAATATCTGATGTATAATTGTTACACATAAATAAATATCTTCATCATCCATCAGCCTAGATCGTCCACTGCTGGACATAAGCCTTCCCAGGACTTTGCCACTCCCGGCGGTCATCCTGGAAGAATTGCCCATACTCACACACGCGGTGCCGGAACCTCACACCAGTGACGCCGCTGCCCGTCACCTGTCTGTTCCATATAAGGTCCGGCTATTAGGGATGGATATACCGCCATCCATCGGTCCCAGGCATGGTGGGCCTCCTGGTTTTTTGCCTGTGAGCTGTCCTCTTACTCTCCCTCGAATTACTTCGAGGGGGTCTCCAAGTAATATGGTGGTACCTCCACAGTCGAGCCCAGCGTCAGCTCTACCACCTTGTAATATGTATCTATTTATGAAATTTATTTTTCTTTTTTTAATGCACATTTGAGTCGTGCAGTACCAAAGTGCATCTTGTCCACATAAATAAAAAAAAAAGTAAAAATGACGAAAGTTTATGGATGTAAGCCGCCATTTTTTGCACTAATACGCATTCCTAATCCCGTCTTGTCCAGTACAAAATAATAAATAAAAAGACTTTACTTCCAAAGGCCCTCTTGTCCATGTATGTACTACCAAAACACTTTACGTCCATTTTGCGGACCAAATTGAGGAACTATCATACTACAAAAAAGTTATTTATGGTTCGAATGAAATAGAAAATATTGATGAAAGTGAAGACAAACCAATGGACAATGTTGATTTAATAAATTGGAATTTTCCTTTAACAAAATAAACTGTTTGATGTAATTAATGTCTGCACTTTTATTTCCGTAAAGCATGTTGTCCATCTTATTATTTCCAGCCCTCCTATTCTGTATCTTTGGTTGCCAACTGATCTGGGTGCGTATCATCAAAAACATAGATAAAAACTGAAATTTCAACATTTCCTTTAGTGTGTATTGAACTATTAACAATCTGTGTCGTCACTTCAAGTGCGAACATATCCTTAGGAAATCGGAATTCGATAGTATATCCATGTTTTTGATGATAGGCACCCAGTCTAGAAAGCAACTAGAGATACATAATAGGCCCGCAGGTCTCTTGATGTCCATGATGTATTTCCAGAATCTCTCTTGTCCAATGTTTTAATGTAAATTTAGACTAATTATGATTAATTTTTATTTTATTTTATTGATTGGGAAACAAACAGTTTTCTTAACACATAATACAAATAACAATAAATTTATCTTAAAACCAAACAAGTTTCCAGATAAATCTTGCAAGTAAATAAATTTATGTGCACGGCATTATAACAACGCAACATGTACTTGCGTTATAAGTTACTCAGTAAAGTTACACAAAACAAAGCAAATTGAAAAGGGAATATATATATATATATAATAACAAAACAACAAAGCAAATTGAAGAGAGAAAAATGTACATAAATTAAAATTAACACTAACACAAAGTTAAGTATCACTAAGAAAACATTTAGTACTTTTTTAAAAACGTTTTAAACAATGAAGAATTAAATAGACCCAGCGAAAGATGCATTAATTATATCAAGATCAAGAAAATCTTTATTATAACAATCACAAGCACGAACCAAAAATCTATTTTTTGCATAATTTGTACCCGCATAATTTGCATATTTGTATTAATGTAATACATATTATGATTAAAAATAGATCCTTAAGAAACAAGTCAATTGAAAAGACTGACGGTTTTTGTTAATACAAGAACAGTCTTTTATCAATAACTCCTTTTGAGCTCAAATGGACAAGATGCACTTTGGAAATGCGTGACTCATTTATTTGCCCAGCATTCTCAGTACTTTTTCACTTTTTCACAAATGTTGCAAAATAGAAAATAAACTTGCCATTGAAGAAACTATTATTTTTGTGTATCTTGTGCTATTTAAAATGTTTGTGCAATAAAGAATAAATAAAGGCATTACACCGGATAATATTGATCGAAGCAAAATTAGGAAATAGGTAAAGTTTGAAGGTATTTTTACGCTTCTGCGAGCAAGGATTATTAAAAGCTTGAACTTTGTCTCGATTCAAAGAAGTTACCTTTCTGTACAATTTTAATTAATATTACACTTCTGCCATAGATTACGTAATACTGAGAAGTGACAAAGAGAGAGTAGAAAGGAGGACGAAGACATTTTGCATTTATAACGATAGTAAATTGCGCCTCGACGTCGACGACGATAGAGCAGAAGCTGACTGCACTAATTACATTTGAAGTAAAATTAATTCCGTTGTAACTACACGAGCGGACATATTGTCTTGTCTGTTGTAATATGTGCTCTATTTCATCTTCATCAAGCACAGAATTATGTTTATGTAAGGAAGTCGGTCTTATTCGTGAGTGCAGTAAGGCGATTAAACAGCCAAATTCATACTGTAGATTCGGTAATTTATCACAACTATGGTATGATCACACCTTTTACGAAATTTAACCATTAATGCAGTGGAAATGCGTTCCTCACGTAGTATGTGTGGTTTAACATTGAATGCCACAGTGAAATATATCGATATAATATGGAATCGTTGCGGCCCGAAAGAAGATGTAGTGATTAGAATAGAAAAAGGAATGCTTCGGTGTTTTGGACATGAAGAGAGGATGAATGAAAGTAGAGTGGCGAAAGAAATTTATGATGCGCACGTGGTAGGTACAGCTCGACCAGGCGACCCTAGAAGGACGTATGCTGACCAAATTGGCGACATACTGAAGAAGGGCCATGTCAAAAGTACCCGGAATACAAGAGCTTGTTTGACTTGATTGTTGGATGTGGAAGAGGCGAAAGAGGTGTGTCTGGATCGTAGTAGTGTGAGTATAAATTAAATGTTTACGTCTCATAAAAAATGATTCGGGGCTGGGCTTGTGTTTGTATGGAATACGAAAAAAATAATTTACGAATTTCCAAAACGGGTTATGACTTGAGCACTTACCAAGTCTTCAGTATGAATTTATGTATTTTCTATTGTTTTACTAATATTGTTATTTTTTTCCAGTGCTGTAAGGGTTAAAAATACTCATATAATAATAGCTCAATCCCAAAAGAAATCGACAATTTTAGAGCTTGCATACTTACTACAGTAAAAAATCTAGTATTTTGATAAAATAGTATATTAGTTTTGGAAGGATCTGTTAAACAGAGACGCGATTGGGGCGATTTTGTTTGATAAAATATAATAATGCCTTTTTCGACAACTTTTCTCCTGGTTTGGCAATGTGGAATTATATAATGGACTGCGATTATATTTTATAGGACCTGCGGGCCTATTATGTATCTCTAGTTGCCAACTGAACTGGGTGCCTATCATCAAAAACATAGATAGACTATCGAATTTCGATTGTCTAAGGAGGATATGTTCGCGATTGAAGTGACTTCACAGTTCGTAAATAGTTCAATACCCGCTAAAGGCAATTTTGATAGTTCGGTTTTTATATATGTTTTTGACGATAGGCACCCTGTCCAGTTGGCAACCTAAGATACAGAATAGGGGGGCTGGTTATAAGTGAAAGTTTGGATAGCAACTTGAGTATATTTTATATTAATATAAAACCGACTTGCGTTCAGGATCCAAACTAACGCTCGGTCAAAATAAAAATCTCTTTTCGCTCTGTGTATGAATCTTCTTACAGTACCCGGCAGAAAATAATGCATATCGGCTATCTTCGACTTTGTAGAGCGTCGTCTCTGTCACTTGGACTATTAGTGCTTCGTGTGACAGAGATGACACTACAATACGATGTGCACTATTTACTGCCGCAATATGTACTACTTTTTTATGCATCCTTACATCCAGCATGTTAATTGATAAATATTTTATTTCACGATAAAGTTCGAACACAGGAAAAGCCTTTGAGTTCGAATTTGTATACAAATGTCAAAGGTTTTAATTACTTGTGATATCTCATAGGTAAATTACAGTATCACCCTGAAATTTATCGGATATGTTTTGATTCGCAAACTTACGTGAAATAATCTGAAACATATAAAAGTCTGTGGGTAAGTTGATTAACATTTATTAGGCTCTACGAAATGTTAGTTTCAAAGGACATCGTCGGTGAAAAGAGGTTGTGACTTGCTTGAGAACAATTCTGACACCCCTTCGAGGATTCATGTCGTAATGATAATGTTTTATGATAATGTTAACCTCATAAGCCCTCCAAAACCGCGTTTTGACGGAAAAATACAAAGCAACTAAGTATTAAACTAAGCATGTTTCATCACTAACAATCACTGGTCCACCTAATGACAGGTGTAAATGCAGCCTCATTAATCTGGCGTGTCATAATGAATGATGCATGGCAGTCGACCCTCATGAATCACGCTGAATTACATTGTATCTGTCACGCGGAGTTATGGCTTGATTGCGAAGGAGTGGACTTCTATTGTTTACTTGTTTACATACATATACACATGCCTGTCTCCTAGAAGGGTAAGCAGACACTATACATCCTGACACACCTCTTTTGCCTCTTACACATCCATCAATCTAGTCATACAAGCTCTTTTATTCCGGCTACTCTAACATTGCCCTTCTTCAGTTTACATATTTGGTTAGCTTACGTCTTTCTAGGGCGGCCAGGTCGAGCTTACAACTTATTGTTTAGCATTTATGAACGATTACATAGTCGTAGATTTTATATTAATAAGGGTATAATAAATTTTATACCTTCAATAAGAATTATTTTAATTTTATTTAATATTATAAATTACTATTCTTATAATATCAACAATTTTGCGTACCATAAATTTCTTTCGCCACTCTGCTTTCATTCATCCTCTCTAAATGTCCAAACCACCGAAGTATTCCTTTTTATATTCCAGTCACTACGTCTTCTTTCAGGCCGCAACGATCTATTTTTATATAGGTAATATGTAAAATATAATTTATTTGAAACAGTTCCGTGACTGATTGACTGACACCGCTATAGAGACAGGGTGTCCGGTGGCAGATTTCAAAATTTAAAAATGCATAAAATAAATTTTTTCATTATTTTAAAAGTGAATTAACATATTTATATATTTCAAAACATTTATGTTAGTCAAATAAGCATAAATGCGGACTTTTTCTTTTTTTAATAAAATTTATCCATGACGACCTTTAACAAGCAAGCACTTCTCTAATCTGTAGCAGATACTTTAAAATGCGCGTTTGCAGAAATTGCTGAAAATCCTGGCAACTTCAGTCCGGATATTTTCTTTCAGTTGTGTGGTGGAGGCAGGTTGGTTTCAAGAAAGGATACTTATTTAATAGCCCCATAATAAACAGTTATATGGACTTGGATCTGATGACCGTGCAGGCCAAGAGGTTTCGACAGATCGAGAGATGGTTTTTCCTGGGAATAATGCTATGGACGCTTGAACAGTCTGTTCAGTGGCACCATCGTGTTGAAACCAGGAGTTTCTATCAAGGAAAAGACTGCTTCGAAGTTCTTTTCCAAAACTGTTGATCGTCTTACAATCCTGACCACAAAGAAAAAGTGGGGACAGTGTAAATAAATAAGTATTGAAATATTTTCGTATTTTAATAAAATTCATTTACATTGTTAATACTAAGTTTATAACTAAACTACTAAGTTTATACACTTTCCTATAAATAAACAGTTACCGTTTCATGGAAAACAGTTTTTACCTGAAACCATTTTACAAATTCACCGCTTTTTGAATATCTCGCCATCTTGCACCTCTTGATGAGAAATGGGTCGGAGTGCAGTGTGGGGGGGAAGGGAAACATATTATATAAAGATGTGTGCAAAGTTGCATTGAGATCAAAGCCATCAGGACGTCACAAACACTTAAAGCATTTATATGGCAGCTGACCGGGATGACCCAACTTAAACGCGGGTAGAGCCGCGGGAAAAAGATAGTTTACTATAATGATAAGGTATCCTTTATTTCCGGAAGTAACCTAACTGACAACTCCATATGTGCGTAAACTTTACTAAAATCGATCTAACTTTTAAACCATGATTGAAAAGCACGAAACTTTTCAATATCCGTTCAATGTAATACGTATGGTACCCGTCAATCAATCAATAATTTGAGAGCCGAAATAGGTTCTTGTCTATTAGATATCAATTTATTAAACACTATCTTTTTGCCCGCGGCTCCGCTCGCGTTTATTTAAACTTTGCACGGTTTTTTGCTTAGTGGTTGTTTTATCAACACCCTCTTATAACCTATATGTTGACCAGGGTCACTAAATTGGTAAATATTGATAATAAAGAAAACCACATCGAAATCCGTTGAGTGGTTCTCGAGTTAAAACGGAACATACATAATTAAAAACATTCGTACATACATACAGATAGAAAGAGGGTGAAACGGGGGTCTAAAGTTTGTATGGGGAAACAAGAATAGTTAGACTATTTTATTCGAAACTTCACAGGAGTACTCTTATCAATAAATGAGTCAATACGTGTTTCAGGATTTTTCAGAATTCAACCCCTAAAAGGGGGAAACGGGGTAGCAAATTCTGAAAATCAACATGGGTATCGTTTGTATGGTTTATCGGGTCGCTGATCACGAAAACGACTACGATTTTAAAATACAACGTAGTGGACGTGAAATACCATCATCCCCCGTTGGGGTGCGATGGGTTTTAAATGTTGAAATGTGTAAATATCAATATGGGTGCCGTTTTTATGGTTTGTTGGGACGTTTATTATGAAAATGGCATCGATTTTGCAATTTAATATAGTGGACATGAAAATTCTTGAAAGTATGTGTGCCAGAGCAAATCGGCTGTAACCGGCGGACAGACAGACAGCCACATAAGTGATCCTATTAGGGTTCCATTTTTTCCTTTTGAGAAATCTATCGATCTAAATATATAAAAGAAGAACCTGACTGACTGACTGACTGATTGACTGACTGACATATCAACGCACAGCCCAAACCGTTGGGTCTAGAGATTCCAAGTTTAGCAAGTAGGTTCCCTTAGAGGTCTAGGGGTGCACTAAGAAAGGGTTTTTCAAAATTCACCCCCTAAGAGGGTGAAACGGGGTTCCAAAGTTTGTATGGGGAAACAAGAGTAGTTAGACTATTTATTCGAAACTTCACAGGAGTACTCTTATCAATAAATGAGTAAATACGTGTTTCAGTTTTTTTCAGAATTCAACCCCTAAAAGGGGGAAACGGGGTAGCAAATTCTGAAAATCAACATGGGTATCGTTTGTATGGTTTATCGGGTCGCTGTTCACGAAAACGACTACGATTTTAAAATACAACGTAGTGGACGTGAAATACCATCATCCCCTGTTGGGGTGCGATGGGGTTTAAATGTTGAAATGTGTAAGTATCAATATGGGTGTCGTTTTTATGGTTTGTTGGGACATTTATTATGAAAATGGCATCGATTTTGCAATTTAATATAGTGGACATGAAAATTCTTGAAAGTATGTGTGCCAGAGCAAATCGGCTGTAACCGGCGGACAGACAGACAGCCACACAAGTGATCCTATTACGGTTCCATTTTTTCCTTTTGAGAAATCTATCGATCTATATATCCACAATCTATCTATCTGTCTATCTATCTATATCTATCTATATCCAAGCAAAATATCTTTTAAACGGAAGGTAGTGCATCCCTAGGGGTTGGACCACGGGATGCCAAAAAAAGATTTTTTTTTAATGTCAAAACTTTGACGGCCTGTATCGCCCAAACGGCTGGAGTTAGATCCATGTTGATGGGTGTCTAGGAAAAAGTCTCGACTGTCTGCCGAAAGTGTCAAAACTTTACAGGCCCATATCTCCCAAATGGCTGATGCTAGACCCATGTTCATAGTAGTCTAAGAAAAGGGCTCGGCGAGGTCTAAATGACGGAAAAAAAAAATGAAAGTTCGTATAAAATTTCTTTATTATAAAGTTCGTCTATTTCGAAGTTAGGATCTTTAAATTTTGTGTTTAGACTGACAATTGAAAATTACTTTATACGTGTCTCAGCGTTTGTGATAAATCCAACCCCGAAGGGGAATTTGTGCCCTATACTAATTTAAGAATAACTCCCAGTCAATTAGTATAGGAAACCTATTGTTTTTATTGTGTTTTTTTTCAAAGAGGGTCACTGACCACTTACCGAGTCTTTAGTATGTATTTTTGGCTATATAATTAGAAGTGACCTAATGTATGTATCTCACAAATATTGCAAGTATTAGGAGTGTGTTTCGCAAGTACTTTCTAAATCCAATAAAAGGAATAGAAAATGAGTGTTTTGATGTCCATAAAAATTTAAGGGATGAGTTCATGTTCTTTCGTCTTGCGGATGCACTCTTCTCATGTAAGGTACATCCAACTAATATTATAAATGTGAAAGTTGGGATGGATATAAAGTTGTTAAAGTTGTATAAAGTTGGTATGTTTGTTACTCTTTCACGCCGTAACTGATGAACCGATTGAGTTGAAACTTTGCACAAATGTTGTTCTAAACCTGGAAAAAGTCAAAAGCTATTTTATATCTGATAAATTAGTTCCCATAGAATGGCAATGAGTTGTCAAGTTCCTATAGAAAAGTTATGTACTGTTACTCCTTCACGCGATACCTACTAAACCGATTAGGCTCAACTTTGCACAAATGTAGTTTTAGACCTGGAAAAGGACATAGTAGACCACTTTTTATCCCATTAATCAGTTCAGAGGCAATTGGGTGTCAAGTTCCTATAGAAAAGTGATACACATCTTCACACCGTACCTCCCGAACTGATAGGGCTGAAACTGCTTTAAATGTAGTTCTAGACCTGAAATAAGACACACGCTACTTTATATCAAATCAGTAACCAAAAAAAAATTTTCGTTTGGGAACGGCATGGCTTTCGGTCTCGCCAAAGACCTTTTAGAAGAGGATTAATTCAGAGAACAAAAAATGGTGTCTTTCGGAAACGCAGCCCAGCCTTCTTCCTCGCCAAAGACCTCCAATGATACTTAAGCAGATGATTAAAATTAATTAGAAAACAAAAGATAGTGTCGACTGGAAATGCGGCTCGGCTTTCAGCCTCACCAAACATGCTATACTAGGGGATTAAATCAGTTATCAAAGACAGCCGTTACACATTAGCAGAGGATTAATTCAGAGAACAACAAATAGTGTTGATCTGCAAAACGGCTCGGGCTTCGGCCTCGGCAAAGACGAAAACGTGTCTTGGTCTTCGGCTTCGCCAAAAAAACTTTACATAGGGATCAAAATAGAGATGAGGAGAACCAAAAACACTTTAAATACTCCAAATCAAAGTCAGGTCAACTACTAAAACTAAAAATATTTACAGTTTCGATACGACTATACAAAAACTTAATCAACGCGGGCGAAGCCGCGGGCAAAAGCTAGTTAATATATAAAATTTGAAATCCCATTGGATTCACGAAACAGAGCACATTTGCCCTAGAGATTGTGGAAGCCTGTTTTTTCTTCATTTCCTGGTAAGTTTTGTGTACTTTTGGTTTCATTCTCTGAAAATCCCTTTTGTCCCGTTTCCAATACGTTAATTTCCTTGCCCAGATTTCATAGGCATGTCTTGACGCTGTTGTTTTATTTCTTTACAGCGACCCTTCAGGTTATTTAAGGGTCTTTCCAATTTTTCTTCTATTTCTCCCATTTTCCGCGCGCCATCTTTCCATCTTGTATGGTTGCGCATATTGAGGCCGAAGGTATGGACCACGTCGCTGATGGGGTAAGCTTCCTGTGTTATACCAGAAGTTGGCGCCAGACAATCTTGGCTTGATTGACTACTCTGTGGAAGACTGCAAACACCTACGTCACGAAGACACCCTTATCAGGTTTTTATATCTGTAGCCTAGTATTTAATAGACTCTGAATCAATCATTTTCTTCCTTAATGTAAAGCTAGATAACAATTGCTCTTAACACCTTAAAGTTATATTTTCTCTCGACTAGAAGTTATTAATACTTCCGCGAAATTGTAGTTTCTGGGATCCTATAAACTAGTTTTAATATCCAAATTTGAATCCATATTATCGTAAACTAATTGCGTCGTTAAAGCTAAAGGAAAACAAAATCCTAAAACAAGATAGACTAGGCATAATTTTTGTGTTGATTTTATAAGTTCCTACGCACCCAATATTCTTCTGATATTCTTGTGTTTTATACCATTTTTTTTACTTCAGTTTTGTTATTTTTAGTGTATTCAAAAAACAAATTATATAGTGTCTTTATCCAGATTTATCTTTTTTTTTGGCTGTCACCAGGCTTGCCTGGTGGCAGTCCAAAGCCAGGCCGAATCGACCGACTTAACAAAATTACATTCGTGATTATAAAATAGCTAACTAATTTTAAAAAGTAATGCAACAACATACATACATTTAAAAAGTGTAGTTTTGGTGTCAGTAGACTAATAATCCATTTCATTTACCGCAAAAATTTTCAATGCACAGACACGACTTTTTACTACATTATTATTTGTTATTTGCTTTCTATATTCGTCATTTCCGTCTTCTCTTTCCCTCCATGACATTACAGTTATAAAGTTGTCTCAAAACCTACGTGTTTTTTTTTTATAAAACACATATTGCATTTTATAATAAGCGTTTTTCTCGTTTTTTTTTTTCTTAGTTCTTAGCTTTACTCAAGATGTCGGTGTCTGTCTCACCATAGATAAAATATGGTTAGTAGCAATCGATATCAATATAGTTTTTAGTTTGTTTGGAATCTGTGCAAATTTTGCCTTCTATTCTGTTGCTAAAGTATACGACAGCGCCATCTAGGAATCTTAGTAAACACTAAATTTGACACAAGGAAAAACGCTCATTGAGATAACGATTCAGAACCGTCAGCGCACGAATCCTTTTTGCACTTGACTGGCATTTTTTAACTAAAAAGTTTATCGTGCGTGGACTAGATCGGTTTTGTGTAAATTGGCATAACTTTATTCAAAGTTGGCAACGTTCTCACTGGTTAAAACTGTTTGACAGCGATACCTCACAAAGACAACGCCATCGTGTGAGGCTTTTGAACTTAGGCCCACTTGCAGCATGATTGAGAAAAACTCCTTAACCCTCAGGTTAACTAACCCAAGGGAAGAGTTAACTAACCCGACCTCAGAACATTTAAATATAATGTTCTGTGACCCCGACATTTCAGTTATTACACTCTGATAATATCGAATCGTGTTAGTAATCCCGAGCTAAGCGATTGTTTGACATTTATTTAGAATGTTACCATAAAGTAATTAGTTGCAACCAATGAGGTATAGCTAATGTCATTGGAAATAACACAATTTAAGTCAAACTGGTAACATTACTTCGCTAACCCGAGTTTAACTCAAGGTGAGCGTCGGGTTAAATTTTGATGACTTTCTTTTAGTTTAACCCGAGATTTCGATTGGTGCTTTTCTTAATTCTCTATTTTTTTATTTAATCCGAGTTAAAGTCGAGTTAAGAACATGCTGCAAGTGGGCCTTATTTTGCAAGAGAGTTTTTTCTTAACGCTCTATTTTTTGACTCAACCCGAGTTAAAGTCGAGTTAGGAACATACTGCAAAAGGGCCAGAGCAAATAACTTTTTTTTAAAGAAAGTCTCTCATTAGTAGTTTTCGTACAATACAACATGGAGTCCTAACCCTTTCTCGACCTTCCTCGATACATCCTTGAAACCTGATTTCAAGTGAGACCTTTACAAGAACTCTTCAGACCAATTACTGAGCTCTGCCAACCGTGAGTGTTTTGTACCTGTATAAGAGTTTGGTGCAACAAGGGTGCAAATTTACTTTCCTTTTTCAATCTAATCTTTAACAAGATGGTAATAGAGATTGATTTTGAATCAATTATGATGTTTCAAAAGGTGAAATCGTCTGTCTGACGTTGAATGTTGGATAATTGTTAATACCTGCTTTGATCTCCTATCGCAATCAGCTGCATGATTTAAATAACGTTTTGTTTGTTGAATACGTAAAATAAAATTTTCAGTTTTTAGGGTTCCGTAGTACCTAAAAGGTACAAAAGGAGCCTTTATGCTACCAGGCACTGTCTGAAAATCAGCGCTGAGGGCTCACACCTTCAGCACATTGCTGAGTTAGTTGCCTTTTACAGCAACAGACGCACCGTGACTGTAATACTGATAATTTGTAATTATGTATTTGTAATTGTAAGTAAGTGTAAACTGTATTTGTAATTGTGGCTGTTGCAGTAATACATGTATTTCTTTCTTTCTTTTAAAATATATAAAAAAGGCTGTAAATAATGCTGATTCTGAAGGCTTTCATTTTAGTTTTAGTGCTGTCAAAACTAAATTTTCTTCTTTAGAAAATAGTTCATAAGTGTTAAGAGTAGAAGCTAAATTACTTTGCAATAATTAAAGTTTTCACAGCACTGAAATTAAAATGAAAGCCTTCAGAATCGGCAATAATGTCAACATCAATTTATTTATTTTTAGTGACAGTGAGTTAGTGGTATATTTATGGGCTATACCGAAATACTATATTTCGTGACGAGTATAAAATGGCGGACTTTCTTACCCGAGGATCGAGGTAAGAAAACCCATTTTTACTCGTTGCGAATGATACTTTTTCTACTACCTGATTTATGTATTTAAATATTTAATTTTTCCTTTCAAATTTAATGTATTTTATGACTTTGCAAAGCGCGGCGCGGTTTTTACCTTTTTTTTTCAGGCTTCGGCCGGCGGCTTTTATTTGTGACCAGTATCATTCTGCGAAAAAAGAGTGTCAGACGCGATATAATCGATTATGTCGTGAATCGGAACGCAGGGAATTTCGATTGTAAAGACAAACTAAGGACGTCAAAAAGAACCTAATTTAGCATGAAATGAAGACAAACGTCAAAAAGAACCTAATTTTGCAATAAATGACATTTCAATACGATATTTCAAACTGACCTGTTATTCATTCTGCAACGGGGCCCGGAAAGTTCGATTTTCAAAACTAATTTCGAGTATTAAATGGAACTTATTCATAAAAGTAGTAGAAAAAGTTGTTTTATTCCAATTTAGCATCAAGGTCCACGTTGTGTTACGGTACAAACTAATTATGGAGTTTGCACCCTCATTTACAAAAGCAAACGAACGGGTCACGGTAACAAAATAAACATTATGATCCACTCCGCGTATTCGGTAATTGCAACCTCTTCGACTCAGTGGCGTATTTTAAGGGGCTGCACTATGCTAAAATCCAGTCCTGCTCTAACGCGTTTGTTTTTTTAATTCTCTATCCTGCTCTTTTCAGATGCCACGCACGCAAAACTTTAGTTATTTTGAAATTGTGGCTCCATTAGGACATTAACCACAATTTCATTATGTAATAACTTTTTCTAGTTAGTTTCTGCGTGTGTTGGTTTCCTTTCAATCGGTTATGAAACATGGAAACTGAATCGCTTTTTTCGTGTAATTCATGCTTTTTTAAAAGTAATATAATTAACAGAAGATTGAAAGTATGTTTATTTATAAAGTATAATTAATAATTGCCTTGAGTCATAAAACACGCCATATTTTTTTCAATTTTTAACCGTCTACATTGACGGAATTGAATCCAATACAAAACTGATGTTTAGCATTGTGGAGCCCCTTAAGATTTAGCGCCCTTGGCCTGTAAGGTTTGCCGCCCATAAATAAGAGAGAAAAAAGCAATATTATTACAATAATAAAATAAAATAGAATCCAGCAAAGTGTTGATGTTGGCTGAGAATGATAATATTGAGTGAAAAAACTAAAAAGGAAAACTACAAAGAAATAAAACACTATTTATTCAATATTTGCATTTTTTCCGATGGTTTTTATTTTGTTGACAGTATAATTCAAAGACAATATAAATTAAAAGATAGGTAACGTTTGATTACGAAAGATGCCCAAAGCTGGGGGCGAGTTGTGGCTTGCGCCGCGCCGCGCCGCCGCGCCGCCCGCCCCTCGCAGCCTGCCGCCCCGGGCCATGGCCCTTTTGGCCCTAGGGTAAATACGCTACTGCTTCGACTCCTAGTCGGTACAACTGATGAGCCTAAAGATGGCTAATGTAGCCGCGGATCTTCCTATATTAAGGCGATATACGAAAAATATACGGGTGTTTCTTTTCTGTGTATTTCATGAAATACACAGAAAATTATAATCAGTTTCTGGTGTATGCATTTTGACTATTATAATCTAGGGATTTGAAATTGGAAAACATGTTTGGATAAATTTTCCTCGATAGAAATAATTGTTGAAATGAGGTCTTCAAACACACTTTTTATCCTCTTTTGACGAATAGGAACCATACACAGAACTCAAACATATTTTATTAGGTGTGTTTCAACAATATCTAGAGATTTGATATTTGAAATTTTGCTAGCTACTTTAGTTTTTTTAATAAAAATATAAAACCAACTGTTTTCCCTTTTGCCCTGAATCCGCCCCTCGCGCACTGCACGATTTTTCGCTTGGAGTGACAGTGACAAAATAAAATTCGCATAGCATCTTAAGCCCCGGGTGCGTCGGCTGGCCGCTATTGTATACACAAATAACACACAATATTACATACACTTTAAAAATCAAGAAATATTTCATCAGTTGAAACAATAATAATGAGTAATAATAAGTAGAAATAAGTCATCATTATCATTATTATTATTTCAACTGATGCCGGGCCCAGTTGGGCCCGAAATATATCTTGATTTTAAAGTGTATTTAATATTGTGTGTTATTTGTGTATAATTATAACAATTGATCAAAAAATTACTAAAATTATAATAATCACTAATTTTATAATAAAAAAATAAATTGCAGTCGATATCATGGCGCGGGTCTATCTTGCAGAATAAAAGATCCACCACTTGGACGAATATCCACTAGCCTGGTTCGTCCATAGGCCTTTCCAAGATTTTGCCACACTCAGAAGTGATACGTAATACCCTAATACCTATACGGTGCCGAAACCCTCGCAATAGTGATGCCGCTGCCCGTCACCAGTCATTAGGGATATATGTCCTAGGTAAATTGTAAATTTGTAAATTGTTATGAGGCTGTGACATACGGACGGACGGACGGACGGACGGACGGACAACGGAGTCTCACCATAAAGGTTCCTTTTGTACCTTTTAGGTACGGAACCCTAAAAATTGACAACTGATACGACGCAGCCGACGCTTAGCCTTAGAGCTCAGCGTACGAGCCGCACCCGCAGCTTGCCAGTGCCCGTTTGACAACGACGGTGAACGCCGCGCGCGTCCTAAGAACGACACTCGCCCTGATAATGCAGAAATTGTATCGGTGAAACGGTTGGCATATAGTCAACAACAATCACACGTGCGTTTCAAAGCTGCATGTAATAGTAACTATTATTTATAATAATTTAACTGATAAACAGATAAAGATCACATGATAAAAATAAGTTAATTTACCTTTAGGTTATTTAATAGTTTATGTTTATTTGATCACTTATGTGGTCTAGAATACTTCTCGAACCTCAATCCGGAGGTCGCGGGTTCGAATCCCGTAGTAGCACATTAATGTTTGGTCTGCGAGCTTTCCGAAGTACGGCGGTAGGGCTCAACAGCATCACGATGGCACTTAATAATCGTCCATGAAACGTGGGTGGTCAGTATGATCGCTAGAATATATTATTGTGGTTTTGGTAATTATTGCTATTTATTTACAACGTATAAACCTTATAAACAAACATGATTTAAGGGAATCATTGAGTTAGCGGCCGCGGCCGCGATAGGTACAGATTACTACAGATCGTTCACAGTTATTTAACCTCTTGGCTGATCGAAAATGTTTCTTAAGTATTGGACATAGAACAGCTGTCAGAGGTAAAATAACTGTGAACAGTCTGTATTTGAAAAAAACTATGGCCGTCTTATTCTCGCTGCGCGGCGCACTTGCAAGCGAGTCGCCCCGTGCGCTTCCCGCAACCTTATTCTGTGAAGCGTCCGTATTCTGGTAATGTAAAGAGGTGCGATTGTGTAAGGTTGGTCATGGATGATAAATCTATACCATTGTCATGGATCGTGTAGGGAAAATTCGAATTGTGTAAAACTGTCCATAAAATGAAGACCGAAAAGTGACCGAAGGTTCAAAAATGACCGATGGTTTAAAAAATGCGAAATGAAATTGCGTTTTATTGTGTAGTACCTACGTAAAATGAAATTTGTTCATTTATTTACTTTAAAATTATGTCAAACACAAAAATAATAGATCTTTTTGATTACATTTTTTATATCCAGAAAAAAAATAATTTTTATAATTTAATTTAAAACATAGAATTCAATCGAAAATTATCTCCATGCAACTTGTATAAAACCAAACGCAACAATTGAAGGAAAACCGAGTTTCAGCTGCTCAACCCCAGGTGGTGGCATAAGTTTACTACTACTCAACAGTAGATGGAGTTAAAGAGCTTGACACGGGATCACTTTTTTTACTAGATGTGATGTCAGAAAGAGACAGCGCTATATCTTATCGTATTATTTGTCTTCGTCCGAGTTTTGTAGTTATAATAACGCGTCATAGTTTCGAATCAATTCAAGTGTCGTGTCAACTGCAACTGTCGGTCGATGTTTTATTTTATAGTATGTTTATTTATTATATTAGTATGACGAGATAGCAACCGAACCAAAATACAAAAACCGGCCAAGTGGGAGTCGGACTCGCGCACGAAGGGTTCCGTACCATTATATATAAAAACGGCAAAAAAACATGTCTGTTGTATGGGATGGGATGTTGTATCGTATGGGATATGTTGTAAAATAACGCTACAAATCGTAAAGCATCTATGAATATCATAGACAATTCGAATTGACCGTTTGACAAGTGAAATGATAAGTTTTAAGCTATCAAATGAATACGATTTCATGACTATTTTCTGACACAATCGCACCTCTGATTTTCATGTTTAGTTTATGAGTTTAGCGAAAAAATCACAAATAAGAGTAAAATAACACATGTTATATACGTAAATAAATCCAAAATTTGGGTTGATTGGTTGTTTAGTAAGACTAATTGAACGGGCAAAGTTAGGCAGATATTTAAATTTATTTGTAGCGTATTTGGATATTTATTTGTAGCTCTTCTGGAAGGATGGGTTTTTTGTGCAAAACGTCCTGACAAAATCAATATGTTGTCCTGCTGGCAGTACGTATTTTGTATGAAAAATTGACTTGTCCTTCTGGCAGTACAATGATCTTGACCCTGAACTGCACAACGTTACCTTGTCCACTCAGTATGACATTTATGTTTTCTTTGTCAGGATGGTCGTTACTGACACTCAATTTTCTTTGAAAGCTAAAAAACAAACAAATTATCCTAAATAATCATTAAAGCGTCAAACATTTCAATAGTTCTGTTACCAAGCATTGATTTATATTTTACTGAATGAAGATTCAGCAGCTAGGTACTTGGGTACTCCCTCATTATCCCTTCTTGATTTGAATTATCTTGTCCTCTCAGTAGGACATATATATTTTCTTTGTCCGGATGGTCATTCATTACTGACACCCAAATTTCTATGAAAGCTATAATATTTTAATAATATACATATAAAATATTAATATAAAACCTAATAATTTGTATTTCTTTTACCTCGAATTCATATACTATTTTATCATTGACGTAAAGATTATATTTTATGCTATGTGCCTACTTGAGACCGAGGAGTCGTCGACCTTTATTTTGGTAAACTCGCTTGGCTTTACCAGAACCGTAGTACTGTATTATTCTTTTATTACCCATTATTTACCATTTATTATTGTCTTCTACAATGTTAATTTATTTAATAAATGATACAGCAAACTAACCTAACCTATACATTACTCTTACACTTATTGCACAAAAACAAAACAAAAGGGACTATTTATATTATTATACACAACACACCACTAGTTCACAATATTACACAAAATCGGAATCGTCAAATGCACTATACTACCACGAAAACACCTGATATTAGCCAAAATTTTCTTTTCACTTTGTATTGTTTTTCATTGCCAGAAATAAAGACATTTTATTTTTTTATTTTTGCGTGACGGCGGCGTGTTGTTGGACTCTAAGCGCCTGATTAATTTTAAAAGCAATAATCAAAATCGTTAGATCTTGTTTTGGTATTTTTTTTTTGCAGGCGCTTTTAAATATTTTCAAGCTTTTTCCTTCTAAAACAAATTGAATAAAAAAGAATCTCATAGCTTCACTTCTTTGAACCATACCTGAATATGTGATGTCTTCTGCATTTTAGCCCGTATTTGGTGAGAAACTGATGATAAACAGTTTCTTATTTTTATGACTTTGTAGTAACGCGTGAAGCTTACTATATCTTAAAATGATAAATTATGTAAAAACTAATGCCAAAGGGTCTTAGAATAAGGATCAACGTATGTTTATGCAGAGCTACAATTTCCTAAAGTGACAGGATGCAGCGTCTTCGAAATTATAAAATATCGAATTTCACATTCTGTCCGGGATAATCGCCTTAAGTAACACCACTCAAAGGTGGGTCCAAGGTTTGATTGGAGCGGGGGAGGGGGGGGGGCATTCTGACAATCCCTGCGGTCCGAAATAGAATTAAAATGGATCATAAGCCATTCATTCATACTTTCGTAATCGATTTTAGCGAAATAATTCTATTACGGAACGCAGGGAAGATATATCACAAAGTAAAAAAAGAAAGTTTTGGAAAACTTATCTGGACCTTATACAAAAAGTCGAGTCAAATGTATGGAATCCTTAGTGTTTTGGAGGGGGCCATGGTCTCCCTTGTACCCACCAAATACTCCACTCCCAAGTCACTATATAATTCAGCAGCCGGAAGCGACTGATGAAGATTAAGATTGACTGGTAGGGATCGGCTTATCTCGCTTCATCCCAAGGAGGGTACCTTCGTCACGATACATTGTGACTCATGTAACTGCTGGAAATTAGTGCTTATACTCGTAGTTATAAATTTATGTAGTATTTTTATAAATATGCATTTTTTAAAATTTTTTACACTATTATTAGTTTATTTATTTCAGATTTACATATTTACTTAATATTTTTCTTATCATTTGTATGTTTTTTACACTTTACGCTTTTTACTTTAAGTTTGATATTGTTATATTTAGATGATGTTATGTTTAGATTATTATGTTATAGTTATTAGTTTTAATTTTAGTAGGATCCAGCAGAATACCAGCGCTGTAGCTTCAGCTGTGGCATTAAGCTGAGCTGGACTCTTTTTTCATAACCACAGAATATGGCTATTTCGTTTGTAATTTGTTTTCTTTTTTTGTTTTGTTTTCTGTGGTATTTCAAATATAGCTGTTTTCTTTCTTCTTTCTTGAATTTGGGACTATTTTATGTAGGGAAATTCATACTGTAGACTCGGTAAGTGCTCAATATCAAGGTAAGATTTTTGCGAAATTCTTAAATTCATTTTTGCGTGTTCAATTACTATGGGAGGTCATAATGTTATTTTGCGAAATTAGCAAAAGGTGTTATCGATCTGTGTTACTGATCACTTACCAAGGCTCCAGTATTTGGCTGTATAAATAAATGTTACCTTAGATACTTACGTATAGCACATTCTACAACAGTGACAGTAGGTCTTATAAAGATTATAATTATAAGTACTAACTAAGTGTTTGTAAGTAGATTGATTAGTAATACTATTATTAATAGCTTATTAATACTATAAGTAAAGTAAACAATGTATGTCCTCTCCTCATTGTTATTGTTTTTGCTGAGCTCTTACTGGGTATCACGTGATCTCAAAAAAAACCTGTCATCTTTATTATATATGTGATAACGCAAATAAATAATTTGAAATCGAAAAAAAATACTGCTTACTTAGAGGATACATTGTAAGGTAACTGCTAACTTAGAGGATACATTGTAAGGTAACTGCTAACTTAGAGGATACATTGTAAGGTAACTGCTAACTTAGAGGATACATTGTAAGGTAACTGCTAACTTAGAGGATACATTGTAAGGTAACGCTAACTTAGAGGATATATTGTAATGTAACTGCTAACTTAGAGGATACATGGTAAGGTAACTGCTAACGTTTACTGAAATCACGTATTTAAAATAACTGTAAATAATGATAAAAATTAAAAAATATATATTTCTCATAAACAGTTTTACACTTGAAGCAGCATTCAGTGGCTCCCAGACTAGACCATGGAGAGTATGTACCATGAGTGCCGATTTATGTGAGACATATGAAAAAAGGCAGACACAGCCAAATTCATACTGGAGACTCAATAAGTGGTAAGGAATTATTTTTCTTTTGAAAAGGTCATTGAACCTTGTTGCTGATCACTTACCGAGCCTCCAGTATGAATTTGGCTGTATCAATAAAAGTCACCTTTATAGGTGGGTTTAAATAATATTCTCATTTCTGTGAAGAAACTGTCTTGTCTGTAAATAAAGCTTGAAATGAAGTAACGTTGTGTGTATTCAATTACTTGACAACAATTTCCACGAAGCGCAATATTTTTAAGTCAAAAGCATTTTCGCCTTCCCGAAATAATTTATAACAGCTCTTGAATCTTTTTCCTAAAATTACTCATGTTTAGAGGTTTTTTTATCAGCTTGAGAATATTTTCTTTGCTTTAATTTCTTTGTCAAGCACCTGTAGAGTGTTGATTTAAAACATAAATGCTTATAAATAAATAAAAGCGAAATAATGAAAATAAGATCTCCTTGAAGGAGCCAATCATAAAATGTTGCCAATAACAAGAGAAGCTTTTATAATAAAACCGTCTACCCTATTTTAGGTGGATGGGACGGTCTCGTTCCCAATGAGCGGTTTTCCTTATGTCAAATTTAGTGTTAAATAAGCTTCCTAGATGGCACTGTCGCATTCTTTAGCAACAAATTCAAAGGAATAATTTGCACCGATTCCAAACAAACGAAAAACCACTTTGACATTGATGGCTACGAAACATATTTTATCTATGGTGAGACAGACACCGACATCTGGAGGAAATCTAAGAACTAAGAAAAAAAAATAACGAGAAAAGCGCTCATTGCACAACTTATGATTGTTTATATTATTAAAAATATATATGTAAGTAATTTAGGTAAGTAACCGTCATCATTCAGGCCACATCCACCCACATCCTCCACGCCATTTTTGTCGGTCTCTCGCCAGCCTCATACTTTGCCTACGTGTTGCCCACCAACAGCCCTGATGATATCGTCTCGCCATCGAGCCACATCGGTCTACCCACTAACGGCTTTCCTGGCCTTGGCTGCCACTCCGTAACTGCTGGGTCTTGCCGTCTACCTAGATGTCCCGTGGACAGAACTGGATGAAGCATCCTTAAAGGGTCGGCCTTAGGATGAACATGTCCAAGACGAAGATTATGACTAGTAATTCTACCAGCCTTCCCCATCTCTATCATAGAGGTGGTAGACGAGTACATCTACCTTGGGCATTATATGTCCTTTGGCGGTGAATCTCAGATAAAGTAGATCGCAAGACGAATTCAGCTAGGATGGGTTGCCTTTAGAAAACTGGAAGATATCTTTAGAGCAAAAATCCAGCTATGTATCAACACCAAGACATTCAACCAGTGTGTCCTGCCTATCCTTACTTATGGTGCCGAAACATGGACGCTAACCAAAGCTTACATCCACAAAATAAAAGTGGCGCAGAAGGCTATGGAGTGAACCATGCCAGGCATCTCTCTTGTGGATCGTGTACCGAACGTCGAGATTCGGCAACGAACTATAGTCGACGATGTCGGTAAACGAGTGGAGATGGGTGCGGGAGTAATAAATCACATTTATTTATTACTTTTTATTTAAAATACGAAAATCAATCATAACAACTATATGCACGGTCTCTGTTGCATCTCTAGGACTACAAGTGCGAAATAAATCAAACAAGCGAAACCATTATGCAGAAATTAATATAAAGGCGTCAGTGTCAATACTCGGAACCAGCACAGGCATTGATGTCATGAAAATAAATGTTAAAAAAACCGGCTAAGTGCGTGTCGAACTACGCGCAGTATAGGGTTCCGTAGTTGCCCGTCACAATATGCGGACTTAGAAGGTTCATTAACTTATATTTGCTACCTGTTTTACACAACTAACAACAGCTTCATCTATTTTCAAAGGAATTTGTACGAAATTTTCATTTTAAATTGGTTGACTATTACTCGTTAACTTGTAAAGCCTACTTAGCTGTGATAGTTGTCTTTTTATATTCGTTATATAAAAAGCTGTCGTGAATTTTTTCACATATCCAAAACAACCGTTTAGCTGGCAGGAGGGGAGGGGCACTTGGTTCTTACTAATTAGCACTTTAAAGCTTAATATTTCGCAAACGAATCTCTAAATCGAAAAATGGTTTTGACACAGCCACAATATTTTTGAACGACTATCCAACGATACCACGTACGATGGGATAGACGAGAAAAACAATCATCTCCACTTTACATGTCGGGAAGGTACACTAAAATTTGTTTTTTTCTATATTTTATTTTACCACTTTGTCGACGTGAATAATATATTCATGCTAAATTACAGCTTTCTTCTACTAAGGGTCTCTGAGCTAAGCTGCGGACAGACAGACAGACGGATATGGCTACTGAATTAAAAGAAACCATGTCTATGTTGTAAAATGTGACGCCGACTAATATTTGTCACAAATTTCCGAGGCCATTTGCTGTCTCCCTTTGCTGTGACAGTTCTATTTACTGAACCCTAAAAAACCGAGTGTAAAGCCTTGTTCACCTTGTCTTTGTACTGTCAGTAGTTAAAGACACGCGTCTACTGACGACTCGACGTGGTCTCATCAGTTATTCATCCTGAATGCATCAGTAAAGTATACATAGCGTCCTCTGATAAAACTTTTATGCCATTGTAATAAGTCTGAAAATGCCTTGATGTGTGGGACAACTTATTGTTTGTGTTCTCACATTTCGCTCTCAAAGTTTTGTCTAAACTCTTAAGGTTGGTTGTCACGAGAAATGTTCTTTTACTTTTTTGGAATTTGTTGCTTTTGTTTTGTATAAGGTTGCTATGGAAGAAATAAATGTCAAAATTTTGGTGGTTTTTCCATTGGAAGGAGATACAAACTAACACTATATCATTGTGATATAGAAACACAGAGTAGTTGTATCTCGTTTCAGGGTTCTTTACGTGCAGATTTATACCTCAATTCCATGTTAAGGGTCTTTTCATACAGCTTTCAAATATTATAATTAATATAATTAATAATAAATAAAATAAATGGTTTACCTAAATATCTTGTACGAAACGTCGCTATTTCCAAACAGTTAAATTAAGCAACTTCACACATTACTCGTTAGGAAACCAGTTTGCTTCCCGATCGAATCCCGGTTCAGAGCTCCTCACATCCAGATTTACTTTTCTTTCTGCGTTTCTATACTGCAATGATGTAATGTTAATTTATATCTCCTTGCGATGGATAAATCGCCAAGTGTTCAAACATGGAAATTTATTTCTGTAATAGTTTTGATAAGAGTAATGTGTATTCTTCACTACCTGATGCTGTAACTGGTGACGGTAGGGCATAATGGTCTTTGATTAGCTTTGAATACACTAGCGTCCTCTAGGCGCTAAGTGGCTCACTGTAAAGTGGCTATCTATAAATATCATTGCAGTATGGTAAAGCACATCGGTAAATTCACGTGTTGTGTTGAGACCTGGATAGCTCAGTGGTTAGAGCAATCGCCCGGTAAGCGAGACGTCCCGGGTTCGAATCCCGGTTCAGAGCTCCTCACATCCAGATTTACTTTTCTTTCTGCGTTTCTATACTGCAATGATATAATATTAATTTATATCTCCTTGCGATGGATAAATCGCCAAGTGTTCAAACATAGAAATTTATTTCTGTCATAGTTTGCTTCAAACTAGAGATGTACCGACTAGTCACGGACTAGTCGGGAAAGCCGACTTTGCGGCCATATTTGTAGTCGGCGATTAGTCGGTGATTAGTCGGGAAAAGCGTCGACTAGTCGGTCTATTACTTTGCATATATAGGGTGATTGACATGAAATCGTAATCTTTATTGTTATTAATTTTTATTTTCGTTAGAATCAGCCTTACAGTTTGTAAAATAATCTAGGAATAGGAGCACTTTCTTTGGTAAATAATTGGATTTAAATCAAGAAGACTGTAAATTTAATTATAGTAATAGACTAATATATTTTTGTATATCTTTTTGGTTGCAAATAAACATATTTTTATTTTATTTATTTTATTTTTATTGAATTAAAAAAATAATCTAAACGCGACTTTCTACAACACTGGGTTAAGAACTTATTACGTCTCATCAGTTTTTATATACTCGAGTTCTTTTTATATACCAGAATAATAATTGTATACACCACCGAAAGCATGGATCGGCTAAGCCGACTTGTCGGCCTTTTTTCAACCGACTAGTCGGCCAATCAGCTAGTCGGCCAAAGTCATAGTCGGCACATCTCTACTAAACCAAAATATTAGGCCTATAAAATTGCTGTTTCTATGGAGAGTTTGAAGGAAACTCAATTTTCAGTAGTAACATTATAGCATTTTTTTTAGGGATGAAAAAACAAAATTTTATCTTTTCTTTTGTATACAGGGTGCTTGGTAATTAGACCTATTCCTTGAAAGGGGTTATACTAGAGATCATTTCCAACGAATTAAGTCCTATCAACTAGATTTCGAAAATGAATGGTCTCCGAGTTACGAAGGTTTTTATATTATTTTTCAAACTTTTAGACTAATAACCAAAAACAAATAATTTAAAAATAACTATTCCTCTCTCAGCACTTATTTATTATATTTCTGATCAATGATAGATGAATGATCATTTATAAAAAAATACATGCCCTGAATTCTCATAATCTCAGAATTAAAAGGTCTTAAGTGGAAAGAAAACCTTTTTTGTTTTGTAATTTTTGAAATATAGACGTGTTTTACTTGAAAAAAAATTATCATTTTCGACCCCTAGCTGATAGGCATTTTTGTTGGAAATGATCCCTAGTATAACCCATTTAAAGGAATAGGTCGATTTACCAAGCATCCTGTATAAATGAAACAATATTAAGCTAACAGGGACATTAATAAAATTTTTGTAAAGTGTGTGCTGTAAAAAATTATTACGAATCTTATCATGGAAACGGATGGCATTCAGGACGAACTGTTTTTGAAAATTGAATTTTAGTTATCAAACTGACAATAAAAACAAAACTTAAAACGTAGATGTAAAACCGTCAAATCGACTTTCAAACAAAAAGCAAACAATGGAAATAGCTATTGAATTACAGAAATTATGAATTTATGAATCTGTAAGAAAACTTCGGCAATCTCATCTCTAATATTATACTCCTGATGCGATAGGGTGTCATTACGAAACGCACAACTTATGATTTTTCTTATTTTTTAACCACCCATCCCCCATAACACTATTTTTGCTGGCTATTCGCTCCGAACCCTAAATTCTTATCTGATATTCTGATAAATGATCACATTAGCTCGGTCTGCTTCACTATAACTAGCCTCATCACTCAGTATTCCCAAGCCAGCAAGAGTTAGAACAAAAGAGAAACCTACTACTTAAATTTGGAACCTATCGTTATTCAAACAAACATTATTTTTCAGTGACAATAAATCAAACATTGAAACGTTGATATGCTATGCAAAAAGAGGTTTATCGCACGTTAATACGGTGTATAATTGGAAAACAAGTTTAGTATCAACGAACTATAATTCTATTTTTATTTGGATCACAGTGAATACCAGATTTTCACATAAGCTGATATAGGATTTATCATTGATATGTGTAGTTTAATTTTTGTAAATACATATGCCCATACAATAATAAGAGGGTAAGATTAGATACAATTCACTTAGATTAAATTATACTAAGATGTGTTAATTCGAAAACCATTTCGATATTTAGGTTTATAAGCCGTATTTTGGAACTTGTGGTCTAAAAAACCTCATGATGATGAATATTTTTACGAAATAGCTGCAACGTGTGACGTCACTTGAGAAATGGCTGTTTAGAAATGTGTCCTTTGCTATCAAGATAAATTTACAATAATTTCGTTCCGACTAACTTGACAGATGAGTAGACAGACAGAAACAGACCACTTTTTTATAAGCAATCAAACATCACAATGAGTATAATGTCTAACATTCTCAAGTGACGTCATATCAGACAATTCTTTAAAAAATAATAAAAAATAATGGTTAAAAGTCATTACAAAGTCATAAAAGCAGTATTTTTAGCTCAAATTCAGAAACATATAATTATAAAAAACATATCGTCGTTGAAGAACAGGTGTACCAAATCTGGACAGTGACGTGCATTTCATAGTTTACACTTCGGAACACCTCTGACATCCCCTCGGGTTTCATGTCGTGACGTAATGTGATAATGAACATCTACGCACAATAGTATCAGGTCAAAAGCTTGGGTGGATATTTGAATGTAGACCTTCTCGTTGGTCATTAAGTAATCAGTTCATAAATTAAGTCTCTTGTTACATTATGCATGACATTATTAACATGAAATCAAAATAAATTAACACGAGATAAAATTAACGAATTCTTTTTAACTAATGACCAAAATGAATTCGTTCTGTGAATTTCATTATGAAATGAAATTGATTCGTCTAATAATGAAATATATTTATTATGAGATGAGATGAGATATTTATTCACCATATAACAAAGCACGTTATAAAAGGTTTGTCAATTATTATTACTATAAATATCACAATAAATGCAAAATATGTACAATGTACATACACATTCGGTATGCATATGAAATCCATTATTAAAAATGTGTGGCTAAAATTAAAATTAAAAATGTCATACTTAATTAAAAATACATTTAAATGTCTAATTAGGAAATGAACATGGCTTTATGTTTAAATTCTTGAATTCATTAATAGAGTAGAATGCATTATTCTGCAAGAAAAGTTTTACCTTGGTTTTAAATTCCAAGAGTATGTAATGTGGATATATCAGATGCACTTATTACAGGTCCTCTAAAATGGCCGCTTTGGTTGAATCAAATTATGATTCCGTTCTAATGTCGTCTCTCTTGCACCCGTGAAAAAGTTCTGACTCTATCCTACTTTCAAATTATTTTATGATTAACCCAAGTCGGCCTCTTTAGATCCCCCGGTCGGTTTTGATGTAATATAATGAAATAATCTATAACTTGTAATGGTCGGCACTTCGTAAAACATCGAAATTATTTTGTTTAATATTTTATGCACGTCATTTCTAGACATGGTTGTAGTATAAAATAATTTTCTTTGTTAGTTAGGATTTGTAAAAGGCCCTAGAAAATGCTTTACAGCGAAACCGGTCGGGCATAATAAAGTTTACTGTACAGGATGGTCCAAAAGGTGACGTCAAAAAATTTTTTTTTAGCAGTTTAGAAGTTATGATTTTTTAAATGTATATTTGCGAATTTTCTACCGGAGAAACTTGTTTATTAGTAAGATTTATGGTATTTTTTTTTTACATAGTCGTATTGAGTTATTCTTCAATTCAAGAGGAATCTAAAAAAAATTTTTTGACTTCACCTTTTGGACCAGCCTGTATATGTGGAGTGTTTTTTTTTAAACAATGTTTTGTAAATTCCACCAAGTGCCAACAATCACTAGCATCTACTATATCGAAATTATCTTCAAAAAAATAACATGTAGGTAAAGATCGTTTCACTATCTAATATTTATTTTTTCAAGCTTCCAATCGCTTTCGGCTATCACATCAAAGGAATAAATAAGAAAAAACCTATTTTATCTGAAAATATTGCAGAAAACTTATAATTTCTAGAAGGCTTCGTTGGTTATTTACTACCATGGGTAACTCAAAAGGGCTTAAGCTTGTTGTTCTGTTCTATTTTATTGTATGTACGGTGACTTTGATTGATATAGGTATCGATTCGAATGTGCACAAAAACGACTTAACTTAACTAAAATTAAGTTAAGATGTGTCAAATTACTTTTGCTATTCGGTAAAACACAACCTAACCTATTTTGACAGGAGCAAACTAATTTTAAGTTAGTTTGAATCATGGATGTATACGTAAACTGGATTGAGCACTGAAGGATGTTACGCGTAGAAAAATAGACTCTATTTCATACAGTTAAAAGTTATTTTATTATGACACAACCAACTAGAGAAAACGTGCCGAGCGGGACAACACACAGTCGATGCCTGTGTCCTACTCGCACAGTTGCCATCACAAAAAAAACAAATTGCGATGGTAGGCTTGAGTTTTTCACGATTTAGTTTTTCAACGACTTTATAGTATTTAGCTTTTAGTAAATACTTTTTTTTTAACCGACTTGAAAAAAAGAGGAGGATCTCAATTCAACTGTATTTTTTTTGGGTATGTTATTCCTTATCTCCGTCAATTCTGAACTGAATTGAATGATTCTTTTTTTGTTTGGAAAAATTTCCTTTGAGGTAGGTCCCATTTTAAGATTGACCATGATCTGATGAAAGTTTTCAGAGATAGGCAGTGGAACGCCTCAGAAAGTAACAGCGTACCACTTGATATTAAGGAAATCGCTTTGTACTACGATGTTGATCGCAGAGTATTACTTGGAAATTGTCAATCTTCCACCTGACCTTCGATCCTGGTCTTATTAAGTCATTACCATAGAACTCTTTAACGAATGAGAGCACTTACCTCGAGATTGCGGCAATCACTTTGGTAGGGTGCTGATTGTCGGGCATTTCTTGGAAATTATCAGAATACCCACCTGACCTTCCATCCTGGCTTCACCACCATAGAACTCCTTAACGGACGACAGCATACCACTCAAGATTAAGGCAATCGCTTTGTATTAGGATAGTGATTGCCGAGTACTACTTGTAAATTGTAATTTCTCCACCTGAACTTTGATCTTGGCCTCATTACCATAGAACTCCTCAACGGGTGACAGCACATAACTTGAGATTACGGCAATCAGTTTGTATTAGGGTGCTGATTACAGGGTATTTATTAAATATAACCAATTATTACTTGTCCTTCGTTTTATATCAACAGCGCGTTTACAAGAACTATCCACATTACACAATTTGACCCGTCAACACTAAAAATGTAAAATAATAAACTTTTAACAAAAAATAGTAACCGACTTTAAATGTAACTGCAGCCATTCGCAAAAAAGTTGAAAATAATTATAAAATGATCGATGGTACTGAAATAACACTTTTTCCGACTTCTTTGTTCCTGAAAAATATGTTCTTTAAAAGTGACCGCGTTCCCTTGGTTATAGCAACACAGAAACCAATATAAGAGCGCCGACTTCTAAAGAACATATTTTTTAGGAAGAAAGAAGGCGGAAAAAGTGTTATTTCGGTACCATCTGTCATTTTATAATTATTTTAAGCTTTTTAGCGAATGGCTGCAGTTACATTTGAAGTCCGTCACTATTTTTTTGTTAGGTTTATTTATGTTTTACATTTAGTTTTATCCGTAAATGTAAGATCAATCATTCCTTAATAAAGTTGGGATTATTCTTATGCTTGCAAACTGGTAACCCTTTTATCTAAAAATGGCGCCACGGCCGTGACATTTGAAAACAAAATTGTAAAATTAATAATTTTTTGCAAAAATGGTTATAGCATGCAGCGTGAAGGGCTGCAGAAGCCAAATTTTTGGGAAATGTGGGATATCGTTTCATAGGTAAGGCATAATTACAACGTTTTCTCGGAGAAATGATACATGTTTACATTGATACCGCTAGAGTAACCATGATATTGGGTTTTACATTACAGTCTTCCAAAAACTGAAAATATCCGAAGAAAATGGTTAGAAGTTTTAGTAAACGAAGTAAAGTGCAAAAATCCAGTAGTCTGCAGCCGCTATTTTAAAGCAGAAGACTTTAAACCAATAAAATAAATGTTTTGAATACGGTTTTTACTACCTACGTGGTCTCAATCAATTATTTTTAAATATGGTTACCCTACTTAGACAGAGATGAAATTATCTAGTATGACTTCTCGTTCTTCACGTTTTTTGAAACAAGTACTCAGTCCGGTTAGGGTATAGGTTCGTGGTTTGAATTAAATTAAGACCAAAACACAATTTTGCAATTCGAAGTGACCATCTAACTGTCAAATTTTAGAAACGTCAAACTAAAAACGGACAAATTTTAGTTGAGACATATTTCGTGACGATTAAATTTTAACAAGTTCATTTAGAATGTTTTTTGATCGTTTTCGAGGTAAGAGTGGAGGAAAATGTCGTGTTGGCCTTAGCAGATGCAGAAAAAAGGTAAATGGTACTGTTAAAACTAGCATTTTCCGCCCAGAGTTTACCAAAGGCGGCACTAAAAATTATATGTCTTGTCTTGTTTTTTCTAAGTGGCTTTGTACTGTTTGTACACCCCAATCTATTTTTCCTAAATAAATCAAGATACTTATTCTGATTAAATTGTTTCCTATAAGTAGGTAGGTATATGTTTGTGGCGTTTGCAAACTTATTTTCAAAATACTTATTCCAGGAGACAAGAGGTACCTGCTGCTACCACCCCTTATGAAATAAAAAACCGAAGCAGAGTAGAACTACAATTCAAGTCATGCTTTTGCATATAATATAGCGAAGATGACTTTCAGATGTCTTGAAATAAATGGTGACGCCTATATAAACACCGGATACTGCACTATGAACAAGACAAAGCTGGGCTGTTTTTGAGTGCTTCTCCTGATGGCCTGCTGGTCAACCGAGAAGTTACTGAAGTGAAATGTCCACATGTTGCAAAAAAGTCTGAAATTACTCCTGTAATGGTACCATACCCTAAGAAAGGGAATGTTGACAAGGAATCATAGTCATTAATTACTACCAAATGACCGCCTGTGGTCTAATGTGGTTTGAGCACTCGGTCGTGTCTGCACATTAAGGTGTGGGTCCATTTTGTGCCTGAAGTACAGCAATAGAGCTCACCAATCATCACGCTGGGACATACTAATCATTGGTAAAACATGGGTGTATGAGTGTGGACTACGACTTGCATTTCACAGTTTATACTCGAAAACACATCTGACACCTTCTGGGGGATTCATATCGTTGTACTGCTAAATACAGAGCCAGTCGTTCTGTACATCTGGAAAAGTAGAAAGTACTGTAATTTAATTATTTAGAACTTATCAGAATAGGGGTGATATGATGTATATAGAGACAAATATTAATTATTGCAAATATTGTTTCAAAATTTGATTATTTTTATTCTTCTCATTTAGAAAAATATGTAAAAAGTTTATGGCAAATTAAAACAATAAGTATGTATTACAAATGTTATTTTATTTTACATTATGTTCTCCTAAAAATTCGTAGCAACATATACAATAAACAAAGAATATTTTAGACAGCTAATAAAATATGGAGTAAGTACTTAACAAATTTTTTTATATTTTATAAGTTTTTAATAGCCAAAACATGTGTTCTAAATGAACTCTCTTACTAGCTAGCTTATGGTATAACCTTGCACCGCAGGGAATTTGAGATTTTAGAAATGTAGACTGTTATATCTAATATGCGTTGCGTTTCTAAACATCCGGGTAAATGTAAAAATTAACTGTCAAAGAGAATTTTCCATTTCTGACAAGGTTTATTGAACAACTTCGTGCTTTTCGTTTTCACTCGGGTGGATGTGGAACGGGTGACAGTTCATTTTTACCTTTGCCCCGGTATTTAGGAACGCTACCTTAATATAGATACTTAAAATATAATGTAAATAAATCTAAAATTTTGAATCCCTGATCTGCCCATATACTACCAGGTTAAACGTTGACAGGAACCCTAAACGCTTCTGAAAAATAGGACACCAAACTCTTATGAGTAGTAAGTAATCATTAGAGCTATAACGTGAGGAAAATTAACAATGCCCTCACTCAATTGTGCTCACTTCATTTCATTATATACACTGTCAACATGACTTTGAACTGCTTTGCGTTTCAAGGGATGATTAAGTTTTCTTTGACTACTGTTCTCGAAGCGAGCTTGTTGTTCCTTAGCCAATGGTAACTCTTCAAAAATATAGGTACTTATATACGTGTAAAAAACTTGGCGAGAGGTTTATTTTCTGAAACAAGAAAAAGGTGTTGTAATATTTGTATATTGTACTTTGTTGTAATATTTTAGTACTTGAAACAAATATTTAGGTTCATTCAAGACATCATAGTGGATAAGAAACTAACCTGTAAGCCTGTAAGCACTTTTTTCATCTGATTTGATCAGAACATAACCTCGACAATTTTTTCTTGTATGCGACTTCTGCAACAATTTTATCCGCATTTATTAGCTCTTCCCCCACTCCATGGCTTTAATTAGTTATTTCTTTGATTGCTCTCCTATTTATTCTGAGCTTGGTTGCTTTTTCGTTCGACTGCAAAGTTGTTGTCTTTTCGACTCACAATCACAAAATTCTAGGTTATAAAGGGCTGCGTTCAGTTTGATCGTCAAACGACGCGACGTCAGACGGACTACATGCTATCTCTTTTGCACGCGTTGTAATTGAACATGCTAACCTGCTGTCAGTGTTAGGCGGGCTTCGCCTGACATTCAAACTAAACGCAGCAATTATTACGTTATAATATTTTGTGGTCTGTGGACCGCTTTAAATATCAATAACGTTCGTTATTTTTAGTAATCTGTGTATTCAATTTAATCCTTGCAAAATCAAATAAACGGGCACCCAAATTTAGTTCGTTGACAAAACCGAATTGAACACAAAAAAAACTTAACTAATTTTAATCGCTTTTTGGTTAGGTTATGTTTTAGTGCGGTGTTTAACCGAATCGAGTCCATAGCCAAACTTATACTGTAACAAGGTTCAATAACCCGTTCTGTGAAAAAAAAAGTGAAATTTAGGCTTCTTGTCTTAATTGACTTGGGGTTTTACGTAAACAAGTATAGTACGCCAGTAACCTTCAACTTCAGACCTTGCGTCAAATATGTTAGGTCTGATTTTTTGCTGACTTGTTTACGATATTGACCCAATCAATAATCCAAGTTTTTGACCTCGAGCACCGAACGCAACCTTGTCATAAATCGAAAAAACAGCAAAATGTTCGCCTTTATTTCAGTTTTTGGCCATTTTAAGCCTATAGGACTAGTTTTTTAAATACTTACGTAGTACGTTTTTTAAATAGACTAAATTTTCTACAAAATGAAACTAAAACTGTCCCTGTAGACTTAATAATTTCTGAGATAAAGCCTTTCAAAATTTATATTTTTTTTCGAAGTTCGCAATTCTTAGCAATATATTGTCGTTCTAAATGTATTTTGCCCCTGTTTCGGAACCGCCCCTCCTCCTATCATATTCTAGTGGATCCTGAAGAGGTTTGAGGGGCCCGCAGATTCCTCCCCACTCTCCCCTCATCGTTATTCACATTTTTCATTTCTACCCCTGTTATATTATCGAAGCCCTTTACGTTTTATGATGGGATTTTAAAACAGAAAATAAGAAGTGCGAACGATGATATATTCATCGTCACGACATGAATCCCCGAAGGGGTGTCAGAGATGTTCCAGGTGTGAACTGTGAAATGCAAGTCACAATCCACACTCGGTATAACCGCGTTTCATCGACGTTTATTACGTCCCAACGTGATAGGTGGTGAGCCCTATCACCGTTCTTCGGGCACAAATACTTGCTTTTTAGGACATGCATGTTTCCGTATGATGTTCACCTTCACCATTTAGCAAGTGGTACATATTATATAAAGCGAACGATGATGTGTAATGTTAAGCTACGAAATAAAAAAATAAAAAAAAAGGCGAAATAAAAAAGGTGATACGAAAATTTATGGGTACATCAATAAAGTAAATTTTTTAATTAGTTATTCAATTGAGTGATTCACGATAATCAATAGATTAAGTTAATTTAGCCCTCTTGGAAGGTCCTGGTTGTGGTTCGTCCGTATCTAAATCGTCGTATTGGGATGGCATATCCCTTTCAGGGGATGGCGATGCATCGTCGACGTCTTGTGTCCACAAAACATCCTCCGTGTCAACATCGGGCAGATCGTCGTTTTCTGGGGAATTGAAGTATATTTCTCCTGCAACATACGGTACATTGTCACAGGAAGCCCCGCTGCAGTGCCTGCAGACTGATGAGCATTTCATCCCTGCCTTCCTGCAGCTGCACGCGTTCCCACAACCCTTTTTGCAGCCGCAAGAAATCATCCGCAAGAGGTGTTGTGGGGCAGCATCTCTGACCATCGTTTTTGGGCTGAGGCCTTGTGACGTGGATATCCACCCCCAGGAGAGAGGGTTCAGTGTGACTCCCAACCACGCCTGTACCTGTAAGAAAATAGTACATGAGTAGTTGAATAGAAAATGATGAATATGAAGTTATATTGTGTATTCATGCATTGGTTATAATATAATATAGTAAAATAATTTGTACCTGATGGTATGTCCGCAAGGAGTGAAATCGAGCAGCGTCTCGTGTAGGAGGTAACCTGGCCAGATTGAAGCTGGTTTTCGTCGCAGATCTCGCGAATAGTTGGAACCGCAGCTCGTCAAGGTTGTGGGTGTTGGGATTGCCTCCATATAGAGCGATTACGACTCGCTCTCCTGCTGCTGCAATCTCGTCTGGTGTAGAGTTGGTGTCGAGAAAAATTGCAGCTTCCTTTTCAACGTCCGGATTTTTTTCGACCATTGAGATCATTTGCTTTTTCCCTAAGCCAAAAAAGCAGGATGTCGAGTCACAACCACTAAAGGCATGAATGAAAAGGAAAAGCTCTGGTTTCAATGAGGATTTTGAAGAGGCAATGCTGGAATACATGACATCTGATGCTTTGCCTCTTCCACATTTGTTGAAAAAAATTTCACGGTTTGAGATCGCAGTGAGGATGATCAGCAAGTCAATGTCTTCACCAACGACTACCACTATATCATAGGTAGAGGCAACAGTTACAACTGTAGTGATGATGAGCCTATCAGCATCTTCCTCTGCTTGGAGTACTTGAATGTTGTGATTTTCCATTTTAGATGTCAGCAGGTTGATGAAACTAATTTTGTTTTTGTCATTTGACAAGAATTTCTCTTGAATAACCTGCGCTATGGTTTTCTCATCAAAGATTATTTCTGGCGATGAGTGTGATTTGGCTCTTCGAAGACGCTCAGAGCTCTTTGTGCTTTTCTGTGCAGCATCTGATGGGTAGCCATCGAAGACTACTGCCACGTTTGAGCCATAGTGAGCAGTAATGTACTGCGTATATCTGTCTGCTATCGCACCAAATGATGCGCTTCGTGGCCACACAACTTTGTGAAGTAGATGACCTCCATCTACCACGGCAAACTTCGTTGACCCTTGCTTCTCATCTAAGTTTACAGGTTGAAATACTGCATACAAGGTGGATTTTGTGCCCTTTCTCATTCCCTCTTCAGTGAATATTGACATTGGGATTGGTGACAGCTCGTATGTGAAGAACTCTCGCAATTCTTCATCTGATTGTTTTAGGACACACAACCTATGAAACAATGTTAGAGGATTAACAGTTACCTGTTTATTGCCAACAACAATAGTTCGTACAGCTGAAGAAAGGGACACCACATTGTTTTTACGTTTGAATTTCACTTCCTTGAAGTTCTGGCCGACTGCTGTTAGCATCGATTCTCTTCCAATCTCTAGAGCCATGTGACTATTGACAGAAATTTCTCCAACTTGGCCACTGCTGATGGACATAATGAAATCTGCTTTAGGGAATGGAGGGTGCTGTGAAAACCAGTTACAGAGTTTTTCAGTATCTGATTCATCTCTGGTGACACGAGATGGTCGCATGTCAACATGCTGTTCAGTTGTTGCAGTAGTAACCTCGCAGTATGTTTCCACTTCATCGCAGATTTTCTCTAGATACACCATGCCCAATGTCCATCGGGAGAGTACACTGTCAGTTATACCACGTCCTCGGGTGAGCCCTCCATAGCTTTTAATAGATCTCATCAGTACTTGCTCAATGGTCATATCTGACCATATGCCCGACCAAAATTTGTTAGTTCGTCGGATGGTGAAGTATCCCTTTCTTGTGAAATTATCGTATTCAAGAGGGTCCATTTTCCCTTCCACTTCTAGCATATCTTGCAAATATAACTGTGCACACTTTGCATAAAAGAAATGCCCCGATGCGTGGAAGAATGGCAGCATTTTCTGGATGGTGGCCAAATGCAAATTCCAATCGCCTGTCCGTTCTGCTTGAATGAATTGCTTCACCAGTGTCACCATTCGAAAATAAAGAACCCACAGCTTTGCGGTTGGTCCATTGCTTTCAAGCTTGGAAAGGGCATCTGTGAATTTCGTCGTAAGTGCTTGAAATTGCTCATTTTCGTGTGCTGTCAGAATTGCAGATCTGTCAGAGTTTGAAAGAATGTCTTCAATAAAGCTGTTGTCCTCTTCAGTCAAGTGAATTGTTATCATAACTTCACTTGCCAAGGAAAGATAGACCAAACTGTGGGCTCTCACTGCTCTAGAATAAGCATGTCCAGATAACATCTTCTCAATGCTGTTTTCAGCATAAATTGTCGAGAGCAGTTCCCTTAGACCACTTCCACTCATAATCATACCTATTGATCCCATGTAAGACATTAGTAGGTGAAAACCCCCTAGCCTCACCACAACGTTACTCAAATCAGTGCCCTGACAGTTTGCGACTATCTCTTTGGCTTTAATGTAAGGTTGGTCAAAAGTAACAACGCAGGTTTTTTGTCCATGGGTTCGGCATCTCTCATTTGCAAGCCGAAGGGCTGCAAGAACTGTGTCATAATTGGATGGGAGGTGGTTAATGAATGGCAGACATATAATTTTGGAGGTTTCAAAATGTTTCTCTGCTGTTGCTTCCTCCATGAACCCATTCCATCCCGGGATGTTTACCTTTTTTTGAACCTTCCCATATAACCATAACATATCCGAAGGAAGTGGCAGAATTTCTTCAGGTAGCGAATGAACATTGTCCATGTTAACAATTTTAATTCCTGACAAACCTTGATTGGACGACACTTGTTGGAAGGTTTCTAGCTGAATAGGAGGATTTTGCTGTACAAGTTCTGAAGCAGTGCACTTCGTAAGACGAGCTATTTGTTTCTCAGGACATAAGGAATCATGAGGAGTCACAATCAGGATACCTCCCATTGCGTGGAAAGTGCCCAATCCATCTAGTGTGCTCACATTGAAGTCGGCGTTATCAAAAACAAATTGCACAAACGGTATTGAAGGCTCCTTCAACATGAATTGGTCTGGTTTCATGATGGCCGAGGTTTCCAAAAGCATAGTCTCCTTGTAACTAGCTGAGAATCCAAGCGTTGACAATAACTCAATCAGATGTTTTGACCCGAACTTGTGATACAAGTATACACCAATTCCATGAAGTAATGAAGAGATGAACGAGCGAGGCCTCACTGCTGATAGTATTGAATGTGCAAGAGCAACGCACTTCTTTCTGTAGGGCTCCAAGCAGCCTCGTTTGTCTTTTAAAATTACTGTTTCCAGTAATAGTTTTAAAGAATCAGGGATAACAGAATCTACATTTTGGAAGAAGTCGTCAGATGGTGTGAATTGTTTTGTGTCGTACACTTGCGACCGTATGTCCTCTCGTATGACTTCAGCAGCTGCCTTCACCACGCGTAATCTTTCTGCTTGAGGATCTGAGCTTCTACTTTCATACCATGTACTAGTGAGAATTTTATGGCCTGTGTTTTTAAAACAAACAATCGTTTGTTTGGAGGATGTCTCAGCGATCAAAATGCCCTCTCCATACTTTCTAAACAAGCGATTTTTGACTGTTCTCGGTTGAGGTCGTTCTCCTCTTATCTGTTTCATGAGTTCATCTAGAGAGAACTGACATTCCTCAGCGTTTTCTTCCAGAAATGAATAAATAACTTCCATGGCCTCATCAACTATGGTATGCTGACGATTTCCCCTGGACATTCCTGTTGGTTGTACCTGGTAGAGCTTTATTTGGCAAACCCGATGATATCTCGCATCAAGGGCTATCAAATCTGTGTTCTCATATATACGATCTTTTATTTTAAGAGCCCTCACGTTTCTCAGCTGCTTTCAAGATTGTGACATTAAAAGACAACTTTTCCACAGTAATAACATTGTTTCTTTTTTCTGGCTTCTTCTTCCTTTCAGCCACAAGGAACTCTTCAGTTATTTTGTCTCCACAGAGAAAACAGTGTTCTCCGAAATTAAACTGCTCAGACACTGATCTCGTGGCCTTTGATGGCATAATATTTGATTTTCCACGGCAAACAGCTGCTTTGATCAACTTTGGATTGTTGTATTTCACCTGACAAGCACTGTGCACATATATCTCATTCACGTCTTTCAATAAACGTTCATTTTCTCTGTTATTTAAAGAAACACTCGACGCAATTAGGGTTTTTACACCTCTTTCCTTCACTAACCGCAGTTCACCTTCACTTGAAGTCTCCTTACATATAAAACACCAATCTGCGCTGGGACTGGGATCCGACATTCTGTTTTTTTTTATTTAATCTATATTTTAAATTTATTGTGGCAAATTTCACCTTCCTTTTACCACGATACTCTTTGATATGAGAAAAATAACAAAAAAATGTGACAAATCATTCCAAAAACACAAAAAACAAAAAAGACAAAAAATATATGAAAAAGGTTGAATACCTGTAGCCTCAGAATAAGGAATCCTGTAGCGAATGCTACAACTTGCAACACTAGCACACTCAGTTGGAGATAATTGGAATTACATCGCTCGGAGGTCTAACTCGTTTAGTTTCAAGAACCTCTGATAGAGCCCGCTAGTGTTGCTCGAGTGACGTCTGAGATATTGATAAAATGGGCAAGTTCGAAACAATCAATACATTCTAAAAGGCATTATCTCGGAAACCATTCAGCCTACAGAAAAAGTTTTAATCTCATATTGTAGAAAATTTAGTCTACTTTAAACGCGTATTGCGTAAGTATTTGAAAAATTTGTCTTTTAAGCTTAAAATTGACAAAGACTGATATAAAGGCGAAAATTTCGCAGTTTTTTCGATTTATGACAAGGTTGCGTTCGGTGCTCGAGGTCAAAAACTTGGATTATTGATTAGGCCAACATCATAAACAAGTCAGCAAAAAATCAGAACTAACATATTTGACGCAAGGTACCTACCCTTTCAGACGACAAGGTTACTGGAGTATAGGGGCAAAAATAAAATTTTTCGTATTTTGCAAAAAGGGTCATTGAAATTTGGTAGTGAATACTTATCGAGTCTTCAGTATAAATTTGGCTAAATCAATAAGTCACCTTATTATGATGGTAAATTGAATTTTTTAATACTAGTTAATGGCTTCTACGTCGTAGAGCTAAACTAGGTACGTCGTAAAGTAATACGTTTTAATTGCTACATCGTTAAAAATTAAGCTAGACTCGCTACGTCGTATAGAAAGCCACACTTGCTACGTCGTGCCGTAGAACAACAAGCTACATTTGCTACAATGTAAAGCTACACTAGCTACGTCGTAGAGCAATAAGCTACACTTGCTACGTCGTAGAGCAATAAGCTACATTTGCTACGTCGTAGCACAACAAGATACACTTGCTACGTCCTAGAATAAAAGGCTATATTTGCTACGTCTATTGCGTGTCTTCCGAAGAACGCAAACCGAACATAAATGTGCCCCAACGGGATTTGAACCCTTGACCTCCGAATTGGTAGGGGAGACGTCTAAACCACTAAACCACGAAGGTTTTATATAAATTTATGGTCATAATACGTTTTTTTACACTCCACCATAGTAGCAAACGATTTTTGCCGCAATTAGTAGTTAAGGTCAAACTTTGTATGTGTTCCTAAAACAAGCTCTCAGTAAACCTTCTAATTTACTTTCTTTGTTTATTTTCCAGTTCTTTGTGAGGGTCTTTGTAATGGATACTTAAACAGTGATCGTGTTTTGTGACTTATGTAATAAGGGTATTTGTTATTGAACACGACTTCTATTTAATATAATTTTTCTCCACTGAAAAACAACATTGTCCTCTGAATTACTACGTCAGCCATCATCAATTCACATCTAAAAAATACTATCTTAGCCAATATTAGGTATATCTTCGATGTAAGCTACTTGTAAATACGACCCAGGTTGATAGTTATTTTATAGCACCTTAATTTATATTCAAGCAGTAAACTTTTAAAATATTTATATATGAAACCAACAAAGTAATTTATATTCAAGCAGTAAACTTCTTAAATATTTATATATGACACCAACAAAGTAATTTATATTCAAGCAGTAAACTTCTAAAATATTTATATATGACACCAACAAAGTAATTTATATTCAAGAAGTAAACTTCTAAAATATTTATATATGACACCAACAATTGTAGTTTATGCAATAAGGGTGAAAAGGAATAAATTTCCAGGACGAAATGTAACCGAGTAATTTAGTGCATCATACTACGTTTTTCAATGCATAGTGTGAGGATTAAAACAAATATAATTAAAGAAAACAATTAAATTATTAAAGTTGAAAGTTACATTGTTACAATTTTGCAAGTTAATGATTGGCTCAACAGTACTGTATACAGAACCGTTAAGCAGTGGAAAAAAAAAGTATTACATTTATGGTACACAGGAAAGGTTGCAGGTTAGCCAACTTCTCGTAAATAAATAAAAAAAAATAAAGCCCTAGGGCAAAATAATCGACTTTCTGTTCGATTTTGATGCATAAAAAGTGGGCCTTTACGAGCACTTGCATTGAAAAGTAATTTATATTCAAGCAGTAAACTTCTAAAATATTTATATATGACACCAACAAAGTAATTTATTCAAGCAGTAAACTTCTAAAATATTGATATAATGACACCAACAAAGTAAATTCTTTTTTCTAACAGTTTTAACATTCAATAAATATACAATGTTACGGGCTAGTTCAAAAACAATGAACATTTACAGGAAAATTTAATTTTATTGTCAGTGTTTTTCAATGAAGCTCTAGAGCTAAGTATATTTATTAACTTGTTTATATATTTATTTATTATAAGATAAAATATGATTAAATGACATACGTAGCAATATAAAAGATAATATTCCATGCAACTGTGATGCCGACCCAAGAGGGCTCGAAATTGATCTTGCTTTTATATTTATTTAAAATATCATTGTTATATTTATTATTAACTATTATCAATAAAAGCAGAATGGTTTTCTTGTATCTACCTTTTATTTTAAATTTGCTATTTTTGATTTGTTGGCCTCAGACTCGGCGGAGGAGTAAAGGGACGAGAAAGAGAAAGAGAAATTTGTACATGCGAATATGTATACAGTGTGTCTATCGTACAAGTGCACAGCCGAAAAGGGGTGAAACTAGACCTTATTTTATCGACAAAAATGTTTTTTTTTTTTGGAAAATCTTTGTTTTATAAATTTACGTTTTAAAAATGTTTTTGCCTACCATGGATACTATGTATAAAACATGTCATAACTTTTGATCTATCGCGAGTAATGCAATGAAATAAAATTGTTATAATCCTTAAGAATAGACGTTGTTTACCAAATCAAAAACAAAACATAATCAAATACCATTATCATAAAAATAATATCCTAAAAGACTATTTCTTTAATTTTTCCGTCTTTTTTTTCAGTAATAGTCAATTTTTTCAAAATAATGTCCCCGTTTTCCTGTATTTTTATTCCTATTTATCATTGCCTATTCCATTATCTTTCTAACAAAAATAAAATACAACGTTCTATCATAAATACAATATTTTCTACGAACGGTTAAACAAAGGCACTGCGCTCGCGTCCCATACAAAGAAAGATACCCAGGTGGAGTACTTTTACAAGATAAAAAAAAAAAAAAAATTTTTTTCTTTGTTTTTGTCGATATATTTAGATCTAGTTTCACCCACTTTCGGATGTGCACATGTACGAGGGACACACTGTATAACTGTAATATAAAATCATTTTATTTTATGTAAAGTTATAAAATTTCCATTATGATATCTTTATATTACTAAAAATAGAACAATAGTAAAACAATGGAAAAAGAGACATATATCCCATCAGTCCCGTAAGGGTTAAAATAGTAATAAAAACATTAATTCAAACTTCATATCTTGAAACAATATCCTCAAAAGACTGCAAGTTCATTGAAATAAAGACAAGCAACGGATATCCACAGGCATTCGTTTGAAACTAGAGTAGAATCTAGTTACTGGTAGGAAAAAGCTTTTTCAGAATCCAACGCCGGGAAAGTCTCCTGCATTTTTAAACTGACAAACAGAAGGTTTTTATTCAGTGGATCCGAGAACACGTGCGTGCAAATATCATCATGCTGTAACTAACGGGAGCTGAGCAGTTAAGCAAGTCAGAGAAAATCAATTGAACAGTTTTTGCTCTAGTTGAGGCCAGTGCTCAGCTCGCATTTGGTACGAGTACATCGTAATCACAGAACATTTCAATCAAAATGTTCTGAGATCGTAATGATACATCATTCGAAACTTTTTTAGGGTTCCGTACCTCAAAATGAAAAAAACAGAACCCTTATAGGGTCACTGTGTTGTCCGTCTGACAAGAACCTTCTGCTCGGGCCCCGTGTGAGATATCAAGTTAAGGCGCTACGGAAAAAAAATCGACACTTTAAGAACTTGCATATCTACTTCGGTAAATAATATATTATTTTGAAAAAATAGTATATTATTTTTGGAATCTTTTTCTAGGGATCTGTTAAAACAGAAACGCGATCGGAGAAATTCAGCTCGATAGAAATATTTATTGAAATTAGGTCTTTTTCGACACCAATTCTCCTGGTTTGACAATTTAGAATGAAATATGGACTGCAATTATATTTTATTAGATGGGTTTTAACAGTATCTAAGACCTGGTTAAACGAAATTTTGATAGCAACTTTAGTTCATTTTATATTAATGAAAAACTGACTTTTCGCTACTTTTCCACGAATCCGTCCCACTCGCACTGAGGGTTTTTTCGCATATGGAGTAACAGGGACGCTAAAACTTTTACATATCGCCTTAAAACTGATAACCTTTACAGAAGCCTACGGCCCCTAGATCGTAAGAGTCAAGTTAAGTTAATCTTTAATTGATATAATACACGGAACCCTCAGGACCCGAGTCCTACCCGCACTTGATAGGTTTTTTTTTAAGGCTACGAATGTACGTGTGTATTCTAACAAAACCTGTTTTGTAGTTTTCGAGCTATAAGCAAATTGTTCGTCGTACTAATGTCCCTAAAGAGCTTATAAGATAACGTTTTGTGATCGCTATTTAGTATTATATTAGTCAATTATACCTGCAAGCGCTTTTAGTTCACAAATTAAGATTAAACGTCAGTCGCTTAGCGCAAAGTGCATAACTTAACTTTGTTTTTCTTGTTTAGAAATTAAAAATTGAAAAGCATTTTGATCTGTGCCATTTAACGCCAATGGTTCAGTATTAGTGAGGTTGATAAAGCAAGAGTTTGAAATTGTATACACAATTAGTCATGATCTTCTCAATGCTGTTTTAACTTTGTTTGGACCACATCATGACTAATTGTGCATTAAATTTCAAACTCATGCTTTATAAACCTCAATAATACTGAACTATTGCTGTTAACTGCCACATACCAATGTTTTTCAATTTCTTACTTCTAAGCAAGAAATCATCTATCAACCTAGCTCGTCCACTGCTGGACATAAGCCTTTCCAGGACTTTTGCCACTGCCGGCGGACATCCTGGAAGAATTGCCCACACTCACACACGCTGGGCAGGCGGGTTGGTGAGCGCGGTGCCGGAACCCTCGTACCAGTGACGCCGCTGCCCGTCAACAGTCTGTTCCATATAAGGCCTGGCTATTAGGGATGGACATACTTCCATCCATCGGTCCCAGGCATGGTGGGCCGCCTGGTTTTTTGCCTGTGAGCTGTCCTCTTACTCTCCCCCAAATTTATTCGAGGGTGTCTCCAAATAAGATGGTGGTACCTCCACAGTTGCGCCCGGCATCAGCTCTACCACCTGTAAAGAAATACAAAGTTAAATTATACAGTTTGAGCTTAGCGACTGACGTTTAACCTTAAGATGCTAATGTTAAAACAATAATACAAAAATAATAAGTAATACATTTTTTGGTATCTCTTTTAAGTGCTAAAACATTATTAATAGTAGTTTATGCTACAAGGGCGAAAAGGAATAAATTACGAGGACGATTTAAAACACGAGCGTAGCGAGTGTTTTAAACGTAACCGAGTAATTTATTGCTCTTACGCCCGTGTATCATACTACGTTTTTCAATGCATAGTGTGATGAAATAAAAAAAATATAATCTTGTGAACTTTAAATTATGATTGGCTCAAAAGGGCTGTATCCAGAGCCGTGAAACAGTGGAAAAAAAAGTATAACATTTATGGTACACAGGAAAGTTTGCAGGTTTGACAAGTAAAAAAAATAAGTAATAAAGCCCTAGGGTAGAATAATTTACTTTCTGTAGGCCTTTACGAGCACTTGCATTGTAAACCATATTTAAACCATTTTAAAACGTAACGTATGAAGTACTGCAAATGATACAGCAGAAATACATAAGTTTTCATTGGAAACTGCAGCGTCAGGCGATGAAACCGTAAAATTACATGGAAAGAGTTGAGGAGCAGCAATGAGGAGCGGTGTAACTTGCTGCAATTCTCGATGAAACTTTTCAGACGAGAAGGGTTGCCATGTTCTAAATATACAATTATAAAATATATATAATATTTAAATATGTAGCCCTTGCCTACCCGTCCGGAAGACAGGCGCGAATAAGCATGCGTGTATTTTTTAACTACGTTAACAATTCACTGACCAATTCATGAACGAACTGCTAGATGGAAGAAATATCGAGGTTCAAATAGACATAGCGACAACAGGATTCGACAGAGGTATTCTGAGCGACAACTGACCGATCTCTTTTACCACGTATGAATTTAAAACATGGTGGACACAAACAGCGCGAATGTTTTTTATACTTCCGGTATAAAGAATTTAGCAACGCAACAGTACAGAGAAGGAAAGTTTATGAGATTTTATTAAGACGCTTATTAAACGCGATAAAGGCAAGCTCTAGATAATCCGCATGTTTAGTTTTGTGACGTAAATTATTAAAACACGTCTTTTTGGATGTCCTGATGTGTTACCCTCATCTCTGATGTTTTACCGACTCTGCTGCGCTGCCATGAACTATGTAGTAGTAATTATCATAACTTAATTTAAAAAAAATATATAAATTTATTTTTCACCGTATATACGCCATTTTAGTACATATTTTTCATTATTTTTGTAATTAAATGAGACTTAAGGATAATTCATGATTTATATAAAAACGGCTCACCTCAATACGTGTTATGATCGGGAAAGCCGACCAGTTTCAGCAGATTTAGACTGCCTTCATCTAGGCGAGTAAAGACGTTTACTCGCCCAGATGAATTTTTGTATTTTTATTTTTGTATATAAATTAAGCATTATTTTTTCATGATTTTTTAAAGAATTGTCGGATATGACGTCACTTGAGAATTTAAGACATTATACTGATTGTGATGTGTTATTGCTTATAAAAAAGTGCTCTGTCTTTGTCAGTCCACTCAACTGTCATCTATCTATCAAATCAGTCGAAAGCAAATTATTAAAAATTTATTTTGATAGCAAAGGACACTTCTTTATGATTTTCTCTGTTATTGACATCTAATGCCACAACATGCAGTGTCGAATTACTAAAAATAGTACACTTAATATTGTTCCAAGCTAGCAAGATCCCTATAATAGCGAAATGAGAAAATGTATCGTATAATCACAACAACGATGTGGTGCAACGGACCAAGATGGAAATAAAGATTTTGCAAAAGTTACTGGTCCAAAACCGTACATGAAAATAACAATACTTTCCCAAAGCTGAATATGATGGCAAAAGATACCACATGGCAAGAGTATTCACTTAAATAACACCGGATGTATCTCCGACACAATCTGCTTTTTTTTTTCGAATTTCACCTCATTAAATATTGTTCCTGATCACGATTCGAGTCTCCATTAAAATTCGGGTGGTTAATTAAATTTCATCTCGTATATTTTTAATGCAAAACCGTGGTTATCAGATTATGATATAATGCGTTGATATAACCAGCCCCAGTTTGTCAAACGAAGCGTTTTATTTAATAAGAATATTTTCTTAATATACTACAATAGGGCAATTACACCATGCATGGTAATTATAACAAAAGCGATTTCAGGACCTACATTTGTTCATCCGATGTTATAGTATTACATTACAATACCGCAATTCTGCTCTGTGAGTGGGACAATTTATTGAGAATGGTCTCCATGCTGACACTTGCTTTGTTTTTATGAATGTTACGGAAATTCTTTCCTTTTTATCCAAAGTCTTTGAAAAACTATTTTTTTGGCTACAAAATATTTCAGTATTAGCTAAAACACTCCGATTTGTTGATTCGCTGAGTGATTATTAGTATTACGCGCAAAAATAAGAGGCCAATGAGCCAACATATAATCGCCTCTATCAAAAGCAAATAAAGTCTTTGCCATTAGACTGGACTGGTAATAAAAAAAGTTGCTAGGGTAAGCCATACTCTTAAAACTGGCAACACAGGTTTGCGGACGACGACGCTGGAAGGTAATAATTATTTATGACTTTGTTCAGTTCTCGAGGTGGAATGGTAATGTACTGTAATGGCAATTTTAATTATTCTTCGCAGTCAATTCTAAAGGAAATAAGCCTTTACAAGAACATTTTCTAGGTCGTTATTCTAAGCGACAAGCTTTTCATTTTAACTCCATGGGAGGGCTAATAATGTTTATGGATTAATACACTTACATAGTAGAATTTTCATCAAAATATTATGCGTGAAATATTTCACTTGTGATTTTTGTACAAAGTAATATTATAAAATTACACTACCGTTTAAAATTAACTGATGTATATTTTATTGTTGAAACTCAACTAGAAACTTAAATAACTTTCAAAAACTTAACTAAAGATGACCTAAAATAAAAAACTAACAAAATAAACTTAAAATCTAAAATATTTATAAAAAAAAACTGATAAGATTTGTTTCTGATCGATATTTTCTAGTTTATACTTAACTAAGGCGAAACCAAAAAGAAAATGGGGTTTTTTCGAATCCATTTACTCCACTACATAACGTCATCTATTTACGTATTTCATTTTTGGGTAAATTTTTATTGAGTATTTGATTAAGATTTTTACTGAAAGAAAACGCGATTGTATGAAATTTTCTCGATAGAATTTAATTCCGATTAGACCTCTAAATTGTTTTATATTTCCCTGTAATTCTGAAATCCTAACTAATTTCATTGTGAAATTGCTTTCAAAATGTGGATATTATGTGTTTGTAAAGTCTCCTTGAAAATCTTTTTGAAAGAATATCTTAATAAAAAACCGACTTTTTGCTACTTTTCCACGAATCCGTCCCACTTGCACTGAGGGTTTTTTCGCATATGGAGTAACAGGGACGCAAAACTTTTACGTAGCGCCTTAATACGAGCATATAAATCCGTCGCTTAGTATACCATAAAGTATACTAAGCGACGGATTTCGCTATAAAACATATGATCAAAGTATACATTTACGTACTCACATAAAAACTTAGAAAGTTTTTAATAACTGCATAAAACAAAATTGTTACAAACATGAGACATAGTTACCCATTTTTAATAACTGCATAAAACAAAATTGTTACAAACATGAGACATAGTTACCCATTTTTTTAATAACTGCATAAAACAAAATTGTTACAAAATTGTTACAAACATGAGACATAGTTACCCATTTTTTTTATTAAATGCGCTAAATTACTTAAATGTAAAATTCTCATTATTAGTTTTCACATATTTATTTCACAAGCGATTTCTGATATTACGTAAGTTTCATGGGATATTAGATGTAACGAAATTAATAAATACATTTTAGATTTAGATTTTCTTTATTAGTATTTCTAGTAGTTAGTAAGCCTTAAATACAAACACAATTAAAACTTAATTAAATGCTTAACTTCTAACTTATTAAAGAAATCACAGCATGCAAATGATTAATTTATCTCGCCTTATAAACTAAGTGTTAAAAAAATACATGTTAATTCACATTACAAATAATAATAAATTTACAATTTTGTTTCATTTTAAGTTTATCTAAATTATTTAAATTAGTTAGAGAATAAAAAAAAAAGTTACTTTAGTTTTATCAATTTTATTTAATTGAAGTAATAAAATAAGGAAATAAATTTGAAAATGACGATGCGTTTGATTTTACATCTTTTGCAGTTTTATTTTAATGTAAATGTAACTGTTCAATAAAAATTAAACCGACAGTGTATCTATCAGAGATGCGCCGAGTACTCGTTTTGTATTCGGTACTTAGCATACTTGCCAATATTTTCAGTACTCGTATTCGGCCGAATAACTCGGCTTCAGTGACGACGTACTCGGTAAAAAAATTTGTGTAAAAATCATAAAATAATCTTTAAATAATAATATATATAATAATTAACATAATAAATAATATTTGCGTTTCATTTAGTCTATTTTTAATTGTATATTCTTTATAGTTAGTATCTTTTTTAAGTATTATTTATAATTTAGTATTATTTATGTTATTTAAGTTTTATTGTTAATAAAATTTTCCGAATAAACATTATCTTAAATAATAAATATAATAAATTAAAATAAGTACTATAAATGTCTTGTCTACATTGAGTATTTTTTCGAAATTTTAAATGAAATGGGTTATTATTTTAGTATTGTACTGAGCTGCTGTGTCACGGCAACTTGAAGTAACTTTAAACATCATGTTTTGAGCTAATTCGCTTTAAATTTAAACATTTGTGTCGATTTGGTGTAAGACGTTTGAACTTATTGGACAGGACTTAGTTTAAGCGTTCTGTCTTTTTCTTTCTGTATCGAAAAGACAAAGACAGGACGCTTAAAATAAGGTTAGTCCTGTCAAATAAGTTAAGTTGTGTTACACCGAAACGAAACCAATGTCAAAATCAAGTAATTTACATGTTTGTGTCGTGTCGTTTTCGTAAAAAAAAGTCAATAATATCTTTACTTATACGGCCAAAACAATTTTTTTTACAATTTTGTCTGTTTCTGTATGTTCTGCTTTAACTCGGAACAAGTCATGGATTAAGCTGCGGTTCATCGTGATCATGTTTATACTTGAACTGAAAACTGATCGGAGTAACTCGGCGGAGCGAGTACTCCGTACGGTAAAAATAAAACCGAGTAATACTCGGTACTCGGTTACTCGGTAAAACTTGTACTCGGCGCATCTCTAGTATCTATGTAGTTTAGAATTTGAAATTTTGTGACATATTTTAGTATGAATTATAATTGTTACCATTAGGAACGATAACGCTCCATAATGAATACAAAATACAAAAATTCTTTATTTACTTTAGAGAATGGTCGTTTTCTGGGGTGGGACTCCCCTTTTAAGTTTTCAAAAAACCTGTATTAAGGGAGACCCGCTCAAAGTAAAAAGTAGCAACGAACAATTTTTTAATTTTTTTTGCGATGTCTTTCTCTGCTAATAAATATATGTGAGTATTTATATACGTGTGAGGATATGCGCGGGTGAGGGTGTATGAGAGGGTGAGGATGAGTGTGTGTGTATATGAAATGATGTGAGTCGCCTCTGCCAGCCCATCTTGTCTAATATGTCAGCATTATTTTGTCAATCGTAAGTGAACCTTACCGCAATAAACAAATCTGTTGTGATATGATTGTAATTCAATTTTTTTTTGAAAATCGATAACTAAACCGGTCAACTTCATCTTCATAAAACGTTCTTTCATAATTGAACAATAAAAATATCACGTAACCGTTTTATATTCATTACTTTTAGCACGAAAAGTTTTCCTATTTTTATAATCTTTCATATAACATTTTCTTTTTTTCATTTTAATCATTTCTACATTATGTAACGTTGATATTAGAACAATATTACTTTGTTTTGTTTTCCCGGAAAAATTGTTTTAACCCTTACATGCATGATCTTTTCTTTTTAAATGAGATTGAAATATATGACAGAAAACTGGTAAAGAGATATGGAAAAAAAATATGGTGTAAAATCGAAACAAATAAAAGACATGATTTCTTCAAACTCGTATAAAAAAAGAACTCCATTTTTGTTTTCTGCATCAGTTAGAATAGTTATTCGACACTAATTTTCAAAAATTGTATTAAAAAAACAAAAGCCTGAAATATTTATTGTTTTTTTTTTACTATTTGGACCATTGTTTTTGCAAATACTACAAATATGGTATATACAAAAAATATATATATATATATTATTTTTTGTTTCATTTATTGCAATAGTCCTCCACGAAGGTGCCAGTAACAAATGAATTTAAATATATATTTATATAAAAGAAGACAATGTACACATATACTGGTGGTGTGGTAAGTGTTCAGTATCATGGACCGATCATACTTTTTGCTAATTTCGCAAAATAAAATGTTAACCTCCCATAGTAATTGACTTAGGGCTGGGCTTGTGATTGTATAGAACACTAAAAAAATATACGAATGTCACAAAAAAGGTCATCAACATCAACCCTTGATACTAAGTACTTACCGAGTCTTCAGTAAAAATTTGGCTGCATAAATTAATGTCACCTTGTACTAATATATTTTTTTCTAAATCGATTGATGGAAATATCCATCACCGTGCATTTAGGGGTTAAGTAACTTTATTTATGTTGAGGCCTTTATAAGATATCTTAAATTAAATTTTATCGTATCTTGTTTTATTATTGTTTAAAACAATTTGACTTGGTTTAAAGTTCAGTGTGGAAACAGATACTTAATCAACAATTCCAAGATAAATATTTTCCTGTTCAAAATAATTAGCTTTTAACTGAAATTAACGAGTTATTTTCTGAACAAGTCTCATAAAATGAAACGGTATTTTTCCAATATTCTTCAGACTTAAGAATATTAGTCTAAGAGCTAGCGACCAAATCGGTCATGTGGCTTCAGCTGTATTGAAACTCCGTTAGCTACTTCCCTGAACAACCTTTTTCGATAATCTTCGTGCTGGCAGGCCGCGAGCGGTGGGTGCGGGTGTAGTGTGGTGGGGAAAAAAATAAAAATAAATGTGGGTTCAGCGACTTTATTTTTTTTTCAAACAGTTGCTCTGTACTCCCTGTGCACCCAAAAAAAATTTTTAATCGATCGGGTGGTGGGAAGGGGTTGCCAGCGTTAATTAAAAGTACCAAGCCGCCGTGAGCCGTAAGCGCGATGACGCGTTCGCCGGCTGATATCTGAGCCCACATGAAAATTATTATTATTTTTGGTACTTTTAATTAACGCTGGTGACCCCTTCCCACCACGGGATCGATTTAAATTTTTATTGGGTGCACAGGGAGTACAGAGTAACAGTTTGAAAAAAAAAATTAAAGTCGCTGAGCCCACATTTTTTTTTCATTTTTTTCCTGACCCTACTACACCCGCACCCACCGTCCGCGGCCTGCCAGCACGAAGATTATCGAAAAAGGTTGTTCAGGGACGTAGCTAACGGAGTTTCAATACAGCTGAAGCCACATAACCGATTTGGTCGCTAGCTCTCAGTCTATATGTACTTTAGAAATAATAATCTTTGCGCTTTTCCTACATAAGGTAGACGGTGAAGTGAAGTGTATCAAATTTATATTACAAGACGATGTACAAATAGTAGTTTATGAAACTGGCACATAAAGAGGTTATAAAACACGAGTGTGAGTTTAAAAAACCGGCCAAGTACGAGTCGGACTCGCGCACGAAGGGTTCCGTACCATTTTCTATAAAAACGGCAAAAAATCACGTTTGTTATATGGGAGCTCCCTTAAATATTTATTTTATTCTGTTTTTTATTATTTGTTGTTATAGAGGCAACAGAAATACATCATCTGTGAAAATTTCAACTGTCTTACTATCACGGTTCATGAGATACAGCCTGGTGACAGACGGACAGACGGGTGGACAGCGGAGTCTTAGTAATAGGGTCCCGCTGGTTACTCTTTGGGTACGGAACCCTACAAATGAGCCGTAGGCGATTTTTTATATCAATACACGAGTGTTTCATTAAGTACCTAGTTATGTGTAGTTTCATATACTACTTTATCGACACTCCTTCAATTTGTTACCTACATATTTTCTAAGGTCTTGGTAACATTTGTCGCAAAGTTTTTTTGATTTTGCTGGTTTGTTGGTTATTCGTCATTTTTGTAAATTTTTGCCCAGAATAAAACTTTTAACAAAGAAAAAAGCAGTAAAATATGAAATTAATAAATTACGCATACAATCCAGCAGTTCACCACGCAAGAGACAAGTGAGACAAGGGTCCGGTCACAAGTTCTACCATTATTAAAATCAGTAGCAGTTAACCGCGCATGGAATTGGTCACAAGTATGACCATCATTTAAACCATTCCCTATTAAAACCTCAGACATGGCTGTAAATGGGCTAAGGTCCCTTTGCCTCCCTACTTCGTGTAATTGTACCTAATAAGTGTAATTGTAACAAAATAAAAGCATTATTCTGGTAAGAGAAGTGTATTCTACCTTGATTTTTTTTCTGTATTAGGGAAGTTCATAAATAAAATTGTCATGTGGACTATTTTTGAGTTCGTAATCATGATTTTACGATATGAGTGTAGATAAAATGCTCATGTATCCATGCGAAAGGGTTATGTCGGAATCTAAGGAGATATGAAAGCGAGGCTTGAGTATTATGTACACAATAATACGAATGTGTACAGTAAAATGTTAGTCAGAAGTAATATTCATGTAATATTCAAGGAAAATGATTACGATTAATATATCTTTCCGATGTAGAGGATCAATGGGGTCGTCGCCTTATAGGGGATGCAGGTTTTCCTTAAAGTGTCTTCTCTTACAGTCAGCAAGTGATTGTGCATGCTCGACCGACAGGTTTTGTACCTGGGCCTCAAGATTGAGAGTCTAGCGTACTAACGACTGAGCTGTCAATGCAACAGTTTAATAATTCAGTCCTAGTCTTTTCTCGGAAATCCACCCGCGTTTATTCGGTCTATGTCTTGTTTTCGGCTCAGGCGTTTTATGTAACTTCTAACAGAAAAATGTAAATTCCAAAAATCTTTAAATGACGATACATTTTTTTCCGACAATTTGAAAATTACATGAAAATCCCTGCATTAGTTTCGGAGATGTGCGTGAACAAATAAACAGGCAGATAGACAGACAGAAAAGGATTATAAAAATCGCTGACTTTACTCTTTTATATTTTTTTACTTTTTTTATTACTCTTCTTTAGTCACCCTCTTTCTATTGTTATTACTTTTCGTCAATGTACAGACACACTGGTTTCTACTGTTTTATAACAATATAGATATAGATAAATATATAGATAGGAAGGTGCCTGCTCGACGAACGGACACCTTCTAACCAGCAAGACAACCACCAGACGCACACGGGCAGCTGGGCCCTGTTTACCCGGAATTAGGTTCTGGCAGTTGCTCGCGAACTTAACCTAAAAACTTATGTACTAAACTTACATATAATGTTCCAGAAATCCGTTTCATCGCAGGCACGAGGTGGTGATAAAAGTCCCTAAAACCCTCAGCTAACTGAACAAGCAAGAGTTACCACCAGTTTTCAATGTGACGCCGCGTGTCTTACACGATCGGCCATATCTCCCGAACCGCAGGTCTTAGCGATTTGCGGTTTTAACTACAGTGATTGTTTTGTCAAGAGCTACCAAACCGCAAAAAAATTTGACATTTGACAGGTATTGACAGTTTTTTGAAAGGTCCGAAAAAGTGCTCCGATTCGTTTGAAACTCGGTATCAAGGGGCAGTTGGAGACGATGATTATGAATCCGTATTCAAATTTTACACTTTTTGACAACCGATAGGGTTTTTGACACTTTTTCAGATAATGGCGAGGCCGAAGGCCAAACCTACAGAGTCTTTCAAGCGAGGCTGAAAAACGAGCATGTGAGGACGGAGGACGGTTCGGGAGATATTAAAACTGCAAAACGTAAAAAAAAAAAATTGCGGTCGAGTAGTCCTTGGCGAACCCGTCACTGCAGTCCAAACCGCAATTCTCTAAGACCCGCGGTTCAGAAGATGTTAAAAATTGTCAAAGTTGTTAAATTATGTCAAATTTGAATACGAATTCGTAATCAACGTCCCCAACTGCCCCTTGATACCAAGTTTAAAGCGAATCTGAGCAAACCGATCACTGTAGTCAAAACCGCAACTCACTCGGACTTGCGGTTCGGGAGATATGGCCGATCAAAGTTTTAGCAATTTTTATTTCGACTTTTTTTTTCCAGTTAAATTTCGTCGAGCTCTTTCCTTAGAGTACCATGAACATGGGTCTAGCTTCAGCCGTTTGGGAGATACGGGCAGTTAAAGTTTTGAAATTTAAAAAAAAATTTTTTTTGGGACCCAATGGTTCGACAGGTCCTTCAAGTTGTAGTGCACTTATAGATATATGATAATTTAATGTGCCTATAATATTGTACACATTTTGTACAATTATGTACAGCAAAAAAATAATTTTGTATCCCTCTAATTACGTCACAGTTTTCATTTGAAGTTTTGTAAAAAAGTGCACTACAACTTGACCCTGGAGTGCACTATCTCTGAAAATGAAAACTTTTTATACATTCGCGTACTTTGAATTTTGTACAATTATGTACAACCAAAAAATAATTTTGTATCATTCAAATTGCCCCGAAAAAGTTGATTCAAAGTTTGTTAAAAAAGTGCACACCAACTTGAGGCTTTTTCAAAACTATATATTTGGGGTAGTTATGACCCGTTTTAGAAAGGCCTAATTATGTACATTTTTGTACAAATTTTATATCTCCGAGAAAATGTATAGTTTTCTGGTAAATTCATTTGTTATGGATAGAGATGTAACTGATATATTTGTAATATTTGCTAAGATATTAGTAATATGAAGTGAATATATTCGTGTACCAGTAATTCAACGGATTCTGATATGCTAATATAGGGTTACCAAACGTCCTGTTTCCCCAGGACATGTCCTGGTTTTTTAGGTGTTCTGAAGTATCCTGGATAGATTTTAAGTAGCGTCCTGAATTTTTAAAGCATCCTGTAAACATTATGGGTTTTAAAGTTCGCGCACCACTACAAGCGCTTTTCGTACGTTTCATCAACAAATTGTTAAAAAGAACTAAAGCTACCTAATAACAAGGAGCCGTTTAATTATAATAATGGTAATTTCTTATATAATTTAATTGAAAATACATTATTGGAAATTGTAGTTGGTATAGCTAAGTTTCATTTGCACTGTTTTCATTGAGTAATTAATAATAGGTCATAACTATGAAATTGCCGAAATTTTCTTAAAGATTCATGAGTTCATAATTCCTATATTTCAATAGCTATTTCCATTTGTTTTTTTTGTTCAAAAGTTGCTTTCTAGGTTTTTTTATATCCACGTATAAAATTTCGTTTTTATTTTCAGTTTGATTACAAAAATTAAATCTTTAAAGACAATTCGCCCTAAATGTCCGTGATAAGATTCGTAATATTTTTTTTACAGCTGACACTTTTAAAAAATTTAATTAAAGTCGCTGTTAGCTTAGGGTGGATGGTCCAAGACAATCTTCATACAAACTTGAGGGAACCAATAACGACGACAGAAGTATTGTTATTTCGTTCTGTTACTTTTTCTTCACGTTCAATTGATTTTATACTTGTGAATAATCAGTTTGTTACAAACACAGTGTGTTTACAGCCTAATTTTGCTATTTACAACTTTCGTACTATGGATTACACAAGTTTGTATGAGAATTTCCTTAGACCATCCACCTTAATGTTAATGACCTATTAGTAATCTAACTACCACTCTTATACTGCATTCTGTTTTTAAACCATATTGTCCTGTTAAACCATATTGTATTTCCGCTTTCAAATCCTGGATTTCAAAATTAGGAGATGACAACCCTATGCCAATATCCCAGTTAGAATTGTAAAGCGTCCGAGCAAATTCGTCAATGAACTCAAATTCTTGAAATAAATATTTAATGTATCTTTTTTACTTGTAGAAAATGATGAGCTTGCATCTTTAGCATCAGACCCGATATTCAACATCTTTCAATATCGTTTGGATAAAATTACTTGCTGTGTAATACTCGGCTGCTGTCTCAAACCAACATTTTTATTTGAACTAAGGCTGCTCTCTGTAATATTATGTTGGAGAATATCGGTTAGTTACTATTGAAATTCAATGCAAGTGAGCGAGACAACATTTAGTAGGCTGAATCCGGAAGTGGATGTGCGTCGGGGAGTTAGAAAAAATAATAATACGCAAGTGCATATATTTAGTATTTTTGTTTCTGGAGAAAGTCGGTTAGACAAAAAATGGTAAGCCAAATGTTTTGTTTTTGACATTGTGCGAGCGCGACCGATCGACCCTTTGATGCTAGGAAACACCAGTCCAGATGTTTTATTGTTCTCCGAACTCTTGTCTGTCGAACAACTGACTGGTAACTGACCGCCTGGGTAGGCAATAATAAATTATTGTTTCTACTCATTTATCTCAAAATCTCAATAAAGATTAGATTTTACGAATAAAATTCAATTCACAGCTTCGTTTGGTTTTTTTTTGTGCTTAAGTGTTGTTTGTTCACAAACAATAAAATTTTAGTAATTTTATTTATTTCATCTGACATCTCGAAAATTATTTGTATTCATTGACACGTCAATTTTTGTATTTCAATTTAACAGAAGTGACTCCTTGACTAGATATATAGACTATGGGCGTACAGTCGGTAACCTTTCGTACCGAGTAACAAGACGTGACCAATTCGTCGTTGTGTAGAAAAAAAACTACATCAAAATAAACAGGGTTTGCTGGCCGCCACCTGGAGCATTTTGTACAATCAGCAAAAAAAAAACTGATAAAAAACAAGTAGGGCCCTAATACCTACGTTCGCTTTGTTGGTACTAACGTAAATCAGCCTGATATTATTAAAAAATTTTTAGACACGATTAATTAACCTTCGATTAAATTGATATCCCTTGTATAAGTTGGAGTACAGACCCTGGAAATTTTCATAGTTAGCCGCCTCACACTTCACTGGTGGTGGCAGAATCTACTCAGGTGCACATACGCATTTTTGAGTAGTTTTTAGCATTTTTGGTCCGCAATTAATGCGGTCCGCCTCAAGCTCATAGCCTGCAGTCCATAAAATAACTAAATCCATTTTACAAAAAAATAATATCTTTGTAATTTTATTTTTACTCATCAAATAAACTTATTGTCTTAGGAATAAAAGAAACACATCATTATAAGTTTCTTTTATGCCCAGGAAAAAAAAAGTGCAGCTTTGACATTTCGTTTATCGATATTGCTAGTAGCTAGAACTTGACAAAAATCTTGAAGGGCTTAGTTATTTCTTTCTAAAGTCTCTGGAGTCTTTACAAGGTGGTAGAGATGATGCCGGACTTGACTGTGGAGGTACCACCATCTTACTTGGAGATCCCCTCGAAGTAATTCGGGGGTCAATAAGAGGACAGCTCTCAGGCAACAAACTAGGAGGCCCACCATACCTGGGACCGATGGATGGCGGTATATCTATCCCTTATAGCCGGGCCTTATATGGAACAGACTGATGCGTCACTGCTGCGAGGGTTCTGGCACCGCGATCACCAACCCGCCTGCCCAGCGTGTGTGAGTATGGGCAATTCTTCCAGGATGACCGTCGGGAGTGGCAAAGTCCTGGAAAGGCTTATGTCCAGCAGTGGACGAACTAGGCTGATGGATGGACGGATAGAAAGTCTCTGGATATAGTTATTCATTCAATTGGACTTTGTGATTTTATGTTTGTAAAAACATGGAATTATTATATTTTGAAATACGCAAAAGTACATGCTACTTCGAAATTTTTAATAACTAGTTAAAAACACCAATCGATAGAGATATATTTTTTTTTATTTGCAACCCACAACCTACTAAAAACGGGCTTAGTTATTTTATGAACCCGGCATTCATTCATTTGGGTAATTTGCAAATAGAACATTTGCAAGTTTATTTTCTTCAAAGTCTACTGTGAAATAATCCAACACTTAGCGCTCTTCATCTTCTAAGTGGTCTTTTTAACTTTTAACTATTTTTACTCTCTATACTTAGACTTCCACGGCGTTCAATTTCCACGAGTTTTGGCAATACTGCACTCAGAATACTCAGACAAACAAAACAGAAATTAACGAACAAAATAAATATAAGTTTGCACCCAGCCGACTAAAAGACAACCAAAATTACACCTTTAATTGCATTTGGTTCTGATTGTTTACTATTTAAACATGTTATAAAACAGGAGTCTACAAACTACGGCCCGCGGGCCAATACCGGTCCCCACGCTCCACAAATCTGGCCCACACAGTAGAGTGCCCGATAAGCATGGCAGCTCACTAAAATTTCACTAAAATCTACAATGTACGTTTATATATGTGCTGGTTACAAGAAAATTTACTTTCCCTGAACTGAATAAAAGTAAGTTTTTGTCTTTCTCAATCAGAAACAACAAACGCAGAAATATAACACTTCGGGCTCACACTTGCAGTTTGAACTACTCTCAATACTGCTCTTGCATACATCTCACGAGGGTATCGACTATTAAATACCTTGGAGTACTTTTAGATGACAAACTTACCTGGACACCGCATATTGATGCTCTAACCGTCAGAGCACGAACACTCATATTTCTTTTTAAGACTTTGCGTCACATAGCCTCTCATGATCTTTTAAAAACAGTATACCTTTTACTTGGTCAGTCAATCCTTAACTACTGTATTCTTGCCTGGGGTGGTGCCTGCAAGACAAAATTACTCAAACTCGAGAGAGCCCAAAGATCAATATTAAAAGTGATGTCATTTAAGCCTTTTAGATACCCCACTGAGTTATTGTATAGCGAATGTAAAGTTCTTACTATTCGTCAACTATATATTCAGCAATTAATATTTAAACAACATTCAAAATCCTCGTTTGACTTAGATTTGCATATAAATAAAAGAAGAAATGACTTGGTTTTTAAAGCAAAATGGTGTACAACTTCCTTTGCCCAACGTTTCTTTTCATTTCTAGGACCATTTGTCTACAATAAGTTAAATAATATACTAGAGATTATATCCAATGACACGTCACGCTTGTAAGACAACAAAATATTGGCTCTTTACCCAGAATTACTACAATATAGAGTCTCTTATTGTGACAGGTCAATAAAGTCTTAAATTTTTTTTTCTCTCCGTAAATTATTTTACACGATTTTCTGTGTCCATCTTCTCATATATTTAAATAATAATACATATAATGTATATATTAATATTATCCACACTGATATTTCAACGTTCACACTCTCACACTCATGTCAAATACTATATAAAATCATTACCTTATCTACATCTACCGAATAATATTGCGTTTAGTAAAGTGCCTATATATTGCTGTATCTCTATGTTAACTTGGCCTGTGAGAAGGCGCTGGAGGCCATAACTCAGGTTTAGCCTACATTGGTCTTCAACGTTACTTAATAGCATAGACTAATAAATACAAGTATTTATTTATTTGTATTTATTAGTCTATGCATAATAGTAAGAAATTACATTTATAAGTCAGATAAGAGTGCTTTTTTTTGTTGTCTGTTTGTTCACGTAAACAATTTTTTTTTTTATATACAATATAATAATCAGATGTTTGTAGTTTATGCTGTTAACGACCAATTAAAAAAATACAAGGATTGTCATACATGAGCTTACATTTATTTATGCAGCCAAATTCATACTGTAGGCTTGGTAAGTGATGAGTATCAGGGATCGATAACACATTGCTAATTTTTCAAAATAAATTGTTGACCTCCCATAACACGAAAAAAATAATTTACGAATTTCACAAAAAGGGTCATTGAACATTCGATACTGACAAGTAACAGTCTTCAATATGAATTTGGTTATATAAATAATTTTCATTGTGTAACATTACATATCACCAGCTAGCCCTATAAAAAAAAATTGCGCGTAAACCTAAGGAAGCCACTTGATTGTCCGTTTTCAACAAACATTTTGACAGTAGACTAAATATACAATAATGGTCAGTCATACAAATTAGTAGTGTATGATTTTAACTACCAATTAAGAAACACGGACATTTAAAGTTTGTGTTAAAAAATGCAATCTTGGTTTTGCCCCTAGGGACATAATGGAGGAGTCACTATGGCCCTCAGGCTAAAAAGTTTGGAGCTCCTGTTTTAAAATTACCGTTACTCCTTTCTCTTTAATTGTTTCCACATCATACAAGGGCAGTGTTTAGGGCTCTTACTACTTATGATTCAACTGTTTTGAGAGAAAAGAAAGTTTTTAGAGTATAAACATACCACTGCAACAAAATAAAACCGTAATACTTTTACAAACATTAGTAAGTAGTTAGGTTTGAATCAGATATTAATGAAAACTAAATAATGAGAAAATATTTATCATGGGCCCTAAATTATTTACTAAGATTCCGAAAAACTAATAATATATCAGTATTTATGTATTTAAAAATAAATTATTCAAACTTCTAACGAGAGAATGTAATTACACAGCGAAAGGCTTTATTCATGATAAATCAATCTAATTACTTTTATCTTTGACATGTTAAAATTATTTAAAGTATTTTTTTTTTTTTTTTCGTAAGCTGTTGAGTCGATTGAGCATTGAGACCCGAAAAATTTGCATGTTAATCCGTATAAATATCTATAAAATTTGCTTTTGTTTAAAGATCAATTACAAATTACGCTGTTGTAAATTTTAAAAAATGTAAACTAATTTTATTTTCACACGCCTTTTGGGAAAGTGTAGAGTAGGTAAGTATCAATTAAGATAATTGCATCTTATCTCTTATTTATTAATAATTATATACTTACGGTTAAAACTGATCAAAGTTAATGGTTAAATACAAATACTTAAAAGGTAAAAGAAAATTGGACACATCATGATAATAATAATAATTAATAAAACTAATTATTATTGAGCATACAATAATACATGTAGACACACACTATGTAGTAAAAACTTAAAGAGCCGAGAAGTTATTCATAGTCATACTTTTTTTTGGTATTCGAAAAATGGACACCATGTGATAAACCATAATAATGTATTAAAACAAAATAGCATAGTTCAAAACAAATTATTTGCACAACAGAAAAAAAACACCAAGTGGGCCCGGCCAGGAACGTGCCATTCATAAATCGTACCCAATTCATATTTTTTGTTAAAACAGGACTTCTGTTTTTATGACCTTATTGTAACACTATATGAACACAATAGATAAGCCCTCCTTTTTATTTTACATTCATTCGTGTAAATCATTTTTTGCGAACTATAATAATAAATGTAAATACACAGTAATGAAAACTAAAAGACTCTAGCTAGAAGTACATAGTTTTGTTGTATTTGAAAAATTCCACTCCCTGGACGACATGATATAAATGCAATACAAAATGGTCCTTACATCGTCAACAATAAAGCACAACCGAACGGATAAGATAGTTATGGTCTAAATGTACGGACGCTTATATTGCAACTCTTAATTGTGATATTAGCATATCAGAATCCAATATACAGGTATTACTAATATCTTAGCGAATACAAAAGTATATGTGGTATATCAGTTCCACTATCTTTATCCATGAATAATGAATTTGCCAGAAAACTATACATTTTCTCGGAGATACAAAATTTGTACAAAAATGTACATAATTAGGCCTTTCTAAAACGGGTCATAACTACCCCAAATATATAGTTTTGAAAAAGCCTCAAGTTGGTGTGCACTTTTTTAACAAACTTTGAATCAAATTTTTCGGGGCAATTTGAATGATACAAAATTATTTTTTGGTTGTACATAATTGTACAAAATTCAAAGTACGCGAATGTATAAAAAGTTTTCATTTTCAGAGATAGTGCACTCCAGGGTCAAGTTGTAGTGCACTTTTTTACAAAACTTCAAATGAAAACTGTGACGTAATTAGAGGGATACAAAATTATTTTTTTGCTGTACATAATTGTACAAAATGTGTACAATATTATAAGCACATTTAATTATCATATATCTATAAGTGCACTACAACTTCAGGGACCCTGGTTCGACCCCTAGGGCTGTACCACCTTCCGTTACGAAGATGTGGTCGAAACAATTTTTTTTTGGGACTGGATAGTGTCAAAGTCAAAAAGTACATCCCTAGTGGCGGGGGACATTCTTAGGATGTAAATTTTTCCGATGTAGTTTGAAACGCAACTACCTATACGGAACAGTTTTCATGCTTAGGCTACCGATCCACCAAGATAGAATCCAGACGCTTGTGTCTTTGAAATTTTGTGAGCTTGGGTTCAACTCAGGTTCAGGTCTTTTTTAATCATTTTTTATTTGCTCGTTCCAAAAATACAGGTTTTTAGGACGTAGAACAATCCAAGTCATTAAGTAGTACATCAGACCCACCTGGATAGAATCCAGACGTCGGTGTCTTATAACTTTTTGTGAGTTTTGGTTCAAGTCAGGTTCAGGGTTTTTCTAACGATTTTTTTTTTGCTCGTTTCAAATATAAAAGTTTTTGAGACGTAGAACAATCCAGATCATTAAGTAGCACATGAGACCCACCTGGATAGAATCCAGACGTCTTTGTCTTTGTTTATCAGAAGCCATTGTCTTTAATTTAAATGTATTTTTGAAGTCGTACGAGGGAAAGCTGTTTTTTATTAGGTTTTAAATATGCAATTTTTTTTAAAGAAAGTATATGGACTATCATAGCTTCCAGATGATTTGCTACAGCATGACACCTGTACAGCAGCTATATACAAAAGACTGTTGTCTATCACTTGTAGGAGTTCCAGAAGTCATACGAGGGATAACTTATTTTTAATGAATTTTAAATGCGCATTTTCATTTGAAAAAGTTGTATGATTTTTCACTAATACCAGATGATTTGCTACAGCATGAGACCCTTACAGGTGTATACCAAAGATCATTTGCTATGACCTGAACGTATTTTTAGAGTCGTAAGAAGGAAAACTTATTTGTCATTGATTTCTAAAGACGTGTATCCATTTTTAATTATTAAAATTTCCAGATGATTTGCTACAGCTGGAGACCTACACAAATGTATACCAGAAGCCAGTGTCTATGATTTGAATGTTTTTTTGAAGGCGTACGAGGGAAAGTTGTTTTTATTAGGTTTTAAATGTGAAACTTTATTTTAAAAGAAAGAATATGGACTATCACAGCTTCCAGATGATTTGTTACAGCATGACACCTGTACAGCTGTATACAAGAGACTGTTGTCTAACACTTGTTAGGGTTCCGGAAGTTCTACGAGGGAAAACTTATTTTTAATGATTTTTTAAATGCGCATTTTCATTTGAAAAGCTTGTATGATAGCAGCTTCCAGGTAAAATCCTTATAGTTGAAACAAGTAGATTAGTGTGCACACGGCTGTTTTACATCACTTTCGTGTATTTTTGTGTTTAATTGAAGGCAAAATTACAATTTATTACATTTTAAAAAACGTCATTTTTATTTGGTCGGGTTATATTGTCGCTGCTCTTACGCAACGGGGTGTCGCGGGAGACGCAGGGGATGCGGGGCCGCTCGTTGTTGGCCATTAGAACTTTGTCTTGCGCCTTGATGGTGCAGCATACTTTTGTTAAAACCTTTTTTTATTTTTTTAAAACTACTACAAGTTATTAAATTCAAATTAGTTTAAATACTCTGGTTTCTTTATTCAACACATCATAATTAACATGGTTAACCATAATTTGAAAAATCTTCGCTCGTTAAACTTGGTTCGTTAGCTTCAACTTGGTGTCTAGATCCAGATATTGATGTGTTGTCGTCTTGCCTACCTTGACCACCTTGATCACCTAGACCACCTAGTGATTAGAGGCCTGAAAAACAAAGGCTACAATGTAATTCTAACATTAACACAGATTTTTTTTTTTATGTGTAATTGAAACGTCGCTACTTTTATGATGCTTTAACATACAAAAAGGATGTACATATTTCTTTCAAATTGACAAAGATATCTGCTGTAGACTACTAGTGTTGTCTCAGTCGACAGGTTTCTATTATTTCTATAATACTATTTCTATTTACTACAAAATAAATTAATCGTTTAAAAAAAATATATTAATGTATTCTATATTTTAAGAAAAATTACAAGAATTAAGTAAGTTAGTTAAGGTGCTTAATTAACAACTCGATGTAGTGGTACAAAATATATCGCGAAAATTTCTTAATGTAAACTACAGTAGCTTAGCGCAAAGTGCATAACTTAACTATTTTTCTCTTGTTTAGAAATTTCAAATTGAAAAGCATTTTGATCTGTGGCAATTGACGCCAATAGTTCAGTATTAGTATAGTTCAGTATAACTGACAGATTTATTTTATTGGCCGTATCTTCAGAACGGATGATGTAAAATTACCCATGTTTTGGCTCTAATGAACTGTATTTCAAGTACATTCTGACCGATGACAGTTTCTGACATTTGACAACTGTCAAACGAAATTTTGCCCCAATATGAGTAATGTGACTTCTATATTACTTATTTATAGAAACTTCATTACCCGCGCTAAGGCGTTATCTTAATCACAATACCACACAATCTTAAAAAAAAAACTTAAAACAAACTTTTAAGAAATGTTATTGTTTTACTTACAAACTAATATCATATATTAACTCTATAAACGAGATTTTCATGTTCTGTCGGAGGAACTCATGCAGGCCCAACTTTCATCACTACAATTTATTTATATGAGAGCGAAAAGTAATAATATATTATATACAATTACTCGTTTTAGTTTTGAGAAAAGCACTTTATATGCTTCGACCATTAAGTAGCCCTAATGGACTCGTATATAAAAGTCCCCACCCTGCGGTTCCGAAATTAGTCCGAACTTAGTAGTAGTAGTAACGTCACGCACTACGCGTAGCGACAACTAATTAATTTAATTGCTACTTTAATTTTTGGTCGTAAAACAAAAAAAAAAAATACTATTTAGGATTGTATATAAACTTTATTCATACTACATTTAAAATCACAATATTTGTGGATCCTCATTGCCTTCTTTGCGATTTACCAGGACGGCTTATTTGCGATTCCTCCCTGGGAGTACTTCACCGGTAGTTTCATTAATTCCTGAAAACCAATGACTTCATTGTTATTCTAATATTTACACTGAAACTTCTACATTAATAATTGCAACTCCGTCACTTATAAGACGCTATATAAGTATAACTATAACATGCAAAAAGGAAAGCACATTTCTTTCCAAATTAACAAAGTTAAGATAGGTACAGTATTCTGCTGTTGTTTTTAATATTATGTAAATACTTTTTTATATAACGTTTGTTAATACAGAGATTCCCATGTTTGGACCTTTCTTTATTAACCGACTTCAAAAAAGGAGGAGGTTCTCAATTAGACTGTTTTTTTTTTTTTTTGGGCGCTTTTACTCCATATGTCCTGAAACATGTTATCTAAAAGTCAGCGTATTTCCTACGATATAGCAACATAAAAAAAACCAATATAAGAACGCCGACTTCTAGATAACATAACGTTTCAGGAAGAAAGAAGTCGGCAAAAGTGTTGCTTCGGTACCATCGGTCTTTGTAGAATTATTATTAACTTTTTAGTGAATGACTGCTGTTACTATTGAAGTCTGTTACTATTTTTTTGTTAAAAGTTCATTTTATGTTATTCTCCATAACCCAAGTTCCCCATCTTATCTTCAGAGGATGGCATACCCTAGCAACTTTTTTTATTACCCGTCCAGCACAATAAGTCTAATGGCAAAGACCTTATTTGCTTTTCATAGAGGCGATTATATGTTGGCTCTTTGGCCTCTTGTTCTTGGACGCGTAATACTAGTGATCATGCAGCGAAACAACAAATTGGTGTGTTTTTAGCTAATACTGAAATATTTTGTAGGGAAAAAAATATTGGATTTAGGTAACATCCCTTTCTCATGGTCTTTGCTTTTGTTCCACAGGTCTGCTAGGAAATCTTATGGAGACGATGCGATTGGCTACGTCCAACTACACCGGAATGATGGAGTTTGCACAGTTAAATGTAAAATGTGCCCAGAGCATAAAGTGAGAGCGAAAGCATATAATGTGACGATGGTTGTTAACGAACATGATGGCGAAATTATTAGCTGTCAGTGCCATGACTGTGCCGCTTCAGCTGGAGGATGCAAGCATGCAGTTGCTTTTTTGATGTGGGTCCATCGTCGCACTGAAGAACCTGCATGTACTTCCGTAGAGTGCTACTGGAAAAAGCCTACTTTATCCAGAGTAGGGACTACTCTGAAGTTTATCACTGTGCAGCAGATGGTTAAGAAGGAGGTACCTCACAGACCGAGTACATCAGAACTTTATACTGAATTTATTTCAGAAGCAAAAAAGAGAAAAATTGATAACTGTGAGTTGCTAAAATATCAGCTTGATTTTAAATATACAGATGTGATGCAGTATTCATTGCATTGTCTTATAATGGATCAATCTCCAGAAATTAAAGCAGATGTAGATAAGCTTGTAGATGTGATGAAAGCAACATTCACTGAAGCTGCGGTAAGTGCCATAGAAGTAGCTACAAGGAGTCAGAACAAAAGCAGCTTGTGGTATGAGATGCGTTATGGCCGTATCACAGCATCAAAGGCACATGAAGTAAGTGTTTGTCATACACCAGATGGTTCTTTGGTTGCTACTATAATGGGTGCAAAAATACCAGATACAGCTGCAATGAAAAGAGGTAGAAATTTGGAACTATCCGTCCGAAAGGCAGTTGGCAATCAATTGAAAAAGAAAATCACTTCATGTGGGCTTTATGTATGCCAAGAGAATCCCATGATTGCGGCTTCACCTGATGGTGTAATAAAAGATGCCGTTATTGAAATAAAATGCCCGACCAAGGCAAAAACTACGAACAGTTATTTAAAAAACGGTGTTATCACGGACAAATGTAAGGCCCAAGTGCAACTACAAATGTATGCGACAGGCGTAAAACAGTGTTATTTTTGTGTTGCTGATAGCAACTTTGAAGTAACAAAAAGATGTGGAGATTATTTTAGTAACATATGACAATGATTATGTTAATAATTTAATCAAAAAATCAAAATTTTTTTGGAAAAATAATATATATCCCATTTTGCATCGTAACACCAGTCTGTGAATACGTAATCACTGTCATATGTTACTAAAGTAATGTCCACATCTTTGTTTCTTCAGAGATGTTACTTAAGTATCTGATACAGATACAAAATAGTTATTTTCATCTTGTATTTGATTGAAATACTTTTATATGGTATCTTGTACATCTCTGTCTGATAATGAGTAAATAAAAAAAAACCGTTCTGTATTTCTTTATTTATTATTCTCAATTTTACATTATTTACAAGGTTTTGAAAAAAAAGTACTCAAAGTATTCCCTTTTCCAGGTTCCACTAATTTAGACATATTTCCAAAAAAATAGTGAGTCATCCGTGTGTTACATTCGCTGGAGAATCATTTAAAAATGTGTCATTTCACAAATAAATACAATCAAATTTTGCATCTTATTTTGTAGCTCATAACATTGAAATTATAAATACATGTATGTGGTCAATATAGAGCCTCTGCGTGGAAAAGGGTTAATAGTTTTGTACTAAATTCAGTCTTACATTCATCATCATCATCATCATCGGCCTATATACGCCCCACTGCTAGGCACAGGGCTCCTCTCATGAGAGGGACTGGGAAGTAGTCCCCACGCGGGCCCAGTGCGGATTGTGGATTTTAGATAAATTATTGAATTACTTCGCAAACGTGTGCAGGTTACCTCACGATGTTTTCCTTTACAGAAATGCTAGTGGTAAGTATCAAATTGAATTCCGCACATAAGTTCCGAAAAATTTAAGTGCCAGCCAGTCGGGATTTCAAATCTGCAACCTCTGCGTGAGAGGCGCGCGTCCGACCACAGCATCGAGTGGTAGTGGAGTGCCAGTCTTATATATTTTCTTTATTCTTAACTCATCTCATTTGTGTAATACTCGCACAGTCGTTTTCAATGCCATACAAATGTTCAGATCTGATGATATATCTAAGAGTGAAATTGCTGAGAAAGCGATAACAATTGTGTTACACAATTGAGCTGCTGAGGTACCTAATAAATTTATTAAATGTCTTTGTACATAATGGAAACATTGCAAACCACAAATATTATGCATTTAAAAAATCAAAAGAGTAACTGCTGAACATTACAATGTTTAACAAAATATAATTTCTGAATTTTGCAAAAGCGAATAATCATCTTCCAACACTATTTACATAAATTATTTAATTAGAGAATCCTGCAATTTTATTAGAGCACATGTAATAATAATAACATGATCAAGTACACGAAGTATGTTAGATATGTCAGAAAAAATGTTGAGTCTCTCCCAAGGCTTGGTGAGCAACATTGTAAGGAAACCCGAAATAAGTATAAACTGGCTTTTCCATAAATCAGACTCGCCAAAGTGAGTACCTCTTTCGTAGGACATGATATAAGATTTTACAATAAACTTCCAAAGGAGGTCCTTACTTTGTCAGAGAATAAGTTTAAACAGTATATTAAGCAGGGCCTACTGAAAAAGGCATATTATAAAATAAATGAATATTTGGATGATGGTGAAGCATTGTGTTATAGTGATACTGATTTTGATGATAGTAGATAATAATTTAATTAATTAATATAATTTCATAACTTTTGATTCCTCTTAAGAGTTAACATTAATTAATTACAGACTGTAAAAGGAAATAGACTATATGAGACAGGTAGGCAAAGATATATATGTTTTTCTTTTTTCATTAACCTGAATTCCTGCTGTTTTGTATTTTCTTATCCCTTGGTTAAAGTAGATATAAGTAATTTGATGTATAGTATAAGTTTATGTTAAAAAAAAAAGACATGATCTTGCCAAGTTTCTTGCCCGTTCTTCTTAGCAAGACTAATCGAATGGGCGGAGGTAGGCATGTATTTATATATGTAACCTATTACTATGTAGTATATAGGATGGGATTTGGTCGGCTGCCTGGATTCGTGCTGGGGGCTCGGTTGGTGATCATTGAACCTGTTCCTGGTCCCTGGCCGGGTCTCCGGTATGGGTTCGGGCGGTTGATTGGATTTCACCTTGTATAATAATATTTTACCTATAATTTTAATTTACATTTATTATTTTATTACATATATTTTTATAAGATTAAAATTTGACTTGTGAAACGTGTATTATATATACCTACTTTGCAAAATGAACTTTTTGAATTTTGAATTTCATCACTGAATGTTGTTTTAGCATATAGAATTCTCTTAATCGCCTTATTACCCTTTCAATATGAATTCGCAAACTAGCGATTATTTTAGTTTGACGAACTTCAATTTTTGATAACTTTGCACCAGCGTTTACACTGGGTGGCCTTAATAGTTTCATGCCTTTTTCATGAAGCATCTGCTCAAGGTGCTTGAAGCCTCTGTCAGCTAAGATGCAAGTTCCCTCTTGTAATCCATCTAGAAAGTCACAGTTTCCTACTATGGTTACATCACTTGTTCTACCCCCGAACCCTTGAGAAACATAATTAACCAATCCATTAGGAGTACAGGATATTAAATACTTCACAGTATTCCCCTTCTTGTACTCTGACCATGTCAGCGCCTGATAAACAGCCTTTGATGGTTTTTGTATATCGATTTCTAGACAGTCAATAATGCAGCTGACATTGTGATAATTATGCCTAAATGCAATAGGAAGATTCCTTTTTATTAATTTTTTGTCTAAGTTTACAATGAATGGTCTTAAAAAACTACTTATTATTGGTATGTTTGCTAAAAATAATTTACTGGCATAAGATAATGATATTCCAAAATTATCCTGTAGTTCAGAGAATGTACTGTTCAATCTAATTTTTTTTAAGCATAGCAATATGTATTCTACTTTTATATTTGTGTGTTTATGTATCAACTGAATTAAAAAATAACAATCTTTGGTAATACCAACATACATCATAGGTTTTTTACCAATTAAACGCATAGTATTTTTGAGGCACTGCATTTGTTCAATATTCTCATTAGTATCTGTAACATTACTATCAGAATCAGTAACCTTTGATGATGATGGAGGTACAAAAGGTGATAAATGACCACTTTCAAAACAAGAAATATCGCTATCTGATTTTTCATCTTCGAGAAGAATTCTTCTCTTAACTGCTTGAGCAACTCCCGGCTGTGGCGATTGAAGACCGCATGGTTCAAACTTAAAGGGCGAAGTGAAACTACAAGTTGTAGTATACAACTACAAGTTGTAGTATAACTTGAAATGGTGAGGTAGATATACTTTTGTTTTTGAATCTCGTTTGCACAGCCTTGCTCCTATAATGCATATTGACTTTTGTTGTTACTTGAACAGATTTTTCTACAGTTATGATAGGATCGGTGATAGTTTCTTTGTCTTGAGTCTTTGATACTTCTGAAAAGACAAATATCCAAAATTATTTACTTAATTTAAATAATAATAACATAAACATAATAAAATTATAATGTGATATTTGTGAGAAATATATTAGTAACAAACCTTCATCCTCGATACCTTTTTGTGTCATATCATCAACTTGTAAGCTTTCAGCGTGGGTCGCAGTAGCACTTTGACTTTGCACACATTCTGTGACAAGTTCAATTCTTTGCCTTTTAAGGAACACTTTTCGAGGTACAGGATCAGACAGCCGTCTTTTGCGATCCTCTTGACAGTGAAATTTAGTTGGCACCGCTTCATCTGCCAACAGTATCTTCCGACTGAAGCCCATTTTATACTTCATGTAATTCTTTGTATCTTTCTCCATCTGCAATTTCATATTATTGCCGATTTAACAAATGAAGTAGATACATAATATTATGTTTGCCAGTCAGGTTTGACAACACAATAGACATTACAAGACAGCAAAAAAACTGTAAATAAGTTAGCTAAACAACAACAGATAACAAATTCTACAAAGCGCGGTCAAATAGCGCGGTGTTGTGCTGCAATGTAGGGTTGAAAATGATCATTTTATCTTATCCTGCAAGAATAAGCCATAATAATTAAGAGCTTGGAGGTTAGGTGCTTGTCATATTTATTTTGTGACTTAGGTATTTTGTTTTGAAAATCCAACATTTTTTGTTACAATCTAGTATATAATTAAGTTAAATATTACTTACATCAAAGTGGTCTTCACACATAAAAACATTGGAATGCACTGAAATGCTCTTTGGGTCTCTTCGAGCTAATTGTAACCACAGCTTTCGTCTTTTGAGAGTTGTTGGAACCGAAACAAACAGTTTGGTTGGACTACTTATAGACGTATTTGTGCACTGTGGCACTACACACCATTTATACGACATTCTGTCCAATAAATTTGAAGTAAAATGAGAATTCACTTAGGTGCACTGTTTTGTTGAGGTTATGTGAACTTGTTTCCTAGCGTGTGACGTCACGCGTGTCACGTGACCAGCGCCATTACAGAAACATCGTTTTCGGAGCGATTTTTAAAACGTAAACTTAAATATTTATTTTGCTTATTATGTTATACATAATCATTTAAAATTACGTCCGAAATTAGTCAAATAGCCTATTACCAAAGGTTAGCTGGTAGAGAATACTAAATAGTATTAAGCTTTCTAATACGAAAATTGTATTATTATTGTTATTATATTTTCAGAAAAAGTACCTAAATCAAAACTGCTGGTTTATTAAATGACTATTTTTACAAAATGGACCTACAGTATCATTGGACTGAATCTGTGTTGCGGTTATATTCAATTATTTAAATATGCACTATAATATTGCATATTTAATGCAAATGCTTTGTTTTAAATAACATCAGATCAGGTCGTAAGACAATCTACAAGAATTATAAATAACACAGGTCAATAAATACGCGCTTTTTTATATTTTTATTTATTTATAATATTCTTGTAGAAATTTGTGTGCTGAGTCTGAACTTAGGTTTTCTCTATCAACTATTACGGCTGAAGCTCTAGGCGTCTGTGACAGACAGACGGACAGACGGACAGATAGACAACGGTAGCTTAGTAATAGGGCATGGTACCTTTTGGATAAAGAACCATAAAAATTATAAGTTCTTTTACTAGTTATTTTGTGGGGCTTTCGCTTATAAAAATTAATTTTCCGCCTTTAATTTTCAATAAAACTTCTCCTTAACAGCTTTTTTTTACTAATAGTAAGATAAAAGATACAAACATATTATCTTATCTAGCAATCGGCGTGTGTGTTTCCTACGACATATTTAGCAGTCAGCGTGTGTGTTCCCTACGACATATTTAGCAATCGGCGTATGTTTGATTTAGGACACATTCGTCAGATTCCACTTTCGTCAGGAATTATTTTTTTGCCCTTTTAGTTCATTTTCGTCAGGAATGACTAAAGAAGAAATCTAAATAATTCCACTTCCATCATTTCATATCTTTTTCCACATTCGACAGATATTATAATGATAAAACTTCGGACCTACTTTGTTTATCTGGGTACTTGAATACTGGCCACTTATGAACTGTCTAGGTATAATTAACGATGTTAGGTATGATGACCTTGTCATTTCCTGATAGTGAACTATTTCCTATTAAACGATACTTTAGGTTAAACTTTAAAATGGATTACCATAAAAATGATGGTGGAGGTATTGTGTTTGTGAAAAGTAAAAGGGACAGAGATGCATTGTTACTGGATGGCTATAAGTATACCTTTCAATGTCGTAATATCAGTGGCAACTGCGAAATTATTGCGAGAGAAGATTTTACAATAAAGAAAATAAAATTGCACATGCTTGTAAAAAATAAACGCAGACTTAAGGATAGAAAGATATCAAAGTCGCGTAAAGCAATAATAAAATCTTGTTAAGATGGAAAAATAACAGTTATGAACTGTCTTAACCGATTAAGTCGATTGTTTTATGTGTGTGATGTTTAATTTTAACGTAAGAGTAAAACGAGTGGTGTGTTTTTTAGTTTTATTAGAAAAGTTTTTTTTATTTTTGTGTTATGAGTTAAGAAGAAATGATCTAAGTACCTACTTACTAATTTTTATTCTTAAATTTGTTTTTTGACGAAGCTGGAATTATCTGGTGTGTCATGTTCGTCACTAGATTTGAAATCCTGACGAAAATGAACTAAAATGGGCAAAAAAATAATCCCTGACGAAAGTGGAATCTGACGGATGTGTCCTAAATCGTATGTTTCCCTACGACATATTTAGCAGTCGGCGTGTGTGTTCCCTACGACATATTTAGCAATCGGCGTGTGAGTTCCGTACGACATATTTAGCAATCGGCGTGTGTATTCCCTACGATATATTATCTGACTTGTCCTAAATACAACAAAGACGATTGTATTACAGAAGTTATTTACAATTTTGACTAGATAGAAGTTCTCTATTGAATAGCAAACAGATTGACTGTACGCTGAATATGAAAGTCTAAGTTTTACTTGATAGGTTTGTCATATTGACCTAGCAACTTTAAATTGAGTACTACAAGCAGTATCTAAGAAAATAATTTTAACTGAAACAGCTAGTCACTACTTGAGTAGATCTGTTAAGAGGCTGAATCATTGAATGGGACATGAGTGATTTCAATGTTTAGGGACGCTCTGGATTTCTTGTTGGTTCTTTACCAGAGTTGTGTAGTCAGGGAACCAACATAGGTGCGTAACTTTAAAAATAAATAAATAAATAAATCTTAAATTTAGAATACAAAAAAAAAAGTATACACTAAAAAAAGTCAAGGGGGTATTCCACATCCAAGGGAAGGTACTTCTGAGAAGTTGCTAATATGGCTTACTTTGAATCTCTATTTTTATGACCAGATAATCACAGATGTAAGAATTTTACTCACTGTCCTATGGGCTTACTTGAAGATTGTCGACTAAATGAGTTATTTTTCGTATAGAAGTATCTATCGAGTAATAAGTTTTACGACATACATAAAGGTCAGCTGTTAAAATATTATTCAGCTTTGATCATCAATAAATTATTAAGTTTTAAACTCAGAAATACCTCATCTCATCCATCCCCAATTATTGGTAGTGGTTATTAAAAAAAAAAAAAAAATGTATTTATTCATAAGTGTGAAGTATCGTCTTAAGTAGCTGGTATAGTTTAACATAGTAAGTTCACAGTTGTATAGCCTCTTAAGAAGCTGACTGGCGTAGAATTGCTACAGAGATTTAATTCACCTTTTTATTATTTGTAATATTGAAGAATTTCATATATTAGCTTAACTGACAAACAGTGAAATTTCTAATCGGAACATTTTACTATCCAAACCTACGAATTCGGTTTTAATTATTTTATGTCCAATTTATTTAGCACGTGAAAGATTTAGGTTATTACTTAAGGCGCGACGTAAGGTTCTAATCCGACGATCATACTTTGGACATATATCCGTTGAAATAATTTTTATTAAGCGCCAAACGTTAAGCTATGTAGGTTGTAAGTGGGTTGTTATTGGGAGGATTCGACGGAGTTTAGTTTGAGCAATGGGGTAGTGGTTGTTTTGGTTAAGGTGATAGATTTTAGTACAGACAGAATTTACTGGAACGGTGGGGAGGTGCTGTTTTCCATTCCAAATCCCACATAGCATCTTTAAAGGTTATGCAGTACTTTTATCAGTTCTGATTTTCGATATGCTTTTTAATAGCAACTAATTTCCATCTATAAGATAATTTGATCACCATTTGAAATCTTGATATTCTTCATCTCTTCCAGTTTAATCGGTTCGATTTCTTTTGATTTTTGGTTTCAACATATATTTTAACGTAGACTTGGTCCATCGCTATTCATGCTAAAAGAACCAGGATTACTACACACAACGTAACTTACGGGTCCTAACCAAAGACTAGACGATCACATCATGGCCTACACTAACTTAGAACTCTTCATATCAATTTAGATATTTTATTTATCTGGTTTTGTTTTCGAATATGGTAGCTTAGGGGAGTTAGGCAGACTCAGGCAGATTTATTTAGGCTTAGTTAATTTTAGTTAGGTAGGGATACGTTAGTAATACTAGTAGTAATAGTTAATAGATAGAAGATAGGAAGATAGTGAGAGAGTAGGGTATATAGGGTATTATATATATACATAGGGTGTATATAGGGTTTATTATATAGGGTATAGTATATATATATATCTATTTATTTATGTATGTATGACGAGAGTGTTTCAGCATCCTACGAAAATCGTTATTTGAATATATATATTACTTCAATTAGCTTCCTTACCATAAATTATTGAGGTCGTGTCGCTATACATATCAGAAGCAAAGTGTCCTTGAGCATCTTGACCACCTGCTGCTGTGAGGCCTGAAAAACAATGGCTTTAATGTAATTCTAACATTTACACAGACATTTTTAAATGAGCGCTTTTCCTTGTGTCAAATTTAGTGTTAAATATGATTCCTAGATGGCACTGTCGTATACTTTAGCAACATCATCAAAGACAAAATTTGCAGAGATTCCAAACAAACTAAAAACCACTTTGACATTGATTGCTACGAAACATGTTTTATCTATGGTGACATGGACAGCGACATCTAGAGGAAAGCTAAAAACTAAGAAAAAAAAGCAACGAGAAAAACGCTCATTGGTAATTGAAACGTCGCTACTTTTATGATGCTTCAACATACAAAAAGGATGCACATATTTCTTTCAAATTAAGGGGAACTAAGGCGCAAAAAAAAAATTTCAGACTTCGGATGATTTGTTGCAATAATTAGGATACGTATAGTCATAAAAATAACATATGTTCTTGGTTGAATTTTAAGGAATTCGATTTTTACAAACCAAGTCAATCGATTCATATGTGTACTGTCAATAATTTTTTTTGTAACCCTCTATTTTAAACTTCTTATCGATTTTGTCTCAGGTATCGCTTTTGCGATTTTGTTGTTTTTTTTTATAATAAAATTATTGTTAATGATATCTACTCGAATTTTAAATACCGTGTTATTCGTTTCAAGAAAAGTACCCCTTTTTCCAAAAATACGTAAATTCACTGATGCAGTCGAGCAGCAGCAAACTATTTGTCAGTCTGCGCTGGCGCTCGTAAGACGTGGAACCTGTGTCTTTTTTTCAAGCTATAAATCCAAAACTACTCATTGAAATTAAGGGAATCATTGAGTTAGCGGCCGCGGCCGCGATAGGTACAGATCGTTCACAGTTATTTTACCTCTAGGCTGATCGAAAATGTTTCTTAAGTATTGGACATAGAACAGCTGTCAGAGGTAAAATAACTGTGAACCTCAGAATAAGGAATACAATAGAAACCTGGCTAAAATAATACGCGGAGAAAGACACCTATCCTTGATTTTCTTACGACATTCTAGTGCGTTAGAGAGAGATGGATATGTATTAGTTTTTTCTTAATTAGGTAGGTTGTCACTAGTTCGTTGCTTTGCTAGTGATGTAACAATGTCGATTTTTGACTACGATAAATAAACCAAATCGAAATGAACCGCGACCAATCTGCTTACCACACATTATATCGCATCAAAGTGTGAAAAAAAAAAGAGAATGCAGGAGGCACCGACCTTTCTGGTGACATCCTCTTGCTTTGGAAGGAGGCCAAGAGAATTAATAGCAAAGTGGTCTCTGTCTACCCCAGTGGGACACATGTTATATTGTGTAAATAAGGAATTAATAAAAGGATATATTTCGTTTAACATAATATTTTTTATTAAGTACAAATTACTATATCGTAGGCAGGTAGGTACATAAGTTAAGTCCAAAATTGTGCTTGTTTCTAGTACAATAAATGCTATAGCTTGTATCAGAGATACAACCGTAAGCTATTTAAGTGGATACTTTTTAAGTCGCCTCTTAACTCACGATAGAACTACCCTGTCAAAGTACTTTTATTGTTAACCACTAAATACGAAAATGTCTTGATCTGCGGAATTTCTTCGTGAAGTCGATCACGGCAGTAACGTGAACGAACAGGCCTTTCAGAACGATTTGCGAACACAGAAGTATGCACTTTTCTACACCACAGACATCCATGGTACTGGTTCTGTTGCCTAAAATTGAAAAATTATCGAGTTAATATACTATAGTATAGTACAAGCACGTACCTACAAACAAGATTGATAATGCAATTATACATAATTATTTAAAGGTTACCAATGTGTCTGTTTCTGGTAAATACAACGTCGGTAAGGCATCTGCTTTTAAACGTCTCCATTTTAAATTTTCGTTTGGTCTAAAAGAATCCGACGTAAAGTGTTTCGAACAAATATGACTGCTATTTTTAATTGCCAAATTTGGTCAAATTATTCGTCTAAGCCATTCACTTTTTAATTCTTCCCTTTTTGGAAATCTGTAACAAAAAATATAGCGATATTTATTCGGCATTATTTTTCTTTTAACTCGCGCTGCAATGAGGGATTTTTTTTCTTTTTTTTTTTACTCTTCCCTAGTCGCTGGATAGATGGCGCTGAACTTGGTAAGTTACTGCAAGGAACGGAACGTCACATAATTTTTTGATTATTGCACTTGGATGTAATTTTGAGATCGTAAAACGAAACGTACATAAAAAGTAATTAATGTCATTGTCACATCACATCACAATGACATTTTGAAAATAAATAAATAATAACAACAAGGAAAAAGAAAAAAATAATTAGCAGTCTTTTTATGAGTTTTCTACGCCGGAAAGAAAATGTCCCAAGAGAAAAAGAAGAGAAGTCTGTGCCTTGTGGATTTGTATAAAAATGGAGGCATACATCTTTTTTCTAAAGATGAAAGTCGTAAAGCGCAATGAGTACAAGCCATGGTACATTTTAAACCAAGACGGACCATAACAAAGCATTCGCACATAATATGCTCAGCACACATGTCATCAACCAACGAGCGTATGTGACGTGACGTGACGTGACGCAATGTTTTTTTTTCCAATCGTTTTGGCTTTGGCACCTAGTAACGTAGTCAGTTCAACACCATCTAAAGAGTTCTTGGAAACTATGTTTTTTTTTAATACTCAAAAAGAAAACCTCTCATTAATCTTTATGCACGGCTGCCGCGGGAACCAATGTTCGATAGTTTGCCACACGGACTTTAGTACATCACTATGCGAAAAAACATAACTTCTCATAGTCGACAGAAAATCTATATAAAACAGGCAAATATCGGTGTAGAATTGAACACGAGTATGATTTACAAGAACTACTATTATTGTTACTGAGTTTTAGGTATGATCCTGCAACTTATTAACATAAAAACTATCAGAACTCACCGATGAAATGATATTGCTTCATTGTTGTTTTCTTTTCTTCCTGTATGCGATTTACAGCCTTCAATCGCACAAGACATTTTATTACAATGTTAAAAAACAATCAACACAAACAATAATAAATCACACTTTCACGAATTTTGAGAGGAAGAGCACCAAAATATTTAATTTCTCTCGGTGAAGCTGTAAACTTTCGCAAAATGCAATAGACATTTCGATGCCACCAAATTGAGATGTGATGCACGCAACGAACGATATTACAACACAACGATACAATGATGAGACGTATTTAATTTGATGGTATTATAATATTTAAAATACATCCAAATTACATCCGTCTGACATTTGTTTGGTTCAATCTAGTGACACACCAGGAAAAAATATCAAGTAAGTGCGGTCCGCTGTTTCATTCACTCGTACAAAGGAGTAATTTACGTAAGATGAGTACAATGGCTAATGCCCAGTTCTTATTTTAGTCAGGCTTCTATTTGTATTCCCATGGATGTATACTTAAACTGGATTGTGCACTAAAGGATGTTACGCGTAGAAAAATAGACTCTATTTCATACAGTTAAAAGTTATTTTATTATGACATAACCAACTAGAGAAAACGTGCCGAGCGGGACAACAAACAGTCGATGCCCGTGTCCTACTCGCACAGTTGCCATCACAAAAAAAACAAATTGCGATGGTAGGCTTGAGTTTTTCACGATTTAGTTTTTCAACGACTTTATAGTATTTAGCTTTTAGTAAATACTTTTTTTTTAACCGACTTGAAAAAAAGAGGAGGATCTCAATTCGACTGTATTTTTTTTTGGGTATGTTATTCCTTATCTCCGTCAATTCTGAACTGAATTGAATGATTCTTTTTTTGTTTGGAAAAATTTCCTTCAAGGTAGGTCCCATTTTAAGATTGACCATGATCTGATGAAAGTTTTCAGAGATAGGCAGTGGAACGCCTCAGAAAGTAACAGCGTACCACTTTATATTAAGGAAATCGCTTTGTACTACGATGTTGATCGCAGAGTATTACTTGGAAATTGTCAATCTTCCACCTGACTTTCGATCCTGGTCTTATTAAGTCCTTACCTTAGAACTCTTTAACGAATGAGAGCACTTAACTCGAGATTGCGGCAATCACTTTGGTAGGGTGCTGATTGTCGGGCATTTCTTGGAAATTATCAGAATACCCACCTGACCTTCCATCCTGGCTTCACCACCATAAAACTCCTTAACGGACGACAGCATACCACTCAAGATTAAGGCAATCGCTTTGTATTAGGATAGTGATTGCCGAGTACTACTTGTAAATTGTAATTTCTCCACCTGAACTTTGATCTTGGCCTCATTACCATAGAACTCCTCAACGGGTGACAGCACATAACTTGAGATTACGGCAATCAGTTTGTATTAGGGTGCTGAATACAGGGTATTTATTAAATATAACCAATTATTACTTGTCCTTCGTTCTATATCAACAGCGCGTTTACAAGAACTATCCACATTACACAATTTGACCCGTCACACTAAAAAATGTAAAATAATAAACTTTTAACAAAAAATAGTAACCGACTTTAAAGTCCCTTTCAATAGAATCCGCCAATAATGTAAACAAGATAATTATTTGACAGTTCTCTATTATTATGGTGTTGTACCCAAAGATTTGGTTGTACCTATACTGATGTTAAAGTGGTATTTTGGTGTGGTATTTTTTGAGTTTCTAAATAATGCTTCATGGTATATCTTACAACATACTGAGACACCTCCATAATTTCTGAAGTAATTTTATATAACTCCATTTTGGATGGGTATGTAAGAGAGGATTTTTCTAAATAATTATAAATATTCACTAGAATTTTTTTCCCTTGTGGTCAGATGAATTTTTCGTTTTTTGGCAGGCGGAGGAGTCTTCGACCCTGATGTACTGAGTTACGGCTCACTCATTATAACCTAAAAACACCACGTAATAATTTTTCACTTTATTATTATTCTTGGATTTATTCTTAGCATCTCTAAGTGATTATGTGTACATCTTTATTAGATTTTAAAGAATTAATAGTTTATAAACATTGTTACCACCTTGTTTCTTGAGAAAGAGATCCAATCGTAAGCAAAAACAAAGTCCGTGATTTCACGCAGAAGTCGTCGTTCCAAGAATAAATCCAAGCAAATCGCAAAGAAAATGTCCAAAAACCAAAATACAAAAAGCAAAGTCTTCGATAATTAGAGGAAACAGAAAAACGCACAGAACTCGGAACAATACCCACCAATGAATAAAAAATCTAAGGAAATGAAATAATTGCCAAACCCGCTCTCTAAATCAGCTGTTTGCGGCCATTACAAATTTTCATTTTGTTGGTACAAAAGCGGTGTTTGTGAGAGGTTTGTGAAGTCACAACACTAACTTTCCAAAGACAAAAAAGACTTCGATGATAAAAAAATTAATATGACAGTTTTACAAACTATTGAAATTTTCGTCGTCCGATTATTTTTAATTAAAATAACTATCATAAAGAAGTTATTTGGTGTCAAAATGATTTTAAGAACAATGTATGGTTCCTTGAAATGTGAATATGATCAGGATTGATATTCAAATGTAAGTAATTACGCAGTAATCCTGTTTAAATTGGTTTGTTTACATTATTGGCGGATTCTATTGAAAGGGACTTTAAATGTAACTGCAGCCATTTGCAAAAAAGTTAAAAATAATTATAAAATGACCGATGGTACTGAAATAACACTTTTTCCGACTTCTTTTTCCTGAAAAATATGTTCTTTAAAAGTCACCGCGTTCCCTTGGTTATAGCAACACAGAAACCAATATAAGAGCGCCGACTTCTAGAGAACATATTTTTCAGGAAGAAAGAAGGCGGAAAAAGTTTTATTTCGGTACCATCGGTCATTTTATAATGAGGGGTTTTCAAAGTCAAATTAAAAAAGAAAAAGTAGTACCGAACGACACAATAGATGGCGCAGCCTGTACTAAAAGTGTCAAAAAAGTCTTCCTGGCAACACTGGATTCTTTTGATTTTGATACTTCTTCTTTGCTTCTTTCTTTTTTATGGTCAATCCATGCCTCAAAAGTATTATTGCTAAGATCCATTGTTCTTTCCGTAATTAGTTAAACTGTGTGTTCCTAAATTTTTACAATTAGCTACAACGCATGGGCTGACCATGTTGAAAGTTGAATGAAATACCAAGCTATTAACGTAAGTAATATAGATAGAAAACAACATTGTTGGATTTAACAATTGAATTGACAATTTTTATCTTGCTGCCCACAGATTAAAAAATAATCTTTGCTTTTTGACACTTGAAAGCAGGGTAACGCCATCTGTGTTTACTTCTGAAAGCTTGATCAAGTTCAGTCTGGAAAACCGCTCATTATTTGAAGCTTTTTAGCGAATGGCTGCAGTTACATTTGAAGTCCGTCACTTTGTTAGGTTTATTTATGTTTTACATTTAGTTTTATCCGTAAATGTAAGATCAATCATTCCTTAATAAAGTTGGGATTATTCTTATGCTTGCAAACTGGTAACCCTTTTATCTAAAAATGGCGCCACGGCCGTGACATTTGAAAACAAAATGTAAAATTAATAATTTTTTGCAAAAATGGTTAAAGCATGCAGCGTGAAGGGCTGCAGAAGCCAATTTTTTGGGAATTGTGGGATATCGTTTCATAGGTAAGGCATAATTACAACGTTTTCTCGGAGAAATGATACATGTTTACTTTGATACCGCTAGAGTAACCATGATATTGGGTTTTACATTACAGTCTTCCAAAAACTGCAAATATCCGAAGAAAATGGTTAGAGGTTTTAGGAAACGAAGTAAAGTGCAAAAATCCAGTAGTCTGCAGCCGCCATTTTAAAGCAGAAGACTTTAAACCAATAAAATAAATGTTTTGAATACGGTTTTTACTACCTACGTGGTCTCAATCAATTATTTTTAAATATGGTTACCCTACTTAGACAGAGATGAAATAATCTAGTATGACTTCTCGTTCTTCACGTTTTTTGAAACAAGTACTCAGTCCTGTTGGGGTATAGGTCCATGTGTATTCCTTATTCTGAGCTGTGAACAGTCTGTATTTGAAAAAAAAACTATAGCCGTCTTATTCCCGCTGCGCGGTGCACTTGCAAGCTATAAGCTTGTATTCTTCGTGCTCGCACCGCCCGCGCGGTTGGAGGGTTGGGGCGGACGAGGAAGCACGCCGTTTATGTGCACGGCCGAGCGCATGGCTATACAGGTAAGGATTTGCTATCGAGATATATCTTGAGATTAATTTTTTTATGAATAACCCTAGAATTATGTTAAAATCTATTCATGTTAAGTAGACTACGCCAACACCTGTTTTACGGAATTAACCCTTAATATAAATATCTTTAGATTTATTACGAAGTATTTTGTACTGTATAAGATAGTTTTTTAGCTACTTTAGGTGGGTATGAAGTGATGATATTAATAAATAATAATATGCGTTTTAGCAAAATAGGTAATCAATGTTTAATTCAACATCATACATTTTTGCTTCAGACACAATTTTTGCTAAATTGACATCATTCTGGTATTCCTGCGTTGATTTATCTTTTTACGCTCTTTAAAGAAGTTGTATACCTTATACACAATTTCTTTTGCCTGTCTTCCAATCGGTTTGCTCATCTTCGGATCGTGATGTCGTGTGCGTTCTACAAAATGCGACAAGTTCCTAATACACAAGTAGCCGTGGCGAGTGACCTCCGGCGACTGGCGGTCCGTCGCACGCGTCGCGCTCGCCCACCCTCCCGCCATTCTGCCCGCACCTCCTCCGAGGCCTAGCTCCCTCGTCCGCCCCAACCCTCCAACCGCGCGGACGGTGCGAGCACGAAGAATACAAGCTATAGTCACCGCGCGCGCTTCCCGCAACCTTATTCTGTGAGGCGTCCGTATTCTGGTAATGTAAAGAGGTGCGATTGTGTAAGGTTGGTCATGGATGATAAATCTATACCATTGTCAAGGATCGTGTAGGGCAAATTCGAATTGTGTAAAACTGTCCATAAAATGAAGACCAAAAAGTGACCGAAGGTTTAGAAATGACAGATGGTTTAAAAAATGCGAACTGAAATTGCGTTTTATTGTGTACTACCTAAGTAAAATGAAATTTGATAATTTATTTACTTTAAAATTATGTCAAACACAAAAATAATAGATCTTTTTTAATTAGAATTCAATCGAAAATTATCTCCATGCAACTTGTATAACCAAACGCAACATTTGAAGGAAAACCGAGTTTCAGCTGCTCGACCCCAGGGGCTCTACCGCGTAATTATCATTTGTATCAACTTCAAGCAAATGCATGCGAAATTCAACGCGTGCAAAAGAGATAACATGTTAGGCGGGCGTCGTCGCACGCACGTCAAATTTCAATCTCAAGTTGATGTTGATGAAAATGAGAATTACGCGGTAGACCCACAGGTGGTGGCATAAGTTTACTACTACTCAACAGTAGATGTAGTTGAAGAGCTTGACACGGGATTAATTTTTTTACTAGATTTGATGTCTGAAAGAGACAGCGCTATATCTTATCGTATTATCTGTCTTCGTCCGAGTTTTGTAGTTATAATAACGCGTCATAGTTTCGAATCAATTCAAGTGTCAAGTCAACTGCAACTGCAAGATATTTTTGAATCGGTCGGTGTTTTATTTTATAGTATGTTTATTTATTATATCAGTATGACGAGATAGCAACCGAACCAAAATACAAAAACCGGCCACGTGCGAGTCGGACTCGCGCACGAAGGGATCCGTACCATTATATATAAAAACGGCAAAAAAACATGTCTTTTGTATGGGAGCCCCCTTAAATATTTATTTTATTCTGTTTTTTAGTTTTTGTTGTTATAGCGGCAACAGAAATACATCATCTCTGAAAATTTCAACTGTCTTACTATCACGGTTCATGAGATACAGCCTGTTAACAGACGGACAGACAGACGGACAGCGGAGTCTAAGTAATAGGGTCCCGTTGGTTACCCTTTGGGTACGGAACCCTAAAATGTAAGAAAAAATATTTTATTCTGTGGCCGAACTCCCTAAACCTTTTCATAATATCTTTCCTACAAAAATATAACCTCAAACTGTGTTCATATAAAAAACAATTCTTATTTCAGTGCCAAAGCCCAGGGTTTTCACTAAAAAGCACCACAATTTTAATTAATTGAACATCATTTATTGATTTTAATGGTAGAATAAAAATTGTTTTACCTAATTTTATTCCAAAATAATCAAAAACACTTACCGTTAAACGATTGTCATAGACCACAAGTCGCCGCAATCATTTGACATTAGCGATGAACTAAAAAATCTTGGACAATTCGAATTATCTGTCAATCTTAACAAATCATTCACTCATCATTGTCTAAAATAGCGATACAAATCGTAAAGCATCTATGAATACCATAGACAATTCGAATTGGCCGTTTGACAAGTGAAATGATAAGTTTTAGGCTATCAAATGAATACGTATTTCATGACTATTTTCTTACACAATCGCACCTCTGATTTTCATATTTAGTTTATGAGTTTAGCGAAAGAATCACAAATTAGAGTAAAATAACACATGTTATATACGTAAATAAATCCAAAATTTGGGTTGATTTGTTGTTTAGTAAGACTAATTGAACGGGCAAAGTTAGGCAGATATTTAAATTTATTTGTAGCGTATTTGGATATTTATTTGTAGCTCTTCTGGAAGGATGGGTTTTTTGTGCGAAACGTCCTGACAAAATCAATATGTTGTCCTGCTGGCAGTACGTATTTTGTATGAAAATTTGACTTGTCCTTCTGGCAGTACAATGACCTTGACCCTGAACGGCACAACGTTATCTTGTGCACTCAGTATGACATTTATGTTTTCTTTGTCAGGATGGTCGTTACTGACACTCAATTTTCTTTGAAAGCTAAAAAACAAACAAATTATTCTAAATAATCATTAAAGCCTCTAACGTTTCAATAGTTCTGTTATCAAGCATTGATTAATATTTTACTGAATGAAGATTCAGCAGCTAGATACTTAGGTACTCCCTCATTACCCTTTCTTGATTTAAATTATCTTGTCCTCTCGGTAGGACATATATATTTTCTTTGTCAGAATGGTCATTCATTACTGACACCTAATTTTCTATGAAAACTTTAATATTTTAATAATAAATATATAAAATATCAACTTAACAATTTGTATTTCTTTTACCTCGAATTCATATACCATTTTATCATTGATGTAAGGATTTATATTTTATGCTCTGTGCTTACTTGAGACCGAGGAGTCGTCGACCTTTATTTTGGTAAACTCGTTTGGCTTTACCAGAACCGTAGTACTTTATTATTCTTTTATTACCCATTATTTACCATTTATTATAGTCTTCTACAATGTTAATTTATTTAATAAATGATACAGCAAACTAACCTAACCTATACATTACATTTACACTTATTGCACAAAAACAAAGCAAAAGGGAATATTTACATTACTATACACAACACACCACTAGTTCACAATATTATACAAATGCACTACACTACCACAAAAACACTCGATATTAGCCAAAATTTTCTTTCCACTTTCTATGTGTTTTTCATTGCCCGAAATAAAGACATTTTATTTTTTTATTTTTGCGTGACGGGAGCGTGTCGTTTGACTCTAAGCGCCTGATTAATTTTAAAAGCAATAATCAAAATCTTTAGATTTGGTATTTCTTGTTTTGGTATTTTTTTTTGCAGGCGCTTTTATATATTTTCAAGCTTTTTCCTTCTAAAACAAATTGAATAAAAAAGAATCTCAAAGGTATCTTTACTTCTTTGAACCATACCTGAATATGTGATGTCTTCTGCATTTTAGCCCGTATTTGGTGAGAAACTGATGATAAACAGTTTCTTATTTTTATGACTTTGTAGTAACGCGTGAAGCTTATTATAGCTTTAAATGATAAATTATGTAAAAACGAATTCCAAGAGGTCTTAGAATAAGGATCAACGTATGTTTATGCAGAGCTGCAATTTGCTAAAGCGACAGGATGCAGCGTCTTCGAAATTCTAAAATGTCGAATTTCACATTTTGCCCGGGATAATCGCCTAAATTTTATAAAGTATTGTTTCGAGGAGCATCATATTCCAGCCGTTAAAAACTCAACCAAATGTGCGTATGAGTTATTTAGCTATATCGCGCCACAGTTTTAACAACAAAACCGAATGAATTTGGAATTAATTCATACTTTTATGCGGGAAAATATGTTACTCTGAAAAATATTTTTTTTATCGTTATTGAAACCCAAATTAGTATAATATTTTCGAAACCTTTTTCTAGATTTCTGTTATACAGAAACGCGACTAAAAATCTTTTTCTCGCTAGAAATAATTATTAAAATAAGGTCTTCAAACACAAGCTTTCTCATATTTTGACAGATAATTATCATATACAGATCATATTTTATATTTTAACATAACATATTTTATAACATGTGTTTTAACAATATCTACATTTTTGTAATTGGAAATTTTTCTAGTAATTTTAGTTTTTTCTTTTTAATAAAAAAGCAATATTTTTGTCTTTCTTCCTGAATCGGTCCCTCTCGCACTGCGCGTTTTTCCGCTAAGAGTGACATTGCTCGTTGAAAACTCGATGCTTCACCTTAAATTGCTAATTTTGTTACGAGTCAAGTCACCTCCCCCCTCTCGGCTAGCTAAACTGTTGTTTTTAGATATGTGAAAAAATTCACTGTAGTTTAACATATAACGAAGTTAGAAGGAATACTATCACAGCTACGTAGGCTTTACAAGTTAACAAGTAACAGTCTACCAACTTATAAAATGTACTTGGAGAAGTATAAAGGCAAATTTCGTAGAGATTCCATTGAAACTTGCTAAGATGAAGTTGTTAGTTGCGTAAAAGAGGAAGTGAATATAAGTTTATGAACAATATAAAATTATGGAAAAATTAAATCATAACATCTTTATTGTGACGGGCAACTACGGTACCCTTCACTGCGCGTGGCCCGACACGCACCTGACCAGTTTTTAGAAAATGGATCTAAAGTATCCGCATGATAAAGTCGTAGGACACTTGCTACAACATTTAAAAATAACATAAGTCAACAAAAACACTCTTCTTTTTGTTGTTTGAAGTATTTCTTGATGATTCTAGTAGAAATTTGTTTGCTGAACTCAGGTTTTCTCTGAGCTGAACCTCGTGACAGACGGACGGAGTGGCGCGGCGGTAGCTCATAGGTAGAGCGCTGGCCTCTCAATCTTGATATCCAGGTTCAATCCTCGATTGGGCATATACAATGAGTTTTTCGGAATTTATGTGCATATATCTGTTCTTATCGTGCTGAACAGTGAAGAAAAACATCATAAGGAAACTTGCATGAACTAAAAAGCGTGTATTTGTGCCCGAAGTACGGTGATAGAGCCCACCACTCATCACGTTGGGACGTAATAATCGTCGGTGAAACGCGGGTTTACCAAGTGTGGACTGTGACTTGCATTTCACAGTTCACACTCAGAACACCTCTGACATCCCCTCGGAGATTCATGTCGTGACGATACATATAAAAAAAAATCAAGTGCAACTGCAACTCGTGCCCTGTGGATTTTGTATGTACATACCGTTTAAAACACAAACTTATTCCAAGTGCAGTTGCTACCGATCATCCTGCACTGCCTTTGTATTGAACTCGGCCCCTTCACCACATTTATATTTTTGGTGGAATAAATCTTACCTTGTCCGGCTAGCAAGCTGAGCACCAACTGCAAAGTGTCAATAACCGCTTTCAGTGTTCATGCTGCCATTGCAAAGTTTCCATTGGTTTCTCTAAACTAGAAATTCAAAAAATTTTTATTAAAAAAATTTTTATTTTCTAATTTACAGAAACCAATGGAAACTTTGCTTTCACCGTTAACACAAAACATAGGTTATAAGATTTTGTTGAGAGACTACTGAGTAAATTTTGAATATAAGTGTTTTGTTTCGATTAATAACAAAAAGGCGGGTTTTTCACAATCCGACTGCTAAACCACTCTTAAAAAACTTATTGTCTTCAAATGGTGTGTCTGTACAAATAAGTTTGTCACGTTGCAAACCTTTACAATGTATCTTCTCAATGCCCACCGACCCCCTCTCTACCTGCTCCCGCGTATGTCACAGCGCGACCCACGAGTCATTTAATTATCATACCGTACTTCAAACCTTTACAATGTATCTTCTCAATGCCCACCGACCCCCTCTCTACCTGCTCCCGCGCATGTCACAGCGCGACCCTCAAGTCATTTAATTATCATACCGTACTTCAAACCTTTACAATGTATCTTCTCAATGCCCACCGACCCCCTCTCTACCTGCTCCCGCGCATGTCCCAGCGCGACCCTCGAGTCATTTTTCTTTGAAAGAATTTTTAGGTTTATTTTCTGTCTGTTTGTTTGTTTGTTCGCGCACTTTTTCGAAACCACTGAATAGATTTGGATACGGTTTTCTTTATTATTATTTTAGTGACCCTGGTCAACATAATAGCTATAAGGGGTGTTAATAAAATAATGCCCATGCCAATAAAGAGGCAGAGTTGAATAAACGCGGGTGGAGCCGCGGGCAAAAGGCTAGTGTATTACATATTCATTTACATGCTTTTGTTAAGTTGACAGTTGATAGCGTTTTGGGATAATTATACTGAGCAAATTATGAAATAATTATTAGTACCCAAAACTCCGAGGGTTTTCAGTTAAGACCAAGATTTCATGTAACCGAGTGTTTTCTTAACTAAGAATTAAAGAATTATTAATAATATTATTATTTAAACCTCAAAGAGTTCTCTAATTATTTATAAAACTTACCAAAACCACGAAAACAGCAGCGGTGAAAAACTTCATGGTGGTGTATTTAGTGTTCAGAATCAGAATATCAGTTTTATCAGCAAATTGAGATTAAATACTAAATTTCAAGGAACATTTAAACAGGTGGTTTCAAAAGTCTTGTCAGCGATATTTTGATAAGCAAATTTACAGCATTGTTTGCCGCGAATGGTAAACATATGAGCTCACTTTTCCTCAAGTGTTTTTGTCTCAAAAATATTGTTTCTCTATTTAAAAAGCGTTAAAATGTGAAATTGTTAACTTATTTCTTTTAAAACTTACACCTGTATTCACTTGTAAAGGTTTTTTTGGAGGATTCTTGCCAACATCATTATTTCTTACGTGATACGAAAAGACCAAATTAAAAAAAATTGTCCATGCGCTTGCTTGTTTCCACTATCACTGTTCACATAAATAATGATAGGATCATCGCAATAGTTTTCTACGTTTTGGGGTTAAGAGGCTATGCGAATTTTATTTTTGTCACTGTCACTCCAAGCGAAAACACGCTCAGTGCAAAAGGGGCGGATTCAGGGCGAAAGCGAAAAATTTTAGTTTTATAATTATTATAAAAAAAACTAAAACAGCTAGCAAAATTAAAATTTCCAAATCTCTAGATATTGTTGAAACACACCTAACAAAATATGTTTGAGTTCTGTGTATGGTTCCTATTCGCCAAACGAGTAGAAAGAGTGTGTTTGTAGACCTCATTTCAACAATTATTTCTATCGAGGAAAATTTATCCAAACATGTTTTCCAATTTAAAAACCTAGATTGTATAGTCAAAATGCATATACCAGAAATTTATTAAAATGTTCCGTGTATTTCATGAAATACACAAAAAAGAAGCACCTCTATTTTTTTACATATCGCCTTAAAACACCCCCGAAGCGTTCAAAATATACATCCTTCCATTACTTAACGGTTTCCGTATCAAGTTCCACTTCTGCTGAAACCACTAGAACTTTTGAGAAATAGCGCGCAATTTGTTTAATCGACTTTTTATTTTTTAATAAAACCTGGCCAAGCCCGTAGTTACCCTGTCTCTTTAACACGATAACAATACTAGCGCCCCGCTCGAGCTATGTACGGGGTCGAGACATGACAATAATAAATAAATTATCGCAATAAAAACCATGGTTTTTTATTTAAATGTGAGTCCTACGAAAGCCCCTAACACTGATCTTTAGTGTTGCGTTATGCAATAGTTCCATGAAGCAGCCAAGTCATACTTTTTGACCAAGATGAAGGGTCTGCAAAGTTAGGGCTTGTAGAGTTAAAGGCTTTGTAGAGTTAGATGCTTGGATCGTGAGATCTATTAACTTTTTAACAGTGAAAGCGTGAGTCTTGACAACCTACTTTACATGAATTATTTTTGGTGGGATTTTATTCTCATTTTGTAAAGAAATTATATAGAGATATTGTTCGAGAAGTGGACTGTTTTTCTGTTGGTTTTGTTTTATCTGTCTAGGCGTTATTTCTTGGCATTAATCTTTACCGAATAATATGGTAACCACTCACCTTGACCGCCGAGGGCTGGGCAGGAATCCGACACGTGGAAGATGGTGGAGTACACATGAAAGTCACTTCTTTCAACAAGCTGGCCAGCTACCAAATCACTAATGAGTAAATGAGAGTATATAACAATCTGAAATATGTCCGTTATCATCACCAGATAGTTTTTTTGGTATAAATGATCATGTGGCTACAGTGCCACTAGAGAATCGTAAGACGGTTAATTCGGAATGGTATACGACCATTTGTTTGCCAGAAGTCTTTGAAGAAATAAGAAAGAACAACCAACGCCACAGAATCATACTTTATTATGACAATGCTAGCTGTCACACGTCAGCCGAAACAACTCAGTTTTTGGAAGGTCAAAAGATCAAATTGACGGGTCATCCGCCGTACAGCTCCGATTTGGCACCCAACAAATTCTATTTATTTTCAAGCGTGAAGAATAACTTACGTGGTCACCGTTTTTCGAGCCGCGAAGAGGCCGTTGATGCGTTCAAAATGCACGTATTGGAGATACATCAATCGGCATGGAAAAAGTGCTATGAAAATTGGTTTCAACGTACTTTGAAAAACAATAAAACCATATTAAATGATAGATGTTTGTTTCTTTTTGTTATTCCGGTTTCATAAATAGCAGCCCTCGCATATATATATATACAAGGTGAATTTGTGAACATCGTCCAAATTCATACTTGAGCCTTGGTAAGTGATCAGTATCATGAACCAATAACGATTTTTGTAAAATTCATAAAATGAAATTTCGACTCCCCATAGTGATTCACCCAGGACTGCGAGTGAATTATTATGGGAAGTCGAAATTTCATAATACGAAATTCACAATTATTGTTATCGATTTATGATGCTGATCACTGACCAAGCTTACAGTATGAATTTGGACGATGATCAAAAAGTCACCTTGTATATACAGTGGTGGACATATAATTAGAAACACTTGCGACGTATTTCACATTATACAAGCCACATTGCCATAAAACTTTTGTTTTTGGAAATAAAACAACAAAATGCATAGAATACGTCCAACAACTTATAATTAATTAAAAAACAAATAAATATCTGAGTTTACAACTACCATTTAGATATTTAGTTACGTACAAACAACTAAACGACATTTGCAGTACCATCCGTCATGGACAAGTAATTAGAAACAATAAAGAAATGAGGTAAAAATCAAAGTTATTAACGTGTTAACGTCATCAGTTTCAAATTATTTTTGTAAAACTATGTTTGTTTTACTAAATTTCTTAAAAATTAATATTTAGTTGCATATCTTTTGTTATTAATGACGCCTCTGCAACGACGTGGCATTGATTCAAGTAATTTCATACATTTATCGAGTGGGATCGAGTTCCATGCTTCAACAAAGGCTTCGTAAAGTTCATTTTGACTGGAATTACGTTTAACGGAGACTTTTTTTTTAAGACGTACCACATGTTTTCAATAGGATTTAAATCAGAAATATATTTGCAGGCCAGTCTAACATGGTAACACGTTGCTCACTAAGAAAGGATTTAACACTGCGGGCCGTGTGTTTTGGGTCGTTATCGTGCTGAAAGATCCAGGTCACAGGCAAATGGTCGTCGGTGTAAGGAATCATTGTCTCTTCTAAGATGTTTTTGTATTGAAATTGATCCATTATACCTTCAATCTTACGGACGGGTCCAACTCCACAACCAGAAAAACATCCCCATACTTTAATGTTACCACCGCCTTGTTTGACTATGCTCCTCGTGTATTTATAATCAAAAGCATGGTTTATTGGACGTCTAACATAGCGTTTGCCGTCTGAATTCACCATATTTATTTTTGTTTCATCCGAGAATAACACTTTTTTCCATTCTCGTACGGTCCAGTTAAGATATTTCTTTGCAAATAATAATCACTTCTCTCGGTGTTGCTTAGTAAGAAGCGGTACCTTTCGAGAACCCTCCCGAACAATTTAGCTTCCACTAATCTACGGCGTACCAGTTTCGAGGAAATGTTCCTTGGGTCATCAGGTGAAATAACTTAATTTCTAATCTCGTTGGAGCCTTTAAACGGGTCTTGTTTAGCTACACGTATTATTTGTAAATCTTCCCAGTGAGACGATTTCCTTGGACGAGCCTTTCTAAAAACAATTTTAGTAGTTCCGTTTCTTTTATAATGAGCAATAGCGTTGAAAACTTTCTTCACAGAACATTCTAGATGATTATCAATTCTTCTATAAGTCCACTTTCGATCTAAATGTAATTTAACAATTAATTGCCTAGTTGACTCGTCACAACTCTTATTTTTACCCATTTTTAACAAAACTTATTATTCACGTAATTCCGAATTGACGTTTAATTGCCGCCGAAACTACAGAAAAAGCGTACAAAGAGGTTTCTTTTTTAAATTTCAAAAATTGAACGGACCATGGATCCTGTTTCTAATTAGTTGTCCAAGCGGCCCGTAATAGAAATTCAACTATCATGATAACCCTTTTAATAATTAAAGATAGAACAGATTTCTTTTTTTTTATATTTTATGAGTTTTTTAACTCATTGGCTATATTCTGGCATAGTTAATAGTGATTTAAACTATATATTTTTTACTCATAACGATAGTTCATTCTGTGCTTACCTAAGTTTTATGTACTGTTTCTAATTATATGTCCACCACTGTATATATATATATATACATTTAAATATCAATAGAATAATGGCAAATAAGTGTCGAGACTACCAACCTAACGAAACTTCATAGTGAGATCTGACATTCCTGTTAAATATCGCCAAAGAAGACGACATACGAATCTCAGTAGGTAACTCGTTCCAAAGACGCACAGCCTTGACCGCAAAAGAATTTCCATATGTAGTAGAAGTATGCTAAGGGACACTAAGCAGATAACTTTTTATTTCAGTTCATATCAGCAGCGTATGTATGACACATACGGAGACAGGCGTATGTTTTACCGTTTGTATGTTTTCTTTCAAAATAAATCTTACCTTATCCGGCGAGCACTCTAAGGACAACCTGCAAATTATCAAAAATTGCTTTAAATGTACAGCAGTCAAATAGAATTCAAATCAAAATAGCTCATATATTTCGCATGTACAATTCGATATACCAACAAATAGTTCCATGAGCCTAGCGCAAAATCACAGTTGTGTTTTTATAACCCCTGTTATGCACCAGTTTCAAATACATTTGACAGGTTTAAACAGTTTTTTGACAGGTACTAAAAAGCTGTCCGATTTACAAGAAACTTGGTATCATCAATGGGTATTTGGGGTCGCTGATTACATTCTCGTATTCAATTCACAACTGACAGATTTATTTTATTGGCCGTATCTCCAGAACGGATGATGTAAAATTACCCGTGTTTTGGCTCTAATGAACGATATTTCAAATATATTCTGACCGATGACAGTTTTTGACATTTGACAACTGTCAAACGAAATTTTGCCCCAATATGAGCAATGTGACCTTCAATATTACTTAATAAGTTAATTTAGTTTAATAATCTCCTCATCCTTCATACCTACTATATACAATTACTCGTTTTGGTTTTGAGAAAAGCACTATATATGTAGCCCTAATGGACTCGTATATAAAAGTCCCCACCCTGTGGTTCCGAAATTAGTCCGAACATAGTAGTAGTAACGTCACGCACTACGCGCAGCGACAACTAATTAATTTATTGGTCGTAAAACAAAAAATGAGACTAATATTTAGGATTTTTCATAAACTTTATTCATACTACATTCAAAATCACAGTAGTCATGGATCCTCATTGACTTCTTTACCAGGAGTAGATTATTGGCCACCACTTCCGGACGAGCCGGTTGCGTTTCGGAATGCGGCAACGACATTGCCAATAGTTACTGAAAACCAATGACTTCATTGTTATTCTAATATTTACACTGAAACTTCTACATTAATAATAGCAACTACGTCACTTATAAGACGCTATGTAACTATAACTATAACATACAAAAAGGAAAGCACATTTCTTTCCAAATTAACAAAGTTAAGATAGGTACAGTATTCTGCTGGGTTCATACTTGAGGACCCCAGTCCTCGAGACACCCGTCCTTTAGGACCCCGGTCCTTGAGAACCCCGATAAATTTGATTATCTTTTTTTTGTTTAATTTTGCTATTATCATGCTGGTGTACCATCGATACAAAAAGTGCTTCAAAGTACATTAATTAAATAATGTGTTAGTTTGGTTAATGCAACCTAGTTTAGAGTTAAGCTGATATAACTTTATGTTATTCCATATTTTAGATCCCTAGAAATACTAATGACGACCCAGAAAAGTGGAACCATTGTCAAAAATTCTACCTGGCCACTAACTAGTTATAATGAAACAATAGAGCCGGCGCTGCCAGATGATATGCCAATAAATCTGTCTCTTTTACGCATGCATAACAATGTACTTTTCTATCTCTTTCAATCAATTTTGCTGGAATTAAAAAAAGGTAAATGTAAAAGCACTAGTGCAGTTAAATAAAGTAAAAAGTACGCGTGATTTAAAAGCTGCATTATGGACCTAAAGGCGCTGAAATAAGAGCCACTTTATTAGCAACTGCTGATTATTCATTTTGTTAGTTTAACACTTTTGTTGGCGATTATACTTTAAGCGACATTGGCATTTTTTCAAATTTATCGGGGTTTCAAGGATCGGGGTCCTAAAGGACGGGGGCCTAAAGGATCGGGGTCCTCGAGGAAAAACCCATTCTGCTGTTGTTTCTAATGTTATGTAAATCATTAATTTAATTAATGCAAAAAAATAACATGATTTATACTTGCGATTGTCGGCACTTGATGAAACATAGAAAGCATCTTGATTTTGAACACAAACACTTGTACAATTTGTTTCATAACATAATTATATTTTTGTACACTTCCCGTTGCACACTTCCCAACCGGTTTCGGAAATCAATCCATCTACAGGGGATACAGAATAGTTACTTATAACTATTCTGTATCCCCTGAAGATGGATTGATTTCCGAAACCGGATTACTTATAACTATTCTGTATCCCCTGAAGATGGATTGATTTCCGAAACCGGATTACTTATAACTATTCTGTATCCCCTGAAGATGGATTGATTTCCGAAACCGGATTACTTATAACTATTCTGTATCCCCTGAAGATGGATTGATTTCCGAAACCGGATTACTTATAACTATTCTGTATCCCATGAAAATGGATTGATTTCCGAAACCGGATTACTTATAACTATTCTGTATCCCCTGAAGATGGATTGATTTACGAAACCGGATTACTTATAACTATTCTGTATCCCATGAAGATGGATTGATTTCCGAAACCGGATTACTTATAACTATTCTGTATCCCCTGAAGATGGATTGATTTCCGAAACCGGATTACTTATAACTATTCTGTATCCCCTGAAGATGGATTGATTTCCAAAACCGGATTACTTATAACTATTCTGTATCCCCTGAAGATGGATTGATTTCTGAAACCGGTTGGGAAGTGTGTAACAAATATCATTATGTCATGAAACAAATAGTACAAGTGTTTGTGTTCAAAATCAAGATGCAAAAAAATAACGTTGCTTAATACTATATTTTCAGAAAAAGTATCTACATCAAAACTGCTGGTTTATTAACTGACTAGGCGTCTGTGACAGACAGACAGACAGACGGACGGACAGATAGACAACGGAAGCTTAGTAGTCCTAGTTCCGAAGTACCCAAAAGGTACAAAAGGAACCTTTATGGTGAGACTCCGTTGTCCGTCCGTCCGTATATCACAGCCTCATAACTTTTGCACCGTTAAACATATATTACGGTGTAAAAAAATATGAAAAATTTTAAATCGATTAAAACATTTCCAAAACAAAAGTGAGAAAAATAAAAAATATTATCGTAAAAATACAATATGGATATCAAATTGTAGATATTAAAGAGTTAATTGTAAAAATATATATTTTACTGATTACTGGCACTGGTTTCGAGAAATCTTTAAAAAAAAACAAAAATATGTATGACCCCCTCTTATCTCCGAAACTGGTGGACCAAAAAATATGAAAAAAATCATGGTAATAAATGAAAACAATCATGGGTTTACGTAAAAATTACAGGAAAAATAAAGCGATTGAGAAATTTACGAAAAAAAAATACAAAATTAAATTTACCATCCACAATACGGAACCCTAGGTACGCGAGCCTAGGGCCTAGCACTAGGCCGGTTTTTGTTAAAAGTTTTTTGTATGTGTTTTGATCAATATTAGTACCGCCGTAGCCTGTGTAGTGCCTTGTTTAATGAAACAAAAGTAGAGGCTCTGCCTTTACGTCTATTTTTTCATACTCCCTAGTATTCGCGCTAAAATTCTATCATTCCAGTGCGAACTATCTGGACTGTGCGAACTGTCAGGACAGTGCGAACTGTCAGGACAGTGCGAACTGTCAGGACAGTGCGAGCTGTCAGGACAGACTAAAACAGGACGGGACACTTCCTCAGAAGTAGAGGTTGCTTACATAAGGTGACATTTTATACATATTAAAACCTCTTAGCACAGTGGAAATAATAGACATGACTGGATGAGTTAGGTTCCTTTTACCTTCCCATGCACTTAGTGGGAGAATATAATCAAAATTAAAAAAGAATCCTGTGCTTTCTGTTCTCATTTTTCATGAAATTGTTAGTTGTAAAGACTATTGTGGTCGAAGACAAAGTATTGAGTCCAACTGAACATAATAAGCCACTAGGACACTCGTGCAGCCTATTATGAAACCACTCGTGTCCCAGTAAACCACGTTGATCACGATAAGACATGCTGTCGGTATAGTATTGTAGATGTTCATCCTACTAAAATCGTTATTTGAATATACATATAACTTCAGTTAGCTTCTTTACCTTCAGGTAGTGAGTTTATGTCGCTTATAGGACGACGATCTCGTATACCAAATATACATATAACTTCAGTTAGCTTCTTTACCTTCAGGTAGTGAGTATATGTCGCTTATAGGATCTTGTATACCAAATCCATCTGGTGCTGTGAGGCCTGAAAAACAATGGCTACAATGTAATTCTAACATATACACAGAATTTTTAAATTAGCATTTTTTTTATTTTTTTTTATTTATTTACTCATAGGAAGATTAACAGACAAATAGGTACAGTAAAAATTATGAATAAATAACTAAATGCCGATAAAAAATCTTCACCTAATGAAATAAAATAAAATTAATACCATAAAATTAAATAGAAGTGAGCCATAGGGGCACAACAGTTTAACTTAACAGTTTAAATTACAGTTTTAGCTTACAAATAAGCACAGCATATTTCTTATACTGTGAAATAAGTGTGCCGTAGGGGCATAACAGTTTAAGGCTTGGCCCAGGCCGCTGAGAAATTGAGATTTCCCCCGCGCTTCCCCGCAAATGAATTTTAGTGCCACAAATCGGCACTAGAGGCGCTTGTGTGCGAAATGATGCATAGCTATTGGAAAAGATAAATTGAAACAGAAAATTGGGTAATAGGTACTAAAGTATTAAACATTTGTGGACATCAAGTATTTATTTCATTAAATGTTAAAAGGATTTATTTAGAACAAAACGGAAGTTAAAAAATACATTTCGAGAATATAAGTTAAACTTAAAACTTTTGACCATAGTCACATTTGTTTACATAATAATACATACATTTTAAGGATTTCCCTAATTAACTGCTACATTAGTACCTACTATATTTTTTAGACGTGGGCGCCGACTCGAATCTGCCAGCGGCGACTGTGCGCCGATCAAATTTGGTTGGCGTAGCCGCGCCGCACCTCGGCGTTGTGTAAATGTTACACAAAATGTATACGTTTATTATTAGAGTGCAAAGTAACATGAAAAAAAACCAGCCAAGTGCGAGTCAGACTCGCGTACCTAGGGTTCTGTATTGTGGATGATAAATATAATTTTGTCATTTTTTTTTCGTGAATTCCTCAACCGCTATATTTTTCCTGTAATCTTTACGTAAACTCATATTACCATGATTTAGGCTAATATTTTTTATTTTTCTCACTTTTGTTTTTGAAATGTTTTGAACAATATCATATTTTTCATATTTTTTTTACACCGTGATATGTGAGCAAATTAACGCTATTTTTGTGCCAAATTTCATGTATTCTTTATCTTAAACGGTGCTAAAGTTATGAGGCTGTGACATACGGATGGACGGACGGACAACTGAATCTCACCATAAAAGTTCCTTTTGTACCTTTTAGGCACGGAACCCTAAAAATCAATCAGAAACAAAATTCTTTGAAAAAAGTTCGCTTCGAGCGCCTGAGATTTTGTTTTTACTATGCACTCTAATAATATTGTGAGTTTCTAAAGCGAAGGATTTTGCTATAAATAATATAATCCTATGTATACGATTTGTGAATATTGTATTAACTTAAAGGTTTAATTTTACGAACAGTATAAATAAAAAGAAAATATCGTTTATTTTTTACAAGTTTAATTTTACTAACACTGTAATCGTTTATTTTTTTATTTAAAACATACGTCTGCTGAAATGTAAGAATAGAACTGATTTCTTTAGAATTCTTTTTCTTTTTTTGTGTCGTTTTCACAGAGGTCAATAGTTTCTATGTGCAACGGGTTGTTCTCCCCAGACCATATACTGAAAACGCAACTTTTACTTTGCGCTATAAGTAACTGGCCCTGAACCTGAAAAATTAAACATGAAGAAATAGAAAAGAAACCTGTTAAATAGTAACTAGATCTAGATTCAAAAATTAAATTACTCATTTGATAAAATCAGTCGTGATTCTTGCTAATTACCAGTGCCTCGTCTTTCTTTTTGAAAAATGGTAATTTATTTAAGACATCTACGTCGTTCAAATTCTTGTTGTAAACTGACAAAAGGCACTTAATTTCCACGACTTTATTATTTCCAATGAGTCCATACGGTGTTGCTCCAAGGTAGGGAGTTTGAGCATGAACGAATAATCCGCAGTTCTGTATAGCAATCCCAAGTTGAATTGACAGCTGATTGAGTGCATTAGCTTCATTCGCAACGCCGTGTCTTAACACGCTTATTGCTTTTACATTGCTGAGGTATTGCTTATAGAGAAGTGTTTGCACTAACGTTGGCCTTGATGTTTCTCTTTTTAGGGTTGCGTACCCAAAGGGTAACCAACGGGACCCTATTACTAAGACTCCGCTGTCCGTCTGTCACCAGGATGTATCTCATGAACCGTGATAGTTAGACAGTTGAAATTTTCACAGATGATTTATTTTTGTTGCCGCTATAACAACAAATACTAAAAAAACAGAATAAAATAAATATTTAAGGGGGCTCCGATACAACAGATATGTTGTTTTGCCGTTTTTATAGATAATGGTATGGAACCCTTCGTGCGCAAGTCCGACTCGCACTTGGCCGGTTTTTTAATTATTTTCTCATAATTAGACGCCGTTAGTAGCTGCCACCGCAACTCCAACCAATCACTGCAATCCCTTTGAAGAATAGTTTCCTTTTCGATTCTTAACCTTTGCTTTTGAGTTTTCTCTAAGTTGCTCAGGAACGTGTTTATACGAAGTTCTAGTTCCTCGGGATCAATGACCGTAGTTGGCATGCTTGACCGTAACTCTTATCTGTGGATAAGGATTTGCTTGTGAGTATGGGTTTGAATAATAGCTTTGGTAGGAGGCGTTGACGTTTTTTGTAACAAAACACGAGTTTGGTACTGTAAACCAGATATTTTTATATTTATGGTAGATTTTCAATAAATAATAGTTATTTTTAAATACAATATTAAGTAGGTAACCAGTAAAAGACCAGAACCTACCATTAAACACTAAAGGACGTCCGCATGAATTTGGGATACTAACAGCCGGTTTACCCGTAGAAACGCATTTTTAATAATATAAAGAATTGAAGGTGTTTTTCTCTAAATCATTAAATTTCAAACAGAGACCAAAACTTTTTAAAAATTTTGTTTATACCTTTCTTCATCAACATCCATGGAAATGGAGGGTATTATATTTTTATTTTGCAATGTGGTATAATTGGGACTTTAATTCAAATAAAACATTATTTATGTAACCTAGATTTTTGGTCACTGACAAGTCGAACATTTATATTATGATGACATTTTTTTTATGATTAATCGAGGTCCGTGTAGTTAGTTCTCAATGTTGCATTTATCGTTTCCTCTGTTTCATTAATTTACTAGGCAACATGATATTTTAATTGAATACCGTTTTCTTCCGTATTATTTTGCCGAGCGACCAACCGTCACGCGGTGGCGGATTCAGAGCTTGCGGTGTCAGCGTGGCGACGCCGCATATACGCAATTCCTAGCTAATAGTGGAAACCGGGCAGGCCGTGCGCCACTGCTGAGTGTCACTGTCCACACTCGGTACACAACATGGTGTCCCCATCTTTGATAGTACTTTATACATTTTAGCTCAATTAGCAGAGAGAGAGACGAAAGAAAGTTATAGACAGACACTAAGACGGTAAGATAGGTGGTGAGTCCTGTTATTGCCGTACCTACTCTGGGTACAAATACATGCTCTGTGTTATTTTTCTTTTAGATCATGTTATTTTAGAACTTAGAACTTTGTTCGAAAGTTAAATAAATGAAAAATCTATAATATTACAATCGACAATAAAATTCTTACCTAATTACTTTCCATTTTTCTGGCGCTAAAGTTCTTATTACATTGCAATAAATATGACAGCGCCATAATTCACGGGACAACTGATAGGACTCGCTCGAGATACGAGCGTAACCTGAATGAACTCTTATTACAGTTACAGTAAGTAAGTGTTAGATTTACGCAGTAAAGTCTGGTGCCATACACCTGTGTCGGCTTGGTTTGAGCTCAAAGGAAGCGCCCGGCGCGGGCGGCGGCGCTAGGTTTACCTACCTAGTTTCATTCACATCATCTGATTCATCTTTTTGTTCATTATCTTTTCTAGAACTGAAAGAAAAAATATTCACATTACTAGTTGATATACGTCATATGTAAGTACATAATTTACGATATTAAAGTTGAAGAAAAAAAATTATACAGCGCGTCAAAATAATGTACTGGTGCAGTTTTGTTTGTAAAAAAACAAAAGTAATAAATAAAATCAATATAATATATCGTCACGAAACGAATGCTCTAGGGGGTGTCAAGAGGTTTTCCGAGTTTGAACTGTGAAATGTAAGTCATACTCTACACGCTCTGTAAACCCACGTTTCACCGACGATTATTACGTCCCAACGTGATGGGTGGTGGTTACGGTAAGCCCTATTGCCGTACCTACTTTGGGTACAAATACATGCTTTTTAGGGCACCTATAATAATAAAAAAGTAAATTGAATATTACTCTTACCTTAAAATATCCAACATTCTTTTTTGTCTCTCTCTATATGAAAATTTACTTCGATCTCCTTTAAATTTTATTTTTTCCCATTTTATATATATATTTTAAAAATGTTTATGGTTTTATAGCGCAGAGCGAAAACTGGCACAGGTCCGACCTCCAGAGCGCCTCAGCGCGAACTGGTCGCAGGCGACAAACAGCGATCAGAGCGTTGCGGGAAGAAATTATATGTATTATTTTATATTTATTTCAAATGTTAATTGTGATCAAAAAGCGTTCAATAAGTAACTTAATTAATGTATGTAGAAAATTCTCGCATATTTTGAGATGTATAGCTTTAAAAATACATATCATTAGCTCGATGTTAAGATTTTTTTAGCGCTAACTTTGCGATTTTTTTCTATCGAGCGAAGTTAATTAAATTACGTTTTCAGAACGACAAGTTACTTAAGTATATCCTCGTTTCTAATATATATTTTTTTTGGATTTTTAATAACGTAATTACTAACGGTATGAATTAAATAAAATGTTCATTTTATAATTGAGGGGCCTTAACTAACAGTTTTAGCTTACAAATACTACATAAATAATATTAAATTTTAGTTTAATTAGAAATAAACAATTAACATGTATTATTATTATATGTATTATTATTAACATGTAATTAACATATATTAATGTTTTGAAGTAGTTTTGGGAGATATTTATAGCTTGCAAAAAAGGGCACAGGTTCCACGTCTTACGGGCGCCAACGCTAGGCGTAGACTGACAATATCTTGCTGCCGCTGACTGCATCAGTGGATTTACGTATTTTTGGAAAAAGGGGGTGCTTTTTTTGACCCGAATAACGTGGTATTTGGAAAATGAATAGATATCATTCACACTAATTTTATTAAAAAAAAACCAACAAAATCGCGAAAGCGATACCTGAAACAAAATCGATAAGAAGTGTGCAATAGAGGGTTACAAAAAAATTCATTGACAGTACAAATATGAATCGATTAACGTGGTTTGTGGAAAATGAATACCTTAAAGTTCAACCAAAAACATGTATTTTTTTTATGGCTATACGTAACCTAATTATTGCAACAAAATCATCCGAAAGCTGACATTTTATTTCTGTTTGTATTTTCGTTCCCCTTAATGTATTTCTTGATGATTTTCTTGTCGTAGAAATTTGCTTGCTGAACTCAGGTCTTCTCTGAGCTGAAGCTCGTGACGAACCGGCGCGGCTTTCAGGTTCAATCCTCGATCAGGCATGCACCAATGAGTTTTTCGGAATTTATATGCAAAAATCTGTTCTTATCTTGCTGAACAGTGAAGGAAAACATCATAAGTAAACCTGCATGCACTAAAAAGCGTGTATTTGTGCCCGAAGTACGGCGATAGAGCTCACAACTCATCACGTTGGGACGTAATAATCGTCGGTGAAACGCGGGTGTACCAAGTGGGGACTGTGAATTGCATTTCACAGTTCACACTCAGAACACCTCTGACATCCCCTCGGAGATTCATGTCGTGACGATATATATAAAAACCATTCAAGTGCAACTACGACTCGTGCCCTTTGGATGCTGTAATTACATACCGTATAAAAAACAAACTTATTCCAAGTGCAGTTACAACCGACCATCCTGCACCGCCTTTATATTGAACTCGGCCCCTTTACCACATTTATATTTTTAGTGTGATAAATCTTACCTTGTCCGGCTAGCAAGCTGAGCACCAACTGCAAAGTGTCAATAACCGCTTTTAGTGTCCATGCTGCCATCGCAAAGTTTCCATTGGTTTCTCAAAGGAGATTTTCAAAAAATTTTAATTAATAAAATTTTGATATTCTGATTTACAGAAACTAATGGAAACTTTGCTATGACAGTTTACACAAAACAAAGGTAATAAGATTTTGTTGAGAAACTACTGAGTAAATTTTGAATATATGTGTACTGTTTCGATTAATAACAAAAAGGCGGGTTTTTCACATTCCGGCTGCTAAACCGCTCTTAAAAAACTCATTATCTTCAATCGGTGTGTCTGTACAAAACAGTTTGTCACGTTGTGATATTTAATTATCATACCGTATTTCAAACCTTTACAATGTTTCTTCTCAATGCCCATAGACCCATCTCTACCCTGGGGTACTGCATGAACTTGGTATCGACTCGACATCGATTCGATAAATAAAAATGTAACTCTTATTTGATTGCAATAAGGGCTATCGTTTAGAATTTATGGATCTGTCAAATTTATCTAATCGACGCGTACGTGCTCGCATAGCAGCTCCTGCGCATGTCCCAGCGCGGCCCTCGACTCTCGACTCATTTTTCTTTGAAAGAATGTTTAGGTTTATTTTCTGTTAGTCTGTTTGTTTGTTTGTTCACGCACATCTTCGAAACCACTGAACAGATTTGGATACGGTTTTCTTTATTATTATTTTAGTGACCCTGGTCAACATAAAGGCTAAAAGGGGTGCTAATAAAATAATTCCCATGCCGAAAAAGAAGCAGAGTTGAATAAACAAGGGCGAAGCCGCGAGCAAAAGGCTAGTATATTACATATTAATGTACATGCATGTGTTAAGTTGACAGTTGATAACGTTTTGGGACAATTTATACTAAGCAAGTATGTATGTCTTGTATTTTCTTATCCCTTGGTTAAAGTAGATATAAGTAATTTGATGTATAGTATAAGTTTATGTTAAAAAAAAGACATGATCTTGCCAAGTTTCTTGCCCGTTCTTCTTAGCAGGACTAATCGAATGGGCGGAGGTAGGCATGTATTTATATATGTAACCTATTACTATGTAGTATATAGAATGGGATTTGGTCGGCCGCCTGGATTCGTGCTGGGGGCTCGGTTGGTGATCATTGAACCTTGTTCCGGTCCCTGGCCGGGTCTCCGGTATGGGTTCGGGCGGTTGATTGGATTTCACCTTGTATAATAATATTTTACCTATAATTTTAATCGTATATATATTGCTACATAAATTAAATAAACATTTAATCTAAGTAGTTCAGGTACATTTATTATTTTATTACATATATTTTTATAAGATTAAAATTTGACTTGTGAAACGTGTATTATATATACCTACTTTGCAAAATAAACTTTTTGAATTTGAATTTGAATTTGCAAATTATGAAATAATTATTAGTACCCAAAACTCCGAGGTTTTTCAGTTTAGACCGAGATTTCATGTAACCGAGTGTTTTCTTGACCAAGAATTAAAGAATTATTAAAATAAATGTTATTAAAGTGCATTACAAACTAGAAATTATAAATCAGAAACAAATCAGGCAGCAGTACAAGCTAGTATATCAAGCAGATGCAAAAATAACAGTGGACAAGTATGATGGAAGAATTCGCCGGTCTAGGTAGGAACCTCGGTGGCGCAATTGGCAGCGCGTTTGTCTTGATAACAAGAGGTCGCTGGTTCGAATCTTGGCCCGGGGAATTTTTTCAAATTCTTGGATTTGTTTCTGATTGATATTTTCTAAACTATGACAGAAATAAATTTCTATGTTTGAACACTTGGCGATTTATCCATCGCAGGGAGATATTAATTAACATTATATCATTGCAGTATAGAAACGCAGAAATAAAAGTAAATCTGGATGTGAGGAGCTCTGAACCGGGAATCAGCCTTTAGGTGCCAAGCGGCTCACTATAAAGTGGGTATCTATAAATAACATTGCAGTACGGGAAAGCAGATCGGTAAATTCACGAATTGTGTTGAGACCTGGATAGCTCAGAGGTTAGAGCAATCGCCCGGCAAGCGAGAGGTCCCGGGTTCGATTCTAGGTTCAGAGCTCCTCACATCCAGATTTACTTTTATTTCTGCGTTTCTATACTGCAATGATATAATGTTAATTGATATTTTCTAGTTTGTAATGCACTCTAATAATATTTAGAGTATTCATAGCGATGGATTTCGCAAAATAAACATAATCTAAATTATTATAATATTATTATTTTATAAAACTTACCAAAACTACAAAAATAGCAGCGGCGAAAAACTTCATGGTGGTGTACTTAGTGTTCCGGTTACTAAAATCAGAATATCGGTTTTATCAGCAAATTGAGATTTTATACCAAATTTCAAGGAACATTTAAACAGGTGTTTTCAAAATTCTCTTCAGCGATATTTTGAGTGGCAATTTTTGAGCATTGTTTGGTACGAATGGGTTAATAAATTAAACATTAAAAGCATGTATATGAAATTTATTATTATACAAGCTTCTGCCCGCGGCTTCGCCCGCGTGGCCTACAGGAAACAAATAACATTTTTTTTTCAGAAACAAACATTATAAGTGCTCTCACTCCCTCTGGGAGTCAAGGTGTAGTGCTCGGTCAAAAAACTCGCATGCTAGTTTTTCGGCCTCGCTAGAAACACACTACTTGGCCTTCGGCTTCGTGGAAGTTAGCTCGCCAGAGTGCCAGACACGGGGACTCACCGATCAAAGTTTTTTCCGAAAAAGTGTCTAAATACCTATCAGTTGTCTAAAACTGTAAAATTTGAATACTGCAGCGTAACTATAACTATACTACAACTATAGTTGAAATCTGAACTCAATACGATTGCCGTTCGGGAGATATGGCCAATCAAAATTTCGGCAATTTTTTTTTGACTTTTTTTTCCGTCGTTTAGACCTCGCCGAGCCCTTTTCTTCATCCGTCTGGGAGATACGGGCCCGTAAAGTTTTGACACTTTCAGCAGTTAGATCTTGTCGAGACCTTTTCCTAGACACCCACCAACATGGGTCTAACTCCAGCCGTTTGGGAGATACAGGCCGTCAAAGTTTTGACATAAAAAAAAAACTGTTTTTCGGCACCCCGTGGTCCAACCCCTAGGGATTTACCACCTTCCGTTCCAAAGATATTTTGCGGGGATATAGATAGATAGATAGATAGACAGATAGATAGATAGATAGATAGATAGATAGATTGTGGATATATAGATAGATAGATACCTCAAAAGGAAAAAAATGGAACCCTAATAGGATCACTTGTGTGGCTGTCTGTCTGTCCGTATGTTACAGCTGATTTGCTCTGGCACACATACTTTTAAGATTTTTCATGTCCATTATATTACATTTCAAAATCGATGCCATTTCCGTAATTAACGTCCCAAAAAACCATAAAAATGACACCCATATTGATATTTACACATTTCAACATTTCAACCCCATCGCACCCCAACAGGGGATGATGGTATTTCACGTCCACTACGTTGAATTTAGAAATCGTTGTTGTTTTCGTAATCAGCGACCCGATAAACCATACAAACGGTACCCATGTTGGTTTTCAGACTTTGCCACCCCATTTCCCCGTTTTAGGGGTTGAATTCTGGCAGTCTTTTTCACGTCCACCACGTTGGATTCTAAAATCGTTGTTGTTTTCGTAATCAGCGACCCGATAAACCATACAAACGATACCCATGTTGATTTTCAGACTATTTGTCACCCTATTTCCCCCTTTAGGGGTTGAATTCTGAAAAAACCTGAAACACATGTTTACTCATTTAAGGATAGGAGTACTCTGTGAAGTCTCGAATAAAATAGTCTAACTAAAATTGTTTCCCCATACAAACTTTGGACCCCGTTTCACCCTTTTTAGGGGTGAATTTTGAACAATCCTTTCTTAGTGGATGCCTACACTATATAAGGTATCTAAATGCAAAATTTCAAGTCTCTAGGACCAGCGGTTTAGGCTGTACGTTGATATATCAGTCAGTCAGTCAGTCAGTCAGTCAGTTAATCAGTCAGTCAGGACTTTAATTTTATATATACAGATAGGTATGTTAAATAATATTCATCCCTAACTGAGAAGTAATAAAGCTCGCTTTTCCTCGAAAAGTTAAATGTTTTGGTCTCAAAAATATTATTTCTCTATTTAAAGAACGTTAAAATATGTAAATTGTAAACTTATTTCTTTTAAAACTTACACCTGTATCATCACTTCTTCCATTACTTTGGCGGTCTCTGGGTCAAGTTCCACTTCTGCTGAATTCACTAAAATTTGCGAGAAATGACCATGAATGAATCACCTGACCTTTGATCCTGGCTTCATCACCATAGAACTCCTCATCGGATGACACCACATTACTTTGGATTGCGGCAATCAGTTTGTGTTAGGGTGCTCATTGCAGGGCATTGCTTGAAAATTGCCAGTGTACTCACCTGACCTTCGATCTTGGCTTCATCACCGTAGAACTATTCAACGAATGACAGCACATAAATCGAGATTGCGGTAATTATGTTGTGTCAGGGTGCTGATAGCAGGAAGCTACTCAAACATAGCTACTTATACTCACTTGAACTTCGTTTCATATTAACACCACGTTTGCAAGAACTACCCATACTTCACAATTTAACCCAGCAACACTAAAAAATGTTAAATAAAATAAACTTTTAACAAAAAAATAGCAACCGACTTCAATAGTAACAGCAGTCATTCACTAAAAAGTTAATAATAATTCTATAAAGACCGATGGTACCGAAGCAACACTTTTGCTGACTTCTTTCTTCCTGAAACATTATGTTATCTAAAAGTCGGCGTATTTCCTACGATATAGCAACATAAAAACCAATATAAGAACGCCGACTTCTAGATAACATAACGTTTCAGGAAGAAAGAAGTCGGCAAAAGTGTTGCTTCGGTACCATCGGTCTTTATAGAATTATTATTAACTTTTTAGTGAATGACTGCTGTTACTATTGAAGTCGGTTGCTATTTTTTTGTTAAAAGTTTTTATTACCTATTTCTTTAACACGATAACAATACGGGATCGAGACATGACAATAATAAATATATTATCGCAATAAATATATTATCGCAATAAATATATTATCGCAATAAAAACCACGGTTTTTATTTAAAGGTGAGTCCTTCGAAAGCACCTAACACTGATCTTTAGTGTAATAGTTCCATGAAAAAGCCAAGTCATACTATTTGAACAAGATGAAGGGTTTGCAAAGTTAGGGCTTATAGAGTTAAAGGCCTTGTAGATAATCATTCTTCTACCGCATCCAATAATTTTGAGAATAGAATAGAATAGAAAAGTTTATTTGTTTGACTTTTGGTCCTTAAAAATTAGGTGTTACAATATGTTTAAATATGTCATTCCTCAAAAATCTGCCAAATTTGGCGTACAAATATTTATCTAAATAAACACAAACAAAGAAACAATTGACCTTAAACCTTAAAATCTGAATTACAAATAAATATATAAAATAACTCAATTTATAATGTAAAATTATGTGAATCGTCAATTTAAAAAGAATACAAATGTCAATCTATAATGCTAAATTATGTGAATCGTCAATTTAAAAGGAATACGAATGTCAATCTATATAAAGTAACGTTAAAAATTATTATTATAATTAAAAAACTCATCCATCGAGTAAAAACATTTGTCGACGAGCCACATGTGAAGTTTGCTCTTGAATTGGTTCAGTGGTAAATCTTTAAAATCGTCCGGTAAAGCATTAAATACTCTGACTGCCATTTGGAAGACGTTTTGTTTAACTAGGCTGAGTTTACAATGGTGTATGAAAAGTCTCTCGCCTCCTTTTTTTCTTTGTGCTCTTTGGCTGACCTCTTTTTTTTTTTAGGATGAGATAATTTTTGTAACAATTGATATCTAGAAACGATAATTTTTCACATTTTTGAGTGAGTCTTCCGGTAAAGCTACAAGCGGCTGACCAATTAAAAAATGATCCGGATACAAATCGCTTGGATCCGCACTTAAAGGGCACAATGGTCGAGAGTTCATGACGGCCTCTACTTTTGTAAAGAACGTATATGTTTGAACGTGAGCTTAGCATCACCGACCACCACGCGCCGAGCGTTTAACTTTTAATTGTTACCCAAAACTGCATCAGAAAACGTTTTGCATAATGCCGTTCTTAGTCTAAGCAGTTTAAACTGTAGAAAATAAATTATAAATTAAGTTAAAGTTTGACCATGAGGCCTGAGAAGGTATGTTAATCTAATTCAGCCGTATAGCCGTGAAAGTCTAAGAGCATTGATTGAGCAAATACATATGCTTGTTCTTAAGCCTAGACCGAGTAAAACCCAGTATCCAGTACCAGTACCCAGTACCCAGTATTATTAAATAAAATTTTTTTTTTATTTGAAGTCTATGATTTGAATACATATTGACCCCTTGGTAGTTCATAAATATTTGAAAATTGCAGTAGTTTGTAGGATAAATTCGCGGTATAAAGTTACCGTCTAGCCTTAATGTCGTAATGTAGCCGCGATTTCAAAATAACTGTAGGTTTGCTTGCGCGGTATCTCATCAGAGCAGGATAGACAGTTAAAAAACAAAAGCGTTAGAGCCGCGGGTCTACCGCGTAATTCTGATTTACATCAACATCAACTTGAGATTGAAATTTGACGTGCGTGCGACGACGCCCGCCTAACATGCCATCTCTTTCGCACGCACGTCAAATTTCAATCTCAAGTTGATGTTGATGAAAATCAGAATTACGCGGTAGACCCGCAGGACTGGATTTTAGCATTGTGCAGCCTCTTATTCATTCATTCATTCATTTATTTAATTCATTAAACAATAAAACATTGTATTTGAATATTATCCTTAGAACTAAAACACGGTATACAAAATAAAATTAAAAATAATGGTAAAGAAAAAAGAAATTAAAATTACACAAAAAAACATTATTAAATACAAAAACAAAACATAAATTGATTCATATTAATGTCAACAAATTAAAACATTACAATTCGCCTACTTCATAAAGGCACTTCTCTAATAGGAACTGTCGCAGCTTCGTTTTGAACAAGGTGTAGCTCGTAATTACCTTTAACTCAGATGGCAACTTGTTAAATAGAGCAATTGATTGATACCTTGCTGAATGCTTAAAATATCTAATGTGGGGCAAAAATTACTTGGCATGTCCTTACGCCGAGAGGTAAGCCTTAATTCCCGTTCTTTTGCAGTCTCAAACTTACTACGGTATTTAACAAAATTTGTGAGAAGTACTAATATATAAAGACTAGGGACTGTTAAAATTTGAAGTCGAACGAACGAACTTAATATACTATGCAATTGATCCTCAAGATAGACCCATACCTTTATTAAATATACAGGCTGTTTTTTTATATTTTACTGGTTCGAGTCTCAGCTCAAGCAACTGATTAAAAAAAATCTTCATAGATGTAGCGTTGCCTATTTTTGAATACAAAGGAATGTTTCCTGTCAGTAAAATTTGCTATCATACAATATTTAGGGTACTTTCCCTGCAACCATTGTTTTTTTTAACCCTGTTTAAACTAGCACTTTCGCCCATCTTTTTAGGATGTAACTGAAATAGTATTTTATGCCACAAGGGCGAAAAGGAATAAATTACGAGGACGATAAACCGGACGAGCATATTTAAACGTAACCGAGTAATTTATTACTCTTACGGCCGTTTATCATACTACGTTTTTCAATGCATAATGTGAGGAAATAAAACAAATATAATCTTGTGAACTTTAAATTATGATTGGCTCAAAATGACTGTATCCAGAACCGTTAAACAGTGGAAAAAAAAAATAACATGTATGGTACTTAGGAAAGGTTGCAGGTTAGCAAACTTCTAGTAAATAAATAAAAAAAAAATAATGATAAAGCCCTTGGGCAAAAATAATCGACTTCCTGTTCGGTTTTGATGCATAAAAAGTGGGCCTTTACAAGCACTTGCATTGAAAAATATTGGCGAAAAATACTCGAATGACAAAATGAAAAAAATTGTTTCTCTAACATAATACGAAAAAAACTTTCTTTTGTAAGATTTTCTAGCATAAATCGAAACTTTAGCCTTGTTTTGAATGTTCCAACAGTAATCAGCTATCAGCTTCCGCGCGCTCTGGAGGGCCTAAACACACTGCTGTCAGCAAATCCAACGTGTGATCTGTTTGCTGATAGTTTGATGAACGTGTTTCGTGAATGTCTGAGGTTATGTGAGAAAGATGCAAAAAAGAGTAGTTTGTTTTGTTTGAGTTTGTTTTGCAGTTGGTGTTGGCAAAGCTCAACCAAACACCAACTGCATATCATAAGGTTGTATATATATTTTGTATTCATGCCCAAATGTCATTCATTTAAAATCATTAGTTATAAGGTTGTATATATTTTATGTCATTTACCGTTTTTAATTCGACTGACGCCGGCCCCAAAGTGGGCCGAAATATATTTCGAAAATAATTTTTTATATACTTAATGTTTTAATTAAACAAAAAATAAAATTAAATAAATAAATAAATAAATCATATTTGCATTCCAACGACCCTGGTATAGCTCTTCCATCGTGCGAATGTCCTGATGAAAGCGTTCTCCTTGTTCTTCGCTTAAACCCCTAAATGTTCTGGGAAGCGATCTAAATGGCTGTAAGGGGAGTGCATCTTGATGCTCATGCTAATCTTTAAAAGTGCAACATAAGCTACTCAATGTGTTGAATTTAGTCTGGAGACTTTTTATTTTCTAAGAAATTTTGCACAAACCAAACAAATTCAATACATGCAGATTTCGCTGTATCTGTCATACAGTCAGTAAAATTTTGATCCCTTTTTAGTTTCCTGATTTAAAAACCGTCAAAAATACCAGCTTTTATTTTTCCTGTGCTCAGTTTCGGGAATAACGTATCGGCACCGTTGTCCGACTAGGCTCCTGTATGCGACCGCCCAGTATTTTTGAAATTTGTAACAATATCCCGCGTCAAATAAGTGAACAATTGCTCGTCTCTTATAGGCCAATTCTTAAATTACCGATGAATCATGATTGGTTCTAATTTCCGCTACGTTCAATTTTGTTATTAATTTTGTTGTCACTGTGCATCGGTTTAGTTCGAAGTCGAGCTTTGCGGAACGTAAAAAGTTTGTGGAGGTTGTTTTTAATTTTTTGTTTGATTCTGCATATTTTGGTAAAACTGACATATTTTTTCATGTAATATAGGGTTCCGTTCATATATAAATGCAAGATTTTTTAGGATTGATAAAATATTAATAGTCTTATCATCTTTTCTATTTCGGTCGGAATCAGGAGATCCGGTAAAACGATTGTTTCCAGATACCGTACAGTGGACGGTATCAGGTGTTTTATAGACTTTCAGACTTTTGTTAATTTTCATTATAAATTGTGGATAAAAACTATAATTTGAATATACACATATTTTTGTGACATATACATTTGCTTAATATCCTGATTCCGTCCTAAGTTTAGACTTTTAGATTGATTCATAATTTACTTAAAACATTCCGTTCTTTCTCAAATGTATTGGGATATTAAATGTACGTTAATGGTTTTAAAAAGTTATTTTATATTAAAAATTGACATCTGAGATATTATTATAAAATTTTTAATGACTATATATGTCTTTAAATTTCTATAAAGCTCACTCTTTTTTTTCATCACATTGGATAAATAATTAAAACACATAATTATTGTAATTGGACGGTAATGAGTGGTGATAAATTCAGTTTTGCTTGTTACCGACCACAATAAATATACCATAAACCGGAGTCTGGTCATCCGTTTGTGTATCAAGACAAAATTTTAAAGTACTTGCAAAAAATGTACGGTGCTCAAAAAGAGTGTGTTTGTATAGAAAAATACAAATAATGAGCAACAAGTAACACCTGTCATGAATTTATTTTAGTATGGCCTCAGGAACAAGTGTCACAAAAAAAAAATGAAACTGGTATTGAAATAAAACAACACATTACACAACAAGAACCAAACTGCTATGAAAATATGATGATATGAAAATAGCAGTTTATACAAACAATTGTGGAATCTTTTCAGTTTCAGTTTAAAGGAACATAGAAAAACCTCACCAAATGAAAGAAAAGAATGTCAAGTTAAATATGGAATTAATTATTCAGTACTTTTAAAGCTCGACCACAATTATAAAGTTGGCAGAATAGTTCCTAAAAATGAAACAATTTATTCCATGTATTCTGTAATATTATAGAAACAAGATAGATAAACCTAAACCTAAGAAAAAAATTGCCACATAAATTGAAAAAAAAAAATTTGTAAAGCAAGTTAAACTTATTGAAAATGAAGACGATGTTTTCAAACTTTTTATTAGCAAGGACTGTAATTATTTTAATTTGTAAATTTTATAAATAAAGTACAAGCTCTTAACCTTTTCTTTATCTTTGAATTCTTAGAAGTTACGAATTTCATTCATTAATTACTCAAAAAGAAAAAAAAACACCATTATATTTAATCACAGTTTAAAAATAAAGAAAAAATCGAAAAAATAAGTAAAATAACATAAAAACTTGATTGAATAGTTATAGACGAAAAGAGAAATATCATACGACATATATAGGCGTTTGAAGTTAGAAAACTGCTGGCATCTATTGACATAAAAATATAAAAAAGTATATTTTAAATCATGGTTTTTAAAATCCTGATGACGACCCCACTGAGGGGTCAAATATAGCACCTATAACTATTTAATGAAGTGTTTATATCTATGTAAAATAAAACATACAAATAATAAAAAAGCCGTTCAACGGTATTATACAAACAATATTTTATTAACATATTGAAATAAGATAAAATACACTTGGCCAAACATATGAAGTTTATATTGATAGCGACGAACATGAAAAAATGTAAAATATATACTATTAATAAAAGTTAATTAAAGCCTAAATTAAAAAAATTATTAATTGAAACAAACCATCTATACATTTTGATATCTCCAGTAACTTTTGACCCTATTTTTATGAGATAATGGCATTTTTGGCAATTTTTTGAATGGTGGTCGGAAACGGGTTACTTGCTGGACGGTATCAGGAAAACTTCAACTAAGCGGTCGGTAACTGGAGCTTTTAAGAAGGACAGGCAAACATATTAATAATATTTTTTTTTGTATACTCTGACAACATAAATATTGATAATTATACTTTATAATGAAAGTCTCAACAATAAGGTTTAAAGTAAGCTATATAAATAGTTTATAAATCAGTTTACGTTTATCTTTGGACGGTTTATTTGAAAAAAGGGCGAGAGTGGTCGGACTTGGGCGCATTTACGTTATTTTACTGATATATTTACTGGTTCACGCCAAATCATAGGACTTTTGAACTTCAAAGTATAAAATAATATCCTTATCTCAAGAAATAAATGCAGATTGCTGTGATTTAAATCGATTTATTCGTTAAAAGTTTCGTTACCACCTTTTCCAAAACAAATCCGAATGGTCATGAATCATCTGTCAAACTTACAGTGTTGCCATTATCAAAATACAACAGTCACAATATTAGTGTTGCTATTATCAAAACACAAACAGTCACAATATTTAACAAGTACGCGATATTAACAGTCACAAACTAACAGCTACATTATTAATCAGAACAGTAACTGCTACCTACTTTAGATAATAAATAGTGTGATTAGTCTTACAACAGTAGGTCTTTTGTTACTAGCCCATATACGCAATGATGTTACGCAACTACCACATGCAAAATTTGGGATCCATGGCTTACTAAACACTTTTAATGGCGTCCCAAAGAAGTCCAAGTAGGTCTTTTTTATAAAGTCAGACGCACATAAACGACATTCTCGAAACATATATTCACCACAAACAGCACAAAAACTATTTGGATCGCTTAAGCAAGGTCTTCTTAATGTAGACATATTGATTTATTTATGGAATTTAATAATTTTTTGCACAAAAAAAACAATTAATAAACCGCGTAACGAAATTTTAAGAAGTACCTGTATCACAAAAACAAGAGCTGCTAAAAAACTGAGGGTAGATATGAAATCAGCGAACACAAATTACTAAGAAACAGTTTAGAAACTTCATAAAACAAAAAAAAAGTTTAATTTTGTTTACCAGTGTAATAAATGGCATCAGGAACCTCAAAAATAAATCCTCATCGATGTGAAGCAAACGCTTAACCCGCTCCTTCATACATTTTTCGATAACTATTGTAGAATAATAAATAGCATGTCGTCCCAATTGCTCCTGTAACAGGTTATACAACGTGTAACAGAAAGGTGTAACCCATATTTGAAGATAACCATATATTCAGTCAATGGTATAGAACAACTTTTACTATGGAGCCAACCTTGAAATCTCAAAAAAAACTACCCTTGCATGTATGCAAAATTGAGTATTTCGTAGAAAAATGCAATGCCGCTCGGCTGAAATACATTTCGTACATATTGTAATCAAAAATGAACATAAAAATATATAAAAGCATCGTTACCGATAAGTTATAAATTACAAAAAAAGTAAAGTATTCTCGTAAGTAAAACATAAGATATTTGTGATATAATGTGTGATCCTTATGTCCTTCCATTTATAGCTTACCCCCGGTTTCTGAAAGGCCAATCAATGTTAACAGTAGATTAAAAAATAATTATCTGCGGATTAAGCCACAAAAAGTGGGAATTTTACATTGAAATCAAAAATTAACTAAGTTAATTATTGATTCATCACTATTCAGACTTCATATATGCTTTATTTTCACCGTTATTTGCGGTTAAAGTTTTTTTAATCTACTGTTAACTTTGATTGGCCTTTCAGAAACCGGGGGATAGAATGACCATATTACATTTATGTACAGTCACCTGCAGTTCAAGTTCCCTATTTGTAAACGATTTTAGCAGCTATATCATCGCGTTAAGAGCTGCCATTTAATAGGTAGCCTGTCATGCTGGCATCTGAACTACAGATATCATTTTCATTATCTTAAAATTCAAATATTAATTCAAAATAAAATCTCATTTTGACTTTATTGAAGTAGAAAACTCGCTTCCCCAATCTCCAATTATTACCCTCTAAATCGATTCGGCGTTTCGAATTAATTGAATCAAAGCAATTAGTCACACCTGCTGCTTGACGATAAGGTCCAAATTAGAATCGTCATTTCAATAAACTTGATTAGTACACATTGTCTACGAATTACGTTCCCATTTAAAGTTTGCTTCGTCTTAATCTCTTTTGGGATATTGTGCCGGGTTCGAACCTGTTCGACTTCTTTATTTGAGCCCTTCAGAGATTAATCTCTGTTTATTACTCTCAAGCATTGACGCTGGCTAAGAAGAGTTTTTCTTGTCTTGTTTAGTACATTTACAAAAGTAATATATAATTTATAATTATAATTTATATAAATCAAAAAAGGTGTACAAAGGGGGCAATTATTTCTAACAGCAATACCCTGTATGCAACATTTGAGTGAAAAATGAAAATAAATAATGTTTATAAAATTAAATAGGTGCTATTCACTAGAAATGCTAGTCAGAGTCCAGAAAACTAAAAAAGATCAAATGTTTTGAAAATATATAATCGCAGGTATTTATTATTCAAAAAAGAAAGAAGCTAGAGTTATTATCACCGTAACCACTTGATAACACATTTGAAGCATTTTATGACATTGCAAGTTTTGGTACTTAGAAATTTGTTAAGATATAAGTAATTATAAAAAAGTACAAGCTTTGTACAAACATGTTTCGAGCCACTAGACTTTTGGTATAATAATTTTATTTATAGACCTTTGATTTTTCAGAAAACCGAAAAAAGGCGTAAAGTTGTCGAAAATATAAAAAATCTTTTGGCTCAAATAAAATAATGATTTTAAACTTTAACTTAATACTATAACTAAAGAAGATGGCCTACCCTAGCAACTTTTTTTATTACCCGTCCAGCACAATAAGTCCAATGTCAAATAAAAGACCTTATTTGATTTTGATAGGGGCGATTATATGTTGGCTTATTGGCCTTCTTTTCTTGGACGCGTAATACTAGTGATCACGCAGCTAAAACAACAAATTGGTGTGTTTTTAACTAACACTGAAGTATTTTGTAGGGAAAAAAATATTGGATTTAAGTAGAATCTCTTCAAATTTTTATTACTTATTTTATGAAAAAAAAAAACAAGTTGATCTCTTTACAGTGTTCTTGAAACGAACGTTTAAAAACAAAAAAAAGAGGGTGGAAAACATTTTTTTTTTACAAAATTTAAAATCTTAATACATTGTTTATAAATAGAGTCCCTAGATAAAAGATCAATAAATCAAATATATTTTCTTTAATATGAGAAAAGGCCTAGTTTCTTCCAATGAACCCTTGAAAACCTGGTGTTGTTGATGTTCTAGCGTCAGGTGTCCCGTTTATAGGAAAAAACCTAATGAGACCGCTGAAATTGTCACGTTTTATGTCTCTAATGTGAATCGTATCGTTACCAAACTTCATACGAATATTTTTATTAATCCGTATATTCCAATATTTTTTTCAATATAGTGTAAGTTTTTTTTTATCAGCTTGGAATCAGATTCTCGCTTTCGTTGAATTTGATAAGGCATGTTCATATACTATGTCGTTAACTAACGCTCAACTGTTGATAAGTTCGTCTTGCACTCTCACAGTACATTTTCCCTATGCCCACTTCGCCAAGGGCCAAATAATAGGTAGAAGGGGTTTAACACCTAAGAACCGTCGGGATTCACGTGAAGCCTGAATAAATTGGATTCGTTATTGTTTTCTTCTCAGACTTATGTCGGTAGATAAATGGTTGGGATATCATCTGTGGCTATTTTAATTGCCTTGAGATTCAAGGGCTTTTAGGATATAAGAAATATCTTTCTGGTCTTTTGAAAAGAACGTACCATTCAAGACTTTTCTTTCACCTGTTTTATTTTTTGTCTTTTATTAAAATAATAGGTTTTTACAAATGAAATTGTCGAAATTTTCTTACAGATTCATGAGTTCATAATTCTTGTAAATCGATAGCTATTTCCATTATTTGTTTTTCGTTTGAAAGTTGATTTTTTAAATTTTGTTTTTATTGTCAGTTTGATAACCAAAATTAAACTTTCAAAAACAGTTCGTCCTAAATTCCATCCGTTTCCATTTTAAGATTCGCAATAACTTTTTACAGCTAACACTTTTCAAAAAAACCGGCCAAGTGCGAGTCAGACTCGCGTACCTAAGGTTCCGTATTGTAAATGATAAATTTAATTTTGTCATTATTTTTCATGAATTTCTCGCCCGCTTTCATTTCCTGTAATCTTTACGTAAACACATATTACCATGATTTTTTCATATTTTTTGGTCTACCAGTTTTGGAGATAAGGGGGGGACATACATATTTTTGGGGTTTTTTAAAGATTTCGTGAACCCAGTGTCAGTAAATATATTAAAGTATATATTTTTACAATCAAATTTTTAATACCTATAATTTGATACCCATGTTGTATTTTTAGGCTAACATTTTTTATTTTTCTCACTTTTGTTTTGGAAACATTTTAAACAATTTCAATATTTTCATTTTTTTTTGCATTCTAATATGTGGGCAAATTAATGCTATTTTTGTGCCAAATTTCATGAATTTATCTTTAACGGTGCTAAAGTTATGAGGCTGTGACATACGGACGGACGGACAACGGAGTCTCACCATAAGGTTCCTTTTGTACCTTTTAGATAATACGGAACCCTAAAATGTTGCTGTTAGCTTAATTTTATCTCATTCATACACGATAGAAATTACATAATTTGAATTTGTCATTCCTAAAAAAAATGCAAAAATGTTACTACTGAAAATTGTGTTTCCTTCAAATTCTTTATGGAAAACGGCAATTTCATAGGTAAAAACGTAATATTTAGTAAAATAAAAAAAAAGTTTGAATTCCAACAGGCCAACGAGTAGGTAAACAATGTTCATAATGGTATTTTACGAGACAACGTAACATGCGCTGTTACGAGTCACGTACACCGTTACGCGTTCGTGTTACACTACAAAAGTTGTTCAATAAAGAGGCGCGACGGAAAGTTGCAAGGCACGGCACGGATGGAATTTCAATTCGATCGGTTCATAGCGAGTTATACGTGTGTCATGTAGCCCGCTCAAAACGAGGATTAAATCTTTTCTAATATTTATCCTGTATCATTAATGTATCAGTGGTTGCAGGCAGTTGCGTAGTATCAGTTGACAATGAAAATGAAAATATTTATTGATACCAATGATATAAGAATAAAGTAAAGATAGGTTATAGGCAATCCGCGAGTAGCACGGTAAAACTTGGCTTATTTGCCAACCTGAACTCAGTATCGCGTTGGCGTGGCGCCAGCGCACGACGGACGTCGCACAGCAACATATTGGTCTTGTCTCTCTTTCGCTCGCGATAATTATGACTTCCACGTGTCAATGTGAATTGCAATACTACGTAATTGACTGAAGTCATTTATGTTGTGTGCCGGTTTAGAAGTTCGATTCTTGTGTAGGTTACCTATCTATACTTTCTTCTAATATCGTTGATTGATACCACCAATATGGACAAAAAAATAAGGCTATATAACATACACAATACAAAAACCTTTGTTACTTTTTGATGACTTTTTGAAGATGGCTACTGATTCCTAATATATATATATATATAGTAAAACCCGTAATACAGGCATCAGTGCTTCTCCCGTTGTGCAGAATAAAACAAGCACTTAGTATAATTTTCAGTTGCGTACCGTTTTGTATAATATTCAGTTATTCGTTCGTTACCGACTTCCGTAGATTTGACGGAAGTCCCTGGACAGACTGTTTGACGTCTCGCCTGTTTTCACTTTCCCATTTTCTGGGCGAGTGTGATTAATTAAAAGTCTCACCGCCGCTATACATCAGGCGCGGTAGTGACCATGTGAAAACCCTTAAGGCGATTACCATCGCCAAATTAGCAGCTCGATATTTGTCACTACAAATATCAACGGAAACGACATTGAAATAACGTTCATATCAGCGCGCAATGCATAGTGGCTGTTACGACGCTCGCTGCGTCCTTGAGAGAGCGAAATAGGGGAAAATTATACTTTTCACTTGGACGTGATAACTCGATTGAATAATCTTATGTTATGTTTATAGCTATAAAGTTTATCTATTTATCAAAGCATAGATGAATTCAATCGGCCAAGCCACTCAGGAGCAGTAGGGAATTTGAGGTCAAAAAACACCATTCAGTAAAAAAAAAAATCGTGTAGAAGTTTTGGTGGTACGAAAAAGAAAACTGTTGCATATGTTGTCTAAGAGTTGATTATTCATAATAATTTTTTTCATTATTTTTGGTTTGGCCATAAACGAGGAGTAGGCTTTAGAAAGTACCCATTTGGCAATGGTAAGGGCCTTAAGGTCTATATGTTGATCAGGGTCACTACAATGATAATAAAGAAGATCGCATCCAAATCCATTCAGTAGTTCCGGATATGTGCGCGAACAAACAGAAAGACAGACAGACAGAAAAGACTTCTAAAAATCGCTGATTTGTGTTCTATTATTATTCTTCTTAAGTCTATTTTTATTACTTTTCTTCAATTTACAGACACACTGGGTTCTACTGTTTTATTATATGTTTATTGATTGATTGATATGATATTGATTGATATATTGATGATGTGCCCGGTATAGACTTGTGTGTTTTTTCCATTCGCTGGTGGCAGGTATAGTTTAGGAAAAATAAGTTGAGTCAATAAGAATAACTTTGGATGACAATTGACAATAGAGGCACGTACCTTGAATAAACAGAGGTACGTACCGCGGTAAGTCACGACTCACGATTACTACTATCTATAAACTGTGAACAACAAATGTTGAGACTTCTAATTCTTTAGAAGCAGCTAAGAAAATGAAAGAAAAAGGCCTCTATTTTTACACAACATTTTAATTAACAATTACGCACACAGGGTTATGAACGATTTAGTAAAAGAATATAAAATTTTGAAAACATTCACTAATGGGTTCATGTGTACTAGTACACATTAAAATGTATCAAGTTAGTACAAGCATATACTAAGTATCACTAAAGTCGAGTCCAGAATTAGGCGAACTAACTTGACAGTTCATTGTACACTAATGTTGCCACAGTTTGGCTAGTGCCGTTAATATCGATGTTTAAAAAGTCTAGTCAATCATTATTATTGTGTTTGGAATCAAACTAATAATTTTACTAAGCAAAATAATAATAATATAAATTAATAAAATTAATTAAAATCGAACACATAACGGATTTGGAATTATCATCGACGATATAATAGCGTTTGTCTCTATCGCAATTTCATATTTGCCAGAAAGAAAGGGATGAATGCTATATGTATGGTACATTAAATGTACCGTACTAGCTCGACAGAAACCACCTAAAAGGATCAGAATGGCCTGTTGTAATAACATCATTATTTTTGTATTTTATTCCTAATTTGAGGAGTAAGTATCGTAAATATCCGCTTTAAACAGAACATCCTTCAGATCATATTATATCATTTCAATTGCTGTAGTTCGTCCTTATTTGGCAAGTATGTATAAGTGTGAAAGTTTCGACGACAATTACTTGATAAAATATAAATAGAATCAGATTCATAGAAGGCACAAGGTTATATCGACATATTTGTGTCGACATAAACCTATCACTATTTATTTTTCCTATGTCTGGCAACATTTTCGGCTGTCATGTTAGTTCGCCTAATTCTGGACTCGACTTTACGTAGTAATACTAGTCTATGGTACAAGTACTAAAATGTACGGAATTTAGTCCACAATCAAATGTAATTTCGAGACCCACATCGTTCCCACAATTTAATTACTGGCGACATCGCATCGGAAATAGATTAATGTTTGATATTCATATTCAGAACACGGCTCAACTGATTGCGAATACATCCCAATAAATTACATTGTGCGCTAAAAATATCGGCACGCTTTGAAAATTTATTCGACATATAGGCAGACTGTAAGGTGCTAACTTTTTGTAGAACGCTTTATAAACAATCTCTTTTTTATACGGGCTTTACTGTCGGGTGCTAGATTATTGTAATGAATAAAAATGATATATTAATATAAATTAAATTTATATTACAATATATACATATAAAAAATGGAGTTAGTCGAACAAATAGCTTCAACCAGATTGCAAAGGGTTAAAAAGTTTAAATTTTCACATATCCCAAAATAAAAATCTCTTCTTAATGTTTTGGCAATATGGACTATTTTTCGAATAGAAAGACTCCACTCCACCCATACTCCACATTACCATAAATTGGTAGTATACGAAAGATATACATAGGATATGAACACGGGCCCCACGACTGAAATTCCTTTTGTATCCCCAAAATATAAAATTTTCATCTGATGCCTCCTTTTTTCAGGAATACCTGTTTTCTCAAAAAAAAAATAACTCACAGCAACATACGCAACAAAGTTGTAAATATTTATGCTGTCAAATTTACGATATTTAGAACAAAGTAGACAAATAATTAATTAATTGAAACCGGACTCTAATGTGTACTGTTTCCTTTGTGTTGTTTATATATTATACTATACTATACAAAATTTATAGGACTTATTGGTATTATTATTTAGCCCAAAATATAGTTGCATAAGAATATATAGTCAATATAATCTAACACCTAAGTTAAATTAGAGCGATACCTGGCTCGCTGTCTGTCTGCCTGTATGTAAATTTGTTATGCAAGTGAAATTACATTTTCAAAAAAAATACTCATCATAAGAATGTGTAAGTTGTAATTGTTGTATTAGTTGTATATACCATTCACAGACTTTTAGTTTAAATACTTTTGTGGCTTTGTTGGTCACGATTTTCTCGGCATACAGTGCACATAATGTTCATTCAGATCCAATTCATCTTTTACAATCGATGGCTAACAAGATATTAGAGTTATTTAAACATGTTTTCCCAAAAACATTTGACCTAGAATTCATTTCATAATCAAAGAAATTGTGATATCAAATTATTAATATATATAAATAAAAGAATACCCCGACTGACTGACTGTAGGTGTACTGTACATGAGTTTTGCACTCGATACTGCGTAACATAAATGTAACAAAAATGTATGAGAAATTCTGGTTCCTCTCGTAAGCCGCTAGGGGCGCTGTGCAATTTCTAATATAAATATTTTATGCAGTCGCTAACGTGTATCGAGTGCAAAACTCATGGTAGCCCTACAGATCTATAAACGCCCAGACCAAACGGCTGGACCTACAAACATGACATTTGGACTGTAGATTATTTGTATTACGTAGACATCCGCTAAGAAGGGAATTTACGAAATTCTCACGGGATCAAGGGAAAAGAGATCCACGCGAGCAACGGTACGGGGCGTTCGCTAGTCTTCAATAAAATAACAATAAATTTGTAAACTACTTTTAAATGCTACGGAATAATTGAATAAATATTATTTTAAAGCCTTTTTTTTAGCTTTCAATTATTTTAAATAGATTATAAATATAAATAAAAGTATTAATTACTATCGAAATATATTTCGACCAACATGTGGAGTCCTCATACATCTGGTCACTTGGTGCTCACTACGGACCGGAATGAACAAACAACACTGATCAACAGACAAACATAACACAATATTCCCCCATAACATACATAGCATACACTCGTCATCTCTTACAATCCTTCACAAATCCTATTACCCCCTCCTCACAAACATTTACCCTCGCAACTTATCTTACTGTTATTCTTCCTCCCCTTTCCAATTGTTAAAAATAAAAAAGTTTAAAAAGTTTTCATCATGTAAATGTCATTATATGTTTGTGTTTATATTATATTTTAAATGCTAAATAATACATTAAATATTAAACATTTGTTTCCTATTTTTAACTACTTATTTGCAGGTCGATTTTGATAAAAATCTCCTAATTAATTATTTTTATTCTATAGGAAAATTCTTTAAAATTTCAATGTTTAAATTTAAAGCAAATTATAAGAACAAACTCCAGCCAAACAAGAAAAATATGACAATAATACATACATACAGACAGACAGACAACAGACGAAAATTCCAAAAATTGTAGTTTTGGCCTCATTATAATACTAATAATGCATTTCATTTAAAATTTTGCAAAAATATTCAATGCACAGACACGACTTCTTTACTAGATACCTTCGACCAAAATAAATAAATGGACGGGCCATAACGTACAGATTTTTGAAGTCTGTAAAGTGAGCGCCGGCTCTCACTTCATCTCTGTCTCTGTCTGTTAGAAGAGTGACACGTACGCTTATTATTACATGCCATCCAAATAACTGACGAAAAAATACCTTCTTGTGCATTTACAAAGTGCAAAAAGCAAAATAAACATAAAAATAAAAATTAGGTATTGAAGTATATATCCAATTGCTTAGACTCGTTATGAGTGAGCAAATTGTAAAGACAAGGCCCGTCCATTCATTTTATTTTGGTCGAAGCTAGATACATTGTTATGAGTATAGGTAGATATAGGAGATACATATATTGACCAGCGTCACTATGATGATAAAAGCCGCATCCAAATCCGTTAAGTATTTTTCAAGTTAAAATAGAACAGACAGACAAAAATTCTAAAAGTGGTAGTTTTGCCTTCAAGCGGTCGCGCGGCGTCGAATCTTCCGCCATGAACAAATACTCCTTCATAAGATCGTACTTTTGCTACACGTGGTGCTTACCAGTTTTAGTACCTTGTGATATGTTCATCACGCACACAAATAAACTGTTTCTTCCATTCCCCACATCCCGGGACCGTACTGGATTTCTTTGCAGTGAATTTTACAATGACGATGAAGTAGAAGATTAGTTCTAAAATTTATATTTAAGTCCTAGGAAGAAGAAATAGAAATCTAAAAGTAAAAATAAATGATTTCATTGGTTTGTTTTAAATATTAAAAATTGCTATAAGTTATATCGCCGCCAATTGTTACTTTCTCTCATAAGTTTGTTCTTTTACCTCATTTTATTTATCTTGATGTACAATAAAGAGTATTTGTCTTGTCTAAATATTGCTTAAAAATAAATAAAAATTACTTTATTAATTTTTGTTTTATTATGCCTAAAAAATTTATTAAGTAGTTCGAAACGACTACGCGCGATCGCCGCCGTTACAAACAAGCGCGCGCCCGCTTAAAGGTTAATAACCCACTTCATTTAAAATTGCGCAAAAATATTCAATGTAAAGATACGACTTTTTACTATTTTATCTTTAGTAGATTCTCGTAGCAAGTAGCTATAGAATTCCGTGCACGTTTTAAATGTCCTTTCGACTTGTATTTCACAGTGTACACTTGGAAACACCTCTGACACCTCCCTGAGGATTTATGTCATGACGATATATTCCCATCTACAAGCATTTTGTTCCAACCCCTCTGTGGTAGAGACAGCACAGAAAGTGGAATTCTCGAATGTTTGTTATATTGCATTCCGGTTTTAGCTTTGCTCGTCTGAGGGATTTGTTAAAAAAAATCGAAAGACAATTTAATTTTCAGTTGATGGGTTTTCGAATTTTCCATTGTTTTATCAGAGGAATTTTACGAACGTTTCGAGGAGCAAACTCAGGTAAAATTTTCGCTTATTTTATTCAAATATACCTTGGTAGGTACGGTATAAACATCCATACATACCTGCTTACGTATACACACAAACTAACACGAAAACTTTTTTGGTCGGGGATTAAAAATACTAAATTTTTTATGTATTTTATCTACACTTTATTCACGAACGTTTCTTTTACAGAAAAAATATTTTTAAAAAAACAGTTTCCGAAACGAAGTATGTAATGCTTTTAAATAACTTTTTCTGTTATAAAACGACAGTTATACGAAGTTGGAAAGCAAAGGGAACTTTGCCTATACAGCCATGTCTGAGGTTTTAATAGGAAATTGTTTGAATGATGTATGTACATGTACATACTTATGACCAAATCCATGCGCAGAAGACTACAATTGATTTTATTGATGACTTGTGACAATGCAATTTTTTTCCACAATAGATGACATGAGTTATTTGACTAAATTTATCTATTTCTCACAGTTTATATTTTCCCAATAATTAGTGGGAACGTAATGTTCTGAGTTTTATTCACCTATTCATTCAAAATTTAAACTTTCAACTTTAGACCTGGGTGACCGAGCTCCGCCCTATCAAAATATTTTGGAGACAAAATACGGGCGAAACAAAAGAAAAAGAAAAAAGTACAAATCTTCGAGTACCTACATGAGAAGTGAACAAGAAAAAACTTTTTGTCCGGCGTGGTTCGAACCATGGGCCGCACGTTACCAATTGAGCTACTGACATCAACTTGATGGAAAATTTGCAATCTTGTTTAGGTGATTTGCTCGTAAAAACTCGCAAAAACAACCTTTCAGAGATCGATTTTTCGCTTCAGAAGACCCCTATGCCGTAATCGAAATCCTTCGAGCCGTTTTCTGGAACCCAATTACAAATAGCCTTTGACAGTTTCAAGATGGTCAAATACCGTTCTCCCAACATACATTATCATAGTATACATTATAAGGGCTAGGTTAACAAACCACATTATGTCGTGACGTAAACTTGGGTCGTCGTGTCACACCTGCTCCTGTGAAACAGACCTTACTATATCGACCACGACAAGATTGCGATTGGATTAGCCAAAACCCTCTTCAATTACTAGGAAATAAGGTTCCCCTCATATGGTTTTGGGGATAAATGTATTTAGTTTCAGGAAATAGACCTATTGATAGAGCGATTAAGAAGGTTAGCAAGTGGCAATGAACCGTCGGAACCCCTACGGGATCGAATAACAACATGAGATCATTGTAATTTGTTTGATAGTCCTAGTTTACCCTTTGGTAAAAAGGTAAGGGTATCAACTTACTAGAAATATCGATTGACATAGAGCGTTTTTCCTTATGTCAAATTTAGTGTAACATAAGTTTCCTAGATGGCACTGTCGTATTCTTAAGCAACATAATCAAAGACAAAATTTGCACCGATTCCAAACAAATGAAAAACAACTTTGACGTTGATTGCTACGAAACATATTTTATCTATGGTGACATGGACAGCGCCATCTGGAGGAAAGCTAAGAACTAAGAAAAAAAAAAACAACGAGAAAAACGCTCATTGATAGTCGATAACGATGCTTGGACCAGTAAGGTATTTGATGATACCGATTTTAATATATTGTGTGTGTAATCTAGCTATTGCACTTATATAGACTTTGTCATCCTACCTACATGATTCAATCAATCGCCTTGCGTATTTTGTTTATCACATAATAACTACGCTTAGATTTTACATATATCGTCTTGGTTGTATCATCTTAGTTGATTTGATCTTATTCAAGTTGTTTAGGTTAATTATCCTACGTATTAAGCTCAATGATGTAATTTGATTCGATTATTATTCTTTTATATGTATCATTAATTCACAGTATTTATATCTACCATCTTTTTTGATTGGATTATCTGTCGTATATTATGGTTAAAAACATTATATGTTTCAATTATTATGTTTTTAAATAACAACCCTATGTTTCAATTTCAATGGACCTCTTTGTCACAAGTTTCCACACGAATACAATTTTCACCTTTTAAAACTCGACAACCGTCATTCATGCCAGATTTTTTACAAACAAGCCTATATCATCGTATTCGCAATTAAATACCGCTCATTTTGATATAAGATTTATTTATTAAACAGATAGGTGAAAATAACTATATCGATTTACCTGTTTATACCTGGCAACCCAGTAGTTATGCCGAGAAAAACAGACAACCCAACGTTTGTATATTCTATAGGCTTCATATTTTTAAATTTAAATTTATTCGTTAAACTCATGAGTGCAATATTTAATAAAAAGTAATTTTTCAATTTTTAATTAATCATAGTCTTGCTAGGAATTTTTTTGGCAAACCACTCGAGATATATTTTCTAGTATATTAAATTTGATACAAAATACTTTTCATCCATTAAACAGATGGGTGAAGGTCGTTTCTAGTGCGGATCCTCTACTATTTGTAATAATCCTGAAACTCATTTCGAGTAATGAAGTAATATTCCACACAACTTTTGGTTTTTGTTAGAATCAAGAACGAGTTATTGGTTGGATTCAATAATTTGCCTCCAATCAAGCAACGATTGGCTTCTATTTTTTTCAGTGTATTTTACATACTCGAAAATTTGCAATATTTTCAACAATTACGAAATATTTAGCTATATACCATGGCCTTAATTGCTTAGTATAACTAATGATGATATTAACGATTACATCGGGAGTATAAACATATACTAAACACTATTATATATAGAGTTACCCCAAGCCTGCTTGCAAGTAGGGTTGCCGGACGACAGGACTACCTGACATATTAGGAATTTTGGCCAGAAGAACGCCATTTATTTATTGTGTTATTTTTAGAACAAAAAATAAAAAAATGTACTGTCTCCACATTTGCATAAAACAATTACCAAAACATATTTTACTCACCAACAATATACATTGTATTTTTTACTACTTTAAAACTAAATAATCCTATGAAAAAAAAAATTAGAAAAATAAAATAAAAAGCCCTAAAACCTTATACTAATTAAAATATTATACTAAATAAAACATTATCTATATAAATAAAAATGAATTGCTGTTCGTTAGTCTCGCTAAAACTCGAGAACGGCTGAACCGATTTGGCTAAGTTTAGTCCTGAAATATTCGTGGAAGTCCAGGGAAGGTTTAAGCGATGAGAAAATGTGGAAAAATTGCGAGGAAAATACTAAAAACGACAATTTTATTTTCCCATACAAACTGTTCTTACCTGTCAAACATTTGATGTTCGCCCCATCGCGTCGGTTCGGTATTTTAGGAATAAAAACACGTAGATCTAGATTAAATAAGGGTTTGGAATCGACAACATATATCCATAATAGTCTGATTATCGCGTATTTAGATTTAAAACATGTAAAATACTGACATTATAATGACACTTGATTGTTGTGTTGGGTGCGTTCAGAAATATACTTTGAAACAGTAAAGTTCGCTATACGATCTAAAATTGGGTACTTCCCTAAAAATCAAATCAGCGACTCTTTATCAAATGTCAAAACGCCCCGATACTATGAAATTTGTATGAGGTTTTACCGGTTTTACATTATGACTACAGTTTTCTGTGATCAAACTGCTTCCTTTTTTCTTAGTTTTTAGCAATTATAAAAATTGTCAAACCCTCGAAAAAATCCGTAAAAATATTTTAACGATTATTTTAGAAGATCACATTGGATAGTGTCAGTTATTTTACTTTAACAGCAGTCAAGTATCAAAATGCACGGAATTGCATTCAATTTATCTATTACCCGCACACATTATTATGTTTTTAACACCTGAAAAAAGATTCAAAACTTGATTTATCATTCTGATACTGCTTACAATGCCGAGGAGAAAACGACCTAACATAGGTCGTCGAAGTCGATAGAATGTGCGACGAGCTACCTCACGCGCTAATCGCACTGATGACCAGCGAGAGACTGATAATGATAACAGTCGTATTGGTATGACAGATTTGCATTCTAGAGTGAATTACAATGAAGTGGATAATAGGCATAGAATAGAACGAGTTCGGGCACATCGAACACAACAGCAGCGAGCACGGGAAAATGAAATTGATCGATTCCGCAGACGCAATGTTCCTGTGAACCTGGCACGAGGAGCATTCTCCTACGATCAAGAAATAGATTATAGTGCCGACAAATCTGTAACAATTGGGGAAATGTCAATCATTTGTCAACATTGTAAAGCTTTAAAATACAGCGGTGAATTTGCAGGATTATGTTGTGCTGGTGGTAAAGTAAAATTGCCACAGTTAGTCCCACCACCTGATCCATTAGACTCATTAGTTTTTGGGATGACTGATTAATTGATTACAGGTGCTGAAACCAACAAAAAAGTCAGTGCTATGAATTTTTATTCAAACAGAATCCGTGAACGATTGACGTACATCCGTCTAAACCAACAGCAGCTTCGATCTGAAGAGTACACTCATCTTCGCGATGCTATTAATGCCGATGGTAATGCAAACAATGTAGGAAAAATGAAAATTTTGCCGGCCACTTACATTGGAAGGCCACGCCACCACGGTGTCGTGCATTTGGGTATATTTGTTGACTAATACATATATGTCTGAACTAATATTCAATTTGATATAATTCAAATATTTTTTATTAAAGACTATATAAATCAACCTTTACGATAGGAACCATATTTTCTTAAATTTCCGCGATTGACACCTGAATCGGCAACATATCAATTAATCTAACAGCAAATGCGAACCAGACTTGCTAAAGATGTCTTGACTTGCCTCGCCAGGACTTGACGGCGTGGCGAATATTGCCGATGTTGTGTTCATGACTTTCTTAAATCTCATCCAAATCCTTTAGTTCATCGGCAGTTAAATTAAGTTCTGAAAATGTTATTCCTTCAGATGATGACACAGATGATGATGATGGCATTGTTGAGACGAACTTCGGTTTTAATAACAGTTGTTGTTTCACTCGATTTTTTTGTTCCTTAGCCCTATTAATTCGTATTATTCGGCTCAAATTGTGACCGCACTTTATACAAAACTTGAAGGTATCAGCGGTTATTGTGAAACATTCGTCGCATCTTTACAATTGTTTTGTGCAACTAGGACAGGTACTTCTGTTGTTCTGCCGTTCAATCCACTTTTTACAAAAGGGACAATGCATTGTTAAAAGTTAAATATAACTTCTGAAAAATAGTTTTGAAATATCAATTATATTTTCTTGGAAAGTTCGGTGACAGTGACACTGACAGTCAGTGTTGGCAGGTTAATATTACGTTTAGTAATGTGGCGTAATCGATACAGATAAAAAAAATTGGCTGGTACCTTATTTGTTAATATAAGTGTCTATAATCTGTATATATAAAATTCAAAGTCCTGACTGACTGACTGACTGACTGACTGACTGACTGATATATCAACGCACAGCCTAAACCGCTGGTCCTAGAGACTTGAAATTTTGCATATAGATACCTTTTATAGTGTAGGCATCCACTAAGAAAGGATTTTTCAAAATTCACCCCCTAAGGGGGTGAAATGGGGGTCCAAAGTTTGTATGGGAAAACAAGATTAGTTACACTATTTTATTCGAGAATTCACAAGAGTACTCCTATCTATAAATGAGTAAACATGTGTTTCAGTTTTTTTCAGAATTCCACCCCTAAAAGGGGAAAATGGGGTGACAAAGTCTGAAAATCAACATGGGTATCGTTTGTATGGTTTATCGGGTCGCTGATTACGAAAACAACAACGATTTTAAAATCCAACGTAGTGGACGTAAAAAAGGCATTTCCAGAATTCAACCCCTAAAAAGGGGAAATGGGGTGACAAAGTCTGAAAACTAACATGGGTATCGTTTGTATGGTTTATCGGGTCGCTGATTACGAAAACAACAACGATTTCTAAACCCAACGTAGTGGACGTGAAATACCATCATCCCCTGTTGGGGTGCGATGGGGTTGATATGTTGAAATGTGTAAATATCAATATGGGTGTCGTTTTTATGGTTTTTTGGGACGTTAATTATGAAAATGGCATCGATTTTGAAATTTAATATAGTGGACATGAAAATTCTTGAAAGTATGTGTGCCAGAGCAAATCGGCTGTAACAGACGAACAGACAGACAGCCACACAAGTGATCATATTAGAGTTCCATTTTTTCCTTTTGAGGTATCTATCTATCTATCTATATATCTACCTATCTATCTATCTATCTATCTATCTATCTATCTATCTATCTATCTATCTATCTATCTATCTATCTATCTATCTATCTATCTATCTATCTATCTATCTATCTATCTATCTATCTATCTATCTATCTATCTATCTATCTATCTATCTATATATATATCTATATATCTATATCTTTTAATATCCCAGCAAAATATTTTTGGAATGGAAGGTTGAAGGGGTTGGACCACGGGGTACCAAAAAAAGGTTTTTTTTATGTGAAAACTTTGACGGCCTGTTTCTCCCAAACGGCTAGACTTAGACCCATGTTGATGGGTGTCTAGGAAAAGGTTTCGACGAGATCTACCTGCCGAAAGTGTCAAAACTTTACAGGTCCGTATCTCCCAAACAGCTTATGCTAGACCCATGTTCATGGTACTCTAAGAAAAGGGCTCGGCAAGATCTAGATAAAGTTAAACAAAAAGTCGAAAAAAAAATTGCCAAACATTTGATCGGCCATATCTCCCGAACGTAGGGAGTTCGGGTTTCAACTATTGTGATCGGTCAAGCTGGGGCTACATGACCAAAAAAAAATTAAATTTGACAGGTTTTGACAGTTTTTTGACAGGTCCAAAAAAGTATTCCGATTTGCATAAAACTCAGGGGGCATTCGGGGTCGCCAATTACGCTGCTGTATTCAAATTTGACATTTTTGACAACTGATATGGATTTTGACACTCTTTCGGAAAAACTTTGATCGGTGAGTCCCCGTGTTTGGCATTCTGGTGAGGCCGAAAAACGAGCATGTGAGGACGGAGAACGCGCCCGCGAGGCCGAAGGCCGAGCAGGGCGCGTTCGTAGTCTGAGCATGCAAGTTTTTCGGCCGAGCACTACACCTTGACTCCCAGAGGGAGTGAGGGCACTTATAATGTTTGTTTCTGAAAAAAATGTAATTTGTTTCCTGTAGGCCACGCGGGCGAAGCCGCGGGCAGAAGCTATCTAATATAATGTCTCATGCAAAATAATTATGAACATTAAGCTGGACATGTGTGCGTGATTTGCCCACTCTTTCCGCCCACTATGGAGCCGATACTTAGACTATCTGATGATGCCTTTATAAAGCTGCCGGCTCTGAAATACATACATATGGTTTATATTAAGAGGTAAGTGATACGAAGTTCACCGGGTCAGCTAGTACTAAATAAAAAATATTATCTAAACCGTTGCCGTCGGGTGCGGTGCCCAAGAGGCTGGCGGCATTACCCCGCTGGATCGCCAGACTGATCCTCTGATCCATTATATCTGATCCATTTGCACGGTGTACGAATCAGGTAAAGGTGACGCTCTTCAAAGCATATTGCCAGTCCTTTTACACGTGTAGTCTGTGGGTGGTCTACACGCGTCGGGCATACAGCGACCTGCGGGTCCAGTGTAATAATGCTTTCAGGATATTATTGGGGTTGCCGCGATATTGCAGTGCCTCTGTCATGTTCGCGGAAGCACACACGGATGGTTTCGCGGCAATCATGCGAAAGTACTGTGCATCGCTGCTCAGTCGAATTCGAGCCAGCCCCAATAGTATCCTGAAGGTGTTATCTGATAGGTGGGACTCTCCCCTTTTTAAAAAGTGGATGGAGCACCACAATAAATAATTGTATTTTATTCAATTTGATTTAATTTAATTTAATTTAATTTAATTTATTTTAATACTACTTTTACTCGCCTGTTCTCTTACTAACACTAGTCCATAAGTTATTTTGTATTACTAACACTTTATGGACCCTGTCTGAAATAAATTATTTTATTATTATTATTATTATTATAGAAAATTTACTGAATTATCGATTTATCAATTTTGTCGGGAATTTACTTTCCTCGATCCGGTAACCCTAGTCGTCAAAGAAAAGTGAGCAATACATAAGACCTTAGAATAAGGAATTGTTCTGAGCATAAGACCAGCACTAAGTGTGCTCCATATTCTGTGACAAAAGCCAAGTGCGAGAACTCCTTGAAAAACCTCCTTGCGTAATGTATGAATATTGCACTACAAAGGTGTTGCTGCACTCTGCCTTACCATGCGCAGGCCCAGGGAAGGAGTCAAGGGGGTTCATAATCCCCCCCGTGCTTGATTTTTAATGGAAAAATGAGTAAAGTGTTTACAACACAAGAAATAAAATTAAAAGTCGATGATAGAATTAAATGTATTTAATTTTCAAACTTGCTGCTTTGCACAAATTAGTATTAAACTATCACTCGAAGAAAAAAAGTATGTATTCTTTCTTCTGCGTTTCTATACCTATTTCTATACCGCAGTCATCATATTCAGCTACAATATTCGAGTGATCAAAGCTCAAAACTTGTTGTTCAAAAGCTCATGCCCCCCCTAAATATTAATCTGGCTCCGTGCCTGTGTCTTCCGCGGATACCAAGGACTGTAGAGGTAAAAGCTTTGTGCAATATCACAAGTTTCCCTTTTTCTTTAGCTGGTATACCTACTTGACTTTACTTTTAGTTGTCAAAAAACTTTTTTTTCAGGATATTTTTATTTTACTCTCATGAACTAACGCGATAAATTCTTTAAGAGCGGTTTCGCAGTCGGATTGTGAAAAACCCGCCTTGTTCCAATTAATCGAAACAAAACACTTAAATTTGTATAAACTTGTATAATTCTTTGTATATTCTTCTCTGTGTACACGTGTATGATTATTTACTCCGTTTATGTTCCTTTTTCCTATTGTGATGGTTTTGCTGCCAGAAATCTCTGTTTAGAGATAAGCTCGCCAATGTGCATCTTTTTACCGTAATTTTGTTTATGTTTATATTTCCGTGTGTGTACAATAAAGAATAAAGAATTAAATTTACTCCATAGTTATTAAACAAAACCTTATTACCTATCTGTTGTGTATGCTGCTATCGGAAAGTTTCCATTCCAATCCGGCTGCAAAATCGCTCTTAAATTTTAGTTCAAAACTTTTGTAATTCTAATTTACACAAACCTATGGACACCTTTAATGTACTTACAACAAATACGAGGTCCTTGTATCATGTATGACATAGTGACGATTACGCCGTTACCCATGTCAGCACAGCATAAAGTTAGCTGAAGTTAGCTGAAGACTTCAGTTTCCCTTCAAAGGTAGGTAGGAGAAACCCATGCAGGAGGTGCAGGTCCACAGATAATTTCACCGCCTTGTAGACTTTTGCAATGAAGCCATCTATATGTGGCAGGCAAATAGTAAAATTTGGCATTTTACAAACGGCGTGTCGTTATTTTTTAATCGCTCGCCTTTTGGCAATTTGTAAAATGCCCGCTCTGTTTGCAAATTGACGACGAGTGGAGCGAGGAGGAGCGTGTCAAGTTAACATGTGAGTACATATTGGGAGCCGAGCGAAGCGGAGCGGAGCGAGGTGACCTTCAATAATTCTAACAGAATTATGCCGAGGCAAATTACAAAAAGCCTAGTTCTTCTATATGACGTCGTTAGTAAATTGCCGAATTTTACTATTTGCCTGCGACATTTAGACGATGTCTAGTAAACAATGTACTGTCAGACACAGGAGAGCCTTTGGTGTTCGGAACATTGCACAGATCTTTACAATAGTTCGATTTATCTTGTTACAGCTTACTGTAATTTTATTCAATACTAGCATTTGCACGCGGCTTCGCTCGCGTGTAAGTGATTATTGATAGTTTTTGTCTTAACGGTTATTTCATGCCTAGATATATTTTTACCAGTATCACTATTATGATTGTAAAGAAAACCGCATCCAAATCCGTTGAGTCTTGGCTTGAGTTAAAACGGAACAAACAGAGAGACAGACAGACAAAAAAACGAAAAGTTTTTGTTTTGGCCTCAGTAGATATACTAATACAATAACATAGATACTTTATTATTAGTATAGATATATATAAAAAATTGTGTTTTGATCCATAAGGCGGTAGGTAGAGCTGATGCTGGGCTCGACTTTGGTGGTATCTCCATCTTACCTGGAGACCCCCTCGAAGTAATTCGGGGGAGAGTAAGAGGACAGCACACAGGCAAAAAACCAGGAGGCCCTCCATGCCTGGGACCGATGGATGGCGGTATATCCATCCCAAATAGCCGGGCCTTATATGGAACAGACTGGTGACGGGCAGCGGCGTCACTGCTGCGAGGGTTCCGGCACCGCGCTCACCAACCCGCCTGCCCAGCGTGTGTGAGTATGGGCAATTCTTTCAGGATGACCGCCGGGAGTGGCAAAGTCCTGGAAAGGCTTATGTCCAGCAGTGGACGAACTAGGCTGCTGGATGATGGATGGATGTGTTTAGATAGAGTCAATAATATTGTTATGTTCTGATGAAGGCGACATGGTTACTTACATGTATCAAGCGTTTTTTTTTTTACTTTGTTATTTTTATAGAATAATAAAACTAACGCAGGTAAGATTTAAACAAATTAATATAATAAATTGTCACTAGTGCCCTCCTGTACCTGCTTGTAAATTAGAATCCATTCTGCTTCAGGCACCACGTAACAAACAGTGTGCAAGTAAATTGAGTCGGTTGGGATGTACAGACGCCTCTAGCTCCCTATTTGTAAACGATTTTAACGGCTTTGACACCGCAATAAGAACTGCCAATAGGTAGCCTGTGATTCTGGTGTCCGTACACGCTACCTCACCAGCTTCACTTTTGTCAGTACCGCATTGGAAGAGCCCTTGGAAACCCTTAGCTTAGGAAAGGATTAGGTTTTCGGCAGGTTATAGACAATAAATGGTGAATGAAAATTGCTGCTAGCGATGGTTAGTTAGTGAAACAAATAGTATAATCCCAGTGGCGGATCCAAGTGGGGCTAGGGGCTGAAGCCCTCCAAAATATACTCGCACATTTATTTTATACCACTTTATTATTATAATTTCCTACTTATTTTATATCACAGTCTAAAATTTGTTTTTTAATAGTACATAATATGGTATTTACTACATAATCCGATTCAAGTGTTTGAACGTGGTGATGAGCCATATTTTATTTTGTTTTATTTAGTACTGAGATATGTATATTCACATTTATTTTATGTAAAGATTTATTAAACGGTCTTTTGTTAAGTTCAAAATGAACTACATATACTTTAAAGTAATCAGTGAATTATATTTGTAATTATTTATAAAATTACAGAGGTAACATAGTTTTCTCCTTAACGATCAGTTTAACGATCGCTGCCAGCGTCTTGGGTAACGGCCAAGACTTAAATTTTTTTTAAATTTAATATAGGCCTTATATTTGTTGGTAATTTTAATTTAGATTTAGTTTGGTTTTACATCTCCAATATTGTAATTTAGATTAAGTTTAGCTTTATAATGTGTGTTATTTGTGTATTTTCAATACTTTAATTGAATTTTCTCCTTTCTTTTTTCCAATCGTAGATCCACTAATGTTATCTAAATTTATTGATAATTTCAGCTTAGAAATAAACCGATGTTTAAAACCAAAGTTCACAAAGCGCCTGTATATTATTCGAGTGTGAAAAGTCTGATTTCAACCACATATCTGCGGTTTCAACCGGTTTCAACCGATTTCAATACTGCTTTTCATTAAGAGAGCAACAAAACTAGCTCTGACATTCAAGGAATACACAAGCTTTATGATGGTAATTTTGAACACCTTCGTTCATTGTAGCAAAAACATTGTACCGGCTTCTTATATGAACTTATATTCACATTTAACGGGTAAAACCATAAGTTTGTTCTGACAACGAGTTCATAGACTGACAATTAAATTCAAACGAAACTTTTACTCTAAAGGTGCATTACAAAACTTAACCAGTTAAACTTTTACATTCCCAAGTTGGCAATTCACATTAAAAGTTAACTGAAGTATAGACAGTTATTTTATACCTCGGTAGTACTTACCTATTTTTAAGCTAATAAAAAGTAATAAATTGCATCAGCACGACATGAATCAACACCATTATAGCCGTAAAAATAAAAGACACCTGTTTTATGCGAGTATCTACCAACTTCAAAAAACTAATAAGCAAAGTAATAAATGGTGTAAAATAATAATCCATCTTATAAACCTACCTGTTGCGGATTACGACATGTGCTTGTACATTATTGAGTAGGGCGTGCTCCAGTTCTTTGCTACCATGGTTGTTTTTACCTAGCCTTTTCCAAGTGGTTTCACTCGCGTGAATGAATCTACTTTAGTCCCTAGTCCCGTTATACAAACACACCATTATTATGAGTGACTTCAACACCTGTCTCTTTAAAAACGATTCTCGTTCCTTATCTTTTAGATCAATCATAAATTCCAGTAACTTACATATTCTTCCGTCAAACGCAACTTATCACTTTCCCAACTGTCAACCCTCACTTCTTGATCTTATTATAGTCTCCTCTGTAGAGCATGTTGTCAAGCACGGTCAGTGTTCAGCCGATGCCTTTTCTTATCATGACCTCATTTTTCTTTCCTACAAAATCTGCCCTCTAGAGCTAGCCAAAAGCTAGAGTACGCATGCGGCGTCATTTTAATGGAATGAATCTGGAGGATCTCCGGAAAGATGCTCAAGGTATGGACTGGACAGGGATAGAAAAATTAGATTCTGTAGATGAGCAAATAACACTTTTCAATTCTCTTTTGACACTATTGTACGACATTCATGCTCCTGTTCGAGGTTTAAAAATAAAGCATCTACCAGCGCCATGGTTAACGGATGAAATTAGGGATATTATGTTAAAAAAGGTACTTGCTAAGTCCAAATTTAAAAGCCGTCTTGTACGAGGGGCATGCCAAAAGAAATTAGATACTCAAAAATTATAAAATTTATTTTTTAGCACGTATACAGTTTTCCATACATCTGAACTAATTGGAAAATACCAATGACCACTCTTCTGTAGACACCTCAGAAATCTCGCAAATATAGGCAGCCAGTGCATCTTCTTTGCTTTCAAACTTCTTCCCCTTTATTTTTTCTTTGATTTTTGGAAACAGGTAAAATCACAAGGTGCTAGGTCAGGAGAATATGGTGAGTGAGGGAAGATTGACGCATTTTTTGAGTCGAAAAAGTCAAGTGTTTTGGCAGACGTGTGCGACGCCGCATTGTCGTGGTGCCTGAGAAGGCGTCGGATTCCTGACTTCGGTCGCTTGTCACACCAAGCTGATATTACTGTTGGAACACAAACTGTCACATACCATTTGGAGTTCATCGTTCTTTGATTATCTAGGACTACAGTAGCAATATGATCCGTTTTGCTGAAAAACGAGGCGACTATTTGTTTCTGTGTGCTTCGTGCACGGCGACATTTCGTTGGAGTTGACTCATTTTCAAAGCACCATACACTCGAATGTCACTTTGTTTCGGGATCATAAATATAAAGCCATGTTTCATCACCAGTCATTATATCATATACATTTTTTTTCTCGCCACTGTCGAATTTATCTATCATGAATAGGCACCAATCCAACCAACGGTCTTTCTGCTCATCGGTAAGTTTGTGCGGCACCCATCTCAAACAATATTTACGGAGAGAAAGGTGGTCGTGAATTATGGTTTGCATTGCTGCTGATCCAATTCCCTGTTCTCACTCCAGCCCTACATACATAATTCGTTGGTTTTCGCGAATAAGTTTTTCGACTGCACGAACGTTTTCTTCTGTGACCGCGGTTGGCAGCCGACCTGTCTTCGCTTCATCTTTGAGACATCCCCGTCCTCTTTTAAATTCAGCAAACCAATTAAATACTGTTGTTCGTGAGCAACCAGACTCACCAAAAGTAGTAGCCAAAAGTTCAAAACATTCTTGAGGCTTAAAACTTTTTATAGTCATAATAAATCATAACGCGACAATCACTTCGACTGAGCTCCATTGCTGCAAGCGAATTCCCGCCAGATTCTCGGAAAAATGATGCTCATCCAAATAAAAAAAAAGAAATGATGTGCGTTCTTTTTTCAGATATATCAACAAACCTATAAGATGATGTATAACTTGCCAGTGTCAATCAAAGGAGTAAAGAGTATCTAACTTCTTTTGGCATGCCCCTCGTAATAAGCAGTACATTCTACTTCGGAATCACTGTAATAAGGTGTGTAGGGATGCACAACGACGCCACTTTCATGAATCGATTGAGAATGGTAATCCAGCTAAAGTTTGGAAATTTCTTAGGTCATTAGGTGTTGGCAAATCACGTCAAGATACCATTCCAAAATATTTGAATTTTATTTCTCTTAACCAACATTTTTCTTCTTCATCCACTTTTGATGGTGCCGCGAAAACCAATACTTTGAATTATCTCTCTTCTCTCCCAACACCGGACCACCCTCGTTTAATTTTTAGTTAATTTACTGATTGTGATGTTAAGAAACATATTATGCCAATATCATCCAACGCCGTGGGTATTGATTGCATAAGTCTCAATATGATTATGTACTGTACCTATCATTGATGTTGTGACTCCTGTGATCACTAGTATCCTGAATAAATCCGTCTCCCCAAGCATCTTTCCTACTATCTGTAAAGACGCCCAGATTACTCCTTTGCCTAAAAAAGCAAATACTTCTTCCTTTTCTGAGTACCGTCCTATTTCCATCCTTCCATTCCTATCTAAAGTACTTGAACGTCTAGTCCATTATCAACCAAGTCTATTCCTTACTAATAATAAACTCCTAAATCCCTTTCAGTCCGGTTTCCATCCTGGTCATAGCACCGTCACAGCCTTAGTCAAGATTACTGATGACATCCAGCTGGGAATGGATTCAGGTCACCTAACTGTCCAGACATTGCTGGATTTTAATAATGCTTTTAATACTGTGGACTTTGACATTCTTTTAGCAATTTTACATTCTCTTAACATATCTCCAACGCTAATTGACTGGTTTCGTAGTTACTTATATGGACGCCGGCAGCACATTTGCATTGATGATACATGTATATCCGATTGGTGTGACACTACTAACGGTGTCCCACAAGGTGGCGTCTTGTCTCCACTTCATTTTGCAATTTTCATAAATCATATTTCCGATGTCATTTCTTCTTCCTACGAGTACAACCTTTATGCAGATGATCTCTAAATTTACACTCAGGCTGAACTCAAAGATCTCTCTTCTGATATTCATTCAACAAATGATTATCTATCTCGCATCTTAGATTGGAGCACTTATTATGGACTCAAAGTAAATGGTACAAAGACGCAAGTTATAATTATTGGAAGCCCCTATTTTGTATCAAGAGTGGACTGGCAAACTTTTCCACAGATATTGTTTGATGGAACATATATTCCTTTTAGTACAAAGGTGAAGAATCTTGGCGTTTTCATCGATAATAGTTTATCCTGGGTGCCCCAATTGGAAGAGGTCAGTCGGAAAATGTTCGTTTCTGCAGGTTCGGTGAGAAGGCTATGTAACCTTCTTCCAGTTGCCACGAAGACTGCTCTTGCCCATTCTCTTCTTTTGCCTTTCCTTGATTATGCTGATTCTTGCTCACCTTTCTTGACCTTACTCAAGAACCATTCGATCGACTTGAGCGACTTCAAAATTTTTGTATTAGATTAATTTTTGGACTCCGTAAATATGATCACGTTTCAGAATTTCGCTCCCAGCTTGGCTGGCTTTCTATTCGCTCACGTTGGAATGTCCATATCCTTTCCCTCCTATACTTTGTTCTTTTCAATCCTTCTTTTTCTTCCTATCTCAAGGAAAGTTTTAAGTTTCATCACCAATTTTATAAAATAATGTTGCGGGCATCTGAAAACCTTCAGTTAAAGACACCACCACACTTATCGACTTTTTACGGTAAATCTTTTACAGTTGAAGTTGTGCACTTGTGAAATGCTTTACCCCTTTCTGTAAAATCTGCTCCTTCCTTGAATATTTTCAGAAAACGAATTAAAGAATATTTTACCTCCCATTAATTAAGGTACATACTCGTATTATGTAGGTATATTTATCTCTCTGAAATAAGTATATGAATATATATCAGTATATAAGGTCTTTCAATTTAAATGGTAAGTAATTTAGGAGGTGATTCAGTATCGTTAATATATCACATTCCACTACAAAGTAATATATATATACTTTCCACTTCAATTGAAAGACCTTATATACTGATATATATTCATATACTAACTTCAGAGAGATAAATATACCTACATAATATGTACCTTAATTAATGGAAGGTAAAATATAATAATATAATAATGAGTTAAAAGCACTTGTACAGTAGTTTCACTTTATTTATGTCTTCTCCCAACCGGTTTAGGATTTTACTCCATTTTCAAGGGAAGATGTTAATTAAAATACATTTCATTGACTCAAGGCACTAGCTCTGAGCAACGAAAACAATCAAAACGACTGTACAAGTGCTTTTAACTCAATAAACTACAATTTATCACCCCGCATTAATTATCAAACTAATTCAAAACGTGACGACATCATTGGTTTTGTGTATTTTACCCATTGACCTTTATTAATGTACGTACGTATATTATGTCGTGAGCAGATCGTAGAATGGGGTCTACTTTTATAAAGGCCACCAGTTGGCGCCACTGGCACGTAAGGTATATGTCAAAGGTTTGTTAGGTTAGATTTACATAGAAGTTCGATTTTTTGTTTTGCTTATCCATATAATATTATTTTTTTTTCTTTCTTAAATGCGAATAAACAATGCCGAAATGATGTGCAGTTCCGTTATGTTCCAAAACGAAAGGAGGACTTAAGTTTTGTTTTAGTCCCTCTTTTCTTTAGCTCTAATCTTAATTTATTTACTTTCATTGCACCGTACCTTAAATAATAAACCTGAAACTATGAATTTATGTCGACTAATACACAAATAACTAATAAAAAGCCATAGCTTTCGCCGTTTCGCGGGCATTTGACGTTTCTCTATACCTGTCGCCTCAGTGGCGCCACCTGACGTCGACAGTAGCCCTCATTGGGTAGATCGCAAAGTATGAAATCAAATATCTTTCACCAAAAGCCAAAAATAGGTGGAATGACGATCGGAGCGAGGAGGAGCGTGTTAGTTTAACATGTAAATAAATTTGGGGAGCGTAGCGAAGCAGAGCGGGGCGAGGCGACCCTCTTAATTTTAACAATAATATGATCTGCCCAGGCAGATGATGATATGACCAATTCTACGATATAGTGAATATATACATAATGTATGTACAGACTACGACATAGCGGGTCTAGAAAACGGGAAAACTAACTGGGATCGTAGCACTTGCTACGCCGTAGCAAAGTTGATTACTCAAAAATAATCGTAATCTACAATTTTTTTTTACCATAACGTTGATTACATATACGAGTAATAGCAAGATCAAAAGCAGTTAAGAACTTACATTATTTATCCGAAGTTATAATATAACATTATAACACCGCGATTCTGCGCAGTGATTGGCCCAATTTATTATAAAACCGCTAGAGAGCCAATCAATAACAGAGATGAGAAATATTTTTATTTCTTTATTAATATTTTTGATTGGCTTTCAAGGCAGCGTTAACGGAACGACGCACCCAAGGTTCGTGTTCTTCTCATTTTTTGTGAAATTGTTAGTTGAAAATATTACAAATATAAAAAAGACGATATTTTTGATAGTCGTAGATAAAGTATTGTGTGCAACTGAACATAATTAGACATTAGGACACTCGTGCAAATTTATTACGAAACTGATTTCGTCCGTTTTGTAAAAAAGCACTCGGGTCCCAATGTCTCAAATTATGTAACAGTTGCACAAAATAATATTAAAAGTTTGAGAATCCATAGTAGTTACTTGATTCTATCTAACGTGCATCACCAAAGTCATAAAATATTGATAAATTATGAACACAGCTCTTAAAGCCGCTTCGTATACCAAACTCGAAAATAATCCAGCAAAGAGAATGCATGAGTTGTATTATGTCAGTTTTAATCTCGTAATAAAGGCTTTTATAAAAATGTTAATACGTTATTTATTAATATTAAAAGCATTGCTGGAAAATTTAGTAAAAAGTTAATTGCTTTAGCGTTCTCAAACTTGAGCTAAATTCAAAAACCGGCCAAGTGCGAGTCGGACTCGCGCACGAAGGGTTCCGTAACATTATCTATAAAAACGGCAAAAGAAACATGTCTGTTGTATGGAAGCCCCCTTAAATATTTGTTTTATTCTGTTTTTTAAGTATTTGTTGTTATAGCGGCAACCGAAATACATCATCTGTGAAAATTTCAACTATCTAACTATCACGGTTCATGAGATACAGCCTGGTGACAGACGGACAGACAGACGGACAGTGGAGTCTTAGTAATAGGGTTATGGAACCTTTGGGTATGGAACCCTAAAAACAAGCTCATCCAGACTACTATGAGATGAAAGGACACGAAAGTTTTAATGAATATGGGAATACAAAAATCACTTTTACCAAACGACATGTTCAAATTTGTAAAATATTGTCAAAACGACTTTGAATGAAAATTGTAATTTACAACTTATTGTTCCGTAGAATAGGCCCCAGAGTACTATAATTAATTCAAGGAATATACTTACCGTTAAGGTGGATGTGACAGAGCGAGTACCCAAACGCAAAACTTCTGATTTTCATAATAATTTTTGTATAAAAATTATAAAAGAACTAACATCGACTCATGACGGTCCCATACCGAGGGCCGAAATATATCGAGTAATATTTTTTTATTGTAAACAAAAGAAATACAATAACTGTGATTTTATGGCATTATGCGACCATAGTTTAATGTCAGATAGGCTTCTCTATCAAAGATGTGTTATTCAATGCATTACTTTGTGAATACTATAACCAATACTTTATATTCTCTGCTATAACTATCATATTATATAATAACACAATTAATATAGGTAATATAGTAAACCCACCTTTAGGGCCATTTCTGTTGAGCAAACTTTTGCTTTTATTTATTTTTGTATCATGCGGGTAGGTACTTAATGTTTTTTAGTTTAGGTTTTATCAAGTGGTTTTATCTCACACACACACACACATATGCACACACACACACACCCTCACTTATCTCCACCTAACACGTAAAATCCTGTCTCGCTTATTCATATTCAACACACACCTTTTCTTCATTGTTTTACTGAGTCTTGCGATTTTGTCATTATTGTACTTAAAATTTAAAATTATCCAGTTCCTAGTTATTAGTAATACATTGTGTGAGGGATCCAGAATAAATAAAAGATGGACTAATTCACACAATAGGGGGCTGGTATATTCAATAATATATACAAGTAAATCGCACGTGTGGTCACGAGGCAAGACGAAGGAGAAGTGGTTCGCGGGACGCAGAGAGGGGCGGGGGACGCATTCCCCGACCGGTTTGACCGTACGCGTAGACAGGCTCCCGGGGTTGAAGTGAAGTCTTCAAGGGTTTTAGTCCAAGGGTAGAGCGCATATGTTGTTCCATCCTCTTCGTATGGTTCCCTTCCTGGTTTTGATCTCTGCCACTCTGTTGATACCGTCGACTCCGGGGTAGACCTGCATCACACGTCCGAGACACCAGAGCAGGGGTGGGGCTGTCTTATCCTTGATCAGCACAAGCGAGTTAAGTTTGATGTCATCTTTGCATTCTCTCCATTTGGTTTTCTGCTGAAGTGTATAGATGTAATCATTAGAAAATCTTTTCCAAAAATGTTGTTTTATAGCCTCCACTCGCTTGTGGCGCTGTAACATGTTGATATTGACATTCTCGGCAACCTGTGGATATGGTACAGACGTTAGTGTTCGTCCAATCAGGAAATGGGAGGGTGTTAGGGCAGACATATCTAGAGTTTCAGTGGATAAGGGTATTAAGGGTCGTGAATTTAAAATAGCTTCTATTTGAGTGAGACATGTTGACATTTCTTCATATGTAAGATGGGTTACATTTAATAATCTACGCAAATGATGCTTTACAGAGCGCACTGCGGCTTCAGCTATAGAATTAAAGTGGGGGGAGTATGCAGGCGCGAAAAGAAATTTGATGCCGTCATCGGCTAATTCAGCGGCCACGTTTGACTGAGAAAGAAATGATTGCAGCTCGTTACATGCCCCAACAAAATTGGTACCGTTATCAGATAAGATTGTCTGCGGCTTGCCTCGACGGCTCATGAATCGATGCAGGGCAGCCATATAAGCTTCTTTGCTTAATTCCGTAACAAGCTCCAGGTGTACTGCTTTTACACCTAAACAAACAAAAATGCACAGGTATGATTTAATCAACTTGCAACCACGACCTTTTCTGTCTGCTATTAAAACTGGCCCGCAATAATCGACACAACTATGCAAGAATGGAAACTCTAATGTAGTTCTAAATTCAGGTAATTGACCCATGATTGGTTGAACATTTTTACATTTTTGTCTGAAACATGTCATGCAATTTTTGAAAGTGGATCTCGCAAGGTTTCTCCCACCTAAGGGCCAATAATGTTGACGAATGTCCGCAAGGAGTAACTGGGGACCTGCGTGTAAAAGTTTTAAATGTTGTTTACTAAATATCAGCTTTGTTAAGTGATGTTTACTACATATTAGTATGGGGTGTTTCTGGTCATATGAATATGGAGAATTGTCGAGTCTACCTCCTACTCGAATAATATTATTTAAATCCACGAATGGAGATAATGACAAAAGTCTGTTTTTAGGCGATAACGATTTTTTCGATTTTAAAAGAAGATGTTCTTCAGGAAACATTTCAATCTGACCTTGTCTCAAAATAATAAACAAAGAATCACGTAATTCGAGAGAAGTTAGGTGACCCTTGGTTTTATTTAATTTATTTTTACAATTATTTATAAACCTTTGTATATAAGCAACTGTGTGAATGAGGCGTGTGAGATTAGAATGCTTCTTTATCAATGATGAGACAAGATTATTGTTTGTGTTTTTATCATTAGTAGAGTTTTGTGTAAGGTGACAAATTACTTCCGGTAGATCCCGTTTTTCGTTCGAGTTAGGCATCTGAGGCCAAGTATGTTTTTGATTACGTAGGAATTTTGGTCCTGACCACCATAAAGAATGAGTGCTGATTAGATCAGCCTTCACCCCCCGAGAAACGAGATCTGCGGGATTGTCAAGAGACGGCACATAGCTCCACGGAGACCCAGCCGTAGTTTCATTAATTTCGTTCACACGATGGCGAACAAAAGGTTTAAGGCGATGTACAGGCGTTGACAACCAGCCTAAAACAATCGTTGAGTCGCACCAAAATCTGCAAGTTACCTGCAATGTTATTGAGCTTAACACTTTAGCACACAGTCTTGAAGACAACAGGGAAGCGGATAACTCTAACCGTGGTATGGTTGTTGGCTTGATTGGTGCTACTTTGTTTTTGGATGCTAATAATTGAACATGTATTGTGCCGTCGTTACTTACCGAACGGACATAGATACATGTGCCATAGGCGCGTTCTGAAGCGTCTGAGAAAATATGTAACTCAACAAATTTTACGTTATTTTGTAGAATGAATCTTGGTATTTTTAAATTATTAAGGTGTGGCAATTTCAGTGAGAACGAAGTCCAGAGTTCTTTAATATCATTTGGAACTTCATCATCCCAGCCCTTTTTTAGTGACCATAGCTTTTGTAGAATGATTTTTGCTTCTACTACTGTTGGCCCTACTAGACCTAGGGGGTCAAAAATTTGACTTATCACTGAAAGTATATTCCTTTTTGTGATTTTGTCATGTCTTTCAATATTGATAGAGAAAGATAGTGTGTCAGAGTTAGGATTCCAATTAAGTCCTAAAGTTTTGGATGGTGAACTAGAATTACTTTCGGAAAATTCTAAAATATGATCAGACTCTGTCTTTTCTTTGATTATTTTCTGCAATAATTCAGGACAATTTGAGTTAAACTTTCGTAAATTGAATTTGGCTGATGATAAAACTTGAATCACCATTTTGGTATTTTTAATGACCTCATCTTTCGAATTTCCGCCACTTAAATAATCGTCTACGTAAAAATCCCGTGAAATAGAACGTTTTACCGACAGATCATCAACAACGTCAGCAAGACTGGAGAGACATTTTGTTGCTAAATAGGGAGCTGAAGCAGTCCCGTAAGTGACAGTGTTCAGAGTATATGTCTTGAGTGGTTGAGAGGGGTCAGAGCGAAATATAATTTGCTGCAAAGGGCGCTGAATGGGATTGAGTTCTATAGCTCGATACATTTTTTCGATATCTCCTGAAATGACAAACTTATGTTGACGAAATCGAAGAAGAATGGACAGTAGGTCATCCTGTACAGTGGGACCTACCATCTGTAAATTGTTCACGGATAAACCGGATGAACTGGCAGCCGATCCGTCAAAAACGGGACGTAATTTAGTTGTAGTGCTTGATTCACGGATAACACCATGATGTGGTAAAAAATAATTAACAGTGTCGGTGTTACTATCTGTAGGAATTTTATTTTCAGTCATATGACCTAATTTTTCATATTCAAGCATGAAATCAACATATTTTTCTTTGAAAATAGGATCTCTCTGAAACCTTCGTTCAAGAGAAAGAAAACGGATTTTTGCCATCACGTAAGAATCGCCTAATTCATGGGGGTTTTTCTTTAAAGGCATAGTGACAACAAAACGGCCTTCTTCGTTACGGTAAGTATCGTTTTTAAATTTTTCTTCGCAGGCACGTTCTTCTGCTGTTAATGAATATTTATGAGGGATGGAATCTAATTCCCAAAATTGTGTAACATTCACGTCCTGATTAACAAAATTACATTGATGGGACAGTGAAGGATTGGAAAAGCTGGCACGCGCAACGTAACCAGAAACTAACCACCCCAACTTTGTCTCGTAAAGTTTGGGTTGATTTTTACCTAAGTCAATCGAATTATTGCATATGACGTTCCAGAATATTTCTGCGCCTACAAGGATATCAACAGCGGCAGGAATATTAAATGAAGGGTCGGCTAGCTGTATACAAGACGGAATAGGAATTTTATCGATTTGAACAAAATTGGAAGGCAATGCTTTTGTAATTTCGGGCAAGATTAAGCAATCTATATCAGTTTTATAACTGCTATAGCAAGATTCTATGGTAATCTTACAAGACTGTGTACTCTTACAGGATTGGTTGCAGATACTTGAAACCGTGGCGCGTGTACCGTGTCTCGACAGTCCCAGCTTATCGCAGAGCGCTTGTCTCGCGAAGTTGGCGGTGCTACCATTGTCCAATAGGAGCCGGGCTGTGTGTGTGTCGCCTTTGCTGTCGTACACCTTCACCAATGCTGTGGATAGGAGAATTTGTGGGGAAGTAGTATGCTGTGTGATGTGGGTAGACAGTACGACACTGCTACTTGTATTGTCTGAATCCATAAGGGATGGAGTAGTGTCCATGGCTAATGCGACACTCTCTTGGTTAGGCATAGGAGGTGAACTAAAAGTTTCATCTTGTTTATGTAAATGTAATAATGTGCTATGTTTATATTTACAGTAGCGACAGTTTGAAAGTTTACATTTAACATGTGAATGACCTGGACGTAAACAATTGAGGCACACTTTAAGGTCTTTGGCTTTAGCGACACGATTCTCAATGGACAAATTACGAAATTGGTCGCAATGATACAGTATGTGTTGGTTTTTGCACATGGGACACTTAATTTTTTGTCTTAACGAATTATCAAAATCACTTGATACCGTGATGAAAGATTTTGTTCTCGAAAAATCAGGTTTCTGTGAAAACTGTTGAGTGTATAATCCTTTTTGTGACTTTGGTTTGTTCTCCTCTAAGGTCTCCAATAAATCTGCTCTGTTCCGCAAAAAAGAACAAAATTGGTTTAGAGTTGGCGGTTCAGACAACGTATTCCTATTCTCTTCCCATTTTCTGTTGGTCACAGAATCTAATTTGGTAGACATCATATATATTATGATTGTGTCCCAGTGTTCAGTGGGCTGTTTTAAAATAGTTAGAGCCCGAATATTTTCATTTGTTACATCCACTAAAAAACGAATAGACTTACTAGATTCTTTTGATATCGGTTCAACGTTAAATAATGCTTGTACATGATTATTTACTAATAATCTAGAGTTATTGTATCTTTCACATAATAACTTCCAAGCAGTAGCATAATTTTCTTTAGTGAAATCTATATTTTTTACTACTACCGCGGCGCTCCCAAATAGAGAAGCCCTCAAGTAATGAAATTTACTAATATTGTCTAAATCATCATTTTCATGAATCATTGACGTGAAAGTGTCTCTAAACTCGAGCCAGTTTTGATAGGAGCCATCATATTTAGGTATGTTTATTTTTGGTAAATGAAATCTACCATGGTTGCAAGTCCCACCTGATTTAACATCACTGAAGCCTGAACCGGAATTTAAGCGCCGCCTCTGCTGGTCATCAACCTTGCTGGTACATGCAGCGAGCATAGTACGCGCTGTGGCTACGAGGCGGTAGTACTGGCTCTCAGTCTTCTCTCGGTCAGCATACTGCTCGTCAGGAGGGTCGCACATGGACTCGATGTCAGTCTGTAATTCATCGAATTCAAGGATAAGATTTTCCATGCGGGATAAACGACATTGGAGTTCGTTGGCATGGACTTCGCTAAGAACGTCGTATGACTTAGCCATATCTATGTATGATTCGAACTGCGTTAACTTTGCTTTCAAGCTTGCTTCGCTTTTCTTAAGCTTAGAAAGTTCTTTTTTATCTTCAGGCATGATTTAGATGTACAGAAAACTAATAGGAATGCAAAGCACCGTTCCAAATAAATGAAAATATCAAAACAATATTGCAAAGCTAGGAAGATTGCGAACAAGCAATGCGCTAATAGATCTTGCGATAAGAGCGGTCGTTGACGTGGACTTTGCCCCCACGCCACGTCGCGTCGTAGGTATCAATATCGATCGACCGTTTAAATCTATAGCAATAAAGCGGTGAAATGGGATAAATTATTATGTATGAAGGTTGAAATATACCTGATACAAATAATTAGTGATGAAAATTATACGTTTGTAAGAAAATATTGCTCACTCAAATATTTACTAGAAAAGGATATATTACGGGAAAAATTACGTAAGTATTCGGGATAAATAACTACGAAAGGCTGGAATGGTAAGGAAATGATTGGAACGAACTCACAGTACTGGCCAAAATCCGTTAGCTATGCGAATCTCGTCACGATGACATTCACGGTGGCCCGATGTCGTAGAATTCTGTTCTGCTTATTCGACTTCTCTGTCGGTGGAAAGTGCAGATTTGAAGAAATCACGGTGAAATGCGAGAGCTCGAAGCAGGCAGACTCGCAGAAATGTAGATTCTTCAAAATCCGAAGCGGTTATTCACACCGACGCGACTTCCTTTGTCCTCGATTTAACCGTTAGGTACTTGATCTTGCAGTGGCTCGAAGATCGAGTAAATATTTCGAAGTACGTAGCGATTTAATTATAACTTTCCGCGAAGGACCAGTGTGAGGGATCCAGAATAAATAAAAGATGGACTAATTCACACAATAGGGGGCTGGTATATTCAATAATATATACAAGTAAATCGCACGTGTGGTCACGAGGCAAGACGAAGGAGAAGTGGTTCGCGGGACGCAGAGAGGGGCGGGGGACGCATTCCCCGACCGGTTTGACCGTACGCGTAGACATAGTTAAATCCGTAATTGGCAGTATCTGCAAACAATATTTTTTACGTCAAACTTTTTTGTAATGCTGTGGATTTTTGTTTATAAATAAATTAAATTAAACTAAATTAAATAGTAAATAAGCCGGTAATGTAGAAAAGCAGCACTGATTTGAAAGAATCTTTTAACGTGTTCTCTAGGCGCTCAAAAATATTAATCACCATTTATCTCTGTAAATGAGAAAGTTAGGGAGTTTGCCGTTTGTTCCTCTAAAGTTCTCCTAAAACTAGCTGTCATTAATAAATTAATGCGATTTGAAAAATTCTTTCTTTTACGTGTTTCTTAGATTAGAAAATTACTTCACTTACATTTGTGATGTAAACAAAGACGAAATACATATTCCATCTCATGATTCGTATCCATATCTAAAAGCCTGACGATGTTATTATAACGAAACCGGTCGCTAGTGTAATATACATATAAAAGTGGAACAGTTACCAAGAATGTGTTTTATTTACAAGATGTTTCAAATGTTCCATCAAGAACCAACAACGACAAGTATCGACTTCACTTACTGTTTACTTGAAAAGGCTAATTGTCATTTAACTATGTTCGCATAGTGCCATAAATCACATTCAATACTTTTTATTCAAAAATTAGAATAAAAAAACATAAAGTTTGCGTTTGGAATCCCCGTCCTAACCACCTTAAATAGGCCGGAAAATATTATGCCGGGTAGCACCCTAAAAGGGGTCAAAACGGTTGCAAGTTATTACTATTTTAGTCATCCAAAAACATATTACGAATGATTAAATAAATTATGCATCCTTTTAACCTTTTGTCCTATGGAGAAACCCTCCTACCCTTCATTATACTTTAACGTTTTACCCTCGTTTGTAATTATTTGCAGTACTCTTGGGGGCTTTTCTTTGCAGGGAAAACAGTTTCATAATAGACACCGGACAGTATGCCTGTAACATAAGGTGAAATTGATTCAACCGCCCCAATTTCAATGGGAGGTTCAGTAGATGATAGAGATTTCTCATTTGAAGTTCAGACGGATCAGATAAGGTAATGGCAGTTAGGACCAGTTGCATAAAGGTTTGTTAAGTTTAATAATAATAATAATAATAATAATAAAATAATTTATTTCAGACAGGGTCCATAAAGTGTTAGTAATACAAAATAACTTATGGACTAGTGTTAGTAAGAGAACAGGCGAGTATAAATTAAATCAAATAAAATAAAATAAAATAAAATTAAATTAAATCAAATCCAATCAAATTAAATTATTAATTGTGGAGCTCCATCCACTTTTTAAAAAGGGGAGAGTCCCACCTATCAGATAACACCCTCAGGATACTATTGGGGCTGGCTCGTATTCGACTGAGCAGCGACGCACAGTACTTACGCATGATTGCAGCGAAACCATCTGTGTGTGCTTCCGCGAACATGAAAGATGAAAGTTGAAAGTTTTAATGAACCTTTAAAATTGATGCCATCCCTTACTCTGACATAATTCATATTAAAGTTTCATTAAACTTAAAAATTCTTTCTGCAACTGGCCGTAAGTATGTTAATTTTTATAATTTTGTTATAAAAAATATGTATTTCTAACAAAGCCAATAAGCGCTTTAGACATTGTGTTTGTAAGTTTATTTTGTAAATTGAATTATATCTATTCTATCAAGAATTATATTACAGAGACTACACAAGTGAAGTTTTGGGTGGATTAAATAAGGCAATGGTCGGTCACGTGACATCGTGAATCGTGTTAATATGTGAATAAAATTTTGATGCAGTTGTGTGGGTGGACATCGTGTAAAGTCCACGTACATAACAGAAGCAAAATTTTACTTACATATTAATACGATTATCGATGTCACGTGACCGATCATTGCCTTATTTGATCCACCCGAAACTTCACATGTGTGTAGTCTCTGTAATACAATTTTATTATTGATAGAATAGATATAATTCAATTTACAAAATAAACTTACAGACACAATGTCCAAAGCGCTTGTTGACTTTGTTACATATACATATTTTATATTACAAAATTATAAAAATTATATATATATCATATTTCAATTTATTATTTTATTACAGTGAAATATTTATTTATACACTAATTAAAAATATCTTAAATTAAATGAAAAATTTGATTTAGATCGTTGCCGCTGGGAAGAGTACCCAAGAGACTGGCAGCGTTACCTCGTTGAATCGATAGACTAATCCTCTGGCCGGGGTAAGCTCCAGCTCTTGGATCACCAGAGGCGTCGACCAGACGCGACGACAGTTCTTGAAACAGTCGTCGCGCACTTGGGCCCCATGTTCCCAGAGTTTCAACTCCGAACGGCGCAAATATGTAGCCCTCGCTAAGGGTGACATACCCGCGCCGCTTTCAGGACTCTGCTGCCTCTGCAGCCGCGCCAGCACCGACCGAGGTAGCCTGTAGGTAGGACGGGGCAAGTGTGTCTGCACATGTGGCGTCCCACACAAGCGGCTTGCCATGCTTCCATGCAAGGAGCGTCATTCCATCGGGCCGATTACCATCGTCCCGGGTTAACCCTGGTGGTTCGAGAATGCTCGGTACATTGGCACTGACAAGGGCCCGACGGATGACGTCATTGAGGTTAGCGTGGCGGGCTGAACGTCCGGCGCTTAGCTGGCATGACAGACCATGGTGCCCGAACTGGCCGACGTGCACTCCACAACGGCAACGGTGTGGTTCATTGATCTTCGTGCCTAAGCGAAGACCGCAAGCCAAACTCAAAGTGTTACGGTCTAATAAGGTGCCGATATTACTAGATGGGATGGCGTTCAACCAATAACCCGACTCGCGTTCATTGGAGGCTAGGAGACGGGCCCGGTCTGCGGGGTCGGTTGCTCCTTCGAGCAGTTTCGTTTGCTCCAACTTGCAGAGGGGCTCGTCCCATAGCCTCTGCGATGACGGTGTAATTGGAGGGTCCTGATTAGGACATGCTACTGCCCAGGCGCTCTTAGCCTCGCCCAAGCCCGAGACCTCAACGTCAGCAATTGACGGGAAAATTATCTTACCAAAGAGGTTTCGTGTGCTGTAGGCTGAGGACAAAAACGCTGGGAGTGCTATACTCGAAATTTTGCGTATTTCCAGGCCACCAAAACGTACTGGTAACGATGCCTGGGTCTAACTCCGTTCGTCTAGGTTGCAATTCAGAACTTCACTAAGAATTTTTTGTATTAATTTGTCTAAAGTGTCCAAAAGGTTTTTATGATTCCAAACGGGTGTGCAGCGCAGAACGTAAGTGAATTTTGGTACCAAATAAACAGAACCGAACTATGAATAGTGCCATGTGTGGATTTATTTGAGTTGACGACTTGATGACTCTTCGAATTTTGCTATTTGATCCGAAATATATCCAGGGATACCGTTGTCTGAAATTGGAGCTCCGAGGAGGCGAAGCGAATCAGTACTAATAATTTTGATATTAGGTGCCAGGATGTTGAACTTATCAATTATTTCATTTTTGTTTATGGTATTATCTAAAACGAATAACTCGCATTGATTTAAATTCAATTCAAGTCCTATTTCTTTGAATTTATGTATTATAAATTCTAAGTCATCTAAAACCGTAGTCACCTCACCTCCAATGATTCCGTCATCAAGGTACCACACATTGAATTTTGATTTTAGCCTCGTTATTATTGGGTTTATAGCCAGGCTAAAAATGGCAGGGCCTAAAGGGTCACCCTGTTGACACCCTACTTCCGAGCTCAAGAGATGGTCTTTGTAAATTAATTTGGATGGTGTTCTATAGCATTGCCAAAGATATCTGTAGATTTGGGGTATGTGATCCTTTATTTGCGTCAACAGCGTGCCCCTGTCGACGGAGTTGAAGGCGTTCTTAACGTCCACCTTCAGCATCACCTCACCACCGCCGCGTTCAAGAAAAGTGCGAGCAGCGTGTACTGCTACCTCGCACCCACCCTTACTGCCAAAGCCTAGTTGTAGTGGTTGGAATTTTTTGGACAGTGTTGTTAACATGTACTTACAGCAGACTTTGGAGACCACGCGGCGTATGGTATTTCCAACCGCGATTGGTCTTATTCCCCCATCCCTCTTAATAAGCGCGCAAAGATTTGCGCCGTACAAGATGTCCAAGATTTCACTGCATACATTTCCGGACAACATAAGATTGACAAGCTGCGTCATGTCCTCCAGGAGGCTTATGCCGGTCTGACCAGTGGCTCCACAGATCAGGTCCTTGAAGTGTTGAGGAGATAGACCATCCAGACCTTCAGCTGAGCCATTCCTGAAGGACATGATCGCAGCTTTCACATCTTCAACTGACGCTTTCGGTGTTGGGTCAGAGGGATGGGGTGGATCGGGAAGTTGCAGGGTTGATGCTGCTGGTGGATGCTTTGAAGCCAGTGCCGAAAGGGTTTCCGGGGTGTCGGGAGCTACCGCGTCGTTGGAGAAAAGAATTTGAGCAGCTCCTCTTATGTCCCCATCGTTGAATTTTGATTCGACTTTTTTTAAGATATTTTGTTTGGTATTATTGGTTTTGTTCATTTCGATCGAAGGGTTTAGTTGAATTTGGCAGTTTGTTTTAATTTTTTGAGTAAGAGAGCCGCTCTGTTTTGATTTGGAGTGTCCGGAATGAGAAGCAAAAGAGGTTTTCCCAGCTTTCTTTGTCATTTTTATTAGTTACATTTTTTATGATGGAAGAAAGGGAGTTTGCAACAGAATTTCTAGCGCCACGAGGGATACGCTTGACAAGTGGTATATTTTGTTTAAAGTTGCTGATCTGTTCCCAAAGTAGACGCGCATTCGAGGAGATTGTAGTTAAAGTACTGGTTGTCGCATTTAGGGGCTGAGATTGAATTTGCATTGGTTGTTTATGTTTTCTTCCCATGTGCACTTTTAGACCCCTCTGTCCTCTTAAATATTTGGGACGTGGACACTCGGGGCACTGCACGAGTCCAGACATCGACAACGGCGCGGTAGGATTGGGCTCGCCACCCACTTCGACCGTCTGGCATGCGGTCTGTGGCATATTAACAAATACTGACCTAAAACATAATAAAAATAAATCATTAAAAATTTTGGTTGACAAAGGTCACAAAAACCTTATTTGCTACAAAAGTTAGTAGTATAAATTTTGTCTAAAATATCGTATACGAATCTAAGTTAATAATAATTAAAAACAATACTTACTAAAAAAATACAATTTGCAACTAAAACTAAATTATTAAGTACACAAGCAGCCTGGAATATCGAGTGTATGGCAGTCGGATGGAGTGGTGGCAGTTGCCGGGAGTTGGATCAACGGTCCTCGTATTTGTTGGACGTGAAAAACGTTCAGGGTCGGGGGCCGGGGAGTTTTTTTTGTTGTAACTGGTTCTGGCGGTACAAATTAGCTGACTGCATCTTCTTCTTTAATTATCAGTAGGGTGTATTCTCATTCGCACAGGATACTGTTAGGGCATGAGGATGGAATAGTGGATAGATCTTAAATAATATACCTAAAACTTTACATGTATTGTCTCTATCCCCTACTGAACCTCCCATGAAAATTTGGGTGGTTCAATAAATTTCACCTTATATGAAATTAGTGTTAACAGTCTCTCCGCCTCTGTGGACTAGTTGATTACTAATCTGGAGGTCGGGGGTCAAATCCCGTGGCCCGTTTGTGTTTAGTCTGCGTTCTTATCGTGACTATCGATAAAAGCCTTATCGATGGACTTCGGGCATATATTGGACTCACAGCCGTGAGTATTGCCGTGCCGTCGTTAAGCTGTAGGTCCAATATGCACCCAAAGTACGGCGATAAAGCTCACTACGTGTGACGCTGGAACGTAAAAATCGTCGGTGAAAGGTGGGTTTGATTGGTACTGAGACTTGTAATAAAAATCACAAGTCTTAATCTACACTTCTACATTTCACATGTACATGTCGTGACATGTATTTTATATACAACAGAAGTAACAGAAAGGTGTAACCATATTTGAAGAGCTTATTCAGTCAATGGTATAGAACAACTTTTACTATGGAGCTAACCCTGAAATCTCAAAAAAAAATCTATCCTTCCATACGTTAAATTTTAAACAGTAAATTTTTTTTCGATATACAGATTTTGTTCCATAGTAAAAGTTGTTCTATACCATTGACTGAATAAGCTCTTCAAATATGGTTACACGGTGTATATATAAATATGTATAAGGTTAATAGTACATTACGATACGAGAGCGATGAAACGTTTTCTGACGAGTGTGAGTTTTGGAGCGTGCGTAAAGTGGTCATTTTACGCACGGTGTGCTATAAATAATATTAGATAGCGAAACTCAAAACACAATAGTACTAGTCTATATGAACAACTGTTTGTATAGGAGCTAAGCGAAATTCTTAAAATTTGTTTTCACCTTTCCATACTGGACCAGTCAGCTGATCGGGGCAATTTTTATGGGAGGAAGAGAAAAAAAGTTGCGAATTTCGCTTAGCTCCCATACGAAAAGTTGTTCATATAGACTAGTACTACCTATGTTTTGAATTTCGCCAACTAATATTAGTTAACCTTACATATCTCGTCACGACATGAATCCCTAGGGGGGTGTCAGTGGTGTTCGGAGTGTGAACTATGAAATGAAAGTCATATTCCTTGTTTCACCGATAATTATTACGTCCCAACGTGATAGGTGGTGAGCTCTATCGCCGTACTTCGGGCACAAATATACGCTTTTTAAGGCACGCAGGTTTCTTTACAATGTTTTTTTGCAGGTGGTAAGTAAGAACAAATACTATGCACACGAATTCTGACAAACTTATTGTTGCATGCCCGACCGGGGATCGAACCTGGATCTCAAGATTGAGAGGCCAGCATTCTACCCCTGAGCTGCCGCCGTTATTTTATTTATTTATTACTTATTTTGGAAAACTAGCGACTATTTTAATAACAATAGTAAAAAACTTAAATTAACTCTAGCTAGTCATTTAAAGTTTCCGCAGATAGACTTAGACTAGATAATACTTAATCAAACCATGACAAGTTATAAACAGATTAAAAGGAGGTTAATTAAATACACAAAAAATTGCTCTTATTCAAAGAATGGGTTAGTAAGAAGACTATATTTTATTGATATGAGATTTATTCATTTATATTATACCCAAATCGCAAGCTGAGTATGTAAGAAGTGTAATAATGAGTGTGCTCAAGCAACTTTGCACAGCAAAAAACAGTGGTATCAAATAAATTTCACTGTCTGTGTCAAGAATTTATAATGATAAGGAAAACTAAGATAAGAATTTTAGTTCAAATGTTCAGTTAAATACGAGCATTTAGTTTTAGTAAAAACCAGCCAGTATACCGATGTGAACTATGTATTTTAGAATAGGTATTGTTTGTTTGCTGGACACGTTCACATCCAATATGAAGGGATAAAAAGTTATCGAGCTTTTGCGTCGAATACACCAATATTTCTGAACGAGTTGATTGGAATGCACAAATTTCAATTTAAATTCAATGACGCACAAACAGACAAAAAACATAAATACAGACAAAGATATTTCAGTCGATATGAACTACATATTGCAAAATGAACTATAGACATATTCTTTAGTGCTACGAAGCGCGTAGCACATTTACCGCTACGAATGTTACGCCGTAGTGAGCTCCGCAGCTTGGCGCGGCGGACTTTTATGACATAAGATGAATTCCTGTCCTACGTCATGCTGTGTACTGACTGCTTCTTTGGTTCTATTAAGGCGATATGTAAACGTTTTAGCGTCCCTGTTGTTTAGTTTTGTTGCCTTGAAAGCTCTAAGGCTTTATTTATTTTTAGTTCTCTTCGCGGTACATGCACATGACACATAACATTTATTATATTAGAGTATTTATTTAGGTATATTTACTCTTTGGTTTGGGGCGGTGTGTCTATGCATTTTTATGTCAATGATTTGACATAACAAAATGAAAAAAAAAAAAAAGGAATCGGGCGGCCTGGAGTATACGGAAATAACCAATTCACATAAAATAATAGCTGTGGACCATTTTGTGATCGGCGGTGCGGCACGGGGTGAGTGTAGGGACTCTTTTATTTATTTATTTGATATTCCGACACAAAAATAAGGCTCAGGTACGGCATACGCTCGCATCGGCTACCAGCGGCTTTAACATCAAGCAACATTCACGAAGGGACGAACAGACCAGTCTGGGAAACCCCTTCATTTTTTGGTCCTTCGAGCCGGATGCCTTTGCGTGCATTTATCGTACCTTGGGTCTTATTACATGGTACACAGTCGGTTTCGGTTCGGTTTTATATAGTTTACCCTCGTCGTAATATCTTGGCGGTGAAAAGATATCTTCGACAAAGGTCAACTCTCGGTTATTTTATTTCGGTGCGGTTTGCGGTTTTCGTTTTGTTTCATACTCTATATTGACTCTACAAATAAACACTTATATTCGGATAGGTTACACATAGTATATCAGAGATAATTACTTATGATATATATTATATTTCAAATCATACATTTTCGCATTTTATAAATTCACGCGGATCGTGACATTGCTTCAGTTGAAGTATTCATTTGATTTTGATGGATTGCGGATTCAAAGCAACAAAAGTTTTGTTTATGTTCTATTTTCAATTTTGCTTTATTTTGTTTTTCTTTGGTGTTTATTTATAAAAAGTAAAAAGTATTACCATTGTAATATTTATGGACATTAGGTTATCTATTAAGTTTTCACTACTTTCATTTAAACCAGTTATAGTGTAGTGGTAAAGTACTGAACTAGAGATCGGAAAGTCCCTGGTTCAAAACTCGGTATCGGAAATAATTTTTGTTTTTGTTTTCACTTTTGTTGTGAGGAAATTATTAATTTTTCATTTTAGGGCGGTTCCTAGGAAAGTTTATATGTAGGAATATTTTAAAATTGTATACTTTTTTATAAAATTTTTTGATTTAAATGTTTTAACTAGGGGGTTTAAGGGTGTGTTAATTTTGCAAAATGCCTCCTAAAATAAATGCTGATCAAGCTAAGCGGATGTTACAAATTAAATATGAGATTGCAATATTAAATATTGAAACTTTATTTGGCCTTTCTCAGAGAGATCTCGTAACGGTGAGCGAGAAGAATGAATTTAAAGTGCGGTTTTCAGACTTGGAAAGTAATTACCAGGAATTTATGTCCATATATATTGAGTTGGAGTCACAGACAGAAGTGACTGACACTGATTCGGTTACCTGTGAGTCAAAATTAAAAATAATAAATAGTAAATATTATGATATCAAGCGGAGATATTTGGAACTATTCCCTGAGAACACCGATCGTTCATCAGAGGATGGTTCAGGTAATAATAGCAAGGATGGGCCTAAAAGAGAAAGGGCTATACTACCACGGATTCAAATACCTACCTTTGGTGGTAATGAAGAGGACTATGTTTCCTTTATAGAGTTGTTTGAATCCATGGTGGGACGTGATACCTCATTGTCGGATACAGAGAGGTTGTATTATTTGAAAGGCTCATTGGTTGGAGAGCCTAAGAGTTTAATTCAGCACCTATCAATCACGGGCGCAAACTATTCGATAGCGGTTGAATTGTTAAAAAATAAATATCATAACAAGAGGTTGATTGCTGACAGATATTTACATAATATGATGGGTACCACACATGTCACTCGGACCAGGGGTTCATTAAAACCTTTCTTGAACTCGCTTTTGGAAAATACAAAGGCATTAGAAAAGTTGGATTTTCCTGTCTCGGAATGGTCATATTTACTTTTCTATATAAATTATCAAAAGCTCGATCAGGTTTTGAAGGACAAGCTTGATGAACGGTTAGTTAATCAGAAAACGGAACTTCCCACATTTGAGGACTTAATTGAATTTTTGGAAAATCAAGTGCAGGTTCTGGGGTCATCCCCTGATGGCAGCTCATCAAAACCAATAGGACGCTTTTCTCCCCGAGTTCATACTGGAGTGCAGGAAAATAAGGGCGGGTGCACACTGTGTAAGAAGGGTAACCACCATATATCGAAGTGTGAGCGGTTTATGAATATGGATCCTATCTCTCGGAAGGAGTATGTTAAAGTTAATAGACTTTGTTTTAGGTGTCTTGGGGGACATAATATAAATCAATGTACTTCAACATGGGTATGTGTGAAGTGCAAATCGGTCAAGCACCACCACATGATTCATTTTGATGGACCGGTAGCGTCTAATAATGCAGTTTATGCGGTACCTACTACAAATAGTGGTAGTAGGATTAATGCACCAGTGCCGGACTTAGGTAGGGTAAATGTGCCAGTGTCAGGGGCAAATAGGGTAAATGTGCCAGTACAGGAATTTGGCCGGAATGGGAGTAGGGTAAACCCCCCAACTGAAGGAAATATGAATAATGCAGCCCTGACATCTCACATGATGCTTCCAAGCAATTATCAACGGACGGTTTTGCTTTCAACTGCCATAGTGCATGTCATGGACGAGTGCGGAGAGCTTCATGATGCTCGTGCACTTTTAGATGGTGGCAGTCAGGGTACATTTATTTCGGAAAATTGTGCTCGTCGATTAGGTCTCAAAAGATCTAGATCTAATGTTGTTTCGGTCACTGGCTTAGGAGGGGCGCCAGTTAGCGGATGTAGAGGTGGTGTCAATTTGACCATAAGCCCACGGTTTTCGGCTCAAACCGTGTTGACTACCACAGCTACTATTTTGAGTAACATTACTCACCATTTACCAAGCGTCAACTTACCCGAGAATTTATCGGATTATTATCGGGGTTTGTACCTTGCGGATGAACATTTTTATCGGAGTCGGGAAGTTGACATTCTTATTGGGGCAGATTTGTTAGGTGAAATAATGCTCGGCGGAAGTATAAAAATAAATGACAATCTGCCAATTGCAATGAACACAATTTTCGGTTACGTGTTAATGGGTCCGGTCACATTTCTAGCCCAAAATGTGGTTAACTTTTCCCAGACCTTTCATGCAACCACAGATCAGATTCTGGAAAAGTTTTGGGAAGTGGAAAATGTTCCGGAAACGGCGTTTAAGGATCCGAAAGAGTTGGAATGTGAAAAGAATTTTGAAAACACTCATCAGCGGGATGAGACGGGTCGGTATGTAGTTAGGCTACCTTTTTTATCGGAAAGACCTAGCTTGGGTGATTCGGCTCCTATGGCAAGAAAACGGTTCTTCGCCATGGAAAAACGGCTCTCCTTTAATGAAGAATTTAGGAGCAAATATGTGAAGTTTATGCGGGATTATGCTGAAATGGGTCATATGTCGATCTGTGACGAAAAAAACAGACGACTTTGGAGCGGGTAAAGGTTATATTATTCCTCATCATGGGATATTTAAAGCCGGCACGGATAAAATCAGGGACACTTTTGCGGCCAGTGGTGAAAATTTGTAGATTACCTCTGGAATAGTTCTCATTTATGCTTAATTTTCACCACAATCTTATTTTTTTTTGACTTAGTATTGTTTTTTTTTGGTTGATAAAGGCTTTAGCCTTTCTCGGGCGGGGGAATGTTTAGTTTTGTTGCCTTGAAAGCTCTAAGGCTTTATTTATTTTTAGTTCTCTTCGCGGTACATGCACATGACACATAACATTTATTATATTAGAGTATTTATTTAGGTATATTTACTCTTTGGTTTGGGGCGGTGTGTCTATGCATTTTTATGTCAATGATTTGACATAACAAAATGAAAAAAAAAAAAAAAGGAATCGGGCGGCCTGGAGTATACGGAAATAACCAATTCACATAAAATAATAGCTGTGGACCATTTTGTGATCGGCGGTGCGGCACGGGGTGAGTGTAGGGACTCTTTTATTTATTTATTTGATATTCCGACACAAAAATAAGGCTCAGGTACGGCATACGCTCGCATCGGCTACCAGCGGCTTTAACATCAAGCAACATTCACGAAGGGACGAACAGACCAGTCTGGGAAACCCCTTCACCTGTTACTCCATATGCGAAAAAACCCTCAATGCGAAAGAGACGGATTCGCGGAAAAGTAGCAAAAAGTCGATTTTTTATTAATATAAATTATATTAAAGTTGCTATCAAAATTTCGTTTAATCTGCGGGCCTATTGTGTATCTCTAGTTGCCATCTGGATTGGGTGCCTAACATCAAAAACATAGATATACTATCGAATTCCGATTGTCTAAGGATATGTTCGCACTTGAAGTGACGACACAGTTCGTAAATAGTTCAACAACCACTAAAGGCAATTTTGAAATGTCTGTTTTTATCTATATTTTTGATGATCCGCACCCAGTTCAGTTGGCAACCAAAGATACAGAATAGAGAAGCAGGTCTTAGATACCGTTAAAACCCATCTAATAAAATATAATTGCATCTCCTGGTTTGACAATTTAGAATGACATATGACCATATGTCATAGGAGAATTGGTGTCGAAAAAGACCTTATTTCAATAAATATTTCTATCGAGCCGAATTTCTCCAATCGCGTTTCTGTTGTAACAGATCCCTTGAAAAAGATTCCAAAAAAATATACAATTTTATCAAAATAATACAGTATTTACTGAAGTATATATGCAAGTTCTAAAAGTGTTAAAGCCTACTCCTCATTTATGACCAAACCAAAATTATTGAAAAATGTATTATGAATTATCAACTCTACGACAACATAATGCAATTTTTTTCCATACCACCAAAACTTCCAAGTGAAAAAAAATTTCAATCGAATGGTGTTTTTTGGCTTGAATTCCCTACTGCTCCTAAGCGGCTTGGTCGATTTAATTTGTTTATGCTTTGATAAATAGATAAACTTAATAGCTATAAATATAACATAGGATTATATAATCGAACAATCATGTCCATGTGAAAGTATTATTTTCTTCTATTTCACTATATCAAGGACGCAGCGAGCATCGTAACAGTCACTATGCATTGCGCGCTGATATGAACGTTATTTCAATGTTGTTTCCGTCGATATTCGTACCGACAAACATCGAGCTAACGAAGGTAATCGCTTTAATAGGAACCGTAAACTTTTTGTTTCCTAACTCACTGTTTTTGGACAAAACAAAAAAAAAATCAAAATTATCATAACGTACATAATGTATGAACTGGAAACTTAGTCTTTGTTCCTTGACTTTTATCAAAAAACTGGAGTTCTTAAGCGGACAGTCACCAAGACTTCGCAATTCGGATTTCCGTTTTCAAGCGGAGTCGTGAAAACAAAACTAATCTCGTCTGGCACACATTTTTGTTGAAATATGGCGTCCCTCTTGTCAAGAGGATACTCATTTTGGTGACTTATGGTCCTTATGTTAAAATAAATAACCAAAGGATTTTCAACCTTATTCCTGTCAGATAGAGTAGTAAATGCTTTGATGTAAAATCTCGTGCATGAAGTGATCATTAAATAAAGTGCAATTCTCTAACTCGCATATAGCACGCGCGGAACCTGCGCCCTTTTACTTACGTCTGTTACAATATGTAAGTTTATATTTTAGAGCAGGTGTGGGCAACCTTTTGAAAGTTGCGGGACAAACTTTAGGATGTTAACGAAATCGTGAGCCGTAGACAATAGGTGGTCGTGAAAAAAAAACTAACGGTTTATATTATACATTTGTCAAGTTAATGGGAAACGAGTCGTATCCTCTACGAAACGCACAACTTAAGATGGCTCTTCTTATATTTGAATAAGAGATATTAAATGAATGTGACTTATGGCATTTCGCGAACATAGTTTAGTGTCAGTTAGGCATTTCCAGCAAAATTTAATTATTTAATGCATTACGTTGCAAATGTATGGGCGCATATACATAAAAGCGTGTTTTAAGTTTGTGTGCCCATACATTTTAAACCTCATGCATAAAATAACAAAATTTTGCCGGAAAAGTCCAACTGACACCAAATTATGTTCGCGAAATGCCATAAATCACATTTATTTAATTAAAATCTGTTATTCAAAAATAAGAAGAACCATCTTAAGTTGTGCGTTTCGTAAAGGATACGACTCGTTTCCCGTTAATGCGATAAAAGTGTGGACATGTTAGTTATTCATTGCTTGCATAATCTCATATGTAAGAAGTGTGCAAAAAAATCATAGGAGGTAATTTATGATTAAAGTACAAGTTTTGTTGCTTTATTATGCTCTCACTTAGCTCTCTTTTCCATCCATCAGCCTATTCGTCCACTGCTGGACATAAGCCTTTCCAAGACTTTGCCACTCCCGGCGGTATCCTGGAAGAATTGCCCATACTCACACACGCTGGGCAGGTGGGTTGGTGAGCGCGGTGTCGGAACCCTCGCACCAGTGACGCCGCTATCCGTCACCAGTCTGTTCAATATAAGGCCCGGCTATTAGGGATGGATATAACGCCATCCATCGGTCCCAGGCATGGTGGGCCTTCTAGTTTTTTACCTGTGAGCTGTCCTCCTACTCTCCCCCGAATTACTTCGAGGAGGTCTCCAAGTAAGATGGTGGTACCTCCACAGTCGAGCCCGGCATCAGTTCTACCACCTGATCAGCTCTGTTTTAGTGTGTACCAAAAATTAAGAGTTTTGGCGCGCAGTTTTAAGATGTTCCGCGGACCGGTTCAAAAGCCAAGGCGGGGTCGCATCCGGCCCACGGGCCGAGCGTTGCCCATATATGTTTTAGACTTTTCGAAAAGAAACAGAAAAAACGATCAAGTGCGAGTAAGACTCGCGGCTTGAGGGTTCCGTAGCCTAGAAATAAGTTAACAGACTTAAATAATGTTAATAAAAATTACAAAATTACCACTACCTACAAAATTTATGAAACGAAACTGCAAAGTTAAGTTTGGTCTAGTATTCGCGGACGTAACTCTATAACTACAATATCAATCGGTGTTTTCAGTATTTGTTGTTTGAATTATGGTGCAAATAATATGGTGGTCTTTCACTGTAACCCGAAACTTGGTGACTACGAAGACATATTATTATTTCACATCTTATTCCGTCTAAGAGCTAGAGACCCGTGACATACGGACAGACAGACAGACAAAGAGACAGACGGACACCTGAGTTATATTAATAGGGCTCCGTTTTGCCTTTCGGGTACGGAACCATAGGAATGTGCGATTTTTTTTTGTTTCTCCAAGTCCACTGTTAAGGGTGCATATAATATTAGATTGAGCACCCAATGTTTTTGCATCAGTCAGAACTTAACTCTATGTTTCTTTTGAAGAGTATACTTCTTTGTTTGCACCTCGTATAGGGTGGAATGATTAGAGCTTCTACATCACTTCCGGTTAGACTTTTTTAACAAGGGATAATTTAATTTTTCATTATAGATTATTACAATTTTTAATCGTTCATGTCTTTTTATTTTTTTTTATTTATTTATTCACAACAAAATAGTACACATTAATATTAATATCAAAAATAACTAGCGAAATCCTAGGTCTATGAAAATAACAAACAGTGAATGTACAGACAAACAGCGAATGTAAAGACACACCTTTTATTATAGGTGCTGAAGAGTTGCAAAAAAAATGCGTTGCCATTCGTCCAAAGTAGTAATAAAAAGGGTATAAATATTTTTGCTTGTTATCTGGCTAAGTCATCTAAATTACATGCATGGACATCATTGTATAATTAATAATAGTAACATTTTTCATTGCTTGTCTACCTATCTAAGTTTACCATTTTCTTATTACAATTATTTTCCTAATTTAATGTTTGATATGATACACTAGTGACATGTTAATTTTTCATGATTTTACGATATTTATTTCAAGTGTTATTTTATTTCAAACTCAAACTCAATTTATTGATAAATAAAATTATATACACGTCAATAGTAATTTACATTAATAGTCACACTACATCTTATATTATGATTATATATATATGTTAAAGGTTAGGTTTACAATAAACATATTTTACTTAACATTAAAACATTCTACATAATATTAAAACATTTCTATGAATAACATTCGTTAGGTAATTATAGTATTTTACATTATTTTCTTTTTATCTAAGTATTAAATTTTTGGTTTATTTTGTATTTGTTGAATATAATATATTTTGTTAATTTTATTTTTATTTTTAGTGGTACTTCTTCGGTAATTAATGTTAGACTACTACTGATTTGTGTACCATACTGGTTTACAATTTACAAATAAATGTTCTGAGTTCTGAGTTCATGCTAAATTTAGTTATACCAATACCATACAGACAATTATTATTATCGTGTTCTATATTTATCTTCATAATTAGTTAGTCGAAAACTTTGCATCATGTAATGTATTATTTTTTGTGCTCTGTTTGATAGTCTACACTACTATAAATATTATAAAGAGCTATTTGTTTAAATATTATTTAGAGTGCATTACAAACTAGAAAATATCAATCAGAAACAAATCCAAAGACAAGAATTTGAAAAAATTCCCCGGGCCTCTTGTTATCAAGACAAGCGCGCTACCAATTGCACCACCGAGGTTCCTACCTAGACCGACGAATTCTTCCATCATACTTGTCAACTGTTATTTTTGCATCTGCTTGATATACTAGCTTGTACTGCACATACAGAACGCTCACGAGGGCGTTATGTGATTTCATGCCTTGTTCTTAAGAAACAGATGGCGCTGTCGTCGCTACAATATTGTTGCTTCAGAGCGTTCTATATGTGCAGTACAAGCTAGTATATCAAGCAGATGCAAAAATAACAGTGGACAAGTATGATGGAAGAATTCACCGGTTCAGGTAGGAACCTCGGTGGAGCAATTGGTAGCGCGCTTGTCTAGATAACAAGAGGTCGCAGGTTCGAATCCTGGCCCGGGGAATTTTTTCAAATTCTTGTCTTTGGATTTGCTTCTGATTGATATTTTCTAGTTTATAATGCACTCTAAATAATATTGAGAGTATTCATAGCGACGGATTTCGCAAAATAAACATAATCTTAGTTATTTGTTTGTTTGTAATATTGGTGGTAATCTCTGAAACTACTTAACCGATTTTGAAAATTTTTCCACTGTTGTAATGGTTAGACTCTTCACTTGGTCATAGGACATTTGATCCTAAGGGATGGGCTCCCTTAAAACGGTCATTAATTACATTTTTGCTGGTAAAACCGCGGGCAAAAGGCTTGTCTTGTACTTTATTTGTATATCCACCTGTGGCCTTCATAAATAAGTCAGCCAAGTGTAAGGGTTTTATTAATGTATGAATTTAATTTGTTTGAAACATCGCTTTGATCTCCACAGTATAATTTTCACATATTTTCCGTTTCATTTCGAATGTCGGGCAGTAAAGGGCCCGTTGACTCCACTCTGGTTGTACAGGATTGACGGGGCATACACTGATTGGTTTAGTATCTCTGGAGGAGTTAGACAAGGATGTCTATCGTCACAGTGACTATTCAATCTATGTATATATAGACAGTTGTTTAAATCAGCGGTTCCTAAAAGGTGTTTCACGGAACCCTGGGATTCCGTAGAGCGTTTACGGGGGTTCCCGTATTATGTGAAGATATAAAACATTACTATTATACACGCTGTCGCAGAAACCAGGCAGCCGACGAAGCCGCGCCGGCGCTTATTGGATACAGAATCCATTCGCAAAAAGAGCCAAAAACCATCTATGCTGTCGGGTTATAAATAATATAACTGTAATGGTATCCCTACCACGGTCTTCCCATGGTACCTACGGTCTTCCCAGGCCATGCCCTTAGGATGTGGAAGAGATAGTAGAGAGTACTGGATATGCATCCTAGAGTACACCTTAGATTTGTGGAGAGACGGGTAATATTCATCTATGGGTGGGCATCTTTTTGAAGACGTCGAATAAGCAAGCTTTGATCACTTGGATAAGAAAGGGTAGACTTTCATCTTAACTTTCATTATAGGAGTTGGGGTTCCGCCAAAAGAAGGGCGATTATTTAGGGTTCCATAGCCCAAACAGTTTGGGAACCGTTGGTTTAAATTATTAAATGAGCGTGAATGTGGACTAAAGTTACTTGTCAAATGCCTCTTACACGCCGATTACCAAGTTCTCCTTGCTCCATCGACGGATAAGCTGCAAAAGATGGTAACATTTTATGAATGATGCCGTTGAAAAGAAAGGAATGAAAATAAATGTAGGAAAAACAAAAGTTATGGTGATAGAGGGGGATGAAGCGGTGACTTAATGCAAGGTTAAGATTGGAAACAAGGAAGTATTGTGGAAGTTTTTATGATCTTGCTAAAATTCTTGCCCTTCTTCTTACCAAGACTAATCGAATGGGCAAAGGTAGGCATGTATTTATATGTGTAACCTATTAGTATGTAGTATATAGGATGGGATGGGATTTGGTCGGCCGCCTGGATTCGTGATGGGGGCTCGGTTGGTGATCATTGAATACTTTATATTCTCTGATTGAACCTTGATCCTGGCCCCTGGCCGGATCTCCGGTATAGATTCGGGCGGTTGATTGGATTTCACCTTATATAATATAATATTACCTATCATTTTAATCGTATATAAGATGTGTTTCAAGTTTCACCAAGTGCCGACAATCGCAAGTATAAATTTCGTATATATATTGCTAGATAAATTAAATAAACCTGTAATGGTTCATTATTTTATTACATTTATTTTTACAACATTAAATTTGACTTGTAAAAAGTGTATTATACGAGTATATACCTACTTTGCAAAATAAACTATTTGAATTTGATTTTAAATTTATTGGCAAGATGTTGAAGAAGGGCAATGTCTAAAGTAGTCGGAATGGAAGAGCTTGTATGACTAGCAAGATTGATGGATGTGGAAGAGGCGAAAGATCATGATCAGTAGCAGATCGAAATCTGTAGTCTCTGCCTACCCTTCTGTCATCTGGGCGTGAGTATATACATATATGTATGTACACCAGGTGTAACTGTGACGTACTTTGAAACTTTCAACCATATATGCTACTGATCATTATACTAAACCACTTTTGTTTTGATTATTGAAAATTACGTAAACAAGAAATCACTTCTTCATATAAAATTTTAATATCTACTGGCAAATAACAAAGTATGAGAAGGTAAATTATTTTTGGTGTAATTTTAAAAGTCGTTGATTGTCGTTGCTTAGTATCATCTGTGGAGCATATGGCTTTAATTTCAAATCAGGGGATCTAAAAAGGCCAACTTGGGTGAATCATGAAATGATTTGAAAGTAGGATAGAGTCAGAGTTTCTTCATGCGTGCAAAAGAGACGGCATTACAACAGAATCATAATATGATTCATCCAAAGCGGCCTTTTTAGAGGACCAGATCTTTTTACGATGTCTGTCATCTGTCAAATAGAGATGGGCTAGTATGGAATGGAATGACATTTGTATAGTGTGTTGGCGAAAAAGGTTTGCCATCCTTACGACGCGTCTAATATCTTAGTAGTCTGTGACTTGAAAAAATAACATAATCATAATAATATCATTTATTTGCAGATTAAAGCCACACCTGGCACACAAATCATTTTATAGAATAGGTACACAGAAAAAAATATATATATTAAATGTCAACATTTGTATAAGAAAAAGGTAATAATTAAATAAAATTCAAAATATGTCAGGTACTTAGTAATAATCAGAATAATAATTATCATAGCATTAAGAAGAAATTAAGATGACAGAAATTAAAATTTTATAAAATATAAGTTTAAAAATGTTCTACTTATTAAAAAAAAGAAAAGTATATTCACAATTGTAACAATTTAGTTGTCAGAAAACTCAAACTAGATTAAAAATTAGGAAATGATAAGATCTTCATCAATCGTTATAGAATTCAACAGATCAAGAAATTAACGAACTTAACACTCTCAAGTATTGATTCTCAATAACAATCTCGATTTACAATAGACTAAGCACGATCGTGCCTCCTGCCACTTTATAGGTTAATCTGCGCAATAAGGACAAGGAATGGATATAATGGAAATATCTAAAGACATCAACAGAATGTTTTTAACCGATAGTGGTCAAACTTGCAACATTTTCTAACTACACTGTACGCTAAAATATTATTTATCAAAATCGACAACTGACTATTTGCTTTCAAACTAAAGGCATTAATGTCAAACAAAACCTATCAATATATAAGTTTGAGCAAGTAGACTTAAAGTTAGACTTCAGTGAGGTATGCCGCTGTTAAGAAACGTTGTTAAAACGTAAATATGTTTGTGAGTTCACTTAACATGCTTACTAACGAAAAATAATATAACAAAAATAATAAATTATTTAAATAATAAAAATAATATAGCAATTGTTGCGTTGCAGATTTCTTCCGTTTGTAATAAAACAGGTTTAAGCAAGGAAAGTTCTAGAAAGAAAGAATAAATCATAATATATGATTATTATGAAGCATATTTACATCGAGATTTTGTTCTAAGAAGGGTCAAGTGCTTGTTTAACACGCATGAGTTACATTTTCACAAGAAATAAAAAAACGGGTTGTTCCCTGTGTTCCCAATTCTTTTGTTCTCTAGGAAATCAAAACTCCATACATTCACATTATAATATATATAATCGGGTCTACCGCGATCAATTTTTACCTTTTTTACGAAAGTTTCCCGGGTGTCCCCTTTTCGTAAAAAAGGTAAAAATTGATCGCGGTAGACCCGATTATATATATTATAATGTGTACGAAACGCGAGAGTTTAAAGTTATAAGTTCCATACATTCATTCCTCTTGTTCCCAAAAAATATTTTATTATTGAAATGGTTTTCCTCTTTGTTCCAAAAAGCTTGTAGGTACAGTCGGCAGCAAGTTAAGTAGGTCGAGTCTCGTCTAGATGTCCCCTTTGTACGTCTTATCTAATGTGTTACTTTTTATCTAGATCTTTTTTACAGTTATTATTTATGTAAAATAGACGACTTTATTACTATAACGCTCTAATTTACTATATTGTTACACATGCATGATGTGTTTTAGTGGTTAAATTATTAAATTGATTTGCGACTGAAGGCACTTGGTGAAATATCAATAAATGCCTTGAAATTTAATATTTTATGTTTCCCTAGCAGTTTACAATAGGTTTAGTGATGATCTTTATTTATACATAATGTTTTGAAGAATTGTACGAACGGTTGCAAAGGGAAGATATTGGAATAAAATTACATAAGAATTTTAAAAAGCATGTATATTTTGAAAAAATCAGTTTTACGAGTACTTATCGTTATGGTAGGCTCTATCTCTAAACTAGTATTATACTATACACATTATAATTATAACTTGCTTTGAGGTTGACTGTACCAATCTTGGTTTAGGAAACAAGGGTAACTGAATTTGTATACTGAATAAAAATTTGGAAACAAGCGGAAATCAAAAAGTTCGTTTTTTGGGAACCCAGGGAACAACCCAAATAAAAGCGTTAGTTTATTTTTAAAATAACATACATTGTCACGTATGCAATGTTCTAACCAGCCTGTATTTTTGTACTCTTTGGACAAATTTAATGCCTAAACAAATTTATAAACATTATTATTAAAGTATATTTTAGCGGAAAGTAATTACTTAAACTATTAATTTTATTAACTTACCAAAATAATAGTTTATTAAATCACATTTAAACGGTCTCTACTTTAACGCGAATTCTTCAAAAATTCATAAAAGAGAGAGTGAAACCTCAATCTAATCCCGTCATTATTTCGTTTTCCCGCAAAAAGGGGAAGTTTATAACGAATTCATAATTCAGTTTCAGCCTTGTACGTTCCAAATTTAAATCTTTCTCTGAGTGAAACGGAACGTTGTTTAGGTGAAGTTAAATTGGCGTTGTTAAGTGAACTTCGGAAAGTTGTCAAATACACCTTTTACCGGCGGGACCCAATTGGTTCTAAACTATTACATTATAAGCCAAATGGAATTATAGGTGGCGCTACATGTCTGTGACCGATTGATGGCGGTATATCCATCCCTAATAGCCGATAGCCAGCCCCTACATAAAAAAGACTGGTGACGGGCAGCCGCTTCACTGGTGCGAGGGTTTCGGCATCGCCCTCACTAACCCGCCTGCCCAGCGTGTTCATGAGCATTACATCTTGCTTGCCGAGTTTTCGCTCTCATTACCATGTAAAAAAAAGTGGGTATGCGCAATTTTCCCCAACAGTACTCACCCAAGTCCATAAGCCACATGTTATCTTTTGATTGAAAATATTAAACCCTGGGGTTTGGAGAATCAATTTGTTCCAAGGCGAGAGGAGATAATAACATTTTTGTCTTCAATGCCTTGATGGATATTCGAATCAGACATTTTATTACAAGATGGAATACTTCACTATTGTTTCGCTGACAATTATTGTCGTCAGTAAGTTTATACTTGTAATTAATTAAATATATAGTTACACCGTCATGCTCTGTATATTCTATGAAAAAAAAACGCGAAAAAAAAGTCATGAAATAGATATTTATCTACATGCTTAAGTTTATCTTATCCATCCATCAGCCCGTATTCGTCCACTGCTGGACATAGGCCTCTCCAATATTATCTACAAGCTTACCTGTACCCAAGTTTATCTACAGCTACCAACATATATATTTTTCAAAGCAAGTGCTCGTAAAGGCCCACTTTTTATGCATCTAAACCGAACAGAAAGTCGATTATTTTGCCGTAGGGCTTTATTATTATTATTTTTAAATTTAGAAGTTGGCTAACCTACAACCTTTCCTGTGTACCATAAATGTTATACTTTTTTTTTCCACTGTTTAACGGCTCTGGATACAGTCCTTTTGAGCCAATCATAATTTAAAGTTCACAAGATTGTATTTGTTTTATTTCCTCACACTATGCATTGGAAAACGTAGTATGATACACGGGCGTAAGGGCAATAAATTACTCGGTTATCGTCCTCGTATTTTATTCCTTTTCGTCCTTGTAGCATAAACTACTATTTCATAATTTTTAAACATACTATTTAAGATAAATAATTTTATTTATAGAGTCATTTTCGGATGACGCTGGGAAGTACGTAAATTTTTCACGGACGATAATTTTGTAAGCGAAAAACTTAGTACACTCAAGTGCAGAGACCATTTGTGTTTTTTGACATCAAGGTGTCCCAATTTTTGTTATGTATATAATTATTATCTTACTTGTAGACCCCCTCGAAGTAATTCGGGGGAGAGTAAGAGGACAGCTCACAAGCAAAAAACCAGGAGGCCCACCATGCCTGGGACCGATGGATGGCGGTATATCCATCCCTAATAGCTGGGCCTTATATGGAACAGACTGGTGACGAGCAGCGGCGTCACTGGTGCGAGGGTTCCGACATCGCGCTCACCAACCAGCCTGGACAGCGTGTGTGAGTATGGGCAATTCTTCCAGGATGACCGCCGGGAGTGGCAAAGTCCTGGAAAGGCTTATGTCCAGCAGTGGACGAACTAGGCTGCTGGATGGATGGATATAATTATTTATATGTATAAGAACTTTGTATATGTAGTTATGGGAATAAACTGTTTGCCGCTATGAGGCTTCATAGTGATTCACGTGTTCTAGGCCCGAAGCATAGTGTTTAATCGTGCGCAACGCCACTAGTTGAATCACAAGTGCAAAGAGCGTGACGTACTGTTTAATCGCAAAAACTTCGTGTAACGCTCCTCGCACTCGTGTTAGTCGCATCACGCGTGATTAAGGCGATACGTTAAAGTTTTAGCGTCCCTGTTACTCCATATGCAAAAAAACCCTCAGTGCGAGTGGGACGGATTCGTGGAAAAGTAGCAAAAAGTCGGTTTTTTATTAATATAAAATGTACTAAGCTATTTGGTCAAAAAGATTTTCAAGGAGACTTTACAAATACATAATATCCACATTTTGAATGCAATTTCACAATGAAATTAGGATTTCAGAATTACAGGAAAAAATAAAACAATTTAGAGGTCGATTCGGAATGAAATTCTATCGAGAAAATTTTATCCAATCGCGTTTTCTTTCTGTGAGAATCTTAATCAAATACTCAATAAACATTTACCCAAAAATAAAATACGTAGATGACGTTATAGTGGAGTAAATGGATTCGAAAAAACCCAATTTTTTTTTGGTAGCGCCTTAAACCTTTCACTACGGGTGCGGAGCATGATAAAGTAAAAAAATCTCATTTCACCTAAACGGGACATTACAATATAGGGTGTTTACACATGGGTAGGTATGTTAAATGAAACCACAACATCCCCTGATCATACTGAACAACATACACACGCGAATATTAAAAAAAAAATAACGTACATTTAATGTAACATACAGCCAAATTCATACTGGAGGCTTGGTAAGTGATCATTATCACAGATCAATAACATTTTTGCGAAATTTGAAAATCAATATTTCGACTTTCTATAATATTGACATGGGGCTGGGCTTGGGGTTGTAGGTATGAGAAAAAAATGATTTTTGAATTTCCTAATAAAGGTCATCAAACCTTGATACCGACTACTTACCGTGTCTTCAATATGAATTTGGATGTATAAATAAATATCACCTTATATGCCTGCTTAAATGCTCACCTTTGACATGATGTGATAGCAGATGAGTCGGCCGGGAGTATTCCCATTCACAAGGAATAATTTAAACTAAAATACATAGTCATGACATGAATTCTCGAGGGGCTGTCAGGTATGTCTCCGAGTGTGGAATGTGAAGTGTAAGTGACAGTCCACGTTCGTACACCCACGTTTGAGCGTGATAGGTCAAATCAAATCAAAATCAAACTTAAATCTTGGAATACAAGGTTGAGGCCTCCTATCAAGTATAAAAATACCTGTACCAGGAGGTCTCGCTCTGCATAACAAAAATGTTCATTCAGTCATACATTTGTCATGAAAATAAACTAAACAAAATAAATTTAGGGAAAAAACTTTTTGCAAAAGAAACTTAAGGAAAAAAGTACTATAACTTTTTGAAAATCAAACGAGAAGTATCCAAAATTTACATTGTATCGCACAACAAGGACGTTACATCTAACATCTGCTTTGAATACAAAATGTTGTACTTACTAAGAAATAAATATTATTCAATTAAAAGATAGTTTTATTACTTTGTAAGGTTAATAAACAGTTTCCTTTATTATCAGTACTAAGCTAAAATAACCTTTTAAAATAAGGAAACTAAAACCTTTCTACTAAACTCATATTAAATGTGTGGGAATGTTTAATGTCAAAGTTTTGGATACAACGTTTGATTTTCAAAAAGTTATTGATGTCATTTTACTCATAAGGTAACGTGCTTTCGATATCAGTTTAAATTTTTTTCATATCTGTAATAGTTACGGAATAATCGCCTGATCACACTTAACGATTACATCCTGTATATACGGAGTCTTCTGATACATGTATTATTACTTTAATTTTATTAATTTTACTGCAATTGTTATTATGAAAATATTTGGTTATCACAATAAACATAGGTGTTTTTTTTATGTATATATATTATGTATTTATATTTTATTATTAGGGCTTGAAATATGTCTTGTTTTTATTTATTCATGAGTATACAAGGTAAAATTTAATCAACCATTCGAATTTATATTGGAGACTTGGTTAGTGAGTCAGGAACAAGGTTCAAACTTTTTCAAAATCATAAAAAAGTGTTTGTTCCCCTAAGAACTAGACTAGTTCAAATACAATTCCTATTAAAGGCAGTACGGGAGCAAAAAAATGTTCGTATCTCACCTGAACGGGTCAATAAATATTGTTCCTGATCACCAACCGAGTCTCCAGTATGAATTCGGGTGGTTGATTAAACTTCACCTTATATTTAAATTGATGCTGTTATTAATCAAATATTTCAAAAGTTTAAATGAGCCCTGGCACCTAAAATCTATTGCATTGTTTTTGAATGCGTGCGTTAACATAATGCCGACGCGCAAACACTTATGAGTGCGCAATCTGTCTACCTACGGTCAGCAAACTGATCAGACTACTAAAGCTGTTAAAAAGATTAACTTTAAGTGCACTAAAGGCGTCCAACTATCACTGTGTTCAGATGAGCACTGATTCCAAACGTGTGAGCGTCACCCATTTAAAGGTGAAAACATTTTGGTGCTGTCATAGTTGGGTAAGGGCTTATCTTTACTTTTCAAATCTTTGTTATTAATATGATATACAGGTACACTATTTCTTTGCAGATATAGCCGTCTCAAAATGTACCGTTTGTGTATCAAACTGTCCCGAAGAGGATGATGACCCGGTGTGCGGGTTCGATCCCTTCCGGGTCGAGTATTCCTTGTTCGCGAGCAAGTGTGCCTTCGATGCTTATCATAAATGTCACGGTTCAGGTAAAAAAGAGTTTTTTTTCCAACTACTTTCAAAAATATTTTTTGCTTTTAAATTTGTTTCTGATTGATTTCTAGCTGGTAACTTTAATAATAATAAGAGTAAAATTTATTGAAAAAGGCGTTACTTTTATGCGGGAGGGCGGGCGGTGCTTGAGTCTGCATTTTGAATAGCATGGTAAGAGTATTTAGCGGAATATTGCAAATTATTAATATATCCACAGATTAATAATAAGAGTATTCAAAGAAATTAATATATTAACTGTTCCTTGTGAATATATTTACCAAGTCCTTAGATATGTCAGAAAAAATGTTGAGTCTCTCCCAAGGCTTGGTGAGCAACATTGTAAGGAAACCAGAAATAAGTATAAACTGGCTTTTCCAAAAATCAGACTCGCCAAAGTGAGTACCTCTTTCGTAGGACATGGTATAAGATTTTACAATAAACTTCCAAAGGAGGTCCTTACTTTGTCAGAGAATAAGTTTAAACAGTATATTAAGCAGGGCCTACTGAAAAAGGTATATTATAAAATAAATGAATATTTGGATGATGGTGAAGCATGGTGTTATAGTGATACTGATTTTGATGATAGTAGATAATAATTTAATTCATTAATATAATTTCCTAACTTTTGATTCCTCTTAAGAGTTAACATTAATTAATTACAGACTGTAAAAGGAAATAGACTATATGAGACAGGTAGGCAAAGATATATATGTTTTTCTTTTTTCATTAACCTGAATTCCTGCTGTCTTGTATTTTCTTATCCCTTGGTTAAAGTAGATATAAGTAATTTGATGTATAGTATAAGTTTATGTTAAAAAAAAAAGACATGATCTTGCCAAGTTTCTTGCCCGTTCTTCTTAGCAAGACTAATCGAATGGGCGGAGGTAGGCATGTATTTATATATGTAACCTATTACTATGTAGTATATAGGATGGGATTTGGTCGGCTGCCTGGATTCGTGCTGGGGGCTCGGTTGGTGATCATTGAACCTGTTCCTGGTCCCTGGCCGGGTCTCCGGTATGGGTTCGGGCGGTTGATTGGATTTCACCTTGTATAATAATATTTTACCTATAATTTTAATCGTATATATATTGCTACATAAATTAAAAAAACATTTAATCTAAGTAGTTCATGTACATTTATTATTTTATTACATATATTTTTATAAGATTAAAATTTGACTTGTGAAACGTGTATTATATATACCTACTTTGCAAAATAAACTTTTTGAATTTTGAATTTTGAATTTTGATGGATTTCGCAATAAAAACATATAATACTACTTTCTTTCATTATTAACCAACATACAAAACTTCTCGGTAACGTTGGCACGGGAAATAAATTTGTATACAAATACATTCGCTTATATTAAATTATGTTAATTCGAAAACTATTTCGAGATTTGGTTATTTTATTATTAGCTGTATTTTAGAACTTGTGGTCTAAAAAACCTCATGATGATGAATATTTTTACGAAACAGGGGTACTAGCATGAACTTGCTATCGACTCGACATCGATTCGATAAATAAAAATGTAACTCTTATTTCATTGAAATAAGGGTTATAGTTAGAAATTATCGGTTTTATCTGTCAAATTTATCTAATCGAAGCGTATGTGCTCGCATAGCTGCTGCAACTTCCATTTGCCTTCGTGTGACGTCACTTGAGAAATGGAAATAAGGCGCTATGTGTCGACTCCTCAGATTTAATATTTTTCTATTCGCCTTATGACGACCCCACTGAGGGGTCTAAGTATAGCTCCTAAAACCATTTAATGACGTATTTATATGTTTGTGGAAAATAACATGTAAAAAATAAAAAGGCCCTTAAACGGTATTTTATAAAACCAATATTTTTCAATGCAAGTGCTCGTAAAGTCCCACTTTTTATGCATCAAAACCGAACAGAAAGTCGATTATTTTGCCCCAGGGCTTTATTATTATTTTTTTTATTTATTTACGAGAAGTTGGTTAACTTGCAACCTTTCTTGTGTACCATAAATGTTATACTTTTTTTCCACTATTTAACGGCTCTGGATACAGTCCTTTTGGGCCAATCATAATTTAAAGTTCACAAGATTATATTTGTTTTATTTCCTCACACTATGCATTGAAAAACGTATGATACACAGGCGTAAGAGCAATAAATTACTCGGTTACGTTTAAAACACTCGCTACGCTTGTATTTTAAATCGTCCTCGTAATTTATTCCTTTTCGCCCTAGTAGCATAAACTACTATTGTGAACATATTATTATAATTGCGACTAGTTTCGTCTATTTTATAAAATCGTCAAGCGAAATGAAATAGGTAAATAAAAAGTTTAAAAAAAATTGTCGAATTTACTCCAAGACCGAAGTACTCACGAACAAGCCGGTTAGAAGAGAAAACTTTATTCATTTGTAAGGTTTCATGAGAAAAGTTATTCAGTTTCATGAACTGAAGCCGCATTTCTTAAGTTGCTGTTAATTTCCTTGTCAAACCTTGTTACATCTTTTATTCTATTGTATTTATTAAGTATTATTTATTTTATTTTGAAACTACAGCTTTACTTACTTTTTGCTTTGATGTAAAATAAAATAAGAAAGGAAACTTGTAAAAAAATTAAGCCTTTTGCAAGGGTGCACCTTTTCACAAAATTAAATTTAAAAATAATAGTAAGATCTTTACTTACTAAACCACATTCAGCTATTAACGTTATCGATTTTTTTGTCACCAAGTTTTTCAAGTTTTTTCAAGTTTAACGCAACCACTTCGCGCAGCCAGATCGACGTATTTGGCCTATCTTACGAACCTAGATTCAGCCATTTCCCCTATCATATATACATACATATTGTAGCGTTTAAATTTGGCAGTCCAAATTTAGGTCGAACCGACGAAATTACGTTCGTAAATATGTAGTGGCTAAAAAAAATCAAATATTTTTAAAAAGAAACGCTACAATATGGCGCCCGAACAGGGACGTGGTCCTTATATCAGGCCTCAATAGGTACAACCGTACGAGATGGCGGATGGAATTGAAGTAGAAATGAATAATAAAACTGGGGAGAACCAGAACCCTTAAAAAATAAACATGAAGGGTCGCAGGAAATGCAGAAAAAAACTGGCTTTCACAATGCTCAGAGCAAATGTGCTCTGTTTCAAGCTTTCAAATTCCAAATTTGTTATTTTTGTAATAGATTTATCCTTCCTGTACCACGATACTCTTTGATATGAGAAAAATAACAAAAAAAATCTGACAAGATCATTCCAAATATTCGAATTCGAAAATTCAGCAAAGCAGCCAACGATAAAGAAAGACTAAAAATATATGAAAAAGGTTGAATACTTGTAACGAATGCTACAATATACTAAGATAAACTCCCAGAGGGGTAGGCAGAGACTACAGATTTCCATCTGTTACGATCCTGACACACCTCTTTCGCCTCTCCCATCAATCTAGTCATACAAGCTCTTCTGTTATGAGCGGTTTCGCAGCTGGATTGTGAAAAACCCGCCTTTTTCTAATTAATCGAAACAGAACACTTAAATTCCAAATTTAAAATATTTAAATTCTTATTGAAAGAAACCAATGGATGGCATCATACACAATACATAGATAATAAGGTTTTGTTGAAAAACTATTAAGTGAAGTTTGAATTTAAGTGTTCTGTTTCGATTAATTAGAAAAAGGCGGGTTTTTCACAAGCTGGCTACGATACGCTCTTAAGGGTACTTTTGAAATTGCCCTTTTTCAATGTGTCACTAATTTGGTCAGCATACGTCCTGATAGGGAAGCCTGGTCGAGCTCTATCTTGGACTTGCGTACCGTAAATTTCTTTCGCCACTCTACTTTCATTCATCCTCCAAATTACCGAACCATTCCTTTTTCTATTCTAGTCACTACATCTTCTTTCAGGCCGCAACGATCCCGTATGTTGATATTTTTCACTCTATCATTTAATGTTAAACCGCACATATTCACTGCATCTTTTCTACTTTGATCTTTATCTTGCCATACCCAGAGGGCCTACTCCGAAGTGACAAAATTCGATCGAATATCGTTCGGTCAATCCATCTCTATCACACTCTTTATACGTGCGTCAGAGATGGACGTATGCTCGAACGATAAACGATCGACTGAATCTTTTTGGGAGTGCCGAGTTAGCATTCACTACCATACATAAGTGTAGGAGCCAACACCAGTGGCGAGCATAGAACTTTTTTCCGGAAAAGCAATCAGAAGGTCAAGTTGTACAGTAAAAAAAAAATTAAAAAAATTAATTAACTCTTTGAAAAAAAAAGTTGGTATGAAAATGTTCACTCTAGGGTAGACAGTGCCTACCCTGGCGTCATACAAACTTTCTTTTTTCAAAGTGTCATTTAAATTTTTTCATATTTTTTTTACTGTCGAACTTGACCCTCTGATTACTTTTCCGGAAAAAAATTCTATGCACGCCACTGGCCAACACTCTATTGTCTCGAATCGTGCTTTTGCAGTCACATTCGAATTTCCCTCCGCATTTCCCTTATTGTTACCAGATTTGTCGTGACCTAGAATATAATATTATCATATAATTCATTAATGAATTAGATAACAATTAATTTTAAAGACTACAGTGTTTATGCGGGTAAAAGAAAAATACTTCGGTCGTCACCTGCATCTCATCACTGCGCCTCGCCATACTTGCCAGTTTCCCGTAGACCACGAGACATGCAACTGTCTCGAAAGGTCGGGTGTCCCCTTTTCGTAAAAAAAGTAAAAATTTATCGCGGTAGACCCGATTATATATATTATAATGTGTACGAAACGCGAGAGTTTAAAGTTAATATTATCATACTTACAATGTTTGTCACCATCTCGTATGCTAAGATAGTTAATATAATAATAATAATAAATATAATAACAAATAATAAGTTACTATAATTATAACCCAATAATACATCGTCACGACACGAGTCCCCGAAGGAGTGTCAGAGGTGTTGACGAGTGTGAACTGTGAAATGAAAGTTAAATTCTGAAAACAGTTTAGGACTATTAGCGTTATTTACAACTTTTCCTTAGCATTTTAAAAATCAGTTCAGTACTTCTAGAGATTAAACCATACAAATAAAAAAAAAATTGCCCCTATATTGACCGAGCGAGGGAAGTTCTTCGAGTCTACCTAGCAACTTTTTTTATTACCTGTCCAGCACAATAAGTCTAATGGCAAAGACCTTATCTGATTTTCATAGAGGCTATTGTATGTTGGCTCTTTGGCCTCTTGTTCTTGGACGCGTAATACTAGTGATCACGCAGCGAAACAACAAATTGGTGTGTTTTTAGATAATAGTGAAATATTTTGTAGGGAAAAAAATATTGGATTTAGGTAACATCCCTTCATATTTCTATTGCCTATTTTATAAAAAAAATCAAATGAGGAGAGACCTAGTTTCTTCCAATGAACCCTTGAAAATCTGGTGTTGTTGATGTTCTAGCGTCAGGTATCCCGTTAAACAATCCGGCGTTTGTATGTATGTATGTATGTATGAATGTTTGTCCAACGATAACTCGAGTATCGTTAATCGTAATGTCACGAAATTTGGTAGGCGAATAATTTGTAAGTTCGAACATGAGCCAAATTGATCAAGAGGTTGCCGAGATATGGGGTTGTTCGGGGCGAACTACGAGTTTTTTTATTGTTTAGCCCTTATATAATACTACGGCAAACTTATTTGGGAACGACGTCTATCCATCAATGAATAATGTTGAATACTGCTTTATTTTTTTTTTCAGGTTACCAGCAGACACATATAAAGTTTTGTCTAAAGGCAGGTTCCGATACGCGCCGGCGCTACACCGATTCGTGTCCGGTATTCTGCCCGGACCACTACCGTCCGGTTTGCGGCGCTTCCGAATTGAGGTCCTATGCATATAGGGCCTTTAATAACGGGTGCTACCTTGACATGATCAACTGCCGGGGTATGCAGGATGCAGGTAGCCGCCAACGACCTTAATTCGACTTTTTGTCAGTACAAATATCGACAGAAACTATATTGAAATAACGTTCATATTAGAGTGCACTGCATTACGACGTTGCTCCGTCTCCGGATGGCGCAGAATAGTAGAATATACCTAATACTATTCACATGGACGCGATGGACGGATAAAAATTTCCAGCACGAAATCACCACGAACTTGGAGGCCTAAAACCTACCGGCGCTCTTCTGCGCTGAAGGATTTCTGTGTGCAAATTTAGTGTGCAAAATAGTATTAAGGGGCTCACATCACAATGCTAAACATCAGTTGCATTGGATTCAGTTCCGTCAATATATAACGTGTAAGAGAAAGGTGTAACCATATTTGAAGAGCTTATTCAGTCAATGATATAGAACAACTTTTAGTATGGAACAAACCCTGTACCACGAAAAAAAAAAATTACCGTTTCATAGAAAAATGCAATGCCACTCGGCCGAAATGTATGGAAGGACAGATTTTTTTGTTGTATTTAAAAGTCAACACAGAAAGGAATTGTAGAACAAATAATGTAAAAAATATGAAAACCATGTTGTTCTATTCTAAAGGGATTAATTATTATCTACTGTTCCATGCGGCGATAGCTTTGTTAAATTTTTTCCTGGAATTCTTTTTTACTAAGATAATAGGGTTGCCAGATGGTATTCTAAAGGAGGACATGTCCTCCTTTTCCACAATTTGTCCTCCCGTCCTGCCACACCTATCAATTGTCCTCCTTTTTCAAATTTTGCACTTACCATACCGACAACACTTAGTCAGCCCACACGGCACGGTTCATTCTTCTATTTCTCTCGCGTAGAGTTGCGGTATCGCTGTCACATTCACCCATTTATACTTGCGCTGCACACATAACCACGCTTGTTACACTGGTAAGACATACAAATATCAGCTTGAAAACGTAATTCTGGTAAATATATAGAATATGAAAAAATATTTGTATCGTTTTATTTAAGTGTGTCCCCCTTTGTATGAAGTCCTCCTTTTTTGCTTGGTGACACTGATTTGTTCTCCTTTTTCATTTATCTATCTGGCAACCCTAATAGCAGCTTATGAGAACCAGAATTTGTAAAACAAAATATTGTATTACAAATTCTGATACTTCTGATTCCCTACTGATATTATTCTGTGGTACCATCATTAGTTAATCTTTCTTATACTACTAAATGAACTACAACAATTTCACAGTCCATCAGCTTGACTATACTTACGTACATAATACTTGTATGTAAGTACTCGTACAGTTATAATTTATTTTATTCTAATATTTTCAGGCTATGTTGAAGTTGAACTGAAATATTGTGGCAACCACCTCATGAAGAATTTCTTCCACGAGAGAATTATACACCCTGGTCAGTTCTCATCGATGATTTCATAGTCGACATGATATCAGAATAAAACTATTGGAAATAAAATAAGACAGGCCTGAGTATTTTATTTGTGTTTTAATAAAAATTTACCATATGCGAAAAGTCTGTTGAACAACTGTATTTAACAATACAGTCGTTTTAAAATATAACAGGTGTCAGCACTGTTTTCTTTGATAGTACATAAATATTAACTTACAGAGGGAAACCTAGATAATTAAATGTCATAACTAATGATCAGATCACACTTTTTTTTATTTGCTTCTATAATAAATAATACACGACTGCCATAATGTCAAAATGAACTTAGTAACGACATCCTGAAGTGCGTTCATTAAATAACCCTGGGCTGGGTAGGAACACTGGGGTTGTAACGCTGAGTTTTTGAACGGGTTTTGTCATGTTGCGACACTCCAAACGTCAGTTGTCATTTTTGCATTATATTTAGTATAATAACGTTGAGAGGACCCCCTCTGTATGAAATTTAACGTAAATATATCAACTATAACGTTGAGAAGACCCCTTGGTAAGAAAATTAACGTCATGTCATTTACGAAAATTAACGTGAATGTCAGGTGACGTTTGGAGCCTATACGAACCTTGCGAACCCTGCTTAAAGTTGATGTTGAAAAATTCGACACCAGTGTAGCGACATTGTCATTTTTGAACGGTCAGTGTTGAGACGCGAGTTCACTTTTGAACGGGTTAGTGTTGCGACCCGGGTAGGAAACCCAACTCGGTGTGAGTGTGAACGACTATCAGTGCAGTTGGGGGACATACAAAACAACACGTATCCAATGTAGAGCTGTCCGCTGACTGCACTAGGTGTCGTTACTAAGTTCATTTTTAAATTATGGCAGTCATGCTTTTTAATATTTTAATAATTTATTAATATCGGATTTAAATGTAATTTTCAATGCAAGTAAAGGCCGACTTTTTATGCATCAAAACCGAACAGAAAGTCGATTATTTTGCCCTAGGGCTTTATTATTATTATTTTTTTTTATTTATTTACGAGAAGTTGGCTAACCTGCAACCTTTCCTGTGTACCATAAACGTTATACTTTTTTTCCTCTGTTTAACGGCTCTGGATACAGTCTTTTTGAGCCAATCATAATTTAAAGTTCACAATATTAAGTTTGTGTTATTTCCTTACACTATGCATTGAAAAACGTAGTATGATACACGGGCGTAAGAGCAATAAATTACTCGGTTACGTTTAAAACACTCGCTACGCTCTTGTTTTAAATCGTCCTCGTTATTTATTCCTTTTCGCCCTTGTAGCATAAACTACTATTATAGGTTTTTACAACGATATCAGAAGAACGTGTAGATAGGTTACCTTAACAAGAATCGAACTTCCAAACCAAACGACACACAACATAAATGACATCAGTAAATTACGTAGTATTGCAATGTTACATTACGTTACATTAATACGTGGAAGTCATAATTATCGCGAGCGAAAAAGAGTGCTGTTCGTCGTCTCGTGCAACGTCCGTCGTGTGCTGACGCTAACGCGATACTGAGTTTAGGTTGGCAAATTAGCCAAGTTTTAACGTGCCAATCGCGGATCATCTATAACCTATCAACACTTTCTTCTAATATCATTGGATTTTAGGTTAAATTTGTAGTTTGTAGGTTATCAAATGGTAACAAAGGGCAAAAAAAGATAAGGTTTTACTCTGAAGACTGTGGCTAGGGATGGAATTAGTAGGATACAAGGATACCGGCTCAAATTCAAACAGTATACGTATTCTCGTAGCCGTTGTAAAGTTTTTCTATACTCCGGTTTCCAGGCCTGCGAGGATCCTCTGCAGCCAGCGTGTTCAGCTTGACAATAATCGACTTCTCCTCGACGACGATTCTGCGGCGTCGAAATACTGAAAATTCCGAAAACTGCTGTCAGTTATTTTTATCATAGATCTCCGAATTAATATATTTTTTTATGTGTTATAAATTCTGTTAAAACTAGAGACCTCGCCTCGCTCCGCTCCGCTTCGCTCGGCTCCTTAGAAAACCTAACACGCTCCTCCTCGCTTCGCTCATCGTCGCACGTATTTTTGACTTTATGTTCATAGTTTTGTTTTTGATTATGTTTTGTCGGTAAGTTCTTTCGGAAGTTCAGTAATTTATTCGTAGGTTCATTATTTAAATCAGGTGGTCGTGAGAAATTATAATTTGCTATGTTTAACTTATTTCGTCGGTAGATGTTACACAGTTAAATTAGTATATTTTTCTATAGCAAATTTTGCCGTTGCTCAGATAGTATAACAGTGTGCAACAGTTCGCTGGGATTTAATTTGTTTTTTGGACGCTATATTATTATCCAATAAAAAAGTTGCTAGGGTAGGCTATCATCTTAAGACTAGTTAGTAGTAGGGTAGTTTGTGTTACAATGAATTCAACTAGTCTTCTATTATTGCTTTTATCTTTTAACCATACCTTTAACAGCAATTTTTAGTACCATGTGGCAATTATTTACATTTGACTAGTAATGTAAATGACAGTTTTTAATCCTCGCATTGACTTCCCATTCTTTCCATGCAAACTAAGCAATCTAAGCATAATATCCCTTCGGATCTTAATTATTGATACATGTCGTAAGGATACGTTTATTTTTATGCCATGGAATGGCAGAAAAGACCGACCAGCCTCGCTTTATGGGTTTCCGGTTCCAAAGGCGCTTAGGACACCATACGTATGAGAAACTCTAGTAATATATCTTCATTCACGACTTCTTACTCGTATCTTTAGAAGCCAGCCCAAAAAAAATCACGTCCAAATTGGTACCCTTGTCAAACATAGCCGAGAGGAAACGCTCGGTATAGAAGTTGCGGCCGCAGCCGCCGCAGAACATTAGTCATTTAGTCAGCTCGGCCGCCGCGTTTGGGCAGGTGTTTCGGTTAATAAAAACGCGTAACAATTATTGCAATTTTTATATGACAAAACGAAAGGAAAGACGTTAATTTTGATGATACAACAGTTCCAGATGCAGCTGACAAAAAGGCTCGGGAAAAATGACACAGCAGAACTGTGGTACAAATTTACCGTCAGAGGATGCGAGTTTCGACAAATACGGTGCAACCTATCCGGAACATTATTAAATAATTATTCAAGAGATTGTCTCCGTGTGTTGAATGTTATTTAATATTTAACAATAAAAGATCATAAGGATAATAGATATATCCAATCTCTTGTTAAACATTACTGTACAACGCACAAGTGCACCAGGGCCTGTAGCATAGTGTTTAATCGCGTGCCATGCGACTTAATTGAATCACAAGTGCGAGGAGCATGACACGATGTGTTTGCGATTAAACAGTACTTCACGCTCCTTGCACTTGTGATTCAACTAGTGGTGTCACGCGCGATTAAATACTATGCTACAATCCCTAGAATCCCATGTTTTCATTGGTTATGGGCCCAGACACTCTCCAGATGCAGGATTAAAAATCAACGTTAAAACCGATTGACAAAAGTGCAGTCTTGCAGTCCTCTTGTTCACAGCGATAGCGTGTAAAATGGCGGCAAATATAATTAACAAGCTAAATAGTGATTATTGGGCAACTTAGAGGTTTAAAACCCGTATTATCCTTGTCGGCCGAGGTCTTTATGACATCGTGGCTGAGCAAACACTAAAATCAGAAGAGCAAGCTGCTAAGGAAACTTGGCTCAAGGACGACAGCAAAGCTAAAGAAATCATTGTCGCTAGAATGGAATCAGGCCCGGAAACCCACATATATAATTGAGGCATAAAATGTGCACAAATGTGGAAATGTGAACGAAGATCTGATATATTTTGAAGATTACAAGATGCTGAATCACATGAAAATGGTGAAAATGGATGATGGTGCCACGGTGAGAGTGATTGGAGAAGCAAACATCACTTAAAAAGCATACAGATATAGTTATTGCTGGTTGAATGCTATTTTGCAGAATCTTTTTTTGTGCACAATTTGAAGAAAAAGCCCCTGTCATCAGCAGATTTGAAAGTCGCGGTTCAAATCCACACAGTCGACACTCGGCTACACCATAGTAAATTTTACTATGGCTACACCTTTTGACTTCCCTTCGATTTGATGCATGTCGATTTCTTATTCCCGTGGGTGTTTGTGTTAGGATGGATAAATTGGAGAATGTGTTTACAAAATAATTGCAGCAACTCATTAAAGTGTACTTTTAAACTAATATTTAGATTAAACTTTTATAAAACATTTTCTTATTTCTTTGAAAATGGGTTTTGCGGCCGGGCCCCACGTCCCTTTAGTTATCTATTCCAAAAGGCGCAAATATATATTATAATCCGATTTGTATATTTGCGTCTCTTTGAGCCCTCCGCCTTTTAAACTCGTTTTAAGGATAAATAATTACGAATTTTGAAATATTTACTCACCTTACTGAAACGAAATAACTATTTACTCGTACACAGTTGTGAAAGTTCCGGCAGGAACTGAAAAAGTGATGATTTAGTAATGTTTGCTGAAAAAATGCCTCAGAATTCACGAGACTGGATAAACAGCCGGTTCATGTTTACGCTACGATGGCAGTAGATTATATAGGTATGTATGTATAAATATATCATCACGACATGAATCTCCGATGGGGTGTCAGAGGTATTCCAGGTGTGAACTGTGAAATGCAAGTCACAGTCCACACTCGGTACACTCACGTTTCATTGACGATTATTACGTTCCAACGTGATGGGTGGTGAGCCCTATCGCCGTACTTTGGGCACAAATACACGCTTTTTAGGACATGCAGGTTCACGATGTTTTCTTTCACCGTTCAGCACATAGGTTCAGCAAAAGGTAAGTAAGGTGCGCAAAAATTCCGAAAAACTCATTGGTGCGTGTCCGACTGGGTATCGAACCTGGATTTCAAGATTGAGATGCTTAAAGTATTCACGTCAAATTCACCATTTTTATTACTGACTGACTCACTCATATAAAACCTAAACCACTCAGTTTTAACTGTTTTTAAACAGACCCCAAAAAGTCCGGATTTTAATTGTTTTTTCATCTAAAACGAGTTTCTGAATAAACTCTAAAATTATTGGGGTTAGATTGAGTCACCCTGTGTTATTAACATAGGTAAACCTAGACATTAACTTTTCAAATATTTTCCAATAGACATATTTCTCAGAGGGATCCATTTACCTCCACCCAAAAAGGTGTTCGATTTAGTCAAATTGATGGCCTCATATTTCAAGTGCGAGTAAGTATATTCTCAAGAGGTATTTTAAGTAGTAATATATTTTTTTTTCAATATCTTTGTGTAAAGCTTGCTTTTTTCTTGTATAAATATTAAAGCCTTTCTGCACGCGTGCCTTTGTAGCTTTCTTGTACTTTCTGTCAGGTTGACTGAAAGATAATGCTTTTAACACTTCCACCTGTTGATTATTTTTTTATCAAAAATATTGCACAGCATTACAGACTTATCCAATTCACTGTACAATTAAAAAGGCAATAATAATTAATAATAATAATATGGATAGGATATTTACAGAAACAGTTGTACAATGTACATTTAACTGTTATTTTATGCAATAATAATTAATAATAATAATATGGATAGGATATTTACAGAAACAGTTGTACAATGTACATTTAACTGTTATTTTATGCAATAATAATTAATAATAATAATATGGATAGGATATTTACAGAAACAGTTGTACAATGTACATTTAACTGTTATTTTATGCAATAATAATTAATAATAATAATATGGATAGGATATTTACAGAAACAGTTGTACAATGTACATTTAACTGTTATTTTATGCAATAATAATTAATAATAATAATATGGATAGGATATTTACAGAAACAGTTGTACAATGTACATTTAACTGTTATTTTATGCAATAATAATTAATAATAATAATATGGATAGGATATTTACAGAAACAGTTGTACAATGTACATTTAACTGTTATTTTATGCAATAATAATTAATAATAATAATATGGATAGGATATTTACAGAAACAGTTGTACAATGTACATTTAACTGTTATTTTATGCAATAATAATTAATAATAATAATATGGATAGGATATTTACAGAAACAGTTGTACAATGTACATTTAACTGTTATTTTATGCAATAAAGAATTTAGAAAGAGAATAGTTTAAGTTATCTCTCGGGGCGCCCTCTAGTTTTATATAAATTTAAAACCAACAGTGTGCTTTTTCGGAATCCGTCCTCTAGCACTGCGGATCTTTTCCCACAGAGTAACTGTTGCAAGCGCGACAGGTTTCTCCCAACGCCAACGACCTTGAACTAAGTAACTTTGTAACCATTTTATACGGTAACTATAGCATTTTCCAACAGAGGAAAAATATATAGTAATCTGCATGATACAAATAGTGATGTGGTTTTTCCTGAATTTCATTATAACATACAGAAGTGAAGCAAGAAAATTCTAAGTTTACCCTTATTTCTCGATTTTTTGTTCACTTGTAACAACATAACTGCTGCAGTTTTTATCGAAACAGTATGAAAATTTATAAACTTCTAGACAAAATGATATATAATGATTTGGTTTTCTCAGTTTTTGGAAATTAATTTTATTTTGGATAAAATAAATTAAAAACACACTATTTTCGCACTTATCAGCCGCAGCGACTGACGTAACAGCCATGTTGCAGTGCGAGCTGATAAGGACTTTATTTTAATATGGTTTTGTTTGAAATTTCAACCACCACGAATCGAGTTGCTAATTATTCCGATAGAGCCACCTTAAAGGTATGGACAACTGTTGCGTTAATGTGCAAGAGATCACCCTTTGAGTGCCTAACCTGCACTTTCATGTCCCTATGGTGGTGGTGGAAAATAGTCAAAACTACGCCTTCGGACTTCAAGTTGATGTATCAGCCTTAAGAGCTTTCAAAGGACGAAAAACGTATATAGGTTTTTTTCTCACTGCTGGGCAAAGACCTTTCTTTGTGACCTTACATGGTCTTGTTCTAGTTCCAAATATCCTCATCAGGAATTAGGATCAGGAGCCACCATCGTCCGTTTCATTATTGAAGACAAAAAAACATTCCATCAAATGAAAAAAAAAAGCAAATATTGTGATTACTTGGGGCTCTCCCAAGGGAAATGGAAGAAAACAACCAGGTAATAGTAATGAAGGCTTTGTTTTCCTTCAATGTTTACACAACTTGATGATATAAAAAGAAATGGTCAAGAGAGAGTTGTTATTGTAATAACTGTTTTATTTTAAAAATGTTGTTCCAAGCTTTGAGCTTAAGGTCAGTAGCTGTTTTTATTGACTTGGTCTGTGGCAATTGACGCCAATAGTTCAGTATTAGTGAGGTTTATAAAGCAAGAGTTTGAAATAGTATACACGATTAGTAATAATCTTTTCAAAACCAACTTAAAATGCTGTTTTAACTTTGTTTGGACAAGACCATGACTAATTGTGGATTAAATTTTAAACTCTTGCTTTATAAACCTCACTTATACTGAACTATTGGTGTCAATCGCCACATACCAAAAGGTTTTAAATTTTTAACTTCTAAACAAGAAAAACAAAGTTAAGTTATGCAATTTGCATTAAGCGACTGACGTTTTATCTTAAACCATGCACGGTTTTTAAAAATAAGAATTTATATCTTAGTCTTATGTAATATTCTTACTTAATAAACGAGAAATATATATATTTTGCTGGCTAAGCCAAACAAATCAGTTTCGGGGGTTTTCGGAAATTTCCGAACTCCTTTGGCGCAGAGACAAGCCGGTAGGTTATTGGGTCGTTTAGGAATGGCAAGTCGTAGAACTTAGTGGAGCCTTCGAGGTTATTTTTTATGACAACCCAGAATTAGTTTGGCCTAGGCAAAACATTATTGTCCAAAATCGGATTTGGCCGGTTACATCAGTCTTCATATGCTTGACCAAATCTTTCTGATACAAATTTTTATTCGGACCACAAAATAGTAGTTTATGCTACAAAGGCGAAAAGGAATAAATTACGATGTTTTAAACGTAACCGAGTAATTTATTGCCATACTACGTTTTTCAATGCATAATGTGAGGAAATAAAACAAATATAATCTGGTGAACTTTAAATTATAATTAGCTCAAAAGAACTGTATCCAGAGCCGTTAAACAGTGGAAAAAAAGTATTACATTTATGGTACACAAGAAAGGTTGCAGGTTAGCCAACCATTGTAAATAAATAAAAAATAATAATTATAAAGCCCTAGGGCAAAATAATCGACTTTCTGTTCGGTTTTGATGCATAAAAAGTGGGCCTTTACGAGCACTTGCATTGAAAAGTAAATTATTATAACCTTTTCTAAAATAAGTCATTAGCCTTTAAACACATTTTTGGGACTTTTATGTACCAAAAGTAATTCATAAAATAAGAAAAGCAAAACTCGTAATGTTGGCGATAAAAACATAAATAAAGCTCCTAAAAATAAGACCTGACGTGCTCCCAACTAGATTTCGCGCAATCTCCTACCTCTTATAGCCTATAAAGTCTTTATTTTGTACTAACAAAACCTTAAAATCCAAGTGTAATAATAAAATACCTTCAAGAGAAAATTCCCGAAAAGCCAGTGACAACGTAAAGCAGGTAATTATAATAAATCGAAAAAATATTTGGCCATTTACGGCGAAAGAGGAAAATTTGGCATCGGGCCGCTGCTTATATTAGTATAAAATTTTTATTATCGTCGCTTGAATCGGTATCAAAAGCCATTTTATGAGGTGTTAATATTGAGTTTAGGAGTACTGTCAGGTACAGAAAGCTATTGATTTCTGAGCATATTGATACAGAGAATGTAATGAGACCTGACATGAATACGGCAGGCATTCATCGAGATGGTTCGCTACTTTGTCACGTAGTTATATTGGTTCAGACTAGGTGCTATTAATACTATCTTTAATAAAACTCACTTGTACACTATTTCACACATTTACTTAATATTTATACACCCAAGCGGTTTCGAATAATTAATTCATTTTCAAGGGTTTTATTTATTTATCTACAACTACAAAAATAATATTGGTTTTTAAAGCACGTAGTTGCAGTAGTTCGTAGATAAATAAATAAAACCCTTGAAAATTAATTAATTATTCGAAACCGGTTGGGTGTATAAATATTAAGTAAATGTGTGAAATAGTGTACAAGTGAGTTTTATTAAAGATGCTTTCCAAGTTTCACCAAGTGCCGACAATTGCAAGTATAAATTCTATTAATAGTAGTTTATGTTACAAGGGCGAAAAGGAATAAATTACGAGGACGATTTAAAACACGAGCGTAGCGTTTTAAACGTAACCGAGTAATTTATTGCTCTTGCGCCCGTGTATCATACTACGTTTTTCAATGCATAGCATAATAAAATAAATATAATCTTGTGAACTTTAAATTATGATTGGCTCAAAAGGACTGTATCCAGAGCCGTTAAATAGTGGAAAAAAAGTATAACATTTATGGTACACAGGAAAGGTTGCAGGTTAGCCAACCATTGTAAATAAATAAATGAAAAATAATAATAATAAAGCCCTTGGGCAAAATAATCGACTTTCTGTTCGGTTTTGATGCATAAAAAGTGGGCCTTTACGAGCACTTGCATTGAAAAAGTTATTTACGTTCAAAGTCAACTGAAAATTCAATGTCAAAATTTTTTATTTATTTAATCGTATGGCTTATAACAGTTTATAAGCCTACTAATATACCTAATTTTATAAAGCTTTTTCCTAGGCATGGTAGGGTATACATAACTTGAAGTGAGGAGAGAGTTATCCCTCGCCTCATACTTGTTTAAAATACTGCGAGGTAAACAGCTATCCTCGAGCAGCTCCAGCTTACGTAGTAACTACTATATAATCTGTGTCTGCACGCCCGACGAGTACGTGTCAAGGCGCCGCACATAGGAGTATTTGATGCAAAAACTTGGCCAAAATTCTAAAATCGGTGTTTTCGGTTTTACTTACTTTGTGATATTATTTTCATACATAATACATTTTTTTTTAATGTTTTATTTTTATTGTTATATTATTATTCTGATGAGCAGCTCCATTCTTCTTCGAAATTATCTGGTTGATGTTCTATGGCGTCATCACTCCATTAAAGTCATGTCTAAAACACGGGGTTTCAAGATTTTCTTTTTTTCTTGAATCTTACTGTGTTCAAATGTCTTGAGAATGTCCCACAAGGTTTGCCTCGTCATATTTTTGCAATTATCGTTGGAATCTGTGGACGAAACAGATGAATTTAATTTTGCAAATAATGTGACCGATAAAATCATCAAAGTATTTATTACTTAGCCTTTCGCCCCCGGCTCCGTTCGCGTTTATTCCTATATATTCTATTTATTCCCGTTTTCGGCTTGACGGTTATATTATCAATATCCCTTATCTTGTAGCATATATTCGACCAGGGCCACTACGATGATAATAAAACAAAACGCATTCAAATCCGTTGACTGGTTCTCGAGGAACATACATACAGACAGACAAAAATTCTGAAAACTTATGTTTTCGCCTCTCATGTGGATTCAAAAACTACAGTAAATACTTTGTTTAGTAGATTCGACTTCTGGCCAGCTGTGCGCCGGCGCGGCGCGTCCGCAGCTACCAGCAGCGATACCGCGCGCCCTTGGTAACCTCCTCCGCGACGCGCCATTCATCCGCGCACTGCGCATCCTCAATGTGGTAGCTGTTGTCACAGACATGTTCTCATGTTCATTGGACGAGTTCACAAAGGCCAGTCTGTGTATATTGTGTGCTGCTTATTTTGCGGAATGACTATCAGATCAGTTTGAAATATCGTATTGAAATTTCATTTATTGCAAAATTAGGTTCTTTTTTGCGTTTGTCTTCATTTCATGCTAAATTAGGTTCTTTTTGACGTCCTTAGTTTGTCTTTACAATCGAAATTCCCTGCGTTCCGATTCACGACATAATAAATTATAATTATCGCATCTGACACTCTTTTTTCGCAAAATGATACTGGCCACAAATAAAAGGTGCCGGCCAAAGCCTGAAAAAAAAAAAGGTAAAAACCGCGCCGCGATTTGCAAAGTCATAAAAAAAATTAAATTTGAAAGGAAATATTAAATATTTAAATACATAAATCAGGTACCTAGTAGAAAAAGTATCGTTCGCAACGAGGAAAAATGCGTTTTCTTTCCCTCGGAATGTAAGCTTTCGACGTTCGCCTTCGGCTCACGTCGAATCTAGCTTCATTCCTCGGGTAATAAAATCCGCCATTTTATACTCGCCACGAAATATACTATTCTTTTGTTTTTATATTTTAATTGATGCTCTTTTGCATTAGGTTTAAGTTCCTTTAATGATAGTGATAGTTTTTTATAAGAAATAAATATTTGACCACGACATACATACATTATACCCACGCCTGTTTCCCAGAGAGGTAGGCAGAGACTACAGATTTTATTCTACTACGATCCTAACACACCTCTTTTGGCTATTACACATCCATCAATCTACTCCTATAAGCTCTTTTATTCCGGGTACTTTTGACATGGCCCTTCTACAGTATGTCGCCAATTTGGTCAGCATACGTCCTTCTAGGGCGGTCTGTTCCAGCTTTATATTTCACTTGCGTAGCCATAATGTTAACTAAAAGTTTGTCATAAAAAGTTATTAGTTGACCTCATAGTGCAATAATACGTATTTTTTATTAATTATTTATCGATAGTTCTTTTGTTTTCTTAGGTTTAATTGTTTGTTTTTTTTTTGGTTAATTATACAAGGTGACTTTTTGATCATCGTCCAAATTCATACAGGAGGCTTGGTAAGTGATCAGCATCATGAATCGATAACAATTTTCGTGAAATACGTATAATGACATTTCGACTTTCCATATAAATTCACTTCCTGTCCCGAGTGAATCACTATGGGGAGTCGAAATTTCATTTTATGAATTTCACCAAATTTGTTATTGATCCATGATACTGATCACTTACCAAGCCACCAGTATGAATTTGGACGATGATCAAAAAGTCACCTTGTATACGAGGTGACTTTTCAAACATCGTCCAAATTCATACTGGAGGCTAGGTAAGTGATCAGCATGATTAATGGATATCAATTTTTGGGAAATTCCCATATTAATTCACTCCCAGTCCTGAGTGAATTACTATGGGGATTCAAAATTTAATTTTATGAATTTTACAAAAATCGTTATTGGTTCATGATGCTGATCACTTACCAAGGCTCAAGTATAAATTTGGACGATTTTCACAAATTCACCTTGTATATACAGGACATGAATCCCCGAGGGGCCGTCAGAGGTGTTCCGAGTGTGAACTGTGAAATGCAAGTCACAGTCCATACTCGGTTCAACCGCGTTTCACCGACGATTATTATTGGGTTAGTTATATTTTAAATTTTAACATTGAATTGTAAAACTAATACATTTCAGAATACAAGAGTACTTGTGTATCTTTTGAAACAGTTTTGTTGGTAGAATATTTAAAACGATTTATTCAGAATCCAATTATGTTAATTCTATTATTTTCCAAGAGTATTCAGAAAGTCTAACTAGTTACTAAATATTCAATGATAATGAATAATGATAAACCAACGCTTTTGTGAACTTCAGGTAATGATAACATTTGCATTTTTAGTAGAAAATCTTTGACGATATTTACTTATAACGCGAATAGATAAACGTTCCGTAAAGACAATACAAGAGAAATACTCTTATATATAACATAATGTTTCACGAAATACATGAAAAAGAAAACAAATCATAAAAGATGTATGACTAGATTGATGAATTTGGAAGAAGCGAAAGAGGTGTGTCAGGAGCGTAGTATGTATGTATATCGGGATCAAATCTTGCAATTAAATTGTTGTTTATAAAAGTAGATTATTATAGGGCGGTATGTAGAGCACGCGTCTGTGTGTGTGAGTTGGAATCTGAGCGTTTGTACTAAAATTCACTACTCTAAATTCAAAATTCGTAGCTAGGGCGATGAGTCCTGTACTGATTCTCGGCAATCGTGAATATTGTGCACTTCCGGTCAGTCAGCCCAGCCAGTACAGACAGCTTCCCGAACAGCTTCAGCCACGGGGTTTTTTTTTTTTTTTGAAGTGACTTACTATGCTATTGGCCGTCTGGCCTTATCAATGAGGGCCCCCAGCTGGGGGACTTCGGCTCAGGACGTTGATGGTGTGAGCCACGGGGATGGCGTGACTCAAATTATATACCAGCACCTCTGTCGCCGGTTATTGGGATAACGTTAGTAGTATTAGTTAGTAAACATACGCGGCGCACTCATAGATTCACCCGTCTTCATACAGCCAAAATAACACCGTATTTATATGAAGCTTAGATATAAAATACCAAACACGTCATGGCACTGTGCCAAGCTATTATACATATGTGTAAAAAGCTATGACCAGCGGCCGTACTATGACACAGTTAGGTCTGTGTTGATAAAGTTTGAAAAAATATACATTGCGGCGTTAATATTCTAACTCAATGTGTGACACTCTTTATAACCTGCAATGGACAAAATATTGTCTAATTTCAACGCTACTCATTTAAAATTTCATTCAAAACTTTCATTCATTTAAAACTACCTGTCCATTTTTACCTGGTATAATTACAAGATAATATAATAATGTAATTTAATTAATTTAAATAGTTTAATTTTATAACTGTATATTTTTTTATTTTGTCAACGGAACTCCAAAAGAAAAGTAAACTAAATAAAAATGCATTGCATTGAAGAGAAGTTGAGTTACCAACATTCAGATTAATTTTACAAATGGAAACCACCAAAAGTTGGAACATTGCCTAAACATGGAGGCGCATTATATTTCTTCCTAAAATGAGGTGCTTTTAAAATCCATATTTCAAAATCTATTGAAAAATTGTAACCAATATGTTAGTTCTTAGTTTCTTTGGAAACTGATTTTAGCTTAGCGTCCCTTTTTTACTTTAAAAAGAACAATTTGAACTCGAGACATCTTTAATTACCTTCAGCATTTTTTTGACATCAGATTTTTCCGTTTTTTTTTTTAAGTTTAACAGTTGTAGCGTGAAAATAAATAGTCTTAAAAAACTAATAAAGTTTGTCTTAGTACTCAAAGAAATCGTATATCTATAGTTATCTATATATAAACGAATTCTCTGACTGACTGACTGTCTGATCTATCAACGCCCAGACCAAACGGCTGGACCTAGGAACATGAAATTTGGACTGTAGGTTCCTTGTATGACGTAGAGATCTAAGAAGGGGTTTTAGGAAATTCTCACGGGATCGGGAGAAACTCGATCAACGCTAGCAACGCTGCAGGGCGTCCGCTATTAACTGTACAATACTAACGTTGTTATACCATAGACTAAGTATTACTGCGTATAGACCGACAACTCCTATAAATCAAGGCGAAGCAAATTTTTTACGCTCCCTTACGACACTAGGTGTCGCCAAGTGTTGCAAATAAGCATAATTTGTTTAATTGGCTGCAAGTAAACTCTCATAGTTACCAAGAAAACATGTGGCTGTAATAGCTTTGCTTAGAAAAACTAGATGGCGCTAAGTTGGCAGCTGTCAGTGAATATTTCAGCGCCATCTATTATCGAAGTGGGAATTAATTTATGTTATCACTGTGCCACTAGCGTCACCAATCGGTCTTTTTTAGCATCGTGTTCATTAGAGGATTTATCAACGCCATCTAGATTTCGTTAAAATTTTACACCTTTTTTGTGGCTACAAACTGATGTATAAGAACTGTTAGTATATACGTAGTAGTACTTAGTCTATAGTTTTACTTGTCCTAGGGTATGAATGAGTTCTTTCCATAATTAATACAACAAAAGGGTTCGCTAAGTAGCTTAGTACAAGAGTTCTACAATTGGGACAGAGAAGACGGAGCAGCGCGGGGAGGGAAGGCGATTCAACCAACCAACTTATGAGATTGTAAAGATATGTTAATACATGTTATGTAACTTTAAACAGTAATAATCTTCATATTTCGTAAAACATTAGGTTTTCCTTAAATTGTATTTAATAAGTTAGCCAAAGATTTCAAAAGGAAAGATAGGTCCATACCGTAGTTTGACAGCATCAAAATGTTTTCACCTTTAAATGAGTGACGCTCACACGTTTGGAATCAGTTCTCATCTGAACAGTGATAGTTGGACGCCTTAATGAGTTTTGACGATTTTTATGCCGTCGTGTGCATTTTTAGAGTGCAATAACATGTTTCAACAAATACGAATAAAGCCAAAAGTGTGACATTTCACATTCAAAACACATTCAAAAACAATACAATAGATTTTAGGTGCCAGGGCTCATCTAAACTTTTGAAATCTTTGGCGTTAGCAATCTTTTCGAAGAAAACACCGGTACACTTTAACGGTGTAAAGTGTTGATAACGTTAAATATATTGTGGAATAGTGCACAAGAATGTTTTCATCAAGATGCTTTCCAAGTTTCACCAACTGAAAATAATTTTAAGCGTAAATTAACTAACATTCCCATGAAACGATCAAAGCAAAGGACATTTCAAGAGATTGCGGTGGCTTTTACTTTTTAACGATTCCTTTGAAATTTCATATTTATACCACAAAGTCTCACTTCAATAACTTTCTTGAAGTAAAACATAGTACCGTACCACAGCGCCGACCATTCCTTAAATTCTAATCGGCACAATGAAAACGTAATTTCCACAATTTTCTCGCACCACCAACTTCTAAATTACTTTGCGCGTTCATTTCTAATGGCTTTAAAATTAAATGTCAAGTAAACAATAACAGTACTCGGTTTGAGCGACTACGTAAATACGATTATAAATGGGAAAGTACTATCGCTTATGAAAATGTTGCCCTTTTTAGAGCGAAGATTGTGAGACAAGCGTCGACGACATTTGCTCTTCATATGTGCCAACCGACTGTAAGAACGGAAGGTACAAGGATGTTCGAGCCGCACCTGAGTAAAGTCAAGGGGCTTGTATCCCCTAACGACCTTGACTCGACTTGTGTCAGTACAAATATCGACAGAAACTATATTAAAATAACGTTCATATCAGCGCGCATTGCAGAGGGGCCGTTACGACGACGTCGCTGCAAAATAGAAGAAAATAATACTTTTCACAAGGACGCGATGGATGGAAATAAAAATACATTAGTAACTTTACTAAGCTATATTTTCCTTGTATTTTCTTGCAAGAATCATACAACTAACAAGTTATTAAAAAAAAATATATCTTAAAACAGACTGAACAATATTTTCATGCTGTTTCTTAAATGCGATAATAATTCATACAATAAAGTTGTTCTTTATAGTTTCATTAACACTATATAAATGAAATATACAAGGTGAAGTTTTGAACATCGTCCAAATTCGTACTTGAGCCTTGGTAAGTGATCAGCATCATGAACCAATAACGATTTTCGTAAAATTTATAAAACGAAATTTTGACTTCCCATGGGAGTGAATTACTATGGGAAGTCGAAATTTCATTATACGAATTTCACAAAAATTCTTATCGATTCATGATGCTAATCACTTACCAAGCCTCCAGTATAAATTTGGATGATGATGAAAAAGTCACCTTGTATATATATTTTTATATTTTTTAAACATACCGTTGAAGAGAAATTACTTTATCAATAGAAAACATTTTCGGATCACGCGGCCCAAATGCTAGTACAAAAATAAAAGTCCCGTATATTGATGAAGCCTCAAAGCTGCGAGAATCCAAGGTTCAATTATATAGTTACCGCTGAATAGTGGTGATAATGAACACGGATTGTGCCAAAATCCACGAGGATCAACCAAGCGCAACAGGGATTGCACTGGATTGTCATTTATTGTGCCTTGCACTGTACTGCAGATATACTTCTATTGTTAGCGAGCAGACGCGACCGCCTCCGCACAATAGAAACGTGCTTTGTGTTTTTAGGGTACTCTTTAGAAAAATTTCGTCTTTTACTCTCCGTTGGTCAGTTAGATTGTTAAAATACTGTAAAGCGACGCCATACACTACAAGAATTAGTTTAGCCATTCAACGTGGCAACGCCGCCAGCCTTTTGGGCACCCTTCCTGACGACGGCAGCGATCTGGCCAGTATTTTCTATTTATTGTAATTATTTGAGGTTTACTTTGTTAGATTTTTTATTTTTAGGTCATCTTTAGTTAAGTTTGTAATGTTATTTAAGTTTTTAGGTAAGTTTTTCTGTAAATTAATTAAAAGATTTACTAATATAGATGCGATTGCCTTGAAAATTCGAAAACCCACATGAATTATCAAAATATTGTTATACTATGACGTCATCACAGATTTTTGTAATTTCCTCGGAATCCTAGCATATTTATTATCTAATCCTACTAAAAAATATATCTGTATCCTAGCAAAATTTATCCTATCAAATGACATTAAAATATAACGATGTTTTTTTTTGCCTTTTGTACCGTATTGTACCGTGCGTGATGAACAAACGGCGCGGGCGTCTGAAAGTCTGAATAACACCGGTACACTTTACCGGCAAAAAGTGGCACTTAGGGCGGCTTGCACCAAAGTTCCACTTAAGTCAGTTTAACTAAATCGAATTTAACACTAAACTGATTTAAATTTAAATCTGTCTTGCACCATGTTTTTTACTCAACGATTTAACTAAACCGAGCTTAGGCAATCATTCAATATTTCGTTCGGTCTATACGATTCGTTACACACAATTTGACTTTCAACTTGTCAGTTTGACAATTATGTCAAAATGTTTTGAGTGAAATGAAATGGCATTTTCTTTTGCCTGCCTGTCAGAGCTGCATTCCTAAACCGATGTTGCACTCAGATTCTAATGCTATCTCTATTCCACGCGTTATATAAATATATATGCCATCTTGCTATCAGTGTTGAAACCTGACAATAGTATAAATTATTGAACGCGACTCTCATCTGTCTGAGTCATGGTATTTCGGTTATGATTTGACTGATGTTTTGCTGTGCTTTGCTTCCCTACAGCGAAAAAACTCGAGAAAGTGTGTATTTTGTGATTAATTTTAAACGAATTATTGGACAACATGGAGGGTAAAAAACGCCAGCGAGCACCGAATTTCACTTCTGACGAAAGTTTGCTTCTGTTAAACCTTGTTGAGAATTATAAATACATAATTGAAAACAAAAAGACTGATGGAGTAACAGTAGCAGAAAAACAGAAGGTCTGGAAAATTTTGGCTGACGAGTACAATGCCAATACCACATATGTGGCAAGAACGCCAGAAAATTTATTAGCTGGCTATAAAAACTTGAAGTCCAAGACAAAGAAACTGCACTCAAGCGAAAAAATGCTGATCTCAAGTAAGTTCTTTAATTTGGTCACACTATGGCGCTGTAAACGTAGCCTCCCAAAATAGTAACCTGACTCTGGTGTTTTATGTTTCTAGATAATGACACCAAAGTGCTGAGAGAGACTGTTGTTCAGTCGGTAGCGGAGAATGGAGAGGACTGGGAAATGGTCTCAGCCGACTTGAACATGCCCGCTGTGGAGTGCCAGTCTATGTTTTCCGGCATAGCAAAAGAGGCAAAAAAATCAGAGGCACAATATAAAAAGAAAATCAGTGGCACTGGTATGTAGCAATATCTGGTTGGTGTGTCGATAAGGGGCGTTTGGCCTGTACCTATTATGTCATTGTTTAACACAATGAGTATTATACAATATTAATGAATGACTATGTTTTTTTTGTTTGCAGGTGGAGGGCCACCTCCATCTCCTGATTATGACCCACTTCTGGATAAAGTGAAGAGCTTGATTGGGCCTTCCTTAGAGGGTATGTTCACTGTTTATGACAGTGATGCTGAATTCATGAAGCAACAGCAAGAAATGTTACCTTGCACCAAGCGGATAGATCCAATTGATGCGTGGTGTAATAAAGATGTCCCAATTACTCCCAGTCCAAAACCGCGCAAAAGGCTAAGCATTATTAAAAAAAGACTTGATTCTGCATTGGAACCCTCGGATACAGGTTGGTTTTATTAAGAATTTTAGTTCCTTTGATCTTAGTTATGTTTTAAAATACCTTCAAAATATTGCACACCTTATTTACTTTACATTAACTTGCCCAATTTTTTCATTTTTTAGCTACTTTTCCTGATGATGCAGGAACAAATAACATGAAAACTGCAAATAGGCCAAAGAAAAAAAATGTGACCGATTCATTTTTAAAGTTGTCTGAGGCAAAAATGGAATTGGTGGAACTACAATTGCAATGCACAAGAGAACAACTCTCTCACCAAAGACAAATTCATGAAATGGAAGTGAAATTTTTAAAAGAAAAGTGGGAGTTAGAATTAAGTTTATTAAGAAACAAACAAACTAATTAAGTAGTGGGTGAACATTTCTGTTTTGAATGCGAAACAGTTAGGAACTAAAAGTATAGTGAACTAGTGAAGCGATACTGTTCAGTGTTTTGATTAGTGTATTTGTGTGACTGTTTAAATAAAGTGTCAGTGTTTTTGGTGTGAATTGGTGATTAAGTGATAAGAAAGCACGGGTCTCTCAAGATATGACACAATGTAAAATAGTATAGTGTCTCCACTGAGTTTCTTACCGTTCTTCTCAGTGTGGTAGCTGAACTAAGCTCTATTTAACCTAGTAATTTAATCAGGGAGATTGCTTTATCAAGGTGTGGGACTATGTCATGGCTATAGATGTTAAGCCGGTTGAAATTGATTTCAAGTATGTGGATTTTAGCAGATATTTTGGATAACAGTTACTTTTATCCATTTCTAGCCAACTAGATAGAGAAGTTTCATATTTGACTCCGCAACGCTAGGTTGACAGAACGGTGGGTTGACAGAACTGTGGATAATTCGTTTTTTACACTATTTGTGCCAGATGACTTATTTTATTTTTTACACAGATGTAAAAAGTGACACAATCATTTTTTATATATTTAGTGACAAATGCCTTGTTTTTAATGCAGATACCTATGAAAAGTGACAGATAATATTAATTAAGTAATCAATGACCATTGACATAAATCGTGTCTATGAATCCATAGATACCTACCTGTTTTGTAGTGGATATTTATGCGTAATTAACAGTTACTTTGGATATCTGTCCCCTAACAACCGCTGTTTTGCAACTATAGTCATGACTGCCTTAATTTACTATAAATAAGGTGTTAGCTTTAATTGGGCAGGGAGGTTTTCTTCTTTTCCTCATTAAGTGATTTTTCCTCCCCTTGTAGGCTAGCTTTTGCCCTCTGTAATTAATGAGGTTCCAAGTCTGGTTCCATAGAGCCAGTTTGGTGCAAATAATCAAAGAGTTTCTAGTAAATATTGACAATAAATAATCAACAGATTAACTAGGTATTTTTCACAGTAAATTTTGACATAGATAAACAACTCACGAGATCTAAAGCATTTTACTATGCAAACTTTCGCGTTATAACTATCAAATAGTATAACCTTTCACAGTAAATAAAAATATTTAAATAACTGACAAACTAAAAGTATTTTAATAAACAAACTTATCGCATTATAAACTATAAAATAACATAAAAAAATTTCATACAAAAATAATAACAATTAGGTAACCAACAAGTTGAAGTATTTTCATAAGCAGACTTACTGCACTTTATACTATGTTTTCACAGTAAAACAAAATAATAAGAAATAACCAACGAGTTGAAGTATTTTCATAAGCAGACTTACTGCACTTTATACTATGTTTTCACAGTAAAACAAAATAATAAGAAACAATTCACGAGATTCAAAGCATTTCAATAAATTTTTTGCTTTAAACTCTATATTTATGTTTTTTTTCACTACCTTTTCCCTTTCAATTATGTACCTACTTAGTAACAACATTATGACTTTTAATTCACAACAACCTATATATATGGCATAGGGCCCCTGCTGGGGGCATATGTTATTGGGTTTAGGAGGTCAGTAAAATGCAGAGTTAACGATTCAAATAATATTAAATTTATTAATCGTTTTCTAACAGGACAGGTGTGTGTTCTATACAAGAACATTCCAGGATTGATACGACGATAATCAACTGAAATGCTGAAGCAAACTTTGTACCCTTCTAACTTTCATTAGGTACTTAACTGGCGTGATTTAATAAATCGAATTTTCTTTAAAATCAAAAATAATTATTTACAATAAAAATATCACACACCTTCCTTTGTCTGGGGTACATTTATTATGGTCCAACATTTGTTGCACAAGGATTAGGGAAACCCAGAAAAACCTAATCAGACCAAATCATCTAAGGTAATAAATTTATCTTATATCAAATTTATATTTTCATTCTTATTTACAAACAAAACTACATTAATCCTAGTTTTTCTCTCATCTCAGAAAAACATACGGTCAGTAATGATTTTGTAATAATATCAGCCAGCTGGTTACCTGTGGAAACATAAATAATTTTAATCACATCTTTCTCAACCTGTTCTCTAGAAAAATAGTAGTACTTTTAATAGCCACTTCATCACTCTACCCCAGTCAGAATCCACAAAACCAGTCTGGGTATAAGTCAATTGAATTCCAACATATGTAGTCTGAAAACTGCCCCAACCCAGAATTTCTGATGCCAACGCTGCTGACAAAATTACAACCTTGCAAAGTAGTTATTTATTAGCAAAGTTCTTGCATTGTTTCCAGATTGTGAGCCACGAGGAGATTGGTCTAGGGGGTCAATGTCTTGTTGAGAGAGGGGTGTATCACCGTCCTCTGGAGGCATGCAATCATTCTGCATAATAGCAATGTTGTGTAATACTGCTGTCGCCACAATAATTCCGGGCACCCTTTGTAATTTTACATTTATCCCTTTGGATAAAATAGGGAACCGTCTTTTCCACACCCCAAAAGCTCTTTCTATAACATTTCTTGTCTTAATTTGAGCTTCTTGATATAATGTTTCCGCTCTTGTGTTAACATTGTTTTCAGAAAGTGGTGTCATCATATAGCTTGTTTGTGCATAGCCACTATCCCCTAAAAGCCATTTGTTACTGTAGATGCCCTGCAGGAAGTTCCTTTTTTGAGCACAGTTATCCCATATGTTTGCATCATGAGCACTCCCGTGCCATCGGGCAACTATATCCTGAAATAAAAGGTTGGCAGAGCAAATAGCTTGTGTATTAATAGAGAAGAATGTTTTTCTATTCCTATAAATCTCTGCATTGTCACCACCAGGTGATATAATTTTTATGTGAGTGCAATCTATTGCCCCTATTACTCGAGGAAACCTTGCTATATTATAAAATCCAGAAACAACTTTATTCTGGTCAATTGCTGTTGTTGGCATTTGTATATAGTCTGGACGTAGAGAAGCAATCGCATGAGTGATGCGGTGGATAATGCGACATGCACTCGATTCATGTACTCCTATCACATCACCGCAGGTCGTCAACTGGCTCCCAGTGGCATAGTACCTAAGGGCACATAATAATTGATTCATTGGAGTTACAGCACGATTCCTGAAATAAAATATCTTCATTTATTAGTGGTCCAACCCTTAAAATATCTACATAGGTACCTAGAAACAAAGTATTAGCTATGGTATTAAGTAGTGACTAACCTGTCTGTCTCAAATTTGAGCTGGTGTTCTATTTTGTACAACAACATCGTTGTGGTGTCCTTAGTAAGACGAAACCTTTTAATAAATTCGTCATCTCTATAAGTACTAAACAAATCTGTCCTTTCTGTAACTCTTCTTGAGAAATGCGGAGTATTCAAATATTCAACAATTTCTTCATCATCGTCGGAGAAATACATGTTTCAATTTGCAAACCAACCAAAGAAATAAAAACTAACCTAAAAGAGAGTTAAATCGAGATTTAAGTTCCTTAAATCGCCATTTTGCCGGTTTAGTTTTGACGTTTCACTAAATCGAGATTTAGCACTAAATCGATGTGGTGCAAGACGTTAAACTCGGTTTAAGCTTAAATCGGGTTTAAATCGTACTAAATCTAGTTTTAAGAGATTGGTGCAAGCCGCCCTTAAAGTAGCAGCCGTCGCAAAGAAACAAAAAAAACCGACGCTTTCACCCGCGTGGGTGTAATTAATGACTATGTCCCTAGGATACCGTCCATCCTCAAGGAAACTATCATGTCCAAGTGAAGAGTGTAACCATTACACAAATGAAAGAATGAGAGGTTTTTTTTTGAGTATTAAAAATAAAACACAGTTTCCAAGAACTCTGTAGATGGCGTTGAACTGACTACGTTACTAGATGCCAAATCCAAAACGCTTGGAAAAAAAAAACATTGCGTCACGCTCTTTGGTTAACTGACACTTTCGTTTGCTTAGGCTTCCGAATAAAACCTAATCTATAATATAACCTAATTACTTTTTGTGTACGTTTCGTTTTATGATCTCAAAATTACATCAAAGTGAATTAATCAAAAAATTATGTGACGTTCCGTTCCTTGCAGTAACTTACTAAGTTCAGCGCCATCTATCCAGCGACTAGGGAAGAGTAAAAAAAAAGAAAAGAAAATCCCTCATTTTCAAAATCAGTTCAGTAGTTCCAGAGATTTCTCGGTTGTTAATGAATATGTGCCTAGGAAACTGCCCGTCCCTATGGAACAAACTGTAGCCTGGGGTCTAACCATTACTACATAAGGTACAAACAAAATTTTCAATGCATGTGCTCGTAAAGGCTTACTTTTTATGCATCAAAACCGAACAGAAAGTCGATTATTTTGCCCTAGGGCTTTATTATTATTATTTTTTTTTTATTTGTTTGCAATGGTTGGCTAACCTGCAGCCTTTCCTGTGTACCATAGATGTTATACTTTTTTTTTCCACTGTTTAACAGCTCTGGATACAATCCTTTTGAGCCAATCATAATTTAAAGTTCACAAGATTATATTTGTTTTCATTTCCTCACACTATGCATTGAAAAACGTAGTATGATACACGGGCGTAAAAGCAATAAATTACTTGGTAACGTTTAAAACACTCGCTACGCTCGTGTTTTAAATCGTCCTCGTAATTTATTCCTTTGCGCCCTTGTAGCATAAACTACTATTACCTCTTTATAATAGTAGTGTAGATGTTGATTATTTTATATATTATCGAATATTAGGCGAAACCCCTGTGTTGTGGAAAGCGCCCACTTCACGGACTTTATATTTAGTTTTTTGTGTTTTATCTTTATAGCTTGAATGTTTGAAAATACGGGCATTCAGTGCTTTGTTGAATCGAATTTTTAAAAAAGACTGTTTTTTAAGAGAATGCAAATATTATATTAAAAGGGTATATAAAAGATATAAGACTACTGTTTGTAGACAAAAAGTACGTATATATGACATAACTGTATACAGTGTTTCCCTCGTACAAGTGCACATCCGAAAAGGGGTGAAACTAGACCTTATTTTATCGACAAAAAAATATTTTTTTTTTTTAGAAAATCTTTGTTTTATAAATTTATATTTTAAAATTTGTTTTGCCTACCATGGAGACTATGTATAAAATATGTCATAACTTTTGATCTATCGCGAGTAATGCAATGAAATAAAACTAATCGTTGCATACCAAATCAAAAACAAAACATTAATCTACTACCATTACCATAAAAATAATATCCTAAAAGATTATTTCTTTAATTTTTCCGTCTTTTTTTTCAGTAATAGTAAATTTTTTCAAAATAAGGTCCCAGTTTCAGTATACTTTTATTCCTATTTATCATTGCCTATTCTATTATCTTTCTAATAAAAAAAATACAACGTTCTATCATAAATACAATATTTTCTACGAGCGGTTAACCAAAGGCACTGCGCTCGGGTCCCATACAAAAATACCCAGGTGGAGTATTTTTTCAAGATTGAAAAAAATTCAAAAAAAAATTTTTTCTTTTTATTTTGGCCGATATATTTAGATCTAGTTTCACGGTTTGTTCCATAGTAAAAGTTGTTCTATATCATTGACGGAATAAGCTCTTCAAATATGGTTACACCTTTCTGTTACTCGTTGTATATTATACACAAAAGCGTTTTTGTTTTTGTTTTAAGCCAAATGCGCAGAAAATAACCCTATATGCATTTTATTTCGTTTTGATACTTTATAACCACAACGTTATTATTTACGAAACAAATCAATAAACGCTATAAATCATTTAAAACGGGTACCTATTTATTTAATGTCCTTATAAAGTACTGAGAGAGGCCTCACTTGATTTCGTTTCACGCCCATAATACCAATGCTTGCCGAACCGAGCTCAGGCTTGCGCGTTTTTAAGTGTTTATATTTGATGTATCTGAATGTTTGACTTTATTTTTAGGGTTCTGTACCCAAAGGGTAACCAACGGGACCCGTCCGTCTCTCACCAGGCTGTATCTCGTGAACCGTGATAGTTAGATAGTTGAAATTTTCACAGATGATGTATTTTTGTTGCCGCTATAACAACAAATACTTAAAAACAGAATAAAATAAATAATTAAGGGGGCTCCCATACAACAAACGTGACTTTTTTGCTCGTTTTTATAGATAATGGTACGGAACCCTTCGTGCGCGAGTCCGACTCGCACTTGGCCGGTATTTTATTGAATGTTTGAAACATGTTTTCCAATTTCAAAACCCTAGATTATATAGTCAAAATGCATATACCAGAAACTGATTATAATTTTCCGTGTATTTCATGAAATACACAGAAAAGAAACACCCGTATTTTTTTCGCATATATTATCGCCTTAAGTTGCTCTGAGATAACTTCCTAAATAATTAAATATCTCTGACTCAGATGTTTTGCTATGTGTAAGACCTACTTCTTAACTAAATTTCAAGTTTCCAAGTCAACTGGAAGTGCCCTATAGGTTTTGATTCCCTTGCGAGTGTCAAAAATTTGCAACTTTTTTCTGCGTCAAGTTAAAAGCCTGATTTTTACAACACCATAGGACCGGTAGAGTTCTGTAGGAAGTATCTATTTCAACTTGATATCTCATACGGGGGTCGAGAAAAAGGATCTTGAAAGACAGACGGACAGACGGACGGACAACAAAGTGATCCTTCTTCTTCTTCTTCTTGGTGGGCTCGGTTTCCGCAACTAGTCTCTTTTTTAGACCTTTGTGCGTGGAAAAGTGTGGGGCCGTCTATTCTAGCCAGCCCAGCTCACGCCAAAATCCCAAGAGTCGCCACAGGACTGGCGGAGCGTACTCGGTTCACCGAGGATCTTAGCCCGTTGTGTGCTGACTCCTACGCAATCCACTGTCACGTGGGTCGGCGTTTCTTGTGATCCTAGTGATCCTATAAGGGTTTTGTTTTTTCGTTTTGAGGTACGGAACCTTAAAAACGTTTCTGCACTTTGTCAAAAGACATTGTATATGTATAGCAATGAAATAAGAATTATTAATTGTAATACATTAATCCCATCGAAAAACGGCAGGGCATTGGTGTGGGACGCAACGTGTGTCGATACTTTAGCGCCGTCCCACACCGGTGTGACTGCTGTCAGAGCGGGTGCAGCCGCGGCAGCGGCAAAAGGAAACAAGAGGCGTGGGTATGCAGGCCTCAGTTTAGACTGCATATTTGCGCCTTTTGGCGTTGAGACCCTCGGGCCGTGGGGTCCAGAAGCAAAAATCCTTTTCAAGGAATTAACAACGCGGCTGGTCGACGTCTGTGGGGACCCGAGGGCTGGCGCATATCTTGGCCAGCGAATAAATCTGGCCATACAAAGAGAAAACGCAGCCAGCCTTCTAGGTACCCTTCCACATGACGACGGCGATCTGGCTAATATTTTCTCTTTAGTTTAATTTTAATAAACTTGTAATTTAATAAAGATTTTAGTTTGTTTAAGTTTTTATGTTTTCTAGGATTATTTAGTTTTAGACTTAAGTTACTTTTTTGATATTTAAGTTTTAATAAATTTAAGTTTGTGGTTTAATAAAGACTTCAGGATGCGTTTAACTCCGCAGTGATGTAGAACATCCTTTTGAAGTCGGATAATAAAACAAGGACGAACTATAACTCATTCAAAAGTTAACCTTTAGTAGTTAACATTCGTTGGCATGTTTCACTAGCTCTGTTTTCAAACTTTTAAGGTGCTACTTTTAAGAATTATACAAAATTATGTGTATAAAGTATATTTTTTTGCAGGGAGTAGAGCTGATGCCGGGCTCGACTGTGGAGGTACCACCATCTTACTTGGAGACCCCCTCGAAGTGATTCGGAGGAGAGTAAGAGGATAGAAACCAGGAGGCCCACCATGCCTGGGACCGATGGATGGCGGTATATCCATCCCTAATAGCCGGGCCCTATATTGAACAGACTGGTGACGGGCAGCGGCGTCACTAGTGCGAGGGTTCCGGCACCGCGCTCACCAACCCGCCTGCCCAGCGTGTGTGAGTATGGGCAATTTTTTCAGGATGACTGCCGGGAGTGGCAAAGTCCAGGGGATCTAAAAAGGCCGACTTGGGTGAATCATAAAATGATTTGGAAGTAGGATGGAGCCAAAAGAGACGGCATTAGAACGGAATCATAATATGATTCCTCCAAAGCGGCCTTTTTAGAGGACCTGGAAAGGCTTATGTCCAGCAGTGGACGGACTAGGCTGATGGATGGATGATATTTTTTTGCACGAAGGAGGAAACTGAAAGTTCATAATGAGAAATGCGCTTTTAACGTGCATGAGCAATATTCATTGCATTGCAGTATACAAAAGTTCGGTGACAATGTGAAATGGCTCATGCGCTATAAGAGTTAAAAGCGCATTTTCCACTATCACGAACTGTCACTGACAATGATTATTGAAAATACAAAACCTAATTAAATATATTCTGTCAGTCTGTCAGTTACCTACTTCGTGCAAAAAAATATACTTAATTAGGTTTTGTATTTTCAATAATCATTGGATGGTTCTTGAATTATTTATTGCTCATGGGTATTTTTATTTAGTCCTTTGACAAATACATATTTTGAATGAACGCGTCTTCCAGTTCTTTTTTTTACATAATTTTTTACATAAGGATTGATTTTATTTTGGCGGCGTATTACAGAAATTTAGTTTAAGAGACCCTGTGTCATATATGTTCTTTACATTGTGTATAGAACATATATGAACTGTATATGTGTGTGAACTAGACACTATTTAATCAACAAAAAGAGTTTTTCGTTTTGTTGATTAAATTTAATATTTTATCGATTTTAAATTTTTTTTTTACTACCAAGGACACTGTGTATAAAATATGTCATAACTTTTGATCTAAGGCGAATAAAGCTAATTGCATTAAATTTAAACTTCTAAAAAGTAAGAAAACTCAATTTTTATTCATCAACATATTCATATTCATTAATTTATTAATTCCACAGCAGTAAAGTTGCCATTTTTCTATACTAATATAGCATTTTAGCAATAAAGCATTCTTAAGTTGACCGAAACGTCAAGTTTTTCTCGCATAAATCATAGTGAGTCTTAGCTGTGTTATCTATTTCGTTATGATGGACACTCGCCCTAATTTTTAAGGAAAAATCATTGTACCGCCTTAACAAGTAGGTGCCGCGACTCGTAAATGAATTCCTCTGCACAGAAAGACTGGCGGAGACAAATGCACTGAACACTGTGACGTTGTGAATGCACTGTGGAGAAGCGTGTGCACTAATTGTGCGCACAATGAGCCAGTAGTGTGGGTTTGCTCGGGTGAAATGTTTGAACAAATTAAATTACTTGTTTCAATGTTAGCTTTGGGGTCTTTCCGTCTATCTTTCTGTGGGATAATATAAATTGGTATGAAGTTTAAAATTTTTCTCAAAAATATATTGTAATGTTACCATTTCATACCGTAAAGACAAGCCTTTAAGTAGGTACTGGAGAATTATTTCAAGTCTCTAATAAGTGTCTCAATAAGTGTCCAGTAATTTCGTATTGAAAACCATACATACATACCATACTTTTCTTTTTAGGGTTCCGTACCCAGAAGGTAACCAGCGGGACCTTATTACTAAGACTCCACTGTCCGTCTGTCACCAGACTGTATCTCATGAACCGTGGATACTTGTTTGTCGCATCTCATATAGGGGGGGCATGTTCAGAATTTAAAACTTGTACACCACTTCTGGTACCATTTTTTTTAACGAAGGCTAATTTTATATCTGATTTAATAAGCGTATTAATCGTTCATTATTTGTTATTAGTTATTTATTCATGATAAGTTAATGCTTATATTAATAAGTTACTCTATGATGCTTATGTGATCGGAAGAATAACAAATTTGAAATGACCTCGTAAGCGAATGCGCTGCCATCACTGACAATATTATTATGATATCTATGGCCGCCATTGATTCTTACCTCTGTGATTGAGTATAGACACAAGAAGTATACACCTAAATAAATTACGGTTGTAACTCTGACACAACCCGCTGCCTCTTTTGAAGTATTAAGGTACGTCCTAACGAAAGAAAATGAAGGAAATTCAATCACATTGTTAAAAGAATGACATTCTTGGGATCGACGACGATATTGTCGAGTTACAAAGAAGCTCCAACTTAAATTAAGGGCTGGATATTTCTTAATCTCACTTGATTTTACGAATCGAAGAAACATCGTCTTTAAACATCGAGCAACTAGCCCCGAGAGAAGTAATGCCGGTGCGTCCGATTCCGCTAACTAATCTGACTATGTGCTTCTCACTCCCACTTACCGGGATTACTATCTCTATCACCAATAACAGCGCGTTAAAGCGCGTCTAAAGTCGACGGAAATGATTTCGAACAAACCAAGTGTCATTTCCAAGTAACACAATGAAGCTGTTTAACAGCTGCACAACATAATTTGATCCATCCCAACGCCGTATAAAAAAGCTGTAAGAAGTCTGTACAAGCATTGCCTCTCTTTGGGGTTAGTTCCTCTGTCTCTAATACGATAAAATGTAGCTGGAAAGGAAAAGAAGAAGAAAAATTAGCAACTTTTCTTCGGATATCACGAAGTTAAAAGTTCGATTTAATTATTGGAAAGAAATAAAATAATCAGTCGTGAACGCTCGTCTGAAAGGAATTGAGAGAAAAAATAAAAGTATTCGAAAAATTAAGCCAGAAGTATCCTATTTGATAGATATTTGCTTTTTGTACAAGAAAATATTGAAGAAGATACAGTTGCTGTGAAGCGGCCGTGCGAGCAAGACAACCCGACGATGCTTTGTAGCTTGTTGTAACTATGCTCGTACTACTTGCTTGTGCATGTTTTATGCAGGAAGGCCGGCGGTGCTTGAGTCTGCATTTTGAATAGCATGATAATTGTGTTTAACGGAATATTGCAAATTAATAATATATCCATGAGTTGATGATGGACTTCCGTAAAGTATTGCCTATTTCAATTAAAAAACAAGAAAATAACATATTTTATGATAATATTTTTGTTTTTCATCCTTACATTTAGAGCATATTATGTTAAGGCGTTGTGCCTTAACTACGAAAGTGCTGCCACTTAAGAGAAAAAATCATTACTTTCTAAAATAATTATTGAAGATCTGCTCAATTAAATGCCTAGAAATACCAATAAACTATTTTTACATAGCAACATTTTCTGAATCAATGTATTTTTATAGAGAATTTAAAGTGGCCGTTTTTAGCAAAAAATTAATTTTAGCTCATCAAAGACGTTTTATTTGAAAACTATGCTATTTAAAAACAGTTTATTGCTATTTCTAGACATTAAAGGGGCCTCCGGAGCAAGCCTAGTTCATACAAATGAAATACCAAAACTATTTGTAAATCATAGATATTCTTAGGATAGTGTGTGTTTATTCCGATTGGATTACAGAATATCTAGGTTCCCAAATTTTTATTTTGAAAGGAAACTGATTTTGGTATTTCGTTTTTATGAACTAGGATTGCTCCGCCGGCCTTTTAATTGAGCTGACTTTCAATAATTATTCTGGTAGGTAAGTAATGATTTTTTTTCTAAAGTGGCAGCATATAGCACCTTATTAAGCTCTAACAGAAAACGATAGAAGAAGCTACACCAATTAGACCTAGGTTCTGATTTGGGTTGCCCAATCAAAATTAATCTTTAAATTGATTTTTAGAAGTACCTAATATACAAAATGGCATAAAACAAGACACTGTTAAGAACGGAACGAGGGAAGGCAACCCCCTTTTAACAGATTTTATGATATGGCCTAACAAACCATTAAATGCCCAATTCCACGATATGGCCAAAACATTAACACCACATATACTAAAAAGTAAAATAATACATTTACACCCGAATTCAAGAACGATACTATGAGAACGCACAGTAAGCTTCGCCCCACAGTGCATGAAATCTCGTTTCAGAAACATCACTTGAGTGTCGCGCGACACTATGAGCCTACTTGAGTGCACCCTTGGCCAAAGTTACTCATTAACACCGATTCGGCGCAACACAACTTGACTTAATTTACAGGACTAAACTTAATTTAAGTGTTCTGTCCTTTTCTTTCTGTATCGAAAAGACAAAGACGGGACGCTCAAAATAAGGTTAGTCTTGTCAGTTGTGTTGCGCCGAATCGACACAAATAGCTACTTTATGGAACGCATAGTGTCAGGCGTTGTCAAATTTATAGCCTCAAAATAAATACAAGTTGACTTCAGTTTGATAAGTTACGTGATTGTTACCCATTTATTTATTTCTGTATTGTTTCTGGGTTAGTAAAAATGACCGATAGTGAGGAAGAATTTGATTACTGTTTAGAAGATCAAGTAGCGCGTCGAAGAAGGATGCTAATAAGGCGTGTTATCAAGGATTTTCAGAACCGCATTGTAGGCGTTTTCAACCTCTTCCCATGCCTGTCTCTTTAGTTGTAGGTGTTTCGCATTTGTCTGCTTATTTTCTATTATAGGCCCTTTACTTACTAAACTTATAAGCAGGTCTTTTTTGGCTATTGAATATGTTATTTTCTTTGAGCTAAAAATTAAAAGAATACGATCATAAAACAAGTTTTTATATGTGTTGAATGCTTACAACAAAATATTGTTTGGGTAGCTACGTAGATTATTATTATTAGAAGGTTTACCGTTTGCCGCCATCATCAGGGGGAAAGGTATTTTCCATGACCAACGTTCTTTTAATTTTTATGAATTCAAGTGCACGGCACAATGAAAAGGGAAGCGCGTTGAGGTTATGTTTATTTATTGACAAAAAATACTTGACGTTTACATGACAATTTGAAGTTAGCTCCAAAATCAACCAATCGCAACGCTGAATTGTTCCCTATGCATTCACTGAGCTCTGAAATACTTAAGTGTTGTTTATGAAACCAGTGGATGGACATGTCCAACACTATGAGAAATCAGGCACTTTGCAATGCGAACGGATACACATAGCTAAGTAACGTTCTTGAATACGGGTGTTAGAAATAAACCGAAACCAACCAACCGAAATAAAATTCATGATGCGAAATATTAAAACTTCTGGAGAGTTTCATTTCAGGAATGTATTTTTAAAACTGACTTCTTTCATACAAAGTTTTGCGGACAAATTGGAGCACAGTGTATTTTTTATAATTTATGTTTTTTATTTAAATGCTGAGACGTCGTTCTTACCAAAGACTTGATCCGCCGATTTAAGGTCGCTCAGCGAGCTATGAAGTGGGTTATGCTTGGGATATCTCTGATGGATAAAATCCGAAACAAAGATACTCGTATCATAAGACTGATAAAGCCTGCCGAATCAGTAAGTTTAAGTGGCAGTGGACTGACCATATTTGTCGCCGACGACGTGATGATCGTTGGGGCCGTAATTGGGCCGATCGTTGGTTTTTTTTTTCTACTTGGCAACATTGAATTGAATCATTCACTTCAAATTTTGAGAACAGATTGAATATAAATGAGTCCATTTCTATTTCTAATCAGCTGATTCTATTCACAAATAACGTTTAATTATAATAATAAGGTGCGAGAGTATTATTATCCTCTAAATAAGTGAATTAATTATAAAGAAAATTATAAATTATAAAGAAAAACATCTAAGTCGCAACCTCGGGAGATTTTGACAAATATGTGGCAAGGAAATGTCAAACATAAACAGTGTATTGGTCATGCTCATTTGACGCGACAAACGACTGGGGAGGGAGTTATATCGCGAATTTTGACAGATTGTGCGTTAATAACCGCGATAAACGAAGTCATACGTGACGATGCTACGCCTGTTGGGCATAACATATTTCCGCTCCACTTCGCTCGGCTCCCCAAATTTATTTACATGTAAACCTAACACATCCCTCCTCACTTCGCTCTGCTCGTCGTCGCACCTATTTTTGACTTTCGGTATTAGATTTTCGATTTCATACTTTACGATCTGCCCACGACAGAGACTATTCTAGAATTGTGCGTTCCAAACAACCCGAACACGCGTTCTGCTTTAGCGCCGCGGTCTGTGTGCGTAAAGATTTAATCCAAGCCATCACATAGATTATAGTGAACGTAGAAAACAGATTTCTACTAAAGTAGGACCACTGAGTGATGGCACTTATGACAGCTGCATTTAGTGATGAGGTACATTTCAAATTTCGGTTAAAAATAAAAATCAAGTGTGAGTTTACTCAACATTAGACACGTCATTCAACATTCAACATAATAATACAAATGGAAAATGTGCCAAACCCAGTGGCGAAGCTATCAGAGGGCTAGGCGGTGTAGTGATCTGGGGCCCCCAAGCTTTGAACAACTCTTTTCAATACCCTGAGCGAAGTTGAAAAGAGTTTTCTAAATATCTTAATCGAAAAAAGTATTTTACTATCATTTATTTTCATTTAGTTTAACTTCGTCATTGTTTTGTTTAAACTTGGCGATCTCAAACACGACCTATAAAAAATGAAATCCTTTGTTTCTATACGAACTCTATTGCACAATAAAGCAACATTCAAATCGAAAAAAAGTAACCGAAACAAGTACTAAATCACTATCAACAATGAATTATTACGATTTTTTATTCATAATTCATACTTGCTTATACATAATTACGATACTTTGTAGGCATTTAAATGTCATAGGCGCCATCACTCAGTGGCCCTACTTTAGAACGCGCTATGTGTAGTTGGCCCCTTATCCTCCTTCCTTTAAATCTCAATACCTTGGCCAAAATTAATTCAATTAGTAAGATTTCTATTAAATTTCTTGCCATTAACGTCAACTGAGGATTCGAATCAAGCCTGTTATAATAACACGAAGTATGAGAGTGAAAAGCCCACGATAAGATATTTATTAAGTAATTGCCTAAAGGTTTCATTCAAACGTCCCTATTGATTGACTAGTTATTTCTCGCGTTTTCGTCCGCGTGTCAGAGAATAAGTTTAAGCTGCATATTAAGCAGGGCTTATTGAAAAAGGCATATTATAAATAAATGAATACCTATTTGGATGATGGTGAAGCATGGTGTTACAGTGATAATGATATTTGTCATGATAGTAGGTTATAATTTAATTAAGTAGTATAATTTCCTAACTTATGATTTCTCTAAGGAGTGAACATTAATTAATTACAGACTGTAAAATTAAATAGACTATATGAGACAGGTAGACAAAGACATACAGGGTGTAATCGTTAAGTGGGACCAGGCGATAATTTCGTAACTATTATATATATCAAAATTTTTAAACTGATATCGAAAGTACGTTACCTAATCAGTAAAATTACATCAATAACTTTTTGAAAATCAAACAAGAAGTATCTAAAATTTTGACATTAAACATTCCCATACAAACATATCCCCTTTTAATAATGTTCAAAAAAAACCGCGGAAAAATTTGGATTTGGGTGCGAATCTATATTATCTTTGCCTTTCGCGATACTCACCGCTAATAAAAAATATATATACAACGTGTAACAGAAAGGTGTAACCATATTTGAAGAGCTTATTCAGTCTATGGAATCAACCCTGAAATCTCAAAAAAAAATTGCCCTTCCATACATTTCGGCCGAGTGGCATTGCATTTTCCTGTGAAGCGAGTAATTTTTTTTTCGATATACATAATTTGTTTCGTAGTAAAAATTGTTCTAAACCATTGACTGAATAAGCTCTTCAAATATGGTTACACCTTTCTGTTACACCTTGTATATATAAAAAAAAAAAATTTGCAGATTTTGTAGAGGTATATAGTTTATTAGCGTTGCTTGCGTGGATCCCGTTTTTCCCGATCCCGTAGGAATTTCCTAAAATCCCTTCTTAGCGGGTGTCTACGTCGTATAAAGAATCTACCGTCTGAATTTGACGTTCGTAGGTCCAGCCGTTTGGTCTGGGCGTTCATAGATCGTCAATCAGTCAATCGGGGTATTCTTTTTTTTGGACCTCTAACCAAAAGTAAAACATGATTTTTGAAAAGAAATGAAAAAATATTTGGTAAAATAAAAGTAACAAGTTTTCCTTTTACAAATCCGCATTTACGCCACTTTGTAAATCCTAAATTTCTAGACGCATTCGATCACCCTTGCGTTCAACGCGGTGGCGGGCGACGGGGAGGGTGGTAAGGGGGTGGCCGGGCGGCGCGTGGGTTGGTGCGCGTGGTTAACAAACGAGTGAGAATAATTTTAATTTGTGTAAGGAAAAGCCTACGAAAAAATGTTAAAATAAAAAATAATTTTTTATTTCATAAATTGATTGTACTCCTGCTATACTATGACGTCAAAAAATTTGCTTGGCACACCACATTGAAATTTTCCCGCGTTGTCAGTAGAGCGTATGGTTTTTCAGTGTATGTTGGGTACCATACGGTATGGAAAGTTGAGATGTGTCACAAATGGCTGCTACCAGAACCAAGAACAAGTACAGATTAACTTTTTTTAGTATTTTACTTCTACACTCACACATAAAAAATATAAAAAAACCAGCCAAGTGCAAGTCAGACACGCGTACCTAGGTTTCCGTATTGTGGATGAAAAATTTATATTTTGTCATTGTTTGATATAAACGCTCGTTGCTACCAGAAATTGTAGCATATAAAAAGTAGTAATACTGACTAGTGACGGGCATCGACGTCACTGGTGCGAGGATTCCATAACCACGCTCAGACACCACTAATTGTATGCTAAAGGGCGATACTTGCAGCTGGAGCAGGGGCCCATAGCTGTCCCAGATTTATAGTATACAAGTATCTTATGATCTAATATTTAATATAAAATGTCCTACCAGACAGTTGTATGATGACCTCATCAAGTAGTCCTCGCACGAAGACCCTTCGCTGCGGAGACCAAGGCGTGTCGGTGCCGTGACACGTAGATCACCTTCCACGATGAATCTAAACACAAACCTCCTACCCCAGGATGCATCCGAACCCAGAAATAGTAATTAACAAGTCCACTTGTCGCACACCGCGTGGATATAGGTTATTTCACACACACAGGAAATACACTCAAAAGTGGCCTTCACGCCAAAATATCTTCAGCCCTTGATCGAATACTGTGTTCTTTACGATGTCCGCACCGATTTCCCTTGGGTTAAGCCCTTAATAATACATATTAAAATCGTCCGCGATCTATACCAAGAAAATTCCACGTCCCTCGTTTTTGACAGCTCCAAGTCCATAGACAAATTATATAGACCATTGATGGATGCGTTCCGAAATATACATTTTATTCTGAACAGTCCCCCGCTCTGGGCTGAGCAATCAGTCCACTAGCTCATACAACCGGGAGACGGGAGAGAGTTGTCATGGCTCGTCACAAAATCGAACCTTCGACCAACACCTCTGCGACGCGTGGAGTTCCGTCTCCGCCAAAACAACTTTAATATACGGCCCCGGCGCCAAAACAAGGATAGCAAGTTCATATCCTTCAAAAGAATTAAATTTCCTTCCCTAGGATGCTCAGTCCTGTCTGACCACAGAGAGGACGAGAGTTGAGGACCGCTTCCACTTTACAATACACAGTGGCAAGCTCCTCAAAAATTAGAACAGTTTCCCCAATAACGCAGCGGAGGTGGGTCTTCGCCGACTTGACGGCAGCTTCAAAAAAATTCCCTCCCCAGTGAGGGCAATTTGGGGGACTGTACCGCCAAGTTACCCCTTTCCGGGCGAAGATTTAACTTAAACTAGCATAGTTATTTACAAAACAAAAAATAACAATATCATTAGCAGTACCTCTGTAGATTGTGCCATTGTCAGAACGAATAAGTGAAGGTAAACCCCTACGCGACACGAAACGATTCAACGCGGCGACGAAGGCCTCCGTAGTCAAAGCTGATACCACTGCCAAGTGAACGGCCTTGGTGGCCAAGCACACAAATACACAAGGTATGCTTTCACAACCCGAGCGTTGCGATTGCTGAAAACCCCCGTGCGCATTACGTATGTGTCAATCCGACACCAACAGATTTACCAAAGGTCCGTCTTGGGTAGAAGCAAAGGATGAAGACTTCTGTATGGCAGGTCAGCTCTCCAAAATCAGCCTCCAAAACGCAGAAGTCCTTCATAATCCGTGAAAGGATTCAAACGAGCAACCGCTCACTTCAGCCTGGCGTGATCCTCGCACAGAACTCGAAGTCTAAACTTGATGAGGTCCGCCTGAAGTACAAGAACCGTGTACCAATGCGTTCCAACGCTCCTCTGCACTCACGGCTGGGGACAAAATATATGAATTTCATTGACTGGTTGGTATTTCAACATAATACCACCATCATATTGGGATCCTCCAAATCTGCAAACAGTATATGTTCATTTGAAAGCCATTTCCTAAGTTCGAACATAATAATCCAAGTATCGAATCAAATAACGAATATCCAAAATTGTGGATACCTCCACCAATGAAGAAGAACCCAGAGTCTTTTAAAAACCAAATAGGATCCATCCTAACAAATCCGCGCCCAGGAAAACATCGACTGGGGCCGGATGACAAAACGTGGGTCTGCCAGATGCAGACCTGACGTGCATGAGATTATGGACGGAGGAAGGTCCAAAGAAGGCTGCCAGCCGACAATATTGTCTATAACCATGGCTGCAGCCGCTGATTCAACTCCAGTCCACCAATACCTAGGAGCGGCACCGACGAAACCTCCAGGTTCAAAACTAATCGGTGCGCCACTTGACTTTCCAAGTCGAGGAGGGCCCTTACCCTAACTCAATCCCCCCTGGGGCCCTAGACGCGAGCCATCGCGGTAGGCAACAGAACCGTCCGCGGTTCCGTACTCATGGCTTGAACAAGCTAGTTACAGGCTACCCCACCTGAGGAGCGCAGGACCAGTCCACTGGCAGTAATAAGGCTGGCGCGTGCACATCCCTACCATGGGGGGAGCGTAGCCTCCAACTCTCCCTGAGTACGGCGGGTGGTACTCTAACCGCGGGTACTCGCGGTACGGCGGTGAGTAACCCCGTGACTCCGTCTTAACACGGTGCTCCATGCCAGCTGGCACCAAAACCGGCGCGGGGAGGGGGGGCCTAGCCCTTGCCAACTCCAATTGGCCCCCGCCCGTAGGGGCCCAATTCACTACATGGCCATATGTGTGATAGCCCGTAGGCAAGCCCCCTACGGGTCCACGCGCAAATACATAACTCACCTCCCGGTGAGGGGGCGCGCCTCGCGCCGCAGTCCTCCGTTCCGACGGAGGGGAGCTCTGCCCGACAACATGCCTTCCCTGGACCGAGGGGGGGGAAGTTCTCCCTGACGCACCCCCGTTGTCCAAGGGGGGGGGAGTTCTCCCTGAAGCACCCCCGCCCGTAGGGCTCCGTCGCTGCGGGACCGGTGAAGCCGCTTCAGATCTGTTGGCACACAACAATAAATGGTGAGGCCCCTCACAAACACTGCAACGTCGTGGCTCGGGACAATTACGTTCAAAATGATTGCCCAAGCAACCGAAACACAGGCCCTTACGCTTCACTATACGTCGCCGCTCGGTGACGTGCAGGTTTCGCCACTGCTGACATCTCAGCAGGTCATGCCCCGTATGGCCACATTGTAAACAGGTCAATGACCTCTCGATCACGGCGACCCCCGCCAAACGTGTCATATCGCGTCCCCGCGACTGCTGCGGTTGTCTGGGCTCCCCACATTCAGATGAGCCAGCAGACGAAAATGATTGCGCCCCAGATGGCGCCAAGTCCGCTTGTGATGTTTCTGCTACCCTAGCTTCATATTCAAGAAACCTCATTAAGTCCGTAAATTTAGGCACAGTGCTGCCATCTTTTCCTGCGGACACCCGCTCAAAACGTGACCTCACATCATTAGGCAACCTACCTAAAATAATGTGAACGAGTAAAAACGACCACTCGTCCACCGGTAAACCTAATGTTCTAAGGGCATTACACGCCACAGTGACCGGAGTTAGTAATTGCTGCCTCAGCTGTGCCCAGTCGGTTACCCTAGGTAACGTCAACAATTGAGACGCATGCGCATCCGCCAATAAGCGCATGTTCTGATACCTATCATTTAATAAGCCCCACGCTGTATCATAATGATCATCCTCCACCCTGAGGTGCTGGATGAGCGACCTTGCTTCGCCCTCCAATGTTGACATCAAATATGCCATCTTTTGCCCCTTTGTCAAATCTACCCTAGAATTTACTAATGAATTAAACATATTTTTAAAAGAAACCCATTCTTGAATTTTCCCATTAAATTTATTCAGTTTTAAATTAGCCAAACTACTAGACACGCCATCTACCGGTTGAGGCGTGACAACTACAGGACCTCCTGAATTTTGCCTCTTTAGATCAGCAACAATATTTGACTTTATAACCAGCATCTTACCAGTGGCGCCATCTGTTGGTCTAGGTGCGCTAACAACCGGGCTGCCCGATTGTCGCTTTTTGATCATGGAGGCCGCCTCAGTTACATCATCATAAATTTCCATTATCTGAGCTAAATCCGTAACATACCTCTTCAAAGGCTCGTCACTTTCCTGCAGTGCTGCCACAGCCGCCTCTGCATCAGCCAGCCGCTGATGCATCCGCTCGGCTCTCTCCAGGATTGCATTGTCGCGATCCGAACGAGAAAGCAATCCCTGGACGGTTGTAAACCAGCGGAGCTCTTTCGCCAACGCAGCCTTGTGAGACTTGGACATCATGCCGCAATGAACCGGGAAATGTATAAATAAAAACTATTTAGCAAACACCCTGACACGGCACAAAATACAGAAGCACTGCTCAATAGGTACCCTACCTATAAATAGAATTTAATTAGCAAAATTAATTCCCAATTACCAATGTATGTACTGTCCGTCAATACTAAACAAACAAATAGGTTCCTACCTAATTCTATATTACCAAATTTAAATTATATTTGGTGTATACAATACACACAAACCCGAATGCACATTCCACTATGCAACTGTATACATGCTTGTAAGTACATAAATTCAAGCCAAGATAACCGTATATTAGCTAACAAGTTGATTTCCAATCTATAATATAAACCGTTATATGATATAATGTTATTGCAATACAAGAACACTTGATATGTACTAAATTAACAATTTATACTGATATTACTGAACCACATCAGTGTGGTACCCTCCGGTAATCAATTATCTACTCAAAGCACTAAACAAATCCAATTTGTAATTGCTACATGTACATGTAAATAGCCTAGCTATGTTAACAGTTCAATGACACTGGGGCCGCCCAGTTCCGCTGTTTATATGTATATAAACCAAAGTTGGGATTAACCACGGACTGGCTACCAAAGCTTGTTTGATATAAACGCTCGTTGCTACCAGAAATTGTAGCATATAAAAAGTAGTAATACTGACTAGTGACGGGCATCGACGTCACTGGTGCGAGGATTCCATAACCACGCTCAGACACCACTAATTGTATGCTAAAGGGCGATACTTGCAGCTGGAGCAGGGGCCCATAGCTGTCCCAGATTTATAGTATACAAGTATCTTATGATCTAATATTTAATATAAAATGTCCTACCAGACAGTTGTATGATGACCTCATCAAGTAGTCCTCGCACGAAGACCCTTCGCTGCGGAGACCAAGGCGTGTCGGTGCCGTGACACGTAGATCACCTTCCACGATGAATCTAAACACAAACCTCCTACCCCAGGATGCATCCGAACCCAGAAATAGTAATTAACAAGTCCACTTGTCGCACACCGCGTGGATATAGGTTATTTCACACACACAGGAAATACACTCAAAAGTGGCCTTCACGCCAAAATATCTTCAGCCCTTGATCGAATACTGTGTTCTTTACGATGTCCGCACCGATTTCCCTTGGGTTAAGCCCTTAATAATACATATTAAAATCGTCCGCGATCTATACCAAGAAAATTCCACGTCCCTCGTTTTTGACAGCTCCAAGTCCATAGACAAATTATATAGACCATTGATGGATGCGTTCCGAAATATACATTTTATTCTGAACAGTCATTTTTTCCGTGAATTTTCCGACCGCTTTATTTTTCCTGTAATTTTTACGTAAACACATATTTACCATGATATTTTTCAAATTTTTCGGTCCACCAGTTTTGGAGATAATAAGGGGAGGACATACATTTTTTACAGACAGTATTTTCTGAGCATGCATCCATTTGCCAAAACTGTATAAGTATAGTATGTATACCAATTAAATTGTGTTATTGTAAAATGTTATTATAAAATGTATGACGTATTTTAGTTATCAATAACATTCAAAGTATAAAAGCTAGACAAATGAAACTTATCGTGTTTAATAAGACTGCTGCCTACATGTTATCTTGAGAATTTGGTATCTCTAGTATTATTTATACCGAAGCTATGAGGGTTCGAAAATGTGACGAAACGCTTCGAGAAAAGGTACGTAGTGCCCCGCTTCCTTTGGCTCGTCTTGGCGGGGGGCACAAATCCTACATCTTGATCATAAAGTATGGCTTGGCCGTTTCATGGCACTATTGCATGACAATGGGAGTGTCCGTTTGACGGCTGCGAAACGGCCAAGCCATACTTTTTGATCAAGATGTAGGATTTTTAGAGTTAGGGCTTGTAGAGTTAGGCCTTTAAGGGATTGGCTCTACATGAGATCTGATAACTTTTTAACAGTAAAAGCGTTTTGAGCCTGTGTCTTGGCGATAGTTTACATGAAATGTTTTTGATGGGATTTCATTTCTTTTTGTAAGATGTTCTACTTCTTTTATTTTTCCAGGCTGCATTTCTTGCGCCTGTGCTATAACTTTTTTATATCCCACTCCCTATCTTTGCCTCTTTTTCTTGTTGTCTTATTATTTGCAATAAGCGATAGATCAGGGCGATACTTAGTTAATAAGCGATTATATTCAACTATGGCTGACTGTTGCAAAGTCAATATTAATAAGGTGAACCCCTATCAAACCAGTCACCCTCAAAAGTGCTACATAAGAAAACGTCAATGACCCGATATCAATGAGAGTATTATTTAAACTTAGCCCTTGGCTTTTATGGATAGTCATGGCATACGCGATACAGATCGTAAACTGCTCACGGTGTACGAATGCTCTATTAATTATTTCAAATTTTGTTTTATCAGGCGCAAGTTCATGTTTAAGACCGTTATTAAAAATAATTATAACTCTTATTGCCTTATTTTTATCTTTAGCTTAAGAATAAGACTCGGAATCACGATAGGTTTCTTCGTCCTCAGCACAAGAATACAGTTGCAGTAGTACACTCGTTAATATTTATCTGCGCGCGCAGTAACATGAGCAATTCTAGTTTGGCTGAAGTCTTCTGCACAATTGCTGTCAATTGAGGTACAAGTAACCGGACCTTAGTTTTCGACAACGATGTCTAACTAACTAAACTTCACTTTCAATAATAGAACAGAAATCAGTCAGCTACCAGAGAGTACCTATCAAGAGTATAACTAATATTAGTAACGATTTCAACATGTAGGGAAAAGTTCACCTTAGTATTTGACGGGCAGCTCGCAAGCTAGTTATATCGTGACGTAAACGACACGTAGTGCCTTCTACATTAGTCATACCAAATTTCAGCTTTCTAGGACTCCAGGAAGTTTGGAACTGAAATTTTTATTTAATACAGAACCAGGACCCCCTTAAGAGGGGTTGGAGGGTAAAAGTTACATATTTCTTAATTTTCTTGTTGTTTGTGTGCTAATCCTAGCCTGCATACAAAATTTCAGCTTTCTAGGACTTCAGGAAGTTTGGAATTTAAATTTTTAATTAATACAGAATCAGACCCCCCTTAAGAGGGGTTGTAGGGTGAAAGTTACAGATTTCTTGATTTTTTTGTTGTTTTTGTGTTAATCATAGCCTGCATACCAAATTTCAGCTTTCTAGGACTTCAGGAAGTTTGGAATTTAAATTTTTAATTAATACAGAACCAGACCCCCCTTAAGAGGGGTTGGAGGGTGAAAGTTACAGATTTCTTAATTTTATTGTTGTTTTTGTGCTAGTTCTAACCTGCATACCAAAGTTTAGCTTTCTAGGACTTCAGGAATTACCCTAGATTTTTGATGATCATCAGTGAGTGAGTGAGTGAGTGAGTGAGTGAGTGACGAAATCGACGTATTTTAGGTATTCATAACATTCAAAGTATAAAAGCTAGACAAATGAAACTTATTGTGTTTAATAAGACTGCTTCCTACATGTTATCTTGAGAATTTGGTATGTCTAGTATTATCTAGACCGAAGCTATGAGGGTTCGAAAATATGACGAGACGCTTCGAGAAAAGGTACGTAGTGCCCCGCTTCCTTTGGCTCGTCTTGGCGGGGGGCACTGTCGTGCCCCCAGATTATAAAATGTTGTAAGTTTAGTTTAAGTTTACCTTTTTTGTTTACCTTGTGTTTTGGCAATAAATTTCCATTTTCTTTCTTTTTTTCTTTCAAGAAGTTTATAACCGTACCTGGGTGCTAAGCTCTGTTGAAAGCCGCACGCTAAAATAAACAACCTTTATGTGGATCTATCTCTATTATTCATAAAGCTTTTGTATCACTGTAAAGAGAATGGTTGTCTCTATTACTTCTGAAAGGAAATAATTTTAAGTTCAAATTTTTGGCGTGGCCTTGTGTCAGTGGATAAGTACAAGTATATTTAACTTTAAACTCTCGCGTTTTGTACACATTATAATATATATAATCGGGTCTACCGCGATCAATTTTTACCTTTTTTCGAAAAGGGGGACGAGTATATAAAGTATATTTAAATCATAACGATCCGGTATGTTTTAAAGCTTTCTACAAGGTTTTTAAAAGAGCCGTAAATACTTTTCTAATTGGCAACTCCAAGGCAGCTGCAGGACTTTTATTGCTGAGAAAATACGCCTCTGAAAGGAGTCTAAACGCTCTTTTGAAGCCATTTTCAGTCAAATGAAAAGCGGTTCGACTAAAAAAAAATCATTTTTATTTGCCAGTATTTTTTCAACAAACTCTTTTTGATCGTTTAATTTTAAAAGTTTTTTATTATTGTATAATATGGTTTTATTTAAGGTTAAGAATTAATAATACCTCTTCTAATGGAAAAAGTTCCATTTAATACTCGAAATTAGTTTTGAAAATCGAACTTTCCGGGCCCCGTTGCGGAATGACTATGAGGTCAGTTTGACATATCGGATTGAAATTTCATTTATTCAAAAATTTGGTTCTTTTTGACGTTTGTCTTCATTTCATGCTAAATTAGGTTCTTTTTGACGTTTAGTTTCTGACTTAGTTTGTATTTACAATCGAAATTCCCTGCGTTCCGATTCACGACATAATCGATTATATCGCGTCTCACACTCTTTTTTCGCAAAATGATACTGGCGACAAATAAATCCTGCCGGCCGAAGCCTGAAAAAAAACATGTTAAAAACCGCGCCGCGCTTTGCAAAGTCATAAAATACATTAAATTTAAAAGGAAAAATTGAATATTTAAATACATAAATCAGGTAGTAGAAAAAGTATCGTTCGCATTTAGTAAAAATGGGTTTTCTTACCCGAGGAATGTAAGCTTTCGACGTTCGCCTTCGGCTCACGTCGAAACTAGCTTCATTCCTCGGGTAAGAGAATCCGCCATTTTATACTCTTCACGAAATATACTATTATTCCCTACGCTCGGAAAAACCAGGTACATTTACGCATTTATGAAAATTAATCACGTAAAAAGCGGGACCTTTGACTTTGGACGAATTTTCGGAAAAAGCCCTCCGCAGCTTCTACCACGTCACGACTGTTAATCACTGATGAAATGCAATCTCACCTTCCCGACCTTTTCCTAATACCCGTTTTACCTTCGGCCCTTCCTCTTAGACCTTCGAGCTAGATAGGCCCTACGCGTTGCCATGGTTACTCGGATGTTTACTCGATCTGTCTTTATGTAAGAAACGTGACCCAAAGTGACCTGTTTGGTGCAAATGTAGATGAAAAGTTCAGCAGAGTCATTCTATTCATACTCGCGGATGTAAAGCTTTACCGTTAAGGCGATATGTAAAAAAATAGAGGTGCTTCTTTTTTGTGTTTTATTGAAATACACGGAAAATTTTAATAAATTTCTGGTATATGCATTTCGACTATATAATCTAGGGTTTTGAAATTGGAAAACATGTTTGGATAAATTTTCCTCGATAGAAATAATTGTTGAAATGAGGTCTTCAAACACACTTTTTCTCCTCGTTTGATGAATAGGAACCATACACAGAATTCAAACATATTTTATGAGGTGTGTTTCAACAATATTTGATAGTTGAAATTTTGCTAGCTATTTTAGTTTTTATAATAATTATAAAACTAACATTTTTCGCTTTCGCCCTGAATCCGCCCCTCTCGCACTGAGCGTGTTTTCGCTTGGAGTGACAGTGACAAAAATAAAATTCGCATAGCCTCTTAAGGTGGTTGCGGCGGGTTCCGTTCCCAAACGCACAACTTGTTTCTCTTATTTTTGAATATGTTTTTTTTTTCTTTGTTGGTGGGTTTGGTCACGATGTGATCATGTCATCCTAATTGAACATTTTAAAGATAGGTATTTGCTACTAGCTACATGTGATTGTTCTTTTATGCATTATGTTGTAAATGATCGTGCACAATACCAATAAACGCGCTCTTAAGTTGTGCAGGGTCATTCACAAAGTAAGTAATGCATAAAATAACACAATTTTACTAGAAAAGCCTACTATTTTGACAATATTGTCGCGATTACAATGCGATAATAACGCGATACGGCATTAGCCATAAATCACATTTATTCAATATTTTTAATAAAAATAAGAAAAATAATCATAACTTGTGCGTTTCAGAAAGAGACTTGTCGCAACCACCTTAAGGCGCTACGGAAAAAAAATCGACACTTTTAGAACTTGCAAATCTACTTCAGTAAATAATGTATTATTTTGATAAAATAGTATATTATTTTTGGAATCTTTTTGTAGGGATCTGCTAAAACAGAAACGCGATTGAAGCAATTCTCCTGGTTTGACAGTTTGGAATGACATATGGACTGCGATAATATTTTATTAGATGGGTTTTAACAGTATCTAGCACCTGGTTAAACGAAATTTTGATAGCAAATTTAGTACATTTCATATTAATAAAAAACCGACTTTTTGCTATTTTTCCTCGAATCCGTCCCTTTCGCACTGAGGGTTTTTTCGTACTAAAACTAAAACTTTTACATTTCACCTTAATGCAACCCAATCGTGCATAGCGTTTATAGATGATTATTATTATTATTATTATTATTTTATATTACTATTATTACATGACTGACCTAATATTTAATATTCAGTACCTTTAGTTGGAGTTAGAATGATTATTCCTATTGATAAAGGGTATTCATGAAATATATTATTAAAGAAAAAATTATAATTAAAGAAGAAATATATTTTTAAGATATCAAAGAACAGTTTAAAAAATATTATAATTTTGGAGATTATTGATAAAGAATTTCTTTTTCTTTAAAGTTTTTAAAGTTATTTCTCAATATCGCAAAAAACAATGTCTTAATAATATGTGATATAACACTGCTTTAATTACCAATCAGCAACTAATATTATTTTTTTATTTTGCTTTGGGGTAGGTAAAGAGTGTACCTTTGCCATTCAGCCTCCAATTTCAAGGGTCGATTCTCCGCATTTATAAAAAAATATTAAGAAACAAAATACAACGGCCAAAATACAACTTTTAGCTAAAAATTTTTATACATTTATACCAATAGTTAACTATACGTATGTGCAAACATATTTTTAATTATATTAAAATGGATTGGCTTTTCCATAGTCGTGATACAAGCCGTAAATTTCTAAAATAATCTATTTTCACGCTTGTAAAAATCGGATTATTTAAAGCTACAATAATATCATTAAAAATACGTTTACGCATAAAGTGAACTTTTGGTATACATTCCTCTTAGCTAAAAGTTTTAATTTTAGCCATTATAATTATTTATTTATATTTTTTTACAAATACGGTGAATCGACTCTTAAGGGTGAACGAGTCGTATCCTCTACGAAACGCACAAGTTTAAAAGCGTGTTTTAAATTTGTGTACCCATACATTTACAACGTAATGCATAAAATAACAAAATTTTTGCCGGATAAGCCCAACTGACATCAAACTATGTTCACGAAATGCCATAAATCACGATTAATACTTGCGATTGTCGGCACTTGGTGAAACATCATCATAATCTTGATAAAAACGCTTGTACTGTTTCACAATATCACTTTTCATTACTCCTACCGGTTTCGCCTTACGGCATTATCAAGGAACACTGTTAAATATAATAAACAATAAAGAAATGTGTAGTGGTTGTTTACATTGCAGATGGTGAATAATAATGATGAAATAATTGCCATAAATCACGTTGATTTAATATCTGTAATTCAAAAATAAGAAGCACCACCTTAAGTTGTGCGTTTCGTAGAGGATACGAATCGTTCCCCCTTAATGCTCGCACAGAACACCTAAAAATTTCTGACAATTAGGGTGAACAGCTAAGACCCTCCAAATAAAGAAAATAAAAAACCGGTCATGTGCGAGTAGGACTCACGCCCTGAGGGTTCTGTGCCATTAAAATAGGTTAAATATACTCAAATTATTAAAACACTACAAATTATATGAAACAAAACTGCATAATTAATTTGGTTGCGTGTTTGGGGACCCAACCCTAAAACTATATCATAAATCGGCGTTTCCAGTATTTGTTGTTTAAATTCATAACTACTTTGCGCTTTGAGATAGACTCTATAACAAAATTAGTCTAAAAATGACAACTTTGATAGCCCCCCATTTCTTTCATCAAGTATCTCACACGATTTCAAACTAAAACTGATAAATGTCGCTATCCCTAACTTCGGTAATAATAGATAATTTAAAAAATAAATAAAAAAATTGTGGTTTGCAATAACTAATTAATCAGTTACTATAAAAAATTTACTGATATTTCACAACAGGACACGCGTACATTATGCAGCCTATCATGAAACTCAGTTATGCTTCGTTTCGTAAACAAGCACTCGTACGACAATGATCCTCATTAATACTCATAATGTCACAGTTACACAAAATTCTACTATTATTAATGACAAAACTATATAGCTTTATCATACGTTTAAGATGCTATTAGGATAGGAACTTGTGGAATGACGCTGTTTCTGGTGCGTGTGTGCGTTAGCAATGCTGCCGGAATTGCGTGAGTGCTAACGTTAGCAACGCTGACGGAATTGCGTGAGTGCTAACGTTAGCAACGCTGACGCAAGTGCGTGAGTGCTTTCGTTTGCAATGCTGACGGAATTGCGTGAGTGCTAACGTTAGCAACACTAACAGAATTGCGTGAGTTGCTACGTTAGCAACGCTGACGCAAGTGCGTGAGTGCTGACGTTAGCAATGCTGACGGAAGTGCGTGAGTGCTGATGTTAGCAACGCTTACGGAAGTGCGTGAGTGCTGATGTTAGCAACGCTTACGGAAGTGCGTGAGTGATAACGTTAGCAACGCTGACGGAATTGCGTGAGTGCTAAGTGAGTGAGTGAGTTGAGTGAGAAGTTTAGCGCGATCTGTAATTACAAACCGCTTTATTCCAAAAGCATTCTGAACGGATAATACGTTAACTAAGAAATATATTTTTCAATGCATGTGCTCGTAAAGGCCCACTTTTTATGCATCAAAACCGAACAAAAAGTCGATTATTTTGCCCTAGGGCTTTATTATTATTTTTTTTTAATTTATTTACAATGTTTGGCTAACCTGCAGCCTTTCCTGTGTACCATAGATGTTACACTTTTTTTTCCACTGTTTAACGGCTCTGGATACAGTCCTTTTGAGCCAATTATAATTTAAAGTTCACAAGATTATATTTATTTTCATTTCCTCACACTATGCATTGAAAAACTTAGTATGATACACGGGCGTAAGAGCAATAAATTACTCGGTTACGTTTAAAACACTCGCTACGCTCGTGTTTTAAATCGTCCTCGTAATTTATTCCTTTACGCCCTTGTAGCATAAACTACTATTATGCATTCTGCCACAACATGGACGAAGTTTTAAATCCCTTTTCCAGCTGGAAATTCTAATGTCCTTCTACAAATGTCCTTCTACAAATGTCCTTCTACAAATGTCCTTCTACAAATGTCCTTCTACAAATGTCCTTCTACAAATGTCCTTCTACAAATGTCCTTCTACAAATGTCCTTCTACGCTAGAGGGATATATCAGTGCTAAAGAACGATAAAGGTTGGAAACTTGAACATTTCCACTTCATTGACACTGTGTGTGAGATTGTCAATACAATACCAATACGAAACAACCACAATATTTTCCATTCGATCCAAACATTCTGACTATAAAGAGCCGTTTATTTACTTTTGCCTCCTTTGCAGTGCTTTTTCAGCAATATTTGCAGGTAAATATAAGATATTTGGATTGATTTATTGCTACGAAATTATTGCTATGTTATAAATGTTATTGATTTGCTACGAAATCGTAGCTCTTTCCGCTTCGTAGACTTTCTACGCCACAGAAAACTACTCGTAGATGTAAGTTACATATCCTTAATTTTAATATAACATATAGAAAAAAAAAACTACAAATATGATCTCAGTATGTTTCAGATTGGTTTTTGTGTATGTGTAGGGTGTAAGTATATTAACATATTTAGTGTACACGTATGTATGTCTACTTTTTATTATGACTTCTCTTTTTCAATCCGGGTTTGCTGGAAGAAATCTCTTTTTAGAGATAAGCTCGCCTATGTACATGATATATCTAAGAATTTTGTAAAAATTATATGTTTCTTTTGTGTACAATAAAGAATATGAATAAAGAATATTTGTGCCCGAAGTAAGGCGATAGGGCTCACCACCCGTCACGTTGGGACGTCATAATCGTTGGTGAAACGTGGGTGTACCGAGTGAAGACTGTGATTTGCACTTCACAGTTTACCCTCGGAACACCTCTGACAATCCCTCGGGGATTCATGTCATGACGATATAGTTCTTGTGATTTTATTGGGGCATAAATTTATTTTTTACTTGTCTGTAAGTAACTAGGCTTCGCTGTAAGAGTTGTAATAATTTAAAACAAAATATTTTCCCTATGCAATAATATCTGGGCCTACAGACTCGACAAAAATAGTGATCGCTATCCAACCAATTTCAGTCGTTAAGGGGCAGGTAGCCGCCAATGACCTTCAGTCGACCTGTGTCGGTACAAATATCGACAGAAACTATATTGAATCAACGTTCATATCAGCACGCGTTACATCGTCGTCCGGATAGCGCACAATAGGAGAATATAATAATTTTCATATGGACGCCAAAAAAAATCCATTAATGGAAAAAAAATTCCATAAATGATTTTTCCAATCAATATTTTCCGTGTATTTTAGTGCAAAAACCATACAAATACCATTAGTGGTTTCAAAGAAATAATCAATTTGCCTTCGTTTTAGTCAAAAAAAAACAGCTTGACTATGAACAATATTTTCATCCTTTATTTTATACGCGAGAATAACTTCTTTAAATAAATGTAATTTATTATTTTCATAAACACTTAAGAATATTGAATTACATAACTAAAGGGGGTTAAAATAACAGAACAAATATAATCTCTTATAAAAATTGCCTCTAGATCAATGCCCTGCGGGAGAGTGCCCAAAATACTTGCCACATTACCTCTCTGTATGGCAAGACTTAGAAATAAATATAATATATATATATAACTTATATATAACTTTAAATAAAGTTATCCTTTATAGTTTAACTAACAATATGAGTTTTTTCATAATTTTTAAACATACCATTTAAGAGAAATAACTTTATAATTAGAGTCATTTTCGGAAGACGCTTGGAAGAGGTGCCTTAAGTTATAGAAATCTACGGGGTTAGTACAATACGGTGTTTATCTTTAGACAGTGTTTAAATCTGTTGCTGTCACTCTTTTACAATATGAAAGAAAAGGCGACAACAACAGATTTCAACACTATATTATCAGTGTCACAGATTATTCTGTGGCGTATGCTGAGCCAGCGCCCTTTCAGCCTCTGTGTCAAAGATTGTTATTATTTCAAGGATTCTAATGTATTTGCTATATTTTAAGCTCTAAATGTGGACTTTTTGTGTTTTTCTGTAAGGAGCATTGAATAATGAATAATGATTTATCTATCTATCTATCTATCTAAAGTTAAACTCCATTTTGTAGTAACACCGCTAATTTTTAATCGTCTCTATCGTCGAACTTTCGACTGAAGTCGGAAAAGAAATTGACACGCTTCCGATTTTAGTCGACAATTATGACGACAGAAACTAAAAAAGCAATTTTTATCACTTGTCGACTGAACTCGGTTGGAAAGCGATCGCTATCTTGTTCGAGACTGCAGACCCTGGTACCCCCTCAGAGTGGGAGCTAGCTAGCTGTCATGGACCTCGATAACTTTTGACTAATCGACCCGTGTCCGGTACACGGTTTTACCATTATCTTTCACCTCCATAGTGAATCCGAATCCTTAATATAGCTTTTTGGGTATCATTTTCGGGAATAAAGAGTTAATTTGGGCTATGATTAATGAGATCTTTTAGTTTTGAGACTTGATACTCGTAAAACGCTTTTTTCAATTATCTTTATGAAATTTGGGTACTTACTTTTTTTACTAGTAGAAAATTTGGCATGCATAAGCTAGCATTGTATAAGTTACGAGTAACATTAATTAATTACAGACTGTAAAAGTAAATAGACAATATGAGATAGGTAGACAAAGATATATATGTTTTTCTTATTTTTCATTACCCTGAATTCCCGCTGTCTTGTATTTTCTTGTCTCTTAGTTAAAGTAGATATTAGTACATTGTTCACCGAGGGAAGAAAGGGGAAGATTACCAACGAGGGTGTAGTTTGAGGCCCGAGGCGAAGCCAAGGGCCTCAATACACACGAGTTGGGAATCGCACTTTCTCCCGAGTGATACATAGTGCTTTATACTACACCTGCGAGGAAATAGTATCATTTTACTTTTAATCAAGATACAATAAAAGAAACCGACTGACTCGCGTGGGATTGTCACTTTTTTTTTTTTTTTTTTTTTTCATTTTCCCACTAAGTGGAAAGGCAAAGGGATCTTAGCCCATACAGCTATGTTTGACGTTATAGTTTTTTATGTTTATATGCACTATCCTCTTCTGTTGAGGATCATCTGAAAGGTCTGTCCTGTCTAAGTCACTGTCCTGTCGTTTCCGCTATAATGATAGCCTTGTAACGCAAATACAACAGGGTTAGAAAAAACACACGAAAAGGCACAGCCCGCACTTTTGTTCCATTGAACAACACACTACACAGGTTACGGCGATTTTAATTCACAATATCCTATCACTATTGTTGATCAAAACACCCAAAATGCAATATTTTTTCAATAAAACAAAAAAACGACGCCATCACGTCTTCGCGCCTTTTTTCCAACCTTTTATTTCCTTCTTATTTTTTATTATGTGCAGGAAAAGCAAGTGGCCAGTACCATTTTTCGAGTTTTATGTACGAGTTCGCAAAATAATACTGGCCACTTGGCCACTTGCTCATTCTTTATGTTATTTAAAAAAAAAAAAAGCACGTTAAGGCCCCAGACTCTCTTTGCAACATTTCGCTTTCATCTTACCTGAGGCTTTAGAAGTGGCGCTCCCCCCGCTGCATTAAGATGTTAGAGACCGCACCTGAATGTTGCTCTACTTCGTTAAATGAGTGTACGATTACTTAAAATTTGACATGTGAAGATTTTTAATTATTCAAGTAACGGTAATTTACAAAGTTTGGTTTGTTTATCGGAACAAACAAAATGAATTTGCAAAAGCAAAATAAACAAAAGTAAATCTACCTGGAATAGATGGCTTATTGGTAGCAGTAAGAGTGATTAGTATTTAGACACAATACATTTTATAGGTCATGCAATTATTTGCAGATTTTTACCGAAGGGGTGTCAAGAGGTGTTCTGAGTGTGAACTGTGAGATGCAAGTCATAAGTCCACCCATACCTGTACCTATAAGTACACCCGTGTTTCTCTGACGATTATTACGTCTCAACGTGATGAGCCCTATCGCTCTAAGGAAACCTGCATGCCCTAAAAAGCGTGTAGTTGTGCCCGAAAATTTCTTTATTCATCAAGATTTTCATTTAACTAATGCCTGACATAAAAAATACCTTTATAAAATTTGGAAATGTAGAAAATTAATAATCAAATCGTAACAATGAAAACATTTAAAATTATGTATTCCTAATACTCACACACATATTGTAATCAGTATTTTAAGTAATATAATATCAAAAATAGAAACTCTTACGGTAATTAAGTGTCTGTCAGTTTGTGTGTCCATGATTATGACTAAGGTGTAATAAAAAAGGTAAAAAGTTTAGTTTTAGAAATGTGATGTTTTAATGATAAGAACCGCAGCTGCGTACGTTCTTTTGTTTTGATGCATTATTGTCTAGCACGTTGTTATCTCGACTGTCGGTTTTAGTGACTTCGATAGCTTTTTAAGATATTTTAAATAAAAGGAAGTAAAGTAATAAAAAGGATGTAGCTTCGGCTTTAGTTATTCCAAAAAGTGGCGACAGCGGTGCCGGTATAAAATTTGTGTCACGCCATCCCCGTGGGTTTTTTAGACCACAACTTCTAAAATACGGCTTTAGGGGTTTTCGAATTAACACACATTAACATAACTTAATCTAAGCGAATTAGGGCATGCAATTATTCGCAGATTTTTACTATCCGGATAACGGATAATTTATTATCCGGATAACCGGATACTTATTATAAAAATTAAGGGTAGTAATAAAAGCTCCGAAAACTAAATTAAAACCGCCCAAAAAAACGGCCTACCGCAAACATCTTGAAAAAAAACCGGCCAAGTGCGAGTCAGACTCTAGTCAGAACCTAGGGTTCCGTATTGTGGATGATAAATTTAGTTTTCTCATTTTTTTGTGAATTTCTCAACCGCTTTATTTTTTTTGTAATTCTTACGTAAACGCATATTACCATGATTTTTTTCATATTTTTCGGTCCACCAGTTTTGGAGATAAGAGGGGGGACATACATTTTTTTATAGATTTTCAGGATTTCTCGAAATAGATGCAATTAAATATAGCCAAACTATATATTATTACAATAAACTTTTTAATACCTACAATGTGATACCCATATTGTATTTTTATAAAAAAAAAATTTATTTATTTTACTTTTTTTATATTTTTAAATCACTATAGTTTTCCCGGTTATTGTTCAGTTATGATCTATAATGGACATTTTGTTCATATTTTTCGGTCTACCAGTTTCGGACATACACATTATTGTGTTTTTTTTTTAAGATTTCACAAAACCAGTGCCAGTAAATATAGTAAAAGTATATATTTTTACAATCACCTTTTTAGTGTCTACAGTTTGATACCCATATTGTATTTTTAGAATATTTTTATTTTTCTCACTTTTGTTTTGAAAATATTTTAAAAAATTTCAAATGTTTCATATTTTTTTACAATGTAATATGTAGGCAAATTAATGCTATTTTTGTGCCGAATTTCATGTCTTTATCTTTACGGTGCTAAAGTTATGATGCTGTGAAATACGGACGGACGTAGATTAGACTTTATTTTATCGAAACAGGGATTTCTTAAATATGCAAAAAATATTTTATCCATAGTTGTTTACTTATTACAAGATAAGTGCAATATTCAAGAAGAGCACCTTTCATGGTACAGTTCGCCTCTCCATAAGAATCTACGCGAGGGAAAGGGAGCAACCGTGCGAGCGGGAGGTAAAATGACGTCGAGCTACACAACACACGTCTGAACGCTGCGATGTCCCAGCGAAACTGAGGGAAATATCGACGCGTTTTGTGTTTTAAACTCTCGATAAGTTTCGATTTGATAAATGTTTTTAAAATATTTTTTTAAATACCGTTTTTTGTTATTTCACTTATTAATAGTTCTATTCTACGTGTTTTAAATTTGACTACGCTAAACGATAGTTTTCTAGTAGAAAAAAAATATTTTATCAGTGGTTGAATTCATAAAATCACAACTACTTAACGCACACGAAATAAGAAAACTAAAGTATTATCCAAAAAAGTAACCTGGTAAGATTATTGTTGAAGATATGGGAATAAATGTTACCTGAATAAATTTCTTGTTTTTGTCATAATTTTTACGTGACGTGTGCATGAATGAGACTCTCAACGCGTAGAACATAAATAAAGGTATGTTTAAAGCCTAAAAAACCTATTAAAAGTAGCATTAAAGTAAATGAAAAAATGTGTTTTGGAATCTTAAAATTCCACACTATAAATTAACGTAAAATGTATTTTATTTATTGCTTTCTTACTAACTAAAATAAAATCTTTCTTTTCTGATAATTCTGCAAGAATACTGATTTTTAGGGGACTGGAGCCTTAACAATGGATTTGCATATACTTTTTCTGCCCGCTCAAGCACGTTAACAATGAATTTTCATACACTTTTGCCGCCCGCATATTTGTATGACAGTAATGACGTACTTTCTGCATCGTTTTCAACAAAGAAAGAAGGTACTTTCCGAGCAGGTGTAGTATAAAAGTAATTTGTATAGTATAAGTCTTAGTATGTAATTGATATGTTAAAAAAGACATGCTTTTGTTAAGTTTCTTGCCCTTCTTCTTAGCAAGACTAATCGAATGAATAATTTTAATCGTATTTATATTGCTACATAAATTAAATAAACCTTTACTTTAGTTCATGTACATTTATTATTTTATTACAGACATTTTTTTCAGATTAAATTTGACTCGTAGAAAACTCGAAAGACATCCCTTTTTTTATTTAATAAAGGTTATGATGCTTATTTTATTCTTTATACCAGAAACAATTGAGGAAAGCGTTCCTCGAAACGGTTTTCGAATCATAAATATTGACGAAAAAAAAAAGATGCCAATTGTAAAATTGTTGGGCTTTACTTTAACTGGTCTGGAGTGCACCGGGCGTGTTTGGAGTAATCGGTGGTTGTATCTCAGTTTTTGCCACTTAGGAGGTTATTTCCATGCAACCCAACGTATGACCCTAATTATGTGTGAATATTATAAGTCGGGGTTTCCTGAACACCAGCGCTGCACACACTGTGTCACAGTGTCAGCAAATGCTGAGGACTCACTATTTGTCAAGTCTGTTATTTTATGTCTCTACAACTTGATTTTTTCATGTCTTTTTAATTTTATATATCTATCTTTGTACCAGTGTATTATTTTCTTGTGTTTCTTGGTAATAAATTATTGTTATTTTTGACTTACCTTCATTGCGTAATTATTTTTATTTTGATTTTAAGACGCGGCGCCGACAACACAGAGCGCGCTCTGCGTCCTGTGGTCCTAACAATAGAACGCACATTCTAGCGGTCTTTGTGTGTAGAGATCCAACCAAACAGTCGCGTAGATTACAGAGACCGCGGAACGTAGAACGCGGTTCTGTGTGTTCGGCGCCTAATTTAACGTATTACAATGTTTTTTAAAGCCCGTAATTACTTCCGATATAAAGCAACCATCTTCTAAAATTAATGAGGTATCTAATTCACCCCGTCTAAACGTATTAACTGTGATGGTATCAAATCACTTAGTTACGTTCACGTAGTATTCCATCTACATATTAATTAGCTTCTAGAATTTCCCGTCGTCTGCTATCGACGGAGATGTCGAGAATTATTCTACACATTATTTGGGATCTCAATTTACTACACAATATCTGAAATTACTTGAGTTGATTGCGATTGGGAACAGGTATTTGCTTGTAGACGCATTGAATTTATTTTCTAGAAATTGGTTTATTATTGTTACATGTTTGTAGGTATATCATGTCACAATAATTGTGCCAAGTGCGAGTCGGACTCACGCTAAAAGCGTTCCGTACCACCATACTACGAGTATATCCCTTTCAAGATTATACATGCACCGGGAAGTATATATACTTACTAGATTTTGATGGTTAGTCAGTGATTGGGATATTTTAGTGTTAGAGAAAGATTTTGAAAACCATATATAAATGTAGCGTTAAACTAAAAACTTAGGTAGGTATTACTGATATTCGATATTAATTTCAACTTAACACCGAGGTATTTTTCCGGAAAAAGCACAGACAGACAACAAAGTGATCCTATTGTTTATAAGTTTCGTTCTTTCATGATGAGGTACGGAACTCCTAATATATGTCTATAATTTATAATAATGTGTCCTATAATATGAAAAGCTGCTATCTCCACTTTTGATGTTTTTGAGATATGATCTGTTTTTATTTATACATATACCAAAATTTATACTTGCAATTGTCGGCACTTGGTGATACTTGAAACACATCTTGAATTAAAAACACTAGTTCGTCCACTGCTGGACATAATCCGGGACTTTGCCACTCCCGGCGGTCATCCTGGAAGAATTGCCCATACTCACACACACTGGGCAGGTGGGTTAGTGAGCGCGTTGCCGGAACCCTCGCATCAGTGACGCCGCTGCCCGTCACCAGTCTGTTCCATATAAGGCCCGGCTATTAGGGATGGATATACCGCCATTCATCGGTCCCAGGCATGGTGGGCCTCCTGGTTTTTTCTCTCCTCTCCCTCGAATTACTTCGAGGCGGTCTCCAAATAAGATGGTGGTACCTCCACAGTCGAGCCCGGCATCAGCTCTACCACCTATTTGTAAGAGAACGTTTATAAAAAATATTTCATATTTATTCATATAAACCGTAAAGCATTTTCCTATTTCCCCATATTTATATTAAGCTACGTACTATATTAAAAACATAAATTATTTTCAATCCCGCAAGACTCTCGGAAGTAAATACATGAAATGGCACCGACACATGCAAGCGTATGCATACTTATACTGGGTGTTAATTTGATAACCTTTTTCCTTCAAACAAGGAATACTACCCACTATTATGAACAACTTTTACTATGGGGCCATAGAAAAGTTAAATATCTCTCGACCAAAATGTATGAAACAACTAATTTTGTTTTTGCGATTACAGGATTAGCCCCATAGTAAAAGTTGTTCATATTAATGGTTAGAACACCCCGGCCCCGTTTTAGGGAAAAAGGTTATCATCTTAACATTCTGTATATGAAACTTACCTCGAACACATTCCCTGGGTATCTCTCCACGCGCGATCCCTCCTCGACCGAACGAATGAAAAAAGTTTTTCAATATGAGCAGTTTTATGAACATGAACTTGCCTATGGATTGTAGAGAAATATTACTCATATTTGTGTGGAGGCGCAACTAATATTTGTTTATTTGGGCTCCGCACCCAAAGGGCAAAACGAAACCTTATTATGCTGTCTCTCCGTCCGTCCGTCCGTATGTCACGGGTCTAGGAATAAATTAATTACGGACGTGTAGTAGGCCCACCATGAGTTTTACACTCGATACGTTTTTACGTATGCGTAAAATATTTATATGAGAAATTGTACAGCGCAGTATATATAGATGTATAGGTACCTATATACAACGTGTAACAAAAAGGTGTGACCATATTTGAAGAACTTATTCAGTCAAGTCAGAAAATGAAACCACATGTACGGAATACCTCTACATAGCCATAAAAAAACAATTTCGAGAAAATATTTCTGTTTACAGAAATTTGTTTTCTCGAAAAAAAAAAATCGTGTTCCATATGTTCCGTATTACTACATGTCAGTAACCTGCACTTAGCGGCAACATCGCATTTTTTAAGCCTGTTAAAAAAACGTGGTTAGTACGTTGCACTTGTGAGCGAAACTAAATTAATTATTAATTTGTAGATGTATTAATAGGAATGTCGAAATGAAATTTAGTACAAAGAACCCTCATAACATCCCCTATAAGCTAAAACCCGAAATCTCAAAAAAAATCTACCCTTCCATACATTTCGGCCGAGCGGCATTGCATTTTTCTATGAAACAGTAAATACATCGTTATATAATACGAACAGCGTTATATGTTATTTATTACTTATGATTGTATATAATATTAATGATTTTGCCTGTTGTTGTTGTTGTCGTATTATAAAATTGTATTTGCTTTGTTTTTAATGTGTTTTTGTAATATAGTTATTTGTAAGTATAGATAATAAGTTTGATGAATGTTCACTATCACATTGGCCTAGCTGTAAGGATAGTGTTATATTGTTGATGATGATAAATAAATAAATAAAAATATTTTTTTTTTTTTTTTTCAGGGTTTGTTCCATAGTAAAAGTTGTTCTATATCATTGATTGAATAAGCTCTTCAAATATGGTTACACCTTTCTGTTACACGTCGTATAACTTTTTTTCACATTCGCCTCTGCCTCCTGCGGAGTTTAAGTTGTAGACTTCCAGAGGGCCTATTATGTATCTTTAGTTGCCATCTGGACTTGGTGCCTATCATCAAAAACATAGACATAATATCGAATTCCGATTGTCTAAGGATAGGTTCGCACTTGAAGTGACGACACAGTTCTTAAATAGTTCAATACCGACTAATGGCAATTTTGAAAGTTCCGTTTTTAGCTTTGTTTTTGATGATAGGCACCTAGACCAGTTGGCAACTAAAGATACAGAATAGAGGGGCTGATCCGCATTTCATGGCATTACATCAGCGTCTCAAAGCTCCGCGAGGAAAGGGGAATGCACAGAAAGATACTGCGCAAGTGCTACTGATAACTAACTTCACGTGCGTCTTTGTACTGACGCGAACTGTATACTTATACTCGTATTGAAAGTAAAGAAAGTTAGGCATCGCATTTAACGTGTAATAAGTAACGACCATGGACAAATGGTTAAGGCCCTTACTATTGCCAAATGGGTACTTTCTAAAGCCTACTCCTCGTTTATGGCCAAACCAAAAATAATGAAAAAATTGTAACAAGAGCAGAGGAGAGGACTAGGGAGAGGCGAGGCGAGGTGGCGTGAGCGTTGGTGAGGAGAGGAGAGGAGAGTTGGGTTATCTGTGGAGAAGTGTTAAAGTCGTCTGTGGAGACATGTTTTTGTTATCTTTCTAGTGGACTCTTTTCTTTTTTTGACATTCTAAATCTATGGATATAAAAACTGACAATTGGAAAAATAAAGAGAAAGTAATTGATTTTCTATATTAAGTTTATTATTCCGCATCTTCGTTACAATCAGAACTGGGATTATCGTACCTACTTACCTACGTAACGGAGGAAAGATGAAACGAAGTATTTTCCAAGATCGTGGTGGAACCAACAAGAAAAAGAGGAGCGTCCAAAATGGTGGTGACGATGATAAACCACCACACGAAATTTTCAAACAATTGCTCAGTGAAAAAGTAGATAGCAGCGTCAAACAGTATCTAAAGGAGACCAAGCTATTGAAGACGAAAGATATTCAACATACTGAGAAGCTGATTCCTGATTTTGATCCCGATAGTCGCGATGTCAATGTAAAAGGTTGGGTGAACAAAATCGAGCAATTGGGTCAAATATACAAGTGGAGCGATGAAACGAAATCCTTCAACCTGCAATCTAAACTCCAAGGTCAGGCACGAATTTGGTATAATCGTTTAGACTCGTATGATCATACTTGGGAAGAGTGGAAAGCCATACTCATTAAGGCCTTTCCACGGCATCATGATTACGCGGTCTTACTTGAAGAACTCGTGAACCGAAAGAAACTTTCAACTGAATCGATGACAAAATACTACCAGGAGAAATTAGCTATGTGTTATAGATGTCAACTCAGTGACAGAGCTTCCGTCTCATGTATTATCAAGGGGCTTCCACAAGAACTGCAGACGAATGCGCAGGCATTTCAGTGCTCAAATCCCGACTAGCTCTATGAAGGATTTCTTTCTGCAGTAGACCACTATCAGAGAAACAATTCGACTCGATCTACAGCAACAAGAATTGCTGGAAGCTGGGTGGCGGACACGCCGATTTATCAATCAGGTTCTAAGGAAATGATGCCCCGAAAAGCCCCAATATGCTATCGCTGTAATGAAAATGGACATGTAGCACCGAATTGTACTCTTCCTGACAGACGCAAGTGCTACAGGTGTGGAAAAGAAGGACATGTCGCAAGTTCGTGTACAAGTACAAAATCAGGAATGGTTGGACCTGAGAAAAAGGTACAGATTTTGTCAAACCTCAATGATATATACAGGAAAACTGCTCGAGTAAATGACGTTTTAATTAAGGCCTATATAGATACGGGCAGCGAGCTTAATGTCATGGCGGAGTCAGCAGCTAAAGCAATGAACCTTGATGTTAAGCCCACGAACACTAAATTGAAGGGGTTCACTGGTGGTGCAGTTGAAGCTCTTGGAGAAGTACTGTTGGATTTATGTGTTGATGATGTAAGAATTAAAACCTCTGCCGTGGTGACAGATGTGGATATGAGTGGGGTTGTCCTAATTATTGGACAACCAGTAATCAATGATGAGACAATTACTTTCAAAGTATCCAGGAATGGTGCTGAGCTTAAAATGGCTTGTGAAAACAGTATTAATTCAATTGACACGATTGAAGAAGTAAACCACTTCAAAGTTTTGGTTGATGAGAATGTAGAGCTGCAACCCGGAGCCAGCCTGGTGAAGGTCACAGTGGAGGGCGCCCCACAGTATGATGTCTGCACACGACCACGTCAATTCAGCATGGGAAATAAGGCTTATGCAATCGCAGGCTCCTTGCTTTCCGGCACTGGAGGCTACCTAAAAGTCTGCAACGTCGGTGATGAACCATTGGTCTGGAAGAAGGGCGAGACTATTACCAGAGCAGAAAAATGTTAAGTCATCTCAACGGTGAGTAAGCATCTATTCTTGAGTAGAGGAGTGAATTGATAATGTGATATTGAAAGCATTGGAGGAGTTAAATTAGAAGATATTGATGTTGGTAACATAGATGACTGTAGTAAAAATAGTCTGACTGAACTATTAAAACTGTACTCTGACTGCTTTGCCAGCTCTACCGCAGAGATAAGAACTACACATTTAGGGGAAATGCAAATAAAATTGACAGCTGACAAGCCAGAAAAGAAATTTGCTAGGGGGGACCTGGTTTTATGGAAACTATTGGAGAGAAAGGAGGCTGACACTGTCGACTGAACTGGCCGTTAAGCCAGTTGGGATTTAAAATATTCTAGCGTGTGTCTAGATGATATTGTCACACTTTTTCCTTGTTGTGTCAACATTATTTTCAGTCTAAATAAAACTATTTATCCTGATAATATACAGCGTATATTTTGGGTAGATCCGCTTCCTACTCTGCTAGAGCAATTGGTAGTTCCAATATCACGGAATTACCAATAGGTTATGATCCCGCAGTGTATTTATCCAAAACAGACAGAGAGCTGTAAAAACTGTCTTTCGAGATCGAGCTGATGATTAGTGCTGGAGAAAGTACTAAAGAAGAGCAGTCATCTCGTTGACAACACAACAAGATGAGTACCAGTAGTAGTAGCATACCGACATTCCAGAAACTTGAAGGAAGTTCCAACTACTCAACATGGAAATTTCAGATGGAAATGTCACTAGTACATGACGATCTATGGAGCTATGTAAAAACTACACCAGCTGCCACGGACGTAGAGGCAACGAAGAGAGATCAGAAAGCTCGCGCTAAGATCTGCCTCATGATTAGTACGGATTTGCTAGTTCATGTCAGACAGGCCAGTACTGCCAAGGAGGTCTGGCAAGCTCTAGAAGTGAACTGCCAAGACAAAGGCATAGTTAATAGATGCAGACTACTGGGTAACCTTGTGAGTTTGAGGTTAGAACAATTTAACAGTATTACTGAGTACGTGACCACGATACTTAGAGTAGCTCAACAACTGAGAGACATCGGTAAGGACCTTGATGATGAGCTACTGGCAGCACTTATGCTCCAAGGGCTTAGCAAAGAGTATGCACCCTTGAAGATGACGATAGAGAATGCCAACATTACACTTACGACTAACTACGTAAAAACAAAATTGCTTCAAATGGATAGTCCGATACCGTCGACATCCAATGAGAATGCATTGATTGCCAAAGGTAGAGAAAACCGTTCAAGGTTCAAGAGTGATTCCACGAACAACAAAGGCAACAACGAGAAAGCGCAGCAGAAGCGTGACAAGCAGAAGAAAGAGATTAAATGTTTTGTATGTGGAGGACCACATAAAGCAATGATTTGTCCGAAAAATCCCAACGCAAGCAAGGATAAAGGATCCACATTTTTTATTTATAATGCCATCAAGAGAAACGACGACGAATGGATTGTGGACTCAGGAGCGTCTTCAAACATGACGAACCGCAAGGACTGGCTAGCTAACTATAGAGACTTTAACATTTCTCAAGAGATCAGTGTAGCTAACGGCCAGAAGTTATATGCGCAAGGTTCAGGTGATGTCGTTAATGATGGAAGTATGCAATTTGGAGTACGAGAGGTAAAGTATGTACCTGGATTGTCTGCGAATTTATTGAGTGTGGATACAGTGGTGAGTAGAAACTTTGTTGTTGTATTTTCCGAGAAAGGGTGTGACATATATGACAAGAATGATTGTTGTATAAAAGGAGAAGCGAGTTACAACTGTAAAAGTGAGAACGGAGTTTACAAATTTAAATCCGTTGCTACAGAACCTACGTCAGCCTTTACAGTTTCCAACCCAGATGATAACGAGCTTTGGCATAAGAGACTGGCACATCTCGGATTACCCAACTTAAAGCTGTTGAGAGATGGTATGGCAACAGGAGTGAGTTCCAACAACCAGGATAAACTACAATGTGAGCCATGTTTAAAAGGTAAGCAAACACGCACTCCTTTTAACAAGAAGAGCACATCTAGAGCAAGTGAGGCCCTAGAACTTATACACTCGGACGTATGCGGTCCAATGAGTACGGAGTCACACGGCGGCATGAGATATTTTCTTTTGTTTATTGACGATAAAACGAGATACACATTCATTTATTTTTTGCGCAAAAAGAGTGAAGTTTTTTCGAAGATTGTTGAATTCAAGTTGTTAGTAGAGAATCAAACTAACAAAAAGATCAAGAAGTTTCGATCTGACAATGGCAAAGAATTCGTGAATAAAGAGGTTAGTCAGTTATTCAAAGAAAATGGAATTATTCATCAACTAACTATTGATTACTGCCCCGAACAGAACTCAGTAGCGGAACGCAGTAACCGCTCGCTAGTTGAGAAAAGCATTTGCTTATTAGAAGAAGCAGGCCTGAACAGGATGTATTGGGCAGAAGCTGCCAATACTGCAGTTTATTTGAAGAACCGTTCACCTACAAAAGCGCTGACGGTTACGCCATTTGAAGCTTGGACAGGAGAAAAACCGAACCTAAGCCAGCTGAGAGTCTTTGGTTGTAGAGCGTTTATGCATATTGAGAAAGCAAAACGCAAGAAGCTTGATGCGAGGAGCAAGGAGATGATCTTCGTAGGATATTGCACAGAATCCAAAGGGTATAGACTTTGTGATCCGGTGACCCATAAGCTTCAGAAGTCAAGAGATGTGACATTCTTTGAGAATCAGTTCTTCAATAAAAGAGAAGCTACAGTTCCAAGAGAGACTATCTTACCAAAATTGTTGAATGTAGAGACACACAACAATGGAAGGCAGCAGGAACAGAGACGTGAGCTAGTAAATAAACCAAAAGTGGTAAATGAAGAATCGTTCGAATATTGTACCGCAGATGATACATCGGTAGAAGATGAACATAATCAAGTAGAAAGAGTGGAGTCACCTGAGGTTGTACAAATTCAGGATGAACTGCAACCACCTGAAGCACAACCAGAGAGCAGCAGGAGATATCCTTTACGTGAGAGAACGCCTAAGAGATACCATGACTATTATCTGTATGAAGCCACAGAAGAACGCAGTGATGACCCAGTTACTGTTGAAGAAGCGCTCAGCAGACATGATAGAGATAAATGGCAAGCGGCCATTGATGCTGAACTTAATGCCTTGGAGAAAAATGGCACGTGGAGCTTAGTCAAGAATATGGATTCCCACCATAACGTAGTCGATTCCAAATGGATTTTTAAAATCAAACAGGAACCTGGGGGGAAGGAAAGATATAAAGCTAGACTAGTAGCTCGTGGCTTTACACAGAAACGCGGACTTGATTACACAGAGACTTTTTCTCCCGTGATTCGACATAGCACACTGAGACTTCTATTTGCTATAGCTGTTGAGAATGATCTAATGATTGATCAAATGGATGTAGTTACAGCATTCTTGAATGGAGATTTGAGAGAGAAAGTTTACATGAAGCAACCTAAGCTTGCTGAAGAGAAAGGCAAAGAAGATCATGTATGTTTACTCAAGAAAGCGCTGTATGGTCTGAAACAAGTACCACGAGAATGGAATAAAAAACTTCATGACGCATTGATTGAGATGAAGTTCACAAGGTCTGCCAACGAACCATGTGTTTATTTCAGGAAACTAGGCAAACACGTAATTTACATTGCAGTTTATGTAGATGATATCTTGATCTTCTATGGCGATGCAGCTGAGAAAGATATTGTCAAGAAAGAATTGAAAAGTAAATTTGAGATGAAGGATTTGGGGAAAGTAGATAGCTTTCTAGGAATGAAGATTTGCCAAGAAGGAAACAAGCTAACTGTTGATCAAAGCGAATATGTTCAGAAAATTTTGAAAGAGTTCGGAATGTCTGAATGTAAGACAGTGAGAACACCGCTAGAAACAGGTAGAAAATTGGAGAAACCCAGTGATGCAAATTTCATCCCACCCAAAGATGTTCCTTACCAGAAGTTGATAGGTTCACTTATGTACCTAGCTGTTTGCTCAAGACCTGATATCAGTCATGCAGTGGCATATCTAAGCCAATTCAACAGTTGTTACACAATTGAACACTGGAACGCAGCAAAGCGATTACTGAGATACCTTAAGGGTACAGCTAACTACAGTTTGAGTTTTGAGAAGACAGGAAGATGTCTGACTGGATATGTAGACGCTGATCATGCTGGAGATATCAGTGATAGGAAATCGTTTTCAACATACGTATTTCTTCTAGGAGGAGCTCCTATATCATGGGAGAGCAAGAAGCAGCGTACAGTGGCCCTATCCAGTGCAGAGGCTGAATATGTTGCGATTTCAGAGGCATGCAAAGAGTCTACGTTTCTCAAGCGAATTATGGAGGAGCTTACTGGAAAGAAACGTGGTGCGATCATGCTGCATAGTGACAGCCAGTCAGCTATTCAGATTGCAAAGAACCCTGTTCATCATCAACGAACAAAGCACATAGATGTGAGATGTCATTACATCAGAGAGGCATTGAATAGTAACATTGTGAAAGTGGAGTACCTGCAGACTGAAGAGATTACTGCGGACATTTTTACAAAAGCTCTACCGCGAGGTAAACATGAGTTCTGTGTGAGAAAAATGAACTTGTACGCCTGATGGATGACAGTATGATAGAGTGCTTTGGTGAAGATGAATGTTTAGATGCTGTTGAGGACAGTCCAGTCTTCCATTGAGGAGGAGTATTGGAGAGAAAGGAGGCTGACACTGTCAACTGAACTGGCCGTTAAGCAGTGGCGTGCACAGAACTTTTTTCCGGAAAAGCAATCAGAAGGTCAAGTACGACAATAAATAGAATATTAAAAAATTTAAATAACACTTTGAAAAAAAAATAGTTTGTATGAAAATGTTCACTCTAGGGTAGGCAGTGCCTACCCTGGCATCATACAATATTTTTTTTTGAAAGTGTTATTTTATTACTTTTTTATATTTTTTTATTGTCGTACTTGACCTTCTGATTGCTTTTCTGGAAAAAAGTTCTGTGCACGCCACTGCCGTTAAGCCAGTTGGGATTTAAAATATTCTAGCGTGTGTCTAGATGATATTGTCACACTTTTTCCTTGTTGTGTCAACATTATTTTCAGTCTAAATAAAACTATTTATCCTGATAATATACAGCGTATATTTTGAGTAGATCCGCTTCCTACTCTGCTAGAGCAATTGGTAGTTCCAATATCACGGAATTACCAATAGAAACAAGCACCAATGGGGGGAGAAGTAAGGAACGTAAACCATAAACTACAGGTTCTATACTCTGGCCCTAATGTTATACAAAAAGTTTTAGGCAATGGTCGATTTGAATTAAGAAGCATAAAAGGCATGAGAGGCTATAAAAAGTTTACTGGTGTAGTCGCAGCTGACTCTCTTAGGGCATACCGCAGTGCACCATCATGTAGTGAGACTAGCAGTGATGAGGAGATAGTGACTAGGGATGACCTTATTGATCTGCTGGAAAGTTAATGAGGTTTTGCGCCAATTGCGGCGCAATTGTTACAGGATGGCCGAATGTAACAAGAGCAGAGGAGAGGACTAGGGAGAGGCGAGGCGAGGTGGCGTGAGCGTTGGTGAGGAGAGGAGAGGAGAGTTGGGTTATCTGTGGAGAAGTGTTAAAGTCGTCTGTGGAGACATGTTTTTGTTATCTTTCTAGTGGACTCTTTTCTTTTTTTGACATTCTAAATCTATGGATATAAAAACTGACAATTGGAAAAATAAAGAGAAAGTAATTGATTTTCTATATTAAGTTTATTATTCCGCATCTTCGTTACAAAATGTATTATGAATAATCAACTCTTAGACAACATATGCAACAGTTTTCTTTTTCATACCACCAAAACTTCTACATTAATTGTTTTTTTTTACTGAATGGTGTTTTTTGACCTCGAATTCCCTACTGCTCCTGAGTTGCTTGGCCGATTGAATTCATCTATGCTTTGATAAATAGATAAACTTTATAGCTATAAACATAACATAAGATTATTCAATCGAGTAATCACGTCTAATTGAAAAGTATAATTTTCCCCTATTTCGCCCTCTCAAGGACGCAGCGAGCGTCGTAACAGCCACTATGCATTGCGCGCTGATATGAACGTTATTTCAATGTCGTTTCCGTTGATATTTGTAGTGACAAATATCGAGCTGCTAATTTGGCGATGGTAATCGCCTTAAGTTCTAACCATTCACAGTAATGGCACAAAATAACCACTTACAGAATGTTTACTCCGCATAACTAGCGAAAACAGGCGCACGCACACAAAGACGTGTACGTACGACGATCTTGGAGATAGTCTGGTGAATGCCAATACGAAATTCTGCCGAGATCATCATACGTACACGTCTATGCATGTGTGCGTCTGTTTTCGCTCCGTCGTCGAGTCGACCTTCTGGTAGTATCTGTTTTGTGGTAATGGTACAAATCGCCTAAAACAACAAATGCTCTCTGCGGGCAGCTGCGTCATAAAAGGCTAAAAGCATAATTTCAAAACCTAATGCCCAAGTATTTATTGCTTTAGCGTAAGCATCAAAATGCTCTGATCAGTGAAACATTTCCATGAAGCTGGTCTGGTCTCCACCGCGTCAGCTGTGGGGCAGAGCGACAGACACAATAGGCTTTGTTATGCCCTGGCCGTAGCCAAATTGTTTTATACAGAAAAGGAGCCTTTAGCCATGTAACTGTGACTTGTTGTTTTAATTTTAGGGAATAATGTCTTTCAGGAAATAAAAGCTTTAGATTTCAGTTCCAGGAGACATTTACAGACGAACTGTAAAAAAATCGGGTTTTACAAGTTTGTGACGCTGCGTTTGTCAGTGGCAGCTTGTTTTGACATAGGTAACAAATATCTAATATACGTAATATTACTTAAGAGTATGGCCTAACTTAGTAAGTTTTTTACTACCCATCCAGTACAAAAAGATCAATGGTAAAGACTTTACTAGCTTTCGATAGACGGGATTATATGTTGGCGGCTCATTGGCCTATTTGTCTTCAACGGGTAATACTAATAATCACGCAGCGAAACAACAAAAGGGAGTGTTTTTAGGCAAAAATATATGGAGTTTAAGTAGATGAAAAAAAATCAAGTCGATCCCTTAACCGCGTTCTTCTGCGGAACGTTTAAAAACCAAAAAAATAGGTTGGAAATATATTTTTTTAGACAAAAGTCTAACCTACCTAATTTCTTCCAAAGAAACCTGAAAAGTCTGGTGTCAGGTCAAAAAAAAAACAAAGAAATTTACAATATTTAAAAAATACAGTGAAAAAGAAAGAAAAAATTCACATAGAATAACACTCTCTTATAAAAACTTGCGGTAAAATAAGACATGCTCAGCATGTGCTCATCTGCAAAACATTAATTGTACCGTGCGTGATGAACAAACGGCGTCTGAAAGTCTGAATAACTAACCATGTCAGTATCTAACTTGAAACTGGCAAAAAGTGGCGCTTAAAATAGCAGCCGTCGCCAAGACAAAAAAAAAAAGGTTCAACGCTTTTTGTGACATTAAATATCTTGCCACATACACTAAACGATAACATACTAGATCTTGCTCTGATCGGTGATACCCATAGACTTAGTCTAGAAGTTTATTTTGCCCACGTTTTGCAATATATCTGTGCATTTATTATTAATATTTTATTACTTATTCCTATATTTTATTTTGGTAAGTATATAACATTATTAAATCAAAATAAGCCAAACTTATTTTTAAACATTGCGTTTCCCTTTCTGATATTTGGTTAAGGCGATATGCAAAAAAAATACGGATGTTTCTTTCATGAAATCTAGGGTTTTGAAATTGGAAAACATGTTTGGATAAATTTTCCTCGATAGAAATAATTGTTGAAATGAGGTCTTCAAACACACTTTTTCTCCGCGTTTGACGAATAGAAACCATATACAGAACTCAAACATATTTTATTAGGAGTGTTTCAACAGTATTTAGAGATTTAATATTTGAAATTCTGCAAGCTATTTTAGTTTTTTTATAAAAAATATAAAACCAACTTTTTTCCTTTAGGCCTGAATCCGCCCCTCCCGCACTGCGCGATTTTTCGCTTGGACAAAGTGACAAAAATAAAATTCGCATAGCCTCTAAATAAGTGTATGTATTAAATAAATAAATAAATTTCATATATCCTACAAACTTGCGAAGTAGGTAGATGGGTTTCTATTATTATTCATTTTATTTATTTATTTATTACGCTTAATGTACATCTACACAAAAACATGAAATAGGACATTTAAAATATTACACATTGTATAAAGGCGGCACTTATTTCTAATAGCAAAACCTTCCAGGATTTTATGAAATTAAAACTATAAAGGTATGATACAGAGTGTTCAAGTTATCTATGCGCCAAAAAAACCACACTACTCTACTTAGATTAGAAGCTGCATAAACTGTTACCTTTATAGTACCTTGGGTGATAATTTCACGTTCAAAGAATAAATTAGATATAATAGAACGATAAATATAAAGTAGCATGCAATGCTATTAAGGGGCTGCACAATGCTAAAATTCAGTCCTGCTCTAACGCTCTTGTTTTTTTAGTGTTTATCCTGCTCTAATCAGAGGCCGCGCAAGCAAAACTTTACTTATTTTGAAATCGCGACTACATTAGAACATTAACTATAATTTCTTAATGTAATAAAGACGTTTTTTTCTAATTAGAATCTGCGTGTGCTGGTTTCGTTTCAATCGGGTTTGAAATATGGACACTGAATCGCTTTTTTTGTGAAATTTTTGCTTTTTTTGAAAGTATTATAATTAAAAGAAGATTGAAAGTATGTTTATTTATAAAGTGTAATTAATAATTGTCTTGAGTCAAAAACCACGCCATATTTTTTTAAAATTTTTACCAGCTACATTGACGGAAATGAATCCAATGCAAAACTGATGTTTAGCATTGTGGAGCCCCTTAAGAAAACCAATCCCGTGTTCTTTTAGCCAATATATCCCTTTATTCTTAACCTTTATGTGGGTCAGAAGAAAGTTAATAAAAGTTAAAGTGCTTGTGTGCATTCTCGGAGCATAGACGAAGTGCGCGGGTATACTGCCTTCTGTATTGGCCAGAATTGTAAAACCTGTATATATATATATATATTTGGGGTTAATAATACATATATGTATACAAGGTGAACTTGTGAACATCGTCCAAATTCATACTTGAGCCTTGGTAAGTGATCAGCATCATGAACCAATAACGATTTTCGTAAAATTCGTAAAATGAACTTTCGACTCCCCATGGTGATTCACTCAGGACTGGGAGTGAATTACTATGTGAAGTCGAAATTTCATTATACGAATTTCACGAAAATTTTTATCGATTCATGGTGCTGATCACTTATCAAGCCTCCAGTATGAATTTGGACGATGATTAAAATGTCACCGTGTATACAAGGTGTAACCATATTTGAAGAGCTTATTCAGACCATGGTATAGAACAACTTTTACTATGGAGCCAACCCTGAAATCTCAAAAAACAAAATCAGCCCTTCCATACATTTCGGCCGAGCAGCATTGCATTTTTCTATGAAACAGTCGTTTTTTTTTTTTTTTCGAGATACAGGTTTTATTCCATAGTAAAAGTTGTTCTATACCATCGACTGAATAAGCTCTTCAAATATGGTTACACCTTTCTGTTACACGTTGTATATATATTGTATATTATTAACCTTGTATATTAACCCCAAATAATGTTCCAACGTTACAATTATACGTTGATTATATTAATGTTTCATAGACGATGCAACAATAAATAAATATCTTATTTTTTTTTTTTATTCATTTTTTCAAGGTTTACTTGTTGTCTATGATAGTCTCGTTTCCAATGACAAAAAACTAGAATGCAAGAAGGAATGTGACACAAAAGTTCGTTTTTAGATTTTGAAAGAATGGAACACAACAGGTAAATTTTTTTTTAATTTAAAAACTACCAAATTCGTGAATCTCCTAGAAAATATGTTTCATATAAAGTAATAATTAATGGAAGTATTTAATTGTATTTAACTGTATTTATAGTCTCATTAAAAATATGTAATACTTTTTGTTCACAAAAAAAAAGAATTTTGCTACTATCTACACGATAACCCAACCGCTACAGGTTTGACCTGATACTGTCAACGAAAACTGTAGTGAGCGTCAGAGGCTCTCAGAAGCTTAGAGAATAAGGCAAGGAAGGCATCACAAGACAGGAGGAGACAGATGGAAGGACTTCTTATCAATTTGTTCATGTAAAAACATTTGTTCGTAAAAAAAAAGAATTTTGCTACTATCTACCTACACGATAACCCAACCGCTACAGGTTTGACCTGATACTGTCAACGAAAACTGTAGTAAGCGTCAGAGGCTCTCAGAAGCTTAGAGAATAAGGCAAGGAAGGCATCACAACACAGGAGGAGACAGATGGAAGGACTTCTTATCAATTTAGTGATTTGATCTTTTTGACAATGACATGAAATTTTCTTCAAGATAATTATTAGGAAAATTACTTGTTTCTACTTTTGGTTTTAGTTAAGAGTTATTTTTTATAATTGCATGCTTTTGATGTCACATATAAATACACTTGTTTATTCGTTTTATGTCTCAGGCCAATGGCCCCCGTTCCAGCAGTCAGTCAGCGTCTGCGGCGGCGACGTCACAGGGACTCGTGCGATGTCCTGATTGTTCCCCATCTCGGAAATTTAAAGGTTATAGAGGCCTAAAGATTCACATAAGCAGAGCACACAAAAATGATACTGACGAGAGCGCAAATGCAAATGCAAACTCAACTCCATCTAGAAAGTCGGAATTTTGGCAGGAAATCAGCAAATATAAAAATTCATTCCCCACCGTAAAAAGAATACCACGCGGCGCCAGAAATACTGTAGCGTCGTCTCTCCGATCATGCATTCGTAATATTTTAAATAAAAATGACAAACTAAGCTGGGAAGAATTTCTGACTTTCTCATACCGCAGATTGCACGTTCCAAGAGGCAGAGAAAGGGGCGGCTCGCTGACTCAAAATATTAAAGATAACTGTAAGGATCCTACTGATTTATCATTTACACAAACTAATTTGAAAAATAAAAGATTTCCTACTTACAATCTAACGCAAAGAGTAGAGCCAAAAATGAGCGATGGAGATGTCAAAGGAGCCGCCCAGCTCCTTTTTTCCAGTGACGCCGTCGCCCCAGATACGCCGGAAACATTATCCGCGCTGGAGTCAAAGCATCCACCTCCACCGGCTTCTCTTCAACTGCCAGATCCACCTGATGCCTCTGGGCGCACACCCGAGGCGACAGCAGAGGAGGTGCAGTGTGCGATCTCATCCTTTAGGAACGGATCGGCCGCCGGAATTGATGGACTTACCGCACAACACTTTAAAGATCTCACTTGTGGAACCACAGGTGATGCCGGCCGAGCCCTCTTGGAGGATTTGACGCGCCTTGTGAATCTAATGCTATCCGGTAAGGTGTGCGCTGACGTACTTGATATTCTTTATGGTTTTATTTATTTTATTTATTTAATTTATGTGCTTTAATTAAAAAAGATGGAGGCATCAGGCCGATCGCAGTCGGTAACACCATCCGCCGCGTGGTCTCAAAGATCTGCTGCAAACATATCCTACCAGACCTTTCAAGTAAATTTCAACCCGTTCAACTAGGCTTTGGGACCAGGGGAGGCTGTGAGGCGGCGGTGCACGCGGCCCGCACCTTCCTAGAACGCGGCGGAGGCGATGTGCTGCTGAAGGTCGATGTGAGAAATGCGTTCAACTCACTCGACAGGGGCGCCTTGCTGACACAAATTAAAGAAAACATTCCACGGATATATCATTACCTGTGGCAATGTTACAGTTCACCAACAAAACTAATATATAGAAAACACCTTTTACATTCTGCGGTTGGGTGTCAGCAAGGTGACCCACTAGGACCGGCCATTTTCAGTCTTGCTATTCACCCCTTTATTTCAAGTCTAAATTCCAAATTCAATGTATGGTATTTGGACGACGGAACCCTAGGAGGCGAAGCGTGCTCCGTCCTCAATGATCTCGAAAATATTATTCATAACTTTAAATCAATCGGTCTTGAACTTAATTTCACAAAATCAGAACTTTTCATTAACAAATCAATGCCTCAATCGGAAAAAAATAACATAATTTCAAAATTTAACACGTTGGCCCCCAACATTAACATCATCGAAAGTGAATCGCTTCGCCTTCTAGGGGCTCCTGTGCTAGATGATTCCATTCCTAGTTTTGTTAGCAATCAAATCTCTAAATTTGAGGAATCATCAGTCCGCCTAAAAGAAATTAACCCTCACATGGCTATGTTTATTATTAGATACTGCCTTTTTGTACCAAAATTTACTTATGCGCTACGCTGTACAGCTCTTTGGAAATATACTACCATTTTAGATAAATTAGACAAAATGTTACGGACAACTTTGACTGAAATTCTAAATTGCTCCCTAAATGACCGCGCTTGGGCCCAGGCCACGCTTCCAATCCGAATTGGAGGCCTGGGTATCCGCAAACCATCCAGCGTAGCACTGCCGGCGTTCCTGTCTTCGGCCCATAGTACGCTTGACCTCTATGGTAGAATAATTAACCCGTCACTAGGTGACGTAGAGGTCTCGTGCTCGGCCGAGGCTAGGGACGCCTGGTCAGCTGCGGCCGGGCTGAGTGAAAATGTCCCGATTAATCTGGCCTCACAAAAGCTATGGGATGGACCGCTCTGCAGTAAGGTTCAAAAGAACCTCATGGAAACTGCTGTTAACCCTGCAGAGCGAGCCCGTCTCTTGGCAACAAGTGAACCAGAATCTGGATATTGGTTGAACGCACTTCCTTCGGCTAATATTGGGACACTGCTGGACAGAACCACTTTAACCTTGGCTGTCGGCCTGAGACTAGGAACGAAGACAAACGAGCCACATCGCTGCCGTTGCGGGGAAAACGTCGACCATTTTGGCCACCACGGCTTGTCATGCCAACGCAGCGCAGGTCGGCTTTCGCGCCATGCCACACTAAACGACGTCATCCGTCGGGCTCTTGCCAGCGCTGGCGTGCCAGCAATCTTAGAGCCAAACGGTTTGGCACGCGTCGATGGGAGAAGGCCCGACGGAATGACGCTCGTTCCATGGAAAAATGGACGGCCGCTGGTTTGGGACGCCACATGCGCAGATACTGTGGCGCCGTCACACTTACCAGCGACCTCTATCAAGGCAGGCGTGGCGGCTTACAAAGCAGAAGGGGCTAAGAAGCGGAGATACACAACGTTGGGACAAAGTTATCATTTTGTTCCCTTCGCTGTAGAAACCCTCGGGCCGTGGGGGTCAGAAGCGCGACGGCTCTACAAGGAGATATCGTCGCGCCTGATCGATGCTTCAGGGGATCCAAGGGCTGGATCCTATTTTGGACAAAGATTAAGCCTCGCGATTCAGCGAGGCAATGCCACCAGCCTATTGGGTACCCTACCGGGTGACGGCAGCGATTTGGCTTCGATTTTTTATTTAGTATAGTTTTATTTTGTTTATACTTGTATATTGATAGGTAATTTTAATTTATAGTTAGTTTTTATTTTTATTTAGTATAGTTTTATTTTGTTTATAATTGTATATTGATAGGTAATTTTAATTTTTTATTTAGCTTAATTTTAAATATTATTTAGTTTTAATTTTATAATTTTTATTGTTATGTATTTGATTTGTTGTGTAATAAAATACCTTAAACCTGTAATACTTTAAAACTTAAAAATAAGTTTTTCTTGAAATGTACTCAGATGGACATTCCCTGTTCTTTGCCTAAACCTTTTAAGAGGCTATGCGAATTTTATTTTTGTCACTGTCACTCCAAGCGAAAAATCGCGCAGTGCGAGAGGGGCGGATTCAGGGCAAAAGGGAAAAAAGTTGGTTTTATATTTTTATTAAAAAAACTAAAATAGCTAGCAAAATTTCAAATATCAAATCTCTAGATATTGTTGAAACACACAATAAAATATGTTTGAGTTCTGTATATGGTTCCTATTCGTGAAACGAGGAGAAAAGTGTGTTTGAAGACCCCATTTCAACAATTATTTGTATCGAGGAAAATTTATCCAAACATGTTTTCCAATTTCAAAACCCTAGATCATATAGTCAAAATGCATATTCCAGAAATCTATTAAAATTTTCCGTGTATTTAATGAAATACACAGAAAAGAAACACACGTATTTTTTTCGCATATCGCCTTAAAGGGGATCCGCACTGCCAAATTATCCCTGTAGATGGCGCATCGTGTATCCAGCTATGAAAATCTGTCATTTCAGTACATTACAAAAATACAAATTTACTTCGAAATCTCGGAAGCAGTCGGGGGGCGGCAGTCGCAGTTGTGCCTCAGTCACGAACGCACGTTACCGCGTTGACACTGTAAGCCACTCCCGCGTATTTTTGTGAATTATGGCACGAAATTATAGAATGTAATGTGCATTGTATGGCTGTTTAAATTAAATAATGCGACAATTTAATATAGCGTTATCAAATACGTTGGCAGCCCTAGCGCGTGTTTAGGCACCGAGCGGCCGTAGGTATTGATTTCAAGGACATCGCCAAGTTAAACTACTGTTTACTTATTTATACTGTGGCCGTACCAAGTTGCTTTAATAATGGTCTTAATTTATTCCAGGTAAAGCCCATAAAAATTAATAACATAATGACAATAACAAATACAGTGTGTCCCTCGTACAAGTGCACATCCGAAAAAGGGTGAAAATAGACCTTATTTTATCGACAAAAAAATGATTGTTTTTTTTTAGAAAATCTTTGTTTTATAAATTTACGTTTTAAAAATTGTTTTGCCTACCACGGAGACTATGTATAAAATATGTCATAACTTTTGATCTATCACGTATAATGCATTGAAATAAAACTGTTATAATCCTTAAGAATAGACGTTGCATACCAAATCAAAAACAAAGCATAATCAACTACCATTACCATAAAAATAATATCCTAAAAGATTATTTCTTTAATTTTTTCGTCTTTTTTTTCAGTAATAGTAATTTTTTTCAAATTAATGTTACCGTTTTACTATACTTTTATTCCTATTTATTATTGCCTATTCCATTATCTTTCTAACAAAAAAAACTTTAACGTTCTATCATAAAAACGATATTTTCAACGAGCGGTTAACCAAAGGCACTGCGCTCGCGTCCCATACAAAAATACCCAGGTGGAGTACTTTTTCAAGATTAAAAAAAATTTAAAACCAATTCTTTTTTGTTGTTTTTGTCCGTATATTTAGATCTAGTTTCACCCACTTTCGAATGTGCAATTGTACGAGGGACATACTGTATACGTACAACATACTGGAATACAGGTGATAAGAGGAAGTAAAAAACTATAGCCGGACCGTAGTATTTATTGCCAGGACTGGCTGTAGGGTTGCCAGATGGGAAAACCAAAATATTGAACAGTCGGGATTTTGGTATTATTGTCGGGAGAAATAAATATTACGAATCAAAAAATTATTTTTTATTATTAAAATTAAAATAATTACAACATAATACTTTTTGCCCGCCGATCGTTGTTATTTGTATTTCGTCAGGACTCTGGACATCATATGAAATGTCGGGACAATACCGACGAATCCCGACTATCTGTCAACCCTAAGTGGCTAGCGCCATCTGTAATTAGCTTTGCCTGTGGATCCCCATTGCTCTCATACATTGTACAGTGGAGACCACATCAAGCTATAAAGTTGCAGTACGACATTAGCCCCTACATAGAAGAATATAAGATAGGTACAAAGTGCAATGTGTCTTACTTGATGCGGTTTCCACTGTACATGTTTGGTACATGCTCTAAGGTACATGTAGTTCAACAAAGACGAGCGGCTGTACGTACATATGTATATGTACTGTACAGGTGTACAGTACGAGACGGAATTCCAATTCAGCAACCTGCAACGGTTGATCTGTTCATAACGTTTTCTGTTTCTATCTCTTTCCTTCCGTCTCTTCTTCTCTATCCTCGTACATAAAACAGGCAACGTCTATTTGTCTGTATGCTCGTTTATACGTGGAACTCAAGAACCACTATACTGATTTTGATGGGGTTTTGATGTTTCCTTGATTACGTATTGAAAAGGGTTAGTGCCTGTATCGTTACGCTGCTTTAATAAATAGGAGCTGAGCAATGACTATATTATATTCGCTGGTAACTAAGAAACATGAAAATAATTTTCAAACGGTTTTCACTGCTGCTACAAGGATTACGTGAGAAGGTTTTAAGATAAGTATCACCACGCTTTATCTAAAAAATAGTACACATTTAGTAAAATAAATTATAGAAATGTTTGTCCTTCATTGCAGGCAGAGCTGCGGGGAAAAGTCTAGTATACAGTTTACCTACAAAGATATAATACCACCTTTTTTAGACAATTGAGATGATGAACAATCGGCTGTATTACCAGTCAATAAGAGCTAAGCTCTTGAGTCATATTTAGATGGTCCTCTCATTCTGTACAGTAGAGAGCCTGATTCTGACAGCCCATATTATTATATTGAACTTGGTAATGGAGGTGATTTGTAAAGTTTAATAAAGCAAGAAATTTACAAATTAATTCCCAAGATAATCTAACTTTGCGTGCAAATTGTGTAAATGAAAGTTTATTTATAATGTCAACGAAACTGTTAAAAGCTTGTTCCCTCACTTTTAGCCGACGGTTTTTCCATCTCAGAATGATAGGGGGTTCGTCATACTCCGGAAAAACTTAATTTCAATAATTATTTCTATGGAGTGTATATTTCGCGTTTCTGTACCACAGAAAACTAGAAGAAGGTTTCAAAATTGTTATACTAATTTATCTAAACATTGGTTTCTTCTGATAGGTAGAAACAACTTCAAAATGTGTTAATTTTATGGAAATCTGTCCAGGGTCGAGGCATCCTCTTGAAGCTTTGGGTACTATTAATTATACCACTTTTTTGGTGCTGTACTTGGTATTTTTGGAAACAAACGGGAAATGATTTCTCTAATAAAAAATATTTTGGAAACAAATGAGAATCAATGTATGGATTTTAAAATTTTGAGAGTGCAATAGAAATGGAAACTGTGGGAACCAAAGGAAGGGGTGTGGGAAGGGGTTCCACAACATCTACAGAAGTCGATGACGCATGATTGACTATTATAATATTATATTTATTAATACCAGCGTTGTGGCGTAGTATGCATACATTGTGTTTGTATAAGTATGTATTATTGCGTCACAGCACCATGCTGAGTTATGGCCAATTTGGTGACGTTGAATGTATGGGATAGCTTCATCCTAATTTTTGACTATTGTGTTTAATATGTTAATTAGTACTAGTTTTAAGTTAATAGTTATTACTTACTATGTACCTACATGTTGCTCTGCTATGTATTCTTTTTGTTCCCAAATAAATTTCTTTCTTTCTTTCTTATTATCTTAGACAGATTATTTATTAAAGAAACCTGTCCATTGTACAGTCCCTTTCAATAGAATCCGGCAATAATGTAAACAAATAATGTTTTATAAAAAATAACAGATAATGCAATTTGTTATGACAATAATAATTAATATTAGATATTATTACAGGCTGTAATAATAATAGATTATTATAATAAATTTCATTATCTGTTACTTTTTATAAAACATTATTTGTTTACATTATTGCCGGATTATATTGAAAGGGACTTTATACAACTAACACTTGAAAGACTCAGTTTTCAGAATAAGTCTGTCTACGTGAAACTATCCCGAGCTGGATGTTTTACAATTTACCTCCAATTCCCGAACTCGTGATTAGGAATTCACAGCAAGAAGTGTTTTCCCTTGTACACCATGCAGTGAGTGCAGCGGCCCTAATTCGAAACAGTAGTTTCTTTGTTTTTAGTGGGTTTTTGTAAAGAACTTACTTCTGAATTTTATAATCAACTTCTAATAGACAAGATTATATTGTCTCATCCGTATAGCTGAGATGTGGAATTCCCTGGTGGCGTCCGTTTGTATATGGATAATTATAATAACCCGAAAAAAAAAATAAGAAGAAAAAAGAAGAAGTAAAAAGCTTCTAGGAAAGCGCGATACATCCATTTGACGCGGTAGTGGCCAAATGTAAGCCCAGTGTGATAATAATTCGGGCCCACCAAGAGTTCCGTACCACCACACTATACAGTACGGAACCCTAAAAACTTTATGGTAAATAAAAACAATGCGTATAGATAGACGCCATAGCATCATTGAGGCGACAAAAAGAAGCCGCTAAAATGGTAACACCGGCTAACAATTTGCGGCTCCCACTGTTTACGGAACCGGTATATTTTCTGTAATTTTTATATAGTCACCTATTACCATGATTTTTTTCATATTTCCCAGTCCTCTCGTTTTGGATATAAGTAGGGGGAGAAATGCTACTTTTTCGAGTTTTTTTTGTATCGGAACCTTCTTGAGATTGTTTTTTTTTTTATTTTTGTCATTTGTTGTGACAGATGCCATACTAACACGTATTCTGTGAAAATTTCAACTAGCTACCTACAATGGCTGAAGCTGTAGACGGACAAGCTGTGACAGTGGAGGCTCAGTAATAGGGTCCCGTCTGGTACCCTTCGGATACGGGACCCTAAAAAGACAGTTTACAGAAAAATTTACATTCACCTTTACCTTACGCACTATCTATGCATATGCGTCAGGGGAGGCGATGGTCTTAATACCATTACAAGAATACTTCATGTACATGTCGTATATAATGATTCGGTTGGCTCTGTTATGCCACGAAGTCATGAATTCCGTTAAAGGCCTTACTATCGCCAAATGGGTACATTCTAAAGCCTACTCCTCGTTCATGGCCAAACCAAAAACAATGAAAAAATGTATTATGAATAATCAACTTTAAGACAACATATGCAACATTTTTTTTTCCATACCACCAAAACTTCTACATGAGAAAAATTTTCAAATGTATGGTGTTTTTTGGCTTAAATTTCCTACTGCTCCTAAGTGGCTAGGCCGATTGAATTAATTTATGCTTTGATAAATAGATAAACTTGATAGCTATAAACGTAACATAAGATTATTCAATCGAACAATCACGCCCAAGTGAAAAGTATAATTTTCTCCTATTTCGCCCTATCAAGGACGCAGCGAGCGTCGTAACAGCCACTATGCATTGCGTGCTGATATGAACGTTATTTCAATGTCGTTTCCGTTGATATTCGTACTGACAAATATCGAGCTGCTAATTTGGCGATGGTAATCGCCTTAAAACTACAGGGGTTGCCTCGCTCCACTCTACACCTCTCGCTCAGGTCGCGGATTCATTATCCGCGACCTGAGCGAGCGGTGCAGTGCAACCTCTGTTCTAAATCTGTGGGTTCAACCTAACACACTTACATCGATTCGCCCGCGTGTCGGCGCGGCGTACGTTCGTATTTTTGACTTTTTGTTGAAAGACTCGTAAATTTCTTGATTAATTATCAATTCATGATATGGATAATATTACGATATACCCACGACACTTTCAACTTTCAACAAGTGGTACAGGTCCCGTCAGTAAATAAAGCATATCGTATCGTAGCGTCATCTCTGTCGCACGAAGCACTAACAGTCGGGTGACAGAGACGGCGCTCTACGAAGCCGAAGATAGCCGATGTGCATTATTTACTGCCGGGTACTGTAAGTATATAAATACTTCGCACATGAATTTCGAAAAACTCATTGTTGCATGCCCGACCGGTAGGATTTCAACCCGGGTCTCAACATTGAGACCGGCGTCCTAACAACTGAGCAAGCATGGTTTTTTTTTGTCAAACACTGTACTAATATTAACAGAAAATTAAAAAAATAAATTCAACAAAATCCGTGTTTCGAGAAAACCGGTTTCTTGCAAAGCGAAGGTAAAGTTAACGAACCAGAAAACCAAGCAAAAGTCTTAATTTACATTCAAACTCCTAAATTACCCACCGTTTAAATTTCGTTTAAAAATATAAGCAAAACATTTCAAAATGTAGAGCTGTTTGATACCGACAGACTCAGTTACGGTAAAACTGTGAAAGTTCACATCTGGATTTCTTTAATTCAAAATATTAGAGCGCATTACAAACTAGAAAAAATCGATCAGAAACAAATTTTAAGTAAATAAATAAAAAATAAAACTAATATATTTAGATTCTAAATTTTAAATTCTAAATTCGTAGCGGGGACGATGAGTCCTGGGGCTCTACCGCGTAATTCTTATTTGTATCAACTTCAAGCAAATGCATGCGAAATTCAACGCGTGCAAAAGAGATGGCATGTTAGGCGGGCGTCGTCGCACGCACGTCAAATTTCAATCTCAAGTTGATGTTGATGAAAATGAGAATTACGCGGTAGACCTGCACTGATTCTCGGTAATCGTGAATATTGTGCACTTCCCCCCGGTCAGTCAGCCCAGCCAGGACAGCTCCTTAAAGTAGAGCCGAACAGCTTCAGCGTTCTGACACATAAACTGGTCCAGTGAAGGGAAGTTGGAGCTCGTCCCAATCGTATATTTAGATATACATAGCGATGGATTTCGCTATAAAACATATAATCCTATATATTGTTGGAATTAATGTCCACAAAAGTGCCGGGATACAAAATCAAACTATCAGATCTCCTTCTCAAAAACGTTTTCAATTAACAGCTTTTTGAATTGTTTTGTATTATAATTATTTTTGAAACAAAATAATACTTTAATAACATTAAAATACTTAAAAACCTACCTACAAAATAAAACATACCTAAAACAAAACACGAACCTAAAACCCTTATAAAACCTATACCTTATAAAAATAAACTAAACTAAATGAGAAATCCTATCTAGATTGCCACGCCATCGTGAAAGGGTACGGAAGGCTGGCAGCCTTTCCTCTTTGAATGGCCAGACTGGTTCTCTGGCCTAGATATTAATTTTTGAGTTGATGCAAACGGTAAAACTCAAGTAAACAGTTCATTAACCAAAGTTATAGGGAATCTTAGGCTTATGTCTAACCGAATGCATGGGCTGTTTAATATGTATGTATAATGTTTGGAAACGTTTTAACAAAGGATACCTCGTATCCCACCATTTTTGTGTACAGAACATTAACTCGAACAATAAAAAGAAATAATTTAAGAAATCCTCCGGATGTGAACAATTTTTAGGTTGAGGGGAAACGCTATGAAGTAATACCGCCATTGGGCTAGTTCAGTGTTGCCATGTTTAGGATGTTGTTTGTATTACTTCCAGGTATAACATAGGTGATAGGAACTGCCTTATTGTAGGTTGACGTGCTGACATCCTTTATCAAATTCATGCTGTAGATTTGGTTACTAGAACCAGAGAATATAAAGTATTACTGCCAAGGTTAAACTAAGTACCTTTTTTGTTTTGTAAAATACGAAATAGTAGATTATTCACAAAGTATTACTATTAATTATTCTGTGCTAAGGGAATAAAGCAGTGTCTTACGTCACGGGTACCATATTGAATAAGTTTACCCAAGACTAATAGACTTTACCGCCAACTGTTGCACGCGTAACATTACGTCTCACAGATATAATTAATTTAGTGTTGTAACTCTGCATTATCGAGTTTGTGCCGCATACCATTTTTAAGATAGTAAACCATAGAAAACAGTGCCGTAAACCGTGTCTCATTCCGACTTCAATTTCGGAAGATACAACAAAAAACATTTTTAAGTTATTGTCCAACGGTCATTGCGGAATCCTGACCTACCCCAACAAAGATAGTCAACGAGCAAGGAGTGTCGCAGCGGTCAGCGAACCCAACCGGCTCGCCCCACCCCAGGCCAACCACGACAGGCAACGTAGCACGGTAGCTCTGCTACGCACCACGACAGCTACGCACCGCATCTACTTTCCGCTACGCCCGCATCTTGTGTCCGCTACGAGCTTTCTACACGCCAACCGCTACGTGACAGACAGCTAACAAAATGGGAACAAAATGCAATGCATGCGGTAAGAACATTCTTACCTTAAATTTTATGGAATGCTCAGTGTGCAATGAGATATTTGACATTGAATGCATTAATATTTCCAAATCTGAGTTCGAAGTCCAAACACCGGCATTCAAAACCACCTGGAGCTGCCCTACGTGCAAATCTTCCTTACCCAAGAGTGACAACACCAACACGCCAGTCCGTCATGCCGCCCAAACCCTTAATAATACTTATATCGCATCAGATAACATTAACATGCGACGCGGAAATCGTGTTACATCTGAAGATTCGTCTTCGCCAACCCTTACAACGAAACCCGTCAAACCCACGTTGAATACAAGTACCTCGGTATTAGTTGGTGAAGACCAGTTAAGGAATATAATACAGCAAGAACTTAGGAATGTTCTGCAATCAACTATTAAAGATTCAGTTAAGACCGAATTTAAGGAAATGCTTTCTTCTTGGCAATCCGAACAAACTAAGGAAAGTGCCCAAATTTCATCATCTCTAAAAACTATCGAAAGTTCGCTTTCATCTTTCTCAGACAAATACGATGAAATGCTGAAGAAAATGGAACATTTCGAGATGGAAAAGAAGAAAGACAAAGAATATATTTTCCTCCTCGAAAATAAAATCGAAGACCTTCAAAAATCCTATCGCAAGTGTTCTTTCGAGCTAAAAAACGTCCCAAAGGTTGAGTCTGAAACAAAGGCGTGCCTTGTCAATATGGTAACGCACTTGTCGTCCTCGCTGAATGTAGAAATTGACCCCAAAGATATTAAGGATGTCTACAGAACCTCAATGAAAGGTGACAAAATGCCCATTGTTGTTGAACTGACCTCGTATATTCAAAAAACCGGGCTAATGCAAGCTGTCAAGAAATACAACATCCACAACAAAAACAACAAACTGAACTCCTATCACCTAGGACTAAAGTGCAATAATACTCCAATTTTTGTTTCGAACCACCTAACACAAAAAGGCAACAGACTTTACTTTTTAGCAAGAGAAATGATCAAAGCCCAGCATTACAAATTCTGCTGGACTTCTCTAGGTGACGTCTTAGTGAGGAAAGATGAAAATTCCCCGATCATAAAAATTATTAATGAATCACAAATTCAACGCTTTTATAACAACGAAAAGTGACTATTACGGCAAATAGAGTTAGTTTTTAATATCCGCATAATATTTTTAAAATTGTTATACTACATTAGGATTTACTTGATTTTTTATTTTTTTGTTCTGCAATTATTCTATGCAATTGTTGTTAACACAAATGTACATTCCCTACCTACATTACTACACCACAAACTACCCAACTACATATTTCATACTCTCTTACTCACAAAAACCCCAGATACACACTCACAACCGCGGTCCTTTCTCATAGATCATTCTGACTTACTAAACAAGTGTTGCGAAATACCCACCATATTTTTAGTTCATTATGTATAGTCTCCTACAAACTAATACGGACTTGGACAATACGAAGGTTTCTCAGGCTATATTGTGCAATCCAGAAGAATGTTCTAATTACGTTGAAACATCGAACCACTTAACCGTTCTTACTCAGAATATAAGAAGTATATATAAAAACTTAGATCAATTTCAAGTTACTTTAAATTCAATTAAGTTCGAATGCGATATATTAGTACTGACGGAATGTCATCTTTCAAAAGATAAACCCATACCCACACTGAACAATAATTACCGTACCTACTACACGAATAACACTATCAATCAATGTGACGGAGTAGTTTTATATGTAAAAATAATCTCACCTACAATGTTTCAGAACCTAAACTTACAAACGCATCCTGTCTTGTACTCACCCTAACAGATACTGTTGTCATTGGTATCTACCGTACCCCTTCCATAAGAAATACTAAAGATTTTTTATCTTCTCTCTCTACCTTAATTAATAAATACAAGCGCTATAAAAACATTATCGTCACTGGTGACATTAACATTGACATTAAACCTGAAAATACGGAAGAAAGTAGCTCACACTATCTTACTACTTTAGCTTTTCATGGACTTCAGCCGGCTCACAGATTACTTACCCGTGAGAAAATGTGTTATGACCACATGATGCTCAAAACTGTCCATCCAGCACAGTGTCTCGTTTTGGAGAACTCTCCTACTGATCACTGTACTGTTCTCTTAAACCTTCAGTCTCAACCTAAACGTCGCATTGCTTGTAAAACTAAAACTTCCATCAATTACGATAAAGCAACAGACGATATTAAAGATAATCTCCCCGGTATACTCGAAATAACGGATCCTAATCTAGCCTCTGAAACATTTGTAAACATAATCACAACAGCAATCAATAATAACCTAACTGTTACTAAAATTCCAATTCGAAAACGTTGCATCCAACCATGGATCACGCCTGGCATTTTACGTTGCCTTCGAAATCGAGACAAGTTGCATTACAAAGTAAAAAGAAATCCTGACAACCAAATTTTAAAAATAACGTACACACGCTACAGAAACTATTGCACCAAATTAGTAAAAAAACTTAAAAATAACTATGAAAGGAATAAAATACACAATGCAATTAATAATCCAAAAGCTTTATGGAACACGATAAAAACTGTTTGTAATATCCAGAAAGACAAAACAAATGATACTCATACTTTAACATCTATTAAAAATTCACCACAAGAATCTGCTAACTTTATGAACAACCACTTCTCAAATATTGGCAAGCTCCTTGCTGAGAACTTGAATAATCCTCCTCCCCCTGATGTAAATAAGACTTTGTATAAGGAGGCATCTCCATCTGGCTCTTTTGTCCTCCTAAAAACAGACCCTTTCGAAATTGATGCCATTATTTGTAATTTATCTAACAATTCTGCACCTGGATATGATAAAATTACCACCAAATTCATCAAAATAGCCAAACATATACTTATCCCAAGCATGTGCCACATATTTAATCTCTGCTTTGACAATGGCATATTCCCAAATATCTTTAAAAGAGCCATTGTCACTCCGGTCCATAAGGGTGGGAGCAGAGACGACGTCAACAACTACAGGCCAATATCTGTGCTTCCTGTCATGTCCAAAATTTTGGAAAAACTTATAAACGACCGCCTTAAAAAATTTCTATCGGATAACGATCTTCTATCAAAACACCAGTATGGATTTAGAAACGGTGTCTCAACGGAAGATGCTATTTTGGCTTTGACGGAAGAAGTTATCAATCATCTAGACAAGGGCTTTAAATGTGCTGGGGTCTTCTTGGACCTCGCCAAGGCGTTCGACACCGTCTCCGTTCCCATCCTTCTGGACAAACTACATCAGTACGGTGTAAGAGGTCTACCACACTCGCTTCTTTCAGACTATCTTACAGAACGTCAACAGCAGCTTAAATTAGGTGATTGTTTCAGCCACACATGTAAAATATCCTACGGTGTTCCCCAGGGCAGTGTCCTTGGCCCCACCCTATTTTTGATATATGTTAACGATCTCTGCAACCACGTTCTTCAAAACTGCAGTATATATACCTACGCCGATGACACAGCCCTCGTATTTCATGGAAAAACATGGGAAAGTCTTAAAACTATTGCTGAAACAGGAATTTCTCATGTCACTGATTGGTTAAGAGGAAATTTACTAACATTAAACGTAAAGAAAACCAAATGTTTAACATTTACAATTCGCAATAACGAGCAACCCGATAACTTCAGCCTTAAAGCTCATATTTGCTCAAATCCTTTCCCCGACAGCTGCGCATGCGAAGAGATTGCTATGGCTGATAGTATTAAATACCTTGGTGTCATTATTGACCAAAATCTTACTTGGACTCCCCAAATCAACAAAACCGCTGATAGAATGAGGAAACTCATATGGGTTTTTAAAAAACTGAGACATGTTGCCAACAGCAATTTGTTAATTACCACCTATAAAGCTCTTGCACAGTCAGTCTTGGCTTACTGTATTCCAGTCTGGGGAGGTGCTGCAAAGACTCACCTAATAACTTTAGAACGAGCACAAAGAGCCCTATTGAAGGTAATATTCTTCAAGCCAATTAGATTCCGAACGTTTGAACTACACACAACATACAAAATCCTCACCACGCGACAGCTGTATATTTTATGTTGTGTTTTGAGGAAACATAAACGTTTAAAATTCAGTCCTCAGCATATGTTAAAACGCAGGAATGATATAGTTTGCCATATAGACAAAAAAAGGACTACATTTGCACAAAAACAATTCCCATTTCAATCCTCATCCATGTACAACAAGGTTAACAGAATTATTGAAATTTACCAGTTTACCGTATCGGAAATAAAACAGAAACTTACGCTTTACCTTAACTATCTAAATTATGAAGAAACAGAAAACCTTATTAAGTAAATTATGCTATGCCTATCCCACTTAACAAGTACGAAACCGCACACGCGCTTCCACATCACACACATACACATCCTCACACACCCTTCTACACCTTTTCACACACTTCTACACACCCTCACACACACACACAATAAAACAAACATATGTTAACTTAATATTGTAGTATTTTATTTAGAGTAAGATTTATCAATTATTATTATTAACAAAGCTGTACCTACTTTTATTTAAGTTCAAATATTAATTGTCTTGGTGGTAGAGCGGGGCACCCAGTAAATCAGGTCTTTCAGGTCTAGTACAGGGGCCCTTGCAACTTGTGTTAATGCTCTGTTTTTGAACAATAAAGCTATTTTATTTTATTTATTATATTATTTATAGACTAATGTTAAAAGTTTTCATACGAATTATTTCGATCCGAGGGTTCCAAATTCAAATCACACGGGTTATAATGAAATTAGCTAAACCCTAGTTACTTATTTTATGTTTGGTTTGCTTGATAATAAATAATTGTATATTTTCGAGCAAGTGGTGTGAAAAATACTCTTTGTCCCTATACCATAGGACAGACAGTAACTCAATCCCGAGTCCAAATCAAAAATGTTCGGTTAGGATTCAGGAAAAAAGGTCTTTGAATCTAGTTATCAATCATTTATTTATTCTCCAGTATCAATTTTTCTGTTTTAATATACAATGTGAAATTTAATCAACCCCCCGAATTTCTATGGGAGGTTTAGTAGGTGATGGAGGCTAAATATACATGTGGATCCGATAAGGTAATGGTAGGTCACGTGACATCGAGAATCGTGTTAATGTGTGAATAAAAGTTCGATTTTGTTGTGTGGGTAAACACCGTACGTGTATAGCTTTGGATTCGTCGTGTAAAGTCCACTCACACAACTGAATCGAAATTTTATTCACACATTAATATAATTCATGGCACTACCATAATGGTACTACCATACCCTCAACAACTTCTCCATAACCAAAGGTTAGTGGTAGAGAATACTGTATTAAATCTGGTATTAAGCTCGCCTAAATACAAAATGTTTGTCTTGTGCAATAAAGATTTTTTTTATTTTTATTATTCTCGATTTCACGTGACCTGCCATTACCTTATCTAATCCACCTGAAACTTCACATGTCTAGTCTCTATCACCTACTGAATCTCCCATAGAGATTCGGGCGGTTGATTAAATTTCCCCTTACATGTCTTTATCGTACACACAAAATGTTATTACATATTATAAGATATTTAGGTTTACTCAGTCAATATAAAATTATTAGGAGTACGGGATTTACCGTGTTTTCTTTTTATATTTTCCTGAAATTGCCTGCCATGAAAACGAAAATGACTAAGATTATTTCTTTTTTCCCAAAATGCAGGAAAATATTTTATGCTTCCAACCCCGTCTAGCAGACCAATTAACGTGATGTATTATTAAAATTTAAAATTAAATTTGTTTTTCCTACCTACGGAACTCTAGCTTAATGCAGTAGGTAAAAGTAAAAGCAAAAGATTTAGCATGGATTTCTGTAAATAGTTTTTTAATCTCCAACCAAATAGAGAGGTAAGTACTTTTCCGATGTATTGTATATGCTGCCATCACAAATTTTCCTTTGGTTTCTGCAAATTAGAATTACGACATTTTTTAAATTCTAATTAACAAAAACTACTGGAAACTTTGCGATGGCAGCATACACAATACATAAGTAAAAAGGTTTTGTTGAATAACTATAGAGTGAATTTTGGATTCAAGTGTTCTGTTTCAATTAATTAGAAAAAGGCGGGTTTTTCACAATCCGGCTGCGATACCGATAAATCAAGGAAGGTTCAGATCTAAGAATAATTTATTAGAAAAAAATGAGCTTACAGACATTAAGGTATTCAAAAAACTTACTTGCTATCTAAAAATCTAGCGGTTTAGGTTATTGAACAGCATTAAAAGCCAAATCCAAGGCAAACCTCAATTTACAAAGTTGTAGACCTGGGGCTTATTGAATCATGGAGGGACGGAAATTGCAAATAATAGCGTAGAGCTCTAAGCTTATCATGTAGTAACATAGAGCTATGAACGTAGCCCTCCGTAGTATAGAGGTATAAGTTAAGGATGTCATTGAAAAAGTAAACTCACTTTCACCAACGATGTAGTTATGCATGACAGACCTCGTAGGCGGAAGAGCTCAGCGTTTAAGGGGCTCCACAATGCTAAACATCAGTTTTGCATTGGATTCAGTTCCGTCAATGTAGACGGTAAAAAAAAATGGCGTGTTTTATTGACTCAATACAATTATTAAATACACTTTATACAACGTGTAACAGAAAGGTATAACCATATTTGAAGAGCTTATTCAGTCAATGGTATATAGAACAACTTTTACTATGGAGCCAAACCTGAAATCTCAAAAAAAAAAATCTGCTCTTCCATACGTTTCGGCCGAGCGGCATTGCATTTTTCTATGAAATAGTAAAAAAATTTTTTCGAAATACGAGTTTTGTTTCATAGTAAAAGTTGTTCTATATCATTGACTGAATAAGCTCTTCAAATATGGTTACACCTTTCTGTTACACGTTGTATATAAACATACTTTTAATCTTATTTTAATTACAAGTATATTACTTTAAAAAATCATAAATTACACGAAGAAAGTAATTCAGTTCCCATATTTCAAAACCGATTGAAACAAAACCAACTCATGCAGATACTAACTAAAATTAACATCTTTATAAAGAAATTATAATTAATGTCCTAATGTAGCCGTGATTTCAAAATAACTGAAGTTTTGCGTGCGCGGCATCTGATTAGAGCAGGATAGACAGTTAAAAAACAAAAGCGTTAGAGCAGGACCAAATTTTAGCATTGTGCACTTTGTGCAGCCCCTTAAACCGCATTCGTTTGATCCATAGAACTGTGTTTGATCCATCAATATGAGTTCTAATAGAAGTTCCAACGTACCTGAAGTAATCATAGAGCATAGAGCATTTTTTTTACCCAAATTTCAAGTCCCTATACCTTAAGTTTAAACGTCATCAGTCGCTTAGCGCATTATGCACTTTGTGCTAAGCTACTGAAGTTTAACCTTAAATAGGTTTTAAGGCTATTACACACAGACAGACAGACTACCATCCCTCACCACAATAGTTCTTTAAGTACGGGACACTTAAATAGGTTTTGAGGCTATTACACACAGACAGACAGACTACCATCCCTCACCACAATAGTTCTTTAAGTACGAGACACTTAAATAGGTTTTGAGGCTATTACACACAGACAGACAGACTACCATCCCTCACCACAATAGTTCTTTAAGTACGGGACACTTAAAAGGGCGAGAGTAGTCATAGGTATACCTATATATACAAGGTGACTTTTTGATCATCGTCCAAATTCATACTGGAGGCTTGATAAGTGATCAGTATCTTGGATCAATAACAATTTTTGTGAAATTCGTAAAATGAAATTTCGGCTTCCCATAGAAATTCACTTCCAGTCCCGAGTGAATCACTATGGGGAGTCGAAATTTAATTTTACGAATTTCACAAAAATTGCTATTGATCCAAGATACTGACCACTTATCAAGTCACCAGTATGAATTTGGACGATGATCAAAAAGTCACCTTGTATAATACCAACTTACGATAAAGTATGTACGTTTATATAACTGTAATGTTAATATTTATTATCTTGAATTAAAACACTTGTACTTGTAGTACAAGTGTTTTAATTCAAAATGTGTTTCAAGTTTCACCAAGTGCCGACAATCGTAAGTATAAATATTTATTATGTAATATAAGTTTATATATTGGTAAAATTATATACATATATATATCCAAATTTTATATCCAAGATTAATATTTTATTCTATTACAATAATGTTTTATTATTTTTCTGTTTTAATATTTTAACCATACACTGATTTTATTGAATATGTTTAGGTTAAAGTAAATAGTAAGTTAATTAAGTATGTTTTTTTTTAGTTGACGGTGGATGTTGTTGCTTCTTGATGGAACGACATCTTGCAATATTAAATAAAACTTCTTGGTACTCGGTTCCACAAATATAATAATGTTTAATTACCTTTTATGTTGCTACTGGTTTCGTCGTTTTGCGACATCATCAGGCACTGTATTTGAGGTGTTAATAATACATTTTTGAATACATTATGTTTTTTTTCTTTTAATGGTGGTGGCAGAATAACAGCGTTTCTAATGCCGTTGGTATAGGAACATATGCTGAGTCACCGTCCTTTTTAACAGTGCCATACAACTTTACGTTTAAGAACATTGTACTACTTTGTCCATAATGGTGTATTAAATAAATGTCTTTTTATTTTTTATTTATTTATTTATATATAAAAGAATACCCTTAATGACTAGCTGAGTGATCTATCAACTTCTAGACCAAGCGGCTGGACCTAGGAGGATGGAATTTGGACTGTAAGTTCATATTATGACGTAGACATCCACTAAAAAGGGATTTTAGAAAATTCCCACTTTATCGGGAGAAACAGGATCCACGCGAGCAACGCTACGGGGCGTTCGCTAGTATGTATTTGTTATGGTGAGAGTAATTATTGGAAATCCCACTAATATTATAAATGCGAAAGTTTGGATGGATGGATTGATGGATGTTTGTTATTCCTGAAACGAAACAACTGAAACGATTAAGCTAAAACTTTGCACAAATGTAGTTCTAGACCTGGAATAGGACATAGGCTACTTTTTATTTCATAAATCAGTTCCCATTGGACGCCAATGGGGTGTCAAATTCCTATAAAGAAGTGATGTACTGATACTCCTTCACGCCGTTGAATATTAGTGGGATGGGATGGGATTCGATACGACTATACAAAAACTTAATCAACGCGGGCGAAGGCACAGGCAAAAGTTGTTAATAATTTTTAGTAGGTAATAAATAATAAAGGAATAAATTTATTATATTCAGCAGTCTTTATTATAATAAAATTCGTGTAAAAAAATGGTTATATAAGCTAGATTACGACTCTACCAAGAAAATTATATTACCTGTGACTTAATAGCTCTTAGAATTAATAATTTCTATAATTGGTCTTAGTCGTATGTTTTTTTGTAAACTCATTCCATTATATATGAAAATGAAATTTTGCAATTTAGAATAATTTAATTTAAGTTGTATTTAATTTTTAATTATTTGTTTCTAGTGAAATGTACATTTGTAAACGAATAGATCTTCCGGTAACTATATTGTCACGGCTCTCGCAGGACAAGTTTGCAGGACATTTGTGTCGATTCGGTGTAAAGAAGGCTATGGTGTAACACGTTTTCTAAACTTAAGTAAAGCGTTCTGTCTTTTTCTTTCTGTATCGAAAAGACAAAGACAGGACGCTTGAAATAAGGTTAGTCCTGACAAATAAGTTAAGTAGTGTTACGCCGAATCGACACCATTGTTCTACGTATGTTATGTAAAAATGCGTGTTTGTTAAACAAATATATTTTAATTTCATTTTTCGTTTCATTATTTATTTTTTATGTACCTGTGGTAAAAGTAATGAATTTTCAATCAAAGTACCGTTACGGGCCGTCAATAGGTGCGTATTCATATTTTTTTAAATAATTGTCTCGTTGATTGGACAATTTGGTGATGTGATTCACATTGGTGATGTGTTCTAGGTTTAAAATAAATAAAATTACATTGAAAGACGACACATCTGAAGACATCTTTTGTCGAGAGTTTGTTTAAACTCAGCTTGACAAATAGGATACGTTTTAAGAGGCTTGTGGGGCCCCAATTAACCCTTGTGACCACAGAAACAAAGTTAGGGTCTTGAGGGTTGTACTTGGTTTTATTAAACTAATTAGTCGACAAAATTTCCCTGCTCACTCATCAATCTAAGTGTCGTGCAAAGTCTGGAACCCTATAAGTTTGGTCTGACCTTCGATATACGAATACCACTTATTATACAGAGTGTAAATAGTCTGCGAGCTTTTAATAAAACCACATAGTCTACTGATCATACTTAACAACTCTCCGAAGAAAAATACTCGCGCAAATCTTCAGAGAAAAAGATATTCAACTGTAACTTAAACACTTTATATCGCAGGAGGAAGGTCTATTTTAGAACGCTGCGCGTGAACAGCTGTTTCACGGACAACGCTGGCTTAAAAAACGCCCGTATTTCAGTGCGTTAGGGTTCACGAATTTTTGTTTTAAACTCAAATATTACCTAAACTAATGGTTCACGCGGGTATGTTTCTTGGGAAAACTGGTTCAGTATGATCGGTAGAATATTTAGTTTCATTTAAAGGTAGCAGTCTATTTATATCCGTTCATACTTGCGCTGGGTAAAAAGATTCAGCACATAAAAGAAAAATTTAATATTGTTCGTATATTACACGAAATACGTATAAGAATTATGGCAATAAACGTTATCTTTGCGGTACGGGTTTCTTATTCTGCAACAATCTATTAGCATGTACCATCAGGAAAAATTTACTTTTTCTACTACCTTTATGAAAAAGTTCCATTTAATACTCGATATTAGTTTTGAAAATCGAACTTTCCGGGCCCCGTTGCGGAATAATGACTATCAGGTCAGTTTGAAATATCGTGTTGAAATTTCAATTATTGCAAAATTAGGTTCTTTTGGACGTTTGTCTTCATTTTATGCTAAATAAGGTTCTTTATGACGTCCTTACAATCCTTTTTAAAATCGAAATTCCCTGCGTTCCAATTCACGACATAATCGCCTGAAAAAAAAAGGTAAAAACCGCGCCGCGCTTTGCAAAGTCATAAAATACATTAAGTTTGAAAAGAAAAATTAAATATTCAAATACATAAATCAGGTAGTAGAAAAAGTATTGTTTTCTTACCCTCGGAATGTAAGCTTTCTCCTCGGGTAAGAAAATCTGCCATTTTATACTCGTCACGAAATATACTATTCTACTTTGTTGGAACTTGATTGTTGTGATTGTCGGCACTTGGTGGAACTGTCATACATTATTGTGATGAAAACACTTGTATCAAACACATTACACGTACCATACACCTCGCGATTCAAAATTTCAAATTCAAATTCAAATTTATTTATTAACAGGACAAAAACAAAGATTGGCGTTCTCTAGTCCCCACAGTAGGATTCCCTGGGTGGTGGGGACTAGCTTCTTTTAGTCGTCTCTTACATAAATTTGGTGTTCCATGCTGCATTATACAAAATCAAAAACACAGATCTTAGCTACAGTAAATTACTCAGTTACCATTAATTACATTAAGTTTAAAATTATAATAAATTGATTAAAATATGAATTTACATCTAATATAAATTATGTTACTGAATTAAAATTAAATAAAAATTAAGTTAAAAAATGTCAATCAAATTATAAATTAATCACAGAATTAAGATTTAAAAAAAAATTAAGATACAAAATTAGGATTATAAAATAAAAATAAAAATAAAGTAATAATTAAAATAAAATAAAATTACAGTTTGAGAATTTAAAATTAAGAATTTGAAGCTCAAAACTGATACAATTTATTTGGAATAGGGTAGGTATTGAAAGAGGGTGTAAGGGTGTGTGTAAGGGTGTATGCGGGTGTGTAATAGTGTAAGGGAGGGTGTGTGTGTGTGTAATTTATGATCGAGATCAATTTCAAAACTAATACATTTATTTATGTAATGTAAACATGTAAACATTCCATGTAAACAATGCGATGTAAACATTCCTCAAAAATTATTTATCTACTCACATACTGCAATAAGGTAATTACAACATCAAAAGCGGTTTTATAAGTACCCACATTGTTTGACCGATGTTATGATATTACACTATGACACCGCAATTCTGCGCTGATATTGGCCAAATTAAGAGTATGACATAGCCAAAACAAAAACCAGTTCCGGGCGTGGCTTATTCTTGTTACGTTTGCGCGCGGGGGGAAATTCGTCCCGGTCTCTAAGCTCGCGTCACCATAGCAAAAATACGAATAGAGTGGACGAGGCAGGGTCAAAAGTAATACGTATTTTATTTTATCTAATTTATTAGTGTATTTCGATCATCGTCATTGATCCTACTTGCTATCACGTCGGGACGTAAATATATTATGGTCGGCTAAAAGTGGTTTTTTGAGTGTTTGATTTATCAGTTGACCCTCGGAACATTTCAGACACTCCTTTAGAGATACATAATAATATCGTGACGGTTAATTGTCACCATTACCCATTCTTTAAATATTTTTCGCCCGTTGAGCTGGTTTTACACTTGCGGGAAAATAAATTGGACCAAAAATTTCTTTACAAAAAATTTTTACTAAAGTTGTTATTACAAAAAGTGGAAACTAACAAATATTCTCAGAAGGAATGCACCACGTCACTATCTATCTCACTGTAGCCTATATCAATTATGCCTCTCTCATTCAACTACGTTTAACTGCCGTTATTTAAGACAATTTGCAAAACTAACATGGAACATTTTTTTTCAGGGTGTGGTGTCGAACTAACCTAATTACAAAAAATTGCTCATAAATTGGGTTTTTATTTTTTCTTTCTGATGTTACAGCATTTCAAGGTTTATTTTTGACTTTATCAATAGCGGGACTATTCAGAGTTGCGCAACAAAAGTTTTATTCTTAGAATTTAGAACTGGTAAGCTTTGACTCAAAAATCTATTCGAATTTATAAAAGTACCATCAACTCGAAGACTATCTACTTTTTGCTGAGGTCATAATTTGATATTCCGGTCAGTCATGAGCTGGCCTACCAGCCTTCCAAGGGAAAGCGTTGACTTTTGGGACACCTGTTTACCCTTGGGAGAAATCGCCAAGTGTTTAAAATATAGAAATTTATTTGTATCATAGTTTGAAATGTTCAGGTCCCTTTACGCAAAATGAAAAAACAAAACTCTTTTAGGATTAATTTGTTGTCCCTATGTTTGTCTGTTTGTCCGTTTGTCTAGGCAATTTTTCTGGGTAAAATCAATAAATGCTAATATTTACAGCCCTGTAAAACATACATATAATAACGCTTTTATGGCCTTTTATTTCACTTTTTCATACAAATTTTCTCCTTATGAAAATATAGAGATCAACACTTGACATAATATTTTGCATTTGAAAGAAAGCACAGAAAGGAACTGTAGAACAAATAATGTAAAAAATATAAAAACCATATCGTTCTATTCTAAAGGGATTAATAATTTACTGTTTGTTCAATGTGGCGATAGCTTTGTTTATTATAACTTTTTTCTTTGTTACAAAGATAACAAATATTTTCATACAAGGTTTTCCTTAAGGGCTATTTATCTGAATTTGTAACAAAATATTAAGAAATAATTATAACGGTAAAGTACAACTTTTAGCTAAGACAATTTATTGTTAAAAGTTTGCTATATGCATAAACATATTTTAATGATATTATGGTATCTTCAAAATAATTGGGTTTTCCATAAGCGTGATATCAGATTATTTAAGGAATTTACGGCTGGTATCACGACGACGGATAAGCCAATTATTTTATTACTATTTTTATATAATTAAAAATATGTTTATGCATACAGCAGACTTTTAACTATAAGTTTTCTTAACAAAAAGTTGTATTTTTACTTATTGAAATTGTATTTCTCATCAAGAAGTGCAAGATGACAAGATATTCAAAATAAGTTAATTGAATTTGTGAAATGGTTTCAGGTAAAAACAGTTTTCCATGAAACGGTAATTGTTTATACTTAGCAAAGTGTGTAAACTTAGTCATCTTAACATGAACGACGCCTGCATTTCTCTCTTTTTTATTTCCAGTATAGATAAAAATATACAAACTTGTTAAACTTTGCGTAAAAACGAGGCAATATTGACGATATCCTGACAGCTATTATGATGGTGTTTTATCAAATTTTGCTTTTTGGGCTGTATAGAGACGTAGTTAGATGTCACTAGAATATACTCATCAAAAAATATATAAGGAAAATAAGCTGTAGACTTCACATTCGGTTTACACCTATTGTATGAATTTTAAGAAAAATACAGGGGTAAAGGGACCTCTTAAGGAAAACCTTATATTAAACTATTTGTTATCTTAGTAAAAAATAATTAAAGGAAAAAAATAAACAAAGCTATCGCCACATTGAACAGTAGATAATTAATCCCTTTAGAATAGAACAACATGGTTTTTATATTTTTTACATTATTTGTTCAACAATTCCTTTCTGTGTTGACTTTTAAATGCAAAATATTATCTCAAGTGTTCATCCCTACATTTTTATAGTGAGAAAATTTGTATGAAAAACGTAAAATAAAAGGCCATAAAAACGTCAAAAGTATGTTTTTACAGCTCTATAGAGGGCCGTTAATATTGGTATTTATTAATTTTACCCAGAAAAAATTGTCTAGACAAACGGACAGACAGACAAACATAGGGATAACAAATTAATCCTAAAAGAGTTTCATTTTTTTCATTTTGCGTAACAGGACCTGAATATGTACCGACAGGATTATCTACGATCTAATAATTTTGCCATGCACTGTAAATATTTCAAGATAAATTTCTATATTTTAAATACTTGGCGATTTATCCCAAGTAAGTGTACCTATATAATTCGCAAAAAACTTCACTTATTGGACCTAAAATGGTGAGCCAATACTAGAGGGTAATTTCACGAAAAGGTCATTGACCGTTGTTAAAGATCTCAGTAAGTATAAGTAAATTAATTTGGGTTTCAATAACGATCACAAAATTATTCTTTTAGAGTAACATATATTATTTTCCCGCATAAAAGTATGAATTCATTCGTTTTGTTGTTATGACTATGGCACGATGCAGCTAAATCACTCATACGCATATTTTGTTGAGTTTTTAACGGCAGAAATATGATGCTCCTCGAAATATTACTTTATAAAATTAATTTCAATGTTTTTTGAAGTAGTTTTGGGAGATATTTATAGCTTGCAAAAAAGGGCACAGGTTCCACGTCTTACGGGCGCCAACGCTAGGCGTAGACTGACAATATCTTGCTGCCGCTGACTGCATCAGTGAATTTACGTATTTTTGGAAAAAGGGGGTGCTTTTTTTGACCCGAATAACGTGGTATTCGGAAAATGAATAGATATCATTCACACTAATTTTATTTAAAAAAACCAACAAAATCGCGAAAGCGATACCTGAAACAAAATCGATAAGAAGTGTGCAATAGAGGGTTACAAAAAAATTCATTGACAGTACAAATATGAATCGATTAACGTGGTTTGTGGAAAATGAATACCTTAAAGTTCAACCAAAAACATGTATTTTTTTTATGGCTATACGTAACCTAATTATTGCAACAAAATCATCCGAAAGCTGACATTTTATTTCTGTTTGTATTTTCGTTCCCCTTAAGTGCTAGAGAACCAATCACATGAGATAACAGTCTGTCTAATTTTTTTTTTGCCACGCCCTCTTTACTCTTCTCGCTTCTGATTGGTCTCAGGCGTCTACATTCAAATGGATGTTCTAGTGTCATGACGAGTGTCCTTTTTAAAATTTTTCCTGAAATTGTTTTCGATGATCGTAGATAAAGTATTGTGCGCAACTGGACATAATTAGACATTGGAACACTCGTGCAAGTCTATTACGAATCTCACTTCATTCGTTTCGTAAACAAGTACTCGTGCCCTAATGTCTCACATTATGTCACAGGTGCACAAAATACTATTATTTAAGTAAAAGCCCTTGATAATGCTTCTACTATAATGAAACTTGTTAGGCGCAAGAAATTGTATATAAAATTTGTTGGAAAGTACAAATATTTTCTTCACACTATATTTACTTTTTGCTCTTATTACAATTACGGTGAAACGTGCGTCTGCGCAACTTCACACGATGGTATAGTTGGTACACGATGGTATTATAGCAAAAAGAGGACGCGAAACTACGACGAGAACAATTCCCCTTTGAAGAAAACTAACCTAATCAAAATTTAAAGGGTCGCCAGTGGCTGAAGCAAAACATAATGCTTTTGTCCCAATAAAAAAGCCTACGGAACTCCAAAATGGGTGAAACAAAATTCTAAAGAGCCCTCATTTGTCACCGCGACTAAAAAGCTAATTCCAGGGGCTCATGTTTATTTCATGGGACGTGAATAATTTTGGTTTTATACCGACCATTAGGTAACACGTCTCATTTGTCCCCTTTTGCATTTCTCTCGCTCCTTTGTTTTTATAAGATACCTATGTTTATGTTGCATAGCAATAAACCTTAATGTTGCGCTACATAGTTTTCTCGAAGTTAGTTCAATTTTCGCCCGTACTCCAACGTATTAAGGACCTGGAAATGGCAATTCTGGGAAGGCATTTCCGCGTCGTTACCTGAAATTATGTTAATGAGTGATCCTGATCCATAAAAGGGCACATTTCCCTGTGTTTGTGATACCGAACTCATAAATATGTTATTTGTTGTTTACACGTGCCAATATGTAGCTTGTACTGTAGTTTTGTAGTGGATACGAGTAAAGAAATTATTCTATATAAGTCAATAAACACTTGAAAATATCTTTGTAGCACTGAAATGATGAACTTTTTTCGGAAGTAAGAATATGAAATGAACATTTTTCTAACGTCAAAAAATCAATTAACTTCTAGTTTTATATGACGAAAACACCGACAACCAGACCTCGACACCATCCCACTGTCATGAAAAATATACACATATTTTGAGAGGAGGCCACGAGCGACTAGGGTTGCCAACTTTTGTTAGAAGAAATAAAGTACATCTGATTTCAGGGAAGGTAAATAAAAATGTATTTATATGTATTATAAATTACATATATAACTGTATTTTATAAATTTGTGTTTATGTCAACTGTTATTTTTTTAAGAATTATACGAGGTCACCATTTAAAATAAAAATATCAAGGCAGCAAACGGTAGGGAGATGAGGCTCTATACTAACATCCTCAAATCCTTTTGTGAAACTGTATTTTTTTGCTCTTTGCACTAACACAACTGCGCACAAGTCATACATTTCCCCTCAGATTTATTTCCGGGCTGTATTCGCGCTGGCTGGTGTTGTCAGTTTACGTCTAATTTTACATAGAGGTTGAAATAAAGTATTTTCGCGCACTTTATTGATATTCAAAAGTATAAAGTACAGAGACCCAAAGTAACGTAAGATACTTTATTTTAAAATACGGTTGGCAACCCTACGAGCGACACACAAAAAAGGCGACAAAAGGATGTATTTTTTAAGTAATTTCTTTTCTTTTTTAAAGATTATACATACCTGTGGTATTTATTTGAAATTCCAAATAGTCAAGTAGCTATAAACAATGATATACAGAAGTGTGCCATAGCACGTTGACCAATTATTTTTTAATTTTTCAGCTAAATACAAAAAAGTACAATCAGCCTAGTAGTTTTCTAGGTAGACCATACATGGAGATATGACTACATATATATTCGCTATCTATTGGGGAAACACTGAAAAAGGTTTCGGTAGCTCGTTTTCCCCAAGTAACACTTGCAACACTATTATTCTTGTTTAACCTTGACAGGTATGTATTTACCCAAAAAAGAAAACTTCATTCCGATACCCTTTTTACCCTAGACTCGCTGACAGTTTTAGGAAGTGGAATTTATTTGTAATAAAATCTGACAAATTTTAATGGTCATTCATTTAATTTTAAGTGGTCGTTGTTTACAAATAAGCATACATTATAAGTATACATAGAACATAATAATATATTCTACTTTGCAATAACAAAAACATTTAATAGTTTCATAATAATTATTATATTAGGTCTTTACATATGAAATTGCCGTTTTCTATAGAGAATTTGAAGGAAACTCAATTTTCAGTGCTAACATTTTTGATTTTTTTTTAGGAATTACAAATCCAAATTTTGTATTTTTTTTTGTGTATGAATGAATGTTTTGAAAAGTATCAGCTGTAAAAAATTATTACGAATCTTATCATGGCAACCGATGGCATATTTTAAGACGAACTGTTTTTGAAAATTTAATTTTTGTAATCAAACTGAGAATAAAACAAAATTTAATATGTAAATATAAAACCTTGAAATCAAATTTCAAACAAACAACAAATAATTGAAATAGCTATTAAATTACTGGAATTATGAACTCATGAATCTGTAAGAAAATTTCTGCAATTTCATATGTAAATACCTATTATTACTCGGTTTCGAAATTTTATTTATAATTAAGTTTGTAGTACATGGAATTATGGTGTTATAAAATACAAATAACGTGCTTTAAATAACCTTTAAAATACCACTCGTCTCTTTGTTTTGTATGTGTTATGTGTAAACATTTAAGTTGTAATCCTAACACGCTTCCCCTCCCTCTGCTGACGATTTTTGGCATTATATACAATTCCTAGGAATTATATTTAACGACATATATCATTCATTTCCGATAGCAGCTACACCAAAAATACATTACTAACCTGACTAACTTTTCACATACTAAAAATCACCATAACATACCTATGTAATACATGTTTATTATTTTTAGGATTAAATATTAATAGAACTTAGTGAAAAAACACACATTTCTACCACTAAGATCAAAAACGTACAAATGCAGAAATATAATGAAAGAAAATACGTGATATGAGTATGACGATGAACGCTATCTAAACTTATTAAAAACTTATTATTTCCCCCATCTAAACTTATTAAAAACGTATTATTTCCCCCATCTAAACTTATTAAAAACTTATTATTTCCTACATCTAAACTTATTAAAAACTTATTATTTCCCACATCTAAACTTAATAAAAACTTATTATTTCCCCCATCTAAACTTATTAAAAACTTTTTATTTCTCTCATCTAAACTTTTTAAAAACCCATTATTTTTCCCATCTAAACTTATTAAAAACTTATTATTTCCCCCATCTAAACTTATTAAAAACTTATTATTTCCCCTATCTAAACTTAACTAAAACATTATCATTTCAAAAACAATCGGGTAATAAGTACTAAGATTTTGGACCAAAAAATCCTGTTTACCCTATTTGTTATATCAAACAATAAAGCTAATAGGGCACAGCTTTAAGTTGTATGAAGAATACTGTGTAGGAAACGACGCAACTGACTAAAGTGAGCAGCATTTTGAAGTTCATGGTGAAGATGCCAGCAGAGAAGACCAGAGGCTCACGGTAGACCTGTTTCAGGAACAGTGACACTTGGAGATACTCTGGCGTTTCTGGAATGTGATTAACAGTATTTATCCCTATGTTATCCTACGAAAAATTGGAAAAGGTAAACCAATAAACCATATCACAGAAAGGGTGTCAGAGGTGTTTGCAATTTACTGAGTACTGCATGCACACGATCGTGCACCTGATCTGCGGGCGACGATTACCTAGCGGGGGGAGGTGAGTGTCGCTTCTTTACGGAGTAATAGCTTATATTCTTTGCTACTACCACCAGAAGGCCGACTCGACGACGGAGCGAAAACATACGCACACATGCATAGATGCGTACATATTATGATGATATCGCAGAATTTCATATTGGCATTCGACAGAATTCATCCGAGATCGTCGTACGCACGCGTCTATGTGTGCGTGCGCTTAGTTAAATTCAAAATTCAAAAAGTTTATTTTGCAAAGTAGGTATATATAATACACGTTTCACAAGTCAAATTTTAATCTTATAAAAATATATGTAATAAAATAATAAATGTACATGAACTACTTAGATTAAATGTTTATTTAATTTATGTAGCAATATATATACGATTAAAATTATAGGTAAAATATTATTATACAAGGTGAAATCCAATCAACCGCCCGAACCCATTCCGGAGACCCGGCCAGGGACCAGGAACAAGGTTCAATGATCACCAACCGAGCCCCCAGCACGAATCCAGAATCCAGTTATGCGGAGTGAACCTTCTATAAGTGGTTATTTTGTGCTACTACCGTCATGTGGACTACGCATGTAAATGAGGGTCGTTAATCAATTCGTCCCAATGGGACGAGCTGAAGAATTTCAAAATAAATATTTTGTGGGACGAGTTAACGAACGACCCTAAATGATTCAGTAGCTCACCTTCAGTCTGATTGAGCAACAACTCCTCCAAATGCTCCAAGATGCGCAACCTGGTGCTCATCACCCGTTCGATGATGGTCACCACGTATGTGATGATGCTTCCTACTACCGTCATGTGGACTAACAGAGCTGATACTTTGGCTGCTATCTAAATGTAATAAAGTTTAGTAACTATGATAGAAATGAATTTTTATGTTTGAACACTTGGCGATTTATCCATCGCAAGGAGATAAAAATTAACTCTAGGCCAAGTGGCTCACAGTAAAAAGTGGGTAAGTATAAAATATCATTGCATTGCAGTATGGGAAAGCACATCGGTAAATTCACGAGTTGTGTTGAGACCTGGCTATCTCAGTTGGTAGAGCAATCGCCCGATAAGCGAGAGGTCCCGGGTTCGAATCCCAGTTCAGAGCTCCTCACATCCAGATTTACTTTTCTTTCTGCGTTTCTATATTGCAATGATATAATAGTTTAAATTCAAATTCAAAGGGCGACGACTCTTTAAGGAGGTCTCGTTGCACCTAATCGACACCTCCGGTAACCCAAGGGCTGAGGCATACTTTGGTCAATAGATTAGCCTCGTGATCCAGCAAGGCAACGCCGCCAGCCCCTTGGGTACTTTTCCCAATGACGGCAGCGATCTGGCCAGCATATTTTATTTAACTTTAAATTTGAATAGGTGCCGAAAATGTTCTTTATAGTGTTCCGTACCCAAAGGGTAACTAACGGGACCCTATTACGAAGACTCCACTGTCCGTCTGTCTGTCCGTCTATCCGTCTGTCAGGCTGTATCTCATGAACCGTAATAGTTAGACAGTTGAAATTTTCACACATGGTGTATTTCTGCCGCTATAACAACAAATACTAAAAAACGGAATGAAATAAATATTTAAGAGGGCTCCCATACAACAGACATGTTTTTTTTTGCCGTTTTTATAGATAATGGTACAGAACCCTTCGTGCGCGAGTCCGACTTGCACTTGGCCGGTTTTTTATTTTATTTGTGAATAGAATTTTTATTTTAGTTATATAGTTAATTTGAATTATTCAGTTTAGTTTACATTAATTGTCATTTAAGTTCTCATTGTTAAATAAATTAAAATATATTAATAGTTTATTTTGTAAGGTAGGTACACACTTTTTACAATTCAAATTTAATCTTATACAATACAATAGAAATATGTTTATTGAATGAAATAAAAACAGTTATACAATGTGTAACAGAAAGGTGTAACCATATTTGAAGAGCTTATTCAATCAATGGTATAGAACAACTTTTACTATGGAGACAACCCCGAAATCTCAAAAAAAAAAATCTGCCCTACCATACATTTCGGCCGAGCGGCATTGCATTTTTCTATGAAACAGTTAATAGTAGTTTATGCTACAAGGGCGCAAAGGAATAAATTACGAGGACGATTTAAAACACGATCGTAGCGAGTGTTTTAAACGTAACCGAATAATTTATTGCTTTTACGCCCGTGTATCATACTACGTTTTTCAATGCATAGTGTGAGGAAATGAAAACAAATATAATCTTGTGAACTTTAAATTATGATTGGCTCAAAAGGATTGTATCCAGAGCCGTTAAACAGTGGAAAAAAAGTATAACATCTATGGTACACAAGAAAGGCTGCAGGTTAGCCAACCATTGCAAACAAACAAAAAAATAATAATAAAGCCCTAGAGCAAAATAATCGACTTTCTGTTCGGTTTTGATGCATAAAAAGTGGGCCTTTACGAGCACATGCATTGAAAATATTTTTTTTCGATATATAGGGTTTGTTCCATAGTAAAAGTTGTTCTATACCATTGACTGAATAAGCTCTTCAAATATGGTTACACCTTTCTGTTACACCTTGTATATGTTGTTGAATTACAAATGTACCCTGGACTAGACTATTTTGATTCTCAAGATATCTTATAAAAATATATTTAATAAAATAATAAACGTTCATGAACAAAATTAAAGGTACATAATTATATTTATTTTATGCAGCAATTATTGTAACGATTCAAATGTGATATAGTTGTAACTGTGATGTTGATGATAGCTCGGTAACAAATATGGGTTGCAGAAATATGTTTTGGATTACAAGGTATGAACTATTTCAATCTAGAAAACGTTTGCGTATTTTCTTAAAAAAGGGTAATATTGCCCTTCTTTGCCTTCCAACCCCTATCAGTTTAGATATTTGTTATATAAATTACAGCACAGAAAACAAGGAATATTACCTCAATTTGCCCAAAATCACAGGCAACTGCAGCAGCGACTGACAGTGTTAAAAAAAAAACAATATGTGTGCACTCCAATAAAATCTAAAAAAAAACATGTATTAGTTATCATTGAGGTATGATACTTACGTTGTACCCATGGAACATTGGTAATAGAAATATATGAGAAAAAAATAATTGTCGGTGAAACGATTGTGACTGTGGATTGTGACCTGCATTTCACATTTCATATATAATATTATATATATATATATATATATATATATATATTATTTATAAAAAACGCTGCGTCTCATCTGCATGTCAAAGGACCCACGCGGCCAGAGACCAAAAATAAGTCAAGCAATATAACGGGGCAATTTTTCCACTTAGTCGCCAGCACCTTGGAAAGCCCCTTGAGCGACCGTGATCAAATTTATATCTCAAGATAATTATTTATTTCAGGAACGTACGTTTATTTTATGTAGTTTTTTCTTACATTATCTTAGATAGTTAGTTTTTTATTTATATATATATAACAAGTGTTATAGGAGAATGACCAAAGCCTTTGCAAGATTATCCCGACGTAAAGATAAAAAATAATTGATAAGCGCAATGTTTTTTGGTTAAAAATTGCTCATTTCTGAGTTACCTGCCAACCATGATGCTTATTCAATATACCATTTTGATTGTTGAATAAACGGTAACAACGTCTTAAGCTTTTTACGTTAGATGAAAAAGCTGAATTTGTTTCTATCCAACTGAGGCCTATTTGATCTTTCAAATTCGTAACATTTCGTTCAAAAATTAAAAACTCGCTATCGAATATCAATAACTTTGTTATAAAATTTGTGATATTAATGAAGGCGATGTAAACGACAATACTATGTTCAGAAAAAGCTACCACATCAACTAACGACAAGAAATTAAAAAGGATAAGTTCTAAAATCACTTTTAAGCCATACATTAAGGTAAATGATACGAAAATTCGGTTCACTTTCTTTTCCATACTCAAGTATTGTATTTTGTTAGTGTTAAGGATAGAGTCGATCTTGGAATAATTCAAAAAGTATTCTTGATATGGTTTTAAATCGAATTTATAATTACACAAAACGATAAGAAAATCATTTGCTATGGATACAACTGTTATGGACATTTTCATATACTCCAACTCGTTCCAGTTACTTTTCCTGTGGTACCTGATATATCTACAAACTGTAGCAACTATCCCTAAACAAGAAATTATTATAATCATCAAAGTGAACTGTAATTTGTTATTACATTTCACAATTTTGTTTTGAGAATCGCGCGTGAAACCCGAAAGACATATCTTATTTAAAAACAAATTGATTTTTTTCGATACATCGTAAACAGATTTTGGGGTTTGAGAAATTTTATTGGACCGCATTTTCAACATTTTATTATTTTGTAATTTAATTACGTTGTAAAACAACAGCAACCTACGCCTGTCGCGTGTTAAAGTGAATTGACTTTTAAGAAAATTACTTGAGGTGCGTACATTTGCTTATTGAAATATGAATTCTTAATGGAACAGAATCAGCAAGAAAAACTTTTTGTCGAATAAAATATTGGACATCACAGTTATATTCAGTTCCCCGTAAACAAAATTTCTTTTTTTCTATTATTTAGTCATTCTTTTGAAAATTCGGCCTTACCGTAGAAAATTTAGACCAGAGGGTTCCGAGCTAAAAAAAAAATTTTGGTCAGAAACGCATCAACGCATCTTGCCTATTTTAGGTCAAGGACATCTACACTAATATTATAAAAAGTAAAGATTTATATTTTTGTATGTTTGTAACGAATAAACTCAAAAACTACTGGACTGATTTCAAAAATTCTTTCACCATTAGAATGCTACATTGTCCCTGTGAAACATAGGCTATATTTATTTAGGGATCCCTATTAAAACTTCATTAATGTAACCCAAGGTGTTAAACTAAAAATAGCCATAAAATGTCTTTCATCGCATGCACTTCGGAAACTATTGATGATTGAACAAAAAAATATTCTACAATATTAAATAACATATCAGGCAATCCCATATGCCCAACTATTGTATTTATGTCAACTACTTATGTCCTGCATAAAGATACATTTACTCTACGTTTATCCCAAAATGTTTAAAAAATAAATGTCCACCCAAGCTAAGGCCGCTAGTACTAAATAAATTTGATCTGAAACGCGGGTTGACCTTCGGCTTCAACAGAGTCAAAAACTTTAGTCAGAAACGGCTTGGCCTTCTGACCTGCAAAGAGATGTAAATTAAAAATATATGACAGACAAATTGTTTTGATGTGAAACAAAATCAAAAAGGTGAAAAAAAAAACAAATTATTGGCCCTAAAAATAATAACAGATTTGATAGATCTACAAAAAACTAATTCAACGCAGGTGAAGCCGGGGGCAAAAGTTATTTAGATTATACTTTTTTATTATTGCATTGTTTGTAATTCCAATTAGATTTTTTTGTTACATTGTTTATTGTTGATTTAATAATTTTTTGTTTTGCGTTTGGTAATCGTTAATTTTAATTTTAGAATATACATTTAATAATCCATTGTTATTTTAATGAAATTGTTTATACTTTTATAATGTTCCATATTGTTTAACTAGCCAGGGCTGAAAATCAGCTCCTACTTGTGTATTCACAGGCAAGACCCTGCTGAGCCCTGACCATTTTGTTTTCCATCAAATTTTTGATTAAAATGTATATTTTGTATGTACTCGTATTTAAATTTAAAGACAAATAAATAACTCTTACTTCTGCTACTTTTACTTGTGCTATAAAGGAACATCCCAAATTTCCAATTTCAAAATTATACGTTCCATTGGAGAAAGTTCTGCAGGCCCACTTTTCACCATAACTTTAAACTTGAAATTTTAAACTTGATACTTGTCGTTGCTGGTTCTTGATGAAACATTTGCAACATATTGTAAACAATAATGTAAACAATAAAAATTGTAAAAAATTACAAATGTAAACAAAGACGAAATATTGCATGTCATTATTCATAGCCGTATCAAAAAACCCTGAAGATATTATTTTAACGAAACCGGTCGCTAGTGTAATATAAAAAACAGTGGAACAGTTACCAAGAATTTGTTTTATTTGCAAAATGTTGATAAGTCTTGTTAGACGTACAAACAAACAAACGGAAAACAAAGTGATCATATACGAGTACGCTCTACATTTTTGGAACGAGGTTCCTCGTCGCACGTTATACTCCAGATGCTTGGCGGATGAGGTCTACGCTAAAAAAAGTGTAACATTTCTACCATTACGTTTTATCGTATCGCTTTCATACACTTCTTTATCGCAAACGTTTCTTACCGCGTTTCCATAGTACGGGGTTTGGATTACTGTAGTACAGACACAGTATTCTATACTTTGAATTACTGTGCTATAGACAAGCGGGCGGCGGCTTGCATTTTTAAATTACGAATTGTAGAATTGGAATGTTTAAAATATTTCTGCTGAAATTTTAGACCGAGTCATCCCGTCGTGACCATGGAAAATATAACTCTGCCGAAAATTCGGAAAAATATAAAAACTAAACACGGTGAGTCCCGTGCTCCTAATAATGAATATTATGCATATCCATCAGACTGTGTTTCGTCCATTCCTGGGCATAGGCCTTTCCAAGATTTCGCCACTCTAGGCGGTCCTTCGTCCTCCTCATCCAGCCACCACCCTCGTTTAAGTCGTCGGTCCAGCGGGCACGAGCTTGGCCTGCGCTATATGTATACATTATTAATATTATACTGGGTGTAATGATGACCTGCTCAGAAAATGAAACCACATGTAGGGAATACCTCTACAAAGCCATAAAAAAAACAATTTCGAGAAAATATTTCTGTTTACAGAAATTTGTTTTCTCGAACAAAATAAATCGTGTTCCAAGTGTGCACCTTCCCTTCCAGTATTACTACATGTCAGTAACCTGCACGAAGCGGCAACATCGCATTTTTTAAGCCTGTTAAAAAAACGTGGTTAGTACGTTGCACTTGTGAGCGAAACTAAATTAATTATTAATTTGTAGATGTATTAATAGGAATATCGAAATGAAATTTAGTACAAAGAACCCTCATAACATCCCCTATACGTGGTTTCATTTTCTGAGCAGGTCATCATTACAATTAATTATGTACTCTTAATTAATAAAAATATGTTTCTATATATCTTTATTCCGTTTTGTACTCTATTAAAAATATAATTCAATCATGCTTTGACATAATCGATTATCTTATTAATAAAGTTACGCCACAAACACAGCAAACATAATCAAGGAAAGTGGATGATGTTCGTTTGCAAATAATAAAAATTATATTGACTTGATCATATCTTTACAGAACACGAAGTTTACAGGACTATTTCTAGCACAGCCTTTAAATTTATATACCTATTTTGAAATGTCTTTCCAACTACATTCAAATAAATCTGCTTATGACATAACAAGAAAAATAAACACGTTCTTGAGAAAAGTTTGCCTGTCCAGCATTACGCGTAATGAGAGAAATCTTATAGTGAAATCTGTCAATTATTTTTCTTTAATTTTTATGCTTGTTGGAATTATTATTCTAACATCGATTGGAGTGATTTGTCGAGTGATCAGATATGTATCAGGAACCGCAGGAAGTTATGAAATGGAGACCTTAAAAACTGTCCTTGCGGCTGTCTCTATAATCGACTTATCTCATTTCATTATAAAAAGCTTGAAATTTGACTTGAAAGATTATCGAGCATATTTTTTCAATTATTCTACTATTGACAGCATTCTTGGAACAAAAAATAAGTTGGTCTCTTCTATTGAAGGCAAAGTAAATAAAATTTTCTTCACGTTAACAGCGGTATACAGTTTCAAACTTACTTTAGAGCTGTCTCTATTTGTTTGCATGCCATTTATAAGAGCTGTAGCTTTTTATGAACTCAGCTTTGCAGGATTTTTTTCATTCGTCAACATAACGAACATAATAACAAAACTACTGATTTTTAATGATAGGTTTCAAAATTTTAATGAAAGAGTATGCAACATGAGTAAGGATATTAACTACTTAAAAAAAGACATGTCGTCGTTGATATCATCAGTGGATAACGAACAAAGTGTATCAAACAAAAGTGTTTGTGAAGATATTAAAACACTGAGAACGTGTTACCAAATATTCCACACACAAAAGTTTATATTAAATAAACTGCATGGTTGGCAAGTAAGAATATTAGTAAATAAATATTACTTGGCAATTTCAATACAAAAATATACACAACTAAATTAGACTGACTCGTTTCATTGTAATTTAGAGTACATATTCGTGAAGCGTATAGTCGTCGCATAACCGTTTGCCTCAAATGAAGTACCACCGAATTACAATGAAACTATTCAGGCAATATTTGAATACTACTGAATGGTGAGTCACCGTTTATAATTTAATTTAGTTGTAACCTTTGATCCGCTAATAACTGAAAATCTATGAAAAACTCATAACCTGTCAACTTTGACATATGTCAAAAATCTTGGACAAAAATTCATTTGTCAATTTTTACATCTGTCATTTTGACTCTTTAGCTAATATAAAAAAAAAAATACTACAGAAAATAAAAATTCTCAGTATCATTTAAGCTTCTCAGTAGATCCATATAGTGAAATCAGAAAAAAACCGGTCAAGTGCGAGTTAGACTCGCGTACCTAAGGATCCGTATCGTGGATAAAAAATTTAATTTTGTCACTCAGTAAATCAGTAGATGCATTTTTGTCGATCATTTAGTAGATCCACCAAGTAAGATCCAAATTTATTCAGTAGATAATAATATATACATGATTGTGGTCTATGTGTTATCTGATCATTTCTCTTTGTAAATGAATTATCGTCAATATTGTATTGCTTGAATCTTTTTATGTTACTATTAGTAGAAAATTGTAATTGGCCTTATTTAAGTTATTCTATTGATATTGTTAGTTACCTTGTGCTGTAAGTTTCCCTTGAAAATAAATAAATAAACGGTTACTCACGATGTACAGTTAGATTTTTCCTGACCATCGCGTACTACTGTTTGCCTCCGAAGAAGCTGTACGATTACAGTGAATCTACTGGTGGACATAAAAATCGACTCAAGCATTGTTGTCCTACATTCAAGGGAATAAACCAATCATACAAACATAAACATATGAAATATATATATAATTTTAAAGGTATAGGCCTTCACCTTTGAATAAATGCATTTTGGTTTAAAAGTATTCGCTATACAGGACGTGAAATTCTATAATTAATTAAAAACTTATTAGGTCAATGAAGAACCGGCTGCAAGCAGTTATAAGGGCTAGAGGGGGGAACACGAAGTACTAATGTTAAACTTAATTAATGAATAAATGAATGATTTTGTAAACGAAGGTTTTTTTTTAAATTTTTCGCTATTTAATTATTTCAATATTTATTAAAACATCACTTTAAAAAAATTACAGCCTGTATAGCAAATACTTTAAGACGAAAATGCATTTAATCAAAGGTGGAGGCCTAAACCTTTAAAATTATATGTTATATATTTCATATGTTTATGTTTGTATGATTGGGTTATTTCCTTAAATGTAGAACAACAATGCTTGAGTCGATTTTTATGTCCACCAGTGTAGTAAGGCGAAATCATAACATGAATAGCCGTTTATAATCAATTATCTACTGAGGACATTTTCTCGTTTTTTTTATGCCTCTTAATTGTTATTATTGAATATATTCAGTAGCGATATTTCCATCGGGTACATTATCGATTAATTACGATCATTCTCAGTAGGTCTATAAAATATGATCAAATGGATGTACTGAGACTTTAGGGTTAAATATAAGAATACAAAAGGAACCTTTATGGTGAGACTCCGTTGTCCGTCCGTCCGTATGTCACAGCCTGTGACTCATAGGCTCTTAATATATGAAATTTGGCACAAAAATAGCATTAATTTGCCCACATACGAGTATTACGGTGTAAATTAAATATGAACAATTTGAATTGAATTTGAAATTGTTCAAAATATTTCCAAAACAAAAGTGAGAAAAATTAAAAATATTATCATAAAAATATAATACGGGATCAAATTGCATATTAAAAAGTTTATTGTAAAAATATATACTTTTACTATATTTACTGGCACTGGTTTCAAGAAATCTTTAATAAGCCACAAAAATTCCCCCTTATCTCTGAAACTGGTTGACCGAAAAATATGAAAAAAATGTCGATTTATAGATCATAACTGGCCAATTACAGAAAAACTATAGTGATTAAAAAAAATTGAGCACAAATGAAAAAATTAAAAAAAAACGTAAAATTAATTTTAAAAAATATCAAAAGCTGATTGTAAAAACATATAGCTTGGCTATATTTAATTCCATCTATTTCTAGAAATCCTTGAAAAACCATAAAAAATGTATGTTCCTCCCCCTTATCTCCAAATTACAGGAAAAATAAAGCGGTTGAGATATTCACGAAAAAAAATGACAAAATTAAAGTTATCGTCCACAATACGGAAAACGGAACGGAACTTGACCTTAGTTTAAACAACAAGATACTCAAACACACCACAATGTGCAGAAAAGGAATTTTAAATATTTCTTTTTTTTATTATTATTATAAAAACTTTGTAAGTATTGTTGTCAACAACTTATACATTAAAACATTGAAAGCATTGAGCTCAGCACCATTCTTGCTCGAACCACTGACAATCTTTGACAATGGTACCGATTCGGTGAAACAGGACTAAACTTAATTTACGCGTTCTGTCCTTGTTTTTTCGATAAAGAAAGAAAAAGACAGGTCGCTTAAAATAATAGTCCTGTCAAATAAGTTAAGACGTGTTATGCCGAATCGATACTATTAACAATCTTTATAATCAACTAGCTTTTAATTTAAGTTTCTACTAAAAAAGAAAAGTGAGAGTTGTGTAGTAACGCAGACCCATTGGTTAATACATGTTAATTAAGGGATATTTTAATTTGCACATCAAAAATACTATTTTGCACACTAAATTTGCCACCAGAAATCCTTCAGCGCAAAAGAGAGCCAGTAGGTACGTTTCGTGACTCACCATACCTAAATTTTTATGAAAACCCAGAAGTTCTAAAAGAGCACAGTTAGTATTTTAGTGTCCAAGTCAGTATTTTTGATGCGTAGTTAGTATTTTTCATAGAACACTCTATTAGCATTTTTAGTATTTTCTGTTATGCGTTTAAAATTAAATTTTGCAGATATTGTCTGAATGCTTGAAGATCATCCTATTCTCAATATTATCGGTTTCCGCAACGATTTCATCTAATTTACATAACTTTGAGGTAATTTAGAATACTAATAGGTATTTTAAATAACACTAACAATATTAAAAAAACATCTAAAGTCACATATTATTTTCCCAACTAAAATCTAGATGTCATAAAATGTTTTTCAATGCATGTGCTCGTAAAGGCCCACTTTTTATGCATCAAAACCCAACAGAAAGTCGATTATTTTGCCCTAGGGCTTTATTATTATTATATTTTTTATTTATTTACAATGGTTGGCTAACCTGCAGCCTTTCCTGTGTACCATAAATGTCATACTTTTTTTTTCCACTGTTTAACGGCTCTGGATACAGTCCTTTTGAGCCAATTACAATTTAAAGTTCACAAAATTATATTTGTTTTTGTTTCCTCACACTATGCATTGAAAAACGAATACACGGGCGTAAGAGCAATAAATTACTCGGTTACGTTTAAAACACTCGCTACGCTCGTGTTTTAAATCGTCCTCGTAATTTATTCCTTTGCGCCCTTGTAGCATAAACTACTATAAAGCTTTAATCGGACTGTGACAACGCACGGATGAATTCCATCCGTTAATTGTTGTTCAAGGTTGCCGCAAAGGTGTCCGCTCTGTTGATCCACCTGGTGACGATCGGGAGCACGTTCACTTACACAGTGATCATCATCGAACGTATCATAGCTACCAGGGAGAGCATCGTCATGCGACTTGAAGAGGAGTTGATCAACCTTACTTATGGTAATACTCTCTCGCTAGTCCACCGCTTGATAATCCGACAACTACTATAATCCGCCCATTTTTTGCAAGTCGATGTCTCTCTGTAATCATGTTATTACGAAGATTTATTCTGGTAAAAAACAAGCTAAATTAGAACAGTATTTTTTCAAAACCTGAGTAATCAGTTAATGTGTCAGTTCATTTTTAAATTTCAAAACAAATGTACATATGTATTTGCCTTCATAAGTATTAATACAAAATTACTATGTTTTTTTGTTGTTTTCCTCAATTTGATGTTCCTTTACATTATAATCCGCCGGTAGTCCGGATTTTTTGGTGGCGGATTAGTGAGAGGGTACTGTACTTTATATTCTCTGCTTATGGTAAGTAGAAAATACATTTGTAGCGATTGACACCACTGGCATGTCATCAGATATTTTGATAGCCACCAACCTAAATAAAAATATTTTTATCAACCCACGTTTTTAAAACGGACCAAAAAGTATAGGTATAAAATAATTTCTCTTAACCTACTTGATCTTGTAAGATTTAAAAGGAAAAACGTGGAGCGCAGTGAGCGCATGAAACCGATAAATGATGCATTGAAAAGTTCATCTAAGTTACTTACAATTTTGATTCGTGCTGGGGGCTCGGTTGGTGATCATTGAACCTTGTTCCTGGTCCCTGGCCGGGTCTCCGGTATGGGTTCGGGCGGTTGATTGGATTTCACCTTGTATAATATATATTTTACCTATAATTTTAATCGTATATAATTATATTGCTACATAAATTAAATAAACCTTTAATCTAGATTCATGTACATTTATTATTTTATTACATATATATTTTTATAGGATTAAATTTTGACTTGTGAAACGTGTATTATATATATATATATATATATATATACCTACTTTGCAAAATAAACTATTTGAATTTGAAATTTGAATGATATGAACATGCGCCCAACGTTTTTCGCTATAAGATCTTAAAGAAGAAGATAATCTTAAAATATAAGATAAATTAAGTAATAATTTTTAAAAACGTGGTTTATTCAAAATGTTTTTTATTTCAATCTGACGTGTAAAATTATAATTAGAATACTTTTTTCATATTATATTGTCATCCACTTCTGAATATGTTTAAAGTTTTAAGTATATAGCTCATCGGGAGGTTACTTTAAAATAGATAACAAAATTTGTACCAAACACACAGACAGACAAGAAAGCGAGTTAATAAAAACGTGGTAAAATTATTAAAAAACATGATGATCATGTTACAGAAGCAGAGCATCAAATGAAACTGCTGCTGCAGCAGATTCACCGGCAGCCCCTCGTGTTCTCAGCGAGCCTCCTCAACCTGAACTTCAAGTTATTGCTGACCATGATCAGTGGCGTCATCTCCTATATAATCGTCTTTGTGCAGCTGAATGCTGTCCCTTATTAGATCCACCGCCAACCTCTAGTGTTCTTGGCGAGCCTCCTCAACCTGAACTCCAATAGTATCCGGCCATGATCAGTGGCGTCATCTCCTATATAATCGTCTTTGTGCAGCTGAATGCTGTCCCTTATTAGATCCACCGCCAACCTCTCGTGTTCTCGACGAGCCTCCTCAACCTGAACTGCAATAGTATCTGACCATGATCAGTGGCGTCATCTCCTATATAATCGTCTTTGTGCAGCTGAATGCTGTCCCTTATTAGATCCACCGCCAACGTCTCGTGTTCTCGGCGAGCCTCCTCAACCTGAACTCCAATAGTATCTGACTATGATCAGTGGCGTCATCTCCTCTATTCATCGCCTTTGTGCAGCTTCATGTTGTCCCTTATTAGATTAGATATAACTATGACGCAGTGGCGTAGTCACCTAGGACGTTTTGCTGGAAAAACAATGAGAATTTCAAGTTTGACACTTCATGATACTTCGATCACAGTATAAGGAAGTAGACAGTATTCTATTTTCATATGAACGAGCCGAAACGAACCCCTTCCGAAACTCGGTTCAATTCAGTTTACGACAGTCGCGGTCGCACCGCAGTTACGTACGCATGTTGCCGCGTTGACACGGTATAGCTTAGACTGTTAGACCCCAAAAAAGGCATCAGTTTAGTTTTCCGGAAGAAAGGATGCCACTTGCCACAATTGTTTATTGGACCAATATCTACCGATAAAGATCGGTAGCCTTCGGGAGCCTCTTCAATTTGGGGGGGGGGAGGGGGTTCAAAGATGCACTGCGCCAAGCGTCATTTAAAAAAATTTAACTGTCTGAGTTTGTCAACTACATCAAGATGGGTGTCTTTTTCAGGTAAATTAAGGACGTAGAATTCATTTCTGGCATAAAAATTTGAGATATTGTAAGTAGTTTCTTGAAAATTTTTACATAGATTAAAATTTTATGAAATACTTTTTACTTTCAGGCGCCACCAAAAAAAAAACCTCAGGTTTTTTTAAGTAACAAAAAATACGTTACGAAAGCCTATTTTATGCAGATAAATAAAAATATAAGTTTTATTGGATTTTTAAAGGAAAAAACCATAAAAAAAATAAAATAATGTCGGTGAGCTCTTATTTTACTACTACTTATTAACTAACCTGATAAAAGTATGAATGAATGAATGAATGAATAAATGAATGAATTGACACTTTATTGTACACAAAAAACATAAAAGAAAACAGAAAATTGAAAACATAATTTTGTACAAAGGCGGACTTATCACTTAAAGCGATTTCTTCCAGCCAACCTTAGTATATTTTATTATTAAAAGTTAGTATTAAAAGTATATTTATGTATAGTGTATTTATAAAAGTATATATATGCATAATAACTATAAACACGTAAAAAATGCTTTTCTATGGTTCTAAAAGAGTATTAACTATTTAATTATCATTTTCATTTTTTGCAGCCTCTACCGCAGTGGTACAATTCGGTACATGTTAAATTTATTTTAGCACAAATTGTTAAATTTATTTGGTGGCGCCTGAAAGTAAAAAGTATTTCATAAAATTTTAATGTATGTAAAAATTTTCAAGAAACTACTTACAATATCTCAAATTTTTATGCCAGAAATGAATTCTACGTCCTTAATTTACCTGAAAAAGACACCCATCTTGATGTAGTTGACAAACTCAGACAGTTAAATTGTTTTAAATGACGCTTGGCGCAGTGCATCTTTGAACCCCCTCCCCCCCCCCAAATTGAAGAGGCTCCCGAAGGCTACCGATCTTTATCGGTAGATATTGGTCCAATAAACAATTGTGGCAAGTGGCATCCTTTCTTCCGAAAAACTAAACTGGAAGAGCTAACGGACCCAGCTAGTAAGCCACTCCCGCGCATTTTTGTGAATTATGGCACGAAATTATAGAATATGTTGTGCATTGTATGGCTGTTTAAATTAAATAATGCAACAATTTAATATAGCATTATCAAATACGTAAACAGTCAGTTGGCAGCCCTATCGCGTGTTTAGGCACCGAGCGGCCGTAGGTATTGATTTCAAGGACACCGCCGAGTTCAACTACTATATACTTCTTTATACTGTGCTTCTATGCAATTTCTATGTCTTTAGATTATGTGAATCGCTTTTCAAGAATGATGTTGTACACGTTATTAGTTCGTAGATAGGATTAAAATTTTAATTTTAAACAATTTTATTCTAAAATTGTAAGAGTAAAAGTGTTAACATTTGTGAACCGTAGATGTATCTAACAAAATAAATAAATAAATATAAATATAAATAAATAAATAAAATATTTATTTTTAACACTAATATAAGTCTTCTTTTACGAGTTCCACTATTTTATTTACTTGACTATTGCGACTAGTTTCGTCTATTTGACATCGTCGGGCTAATTGGAATAGTTAAACAGTCTATACTAATACTAATAATCAAGTAAATAAAATAGTGGAAGTCGTACAAGAAGACTTAAGTGTTAGAATGAAGTTCCATATAATATTATATATTATATTTATTTTTGTTTACATTCCATCGTTTTTTTCGTGGGTGAGTGTAGTTCTCCTTAGAAGATACTTCTGTACGATACCCGTAATGAGATGTATGTAGGTCTTGTACTTTCTTTTTCATTGATGTTATCATTCACAAGCATAGTAATAAGTTGATAACATAAAAAGTGAATGTTTTTTGGCCCCCGAGTTTTACAATTTATTCGTCAGCCGCTCGTTGCAAAGTTAAAACTAAATATGACTAATTAAGCATAAAATTTCAAACTGCATATGTACAAAGTTCAGGTGTTGGCTAACATGGAATGCAATTTTGTATCGAAAAAATCCTGCGGTTCCGGGATCGACAAAAGTTTGTGTTCTGATTATACTATAATCGGATGCATGCAAAGACTGCACTTTTTTATCGAAAAAATACCGCGATTCCGAGACAAATTATAGTGTTCTGTAGAAGAGAATCATTATTTAGCTAGAACAAAATATGCAAAGTTCGTTTTTTTTTTCATTTTCGGAAGCCGCTTCAATACTTTTGTAGCTAAAATTAACTTTAGATGAATGCATTCGATTATCCGCTTATCTGGCTTATGTACCTAACGAATATTGAACTATTAGCGTGAATTGCTACAGATCAAAACATTTTTGATTCACATACATACTGTCTTCTCGAAGGACAGTCAGGTACTACAGATTTCTATCTGCTACGGTCCTGACACACCTCTTTCGCCTCTCCCACGTCCATCAATAACATCGATCTAGTCATACAAGCTGTTCTATTGCAGGTACTTTTGAGATTATCCTTCTTCAGTATCTCGCCAATTTGGTCATCAATGTCCTTCCAGGGCGCCCTGCGGGCCTATTATGTATCTCTAGTTGCCAAATGGATTGAGTGCCTATCATCAAAAACATAGATATACTATCAAATTCCGATTGTCTAAGGATATGTTCGCACTTGAAGTGACGTCACAGTTCCTAAATAGTTCAATACACACTAAAGGCAATTTTTAAAGTTCAGTTTTTAGCTATGTTTTTGATGATAGGCACCCACTCCAATTGGCAACCAAAAATACAGAATAGGGGGGCAGCGGGCCTATTGTGTATCTCTAGTTGCCTTCTGGACTGGGTGTCTATCATCAAAAATATAGATATACTATCGAATTCCGATGTCCTAAGGATATTTTCGCACTTGAAGTGACGACACAGATTGTTAATAGTTCAATACCCACTAAAGGCAATTTTGAAATTTCAGTTTTTAGCTATGTTTTTGATGATAGGCACCTCGTGCAGTTGGCAACTAAAGATACACAATAGGGGGGCTGGTCAAGCTTTTTACCTTCCACTTGCGCACTTTAGATTTCTTTCGTTACTCTACTTCCATTCATCCTCTCTACAATAGTTATTTGTGCAACAAGAGAGCAAACTTTTTTTTTGTTGTGAATGCCGAGTTTGAATCCCGAGCAAGCGAAGGATACTATAATAATAATTGAATCACGAGCGTAGCGAGCGATTCTAAGTTAGAATCCTGAGCGTGGTGAGGGATTCAAAGGCAGAAGAAACAGAATAAATTTGCTCTCGTGTGACACATACAACTTTTCACCTCACTAGCGAGAAAACACAGAATTAAAGACACCATCTTTTCGAACGAACTTATAAGAATTCAATGGTTTGTTTCTATAAGAAATACACCATATTAAAATATTGCACATATAATAAAATGTAAGGATTGTTAATTGAATCCCAAAAGCAGCGAAAAATCGGAAAATCTTTGATAAAGATAGATAGATAGATATAACATTTATTTCCCAAAAACACGACACATACATACAAAAAACAAACAAAGTAGAACTTAAATAAAAGAAAAAATAATTAAATAAAGTTAAAACACAAAAAGAAAGTTACTTAAATTTATCCTAGTGGTATGAGTGTCGCGGCAAAGAGAAAAAGGCTCCGACTCAGCATAAACCCATCGAAAACGCAAAACATAACCATCACGCGAGAGTTTACTCTATCTATCCGTTTCCGGATTCCATACACATTGGGAGGCCATACACAGGATTTTGAGAAGTTTACCTTGTCTATGGTATCCGACAAGCTGTAGGGCTGTGTATAGCCTCCCGAAGTGTATGGAATCCATATAGAGTGAAAGAGATAGCCGCCATGCTGATGTTTGCTGTCTCTCTTTCTCTTGAGCAAAGGATATGGAGTTTTTGAACAATTCGCAGTGTTCTTAATTTTGAGCAAAAATCGATTTTGCTCACTGTTTTTAAGCAACAAAGGCGCGCTTTTTGAGCTAGTGAGGTGAAAAGCATATTTTTAACTTTTAATTACTAAACAAGAAAAACAAAGTTAGGTTATGCATTATGCACCGAGTTGCTGACGTTGAGCCTTTCTACTGTCTCAACTATTTAACAAAATTTAGCAACTTGCGCTGAAATGAAACAGGTTTTCCAGCGCCATTTAGCTTTATAGCTCACGGTACGCTTATTGCCATTTTATTGTTGAGTTCCTCAGGAGCTGAATTATGCCATGAATTTGTTACAATGTCGTCGTATTTCCTGTTTTGAGTATGCAATTATCTCGTTAGTAGTTGAAATATTGCCGTTTTTATTAAGATCATGGCCATTATTTAGCTATAGCCTTGATTCAACGTAATAAATGTAATTGCCGAGTCACTAAATATTTTCACCGAAGGTTGAAACTTCGTCTGGTTTGTGAATACTAAGTGAATTAAGGTTAAACGTCAGTTTGCGCTAAAAGACTGACGTTTAACCTTAAGGCGATTACCATCGCCAAATTAGCAGCTCGATATTTGTCACTACAAATATCAACGGAAATGACATTGAAATAACGTTCATATCAGCGCGCAATGCATAGTGGCTGTTACGACGCTCGCTGCGTCCTTGAGAGGGCGAAATAGGAGAAAATTATACTTTTCACTTGGACGTGATTACTCGATTGAATAATCTTATGTTATGTTTATAGCTATAAAGTTTATCTATTTATCAAAGCATAGATGAATTCAATCGGCCAAGCCACTCAGGAGCAGTAGGGAATTTGAGGTCAAAAAACACCATTCAGTAAAAAAAAAAAACATGTAGAAGTTTTGGTGGTATGAAAAAGAAAAATGTTGCATATGTTGTCTAAGAGTTGATTATTCATAATACATTTTTTCATTATTTTTGGTTTGGCCAAAAACGAGGAGTAGGCTTTAGAAAGTACCCATTTGGCAATAGTAAGGCCCTTAATAATAAGAACGCTAGACTTGGTTCTATGTGAGATCTCATGACTCATCTAAAAAGCTACAGTTACTGTCACAGATCTACAATAGTTTGTAGTATTAGTTTCACAGACCATAAAATGTTCTCTTTGGTTATAAAATATTTAAAAAAAAATGTCCGTGGAAATTATGCTAGAGTCCCATACTGAACTAATAAATTTAATTTAAATTTAATGGCGTCCATAATTTAAGATACTAAGTTATTTAGAAAAAATCCATCCTCAAGTTTTCGATCGGTATCATAAAAATACAAGGTGATTTTTTTTTCATATTTCAACAGTTCATCATCATCATAAATTCTTTATTACACAGTAAAAGTACAAAGTGGCGGACTTAATGCATAGACCATTTTCTACCAGTCAACCCATAGATGGTATAAGATATAAAAGTAGGCTGGCGTGCAGAAAGTAGAAAAAAGAACTGAACAATAACAAATTAATTGAATATCTTACTCTAAAAGTATAAATTAATGATGAGGTAACCTTTACCTTGAAAAAATATATATATATTTAAAATAAAATACATAATAATACGTACCTAAAAATAAATAATTTTTCAATGCAAGTGCTCGTAAAGGCCCACTTTTTATGCATCAAAACCGAACAGAAAGTCGATTATTTTGCCCTAGGGCTTTATTATTAATTTTTTTTTATTTATTTACAATGGTTGGCTAACCTGCAGCCTTTCCTGTGTACCATAAATGTTATAATTTTTTACGACTCTGGATACAGTCCTTTTGAGCCAATCATAATTTAAAGTTCACAAGATTATATTTTTTTTATTTCCTCACACTATGCATTGAAAAACGTAGTATGATACACGGGCGTAAGAGCAATAAATTACTTGGTTACATTTAAAACTCGTAATTTATTCCTTTGCGCCCTTGTAGCATAAACTTCTAATAAATTTTAAAAATTATGTACTTTATAATAAATACGTAAAATAATACATATAACGACTGCGACTTTTGTTGTTTTAAAAATAAGAGAGAGTGATTATAATTTTCGTTTATTGTATAAGTAGTGTCTTTGCCAGTGGCGTAGCTAGGTTGACCTGGGCGCCGCGCCGGGGCAAAGAAAAAAAATCGGGCCCCTGCCTCTAACCACGTGACTTAAACCTTTAAAAGATAAGGATACGATACGAATAAAGTGACTTATCCATAGTAGAATAATTCCATAAGTCACCTAGAAGTGTAAAGTTACTGTATTTAGCAAAAGGAAATGACAATAATAAGCAATGACGCAGATACCAACATAAAATATTTATAATACAAAAGAGATCAATAGACAGAATGAAAGTCTCAGTCAAATTCACAACCTCTTTGCTTTAATTGTCGCAAATTCATCTATGACTTCAGTTAAATCCATTTGAAATCCACCTTGTTTTCAATTGCAATAAATGCTGAATATTGAGGTCGATCTTGCCTCATGCCGTTTCGTAAATATTTTTTTATAATCTTTAGCTTACTGAAAAATCTTTCAGCTGCCGTTGTGTGGAATAGGAAAATTGCTGTTTACACTTCCGTGAGGTCACATTCCAGCACTCCAAATTTCGTAATAACTTCTTTACAAAATTGGTGAATTGACCACGTTTCGGTCAATTCAGAAAGAACCAGATGATATAGAACCTACATTAAGAAACTGAAGCGAAAAATTGGGTCCTATTACATCGGCTCATTTCATCTGAAATTGGTCACATTTTTTGAGTAAAGCTGTTTTATCCCTGCTGAGTAAAGATTTTTGGAATTAAAAAGTGAAATGTCTTACAAACTGCACTCGTACCATTAAAACGCGCATCTAATTTATTTAACTTTGTATTTTTTTGTTATCTCCATGGTTTAAAATAGCAACTATGGACGTTTGTTAATATAGTTTACTTGTAGCAAATTTGAAGCAAAGCATTTCGATATCTTAAGGCATTATCAATATTTATTTAGACTACCTGTATATCTATTTTTCTTGCATAAGACGGGAATGACGGTGTACGTAAAAACCCTTACAGGTTTCTGATATACCTTATTATTGCAAAATATGTATTTCTTTTTAGTTATCAAATAAAAAAAATGAAAAAATAAAAAAAAACTGATTAATATTTAAATTGCTTTCCGTCCAACCACGGTCTTTTATTTTCACACTGTATATAGAATATTTGACTTGCCGACGACTCGGACACAATTTATTCGGACACTTTGTCAGAATCGGCACCTTCTAATTTTAATACTTTTTTCACTGACGTTTCGGACACCATCAAAATAATATAGCTATTATGAACGGTCAGGGAAAAAAACGATAAGGGAAATGGTCAGTTTTGGTAAGTATTCGAAGAGAGACATCTCCGAGTCTGAAAAAAGTAGGTCTGCCTGCTCTCAGCGGTTGCATCTTCGAGAAACAGCGCTTGAAAGAGGCTTTGTTTTTGAGGAAAAAAAAAACGATAAGGGAAATGATCAGTTTTGGTATGTATTTAAAGTATGACATTTTAGTCGCTGTAACAAGTCGGTCTGCCGGCTCTCAGTGGTTGTATTTCATAGTATTTAATAGGTTGTATTGTTGTTAAGGAAATTCAACGACAAAAAAATAAGCATCGATTTGAGTCGTATTATTCTCGTATTAGAATATTTTATTCTTTGTAGCCGCCTAAAACTATAAAATGGTTTGCCGTTTCATTAATTTGTTACGTTTATTTAAAGATTGTTCTATTAACCTTATTAGGTTATTTACTTAATTTACTTTACAACAACAAAAAACCTATATAATTGTTTAAGAGGCTATGCGAATTTTATTTTTGTCTCTGTCACTCCAAGCGAAAAATCGTGCAGTGCGGGAGGGGCGGATTCAGGGCAAAAGGGAAAAAATTTGGTTTTATATTTTTATTAAAGAAACTAAAATAGCTAGCAAAATTTCAAATATCAAATCTCTAGATATTGTTGAAACACACCTAATAAAATATGTTTGAGTTCTGTATATGGTTCCTATTATTCGTCAAACGATGAGAAAAAGTGAGTTTGAAGACCTCATTTCAACAATTATTTCTATCGAGGAAAATTTATCCGAACATGTTTTCCAATTTCAAAACCCTAGATTATATAGTCAAAATGCATATACCAGAAATTTAATAAAATTTTCCGTGTATTTCATGAAATACACAGAAAAGAAACACCCGTATTTTTTTCGCACTTCGCCTTAAATACGAGTATGATATACTTTGTTACTCATATGTAACGTTGTTGAAATGTGTTAACGATACTGGAGCTGTTTTGTTTGTTCGTTACAGCATTTGCTTTTCAGCGCTGATTTTCAAGTAAGACCACCGCATATGCTGAGTCTTTGGCCCTTTTGTCTGCTGCGACACATGAGTTCGGTTAGTTGAAGTTACATTTTTTTATTATTCTGCTTTATCTCCGTACGTTGATTGCCTTTGTATTTTCTCAATTATGTAATTGTGTTGTAGCAGATAAATAAACGAATATTCTATTCCATTCTATTCTATTCTCATAGTTCTCGTACATTCCTATATTTGTATAAATAGGATAAAGTGAATCATTATGTTTCCGTACTTCATTGTAGTTTAATAAAAACTTTTCTCGTTAAAACTTATAAAGTAGATTCTTCCGTGATCTACCGCCATCAGAAGTTGCTTAATTATCTAATCATTAATTATATTGGTTTTAGTTATTGTTGCAAACTTGCAAATTATCCGAGAGGAGCTTAAATATCATCGTAAGTGTCCATACACTCTTAACTTTCCATAGATTTCATCTCAATTCTTCCACTCTTCCATTTGGACAAGTGACAAGGAAAGCTATAAGACGTTTTTTCATTGGCTAGCAACAGCACGGCATTGGCTCGGATACCGCCGCGGCTTCATTCGAGGTAGAACTTAAGTTCCGACCAAGATATCGGTCTTGGTCTGGGCTATTCTCGGCTAAAATTTAAGTCTCGGTTTCGGTCTCGATGTCGGCGAAAAATTCGAGAGAATCTCGGCCATGGCTGAGACTGCCCAGCACTCGGGATTAAAGAGAAATTTAAAAATTTTGCGCATTCTCTCGCGACCTCTCGCTTGCTTTTAAGATATTATTATAATTCAACAAAATTTCAATTTAATCATCCATCATCATCCACCAGCCTAGTTCGTCCAGCATAATCCTTTCCAGGACTTTGCCACTTCCGGCGGTCATCCTGGAAGAATTGTCCATACTCACACATGCTGGGCAGGCGGGTTGGTGAGCGCGGTGCTGGAACCCTCGCACCAGTGACGCCGCTGCCCGTCACCAGTCTGTTCCATATAAGGCCCGGCCATTAGGGATGGATATACCGCCATCCATCGGTCCCAGGCATGGTGGGCCTCCTGGTTTTTTGCCTGTAAGCTGTCCTCTTACTCTCCCCCGAATTACTTTGAGGGGGTCTCCCAGTAAGATGGTCGATCTCCACAGTCGAGCTCGGCATCAGCTTTACCACCTGTAGATTACATGCTTTAAATTAATACAATAAAGTATTGATTTAAAGTAATTAAAGCATTTTATCGTTAGAAATTTATTAGCCTGGATTGTCTAGCATGTCTTAATTACGTAAATACCAAACAAACATGGTGATCAAAGAAAATGAATAGTCAACATGATGGCAAGTCAAACGTTAATATCTCCAACCGGTTTTGCCTTGCGGCATTATCAGGGAACAATAATACAAATACAACGTTTATCTACTATTATACAATACCATGTTTGTAGATGTTAAATGATAATATCTTGACAGTATAAAAATGTAATTCCAACATATAATTTGGGTTGGTAAATTCAATGTCGATTTGCAGTTTCTTTTTCCTAATCTTGAATTAAAAACACTTATGTACATCATAGTTTCACTTTATTTATGAAACTATAATGTACAAATGTTTCTAATTCAAGTCTTTCAAGTTTCACCAAGTGCCGACAATCGCAAGTATAAATCTTTTTCCTAAGATTGAGGACAAAATGTAGCCCCAAAAATGTTATTGTATTAAATTTTCAGTAAAGTAAAATATTATAAATAAATTGGTCTGTTTAAGGTGATATGCGAAAAAAATATGGGTGTTTTTTTTCTGTATATTTCATGAAATACACGGAAAATTTAATAAATTTCTGGTATATGCATTTTGAATATATAATCTAGGGTTTTGAAATTGGAAAACATGTTTGGATAAATTTTCCTTGATAGAAATAATTGTTGAAATGAGTTCTTCAAACACTTTTTCTCCTCGTTTGACGAATAGGAACCATATACAGAACTCAAACATATTTTATTAGGTGTGTTTCAACAATATCTAGAGATTTGATATTTGAAATTTTGCTAGCTATTTTAGTTTTTTCAATAAAATTATAAAACCAACTTTTCCCTTTTGCCCTGAATCCGCCCCTCTACTCTCGCACTGCGCGATTTTTCGCTTGGAGTGACAGCGACAAAAATAAAATTCGCATAGACTCTTAGATCTATTTGTTCGTTCTAAAAGGGTTTTTTGCTGTGATGGATGAATTTATTTTCATAACTAATGAAAGTAGGTCGTATTTTATTCAAAATAAGGTATCTAAATTCGAGAGACCAAGTCACTCGCGTAGCTAAACGGCAATGGAAAATATCTGATCTGCCTTTTGTTATTCAGAAGTTTAAAAGTACTTTTAGGGACAAATTTATCATGTTCCGCTGTACGATAGTTTGCTAAATTTGAGTCCGTTTTTAGGGTTCCGTACCTAAAAGGTACAAAAGGAACCTTTATGGTGAGACTCCGTTGTCCGTCCGTCTGTCCGTCCGTATGTCACAGCCTCATCACTTTAGCACCATTAAAGATAAAGACATGAAATTTGGCACAAAAATAGCATTAATTTGTCCACATAAGAAAATATGAAAAATTTGAAATTGTTCAAAATATTTCTAAAACAAAAGTGAGAAAAATTAAAAATATTATCTTAAAAATACAATATGGGTATTAAATTGTAGATATTAAAAAGATGATTGTAAAAATATACATGTTTACTATTTTTATTGGCACTGGTTTCGAGAAATCTTGAAAACAAAACGAAAATATGCATGCACCCCCTCCTTTATGTCAAAAACTGATGAACCAAAAAATATGACTCACACTTGGCCAGTTTTTTTTTTTTTTGAAGCGCTAGCTCTGTCATGTTCTTTAACACAAGTTTCAAAAGCTTTACCTGTTCGTCCTACTATGTTACATATTTTTTATACTATACGGTCAAACAAACAATTAAGTAGTAATAATTGCCAAATTCAATCCAGATTCAGTGGGTTTCTCCATAAACGAGAATTTCGGCTGAAGTTTCAGTTTCGGCCATACTCAACTCATCACACAACCAGAAAAGTTGAATTCAATTCAATTCAAATTCTTCTTCAAATTTACATTCAGTACAATGTTATTTACATTCAGTATAGAATCAATTACGGACCCTGTCGGGCACAGCAAAGTAACAATACAATTATTCTTATTCTATATAGGTAATTACCTATATACTTATGGGATATAAGGAAACATATCCATCTTATATTTAAGTAAGTAAGTAATATAAACAAGGCATGCATTTGTGCTTAAAATCTAGGTAAATACAATTTCAATTCCTACCCAATCCTGCGTTTTAAGACTAAAATACTGATCCTTGGAGAAAAACGATTATAATGAGGGCTACTATTGACGTCAGGTGGCGCCACTGAGGCGACAGGTATAGAGAAACGTCAAATGCCCGCGAAACGGCGAAAGCCATGGCTTTTTATTAGTTATTTGTGTATTAGTCGAGATAAATTCATAGTTTCAGGATTATTATTCAAGGTACGGTGCAATGAAAGTAAATGAATTAAGATTAGAGCTAAAGAAAAGAGGGGCTAAAACAAAACTTAAGTCCTCCTTTCGTTTTCGAACATAACGGAACTGCACATCATTGCGGCATTGTTTATTCGCATTTAAGAAAGAAAAAAAAATAATATTATATGGATAAGCCAAACAAAAAATCGAACTTCTACGTAAATCTAACCTAACAAACCTTTGACATATACCTTACGTGCCAGTGGCGCCAATTGGTGGCCTTTATAAAAGTAGACCCCATTACTTTGGTGGTGAGTAATTGAACTTCATACAAATTTATCTTCGACGTGGACAATGAGAAAATTATTTAAAATTACAACATTACTAAAATTCTGCCAAGGAATTGATTAATCATCTACCATTTTGAACAAAATATCTGGTTAGTAAAACTTTTTTTGTTTACAATCATAACTAACCTTAATAGCGTACCTACTAAACAAAATGTCATTTTATTACCGAAGCTCAACCTCTTTAATTTAGTTTTTTAAATTTTGTAAATTTCAACAATTGAATGTCTGTAGTAACAGTTGACCAAAGAGATTCAAAGGTTCAAATATTTATTTGTAAGATTTTTGGTAAAAAAATCAAAATTATAAAAATATATCGTGACCAAAAAAATTCAGGCGTACAAAGTATACAATCATATTTATAATATTTACACAAAATAATATTCTATTGTCAGTATAAAATTAATCAAAATGTTTGGTTTGTATTATGTTTAAAGTATCCAATACGGGTAAGGAACCCTAAAAACAGTATGGTAAATGACTCCACTTGCAGTTATATAGGACCAACTTAACCTGACACTTACGATCTATTAAACTCAAGGGTCTAATTAAGTTGGTATTTGATAACTTCCAAAATAATTGAATAATTTGTAATTGTCAGATTTTTTCCTAAGTGTGTGCTATAAGATCTACCTGTAAACAAAATTTTAACTTTCAACTAGAAGTACTCTATACGTATTGATCCCCTTGTGAGTGCGATTGATTGATTGATAAATCAATTAAATTGATTATGTAAACGGCAAAGATATTGGAATATCGTTGGTAAAGTGCAATAACTTTTTTTCTCGTTGAATAAGAAGCCTGATTTTTGTACAGCACCATGGAGCCGTAGACTTCTGTAGGAGGTATCAGTTTCAACGTGATATCTCATACGGGGCCTGAGCAAAAGGGTCTTGACTAGGGTTGCCAGACGTCCCGTATTTCCCGTGACGTCCCGTATTTCAGATATAATTTTGAATGTCCCACCGGGACATACCCTGTCCCGTATTTCAACATTATACGATTAATATTAGGCACCGCGTCGCGCATGACCGAATTATTTCAATATATTTCAAATTATTAAAAAAGCCTGGAAATTTGAACGTCTTTTGATGACGAAGGTATGGATGCAATTGAAAAGTGGAAGAAAATAATTGAAGGGTTTTCCAGGAATAAAATATAACTAGCAACAAAAACACATAAAAATAAGAACGTAAAATACATGGTTTTCATTTGTCCCGGGCAAAAATTTCAAATCCCGTTTTCTTTTGCCATATTTAGCATTTGTCCCCTACACGATCAAAAAATATCTGCCAACCCTAGTACTGACAGACAGACGGACAGCAAAGTGATCCTATAAGGGTTCCGTTTTTTCTTTTTGAGCTACGGAACCCTAAAAAACAATAAAATTCTAACTTGGTTTGCACGTGGCATAGATCCTGAGGGTAGAAACCATCATATTTTTTTTACTATGATAATTATTACTAATGAAAAGAATAGAGATCTATTGTTACGCTGCTGGACGAATTCGCTCGCCTGAGCGATGTTAATCATTGAGGTTAATGATTACACAGGCTAAAATATATTAATGCTGAATATTTCATACTCGTACTTCACAAACAAAACAATGGGTCTCAAATAACATACACAATTTTGGTGCATTTAAACGCTTCGATCGGTTTTCAATGGAAGCGTGCAGTAATCCGATCACAAAACACTGCACTGGTGCATTGATCAACTGATTCCACTGACTAACAAAATACGCTTCATTTTCGGGAACTAAAGTCAAAGAAAAATTAACATTATATCATTGAACATAAGATTAACTTTTCTTTCTGCGTTTCTATACTGCAATGATTAAATGTCAATTTATATCTCCGTGCAATGAATAAATCGCCAAGTATTCAGTATATTGAATACCTGTATTAATATACGTAGGGCGGCTGACATGTAATCTCCTTGGTCAGAAATATATACAAAAATAATGCTGGCTGATATGGATTTATATTCGTTTGTTATTCTATTTTCAAAATGTATTACATTCATTTGTTTATTGCATCACGTTTATTTGTCTCCTACAATTGTTTCGAACATGTCGGTAGAGAAAGTGAAAATGGATAAAATCGAGCAGCGTGCGGTGATTAAGTTTTTGACTAAAGAAGGGAATACGCCTTCGGAGATCAGACAGCGTATGTTACGTGTGTTTGGCAGTTTGTGTTCTTCCGAGTTTGTTATAAAGTTTTGGTCAAGGCAGTTTAAATTAGGTCGTGAGAGCCTCGAAGATGATCCTCGTAGCGGAAGACCAGTTTCGGCCGTCACCGATGAAAATGTAGCCAGGGTGAAAAAAATTATATTAGAGGACCGACGAGTGAAGCAGTGGGAGATAGCTAGAGATGTGGGCGTCAGTAAAGAGCGAGTCAATGAAATAATTCATGAGCATTTGAACATGTCCAAGGTTAGTGCACGTTGGGTCCCTAGAATGTTGACTGCATTTGACATGGAGAGGCGTGTCAAATGTTGCGAAGAGTTTTTGGACATGAGTCGAGGGAAAGAGGAAGAAATAATTTCTATAATTGTAACATGTGATGAGACTTGGATTCGACAATGGGACTCGGAAAGTAAGCAAGAGTCGTTACAGTGGAAATTTAAGGATGAGAAGCCGCCTCGGAAATTCCAGGTCTGCCCATCGGCCGGTAAACTTATGGCTACAATCTTTTGGGACACAGAAGGGATTTTGCTCATAGATTATTTACCGAAGAAAACTACAATGAATGCTGATTATTACTCAAACTTATTATATCAACTAAGAGAGACAATAAAAGAAAAACGGCGAGGTAAACTAAGCAAAGGAATTCTGATTTTGCACGATAACGCACCAGTACATACCGCACGCACAACAAAGCTAGCAATGAGGATAAGTCACATAACGGGAGAATCCAATTTTGACTATTACATTGCATGTGTTATGATTTTCTGAGTACACTACTTTTTGATTTTTTGAAATCCGTCCATAAATGGCAAAGTTATTTAATATTTTATCGGGCTTGATTTTAAAACGCGCGCCTCCCGCCCGTGGATACCGATGTCGTCATCACACACAGACCCCGCGCGATCGCAGTCGTCCAGTACGCACATTCGTGATTAGTAGCGAACACTCGGTTTTTTTTCGAGTTTTATGCATTATCGGTTTATTGTTTCGGTGTTCTGTAATAATGAGCAACAAATTGGAAGATGGATTCGAAAAAGGACAGTCAGATAATCTACCTAAAGTGGATTCTTTCATGGTTTTTGAATACTTAAACAATCATGTGAAGTATACCAGCGCTGAAATCCGAGGTTGGAAGCTTCAACGGTAAGTACCTACCAAATTTAATGTGTTAGTTAGTGAGTTTAGGCCTAGGTACTTTTTCCCATGGCTGTTGCGGTAGGTAATGTGAAAATAATAAAATAACCTGGGTAAAAAGGTACATGGACAGCATAACACACTCCATCATAAAAACGTTAGTCAAGTCAAGTACCTACATTATTTCTTCCTACGGAGTTCGAGTTGATGTTTTTGTAAGCAGGCAACTGCAGGCATGATTCATTGCGATTTAGTAAGTGCCGGTTTCAAGTTCACCTAAACATTATAGACCGGGAGCGCGCCGTAGATTAACTAACATTAGCGGATACCTACCATGTTTTTTGTTTCGATGCACTTAAATGGTGCAACCGCATCAGGTAATGTGATGTAGGTATTTAATGCTGTATGATTATTACAGGTCTGTACGAGAGTCATATGGCGACGATGCCGTAGGGTATGTCCAAGTCCAAAGAAATGGAAATGTGTGCACAGTAAAGGCAAGAATAACACCGGAGCATAAAGTAAAAACTAAAGGTTATAGCTGCACTCTCAAATGTGAAGAAAATGATAAAACTATTATTGATGTTACTTGTCATGATTGTGCTGCACAAAAAGGAGGTTGCAAACATAGTGTAGCATTTCTTATGTGGATACACAGACGCAGTGAAGAGCCTTCTCCAACTGAAAAAAAATGTTATTGGGCCAAACCAAAACTGGCCACAGTGGGCACAACCTTGAAATTTATAAAAGCCAAAGATATCGGTTCCAGCGCTGGAGATATTGACGATAACGCTAATGTAAGAAGTGAACATTTTTTTAACAAACTGGTGCACAATATACAGTTAAATTCTATTAGGATTCAGTTAACAAGTTACGTTACACAGAATGAACTTACGAAATTATCATTGCATAACTTGATAAATGATTATAAAAAAGAAGGTAACGACATGAACAGTGCACAAGGCTTCATCGATTATTGTACAACAAAACAAACACCAGAAAAGTGTTCAAAAATAGAACAAGAAACTCTATCTCAAGCTCAGTCTCCTTTATGGCATGAGATGCGATATTGCAGAATAACCGCGTCAAAAATACACGACGCCGCCCATTGCAAAACCCCTGATGGTTCATTAGTTGAGCAAATATTCGGTGCAACCATACCAGAAACTCCTGCAATGCGAAGAGGCAAAGTACTGGAACCTGATGTTAGGGCAAAAGTAGCAAAATTGAGAAAATTTGTAATCGAAAACGGTGTGCTGTTTTTGAAAAGTGATTGGCCTATTTTAGGTGCATCTCCTGATGGCTTAACACAAGAATATGTCATAGAAATAAAATGTCCCATGACCACACAAGGCAAAGAAAGCTTTATTAAAAATAATCGTCTCACAAACAAATCAAAAGGTCAAATCCAGCTGCAAATGTTTTTTTGCAACAAAACTAAAGGGCTTTTTTGTGTTGCTGATAAGAATTTTGAAGCTAACAAAGAAGTAGAAATCTTTGAAGAAGATTTTAATGAAATTTACTGCAAAGATCTTTTGGAAAAGTCAACAAGTTTTTGGAAACACTCAGTCTTTCCTAAATTGGTCAAAACTTAGGTTAAGGTATAAAAATAAACAGATGGCTTAAGATATAAATATTGTTTTATTTTAAACTTGGTTTCTAAATAAGCATTCTTGAAGATTAACTACTCCACAAGCAGATGTCACAACATAGTCTAATATTCTAACATAATCAATGTCAACACATGCATGAGGTGCAATCATTTCAAACTCCCTTAAACGCCCTATACTTCTCTCGACGTGTACTCGAAGGGCCGCTATTCTTTTAGTTTCTAAAACTTCTTCTTTACTTAGTTTTGATCCCGAATCAACGCTAGGAGGCCTTAAAAGTTTGCAACCTTGACGTTCAAGTAAATGAGCTATATTCTTAAATCCCCTATCAGCCATCACTACGTCACCGGGGGATAACATCTGAAGAAAACCGCAGTCTTCAAAGATAAGGGCGTCCGATGTCCTTCCTCCATAACCTTCGGATATGAAGTTTATAAGTCCATTAGGTGTTATCGATATTAGATATTTTATAGTATTCGCATTTTTATATTGTGACCACGTCAGCGCCTGATGTACTGCTGAGCTAGGTTTCTCGATTTGAATTTCTAAACAATCTATGATGCTGACGACTGTTGAATAACGCCTCCTAAAAGGTATCGGAAGATTTGAGCGAATATCGTCGCGAGGAGGAATAAAAATCAGTTTCTCCATGCATTGAGCAACCTTAGGTATTGTTTCTTTGAAATGTCTGGCGACTGTAGATTCCGAAACTCCAAATTGAACAGCAAGCACGGAATTCGGTTCACGCCATCTCAGTTTTTTCAAGCTCAATAATACATCCATCAGAGGTCTCTCAGTAGATTCACTCAAATATTCTAAACAGAAATACACTTGCGATGGTAATCCAAGAAAAAGCTTAGGTTCTCTAGATATAGACATTAAAGTTCCTTTTTGCATGTGTTCCTTAAATAACTCAGTATCTACTTGTCGTTTCATTTCACAGGCGTCAGTATTTACACTGAATCCACTTAGGCTCGCAGAAACTGATGAGGTATTAGAGTAAGATGTGAAGCTATCATGCATTGGTTCCCGATGATGATCCCGACGATGTTCTTTTGGTTTCACCGTTTTTATTTTAAGAGCAAACTCTTCAACCCGGTCAAAACCGGCGTCAGTATTAATGCCCTTGCTTCGAACTTTTGGCTTTATATTAACTTGCACTGCGAGTGATTTATATTTAGGATCATTGTGTAGATTTGCCGCATTATCTTCTTCAAGCGGGTTTATAGCCTCTGTATCATTTGAATTAAAATCAATCGTTTCACACGCCACGAACTCTTCTTGTGTTATTAGGTTTTCATGACCAACTTCCGGATTAAGCACTCTTTCAAAGTACTCAATCTGCTGTCTTTTTTTATATCCAGTCCGTTCTACAACGGCGTTATCCTTTCTTTGGCAGTCAAATTTATGCGGCAGAACTCCTTTTTTTAGTCTTAGTTGACCACCCATCAATCGGTACCTTATATAATTTTCCATGTCATTTTCGACCTGTAAAAAGTAAAAACAGATTAAAGATTCTTTATTTTATTTTTAAATAATACTTTACTTACTGAGAAAAGCAGATCCAAAAAATAGGTCCTACAGCAAAGAAATTAAAATTCGAATCATTACCTATTGTTGATAGGTATTCATTATCGTAGATAAAAATGCGGTAGTCTCCCGGACTACAAATATCATACCTACGTTGATTATTGTTTATTGTTATTACCTCATACGATTGTGTTAAGGTTGAGACAATATGACATAAAAGGATTAAGTTTTAAGGTTTTTGATTCCATTGATCGATAAAATAGGTGACATTTACTCAATAATACGAGGAAATAGGTATACGTCAAGTATAAGGTATAACGTAGGAAAGGTACTTACGTCGAAATGATCTTCGCAACAGTAATGAGTACTTTTGCTTGATAAAGGATCTCTCTTCATAACACTACACCACTTTTTTCTAGCTTTTTTGTCTGTTGGAACATGAAAAAATAGTTTGTCGGGCGTACTACTACTTGTACTCTTGCACTTTGGCACGACACAATATTTGTAAGACATTTTTAAGGATATTGATACACAACAATAAATCTATAACAAAGCGACCGTGACAAGCACAGCTCAAGAACTGCGCGGGAAACAGAGTACACCTACAGAACTGAAGAGCGCGTGCGGGGTCGCGCCCCGGGTATGTGTGGGATGACGTCACGCGCTCGCGGCTGGTACTGGCGGGCGTTATTTGAACTGCTACAGTAAAATTGCTGTACTTTCGACATTTCTTGTCCGATTTGGATATTTTTTTCACCATAAGTCATGTTTTTTTTACTGTCATCGATCTACATACTTAACAAAAATCGTGACTCTTCCTCATTAACGACAGTGGCTTCGAAACCATTGACCACCCCCCTTATAGTCCAGATCTAGCCCCCTGTGACTATTTTCTGTTTAGACTTCTCAAGAAAGACCTCAGGGGACGAAGGTTTATAACCGATGACGAAATGAAGGCAGCGGTTTCTGACTATTTTGATGACAAACCGAAAATATTTTTTTTTAATGGCTTAAATTCAATATTTGAAAAATGTAATAAGTGCATTTATTAGCAGGGGACTATATAGAAAAATAAAAATAAACTATCCAGTTACGTCTTTTCTTTCATAGTTAGGTAGATTACTTTTCAGCCTCCCCTCGTATATTTATAGAAATTTGTTTCTATGATAGTTTCAAAGAACAATGACCGAAAATTAATACATCTCTTTTTAGAGTGCTTTTGACAAAGATTAAATCAACTTTCACGAATATGTCGATATTTCGGTGTAACACAACATAACTTATTTGACAGGACTAATGCTTTAGTCAAAGACTAAACTTAATTTAAGCGTTCTGATCTTGTCTTTTCAATAAAAACCGGCCAATTGCGATTTGGACTCGCGCACGAAGGGTTCCGTGCCATTATCTATAAAAACGGCAAAAAAAACATGTCTGTTGTATGGGAGCCCCCTTAAATATTTATTTTGATCTGTTTTTTTAGTGTTTGTTGTTATACCAGCAACAGAAATACATCATCTGTGAAAATTTCAACTGTCTAACTATAACGGTTCATGAGATACAGCCTGGTGACAGACGGACAGACAGATGGACAGCGGTGTCTTAGTAATAGGGTCTCATTGGTTACCCTTTGAGTACGGAGCCCTTAAAAAAAGACAAAGACAGGGCGTTTAAAATAAGGTTAGTCCTTTCAAATAAGTTAAGTCGTGTTACACCGAATCGATATAAATGACAGTTTTGTAGAAGCAAAATCCAAGGAACTATTTGACATAAGCACTATCACAACTTGGTGAGTTTATTTTAGTTTGCAACTTGCATGCATACAAAAATAGTTAAATGTATGATTGCCATGCTTTTGCAATTTGCATGCATGCAAAAGTTGTTAAACGTATGATTGCTATGCTTTTGCAATTTGCATGCATGCAAAGTTTCATTTAATTCTATAATAGTTAATGCATATTAGATTTTTTAAATAATGTTTCTTCTCACCCACGACGGAATGGAGCAGATAAATGCATTTGGTGTTTTACTAACACCAATAAAATATTAATTAACAAAAATTATTTGTATCTAAACTAAAGGAGTTAAAAGTTGATTGTGTTTTGTAAAATCAGTAGTTTATGCTACAAGGGCGAAAAGGAATAAATTACAAGGACGTTTAAACGTAACCGAGTAATTTATTGCTCTTACGCCCGTGTATCACGTGTTATGGTACACAGGAAATAAGCTTGCAGGTTAGCCAACTTCTGAGAAATAAATAAAAAAAAAAAAAATTAAGCCCTAGGGCAAAATAATCGACTTTTTGATGCATAAAAAGTCGGCCTTCACAAGCACTTGCATTGAAAAAAAATTTAAATACGTCGTAAAAACTAAAGGGTCGTACCCTATTCATGCCAGGGAGGCAAACTCGAAATAAAATCTTGGACATTTGAACTGTTTTGTTATGCGACATAACCTACAAAAACGTGGTGTTGTGAAACTGCAAAGAAATCGTCGTGCTAATCATTATCTGGGATTTGTGGATGCATGTAGGTCAAATACGAATAAAGCCTACAGACTCCTCATAACAGGCGACCGATTTCTGTCAACACATGTGACTGAACCAGCAGATACAATTCGCCACTCCAAAATTATATATTTCGGTAGGCCAAACTAAAATGTCTTCTATATTAAGGGGAACGAAAATACAAACAGAAATAAAATGTCAGATTTCGGATGATTTTGTTGCAATAATTAGGTTACGTATAGCCATAAAAAAAATACATGTTTTTGGTTGAACTTTAAGGTATTCATTTTCCACAAACCACGTTAATCGATTCATATTTGTACTGTCAATGAATTTTTTTGTGACCCTCTATTGCACACTTCTTATCGATTTTGTTTCAGGTATCGCTTTCGCGATTTTGTTGGTTTTTTTTAATAAAATTAGTGTGAATCATATCTATTCATTTTCCAAATACCACGTTATTCGGGTCAAAAAAAGCACCCCCTTTTTCCAAAAATACGTAAATCCACTGATGCAGTCAGCGGCAGCAAGATATTGTCAGTCTACGCCTAGCGTTGGCGCCCGTAAGACGTGGAACCTGTACCCTTTTTTGCAAGCTATAAATATCTCTCAAAACTACTTCAAAACACATTGAAATTAATTTTATAAAGTAATATTTCGAGGAGCATCATATTCCTGCCGTAAAAAACTCAACAAAATATGCGTATGAGTGATTTAGCTACATCGTGCCATAGTCATAACAACAAAACTGACTGAATTTGGAATAAATTCATACTTTTATGCGGGAAAATAATATATGTTACTCTAAAAGAATAATTTTGTGATCGTTATTGAAACCAAAATTAATTTACTTATACTTACTGAGATCTGTAACAAAGGTCAATGACCTTTTCGTGAAATTACCCTCTAGTATTGGCTCACCATTTCAGGTCCAATAAGTGAAGTTTTTTGCAAATTATATAGGTACACTTACTTGGGATAAATCGCCAAGCATTTAAAATATAGAAATTTATTTTGAAATATTTACAGTGCATGGCAAAATTATTAGATCGTAGATAATCCTGTCGGTACATGTTCAGGTTCTGTTACGCAAAATGAAAACAATGAAACTCGTTTAGGATTAATTTGTTATTCCTACGTTTGTCTGTCTGTCCGTTTGTCTAGACAATTTTTTCTGGGTAAAATTAATAAATACCAATATAAACGGCCCTCTATAGAGCTGTAAAAACATACTTTTGACGTTTTTATTTATATTACGTTTTAGGTTTTTACGTTTTTTTTTTTTACGTTTTTCATACAAATTTTCTCACTATGAAAATGTAGGGATGAACACTTGAGATAATATTTTGCAATTAAAAGTCAACACAGAAAGGAATTGTTGAACAAATAATGTAAAAAATATGAAAACTATGTTGTTCTATTCTAAAGGGATTAATTATCTACTGTTCAATGTGGCGATAGCTTTGTTTATTTTTTTCCTTGAATTATTTTTTACTAAGGTAACAAATAGTTTAATACAAGGTTTTCCTTAAGAGGTCCCTTTAACCCTGTATTTTTCTTAAAATTCATACAATAGGTATAAACCGAATGTGAAGTCTACAGCTTATTTTCTTCATATCTTTTTTCATGAGTATATTCTAGTGACATCTAACTACGTTTCTATAAAGGATATTCAGGATATCGTCAATATTGCCTTGTTTTTACACAAAGTTTAACAAGTTCGTATATTTTTATCTATACTGGAAATAAAAAAGAGAGAAATACAGGCGTCGTTCATGTAAAGATGACTAAGTTTACACACTTTGCTAATTATAAACAATTACCATTTCATGGAAAACTGTTTTGACCTGAAACCATTTCACAAATTCAATTAACTTATTTTGAATATCTTGTCATCTTGCACTTCTTGATGAGAAATACAATTTCAATTAAGTAAAAATACAACTTTTAGTTAAGAAAACTTATAGTTAAAAGTCTACTGTATGCATTAACATATTTTTAATTATATTACAATAGTAATAAAATAATTGACTTATCCGTCGTCGTGATACCAGCCGTAAATTTCTTAAATAATCTGATATCACGCTTATGGAAAACCCAATTATTTTGAAGATACCATAATATCATTAAAATATGTTTATGCATTTAGCAAACTTTTAACAATAAATTGTCTTAGCTAAAAGTTGTACTTTACGTTTATAATTATTTCTTAATAATTTGTTACAAATTCGGAGAAATAGCCCTTAAGGAAAACCTTGTATGAAAATATTTGTTATCTTTGTAACAAAGAAAAAAAAATAATAAACAAAGCTATCGCCACATTGAACAAACAGTAAATTATTAATCCCTTTAGAATAGAAAGATATGGTTTTATATTTTTTACATTATTTGTTCTACAGTTCCTTTCTGTGCTTTCTTTCAAATGCAAAATATTATGTGAAGTGTTGATCTCTATATTTTCATAAGGAGAAAATTAGTATGAAAAAGTTAAACAAAAGGCCATAAAAACGTTTTAATATGTATATTTTACAGGGCTGTAAATATTAGCATTTATTGATTTTACCCAGAAAAATTGCCTACACAAACGGACAAACAGACAAACATAGGGACAACAAATTAATCCTAAAAGAGTTTTGTTTTTTAATTTTGCGTAAAGGGACCTGAACATTTCAAACTATGATACAAATAAATTTCTATATTTTAAACACTTGGCGATTTATCCAAAGGGTAAACAGGTGTCCCAAAAGTCAACGCTTTCCCTTGGAAGGCTGGTAGGCCAGCTCATGACTGACCAGAATATCAAATTATGACCTCAGCAAAAAGTAGATAGTCTTCGAGTTGATGGTACTTTTATAAATTCGAATAGATTTTTGAGAGTCAAAGCTAACCAGTTCTAAATTCTAAGAATAAAATTTTTGTTGCGCAACTCTGAATAGTCATGCTATTGATAAAGTCAAAAATAAACCTTGAAATGCTGTTACATCAGGAAGAAAAATAAAAACCCAATTTATGAGCAATTTTTTGTAATAAGGTTAGTTCGATACCACACCCTGAAAAAAAATGTCCTATGTTAGTTTTGCAAATTGTCTTAAATAACGGCTCATCAAATATTGTTTTTCAAATGATCTGGCAATTTCTGTGTATTACTTTTGAAAAAAAAGTTATTGCTATTTTACTACCAAAGGAGCTGCGTATTTTTTTAAATAATTAGAATTTAGAATGAAAGAGTGGCGGGCAGTAAAAATATTTGACGTTCATTAGAAATGCCATTTAACACGCGTTAGAGTGAGATAAATAGTGACGCTATTTAAAATGAGTTGGAATGAGATAGTAACGCAGTTAAACGTGGTTGAATGAGAGAGGCATAATTGATATAGGCTACAGTGAGATAGATAGTGACGTGGTGCATTCCTTCTGAGAATATTTGTTAGTTTCCACTTTTTGTAATAACAACTTTAGTAAAAATTTTTTGTATAGAAATTTTTGGTCCAATTTATTTTCCCGCAAGTGTAAAACCAGCTCAACGTACGAAAAATATTTAAAGAATGGGTAATGGTGACAATTAACCGTCACAATATTATTATGTATCTCTAAAGGAGTGTCTGAAATGTCCCGAGGGTCAACTGATAAATCAAACACTCAAAAAACCACTTTTAGCCGACCATAATAAATTTACGTCCCGACGTGATAGCAAGTAGGATCAATGCCGTGTGACGATGATCGAAATACACTAATAAATTAGATAAAATAAAATGCGTATTACTTTTGACCCTGCCTCGTCCACTCTATTCGTATTTTTGCTATGGTGACGCGAGCTTAGAGACCGGGACGAATTTCCCCCCGGGCGCTATCGTAAAATAGAATAAGCCACGCCCGGAACTGGTTTTTGTTTTGGCTATGTCATACTCTTAAAAACTCAACAAAATATGCGTATGAGTGATTTAGCCACATCGTGCCATAGTCAAAACAACAAAACTGAATGAATTTGGAATGAATTCATACTTTTATGCGGGAAAAGAACATATGTTACTCTAACTAAAAGAATAATTTTGTGATCGTTATTGAAACTCAAATTAATTTACTTATACTTACGGAGATCTGTAACAAAGTTCAATGACCTTTTCGTGAAATTACCCTCTAGTATTGGCTCACAATTTCAGGTCCAATAAGTGAAGTTTTTTGCAAATTATATAGGTACACTTACTTGGGATAAATCGCCAAGCATTTAAAATATAGAAATTTATTTTTAAATATTTACAGTGCATGGCAAAATTATTAGATCGTAGATAATCCCGTCGGTACATGTTCAGGTTCTGTTACGCAAAATGAAAACAATGAAACTCTTTTAGGATTAATTTGTTATCCCTATGTTTGTCTGTGTGTCCGTTTGTCTAGACAATTTTTTCTGGGTAAAATTAATAAATACCAATATTAACGGCCCTCTATAGAGCTGTAAAAACATACTTTTGACATTTTTATTTATATTATGTTTTAGGTTTTTACATTTTTTTTTTACGTTTTTCATACAAATTTTCTCACTATGAAAATGTAGGGATGAACACTTGAGATAATATTTTGCATTTAAAAGTCAACACAGAAAGGAATTGTTGAACAAATAATGTAAAAATATGAAAACCATGTTGTTCTATTCTAAAGGGATTAATTATCTTTTGTTCAATGTGGCGATAGCATTGTTTATTTTTTTTTTTAATTATTTTTTACTAAGATAACAAATAGTTTAATAAAAAGTTTTCCTTAAGAGGTCCCTTTACCCCTGTATTTTTCTTAAAATTCATACAATAGGTATAAACCGAATGTGAAGTCTACAGCTTATTTTCTTCATATCTTTTTTGATGAGTATATTTTAGTGACATCTAACTACTTCTCTATACAGCCCAAAAAGCAAAATTTTATAAAACACCATCATAAAAGCTGTCAGGATATCGTCAATATTGCCTCGTTTTTACGCAAAGTTTAACAAGTTTGTATATTTTTATCTGTACTGGAAATAAAAAAGAGAGAAATACAGGCGTCGTTCATGTTAAGATGACTAAGTTTACACACTTTGCTAAGTATAAACAGTTACCGTTTCATGGAAAACTGTTTTTACCTGAAACCATTTCACAAATTCAATTAACTTATTTTGAATATCTTGTCATCTTGCACTTCTTGATGAGAAATACAATTTCAATAAGTAAAAATACAACTTTTAGTTAAGAAAACTTATAGTTAAAAGTCTGCTGTATGCATAAACATATTTTTAATTATATAATAATAGTAATAAAATAATTGGCTTATCCGTCGTCATGATACCAGCCGTAAATTCCTTAATTAATCTGATATCACGCTTATGGAAAACCCAATTATTTTGAAGATACCATAATATCATTAAAATATGTTTATGCATTTAGCAAACTTTTAACAATAAATTGTCTTAGCTAAAAGTTGTACTTTACCGTTATAATTATTTCTTAATATTTTGTTACAAATTCGGAGAAATAGCCTTAAGGAAAACCTTGTATGAAAATATTTGTTATCTTTGTAACAAAGAAAAAAATAATAATAAACAAAGCTATCGCCACATTGAACAAACAGTAAATTATTAATCTCTTTAGAATAGAACGATATGGTTTTATATTTTTTACATTATTTGTTCTACAGTTCCTTTCTGTGCTTTCTTTCAAATGCAGAATATTATGTCAAGTGTTGATCTCTATATTTTCATAAGGAGAAAATTTGTATGAAAAAGTTAAACAAAAGGCCATAAAAACGTTATAATATGTATGTTTTACAGGGCTGTAAATATTAGCATTTATTGATTTTACCCAGAAAAATTGCCTAGATAAACGGACAAACAGACAAACATAGGGACAACAAATTAATCCTAAAACAGTTTTGTTTTTCATTTTGCGTAAAGAGACCTGAACATTTCAAACTATGATACAAATAAATTTCTATGTTTTGAACACTTGGCGATTTATCCCAAGGGTAAACAGGTGTCCCAAAAGTCAACGCTTTCCCTTGGAAGGCTGGTAGGCCAGCTCATGACTGACCAGAATATCAAATTATGACCTCAGCAAAAAGTAGATAGTCTTCGAGTTGATGGTACTTTTATAAATTCGAATAGATTTTTGAGAGTCAAAGCTAACCAGTTCTAAATTCTAAGAATAAAATGTTTGTTGCGCAACTCTGAATAGTCCTGCTATAGATAAAGTCAAAAATAAACCTTGAAATGCTGTAACATCAGGAAGAAAAAATAAAAACCCATTTTATGAGCAATTTTTTAATTAGACACCCTGAAAAAAAATGTTCTAAACCCAATTTATGAGCAATTTTTTTAATTAGACACCCTGAAAAAGAATGTTCTATGTTAGTTTTGCAAATTGTCTTAAATAACGGCTCATCAAATATTGTTTTTCAAATGATCTGGCAATTTCTGTGTATTTCTTTTGAAAAAAAAGTTATTGCTATTTTACTACCAAAGGAGCTGCGTATTTTTTTAAATTATTAGAATTCAGAATGAAAGAGTGGCGGGCAGTAAAAATATTTGACGTTCATTAGAAATGCCATTTAACACGCGTTAGAGTGAGATAAATAGTGACGCTATTTAAAATGAGTTGGAATGAGACAGTAACGCAGTTAAACGTAGTTGAATGAGACAGGCATAATTGATATAGGCTACAGTGAGATAGATAGTGACTTGGTGCATTCCTTCTGAGAATATTTGTTAGTTTCCACTTTTTGTAATAACAACTTTATTAAAAATTTTATGTAAAGAACTTTTTGGTCCAATTTATTTTCCCGCAAATGTAAAACCAGCTCAACGGGCGAAAAATATTTAAAGAATGGGTAATGGTGACAATTAACCGTCACGATATTATTATGTATCTCTAAAGGAGTGTCTGAAATGCTCCGAGGGTCAACTGATAAATCAAACACTCAAAAAACCACTTTTAGCCGACCATAATAAATTTACGTCCCGATGTGATAGCTAGTAGGATCAATGCCGTGTGACGATGATCGAAATACACTAATAAATTAGATAAAATAAAATACGTATTACTTTTGACCCTGCCTCGTCCACTCTATTCGTATTTTTGCTATGGTGACGCGAGCTTAGAGACCGGGACGAATTTCCCCCCGCGCGCAAACGTAACATGAATAAGCCACGCCCGGAACTGGTTTTTGTTTTGGCTATGTCATACTCTTAATTACGTTAGATTCTTCGCCTTTGTCCTTGGGAAAAATAATTTTGTGGCGCTATACGTAAGATTGGAAGAGCCAATAGGATTGCAGTATCCCGTTTCGATTGTTGACACAATTATTTGTACGCAAGATGTTGAACAATAGACGTCTTTCTGGGCTGTATTGTCTATGATGTAGATATAACATCCCCAGAGTGTGGTTCCGTAAAAAACAATATTACTTTAACTTGTTACGCAATGATTTTATAAACTTTTAACGTATGACATAAAGCATTATTTTGTCGAGCTGAGCGGGGACGTTATTCCTTTAGGGACATAAACAGTTTTATGGCGCTTCCAGCTGTGGCGGAGACCTATAAATGTTTTACATCTGCCAGCCGTTTCACGAAATACTTAACTGCATACTCAGTCTTCTTTACATTATGCTTATGGGGACTTGAAAATAATAGAAAAATTGCCGTTTTTAGAGTTACGTGAAAACGAAACGTATTTAAAAAAAGTACCTATTCAGAGGATGCTACAGCTGAAGCTGGAATTGACATACAAATCAAGAAGAATCTTTAAATAAAAACACATAATCTACTTATTATTCTGAAAAACTTTCTCATACCTTCTGTGTTAAGGCGCTACGGAAAAAAAATCGTCACTTTTCTTACTTGTACTTCAGTACAGTAGGGATCTGTTAAACAAAAACGTGATTGGAGAAATTCGGCTCGATAAAAATATTTATTGAAAAGAGAACTTTTTCACACCATGTCTCTCGTTTTAACAATTTGGAATGACATATGGATTGGATTATTTTATTAGATGGGTTTCAACAGTATCTAAACGAAATTTTGATAGCAACTTTAGTACATTTTGTATTAATAAAAACACAAACTTTTTCGTCCCTCTCGCACTGAGGGTTTTTTCGCATATGGAGTAATAGGGACGCAAAAACTTTTACATATCGCCTTTATATGATGTTGTGGAGCCGGAAACTGGCGATAGTACTTGTCCATGCGAACAACATTTTACTATGGAGCCAACCCAGAATCGTGAAAAAAATCAGCTGTTGAAAAGTGACATGTACGAAATGTATGAAACAACAGTTTTTTTCTCGATTTCTTTATTTTTTTCACGAAATGTTGTTTGTATGTGTGAGTACTATCACCAGTATCCGGCTTCCGCAATTTTATCTTAACGGGACACCTGACGCTAGAACATCAACAACACCAGGTTTTCAAGGGTTCATTGGAAGAAACTAGGTCTCTCCTCATATTGAAGAAAATATATTTGATTTATCGATCTTTTATCTAGAGATTTATCTATAAACAATGTATTGAGATTTATACTTTTGTTAAATGTTTTCCACAATCTTTTTTTTTTTGATTTTCAAACGTTCGTTTTAAAAACGTGGTTAAGAGATCAACTTGTTTTTTTTTTAGAAAATAGGCAATAGAAATATGAAAGGATCCAATATTTTTTTCCCTACAATATATTTCAGTATTAGCTAAAACACACACCAATTTGTTGTTTCGCTACGTGATCACTAGTATTCAAGAAAAAGAGGCCAAAAAGCCAACATATAATCGCCGTCTATGCCATTAGGCGTATTGTGCTGGACGGGTAACAAAAAAAAGTTGCTAGGGTATGCCATCCTCTTTTAACACTCTGTATATGCTTTCCTGCGAGAATAAAAACAAAATAGGACCCGCCTATAATAGTAGTTTATGTTACAAGGGCGAAAAGGAATAAATTACGAGGACGATTTAAAACACGAGCGTAGCGAGTTTTTTAAACGTAACCGAGTAATCTATTGCTTTTACGCCCGTGTATCATACTACGTTTTTCAATGCATAGTGTGAGGAAATGAAACAAATACAATCTTGTGAACTTTAAATTATGATTAGCTCAAAAGGATTGTATCCAGAGCCGTTAAACAGTGGAAAAAAAAAGTATAACATCTATGGTACACAGGAAAGGCTGCAGGTTAGCCAACCATTGCAAATGAATTAAAAAAAAAAATAATAATAAAGCCCTAGGGCAAAATAATCGACTTTCTGTTCGGTTTTGATGCATAAAAAGTGGGCCTTTACGAGCACATGCATTGAAAAAAATCATAACAGGTTTTCAGAATTAGTACTGGGCCTTTACGAGCACATGCATTGAAAAAAATCATAACAGGTTTTCAGAATTAGTACCTAATAAAATGTGAAAATATTTTCTAATTTCCGCAGGGGGTTTTGTTTGGAAAAGTCGTTTGGTATGTTGTTTCCTTTTACATACCTGTCCATTTACACCCAGTATACAGAGTGTAAAGATGAAGTTGCGGAAGCCGGAAACTGGCGATAGTGCTCACCCACACGAATAACTTTTCGTGAAAAAAAAATGAGAAATCGAGAAAAAAAATCAGTTGTTTCATACATTTTTGTTTCATACGTTTTAGCCGTTTGGCTGTGGAATCCTTTGCCTGTTTCAAGACGAAGTGCTCCTATTTTGGCTGTTTTTAAAAGACTAATTAAATTGCATTTTCTATCCCTCTGCGATAGTTTAATTTTAATTTATCTCTACTTATTACTGTACTGGTACTTATATATACAGGGTGTAATCGTTAAGTGTGACCAGGCGATTATTCCGAAACTATTACAGATATCAAAAAAATTTAAACTGATATTGAAAGTACGTTACCTAATCAGTAAAATGACTTCAATAACTTTTTAAAAATCAAACGAGAAGTATCCAAAATTTTGACATTAAACATTCCCATAAGTACATTTAGTATGAGATAGTAGAATATTGGAATATGCCATTTTTCAATCAATAAATGAAACAATCACGATTATTAACAATTGGTGGGAATGACAACCCGTGATAAACGCTTTGAATTTAGAACAAACACAAAAGAGTATCTTTTTTTTTGTAGTGTGCTGCTTTTCAGCCAGTTCAAATTAATGCGATATTGAAACAAGGTTTATTACTAATTTGAAGTGGTAACATAATTAATCTACACGTGTATCATATCATACGTAATCATAAAATGAGATTAAGGTAAAATGAGTACTAGACCACTTAAAATAAGGAAACTAAAACCTTTCTGCTAATCTTATACTAAATGAATGGGAATGTTTAATGTCGAAATTTTGAAAACTTCTCGTTTGATTTTCAAATAGTTATTGATGTCATTTTACTGATTAGGTAACGTGCTTTCGATATCAGTTTAATTTTTTTTGATATCTTTAATAGTTACGGAATAATCGCCTGGTCACACTTAACGATTTCACCCTGTATATATACATGTGTGTAAAGATGTGATGAGAAGGATTTTTAATTAGATGTCCTACTGTAGCAGCAAATTTAAAATAACTGATGTTTTGTGTGCGCGGCAGTTGATTAGAGCAGGATAGACAATTCAAAAACAAAAGCGTTGGTGCTGGAAGGAAGTTTAGCGTGATACTGGGCCTTAATAAAATTGTTGTGTCCCATCATAGGCAGGGCCTTAACAGATATATTTTGCTTTTGTAGCCATTGTCCTGGAAAATTCCCAAACTACTTAAAAAGTATATTTTGGAACATATTTTAGAGTGTAGAACAGCGAAGTAGAACTACGAATCGATGCAAAAGTAAGCAAGGCAGTAAATTGACTAACAGATTCGTTTTGCATAGTCTCCAAGAAAATGCGCTGAGTATTTCGATTTCACAAAACGACGCTTGCAGTTGTGTGCGTTTGAAGTACAGCCAACATCAAAATACTTACATATAAATGGTAATCTGTCAAGTTTAAAAACTAACAACATCATTACTGACTCGACTCTGTGTTCTAGTCGCTTGTACGTCTTGACCACTAACAGAAGTTCGCGGGTTCAAATCCTGTAAGCGAACATTTCGTGTTTTCTTTTGTGTTCAGTCTGCGTGCTTCGAAAGGGACTTTTGTGCACTGTTCGAAAGGCACTTTTGTGCATATTTGTGCCCAAAGTACGGGACTCACCTGAGACGTAAATAATCGTCCATGAAATGTGGGAGTTGAAGTATGGAGAAATCTGTCACTTCCTGGCTGAAACTAGAAGACTATGCTGAAAATGAAAATATACTAACATCTTATACCTAATCTCAGAATACTTAAGCAAATACCTATTTTCTTAAACACATTTGTAAACGTTACTTTAACTAAACATTTATAAAATTAATTAATTAAAACTTATTCATAAACCTTATTTTAACTTAAACTTAATCTAACTTAGACTTAATCTTAAATTTAAATTAAACATCAACTTACATTAATCTTTTTGCAAGTCTCGTCTTTATACAGGTTTATATTAACTTAACAGGGACTACGTACTGTTTACCTAAAACTTGTTTTTATAAATAAGCTATTTTTTTTTATGGACTGAGATTTGTACTTTACAGACCATACTCGGAATTAACTCTGACATTCAACTGGGGATTCATATCGTGACGATGCATTTGGTATGTTTGATCACATACAATAAAGCCAAAATCATGATGGCTATTTTTAGAACCAAGTCTTTTAATGAATTTTAGCCTAAACCCTGTAAAACATCTTGAAATTTTCAAGTTTCAGAACTCGATCATCAATTGCATTGTGTTGACTGTACTACAAACGCATACACACACACACACACACACAACCTGAGTAAGTTAATAGTTCGTCGACAAAAGAAAGAAAGAACGAAACCTCAGCGAGGTATATGAGGGCGGAGCTACACGTGTATCTTTTGTTTAGTACATAGTTCCTTCGTTCTTTTGTAACGTCGACGCGTCTTTTAGTCGAAACTACTGTAGTAAGAAGTTGAGGGATACTAAGTTTACTCGCTTTTTGTTAATTAAGCTAAACGTGGTTTAAAGGAACGAAGTACTTTTCCTAACACCCATAATCGAGGTCCAAAATTTCAGATGAGCAGGGAATTGCAGGTGTCTGAAAAACAAACACTGCACGGATCTTGACGATTTTTTCAAGTGTTAATAAAAAAAATCTGTAATAAATTTAAATAAATAAAAAGATGGCGAAGGAGAGAGTTCTGTGCTATGTGTAACATTCCACATGGTATGCTGTCATTGGGTATCACTAAAATGGACAATTATTATGTACTTATTCATAATAAACATACAGATGATGTATGAACCTTAATACTTAGAAGTTTCGGTAAAGTGGCAACATTCCAAACTGAAACGGAACCAACCACAGGTCGAAGGGTCCACCAAAACTCATGTGCTTAGATGAATAATCAACTTAAAGTAAAGGAAATATTGAATGATTGAACCATTAAGGGTTTCACCTTCCCTTGTAACTCTAAACATCATTGTGACAAAATGTTCATGCTGCTCATTATTTCATTAAGATCTTAAAAAGCATAGTATTGTTGTGTAGCAAACAATATGGCGGCTGGAATTCGAATGTTTTTGAAAGATTCAAAAATTATCAGAACTACACGTGGCGTGTTCAAACCGCGGTGGAGAAATCGGATTTGTAGGCGCGAAAACAAATTGTAACTAAAATTGAACCTTGGGTTAAGGGGGAAAGAGGCTAAAATATATTCAGCAATTGATGATAGAAGAACTGGTTAAAACAAGTTTGTTGTAGGAAGGCAGTGAGATGGTTAGTGTGACGTAATATCGTACGATTTGGAGCGGCGACGGCTAGCCAATAGAAAGACATCTAGAAAGGTTGCGTGGGCGTCGAACAGGAGTAGGAGAGAAGGTTTTATAAGGCCATTGCGCGCGCTTTTGCGGGGATTAGCTGATTCTTCTTGGGGAATACAGACGTATTTGCCAAAGGTATTTTTTTAAAGCGGCAGGCACTCGCTTAGCCTAAATGTTTAATTTTCGGTTTTGATGTACAAAATTTAGAGTCACGGGCGCATATTTTTAATTTATTAGATATTCATTGCGGGCTTGTCAGAGGCAAGTTTCTCTTTGAATCGCGATTTGTTGATAAAGTATTAAAGTCGTACCGTAGCCTTCAGTAAATTAAATATAGGTTCCGTAGCTAGTTTGGGGTTGCTGGGGTGGGTAGCATGGGTGTTTCTCGAGCTGGTATGGCGAGGAATTACCTTGAAATTGTATAGGACAAATAATGTAGGGTATCGCCGGGAGTGTTTTTCCGATTTCAGTAATTTCCTCTCTCGGGCGAGGTCAGCAAAATGCGCCTTAATAGTATCTGCTGAGACTGGCTTGTACACGAGAGAAAATCTTTCCTCCTGCATTGCACTTGGCAGGGTACCTTATTTTCCTTCCAATCCGCTTGTGGTTGTAGGTTCTTTGGCCACAAGTATCCTTGTTATCTATATATGTACATATTGCACCCATATAGGGATAGGCTAGGGAGTAATAGGTTTTTAGGCACATTTAGAGGACTAACTCACCTCGCTTCATCAAATATTAGCTAGGATAGGCCAGAACTCATTGCACCCCGAGTCTGTTGACATACGCAATTAAATGTAAATGTGAGGAATTTCCTCTAGTTTTGAAATATTCACACACCCAACAGCTTAGGGATATTTGTTTTAGGACATGATAGGCAGGTAAAATCATAGGTAGGTAATCTATTATTGGTATTTTTCAGTTTCAAGGTTATACTTACTAATAAGTAAGTATTATCATGCTTCGATGTAGGGTGGTAATTTATTTACGGGATAGAAAAGAACGCGGGAAAGCGCGAGAAGTTGAGTGGGTAGGACAGAACTCCAGAAGGTTCCAATATTGTTGCCTGTAACATTTTGTGTTAGATATGTAGGTAGGAAAATGTTTGAGCAGTCAGGTTACTAGAATTATTGAAAATTCTAGATTATTTAGGTTTGTGGCCGAGAGAACTGGTATTGATCAGAAACAATCTCTTGACTATGGGTTTGTGAAGTGAAATATTATTTCTTAGAAAACAAAGTTTGACCTTTATGTAGGGTAAGTGATGTGTTTGAAGTGAGTGCTTTTGTTGTGAAAATCTGAGTAAAATCTTATGTGAGTTCGCAAATAGAAAGAATAAAATTGGAAATAATATTCTCTCAATTAAAATCAGAGATATTTCCATGTAATATTACTAAGAAAGTGTTTCAAATTCTGTAATAATTGTTTGATCAATTTTGCAGTAACCTTTCATAAAAATGGTTTATTTTGGTAAAGTCTTGCATCCAGTGAAATTGTCTAGTATTGAATTTGCAACTAGAAAAGAATAGTTTCGGGTCCATAGTTACTCATTTATCAATTAGGGCAGACTTCAAGTTCATATTTTAATCCATTTAGAGTGGTTTCCATGATAAAGTGTTCAATGAGAAAAATCACATGATCAGCCTTAAATAAAGTTGGTGATTTTGATATCGAAATTGTGAATTTCATAGATTCTACATAAAGCATTTTATTTTAAAATAAATAAAGCTTCAGTACATATGTACATAGCTTAGTTTAAATAATTTTGGAATCATAAATTTCCCTATAAATAGGAAAGATTTCAATTATATAAATATATTGGAAAAAGGTTTGGTTATTGCGAGTTTGCAGCTTTTTGGAGAAGGAATGTTTTCGATTTATAAATTACTTTACCTGAAAATAAAGGTATATTAGTAAAAATGAATTTATATTCGCCAGGAGACTAAAATATAGCTCCTCTGTAGTCAAGCAAAGCAGTACTACTATAATCAACCTTATACTGAAATGGTTAAGGCGTCTATACTTCGTCAGGTGTGTGTAGATTCATTTATTTGTTCGTCATATAGTAAAATCATAAATGGCCGAGAGATAGCCTTAATAACGTTGAAAATTATTCCGAATCCAGGAAGTATGTAAATCGCATAATTTTATTGCTGAAGTTTGTTTCTAAAAATAAAGGACATCTTCAAGCTTTTATAAATTGATTTGCTGAAGGTTGTTTCTAAAAATAAAGGACATCTTCAAGCTTTTATAAATTTCAAGACAAGTAGTACAAGTCTTGGTTCAACAGAAATAGTCCAGAACTTGGTCTAGTTGAGTATCTACTTAACCCATACTATGGATCTGGGTCAGATAAATAGTGAGAAGCTACTTTTTTGGTAAAAATGCCATACAACATTATAAGACTTACCTACTTCTTTTTTGTATAAGTGAACGAATAAAATGTTCATGTTGCTATTTTAGTCAATATAATATCCGGCACAGACATAGCCTTAAGTATTACTCTAAATCCGAAATCATGGAAACCATTTTTATATCTAAGTTTATTTGAGAGATTTTTAGAATATGGATAAAATTCTAATGTAGATATTGGTACTTATCTGACTTGTCTTAAATATAACAAAGACGAATGTATTACGGAAGTTTTTACAATTTTGACTAGATAGAAGTTCTCTATTGAATAGTAAACAGAATGACTGTACGCTGAATATGAAAGTCCAAGTTTTACTTGATAGTTTTGTCATTTTGACCTACCAACTTTAAATTGAGTACTACAAGCAGTATCTAATAAAATAATTTTAACTGAAACAGCTAGTCACTATTTGAGTAGATTTGTTAAGAGGCTGAATCATTGAATGGACCATGGTGCAACACGAGTGATTTCAATGTTTAGGGACGCTCTGGATTTCTTGTTGGTTCTTTACCAGAGTTGTGTAGTCAGGGAACCAACATAGGCGCGTAAATTTAAAAATAAATAAATAAATCTTAAATTTAGAATTCAAAAAAAAAGTATACACTAAAAAAAAGTCAAGGGGGTATTCCACATCCAAGGGAAGGTACTTCTGAGAAGTTGCTGATATGGCTTACTTTGAATCTCTATTTTATGAAAAGATAATCACAGATGTAAGAATTTTACTTACTGTCCTATGGCTTACTTGAAGATTGCCGACTAAATAAGTTATTTTTCGTATAAAAATATCTAACGAATAATAGGTTTTACGACATTCATAAAGGTCAGCTGTTAAAATATTATTCAGCTTTGATCATCAATAAATTATTAAATTTCAAACTCAGAAATACCTCATCTCATCCATCCCCAATTATTGGTAGTGGTTATTAAAAAAAAAACAAAAAATATATTTTGTTCTTAACGTGGTCAAACAGAGTATTTACAGAACTTGGTGTGAAGTATCGTTTCAAGTAGCGGGTTAGTTTAACGTAGTAAATTCACGGTTGTATAGCCTCTTAAGAATCTGACTGGCGCAGAATTGCTACAGAGATTTGATTCACCTTTTATTATTTGTAATATTGATGAATTTCAATTTCTATCTAAACCTACGAATTTGGTTTTAATTATTTTATGTCCAATTTACTTAGCACGTGAAAGATTTAGGTTATTATTTAAGGCGCGACGTAAGGTTCTAATCCGACGATCACACTTCGGCCATATATCCGTTGAAATCATTTCTATTGAGCACCAAGCGTTAAGCTATGTAGGTTGTAAGTGGGTTGTTTTTGGCAGGATTCGACGGAGATCAGTTTGAGTAATGGCGTAGTGGTTGTTTTGGTTAAGTTGATAGATTTTAGTACAGACGGAACTCTATGTTCTTTTCATTCAATTACCGCCTTTGAAAATTTTAGTCGGAATAGACCTCTTCACAGTTTGAAACATATTCCTTTTCTGAGTATTTAGTTAAATCGTTCATGGTAATATTATAAGGTTGAGAGATCTAACAATTAACACTTTTAGTTTGCTATTTACTTAAAAGTTTCTTTTGATTTTTGGTTTCAACATATATTTTAACGTAGACTTGGTCCATCGCTATTTATGCTAAAAGAACCAGGATTACTACACACAACGTAACTCACGGGTCCTAACCGAAGACTAGACGATCACATCATGGCCTACACTGACTTGGAACTCTTCATATCAATTTATATATTTTATTTATCTGGTTTTGTTTTCAAATATAGTAGCTTAGGGAAGTTAGGCAGACTCAAGCAGATTTATTTAGGCTTAGTTAATTTTAGTTAGGTAGGGTTAGGTCAGTAATAGTAGTAATAGTTAATAGATTGTAGATGGGTAGGTAGTGAGAGAGTAGGGTATATAGGGTATTATATATATAGGGTGTATATAGGGTATTATATAGGCTATAGTATAGTATATATATATCTATTTATTTATGTATGTATGACGAGAGTGTTTCATATGTACGTGAAAGACATTGGTTTACCTGAGGAACACTTTGTCCTTTTAACAGCCTTGTTTTTTTTTTTTAGAAAACACTTGTGTTTTTCCATATAATTATATTTTTGGCCAAGTGCCAACCATAACCATCAACTTCTATCTTCAGTTTTTGTTTCTTTTTTACCAAAAAGCTGATCAATTCAATTCCGCTTCATGCCATCCTCAATTGGCCATTAACGGATCCTGACAAAACCAATATCTGGATGGCCATCCATCACGCGCAACAGGTTGGCTGCAGGATCGAAGAGGCTGTTGGTAATGTGTCGTCAACGTTTGGAAGAATGGGGAATCGAATTGGGGTAAAAAAAGAAAAAAACTTTGTGGTAAAAAGATAACTCGATTGTAGTTGTATTGTAGTTATAGCATCAATACTAATTTGTTAACCAAGCGGGGACTAATTTTTGGAAACCAATAATATTAAACATTATTTTATTAAACGAAGATGAGTGCTATATGTAACCTACTAGTATGTAGTATATAGGATGGGATTTGGTCGGCTGCCTGAATTCGTGCTGGGGGCTCGGTAGTTGATCAGGGAATCTTCGGTTCGGGTGGTTGATTTGATTTCACCTTGTATTATTATAGATTTTACCTATCATTTTAATCGTATATACAACGTGTAACAGAAAGGTTTAACCATATTGGAAGAGCTTATTCAGTCAATGGTATAGAACAACTTTTACTATGGAACAAACCCTGTATCTCGAAAAAATTAATTTTACTGTTTCATAGAAAAATGCAATGCCGGTCGGCCGAAATGTATGGAACGGCAGATTTTTTTTTGAGATTTCAGGGTTGGCTCCATAGCAAAAGTTGTTCCATACCATTGACTGAACAAGCTCCTCAAATATGGTTACACCTTTCTGTTACACGTTGTATATTGCAACATAAATTAAATAAACCTTTAATTTAGTTCATGAACATTTATTATTTTATTACATATATTTTTATAAGATTAAATTTGACTCGTAAAAAGTATATTATGAATACCTACTTTACAAAATAGACTATTTCAATTTGAATTTGAATTTGACTTATTTACACGAATTTCAGAAATTTTAACAATAGGTGAAGAAGATTTTTCGTGAAGATTGATGTTAGTTAGACCTACTCGCCTTTCAGCTCAATCAGCCGGGTCTTGAGTTATGCTGCGGAAAGACAGACACTTGACACAGATGGCCAGACACTTGACACAGATGGCCAGACACTTGACACAGATGGCCAGACACTTGACACAGATGGCCAGACCATCTCGCACAGAGTGACAGACGTCGGTGGGGATGAGGTTTCATATATTATGTCAGCGGAGGGCGGGTGGTGTAGCGTGAAAAAAGCTGCGCGCGCATAACTCATCGACAGTCACAGCCGCACTACTCCCCCAACGTCTGTAACACTTCTGATTTTGTCAATCTACAATAACGAGATCGAGAAATAATGGTACCCATGTTCGGCTTGCATTCTGTATTCCGCTGAAAAACAAAAACTGCAATCTCCTTCAACTTCACCTGTGTAAGGGTATGTGTGTGGTGTGTGAGATTTTGTGTAATATCTCGGCATAGTTTCTCTCGTACTTTTTGTGCGACTAATGAGAGAGGAACTTTTCGTTGAACGGTTTGTAGGGTTAAATTATACCTTGGAACCGGTAATAGTGAAGCCTGCCGTCTAGAAACCCTTGAAATAGCTGAAAATGAAAAATGAAAATTATTTATTGCACAAAATGAAAATGAAAATTATTTATTGCACAACAAAGGATTTCAATACATATATGTTTAGTGGCCAGGGCCTCCTATTAGATGTTCAAAGGGACATCTGTGTTAGGAAGACCTGCTCTTCCATAGGACCATCTACATTTAAGTTGCGCTTAACATATAAAATTTGTACAAAAGTTTGAAATTAAGAGTGTGTGTATGTGTGTATGAGAGAGGGTGTGTAAGTGTGTGTGGGTGTGATGTATCTTAATATACCTATCTATTACATTTCAAGTAGTTTTTCAACCTCATTATATAGCAAAGGTTTTAACCATGCAGATACTGCATTTTTACAATTAAAACTGGTCATAGGATATATATCGATTTTTCTGTTAATTTTATTATATAGATGGCAAGACAATTTATCATATTGAGAATTACCAAAAGCAGTTTTCATAACATCAGCATAGGCAACGATATCTTTTCTTCTTTTATTTCTGAGATTAGGGTCATAGCCAAGAGATCTGTGCTTTTTAACAATTACAAGAACAATATACAATTTTCTAAGAGATAGCAAGTTACAAAGTGTATAAAGATCCACCGTAGGAAATCTATAGGGTTTAAAATACATTACCTTAATAAGCGACCGTTGAGCTCTTTCAACGTCGAGAAATTTGGTTTTCAAAGCGCCACCCCATACTGTGATGCAATATGTTATGACAGACTGTGCAAGTGCAGTATAAACGATGTTTAAAAAAATTTTCCCAGAGTTGGGCTTATTGGTTTGAATATCGGCTTTCTGTTTATTCAAACTATTAGCAGGGACAATATGGCGAAGCGATTTGAAAATCCAAATTAATTTTCTTATTCTACTAGAGACTAGTTCAAGATGGGCATGCCATTTCAAGTTTTGATCCATTTTAACACCAAGATATTTGACAGAAGTCACTCTAGTTAACAAAAAGCATGAACAGCTGTTATTGAAGCTATTTCCACATTCATGAATTTTAATTTTAAAGTTGTTAGAAGGTTGAGTACGATTAGTCAGTGTAAAGCAGATGAAAACAGTCTTGCTTGTATTTAGGGTAAGTAGGTTACCACCAAGCCATTCAGAAACCCGTGCCAGACCATCCTCCGCATCCACAGCAATATTTTCCCAAGTTGGATTAGAGAAGACAATGGCGGTATCGTCTGCATAGGAGAAAACTTTGGCATTTTTGATTTGTAGATTACACAGGTCGTTGATGTAGATTAGGAAGAGAGACGGCCCAAGAACACTACCCTGAGGGACACCAAAACCAGACAACTCGCAGGAATCACTCACAACAGAACCAATCCTAGTGCTCTGTTTCCTTTCAGAAAGATAATTTTTAAGAAGATCCAAGGGGGTCCCTCTAATACCCAGTCTTTCTAGCTTTTGCAAAAGAATGGAGACAGAGACGGAATCGAAGGCTTTCTTGATATCAAGATACACCGCCATGCATTTGATTCCTTTATCTAAATTATTAATTATCAAAGATGATAAAGCTGCAACAGCATCCTCGGTGGATTTCTGTTTTCTAAAACCAAACTGAAATTCGGAGAGAATTTTGTGAGTTTCAAGGTAATCTAAGAGCCGATTATTGATTAATTTCTCAATAATTTTTGATATCGCAGGCAGGACGGAGATCGGCCTGTAGTTATTTATATTGTCTCTGTCTCCACTCTTATACACAGGTGTAACAACAGCTTGTTTTAATATTCTCGGGAACACCCCTTTTTTAAAACAGACATTAGCTAAATGCGCAATTGTTGGGACAAACTCATTACTGACAAATTTCAAGTATTTATTAGATATTTTATCATGGCCAGGGGCACTATCATTTTTTAAGCTCATCAAAATGTTGTACACCTCATTGAGATCTGTGTCAAGAAGAACAAAAGAAGAAGAGTGAAGAGGGATATTTTTTGAATGATCATAATTAGGGTATTTTAGGGCATTATTTTCAGCAAGATTTTTCCCTATATTACCAAAAAAATCATTTATATGATTAGCTGAATCAATGGGTGAAGATTGAATATTTAAAAGTTCGTTAGAAGACTCTTTAAATTGTGTAGTATAGGTCACAGATTTAATGTTTTTCCATAGCTTTTTTGTATTTTTACCAGAGTTAATTATACAGTCTCTTTGATATTTACGCTTTACCTTTTTAATTAAGTTATTACAATAGTTGCGATAACGTTTTAGCGTGATTTTTAGAACGTCATTATGTGGGTCATTGCGAAGTTGCTTTTGCATTTTATTACGATTCCTGATACATTTTAGTAAACCTGGAGTAATCCATGGCTTGATTATACGTTGACAGTTTGGTACATTTATAATAGTTGTATTTTCAGAAAGGGATTCTAAAAGTTTTTCAGTTAATTTTGTAACTATAACGTCAGGGTCATCACAATGCAATAATTCAGGTAAGTTTTTTTCGAGTAGAGATAGGCGTGCATTTTCGTAATTTGTTACAGTTTTTGTTTTGGGGCAGGGAACTTTATTATTAATTTTTTTAATGCATAAAAATGTTGTTAAATGATCTGTGATAGTAGTATTTAAAATGGCAATAGTAGCAGCAATTTTGTTTTTATCAATTTTTAATATAAAATGATCAAGACAACCCAATCCTCTGGTCGGTAAAAAGTGTCCAGGCATCAGGCCTTGACTAGATAGCATATCCATGTAGTTAAGTCTATTGTTACGCTCGTACGAGTTTTCATTTTCTTTATCACATATATTTATGTTTATATCTCCAGCGATGATAATATTTTTATTTGTACCTAGACTAGATAAATGCGAGTTAAGCGAGTTAATGAACTGGTCAGCTATGGTGTTAGACGGGGAACGGTAGATACATAATAAAATAAAATTTAGAATTTCAACTTGCAAACAGGATGAATGTGTCAAACGGATTTCTTTAACTTTGTGAGGTAGTCCATTCTTAATATAAACCACAACACCGTCATTTTTATTTAGCAGGTGTTTTGTAAAGTAACAGGAATAATTGTTTATTTGCGGTATCGGTTTGTCATCAGAGAGTTGGCACTCAGTTAAAATTATTACATCCGTATTAAACTTTAAACTATGTAACGTAACAAGAAAGTCGTCTAAATTATAATAAATACTCCTAATGTTTTGTGATACTAAAGTAAAGTCAGTTTTTTGAATTGATATTAGCCGTGAAAAATCAGTCGTATCACAATTAAAAGACCGGGCTAGTTCAATGGTGTCAATTTCGTGTAAAGTATTTATGTTATTAATAGACATAATTATTTATTATGTATACAGATGTGTAAACAAGAAGAGTATACGTAAAAAGGAACATGTTTGCAGTAATTATGCGTAGGGAATTAGTGTTTCCATTTAAATGTGTTATTATATATAGAAGGTGTATGTTGTAATAGATTCCTGGATTAGATGTTATTTTATAGCAGAGGTTGATTAATAATATAGATAGAAATTTATAGTTAATTTTGTAAGTTTGGTGTGTGTATGTGTGAAGTGTTATTTGTGACTGTGTAACAAATGGGTTATTATACATTAAAGTTAGGTAGAAAAAACAGTCTAAAAAACAGCTATCTCATAAGATACCTCGTTAAGCTTATTCCACGTCGTTAACCGACACTTAAGTTACGTAAAAAAAATCACATCTGCCATAGATCATCTCCCGGGTCAAAAAAAATGAACAAAAACAATAAAAGGTTATTCTACAAAAATTCATTAAACCCGTAAAAAAAATTACTAATGGAAAAGACGGAACTCTCATCGACTTAACCAGCGCACCCCTGGAATAACAAGATATACAAACGGAATTCGAAAAAAAAAACTCATGAAAATTTCTTTTGATGACCTGCTTATAGAAAAATTCCAGACATTTTTTAGAAAAACATTCATACAAAATTCAGAACGTAAGTTAAATATTTTGGCTAATTGCGAGTGGGACAAAGGGTTCCGTACCGCCACACAATAGGGGTACGGAACCCTAAAACATAGTAAATTACAACAATATAGACGTCATAGCAACATTAAGGCGACACAAACGGCTCCCGCTGGGTATAAGCCCATAAAGGAATAGTGTAAAGAATAAAGTCTCTCCATTTAGTATCACAGAAAAATATAAGCCCTCGAAAAGGGTCAAAGTAAAGCTTACCCACAATTTATCACATAAACTCAAAACTGTACGACTGTAAAAGAAAAGGCGTACAAAACTCAGAAGTAATCATTCATCCAGTCAGTCTAGGTACAGAGGTGAAAAGCGTGAAGAAAAAATGTAGAGAAAAACATGTCTCGGCTCTTGATCCCTTCAGAACCATTGTGTGTAACATAATTTGTCGAGAGCGAGTTGGACTCGTGCACAAAGGGTTCCGTACCCACCACCACACAATACTGATACGGAATATATCAAGAACTAAAAATATTATGGTAAACAACAACAATATAGATGCCATAGCAATATTAAGGAGACAAAAACAAGCCGCTAAAATGGTAGCGCATGACAAACAATTCGGCACCCTCTGAGTGTGGAACTCTAATAATATATTTTTCCTATAATCTTTACGTAATCTCAATCACCTATCACCATGTTTTTTTTTAATATTTTATGACCCTCTTGTTTTAGAGTCGATAAATTAAAAAAAAAAAGTTCCCGCTAATTTGTTATTTTTATATTTGCCGCGATAAAAGCCATAGTAATACGTGTTTAAATAAAATGTAATAAAAATTTAAGTAAGTAGATTAACCCCCGGTTTCTGAAAGGCCAATCAATGTTAACAGTAGATTAAAAAATAATTATCTGCGGATTAAGCCAGAAAAAGTGTGAATTTTACATTGAAATCAAAAATTAACTAAGTTAATTATTGATTCATCACTATTCAGACTTCATATATGCTTTATTTTCACCGTTATTTGCGGTTAAAGTTTTTTTAATCTACTGTTAACTTTGATTGGCCTTTCAGAAACCGGGGGTAAATAACAGGTGGTAGAGCTGATGCCGGGCTCGGTACCGCGCTCACCAACCCGCCTGCCCAGCGTGTGTGAGTATGGGCAATTCTTCCAGGATGACCGCCACGAGTGACAAAGTCCTGGAAAAGCTTATGTCCAGCAGTGGACGAACTAGGCTGATGGTTGGATGAAATAACAGGTGTATTGTGTAATTTTAGTTTGTAAGTGACAATTGTTCTGATTTAGTTTAAATATGTGTAATTAAATTTAGTCATTTATCTAGTAGCTGTAAAGCAAAATGTGTTATTATGTAATGTGTTATTTGGGAGCCCGCAGTTCAGACTTATCTCTAGTCTTATATTGTGAATTTCCTTTACTGTCAATAAAAGATTTTTATGTATTTATTTTTTGAAAACTTCATCTGGTTACCTGAAGCTGTAGACCCCTGTGACAGACAGACGGACGGACAGACAGACGGACAGGTATGCCGGAGGATGGCATACCCCAGCAACTTTTTTAATTACCCGTCCAGCACAATAAGTCCAGCACAAAGACCTTATTTGCTTTTCATAGAAACGATTATATGTTGCCTCTTTGACCTCTTTTTCTTGGACGCGTAATACTAGTGACCACGCAGCTAAACAACAAACTGGTGTGTTTTTAGCTAATACTGAAATATTTTGTAGGGAAAAACATATTGGATTTAGGTATATATTTCTATTGCACATATTATAAAAAAAAACAAGTTGATCTCTTAACCGCGTCTTTGAAACGAACCTTTGAAAACCAAAAAAGAGGATGGAAAACTTTTTTTTTTTGACAAAATTATAAATCTTAATACATTGTTTATAGGTGAAATCCTTAGATGAAATATCGATAAATCGAATATATTTTCTTCAATATGAGGAGAGACCTAGTTTCTTCCAATGAACTCTTGAAAACCTGGTGTTGTTGATTTTCTAGCGTCAGGTGTCGACTTAATAGGGTCTCGTTTAGCACCCTTCGGGTCTACGGAATCCTAAAAACTTCATTTCTCTGACATCCGGGTTGAGACAACTTGAAAAGAGCTTGTGTTCTCCGAAGTACATCTATTCAAAAAGTAATTGTACCGTCTACAGCTTGAAAAGATTAATCACAGGGACCTATTTTATTCATGTGACGTGGTTTAATTTTAAAGTAGGATTTTTATTTTAAAGTGGATACTTCTTTGTTCACATCTCGTATAAAGGGCATATTCAGAACTTGCATACGTCACTTCCGGAAGGTACCTATTCCAGCGTCATCCAAAAATTACTCTTAGTGATAATTATATTTCTGTTAAATAAGGTGTTTAAAAATTATGAAAAAATATATAATGACAGGATGACAGATGATATTAACAAGATGACAATGAGAATAATACAATAAAAATATTAAAAAAGGAAAAACTACTTCCCTAAAAACTAAACTTTTTGATTGACGTGAGGATGTGTTTGTGGTTGGGATAGAAACAGAGGGTGTTTGTGTGCGTGTAGGAGGATTTTCATTCATTTTTCTTCAACATTCTCTTTCAACCCACCATAAAAATCCTCCTACACGCACACAAACACCCTCTGTTTCTATCCCAACCACATACACATCCTCACGTCAATCAAAAAGTTTAGTTTTTAGGGAAGTAGTTTTTCCTATTTTAATACTTTTTATTTTTTTATTGTATTATTCTCATTGTCATCTTGTAAATATTATCTGTCATCCTGTCATTATTACTCCAACTGATGCCGGGCCCAGTGGGGCCCGAAATATGTCTTGGACTATATTATGTTATGCTACAATAATTGTATTTCTTTTATGTGTATTTACCTATATAATTATATATAAAAAACAAAAAAACAAGCTGATAAAGGAAATATATATATTTTTCATTTTATTCGCATCATTAGCGAAAAAATATATAGTGTTATTTAAAGTATAAAGATAAAAAAAATATATCTGAAAATTATTCTTGCGTTAAAAGAACGGTAATTGTTCAAAGTCAAACTATTTTTAGATTAAAATTAAGAGTATGACATAGCCAAAACAAAAACCAGTTCCGGGCGTGGCTTATTCTATTTTACGATAGCGCGCGGGGGGAAATTCGTCCCGGTCTCTAAGCTCGCGTCACCATAGCAAAAATACGAATAGAGTGGACGAGGCAGGGTCAAAAGTAATACGTATTTTATTTTATCGAATTTATTAGTGTATTTCGATCATCGTCACACGGCATTGATCCTACTTGCTATCACGTCCGGACGTAAATTTATTATGGTCGGCTAAAAGTGGTTTTTTGAGTGTTTGATTTATCAGTTGACCCTCGGAACATTTCAGACACTCCTTTAGAGATACATAATAATATCGTGACGGTTAATTGTCACCATTACCCATTCTTTAAATATTTTTCGCCCGTTGAGCTGGTTTTACACTTGCTGGAAAATAAATTGGACCAAAAATTTCTTTACAAAAAATTTTTACTAAAGTTGTTATTACAAAAAGTGGAAACTAACAAGTATTCTCAGAAGGAATGCACCACGTCACTATCTATCTCACTGTAGCCTATATCAATTATGCCTCTCTCATTCAACCACGTTTAACTGCGTTACTATCTCATTCCAACTCATTTTAAATAGCGTCACCATTTATCTCACTCTAACGCGTCTTAAATGGCATTTCTAATGAACGTCAAATATTTTTACTGCCCGCCACTCTTTCATTCTAAATTCTAATTATTTAAAAAAATACGCAGCTCCTTTGGTAGTAAAATAGCAATAACTTTTTTTTCAAAATTAATACACAGAAATTGCCAGATCATTTGAAAAACAATATTTGATGAGCCGTTATTTAAGACAATTTGCAAAACGAACATAGGACATTTTTTTTCAGGGTGTGGTATCGAACTAACCTAATTACAAAAAATTGCTCATAAATTGGGTTTTTATTTTTCTTCCTGATGTAACAGCATTTCAAGGTTTATTTTTGACTTTATCAATAGCATGACTATTCAGAGTTGCGCAACAAAAATTTTATTCTTAGAATTTAGAACTGGTTAGCTTTGTCTCTCAAAAATCTATTCGAATTTATAAAAGTACCATCAACTCGATACTTTTTGCTGAGGTCATAATTTGATATTCTGCTCAGTCATGAGCTGGCCTACTAGCCTTCCAAGGGAAAGCGTTGACTTTTGGGACACCTGTTTACCCTTGGGATAAATCGCCAAGTGTTTAAAATATAGAAATTTATTTGTATCATAGTTTGAAATGTTCAGGTCCCTTTACGCAAAATGAAAAAACAAAACTCTTTTAGGATTAATTTGTTGTCCCTATGTTTGTCTGTTTTTCCGTTTGTCTAGGCAATTTTTCTGGGTAAAATCAATAAATGCTAATATTTACAGCCCTGTAAAATATACATATTATAACGTTTTTATGGCCTTTTGTTTAACTTTTTCATACAAATTTTCTCCTTATGAAAATATAGAGATCAACACTTGACATAATATTTTGCATTTGAAAGAAAGCACAGAAAGAAACTGTAGAACAAATAATGTAAAAAATATAAAAACCATATCGTTCTATTCTAAAGGGATAAATAATTTACTGTTTGTTCAATGTGCCGATAGCTTTGTTTATATATTTTTTTTCTTTGTTACAAAGATAACAAATATTTTCATACAAGGTTTTCCTTAAGGGCTATTTCTCCGAATTTGTAACAAAATATTAAGAAATAATTATAACGGTAAAGTACAACTTTTAGCTAAGACAATTTATTGTTAAAAGTTTGCTATATGCATAAACATATTTTAATGATATTATGGTATCTTCAAAATAATTGGGTTTTCCATAAGCGTGATATCAGATTATTTAAGAAATTTACGGCTGGTATCACGACGACGGATAAGCCAATTATTTTATTACTGTTGTAATATAATTAAAAATATTTTAATGCATACAGCAGACTTTTAACTATAAGTTTTCTTAACTAAAAGTTGTATTTTTACTTATTGAAATTGTATTTCTCATCAAGAAGTGCAAGATGACAAGATATTCAAAATAAGTTAATTGAATTTGTGAAATGGTTTCAGGTCAAAACAGTTTTCCATGAAACGGTAATTGTTTATACTTAGCAAAGTATGTAAACTTAGTCATCTTAACATGAACGATGCCTGTATTTCTCTTTTTTATTTCCAGTATAGATAAAAATATACAAACTTGTTAAACTTTGCGTAAAAACGAGGCAATATTGACGATATCCTGACAGCTATTATGATGGTGTTTTATCAAATTTTGCTTTTTGGGCTGTATAGAGACGTAGTTAGATGTCACTAGAATATATTCATGAAAAAAGATATGAAGAAAATAAGCTGTAGACTACACATTCGGTTTATACCTATTGTATAAATTTTAAGAAAAATACAGGGGTAAAGGGACCTCTTAAGGAAAACCTTGTATTCATCCCTACATTTTCATAGTGAGAAAATTTGTATGAAAAACGTAAAAAAAAAACGTAAAAACCTAAAACGTAATATAAATAAAAACGTCAAAAGTATGTTTTTACAGCTCTATAGAGGGCCGTTAATATTGGTATTTATTAATTTTACCCAGAAAAAAATGTCTAGACAAACGGACAGACAGACAAACATAGGGATAACAAATTAATCCTAAAAGAGTTTCATTGTTTTCATTTTGCGTAACAGAACCTGAACATGTACCGACAGGATTATCTACGATCTAATAATTTTGCTATGCACTGTAAATATTTCAAAATAAATTTCTATATTTTAAATGCTTGGCGATTTATCCCAAGTAAGTGTACCTATATAATTTGCAAAAAACTTCACTTATTGGACCTGAAATGGTGAGCCAATACTAGAGGGTAATTTCACGAAAAGGTCATTGATCTTTGTTACAGATCTCAGTAAGTATAAGTAAATTAATTTGGGTTTCAATAACCATCACAAAATTATTCTTTTAGAGTAACATATATTATTTTCCCGCATAAAAGTATGAATTCATTCCAAATTCATTCAGTTTTGTTGTTATGACTATGGCACGATGTAGCTAAATCACTCATACGCATATTTTGTTGAGTTTTTAACGGCAGGAATATGATGCTCCTCGAAATATGACTTTATAAAATTAATTTCAATGTGTTTTGAAGTAGTTTTGGGAGATATTTATAGCTTGCAAAAAAGGGCACAGGTTCCACGTCTTACGGGCGCCAACGCTAGGCGTAGACTGACAATATCTTGCTGCCGCTGACTGCATCAGTGGATTTACGTATTTTTGGAAAAAGGGGGTGCTTTTTTTGACCCGAATAACGTGGTATTTGGAAAATGAATAGATATCATTTACACTAATTTTATAAAAAAAAAACCAACAAAATCGCGAAAGCGATACCTGAAACAAAATCGATAAGAAGTGTGCAATAGAGGGTTACAAAAAAATTCGTTGACAGTACAAATATGAATCGATTAACGTGGTTTGTGGAAAATGAATACCTTAAAGTTCAACCAAAAACATGTATTTTTTTTATGGCTATACGTAACCTAATTATTGCAACAAAATCATCCGAAAGCTGACATTTTATTTCTGTTTGTATTTTCGTTCCCCTTAAGTAAAATTGGTTATTTCTTTGAAACCACTAATGGGATTTGTATGGTTCTTGCACTAACATACAAGGAAAATATTGCTTCGAAAAATTATCTATTGAATTTTTTTTCCGTTCACCTCGTCCATGTGAAAATATTATTGTTGATAATACTCTTTGTTTATGATTATATATTCAAATTTTTCTGACTGATGTCTTCTGTCTGTTTATTGAATATAGAAACCTCAGTTATCTGAGATAGAAACTCACAATTTTGAATTGAAATTTTTTTTTAACTCTAATTTACGGAAACTAATGGAAACTTTGCTAATGCAGCGTACACAATACATAGGTAATAACGTTTTGTTGAATAACTATTGAGTTGATTTTGAATTTAAGTGTTCTGTTTCGAATAATTAGAAAAAGGCGAGTATTTCACAATCCGGCTGCGATACCGCTTTCAATAATTTAATTAATTAAACTATGTAGTATTGCAAGTTTATTGAATATTGTTATACTATTGAAAAATATTAATTGTTTTTTTATTTTATTGTATATTATACTGGGTGTTAAGATGAAGTTGCGGAAGCCAGAAACTGGCGATAGTACTCGTCCATACGAACAACTTTTACTATAGAACCAACGCGCAAATCGCGAAAAAAAATCAGTTGTTCCATAGATAGTTACATACACTACTCAATCAAAACGTATGAAACAACAATATTTTTTTCACGATTTCTCGATTTTTTGTGACGAAAAGTATGCACGAGAAATTATCGCCATTGTCCGGCTTCCGCATCATCAACGAATAGCGATTTGGCCGAATACCAAATACCGAATATTCGGCGGCGCTTTAGGCCGAAGCGCCGAATATTTGGCGAGAGATCTGTGCATTTCGCGCGTATACTGGTAAAGGTCACGACTTGTTCCGGGTGCGTGGGCACGCGGGAGCGACGGAGCAGCGGAAGAAAGCCCATTTTCGAGCACATCGTGCGTGTCACGGACGCGCTGAGTTTGTGTTTTTTACTTTTGTGATCGCAATTTGTGTTCGATTTTGTAAAATATAAGTTTTTTACAACGAACTATTGAAAATTTCTTACATAATTAATAGAAAGTCGTCCGTTTGGAAATATTTCGAGATTTGTAGTGAAGATACTAAGTTTTCTTTGTGCTTGCTGTGTAATGTCAAGATCTTGCGAGGTGGAGAAGGAAAAAAGTTTATAAAAACAAGTTTTTTCTGCCAAGTTACCAAATATATATACTTTCTGATTAAAATGTGTTTTTATTTTCAGTTATTTAAATAGCAGATTGTACTGAATAAAAACAAGTTTTTCTGCCATCTTACCAAAAATATATACTTTCTGATATATATATGTTTTTTTTATTATTTTGTATTCGGTATTCGGCCGAATACCGTCAACTATTAAGGGCCGATTTTTCAATTGCCAGATGAAATTTATTCCTAGGAATAAGCTATATCTATTTCATAAAACAAAAGGTGTTAGAGTGAAACCAACGTAGTTTATTCATAGGAATAAATTTTATCTGTCAATTGAAAAATCGGCCCTTAGCCGAATAACGAATATTAAAAAAATGACTGAATAGGTCGAATACCGAATAGTTGCCGAATATTCATTACATCTCTAATACAGATGTTATAGCCGATTCTGAAGGCTTTAATTTTGATTTGATGCTGACAAAACAAAATTTTCTTCATTGCAAAATAATCCTTAAGTATTAGGAACAGAAACTGAATAAAGATGGAAAATTTTAAGTTTCGACAGCACTAAAACTAAAATTAAAGCATTAAGAAATATCTACACATATAATTGTTTACGTATGAAACAACCCTAAGGGCTAAGATGGGCCTTCCCACTCAGAATTTGAGCAATAACAATTTTTTTTTTTTCGACATTTATTGTAATATTGTTGAACTTGACATAACATTTGTAAATATTAAATTGTAAATTGTTGTTTTTCTTTTTTTAGTTAAGATATTTAAAAATTGCATGTAATTGTACAAGTAATTAATATTAATGCTACACCCTGTGGGTACAATTACATTGGAACTCATAATTATTATTGTTACCATCTATGTTATGTATAATGTAATGACATGTAATTAATTGCAGATAATAAACTGAATTGAATTGAATATTGAACATACGGAGTATTTTGTTGCTTATATAGATGTAAATAAAAAAGAATTAGAGATACGGTTAACATGTAGGTATTTGCAAAGGAATGGTATTTTCGTACGATTTTAACCTGTAAGACAGGGTCATGAAATACACAATTGCTTACTGAATTTATTTTGAAAGCGATGTTTTATGAGCACCAATATCCACTGACCCTCTAAATAGAACAAAGCTATTCCGGAACAAAGTTCAATATTTTAACGCAAATTTATCTGCTATGAAAAGTTGAAAACTCGACCGATCCGGAAACATTACACTGATAAAACAAACTGTGTTTGTTAGTTGTTATAGTTCAGGCAGGGCCGGCCCGTCCATATTGGTGAACACGGCCTAGCTAGGGCGCTCGACTTTGGGGGTCGGCAATGTGAGGCCTAGGGCGCTAAGTTTACTTGGTTCAGCGCTAATCAATTTTCATTGAGTCACCTGCAGTTCAAGCACCTTATTTGTAAACGATTTTAACAGCTATGACATGGCAATAAGAACTACCAATAGGCTGCAGCCTGTCATGTTATTTAAGCCATAACATAACATAAATACTCTTTTTTATGCAAGTGCTCGTAAAGGCCTTCTTTTTATGCATCAAAACCGAACAGAAAGTCGTTTTTTATTTTTTATTTATTTACAATGGTTGGCTAACCTGTAACCTTTCCTGTGTACCATAAATTTTATACCTTTTTTTCCACTGTTTAACCGCTCTAGATACAGTTCTTTTAAGCCAATCATAATTTAAAGTTCACAAGATTATATTTAAACTATGACAGAAATAAATTTCTATGTTTGATGTACTGCAATGATATAATGTTAATTTAAGATTATATTTGTTTTATTTCTTCACACTATGCATTGAAAAACGTAGTATGACACACGGGCGTAAGAGCAATAAATTACTCGGTTACGTTTAAAACACTCGCTACGCTAATTTTGAGTTTTCCATGGTAGTTTTCAATGTCTTGCTCGTTTTATTTTGCTTTAAAGGGGCGCCATTGAAATCATTCACCTAGGGCGCTAAGTTGGCTTAAGCCGGCGCTGAGTTCAGCTATAACTTTGCTAGCTGTTCTACTTCGGGCGTCGGCTATAATTTTAAATCTAACCGCAAACATTCACAAAAACAAACAACGGTTGTTCCCAAACAAATGCAATAAAAATGCATAGTGTACGTATTACATAGTGTATGCATAGTGTAATGCATAGTGTGCACATTCTAAAAAGTGGCTGATAGACCGTAGGGCCTACCCCGCAACGAGCCGCCGACCACAAATATTTTGTACTCCGACACCCAGCCATCAATGAAAAACATTCCCGCCGCCCTTGGCACCCGCTCCCGCAATCCACCATCTCGCCCGCGGTTGACTCTGACGGTCGATATCTTTATTTTTAGGGTACCGATATCTTTATTTTTAGGGTTCCGATATCTTTATTTTTAGAGATATCTTGTTTTTTAGGGTTGCATTAATTTCCCTAAATATCAAAATGTAAAAAAAATTATTAAAAATTTGAAATTGATCAAAATATTTCCAAAACAAAAGTGAGAAAAATAAAAAATATTATCCTAAAAATACAATATGGGTATCAAATTGTAGATATAAAACAGTTGATTGAAAAAATATGTGCTTTTACTGTACATATGTACTGGCACTGGTTTCGAGAAATCCTTAAAAAACCACAAAAATATGTACGCCCCCCCTTATCTCAAAAACTGGTGCTCCGAAAAATATAAAAAAAAACATGTTAATATGTGTTTACGTAACTATTACAGGAAAAATAAAGCGGTTGAGAAATTCACGAAAAAAACTGACAAAACTAAATTTATCATCCACAATACGGAGCCCTAGGTACACGAGTCTGACTCGTACTTGGCCTGTTTTTTTATTTTGATCATAGAATAGTTTCCTTTAAATAAAGGAGTATACATAGCTAGGGGTTCATTTTCAACGTGTATAGTAAAAGATCTATCAACTTGTGAAATGCTAACATGTCCAAGTTGTCTGTCTACTCCTAGTTAAGAAGTCTGTCACAATCACAAATTGCGGCGTTGCAAAGAGTTAGTTATATATAGAATAAGGAAATCAAATAATCTAAGATTATAACCGACCATTTCGCATGACTTTGACAAGCATCGAGCATCGCAAATAATTTCCGATTCTCACTGCAACGTATATGTAATATGTCATTTTGACAGGCACAAAAACCATCGTATAACACATCGCAGCCCATTGCACAGTTCATCGCTGCAGCGATGCATGGATGTTAAACGTGACAATTAACACTTTGATTGGGATGACGTCGCTCACGTTGGGCTCAATTTGATTCTTGCTAGAAAATTCATAATACGTGATATTTTTACAATAACAATCAAACTTCCTATTGTGATGCATACATAACTCACTTATGTTATAATTCAATAAATAAAAGCTGAACTGTTTGTTTTTTTCTTTTGTCAATTCATCTCAAAGGCAGCATCTATAGAAAAAATAACTCTAATTGTGAAATATTTCATAAAAAGTCTGGTTTTATCAACGTTGAACCCATAAACGGCTTGTTTGCCACCACATGAATTTCAAAATTTGACGACATCAACGACTTTTTTCGGAGTCGTCTTCCTGCCAAATAGCCCAACTGGCCCCATCCACCTTTTTTGACAGGTTAATGAACAGATGGATAGACGGCAGAGCATTGCAATGAAAGCTACCCGAATAAAAATAAAATTAAACAAGCAAAGATGAGGGCAAAAGTATAACAAAATATTCTTTCATGCCATTATTTACATAAGAAAAGGAATTAACAATATCAAGTTAGTTATTAGCATTAAAAAATTTGCAACACACGCATGATGAAGTCATACTTTGTCTATTTCTTTTTATTTTTTCCGTGCTACAGTCAAGAACCTAGAACCTTTCCTTTTCTGGACCAAAAAAGTGAAACTCTAAAAGAATTTGGATATAACGAGGACGCGCTCTTAAATTTCACTCAACTAACAGCTAAATATGGGTATTTATCTCAGGAGCACCATGTTGTCACCGCTGATGGATATGTCCTGACATTATTTCGGATACCGCGGGGTATAAAATGTTACGAAGCAGTGAAGCCTAAACCTGTGCTGATGATGCATGGGATCATTGACAGTTCGGACACGTTCATTATCGCTGGCCCTGACGTGAGCTTGGCATATATCCTGGCTGATGCTTGCTACGATGTTTGGTGCGGCAACGTACGCGGGAATAAATACTCCAGAGACCATGTTGCTTTAGACCCTGACAAAGATGCAGAGTTTTGGGAGTACAGCTACCACGAACACGGTATATACGACTTATTAGCCACCATTAACTATGTGCTTGAGAAGACTGGAGCAGAGGATGTCAATTACATTGGCCATTCGCAAGGAGCTATAGCCTTTTTTGTGCTCGTCTCAACTGAACCTGAATATAACGACAAATTCAACATGGCAATTTTACTCGCGCCAGTTGCATGGATGTACCATATATCAAGTCCGCTTTTCCAAGTGGCAGCCCAAAATTATCAAGCTTTGGTAACACCACTGAAACTTTTAGGTGTTCACGAAATACTTTCCCAAAATGAAATAGAATTCAAGTTTTTAGAGACTTTGTGTCAGTTCTTACCCGAAACGGTGTGTGGTTCAGGAATAAAAGCAGTGTTTGGTGAAATCCCAGAAAATATTTCGAGTGAAACAATATCCGCTATGATCGGACATGTACCAGCTGGAACATCGCTTAAAAATTTAGAGCATTTTGCTCAAGGTGTTCAAGAAGATGTCTTTCGGCAGTTTAATTATGGACCAGATAACTTGGCAGTTTATTATCAAGGACACCCGCCGGTGTATGATGTAACGAAGATTGAAGTGCCTGTATTTATTATTCGTGGTAAATCTGACAAAATTTCTGCAGAAGAAGATATTGATAAGCTGTTACCGAGACTACCCAACGTTGGAGATTACTACACCATACCTGATGAAGACTGGGCCCATCTTCATTTTATCTATGGTGACAGGATTCCTTTTGTACTAGCACCTAAAGTACTTAAATATTTACACGAATACAATTCTGGTTCGAAATAAAATGTTCATCTACTTCCTGTCGGAGCCATCGAAAAATAAATGCTTCAAACAAAAAAGATTTTATAACTGTAAAGGTAAAACATACTAAGGCAAGTTTCTTCTTTGATCACTAACAATTTTATCCCGCGTCGTATGGATTTATTAGGGTTCCGAACTTAAAAGGAAAAACGGAACCTTTATAACTAGAGCTTAGAACTAAGTAGTGTGAATTTTAATTTGGAAGTAAATGTATATATTACTATGGATACAATGTATATTAATTTAAGTATAAATTCATCTAAGATTACAATTTCTAAGCAACGACTAATATAATTTCTGTATTTAAATCTCATTGGCACCTTTTTTATTGAAATGTCGCTCTTTCTCCTTTTCATATAGTAGCAGACGCCATCGATAATTACTTTAATAAATAATACTCAGAACGAATATGGATCAGCTGATGAATATAACGATATAACATAACAAAACCCGATGAAAAATTTAAGCCCGGGGACATCCATATTAAAGTCAACATAGCACAAGTACATAAATCTAAGCCGAGGACAGTCAACATAGCACAATTGTACATAAATCTAAGCCCGGGGACATCCATATTAAAGTCAGCATAGCACAAGTACATATGTAAATCCAATACCTAATTCCGACCTCATTTTCATGTCTGTCCGTCCGTCTGTCACAGGGACTTTTCTCGAAAACTATGTTACTGTACGCGCCGCGTTACTTAATTTGATATTTATTACTTTACACTTAATAAGTGCACACACACTATCACACAAATCACTCATACAACGAAAAACTATTCATCTTTACTATATTCCTATACCCATCCTTCTCTTCGCTGAATAAAGAAAAAGGACGCAAGAAGCGACAACTACGCCACCACGTGAAAAACAAAAACTAATCTTCTTCCGAAAAAAATCCGAATTGCCGGCTTGCGCGAGCGCTCTAAATAAAATCAATTAAAAATAACTATATAGACTCAAATAAAAATACCTATCCTGCGTGCATTCAAGGAATGCATTGTGTTGTGTGAAAATCTAACTTTTTAAGTGCTTTGTGGTGTGCGGACCCCAACTGGACTATCGAAGCATCGAAGGATACTAGCTAAGGTACTCCCATCTCCTTTTACCAAAAACCTATTCAGCACCCACAGTTACGTAGGAATTTAAATTTTTGATGACGCGCACATAGTGTATACATAGTGTAGCGCCTGTCAAAAATTAGAAAAAAAATTGGGTGTCAGTTGGTCTAAAGAAAAATAAATTTAAAATCAAAATATGGTGTGAGGTATCGTTTAAAAGAGCTCTAAGGTTTCTAAAAATATTTATTTGCTAGAAATGACCGTCCTCCCCTTATCCTCTAGGTAGGTATCTAATAGGATTAGTAAAGATTGAGTCATAGATTATTGTAGTTGGATCTTTCGGTAGTACACCTGAAAAATAGATTTAAAATTAAAGAAACAGACAAGATAAATAAAAGACAAGATAGCCAAGACTTTAGACGTCATGACCCTTTATACGGCTTTTCACCTGCTCACAGATTACCTACTCCTTAGAATACAATATGTCTAGATCACGTCTTATGTAATAAAAACTAACTTACATTGTGACTATTTCGAATGGGTCGAATGGCCCGAAATATATCTCACAAATTTTTTATTTTACCTTGTTTTATATTATCCTAATCATTTATAAAGACAAATAACTTACTATCTACAACTTTAGTAACTAATTCAACTCTAACCGATCATACAAGTAATTCCGTCCTACTAATCGTGAATTTGAAGGCACCAAAATAGTCGTATACCTTGCACACGTATAATAAAATAGTAATTCAACTTGGACAAAGTTGAGAATGTTTGTGGTGGTTTGGGTTTATATTCACTTTTGTCTTCATGCCGTAAAATTTTCTTGGGGTCCTTAAAAACAAAGTTTTTTTCCCCTTAAAAAAAGGCAACACAATCATTTTTTGAAAAAGCTTGTTATCAATCTTGGTATAGGATACGATAGGGCATCAGGGAAATATATTTCGTAGTGAAACTACAATTTTTTTAATCGACAGCTAACTTTTGTAAGATAACTTCACAATTTACATACCTTGTTAATTTGGTCGGTTTATCGGCAGCAAAGTTCACACCGATTAATAAAATAAACATCAGCAACATTGAAATTGATTTACATAACATTGACTTTGCTCCCATTTATACTTCGGCTGATGTAAGCAAATCAATACTTTACCTTGTAACTTGCACACAACAATCTATAACAGCAAACTACTGCGATTAAATTATCACGAAAAAACACTAATATTAAAAGCGCTGATTACTCCTCGTCTAATTAGATGCATCAGACACCAAAACAGGCGTCATTTGAAAACAAAACAATTTCCTAATAATCAGGTAATAAGGGGGACACACATTTTTTGTGGTCTTTTTTCTCGAAATCAGTGCCATTAAATTGAGTTAAATTATATGTTTAAAGTCAGCTCTTTAATATCTATAACCTGATACCCATATTGTATTTTTAGGATTTTTTTTTGTCTCTCTTCTGTATTGGAAATATTTGTTTTTTTTTTGTTTTTGTTGTGTAGGCAAATTAATGCAATTTTTGAGCCAAATTTCAAGACAAATTTCAAGACAAATTTCAAATTGAAAAACTTCTTTAACGGTGCTTAAGTTATGAGGCTGTGACATACGGACGGACGAACCAACAACGTCTCGCCATAAAGGTTCCTTTTGTACCTTTAGGTACTATGGAAGACTAAAAATTCAAAAATCGATATAAGAAATACAAATTCAAAAACAAGGAAGAGATGGTAATAAACCGCACCGTCTAGGATTGGCTAATAACTAATCCACTTTTTTCGAATTTCAAATGTGACTAGTGGAATTGCTTTAAAGCGATTTATTAAAAGCTCAAATATAAAAATATTGGACCCCATCTACATGCGCCGAATTAGACTCAAACTAAAAAAACTGCCGTTGGTATATATTCGGTGAATAATTCGGCTCAAGTGACGAATGTAAAAAATGTAGCATAAAAAATTAAAAAGTCATTGTGTGACTTCAGTCATTGTGAATTAAACAGCATATTTAATAATGCATCAGCCTTTATTAATATTTGTAAGGAACGAAAGGCAAACTATACAAATCTATGACTGTTGGAAGTTTAACAAAGTTATACTGAAGAAATACTAATCACTCTATTCTCTTCCTTTTCTCTTTATACACATTATTACTAGTGTTTTGCGTGGTGCGCGGGCTGCAGGCAGCCCGCGTGAGTTGTGATTGTTCTTTGTTGTACTCTATTCATTGTTGTTTGTTGTTGCATTTAGTTGTTGTTGTAACTTTTTCGTTAACGTGACAGGACAAGGTATCGAGTAAAAAACACGTTTGAAATTGAGTTGCAACAAATTATCAGACGAAATTCAAGTAATGGGCAGAAGTCAATTGTATCACGAAATGTCATCGGCCATGATCGGTTGGGAAAAAAGTCATCGGTCATGATCAGTTTTCAAAATTGTCATCGTCGTAACCGTAATAGCGCGTTGAAATACGTGTGGCAACTTTGATTCCATTGAAATGGACTAATATTTTGCTATTATGTACTCTGACAGTTGTCAAAGGTCCAAAATGTACACGGTCGAAATGTGCTGGAACCAACTTTCAACGGAGTCGAATCCCGCTAAGCCCAATCTCAAACGTTTTCGAGATAGGTCCAAATGAAACAGTCTTGTACTGCCCCCGGGGTTAAGTGAACTCGGCCTCCCTAGAATGACATCAGATATGACTCTGGTGGCCGCGGTGTCGTGCTCGGCCGAAAAACTCGCATGTTCGTTTTTCGGCCTCGCTATAAAGACACTTGTAGGCTCGGCCTTCGGCCTCGCCGGGATCCTTTACGCGAAATGTTTCCTCTGACAGCTGTCAAGTGTCCAAACTGTCAACGGTCGAAATGTGCTTGAACCAATTCAACGTAGTCGAATCCCGCTAAGCCCAATCTCAAAGGTTTGGGAGATATGTCCAAGTGAAACAGTATTGTAATGCCCCCGGGGTAATGTGAACTCGGCCTCATGAACTCACATACTCGGCCTTCGGCCTCGTATGTTCGTTCATCGGCCTCGCCGCTTGGTACTGTTTGGCCTCCGGACGATTCCTACGAGGCCTCCGGCCTCGTAGGAATCGTCCTCTGGGGTCGGCCTACGGCCTCCCTAGAATGACATCAGATATGACTCTGGTAGCCGCGGTATCGTGCTCGGCCGAAAAACGCGCATGTTCGGGCTCCGGACGCTGCCAGCTCGGCCTTCGGCCTCGCTGGCGCGTTCTCCGTCCTCACATGCTCGTTTTTCGGCCTCGCCATTAGATCCGAAAAAATGTCCAATCCATTTTTTTTCCGAAAAAGTGTCAAAATACCTGTCGGTTGTCAAAAAGTGTCGAATTTTACAGTGGATTCGTAATCAGCGACTCCACTTGCTCCTGGATACCGAGTTTCAAGCGAATCGGAGCACTTTTTTGGACATGTCAAAAAAATGTCAAAACCTGTCAAATGTCAAACTTTTTTATGCGGTCGGGTAGCGCTCGGCAAACCAATCACTAAAGTCGAAACCGCAACTCGTTAGGACTTACGGTTCGGGAGATATGGCCGATCAAAGTTTTGGCAAAAAAAAATTTTTTTTTTCGACTTTTTTTTTTTTTTTCATTTTCAGCTAGAGCTCGCCGAGCCCTTTTCTTAGAGTACCATGAACATGGGTCTAGCTCCAGCCGTTTGGGAGATACGGGCCGTTAAAGTTTTGACACCGGGGGGGGCTAGATCTCGGCGAGACCTTTTCTTAGACACCCATCAACATGGGTCTAACTCAAGCCGTCTCGAAGATACGGGCCGTTAAAGTTTTGACATTTGAAAAAAAAAAAAACTTTTTTGTCACCCTATGGTCCGACCCCTAGGGATGTACCACCTTCCGTTCCGAAGATATGGCCAAAACAAAATTTTTTTGTAACAAATTTTAGAAAAAAAAAAAAAATTCCCATCCCTAGTGACCGGGGACATCCCTAGGAACTGCGCCCGCTCGCGCTTCGCGCTCGCGGGCTTGTTCCGGCGAACTTTCTGTCAAAAATGTCAATTTTTCCCATCCCTAGTATCCAAGTACATCACTACGAACTTCGCCCGCTCGCGCTTCGCGCTCGCGTGCTCGTTCGTAGGCTCGCCCTTCGGGCTCGCCTACTCACTCGCGAAATTTTTCAAGACTCCCATACAAAATCCCATACAACGACCCGCCTCACTAAAATGTCAAAAAACCATGTCTAATGTCAAAAAATGTCAAATGTCTGATTTTTTCCCAACTCAGTATTAGACACCCAACATTCCATACATACATCACTACCACCCCAGAACACTCTTTCCAACTAAACAACCATCCCTGCGTTCCGAAATAGAATTATATCGCTAAAATCGATTACGAAAGTATGAAGTGAATGGCTTATGATCCATCGTAATTCTATTACGGACCGCAGGGCATGTCAGTCAGTGAGTGAGTCAGTTACCGTTATGTAGCTTTATATATAGTCAACCAGTTTCCGAAAATAGTTGCTTGCTGTGTACTTTGCTTGCAGGAGCACATAAAAACATGGTAAACATGCCTACATATATATTTTATTTAATTTTCAATGCATGTGCTCGTAAAGGCCCACTTTTTATGCATCAAAACCGAACAGAAAGTCGATTATTTTGCCCTAGGGCTTTATTATTATTTTTTTTTTTTATTTATTTACAATAGTTGGCTAACCTGCAGCCTTTCCTGTGTACCATAAATGTCATACTTTTTTTCCCACTGTTTAACGGCTCTGGATACAGTCCTTTTGAGCCAATTACAATTTAAAGTTCACAAAATTATATTTGCTTTATTTCCTATGCATGCAGTGAAAAACGTAGTATGATACACGGGCGTAAAAGCAATAAATTACTCGGTTACGTTTAAAACACTCGCTACGCTCGTGTTTTAAATCGTCCTCGTGATTTATTCCTTTGCGCCCTTGTAGCATAAACTACTATTATGCCCCCCTCCCGAATGGACTGTTGGACTGGCGATGAATCTTTTAGGATCTTTACGCTGTGGCAGCGTTGTAATAGTTACTCTGTAGACTAACTCGGCAGAGTGCTCGGTTCGGTAAAAATAAAACCGAGTAATACTCGGTTAGTCACTAAAACTTGTACCCGGCGCATCTCTAATGACTAGTGAATACAATCCGGATAGTTCGACTTTCGAAAGAAACTGATAAATCCAGATTTTCGGGTCTTAACTAAATCCAAATTTTGACAATGAAATCTGGTTTTTTTGGAGTTCAATAACTGTTTAAAATTATTTCTTTAGCAGATATTTTAATTTAGATTAGTTTAATTTTGTTTAATTGATAGATTTATTTTATTTTCAATGCATGTGCTCGTAAAGGCCCACTTTTTATGCATCAAAGCCGAACAGAAAGTCGATTATTTTCCCCTAGGGCTTTAATATTATTATTTTTTTTATTTATTTACAATGGTTGGCTAACCTGCAGCCTTTCCTGTGTACCATAGACGTTATACTTTTTTTACACCGTTTAACGGCTATGGATACAGTCCTTTTGAGCCAATTATAATTTAAAGTTCACAAGATTATATTTGTTTTCATTTCCTCACACTATGCATTGAAAAATGTAGTATGATACACGGGCGTAAAAGCAATAAATTACTCGGTTACGTTTAAATCGTCCTCGTAATTTATTCCTTTGCGCCCTTGTAGCATAAACTACTATTATAGGATAGTTTTAACCAGTTTTTATGTTTCAATAACATTTGAAAATTGTTTATTTTTAACCACAATTTTTCGTTAAACGTGCGTCGAGTATCACGCACAATTCCGCACAATATCATTTCTCGCTCGAGTCCGTTGCCCGCCTGTATGCGCGTGATAAAATATTCATATTTATGTGTGTAGAGTTGTGTCAATATTTACCAAAAACGGTATGTGGTTTTATTCTTATTGTTGCATTTAGTGAAATTGCAGAAAACGTATCTAATAAAGCAATATCAGCTGTATTTGGACATGTGTAGGGCAGGATGTATTATTGTATTATTCACAAGGTTATCAAGATTATTTCTTCCGACAGTTTAATTATAGACAATCTTTTAAGAACTTGGAAGTTTATGGTCAAAAAAACTCACCGCAGAATGCTATTACGAAAACTGAAGTGCCTATAGTTCTTATTAGTGGTGTCTCCGACATGATTTCCTAACACCAAGATATAGAAAACTTGTTAGTAAGGTTATGGAATATTGTGGATTACTAGTGGCGTGCACAGAACTTTTTGCTGGAAAAGCAAGCAATTGGTCAAGAATAATAATAAAAAAATATGAAAAAATTTAAATATCATTTTGAAAAAAAAAAAGTTTGTACAGGAAATTTTCACTCTAGGGAAGACATTGTCTACCCTGGCGTCATACAAAGTTTTTTTTTCCAAAGTGATATTTAAATTTTTCATATTTTTTTTATTGTTGTTCTTGACCAATTGTTTGCTTTTCCAGCAAAAAGTTCCGTGCACGCCACTGTGGATTACTACACTTTGCCAGATGACAACTGGGGTCACGCTCATTATGTCTTTAGTGACAAGATTTCCGATCTTCTAGCACCAATATATAGGTAATGGTTCTAAATAAAATCTTATTCAGCTTTCTATTGACTTGCCAATGAATATGATTGTAAAATAAATGGTACCTACTACAAATAGTTAATTTATTTTATTAAAAACCTTAGGTTAATCTCAATTGTTCTTTATGGTTCTGAGGATCCAGTCCTTGAACGCGTAGACTCTGGAGTAGACGTCAGGGTAGCCGCGAGCGCAGGGCATACCCCACGAAACCACGCCCACTACTGCAAAGCCATCTATCAGAGGACCACCGAAGTCACCCTGAAAATGCAAACTTCTTGGGGCATAAATTTATTAATCAGTTGCATGACATGAGGTAACGCACATACATAACAAGCGCCCTGTCCGGACTGAGTCAGTGAGCAGATCTGTGAGTCGAACACAGGGTTAATGCCACTGTACCTGGACCGGCAGTCTTCAACGCTCTGAGCAGTCACGTTGATCCATTGCAGATTGTTTGTCAAGTTGCCAGGAAACTGTAAACAAGGACAAACAGTATTCTAAAAGAAACTTATGCATGTAGTCTCCAAAACGTCACAATATACCATGACAATTCTTATACCTAGCACCCGCGCTTGTGTTTTGAGTGGTCTGACGATTTCGAGTTATTTGAAGCGCTTTTCATTGTGCTGTGACTAAAAGGAGCTAAGCAGTGACAATTTTAGTCTTAACTATTATATTTATTCAATTAATAGCTAAAACCACTGAATAGTTTTTAATAAATTTTTCCCTTTACCAAAATAGCTTTTAAAGAAAGATTTGAAGTACGCATTCTTGCGATACAACCGAAAAACATTGAGCCTAGTTAGGGCGAGCGGAATTTTATATCGAATTTATATGTAATATTGCTTTGGATACAAATTAACACGTTTAAAAATTTAATTTTGAATATTTAATTATTTATCTGTCTTTATTGTTTGGCCTATTCATAAATTCAGATATTATTTATTGGTGTCACCGATGTAGTGCCCCATCCAGATAGAATCAGCCGGGCCCCAGCTTGAGTATCCTTGTTTGGCAACGCGATTGGTTGGATCAAATCGTTGAAAGTAATGTAGGTCATCAGTTTGAGAAGGCTGACGTCATTCATGAAGACATCATCATCCCATTTCTCGTGGTTAAAGATCTTCTGAATGTAGAAGGTAACACCGCCTTGGTTCAAGCGGTTGGACCCGGCTATCACTTTTGAGGGTTTGCTGTGAATGAATAATATATTAAAAGCCTTTGATAATGGTTATTAGTGAATCAATAGCGGACATACCGAATCAACAGCAGACATACAGAATCAAGAGCGGACATACCTAATCAATAGCAGACATACAGAATCAATAGCGGACATACCGAATCAATAGCAGACATACCGAATCAATAGCAGACATACAGAATCAATAGCGGACATACCGAATCAATAGCGGACATACATAATCAATAGCGGATATACCTAATCAACAGCGGACATACCGAATCAATAAATTTAACTTAGTATTACAGTACAATTAGTATCTCATTTTCAACTACGTATTCATTTGGTGTAGAATCTATGAATATTTCTTCGTGTTTTGATGGTTATTTTCGATGTATGGAAAATATTAATAGAAATCTTATTAAGAGTCTATCAAGTATGTTTCCATTGTTTGACGGAACACCAGAAAACTTTTTATGTAAGTCAAGAAAGGAAGTGACGAATATAAAATCCAGTGAAAGGCTTTGACCCACCTGAGTACTTTATCAGAACAATTCGCAGCCGTCAGTACCCAGCGAGCGTGGATGATGGTTCCACCACAAATATGCTTGTTGTAGACGTCTTGCAAAGACACCTGATAGGGGACTTTTCCATCTGGGGCATCAGAGCCCCCAACTATGTGGGGGTCGGGGCTAAGACGTGAATTTCCTGTTATGGACCCAGAGAAGAGAAATGAAAAAAAAATGTAAAAAAACAAAAACGCTTTTGTCACAAAAAACTATAAAATAATGTACGCGAGCGTGGATGATGGTTCCACCACAAATATGCTTGTTGTAGACGTCTTGCAAAGACACCTGATAGGGGACTTTTCCATCTGGGGCATCAGAGCCCCCAACTATGTGGGGGTCGGGGCTAAGACGTGAATTTCCTGTTATGGACCCAGAGAAGAGAAATAAAAAAAATTTGTAAAAAAACAAAACGCTTTTGTCACAAAAAACTATAAAATAATGTAATTTACACTTGTCACGTTCAATAACTATATGCCAAAAAACGTGGGCGCTTTCTGTTACGTTTCTTTTGGAAGCATGTTGGTACTTTCAATTCATTTCAAACAAGCGCCTCACGCTTTTTGGCATACCATTACAATGTTATTTTATATAAGTATTTTAGTGACCAATGCGTGTTTTAAGGTATTTTATAACATGGTTTATTTGTTACTTGTACGTCTTAAAACAACTTTAACATAATACTGATGCTGATAAATATATGTTTACTTGGTCAGAGCGTTGGGCCAATTGTAATTTCACAAACACTTCTTCTCTGGCGATATGCGAAAAGAATGCGGGTGTTTCCTTTATATGTATTTCATGAAATACACGGAAAATTTTAATGAATTTCTGGTATATGCATTTTGACTATATAATCTAGGGATTTGAAATTGGAAAACATGTTTGGATAAATTTTCCTCGGTAGAAATAATTGTTGAAATGAGGTCTTCAAACACACTTTTTCTCCTCGTTTGACGAATAGGAACCATATACAGAACTCAAGTATATTTTATTAGGTGTATTTCAACAATATCTAGAGATTTGATATTTGAAATTTTGCTAGCTATTTTAGTTTTTTTTTTATAAAAATATGAAACCAACTTTTTTCCCTTTTGTCCTGAATCCGCCCCTCTCGCGATGCGCGATCTTTCGCTTGGAGGGACAGTGACAAAAAAAAATTCGCATAGCCTCTTAAGATTACATGTACTTCACAAAGCAAGTACTTTATTTTTCATCGTGTATAAAATACGCTCGACAGTTTCCTTTTTTATGGAGCGGCAAAGAGGCAGTCTTATCTCGCCAAGTTTACTGCAATTTGCCATCAGTAGCCATTATCATATCTTGCAGGAACACAAAGATAAACTTTCAGGCAACGTTTGTTTTCAAGATCAAAATTGTAGCCAGTGCTTTTAATAATTTTAAAATCATAATAGGCTTTGTGAAAATAAGAACTTACCTTGAGGTAAAAATATGAAATAAATTGAAATAATTCCGAATTTCAAGTCAAGTAACTTCATTATGTGTGTCTATTCAAATATTCTACAATATGGGTTGTTGTCAGAGAATAAAACCAGAATGACTGATTGATGGTTACAGTCAACGAGGCTAACTCCGAGTAATTCCCCAGGAGTGGCCATTTCAAGTACCAATGGTGGTACCTAACAATCAGTTCAAGAGTAATTCAAAGTAATTCGAAATAATAAGATTATGTCAAGTGTTCTGTACACGTGATTACACCTATAAATATCCTGAAGATAATACCCGTCGGAACATTAGTATAGACATAGTTACAGCTTTATTCCATCATGATTTTGCCTTATTTTATATTTCTACCCATAGTGCTAAGTTTAGCACAAGGTAAGTTATTTTTAATTTAACTTGTACTTACTAAGAAGAGGATACTGAATCTTGAAATACTACCCTAACCTCTATTCAAGTATTTTTGAAGATTGTCAACATGATAAACGTTTTTATTACCATCTCCCAGGGTCTATAATACCTACTAACATTCTTCTCCGCTCCGACGCCCGTATTGTTGGTGGGTCAAACGCTCCTGATGGTCAAGTTCCATACCAAGTATCTCTAAGGACCATTTTCGATAGCCACATCTGTGGCGGCTCCATCCTCAACCAACAATGGGTATTGACTGCGGCGCATTGTTCTGACCCGAGGTAACCTAATAATAATAATAAAATAATAAAATGTATTTATTTGTCACCAATTGACAAATTCAGTGTACAAGTATCTTAGACTAAAAGTTTTCTAACAATACAGTAGCAGAGATACACTGGTTTGCAAATTGTCTAATATTAGAGACAGTAAAATGTTGCGTTGGCAACTGTTTTAGTTTGAACTGTATTACAGTCACCAGCGCCTTCCTGTAGTTGTAACAAGATTATAGGTCATACATAACCGTGTTTGAGCAGGTAGTAAATTGATTAACAATTTAATTAGACACAGTGTTGATTAGACAAGCAGAAGACAATGTACAAAACCTGCTAGAACCTAATCACTTTGTAATCATCATCTTTGTCTTCCAAAAGTAGTGCTGCTTTGTTTAAAGAAATATTAAATTATATACATTTATTCTATAATTTCTAGTCCAGATAAGCTGTTGCGTAAGAATACCGTGTTCTTTGGGGTGGTCTGTGGTGTCCCGTAGTATCAACTAATTATAGGCAAAATTCATACTTGTCGCGAGTTCGCGATAAGTTCAACGAGTTGGGACGCGATGTGGATATTGATTTGTTTACTTTGTCAACAACAGGGGCAAAAAGACTTCTTACTTAGAGATTTTTTTAATCAAAATTTTTAATGACAATTTGATTAAGTTCCTAATAATTTGCAAGTTATTTCCTTAAATTAACTTCAAATACAACCAGATTTTTATTTTTGGATTTCAAGTTTCTATGTAATCCTTAGTATGTACTCTTATTTCTAATTTAAGTAAATCCAATTAATCAAACTATTACTACTTGTGGAGACTTAAAAATGACTTATTATTATATATCTCAAATTCATTAGGTATTTAAGTTTTTTTCTAAAGTTGATAGTCTTCCTAAATTTGTAAGAATAAAATAAAATAATAATATGCTCATCAATCATTAATTGTTAAACTGCGCAACTCTTGGACGAATAAACCAGGCGCAACTACACGCTAAATGATAGGCTGATTATTTGTAAAGCTAATACAATACTTCGCAGCAACCCCGCCTTCTATAAAGTAGTCGTAGGCTCGAATCGTCTGAACCAAGGCGGAGAGTCGTACAACATCGAGAAGTTCATCGTCCACGAACAATGGGACGATAACCTCATCAGGAATGACGTCAGTCTTATCAAGCTGAAGAATAACATCACATTCAGCGAGACGATCCAGCCCATCGCATTACCTAATAATGACACTAAAGCCGGAGCTAGGCTGCTTCTATCTGGATGGGGTACCACATCGGTAAGTACCTTCTGTTTATTATATAGAACTCGTGAGTGAAAGACGCAAATGAGTTATTTCCGAACAGATGAGTTAAGTGTCTTATTCTTATCTCACTTGATTTTACACGTGTGTCTTTATACTTTATATCTTTTAACAGGCCATAGATGAAAAAAAAATGTTTCGCGCGGTACGGCGGTGGTTCAGCCTACTGTATAATAATATTAATAAATACAAAAGTTTGTGAACTAAAAAAAATGCATACAATGCGCGTCCAGGTGTTGTAGTAACTAAACTATTTCAAGGGTATCTGTATCGATATTAACGTTTCACTTCTAAGCTACTGTTAAAATTAATCAGGTACTTACATCGTTTGGTTAGTCGACACTAACGACGATGTCAAATAGACGAAACTAGTCGCAATAATTAAGGAAATAAAATAGTGGAACTCGTACAAGAAGACTTTGATTAGTGTTAGAATGAAGTTCCATCAAGGAGTCACACCTTACAGTATAAATTATAAAAAAATAAAAAAATGATATGTGTTGAGTTACTGACATACAAGAGAGACGTGTGTCACTCAGCCGAAGTGAGTTATGTCTCTCTTTTCTTTTTAGTGACACATTTTGCGCAACTCTATTATGTAGTCCTTAGATGATTTTCATTTTCATCCAGTCTTGTGTTTAAATGGTTCAGGTTGTATCTTTTTACTATCTCACGTATACTACATATCACATGTCACATATATGCGGATGCACTTTCTATGAAAACCGATTCTATTAATTTCATATGTCACAGTTAGGAGGCGATTTACCAAACAACCTGCAATGGATCAACCTGACAGCTCTGAGCGTCGAAGACTGCAAATCCTGGTACAACGACATCAATCCCGTGTTTGACTCACAGATCTGCTCATTAACCGAGTATGGACAGGGCGCTTGTCATGTAAGTATTAAACAATCTGCAACGGATCAAAGACGTGCATGAAAGGAGTCACCGCCTCATTCATCAATTACTGACTTCCATAGATTTTGTAGAAGTACCTGGACAGAGTTGATTAAAGCCTAGCCAGCACTCTGCAACTTTCTAGGCGAAAACCAAGGTCTCACCGATGCTTTTAAAACAGACGCAGTAGTGGCTAAGTGTAAACCTATAGTGTATTTATTATAAAACCTGATTGCTCTGAGCGTCAAGACTGCAGATTAATTTTCACTGGCATTAATTTTCACCCTGCATTCAACTCACAGATCTGCCAACTGGCTCAGTCTGGAAAAGATGTTTATCATGTATGTGAGTTACCTTATGAGAAGTAAATGCATTTTGGTTTTAAGCGGTTCACTTTTTCCAGGGTGACTCCGGTGGTCCTCTGGTGGAGGGCTCCGCAGTAGTGGGCGTGGTGTCGTGGGGCATGCCTTGCGCTCGCGGATTCCCTGATGTCTACTCCAGAGTCTACGCGTTCAAGGACTGGATCCTCAAAACCATGAGCGATAATTGAGACGCAAATGTCATATTTTTCTTTAATTAAACAGGATCAATCGAAATTGTGTTTGTTTTAATACCTAACTACGAACTCCTACTTGGTCGTCTTATATTTTAATTTCAGTTTTATGATTGGTTTTAGATAAGGTACTTTTCCACACAACTTGTTTACATCGAGAGGTTCGACAAAACTCTAAATAGTCATTCATTCAGACATGTGTCCATCCATCCATCCATCAGCCCGTATGTATTCGTCCACTGCTGGACATAGGCCTCCCCAATATTATTCCACTCTTGGCGGTCCTCAGTCATCCTCATCCAGCCGCCACCCGCAACGTCCTTTAGATCGTTAGTCCAGCGGGCACGAGAGCGGCCTACGCTGTGCTTTGCTGTACGTGGTCTCCATTCCATTGCCTTACGGCCCCAACGGTTATCACGTCGGTGACAAATATGGCCAGTCCACTGCCACTTCAACTTACTGATTCGGCAGGCTATATCTCTGACGGATATCTTTGTTTCGGATACAGACATGTGTATTAGATGAGAACTGGGCGAGTGTGAACTGTTTGATTTACATACCCCTCTAAGTGTTTTTTTTTAACGTACAAAGTCCTTTCAAATGGGTAAGCACCCCAAATGATAAGAAAAAAAAAAGTTTTTGCATAACCCCTAACCCTTTCTACTTTTACTTGAGCTCTGTTTGAGCTCCATCATAAGTACAGACATGCTAAATTATCGGATCCAGGGGGGCAGAGGGCTGAAGCCCCCCCCCCCCAAATATACGTAATATGAATCACACATTTCTTTTATACTAAAGTATATTTTTTGCACGAAAAAGAAACTGACAGTTCGTGATAGTGAGAAATGCGCTATTAACTACTATGGTGCATGAGCCATTTCACATTGCAACATTCAAAAGTTTGGTGACAATGTGAAATAGTTCATGCAACATAGGAGTTAAAAGCGCATTTTCCACTACCACGAACTGTCAGTTTCCACCATCGTGCAAAAAAAATATACTGTATATTATGACAATTTCCTACGTATGTTGTACTACATTCTTATATTTACATAGCTACACGTATTTTAGTAGTACAGGATATGGTGTTTACTACAGATTTTCTATCTCACAAATACGGTTTGGCTATGGTTTTAGTAGTGACGTGTACAGATAAGCGCACAGTAAAGGAATCATCAAAATCGGTTCAGTAATTATTCAATTAATATTCAAACATTCAGTAGGTACCCTAATCTAAATAATAAGAAGTCACGACATGAATACCCGTGGGGTTGTCATGTCAGAGGTGTTCTCAAGTGTGAGCTGTAAGTCACAGCTTTTCACCTATGATCCATCCCAAACGTGATAGGGCTCACGGTGAGCCCTTTCGCCGTACTTCGGGCACAAATGGACAAAATGATCTCTGGGTTAGCATGCATGCTTCGACCAAATTTTATTTTGGTCGAAGCATGCATGAAGATCTTCTGCACTTCTTGTTTCAAAAAATAATGATACTATCATTGTGCATGCAAAAAGCATTACAAAGAGCCGACTTCTAGGGAACTGTTCACTGAGTGAGAACATGTTTATAAAATATGTATGTAGTCGAAAATGGGAGGAGGGTCTCATGTAGAGATCAGATAGTTCGTATCTAGTTGTTCTTCACACTTATTTTTTTCTTAGGTCTTAGAAAAATATTGAATATCTGTGATTAATTTCGTCGTGTGTTGTCAAAAATGAGGTGCTATTTTATTAATAAAATTTAAAGTGCTCAGAAAAAAGGAAGCAACATCTATTGCAAAAATGTAATCAAAGTGACAGTGCCATCTACACTACATAGAAATAAATAATTACTTGTCAATAGGTGGCGCTCAACGCAATTTCTAACAGCGCCATCTATGATACAACTTTAGAAGTTTTACTCCGCAAAGTCTGGACATGTATCTTAGAGCAGGGTTAGAGCAGGTATGTTCAATTAGGGAACCACGTTTTTCGCAGAGGGCGCCCTAAATAAATGGACAAAAAAATTATAGAAAATCGTGTATTGCGTTTTCTAAACATTTTAATTCTTATATTAAAAATATTTTTCAAGAGGTTCTCCCAATATCTGTTCAAGTGTCCTGATGGCTCCTTTAGTCGCCGTTTCTATCTTTGAGTCGCCATCTTCTAGCAATTCTGCCAAAAACGGCACACTTTCCGCCAAGAGTGGCAGCCAACTGCTGCCCAGCTGCGTTGCCATGGAAACAAGGCAATCCAGGGCCGTCAGCCTGAAAATAAATATAAATTTTGGTTTTAATAACGTTACCTTGCGAGGTGTCCACGGAATACCAGCGTCGTGGTACAGAATGGTGCCATGACACATGCAGAGTGGAGGCCTTTTGGGTGTCACTTATGTTTTGTTTATTATTGCTTATATTGTATTTTAGTTGTGTGACACCAATAAAGCTTTTTTTATTCTATTCTATTCTATAACGCATTAATAAATATAAGTGTATACCAGAAACAAAATACATTGAGAATAGAAATGGCGACCAGAAATATCCACCTCTTACTTACACACTATCTCCGTCTATATTACAGATAACATTAAAACAATAGCCAACTATATCTTGCAATATCGTTGACAATGGTGTTGATTCGGTTTAACACAGCTTAACTTATTTGACAGGCATTCGGCTAGTTGCAGAAAGGGTTTTTAAGTTTAATGAAATTTTAAAATGAATGCTGTCACTTTCTTTGTCAAGAACAATGTAAGGGATGGCATCAACTTATTGTTGATTATATATAAGATTTATTATATATTATTTTATATATAATTATATATATTTATTATATATAAGGTTAATTAAACTTAAAAACCCTTTATGCAACTGGCTGATTGTGTCTTTTTCCATCTGTATCGAAAAAAGACAAACACAGAACGCTAAAAATAAGGTTAATCCTGTCAAATTAGTTAAGTCGTGTCACACTGAATCAACACAATTAGCAGTCAATGTGAAGTGTATATTGGTGTCGATTCGGTGTATCTTGACTTAACTTATTTGACAGGACTAACCACATTTAAAGCGCCTTGTCTTGTTCTTTTTTTATCGAAAAGACAGGGACAGAACGCTTAAATTAAGTTTAGTCCTGTAAAATAAGCTAAGTCGAGCTACACCGAATCGACACCATTGTCGATGGCTCAAATCCCATACTGTGATGAAAATATGTCAGATATGCTGACAGTACAGCCAAAGCGGGCATCTTTTGAATCCCAAAGTCTTCTGCCCTACCACAATTTTTATGCGAAAACTGTAGTTATGTGTAAACACTATACTTTTTTCAAGTATATTTATTTTTACTTAAAATATGTTTAGATCGCTGAAACTGATTTAATACATATTTAATACAATGTACAATGTTGTTAAACGGCGGCAGTAGCTCAGGGGTAGAACGCTGGCCTCTCAATCTTGAGAACCTGGCGATAGGGCTCACCACCCATCACGTTGGGACGTAATAATCGTCGGTGAAACGCAGGTGTACCAAGTATGGACTGTTTCATTTCACAGTTTACACTCTGAACACTTCTAACAGCCCCTCGGGGATTCATGTCGTGACGATATATTTATATTTATTTATGTTGAAATGTTCATAACATAAAAGTAGATACCGATTAAATTCATTGAACGGTAACTATTGGTAAGTAACTACTTACGGCAGTATGTATTTTCTCTACAATTAACCCGATTTTTTTTTAAACAAATAATTCAACGTGAAATATTAAATCAGTTTCAACGATCTAAACTTAGTCGCTTTAGTCCATGGCTTAAATATAAGCTTGTTTTTAAAAAGGTTTTAATTAATTATTCAATTATAATTGAAAACAACTCACCTTATCTCAGCATCATTATGCCTGGTCTTCAACAGAATCTGATAATTCAGAAGCTTCCAAAGCGAATCATCTGCTGTAGCTACAGCAAACTGCGATATACAAGGGATAAGCACCTCTTTAGCTCTCGCTTTAAGATTCTGTATCCCTCCCAACGTGTTCTCTAGCTGATCTACTACGGACTGCATAAGAGTTTCGAATCTTTCTCTATTCAGGAAGTTCTGGCTGTCATATAGAAAGACGATTTGTAAAGTTTTCAGTATGTAGTTGACTAACGACTCGCACTTTTCTTCGCTGTCAAAGTAAAGAGTCTCAGTTTTGCTTAAGTTGCACGCGTCAAGTAAGTCTGCAGCGTTTTTGATGAAATGCCCAGCGAAGAGTACAAACAGGCCTTTTAGTTTCTCCGCTATTGCGCTGCTCAGTCTGAAAATAAAAACATATATCTTAATCGCCATAACAAGAGTCAAAAACTCAAAATCTCAAAACATGAGTATTAAAAGCAAGATATTTCGTAAAATCTTACCTGTAGAATGTTATCGCTCTATCCTTTTGACCTTCGACATTCGTCCTTATCGCCCAGTCATAGATCTTGAAATAGAATGGCCTGAAACTGCTCTCAGATAGTTTTAGCACCAAACAAACTAACGCATTTACCACCTCGTCTTCGGCCTTGTCAATAATCTCTGAATCCACATTTTGCTCCACAGCATCGCCTCTCAATTGTAAAGCAGATAAAAAGAAGGTCGTAAGATCTACTTGCAAAGCTGTGAAGTCTGCAGTAGTAACGTTGGCGAAGCTATCTGCTAGAACAGACATAACAGGACCAATAGCATTGAAATTTTCTCGTTCAAGTAACAATTGATGTGTTTGATTGACGACAGGAATCAAAACTCGGGGCGGAATTGAACCAGCTATTTTCCTCTTTATATTAGTCAGTTTTGTGACTATAGCAGATACTTTACTGCATTCTTGGTCGAAACCCTGCCACTTGGCGAGCAATATCGAATATTCGTACAAGATCTTTTGTAGGTATGGACTCAAAAACAGAGGTACACTTTCCACGATCTTCGCTATAGCTGTCACAGTACTAAGGAGAATAAGCTCCGGTGTTTCAGCTTCTCTTTGCTTCTTCAGAACTTTAATCAATGCTGGCATGAATTTGCGGAGATTACCCAAAGCGTGGGCTTTCAAATTGCCACATAATTCTGCCAAACATAGAACAATCGACGCCATGACATTCCCAGGAATATCGAGTTTGCAAGTGTACTCTGTTATGCTTTCAAGCACTGGTTTGAATGCTTCGGGGTTTTCTGTTGCCAACATTCTAGTGAGCAACTTTAAGGATAGTAAAGCTGTTTGTTGGTTCAATTCCAATTCTTGGGCGGCAGTTTCATTCAAAGTAGTATCCTTGTTTTCGATCGTTTGGACAATATCAAGCAGGGCTGGTAGCAATGAGAAAAATAGATCCTTGTCGCATTCGGCGAAGAATTCTGGAATACATTGTATTTTTGAGTTTAATAACTCCATCGCCTTTCGTCGAACTGTCTGCAATGTATGTTTCAGTAACCCTCTGATTACAGACAAGAACATATTTACTGTAAGCAAGTTATTCGTATGGTCCAGCAAATCATAACTATGGTGCAACATTACGCGCCAATATTTCGCCGTTTTTTCATCACTGACTTTAGATATACTCTGAATAAAGGTCAGGGTGTTAATGATGAATGTCTTGTAATGACTTTCCATGGTAGACACGTCGCTGGCCTGGCTGGTATGCTGGATAAATCTCGGGGAAGATAAGCAGGCATTCACAAATGTTATGATGACGTATTTGTAGTGTCTTAATTGGATAGCAGAATGGACATTGACGCTAAATATCTCACTTGGATCTATATCAGTGTCCATTGCATTTTCATCCTTCTGCATTGGTAGCGATTTTACGTAGTTTATGAGTTTTATGAAATTTTCAAGCCCAATCTCGGGCGCGAATTCCAAAAGAATGCTTTGTCCGAAATCCAGTCTGTTTATCGGAGATTCCTGATCAGCCAAATTTCTCTTGGGTTTTTTATCCTTCTCTTTGGTCTCAATGAAATGTACGACATGGGTTTCTAGCAAAAGCGCAAGAAATACCCAAAGGAAATTGTTTGGTCCCACAGTTTCAATTAGCTTCTTGTAAAGTGGCAATCTTCTGTGTTCCGGGACATGCAAAACAGCGTCAGCAAAAATACGCAAAACTGGCACAACACGTTTTTGAAGCTGTTGCAGTTCCTTTTCAGTGTAATCCTCGACATTTTTGTCTAACTTTACTAAAATTGGTATCAAAGTCTCAATGATTTTTGTGATGATTTGGAAGCTGTAAGCGTCATCGTGACGTAAAACTGAAGTGCCCATAAAAGTAAATATTTCCATCGTATGGTGTAACACTTGGTCCGGCAACAAGTATGCAGCATGAGACAGAAGAATAAGGGCGTGGTGGTGTGTTTGAGGATTCTGAGTGCCTCTGATGCATTTCACAATGAGTTCTATATCGAAACTAGATTTCAGAGACTTCATTTGTTCTTTGTCTTTGTCGTTGACAAACTTTTTGCAGTAATACCAGAGGGAAGATATAATTAGTTGCTTGGTGTATTCTACGTATGACTGCTCTTCGAATCGCAAGCATCTGTTGAGCAATTGAAATAGTATGGAAACGAAACCATTGTCAACAGTCATCTTCTTTTTGCTTTGGACATATTCCAAGAGTGTGATTCCCAGTTTCCATTCATTTGTTTCTGACAGTTGATAGGACAACATTGAAACCGAAGACTTTGATTTCTTATTGGCACTAGCTGCTGGGTCTGCCACATTAAGCATACTTTCAAGAATAGGTTTGAAATAGGCTAATTTCAAATCAAGTTTCTTCATAGTCTTGGCCGCAACACTTGAAATATTGGGATTGTTGCTGAAAGCACCAGCCGCACATATCAGCTGTACTATTTCCGTTGTCCTAATTTTCGGTATTTTCTTGAAAACGTCGTCATCTATTTGTTTCATTATCAAAACCGATGGACTGACCAGTGATTGGTCATCCTCTATCACACATTCTCTGTATTCTTTTAATCCAAAAGCAAATGACCTCCATATCAAATTTTTATCCCAAGTTGCAACGGTTTCTGCATTGATACGACCGTATATATTTCGTGCTAATTTTGATTCATAAATATCAAATGTGATCTTAGGATTTAACTCATTTTGTAAAATGCTCTCTAGTTCGCTCAAAGAAGGCACAATTAGTGAGAAAACATTAGTGTTATTTAAATAACAAAGTATTTTCAAGAATTCACATGAAATGTGAGGTGGAGTGTCAGCTAAGAAAACACCCATAAGTCTTAGAAGGCAGTTTCTCCTAAAAACCTTAGTATCCGATTTCTGTTGAGTTAAAATAGTGTTCAAAACTTGTTGTATTTGCTCGTGGTCCAATATCAGTTCCTCTTTGTGTTCAAACAATTCTTTGTACAGTTGCATGTTAGTATCTTTCTTATCCCCTTCAAATTTCATCATATTCTCAATAATTTCAATGGCCAACTGTCTGACGACAGAAAGGGGATTGTTCAGGTTAAAAAGAATCATCAGAAGAACCACATCTGATTCACAGACCCATTTACCTTTCTTTTTACTCTCTGCTATGATATAGTTGTTTAATAATTTGAAGCTTCTCAGTTGCAGTTCTGGACCGATAACGTCCTTTGGATCAGCGGCATAAAGGATATGGCCACATGCAATATTGGCGATAAACTCGAACTTTTCTTTTGTATCCGAAAATAGTTTATTTAAGAGTTTTTGCAGTAGTTGTCCATAGTTGACACTATACGAAGGGATGTAACAACCTGTGACACTTATTTCAAATAATCTTCGAACTAAAATTGTGTCCGGTGACTTGCAGACATTACACCAAGGTTTAGATATCTCAGTAACTGGCATGTCTTCGATTATTCTCTTGAAAACATACTCCATGAACTCAAACAATATCTTATCTTGTTTAGCAAGGTGGGTGAATTCTTCAACTAAATGACTGGCAAAATTTTCTCCATCAGAGCTGGGAAAAATTTCTCTGTTTTCCACTGTCTCCAGCAATAAATTCAGGAGATTCGTGATTTCTTCAACACTTGCCGTTTTCAATGACGAACATTTCAACAGCAGATAAAAACAAACATCGGAAGTTTTGCTTTTGTTTACTTTCGTCAAATCCAGTAAATCCTCGAAATTTTCTTTTCTGTCAATGCATAGGGCTTTAAACATTGATTGGCATATGACTTTATGATTGTCTTTCATAGATTCCTTTAGGCCTTTGATGTTCCTAGTCAGGGAAAACTTCTGTCCCCAAGCCGAATTCAAGATATTCCAAGTCACTGTAGCAGTATTAGCATCATATGGGAACAGATGAGGCATCACAGCCAAAACAATATCTTGGGTAACAGGCAGGACCTCCAAGGAGCAAAATTTTGTAATAGCATCACTCACTACAGGCTTCCACTTTTTGTAATTGCGCAAATCTCTCGAAATTATATTCACAAATACTTGTGTCAGATTTTCTTCATTTAAAACCTCTTTTAGCTGTTCAGTTGGAATTTTTAATGTAGCCGAAACCACTTCATGGTTGTCATCATTGAATCTATTTACAATTGAATCTTTTACAAAATCTATGTTTTCATTTTTCAAAGTATCAAAATTCTTTGTAATGTATTGCACAGCTTCAACTCGTAAGGCATAGTTCACATGGTTAAGATTTTCAAACAGAGATGTACCACCAACTTTATGAACAACTGAAGGTTTGAATCCAAGTAGGCTGGATAGCTGCTTCTGTCTCTTTTTGGAGCTTTTCAATTTCAGCTCTTGCATTAGGACCTTGTCAAAAGCGTCAGGGTATTTCAGCTCAAGATTCTTCAAGAGAGTAGAATACCAACACAGTATATCTTGGGAGTATTTATCGTCTTCAACTATCTCTATGTCACTTTCATCATCACCATTACCATCTGATATTTCCTCTTTGGTTGGCTGATAGAAATCGAGGATGCATCTGGAAAATATTGGGATACCATTTTAATTAAATGTTAAACAAAAACAAAAGTTTTATTCTTGTAAGTATGATGGTTAAACATTATTCTAGGCATAAATAAAAAAACTAAAAGCTTTTGAATAACTCTCCTCAAACTACGCAAGTAAAGCACTTTATTTTTATCTTATTTTTTTACATACCACAGTGGTGGCCCATTTTAGTATGGTGTCGCTTTACTTTTAGCAACTCTTGTTATGGGAAAAAAATACCGTTACATCCAGAGGATTGTTTTAATTTTATATTATATCATCAGTGGGCCTACCTCGACCTTAGGCCACTGCCCAAAATATTTATATGAGAAATTGTAGAGCACCCCTAGCGGTTTATAAGAGAAACCAGAATTTCTAAGATTGAGATCCAAACTCATGGTAGACCTACTGAATTAATGTCCTGTCCACAAAAGTTGTAGGAGGCAAAATCAAAATTCCAGCGCCCGTAGTATAGTGTTTAATCGCGCGCGATGCAACTTGGTTGGCACTTACCTTCCTTATGATAATGCCATCTTTGTTTCTATAAGAATATAATCTATATTTGGGCTTTTAAATTTGTTTCTGATTGATTGCAAGTTTGTAATGCACTCTAATAATTATTACTTAGAGTATTCTATAAGAGTTATCAAAATGTCATCTAAGAGAACATTGTAGATCTCATTATGCTGGTTCCGAATATACTAATAACTCATTTTCGATAAAAGTTACACTTTCGGTTGTTATATTTTGGAGAGCATAAAATACTAACAAAATAAAATAGAATAAAACAAATTCTTCAGATGTGAATGCTATCAAGTTAAGCAAACTTACTATTTGGCCCTTTGCTTAGTCATTTAACTGCTCAAAGTTATACCTCCTTGCGATGGATAAATCGCCAAGTGTTCAAACATAGAAATTATTTCTATCATAGTTGCTCAAGACAATTGCAATTATCAGATACAACCTAAAAATAAATTTGTTTCCACAAAACTTTACATATAAATACAAGCTTTTATATGTATGTATATATTTTTTTTATAACTTGTAAAATTGTTCTGACTAGCCATATAAAAATACTTAAGTCAAGCAAAAATGTACACCATTCGTTTTTTTTTTTATATTACAGAAATCACTTATTGTACGGCAGCTACATTACTTCCATCCAAAATACAATTTCAATACATGCAACAGTTTTCACATCAAGTGGTTTATGTAAACTTCTAAACTACACATTTTTGCTGAACCAAAGTGGCTTTTTACGTGACTAGCCAAAATATCACAGACCTAAAACCATAATTTCCACCCCATATCCACTATCAACTAAAAAAAATGGTTTTTCTCGGCATACTAACTTTAAGAATCTACAGTAATATTGTATGGGCAAGTGAAATTTCATTTTCATTTGTATTTCTTTTACGGAAGTTGTTAGAGTGATCTAACAAATATGTGGTTTCATTTAAGGTGGATGCAACAGATCACGTTTCCACATGCAAAACTTACGATTATTATTCTTATTCTTGAACAAAAAGTAAAAACATATATATGTGATTTAACGCATTATGCGACCACAGTTTAATGTGAATTAGGCTGTTCTAGCAATTGTCAAGTTTAACACCACACATCGCCCGGAGAGACGAAGTGTGAAATGGGTTGCAAAGAGTTATAAATGACCATTTCACATGACTTTGACAAGCATCAAGCATCACAAATAATTTCCGATATGTTATTCATATACAAACCACAAACTTATCTGTTCCGGTGATGAACACTGTCACAAAGTGAATATAGAAGCCATTTTAGTTTGGCCCACCGGAACAGATAAGTTTGTAGCTCTGTATGTTATCTGTCATTTTGACAGGTAAAAAATGGTTATTTCATGCTTTATGGTATAAATGATCCTGCATAACAACTTTAAATATGTTAAAAATAAGAATACCATTCATAAGCTTTGCATTTGAGAATGTGATCTGTTCCATCCACCTTAAAGAAAGCTATGTACTTATACCTGGTATATAATATTGCAGAGTATTAATAAATTCAATTGTTTTTGTTTATGTAATTCAGAAGCAACTTATTTCAAACCATATAACAGAATAACTTACTTTATAAGCTTTTCGGGTTGCTGAGACTTAAAATCCACCACATCAATAAGAATTTCTGGCAACTGAGAAAATCTTTTGAACTCTTCGCTATCGTCTTGAATAACGGGAAGCACACTTGACAAGAACTTGGTCACAAATGGCTGAATGTTAATCTTCTGCTCAATGAGCTTCATAAGATGCCCACACAATGTATTCATTGTATCAATGGAAAGGTTGTAGAGGATAGAGTCTGATACTTTGTTAACATGCATTTGTGTTGTGTAAATCAAATTGGTGAGCAAAACTGTATCATAAGAAACATCAAGCTCAGAGTTCAGCAGTTTATCAATAATCTCACTTATAGTGTCTTCTTTGATGCTGGCTTTTGACGTCAAGTAGCCGAGGATCACATATGACGAGCACCGGAAATCATGAATAGGTGACTCTAGTCCCTTTATCAGTGTTGGCAGAAGGACATTTATGATAGGTTCTGTAACTTTTTTGGCCGTATTTATAGTGCCAATGGCTGTAGAACAGAAGAATGCAAATATGGTATTCAGTTGAGACGCACTCTCTCCAAATTCTTGGACATAATTCAGTGTGCTTTTAGCAATGAACTTTAATGTTGCTGTATTTGACACGCACTGATTGTACAGTACCTGTTTTGCTAAAGGCACACCAGGTTTTTGCAGCGGATAGAGCCAATTCCAGCGGTTAGAGTTAGATTTCACATTCATAAGCTGAATGAATCTAGTGAATATTTTTGTCTCATGGTACGGTAAGATGAGTGCCATTATGGCATCCTGATTGTACTGATGGATGTGGTATCTGTTAACTAACCATTCCAGAGCTTTATGGGACGATTGAAGTAGCAAATATGGTGCTAATTGATAGAGAAATTTGTCTATACTTTTGTCTAGGTTTTGGTTGACCTCTTTACTCTGTACTGCTCTCTCAAAGTCTTTTGATGAAAGACTGAATAGTGAGTCCTCGTAGACCCTGAATCCTTCATATAATGCGATCAATTCCTTGAGCCCGCTGACACCTATTTCGTAAAATGTGTCACGGTCTTTTAAGGCCGCCTCTTTGGGATCAAAAAGTAGTGATGGCTTCTTTTTATCATCTTTGTAAATTGATGATTGCGGTACAGAAAGCTTCTGTAACTGTTCAGCTAGAGATGTTGCTGCCATGGTGATGGCAGCTGGTGTCTGGAAAAACGTACAGGAGTGTGTTAAATTATATGCTAAATAAATCTGGACTGATCTTTGTCCAGAAGCTGGACAAAATTTAAACATAACCTCAAATTATCTTACCTAAAAATGATCTAAAAATGTACCTAGTTTATTATGCAAACAGGTATGAACTTTTCACGTTTTAATTGCGACACGGTTACGACTAAAAACACGATTTATTACAATTAATTGAACTTAAAAGCTTCAACACGACCAACATCAAATTCCATGTGCAAATTAATTGCAAAATGCAAATAGCAAAAACATTAGTCGTTCCTAAATTTAAAATTTCGTCGGGTTCCAACATTAAGAGCAGGACAGCATATACAATTTTCACTGCGCGAAACAGAAATGGCATTAGAAGTCCCAGGTCACGACACCTAGTTTAAGAACGCAGTTACATTCTGACGGAATTCGGATTTAGCGTAGCGTTCCGAAACACCTTAGATTGTCCGATGAAGTAGAAGATATTACTATCTGTCAGATAAAAGTAGCTCTATGCTGGTTCCAAAACCACAAATGAGATCGTGTTATAACGATCAAACCCGAGCAACTTTTTCTACTGACACGACCAATATTTTGCTCTGCGAAAATCGCCGGGAATATATTACTCCTATCAAAAGCATCATTCTTGACGTATGATTTTTATACGTTTACATGGTATCAAAAATTACAAAACATGAACTGAAGAGTATTAAACGTTTGAATAAACACCTCAATCCACAGATGAGAACTATTCCTATTTTCTCGCCTAGAACGACAATTTTATTTGAATTTGTTTTTTGTTATTTCCTACAAGTCTGAAACTTGATTATGAGCTAGCTATCTCTATAATTATAAAACCTGTAGATAAAATCTCAATTCAATTCCGTTTTATCTGGCTTCTTTAAACGTGTCTCCGAACAATAGTTCCGCCAATAACTTATTTTAAGCGAAAAATAAAAAATATCGTAAATAAAATCTCATCCATCATTTAAACATTTTCGTCTTCCCGCCAAACTTTTGTTTTGACATATTACTCTATGTCCGTTCCGAATCTCACCAAAGTTAGTCCGAAGATTGTTCCATTATGACCGGTTCCAAAACGTATTGCTCATCCGACTAGCCCTGCGGTCCGTAATAGAATTACAATGGATCATAAGCCATTCACTTCATACTTTCGTAATCGATTTTAGCGAAATAATTCTATTTCGGAACGCGGGGTAGAATTGCTCGATGATAGGGGTTTGGTTTCGGAACGCTACCTCGGACGGAAGTGTCTATCGTGCCACCCAACCCACGCGGTGCCACTGAGCCGCTTTCCAAGCAAGCTTCCATAAATATCTCATAGATAGCGCTGTCTAACAAATTAGAATAAATACCTTAACCCCTCAGCTACACGTTGCCCTTCGCTCTGCTGCTCGCATAACCACAATATTGCCCTCCCCAGCCACAAACTGCTTAAAAAACTTGATATATTGACTTTTAGACATTATTTTGACTACACTCATAACATGTTACCTGTAAAAATAAAGTTTTAAAATTATCTCCCAAAAAATATGGTAATAATAGTATTTTGTGCAACTGTCTCATATTTTGAGACATCGGAACACGAGTGCTTGTTTACAAAATGAAGTGAGTTTTGTTATAATTTTGCACGAGTGTCACATAATTATGTTCAGTTACACACAATAGTTTATCTACGATTATCAAAAATGAATATCCTTTTTTAAGATTTTTTAAGATATATAAGATATGGGTAATACAAAAACAAAAGGAACCTTTATGTTGAGCCACAGCCTCATAATTTTAGCACTGTTTTAGCTACTTTAGCACAAGGCATAAAATTTGGCACAAAAATAGTATTAATTTTCCCACATTTGACGGTGTGAAAAAAAAAATTAAAAATTTGAAATGTCCAAAAGAAAAGTGAGAAAAAAAATATAATCTTAAAAATACAATATTGGTATTAAATTATAGACATTAAAAAGTTTATTGTAAAAATATATACTTTTTAGAGTTCTGTACCAAAAAGGTACAAAAAGAAATTTTATGGTGAGACTCCGTTGTCCGTCCGTTCGTCTGTCCGTCCGTCCGTATGTCACAACTTTAGCACCGTTAAAGATAAATACATGAAATTAGGCAAAAAAAAAGCATAAATTTGCCCACATATTGTGGTGTAAAAATATACGAAAAATTTGAAATTGTTCAAAATATCTATTTGTAAAACAAAAGTGAGAAAAATAAAAAATATTATCCTAAAAATACAATATTGGTATTAAATTGTAGATATTAAAAACCTGATTGTAAAAATATATACTTTTACTATATTTACTGGCACTGGTTTCGAGAAATCTTTAAAAAACCACAAAAATATTTATGTCCCTCCCCCTTGTCTCCGAAACTGGTAGACCGAAAAATATGAAAAAAAAATTGATTACAGATCATTACTGGCCAATTACAGGAAAATTATAGCGATTTGAAAAAAGTTGAGCATAAATGAAAAATATACAAAAAAAGCAAGACAAAATAAACATTTTTTTTTATAAAAAGCAATATGGGTATTCAATTATAGATAATAAAACGTTGATTGTAAAAACACTTTTACTTTATTTATATTTATATATTTATATACACTTTTACTTTATTTACTGGCACTGGTTTCGAGAAATCTTTAAAAAACCTCAAAAATATGTTTCCCCCTCCCCTTATCTCCGAAACTGGTAAACGTAAAAATATGAAAAAATGTCGATCATAGATCGTCAAAAAAAAAGAAATCTTAATGTTTTATTTTATTACTTAAATCTTAACACAATACAAGGTTGAGGCCTCCTATTAAGTATAAAAATATCTGTACCAAGAGGTCTCCTTCTCCATAACAAAAATGCTCATTAATTTGTCATGAAAATAAACTAAATGAAACAAATTTTGGCAAAAAACTTAAGGACCATAACTAGCCAATTACAGGAAAACTATAGCGATTTAAAAAAAAATAGCACAAATGAGAAATATAAAAAAAGTAAATTACGTAATTAAAAAAAAGTATTTTATAAAAAAATAATATGCGTATCAAATTGTAGATAAAAAGCTGATTGTGAAAATATATAGTTTGGCTATATTAAATAGCATATATTTCGAAAAATCCTTGAAAAACCATAAATATATATATGTCCCTCCCTTATCTCGTTTACTTTTATGTAAAGATTATAGGAAAAATAAAGTGGTTGAGAAATTTACGAAATAAAAAATGACACAATTACATTTAACATCAACAATATGGAATCAACGCGAGTCTGACTCGCACTTGGCCGGTTTTTTGTAATATTTTCACTAACAATTTCACGAAAAATAAGAAGTAGAACATCCTTTCATGAATCTGGATGTATCGTTGCGGTAATGCAGCTTGAAGGCCAATCAGGATAAAGACGTGGCTTGAGAAATAAGTTCGGGACTTATTTGTCGTCTCTGTTGTTGATTGGGTCTCTATAATGTAAAATTATAATATATCGGATAAACAGACTAAATACTTATAAAACTGCTTTTGATGTTGCAATTGCCTTATTTCAGTATGGGAGTAGATAATAAAGTTGCAGAATCTCCTAAATATTTATTAAAGTACAATGATCATCACATAGCCAAAATGTTACCGACTGGACAAAATACTATGGAAAATACAAGAAATCACTTTGCAACCTATTGGAACATTTAGAAGCTCCCGTTTTGATAAAAAAATTAATTCGGGTGACATTAGCTAAATTTCCGCAGGAACTCTCAAAAGAAATATACAATTTGATTAGTACAGGATACGAAACAAAATTAAAAGTGCATTCATATAAAATAAAAAATTTACAATTTTCAAATTAGGTACAAAAAAATATAAATTCACCCACTTACTTATCTCGCAGATCCAAGATGGGCACTAGACACCTTCCAGACACAAACCGTTGTGGCACCATAAATGGAGGCTACAATATCACAGACATGTACTGTACCCAGTATAAGACTCAATAGTCACTTGGGGTATTGAACACAAAATAAGGTTTTCTCCGCATAAAACCGTTTTGATGGTTGTTACAGGCAGGGTTGGATTTCGTAGTATAATTATACTATTTGTACCATATTTTCATAACATGTAGTATATAGTATCGTAATGGAACTATACTACGTAAAAATACCATAATTTTATCTTCAGGTCGACCGGCTTGTTTTATTAGTTAAGACGTTTTGCTTTTTAACATTTACCATACAATAAAGGGAATTTCTGTGCGTTATGAATATTTTTAGAATTTTTTTTTTTAATTTCAATAACAAATAGGCTATTTTATTAAATTATGATTATTTTTAGAATATTTTTTTTTATTTCACTAACAAATAGGCTATTTTTATTTCAATTCAAAACAAAAATCAACGAAAAACGATACGTAGTATAATTTTAGCCAAGTAGTATATTTTTAATTCACATAGAAAATAATTTTCCGAGGGTCTAAATCCAACCCTGGTTACAGGAAAGAGACATTACTGTACACGTCAGTATTGTGTACAGCCAATAATATACGTCCCTGGAATCCATGTACAATGTACATGATGAATTACAAGCCATATATTACTGGGTTGCGCATTCATTGCTAGACGTACATTATTTGGACGTGCATTATTTTATAGGGAAGAGAGAGAGAAAGAGTGTTGTTTATGTCTTTGTTGGAAAATGTTTTGTTATTTTTATATATCTTTGCGTAGATCTTTATCTCCATATAGCTATTAAAAATATAAACATGCAGTGACGCAAATTTATGTGCTCTATGCAGTGACGTTAGTAAATTATTAGAACAAACACATTTGACTTCGTTTTCCACTTAGCTTTCTTCGTCTTATTACAACCTCGAAAATGGCATCGAATCTCCTAGTTATTGTTCTATTCTGCTTCTTTAATACTAGTTTTACTTATAAGCCAGTAGTTTTAATTCATGGTATCATGACGGGGAGCGCCAGTATGGAAATGATCAGCCATAGGATTCAAGAGGTTTGCAAAATTATTATATTTGTTATCATCAGGGTCTCTAACCTTGTATTTTAGCGCAATTGCTGTCATGCAATCTTTGGCCCTAACCATAGCTAGACTACCAATAAGCAAAGTGTGGCTTAATTATAGTATACTAGCCTTTTGCCTGCGGTTTCAGCCCCGCAAATGTAATAAAATTAATGACTATGTCCCTAGGGAATTGCCTGTCCTCAGGGAACAAACTTTAGTTTATGTCCAAGTGTCAAGAATCTATCCATTTCAACGGCGAAAGAATGGTCAAAATCGGTCCAGAGATTATCCTCTATAAATACCTCTTTTTAATTGATAACAATTGATTAACAATAGCCTTCCAGCACAATCATGCCCCCTGCCACTTAAAAGGTTGAAATGAAATTTAGGTTATATGTACCAAAATTTCACTTCAACCAGAAATTTTATTAACTCTTTTTTATTTTTATTTAATGGTATTATTGGAAAAAATTACTTTATTCATAGCAAGGTCACAGAGATGCCCACTGCATAGAAAATTACACAGTAAAAAGCGTAGGAAATTCAGTTTCAGATTACAATCCCATCCCCATCACCAACAGTTTCCTGTTTGGCAGTGGCGTGCACAGAACTTTTTGCTGGAAAAGCAAACAATTGGTCAAGAACAACAATAAAAAAAATATAAAAAAATTTAAATATCACTTTGAAAAAAAAAAGTTTGTATAGGAAATTTTCACTCTAGAGTAGACATTGTCTACCCTGGCGTCATACATCCCATCCCATCCCCATCACCAACAGTTTCCTGTTTGTTTGGCATTTACAATAGAACCCGGATATAATGCCGTTCCAGCAACATCACGTCATACTGACTGGACGATGCACAAAACAAACTGATGTAACTTTATAGTAAGAGGCCGACCACACAGAGAGCGTTCTGTAGTCCAAGGAAACGCATTCTCATTGACCTCTGTCTCTGAAATTTAAAATTACAGTACTTGTTATCACATTTTCAGAAACATCCGGGAACCATAGTATACAATGTGGACCGGTTTGAGAGCTGGTCGAGCCTGGAGACCATGTGGCATCAAGTGCTGGAGATTGGCCAAGATATTGCTAACATTTCTGCCAAGCATCCTGAAGGGATCAATCTTATTGGTATGATAGATTTCTGTATACAACTTTGACCAAAATGTCTAATTTTAGTCAAAGATTTCAAAAGTTTAGATGAGCCCTGGCACCTAAAATCTATTGCATTCTTTTTGAATGTTTGCCTTAACATAATGCCGACGCATTTTACTTATGCTAAAATAAATCTGTCTGCCTACGGTCAGCAAACAGATCAGACTACTAAAGTCGTAAAAATTCAATACTTTAAGTGCACTTAAGACGTCCAACTATCACTGTGTTCAGATGAGCACTGTTACCAAACGTGTGAGCGTCACTCATTTAAGGGTGGAAACATTTTGGTGCTGTCATACTACGGTAAGGGCTTATCTTTACTTTTGAAATCTTTGATTTTAGTGTGATAGATAAGTGATAAGCTGTCAATGGACTATCATTTTAATTTGACCCCACCTTGATGCTGGCGACAGTGCGGCCGCGTCAGTGTTGCGGCGATATATTGACAGTAATAAGAATAAGCACTATGCAAATGTATGGAAGCGTAAACAAACACAGCGACCGTCGCGACAGTGTCGCCGCAGCTGTGTGTGATGCATACATTTGCATATTGCGTAATTCTGTCACTTAGTCGCGGCGCGGCGGCACTGTCGCCAGAGCCGATGCGCTCGGACTCGCACCTTTGGTGTTTTTTTAAATTTTGTTGTAAAAATTTGCTGCTTGCACTTTTTTACTGACTAATGTTTTGGAAAACATAAACCCCATGTCTTCCTTCATCAGTGCCCCAACTCATCAGCACTTATCAAAGGCCATGCATGTCATCAACCTGACGTTTCATGGCCACATTTTATTCACAGTCACAACTAAAATTATTGATGTAGCCTTTTGTGTCTTTCATTATTATTAAAAAAATGTTTTTCTCTTAAATTTCAGGATATTCCCAAGGAGGTCTCGTAGCCAGAGGCATTGTGCAGACTTTTCCCAATCTGACTGTGGAAACTTTTATATCTCTGAGCTCCCCGCAGGCGGGGCAGTATGGAGGTAAACAAAGTTTGGTAGTATTTGATGGAATCGATTGAAGGTTCTTGGTGGAAAATCATCTTCAACATTTTATCGACAAATTCTTGTACTGTGAATTACATTTATACAAGGTGACTTTTTGATCATCGTCCAAATTCATACTGGAGGCTTAATAAGTGATCAGTATCTTGGATCAGTAACAATTTTTGTGAAATTCGTATACTGAAATTTCGGCTTCCCATAGAAATTCAATTCCACTCCCGAGTGAATCACTATGGGGAGTCGAAATTTCATTTTACAAAGTTCACCAAAATTGTTATTGATCCATGATACTGATCACTTACCAAGCCACCAGTATGAATTTGGACGATGATCAAAAATTCACCTTGCATATACTTGAATAATATTTCAATTTTCTTTTGATGTTTATGTTTTAAAGTCAAATCCAAATTTACAGTTTAATATAACAAAATATTCAGAATCGGAGCACTCTGCATGATAACGCCACCTAGCGCCGGCTCACTAAATTCTCCCTTGAAAAGTCTGGTTCATGATTTAAACTATACTTTTTTATATTTTTATATCAATAGATGTCAGCGGTTTTCTTACTTCAAATATCTATACATATATGTCACATAATATTTTTTCCTATTCGCCTGATGACGACCCCACTGTGGGGTCGAAATATAGCGATATTTATGTGGAGTATACATATACATATATAAAAAATAAAAAAGGCCCTTGAATTATGTTTTAATTAATATTCAAATTTATAATTGGTTGTCCCAATGATGTGTGTTACGTAATCAGAACCCAGCCTTAGATTATGTGAAAAAAAAATTGTGGAATAAAAGTACAAGATATGTGTGTATAATTTGTTAAAGTTTGACAGAATTATTAGATTTGATAGATATACCAAAATTTTACAAATTTCACTTGTCCTTTTTTCACTTTTAATACCATTGCGAACTGAAAAGTTTGCTTGCAGTTGAAGCCGTGGGGAAAATAACTTATTTGTAATTGAGAGTGAAATTTAATATCACAAAAATCTTTGTACAGTCACCAACAGGTCACACTGTACCACGTCACTTTCTACTACATTCAAGTAAAGGCTCTCATTTACATTATATTATAACACCTCGGTTCTGCGCTGTTATTGGCCTAATTTATTATAAGACCGCTAGAGAACCAATCAAACGACGACGTCTGTCCTTATTTCTTAAGAGGATGGCATATTCTAGCAACTTTTTTTATTACCTGTCCAGCACAATAAGTCTAATGGCAGACCTTATTTGCTTTTCATAGAGGCGATTATTTGTTGGCCCTTTGACCTCTTTTTTTTGGACGCGTAATACTAGTGATCACGCAGCGAAACAACAAATTGGTGTGTTTTTAGCTAATACTGAAATATTTTGTAGGGAAAAAAAAATAGGTAAAATCCCTTCATATTTCTAATACCTATTTTATAAAAAAAAATCATGTTGTTCTCTTAACCGCGTTTTTGAAACGAACGTTTGAAAACCAAAATAAAGAGGGTGGAAATAATTTTTTTTTGACAAAAGTATAAATCTTAATACATTGTTTATAGGTGAAATCCCTAGATAAAAGATCGATAAATCAAATATATTTTCTTCATTATGAGGAGAGACCTAGTTTCTTCCAATGAACCCTTGAAAACCTGGTGTTGTTGATGTTCTAGCATCAGGTGTCCCGTTAAATAATGCCCTATTTCTCGCCCTTGCTTCTGATTGGTCTCAGGTAGCAACAGTCTCATGATGACTATCACTGACTTCGTTCGTTTTGTTAAGGCGCTACGGAAAAAAAATCGTCAGTTTAAGGACTTGCATATCTACTTCAGTAAATAATGTATTATTTTGATAAAATAGTATATTATTTTTGGATACTTTTTCTAGGGATCTGTTAAAACAGAAACGCGATTGGAGGAATTCGGCTCGATAGAAATATTTATTGAAATTAGGTCCTTTTCGACACCAATTCTCCTGGCTCTATAATATAGCATGACATATAGACTGCAACTATATTTTATAAGATATGTTTTAACAGTATCTAGGACCTGGTTAAACGAAATTTTGATAGCAACTTTAGTACATTATTTATTAATATAAAACCGACTTTTTGCTACTTTTCCACGAATCCGTCCCTGTCGCACTGAGGATTTTTTCGCATATGGAGTAACAGGGACGCTAAAACTTTTACATATCGCCTTAATAATCATTCGTGTCCCAATGTCTTACATTATCACAGTTGCACAAAATACTATTATAACTTCTACCGCAATTTCCTCACTTCCAGCCGGTTTCCTCCACCTGGTCTTCCCCAGTCTAGTCAAGGATACGGTCTACGAGCTGTTCTACTCGCGTGTGGGCCAACACACCTCAGTGGGGAACTACTGGAACGATCCGTTCCATCAGAAGTTGTACGAGTCATACAGTGTCTACTTGCCGTACATTAACAACCATGTGCCGTGAGTATAGGTTTTGTTTTATCGTCTCTGGCCGAGTTAATACGGGAAACTTGCTAAAGTAGGGCCACTGAGTGATGGCACTTATGACAGCTGCATTTAGTGATGAGGTACATTTCAATATTTCGGTTAAAAATAAAAATCAAATGTGAATTGAGTAAACATTAGACACGTCATTCAACATTCAACATAATAATACAAAGGCTAGGCGGTGTAGTCGGCGGTGGCTCCTCACCTCACCCTGAGCGAAGTTGAAAAGAGTTATTTAAATATCTAAATCGAAAAATGTATTTTACTATCATTTATTTTCGTTTAGTTTAACTTCGTCATTGTTTTGTTTTTAATTAAATTATATTGCGTAACTTGGCGACCTCAAACATGACCTATAAAAAATGAGAAACATTTTTTCAAAGAAAAAAATTTCTTTGTTTCTATACGAATGCTATTGCACAATAAAGCAACATTCAAATCGAAAAATAATAACCGAAACAAGTAGTACATCACTATCAACAATGAAGTATTACATTTTTTTATTCACACTTGCTTATAAATAATTACGATACTTTGTAGGCATTTAAACGTCATAGGCGCCATCACTCAGTGGCCTAACTTTAAGTGATCTGTACAGCACAAAGTTCGGTTCACAGTAAGATTTGCGCTAGTTTTGCTAGGGATCTCTTCTCGTGGTTATGGTGAAGTCTTCTCGCTTCTGGAAATAAAACAACTCTTCAACTTCTTCAAATATTTTGAACAATTTAAAATTTTTCATATTTTTTACACCGTGATATGTGGGCAAATTAATGCTATTTTTGTGCCAAATTTCATGTCTTTATCTTTAACGGTGCTAAAGTTATGAGGCTGTAACATAAAGACGGACGGACAATGGAGTCTCACCATAAATGTGCCTTTTGTACTTTTTAGGTACTACGGAATCCTAAAAAATAGCGGCGGTAGCTCAAGAGTAGAACGCTGGCCTCTCAATCTAGTGATCCAGGTTCGAACCCCGGTCGGGCATGCGCCAATGAGTTTTTGCAATTTATGCGCATAGTAGTTGTTCTTACTTACCACTTGCTGAACGGTGAAGGAAAACATCGTAAGGAAACCTGCCAGCCAAGTACGGCAATAGGGCTCACCCCACCACACATCACGTTGGGACTTAATAATTGTTGGTGAAACGCGGGTGTACCGAGTATGGATGGACTGTGAATCGCTTGAACTTCATAGTTCCATCTTGGAACACATCTGACACCCCTTCGGGAATTCATGTCGTGACGATATATTTAGATATTTTTTTATAAAAAAAAAAACTTTTTTATCTAAAAGATTATCCTGGTTTTATGGAGATTTTCAGATATTTTGTTTTGCTAAAAACTTTCAAATTATGGTAGGAGACTAACATTTCTACGAAATGAAACAAGCTCACGCAATTCCATGTAATAATAACATAATTCTTAATCATTCTTGAACTTGTTATGTCTGAGGAAAAAATAGCGTTACGTAATTGCCAATATTTTGGCAGTTGTTCAAATAATTCTGAATACCTACCTACACTACGTTGATAGCGACAGAAACAAACTGCGAATTTAGGCATTGAATCTTCATCGGTTCCATGGTGTAACGGTTAGCACTCTGGACTCTGAATCCAGCGATCCGAGTTCAAATCTCGGTGGAACCTGAACTTTTTGTTTTATTTTCTTTTTCAGGTCAGCAAAATCCGATGATTTCAAGTCGAACTTTATAAAACTGAAGAGACTAGTATTAATTGGTGGTCCAGATGATGACGTCATTACGCCTTGGCAGAGCAGGTAATTATTCGCATATTAAATTATGTTAAGGTGTGTTAATTCGAAAACCATTTCGAGATTTTGGTTTAATGAGCCGTATTTCAGAACTTGTGGTCTAAAAAACCTTAAGATGATAGATATTTTTACGAAAAAGCTGCAACTTCCTTTGTGTGACGTCACTTGAAAAATGGCTGTTTAGAAATGTGTCCTTTGCTATCAAGATAAATTTATAATAATTTGCTTCCGACTGATTTGATAGAAGGATGACAGATAAGTAGACAGACAGAGACAGACCACTTCTTTTTATAAGCACTTCACACATCACAATTTAATGTCTGAAATTCTTAAGTGACGTCATATACGTACGACAATTCTTTGGAAAATCATAAAAAAAGTAATGGTTGATTTATATACCAAAATAATGAAAACTATGTACTAAAATGGCGTATATTCCCTGAAAAAAAAAATTAAAAGAAAATGTTTTAGAAATTAAGCTATGGGAATTGCAGTTTGTTTCGATAGACAGGAACGCGTCCAACATAATTCGGCAAATGGCGAAAGACTATTCGGTTTCGATATAGGCGATCATTCGTTGGTTCATTGACCTAATAGTCTTGGATGTGTAGTACATATATCTATTATATTGTTAAGGGAAAAGATGAGGCAAATATAAATAAAATGCAGACTTTGGATTATTTTGTTGCAATAATCAGGAAACCCAGTCATTAAAAATTCACCTATGTTCTCCTATCGTTTATGAAGTAAGTTTGAACAAACGAAGTTAATTGATTCATCTATTTACTGTTTATTTACTGATTCATTTATTTATTGATTCATTTATTACAAAATCTTTTGTAAACCTCTATTTTACTGATTTTAGACTTAGTATTGATTTTCTCTTGGATATCGATTTCAGGATTTAGTTGGTTGTTTCTTTATAAAATATCCAGCTAGTTTGAATAAATCGTGTTTTTATTTCGAAGCAGAGTTATTTAGTAAAAACAATTTAATTTAATATTCAGTTTTGGGTCAAAATTTTGCACAACATATCAAAATTTCAGGTCTCTATCTAATTCCGTCTAAGAGCTAGAGACCCGTGACATACGTTCAGACAGACAGAAGGACAGCGGAGTGACATTAATAGGCCTCCGTTTTGCCCATCGGATACAGAACCCTAAAAACGCAGTTTTTCGAGAGCGCGTGATATTTCGGCTGTCGTAACAGCCACTGCTCAGAGCGCGCCATTTTAAACTATAATGTAACGTCATAGAGTTCAACTTGATGCAAAACGAGGTGCTCAATCTCTGGTCATGAAGAGTGATAAAGCAACTAGAAAAATGTATAAACTATTTAGTACTTACGTCAAACCTATAGCAAAATGTATTTTGAACTCAGAGATTTTGAATGCAATTGTACTAAAATAGACATAATGCTATCGTCGGATTTGATTTTTCATAAAGTTGGCAAACTGCGATATAATTGCGATAAAAATAAAAAAGTAGGCATAGTGCGATCTAATGTATGGTGGTTTCAAAATGTTGGCATTGTGCTAGCGATTACTTGAAAATTTTGAAAATTCAACTAAGCGCGAAAGTAGGCATCGTGCTACGAAATCATTTTTTTTTTTGTGTAAAAAGAGCTTCGGAATAGTACATTCAAAATAACGTCTTACGGCTAGCCTAAACTAAACTACGAAACTAGCCTGTACTTTAGGCATTAAAAATTTGTCAGATTATAAATAGGTCAGATTAAAGATAACAATTTGTATACTTAAGAATTAATTAAATGTTTCAGACAAATTGGCAGTCTACTTTCAACATTACTACTATTTTTAATATTAATAATAATAAAATTCTTTATTGCACAGAATAAAATTATCATACAAAGGCGAGCTTAATACTAATTAATATTTTGCACCAACTAACCTTTGGCAAATTGTTGAGGGTAGTGCCATACTATTTAGAAAGGGTAATCATGAAAATAGCACTTAAATAATAAATAACTAGACTACATCCTAATAAAAATTTAAAGCAAAGTTGTAGTATATAATAAAATACTTACACTACGTAAACAGTTTACACAAATATACAGTGTGTAACAGAAAGATGTAACCATATTTGAAGAGCTTATTCAGTCAATGGTATAGAACAACTTTTACTATGAAGCCAATATCGAAATCTCAAAAAAAAAAACATTTCGGCCGCGCGGCATTGCATTTTTCTATGAAACAGTTAAATTATTTTTCGAGATACATTGTTTGTTCCATAGTAAAAGTTGTTCTATACCATTAACTGAATAATCTCTTCAAATATGGTTACACCTTTCTGTTACACGTTGTATAAATGTATACTGATGAAAATTCATTAATTACTCAACATATTATATAATATAAGAATCAAAAGAAATCAAGTAATATTCTGCAATTCAAGAAAGTATTGTCTTATTTTGTTCTTGAAGACTGATATTGACGACGCTTCACGGATGTGTAACAGCAAGCTGTTCCATAAGCGTATTGCATTCACAGTGAAAGAATTGGTGTACATGCACATTTTTAAGAGGCTATGCGAATTTTATTTTTGTCACTGTCACTCCAAGCGAAAAATCGCGCAGTGCGAGAGAGGCGGATTCAGGGCAAAGGGGAAAAAAGTTGGTTTTATATTTTTATTAAAAAAACTAAAATAGCTAGCAAAATTTCAAATATTAAATCTCTAGATATTGTTGAAACACACTTAATAAAATATGTTTGAGTTCTGTATATAATTCCTATTCGTCAAACGAGGAGAAAAAGTGTGTTTGAAGACCTCATTTCATTAATTATTTCTATGGAGGAAAATTTAACCAAACATGTTTTCCAATTTCAAAACCCTAGATTATATAGTCAAAATGCATATATACCAGAAATTTATTAAAATTTTCCGTGTATTTCATGAAATACACAGAAAAAAACACCCGTATTTTTTTCGCATATCGCCTTAAGTCAAACCTTTGATAGGTACCTCAGGGCGCGGAGTCACAAGCTATTCGCGGAGCAAGTTCTCGTACCAACCTGTACCGTTACTCGCACGTCGCGCGAGCACTCGATATGCTCTGCTCTCTGCTCGCTAAAGCACCAGAGTGTGATGTGTTTGTAGATGGGATAGGATGTGTGATGAGTGTGTGGAAGAGAATGCTAGAAGAAAGTATGTTAGTGAGTGCTTAAAATAAATTTCGGTATATACATATATAATATTTCAATGCATGTGCTCGTAAAGGCCCACTTTTTATGCATCAAAACCGAACAGAAAGTCGATTATTTTGCCCTAGGGCTTTATTATTATTATTTTTTTTTATTTATTTACAATGGTTGGCTAACCTGCAGCCTTTCCTGTGTACCATAGATGTTATACTTTTTTTTTCCACTGTTTAACGGCTCTGGATACAGTCCTTTTGAGCCAATTATAATTTAAAGTTCACAAGATTATATTTGTTTTCATTTCCTCATACTATGCATTGAAAAACTTAGTATGATACACGGGCGTAAAAGCAATAAATTACTCGGTTACGTTTAAAACACTCGCTACGCTCGTGTTTTAAATCGTCCTCGTAATTTATTCCTTTGCGCCCTTGTAGCATAAACTACTATTGTAACGATTTGGTCTATTAATGTAATGTTATAATATTTCGGATAATAAATAATAATAATAAATAAATGTCTTAATCTACTTTCAGTCAATTCGGCTACTACAGCACAAACGAGACAATCGTCGAGGTCCGCGACCAGGATATTTACAAAGAGGACCGAATCGGGCTTCAGACGTTGGACAAAAGTGGGCGTCTTCATATAGTCACCGTGCCGGGGGTTAACCATTTTAATTGGCACATGAACATCACTATTGTAGATAATAATCTATTGCCATACTTAGATTGAGTGGTATTAAGGTGAAGTGGGCATTGGAAATACGCGCTTGATAATGATGTGAGAGTGCAGAACGAACTTATATAAAGTCGAGCACAAGGAAGCAAGATACAAATAGTATATCAGTCTTATAAAATTCAAATAATCTGTTTGAAACGTAATAAAAAACCGGAAAGTGCGAGTTGGACTCGCGCACGGAGGGTTCTGTACCATTATCTATAAAAAAGGCAAAAAAACGTGTCTGTTTATGGGTGTCCCATTAAATATTTATTTGATTTTGTTTTTTAGTATTTGTTGTTATAGCAGCAACAGAAATACATCATCTGTGAACATTTCAACTGTTATCACGGTTCATGAGATACAGCCTGGTGACAGACAGACAGACGGACAGCGGAGTCTTAGTAATAGGGTCCCGTTGGTTACCCTTTGGCCGTACCCGTAACCCTAAAAAATGTGTAAAAAAAAGTCTTGTAATCAAAAGATGGATAATTATGTAAAATATATTCGTATCAAGATTCATAATAATGATTCTTACTGCTTAAATAATACTTGATGAATAAAACTTTCATAGGTCTCTTTAGGGTTTTTTCCATCAGGTGAACGTTTCGAATCATATTGTTTTCCATCAGGTGAACGTTTCGAATCATATTGTTTTCCATCAGGTGAACGTTTCGAATCATATTGTTTTCAGGATTGTCAAAACATTTCGTATATCTTCGAAAACAATACCTATGTATTTTGTGCACTTCTGTGATACCGTCTGGTTTTCTGAAAAGAACTTGTATGAAAGTTGGATTACCCTGTGCCCACTTCGTCTGAAGGAATGGTGAACTTTTTGTAGTCATTTTTAGTGATACATAAACAAATTAATGATTTAACGCTTGTAATCATCTGGTCCTCTAAAAAGGCCGTTTTGTATGAATCGCATTATGATTCTGTTCTAATGCCGTCTCTTTTGCACGCGTCAAAAAACTCTGACTCCATCCTACTTTGAAATCATTTTATGTTTCACCCAAGTCGGCCTTTTTAGATCGCCTGGGGCTAAAGAAATAAAATGAGATTTTTTGTGAAAAATCCATCCAAAAACCTTCGAAACGTACCTCTTTTAAGAACGTGACGAAATCTCCTAAAATATAAATTTAAACGTATATTGTGCTATGTGCAATTGCGATAGTTTTCTAATTGAAATATAATTTTGTGTTCTCAGTTTAGCTAAGTTATTCATAAGTAGATCAATTTTATTAGAGTTGTGTTAACACAAAAAAAATCGTACAAAATTTAAATGTACGATTATTATAACATTATATCTAAATAACTAAAAGTAATACAATTTTTTTATTTAAAATACAAAGAATCTAAGCGAGGCCATAATTTTTAGGTATTTTTAAATCAATATTAGAAAGCAATCCTGTGTTTTACTGGTTTTTAACTTTAATAAGTTAGTAATAGTTCTAGTCATATATATTATAAATATACTTTCAGTAAAATATAATTTTATACAAGTGTAAATTTAATATTTTATTTATTACACCTGACATGCTGCGATTATACATTATTTGTACTTATGTTCATACATTTTCTAAGCACTCATACTCACGCCTATCGTCCAGCGGGGTTGGCAGAGACCACAGATCTCTATTTGCTATGATCCTTACACACCTCTGTCTCTTTTCCACGTGTTTTTCTAATAAAGTCTTCGCTTCATTTAGTTTTAAGATAAGATTTTATCAAATGAGGTAAATACTATATTACTCAAAAAGCAAATATTTTATGACCAAATTACACTTGTTTGCAAAATTACTCAACAGTTACTCATTTACTTGCTCTTATCTAGATTATCACCGGAACTCCTTATATAAGATTACACACTTGTGTGAAGGGAATTCCTATGTTTTAATATGATATTGAACAGATTCAATTGCAAATAGCAATGGCCTAAAGGACTTTCACAATTAATTTTAATGACATTAAATTTATAATTCGTATATTTTGTATGTAGAGTTGAAAAAAGTTAAGAAAATGTTGCTTCGTATAACAAACTACGCGCTACGTCAATTTAAATGTAGTTGCAATTTTGCTTTGATTATGGATTGACTGCAGTGGTGTAGCGTGGACGGGGCCGGGGGGGACATGGCCCTGGGCGGCGGATTTCAGGGGGCGGCAAAATCGGCAAAAACTTTTTGAAAAAGTTCGAAAACTTTTGCGTGAGGAATCCGTAAATGAGGCTATCATATACGACAAAAATTATGTGAGGAGCTGGGAATATCTCTACAACCTCAACGCAAGGGCGGATCCAGCCTGCGAGCCAAGGGGGGGTCACAGGCTCCGAATTAGTCCAAATATAATACAATTTTGTGTAATTATAGGTACATTTTGCGTGTCTGTATAGAAAAAGCTAGGCCCAGGGGGGTCATGAGCCCCATGATCCCCCCCTGGATCCGCCGTTGCCTCAACGAAGGATAAGAAGAAAACATATTTTTGGTGATGGGGCAGAGATGTCGGCCTATCTTTCGAAGAAGAACTAAAACGCACCATGTTTTCATTAATCGACCGAATTTAAACATTTTAACTACTCTGTAACATCTGATGGTACGTTAAATCTTTGTCCGTAACTCTATCCTCATACTTTCTGTGATTTATTTATTAATTATAGATAGTTAATGTAACTAATATTAGTTTTTTTAAGTTTTTATTATTTTTATTTTTGTTACTAATAATTTAAATAATATATTGCTAGACTTGTAAAAATATTGCTACGCCCTAACAGGGTATCACATGATACTATATATTTATTTTCCACCTGTAATAATACTGTGATATGCAAATAAAGAATCTGAATCTGAATTATTCTAAAAATCCGTGAACGGTTCCAACAGCACATTTTAGCACAAAAATATGACTTTACGCCCTGATGTACTTTTGAGCGCTGAAGAAATCAATAAATTTAAGTCAAGTTCCCGACGATATTGATAAAGAAGACTTCAGGCGTTTGTACATAAAGAGGACTCAGAATGCAAAAAAAAAAACTCGTCAAGTCCGGTGCACTGGGTTTCCTGAAATTCATTGTGGAGTCAAAGTTCGAAGGTTGCGTACCTACCTAGAGTAAATAAAATATCCTTTACTATTAAAAAACAAGTACTGTAGTACAACATAAGTAGGAAATTGTTGTAATACTCATTCATAATGTAAGTAGTAGTATAAAATAAATAAGTGAGTGCTATAATGTATATTTGGGGAGGGGGCGGGGCTTCAGCCCCTAGTCCCCCTTTCGGATCAACTATCAATCGTAACCATAGATTAACGCTTTCCAAAAAATGTTTCATATCCACTGACGACTTAAATAAATGTGATTATGTATGAAAACGCCTAAATTAACAGGTAAATTTTTACCGTCTTTAACATCAAAACAATCAGTTTTTCTTAGTATACTTAGATGAATGGGTTCTTGACTCATTTTGAGTACTACGAAACGGTGGTTATCTTGACTTTTTATCTTTACTAATTTTAATTAGACGGAAAGACTTGCCCCGTTATCTTGTTTGTAATTGTACCTATTACATGAACATTTTAAAGTCTGTTATCTTTACAGACAGCAAAGGAGGTAAGTAACCAAGCCCAGGGCAAACAATTTGATCCTAAGACCCACAGGTGAGTGATTGATGATATGAAAAATACTTAACAGGATGGCATACCCTAGCAACTTTTTTTATTGCCCGTCCAGCACAATAAGTCTAAAAGCTTATTTGCTTTTAATAGAGGCGATTATATGTTGGCTCTTTGGCCTCTTGTTCTTGGACGCGTAATACTAGTGATCACGCAGCGAAACAACAAATTGGTGTGTTTTTAGCTAATACTGAAATATTTTGTAGGGAAAAAAATATTGGATTTAGGTAACATCCCTTCATATTTAAATTGCCTATTTTATATAAAAAAAATCAAGTTGATCTCTTAACCGCGTTTTTGAAACGAACGTTTGAAAACCAAAAAAAAAGAGGGTGGAAAACATTTTTTTTTTTGACAAAAGTATAAATCTTAAAACACTGTTTACTTATAGGTGGAATCCCTAGATAAAAGATCGATAAATCAAATATATTTTCTTCAATATGAGGAGAGACCTAGTTTCTTCCAATGAACCCTTGAAAACCTGGTGTTGTTGATGTTCTAGCGTCAGGTGTCCCGTTAATAAATAGTGCATGTGTGTATGTATTGAACAAATATTTCGCATCTCATCTATCGCTCACCTGTGGGTCTTAGGGTCAAAGTGTTTGTGCTGGTCCTGGGGCTCTACCGCGTAATTCTCATTTGTATCAACTTCAAGCAAATGCATGCGAAATTCAACGCGTGCAAAAGAGATGGCATGTTAGGCGGGCGTCGTCGCACGCACGACAAATTTCAATCTCAAGTTGATGTTGATGAAAATGAGAATTACGCGGTAGACCCGCTGGTTACTTACCTCCTTTGCTGTCTGTACACACACAATCACACACACCCTCACACACACACCAAAGCACGCACCCTTGTTTGCTGAATCCTAGATGTGAGGCGTTTGATTTACACCCGGTGTAGTACCCAAAAGCGAGACCTCAGTGATCTATGCATATTTTTTACTACTTATACATTGTTTAAGCTTGCCTAGTGTTTTCTCACTCTAACTGTCTATTCCATATATGTCTATCACGTTTACAACGAAAGATATAAGTGAAAAGGTAAAAGTGCTAACACACCCAAACCCGAGGCGTGCACAATTGCGAGACTCCGCCTCACATTTATGTGTTTAAACATACGGTGTTTGTAAACCGCCTCGGTTTTGAGTGTGTGAATACGACTCGGTTTTGGTATTGCCAAAATCACAAAATCGAGACCGCTTCATTTTAAGCTATTGTTGTGTGTAAGGAGACTCGGTTTTGATAATGTCAAAAGCATAAATATGAGGCCGTCTCTTAATTATGATACGGTTGTATGTTAAGTGTGTACTATTTTCCAACACGCCAAAAGAAACGATTATTCACACCAGTTTGTTCACAGAGCATATTTTTTATTCTTGGAGTTTGTTGCTATTTAAGATTCAACATTCATTTATTTTTATCACATAATTAGTCTAAATTAAAAATGAAATGATATTATGCAAATGTCAGAAATTTATTCAGGAAAAACTGTGCCCGATATAGCATTCAACACTTAGCACCCGGACAACGTACAAAGAAATAAAAAAGTATACATGAAAATTTAAAAAAATATTTAAAATATAATTATTACTTATTATATTATTTATACAAAAAGTTTTTTTTTCGTTAACTATTAGTTTATTTATAACAGTTTGGGGCGGAAAGCCATCAATTTTAGAGTACGATAATGATGTTGCCAAAACCGGAAATCTACACGTCCATACAAATATTTTTTCCAAAAAATAAATCTAAAAGTTAAAAAAAAAACTATTGTTTCATACATTGTGGTCGAGTAGGTATGAAACTTTTCTATAGAGCACATTTTTTCTCGCGGTTTGAGGTTTAGTTCCATTGTAAAAGTTATTAGCATAGACGAGTAATATTGCCAGTTTCCGGCTTTCACAACATCATATTTAATAAATTTAAAAAGTGAACTAGTGCTATTTGCACCAAGCTGTTGAAACATATTCCGAAAAAGAACATAAAATGAGAAACATACGTAATTGAAACACTTAAACATATCCTGAGAGCAAAAAACGTACTTAAAATTTAATTATAATTCAAACTGTAACACCGAATTATATAACACGATGTTATACAATATACAGATCGTGACTAACTTCTAGGTTGCTCTAGATACGAGGCGATTCAACAAAAGGTTTGGTGCAATCTATAAAATTATTGTATAATTATTGTAGATATAGATTGCACTAAACTTTTAGTTGAATCGCCTCGTATCTAGAGCAACCTAGAAGTTAGGCGCGATATGTTTGAATAACATTGTGTTGTATAATTTGGTGTTACAGTTTGAATTATAATAAAATTTTATTTACGTTTTTTGCTCTCAGGATATGCAATTATTGTATAGATTGCACCAAACTTTTAGTTGAATTGCCTCGTTTCTAGAGCAACCTAAAAGTTAGGCACGATCTGTATGTTGTATAACATTGTGTTATATAACTTGGTGTTACAGTTTAAATTAATATTAAATTTTAACTAGGTTTTTTGCTCTCAGGATATGTTTAAGTGTTTCAATTACGTATGTTTCTCATTTTATGTTTTATTTTCGGAATATGTTTCAACAGCTTGGTGCAAATAGCACTAGTTTCACTTTTTAAATTTATTAAATACTAGTTTCTGCCGGCGGCTTCACCCGCAGATTTAGTTTTTGTGTACTACTTTTTATAGAACGTATCTGGTTTAAATCTGGTTTGAAGTGTTTTAGGTACAATTATTTGATCACCAGGTAAAGTCTCTTTGGCGGGGCCTATTACCTATTAGTTTTTTTTTATTCATACTTAAAGTACCTCTTTATATACTACATTAGAAGTTTTGCCCTCAGCTGTTAACACGACCAGGCTGCTAGGTGAGCTCAATCTCGAGCAGGCTACGTAAAACTGGCCGTGCGAAAAGCAGTCCCCCCTAAGATCAATTCCTGCTGTTTTCAGTGACTGACCCTGAGACTTATTAATCATCATTGCGAAAAGGAAAAAATGGAATCCTAATAGGATCACTTGTATGGCTGTCTGTCTGTCCGTTTGTTACACCCGATTTGCTCTGGTACACACACTTTCAAGAATTTTCATGTCCACTATATTTTAATGTCAAAATCGATGCAATTTTCGTAATTTACGTCCAAAAAAACCATTAAAACGACACCCGTATTGATATTTACACATTTCAACCCCATCACACCCCAACAGGGGATGATAGTGTTTCCCGTTCACTACGTTGGATTTAGAAATCATTGGTGTTTTTGTAATCAGCGACCCAATAAACCATACAAACGATACCCATGTTGGTTTTCAGACTTAGTCACCCCATTTCTCCCTTTAAGGGGTTGAATTCTGGAAAAGCCTTTTTCACGTCCACCACGTTGGATTTTAAAATCGTTGTTGTTTTCGTAATCAGCGACCCGATAAACCATACAAATGATACCCATGTTGATTTTCAGACTTTGTTACCCCATTTCCCCCTTTTAGGGGTTTAATTCTGAAAAAACCTGAAACACATGTTTACTTATTTATGGATAGGAGTACTCCTGTGATGTCTCGAATGAAATAGTCTAACTAATATTATTTTCCCATACAAACTCTGGACCCCCGTTTCACCCCCTTAGAGGTGGAATTTCGAAAAATCCTTTCTAATTCATTGTTTACATTACAAAAAAAGCTTTTTGCAAAATTTCAGCTTTCTAGGTCCAAGGGTTTGGGCTGTGCGTTGATGAGTCAGTGAATGAGTGAGTCAGTCAGGACTTCTCTTTTTATATATATGATGATGATGATGATGATGATGATGATGATGATGATGATGATGATGATGATGATGATGATGATGATGATGATGATGATGTTGTGAAAGCCGGAAACTGGCAATATTACTCGTCTATGCTAATAACTTTTACAATGGAACTAAATCTCAAACCGCGAAAAAAAAATTTGCACTATAGAAACGTTTCATACCTACTCGACCAAAATGTATGAAACAATAGTTTCTTTTTAGATTTATTTTAAAAAAATATTATTCAGCCATAAGCAATTTGAAAAGTAGAACATTTTCTGAGATCAAAATAAGAACATTTTCTGAGATCAAAATACTAAGTAAAAATAATATAATTAAATAACAATCATTCAAACCATAACACCAAGTAATAATACGCAATGTCATGCAATATACAGACCGCGCTTAATTTCTAGTCCACTTTGAATTTGAGGCGATTCAACTAGAAGTTTAGCGCGACCTGTACACTTATTTAACGGCATCTTCAAATGAGTGTAAATATTCGATACACAGACATAGACGTGTTTTAAATTCCGAGGCGCTTTCGTTTTTACACCGATTTCACACAACAGCCTCAGAATTAGGATCAGAACTTACACTCTTGTGACTCTTATGCCACCTAGCGGGCACACTCTGGTACTACCTATTTCGGGATTTTTTTATAAACACACACACCACCTGTCAAAGTTACCAAAAGCGAGGCGAAAATTTCAATGTCTCTGATTTGGTCGTCAAAAGTATGTTTTTGACCAATCAAAGGCCGTAGATTTTGAAAATAAAGTCAGATTATCCATGAAAAAATGTGAGACCGCCTCGCTTTGACGGGCGCCTCACTTTTGGGTCTGTAAACGGACAAAACGTCTTACATTTAGGACCACACAAACACATTACGGTATATCGTTGTACGATTTCTACCATTATATCGGGTATAGTAAGAATTGCTGTGTGTATGTAACGCGTGTTGGAAATAGGGCTTGAAATTTGGAAAATTTTTCAGCTCCGGAGTTGGGTTTCTTTCGATGCTCAGTATTCCAACTCCGTAGTCCCGGAGTGTCGAAGCTTCATTGAGAGAGAGCCCTTGGATTATGTACCTTTGGTTTCCAACTGGACTGGATGCTTATCATCAAAAATAGATAAAAATTTAACTTTCAAAATTGCCTTTAGTGTGTTTTAACAAGCGAATTTAATCCGTAGACAATCGGAATTCGACAGTACTTATATCTATGTTTTTGATGATAGGCACCCAGTCTAGTTGGCAACCAAAAATACATAATAGGCCCGCAGGTCACTGCAGGTGGTATAGATGATGCATATGATTTGGTTATTTATTGTACCTGAACGAATGTTCTGTGGTCTGTGTAGCTTGTTAGGAAATAAAACTATCCAGATAAAAAAAAAATTATACTTTATTTTTTTCAAGATATACTAATTCGGGTTACGTCCCGAATACTCAACCAATCTAATTTTGACCTATGGGACTTTGATGACGTATGTTGGTCCTGAACTTGGACGATCTTTTGTCGCGGCGTCATACTGACATCTTATACCTTGACGAACGTACAGTATTCCCAAAGTAATAATGCGCATACAAATCTTCGCCACTGTTCGGCAAAGTTCGTATTTCCTCACACTTTCTATACAATCAATAAGGTCGCGTGGTACGTTCGGTCGCTCGGCTATAGATTTGTATGCGTATTATTATTTTGGGAGTACTGTACCGCCCATCAATGTAGCATCGCTGCAGGGATTCCAGAACAGCCCAGATTTCGTCAGAGTCGAAGTCTTTCTCATAAGTAGACTATGAACGCCAAACGTAGAGAGGATATACTCTTCGGTCTTCTGTATAATTTGCCACACTCTGTGTATGTGCTGAAACCTTTGTAAAACTCAGTCTGCTCCGAAGGCTGTTACTCATCAAATCTTTGGGCGAGACGGTTCGAGATTACCCTCGAGAACAATTTGTAGACATGGCTCAGAAGTGATATAGGTCGGTGGTTCTTGAGGAGAATTTTAGTTCCTGTCTTCCTGCCCCAGCCTTCGGTACATTACCGTTGTGAAGAACGGTATTAAAAAGACTCTGTAGCCCCTTTGATGTAATTCCGTCCTCACTCGGGCCCATACCGTTCCTAGGCTGTCGAGAGCGTTCCTAATATCGCCATCACCAAACATTTCCTTAATTTTATTAATCTATATTTTCTTAAACAAGTCTGGCTAGACTCGGCAGCATTTTTCACAATGAGGATTAATTTTATTAGGTACTTTTCCAAAAAAAAAAACGCCGCAACTCGGCCCCGCGTGTAAATTAAAGAAATTCAGTTTTGTTTAACATAACCGGGAGAACGGTTCTACTTCTTTCGGAACCGGTTCTGCAGATTACCTTGGAAGGACCAGGTATACCCGGGTATACCAGCGGCAGGTCTACCGCGTAATTCTGATTTTCATCAACATCAACTTGAGATTGAAATTTGACGTGCGTGCGACGACGCCCGCCTAACATGCCATCTCTTTTGCACGCACGTCAAATTTCAATATCAAGTTGATGTTGATGAAAATCAGAATTACGCGGTAGACCAGGGGCTCAACCGCGTAATTCTCATTTGTATCAACTTCAAGCAAATGCATGCGAAACTCAACGCGTGCAAAAGAGATGGCATGTTAGGCGGGCGTCGTCGCACGCACGTCAAATTTCAATCTCAAGTTGATGTTAATGTAAATGAGAATTACGCGGTAGACCCACAGCTGTATGCAAGCCCTAATTGTGAGAAGCAAGATGGCAACTTTGGCAGAATGGAACACTAATGGAAATGGATAAGACACGTGGGGTGCATAACTTGACAACACTTCATAGGAAAACGGTATATACCTACATCGTGACCTACTTATTCCCTACTTTTTGTTAATGAAGCTATTATGTGAAAACTCTGTAGTATTGTGTACGTAACGGCATGCAAAAACTACTTATTCATAAGAACAAAAACTTTTTTGTCTGCTGTCTGCTTTGGACTAGGTACCGGCGCAAGTTGGCCACTTTATTTACTGTTAAAAACTGACACTCATTTGGTCAAAACATCGGCTGAGAATTCCCAACGAGGATCTTGAGGAAAATACCCATAAAAGTAGGCCAATGTCAAAGCAAATAGGCCTTACGACATAGAGGATATGCAATAGGAATCGTAGTGACGCGCCACGGCAAGACAGACATGGATGTATAACGGATTATATAATGTATTGTAGCCGATTCTAAAGGCTTTAATTTTAGTTTTAGTGCTGTCAAAACTAAATTTTCATCATTGCAAAATAGTTCATATGTGTTAAGAACAGAAGCTAAATTACTTTGGAAAAATTTAAGTCTTGCCAGCACTAAAACTGAAATTAAAGCCTTCAGAATCGGCTTTATTGTCTGTAAGTATTGTATTGTATTATTTATTTATATTATTTTTGTTATTTATATATTTTATGCCATCAGCAGCCATTAGATATGCCTATACATATAGGCATAATCATATTTCTGTTAAAACTAAAAGGGTCGCCAGCCACTCCACTTTACTCGGCTCCCCAAATTTATTTACATGTAAACCTAACACCTCCTTGCTCCGCACGGCAGCGCACATATTTTTGACGTTTTGGTGAAAGATTTTCGATTTCATCGATCCTACGAATTGCCTACGATATTGTAACATATATACTTATATCAGCACCATCAACCAAATCCAAACCCACTTTTAGGACGGTAGGTCAATGTCAAGAATACTACCAGAAGAAGACTATAACACTGTCAAGTTAGCTCGGCACCACGGCACGCGCGATGATTGTCATTATTACGGAGTTCACATTTTGCCTTCCAGCGAGGGCCTAGTCAACTTGACCGTGTAGTATTGGTATGCCCAAATGCGTCTGTCTGGTCTCACGTGGAATGACTCATACATGCCAACATAACCGACATAAGGTTCAAACTAGTTACATCAATTATGCCACCAAGCCACCAACCGACTTTAAGACTACCCTGCCAAGCCATATTAACCCGTAATTCATGACGATTAGAGGCACCATCCGAGTGGTTATCATTCACCACGGTAAGGAAATGTCCGTGACTCATACAAATGTCTCGGCGTCGAAGAATTCTTTCTCGCTATCACTGGGGGCAAAAAATGTTTGGGGAAAAGATTGCGTGTTATTTATTTTGAGTCAGTCCGCAATTTTTTCCAGCACTACTAACATTACGTGGAGTTTATAACTGGTAGAGATAATAATAGGAAAATGTTGTATTTACTCAAACAATATCAACTCCTAAATTCCGTCAAGAATCGTAAATCGGTAAATCGTAACTAATGTAATACGGGTGAATAACGCTTTTATTTTTCAACACTGGAAAGTAAGTATCATCAAACATTTCCGTAATTTTTTTTCAGAGGCGGAATACCATCATTTCCGTTCGGTACCTACTACCATTCTGTGGGTACTTACTACCAGGGTTGGATTCAGCAGACCCTCGGAAAATTATGGTCTATGGGAATTAAAATTATACTACTTGGCTAAAATTATACTACGTTTCGTTGTTCGACGATTTTTGTTTTGAATTAAAATAAAATAGTGTATCTGTTAGTGAATAATTTTTTAAATAGTTAGTAAAAATACTCATAATTTTATAAAATACCCTATTTGTTAGTGAAATTTTTAAAAATTTCTAAGTGTATTAATAACGCACAGAAATTTCCTATATTGTAGGAAATTTCCTATATTGTTAAAAAGCAAAACGTTTCAACCAATAAAACAAGTCAGTCGGCCTGAAGACAAGATTATGGTATTTGTACGTAGTATAGTTCCTTTACGATACTACATGTCATGAAAATATGGTACAAATTGTATAATTATACTACGAAATCCAACCCTGCTTACTACCCATAGAGTTCTCTATGTCTCTATATCGATGGGTATTGGGTAGTACCATAGAGACATAGATAACTCTGTATCGTTGGTCTTCCCCTTTTAAAATCGCTAAAATTTTCGGTAAATACTTCAATGTTATTTATGTAAATAAAATTGATAAATATGCCTCAAGATAAAGCATGCCTGTATACAAAAACAGATACAAGTACTATCGGGTATAGTTCCACTGGTTTACTTTTCGCTATTTTACATAATACACATATTGTAGCCGGTTCTGAAGGCTTTAATTTTAGTTTTAGTTCTGTCAAAACTTAATTTCATCATTGCAAAATAGTTCATAAGCGTTAAGAACAAAAGCTAAATTACTTTGGAAAAATTTAAGTCTTGACAGCACTAAAACTAAAATTAAAGCCTTCAGAATCGGCTTTTGTATCTGTGTTATTACATTATACAGACAATATACATCTGCTAAACTAAGAAAATTCTAAAAAGTGGTTGGGACGAATCACTGACCATTTCACCATGGTATAACTTCTTTATAACATGGGTATCATAAAATAGGTCTTAGAGCATTTAAATACTCAAAGGAACAGGTACATACATACATATGTTACGAGAAGGCACAAAATATTAAAATTAGGTACGTTAAAAACTAGTTTTAACCGTACAAAGTATAATGTGTCTCATTTGCCCTGCGTTCCGAAATAGAATTATATCGCTAAAATCGATTACGAAAGTACTCGTACTTATGAAGTGAATGGCTTATGATCTATTGTAATTCTATTACGGACCGCAGGGATGATGCGGTCTCCACTGTACTTACCTACTTCAATCCTTCAATGGTGAATCCTGTGACAGAAGACCTCACTCAGGCTCACTCTTCCATAGCCATATAAGATCCATTATATTTTAAAAGTTTATCAAAAGCAAATTAATGCTAAAGTTTAAGTTAAAGTTAAAGTTAACTTTACGCAATGACGAAATGAAATGTTATATAAATGACGTATAGTAAACTAAATAACAAAACACTATCAAAAGAAATTAATGGAGTGTGTTGAAAACAATAATATAATAACGAATCTGGTTTATTCGTCCAAGAATTAGACACATGATGCTAATCTTGCTTTGGCCTAAAACAACTCTTGCCGAATTTAACATCAACTAACCGGTCTTAATATTTCAATAAAAAATGTATACCCATTGAAAAATGCTTTTTGTCTCTCGATAAAACAGTCCAATATTGAATAACACTATACTTTGTACAAGTATGGCTTTTTGCATTGATTCGTACGGTAATGCCCCGACAATCTGTTACATCTAATCGGAATTAGATTGAGGATGTGCTTGAATATACTCGTAGTTCCCTGCACCATAGATAAATATGCCTGCACATAGAAAAATTTTTCGTTTAAAACCCTATTAAATCTAGTAAAACACAAAACCAATCGAATCACAATTTTTTTATTTTAAAACATCTACCTAAAGGATTATCTGTGCTAAAGGTAAGGACCGATTTAACCTCCTGAATTATCATTATCACTGAAACAATAGATCTTAGTGCAGATCGTAAGTCAGATCCATTTTACAGATTAACTAGGGTGTAAAAATTTACTTAAATTACCTGAATATTGAAAAATTCTTTAATCTTTATTGTACACACGAAAAATATAAACAAAATTACAGTTAAAAGAGTTTGGTTACCTTATTTCTAAACAGCAAAACGATCATATAATAGGAAAAAGTAACATAAACGAAGTAATTGATCATAAACGAGTACAAAGAGAATAAAAAAGGCGTTGTGAATTTGTAAAAAAAAGTGTGTAATAATTTGTGTATAATTGGGGTTGGTCTGTGTATAAATACTTACTCGTAAGACATGTGACATAAACACATAAAACAGAAGCTTCCAAGAAAATTTAAATTATCAATATTTCTCGCTTTCCTCAGCCCAATTTTTCAGTGCTAAAGGCAAGTTTCTCATGAAAATTTCATGAATCACCTTATCACGGCCACAGTTCTCGGAGAGTTGGCAGCCAAAACAAAATTAAGATCATTTCAATGACCCAACTCGTGACGTAAGTTGGGGGGGACTCCCTCTCGAGCAACGAGAACTAGAGACTTATCTCTACGAAGAGACTTATCTGACTGATACCTAAATTAGTACAAATCGTGGCTCAAGTTGATTGGCTAAATGAACAACGTACTTTGTGGTATAGATATGAGGAAACAGCATAAATATGTTTATAGTTTTCAATAAATAGGCATGTATATGTACATTTACATTATCGACGTGCATTAGAAAAGTGTCGTGGTATTTAATAGATATGTACATCCAGTCAAACCATCCATCTATCAGCCTAGTTCGTCCACTGCTGGACATAAGCCTTTCCAGGACTTTGCCATTCCCGGCGGTCATTCTGGAAGAATTGACCACTCACAGACGCTGGGCAGGCGGGTTGGTGAGCGTGGTACCGTAACCCTCGCACCAGTGACGCCACTGCCCTTCACCAGTCTGTTCCATAAAAGGACCGGCTATTAGGGATGGATATACCGCCATCCATCGGTCCCAGGTTTTCTGCCTGTGAGCTGTCCTCTTACTCTCCCCCGAATTACTTCGAGGGGGTCTCCAAGTAAGATGGTGGTACCTCCACAGTCGAGCCCGGCATCAGTTAACCACCTATGAGCTCTACCTCCACTCAATGGTAAAGATAAAATATATTTTACTATGGAAAAGATCCAGAAAACACGAAAAGAAAATCAACCCTCCTTTACATTTCGGCCGAGTATTGTTACTTGTCAGTTCGAGTAAGATTTTAGGTAGGTATGCGTATACGGTATAAGATATTATGACATTGTATTTAAGGGTCTTGTAATAAATCGGTCGTTGAAATAACAAAGTTGTGATTCAGAAAACTTGTGACATTTTGTCGTCCCAAAAATCATACAAGATTTTCCCTCTTCCCTCTAAGTACTACTATCTCTATGATCGCGAGGTGTAGTGGGGGATCGGAGTTTTGTGGTGCGCGTGCGCTGACCGACGCGCGACGCGCCATGAGCGAGTGACGTCACCATTCGCATAAAAATGAGACGCGCTTCGCACTTTACTCATTCATAAACCTGCTCAGGCGCTGAAAAGACGTATCACGAGAAACCGTTCAAAATTCAAACTTTGAAAATGAAAAACTACTCGGTGATAGGAAACAAAAAGAAGATCACAATGGAAGTCAACGCTACCAAACTCAAAGTCGTTGGGAACAGCTGCGTTATCAAAGTGACCACCAATCAAGGGGAGATAGAAGTCATCGGAAACGACTGCAAAGTGGAAGTCGGAGACAACATTGGAACGATCAACCTGGTCGGAGGGACCGGTCTAGTCACCATCATCAGGCGTTGCCCTGGAGACAGAGTCAACATGGTCGGCCCAGCCTGCCATTTGATCGTAGACGGAAAAAAATCTCGGAATTCTTATGAAGCCCAGCTATCTCCGATGTCTCCATTCAGCAAGGATCTGGATGACGTTATCGAATCCATCTTCAGTTTCGTGATGCGATGAAACAGTGTCCAGTGAAAATGTGGAACTTTAATTTTCAAGATTTCCAGGAGTTTTCTAAACTCTGAGCTTTTCCATGGCGGATGTCTGTGGTCATGGAAAAGTGTGAAAGCTTTACTATGATAAGTGATAATATTTTAATGAATTGAATATCACGGTAAGAGTACCCTTTAGCGGAATATTGCAAATTATTACCTAATATATTCATTTGTTAATAACATTGTTTATAATTTATACTTGCGATTGTCGGCACTTGGTGAAACTTGGAAAGCATCTTTAATAAAACTCACTTGTACACTATTTCACACATTTAATTAATAGTTATACACCCAACCGGTTTCGAATAATTAATTAATTTTCAAGGGGTTTGATTTATTTATTTCCGAACTACTGCAACTACGTGCTGTAAAAACCAATATTATTTTTGAAAATGAATAAATTATTCGAACCGGTTGGGTGTATTACTATTAATTAAATGTGTGAAATAGTGTACAAGTGAGTTTTTATTAAAGATGAATAACATTGTTTGTTATTTTAATATTTTTCCTAATTTGTAACTACCACTTGCTGAACGGTAAAGGAAAAATTTGAGGTAAACCTGTATGCCCTAAAAAGCTTGTATTTGTGCCTTTCGCTTGGAACGTAAAAGTCGTCTGGGAAAAAAGGGCGTTTCAGTGTCGACTGTTCTATTGACAGTTCACTCTAGCAAACGCCTCTGACATCCCTCGGGAATAATTATTAGCGTGACGATATGTTTGTTTTTGTAATTATCCATTTGCGTAAGTTCAGCTAATAATTATCATTTTTACGTCATATTGATAATTTTGAAGATGTTTGTTCACCTGTTACTGATAAGATAATGTTAAATAAACGGATGTGATCGATAAAATGTGTCTTTTTTCCTTTTTACAAAAAATGGCCGGAGGTTGTCAAGAAATCGTAAAACTTAACTGCGGGTCTACCGCGTAATTCTCATTTTCATCAACATCAACTTGAGATTGAAATTTGTCGTGTGTGCGACGACGCCCGCCTAACATGCCATCTCTTTTGCACGCGTTGAATTTCGCATGCATTTGCTTGAAGTTGATACAAATGAGAATTACGCGGTAGAGCTCCTGTTTGGTAATATGACCCTATCTGTAAATGAAACCATACTCTATTGGTAGTAACTACTGTATAAAAGTTAAAAAATCATAGATCAAAGTGGTGCACTTTTTTCATTTCGAATACCCGTCAAAATAAAACTTATTATTAAATAAAACACGAAATCTGTGAAAATTTTAACTGGCTACTGGTAGACCCCTGTGAGCCTGACATACGGACGGACGGACAGACAACATAGGCTTAGTATAATAGGGTCCCGTTTGGCACCCATCGGGTACGGAACCCTAAGTTTGCATGCCCATGCATATGTAAGTTATGGTGAGGAGAATCATTTTTGTTATATTATGCAATATGACATATTATGTTATGACAATGGTGATTCGGTGTTACACGATTTAACTTATTTGACAGGACTTAACTTAATGTAAGCATTCTGTCTTTCACTTTCTGTATCAAAAAGACACAGACAACGCTTAAAATAAGATTATAGTCCTGTTTATTTAGTTCGTTGTGTTACACCGAATCGACACAATGAGCGTTTTTCTCGTTGTTTTTTTTTTTAGTTCTTATCTTTCCTCCAGATGTCACTGTCCATGTCACCATAGATAAAAGATGTTTCGTAGCAATCACTGTCAAAGTGGTTTTTAGTTTGTTTGGAATCTGTGCAAATTTTGTCTTTGATTATGTTACTAAGGTATATGACAGTGCCATCTAGGAATCTTTTTGAACACTAAATTTGCCACAAGGAAAAACGCTCACTGTATGTTCCTTTGGGAAAGTCGTTCAGTATGATCATCAGCAGATTATGCGGTTTAAATTAAGGATACCTGTTCATTTACGTCAGTATTTGTATCGACCCGAATCTCTCCAATCGCGTTTAAAAAGATTCCAAAAACAATATACTATTTTATCAAAGTTAAAAAAGTTGTTTATGCAAGTGAAATACACGGAAAATGTTAATACATTTCTGGTATATGTATTTTGACTATATAATCTAGGGTTTAGAAATTGGAAAACATGTTTGGATAAATTTTCCTCGATAGAAATAATTGTTGAAAAGAGGTCTTCAAATACACTTTTTCTCCTCGTTTGACGAATAGGAACCATATACAGAACTCAAACATATTTTATTAGGCGTGTTTCAACAATATCTAGAGATTTGATATTTGAAATTTTGCTAGCTATTTTAGTTTTTTTATAAAAATTATAAAACTAACATTTTTCGCTTTCGCCCTGAATCTGCCCCTGTCGCACTGAGCGTATTTTTGCTTGGAGTGACAGTGACAAAAATAAAATTCGCATAGCCTCTTAAGCTGACAGTAACGCCTCTAACACCGATTCAAAAATACGTGCGCGACGATTATAATACCACATAATAGTGTCTTCTTACTTAGCATGCTTAATGCAGTGTACTTAGCATGCTTTTTGCAGTTTACTTAGCATGCTTAATGCAGTGTACTTAGCATGCTTTTTGCAGTTTACTTAGCATGCTTACTGCAGTTTACTTAGCATGCTTACTGCAGTGTACTTAGCATGCTTTTTGCAGTTTACTTAGCATGCTTACTGCAGTTTACTTAGCATGCTTACTGCAGTGTACTTAGCATGCTTTTTGCAGTTTACTTAGCATGCTTACTGCAATGTACTTAGCATGCTTTTTGCAGTTTACTTAGCATGCTTACTGCAGTTTACTTAGCATGCTTACTGCAGTTTACTTAGCATGCATTTTGCAGTTTATTTAGCATGCTTACTGCAGTTTACTTAGCATGCTTACTGCAAATTACTTAGCATGCTTTTTGCAGTTTACTCTAAAAGTAAAATGATAAGGTGTTAAGATGATAACCGTTCTACCCATCAATATGAATAACTTTTACTATGGCGCCAACATTAAAATCACAAAAAATAAATCTTATACATTTTGGTCTAGTAGGTATTTAACTTTTCTATGGAACATATGATATTTTTTTCACGATTTCGGGGTTGGCCCCATAGTAAAAATTGTTCATATCCATGGTTAGAACAACCTGTTTGAAGGAAAAAGCCTATCAAATTAACACCAAGTATATCGGGAAACTCCCTCAGAAAATTATTGTAAACATAATAGTCATCCTCATACGTAAAGATTTCATCATCTCTTGTTGTTTTGACGTACAACCTGGTGAAGTTAAGAGGGCACCGAGCAAAATAATCTAAAACGACAGTCACTGTTAAATTGATTTATTGAATAATATTTCAATGATAAATAAATAAAATATATATTTACTATCACAGAGAATGTATCTACACTTCCGCCGCAGCGAATATCAAAAATAACTTATGGTCTAAGAAACAAATCTATCTAAAGTAGGCCCAAAATCTAAAAAAGGTATTGGGGTTTTAGTCATTTCAATAACTTAACTGTCGAATTTTGTCTCAACCACAATTCAAGACAATCACAAACGTTATAAAATACATTTGGGCCGTTTCACATTTTTTAAATTTCGTCTGGTAAATTAAATATGATTTTTTCTGTTAAATTCAATAAATACGACCACGATAAAAAACGACCACGAGAGAACAAGCGAGGTGTCTAATCATTCTACGCTCGAGTGGACATTGGAAATACAACTTTCAAGTTTTTCGGAAAACCTGATGCGATTACAGAATAAAAATAATAATTTGGGCAAGTGCGAGTCGGACTCACGCACAAAGGGGTCCCACAATACGAGTATGGAACCCTAAAAATAGTATGGCAAATAACAACAATATAGATGCTGTAGGCGACGCATTTAATTTTTATATATATTTTCTATGTACCTATTTTGAATTTACAGTCCTAACTTAATTATATGCATTTTTGTTATTAAAATGTATTTATTATCTTTGTAACTGTGCTGCCATCTATAATTAAATAAATGAAACTAAGGCTCCACGCATATATCGTTTATTCAATCAGTCATTCAATAAAGAGTCTTGACCGCGACACCTACTGCGCATTCCTTTGATTCAAAATCGAAAATTGTGGTTTTATTTATTTTTCAATGCAAGTGCTCGTAAAGGCCCACTTTTTATGCATCAAAACCGAACAGAAAGTCGATTATTTTGCCCTAGGGTTTTTTTTTTTTTATTTATTTCCGAGAAGTTGGCTAACCTGCAACCTTTCCTGTGCACCATAAATGTTATACTTTTCTTTCCACTGTTTAACGGCTGTGGATACAGTCCTTTTTAGCCAATCATTAACTTGCAAAATTGTAACAATGTAACTTTCAACTTTAATAACTAAATTGTTTTCTTTGATTATATTTGTTTTATTTCCTCACACTATGCATACTTCTTCTTTTCGTGTCGATGGTTCCTTTACAAGATCCTGGACCAGTACGCAGCCACATCTACAGCACTTGCCGAGGCCTTCCATAGGTCATCCCACGTGCAGGTGTTTGGGCACGCTGGGCACGAGAGCAAATGAGACATGTTCTGTGAAGGAGCACCGGTCAGCACCGCACTCGCACTGGGTGTGGGATGCGCTTCGCTTATCATGCCCCATCTGCTGAGGGTCTCTTTACAGCGCCTAACCTGCGCTCTAAGTCGGTTGAGAGACTATGCATTGAAAAACGTAGTATGATACACGGGCGTAAGAGCAATAAATTACTCGGTTACGTCCCCGTAATTTATTCCTTTTCGCCCTTGTAGCATAAACTACTATTATCGACTACAAATGCAGTGGGTCTACCACGTAATTCTCATTTTCATCAACATCAACTTGAGATTGAAATTTGTCGTGCGTGCGACGACGCCCGCCTAACATGCCATCTCTTTTGCACGCGTTGAATTTCGCATGCATTTGCTTGAAGTTGATACAAATGAGAATTACGCGGTAGAGCCCCAGGTCTTCTAGCAAAACAAGCCGCTAAAATGGTAAGCGTCTGGCTAAAAATTCAGCACCCTTCGAATGTGGGACCCCAATATCTTAACCGCCATATTTTTTTGTAATCTTTACGTAATCAATCACATATTACCATGTTTTTTTATTTTTTTCCTCTTGTTTTCTAGATATATTTTAAAAAAAATTTAATGTCAAGAAAAAACAATTGAACTAAATATAATACAGCGAAATATGACTAAAATGGAGAATAAAAGTTTGGCCGACTTAAATTTACAAACTTACATAGTATAACAAATAAAATAATAAACGTAATGCAAAAATACAACAAAGTTCATAATTAAAAAAAATTAGAGGTTCCGTATTCAGAGAGTGCCGAATTAATTATCAATTGTCAGGGGGTACCATTTTAGCGCCTTGTTGTTGTCGCCTTGATGTTGTTTTGGCATTTACAATCCTGTTTTTATCTACCATAATGTTTTTAGGGTTCCGTACCCGTATTGTGTGGCGGTGCGGAACCCTTTGTGCGCGAATCTGACTCTGTTTTTTGTTATAAAACTCCCTTTAAAAATTTAACTTATCGTATCGACTTTCAAAAACCCTTATCTAAATGGCAAATATCACCAAAACGAATCTCTTACATAGCTTCATAATTTTGAACGAACCATTACTCAGCCTAAAGCCTGGCCAATTAAAAATACATACAAATAGTGCATTCCACTCTAGCGATTACGCGATGGTTCTCAAACTTTTTTAAGGGTTCTCCAGGAATCATACGAGTATTATACGTTTCAATCTTGGTTTAGTTTACATATTTAGTAATTTTCTCAGGTCCACTTACGATAGTCGACCACTTATCGCGGTCATGGTTGTTTCACCCGAAATAAACAGAGGGTTCTTATCAGTGTTACCGTTTAATTTTTTTTCTTGTCGCTAGATTTTTATATAAAATTCACCACATTAACTAAAATTTTATCAAAATGTCGCCAAATGTATGGAATATCAGTATGAAAAAAGTCGCTAAAATGTATGAAACGTCTGTTTTATCAAGTCGCTAAATCGACTAAATTTGTCGCTAAATCGGCAACACTGGTTCTTGTAAGTTTGACATGTGTATATTGTGTCTGTGTATCTGTCTGTGGCATCGTAGCGCCCTGACGGATGAACCGAAACTTTAATTTTTTTTTTCAATGCATGTGCTCGTAAAGGCCCACTTTTTATGCATCAAAACCGAACAAAAAGTCGATTATTTTGCCCTAGGGCTTTATTATTATTATTTTTTTTCATTTATTTACAATGGTTGGCTAACCTGCAGCCTTTCCTGTGTACCATAGATGTTATACTTTTTTTTTCTAGTGTTTAACGGCTCTGGATACAGTCCTTTTGAGCCAATTATAATTAAGATTATATTTATTTTCATTTCCTCACACTATGCATTGAAAAACGTAGTATGATACACGGGCGTAAAAGCAATAAATTACTCGGTTACGTTTAAAACACTCGCTACGCTCGTGTTTTAAATCGTCCTCGTAATTTATTCCTTTTCGCCCTAGTAGCATAAACTACTATTAAAGGTCACCAGTCCCTTTGCACGTTGACGCGTGACTTCGTTTATCATGCGTTTTATCGTGCACATCAACCAAAACAAGCGCTATGATAGGTCTTGAGTCGATTGCGTGCGATAAAACGCGTGACAAATGAAGTCGCGCATCATCCTTCTACGGGTGCTGATCGAGAGTGTTCTTAGCTACTAGATTTTACCCGTGGCTTCGCCCGCGTTTGCTAAGTTTTTATGTAGCTCCCATCCTCATCAGGGAACCTACTATAGCCTATAGCACTCAGAGATAATGTAGCTTCCTATGACTGAAAGATATCAGAATCGTATGTGTAGTTCCTAGAGATTACCTTCTACATATCCCTTAGGAACTGCCGCCTTGTTTGTCCCTAGGGAATAAACTATAGCCTCATACAGGAGTGTCGAGATTAGTTAAGTTTTTTTATTATTTATACTTGTTTCTCTTTGGAAAATGCGTCCTTTAAGGATGGACCCTAGAACATGAACAGCACCAGACTTTCGAGGGTTCTTTGGAAGAAATAAGGACTCACCTTAAATCGAAAAAATATAATATGGTCTATTGATCTTTTATTAAATCATCACTTGTAAGAGTTATAAGCAATGTATATAGGTACATATATATAAGGTCTTTCAATTTAAACTGAAAGTAATTCAGGAGGTGAAATTGAAAGACCTTATATACACTTCTCGATAAAAAAAAAATCCAGCCAATTTTTTTGCTTTTTAACCGTTTCGCATTTTTGTTACGGGGTCTATCTCAAAGGCCAAAGCAGTTACGAATTTAAAATTTCTGTGTATTATGTAAATGTATGTACTATATGTTGTATTTTAAACAAAAAATACTAAAAACGCCGATTTATAATGTAGTTTTAGGTTAACGTCGCCGAACACTCGACCAACTTAATTTTCCAGTTTTATGTCTTACATAATTAGACCATTACCTGAAATTAAATAAATATCTAGTTTGAAATAATTGGTCATATGTACGGAACCCTAAAAGAGCGAGGCCTGACTTGCACTTGACCGGTTTTTATTAATTTATTTCTTCACCACCCAGAAACGAAATATATAATAATTAATTACAAAGACTCTGTTAGCAAGCGCTCAGTTTTTGATTTAACTATGATTAAGATTAGGAACCACTGGTTAAGAGGGTTCAAACTAGCGGTTAACCGGCTTCACCTGGATTAAGCCATCACGTGACACCGGCCCATTTCGACTCTAGTTAACACATTTGCTGTAATTACTGAGACAAATCGTTACTTTTGGATATGACATGACATTTTACTAGGGAGTCCAATGGCTTCAATGTTTTATTAATAACTAGCCTTTGCCTTCGACTTCACTTGCGCTTAAAACTGTACCATCATGCATGACTCAAGCAAGACTATTAGAGGTTATTTTGAAAATCAAGTTCAAGCCATAACTTTTGTTATTCTTACAGTTTGTTGAATATTTAAAGCCTTAGTTTGGGCACTCTGTACAGCAGTGAAAACACATTGAAGTACATCGTGTAATTTTTATGTTTAGTAGTATAGTATAGTAGTTTAATGCGAGGAGCGTGACATACTGTTTAATCGCAAAACCATCGTGTCACTCTCCTCGCACTTGTGATTCAACTAAGTTGCGTCGCGCGCGATTAAACACTGTGCTACGAGTGGAGGCGGTCATTTTAAAAATAACCAGCGGGTCTACCGCGTAATTCTGATTTTCATCAACATCAACTTGACATTGAAATTTGACGTGCGTGCGACGACACCCGCCTGACATGCCATCTCTTTTGCACGCGTTGAATTTCGCATGCATTTGCTTGAAGTTGATACAAATGAGAATTACGCGGTAGAGCACCAGATTCAAGCTTCATATTTTTGTTTTTACGTATGGACATAATCCAGTTCGTGGATTATCTAAGAGATCGTTTATTTTTAGCTACATATCATTTATCTGTTATTTTTTATTTTAAGAATATGTAGATTGTAGGTGTCTGTATTATTATGTTGTCGGCACATCGTGGAATTGGGCATATCATGATCTGTCTGAACAAATTCTTATTCTTATTCTGTAATGTACACAAAATATTTAATTACACACGTAAACATTAAAATTAGTGTACAGAGGCGAGCTTATCAGGGCAGAAAAAAGGGCAGAGGGCGCCCGAGTTGTGAACATCTTTCTTTACTGTGCTCCATAAAGAATAATTCAAAACCAGTGATTAATGTAACTAATATACAGTGATTTAATTTTCATAATTCACAGTGCGATGTATAGTCTCTACGCGAGCGTTATCATCTTGTATCATTGTGTATTTTAGTGATTTGAAACAAATCAATATTGATTGATTTGAATTGGACGATACCCTCTTTCAAAAACAAAAGACAAATTGTGACAAATTTGTCAGTTTATTCGTGTTTTTTAGTGAGAAACTGTAGGAGTGATTTTTACTTGTATATACAGTGCTACACTCTGTATGAAACAGCCTGAAGACTGGTATTTTGTTTTTCTACTGAAAACAGCGCCATCTATAAATCATACTCCGAACCAGCTCTAAACCTAGCAGGCATAACATTTGATACTACGAGGACGCAAGCGCACTCTGCTATAAAGGAGTTATTTCGCTCTGCTTGCGGAAGAGGACGCTACTAGTCCGTTTGTTTACAATCTACATCAACATCACAAAATAATGAGCGCCAACAACTGCTTTACCTGTTCCTTGCCAACGACTGCAAAAGACTCACTTAAATGCCATGGATGCCGCCACGTACACCATTTCTCTTGTGGTGGTTTAACGGAAGCAGAGTATAATAAAATACTTCCCATGAACAAACTTAAATGGAAGTGCCATTCGTGTAAACAGAGGAAAAGTCCTATCGACAAACATCAACATAATGCTGCCAATGTCGCTATTACTCCACCAATTGGCGAAAAAAGTCAATTTGACGCTGTGCTGTCGGATATACCAGTTTCTATGGTTAACCTTGACACACAAGCATTAATTGAATATTTAGAAAAAAAATTTTGCTTGCTCAGGGAAGAGTGGAATAAGGATATAAATGAAATTCTTCAGCCCATCCAAAGCAATATCCAAAAACTCTCTGAACGCCTGGATGGCTGGGAAAATAGACTCGAGACCCTGGAAACGAAAATGAATGGGTTTAATGTGCTGCAAAGTGAAAACGAGGACCTGAAAAGAGAGTTAAATAACATACAAAAAAGCTTTGACTCGTTGGATCAAAACTCTAGGATGTGTAACGTCGAGATCCAAAACATCCCTGAGACGAATGGGGAGGACCTCATTGGACTGGTACGTAACATTGGCGGCCTCATTGGGGTGAGCGTGTCAGTGGATAATATCCGAAGCGTGCACCGCTCAGCCCCCGGGATGCAGCGCGAACGACCCAGGAATGTGATCGTGCAGCTGTCAACGCGACGCCTGCGTGACGATATTCTAGCTGCTGCGAGGGTGCGCCGTGAGCTCACCACCGAGCAACTGTCTCTCCCGCCTCCGACCCGACGATTCTACATAAACGAGCACCTCACTCTCAAAAACAAAATCCTTTATGCCAAGGCACGTGCTTTAATGAAAAGCAAAGAGTATAAGCATACGTGGATAAAAAACTCAACTGTACTGATGCGTAAGACAGACACCAGTAAGATAATTAAAATCCGTGCTGAAAATGATTTTGAAAAGGTTATCTGACTACTAAATATTTTTATCAATAGCTGTCATTTTACCACGATTTTACCGCGATTTTACCACGTAATTTTCCTTTTACTATTGTTATATAAAGGTCATTTTAAAAAAGCTATAGGCTATGTCAATCCAAAAAAGCTGTATTTATACTTATTGTTAATAATTTTACTGCAAGATTTCTGGAACTATTTTACACTCTACATTATTCATATTCATCTTGTTTTTTACATTCATGTTGTCTTTATCACAGAATATATTTTATTTTATTATGTACTACATATGCAACCTTTCTTCTCACAAAATTTCCAATATTTTGTTAAACGCAAACCAAATACTATGTACACACAATTATACGGACTTCTTTATTCAAACGCATATCTACACTTTTATTTTAAACATTCTCATGGCAAATACAAATAAAGTTCAGAATCTAAAACTAGCATTTCTAAACATACGATCTCTCAATACAGGACAAGATGAACTGCAGGTTACAATGGAGAGTCTAAAGCCAGATATTCTAGCTTTAAACGAAACCTGGACAAAAGATGGTCAAGATAAATACGCACCTCATATTCCTGGTTATATCTTAAAAAATACTCCCCGACCCCAAAATGAAAGAGGCGGTGGTGTGGGTTTCTATGTGCGACGTGGTTTACGTGTTCGACACAAGCCGCACCCTCCCTCCCCTCTCGAACAAATGTGGTTAGAAATGACTCTAGCCGGTGTGGGACGAATAGCCATCGGTACTGCGTACCGTCCCGGTTCCGGGCTCTCACCGGGTACAGCTATCGATGCGCTGAGCGAATCGGTCAGTACGTTTGGGTATTGTGATTTCGTGTTTGTATTAACTGATTTTAACGTAGATTTACTCAAGCCAAACGAAGACGCGGCTCCAGAATTGCTTTCGTTTTTTTCACAGCAACATTTACACCAGTTGGTTAGGGAGCCTACGCGAATTCAAAAAGACTCTGCGACTTTGTTAGATTTGCTTATAACTGACAACCCTGACCTGTGCAAATGCATATCAGTGCATCACAACCCTTTATTGAGTGATCATGGACTTGTTTTGGGAGAATTCAAAATTAAAAGACCAAAGCAGGCCCCTTCATTTATTTGGTGTCGTTTTTTAAAAAGTATTGACCAAAAAGTGTTCAACAAAGACCTGTTAGAAATACCATGGAATGACATATATAATGCTAAGGACATTAACGAAATGATAAATTGTTTTAATGCTTTCATAACTTTCATTTTCAACAAACACGCACCCCTACGCAAAATTAAAACAAAAGAAAATCCATGTCCATGGATTACAGAAACCATAAAACAAATGATATTTCTCCGCAATAAAGCTTTAAGACGTGCGCACATGACAAAACGAGATTCACATTGGAGATATTACAAGGACCTTAAGAACATTATAACTAGTGCAATTAAAAGAGAAAAAGAAGCATTTTTCACTTATTATGTTAATAATAACAAAAGTAGTCCAGCAAAGATGTGGAAATATTTAAAAAAAACTTCTATTTTAGGTAACGCTAATATCTCAAATATTCCTCAACATATGAATGATCCTGACAAAATCAATGACTTTTTCTTGGATGTGCCCGGCGATCCCAACATTGACAATGACCTTCTAGACTTCTATAAAACCAACAAATTTGGCCAAGAGGTCTTTGAAATTGAGAATTGCACTGAGGACGAAGTTTCAAAAATTATAGGTGCAATAGACACGAATGCTTCTGGTTTTGATGCCATCACAATTGAAATGATTCTCATGACGCTACCGATAACATTACCAATAATTACTGGGATTTTGAATAGATCCATTTCCGAATCAATTTGTCCGGATGCTTGGAAAATGGCAAGGGTTAAACCGCTACCAAAATGTCCTACTGTTGAAGAATATAAAGATTTGCGAGCCATTAGCATTTTACCGGTTATGTCCAAGGTTATGGAGAGGATCGTGTGCGCTCAATTAACCAAATTTCTAGAAAATGAAACTGTTCTCCCTGCCATCCAGTCTGGTTTCCGTGGCCAACATGGCACTGCCACGGCATTGGCTCACGTGACTGACGACATACTGTCAGCCTCTGATACTGGAAAAGGAAGCATACTCGTACTGTTAGACTTCTCCCGCGCTTTTGATTGCCTTAGTGCTGAACTACTCCTGGCGAAAATGTCCTTTTACGGGGTTTCAGAATCTGCTTGCGACTGGTTTCAATCTTTTCTGACCGATAGAAAGCAATACGTGGTAACTGAGGATGACCAGGGAAATGTAAGACAGTCTAAAGTCAAAACAATTACCCGTGGCTGTCCACAAGGATCTATTCTCAGCCCTCTTCTGTTCATCCTGTACACATCAGATCTCATAACTAACCTTAAACACTGCAAAGTTCATCTATACGCAGACGACACGCAACTGTATCACTCTTTCAGACATCAAGCTACTACTGAAGCGGTACAAAACATAAATGAAGATCTTGATGTAATTTTCAAATGGACAAAGAAGAACGCTTTGCTGCTGAATCCAAACAAGTCAAAATTCATGACGCTGGGAACAAAACGTCAATGCGAAAAAATCATGGAAAACTCACCACATATTACTATCAATAATAATGTTGTGGAGAGAGTCATGACCGCGAGAAACTTGGGTTTAGTGATGGATACAGAACTTCATTTTGAACAACATGTTAACCAAAAAATTAGAACAGCTTTTTATAGGCTAAAGGTTTTGTATGGCATTCGAGATTTCCTGAAAGAAGAAGTAAGGGTACTTTTAATCGAATCACTTGTCCTTTCAATATTTAATTATTGTGACACTGTTTATGGACCAAGGTTATTTGAAAAAACAAGTCGCGCTATACAACGAGTCCAAAATGCCTGCGTAAGATTCTGCTATAAAATACCAAAACGGGCACATATAACACCTTACCTCAACGAACATAAAGTTTTGAAAATGGAGAGTCGAAGAGAGTTACATCTCGCCGTCCTAGTACACAAAGTTGTGCATACTAAGCGACCGAACTACCTGCACGATAAATTTGAATGGCTTGGTGATGCACATGATAAATATACCAGAAGTAAGGAGCTGAATAAAATGTCTATTCCCAAACACAAAACTGCTAACTATAGAGGAGGGTTTAAATTTGCAGCATCAAAGGTATGGAATGACTTACCACCACCATTGCAAAAATACATGACTCCCAGTACCTTTAAATTAAAATTAAAATTAATTCTAATACAAAAACAAATCATACTGGCAGAATTTAAATACAAAACAAAAAAAAGAAAAAAAAAAAAAAAGGAGACTGTCAATAAAGAATAAATATAAATATACTAATACGCCAATCTGTTGTTCTTTGATGACGGCAAAGGCAGACCCAATAATTAAAATTTTTACATAATTTTTACTGTTATTTCATGTGCATATTTATCCTACATAATTATCATATTACTTATATATATATTATTATTTATTTACATGTTATAAATTTACTAGAGCGCCCGCTGCAAAATGATCCAAAACAACCTTTAAACGTATACAAACAAAGGGGCTCGCTGAAAATCAGCGCTGTAGGAACTCTTGACAAGTTTCCGACAGCAAATGCTGAGCGGGCCACCTTTTGCCAAACAAAAGCTGTAATATGCTAGCTTAAGGATGTATGTTTAACCATATAAAACTTTATTTATAAGTTATTTTGTAAGTTATTTATTTTGTAAGTTACTTGCCTTCTTGGTTAATTTGTTAGAATTTAAGTTAGTATATAATATCTTGTTTTATTTTTTATTCTTTACTGTATTTTTGTTTTGGCAATAAATTCCGTTCTTTCTTTCTTTCTTTCTTTCTTATCTCTATGAGAGATTTCTTCCAACAAACCGAAAAAAGATCATAAGAAATACATAAAAAAAGTAATCATATGTATACAAACTTAATACTTACTAAAAAATAATAAACGAAAACACACTAATTTAACTAACTACAAAACCAAAGTACATAGATATACTTAAATAAATAACGAATAAAATATATAATAATAAAAAACAAATCATATTTCTGTTAAAAATAGGGGTGTTGCCTCGCTCCGCTCCGCTCCGCCCGGCTCCCCAAATTTATTGACATATAAACCAATTGAAAGATTTTCGATTTCATACTTTACGATCTGGGGCTCTACCGCGTAATTCTCATTTGTATCAACTTCAAGCAAATTCATGCGAAATTCAACGCGTGCAAAAGAGATGGCATGTTAGGCGGGGCGTCGTCGCACGCACGTCAAATTTCAATCTCAAGTTGATGTTGATATAAATGAGAATTACGCGGTAGACCCGCTGCTCAATTCTACGATCTACCCACGACATACTTATAGATATTTATCGCGACTATGATTGATTTGTTGTTTTTTTTTACATATTTTTCTTATAAATTCCCTCTTGTATCTTTTATCTATAAAAATCTTTGGTTTAGTTACAATTCCTAGAGTTTTTGATAAAAGATTGTTATCCGACATTTGATTCTTTGTTTCTAGCTTATTTTTAGATTTTATTCACTGTTTTTATCTTACTTTTAGCATATACACATCATCCATCAGCCTAGTTCGCCCACTGCTGGACATAAGCCTTTCCTGGACTTTGCCACTCCCGGCGGTTATCCTGGAAGAATTGCCCATACACACGCTGGGCAGGCGGGTTGGTGAGCGCGATGCCGGAACCCTCGCACCAGTGACGCCTCTGCCCGTCACCAGCCTGTTCCATATTAGGGCCTGGCTATTAGAGATGGGTATACCGCCATCCATCGGTCGCAGGCATGGCGGGCCTCCTGGTTTTTTGCCTGTGAACTGTCCTCTTACTTTCCCCCGAATTACTTCGAAGGGGTCTCCAAGTAAGATGGTGGTACCTCCACAGTCGAGCCCGGCATCAGCTCTACCACCTGCTAAAATTTCTGCTGGTTCTAGCTTATTTTTAGATTTTATTCACTGTTTTCATCTTACTTTTACATATACACACAGTAATGTGTAAAATGCAAAGTCTAAGATATTTTTACATGATTTGTAAAGTACCATACCGATAATAATAATATGATGTATTTATTTGAAAATTTATATTTTTTCAATGCATGTGCTCGTAAAGGCCCACTTTTTATGCATCAAAACCGAACAAAAAGTCGATTATTTTGCCCTAGGGCTTTTTTTTTTTTTTTTTTTATTTATTTACAATGGTTGGCTAACCTGCAGCCTTTCCTGTGTACCATAGACGTTATCCTTTTTTTTACACCGTTTAACGGCTATGGGTACAGTCCTTTTGAGCCTATTATAATTTAAAGTTCACAAGATTATATTTGTTTTCATTTCCTCACACTATGCATTGAAAAATGTAGTATGATACACGGGCGTAAAAGCAATAAATTACTCGGTTACGTTTAAAACACTCGCTACGCTCGTGTTTTAAATCGTCCTCGTAATTTATTCCTTTGCGCCCTTGTAGCATGAACTACTATTAAGTACCTCTATTTTACCAGGAATAGTTAATTTCTTTTTAAATTTATTTTATCATGAAGTAATTTTGGAATAGGTAATATTCTTCTTCAATATCTAATTAGTACTTAATTTTCAATATATAAAAATAATCAAATATATTAAATAGTACACTTTTCTCAGTCTGCCATACAAATTCGTTGAAATCTTACTTTTCCTGGTATCTCTGCCAATAAAACACATGTCATGTATGCCGATGACTCAGTGTTTTTCTACACAGTACTGTTCTCAGTATTAATTACTAGATCTACTTAGAGGAAAGTTGATTATTTTGGTATATGAACCACTGATTGTAAAACAAACTAAAGGACAAATGAATAAACTTTTGGAAAAATTCAAGAATCATTTTATATAAAATAAAAAGGAAACAAATTCCAGTTTTTTTTTTACGTTAACTTTGTTTCAATAAAGGTAAAAACCAGTATTTATATTATTTGGTTTTTACACTCAATGTAATAGAATAACAGAAATACATGAAAGAAACTGGCCAAGTGCGAGTCGGACTCGAGCACGAAGGGTTTCGTACCACTACAAATTTATTTTTATTGTTTTTTGTGATAAAGGCCATTACGGACCAATTGGGTACCAAAAATCGAGTACCTACAATGTATGTGAAACGAAGATTTTTCACAATTTGAAAATGAGAAAATCGTTGATTAGAAAGTTAGAAAATCTTTGATTGGAAAGTTACAAAATCGTTGAGCATTTCCTACATTATTTAGATTGATGAAATTATGACCTATCTGTAGAATATATAACTTTAAACTCTCGCGTTTTGTACACATTATAATATATATAATCGGGTCTACCGCGATCAATTTTTACCTTTTTACGAAAAGGGGATGCCCGACGTTTCGAGACAGTTGCATGTCTCGTGGTCTACGGGAAACTGGCAAGTATGGCGAGGCGCAGTGATGAGATGCAGGTGACGACCGAAGTCTCGAAACGTCGGGCGTCCCCTTTTCGTAAAAAGGTAAAAATTGATCGCGGTAGACCCTATCTGTAGAACTTAGAAGAAAATATTTTTTCGAAATTATTTCAATAAAATGACGCGAGATATGATAGATAGGTAGATAGATAGGTCTATAAGAGGTGTAACCATATTTGAAGAGCTTATTCAGTCAATGGTATATAACAACTTTTCCTATGGAATAAACTCTGTATATCGAAAAAAATATATATTAAAGATAACTTATTTGGTCTTTTTATTCAGTTTACATTATATATTTATATAAAAACACTCATTAAAATAATTATTTACAGATATATTTCACATTCAAAAAAAAAATTACTGTTTCATAGAAAAATGCAATGCCGCTCGGCCGAAATGTATGGAAAAGCAGATTTTTTTTTGAGCTTTCAGGGTCTGCTCCCTAGTAAAAGTTGTTCTAAGCCATTGACTGAATAACCTCTTTAAATATGGTTACACCTTTCTGTTACACGTTGTAGATAATAAGTCTTTTGACAAGGGACTTTTTTCGTGAAAAGAGTGGAAAATTTTACTAGACTATTTATTAAAAATTAAGAATATGTTAAAAAATATCCTAAACAAAATATGGGCTTGCTAAAATTTAAAGTGAAAAGTGAGCCTGCAAAATTTTCCCCGATGGTACATTGACGGAACCCGTACATTGTGTATGACGGCGACGTACTCTTTACGGAATGTTGTTGAATTACGAATTACCGTACTCGACAGTGCTGCCACTTTTGCGCTTTCAGCACTAGGTCTAGCGCTTTTTTAGTACTTTTAGCGCGTTTACGATTTTAAAAGATTTAGCGCTTAATTTTTAGGGTTCCCTACCCGAAGGTAATAGGTACATGAAAAATGTAGCGGTTAAGGCTTCCGTATACTCAGCGAGCGCCGCGAATTGTTTGTCAAGCGCTTCCATTTTAGTGGATTGTTTGTGTCGCCTTAATGTTGCTATGACATATACAAGGTGACTTTTTGATCATCGTCCAAATTCATACTGGAGGCGTGATAAGTGATCAGTATCTTGTATCAGTAACAATTTTTGTGAAATTCGTAAAATGAAATTTCGGCTTCCCATATAAATTCAGTTCCAGTCCCGAGTGAATCACTATGGGGAGTCGATTTTTCATTTTACGAATTTCACCAAAATTGTTATTGATGCATGATACTGATCACTTACCAAGCCACCAGTATGAATTTGGACGATGATCAAAAAGTCACCTTGTATAATTAATAATTATTGTCGTTATTTACCAAATTTTTAGGGTGTATTGTGTGGTGGTACGGAACCCTTTGAGCGCGAGTCGGACTCTTACCTGGCTAATTTTATTTTCAATGTGAGCGACCGTTTATGAACGGTTTCCTTTAATCACAGAATAACAAATCTAGCGCTTTTCAAAACGTCAGGCAGCGCGTTTTCGCTTAAAGGTGATGGCCATTGGCTCTCGACCATTTGTAAGGGGATTTACCATGCACACACCTTGTAAGTCCAAATCGTGTGGTTATTAGGTAAATAGGAAATCTCTAACACGGTGATTAAAATGTAATAACCACATTACCGTCATGTCATGACATTAAGGGGCTGCACAATGCTAAAATGCGTTCCTGCTCTAACGCTTTGGTTTTTTAACTGTCTATTCTGCTCTAATCAGATGCCGCGCACGCAAAACTTCAGTTATTTTTAAATCGCGGCTACGTTAGGACATTAACTATAGTTTTTTAATGTAATAAAGATGTTTTTGTTTAGTAAGTATCTGCGTGTGTTGGTTTTGTTTCAATCAGTTTTGGAATATGGAAAAGCTTTTTTCGTGAAATTCATCCTTTTTTAAAAGTACTTATTATGAAAGTACCTATTTGTTTATTTATAAAGTGTAACTAATAATTGTCTTGAGTTAAAAAATATGCCATATTTTTTTAAATTTTTACCATCTACATTGATGGAATTGAATCCAATGCAAAACTGATGTTTAGCATTGTGGATCCCCTTAAGGTACATTATTATTATTTCATTATGTCCTTAGAAGAGTTTCAGTATGTTTCATGTGTCATTTGAATATTTGAATTCACCAACAACTAACTACTTTTCACCGATGATTATTCTATAACTGGTATGGGTGCTTATAAAAAAATCTCTATACAACGTGAAATTTAAGTCATTTTGTTAACGAAAACTGGTGATAGTACTCGTCCATATGAACAACTTTTACTATGAACCCAACCCTGAAATCGTGAAAAAAAATCAGCTGTTTCATACATTTGGGTCGAGTAGGTATTTAACTTTTCTATGGAACAGCTGATTGTAAAAGTTGTTTATATGGACAAGTACTATTGCACCAGTTTTCGTTAACAAAATTACTTAAATTTCACGTTGTATAGGTACAATGCAGTTTTACGGGCAGGTAGCTGCCAACGACCTAACGACCTACAAAATAATGTCGACAGAAACTTGTATCACAAAATAACCAGGGGTTCTACCACGTAATTCTCATTTGTATCAACTTCAAGCAAATGCATGCGAAATTCAACGCGTGCAAAAGAGATGGCATGTTAGGCGGGCGTCGTCGCACGCACGTCAAATTTCAATCTCAAGTTGATGTTGATGAAAATGAGAATTACGCGGTAGACCCACAGTTACAGAAGGTTCACTCCGCATAAGTGTGTGTTTAGAGGCTATGCGAATTTTGTTTTTGTCACTGTCACTCCAATCGAAAAATCGAGCAGTGCAAGAGGCGCGGATTCAGGGCAAAAGGGAAAAAAGTTGTTTTTTTATTTTTATTAAAAAAACTACAATAGCTAGCAAAATTTCAAACATCAAATCTCTAGATATTATTAAAACACACCTTAAAAAATATGTTTGAGTTCTGTATATGGTTCCTATTCGTCAAACGAGGAGAAAAAGTGTGTTTGAAGATCTCATTTCAACAATTATTTCTATCGAGGAAAATTTATCTAAACATGTTTTCCAGTTTCAAAACCCTAGATTATATAGTCAAAATGCATTTACCAGAAATTTATTAAAATTTTCCGTGTATTTCATGAAATACACAGAAAAGAAATACCCGTATTTTTTTCGCATATCGCCGTGTCGAAAACCATTTCTAGATTTTGGTTTCATAAGCTGTATAATGCTATAAACAAATAAAACAAACAATTATTTGTTTTTTTTAAGACCTAAATGCCCGTCAAAATTAACCGGTTGAGTGTAGTGTGAGGAAATAAAAAATAAAAGTGAAACTGCGTACAAGAGTTTTTAGGGTTCCGTATCCAAAGGGTAACCAGCGGAACTCTGTTACTAAGACTCCGCTGTCCGTCTGTTTGTCCATCTGTCCGTCTGTCCGTCAGTCACCAGGCTGTATCTCATGAACCGTGATAGTTAGACAGTTGAAATTTTCACAGATGATGTATTTCTGTTGCCGCTATAACAACAAATACTAAAAAACAGAATAAAATAAATATTTGAGGGGGCTCCCATACAACAGACATGTTTTTTTGCCGTTGTTATAGATAATGGTACGGAACCCTTGGTGCGCGAGTCCGACTCGCACTTGGCCGCTTTTTCTTTCAAGATTCTTTCCACCAATTGCAAGTATAAATTACAATAAGACATTTTTTTCCGTGTATAATGCCTAAAATGCTCCAAGTGACGTCATATTTGCAAATTCTTTAAAAAATTATAAAAAGCTAATGATCAAATAATATACCATAATAATGAAAACTACGCCATAAAATGGCGTATACCCTACGAAAAAAAAAAAAAAAAACTTTTAAGAAATTAAGCTATGGGAATTGCAATACTATTTGCTTTCCTATAAGATTTTAGATCTTATTTCTTTCTGCGTTACACTACTTTGACCATAATCAGTTTATTTTATAAAGAAAGAAAGAAAACAGATTTAATGCCAAAAAAAGCGTATATAAAATTTAAAAGACAATCTTATGAACTAAACAGTCTCGCTCGAATGCGCTCCGAGTGCGGACGTGTGCATAGATAATCTTATACCGAAAGTCGTGTGCTAATTATAACGGTACTTAACCAAATCTGTACAGTGTTTATGTTGCGTCGGCATAATGGTGAATTGTAGGAAGTGCAATTTGTTTGTATCGGCTGCAAGGGATGATCTTGTGAAGTGCAAAGGTACATGTGCGGGGTACTTCCATAAAAAATGTGCTAAAAAGATGCAAAACGAAGTATGTGAAAATTGTGCCAAGAAAACTTCTCCAAAACCATCGAAGATCACTGTCGATCCTAGCGATCTTACTGTGGAGAGTCTCCTGCAAGAAGTCAACAAGAAGCTAGAAATAGTCTTCAAAATTGAAAACAAGTTACAGGAGTTGACGGGGTTAGTAGACTTCTACTCTGAACGTTACGAGGAGCTAACGAAGTTCAAAGAGAGTGCAGAAAAGAGAATGACGGCAACGGAGAGAAGAAATGTTTATTTAGAAAAATGCAATAGAGCTTTGGAAGAGAGAGTTGATCTGCTGGAGCAAAAGGAAAAGGAAAGAAATATTGAAATAGCTTGCTTAGAAAGCCAAGAAAAGGAAGACATCAATGTCGTAGTTAAAACAATAGCCAAGAAACTCAATCTTAAGCCGGACGATATTGAAGAGGTAAGAAGGGTAGGCGGAGAAAAACCCGAAAAACCCAATGATAAGCCTCGCCGTCCGCGGCCGGTGATTGTTACCCTGCGCACAAAAACAGCGAGGGACCAGTGGATAAAGCAACGAAAGGTCCGTCTCACTAATGATGCTATTTACGGCAATGATAATAAACAATCCATATTTATCAATGAGGACTTGACTTTTAGCAAACGTCAGCTGTTTTGGTCAGCAAAAAGTCAGCTTAAACCGATGTTTAACTACATTTGGATACAAAATTCTAGTATTTTGGTAAAAAAGAGTGAGGAAGAGAAGAAAATTTATAACGTAAGATGCGAAGAAGACATTAAATCATTATTTGAGACCGGAAACAACAAAGCCGAGTAAACACCTAAAGCAGTAAGGGTGTGTTTGCATTACATTTCTTACTTCAAATGAACGAATCGTTAGAATATTTAGACAAGGATATTGAATACACAAGATATGAAACCACAGATTTATGGAGTCTTTAAAGCTGATTTTGAAGGTTTTAGTTTTAGTTTGACGTATCTAAATTTACACTAAGTTGTGATTAAAACGAAGAGCCATTTTCAAGTCACGAATTTATAAACGTCAAACCTAAAATCTACTAAATTTATGTTTGACAGCACTAATTTACTCAACTTATGTGTTTTGGTATTTTCACGGCACAGTTTAGAGCTGTCACTTGAGTAAATTTAGTATTTTTAGTAAGATTTTAATCAGCTGCTCATAAGGTCCCTCATAAAAACTGACTAAATTTTCCGACGAGTTTTCCTGTAGTATTTTACAGCTTTGTGATAGAAATAGATGTGTACCGTATTAAAAACATTCTTCGACACGTTCACACTTCAATCAAATACATTTTTGAATTGCAGTTTTGCCAAAATTTGTGTTATAACCTGATGACACATCTACGTTTTATTTCTATTGAAAAGAGTAGATTTATCCACTTTGATAATATTCTCTAATGATATACTATAAATAAGACAGGTGGATAAGATATTTTGATATAGTTTTATGGGGGACACTATCACCTCTTACAGAGTCTTACAATAATACCGCCAAAACTGCCAATTGACAGCTGAGTGTTGCCAGCTGTCTCACAATGAATATCCCTACTTGACTATGATTATTTAAAATAACAAATACATGTAATAAAAACCTGTAATAGCTAACAGTCGGCCATCCTGACCCTTGCCTGACCTCAGGCAAAATTATAGAGACCAAATACTACTCATACTTAATATCTTAATAGACTGTAACTTGACCGAATATCCCAATATTTTATATAATAATATTTTAATATCGGAATATCTAACATTTCATATCGTAACTTAAATTAAGATGACATTTTTAAGGTTTTACTATATCGATAATCACTACACATAGGTATCAAAATAATCAAAACACCCGGTAAATGTATAAAAACGATGAAATACACTAATCGATCCACAATTTCTAATAGATGTTATAAGCGTTCAAACATCAAATTGAGTACATACTTTATATTGACATGTATATTTATAGTTTAACAATACTCGTATCTACAATTATCTTATTATGTCTTTTGCCAAAACTCAATGCGATTATAAGTAAGTATAATTAAGTCTTAAACGAAATTTAATTGAATACAATTTAGTACAATTTATATACTTAACTCAAAATACATTTTTCTACTTTATTTTAAGCTCATTTAATTAATTAATTAAGTGTAGGTTTATCAGTTCCTTTAAATTTTGTGTATTAATGAAAGTCGTTTTACAAGATTATTGATAATACGTACGGAACAAACATAGATATCACAATAATATTATTCTAATAGAACATAACACACAAGTACCTACTTCCTTTTGTCAATGTCACGTACGTTGTAAGTAAATAATTTTTATTTACGTACTTAAGTGAAATACCTAAACGATATAATCTCAATTTTACAATTTATTTAAACTAATATATTATATTATAAACATATAATGTATTATTTCTTGTAATAATTTTGTTATGGAATATAGAACATTCAACATTTCATCTGAACATTTATTCATCAACATTTTGTGTTGTGCATAAAAATATTCGTATTTATTATATTCGTATTTGTCTGAATTTTGTTTTCTTTAGATTTTTTTTTTTTTTTTTTAGCTAGTGATATTTGTAAAGTTTAGTTATGTAAATTGATTAAGATAGCATGGTGTCCAAAACAATCAAATAAAATCATAATTTAAACTTGTGAATTAATAACTAATTAATTGTTTTATTAGTAGGTAATTAATAATTAAAAATAATAACAATAAGTATATTATATTCTCTCCCAGAAAGTTGAGATATCATACCCCTTAACAAAGATGAGGAGTCTGCTAAACAAATGTTACACTTTAAAATGTAATTTTAAGGATGCTGCTATATTTTTGCAACTCTGTTGTATTGGACACTGCGTTTCAAATTCTCTTACCTTCTTATTTGTAAACTTCTAGTTTCTGTAACCCTATTTTAAGATATATACATATTTTTTTTATATTGTTTGCTAACGATTTTTTTTTTATCATTATAATTTTAAGTAACTAATACAGCTGAGTCAAAGGCATGACGTGAATAATGGTGTAAGGTTGGCAATTGACATCCATGGTTAATGGATGAATTTTAAGGGCCTATTTACAATTAATAATTACAATTACCTACCACATCTGAACAATATCTTTTAGAGACACCACACAATTGATCATCTAAAGAAAAACATTTAAGTAACTTTCCCACAAATTATTTCCTTTCCGCAAATCTCGTGACTCATTCCTGCAGACCAACTGTTTATATAGGTAGTTTTGCAAGGCATGTATAATTATAAGTACTTATGAAATTTGCTTCTTGTACAAAAAAAAAATAATAAATAAATAAGCATTACTGCTCAAAATTGACAAGAGGCACAGCGCAGATGCTGCCGCCGCGGACAGCGCTCGTCATGCATGATACCTATCACACGCACCCTTGCAGTGCGCATCGGCCATCCTGTATGAGGAATGTCCCTATTCCTGGACTTCATCATCATAATTTTATTTAAATACAACAATTTGGTGAGTCCGTTTAGGTCAACAAATTACATCTTTAGTTGTCAAATAATTAAAACATTTATTTTTAAAGGGTCAAAAAGCAAAATAAAATCGCTGCCTCCACGTAGTCAAACTATTTTGTCAAACTGATTTGACCACGTGGAAAATTAACAGAATATGCGAGGCTTACAACATCGTAACAATGAAGGGTCTTCTTGGATATGTTTAATTTATTTCACAAAATTAGTAATTTTACTGGTTTGACCAATCGATACCACTGAGCAAATAAAATCGATACCGAACACAACACAAACATATAGGTATTAAATTATAAAATGCATTTAAAATGTAATCTCGTTACTTATTGAGTTATTTGAAATGTTACTACAAGTTGTTTACTTAAATTTAAGTTGTAATAATAATAACCTTACAATTAACGTTATCTTGCAATAGAAACGCAACGTTCACTTCATCACTATTCTTAACATTATGGAATAATTATAATGATGGAGTTGTGTGAAGCTTAATTATAGTTGCAGCTTTGTGTTTATTAGGTCATATTTAATTTTTTTTTAAATCCAATCATACAATATTTACATACTCATTACTCAATATTTTTATTGCAAGCATAATGTACATACCTACAATGTTCATTTGTATATATACGTTATTTATATTTATTGTCTATAAGAATAAATATTGTGTTGTGAAAGTCAAATTACTTATGTGGATTAGTTGACAGTCTTAGGAGGATATGTCACGGTTGCAACGTTCATTGGTACTTAGGAGGATATGTCACGGTTGCAACGTTCATCGGTACTTAGGAGGATATGTCACGGTTGCAACGTTCATTGGTACTTAGGAGGATATGTCACGGTTGCAACGTTCATTGGTACTTAGGAAGATATGTCACGGTTGCAACGTTCATCGGTACTTAGGAGGATATGTCACGGTTGCAACGTTCATTGGTACTTAGGAGGATATGTCACGGTTGCAACGTTCATTGGTACTTAGGAGGATATGTCACGGTTGCAACGTTCATCGGTACTTAGGAGGATATGTCACGGTTGCAACGTTCATTGGTACTTAGGAGGATATGTCACGGTTGCAACGTTCATCGGTACTTAGGAGGATATGTCACGGTTGCAACGTTCATCGGTACTCGATGCGGAAAAAGTCGCAGTGTAAGAGGGACGGACTCCGGAAGAACAGCGAAATTACAGTTCTAAATTAATATAAAATTAACTAAAAATACTGGCAAGTACATATAATAAAATATTATTAAGGCCAGCGTGTAATTCCTATTTGTCACAACTATGAGAAAAGTGTCGATAAAGACCTCATTTCAATAGTTATTTCTTCAATCGGAAACTAGGAAAATGTACCAAAATTAATATACTTATTTATAAAACCGATGGCCTCTTCTGATAAGCAGGTAAACTATTTCAACCAGTGTTACCTCAGTGTCAGAGTCATAAATTGTACATGCTTGCCGCCAACCAGTTCATTCAACTGATTTTATCACACTTCATTCAAATACACTGTCATCATAAAATTATCAATGCTTTTTCTTTTTGTATGATGAAAGGGGGGCCTTATCTTAATTAAGAACTCTTAGAATTGGCTCTTGCATCACGCGGTGTTTTTCTTATTATTATATATATTCTTTTTTTTTGTTTGTCAACGTCAAAATAAAATTCTACCTCTCCCCACTGCTGTTCAGTATAAATTTTCCCCACAACACTTGTTGGCTGGAAGAAACCTCCTGTAAAGGTAAGCCCGCTTTTATGTATAAATATACATATATATATATATATATATATTTTATTTTGTTGTCTTAGTTTATGTGTCTGTGTACAATAAAGGATATAAGATATGAATGATTCGGTATTTGTTAACAAAATAAAGATTCTACTTAAAATTAACAATGCAAAACGAAAGGTTTACTTAAGGCGATTACTGTCGCCAAATTAGCAGCTCGATGTTTGTCGGTACAAATATCGACGGAAACGACATTAAAATAACGTTTATATAACATAGTGGCAATGCATAGTGGCTGTTGCGACGCTCGCTGCGTCCTTGATAGGGCGAAATAGGAGAAAATAATACTTTTCACATGGACGTGATTGTTAGATTGAATAATCCTATGTTATCTTTATAGCTATCAAGTTTATCTATTTATCAAAGCATAAATGTATTAAATAGGCTAAGCGTGGTTTGAAAAAGAAAAATGGTGCATGTTGTCTTAGAGTTGATAATTCATAATACATTTTTTTCAATATTTTTGGTTGCACTATAAACTAGGAGTAAGCTTTGGAAGTACCTATTTGACTATACTAAGCCCCTTAAGTAAGTAATCTATGTACATATTTATTTTATTTGTTTGTACCACATACATTAAAACACATTCAATCAATCATTATAGATTAGTATGTATTTTGACATGTAGATAATTTAATATTTAGGTAACATAAGAAATAAGTTATTTATTATATTATAGTCACTGACTAAATTTAGCAGCGCCCTTACAGGGTCCTTGTTTGATACTTATTATTCAAGACACCTTTTGTACAACAAGAAAGCTAAATGAATTTTTATCTTATCTATTTTCTTTACACCACCTATGCACCATCCTCTATTTTACATTATCTATCACCCAAAGGTTGTCTGGAAGAAATCTGTCAAACAATAAGACCACCCATTGTACCCTCTCTAACATATTTTATAACTTCTTTTGTTTCTGTGCACAATAAAGAGCATGTATGTTACGTTATAGATTTATCAGTAGGATATATATATTCTTAAGCATTGTAGGCGTCCACAGGCTGCTTCAGTGCAGACAGAACTCTTCATGCTGCTATATGTAGTCGATGAAATATACTGTGCTCACACACTAGGTGGTTCGGTCTCAGATTAATAAAATTCATGAAACATATACCGCGTTCACACACAATGTGAATCGGTCTCAGATTGATAAAATTCATGAAACATATACCGCGTTCACACACAACGTGAATCGGTCTCAGATTGATAAAATTCATGAAACATATACCGCGTTCACACACAATGTGAATCGGTCTCAGCTTGATAAAGTTCATGAAACATATACCGCGTTTTGTCCCTATTGACACGGTTAGTACAAGTACTAACAAAATTGTAAAAAATTCTTTTTAGAATTGAAGACAATGGGAAAGCCGCCTGTATTAAAGCTGGTACATCAAAACATACAAGGCGGCTTTCTCAGCAAAATACTTTCAATCGAGTTGTTCTTAGAGGAATCAAAAACAGATATTTTGTGTGTAACCGAACATCATCTACATGAACATAATATGCATTTTAATGTTAATAATTTTAATGTTCTTAGTTGCTACAATAGATTAAAAATACAAAAAGGTGGCTCCATGATTCTTGTAAAAAATAGTATAAAAGCAAAGGAAAGAAAAGACATTGTAAAACTTTCTGTAGAACATCAACTAGAATTAGCTTGCATAGAAATGAGTACATATATTATTCTCTGTGTTTACCGACCCTCAGGACAAGATTACAACATTTTTGAAAAAGCAATGGAAGAGGTTTTAAAATTATTATTTGATACAAAGAAAAAAGTTATAATATGTGGAGATTTTAACGTAGATTTACTAGAAAAATCGATTATGCGCTCAAAATTATTACATTTATTCAAATCATTTAATTTGTCTAATGTGTTCTTAGAACCTACTCGAATTACTCGGGATACTGCGTCATGCCTCGACAATATATTCTGTGATTGTGAGTATTCAGACAATAAAGTAATCAACCGCTTGCAGTCCGATCACAGTGGCCAAACTATAACCATTAAACAAAGCGTAAAACAACTGCCCAAAGAAGTCTTTTGCAGACCTATTACAACTCTCAAAGTAGATTGTTTCAAAGCAAATCTAGAAGTTAAATTAGCACATTTTAATCTTCTCCAAGACGATCCAAACGCTCTCTTTACAGACCTTTTCAACATAGTCTCTAAAGAGTTCGAAAATACGTTTAAGATGCAAAAACTTTCTAACAAAAGTAAAATCACCTTCAGTGACTGGGCGACACCAGGTATTTATAAAAGCAGAAATCATTTATACGAATTATACGACATAAAGTCCTACAATAATAATGTTAAATTTACTGAATTCGTGAAAAATTACTCACGCATCTTTAAATTGGTGTGTTTAAAAGCAAAAAGTATCTACTTGAATAAAAAACTTAAAAGGTCCGATAACAAAGTAAAAACAGTATGGAACATCATAAATACTGAAACTGGGAAAAGTAAGAAACGAGATAACGAACTTAAGTTAAGTATTAACAATGAAGTCGTTACAGGAGATAAAGAAGTTGCGAATGCCTTTGAACAATTCTTTACTGAAATTCCTTCCTTAACAACTAAAGATTTAAATTCAAGCCCTAGGCTTGCGCAGGATCTTTTAATAGATCACGTACCTCAGTGTCTTTCTGTATTTGCTTTTAAACATATTAATTCATTAACTGTAATTAAAGCATTTAAATCGCTTAACTTGAAAAAAACCGAGGACTTATGGGGCCTATCTGTGAAAGTTATAAGTTCTGTTATTGATTTAATAGCTCCTTATTTGGCATTAATTTTTAATAAATGTGTAGATGATGGTATCTTTCCTGACTTAATGAAGTTTAGTAAATTGATCCCCCTTTTTAAATCAGGCGACCACGGGGACCCTTCAAACTATAGACCTGTGTCAGTTTTACCGGTATTGAGTAAGGTTTTTGAAAAAATAGTTTTTAATCAATTGTTATTTCATTTTAATTTAAATAAGTTACTTCACTGTGAACAATATGGATTCACTAGAGGGATGTCAACCACAGATGCAGGAGTTGCTTTAGTTAAGCACATTTTTGATGCTTGGGAAGAAAAGCAAGATGCATTTGGTGTATTTTGTGACCTCTCGAAAGCCTTTGATTGCGTTAATCATGAAACACTCTTATGTAAATTGGATCACTACGGAGTGAGGGGCAAATCTTTGGCGTTATTGAAGTCATATCTTAGTGATCGTATTCAAAAGGTAGACATTAACGGGGTAAAATCAAGTGGAGCATTAGTTAAAATGGGTGTCCCGCAGGGTTCCATATTAGGGCCCTTGCTGTTTTTAATTTACATAAATGACCTTCCATATTTAGTTAAAGACTTAACGAAGATAGTATTATTCGCAGACGACACGTCACTTATTTTTAAAGTTAATAGACGTAAAGATATCCTTGACGGCGCGAATACAACTTTATCACTGGTGCTTGATTGGTTTACTGTAAATAATTTAGTTTTAAACGCAAAAAAGACAAAGTGTATAAAATTTACGTTACCAAATGTAATTCAAGTGGATGGTAATTTGCTTTTGCAGGGGTCCAAGCTGGAGTTAGTTAACGAAACAAAGTTTTTAGGCATTACGGTAGACTCTCGTCTTCAGTGGGGTCCCCACATAGAAGCCCTATGTGGTAGACTTAGTTCGGCCGCATACGCTGTTAGACGCATAAGACAAATTACTGATGTAGATACTGCTAGACTAGTCTATTTTAGTTACTTTCACAGCATTATGTCATACGGCATGCTGTTATGGGGTAGAGCCGCGGATACAGACGCAGTCTTTGTTTTGCAGAAGAGAGCAATTCGGGCTATTTATAATATGAAGCACCGGGATTCATTAAGACAAAAGTTCAAAGAAATTAATATATTAACGGTTCCTTGTGAATATATTTACCAAGTCCTTAGATATGTCAGAAAAAATGTTGAGTCTTTCCCAAGGCTTGGTAAGCAACATTGTAAGGAGACCAGAAATAAGCATAAACTGGCTTTTCCAAAAATCAGACTCGCTAAGGTGAGTACCTCTTTTGTAGGACATGGTATAAGATTTTACAATAAACTTCCAAAGGAGGTCCTTACTTTGTCAGAGAATAAGTTTAAACTGTATATTAAGCAGGGCCTATTGAAAAAGGCATATTATAAAATAAATGAATATTTGGATGATGGTGAAGCATGGTGTTACAGTGATAATGATACTCGTAGTAAGTTATAATTTAATTAAATAGTATAATTTCTTAACTTATGATTCCTCTAAGGTGTAAACATTAATTGATTATAGACTGTAAAAGGAAAAGGACTATATGAGACAGGTAGACAAAGATATATATGTTTTTCTTTTTTTCGTTAACCTGAATTCCTACTGTCTTGTATTTTCTTATCCCTTGGTTAAAGTAGATATAAGTCATATATTGTATAGTATAAGTTTTATGTTGAAAAAAAGACATGATCTTGCTAAGTTTCTTGCCCTTCTTCTTAGCAAGACTAATCGAATGGGCGGAGGTAGGCATGTATTTATATATGTAACCTATTAGTATGTAGTATATAGGATGGGATTTGGTCGGCCGCCTGGATTCGTGCTGGGGGCTCGGTTGGTGATCACTGAACCTTGTTCCTGGTCCCTGGCCGGGTCTCCGGTATGGGTTCGGGCGGCTGATTGGATTTTACCTTGTATAATATATATTTTACCTATCATTTTAATCGTAAATATATTGCTACATAAATTAAATAAACCTTTAATTTAGTTCATGTACATTTATTATTCTATTACATATATTTTCTTTATTAGATTAAATTTGACGTGTAAAAAGTGTATATATCTATACCTGCTTTGCAAAATAAACTATTTGAATTTGAATTTGAATTTGAATTTGAATTTGAATTCGCACACAAGGTGGGTCGGTCTCAGATTGATAAAATTCATGAACCATATACCGCGTTCGCACACAAGGTGGGTCGGTCTCAGATTGATAACATTCATTAAACATATACCGCGTTCGCACACAAGGTGGGTCGGTCTCAGATTGTAGTTGATGAAATACCGCGTTCACACTGTGAATCGGCCTCAGGCACCAACAGCAAAATCTAGTAAGAAAACAATCAATTACTTATACTGAACAGAGCTAAACCCTTAAACTTTTGCATTGTCCATCGCCTATATTTTATGTAAATATTTGTGTATCCAATATATGCTTCAAACCAACTTCCAATACTTTCATTCCTCACTCACCATTATTTTATTTATTTATTTTTTTATTACAAGACATTTGCTACTGTTTGTTATATCATAACAGGTGAGTCAGCCATTAAAAGTTAACTTGAAATTACTTGTTGAAAGTGTAACTGTAGGGTCCAAAAGCATAACTTCATTAACAAATACAAGGTTTACTGGTCCTCAATAAAGAATTAATCAATACAATGGATTAAAATCCATAGCCAGAATAATAATAATAAAGAATGGTATTACCTCACTCTTCCTTGTGCATTTGGACACACTAAGTAATGAAAATATAAACATATACCCATACCACCATGTCGTCTGGTCGGTTTCACATTGATTTAAACATTTCTCAAAACCTTACTGTTTCCAATATTTGTATTTTTGTTTACAGCTGTAACCCTCCTTGGCAGTACTTCAACAAAACTGAAAATAATTTCCTGAAAGTAAACCCTGAAAGTATGATATTGTGCACTCCCTCTTTATTATTGAATTTCCTCGATTTCACTCTTATAATGTGCATTCATATTCTGAAAAATTACAACTTAAAGCCAATATACTGAAAATAATCATTCTCAACTCCTTCACAGTGGTTAGTAGGAATTTCCTCCAATCAAAAACTCCATGCAGTTTTATTTTACTGACATTAAGAAAAACCTGAAAGTTATTTCCTGCAAGTGTGATCCTTGCACCATAACTGTATATTATAAATTTCCATTTATCTTTTTCACTCTTATTTCATGTGTGTTCACATTATATATTAAATTGTAGCTTCTAGTCAATATCCTTATTTGTTGTGTATCTCCAAAATTGTTTTCCAAGTAACATTATTGCATAAACTTATGGTCACTGGCTCAATTATGTTCATGCATTTATTTCACCGAAGAAAATAAATATAATGATCAAACATTCCATGACATACCTACAATCTCTGTATAACACTCCTTTCAAAGACACAAGCCTAGTATTACTCGATCAATAAATTGATTCAGTATAATTTTCAGTAGGTATCACAGCGTGAATATATTCCAGATTCCAGTCACAGATTTCCTTCAATACTCACTTGCTTAATAACTCATGTTTGTTTATTTATTTTTGTATGTGTATCTCCAAAATTGTTTTCCAAGTAACATTATTGCATAAACTTATGGTCACTGGCTCAATTATGTCCATGCATTTATTTCACCGAAGAAAATAATATAATGATCAAACATTCCATTACATACAATCTCTGTATAACACTCCTTTCAAAGACATAAGCCTAGTGTTACTCGATCAGTGATTTAGAATAATTTTCAGTAGGTATCACAGCATATCACATTTTTCAGTTTTTTTTTAGATACCAGCGTTCCGTAATCTAGAGTTTAGCCTCCATTTGTTTGTTTTTCCATCATTTTCTGAACATTTTTCCATTTCTTTCTGATGCAAATTGATAGTCCTGTAGCGGGGTCAATGACCGCTCTGGTTGTTTCACAATTTAAAGTAGATGAGGTTTAAGTACTTAATTACACTTAACTTTGTTTAAAAGTTATTGTTATCGTCTAATAGGGCTATGAAAAACTATTATTTCACTTTATGCAGCCCATTTTGATCTTGAAAACACAACTGAAAACGTCACGCCACCATTTTACAACGCAATCTTTCTTTTTGTTTCTGAGCGGTTTTATTTGGGCTTTTAGGTATATTTATAGCACTTCTGAATTGATAATATTCTCTAATGATATACTATAAATAAGACAGGTGGATAAGATATTTTGATATAGTTTTATGGGGGACACTATCACCTCTTACAGAGTCTTACAATAATACCGCCAAAACTGCCAATTGACAGCTGAGTGTTGCCAGCTGTCTCACAATGAATATCCCTACTTGACTATGATTATTTAAAATAACAAATACATGTAATAAAAACCTGTAATAGCTAACAACTTACATACAGTTTGCGACCCTTGTATGATGGTAAGGTATGATGAGGGAGAACATCGTAGTTGCTCTCGACATGTACACACTTCAATCAAACACATTTTTAAATTGCAGTTTTTCCAAAATTTGTCCATTTACATACAACTTGCGAGCCTTGTATGATGAGGGATAACATCGTAGTTGCTCTCGTATACAAAAACTATAAGAAACACATACTAAGGTTTATGGGAGCACTAGCGTCTGTGGTGTCGTTCAACGCTTCCGAGCTATGAGTTGCTACCCGAATAATAGATTTCATTACTTGTTAAAGCAACAAACTCTCGTGAGACAGCAGCAACAATTTTTTTGGCCTACTGTGCCTGCACAACATGTTCATTGATCACTAGGCAGATGAATTAGGTTTAACGAAAAACAACCATCAAGCCGAGGTAGAACAGCTTAATGTCGAACAGATCAGGTATGGGTTCGGGCGGTTGATTGAATTTCACCTTGTATAATATATGTTTTACCTATAATTTTAATCGTATATATATTGCTACATAAATTAAATAAACCTTTAATCCATGTACATTTATTATTTTATTACATATCTTTTTATTATATTAAATTTAACGTGTAAAAAGTGTATTATATATACCTACTTTGCAAAATTAACTATTTGAATTTGAATTTGAATCTGAAGGGCAAGGAACATGTTGCCGAGTCATGGAAACTCTTTCATTTTACTAATAGGATTTGATAAATTAAAAATTAAACATTTTATAAATTAGATTTAATTCATAGCACTAAAACACCAAATGTGAAAATAGTACATCGCAGTCCAGATCGGGGCTCAGATTTATGTTACTCTTGATTTCTATAGGGTCCTGCCATCTTCGGGCGCACCAGCCCCATACCGACTAGGAGTAAATTTGGTCATCACTCATGATCTCTACTCATAGATAACATCAGTATCCAGGAAATGTTTTCGGCCATGCTCAGAACTGCATCTGCCATGCCATTTAGGATCAAGTGGTCATTCATTCATTTAGACCATCTTCACTGGACCTTGCATTTTCATGTATCACTTGCATCAATGGCCTCGGAACCATGCGCTGGACTGAAAATAAATATATCATGTTTAATTATCTAAGAGATTTTAAAAGAAATTATTTGGGGCCAAAGCACGTTCTGCATACTGAATAATGAATAGAATGCACCTTTTTGACCGCCATAGTTTTGTAGATGTACAGATCCAAGCCGTCACAAAGAATACAGTAACAGAAAGCAGCTCTATGTGGGCGGTCCCTTAGAAACTAAATGTGATTTCAAATTAGTCAGGGATGTAAGCAAATACAGGCTAAGATGGTTATTGCTCAGCTCACAGCCTTGAGCTTACTTTTGCAAGGAATACCCTAAGTAAGCTGAAGTGGAAATTGCATCAAAAGCATTTGTTGCTTATTAATAGTTATTAACCAAATATAATTAAGTTATAGGAGATAAATCTTGACACGGCTTAGGCATGCTGGGCGTATCTAAAATGTTAAGTGATGTCAGTTGATTTCTGGCTTCAAAGTATCTCTGTTTTAGGCTTTGAAAGGAAAAAACAAAGATACATACTTGCTTGCTCCGTCATATCCAAAGAGTACATTATATGTTATATCTCTGGCACGTCCCAACGTATTTTGAAGGGCGAGGTCTCTCCATATCTGCACCACTTGAGGATGAACCCCGTTTCCTAGAAAAGCAGATAAACGTTAGCACCCAGTCTATTGAAGGTTTTAAAAAAGGTATTTTTGATTTTATCTAGATCAAAACTTACCACGCACTAAATTCATGAGCATGTACCTATGTAGTCTCCAACATGAGGCTTCGTCTGTCTTTCTCTTGTTCGAGCTTTTACTGCTGTTACTCATATCGAAAATTTCAAAGAAAAGAAAATAATTATCATCTCGTCTCGTCTGTCAAAGTTGTTAAGTTTTGCCAGGACAATAATCTTAAAAATAACCTACATAACTAAAATAACTATGAACGTGACAGATAAAATTATTTAATTTTGATAATGATCAGTTCTGGTACTCTTTCTTGAAGAATTTTATCAGTAGGTTGTCCAAAAACAATGTTCCAGTTAGTAAAACCCCGGGGAAAATACTAAAATATTAAAATAAAATAATTTACAACATGGTTGTGATTCTACCAAGAAGTAGAAATACTGATTGCTTGCCATACTGACCGAATGGAATCGCCCGAAATGTTGATTATTGTCAATATTATTGTTGATTAATGGTCCGTTCCTATCTGTGGTCCGTTATCTGTGAATTAAACTTAGGAGCGCCCTAAAAGCTTGTTAATTTTAGTTAGTGTGCCCCTCAAAATAGCAAAAAATAGTGCTGTCATTTAAAATTAAGTTTTTTAGTAGGTTTCTTATCTTAAAACTAAAACCTTCAAAATCGGCTTTAATATATAAAAAATAAGCAAAATGAATTGGATATACTACACTTGAATATTAGATCTATGAGAAAACACTTTAATGAGCTACTAGTTTTACTGAAGTTATGCAATGAAAAGATAGATATAATAATTTTAGCTGAAGTGAATATAAAAGAAGAGGAGTTGGCCTTTTATTCAATTAGAGGATACAATATACACTCGAATACAAGAGAAATAAAAAGGGGCGGAGGAGTGCTGATATATGTAAGGGACAATTTGAATTTTACCGCCCAGACAATACAAACCTCTGCTTCCGAGACGTTACATGGAAAGTTACAGACCGACAAAGGCACACTGCATGTAATTTCAACATATAGACCACCTAAAACTAACAAACTACGATTTTTGAAAGTAATTGAGATATTAATCAAGCAGATATTACCAACCGATGACTTAATTGTAATAGGCGATACCAATTTGGACATGTTAGGCGATAAAATAAATGGAACAATTACGACATACAAAAACATGATGTGTGAACACGGCCTACAATGTGCGATACCTACGAGCGAGATAACGCGCGAAGCCATTGTTGATGGCGAGCTGCAGACGTCGTGCATCGACCATGTGTGGGTGCGCAGGCATCAAGCTATACGCGCCGACGCACACATGCTCACGTGCAAACTCTCTGACCATCACATGGTAGGGACACGGCTACAATTGTCAGCCGAAAATGACCCGAATGCGCATCCAGCAACGTCTGCGCTATCCAATAAGCTAGTTAGGGACAAACTTGATCTTGTTGACTGGTCTGAGTTATTAGATATCAATTGTCCATTAATATTATATGAAAAACTATACACGCTGTTTGGCAGTATTTATAATGAATGTACTATTGAATTAAAACGAAGTAATAAAAGGGATACACAGCCGTGGGTGAGTAAACAGCTAGCTGTAATGATGGAGCGAAGAGACGAGTTATTTAGAACTTGGAAGTCCACTCCTTACAATATGAACCGGAGACTAGACTTTACGCGGTACAGAAACAAACTCAACAAAATTATAAATACTGCCAAAAATAAATATAGACAAAATCAAATAAAAAATTGTGATGGGGATTTTAGAAAAATATGGTGTAATATAAATGAATGGCTGGGACGTAAAAAAGGTAATTTAGATAATATTGTAATGAAATATTTAGGTAGAACGGATAATGTTCACAATATTTGTAATAATTTCTCTGACACGTTTACCCAAGAAATACAAAATATAAAACACAACTGTAATCAAAAATTTTTAGAACGTTCTACTTATGTTAACAAGATTGATGTATCATTTAAATTCAGAAAAATAAGTGCACATAAAGTCGGGAAAATAATTGATAAATTGAGCCGTGAAAAAGCTCCTGGAATAGATAAAATTAGAGTACAAGATGTAAAATATGTAAAATCAGAAATTAGTAAGGTCTTGGCTAAGTTTATTAACATGTGCATGTCAAAGGGTATATATCCGGATGTATTAAAAAAGTCATTAATAAGACCTATTTTTAAACAAGGAAACCATTCAGATTACTCAAATTACAGACCCATTGCCATTTTATCAGTTATCAACAAAATAATGGAAAAAGCTGTAATAGAGCAGATTGGTGGATTTTTGGAGCATCATAAGGTGTTATCTCAAGCCCAGCACGGGTTCAGAAAGGGTCGCAGTACGACTACGGCCCTGACGCAGTTCACTAATTATGTAAACACAAAACTTAGCGCTAGGCAGCAGGTACTAGCGATATTTATTGACTTTAAAAAAGCGTTCGACACGCTCGATCACGAACAATTGTTGCAGGCTATGGACGAATGCGGCATTAGTGGGCCCACCAATCAGTGGTTCCGTAATTACTTGTCAAACAGAACTTTGCGCACTATGATCAATGGAACATCTGGATCTGAAGCTGCTGTCAGGCTGGGTGTGCCGACCGGTTCTGTGTACGGGCCGGTCGGCTACATCATGCACGTGAACAGCGTGTCGAACGTGGTACAGAACTGCAACGTTTACATGTATGCTGATGACATGTGCCTGCTGTACGCCGGAAACGATATGCCGGAGATGGTAAGCAATGTACAGGCGGACTTTGACAATATTAGTAAATGGGCACACGATAATGGCATCATTTTGAATTTAAATAAAACGAAATGTATGCACATTTCTTCACCTCATAATAAGAAAGCCAAAACCTTACAGCCTTCAGATATAAAAGTATTAGGTCACAGTTATGAATGTTTTCATAAAAATAAACAAGGCTGTACCTGTAAAACTTTAGAAACAGTAGATAAATTTAAATATTTGGGATTATTAATCGACAAAAATTTTAATTGGAAATTACACACAAATGAGGTTTGCAAAAGATTAAGATCAGTTTTAGGACAATTTTATCACCTATGTAGGATAGTAAACAAACGAACCCTGTACATTGTTTACCATGCGCTTGCTGATTCACTGCTGAGTTATGGATTGAGTTGTTATGGACTTACATTCAAAACATACTTAGACCAAATTAAGCAATTACAATTAAGAATAATTAAATACTTAGTAGATAAAAATACGAAGGCTAAATGTAAGGGCGAATATGATAAATTGTTTAAAATGTGTAAGATTCTCCCTGTACACTATAAAGTCAAATACCTCATAGGTCTGCAAATTTATTACACTAAAGACTTTAAAATTCCTAAACCAAATAGACATTTCACTAGAGCAGTAAAAAGTGGCAAACTATCACAGCCATCATCCAAAAACTATTATGGAGAGAGAACTAGGGAATACGTAACTCCCAAGTTATGTAATAACTGTCCTCTCCTACTGGAAGAAAATAAGTTAAAAATTGGTAACTTAAAGAATAAATTAAAGAGCACATTGTTATCTTTTCTGAATAATTAAAACTTTAAACGCATAGCTACAATTCTACAAAACTATTATTATTATTATTTTTTCTCAAGACTCCATAAGTATTAGATTTTAAGTTAGTGCCTAAAATGCTTATTTAAGGAACAAAAATTTGTAAGAGCGTATCGCCAACAAACTGTTTAGCAGTTTGGCGAATATTGTTTACTGAATTTTGTGTATAATATATTAAATAAATGAAAAAAAAAAAAAAAAAAAAAAAATTTAACAATAAACAAACTTAAAATAAATACAATTATTCTTTTGGCAACCAGCCCCCCTATTCTGTATCTTTAGTTGCCAACTGCACGAGGTGCCTATCATCAAAAACATAGCTAAAAACTGAAATTTCAAAATTGCCTTTAGTGGGTATTGAACTATTAACAATCTGTGTCGTCACTTCAAGTGCGAAAATATCCTTAGGACATCGGAATTCGATGGTATATCTATGTTTTTGATGATAGACACCCAGTCCAGAAGGCAACTAGAGATACACAATAGGCCCGCAGCCCCCCTATTCTGTATCTTTAGTTGCCAACTGCACGAGGTGCCTATCATCAAAAACATAGCTAAAAACTGAAATGTCAAAATTGCCTTTAGTGGGTATTGAACTATTAACAATCTGTGTCGTCACTTCAAGTGCGAAAATATCCTTAGGACATCGGAATTCGATGGTATATCTATGTTTTTGATGATAGACACCCAGTCCAGAAGGCAACTAGAGATACACAATAGGCCCGCAGCCCCCCTATTCTGTATCTTTAGTTGCCAACTGCACGAGGTGCCTATCATCAAAAACATAGCTAAAAACTGAAATGTCAAAATTGCCTTTAGTGGGTATTGAACTATTAACAATCTGTGTCGTCACTTCAAGTGCGAAAATATCCTTAGGACATCGGAATTCGATGGTATATCTATGTTTTTGATGATAGACACCCAGTCCAGAAGGCAACTAGAGATACACAATAGGCCCGCAGCCCCCCTATTCTGTATCTTTAGTTGCCAACTGCACGAGGTGCCTATCATCAAAAACATAGCTAAAAACTGAAATGTCAAAATTGCCTTTAGTGGGTATTGAACTATTAACAATCTGTGTCGTCACTTCAAGTGCGAAAATATCCTTAGGACATCGGAATTCGATAGTATATCTATGTTTTTGATGATAGACACCCAGTCCAGAAGGCAACTAGAGATACACAATAGGCCCGCAGGTGGCACGCTCAGCTGTGCTGCTAGATTAAAAAATTAACAGCGCTGTTTTTCAGCGCACACCTCAGACAAACAAATATACAAGTTTCTATTAAATAACATACGCTGTATGTTTATTCGTTTTTATTTTAATCACAATCACCAAGTTCAAAACCAAAGGTCGAGGAAGGTCAATCGACAATAATTGCCAAGTATAATAGATATCATTAATCAATAAGTTGCTCGGTTTCAAATTTAAACTTTATTACAACGCACCTAATCGCAGAATAGCTTGGCACATGATATTGAATTAAATGCTCAAATAAGAGAACGTAAAACTCGTCTTCACGACGCTGTTTCACGTGGAGATATTGACTTTAAATTTCGCAGCCATCGTCTATCGGTTCCATGGTGTAATGGTTAGCACTCTGGACTTTGAATCCAGCGATCCGAGTTCAAATCTCGGTGGAACCTGATCTTTTTTGCACTTTTTGTTACTTTTGTCGTTTTTGTATACTTACCGAGTCTTGTTTCCTTTAAATTACCTTTGCATTCCCTTGAAAAGTGCTTGTTTTATTTACTTTTTAGGGTTTTGTCAGAACCGGAAACCCAAATGACCTATATTATTTTTTATAGTTTTGTATCCGTTTTACTCAAAAACTGCAAGTCAACACGTAATAAATTCTAATAATATGTATGTATGTTATTTATTCAGGTGCTAAAAAAGATGCGAATTGCAATAATCTATGATGACGTCATAACATAATGTTGCACTGACCTCTATAGTATGGAGGTCAGTGATATGTTTGGCAACACATTTGATTACCAGCTTTATTACGACGTAATGGCAAAAGAGCGTATATCATATCAGTTTTCAACATATTACGGCAGTTCTTACTGCGCCCACGTAAAGGCGATAATCGTACAACAAGGGCGTATTAAAAGTTGATGGAAATTAAGGTATCAAAGAAAACATTTTTTTCTACTAGGTACCTTTATGAAAAAGTTCCATTTAATACTCGAAATTAGTTTTGAAAATCGAACTTTCCGGGCCCCGGTTTGAAATATCGTATTGAAATTTCATTTATTGCAAAATTAGGTTCTTTTTGACGTTTGTCTTCATTTCATGCTAAATTAGGTTCTTTTTGAGGTCCTTAGTTTGTCTTTACAATCGAAATTCCCTGCGTTCCGATTCACGACATAATCGATTATATCGCGTCTGACTCTTTTTTCGCAAAATGATACTGGCCACAAATAAATGTCGCCGGCCGAAGCCTGAAAAAAAAAAGGTAAAAACCGCGCCGCGCTTTGCAAAGTCATAAAATACATTAAATTTGAAAGGAAAAATTAAATATTTAAATACATAAATCAGGTAGTAGAAAAAGTATCGTTCGCAACGAGTAAAAATGGGTTTTCTTACCCTTAGAATGTAAGCTTTATCGTTTTCTGACACGTACAGTTGTTCCAGCTGCGCTAGAATCGGACTATATTTATTACTGCAGAATGGGTGGTGTGCGCGTCTGTAGCGAAAGGAACTTCGTTTTCAACCGGGTGTCCCACAACACCTCTCGTATCTTTTTGTTGTCTCGTCATGTTTTTAATTACTGTTGTTTACTGGCAAGCTGATTTAATTTAAAACTTGATGTGGCTTATAGTCATACATAACTCAATTATATCACTAAATAATCTTATATGTGGTACACACTTAAGAGGCTATGAGGATTTTATTTTTGTCACTGTCACTCCAAGCGAAAAATCGCGCAGTGCGAGAGTGGCGGATTCAGGGCAAAAGGGAAAAAAGTTGGTTTTATATTTTTATTAAAGAAACTAAACTAGCTAGCAAATTTCAAACATCAAATCTCTAGATATTGTTGAAATACACCTTATAAAATATGTTTGAATTCTGTATATGATTCCTATTCGTCAAACGAGGAGAAAAAGTGTGTTTGAAGACCTCATTTAAACAATTATTTCTATCGAAGAAAATTTTTCCAAACATGTTTTCCAATTTCAAAACCCTAGATTATATAGTCAAAATGCATATATCAGAAATGTATTAAAGTTTTCCATGTATTTCATGAAATACAAAAAAAGAGCACCTCTATTTTTTACATAGCGGCCAAATCGAAAAGAGAAAAAATAAGAAATTATATTTTTAGCGATCCAATAAAGCCTTTAAAGTACCCGTACAAATAGAATTTTGTCTTATATAAGGTTAAATAATATTCGGTGGCGAAACTCAAAACATAGGTAGTACTAGTCTATATGAACAATTGTTTGTATGGGAGCTAAGCAAAATTCTTAAAATTTGTTTTCACCTTTCCATACTGGACCAGTCAGCTGATCGGGGCAATTTGTATGGGAGGAAGAGAAAAAAAGTTGCGAATTTCGCTTAGCTCTCATACAAACAGTTGTTCATATAGACTAGTACTACCTATATTTTGAGTTTCGTCAACTAACATTATTTAACTTATAGATAGGTATTTAATTTTGAGGCTTCTTTTTTCTCGGCATTTCGTGCAGTTACCTGGGGATGAGAGAATTAATAGGCGAAGTAGTAGAGTATTAATATGGAAGAGTAGAAAATAAAGATACATAGTGCTCCCTCCTTTCGTTCGGTAGGTTTGTAAAGAAAAATGGCCAACAACATAAAAGTCATTAAGGCGATTAGTGTCGCCAAATTAGCAGCTCGATATCTGTCGGTACGAATATCGACGGAAACGACATTGAAATAACATTCATATCAGTGCTCAATGTAGTAGTGCACTATACATTGATCGTCGTAACAACCACTTTGCAATACGCACTAATATGAACTTTCAATTTCGTTTCCGTCGATATTTGTACCGATACAGATCGAGTTGCTAATTTAGGTCATGGCGTATGCCTTAAAAAGATTAAAAAAACATTATGACATCCCAAGACACACATTCTTTTGACCTTCCCTACAAACCACCTGTCGCAAAGCAAATAACAGTTGCGACCTAAAAATTGTGACAACTCGAAATTACGCCCGAAAAGCGCTGGCTTTTTTTTATCGATAGCAGTATACACGCCCAATAACCTACTTGCCAAGCCTTCCCTCTCTAGGGTTTCAAAGCTGTCGCGTTTCTAATGAAACTATAAACAGTTTCAGTTCAAGTGTACATCCCGTAGAATTGTGGTGGTTCTGTAAAGGTTACCTACGTTATTATTTGTCATTTCACAGTATACCATATCACATATCCACAGTCGGTACACCCGCTTTTCACCGATGATTACTAGGTCCCGAAAGTGATGGCGAGCCCTATCGCCGTACTTCGGGCAAACAAGGGACCAACAGCTTAGTATCGCTAAATGGGTACTTGGGGCTAAATGGGGCCTATCTAAAAATATAAAAAATATGTACATGAATTATCAACTCTAAAGTAACGAATGCAACATTTTTCTTTTTCATAACACCAAAACTTCTATATGAAAAAATTTCAACCGAATGGTGTTTTTTGTCTTGAATTCCTTACTGCTCCTAAGCGGCTTGGTCGATTTAATTCATGTATTTTATTTCCTTGTATTTTAGTGCAAGAAACATACAAATATCATTAGTGGTTTGAAAGAAATAACCAGTTTTACTTAATTATAGTCTAAAAACAGCTTGACTTTGAACAATATTTTTATGCTGTTTCTTATATTTACGAGAATAATTTCTGTAAATAAAGTTGTTTATTATAGTTTCTGTCGATATTTGTACCGATAGAGCTTGACTCTAGATCTTTGGTGACCACCTGCCCCTTAAATAGAATACTCGACCCACTTGAAAACCATCATAGAAAGAAACAATAAAAGGTAAATACCTATAGAAAATCACTTTGATCTAGTATGCAATAGCAAAGGATATGACACAAGAATGGTTGTCACACCACTCATAAGAGCGTAGCTTTGCATGGTTGGATGTCACGGAGCTGAGTCAGGATATGCGAAGAGCAATTCACATTTCTGTCCGCTTTGCTAAACGCTGTGCCTTAAGACTGTACCAGGGGCTCTACCGCGTAATTCTCATTTGTATCAACTTCAAGCAAATGCATGCGAAATTCAACGCGTGCAAAAGAGATGGCATGTTAGGCGGGCGTCGTCGCACGCACGTCAAATTTCAATCTCAAGTTGATGTTGATGAAAATGAGAATTACGCGGTAGACCCGCTGAGCCTAGAGCATGACCAACTCCAGTCTATCTAGGATTGGATTCGTTTGAAGAAATTCGGACTCTCCTTGTATTGAAAAAAATGTATTTGGTTTATTAATCTTTTCTCTAGTGATCTTACGTATAAACAATCTACTAACATTTATACTTTAGTCAAAACAAAAAGTTTTGCACCCTCTGTTTTTTTGGTTTTCAAACGTTCGCTTGAAGAACGCGGTTAAAAGATCAACTTTATTTTTCTTTTATAAAATAGGTAATAGAAATATGAAGGTATATCACCTAAATTCAATATTTTTTTCACTACAAAATATTTCAGTATTAGCTAAAAACACACCAATTTGATGTTTCGCTGCGTGATCACTAGTATTACGCGTCCAAGAAAAAGACGCCAAAGAGCCAACATATAATCGCCTCTATGAAAAGCAAATAAAGTCTTTGCCATTAGACTTATTGTGCTGGACGGGTAATAAGAAAAGTTGCTAGGGTATGCCATCCTCTTAAAAAAACTACATGCGGTTCTCTACATGGTTCCTGTTGAACCCAAAAACCATCAAATTTCATAATTGATAGGAGCGGGCCCGTATTTCACCGGGTGCCTCTTGAGGGTTAAGAGTTTTTAATCAGAAATAATAATTCACAGGTAATGTCCGTTTTGAGTGTGTGCGCGATAAACATCGGAAGGGTTGGGGGCCGGTGCGCCGACAGCGGTTATAACTGCTGGTTAAGTTAACGTCGTATTGACACCAATATTTTCATTCTAACTGTTTTTTGTGCAGTTTATAATCAGATAACATAATTGTCAAGTTTAATCGAACTTGGGACGTATAAACGTAAAAGGAAGCTAGCTACTTGTTGCAATATTGTTCTCTGTTGTTGATCCAAATTAATTAGTGTATAGGTACGACACTATTTGAACTAAGCTTGTACTTTTAATTTTTGTTCAACAAACAAGCAAGCAATGTTTAATTTGCTTTTCAAGTTAAGTATAATATACCTATATTGGTGTCGATTCGCCGCAACACAACTTAACTTATTTGACAGGACTAACCTTACATTGAGCGTCCTGTTTTTGTCTTTTCGATACAGAAAGAAAAATACAGAACGCTTGAATTAAGTTTAGTCCTGTCAAATAAGTTAAGTTGTGTTACACCGAATCGACACAATTATCTCTGAAAGGCCCTAACTGGTATTCAACTTGACAAATAAAGAATACCTACATCGGAACAAAAGTAACGAATTCATTATTGTAAGCCTACCATGGGTTTTGGACTCAATACACGTTAGCGACTGCGTAAACTATTTATATGAGAAATTGTACAGCGCCCCTAGCGGTTTATCAGAGTAACCAGAATTTCAAATAATATATTATTTGACTGAATTTTATTTTTTTAATATTAATAGCTCGTTTATTTTTAAAGATTACTAAAATTCAGTGTTTCTATTTTATCATCTTTCCTAACAAGAATCTACATTCTAGTTTAAATCATAGAATTCTAAGAATAACCTCTGCGTAACCATAAAATTAACCTAAGTTTAACAGCGTGGTAGCACTGTGCAGACATAGATTTTTTTATCCACGCTATGCAGCCCTAAGGCCCAGGACACACAGCAACGAAAGAGTTAGCTTTTTTAATTATCGTAATCAGTTAATTCGTTAAGGTGTGTCTGAAAGAGTGAGCTCACCATAGCGGTTTAATTAAATGGTGAATTTATTGCATGTGTATCACAGCTTAATGTCGCTTTTTAGAAGGATAGATTTCTTAGATTAATTTCTTTAGTAATATCCGTGCCATTTAGACCGTAATAATCATAATAATCTTCGGTGAAACGTGGGTACACGACTATAGCCTGTAACTTGCACTTCAAAATGCATACATGAAACACTTCTCACACCCACTCGGGATTCATGTCTTCTAGGATAGATAATAGAAAATATGCTTTTTCCCAATACACAAACTTAGAGAAAGGAAGACTAATAATCAAGTATTACTTTTTCTCCTGTGGTAGGGGCAAACAACTTGAACAATAAAGCGCCGTAGTGGAGGAAAGTTGGTGCAAGAATTTCGCCCTTTTGGTCCGCCAAATAGAGACTACTACCCAAGTCAAGATGTTTGCCCCGATCTATAAGAATGTACTTTGCAAATAATATACTTGAATAAGCTCTCAATTCCCGTCGATGTGGCAGCCACAGAGCTTATTCTAAATAACCCACCTAAACATTGATATACAAGGTGTAACAGACAGGTGTAACCATATTTGAAGAGCTTATTCAGTCAATGGTATAGAACAACTTTTACAAAGAAACAAAATCGAAAAAAAAATTACTTGCTTCATAGGAAAATGCAATGCCGCTCGGCCGAAATGTGTGGAAGGGCAAATTTCTTTTTTGAGATATCTAGGTTTACTCCATAGTAAAAGTTGTTCTTTACCATTGACTGAATAAGCTCTTCAAATATGGTTACACCCTTCTGGAAAGGATTTTTTCAAAATTCACCCCTTAAGGCGATACGTAAAAGTTTTAGCGTCCCTGTTACTCCATATGCGAAAAAACCCTCAGTGCCAGTGGGACGGATTCGTGGAAAAGTAGCAAAAAGTCGGTTTTTTATTAATATAAAATGTACTAAGCTTTTTTGTCAAAAAGATTTTCAAGGAGACTTTACACATACATAATATCCCCATTTTAAATACAATTTCACAATGACATTAGTTAGGATTTCAGAATTACAGGAAAAAATAAAACTATTTAGAGGTCTTTTCGGAATTAAATTCTATCGAAAAAATTTCATCCAATCGCATTTTCCTTCAGCAAAAATCTTAATCAAATACTCAATAAACATTTACAAAAAAATGAAATACGTAGATGACGTTATAGTGCAGTAAATGGATTCGAAAAACTCCATTTTTTTTTGATATCGCCTTAAGGCGATTACCGTCGCCAAATTAGCAGCTCGATGTTTGTCTGTATGAATATCGACGGAAACGACATTGAAATAACGTTCAAATCAGTACACAATGCGTGGTGGCTGTTACGACGCTCGCTGCGTCCTTGAAAAGGCAAAATAGGAGAAAATAATACTTTTCACATGGGCGTCATTGTTAGATTGAATAATTCTATGTTATATTTATAGCTATCAAGTTTATCTATTTATCAAAGCATAAATGAATTAAATCACCTAAGCCGCTTAGGAGCAGTATAAAATTCAAGCCAAAAAAACACCATTCAGTTGAAACAATTTTTCATATAGAAGTTTTGGTGGTACGAAAAAGAAAAATGTTGCATATGTTGTCCTAGAGTTGATAATCCATAATACATTTTTTCAATATTTTTGGTTTGGCCATAAAAGAGGAGTAGGCTTTAGAAAGTACCCATTTGGCGATATTAAGGGCCTTAAAAACGACATGAAAAGACGGCTAACCTTTGCATCGAAAATGCTTTCCCGACGGGCGCAACAGGTTGTTTATCGCGGACAAAGTCGCAGGCGTCATCTATAGTCATTCCGTATAAGACCAGAAGGCTTCAACAATCATACGAATCGCAAATTTCCCAGAGGTACTCTATGTTAAGTTTCTAATCGTACCAGGTTTTCTTTTCTATTCAGAAATGATTAGAAAGTGATTTATGATTGTAGACTTCAGTTTCAATTTGTGAAATCTTTTCTGGGCAATTCGTAACGATACCATATATTGGTACAAGGTCTTTGATTGATGAAGCCAAATTCTTTATAGAGACTTCGTTAGTTCCATGATCCTGGAATCCATAATGAGCATTACGACCTAGGATAAAACACGCTCATTCAGAAAGTGTGAGAGTGAAAGCAGTACGTAAATTTAGTCTGCAAAGGGACATATTTAATTGGTTTTACGTACTGATATAGATAAATGTTTTTACACGGTCAAGGAATACTTAGGATACGAATAAATATAAATATTATTTGATTATGACATTTTTAATATAAAGAACACTACAGACTTTTTTTTTTACATTTATACAACGTGTAACAGAAAGGTGTAACTATATTTGAAGAGCTTATTCAGTCGATGGTATAGAACAACTTTTACTATGGAACAAAACCTTTACCTCGAAAAAAAAGTTTAACTTTTTCATAGAAAAATGCAATGTCGCTCGGCTGAAATGTATGGAAGGGCAGATTTATTTTTTGAGATTTTAGGGTTGGCTCCATAGTAAAAGTTGTTCTATACCATTGACTGAATAAGCTCTTCAAATAATATATGGTTACACCTTTCTGTTACACCTTGTATAGTGACAATTGTTTTTATTTAATTGACATACATATTTTATAATTATAATTATTCTTAATTTGTTTTTTGTTATTGCATGATCTAAATATATTTATTTTAGTTGATTGTACCATTTTGTGTTTGTGTTACTATCTTTAATTATTGTAATTGGTTTGTCCGTTTTGATTAAAGTAAATAAATAAATAAATACAACCAAATATTTGTACGCCATGACATGTGAAACACTCTCGTCATACATACATAAATAAATAAATAAATATACTAAAGCCTATATAATAAACCCTATATACACCCTATATATAAATATATAATACCCTATATACCCTACTCTTTCACTACCTACCTAGCTACTATCTTTTAACTATTACTACTATTATTGATCTAACCCTACCTAGCAAAACTAACTACGCCTAAACAAATTCTGCCTGAATCTGCCTAACTCCCCTAAGCTACTATATTCGAAAACAAAACCTGATAAATAAAATATATAAATTGATATGAAGAGTTCTAAGTTAGTGTAGGCCATGATGTGATCGTCTAGTCTTTGGTTAGGACCCGTAAGTTACGTTGTGTGTAGTAATCCTGGTTCTTTTAGCATGAATAGCGATGGACCAAGTCTACGTTAAAATATATGTTGAAACCAAAAATCAAAAGATACTTTTAAGAAAAAAGCAAACTAAAAATGTTAAGTGATAGATCTTTCAACCTTATAATATTACCATGAACGATTAAACTAAATACTCAGAAATGGAATATGTTTCAAACTGTGAAGAGGTCTATTCCGACTAAAATTTTCAAAGGCGGTAATAGAATGAAAAGAATATATGTATTATAATCTAAGTCTTAGTTACTTATGTTAGATTTTATAATATGATCCAATCAAACTGGAAGAGATGAAGAATATCAGGATTTCAAAAGGTTATCAAATTATCTTATAGATGGAAATTAGTTGCTATTACAAAGCATATCGAGAATAAGAACTGATAAAAGTCCTGCATAACCTTTAAAGATGTTATGTGGGATTTGGAATGGAATACAGCACCTCCCCGCCGTTCCAGTGAGTTCCGTCTGTACTAAAATCCATCATCTTAACCAAAACAACCGCTACCTCATTGCTCAAACTGAACTCCGTCAAATCCTCCCAATAACAACCCACTTACAACCTACAAAGTTTAACGCCTGGTGCCTAATAGAAATGATTTCAACGGATATATGGCCAAAGTGTGATCGTCAGATAAGAACCTTACGTCGCGCCTTAAGTAATAACCTAAATCTTTCACGTGCTAAGTAAATTGGACATAAAATAAATAAAACCGAATTCGTAGGTTTAGATAGTAAAATGTTCAGATAAGAAATTACACTGTTTGTCAGTTAAGCTAATATATGAAATTCATCAGTATTACAAATAATAAAAGGTGAATCAAATCTCTGTAGCAATTCTACGCCAGTCAGATTCTTAAGAGGCTATACAACTGTGAACTTACTATGTTAAACTAATGTTATGAATAAAATACATTATTGTTTTTTTTTTTTAATAACCACTACCAATAATTGGGGATGGATGAGATGAGGTATTTCTGAGTTTGAAATTTAATAATTTATTGATGATCAAAGCTGAATAATATTTTAACAGCTGACCTTTATGAATGTCGTAAAACCTATTATTCGTTAGATATTTCTATACGAAAAATAACTTATTTAGTCGGCACTCTTCAAGTAAGCGATAGGACAGTAAGTAAAATTCTTACATCTGTAATTATCTTTTCATAAAATAGAGATTCAAAGTCAGCCATATCAGCAACTTCTCAGAAGTACCTTCCCTTGGATGTGGAATACCCCCTTGACTCTTTTTAGTGTATACTTTTTTTTTTGAATTCTAAATTTAAGATTTATTTATTTATTTTTAAATTTACGCGCCTATGTTGGTTCCCTGACTACACAACTCTGGTAAAGAACCAACAAGAAATCCAGAGCGTCCCTAAACATAGAAATCACTCGTGTTGCACCATGTCCTATTCAATGATTCAGCCTCTTAACAAATCTACTCAAGTAGTGACTAGCTGTTTCAGATAAAATTATTTTCTTAGATATTGCTTGTAGTACTCAAGTTGCTAGGTCAATATGACAAAACTATCAAGTAAAACTTAGACTTTCATATTCAGCGTACAGTCATTCTGTTTACTTTTCAATAGAGAACTTCTATCTAGTTAAAATTGTAAAAACTTCTGTAATACAATCGTCTTTGTTATATTTAAGACAAGTCAGATAAGTACCAATATCTACATTAGAATTTTATCCATTTTCTAACAATCTCTCAAATAAACTCAGATATAAAAATGGTTTCCATGATTTTGGATCTACAATAATATTTAAGGCTATGTCTGTGCCGGATAATATATTGACTAAAAATAACAACATGAACATTTTATTTGTTCACTTGTGCAAAAAAGAAGTAGATAAGTCTTATAATTTTGTATGGCATTTTTACCAAAGAGGTAGCTTCTCGCTATTTATCTGACCCAGATCCTTAGTATGGGTTAAGTAAGTACTCAACTAGACCAAATTCTGGACTATTTCTGTTGAACCAAGACTTGTTCCACTTGTCTTAAAATTTGTAAAAGCTTGAAGATGTCCTTTATTTTTAGAAACAAACTTCAGCAATAAAGCTATACGATCTACATACTTCCTGGATTCGGAATAATTTTCAACGTTATTAAGGCTATCTCTCGGCCATCTATGATTTTACTATATGACGAACAAATAAATGAATCTACACACACCTGACGAAGTATAGACGCCTTAACCATTTCAGTATAAGGTTGACTATAGTAGTACTGCTTTGCTTGACTACAGAGGAGCTATATTTTAGTCTCCTGGCGAATATAAATTCATTTTTACTAATATACCTTTATTTTCAGGTAAAATAATTTATAAATCGAAAATATTCCTTCTCCAAAAAGCTGCAAACTCGCAATAACCAAACTTTTTTCCAATATATTTATATAATTGAAATCTTTGCTATTTATAGGGAAATTTATGATTCCAAAATTATTTAAACTAAGCTATGTACATATGTACTGAAGCTTTATTTATTTTAAAATAAAATACTTTATCTGAATCTATGAAATTCACAATTTCGATATAAAAATCACCAACTTTATTTAAGGCTGTTCATGTGATTTTTCTCATTGTACACTTTATCATGGAAACCACTCTAAATGAATTAAAATATGAACTTGAATTCTGACTAATCGATAAGTGAATAACTTGGATCCGGAACTATTCTTTCTAGTTGCAAATTCAATACTAGATAATTTCACTGGATGCAAGACTTTACCAAAATAAACCATTTTTATGAAAGGTTACTGCAAAATTGATCAAACAATTATTACAGAATTTGAAACACCTTCTTAGTAATATTATATGGAAATATCTCTGATTTTTATTGAGAGAATATTACTTCCAAATTATTCATTCTATTTGCAAACCCACATAAGATTTTACTCAGATTTTCACAACAAAAGCACTCACTTCAAACACGTCACCTACCCTACATAAAGGTCAAACTTAGTTTTCTAAAAAGTAACACTTCACTTCACAAACCTATAGTCAAGAGATTGTTTCTGATCAATTCCAGATTCTCTCGGTCACAAACCTAAATAATAATCTAGAATTTTCAATATTTCTAGTAACCTGACTGCTCAACCATTTTCCTACCTACATCTCTAACACAAAATGTTACAGGCAACAATATTGGAACCTTCTGGAGTTCTGTCCTACCCACTCAACTTCTCGCGCTTTCCGCGTTCTTTTCTATCCCGTAAATAAATTACCACCCTACATCGAAGCATGATAATACTTACTTATTAGTAAGTATAACCTTGAAACTGAAAAATACCAATAATAGATTACCTACCTATGATTTTACCTGCCTATCATGTCCTAAAACAAATATCCCTAAGCTGTTGGGTGTGTGAATATTTCAAAACTAGAGGAAATTCCTCACATTTACATTTAATTGCGTATGTCAACAGACTCGGGGTGCAATGAGTTCTGGCCTATCCTAGCTAATATTTGATGAAGCGAGGTGAGTTAGTCCTCTAAATGTGCCTAAAAACCTATTACTCCCTAGCCTATCCCTATATGGGTGCAATATGTACATATATAGATAACAAGGATACTTGTGGCCAAAGAACCTACAACCACAAGCGGATTGGAAGGAAAATAAGGTACCCTGCCAAGTGCAATGCAGGAGGAAAGATTTTCTCTCGTGTACAAGCCAGTCTCAGCAGATACTATTAAGGCGCATTTTGCTGACCTCGCCCGAGAGAGGAAATTACTGAAATCGGAAAAACACTCCCGGCGATACCCTACATTATTTGTCCTATACAATTTCAAGGTAATTCCTCGCCATACCAGCTCGAGAAACACCCATGCTACCCACCCCAGCAACCCCAAACTAGCTACGGATCCTATATTTAATTTACTGAAAGCTACGGTACGACTTTAATACTTTATCAACAAATCGCGATTAGATGTGTATCCATGGCATGAACTATTAGAGTATAAGTGTCCTTTATTGTTGTATGATAAACTATATAATGCTTTTGAAAATATTTATAGCAAATGTATGATTAAACATAAGACTAGTAAAAAGAGAATTCCTAAACCGTGGGTAAATACGAAAATCAAGTTAATGATAAATTATAAGAACAAGTTGTTTAAGAGATGGAAAAACAAACCTAGTGATGTAAACAGACGGTTAGAATATACACAATATAGAAATAAATTAAACAAGTACATAAATGCTGCTAAAAATGATTACAGAAAATTAGAAATAAATAAGTGTGGGAAAGATATGAAAAAAATATGGGCCAAAATTAACAGCTGGATTGGGAGGGGGAAACTTACATTAGACGAAGTCATCTTAAAATATCTTGGAAAACGAAACTCCTTGACCAGTATTTGTAATAATTTTTCGCAAACATTTACCAAAGAAGTCTTAGATATAAACCATATGTGTAATAAAAAGTTTTTGAATAGGTCTGACTACGTGGAACCCGCTCAGCTTTCAATTAGATATAAAAAGGCAACCCCACTTTGTATTGACAAAATTATACAGAGATTGAACACTGACAAGTCTCCAGGTAGTGATAGTATTCGTGTACGTGATATTATATACATAAAAAATAAAATTAGTCCAATTATTGCATTATTCATAAACTTATGCATCGAACAAGGTACATATCCGCAAGATTTAAAAACTGCGTTAATCAGGCCTATTTACAAACAAGGTTCACACTTAGATTACTCTAACTATCGTCCAATAGCGATTCTTTCTGTTATTAATAAAATTGTTGAAAAATATATTGTGGGACAAATAAGTAATTTCATTGAGAGACATAATATATTATCAAGAGCGCAGCATGGGTTCCGACGGGGTCGCAGCACGGCCACGGCGCTCGCCGAGTTTGCGGACGATGTGAACGGCAGCCTTGACTCCAGGCAACAGGTGGTGGTGGTCTACATTGATTTCAAAAAAGCTTTTGATACTTTGGACCACCACCAGCTGTTGTGCGCTATGGATGAATGTGGGATAAGGGGTCCAATTAATGAATGGCTAAAAGCCTATCTATCTGATCGAAGGCTGAAAACTGCCGTCTGCAGCGTCACAGGCCAAGGAGCAGAGATATCGTGTGGAGTGCCGACCGGCTCCGTGTTCGGCCCCGTCGGGTACATCATGCACGTCAACAGTATGTACAGGGTGGTGAAACACTGCCGCATCTATATGTATGCCGATGACACCTGTCTTGTTTATTCGGGGAGAAATGTAGATTTAATTGAAAAACATATCCAAGAAGATTTTAATAGCATCATTAGTTGGGCTCATGACAATGGAATAATTATTAATGTGGCTAAAACTAAGTGTATGCATATATATTCGCCTTACAATAAGTGTGTTACAAAACCGCCGGCGGTCGTCGGGCATACATATGAATGCTTGCACAGGAACTACCAGAATTGTGTGTGTGGAGTGATTGAGGTGGTGGGAGAATACAAGTACCTTGGGCTTACTGTAGACAGCCACTTTACGTGGGGAAGTCATGTTGAGTTGGTTTGCGAAAAATTGCGAGCAGTACTTGTAAAATTTCACCACCTCAAGTACTTCACAAACAGAGCATTACTGTATACAGTGTACTACGCATTGACGGACTCCATACTTTCTTATGGACTGAGCACTTATGGGAGAACGTTCAAGTCATATTTAGAGAAAGTTAAAGCAATTCAAATTAGATTCTTAAAACAATTAGTTGACCAAAAGGTAAAAACTCAATGTAAGAAAGATTATAATAACTTGTTTTTAAAATGTGAAATATTGCCAGTCCATGAAAAGGTATCGATGCTAATCGCTTTGGATAGTTATGGATGTGAGGATTTTAAGTTTCCTGTTAATAACCCACTGTTACATAGAAAAAGAGAAAAAAACATAATTACTGTACCTCGAGTCACAAATTACTACGGCCAGCGGCACAGAGAAAATATCTTGTACCCAAAATCCACAATAGTATACCATATGAAATAAGAAGCTTAAGTAGTAAATCTGTATTTAAAACGAAATTAAAAAAACATCTCTTAAATCAAGTTAAAGTCAAAATTGTTTCATAGAAGTAGAGAAATAACTGATTATTTATTTGTTTTTTGTTCTAATTTAAATCTAAAACTTGAAAACTAAACAAGCCTATAAATGTTCACATAAATAGTGTAAAGTAAAAGGGAGCTTTTTCTGCCTACAAACTATTATGTAGTTTGGTAGAATTATACACAAATATGTATGAATGTTCATGTGAAATAAACGTTTATTTATTTATTTTATTTATTTTAAAAAGAAACTTGCCTCACAACTTCCCCTGGCCAGCCAAACCTCACGCCGAAGCGATCATCAGTTTCAAGCCTTCGCGACCAAAACATCCGGCAATACCTACATAAGGTAGCCCAGAATTCTTAGGAAATCATAAGACAAGCCCACTTTGAATATCTAATAAACTATTGATTATGCGCCCGTGACTCTAAATTTTGTACATCAAAACCGAAAATTAAACATTTAGGCTAAACGAGTGCCTGCCGCTTTAAAAAAAATACCTTTGACAAATACGTCTGCATTGCCCAAGAAGAATCTGCTAATCCTCCTGCAAAAGCGCGCGCAATGGCCTTATAAAACCTTCTCTCCTACTCCTGTTCGACGCCCACGCAACCTTTCTAGATGTCTTTCTATTGGCTAGCCGTCGCCGCTCCAAATCGTACGATATTACGTCACACTAACCATCTCACTGCCTTCCTACAACAAACTTGTTTTAACCAGTTCTTCTATCATCAATTGCTGAATATATTTTAGCCTCTTTCCCCCTTAACCCAAGGTTCAATTTTAGTTACAATTTGTTTTCGCGCCTACAAATCCGATTTCTCTGCCGCGGTTTGAACACGCCACGTGTAGTTCTGATAATTTTTGAATCTTTCAAGAACATTCGAATTCCAGCCGCCATATTGTTTGTTACACAACAATACTATGCTTTTTAAGATCTTAATGAAATAATGAGCAGCATGAACATTTTGTCACAATGATGTTTAGAGTTACAAGGGAAGGTGAAACCCTTAATGGTTCAATCATTCAATATTTCCTTTACTTTAAGTTGATTATTCATCTAAGCACATGAGTTTTGGTGGACCCTTCGACCTGTGGTTGGTTCCGTCTCAGTTTGGAATGTTGCCAATTTTCCGAAACTTCTAAGTATTGAGGTTCATACATCATCTGTATGTTTATTATGAATAAGTACATAATAATTGTCCATTTTAGTGATACCCAATGACAACATACCATGTGGAATGTTACACATGGTTGAATTTGTTGGGACTGTAATTATATGTAACATTCATTGTAAACCCGAATTCTCACAAATAAACGATTTACTTTCTTACTTAATCTACAGAAGTAGTTTGGTTGTTTGGTCTCTGCGTGTTATCGCGCTAAAATCTACATCTACAAATACTATGCGTCTCAATTAGGAATAGCACCACAAAATAACCACTTATAGAATCTTTACTCCGCATAACTAGCGAAAACAGGCGCACGCACCCATAGACGCGTACGTACGACGATCTCGGAGATATTCGGGAGAATGCCAATACGAAATCACTTTATATTCTCTGATGAAATTCTGCCGAGATCATCATACGTACGCGTCTATGCATGTGTGCGTCTGTTTTCACTCCGTCGTCGTCGTCGCGTTTATGGAAACCCTTCCAGTATTCAGAACCACAGTACTTCTGAGCTGCGGGAGGGTTTAAGCGATTGAACGCGCAGTTTGATGAATTAAATGCTACCCTGCTTTTAGTTCTGTAATGCGGGAGGCTTTACAAACGCAATTCTAGCATTATGGATATAAATTCCTACCGCTACTCAGATTAGCCTACCCTGCTTTTAGTTCTGTAATGCGGGAGGCATTACATATGCAATACTAGCGTTATGGATATGAATTCCTACCGCTACTCAGACTAAACATTGGGTTATAGGTTATATATATATATAACAGAATACGCTTAGTAAGGACATTTATGTAATCAAGCGAAGATTAAAGAAAAGATGAATATCATAGTACTAAGAAAAAAAATTGAATTGCATAAACGTATGACATTATATTCATGAAGTTTTTAACAATTTTTTTCGTGAATTTCTCAACCGCTTTATTTTTCCTTTAATCTTTACGTAAACACATATTACCATGATTTTTTTTATATTTTTGGTCCACCAGTTTTGGAGATAAGGGGGGGGACATACATATTATTGTTTTTTAAAGATTTCTCGAAAGCAGTGCCAGCTAGTAAATAAAGTAAAATTATATATTTTTACAATCAAATTTTTAATACCTACAATTTGATACCAGTATTGTATTTATATAAAAAAATATATATTTCACTTCTTTTTTATAATTCTCATTTGTGCTCATTTTTTTTTTTCGCTATTGTTCTACTGTAATTGGGCAGTTATGATCTATAATTTATATTTTTTTCATATTTTTCGGTCTCCCAGTTTCGGAGATAAGGGGACAAGGACATACATATTTTTGTGGTTGTAGTAAATATATATATTTTTACAATTAGCTCTTTAATATCTTTAATTTGATATCCTTATTGTATTTTTAGAATAATATATATTTTTTCTTACTTTTGTTTTAGAAATATTTTAAACAATTTAAAAATTTTCATATTTTTTTTACACTGTAATATGTGGGCAAATTAATGCAATTTTTGTGCCAAATTTCAAGTCTTTATCTCTAACGGTGCTAAAGTTATGAGGTTGTGACATACAGACGGACGGACGGACGGACAACGAAGTCTCACCATAAAGGTTGCTTTTGTACCTTTTAGGTACTACGGAACCCTAACAAACAAAAGCGCGATGCGCATGATATCGCTCTCTCTCTCTCTCTTGGCACGTGCCGCTTTCGATCTGAGATCGGGGAGCATAGCACAGAAATCCCTCCCGCGTGTCAGATCGCACCTAAGTACTTTTATGCTATCAAGGGATCTGAGTAGAGGAAGCGTTTTTATTATGAAGTCTTGAATACTACACCGAAAACAATACCCGAATCCAGATTCGTGTCGCTTGCGATCTGAGATCGGGGAGCATAGCGCAGAAATCCCTCCCGCGAGTCAGATCGCACTTAAGAACTTTTATGCTATCTAGGGATCTGAGTAGAGGAAGCATTTTTATTATAAAGTCTTGAATATTACACCGGAAACAATACCCGAATCCAGATCGTTCGCAACTCTGAATAGTGGAATGGTTTAAAGCAACTTTCTGTGAATTAATGCTAGTAAACCCTCCCGCAGCTCAGAAGTACTGGGGTTCTGAATACTGGAAGGGTTTCCATAAACGCGTCGTCGTCGAGTCGATACAGTCAGATACAGATACAGATTTTATTAATAACGGTAAGTTACAGGTCATTATTATGTGGTATTATAAAACATATAATACCTAACTTACACAGCATTATATAATAATAATATACAACCCGGTCACATTATCTCGAGACCTGGCGTCGATGACGTCATGTCGCGTCGGCGCTCAGATACAGAGCGCGGGGAGGTGAAAGGAGAACGGGGGCGGGTGGTTCGCATTCCAGCGAGGTCTCGAGATAATGTGACCGGGATGTACTTACTCTAAGTATGACTTAAAAGTAAATATGTCATAACAATTCATAATTCAATAATAACAATTTTGTGATAGGACTGTCAGTGAAGTTATCTATATATTCTTAATTCCGATGCATAGTAGATTTTAGCGCGCTATGACGCAGGTATGTGTATAATAGGTCTTTACATATGAAATTGCCGAAATTTTCTTACAGATTCATGAATTCATAATTCTTGTAATTCAATAGCTATTTCAATTATTTGTTTTTTGTTTGAAAGTTGATTTCAAGGTTTTACATCTAAGTATTCAATTTTATTTTTATTTTTAGTTTGATTATAAAAATTAAATCATCAAAAACAGTTCGCCCTAAATGCCATCCATTTCCATGGTAAGATTCGTAATAATTTTTTAAAGCTGACACTTTTAAAAAATTAAATTAATGTTGCTGTTAGCCTAATGTTGTCTCATTCATACACATAGGATATTACATAATTTGGATTTGTCATTCCTAAAAAAAATGCAAAAATGTTTGTACTGAATACTGTACTGTACCTTTATAGAAATTATTAAAAACAAACAAGTAGCTCAGGCAGTAGAACGCTGGCCTCTCAATCTTGAGACCCAGGTTCGATCCCCGGTCGGGCATGCATCCTAGTATTTGTATTACTTAGCACTTGCTGAACGGTTAGGGAAAACATCATGAGGAAACCTGCATGTCCTAAAAAGCGTGTATTTGTGTCTGAAGTACGGCGCGATAGGGCCTACGACCAATCACTTTCGGACGTAATAATCGTCGGTGAAACGCGGGTGTACAGGGTGGACTGTGACTTGCATTTCACAGTTCACTATCGAAACACCTTTGACACACCTCCTCATTCATGATTTTTAATAATGAGATTATGACTTCATATCTGTTTCTTTTTAAAATATAAAATTACGAAATCTGTGATCCAACATACGAAATTGTGATACCCATACAAAAACTGCAAATTGTGTATGGTTTATCAAGATTCATAATTCAGGTTTCGCTATGTATATCCATATATACAATGTGTAACAGAAAGGTGTAACCATATTTGAAGAGCTTATTCAGTCAATGGTATAGAACAACTTTTACTATGGAGCCAACATCGAAATCTCAAAAAAAAATCTGCCCTTCCATACATTTCGGCCGAGCGGCATTGCATTTTTCTATGAAACAGTTAATTTTTTTTTTCGTGATACAGGGTTTGTTCCATAGTAAAAGTTGTTCTATACCATTGACTGAATAATATCTTCAAATATGGTTACACCTTTTTGTTACACCTTGTATATGTATATTGTTGGGTTTTGATAATATTTATTACGAAATATTACTTTTGCAAAAGATCAGTTTCCACCGAGATTTGAACTCGGATCGCTGGATTCAGAGTCCAGAGTGCTAACCGTTACACCATGGAACCGATGAGGTTTAAGAAAAAAATATGTGATCTGTTTTTCTGTACTAAAAATACTTTCACCGTTAGCATTTTTGTTTGAGTAGGTGTTCGTATAAAACTAGTTTGTTTTTATTTTAGCCTACGCGTGACCTAGATTTAAAGACGAAGTGGTTTAAATGCGTAAATGTATAGAAATACATATTTATAAGTATGTTATTGTTCTACATATTATTTTGTATTATATAGAATAAGAACCTAACGTCTAGATATATATCCTCGAAGGGGTGTCAGCACGGATATCTATGGGTGTCAGAGATCTTTCCAAGTTTAAACTGTCAAATAATTTTTAAGTAATTAAGGTAATTTAATTAATAGAGACCCGTGACTTACGGACGAATAGACAGACGGATAGATAGACAGACAGACTGGCAGCGGAGTGACATTAATAGGACTCCGTTTTGCCCTTGGGTACGGAACCCTAAAAACCAAGACTGTCCATTGATAACTCGAAAAGGGTCTGTATATGATGTTTGAAACTGTCGCAGTTGTTATCCCAATAAATTCAAGATTAGTTTGTATCAATCAACGGATTCCGATGTAACTTTCGCGACGGGATATATGACTCAGATCAACACATCCATAGCCTACTTTTTAACCGGGGAGATTGGTCAGTTTTCTAGGGGCAACAAAAAACAAACAAGCGAAACCGTGGGCAACAACAAGTAATACTTTTTATTTAACTTGATCGATAGCTGTCAAAACGCCATCCAATATCAAACTTAGAGCTCACATTCGATATTCAAACCATCTCCAAATGTCAAATGTGGAACACTAACTTTTTTATTTATTTCGGATACAAGGAAAAGAGTCCCGAACCGTTTAGATCCTTCATTGTAACTCGATAAGATATTTATTGGCGGGGAACATTTGAAAATGGAATGGTTCCTCGGCGGGTTCTAGACGTCGCCATAACGTAACGGGCGCACGTCCACATTCTACATTTTTATTTTGTCAATATTTAATGTGATGCCCAGAAACATAGTCCGGTCTACACGAGGGGAGATGGTAAATTCTTGTCTGAAGATCTGCCCCCTTACTGTCTATCTTAAACATCAAGCATGTGTGCAGCTTTTTTCACGATACATTTGAAAGCAATAGCCTTACTGTCATACTTTAAGGCGTATGACCACGCTAAATAAGGAACTCGATGTGTGTCGGTACAAATATCAACGCCATGAACGAAAAAAAAAAATTTGTAGTTAAATTTTTTAAATCTAAAAATTTCCTATAATTTGGTGAAATAATGATTATAATCGCTTTAGGCGTTTGGAAGGAGTAAGAGGATTCTTGTGTTAATCATGTGAAACTTTCGATGACTTTCGATTTTTTTTGTCAAAACTTACAAAAGAAAAACAGTTTATGAAACTGAAAATTAATTTTTGACTCTATAATGCCTATCATATATTTTTATGAAAGTTTTTGGACCACCCGTGTGGCAGGAGTAGGCCTTCAAAGACAGGTCCAAATTGCAGTTGGCGTATCCATTCTCATGTTAAAGTAAGACAGTAAGGCCTCTGATTCACACTGATAGATTTGTAAGATTGCAATTTATTTATAGATTCCGCTAAAATTTAGGAATTACATTCATATTCTAAAGACCTAGTACCTGACGATGTGTCAACGAAACCGATACCTAGATAAGGAAGACAAATGCCTACATACTGTGGAACTACTTTCAAGTAAGTTTTTTCATATCATCACTTATGCTCTGAAAGTAGGTCGTATTAACTCGAATTCAATTACAGCCCTAGGGAGGTAAGGAAATTAAAAAATAGAATAAAGCTCCTTTACATTAAATAAGGCACTCGTTCAGCTGCATGGCAATAGAAAATATCTGTTTGTCTCTTTTTATTCTGTTATTCTTTTTTTAATAACTGTATGGAAAAATAAATTATACCAGTACTTAGAAATGTTTTTTTTCTCATTAATTGTAATAAATTAACATACAATACTCTTTAATAATCCACAATAAATTAGTTATATTTTAGAACAATCGCACTGACCAGCACACAGAACTAGACCAGCACGCCGATCGCGGTAGCAAGAAATAAAATAAACTTTTAACAAAAAAATAGCAACCGACTTCAATAGTAACAGCAGTCATTCACTAAAAAGTTAATAATAATTCTATAAAGACCGATGGTACCGAAGCAACACTTTTGCCGACTTCTTTCTTCCTGAAACGTTATGTTATCTAGAAGTCGGCGTTCTTATATTGGTTTCTATGTTGCTATATCGTAGGAAATACGCCGACTTCTAGATAACATAATGTTTCAGGAAGAAAGAAGTCGGCAAAAGTGTTGCTTCGGTACCATCGGTCTTTATAGAATTATTATTAACTTTTTAGTGAATGACTGCTGTTACTATTGAAGTCGGTTGCTATTTTTTTGTTAAAAGTTTATTTTATTTCACATTTTTTAGTGTTGCTGGGTTAAATTGTGAGGTATAGGTAGTTCTTGCAAACGTGGTGTTAATATGAAACGAAGTTCAAGTGAGTATAAGTAGCCATGTTTGAGTAGCTTCCTGCTATCAGCACCCTAACACAACATGATTACCGCAATCTCGAGTTATGTGCTGTCATCCGTTGAAGAGTTCTATGGTGATGAAGCCAAGATCGAAATTCAGGTGGGTACACTGGCAATTTTCAGCAATGCCCTGCAATGAGCACCCTAACACAAACTGGTTGCCGCAATCTAAAGTTATGTGCTGTCATCCGTTGAGGAGTTCTATGGTGATGAAGCCAGGATCGAAGGTCAGGTGGGTATTCTGATAATCTCCAAGTAATACCCTTGAATCAGCACCCTAACGCAGTGATTGCCGCAATCTCGAGTTATGTGCTCTGATCCGTTGAAGAGTTCTATGGTGAATATGTTGATGAAGCCAGGATCGAAGGTCAGGTGGAAGAATGTCGATTTTCAAGTAATACCTTGTAATCAGCACCCAAGTACATAGCGATAGCTTCAATTTTGAGAGATATGCTGTCATTTTCTGAGGAGTTCCACTGCCTATCTCTGAAGACCTTCATCAGATCATGACCAAACCCAAAATGGGACCTACCTGGAAGTATACTCTTTCAAACAAAAAAATAATTGTTCAAATCGTTTGGGAAATGACGGAGTTATGGAGTAACAACGCCAAAAAAAAAAAATAAAAAAAACATACAGTCGAATTGAGAACCGCCTCCTTTTTGAAGTCGGTTGAATTGAGAACCGCCTCCTTTTTGAAGTCGGTTAAAAAGAAAAGCTCATAAAAAATTTGTGCACGCAAATTTTCTTGTTGAAAACCTTGTTGAAACAGAACTTATTATGGACAGAGGTACATACACCGCTCTGTATTAAGAAGATGGCATACTCTAGCAACTTTTTTTATTACCCGTCCAGCACAATAAGTCTAATGGCAAAGACTTTATTTGCTTTTCAAAGAGGCGATTATATGTTGGCTCTTTGGCCTCTTTTTCTTAGACGCGTAATACTAGTGATCACGCAGCAAAACAACAAATTGGTCTGTTTTTAGCTAATACTGAAACATTTTGTAGGGAAAAAAATATTGAATTTAGGTGATATACCTTCATATTTCTATTACCTATTTTATGAAAAAAAATCAAGTTGATGTCCTATCCGCGTTCTTCAAGCGAACGTTTGAAAACCAAAAAAAGAGAGGGTGCAAAACATTTTTTTTTGACAAAAGTATAAATCTTAGAACATTGTTTATACGTAAGATCCCTAGAGAAAAGATTAATAAACCAAATATATTTTTTTCAATACAAGGAGAGTCCGAATTTCTTCAAACGAATCCTAGATAGACTGGAGTTGGTCATGCTCTAGGCTCAGGTACAGTCTTAATTGTATTCTTTGATCGCGGAACTGTAAAAAAGCGCGAAATTGGTCAAACATCATTATCGCGTTATTAAATCCGATAATACAATGACACAACAAAAACGTTCGTACACAATTAAAGATACAAGAAAGATACAAGTCACAACAATTCCTTCATATCTCAAGACGAATCTCAAGATAAACAGCCGTGCGTGTACCGCGGGGAGTCCCCTGTGTCCACGGGCATACATTTGCGAGCGGTCGCTAAGCGCTGGAGAGTATAAAATATTATTTTTTGCCAATATCCGTACATGTGATACACGGATACGCCCCTAGAAAGATAGGCTAGGAGGCGGCAATGCAGCTGTTTGAAATTAATTAAGAAAAGTATTTTTTGGTTTCTTGAATACTTCACTTCGATGTGACGTCTCGGTGTGTCAGTCCGTGTGTAACAAAACCCGAGTGGGCTGATTGAACGGAAATCTGGCACGTAGATAGAGAGATACCATGGGATCCCGGAAAAAATAACAAATATTTGATAAATTCCCAAAATTTTTATTCTCTATTGCACTAGTCTCTAGGTCCAGCGGTTTAGGTTGTGCGTTGATTTATCACCCAGTCAGTCAGTTCACCATTTTATACAGTTTATTTTCCAACAGGAACTGTGAATTTTTCTCGGACAAAAAGTATTTTATGTGTAATTTCAGGACCTAGGAAATATCTATAACACATTTCATTAATATCCGTTCAGCCGTTTTACAGAACAATAATTCAAAAATAAAAAAATATCCAAAAGGAACCGTGGATTTTCCGGGATATAAAGTAGCATATTTCACTCTGTATTAGCTATCTCTATGCAAAAAGTCACGTCGATCCGTTGCTCGGTTGCTGCGTGAAAGAAGGACAAACAAACAAACACACTTTCGCATTTAGATATAATAACAAAAGTGGGGATTTTGTCGAGTTCCAATACTGACAACAGGATAGCGTATACTATACAATTTTTAACGCGTACGACAGAGATGGCATTAGAACTCTTGTCGCGACCCCTAGTTTATGAACGCAGCCGAGTCCATATTTAAAGTTATTATGGAGAGGAGAACTTTTTGTCATTTGCATCGGTATTCAAGAGACTGTCCTACACTCGGTATTTTTAAAAACCTTTCAATTCCATGAGTATCTGTAGATAGCACAATATTTATTTTAACTGTTATTATGTATTTTTATCTTATTTATTGTATATATTATGTATATAAGTAAATATGTTTATTGTTTAAAAAGTTACTTCATTATTATTTATGTAGGTATATTGTAGTTATTTATAATCATAGGGTGTAAGTATATTAACATATTTTACTGTACACGTATGTATGTCTACTTTTTATTATAACTTCTATTTATCAATCCGGGTTTGCTGGAAGAAATCTCTTTTTAGAGATAAACTCAACAATATATTATACAATGTAAATATAATAATAAATTGTGTACAATAAAGAATATGAATATGTTTCTTTGAGAAGGGTGTTTTATATGATCAATTGATCAGTAAAGCATAATTTACTATACTACAATTAAGTTTAATTTTAAACACGGTTTGAAGAGTAAGTATTAAATACAAGTCTTCTTAGGGGTTTCCCTATAATAGTTGTTTTCAATGCAAGTGCTCGTAAAGGCCCACTTTTTATGCATCAAAACCGAACAGAAAGTCGATTATTTTGCCCTAGGGCTTTATTATTATTATTTTTTTAAATTTATTTACCTTGGTTGGCTAACCTGCAGCCTTTCCTGTGTACCATCAATGTTATACTTTTTTTCCACTGTTTAACGGCTCTGGATAGAGTCCTTTTGAGCCAATCATAATTTAAAGTTCACAAGATTATATTTGTTTTATTTCCTCACACTATGCATTGAAAAACGTAGTATGATACACGGTCGTAAGAGCAATATATTACTCGGTTAAGTTTAAAACACTCGCTACGCTCGTGTTTTAAATCGGCCTCGTAATTTATTCCTTTTCGCCCTTGTACCATAAACTACTATTAAATGTAGGTGTTCTGATAATGAGAATATTAATGACTGACCAGCAGTATAATAATATGATTTCGGTGCGATTATGGTTCTTCTTACTGATTTTCCTTGTAAGTTAATTATACATTAAAAAAATTGCACCAATCAAAATTGTATGTATTTATTAGGCAGGGTTCCTATTGTAATTTCTATTGTTTTGTACGAGTAAGTCCGATCAGTCACATTTTTTGTCAGCATTAACATGTTTCTCTACATTTAAATATTTACCACTTGTTTTATGTTGATCACGACTTTATTGACGCAGCTAAGACTTATTCCTTTGACAGCTTTAGTTTATTTTTACCCAGAGAAAGGACGCTTATCTGAGCACGATTTAAGCTCGGTAACTTAATTACTTACTTAATTACGTTAGTTAATTTTAGCTACGAATACTGCAGTATTTATTGATTAAATTTGGCACGAAAAAAATTAGTTTTAGTCGTGGCTTTTTCGGATTGTAAGCGTTATAATGTCGTCAACTTTCAGAGTTCATTTTCGTAAGTATTTAGGTAAGAAAAATGTTGGAAAAGCATTGTTAGTATTCTTTTTAGACCTTGAATTCCGGGGATTTAACTAAAATATTTTTTAGTAGCTAGCTCTTAGTCTAATCTCGTAGCTCAAGTACGCGAGGAGGTGGCAATATGAAATATGAAAATTCAACCCTCTCTCTCCCCAGTCACTTATTGATTGATATTAACAACTCTTTCCTAGATAAGTTAACTCTCGTGGTACAATAGAGATATTGAGTTTTTTTAATAATAGAAAAAGAGGTGCGTTTCATTTCTCTCATATCTATTATATAAAATCAAAAAGCTAGAAAAGGACAAAATTTATGGGAAAGAGTAAGATGGCGCTCTAAACATCTTTGTGTGCGCGTATCACTCACACGAACGCCAAAATGCGAAAAAAAATCATGTAATCCTTGGATTGTGACACTGATGAACGGCATAAACCATTGACTTAGGATATATCCCAGTATATCCTTGGCGTATATCGTAAGTCTATGGCATAAACAATATGGGTTTGGATACGTGATCGCTTAATAATAAAGAAATCAAAATGTTCCCCGTTTCAGAAACGTCAGATCTCATGTCTAAACGGCCGATCACAATGTTTTGCGTTTGCAAAAACGTAACATCATACAACGCAACTTTATACGCAAATTGAACGTCAAATAATTTTTGCAGATAATTCATTTTAAAATGAATTCTACATCCAACGTCACTCACAAACATCTCCTCTCTATGATTCAAGCGTTTTAAGTTTTTTTTATTTTTTATAATAATTATTATATTTTCCACGCGGGCAGAGCCCATAAATAATTCTATTCTCTGATTTCGCAATTGAGTATTTCAAGTTAAGCTTTACTTAACCATTAAATGCAGCGCTTTGATTGGCTGAATTCAAGCATCGTTTAACGATATTTCCTTATCTCGAGAACTGCCTATTATGTATTAGAAAATAAATATAATTTCTAGAAATTAGCCAACCGCTTAACCCAAACAATAATACACAAAACTTTCAAAAAATCCTAACCAATTTACAACCTCGAAACAAGCACAAAGGGTTGTCGCGTCACGGATGTCACCGAGACAAGTATTTACGAGTTTTTTACGAGGTTTTCCGAAGGGCGGGAGGCTGAAAAAAGTTTTAAAACTACCCCACTTTTCATTTGTAAGTAATCTACGGGCGACAAATGGTGTTCGGACATGACTTCACCTCGGTCATATTTTTTCTAGTGGTTTGTTTTGTGGGTAGCTTCACTTTTTTGACTGTTAGGATTTTAATTACTTTATATTTTTATGTCTTGAATTCTAGTGTGTGCGCCGTGTGCGGGTTGGTAGCTATGTTAGTGAAGTGAGTTCCTATTAAGAGATATTTTATTTTATTTATTTCTATTTATACTTTATGTATATAAAAATATATATGGTGTGCAAATTTCTAAATAAAGTTCAGGAAATATAATTTGCAGCAATTCGGATTATCGGATTAAGGCGCTACGGAAAAAAATCGACACTTTTAGAACTTCTATATCTACTTCGGTAAATAATGTATAATTTTGATAAAGTAGTATATTATTTTTGGAATCTTTCTCTAGGGATCTGTTAAAACAGAAACGCGATTAGACAATTTCGGCTCGATAGAAATAGTTATTGAAATGACATATGGACTGCAATTATATTTTATTAGATGGTGTAGCGTTATTTTAAAAAAAAAAAAATTTTATTTTTTTTAGCTACCACATACTACGAACGTAATTTCGAATTGAATTTGGACTGCCACCAGGCAAGCCTGGTGACAGCCAAAAAAAGAGGTAAACCTGGATGAATAAACCGTATAATTTTATCTTAAAATACACAAAAACAACAAAACCGAGGTAAGAAAAATATGGTACAAAAGAACAATAATATCAGAAGAGAATCGCTACAAAGGAAATTCTTAGATCAAAAAAATTATTATGCCAAATTCCACTTATTTAAGATTTTAATTTCCTTTTAGCTTGAACGACGCATTTATTCATAAAATAATGGATTTTAAATTTGGTTGTCGACACTAGTTTATAGGATCCTTTAAACTAAGATTTCACGGAAGTTTTGATAACTCTTGATCCGAAAGAAAAACGTAATAATAAGGTGTTACGAGCAATCGTTATCTAGCTTTACACTAAGGAATAAAAATAATCGATGCTGAATATTAAGCTACAGATATTAAAAACCTGGTAAGGGTCTCTTCGTGACTTTGGGAGTTTCCGGTGTTCCCGGGAGCAGTCGATGAAGCTTGGCGATTTCAATTTTTGTATCGGAAGCTTTAGCTCACCAGGGACGTGGTCCTTACATCAGGCCTCATTAGGTACAACCGTACAAGATGGCGGATGGGATAATCAAACTAGGGAGACCCAGAAACCCTTTAAAAAATAATCCCGAAGGGTCGCTGTAAAGAAATAAAACAACAGCGTCAAGACATGCTTATGAAACGAGGGAAAGGAAATTAACGTATTGGAAACGGGACAAAAAGGATTTTCAGAGAATGAAACCAAAATTACACAAAACTTACCGGGAAATGCAGGAAAACTGGCTTAAACAATGCTCATGGCAAATGCGCTCTGTTTCTATATAAGTTATAGATAAGATATAGTTTTAAAATTTGATATTTTAAATTTCTTGTGGCAAATTTCCTTCCTCTGTCACGATCTTCTTTGATATCAGAAAAATAACAAAAAAAATCTGACAAGATCATTCTAACTATTTGAATTCGAAAATTCAGAAAAGCAGCCAACGATAAAGAAAGACTAAAAATATATAAAAAGGTTGAATACTTGTAGCGAATGCTACAATGGGTTTTAATAGTATGTAGGACCTAGTCAAACGAAATTTTGATAGCGTTTTTGGTACATTTTATATTAATAAAAAACCGACTTTTTGCTACTTTTCCACGAATCCGTCCCTCTCGCACTGAGGGTTTTTCGCATATGGAGTAACAGGGACGCTAAAACTTTTACATATCGCCTTAACTTAAGATAATAATTAAACAATAGAAACACGTCCCAGTAACTCACGGCTCACGGTCACGACTCTCCATAAACTGTGAAGAGCTAATGTTGATACTCTAATTCCTTTGGAAGTAACTAAAGTAAGAAAAGAATTACTTATATACCAAACATTTTTATTTACAACTACCCACACAGGGTTATGTACGAAATAGTAGAAGAATATTAAATTAAAAAAAAAAACACTTATGGGTTCAGGTGTGTGAAGAAAACCAGCACTCTTTAGAATTATGTATCAAGACCTTTTACTCGATTTACATTTTTGTGGTAACAGGTGTTTTATTTTAATGACCCTATTATCTCACAATAGATAAGCCGTCCCGTCCCATTCATCGGTGCAAATTATGTTCTCTGAACTATACTACGGTATACCAAATAATATCAAAGTTATTTCACATGAGAATAGTTAATCGCGCGCGACGCTACTTGGTTGAATTACAAATGCGAGGAGCGTGACACGATGTTTTTGCGATTAAACAGTACCTACATCACGCTCCTTGCACTTGTGATTCACCAAGGGGCGTCGCGCGCGATTAAACACTATGCTACGCCTGCAGGAGTGTAACATAAATTCTGCTACGGCGTAGCCATATCGTAGTTTGTGCGTAGACGCACCCATGGCATGTCATGTTTTCAAACTCTTGCGCCCCGTAGCAATAAAATAAAAACTTTTGTTATTGCAAATAAAATTTACCGCTACTTTTCATAACTGTATGTATTGACCAACTAGTACATTTAAATATGTGACAGCTTGCTAGGCTGCAATGTAATCCATGAAACATGAGATGGGAGCGGCGAATGAAAAAAAACATGGAATACGCATTTCTAACAAAGTGTAATTCGAAAATGACACCAGACTGAAAAGGTCAAAAGGCTCCTATGATTGGTTCCTATTATTGTCATGTGACAAAAGATCAGCTGTGATTGGCCGATTCAAAGACATAGTGAATGATATTGAGCCGTCACCATACAAAGTTGTGTTCAACACACTTCATCGTGGGGTAAATTTTCATCTCTAATCAGACTTCTATGTTTTTGAGTCACATGCAACATTCAGAAAACACTTTTCATGTCGAAACGATATACAAGGTGACTGACTATCAGATCAGTAACAAGGTTCAATGATACTTTCTGTGAAAAACTCAAAATAATATTTAGCCTTCCTGTACTAATTGACTCCGGGCTATTCTTAAACGGCTTAAGGCGATATGCGAAAAAAATACGGGTGTTTCTTTTCTGTGTATTTCATGAAATACACGGAAAATTATAATCAGTTTCTAGTACATGCATTTTGAGTATATAATCTAGGGTTTTGAAATTGGAAAACATGTTTGGATAAACTTTCCTCAAAAGAAATAATTGTTGAAATGAGGTCTTCAAACACCGTTTTTATCCTCGTTTGACGAATAGGAACTATATACAGAACTCAAACATATTTTATTAGGTGTGTTTCAACAATATCTAGAGATCTGATATTTGAAATTTTGCTAGCTATTTTAGTTTTTTTAATAAAAATATAAAACCAACTTTTTTCCCTTTTACTCTGAATCCGCCCCTTTCGCACTGCGCGATTTTTCGCTTGGAGTGACAGTGACAAAAATAAAATTCGCATAGCCTCTTAAGTAATATTTTTCGTATTTTGCAAAAAGGGTCATTGAACCTTGATCCTGACTACATACCGAAGCTTAACTATGAAGTATCACCTTGCATTTGAATACTTTTCCCCGGGAATCGAGGCCTTTGCTCAGAAACGGGCAGCTGAGAATTTTAATTGAATTTTATAATGATGTTAATAATAGTTATAAGTAAATAACAGTTACGATGCATGAAATAATAAATAATAAGAAAATTAAAACAATTAAAGGAATACATTTTTTAAGATGCATGAAATTATTAAAAAATATTATCAATTTGAATGCAAACTTATAACAGAATTATAATTCCAACAAAGGCAACTTTCCAATCCTACCTAACCCGTCATTCAAATAAACTCCATATACCAAAACATAATTTATCTAAATCGACCAAGTCCGTCTATATAGCAGGATCTAAAATATACAATGCACTTCCTAATGAAATCAAATCTTGTGAAGAAAACACAACATTCCTAACTAAACTAAGAGCATGGCTACTTAAAAAAGCGTTCTATGGTATTAAGGAATATTACACTTCAACAAATACAAAATAAACCAAAAATTAAATACTTAGATAATAAGAAAATAATGTAAAATACTATAAATACCTAACGAATGTTATTCAATAAAAATATTTTAATATTAAGTTGAATGTTTTAATGTTAAGTAAAATATTTTGACTGTAAACCTAACCTTTAACACATATATAATCATAACATAATATAAGATTACTAATAATGTAAATTAATTGACGTGTAAATACTTTTATTTATCAATAAATTGAGTTTGAGTTTGAGTTTTGAGTTTAATTTAAAAATATGTGTATATAATATAATGAAGAAATAATATTATCAAAACTTTGTCGTTTTTTACATAAAAATGCAATAAATTTATGTTTAACTACCTGCTCAGAAATAGACTATTTTTATTTTTATTTTATTTATTTATTTACATATTACAGCTATTATTACAGGTAATCCTAATACAATAGTGTAAGAAGTCAACCAACTTAATTTAACATAAACAACCTATATAACAACTAGTACATCAATTTTTCAGTAACATAAAATCCACATAGTAGCCCTTACGAACTCGCTCAGAGAACAGTGGTTAAGGTCAATTTTCTTCGCGACCAGATTTATTTTATTAACCCCGGGAATCGAATCCGCACAACTGGAACGACTGCGCCATTACCCTCGGAGACAGTTCACACTTCCACGATTTGTTCTACCGTCAGTCGGGACGCGAAATTGCGCGCAAGACTGATGCTCGGCAGAATAATGCCGCCCCCTTTTAATAAAATATTCACACTCAGCCAAGACAGATTGGGTTTGGACGAGACGACACGGTTTGGAAGATGTAGACTATTTTTGTGGGAAGAATCAATAAATTTCGTATTAGATAAAACTACAAAATTAAACAACAACATTGAAATTTGAAATTATGCTTAATAAAGCTCTTGGACTTATATTTATATACCAGATGTAAATGAACACGTATCTTTAAAAGAAAAAACGTAGTATGCTAATCATAGCGAACAATTATTCCAAAAATGAAAAAAAAAAAATAACCGGCCAAGTGCGAGTCGGACTCGCGCACGAAGGGTTCCGTACCATTATCCATAAAATCAGCAAAAAAAAAACATGTCTGTTGTATGGGAGCCCCCTTAAATATTTATTTTATTCTGTTTTTAGTACTTGTTGTTATAGCGGCAACAGAAATACATCATCTGTGAAAATTTAAATTGTCTAACTATCACGGCTCATGAGATACAGCCTGGTGACAGACGGACAGACAGACGGACAGCGGAGTCTTAGTAATCGGGTCCCGTTGGTTTACCCTTTGGGCACGGAACCCTAAAAAGCAGTCATGCATGAGAACTGCCGACAGAAGTGAAAACTTTACTGTCAAAATAGCATGTCGGTGACGGTAACGCAAACCCATATTTTCCTCCAACAATAAGAAGTTTCACTTCAAAAACCTTTTCACGTTTCCATTCTAATTTTAAAAACTTACTGTAAATTTTGTGTTGGCACTTGGGCAGGTACGTGTAGGTACATTTTGTATGGGCACTTGGGCAGGAGAGTAGGTAAATTTTTTTTTGGTGGTTAAGGTAAAGTTGTTCAGTATGACTATTATGTTATTAATAGTTGCCATAAGACGTAAGACAAGATTTTTGATGGTGCCTGTTAACACACTTGAATACAAATGAATGTAGTTATCTACAAATAAATTACTTAACTTTACATCATTATTAAATTTTATTAATTACAAAAATATTTAATTATAATTAAAACAAATAAATTCAAATAGGTATATAATATATTATATATGTAGTATGTAATAATCTACAATGAATTCCACCACGTGCCAATCACAAGCGTCAACTATGACAAAATTTGTTATTCATAGTTATTAAGGAAAGTAATATTATTTATTCAGCATTTATGATTCTCATGATAAATATTTTTTTTAAATAACGTCCTAAAAAAAGATCCAATAACGAAAATGAAAAACGGTTATTGTATGATAAAAAGAAGCCTAGAATAGAAGAGCTTGTATGACTAAATTGATGGACGTGGAAAAGGCGAGAGGTGTGTCAGGATCGTAACAGATGGAAATTTGTAGTATCTGCCAACTCTTGAGAGAGACAGGCGTAAGTATATATGTTAAAAGAACTGAAATTAGCTAGAAGTTACTAAAAATACTTAATTCACAATAATTGCAAATCTAATCTAGATGAAATAATACCTTAATAAATATATATAGTATGCCTTAATTAGCTTTCTATTTATAATTACACAATATAACTTGAAGGATATACAATAAATTAAAGAAAATTTCAACTTGAAATATATTTCGGCCCTTAGTGGGCCGTCATCAGTCAGGTATGATGAGATGATGACGGCCCACTAAGGGCCGAAATATATTTCAAGTTAAAATTTTCTTTTATTTATTGTATATCCTTCAATTTATACTAGATGAAATAATGATAGAACTGAATTAGTTCCGAAAATGAAGAATTGACACACAAAAAGATCAGGTTCCACCGAGATTTGAACTCGGATCGCTGGATTCAAAGTCCAGAGTGCTAACCGTTACACCATGGAACCGATATGTATATTATATAAACCAAAGAATAGTTTTATCGGCCTTTATTTGACACACCTGAGTATAGGTAAATAGTCATAAAAGCAATGAATCATAATCAAGCGGCCTGTAAACTCCGATTTCATATATGAGAACGAAAGTTAATGCCAGTGGAACGCAGCGCTATGATTGGCTGATTAGATTCGCTTAAGAGCATGGCCTACCATAGCAACTTTTTTTATTACCCGTTTAGTACAATAAGTCCAATGGCAAATACCTTATTTGCTTTAAAATTCGAATTTACAATCTAAATATCTGTATAAAGTGATATTTTGACTTTATAGCTTTCCATCTGCCATAGACCCTAATTAGTTTTGAAAGGACGTCTAAAAAGTTTAGGTTCCACCGAGATTTGAGCTTGGATCGCTTGATTCAAAGTCCAGAGTGCTAACCATTACATCATGGGACCGGATGATAACTTTAGGTAGAATTTCTTTATTCTTGACAAAGATTCATGTTTGCACAACTGGAGAATTTTCATACTACGTCATTTATAGTACTTTTTATAGTTTTATATACTATTTATTCTATGCAGTTTGGATTTGTAACAACATTTCAAAAAATTATTACAACGCCCAAAGTACAACTTTCAGGTGAGAAAAATTTACACAAATAGTTACTAATATGCAAACATATCTATTTTAGATTTGTTACGTCTGTAAGTTGAATTCATAATTAATTATTTAAAAACGGATAGACTTACATAAATTACCTAGATCTCGCGATACGCGACATTTTTCGAATTCTTTCCGAATTCGTTCTCAAGCGAGCGGATGTCTGTCTCTTAGTATATATATATATATTATATAACATAAGACCGAAATAGCCTGCCGAATCAGTAAGATGAAGTGGCAGTGGACTGGCCATATTTGTCGCCGACGTGATAACCGTTGGGGCCGTTAGGCATTGGAATGAAGACCACGTACAGCAAAGAGTAGTAAGGCCGCCCTCGTGCTCACTGGACTGACGATCTGAAGGACGTTGCGGGTGGCGGCTGGATGAGGGTGACTGAGGACCGCCAAGAGTGGCGTAATATTGGGGAGGCCTATGTTCAGCAGTGGACGAATACGGGCTGATGGATGGATGGAAGTTCAGTCTAGGATAAATTAGTTTTTCGAAAATCCTTCAGCACAGATACAAGAGAGCCGGTAGGTTAGGATTAGAAAGTTAGGTATGACTGTCATACATAATTTTCGTGGTAATTTTTTTATAACAACTCGCAACCATTTTTAGCCTAGATTATCCTAAAATTGGGTTTGGTCGGTAAAATACACGATATTTTGTCTGACAAGGTTGTTTAGGACCACACAAACTCCACACTGTGGGAGAATTCGTAACGAAATAATCCTCTGTTTTTCACATTTTACGATACATTCTGAAGCTCACAGCTATGACGTATTTCTATACGATATCAACCAGCATCACTCTAAAAGATGAAGGCGTCCCATCCAATATCGGTTGTGGCGAAAATCTTAATCCAATACATGGCGCGGATGATTTATAACGCTGGAAGCAATCGGGCGATCGGTTACGGTAAAATGTTGCTTTTTGACGAACTGCTTTTGTTTTTGTCATAATCAGTTCATTTATAATTATGAAAGCTATTACAGGAAGTGACGATTCTGTAAGTAGTAATTTAATCGAGATGGTTTTGATGGTAAAATGACATGATTCATTCCAACATTTAAACTTGCGAAAGTCTACAGCAGTCAAAAATATGGCGATTGATAAATTCGGTTTATTTAATTTATTTAAACTATTAATTAGATGTAAAATCAGTTTTTTTTACGTCAAGTGTAAGGTTGCTAAACATGCTCAAAGCCTAAAAAGTAGAATCCATAGTTGAGAACAACAAACAAAAATGGCTAGCTGGTAAGAAATCAAAAAGTTTCAAGTATCAGTTAAAATAAATACCAAACTATCCCTTGAAAATAAGCTTTCGTTATCGAAATCTTCAAGTGCGAGTGCTCCTGGTATTTTTTGTAAACTTAACACTTATTTATTTATTTATTTATTTATTAGCCAATTTATTTCTAGTTTTCTTAAATAACAAATTACAAAATATTATATTATATGATATTACAAAATATAATAAATTAAATAAAAAATTGCAAAATTTAAAGTATTAGAAAAAAATGTATATGAATATTAGGATAAGTGTATCAAGTATAATACTAGCTTGAAAAAAAAAACTAGAGGTCGCTCTGACCAGGGCCTCCCTCATCGTAATGCTTAGTTTCTTTAAAAATATCTAGGTAGGACTTTTCTATTTCTTTCCATTTCTCTCTATCTTGAGTAGTCAAATATCAAACTTAAGACTTAGTAGCCCATAAAATTACGAATAAACCGCAAACAAATATTTAAGTTTCTGCGCTTTTCACGGTACATTTTGCAGTGTAAGCCCGTTTTAGGTTCCCCCGTCCGTGTCGCGTGCATGCAATACACTCAGCGCGGACGCACCTGTGCGCAATCATATTACCTACTGGCGGCCGCTCGCCGAGGATTTTTTATTTATTTTCTCAATGTGTGACAACCGGAAACAGAAACTGAAGAAAAGTTACGTTATAGATATTTCCGTTTTGAATCTTCTTTGTTCGCGCCTCATATAGATAAGGGGCCCAATTCAGAAATTGTACGTCACTTCCGTGATCGGCTTCAAAATTCAAAATTCAAAAAGTTTATTTTGCAAAGTAGGTATATATAATACACGTTTCACAAGTCAAATTTTAATCTTATAAAAATATATGTAATAAAATAATAAATGTACATGAACTAGATTAAATGTTCATTTAATTTATGTAGCAATATATATACCTACGATTAAAATTATAGGTAAAATATTATTATACAAGGTGAAATCCAATCAACCGCCCGAACCCATACCGGAGACCGGGCCAGGGACCAGGAACAAGATTCAATGATCACCAACCGAGCCCCCAGCACGAATCCGGGGGATCTTCGGGAAAAAATTCCGCAGATCAAGGCATTTTCGTATTTAGTGCTTAACAATAAGAATATTTAGACAAGGGACTTCTTTCTTGAGAAAAGGATTTAGGATAATCTTTTATTTTTGACGATGGATTAATTAATTTATTATTACAGATTAGTACGTTTCTTAAGTGTTAATTATTTGTTATTAGTTATTTATCATTCATGATAAATTAATTTTTATTTGATCGCAATAATAAAAAAACTGAAACGACTCTGTAAGCTTAATGCGCGCACTGCCATCAGGGGCATCAGGAAGTTTACATAATTCTTTATGCTTGTTTCTGTGATTGACATCTAATGCTACAACATGCAGTGTCAAATTACTAAAAATAGTACAATATAATAGCGAAATGAGAAAGTGTGTTGTATCATCGTGTGTGGTGCAACGGACGTCGACGGAAATAAGATTTTTGCAAAAGTTACGGGTCCAAAACTGTAAATATCAAGAAAACAACAATTCTGAACATGATGGCAAAAGGTACCATGCATGGCAATGTATCTCCGAAACAAACTACTGCTTTTTTGCATTTGTTTCTTCTTCCAATAAAGTATTAGAGTTTGGTATAAGATACTGATTCAATTGGCAATAAGCGGGAATTTCGGCACACTAATAACTACATTGTTTAATGGTAAGATAAAAAATTGTTTTTTCGACGGAAAAGGTACCCACAGTGCGACAAGGCTCTTTTAGCGCGTGGATTTGTCGTGGTCAAAATCGGAACTAACGCTGCTATCCTATCCTTTGTTTTACAGCTGCGCCAAATGTGTGGAACAACTGGTTTTTTTTCGCGGGTACGATGTTAATTGTTAAAGTTGGAGACATAGTGAAAAAGTACCAAGTCAAAAGTACTCGGAGTATATAGAGATAAAAGTAGAAGCAGCGAAAGGTTTGTCTAGATTTATTATGTGCTATGGATTAATTTTATAATAGTTTTTAGAACTCACGCATATTTTTTTCCTAAAGTGTCATTTTACTTGTCTCATATTATAACCTAGATAAATTTTAGAAAAGCTATGTATTAGTACTTTCATAACATATGAAATTGCCGTTTTCTATAGAGAATTTGAAGGAAACTCAATTTTCAGTACTATAATTTTTGCATTTTTTTTAGGAATGACAATTCCAAATTTTTTAATTTCTTTTATGTATGAATGAATGATACAACATTAGGCTAACGGCAACAAAAATTTAATTTTTGAAAAGTGTCAGCTGTAAAAAATATTACGAATCTTATCATGGAAATGGATAGCATCTATAACGAACTGTTTTTGAAGATGTAATTTCTATAATCAAACTGAAAGTAAAAACAAAATTTAATACGTAGATATAAAAGCTTAAAATCAACTTTCAAACAAAAAATAGCTATTGAATTACAGAAATTATGAACTCATCAATCTGTAAGAAAATTTCGGCAGTTTCATATGTAAAGGCCTATTATTAGTAAGTGCAAATTGTAATAAACTCATGACATAAATAAAATCATCCGCAATATCAATTTGCGGACATACCCACCATCTATCGTTAAGCCATTCATTAATCACGCGACAATCATTACCCGTTTAACTCTAATCTTTCGTTTTATTGAGTCGGAGTGCGTTCGTTCTATATTTGAAATATGGCGCTGGTGGCACTTGGAGTTCAATTAACGGAGTCCCGTTATTAATGGTCCGCTCCCTGGCGTCCGATTAAACTCAATCTCCGGTAATCCGCGCCCTAGGGCCGGTGGCACAAACTGAAGTTAAACCGTGGGCACCAATTTAAAGGTTAAGTATTATTATTATACTAACACACGCTGTGCAGGCGAGTTGGTGAGCGCGGTGCCGGAACCCTAGCACCAGTAACGCCGCTGCCCCTCACCAGTCTGTTTTATATAAGGGCCGGCAATCGGGAATAGATAAAAAAACAATAATGTTTTAAGCATAAAAACTCATTATCTAAAACAAAGCAAAGCGTTTTTTTCAAAAACTCTGAATTTATAATAAATTTTATTCATAAAAAACAGCATTATCCAATCTGTTCTTGATTCACCGCACTACTCGGACACGCATTTTTTCAGATATGTTTATAGATAGATAGATAATAACTTTGTTTATCACCACAACACATAAAAAATAACATTTTTAGAACAATACAATTTTGACATTATCTTATAACGAAAAAATACAGACGTAGCTGAAAAGAAAAGTAAACGGATGACGTCATGTGTCGTGGAAACGAAAAGGCACTGGATCACCATAATGTCACGGTTTAACCCGTAGTGCTGTTATTCTACCATAAGCCTCATTCGAGATAAAACAGTGCAGATCTTTTGGATTATTAATTAAAATTAAGCAGACATTCAAAGATCTGTGAGCTATTTTAAGAGTTTTCTCTTAAATACTCTTTAATCGTAAAAAAATAGTGTTTTCCTGCATCTAACCACCGACTAAACCTCAAGTCAACACTACAATAGCACTAGCCCTCGAGGGGGCGGGATGGCTCGCACTAATTACCGGCGAGAATTCAATGCCATAAATCACGGGAATAATATAACTGCGAGCTCCGGTCGCCAGTCGCAGTGGAATGCAAGCCTAAATCCAGGGTGGAAAACTGGCCGTGCTGACCATCCATTTTGGATTTGAATTTTTGAATGCTGGCTGGATAGACGGTCGTCGGAAAGCGAATGAGTTGAAAGTGCTGGCTGGCTGGCTATTCTTTTTCTTTTTTCTTTATGGCTTCATTTGCTCATCAATGAGTCGGAGAAAATTTGCTTTGAATTTGAATTTTGCGATGATGGTTAAAAAAGAGGGAGAGTGGATGATTTAATAGTAGTTTTTTTTTCCGTTTACCACATTATTTTATAATCATTATTAATCTAACTAGCATGTATAAAGTACGCCACCTAGCCCCGGCTGACTAAATACTCCCCAAAAAGTTTGGTTCATGATCCAAAGTATATACTTTTTATATCAATAGATGTCAGCGGTTTTCTAACCAATTTCAAATAAGTATATGTATGAATGAATGAATGAATGAATGAATGAATGAATTGACACTTTATTGTACACAAAAGACATATAAAAGAAAACAGAGTATTGTAAACATAATTTTGTACAAAGGCGGACTTATCACTTAAAGCGTATTTCTTCCAGCCAACCTTTGGGTGGTGAAGAAAAAGTCACTAGAAAAGTAAAAATAGGGGGATAGACGTAATAGATAGAGTAAATTAAATGAGAATCAATAAAGTGTAAATACAAATAACCTACCAAATTAAACTTAATTTTAATACATATGTCATATAATAATCTTCTATTCGCCTGATGATTGACGACCCCACTGAGGAGTTGCAATATATAGCGTTTTTAAAAATATTTAATTAAGTGATTAAGTAATAAAAAGCCCATATACGGTATTTTGTAAAAAAATATTTTATTAATATAATGTATAAAGTATGTAAGAAAATCAATTATATCGTGCTTCGGGTAACATTTTTATGAAGTAGTCACTGACTGTTCTGGGTCAGCAAGCCAAAGAACTCTCATTGAAAGTATTGCTTTTTTCCTCTATACTCTATGAGAATGAGAATTGAGGATGAGAATGAGAATTTATTTCATAAAAAGTACACACAGACTAGGCGGGCTCGACTGTGGAGGTACCACCATCTTACATGGATTGGAGACCCCCTCGAAGTAATTCGGGAGAGAGTAAGAGGACAGCTCACAGGCAAAAAATTAGGAGGCACACCATGCCTGGGACCGATGGATGGCGGTATATCCATCCCTAATAGCCGGGCCTTATATGGAACAGACTGGTGACGGGCAACGGCGACACTGGTGCGAGGGTTCTGGCACCGCGCTCCCCAACCCGCCTGCCCAGTGAATGTGAGTATGGGCAATTCTTCCAGGATGACCGCCGGGAGTGGCAAAGTCCTGGAAAGGCTTATGTCCAGCAGTGGACGAACTATATCACTTATGTCCAGCAGTGGACGAACTATATCACTTATGTCCAGCAGTGGACGAACTATATCACTTATGTCCAGCAGTGGACGAACTATATCACTTATGTCCAGCAGTGGACGAACTATATCACTTATGTCCAGCAGTGGACGAACTATATCACTTATGTCCAGCAGTGGACGAACTATATCACTTATGTCCAGCAGTGGACGAACTATATCACTTATGTCCAGCAGTGGACGAACTATATCACTTATGTCCAGCAGTGGACGAACTATATCACTTATGTCCAGCAGTGGACGAACTATATCACTTATGTCCAGCAGTGGACGAACTATATCACTTATGTCCAGCAGTGGACGAACTATATCACTTATCAGGTAATACAAGGTAATACTTATCAGGTAGGTATTACAAAGTAAAAGAAGAATGTATTAACAAACTTTTTTTGAATAGAAAGGTCCGAATTTTGAAAACATTTTCCACGCTAGCGGATAAAATGCACTATTGCACGCAGATTTTGAATGATAAACAGAGCCTTTCCGAGCTTGTGAGGTGAAAAAATATTTTTCAATGCATGTGCTCGTAAAGGCCCACTTTTTATGCATCAAAACCGAACATAAAGTCGATTATTTTGCCCTAGGGCTTTGTTATATATATTTTTTAATTTATTTACAATGGTTGGCTAACCTGCAGTATTTCCTGTGTACCACAAATGTTATACTTTTTTTTCCACTGTTTAACGGCTCTGGATACAATCCTTTTGAGCCAATCATAACTTAAAGTTCACAATATTATATTTGTTGTATTTCCTCACACTATGCATTGAAAAACGTAGTATGATACACGGGCGTAAGCGCAATAAATTACTCGGTTACGTTTAAAACACTCGCTACGCTCGTGTTTTAAATCGTCCTCGTGGTTTATTCCTTTTCGCCCTTGTAGCATAAACTACTATTTTGATACATATTTCGACCCACATGAAAATGCGCTCTCTCCTTGAAAATGCGCTTTACTTGACATTCATAATAACCAATGATTTTGTACGGTTTACTATATACAAGGTGATATTAGGTAGACGTACTCAACTTCTTTAAATTTAATCGCGAAGATTTCCTCTTAAGGCGCTATATGCTGCAGAAGTGCTGCCACTTAAGAAAAAAAATATTATTTATTTACTAGAATAAATATTGAAAATCTGCTCAAGTAAATGTGTAGATATAGCAATGAACTATTTTTAAATAGCATAGTTTTTATAGACAACGTCTTTCATGAGCTAAAATTTTAACTTATGCGAAAAGTGGCCGTTTTTAGCAAAAGTTGAAATTTTAGCTCATCAAAAACGTTGTCTATGAAAACCATGCAATTTAAAAATTGTTCATTGCTATATCTACGCATTTACTTAAGCAGATTTTCAATAATTATTCTAATAAGTAAATAATGTTTTTTTTTTCTAAATTGGCAGCTATTTCGCAGCATAAAGCGCCTTAATCGTTTCCTAACATCTTAAGACAGCATTTCATTAACACTCTAAATTGTCCGCCCCATACATATAGCTAAACATCTTGTACGTTAAATCCATTTTAAAATGACCTTCTTAATCTCAATCAATTGCACCGACCTGTACGAGGTTGTATGAGATTCGAAGGGGGTTGGAGGTCAGGTTATACCGGTTAAGGGGAAGTATTGTTCAAACCTCGTTCAAACTAATTATTCAGAGTTGAATCGTTCTACATATAACGGAGACACCAAGCTTAAGGGCCATTGTATTTGGTTTCTAAAGGGTTGTCTGTATTGTGTTATAGATTAATTTACATTGTGTTGTGGATTATGAAAACCAGGATTTTACTTCTATCAAAGGACAAAAATTGTTCTGAATAATTTGTTTTGTTATCGATTTTCATTGAAGTAAAATTAATCCTACCAAACCATTTCATGTAAAGTAAGTTGTCAAGACTCACAAGCTAATCGCTTTCACTGTTAAAAGTTATCAGATCTCATGTAGAGCCAAGCCCCTAACTCTACCAACCCTAAATCTACAAACCCTTCATCTTGGTCAAAAACTATGGCTTGGCGATTGAAGATAAAACTGAGAGATATCGTAAATTGTTCATATGGACAAGTACATCACCATTTTTAATTTTCAAAAGCGCTTAAATTACATAATATACAAATTATATGTAATGTAACGATTAAAGTAATATCACTTTTCAGATGTTTTTTCCAAAGATTTCAAAAACTAAAGATACAGCTTGTCTAAAAAGTCATGAAATGGAACTAAAATTGTTTTTACTGGTAACACCTGATTTCCCCATACAAAAGATCTCAGGTGTTGCCATATTAATTCTGTTTTGGCAAAGAAAGTGGCGCCCCTATTTATTTCTAGACTTTATTGACAATCTGTAGGCCCTTACTGTACTATGACAGCACCAAAATGTTTTCACCTTTAAATGGGTGACGCTCACACGTTTGGAATCAGTGCTCATCTGAACACAGTGGGAGTTGGGCGCCTTAATGAATTTTTACGAGAAAAAGGGTCTCAATACAGCGTCGTGTGCATTTTTAAAGTGCACTAACATTTCAATAAATACGATATAGCCAAAAGTGTGACATTTCACATTCAAAACACATTCAAAAACAATGCAATAGATTTAAAGTGCCAGGGCCCATCTAAACTTTTTTGACATCTTTGGTTTTTTCTAGATTTAAGGACAAGCCCAAAAAATGGGGCCCTTTGTATACTAAAAAATAAAATTTCAAAAGATTTCTAAAAAATGTTAAAAATCTCCATAAACAAACTGGTTTGATACCCAAAAATAAATTTACTGCAGCAATTTTCATTACAGTCACGCCTACCACTGGCGATGCATTCCATCCCTGTCTCTCTCGACTGACAATAGTACTGTCTCTTTCTATCCCCATTGCGAAATCAGTCGACAAATTAAATCCTGGTACAGATTATTACAGAACCAGCGACTTCATAAATAACCCGTCGGGAGATGGGGTAAGCACAGCAAATGTTTTAGTGAATTGTTTCACTAGGATACAGGGTGCTTCATATAGCACTAGATGACGCCCACGACTTCGTCCGCGTGGTTTCGGGATATAAACAGCCCGTTTTACCCTTTTCGAAGATCTTTGTACAGGAACATATCAAGCTTTTAACATAACAACCTTTTGCCTGGATTCATAATTCTTCCATGTCTTTTAGGGAGTTTTACTTCGTAGAATTTTCATACGTATACCTAGTGTATATACAGCATGTTCCAAAAGTCAATGTTATTCTTTGGAGAGCTGATAGGCCAGCTCATGACTGACAAGAATATCAATATGACCTCAGTAAAAAGTCGATAGTTTTTGAGTTGTTGGTACTTTTATGCATTTCGTGAAATTTGATTATTTCGACTAGTTTTTCGAGAGCTAAAGCTACGCAATTCTAAATTCTAAGAACGAAATTTTTGTTGTGCAATCCTAAATAGCCCTGCTTGATTGAAAATCGTGCTACACCGAATCGACACATATGCCCTTAGAGCAACGCGTAGGCAGGTCCGCGTTGCTCTAAGCATATGCCATACTTAAGGCCCTTAATATCGCCAAATGGGTACTTTCTAAAGCCTACTCCTCTTTTATGGCCAAACCAAAAATATTGAAAAAATGTATTATGGATTATCAACTCTAGGACAACATATGCAACATTTTTCTTTTTCGTACCACCAAAACTTCTATATGAAAAATTGTTTCCACTGAATGGTGTTTTTTTGGCTTGAATTTCCTACTGCTCCTAAGCGGCTCAGGTGATTTAATTCATTTATGCTTTGATAAATAGATAAACTTAATAGCTATAAATATAACATAGAATTATTCAATCTAACAATGACGCCCATGTGAAAAGTATTATTTTCTCCTATTTTGCCCTTTCAAGGACGCAGCGAGCGTCGTAACAACCACCACGCATTGTGCACTGATTTGAACGTTATTTCAATGTCGTTTCCGTCGATATTCATACAGACAAACATCGAGCTGCTAATTTGGCGACGGTAATCACCTTAACGCGTAGACCAAACGGCTGGACCTAAGAACATGAAATTTGGGCTGCTAGTTCCTTGTTTGACGTAAATATCTATTGAGAAGACAGTTTAGGAAATTCTCACGGGATTGTGAGAAACAGGATACTAGCATACAATGCTACGGGGCGTCCACTAGTATGTATTTTATGTGCTAAGCTCTAGGCTTTACGGAAGATAGTAAAGTAAGTGTAGTTTTTCCATGGATCTAAAATGTTTATGATCCTTCGTTGACAAGGTTCCAATCTTAAACGAGGTCAGAAGATCTGAGAGCACATTTTCAATTTAGAATACTTTGCCCTCAAACCTTTGTTCAAACCAGCAACCCGAGCCGGACTAAGGGGCAATTTGCACAAGCACTTGCTTCACCATCTCCATTTGTTCCCTCCACCGCTAAGCCCGGAATAATCCCGGGATCACGAATCATGACACTATTGTTGTAGGTGTGAAACCGACACAAATAGGCCTAAGCTTAGTACACCCCTGGATAAGCTCACGCTAATTTTGACATTGCAATTTTGGACTTTATTCGTAATGGGAGAGAACTGAATATAGATATTGATGGAGAAATATTTCATGATGACGCTGTGATAGTATTTTATTTTTAAATCACCATAGCTTTCCATTTAAATATAGAGCTTGACTTTCTCAATTTAAGGTCCGTTTTTGTTGATTGATTGACGGGTTTTTGTAACATTTAGCTCTTGAGGTAATTCCATTCATTTAAAGAACAATAGACTTGAAAAGGTCCTTTGAGTGAATTTTTGTTTGCAATATTCATTGTGAGGAGTTAATAACAAGGTTGTTATTTGTGTTATTTATTTGGCTCGGAATAACAAATGTTTCGGGGTGCTTGGTCAAATATTGGTGTAGCTGGTGTAATGAAACATACTATTTTGCGGCCTGTACGGGCGATTGAAGTCAATGCTGCTAACAAAAAGCCTGGTGTTTGTTACGCCATGTCTAGGGTTACCAACTCTTGAAGAAACCAACCCGGGAGATTTGAACAAATCGGTGGGCAATTCCCACGGCTTAATTTTTAAAAGATTTCTTTTAATTTTTTTTTTAAAGAATATACGTCATGTAAGGACATTATTTTCATTATTTTGAAATATAAATTAACCATATTTTTCATGATTTTTAAAGAATTGTCGGATATGACGTCACATTACTTAAAATAGTAACTAAATGTAAAATTAATAATGTTTAAATAAATATTTTTGTTTCCAACTACTAAGTTAAAAAAATTTAACAGTGTCTGAAGTGATGCTATGAAGGAGTGGGGACACCTGGCACAGGCAATATTTTGCTTAAAAGGTGACTCCAAGCCAGTGGCGTGCACAGAACTTTTTTCCAGAAAAGCAATCAGAAGGTCAAGTACGACAATAAAAAAAATATGAAAAAATTTAAATGACACTTTGAAAAAAAAAAGTTTGTATGAAAATGTTCACTCTAGGGTAGGCAGTGCCTACCCTGGCGTCATACAAACTTTTTTTTTTCAAAGTGTTATTTAAATTTTTTCATATTTTTTTTATTGTCAATCTTTACCTTTTAATTGTTTTTGCGGAAAAAAGTTCTGTGCACGCCACTGCTCCAAGCACTAGTTCTTAAGTTAAGTTACTGTTAAAATTGAATCAACTTTTTTTTTTTTGAGAATTTAAGACATTATACTGATTGTGATGCGTGATTGCTTATAAAAAAGTGGTCTGTCTCTGTCTGTCTACTTATATGTCATCCAGATGTCAAATTAGTCGGAAGCAAATAATTATAAATTTATCTTGATAGCAAAGGACACATTTCTAAACAGGCATTTCTCAAGTGACGTCACACGAAGGCAAATGGAAGTTGCAGTTTTTGCGTAAAAATATTCATCATCATGGGGTTTTTTAGACAACGAGTTCTAAAATACAGCTTATTAAATCTAAATCTCAAAATGGTTTTCGAATTAACACACCTTAACATAATTTAATCTAAGTGAATTAAATGAAAGTCAGTAATATTTGTTATATTTAATTTGCTTTGTTTCATAGAAGTATCATTCATATTTGATATGAAAAATCAAAATTTATTTGTCATTAAAATATTTATTTTATGCAAATTATCTATTTCGTATAAACATTTATTCATTTTAGAAAATCCGGAGAACTCATTGCATCCCGGGAGCTCGGGACGTTGAAAAATATTCCCAGAGTCTCCCGGGCATTCCGGGAGGGTTGGGAACCCTAGCATGTCTGATCTTTAGAATTCTTTTTTATGTGTTTTTTATTGATTAGGTATGTATTCTTAGGTCCATTTGATCTTACGAAAAATATTATATACACACTAAGATAAGATTTTAAATTTACACGGTCATTATAAATATTATTAGGAGTACGGGACTCCCGCGACCATGGCAGATGAAAATGCCGAAAATTCGGGAAAATATAAAAACCAAACACGGTGAGTCCCGTACTCCTAATAATGTTTTCAATGCATTTGCTCGTAAAGGCCCACTTTTTATGCATAAAAACCGAACAAAAAGTCGATTATTTTGCCCTAGGGCTTTAATATTATTTTTTTTTTTTAATTTATTTACAATGGTTGGCTAACCTGAAGACTTTCCTGTGTACCATAGATGTTATACTTTTTTTCCCACTGTTTAACGGCTCTGGATACAGTCCTTTTGAGCCAATTATAATTTAAAGTTCACAAGATTATATTTGTTTTCATTTCCTCACACTATGCATTGAAAAACGTAGTATGATACACGGGCGTAAAAGCAATAAATTACTCAGTTACGTTTAAAACACTCGCTACGCTCGTGTTTTAAATCGTCCTCGTAATTTATTCCTTTGCGCCCTTGTAGCATAAACTACTATTATACACACTAAATTATGAAACAAAAACATTCACTTTTAGGTATGAGCATCATAAAAAACGTTCTGATTTTGACTGCGTTGTATTATTAAAAAAATCAGATTCTTACAAATTCAGATTTGTATGAAGTCAAGACGTCACAAACACCTGAGGCTTTTTGTCTAATCCCATACTAGACAAATAATAAGGTATGGCAGTTTGGCGGAATTAAACCAACTTTCACCGGAGGTCAAAAGCTGGATTCAGTTTTTAATTGTAACTTAGGTAATATAAAGTTTTCCCGCAGGAAACTACAAGATCACACAAAGCCACACGATTATTATTATTATCGAAAATGTTATCTAGAACCATAAGTAATTACCAGAAATAATGTTTGAAAACGTCCAGTCTTGTCAAAAGTGGTTTCTCCTGAAACAAGTTTTCAATTTTGCGCTGGTGACGAAATCTGCACGATTGTATTGTCCTCACAAGTTTCATGGAGCGTGCACCTTATAGCGAAGTGAAACAGCATGACATTTGGCCACGTCCACAACTGAGTTAGTCGCGTCATGACGACCATCCTTAAGATTAAGTTGTGGAAGCTGGAAACTGGTGACAGTACTGGGCCATACTAACAACTTTGACTATGGAGCCTTGCTTCCGCAACTTCGTCTTAACAGCCTGTATTATGAAGCGTTGTTTAAACATTTCCTTAAGATTTTCTTCCATTTCCTTTAATTATTATAAATAAATAACTAACCTATGCCTGCGGCTTCGCTCGCGTGGAAAATATCTTTGCAATTTATCAAAACTGAATAAATTCACCAAGTGCGAGTTGGAGTCGCGCACAAAGGTTGCCACCATATAAATAACAATTTATGTACCTATACAACGTGTAACCGAAAGGTGTAACCATATTTGAAGAGCTTATTCATTCAATGGTATAGATCAACTTTTAGTATGGAGCAAACACTGTATGTCGAAAAAAAAGTTAGTTACTGTTTCATAGAAAAATGCAATGCCGCTCGGCCGAAATGTATGGAAGGGCAGAGATTCTTTTTGAGATTTCAAGGTTGGCTCCATAGTTAAAGTTGTTCTATACCATTGATTGTACAAGCTCTTCAAATATGGTAACACTTTCTGTTACAGTACCTATGCCAAAGCAACTTATCAAGGCGCTAAAAAGGTAGCGCCTGATAAACAATTCGGCACCGTCTGCGTACAAAACCGTAATTTTCATTGTTTTTGTTTTATTTTAGAGTATGTACAACAATTTGACCAAATTTGAATCTTGTACTTTCAGGTACAAGTAAAAATATGCTACTTTTTCGAGGTTTTTTGTACGGGTACCCCCTTTGGGTTTAATTTTTTTTGCCCTTATAGAGGCCATGGTTTATTTATTTACTAAGGATCTCCAACTGCATACTCCGATTACAAACATCTACTTATTAACTATACATTAGTCCTGCAGAGTTATACAAATTATAGGAGCACACAGCACTCGTATCTTAACAAACAATCTTAACAAACAAAAAAAATATATAAACATGCAAAATTTTATAAATTACTATCTAATAATCATGAAATAATAAACTATAACTAAACCAATTACTTAAAATAAAAGAAAACATTAATTAAGCTTGAAGATTATTTATGTGAAAAGTTTTTACATAGAGAAAATAAATTAAAATATAAATTAGGAAATTTTTCATATGGTTCACTCGGCGGTCTTACACGTATTCTGTGAAAATTTATCTGGCTTCCTATAATGGCTGAAAGGGGTCTACTCCTGTGACAGACGGACAGAGAGACGGGCAGACAGACAGCCGGGGGTCCCGTTTGGCACCTTTCGGATACGGAATCCTAAAAAATAGTCACGTATTTTGTAAAAGTTGATATTCATGGTTTGTCACCAGTGCACAGCTGTTAGGTTAGTTAGAGTAGTTAGACTATCCGAATAGTCAGTCAGATCTAAGTTCGAACTTCAGAGAGACAGGTATTTCCAGTAGATCTAAGAGGCAGACTTGAATATTATTTTTCAATGCAAGTGCTCCTAAAGGCCCACTTTTTATGCATCAAAACCGAACAAAAAAATTTATAAAACGTAAATTTATAAAACAAAGATTTTCAAAAAAAAAAAAGATTTTTTTGTCGATAAAATAAGGTCTAGTTTCACCCCTTTTCGGATGTGCACTTGTACGAGGGACACACTGTATAATAACGCAAATAAATAATTTTAATTTGAATTAAAGAAGACCTTTTCCAAGACAATGAAAGAGCCCAAAATAAAGCAAGACGCTGCATTATTTGCATTATTTTTCCTGTAGTCTTTACGTAAACACATATTACAATGATTTTTTTCATATTTTTCGGTCCAACAGTTTTGGAGGGGGGACATACATTTTTTTATGGTTTTTAAGTATTTCTCGAAATAGATGCAATTAAATATAGCCAAACTATGTATTTTACAAAGCTTTTTAATACCCATATTGTATTTTTATGAAATACTCTTTTTACTTAATTTACTTTTTTTTTTAATTCTCATTTGTGCTCAACTTTATTTAAATCGCTATAGTTTTCCTGTAATTGGCCAGTTATGATCTATAATCAAAATTTTTTTCATATTTTTCGGTCAACCAGTTTCGGAGATAAGGGGAGGGGGGCATACATATTTTGGTGGTTTTTCAAAGATTTCTCGAGACCAGTCCCAGTAAATATAGTAGTATTTTTACAATATTTTTTTTTTATTAAGTATCTACAATTTGATATTCATATTGTATTTTTAGGATATAATTTTTTATTTTTCTCACTTTTCTTTTGGAAATATTTTATATTATGTTAGGGCGCATATATACCCTTTTTCTTTTCGTGGCAATGGTTCCTTTACAAAATCCTGAACCAGTACGGAGCCACATTCACAGCATTTGCCGAGGTCATCCCACGTACAATACAGGTGTTTGGGCACGCTGGGCACGAGAGCAAATGAGACATGTTCTGCGAAGGAGCACCGCACTCGCACTGGGTGTGGGATGCGCTTCGCTTATCATGCCCCATCTGCTGAGCGTCTCTTTACAGCGCCCAACCTGCGTTCTAAGTCGGTTGAAAGACTTCCATATATACCCTAAATTTATATACCCTAAATTGACAACTTGATTGACGGAAACGACATTGAAATAACGTTCATGAAGGCGCGCATTGCAAACTGGCTGTTACGACGATCGCTGCTTCTTCGGATAGCGCAAAATAAGAGAAAATAATACTTTTTACTAGGATGCGACTATCGGAAAAATTTCATTTTATAGATCTATAAGAAAGAAAGAAAGAAATTTATTTGCTAAGACACACATGTCACAAAATAATAGTTCTTGTAGGTAATTGCAGTATCGATTCATCCATCAGCCTAGTTCGTCCACTGCTGGACATAAGCCTTTCCAGGACTTTGCCTCTCCTGGCGGTCATCCTGGAAGAGTTGCTCATACTCACACACGCTGGACAGGCGAGTTGTTGAGTGCGGTGCCGGAACCCTAGCACCAGTGACGTCGCTGCCTGTCACCAGTCTGTTCCATGTAAAAGCAGTGTTCAAGTAAAAACTCCTCCAGCTTTTTCCTAAAGGATCATCAAAATCGCTTCAGGCGTTCGGAAGGAGTAAGAGAATTCTTGCGTTAATCATAGGAAACTTTCTATAACATTCCATTTTTTTCTTGTTAAATTAAAAAAAGCTTTAACTACATTTTTGACTATGTATTATGATTATACAGTTATATTTTTCAAAGTATTTGGACCTCTTGTTTAGGAGGAGTAGGCCTTCAAAGACAGGTCTAAGATTACAGTTTGAGTATGGTCTCTTGACTGAGAATGTAGAATATCTAAATCCGAGGTGGGCCATCCCACAATGAAACTTTGCACACATCTTTATATATGTTTCCCTCACACACCGCACTCCGCCCCATTTCTCATCAAGAGGTGAAAGATGGCGAGATATCCAAAAAGCGTCGAATTTGTGAAACGGTTTCAGGTAAAAACTGTTTTCCATGAAACGGTAACTTTATATTTATTGAAAATTTTATAAATTTATTCTTCTTTACATGAACGACGTCTGTATTTCTCTCTTTTTTATTTCCAGTATAGATAAAAGTTATACAAGTTGCAAAACTTTGCGTAATAACGAGGCAATATTCACGATATTCTGACAGTTATTATGATGGTGTTTCATAAAATTTTGCTTTTTGGTCTGTAAAGAGACGTAGTTAGTTGTCGCTAGATAAAACTTATGAAAAAAAAATATGAAGAAAATAAGGTAAATTTATAATTTTTTGTTGAATATGGTGTTCGTACAATTTTATTATTTATATAGATACTTATGTACCATTGGAATTATCTAACCTATTCCATTCAGATATTATTATTCAATATTTTTATCATAATTTTTAAATCTGCTACCGTTTATATAATATAAGATTACGGACGTACATTCAATTCAAACAGCTTGTGAGATAAGATAGTTCCTGCACTGATTTCCAGTTTCAGTATCATGAATAATAAAGCCTTATTTACTTTGTTAGTATTGCTGGCTTTTTGTTTCTTTGGATTTGCTAAGGTAAGTTAAGTTAGTAAATCGGAATGTTTAACAAGAAAGTAAAAGCGGTTTCCTAAAAAAAAGGGGCACCTTTTTTAAAATATTCTTCTGTTTTACATTCAGAAACCCATTAAAAAACCGGCCAAGTGCGAGTCGGACTCACGCACGAAGGGTTCCGTACCATTATCTATAAAAAATGGCCAAGTGCGAGTCGGACTCGCGCATGAAGGGTTCCGTACTATTATCTATAAAAACGGCAAAAAAAACATGTCTGTTCTATGGGAGCCCCCTTAAATATTTATTTTATTTTGTTTTTTAGTATTTGTTGTTATAGCGGCAACAGAAATACATCATCTCAATCTGTGAAAATTTCAACTGTCTAACTATCACGGTTCATGAGATACAGCCTGGTGACAGACGGACAAACAGACTGACAGACGGACAGCGGAGTCTTATAGTAATAGGGTCCCGTTGGTTACCCTTTTGGTACGGAACCCTAATAAAATAAATAAAATGGAACCATCTTTTTTTTCACAACTTATCACAACTTATTTGACATTTAAACTGACATTAAATAAACATAATATATTACGCTAAAAAAAAACTAAAAAAATTTCGGATACCTACTCAATGAAATTTTCTGTCAACATTATCATCGCTTACCTCACTCAGAACCTGTACCTAAAATCTATAAAATGTATTTAAATTAATATTTTCCCTTGAAAATGGTGTAAGATATGAAACCGGTTGGGGGAAAACATAAATAAACAGTGAAACTACAATACAAGTGCTTTTAATTCGAAATGTGTTTCAAGTTTCACAAAGTGCTGACAATCGCAAGTATAAATTCAGGATGTTATTCAAGTTTCACCGAGTGCCGACAATCGCATGTATAAATAGGGAGGATTGGCTTTTAATACCATCTCCCGCAACTTGTTAGGGGCCCAAACTGTAATCCACAGTAACATTTTTTATTGCCGGACACACTTTTGTAAATTTTCAAACACGCACTGAAAATCGTGTTTTGTGGATCGAAAATGGACTTCTGTACCTACTGGTAGGTTCTAACGGTCTAAAAGCCGACTTCTGTACTGCTAGGTTAATTATTATTCAAAAACCGACTCAGCGCACCCCGACTCTATACAGTCTTGTGGTTACTACCCCTAGAGTGTATATAAAAAGCCGGAGGCGCGGAGGGAGGGCAGCCCCCGCCCGCGGTAATAAAGTGCAGGCAACCATGTGAGCCTTAGCGCCTGGGGCTGGTCGCCTTATCACTGTTACTTTTGGCAAAATAAGGCCCCACCTTCTCTTCCACTTCTTAATCACGAAGACCAAACACAAATGTACCTCTAGGTACAATTTGTATCCGCAACCTCCGGATAGTGGTCGTTACGTTCAAAATGTTGTGTTAGTTGTCTAAAGTTGTATTGGATGACTCTGATGAGGTTATTTGTGGAGGTTGACTCTGTGGGATTCCTGCGGAGAATGGTGTGATCTTAACTGTCAAGCAAGACTTAGTAAGAGTTGTAGAAAATATAAATAAAGAAGTTTTAAATATACATACATCACTAGCACAAAAATAACCACTTACAGAAGCATAACTAGCGAAAACAGGTGCACGCACAAATAGACGCGTACGTACGACGATCTCGGATGAAATCGGTCGAATGCCAATACGAAATTCTGGCGAGATCATCATACGTCTGCGCCTATGCATGTGTGCGTCTGTTTTCGCTCCGTCGTCGAGTCGGTCTTCTGGTAGTAATCTATTTTGTGCCACTAGTCCACAAAGGCGGCAATAATTATCAGTACCCCCCTTCCCTTATAAATTCCCTTAGTTGCCTTGTACGACACCCACAGGCCGATATGGGGTGATGTTATTCTACTCTACTAACATAACACTTACTCGTATAATACATAATTCTCCTCAGGATATCAAACTAACAGCAGCGGATAAAAACATCCTCCTAGAACAATCTGCCAGATGCATGCAAGAGAAAGGCATCGTTGATAACAACAGCAACTGGCATCAGATTGAGAAGAAATGGGTTCACTGCATCATTGAAAGACTTGGGTTTTCTAGGGGAAATGGCCATCTTGATATCGGTAATATTTTAGCCGCTATTAATAATAATGCTTCTAAACAAATTCTGACTAAGCAGATAGTTGAAAAAGTTTTGCTGACGTGTAACAGAAAAATAGAAGGCGCGAATGTAGAAGATAATATTAATGTTATTGATTGTACATGGATGGTATTCCAATGCATACTTTCTAAGACTAACCTTTATGTGGTTTTTTAACAGGCTCGCAGTACTTATAGTATTTCCTTTAAAGTTTATAATATATTGTAAGCGAGGTTTGAAAATATAAAATATCACGCGAGTTGTTTATAATGCGAGTATGGTATACCTAGTTCAAGTGTGAATTTTATAGTTTCACCTCAGTTAACTGTGATTTTCATCTCGACTGCGGGAAAAGATGAAGAGTGAGAATTAAAAAAATCAAGTAATTTGGAAACTATAGGAATACAACTTCATTGAGAGCCGGGGTAAGTATGAGGCGCGGGGAGAGAGCAAAGTCGATAATGATGTCCATGTATCAACTTGTTGATCGACTAGTCGACAGACATAAATTTAAATGCATTCCAATAAATAACTTCCGCCTTACTTACTCTATGGACGCATGTCACTTGTAACCCTCTCCATTTTAAAACTAATTGTGACAAGTTGAACGACAAATCAAACTGAAATCGAATGGTTTTTGGTACAGTTGTAACGTAAAGTGTTTGATTTTGTGTTTTTTACACATATTATAAAGTACAAACTTTGAACACAATATAAAAATATATCAGTCGCACATAATTTCTGTAAAATCTGATTAGATTAAGATTGAAATCAGAAAAACGATGAGCAATTAATAAATTAATGTAATTTATCACAGATTCCAATTGTTATTCAAAAGCAGATGTGAAAGTTAAGGTCAAATAGAGGTTATAAATCTCATAATTTTACTGGTCCAATTAACATTTTGTACTCAACTGGTACTCCTCCCCCCGCAAGTCGTCTTCGTCCCGGCTCTTAATTAAGTTGCATTCCTATAATTAGACAATTTATTTTTCCTATTCTTCCTTCAGATGCGTAGTCAGTTAAGAATATTTTAGTGCGCTAGTACTGCTATCAATAGTTTCAGTAAGTGATGTACCTATTTTCTTTTTATCTAGGGGAGCTGGACTGGTCAGTTTGATTTTAAAATAAGGAAGACAAGACAAGGCTGTATATTAATTTTCCACATTTATGTAGATAGCAGTGGCGAAGGGTGGAATTATGACGTTGGTAAGCCGATACAAACATTGCTCACTATGGGAGCCTGTCTAATAGTGCCTACTTCCAATTTTGTGCAAACATAGCGCTGCGCGCCGTAATGAGTTGAAATAATGTGTACTTACCGAAGATTTGCTTTTCGTTTCGCGCAGGCGTTTTTTCTAGTAATTTTTAGTTAAAAGCACACAAAAATAATTGTAGATTAAAATAATGAATGGTGGATTGGTTGGTTGTAGTTGGAGGTATGTCTGAAAGGTAAGCCGGTGGAAATCTGCTTCTATAGAGCCTTCGCCACTGATAGATAGATGGGGAAGAATTTTCTGAATATTTTGTTCAAGCCGTTTTTAATAATAATTCAGTATGTCAGCTCACGCGAGTTTAAATGATATTAGAATTTCTCCTCCTTTCTTAGCGGCTAACTGGCAGTTAAAAAGTTCGCTAATTAGTAACTAAATAACTAACGCCAGTTAGTAACTGCGCTGTACCGTAGGAGGTTAAATTCTATAGAGTTCTTTAATTTAGTAGATTAAAAATGTAAAGATGTGGTGTGGTCGGGTATTGACAAACTGATGCTCTAGTATTGAAGTGTGTTTTGAAAATACTAGGTTTGACAAAATTAAATGTAATACCTACTAAAATAAGATAATTACAACATAAAAAGCGGTTTTACACAATAAGGTACTTAGTTGTTTGTCCGGTATTTTATTTCATACAAATTTATAACACCGCAATTCTATGCTGTGATTGGCCCAATTATTGTATCATGGGAACTTGCCTAGTATAAGAATTTATTGTAAATAGAACTTTGAAATTATAATGTAAATACAATGTAGCACAAAGAAAAAATATCTTACGATTAAGCTGTAAAAAATAAATATCACAATACCTAGTTAAAGAAATGAAAGAGTGAAAGAGATAAAATATAACTTATAATAATTAATACTGAAAAATAAAAATCTCGCGCTTTCTTAAAGCATTAATTAAATTTAAAATATTAAAAAATAACTATGCAAAGACAATACTTTTGATAGTTGTAGATAAAGGGTTTTGTGTACAACTGGACATAATTAGCCATTGGGACACTAGTGCAGTCTATACGAAACGAACGAAATGTCTCTGTATGTACATGGATGTAACAGTGGCGCCCATTTATATAATTTAAACTAAATCTAAACTTCAAACAGTATCTCGAGCGAACCCACGCCTTTAGCTCTAAAGTTAGCTGGCTTTCTTTTCTTCTTTGAAACAAATAATAGGTTATAAATTTGAAGTAAATATAAATGCAAAAGGTTATAAATTTGTAGTAAATATAAATGCAAAAGGTTATAAATTTGTAGTAAATGTAAATGCTTTAAAGTATGTTATAAATGTATAAGTTATCGAAAGGTAATAAATGTAAATCTTTAATAAGAAAATAAACAACAAAACCGTTCCCTAAAAGAAGAAAAGTTGGTTTTATTATTTTTCCCATTTTGAGAGATTACATTTTGTAATTAGATGTTCCAAATTATGTAACAAGTGCACAAAACATTTTTAATCTTCAATTATATTAATTGTATTCATTAATTATCAATATTAATATTTGTAAATTATTATTACAAGCAGCTTTAACGCTCACGTGTGATTGTTTTTGACTATAATATGCCCGTTTGTCAACGACGGTGAACGCCGCGTCGCGTCGTCGTCCTAAGAACGACACTCGCCTTGATAAGGCGATACGTAAAAGTTTTAGCGTCCTTGTTACTCCATATGCGAAAAAACCCTCAGTGCCAGTGGGACGGATTCGTGGAAGAGTAGCAAAAAGTCGGTTTTTTATTAATATAAAATGTACTAAGCTATTTTGTCAAAAAGATTTTCAAGGAGACTTTACAAATACATAATATCCACATTTTGAAAGCAATTTCACAATGAAACTAGTTAGGATTTCAGAATTACACGAAAAAATAAAACAATTTAGAGGTCTTTTCGGAATTAAATTCTATCGAGAAAATTTCACACAATCGCGTTTTCCTTCAGTGAGAATCTTAATCTAATACTCAATATACATTTACCCAAAAATTAAATACGTAGATGACGTTATAATGTAGTAAATGGATTCGAAAAAACCCAATTTTTTTTTTGGTACCGCCGTAATGTCGAAACTATATCGGTGAAACGGATGGCATATAGTCAACAACTATCACAAGTATAATAATGTAATGTAATTATAATTAAGTATGTCAGCTCACGCGAGTTTCAATAATATTAGTAGAATTTAATGTTTAGTTATTTACCTACCAGCTACTTTTTGATTGTTTATAAATGTAAATGCAGCTTTGACATTCTGATCGTAACTAATTTTCGATATAGGCGCTATAATAATGTAATAAATTAAAGCTGATTTTGAAGGCTTAGGTTAAGTGCTGTCAAAATATTTAAAAATTCAAGGTAATTTAGCCTTTACTAAGTCCAGTTGTGATAAACCTACCTTTTTCTAATTAAATAAGATACGAAAATTTTATAGTACTAAAATGAAAGGAATTTTCATAAAATTTTATTTTTTTATAAAATTTTGTAAATTGATGTTTTAATCATAATTTTTTTTCTTTCATAACGTTGGGCAAGAGTAAGTTGGCGTTTGTTTTACGAAAAATCCTTTAGTCGTTTTCTGCTCAGAGGAGCCCAAACGAGATTTAAACACTTTTTTTTTCTAAGCGAGTGGCTGAAATGTAGTCTTTTAATACATTTTTACAATTAGATCATAAAGCCTTTTTATTTGATACCCTACATCCAGGGGTCCGCAATTAATTTTAAGTGGGGCCCGGATACTTTTGAAAAATGCATCAAGGTCCAGATAAAAACAACTTATTACTTATTGTAAGACCTGTAGAACAATTTCTGACAATTAAATAAATGATTTCTGACTTATTTATTTTTATTTTTACTCTACCTACCTAGAGGTACATAGGTAGCCATAGTTCTTCAAAATTAATGCGAGAAATGACATTTGTCATTTGTCATGTCTTGCAAGGAAATGTCTACTTGCAAGTAAATTTTCTCCATCTGAAGGCTTTGAAAAACTGAACAACTTTGGAGCCACGTCAATCCATTCTGCTGCTGCAGCAATTTCAAAGGACAATTCTATCTACTAAGCACTCGTGCTTAGTATGAAACGATAACATTACAATATTTTTTTTGACAAATGTTTAAATTATTTTGTTTAAATAGCGTCATCTATGTAGGTAAATAAAAAGTTTTAATGCTAAATTAGTTGCAGCAACTGTATAACAGTTGGTTAAATTTCTTTGATAAAACGGGCTATAACTGAAAATTATAAAGCTTAGTAGATTAAGTACTACTAAAAACTGTAAAAGAAATGATGATACTCCAAAAAAAAAAAAGCGGTGTAGGATATGAACAGATTTTTTTTTCGGTATTTTCGGTATTCACGGTTTTTGATGCGGTTACCATTGTACGATCAGATACGATCATGTACGATCCTCAGCAGTGAGACATGTACTATTACAAAAGGGAGATCACTGTTCAATTACTTATTATCCAACTTAAAAACTGGGATAATTTTTACTGCGGGATTTCCAACGAATTACACTGTGTGGCCGCATTATCTTCATCCACGCAGACTAAGTCGCGGGCAACAGCTAGTAACCTATAATGATGGGAAAAAGGTCTTTTTTTTCCATGTGTGATTTAAAAATCTGAAAAATAAAAAGCATATCGAAACAACAACAAAAGAAAAATTGTTTTTGAAAAACTCTGACGAAATAGGTTTTAATTTTGTAGGTATACCCTATCTACACAATTTACTACCGACTGTTAGAGATGAGTGGCGGCGCTTGAAAATAATAAAATAAAAATACGTTTATTCATTACAAATTTTTAACATTAAAAGTATTAACGTCAGGGCCCCGTGGTAGTTACAGGAACTGAAGTACAGGAACCCCGCTCTTTCTCTAACTTAACTTACTTAAATAAACAAGAATACCTATATTTATGTAATATTATTACAACTCAGATTAATACAACTTAATATAACTTAGCTACAATTAAATGTGTAGAAACTAATACAGAACCAAACTATTACAATTCCAGAGTATGTGAGGTGATGTGAGAGGCGGTCACTCAGCAACAAACTACTATAACCTCTCTGTTAAGAGTGTACCGACTAAGAAGAAGAATACAATTTAATTGTAGACTAAAAGTTGTCATTTTCAATACCGGTCATGGTAATTAGGTAGTCCTTCTGTCTGTCCGTGTGTCAAGGACCTTTTTCACAAACACATATCAAGTATCAAGTTGAAAATGTTACATATTCCTATATTTAATAATAGACAAGAAACTTAACTAAATACTTAAATAACATTCAAATTAGATGACCTAAAATAAAAAATCTAACAAAGTAAACCTAAAATAATTATAATAAATAGAAAATACTGGCCAGATCGTCGCTGCCGTTGTTGGTTCGCTGCCCAAAAGGCTGGCGGCGTTGCCACGTTGAATGGCCAAACTAATTATTTATTTATTTTTAATAAACGTACGTAATCACGTACCACGCTGCGCTTCCGAGCCCCACGGCCCAAGAGTTTCTACAGCAAAACACACAAATATGAAGCCCTCGCCTTTCTAAAACTTCAGCTTTTGCAGCTGCCGCGCCCGCCACTTGGACATGGGACTATGCCAATGTGTCATCGCACGTTGCGTCCCATTAGTGACCGCCCGTTTTTCCAAGGAATGAGCGTCATTCTCTGACGGATATCCGATAAGATATCCGTCAGAGATCGAAGGTGACCGACATAGCCTGCCGAATCTGTAAGTTGAAGTGGCAGTGGACTGGCCATATCTGTCGCCGACGTGATATCCGTTGGGGACGTAAGGCATTGGAATGGAGACCACGTACAGCAAAGCGCAGCGTAGGCCGCCCTCGGCCCACTGGACTTACGATCTGAAGGACGTTGCGGGTGGCGGCTGGATGAGGATGACTGAGGACCGCCAAGAGAGGCGTAATATTGGGGAGGCCTATATCCAGCAGTGGACGAATACGGGCTGATAGATGGGATGGATGGAGCGTCATTCCGATTGAAATTAATATCGAAAACTAATGTCTTATAGCCTTATTGTGTTATTTACTTGGCTCGGAATAAAAAACGTTTGGGACGCGTGATTAAATAACGGTGTAGGTGGTGTTATGAAACACAAATGTTTGTGTTTAGTTCTATATACAAGGTGAATTTGTGAACATCGTCCAAATTCATACTTGAGCCTTGGTAAGTGATCAGCATCATGAACCAATAACGATTTTTGTAAAATTCATAAAATGAAATTTCGACTCCCCATAGTGATTCACTCAGGACTGTAAGTAGGGTTGCCAGATGGCTCAGATAAAAAAACCGAACATTTTTATCAAAGGGTAACAAAGGCGATTTTTTTTGGTACAATTTGTCGAAAATTTTATTTTTTTTATTTTGGTCAGATCAAACTGAGAAAATTACCGGAAATTACTGAGGGTGAACACAAAGAAACGCTTAGTAAACATTAAAACTTATATTTATTATTGCTATTGGTAAGCAAAAATCAATATTTAACATATTCGGCACTAGGTAGTGGTAGTATTTTATTCTGTGGTAGTGGTACTGCTTTTAATAAACGTTTATTGCCTGAAATTGTTTCTTTAAATTCAATGCAACACATGATTCGCTTTTTACGGTATTCACACCTAGTCGATTTCTTTTGTCAGTCCATACATTACCCATTAGGCATTACGCTAAAAACTCTTTCTACGAAGGCATTGGAGACGGTAACACAGCACACATATTGTATCATCTCGTGAGTGAGGTATATATATCGTGTATTTTCAAAAAAAACCGGACATTCTATTGCCCGGTTTTCCAAAAATTTCTAGACCGGACAGCCGTTCAAAAAGCCGTACTGTCCGGTCCAAAACCGGACATCTGGCAACCCTAACTGTAAGTGAATTACTATGGGAATTCGAAATTTCGTTATACGAATTTCACAAAAATTGTCATCGATTCATGATGCTGATCACTTATCAAGCTTCCAGTATGAGTTTGGATGATGATCAAAAAGTCACCTTGTATACAAGGTGACCAAGATGTAACAGAAAGGTGTAACTATATTTGAAGAGCTTATTCAGTCAATGGTATAGAACAACTTTTACTATGGAGCCAAACCTGAAATCTCAAAAAAAATATCTACCCTTCCATACATTTCAGCCGAGCGGCATGGCATTTTTCTACGAAAAAGTTTGTTTTTACGAGATATAGGGTTTGTTCCATAGTAAAAGTTGTTCTATACCATTGACTTAATAAGCTCTTCAATATGGTTACACCTTTCTGTTACACGTTGTATATCTGTGACAATCTATATTTATTATATGATATATGTGCAGTATTAGATTGGGATTGCAAAAAACATGAACCTAGGTAATTTTAAAATGTAATGCTGTAAGAAATGAAGCATATTCAAGAAAATCAAGAATTACGTCTAAAAGCGGTCAGGGTTAAGCTTCTCTACACATATAAAACTGGCATGGCAGTGGTACAGTAAAATTTTGAAAAAGATTTTTTTTACGGTATCTTCCGTACACGTAAATTGGGGATTATTTTTTTTTCTCATCTATCCCATAGTGTGGGATGTCGTTGGATAGGTAATTTAAAAATATTAGGGGTTTGAGAAGACCATTTTTCGATCCAGGGTTCCGTTTGCATAAAAGCGTTAATTTTTGTTAGAGTCAAGTGTCCTCCCCCTCTGCCAGCGAAACGGTTGTATTTGGAGACGTGAAAAAAATCACGGCAGTAGTATACATAACGAAATTAAAAGGAAAACTGTCACAGCTAAGTAGGCTTTACAAGTTAACGAGTACAGATCGCGCCAAACTTTTAGCTCTAACCACGGGGCGATTCGCATCAGCAGGAACAAAATGTATGGGCCGTTCTTGGGAAGAGCAACTTCCGAGGGTACTAGAAGTTTGGCGCAATCTGTATTAGTTGACAAACTTATAAAATGTATTTGGAGAAGAAGTCCGCATATTGCGCAGGCAGGGCAACTACGGAATTCTACACTGCGCGTGGCCCGACACGCACTTGACAGGTTTTTTGTGTTCTTTATACGTATGTATAATCGAATATACAGTAAAACAAAATTAATATTACGTATGGTCTAAATAAATTAAATAAAGACACAGTCGAATGGCGCCATCTTGGTGAATATAATGGAAATTACATCTGACACAGTCCAATGTTTTAACATACATATGTTTACGGGATTTGGTTTAGACATATAGTATGAGCCTAGAACTAACCGTAGGCTTATAGTAACGCAGTGCTCTCAGAAAGTACACGAATGTTGGCCTTTAGCTTTCCTTCTAAGCACCACGCTCTTGTAGCCAGGATAATGCCAAAGCATTCCGCTTGGAAAATCGTGTTGTGCTTACCTAAGGCTAAATTTGTAAATGTTGAGTTCAGCTGAGTACATCTGGCCCAAGTACTCTCTTTTGCTTTGGAACCATCTGTATGTATCCTTGTTTTGAGAATATTAGAGTGGTCCGTTGGTTCCTCAAAAAGTTGGACGTTCCATCGTAGGTCACCAGACGATGGCACGGTACGAGACCATTGATCTTATCACTGCTTTATAACTGCCATAGCATTATAGTTAAGCATAGTCCCCATTTCTTGCCCATCAGGCGTTTGCACTGCAATAGCGCTATGGCCCCCTTTTTCTATTTGTTGTTCATCTATTTCATCCAACTCAACTCACTGTCTGGTATCATTCCCAGTTCTGACTTCAACTGATAGGGTTATTTCAGTACCAAAGAGTTTCAGAAGTCTTTTGTTGATTTACCCGAACTGTAGGCATGTGGTTTGGGTCTAGCCGTTTTCTCTTTAGAGCCCCATTTGTGATATGCCTTTCTCAGAGCCTTTCTAAGATCTTAAAAAGAATGGGGGCTAATGGGTCTAAAGGATTTCGCTTAAGTGTAATCACTTCTACAAGTCAAAGAACTATTCTTGCCCGGTTTAGGCAAGAATAGTACTTTGACTTCCCTCCAGTTGTACGGTATGTAGTTGTATGCAAGACATCTTTCAAGACGTCTGCCAGCGGTTCCACTAGGTAATCAATTCCCCATATTAGAAGAGCGGGGAATCTAGTCCTTGCTGATTTAAAAGAAAGGAAGCTGTTGACGGCCTAGATCAAGGGTCTTCAACCCGCGGCCCGCCGGGACATTTTTTGCGGCTCTCAGAGGCTACGAAAATTTTCATTTATTCTGTAAGACATTTTTAATTCAGTTGTTTGGTTTTAAATTATTAATGAGGTGGTATGTTTACGTGCGGCAATGTGCGGCTCTTTGACAGACCTGGAATAGATAATTGGCCCTCCAGCTAAAAAACTTTGAAGACCCCTGGCGTAGATGGTCTCATCAGCATCAACAACAGTCTCAGCTGTTTTCCAGTTCTGTTTAGTTGAAGACTACTCGTTGTTTGGGAACAGATTCAAGCTGGCCGGCAGAAAATACAAAATAGTATTAAGCTCGCCTATATACAAAATTTTATCTTGCGCAATAATGCATTTTATTATTATTATTATTGTTTCCTCCCAGTTACATTCGTCTGAGATGCTGCACCTACCTGGGAAGTGTGTCTCAAATAGCACTGCACAGGTCTCATTGGCTGTGTTGGTATTGTTGTTGTCTTATTTCTTAGGCAAGCCTATTGCGATCTTGGTCATTCGATAGGACCTTGGCAACCCTGGCAACTTCGTTGTTTGATTCGATGGTCTCACAGAAAGGGAGCTAGGATTTATAACTCCTAATCCTATCCCAGTCTTCCTCGGTTCTAGTGTACATATGACTCTATTGAATAAGCACTGAGACTTACGCCGGAGCTGTTCGAGTTCAGGTCGAGTACATAGCCTCTTAAATGGATTTGGAGTTTTGGTTTAGATACTAGACTTGTATTTACAACTCGCATAGATTAAATTATGTTAAGGTGAGTTAATTCGAAAACTATTTCGAGATTTAGGTTTAATAAAGGCTTATTTTAGAACTTGTTGTCTAAAAACCTCATGATGATCAATATTTTTACGAAAAAGCTGCAACCTCCATTTGCCTTCGTGTGACGTCACCTGAGAAATAGCTGTTTAGAAATGTGTCCATTGCTATCAAGATAAATTTATAATTATTTGTCTCCGACTCATTTGACTGATGGTTGACAGATGAGTAAACAGACAGATACAGACCACTTTTATATACCTATATATAATACCTATATATATATATATATATATATATATTATATTATAAGCAATCACACATCACAATCACTATAATGTCCAAAATTCACAAGTGACGTCATATCCGACAATGCTTAAAAAAAACATTGAAAATAATGGTTAATTTATGTACCAGAATAATGAAAAATATGTTCTAAAATTGCGTAAATTCTCTGAAAAAAAAAAATTAAAATTAAACTATGGGAATTACGTCGATATTACTAGAGTTTGTTGTGATGTATAATTCTCATAACATTTATTTCTGTAATCTTCAACTACATAATATATAGATAACTAGCACTTCTCCGCGGATTCATTCGCGTGGAAAGTGTCAATTATCAAAACTAAAAAATCGTCACGTATTTTGCAAATAAATGTGTATTTGCGTTTGAAAGAGATTTTAATATAAAAATGTTAGTTATTTGATTCTTTTCAACTGATGCTGGGCCCAGTGGGACCGGAAATATATCTTGAGTTAATTTTGTTTTGTTTTAATACGTTTTAATTAAAAACAAAATAAACGTGTTTTGTAAATGTTGATCTTCATGGTTTATGTTACCAGTTTCTAGTTTGAACGTTCGATTATTTGAAAAGTCAGTCAGTTCTAAGTTCAACTTTTAGAGAGTCAGCTGTTTCTAGTAGATCTCAGAAGTTGTTTAATTGAAGGAGTCATGGATCACATTTATTAACGACTTTTAATATCCGGAGTCCCTAGATTGACAATAAAGAAAACTCCGTCAGAATCCGTCTAGTGGATAAAGGAAAATACAGACAGACAAAGCGATATGACATTTTATGAATTTTTTGCAATATTATAATTGATATAGTTACCGTTGGAATTCTTCCGTAGTTGTATAAAGTAAAGTATAACCTATTCTGTTCAGATTGTATTATTCAAACATTTTTAATTATTTTTAAATTTACTAAAGTTTCTATAAAAGTCATACAAAAGATTACGGATATTATAGTTATTCGCTAGTGAGATAGGATTGTTTCTGCACTGATTTCAAGTTTGAGAATCATGAATAATAAAGCCTTATTCATTTTGTCAGTACTGCGGTCTCTCTGTTTCTTTGGATTTGCCACGGTAAGTTAGTGGGAATTTAAGATTATATTGTTAATAATTTAAGATTGTTTCATAAGAAAGTATTCAAAAAGCGTGCACCTCTAGAACAAAATCCATTTCACCGGTTCGAGTCCCAGCTCAGGCAGGTGATTTATCAAAAATCTTTTTAAAAGTTGCTATCGTAAATATTTAGGTTACTTTGCCTACAACCACGTTCTCTTTTCCACACTGTTTATGTCACCATAATATTGTAAAATCTGATAGTTTATGTAAATTTTTGTTCAAGTTTTTGTTAGGTTGTTTACAAACTAACCTAATGTAGTGAAATTATGTACTCTCTAATTTTACAATCTCACGATTTTACAATACATTGTCATTGAATGAATCCTAAAGGGAATAGCAAAAGTCTTTCCGAGTGTGGGTGAATAAATTCAAGTCACCACACTCGTATACCCACGTTTCACCGACGAATAACACGTTTGGACCACTAGTTCACAAAGGCGGCAATATCCTCATCATCAGCCTTACGCTCGACCTACTGCTGGGACATAGGCTGCCCTAATACCGGGGGTGTTAAGGCAGTAGTCCACCATGCTTACTAATTGCGATTTTGTGGATGGAGTACTTCAATCAGTATTTCCTTTAAATTCCCTTATTCACCTTGTACGACACACAAATGCAGATATGAGGTGACGTTATTCTAATCTACCAGCATAACAGTTACTCTTAAGAACCCGCTCCGTATTTTTCGTCCGTTTGATGCGAAGTATTTTTTAAATATTTTTCTCATCTTTACCGCGATGTTTTTGTAAAAACCAGAGACATACATCAATTTATATTGGCCTTCTCAATAAAGTCCTTAAATTTAACTGATTGAATTGTTTCGCCTTTGCGAGTTATTTTGGTACTTAGACATGAATAACCATTCGAAACCGGCTCGTAAGTACCAAAATAACTCGCAAAAGAGAAACAATTCAATCAAATAATTTTAGGCATTCATTTAGACGGCCAATATGAAGTGGAGTATGTCCTTGGTTTTAGCAAAAACATCGCGATAAAGGCCAGAAAATTGTTTAACAAAATGCTTTGCATCAAAGTTGTTGTCGTCGCGGATCGGGCTCTTAATATGATATCACCTTATTCTCCTCAGGAGATCAAAATTACAACAGGGCAAAAAAACGCGTTCCTAGTAACATCAGCCAAATGCATGAAAGAGAATCGCATCATTAATCGCAACAGCACCTGGCATGAAATCGAGATGAAATGGGTTTACTGCGTCATTGATAAACTGGGGTTTTCTGAAGGAAAAGGCCAAATTGATATCGGTAATGTCATAGCCTCAATAAATGTACCTGTTCAGAAAGAACTAGACAAACACGTTGTTGCAAATGTTTTGGATATGTGTAATAATGGAAAAATAACAGGCGAGACAGAGAATAAGAATTATATTGTTAGAACATGGATGGTATTCAAATGCATACTGTCTAAGATTAACATTAATTTGAGTTTTTCACAGGCTCACTGTAATCTTCATTCACATACATATATTTAAATGTGCTATCGAGATAGTGTGGACACCCATCTGGATTGATTAAGTAATAAATAATAATAATAACATAATTTCATTTATCTAACGATAAAGAATCAAAGCAGGCACATATCCTTAACCAAATTAAAAAGGGTATAATTATTATGTATTATTTGATTCGCGACATTTTCAGACGGATGTCTATAATATCTCTGAACGCAAAAGTACCTGTAATGTTGATATTTCCTAAGGTTTTATAGTAGATTGTTAATATTTTATTAATATTTATAGTTTGTTAATAGATTGTTAATATTTATAGTTTGAGTGTGAATTTTATGGTATCACCCTAGCTAAAAACTGTGCTTTGGATATTAAAACGGGGGAAATAAAAGAAGAAGTTAATAAAATCATATAGATATCTTAATAATATTATTGTTATAGTGACCGTCGTTCAAAGGGGTGTTTTCTTATGAATAAGATTGTGTTTGGATACTATATAATACGATTATGCGCACATGATTGGTTAACTTAAATATCAACTTCAGCCGCGCCAAGTAGGAAGCGTATGGGAGTTATACCAGTTTGAAAAGTGCCAAAAATCACAAGAATATATTGTACTTGATTATCTAAAAATTCTATCATTTTGAACAGCTTAGATTAAATTCCAGAGGATTTACAGGAAACATGTGCGGAACCAGAGGTTTTTAGTATAGAAGTTTGTACCAAAAAATATGCTTATGTGATTGTTTCATGAAACAACATTCAGGAGTACTTGATTATCTAAACATTCTGTCTTAGAAAAATTGGCGAAATAAATCTAAACGAATTAGCGGCACTGACTTTTGCTTACTTCGTTAACATTAAATCAGACATTGTGAAATCATTTCTCCATCAGTCTCTAAACACGACTTTATACTATACCTAGATTATTTTTCGATATTTTGCCTCAAATTAGAATGTCCCACTTCATAAAATAACTAAGTCCATTTTCTGACTTTGAGAATAATCTTCTAACTTAGGTACAATGCGATAAGGCTCTTTTAGGGCGTGGATTGGTCGTGGTCAAAATCGGAACTAACGCTGCTGTCGTATCCCTTGTTTTACAGCTGCGCCCCCCTGTCACTATCATCCACGCGCCAAAAGATCCTTGTAGCACTGTTTTTCAGTAGGAAAATGGACTTAGTGTATGAATTGGGACATACTCAATGCGTTTTGCCTGATTTTACAATGAAAAAAGTATATATCAAGGTTTATGTATTTCTCCTCCTTTTGCGGCTAACTACGTCGTATTAAACTAAATTCAAGCTCGAAGGATCTATAGTTTCGAAGATTTAAAAAATAAACATGTGGCCGGGTATTGACATACTAAACAATCCTCTAGCGTTGAAGGCCTTTAGGTATACTTTGAAAAAAAAAAAGAGCATTATGGTATTTATTAAACTTTTTGATGTTTTAGAAGCTTCTTAAAATATACATTGTAAACGTAAGTTACAATATCTTGACGATCTTCCTGAATACAGGCTCCCGTCATGCAGAAAATCTAGTCTGACCCAACAATACGCTAACCTCCTGAAACAAACTCTCAGTGGAGCGAAATATGAAAAGCTGGTAAGTACTGCTCTAGTGATATTGTCCCGTAACCAACTACCTATATACAGTAGGGGGCTCATGGATAGCCGCATGAACTGCCCCTCTATTATGTATTATTACATATTCGTCTTCGCAGAAACGTACACATTCTTTCCCTGTTATATAATGTTATCCATAATCCTGTTTACCCTAATTATTTAAAAAAAAGATTTTTCCTACGCACTGATCGCAGCAACAGAGCGCTTCGGTTTTGTCATCATACCGATCTGGCGATGCCTGCGCACACCACTGATCGTTTTTCTAAATCATTTACGGTTAATGCAGTTAGGCTTTGGAATGAACTTCCGCAAACCCTCAGAAATCTTCCTTCTGTGTCCTCTTTTAGATTTAACCTGAAAAATTATTACCTTTCATCTCTCTGACTAGACTGACTATGCAACTTTATTTGTATGTATGTATTTATGTATTTGTATATGTATTAGTATGTAGTGTAATATATTAAAATATTAGGCTTGAAGATTATTTTTCTTTTTGCACAAATATGATACTTGTAATTTTTTTTCTCTTTCTCCACACCATCGGTTGACTGAAAGAAATTTCTTTAAGGAATAAGTCCGCCCTTGCCTTTTATTATTCTGTATTCTGTGTTTCATTTTAATTTTTCTGTGCAATAAAGTGTTTATTCATTCATTCATTCATTCATTCATGTATCTTTGGTTGGCAACTGGACTGGGTTCCTATGATCAAAACATAGATAAATCAGAACTTTCAAAATTACCTTTAGTGAGTATTGAACTATTTACGAACTACAATTATATAGTAATCGGAATTCGATAGTATATCTATGTTTTGATGATAGGCAACCAGACCAGTGGATCACCTCAAACCGAACCTTGAATAGTGTCGCCCACTTAAATAATGGGGTATCAAAGACTCACCAGAATGTGACTGTGGAGCCCCAGCAAACTGGGACAAATTACAGCGGAGACCATGGAGTCATTTACCGTTGGAGACCACACAAGGCCATACGATTATTATTATTAGAATACTGTAAGTAGAATTCATTGTTGAGTTATTTACCAAAAATTTTTACGACCGTTTTAGCTTAAACATTATCTATGACCGTAAATAATAAAATAAATATAATAATAATAATAAAAGCCTTTATTTACCACAAAAATAATAAAATTACATGCACTGACATTGAAATAATAACAAATTCTTAACAAATAGCTCCAGTAAATTAACATTATCAAACAAAAATAACATTGTTGTACATTCAAAAATTCATGCAAAATTCATATGTTAGTTAAATATAAATTAAGTATAAAATACAAAACAAGTTAGATAATTAATTATATTAAGAAATACATAATATGTATTTCTTAATATAATTAATTAATTAGATATTAATTAATTAATTAATTAGACAACTAGGCCATATAGCAGATGACATATTATGTCATCTGCTATATGGCCTAGTTGTCTTTAACAGTACAATGTTTATGTCACAAGCTACAAATCAGTGATATAAGATATTGATCAAAATGTCAAATTCATTGTAAGTCCTTTACAGGACATGGTAGGCCTCTCACTTCTTCAGTGAGGCTTGGTCTGAGTCACCCTAGCTGACCAGACTTGACTGGGTGACTGGTGTTATGCTTTGTAGAGCTCTCTTTTGCAAATTTATAGTATTAGTATGAGCAATGAAATCGTTCGACATCTTGTTCCACGCAGCTCTGTCTGGGGCGTACCTCCACCATAGTGAGTTAAAGCTTTTTAGTTCGTCAATCCATCGCGTTAGTGGCCTCCCAACTCTCCGCCAACCGTCTCTGGGTATCCACTCTGTTGTAAGACGCGTCCATCTGTTGTCTTGTGTCCTCATTATATAAATATGATTGTGGTTTATTTTCATCCATCCATCCATCCATCTATCCATCCATCCATCCAACCATCCAACCATCCATCCATCCATCCATCTATCCATCCATCCATCCATCAGCCAGTCTTCGTCCACTGCTAGACATAGTCTCGGCGGTCCTCTGGGAAGTGATGTCCGGCGGGTTGGCGAGCGCGGTGCCGAAACCCACGCACCAGTGACGCCGCGATACTGATTTTTAATCAGTATGGTGCGTTATTATAGTGTTTATGGATGCCTGGAAAACGGAGCAAACAATAAAGAACGAAGAATTTTTAAATTTCCTTCCGATGAATCAAGGTAAGGCATTTTCTTTTATGTATATTAAATTTTTGTATTACCCTTATCTATCGGTTTAGAACGTAAAATCCAACTCTCAAAAAATCCTCAAACAGTTTGAAGCAATTTCAACATTGAGTTGAAATTTAAAAAATGTTATGTTTTTGTGTGACAGTTCAAGATGAGTAAATGAGGATCATTCAGACATCGAAATAAGACGGCTGGAGTAAAAAAAACTCAAGCATATTACTTTAAATGGCTCAAATCCGTCACGATATGACAAAGTTAGAGAAAAGTATGCCCGGCTGGCCTTGAACCCCAATGTCACTTAATTTTTCATATACATTATCATATATATTTTAATACTGATTAATCCACGGGGAACCAAAACTTGGACCTAGGGATTAACCACGCTAAAATTTAGGAAGAGAATCACATGAGTTGCTGACTTATATTGTGTCCCTGACGACGCTCACACGATTGCTGCCAGCCCTAGACTGGCTCACGCACACACAGAAGCGTGTGCAGACAAGCCAGTGCGCGCGTGAGAGTGTAGGTAAATAACTTGAGCGATTAATATGGAGTGTCGGGGGTGTACCACAAGATAAAGGCGTGAAATGCAGACTAGTTCACACAACATTGCTAGTCGTTATAAAACAATTGGAAAAAAGGCGCGAAGAGCGAATGACGTCGATTTCAATTTGTTGAATTAAATATTGCATTTTGGGTGTTTTGATCAACAATAGTAACATAATATTGTTTATTAAAATCACCATAGCCATTGCAATGCGTTGGTTAATGGAACTTGTGTGCAGGCTGTGCTCTTTTCTTGTGTCTTTTCTTAATCAACGTGTTGTGTGCAAAGTCTATCATTTTGGCGTGAATTTAAATATTGGACTACATCTTCTGTCATCTTCCTCGATTCAAACTATTCAAAGTCTTACAAAATGCATGAAAGATTTTTTTTTTATTAACGCCTTAAACTTATTACCATAAAAATTCAATAATAGACTTTTCTTCTTGTTAATGTATTAATTTTTTTTTATGTGACTGAGGAGATGACGAAATTAGTCGAAATATATATCGGAATTAATTAATAGATCATAAAAATATTCGTCTCTGAACATGTCTAAAATTAAATAAATAGAAATTTACTGAATTTCCCACGCATTTTTACCAGATTTTTCTTTCGGACCGCCTCAAAACACGACATAATTTTTAGAACCTATTTATGCTATTTTATAAAACTTTGAATCAAAAGAAGAGGGCAGAAGACGTAGGTAGCACAATATTTTTCATAGATAAAGGGGCTAATTAAGTTGATCATAATTATTCAATATACAAAAACTTATATAACATAATAAAAACTTAAAACTATCCTATAAATAAAATAAACCTATTACAAATAAAAAACTGGATCCAGATCGCTGTCCCTTGGTAAGGTGCCCAGAATGCTGGCTACATTACCTCTCTGGATGGCCAGACTTATTCTCTGGCCGAGGTAAGCACCAGCCCTCTGGTCACCCGAGACGTTGACCAGGCGCGATGACAGTTCCTTAAATAATTTTCTTGCCTCTGGACCCCACGGGCCCAAAGTCTCGACGCCAAACGGCATAAACATGTAGCAGCTATCTAAGCTGACATACAATATGCGCCGTTTGTTGCTTTCGGCCGAATCCGCCGCCGCACCAGCAGCTTTACAAGTTTGTCTAACATGGGAGGCCGCCAGTGTGTCGACGCATGTAGCGTCCCACACTAGCGGACGCCCATGTTTCCAAGGAATTAATGACATACCATCAGGCCTCTTGCCATCGTCTCGTACAATCCCCTTTGGTTCAAGAGTGCACGGTATATTGACGGTGACAAGGGCCCTCCGGATGATGTCATTTAGGCTGGCATGGCGGGAGAGACGGCCAGCGCTGCGTCGACACGAGAGCCCGTGGTGGCCGTATTGGTCAACGTCGGTTCCACAGGGGCAGCGATGTGGATGTGCTAAGATCGTGCCTAGCCGCAGGCCGACCTCCTAAATAATTTAGTAATTTGTAATTGTCAGATTTTTTCCTTTGTGTGTGCTATAAGACCTACCTTTAAACGAAATTTTAACTCTCTAAGTCAACTGGAAGTGCCCTATAGGTTTTGATTCCCTTGCGAGTGTCAAAAATTTGTATGAAATTGATTATGTGAAGTGCAATAACTTTTTTCAAGGTATCAGTTTAAACTTGATATCTCATACAGGGCCCGAGCAAAAGGGGTCGTGAGCGTAACAGACAGACAGACGGGCAGATGGGCAACAAAGTGATCCTATAAGGGTTCCGTTTTTTCATTATGACGTACGGAACCTTAAAAATACTAAAATTTTTTGACAGAGTTTGTTTTTAGATAGCCGTTCATAAGTCATATATTGTATAGTATAAGTTTTATGTTGAAAAAAAAAAAGACATGATCTTGCTAAGTTTCTTGCCCTTCTTCTTAGCAAGACTAATCGAATGGGCGGAGGTAGGCATGTAATTATATATGTAACCTATTAGTATGTAGTATATAGGATGGGATTTGGTCGGCCGCCTGGATTCGTGCTGGGGGCTCGGTTGGTGATCATTGAACCTTGTTCCTGGTCCCTGGCCGGGTCTCCGGTGTGGGTTCGGGCGGCTGATTGGATTTTACCTTGTAAAATATATATTTTACCTATCATTGTAATCGTAAATATATTGCTACATAAATTAAATAAACCTTTAATTTAGTTCATGTACATTTATTATTTTATTACATATATTTTCTTTATTAGATTAAATTTGACGTGTAAAAAGTGTATATATCTATACCTGCTTTGCAAAATAAACTATTTGAATTTTGAATTTTATAAATAACCGATTTCGTCAGATTCCAACACTGACATTCGATGCGTGCGACAAAGATGGCATTAGAACCCGTGTCGCGACCCCTAGTTTATGAACGCAGCCCTGCGCTGGCTTTAGGATTTTTGCTTAGAAACCAGACTTCTACGACATAAAACTAGAGTATATAGTTGTGAGGGCGTTATTATTCTAAGTGTGAGGTATAATTCTATTAATTGAAACATTCTCATAACATTTTCTTTTATCATATTCAACAATTATATAAATACCTGTAACTATTTTTTTAACGCGGCTTTGCCCGCGTTGAAATTGTCTTTGCAATTTATAAAAACTAAAAAAATTGGACAAGTGCGAGTCGGACTCGCGCACAAACGGTTCCGTACAAGCACGCAATCCATATTATGGAAATTCATAAATATTATGATAAATAACAATAATATAGGTGCCATAGCAACATTAATGCGACAAAAGAAGCTGTTAAAATGGTAGCGCCTGGCAAACAATTCGCAGCTCCCGCTGAGTACCGAACCCTTGTATCGTAACCACTAGAATTATTCTCTACACAATCACGTGTTTCCATGATTTTTTCTAATTTTTCGGACCTCTTTTTTTATTTTTTGGGACCCAATTTTTTTTTAAATTATTATTTGCCGCAATAGCTTATTCTGTAAAATTTCAGCTGGCTACATTATAACGGCTGAAGCTGTAAACCCCTCTGTGACAGACGGACAAACGCACAGACAAATAGACAGCGGAGGCTTAGTAAAATGGTCCTATTTGACACCCTTAGGCTAAGGAACCCTAAAATTGGTCACATATTTTGTAACTGTTAATCTTTATCTGTAACCAGATTCCATCAGCTTGAAGGTATCCGAAAAGTCAGTCGGTTCAAAGTTCGACCTTCAGAGAGCCTATTATTTTCAACCGATCTTCTAAGTGATTGATTGAAAGAGGATTATATTATTATTTATTGATGACTTTTACGTTTATCCGGGGTCCCCATGATGAATCAAATAAGATACGATCAAATAAGAATGATGAAAACCGCATCAAAATTCGTCTCGTGGTTCAAAACGGAAAATACAGACAGACAGACCGACAGCAATATGTCATTTTATTCACTTCTTACAATGTAATTATGAAAGTATAACCTTTGCAATTTGGTATAGTATAACCTATTCTATTCTAATTTTATTATTTAAACTTTTTTTTATTATTTTTATATCTTCTACCGTTTATATATAAGGCATACAAAAGATTACGGATATAGTTATTTGATTCGAAAAGCTTGTGAGATAGGTGCAGGAATGCACTATTTCAAGTTTGACAAATCATGAATAATACAGCGTTATTAACTTTGTTAGTATTGATGGCTATTTGTTTCCTTGGATTTGCCACGGTAAGTTAGTAAGAATTTAACAATGTTTCAGGAATGTAATCAAAAGGCGTGATTTATGGAACTTTATTAAAATATGCATCAGCGTGAGATTCATTAAAATTTCAATGCCTTGGACTTCAAGTTTTGGTTAACTTCTGCAATGATTGATCTTGCTCTATCCCTTCCCTTATCTATCCTATCTCCTATCCCTTCCTTGCTATGCTGATACTCGTTATCTTCCTTGACCTCATCCACGCGCAATTTGGCAAACAAGAGTGACTTCAAAACTTTTGCATCAAATATTATACTGGGTGTTACGATGAAGTTGCGGAAGCCGGAAACTGGTATACTCGTCCATACGAAGAACTTTTACTATGGAACCAAAGCTCTAATCGCGAAAAAAAATCTGCTATTACATAGCTACCTGAAAAAAATGTATAAAACAACTGTCTTTTTTCTCCATTTCTCAATTTTTTTCCGCGAAATGTTCGCCAGTTGTCTGCTTCCGCAACTTCATTTTAACATCCTGTATATATTCGGCCTCGGCAAGTTTGATCGTATCGTCATATTTCGCTGCCAGCTTACCTGGCAATACCGTCTAAATTCTCTCTTTCTTACATTCTTCTCCGATCTATCTCAAAAAACGTTTTGACTTATCGCATGAACGAAGACATCAGCTCAAACATCCACTTTCTATGGCAAGTCTATCACAGTCGAAGCTGTGTGGCTGTGGAATGCTTTAATCGTTTCATTAAGATGTGCTTCTTCTTTGGCTATTATTAAATTTGCACCCGTGATTCCCAGATCATCATTATCATCATCAACATCATTATCATCATCATTATCAACATCACCATCATCTTCATCATCATCATCATCATCATCATCATCATCATCATCATCATCATCGTCATCATCTTCATCGTCATCGTCATCGTCGTCATCATCGGTGTCGTCATCGTCGTCGTCGTCGTCGTCATCACCACTACCATTACCATGCTCGGACTGTTTGGGTATTAGTCCATCACGCTTGTTCAATGCGGATTGATGGATTACTAGATATGAGCTTACGGATTCTCACATATCGCATAGAATGGGTTTACGGATTCTCACATCGCCGTTGATGGCTATAGAGCCCTAACACAAAAGTGATTTTATTTTTATTATATTTCCACATAGTCCCTAGTAGTCCCTACGGAGTTAAAAACACTTGGTTCAGCATTTTCAAGCTCAATAATAAACCCCTTCACGAAAATGACTATCTTGGAGGACCTTAAAACAGGCACAGACGTTGTAATCAGTTGTTTATTTGATTGAAATTTTTCCAAGTAATTTCTAAGTCTTTTCATTAAAAATCATCCGATTGACTTGTAACCATGAAGATCCCCTATTTAATAAACTGTCTTTTTGGTGAAATATTAGTTGTTGGCCGCAATCTTTTGCAACCACTCGAACCAAAAGACGTATCAAACCACGCTAGTATAATAGCAACTCATTCTCCTCAGGATATCAGACTAACAACAGAGCAACAAAACAACCTTCTAGAACAATCAGCTAGATGCATGAAAAAGATTAGCATCGCCAATGTCAACAGCACTCTGCATGAGATTAAGAAGAAATGGGTTCACTGCGTCTTTAAAAGACTGGAGTTTTCTAGGGGAAACGGTCATATTGATACCGGTAACGTTTTAGCCTCAATAAACGGACCTTCTCAGAAAAGTGTAAATAAGGATATTGTTAAAAATATTTTGATTGAGTGTAATAGCAAAATAAAAATCGTGAACGATAATATCGATTTTGTTGATAATACGTTGATGCCCTACAGAACATGGAATGTACTCCAATGCATTAATTCCAAGACTGAATTTCATGTGGTTTTTTAACAGTTCCATCGTACTTTTTATCATTTACAGATGTATGTTTAAGTATACCTTTAATTATAGTATTTTCTTTAATAGAGTACAAAAATTCGTAGCCATCTATTTTAAACAATGTAAAATTTAATGTAGTAAAGTTTGTCTACGAAGTATTTCTGAATATATGAACTATTAACTATACATGGAAGGTGTTGAAATAAAATTATTATACTCGTAGTTATTGTCTATTTGATATACAAAATACTGATTGATCTTTTTGTCTTTGTAAAATGTTCAGTACAAAATTCATAAATTCATAATAAGCCCAAATAAAAAAAAAATAATCGTCACTCATTTCTAAACGTCTATAAAGTAATCCAAAAGTCTGTAAATTTGTAAACACAAAAAAATATTTAAAAAAATGTGACATATTAACCTAAAAATATTTGAAACGATAATAAAATATACAAATAAAAACTGTGACATAATGTGGGGGGTTTTAATAATAATAATAATAATATTTTTTTTATTTCAGACCAATATAAAAACGACGTTTTTTTACAGTCCATATACTTAACAACAATAACAATTCAATTTAAAATTTAAAATTAAGAAATGCCCAATATAAAATAAAATTAAAGAATTAATTTGCACTACTTAGGTCTATTTATTTTTTGTCGGGGGCACGTTGCACGGACCTCCAATGATCTAAAATTGGGTTTTCGTTAATTTTTTGATTAAATTTTACCATAAAATAGGTGAAATTTAATCAACCGCCCGATTTACCTATGAAATTGGCGAAATTTTCTTGCAGATTCATAAGTTCGTAATTTCTTTAATTCAATAGCTATTTCCATTGTTTGTTTTTTGCTTGAAAGCTGATTTCAAGATTTTATATCTACGTATTAATTTTTTTTATTGTTTGATGACTAAAATTTATTTTTCAAAAACAGTTCGTCCTAAATGCCATTCGTAATAATCTTTTACAGCAGACACTAAACTAAAATAAAATTAATGTTACTGTTGTCTCAATCATACACAAAAGAAATTACAAATTTGTATTTGTCATTCCTAAAAAAAATGCAAAAATGCTAGTACTGAAAACTGAGTTTCCTTCAAATTTTTCATAGAAAACGGCAGTTTCATAGATACTGCCTAATATATTTTTGAAATCGACCACCTTTACGGTCTAGCTAGTGGTTTGAGTCGACTAATCCGGAGGTCAAGTTCAAATCGAGTGCCCCGTTTGTGTGTTCACATTAAGCTGTGAGTCCATATTTCTGCACAATTACGGCGATAGGGCTCGACACTCATGGGACGTTATAGTCGTCGGTGAAATACACCCTGTACGAGAAAAACACGTGGAAAAACCTCCGACAGCACTTCGGGGATTTATGTTGTAACCATGTATATTGTGTATATTTATGTTACCGGCCAAACCCGATTTAAGGACAAACTAGTTTGGCCTAGGCCAAAAATAACCACGAAGATTATTATGGCGGTTGCACCACTACACAAAATTCATATTTATAATCAGCTCTTTAATAACTACAATTCAATAACAAACAAATAAATAAAATAAAAAATTAAAGCGAAATAATTCTGAACTTGTTAAAGTGTAATACTTTAACATATAGGTATAAAAGAATTAATTATCATAACATTTTCTTCTATTAACTTCAACAATTATATAAATAACTACCCGTTGTCTGCGACTTCGCTCGCACGGAAAATATCTTTGCATTTATAGGTATAAAACTAAAAAATGGTCACGTCTTCATAGAACTATGTCACCCACAGAGAACGTAGCCATTTGACATCTTATCAACCATGGACAAGTGAGATTATTTTCCGCCACTGCCGGGGTGTTGCGGGGTAATGCGGGGAGGGACACTAAGCAAAGAAATAGAGATGGGATAGTATGGAATGACATTTGGCGAAAAAGGTTTTCCCTCCTTACCCCTCGGCCTCAGCTTCAAGGCGCGTCAAGCGGTTCTTCTTGCGACGGCGCCGGCGGAGAGAACAAATGTATGAAGTTGTATAGAGCCGGCCATGGTCGCCGCTCACGCGTCTTGTCCGGCTTCGAGTGACTTGCGCTCTCGCGACGGCGGTGTGCGGGGAGGCGGGGAGCCGCGCCAGTGATCGAGCGCTTTGAGCTAGCGAACGCGCTATACATGAAGGTGCCGACGGGTGTCGTGGCAGGGCAAAGCCCGTCGCAAAAACCACCTGGAAGCGCAGCAAAAAGCGCCGCCAGAAGCCTGAAGCTGTGGCCCTGGCGTTACGATGTCTAATGGCAGAGTGGTCTGTGGTGTCACCAATTCACAGCTATTCGAAAAGTAAGTCACCTGAAAGTCTAATCAAACTCAAATATTTTTAGTAGGTCTTCTAAAAGGAAGTTGTTTGATTGAAGGAGGCTTGGATATTATTAATTAACGACGGGATCCCTCGGTTGAGAAGGAAGAAAAGCCCATCAAAATCTAGAGGATAACGGAAAGTACAGACAGCCCAATAATGTAATTTAATTCACTTTTGCAGAAGTATTTATCAATGTACAGACATGACATTCTTACAGTTTTATTATTAATATAGACAACGTTGGAATTCATCTGTGGTTACACGTGGTTTATTTAACCTTTTCTGTTCAGATTCTATTGTTCAAACATTTTCTTAAATATTTTGATATCTACTACCGTTTTAATATAAAGACGTAAAAGATTACGGATGTAGTTATTCAATTCAACTAACTTGTGAGGAAGGATAGTTCCAGCACTGATATCAAGTTTGAGAATCATGAATAATAAAGCGTTATTAATTTTGTCAGTATTGCTGGCTATTTGCTTCCTTGGATTTGCCACGGTAAGTGGGAATTTAAGACAAGAATGTCATTAATTAAAGAATGTTTCATAAGAAAGTAATCAAAAGGCGTGTATCCCTGGAAAAATAATTCACCGGTTAGAGGCCCAGCCCAGGCAGGTGCCTTATTTACTTTTGAAAATAAACAAATGTGGCTTTTGAAGAAAACTTGCTAACATCAGTATTTAGGGTACTATCCCTTCTCCCCAACCACGGTCTTTTTCCACACTGTTGTATTCAACCGTAATATTGTAAAATCCGATTAAATATATGTATTTATATATATATATACAAGGTGACTTTTTGATCATCGTCCAAATTCATACTGGAGGCTTGATAAGTGATCAGTATCTTGGATCAATAACAATTTTTGTGAAATTCGTATAATGCAATTTCGGCTTGCCATACTAATTGACTTCCAGTCCCGAGTGAATCACTATGGGGAGTCGAAATTTCATTTTACGAATTTCACAAAAATTATTATTGATCCACGATACTGATCACTTACCAAGCCACGAGTATGAATTTGGACGATGATCAAAAAATCAGCTTGTATATTTGTTAGGTTGTTTAAGCTAACCTAACCTAGTAACAATCTCACGATTTTATAATACACCATCAATTAATTAATCCTCGAAGGCATGGCAGAGGTGTTTCCGAGTGTGGACAGGGAAATGCAAGTCAGCACACTCTTACACCCAAATTTCACCGACGATTATTACGTCGCAGCCTGATACAGGTAAGACCTATTGCTAAAATGTACCCCTACGGAATTTGCAGACGCGACCTCCGGTTTCTTGGACGAGATATTCGAACTACTGGTCCACAAAAGCTTCATCATCTTGAGCCAAAACAATTACCAACAAGTATAACATTTACCCGTAGTATAATAGCACCTTATTCTCCTCAGGATATCAAACTAACAACAGGGCAAAAAAACAACATTCTGGAACAATCTGCCAAATGCATGCAAGAGGATGGCATCGCCAATGTCAATAGCACCTGGCATGAGATTGAGAAGAAATGGGTTCAGTGTATCATTGAAAAACTTGGATTTTCTACGGGAAATGGCCAAATTGATATCGGTAGTGTTTTAGCCTCAATAAGTGGAAGTTCTCTGAAATCTCTAAACAAGCATATTGTTGAAAAAGTTTTGGTGATTTGTAATGGAAAAGTAGACATGGCGCAAGATAGTGTGAATGTTATTGATAAAACATGGATGGTATTCCAATGCATACAGGCAAAGACTAACATTCATTTGGTTTTTTAACAGGTCTATTGTACTCGTCATTTAAATTTGTATGTTAAAGGTATTTGTATAGGTACCTGTAAGATGGTATTAACTTCAAAGTTTTATTGTAGATTATGGTGCAAAATTGAACGGTTTAGGATGAGTAACTCGATAGGGCAGTCGGTAGCGCGCTTGTGAAAGCAAGAGATCTATGGTTCTAGTTCCGAAGAACTTTTTCAAAGTATTTGTCTTACTTGAAATTTATTTCTCGTTGATCTTTTCTGGTTTGATGCACTATAATAATATTTGGGGCAATGGATTTCGCTATAAAATCTAAAGTATAAAAACATGGAAAACCACGCATTTATAAAAATGTTAAAGGACGTGATTGATTTTTTTTTTATCAAGGGGTACTTTGCTGGTCAGTTTGATTTTGAAATAAGGAAGACAAGACAAAACTATATACATTTTTTCTCAAACATGTTTGTCAACTGTCGCTTTACTTTCCAAAAAAAGAAGACGGAAAGACCATTTTAAAACAATTTAAAAGAAAATAACCACTTACATTATATTTTTTCCATTCTGATTTCGGTGGCCACCACGTGTGAATATTTTTCCAACTAGTTAAATATCACTAGATATGTCTTCGTTTGTGACAGTAATATCTGTTATTTTATATCGTGAAGTTTAGAGGTAAACGAAAAGTGATTAGTGACTTTAGTGATATAATGAAGACCAAAAACGGACCGGCAGATAAGTTTGTTCATAGTTTAATCAAGGTCGTAGACTTATAATCTTTAGATGTACAACTTGTAAGGAAGGTACTTACCAATAATAACGAACATAAAATACCTTTAATATTTTCCTTCAACAAAACTGTTTCAACTTCTTAACTTTCAGCAAACAATCGTTTTTATTGCCAGAAAATGAGCTCCCTGATGATGAAAAGGTGTTTGACAATTTTCATGAAGATTCTTATTTTGATCTTACATTAACACCAGCCTGTGATTAAAGAACAAATTAAAGAAAATGATGGTTCAGAGGACAGAGAATCCTTAATAAATGTAGATGATTTGATAGAATACCGTTATGATAATCCTTTAACTTTATATAAGTTCATTCTTAGATGAGGGATTAAAATTCCAAGGAATCATAAAGCAACAACAAATGGAAGCAGTTGATATCTATGAGACTGCTCTGCCAAACGATACATACTACTTTCTTTGGTATGAGATAAAATGGTAAAAAAGGAATCTGTAAAATAAGAAGTATCCTGCTTTACTACCTGACTGAGTATGTCTCTTGTCACATTTATGAAATAAGTATTTTCGGACTCGATTTCTATTTTTGTGGGTAGTGTGGGTAAAACATAGTATAAAACCCTTGCAAATTCTCGAGCAGAAGTTCCTCGAATCACGCCTCGAATCATGGAAATAGACTCAATGCACAGCAGTATTGAATCCGCGAAAAAGCATACTTTTGTCTTTACGATACATGATTAGAATTCTATTTTTGCAAGTGAGCGAGATGTAAACGCACTGAAGTAATTGATAAGTAATAAGTGACTGAAGAACCTTAAAATACAAAATAATCAAAATCAGTTTTATAATCGTAAAAAGCTTGTTTACAATGACAAAATTAATAATACGTACAATACATGCGATAGATACTAAAGTTGAGATAGGAATAAAGTTAAGTGACGAAATTTTTAACACCTGAGGTATGTAAAGGGAGAAAAACGTATATTTTATAATTGTAATATTAATTATATTATTTATTATTATAATCATGACACATCAGAAAAATTCAATTAAATTGGCGTAACAGGAGGAAAAAATACAATATAAAATTAACAGAGCCTTAACCAGGATCAAAAACAAGCAAAATTAAAAAAACAATATCAATAAATTATTTACATCAGGAAAACTTTCCGAAAGTAAGTATTCTAATAAAGGCCTATAGTCACAAATTGCCAAGCAAGCCAAAAAAAGACTTGGGGTTTTATTGTCTAATTTTAACATATATCGCTATCGTTTTTAAACGTAACGTGATTGGCTAGAATTGACATCACATATAATTTTTAGCCAATCACGAATACCTTGGTAGTGATAGCGATGCTAAAATAAGATTACGTTTAAGTTACATACATATTACTATAATACTGTTTGTGTCCTAAATAAAGTAAATTCTTTGTATTATTTAGACTATGTTCTATTTTCCAAATATACCAATATTCCTCTCAGAAACACGCCTTAAAAAAATACAATCTAACAATATGTATTTGAAAATGGCACCAGGATTTATGAGAAACAATAAATTATTTAGGGATCACAAGATGTGATTCTGTGGCTTTATAATCTAGCTGACATTTTAAACTTTTAATATTTAGCGTATGAGTAGTGCGTAGTTATATCGACATAGTCTTGGCAGAATAACAGTGCTGCGGGTTTAATCTTGGCATTATGCTGAGCCAGTGCCTTTTTGTTGCCGTCATTTTTATTTTAATTCGCCTCTATTTTTTCGTTATAGGATAGTGTCAAAATTGTATTGTTCTTAGGGCCTGTTTCACCACTTCCAGATAAGTGATATCCAGAAGATAAGTTTAAAAATGGAACACATTTTGTATGCGTTATATGTCACATATAACTATCAGGCACTTATCTGGAAGTGGTGAAACAGGCCCTTAGAATGTTATCTTTTATGTATTGTGCTGTGCCGATAAATAAAGTTTTTATGTATGTATTTATCTATCTATCATCAATTTTAATAAGTTTGTTTACAATATTATATAAGTGAAGTCGAAAAAAGAAGAAGAATTGTTGTGCTGTTGCTGTTCTACACAACATAGAGAAGTGGCCATTTTACTCTATGATACATAATGTATCATAGAGTAAAATGGCTACTTCTCTATGTTGTGTAGACATAATGTTATGATTGATTGATTGTTATCACGTCTTCGGGACTTTAGTTTAAGACTGCTGTAATCTGAGCTGCGATGTTGTTTTAGCAGAAGTTTATGAATGAAAAGCTGCCTGACAGTAAGTAGATTGAATTCACAATACAAAGTGAAAGTACAAACATAACCTTTAGTATAGTACTTTTTGCCCTTTCTAGGTTTATCAGCGCCTCCCCCCCAAACAAGCACACAATAGCCCAAGATCAACTGGCATCATGAAACATACTATATATACCGAGCTATAAACTAAACTATACTTTACTATATATAAAATATATTCACTTTTGAAAAGCTTTTTATATATATTTTTATTTATACGAATCAATAATTAAATAAAATACTTTATAATTATAAAATTACACGGTTTAAGATATATTTCGGGTCCGACCTGGACCCGGCATCACCATCATCATCATGATCATCATCATCATCATCATCATCATCATCACCTCATTATCGAAATCGAAGCTCGATTGTAAATAGTTTTTATAAATAGTTCTAATACATATTTTATCTATGCGCTAATGTTAATGTCTATGGGTGTTGTCAAGCCATACCTATTTCTATTAGTATATTTAACTGATGCCGGGTCCAGGTCGAACCCGAAATATATCTTAAACCGTGTAATTTTATAATTATAAAGTATTTTATTTAATTATTGATTCGTATAAATAAAAATACTATATATAAACTATACCGACAGCAACAGCAGTAAGATGGCGACGTGATGGTGTTTAAAGACACACTGATATACTTTTTTTTTTAAATAACCTCAACATCTAGAAGAATGTGCATTTTAGATGGAAATATATAATAAATTAGAGAAACTTAAATAACGATTATCGAATAATAATCCAAGAACGTCACAGTTCTTCGATTTGTTTATCATTATAATTCATATTGAGATTTGGCGTTTTATGCACACGTTGATAAAAGTCATTATTTTTGTTTTGTCCAAGGTTGAAATAATTAACTATTATTTAGCCATTGAATTATATCTTTTTAAAATGTCATTTGTATTTTCGTAAATAAATGTCATTACATTTGATTGTAACTGTATAATATATAGCAGGGGTCAGCAACATTATGACATAGGAGGGATACTAATGTTACCAGAGGATCAGCGAGGGCCGCATATTAAATAACGCGTTAGTCAATTTAGTTTCATATTTATTGTAGTTTAAAACACAATTTATCATTAAAATCTAATGCGATTTTTGCAGCTGGATTTGACTTGCAATTTGACCTGTCCTGGACGAACGCGGTGCCCGGATTTGCAAACGATCAAGCTGCAAAATTCTCTCATTCGTCTGAGCGCCTAAGCTAAATCAACCCACAAATGGCTTTGTGCATCATCCGGCATTGCTTGTTCATTCCCAAACTCACCTATACACTGCGTTGTTCACCAATTTGGAGGTTCCAGAATTCACTGAATTCACAGAATGCTCGACACGGATTTGCGTCAATGTCTGACCTCAGTTTTGAACTGCTTGTTGGACGATCGGAGCTGGAGCCAGGCTTCACTCCCGGTCCATTTCGGTGGATTGGGGGTGCGGAAGATTTTGAGCATCGCTCTCCCGGCATTTCTGTCCTCCGTCTATAGTATGCACGCTCTCTTTGGCAACATTATAAACCCATCACTTGGTGATATAGAGGCGTCGTACTTGACAGAGGCCAGGAATGCTTGGACGCTGACCTGTCCTGGTTGGGATCTGCCCACCGTCCTGGAATCTCAAAAATTATGGGACGAGCCTTTATGCGAACAGGCCCAGAAGCATCTCTTGGACACCACCTTCGACCTCGCAGACCGTGCTCGTCTTGTCGCTACCGGTGAGCGTGAGTCTGGTTTATGGCTGCATTCTATTCCTTCCGCCAATCTCGGTACACTTTTAGACAAGACAACTTTTACTATAGCCGTCTGTCTGCGACTTGGAATAAAGACGAATGAGAGTCATCACTGTCAATGTGGCGTCAGCGTCGATCATTTGGGCCATCACGGCCTCTCATGTCAACGCAGTGCCAACCGATGGTTCCGTCACGGCAGCCTGAATGACGTCATACGGAGGGCCCTTGCAACCATCAACGTACCGGCTACTTCAGAGCCGTATGGTATCGCACATGACGATGGCAAGAGGCCCGACGGAATGACGCTCATCCCTTGGTAGAATGGTCGCTCCCTAGTGTGGGACGCGACTTGCGTTGACGCGCTCGCCGCGTCTTACGTCCGGTCAACAGCTGTCACAGCTGGCGCGGCGGCTGCAACGGCCGAGCACAAAAAGCGGGACAAATACGCAGCTCCCGGTGAGGGCTACATGTTTGTGCCGTTTGGCATTGAGACGTTCGGGCCTTGGGGGCCCGGTGCTCGACAGCTCTACAAACAAATAGCATCGCGTCTGGTGGATGCCTCAGGGGACCCAAGGGCTGGAGCTTACCTTGGACAACGCATTAGTCTTGCTATCCAACGACGTAATGCTGCCAGTGTCTTGGGCACCCTGCCCATTGATAGCGATGACTTTAACAAAGTCTTTTATTTAGTGTAAATTTATTGTTACTTAGTTTAGTTTGTAATATATCTATTTTTAGCAGCTTAGTTTGTTTAAGTTTTTCGTATTTTATAGGATTATTTACTTTTAAACTTTAATTGTTTTTTTAATTTAATATTGTTGTTTACTAAAAGAATTATTTATTAAATAATAAATATGAATTATACTTCACAAAGTGTTGATTCGAGTCATTTTGATATTGGAATATTGTGTCAAGGTACAATCAGTTCAGCAAGTTTCAAGTAGACAACTTAGTTTGTACAATTTTTTTTTTTAATTCTTATTAGGGTTTGACTGTGGGAACACATGATATGACTTTATGCTGATTTGCAATATTCCATTGGTAGTGCGCTCGCATGCATTTGTAGCGAGCACGAGTCCACCAGTCTACCTCCTTCCGTACCTACAGACTGGCGTCGGGCTTGGTATCGCCAAAGGGTACCTTGGTATCGCCAAAGGGTACCTTGGTATAGCCAAAGGGTACTTTTTAAAGCCTATTCCTCCTTTATGGTGGAACCATTAATATTTAAAAAAATGTATGATATGAATTATTAACTCTAACAAAACGTATGTAACATATACTCGTATCTTTTTCAAACCACCAAAGCTTCTATAAGTAAAAAATTTTCAACCGAATGTTGTTTTTTGGCTTGAATTTCCTGCTACTCCTATGTGGCTTAGTCGATTTAATTAAATTATAATTTATTCAAATATATTTGATTTATATCTCTTTGCGATGGATAAATCGCCAAGTGTTCAAACATAGAAATTTATTTCTATCGTAGTTTCGATTTAATTCATTTATGCTTTGAGTAATAGATACATTTGTAAACTATAAACATAACATAGGATTTTTCAGTCGAACAATTACGTCCATTTGAAAAGCATTATTTTCTCCTATTTCGCCCTATTAAGGACATAGCGAGCGTCGTAACAGCCACTATGTATTACGCGCTGATATAAACGTCATTTCTATGTAATTTCCGTCGATATTATAATACCGACAAACATCGAGCTACTAATTTGGCGACACTGATCGCCGTCGCCAAATTAGCAGCTCGATGTTTGTCGGTACGAATATCGACGGAAACGACATTGAAATAACGTTTATATCAGCGCGCAATGCGTAGTGGCTGTTACGACGCTCGCTGCGTCCTTGAGAAGGCGAAATAGGAGAAAATAATACTTTTCACATGGACGTGATTGTTTGATTGAATGATCCTATGTTATATTTATAGCTATCAAGTTTATCTATTGCTCAAAGCATAGATGAATTAAATCGACTTAGTCGCTTTGGAGCAGTAGGGAATTTAAGCCAAAAAACATCATTCGGTAGAAATTTCTTTTCATATAGAAGTTATAGTGGTATGAAAAAGAAAAATGTTGCATATGTTGTCTTAAAGTTGATAATTCATAACACATTTTTTCAATATTTTTGGTTCGGCCATAAACGAGGAATAGGCTTTAGAAAGTACCCATTTGGCGATACTAAGGCCCTTAACGCCAGGGCCACAGCTTCAGGTTTCTGCCGGCGCTTCCAGGTGGTTTTTGCGACGGGCTTTGCCCTGCCACGACACCCGTCGTCGGCGCCTTCCACCGCATCGGATGTATAGCGCGCTCGCTCGCTCAAAGCGCTCGACACTAGGTTCGTCCTGTGCGCTCGATCACTGTTTCAACCGACCGCCTCCCCGCACACCACCGTCGAAAGAGCGCAAGTCACTCGAAGCCAGACAAGACGAGCGAGCGGCGACCCATGGCCGGCTCTATACAACTTCATACATTTGTTCTCTCCGCCGGCGCCGTTGCAAGAAGAACCGTTTGGCGCACCTCTCGAAGCCTGAAGCTATGGCCGAGGGGTAATGCTTTACATATGTAAATCTAATTTCGTCATTAAATAGTTCAGTACAGTTAACCCATATTGACTATTTATTTTACCCTACTCTTACCGCATTACAATAGATCTTAAAATTTTCAGGTATTTAATTTTAAAATTTTCAAGTATTTAATTTTCCCAAGAAAAAAAACTTTACTGCAAGGTACGTTAAATATTCAAATTCAAATTCAAATAGTTTATTTTGCAAAGTAGGTAAATATAATACACGTTTCACAAGTCAAAATTAATCTTATAAAATATATCTAATAAAATGATAAATGTACATAAACTAGATTAAAGGGTTATTTAATTTTTGTAGCAATTTATATACGATTAAAATGATAGGTAAAATATATATTATACAAGGTGAAATCCAATCAACCGCCCGAACCCATACCGGAGACCCGGCCAGGGACCAGGAACAAGGTTCAATGATCACCAACCGAGCCCCCATCACTAATCCAGGCGGCCGACCAAATCCCATCCTATATACTACATACTAATAGGTTACATATATAAATACATGACTACCTCCGCCCATTCGATTAGTCTTGTTTAGAAGAACGGGCAAGAAACTTAGCAAGATCATGTCTTTTCTTTTTAACATAAAACTTATACTATACAACAAATGACTTATATCTACTTTAACCAAGGGATAAGAAAATACAAGACAGCAGGAATTCAGGTTAATGAAAAAAAAAGAAAAACATATATATCTTTGCCTACCTGTCTCATATAGTCTATTTCCTTTTTATTTATTTACAATTAAACTAGCTTTATAAAATAAAATTGTTCTTTTTTAGTAAATTTCTTTCTTTTATAATTTAACAAATATTACATTAGAAATATTACGTTAGAATACAGCAACAAAATTATACTACCTTTTCGTTTTTATGAACTTAGCTTAGGATTTGTAATGAAATTATAATTTTTTCTTACAAACTATATAATCATATACAACTTGTAACAGAAAGGTGTAACCATATTTGAAGAGCTTATATAATTCTTGTGTCCGCTACAAACTCTTTTTGCATTTCGTGCATCCTCTTTTTTATGTACTATTATTAGCAATAACGCCTGGTTTTTCGGCGGAGGTTTGTCTTCCCTACCTACTGAAGCCTCTTCACTATGCTAAAGGATGGTATTTACAATTTTCTCTCGCATATATCGTGACAAACTAGGAGCTTCTTATCTTTTCATCGTCCACGGTGTAGTTAGTTGATTACTGAGTTCCTTTATACATATATTCATTACATTAACATCATATCATCATTGCAGTATAGAAACGCAGAAAGAAAAGTAAATCTGGATGTGAGGAGCTCTGAACCGGGATTCGAACCCGGGACCTCTAGCTTGCCGGGCGATTGCTCTAACCTCTGAGCTATCCAGGTCTCAACACAACTCGTGAATTTCCATACTGCAATGATATTTATAGATACCCACTTTACAGTGAGTCACTTGGCGCCTAGAGGACGCTAGTGTATTCAAAGCTAGTCAAAGACCATTATGCCGTATATTCATTACAATTCAAGTAATTTTCATGTCTTGTTATACTTTGTGTTAAGATGAAGTTGCGGAAGCCGGAAGCTGGCGATAGTACTCGTCCATACGAACAACTTTTACTACGGAGCCAACCCTCGAATCGCAAAAAAAAAATCTGCTTTTCCATCATATAAAATGATAATAGACTTTTCTTGTCTTTTCGATTAAAGAAATTATATATATATATATATATATACGAAAACACAAAAAATATAATTATAGGTAAGTAGTAAAATATAATATAAAATAAAATATTCAGTATCATAAGTATCTATAATTTATAATTATTAATTTTTAACTTTTATTTATAATTGTGTAACTGATGCCGACCACAGTTAGTGGTCGAAATATATTTTACTACTTACCTATAATTTTATTTTTTGTGTTTTCGTTTATATATATATAATTTCTTTTCCATAATAAAGTTACATAGCTACCCGACCAAATTTTTTTGGTTTCTCGATTTCTCGATTTTTTTTCACTACAAGTTGTTCGTATGGACGAGTACTTCGATAGTTTCCGGCTTCCACGACTTCATCTTAACATCCTGTATAACATTGTATCAGTATAATATTATGACATACAAATTGATAAAAGCTCATGTTCGGAATCTGAATTTTCAGGAAACGCTGGAGGCACATGTTGATGCGCTCATGAGTGTGTACCTAATGACAACTTACTAATAAGAAACTAAAAATAATTCAATCACCCTGTGTATCAGAGAATCCAAATTACAATACAAAACTGAAAGTTACACAAAAGGTAACAATACGACCCAAAAGCGCATCAGGGGAATACAGCAGCAAAACCAAGGTTTTTACAGCATCGAAAGAACAATACCGGGAAAGTTTTCACTGATGACAGAGTTGGCTGAAAAACACTGCGTGCGTGCGACAGATAAAAGAAGATAATGAAATCTTTCTGTTGTTGGCGCCTTAGCGTCGTAGGTTAACATACGATAGGTACCTGACCTTCAAACTTACATTATTTCATAAAGACGAGTATATTGAGCCTGTCAAAAAACCACATGAATGTTAGTCTCAAACTGTAAACATTTTATCCCTATCCATGTTCTATCAAAAACATCTATAACATCTGTCGCGTTTTCTGCTTTTTCATTACACATCAGCAAAACATTTTCAACAGCCTCTATGTTCAGAATTTCTATCGAGGCTAAAACATAACCAATATCAATAAGGCCGTTTCCCTTAAAATACCCCCTTCTTTCCATGATGCAGTGAACCCATTTCTTCTGAACCTCACGCCAGGAGCTGTCGACATTGTTGTCGACGCCATTCTCTTTCATCCATCTGGCTGATTGTTCTAGGAGGTTGTTTATTTGCTCTGTTGTTAGTTTGATATCCTGAGGAAAACAAGATGCTATTATATTTTTACGAGAATCTGTAATGCTGGTAGAGTAAAATAACATCACCCCATATCTGCCTGTGTAGTACAATACAAGGCATCTAAGGGGATTTTAAGTAAATACTGATTACCTAGTACTCCATCCATGAGCAAGCTTGGTGACCCAAACACCCCTAGTAGGTACTGAGGTATGAGGGGAGGTCTGTGTCGTAGTCGGTATTTTCAGACTGATGATGATGATGATGACCATGACGATGATGATGATGATGATGGTGATATGATGGTGATGATGATGATGATGATGATGATGATGTTGATGGTGATAATGATGTTGATCGTGATGGTGGAAATGACGATATTGGTACGAACGTCTTGACCGCTAATCTGAAGGATGCGGATTTAAATTCAATAGGAGCACATCTGCGTGTTTCGGAAGCTGTGGATGAACATCTGTGTGCCCGAAGTACGCCGATACTATTGTTCCGTACCACCATACAATATAGGTACAGAACCTTAAAAACATGGTAAATAATTCCACTTGCAGTTATGGAGGACTAACTTAACTCGACACTTACGATCTGTTAAACTGTATGTATCTAAAGGGTCTAATTAAGTTGGTCGTAAGAACTTCCTAAATAATTAAATATTTCTAATTTTCGGAACTTTTCCCATGTTTGTGCTATAAATCCTACCTGAAAACGAAATTTCTGAGTCAACTGGAAGTGCCCCAGGTTTTCATCGTCAGCAAATTTGTACAAAATCGATTTTGGAAAGAGCAATTTTTTTTTTCGCGTCTTATTAGAAGCCTGATGGGGCTGGGAACTTCTATAGGAGGTATACGCTTCAACTTGACGTCTCATACGGGGCCCGAGCAAAAGGGTCGGGACAGACAGACAGACAGACGGACAACAATGTTCAGTGTACAGACACGAGTTTTTTAATACTTTATGTATAGATTTCAGTGTGATGTGTGCTGCAGTATTGTTGATATAATAATAGATCATGCGAAACATTGTACAAAGTCAGAAAGACAGACGAAAATTCTAAAAGTGGTAGTTTTGGCCATTTTCTAATAATCCATATCACTTAAAGTTATGAAAAAAAAAATGTTCAGTGTACACACGCGACTTTTTTACTACTTTATTATTAGTAAATATATAGATTTCAGTGTGATTGGTGGTGCAGTATTGTTGATATAATAATGGATCATGCGAAACAATTTACAGGTCCCGGCAGTAAATAATGGAAATCGTATCGTAGCGTCATCTCTGTCCCACCAAGCACTAACAATCCGGTGACAGAGAAGACGCTCTTCAAAGGCGAAGATAGCCGATGTGTATTATTTACTGCCGTTACCTAGTATTACGAGTAGAGACTCTTAAGGTGGATGTGACGGATCTCGTTCCCAAACGCACAACTTATGATTGTTTTTCTTAGTTTTTAATAAAAAGTGTTAAGTTTTAATGTGATTTGTGGCATCTTCTGAACATGGCGCGGTGCTGCTGTTCAATCCATGTCGTTGTTCTGCGATGACAAGAAATAGACTCACTGCTATACGGCAAATCCTATTCGTAAGTAAACATATTTTGCGGAAAAGGGGGCTGTTAAGGAATCGATGTATGGCTAGCTTCATGTCACTGACCCGATCTTACTGACCATCGCATCATCAGTGACCAATGACATATAATATCGCGACATCAACGACCAATGCAAAGGCTCGATTAGGCCCCGCCTCTCATCTAACTACGTGGAAGATTTTACTTAACAATGTTTTCTTATGGCTTATACATCGCATGCGGTACTATATTAAAATTATTGTATTTTCTATGATTAAAACTAAGAACCGTATCCCGAACCCGTGTCGACTAAGTTATTTACACCTGCTGCCTATCCGCATCATCATCAGCCTGCTGCACTGTGCGAACATAGTGCTATGGTCCTTCGAGCCGGATACCGAATCCAGCTCCGTGGATGTCTTGGATGCTGATGTGAGAACGCAATTGAAAAATTGTAAATTGTAAATACAATTGTAAATACGGCGACACCAGTTTTCGGAAGCAGCAGCATTGCGCATTTTGGTGAGACGCTAAACTGGTCACAGATTATGCCATCTTGTTTAGGTTGTGGCACGACCTGCAGGGTTGTGCTCGTTGCGTCCGGGGAAAATAAAAGAGACAGGTGATCTGTGCTGTTCACCTCTTTGTTTGCAATCCATGTCGTTGTTCCGCATTGACAAGAAATAGGCCCAAGCAATGCCGCAAGTCAGCATATTTTGCGGACAAAACGTGCCTGTCACGCTAACGTCGTCACAGATGATGCCATCTTGTTTAGGTTATGGCACGACGTGTAGGATTTGGCTCTTCGTGTCCGAAGAAAACAAAAGAAACAGGCAATCTGTGCTGTGCACCTCTTTGTTTGCAATCCATGTCGTTGTTCCGCATTGACAAGAAATAGGCCCAATCAATACCGCATGTCTTATTCGCAAGTCAACATATTTTGCTGAAAAGCGTGCATGACACGCTAACGTCATTGTCGTAATTCTCTTATAGTATTTGTGTACCGACGTGAAGTTCGATAATTCATCGGCTATCAAAAGGAAACATTTGTACTGTTCGCATTATTGCCAATGTACTCCGTTGGCCAACAAAACATTGCATCGTTTTACTCGCAAGGCCAACCTCAAGTACAATTCCCATGCCTTAATTTTTAAAAGATTTTTTCAATAATTTTTTCAGAGAATTTATGTCATTTTAGGACATAGTTTTCATTATTTTGGTATATAAATTAACCATTATTTTTTATGGTTTTTTAAAGAATTGTCCGATTTTAGACATTATACTGATTGTGATGTGTGATTGCTTATAAAAAAAGTGGTCTGTCTCTGTCTGTCTACTCATCTGTCATCTAGCTGTCAAATTTGTCTGATATAAACTTATCTTGATAGCAAAGGACACATTTCTAAACAGTCATTACTCAAGAGTAACGTCACACGAGGGCAAATGGAAGTTGCAGCCTTTTCGTAAAAATATTCATCATTATGAGGTTTTTTAGACCAAAACTTCGAAAATACGGCTTATTAAACCTAAATCTCGAAATGGTTTTCGAATTAACACACCTTAACATAATTTAATCTATGCCAATTGTCAAAAAACCTGTGAAAGAAGGTTATTTCCATGTTCAGGATTGTTGGTAAAATCAATGAGGCGATCATGGATATGATTGTACTCACTCTGCTTCCCTGATGCTCCGATGAATGTTGGAATAATGGCACCGGTCAGGTACAAAGTATCATGCATGATATATAAAAAGAAAAGATTTTGGTTTTTATTCTCAATATGAGTGCCAGAAGCGGGTGTTATGTGCGAGTACTACATGTGTATACAAGGTGACTTTTTGATCATCGTCCAAATTCATACTGGAGGCTTGGTAAGTGATCAGCATCATAAATAGATGAAATTTTTTGTGAAATTCATATGATGAAATTTCGACTTCCCTTAGTAATTCACTCCCAGTCCTGAGTGAATCACTATGGGGAGTCGAAATTTCATTTTATGAATTTTACAAAATCGTTATTGGTTCATGATGCTGATCACTTATCAAGGCTCCAGTATGAATTTGGACGATGTTCACAAATTCACCTTGTATATATCAAATGCGTTTGCGAAGATACCTTAAAATATAATTGACATTAAACTACTGTCGCGAAATGTCATAAATCACATTAACTTCATACTTTTTATTCAAAAATAAGAAAAGCAATCATAAGTTGTGCGTTTGGGAACGAGATCCGTCGCATCCACCTTAACATTCTAATTTTAAATTCTCACTAATTTACCGTGGCAAACCCAAGGATACAAAGAGCCAGCATTAATAACAAAGTTAACTTTTTACTACTCATTATTATTCTCAAACTTGAAATCAGTGCCGGAACTATCCTATCTCACAAGCTGTTTGAATTGAATAACTACATCCGTTATCTTTTGTATGCCTTATATATTGTAGATTTAAAAATAATGAAAAAAATGTTTGAATAATAAAAGCTGAATAGAATAGGTAACTACGGCACGGTCACAAATGTAACTACGGCAAAATTCCAACAGTATACAAGGTTTATGTTTGGTCCACAACTTGCGTCACAGGAATATACATGATGCTTATTTCAAAATACAGGATAAAAAATTAATACCACTTGAAGAATAAGTTATACTCTTTTTTATAGTCCCTAAAATTATTTTGAAAAACTGTAATCATCCAGGTGGTAGAGCTGATGCCGGGCTCGACTGTGGAGGTACCACCATCTGACTTGGAGACCCCCTCGAAGTAATTCGGGGGAGAGGGACAGCTCACAGGCAAAAAACCAGGAGGCCCACCATGTCTGGGACCGATGGATGGCGGTATATCCATCCCCAATAGCCGGGCCTTATATGTAACAGACTGGTGACGGGGGCAGCGGCGTCACTGGTGCGAGGGTTCCGGCACCGCGCTCACCAACCCGCCTGCCCAGCGTGTGTGAGTATGGGCAATTCTTCTAGGATGACCGCCGGGAGTGGCAAAGTCCTGGAAAAGCTTATGTCCAGCAGTGAACGAACTAAGCTGATGGATGGATGGGATGGATGAAGTCATACAATTCAAATTTTTTTTATATTTTTTTAATCATCAGAATCGTGTATATAACCTACCCTGTGACGGAAGTTGCTGACCAAATCAACAGCCTGTATAATACAATTGTAAGAATGACTTTCTTTCTATACATTTTGTCTACACATTAATAAATTCTATTGCAAAGTGAATAAAATGACATATTACTATCTGTCTGTCTGTATTTTCTGCTATAAACCACGAGACGGATTTTGATGCGGTTTTCTTCATTCTAAACCTAGGGACCCCGGGTTATTATGAAGGTCGTTAATAAATACGAGTAATATCTAAGCCCTTTGAAGATCTACAGGAAATACCGGATTCTCTGAAGGTCGAACTTTAAACTGATTGACAGAATATACATCATAACCTGACCAACTCAGTTGTGGGCGTGGCCAAATGTCATGCTGTTTCATTTCGCTATAAGATGCACGCTCCATGAAACTTGCGAGGACAATATAATCGTGCTGATTTCGTTGCGGGCGCAAAATTGAAAACTTGTTTGAGGAGAAACCTGATTTTGGGAAGACTGTGGACGTTTTCAAACATAATTTTTGGTTATTATTAATCTAGATAACAATTAAGAGGTTTGATTTGTATAAATTTTTTGATTTTATCTAAAACGTTAAAAGCAAATTCGGCTACGCTTTTGGCAAAAAACCGTTAAATTAACGTATTTTAGGGGTTTGTTTTTACTCAAATTTCATGATTTTTAGTTCGACTTAAACACAGATCTAGATAATGTTAATGGACTTAGACCAAAATATTATATGTATATTCCGTAGAAACCATGAAGATCAACTTTTACCAAATGCGTGACCATTTTTAGGGTTCCGTAGCCGAAAGGTTTCGAACTGGACCCTATTACTAAGCTTTTTCTGTCTGTCTGTCCGTCTGTCACAGCACAGGGGTCTACATCTTCAGCCGCCTTGTTTACATTTGAACGAGTTTAGTAGCGAGTTAACTGGCGTAGCTACTGGCCTCGTTTGGACAGCAAACAAAGAGTTCAGTAGTAAGTTACCGGTTAAGCTGCACGAATAGAATCGCTTCCTATTTTTTGGACAGTTAAGTATGGAAAACTTCCTCCCGCGCATCTTCCGCACCCTCTCTAACATTACTCGCGCTGTGTTGCCGCGCATCTGAACAGTCGAGTTTAGTACAGTTCATTTTGGTGTCTAAGTGAAGATGCGCGCATTGTATTTTTGAAGTTATCTTTTGAGGTTATTTACAAAACATTTTAAATGAAATGGCCGGAATCGACCACTTACTCATTTCTCAGTAAGTATTTAGGTAGATAAATATAACATTTATTTCTCAAAAATACGACACATACGTATAAAAACAAAGTAGAACTTAAATAAAACAAAAAAAATAAAACACTAAAAGAAAGTTAAAGGACATCATTCAGCGTTCATACATTTTTGGGCTAAATCTGAAAGTGCCGGCCAAAAAATTATAATGTTATATTTCGATAAAATGTGTCATTATATTCATTTTTTGCTATGGTACCTAAGTTGTAGGGTCATTCTCTACTTAGTTAGATGATTTCGAAAATTATTATTTTTGTATTAATTTTCGAAAAAATATCACATTATTAATGATTTGTTGTGCAGAAAAGATGTTTTGAACATATTTTACTATGAAATCAATGCACAGGGGTTATTCTCTGTACTCTATCACCAGCTATAAATAGTCATATTCATACTTTTTCAATAAACTAACCTGAATTTCACTTATCTAACTTAATAAATAATAAATTAATTGGTTTAAATCTGAATAAAACGGTAACATGGAATAAAATATTTATTTGAAAAAAACAAAACAGTAAAAAGGTTAATATTCGTTCTGTCTGACTATTATATTTTCCAGACCCTCTGCCGGTGGAACTATGGTGGGATCATGCCGCGCAAAACCCATGTACCATATGATGGTCATAACGTGTGCACAGCATCCTAATGTACGTCTCCCAATATTGCAGCTACAGTAGTAATGAGGAATTGCTTCTCTTCCGAGTAAAGTTGGCTCAACGGCGATGTAAACGTAGTAAGTTTTGGCTTGAACGTGTCTTGACTGTATGCGACCTCTTATAAGCCAAAGGTCTCTTCCATCCAGTTCCCGAACCTCTTGAGCTGGCATGTCTCCACCAAGCTCTATGATAAACGCACCATCAGGTTGAATATGCTCCCCATAATAGCTTCGAGCCTGCTTTATTTGATAGCTGCCCAAGGCAAACAATGTCAGTTGCTCTTGCGTAAATCTGGGGAACTGGTCAAATTCCGGCGTATTGGCTGTCATCGACTGGAAATGTGCTCTCCTTCTATTGTAGTTATTAGTGATGACAAGATCTGCTAATCTATTAGGCAGAGTTATTCTTTCATTAATAATTCTTAAAAACTCATTAGCATGCACATTATTGTCGATCAGGACATGGAAGTCATTTATAAGAGCTGCAGCAATTCTAAAGTAGTCCATCATATGTCTTAGTGATCGGTTACTGTGGACTATTCTTAATAGGCGAAAATCTATTTTGTAACGTCCATTTATGACTTCGATCACCCAACGACAAATGGTCACAAGCCGAGACTTGTTGGCTTGGTCAGTGGTAAGCTGCAGTTCCCTTCGGTTCTTTGTCTCCGGCATATGCACTACGTAGCCGTAGTCTTCAAGGGACCTCACCGAGTCCCTGAATCCGCGGTCTAAAATAAATACGTCCCCCGGCCTAAAGAACCAATGAAAACCGCCTTCTTCGTTATCTACAGAGTTGTTCATAATCACCGCATCAGAAGTAGTTGCAGCATGAGGTCCAGAAACCTCTATTATATGACCATCACAGCATACATATAACATTGGTTTGAGAAGGTGACGATACTTGTGACCACTATACGATTTCCGTTGGTAGAAATAGTTAGAGCTCTTTTGATGATAGATATAAGTACCATCGCACATTGTCACAGCTTTCCTTTCATTGATTGGACTGTCTGGGTTGCCAAAAAGTCTTTCTGGGACTATCAAGTTTCGTTGGACCACTTCCTCACGGGTCATGTGGTCGAAACCAACTCGTGACGGCACATAGTCCGCCATCAATGCTTCACGACCTTTCTTCAACATTCTTTGAAAAGTTGATTCGGACATTTTGAATATTGAGGCTAGTCTTACATTGGAATCTCCGGTCCGCATTTTTGTTAATACCGCTGCGAGCATAGTTTTTTTGCATCGATTATTATTGAGGCTGGGCACATTTTCTAACAAAGAAGAGAACTGTTCTTTCGTAATACTGGTCCACGTGCGGAATTCACTTGGATTTATGTCTTCGTACTCCTCGAAGTTTAAAAACTCAGATGTGATGTGGTTTTTCGCTATGGTGAGAGTGTAAACAATCTGATTTGCAGTGAACTCTTCCATTAAGTTATTTTGCAGTGGGAGTTCATGCCAAACATTTTGTTGCAAGTGTTCTTCACAAACGCGGCCATTTTCAGGAATCATGAGGTTGTAACGACATAACATACGGCAAATAATGTTTTGTGGTATGCGGAGTCTGGACATATTCTGACAATGCTCAAAAACACAATTTACAGTAGTGTTGGGAGTACGCTTGAAACCAGGTAGTGCTAATGTTGACCCTGCAGCTTGACGGTTTTCGTTATTATTTTCCTCAGCAACGTTGTCCTGGCGTACTTCCCGTAAAATTCGTTGATGTGTCCTTTCTGCCCTTTGCCAACAAGCTCGGCAAATGAAATCCGTTGGTGGCATCTAGAACAACAAAAAAATATACATATCATATTATTATCTCATAGACATAGCCACGTTATTTATTTATCAATGAAACTTAAATGCGCAGCACTGTACAAAACAAGTAAGAAAAATGGTAACTCTACTAAAACAAAGGCCAATAACGGAATCCTTTCTGTTCCTTACACATTAATATTCATACTTTAGTGTTTGTATGTACGTATAAGTATGAGCAAGTTCTTAAGAAACCAAGAATCATCTCTGCAGAATCTCTGTAGTAGACTCATATAAGAGACACGTTCTTCTTTTGTTGCAAGTTTTACGCACACGTTGAGCTGGTCAGGGCAGTCCATAGCATCCTTACATTTAGACATATAGGAATGTCATTCTGATTAAACAACAGTGTTGATCTGACTCAAAATGCAATGCAGGGTTCAAAATTAATGACGACAACATCGTTTTAACAATAAAATATAATATATCACTCTTTAGTGCAAAAATAACTGTAGGTCAATACTTACTTGATTTTCCATTAATTCTTCTAAAACAATCTGAGCAATATCGATGAATTCTTGCTCTCGAGAAACCCAGGTGTACCAGCGCCTCCCCCCAATTATTTCACGACACCTTATACACAATTGTTCGTCCATGATGTAAAAACAGTAACTGTCCACTAACCAGAGGTCGCGTGCTTAGAGATAGCCGTCCGATGTAACATAAGTCCCATGGATAACTAAATGTTAATTAACCCTTTCTCCTTTTTTTACTTGTACTTACCACCGTTAATTGTGTGACAATTACGTGTAGATAAGGATTTAGCGTCTCGCTCCCTCCTATGGTTGCGCTTATATTTCTATCTCACCTGTAGCGAGGCTGATTGCGTCAGGTAAAAAAACCCAAACCCAATCTATAATTATCCTTGTTTACGCAGAAACGGGGTTTTAGACACTGATTTGTTTGTTACTCAAAGTAATATTTTAGTTCAATTATAAATGTGCAATACTCTAGAGACTTATTATAGTATTACATACTCGTGATTATGTTTTTCTACACTAAAAACAATCCATTTTATGCCATCAATCATACGCCTTTATAAAAAGCATAAAATATCGATTTCGAGCTCACAGAATAAAGCAAAGAATGACCCTACAGCTTTTGTCTCATAATAACAAATAAATACAATTACATATTCTAACGAAACATAGCGTTATTTTTGTTTGGCCGGCACTTTCATACTTAGCCAAAAAAAATATAGATTTTTCGAAGTCATATAATAAAGCAGAGAATGACCCTACATATTTTGTCTTGTAGTAACAAATAAATCTAATTACATATTCTAATGGAATATAAAATTATATTTGTTTTTGCCGGCACTTTCATATTTAGCCCAGAAAAAAATATCGATTTTTCAAACTCATATAATAAAGCAGAGAATGACCCTACCGCTTTGGTCTCATAGTAACAAATAAATATAATTACATATTCTAACGAAATATAACATTATTTTTAATTGGCCGGCACTTTCAGATTTAGCCCAAAATGAATGATGTCCTTTATCCTACTGGTATGTGTGTCGCGGCAAAGAGAAAAAGCCTGCGACTCAGTATAATGCCGCAAACAAATATATTAAATAAGAGAATATCATGACTGATTGATCTATCAATGCCCGGGCCAGCTGATTGAACCTAGGAACATACATTTGGACTGTGGGTTTCATCTATGACACGCAGACGTCCCCAAGAGTGTTTGAAGCATGAGTGCTTGTGTAATTAAAATGCAAAGAATAAACAAGCTCGAGATAGTGCAATTAGTGAACCATTTCAAATACTTTGACAGCAAATGTAACTTAGAACTAAATCTGTCCAGCGATTGTTTGGACGGTACTTACTACTTGACCAAAGAACGAGTTAACTGCCAACTGTCTTCTTTCCTTAACTCATCCAAATGGAAACAAGTCACAATAGGTAACCAGTTGAAATTTTCACAAAATACGTATTAAAACAAAAAATAATTTATTTATATAATATTTTTTAAACGTTGTTTGTTTCAGCTCTTAATACATACAAATTTCAAAGGTAAAATTGTAGTTCATACTCCAAAGTAAATCAAAAAATAATAAAGATTTGGGTACCTTACTCAGAGGGTGCCAAATTATTTGCCAAGCTCTATCAATTTAGCGGCTGGTTTTTGTAGCCTTGACGTTGCTATGGGGTCTATATTGTTGTTATTCACCATTATGTTTTTAGGGTTCCTTATTACGCGTATAGTGTGGTGATACAGAATCCTTCGCGCGCGAGTCCGACTCGTACCTATCTAAATTATTTAGTTTTTATAATTACAAAGACACTTCCCACGCGAGGGAACCCGCGGTCAGAGGCTAGTTATTTTTATAATTGTTGAAGATAAATAGAAAAAAATTTGATTGAGAATTTACAAACAATTTGTTTAGGCTTTTGTTATTATAAGAGTATTGTAGTTATTAAAGTGCTAATAACATAACATAACATAACATAACATAAATACTCTTTAATGTGCACCAAAAGAAGAAAAATAAAAAAAGGCAAGGCATAGTTTAGTAGATTAAGGGCCGATTTTTCAATTGCCAGATAAAATTTATTCCTAGGAATAAACTATATCGATTTCATAAAACAAAAGGTGTTAGAGTGAAACCAACGTAGTTTATTCATAAGAATAAATTTCATCTGTCAATTGAAAAATCGGCCCTAAGGCAACAATGGGTGGTGTTATTGCTTAGAGCAATTTCTTCTAGACTTATTAATTATAAATACATATAATGGCTAGTATGGAAATCCTTGAATCGTCTTAGAGCTCGTGTCGGAAGGTCCAAGGATAACCTTCAACGCTGGGAAATTTCCGCCGAAAATACTAGCATGAACTGTCTATGCGGTGTTCCACAAACGACAGACCATCTCATGTCGTGCACACTGTGTCCGGCTTCCTGCACTCACTTAGACCTGATGCAGGCTAATGACAAAGCTATTACAGTAGCTACTTACTGGAAAGATTTAATTTAATTTAGTTTCCACACGAAGAAGAAGAAGAATACATATATACATACACATATACCAAACATAGAAAATAGAGGCCATTGTAACACGTCTTCTGTAAAAATTTGAACTGGCTACCTACTCGTGTAACGGCTACAGTGCTACAAGGATCTTATGACGCGTGGATTGGTTGTGTCCAAAATCAGAACTAACGCCGCTACCATACTTCTTGTTTCACAGCTGTCACTGTCACTGTCATCCACGCACCATAAGATGATTGTAGCACTGTAGCTGAAGATCCCTGTGAAAGACCGACGGACGAATAGACAGCGGAGGCTTAGTAATAGGGTTGCGGCACCCCCTTCAGCCGTACCCATAACCCTGAAAATATTCATTTTTCGAATTATTCGATTAAAAAAATACTTAGAAAAGTATAAGTAAGTCGTAAGAGGAGAACCTCTTTGCTTCTTTTCTCCTTCTTTTCTATGATTTATTTTATTTTTATTTTGTTTTATTTATGAACAAAAATCCACAGCACATACAGTAAACATTAACTAAATATTACATCAGCTAATAGTGTCAATAACGGATTTTACTATGATAAACAATAAATATACATAATTTTACACTAGGAACTAACATGATAATCAATTTATAAAAACAATTACTAAGAAAAAGACGCAAGACTCTGTGTTTACTTATTGGTGTCGATACGGTGCCACATATCTAGCCTAACATGGCCAGCGTTTAACACCTATTAATAACACCTTTTGACACAACAAAACACCATATTCCATGTGTTTAATGTCAAATTGGGCTGTCAAAAGGTGTTTAGAGGGTGTTAAAAACCGACCATGTTAGGCTAGCTGATGATTTAGATATACAGGATGTAATCGTTAAGTGTGATCAGTCGATTATTCCGTAACTATTACATATATCAAAAAAATGTATACTGATATCGAAAGTACGTTAAGTAATCAGTAAAATGACATCAATAACATTTTGAAAATCAAACGAGAAGTATCCAAAATTTTGACATTAAATATTCCCATACATTGTATCGCACAACAAGGACGTCACTTCGAACATCTGCTTTGAATACAAAATTTTGTACTTACTATGAAATAAATATTACTCAATTAAAAGATAGTTTTATTAATTTGTTAGGTTAATAAACAGTTTCCTTTAATATCAGTACTAAGCTAAAATAACCTTTTAAAATAAGGAAACTAAAACCTTTTTACTAATCTCATATTAAATGTAACGCTCTTATTACTATTGCAGTGCGGGCGATGATTGGAACGGCGGGCTTTTCTTCGATGGTACATTTTTATGTGTTGCTTTGTTTAAATATTTATTTATAATTCTGTCGCAACTATGGATGAAAGACCGAATTTCACCTACTACAGGTGAAAACTTAAAAGGAGAATTCGGCAACAAAAACTGTAAAATATGTTATAAATAAATGATTTTGATTTTTTGATTTGGTATATATACATGCAGGGGCGGACTCGGGACATCAAGGAAAAAACTTAGTTTTATATTTTTATAAAAAAAACAAAAATAGCTAGCAAAATTTCCAAAGTCAAAAATCTAGATAATGTTGAAATCCTAAATATGTTTTACATGTCGCCTTAAGAGCGGTTTTGTAGCCGGATTGTTAAAAACCCGCCTTTTTCAAATTAATCGAAACAGAACACTTAAAATCAAAACAGAAAAAGGCGGGTATTTCACAATCCGGCTGCGAAACCGCTCTTAAAAACGCAATTTTACTGTTTTTGTAGTCAATATAATATATGTTTTTATATATATTTTGTAGTTAAGTTGACGATATACATTGTTTTTCATGAGTATTTTGAAAACTCGCGAGTAAATAGAATATTATATATAATATATTTTTACAATTATTTTATATCCTAACAGGTGGTAGAGCTGGTGCCGGGCTCGACTGTGGAGATACCGCCATCTTACTTGGAGACCCCCTCGAAGTAATTCGGGGAGAGTAAGAGGACAGCTCACAGGCAGAAAACCAGGAGGCCCACCATGCCTGGGACCGATGGATGGCGGTATATCCATCCCTAATAGCCGGGCCTTATATGGAACAGACTGGTGAGTCTGGTGACATACAGTGGCGTCACTGGTGCGAGGGTTCCGGCACCGCGCTCACCAACCCGCCTGCCCAGCTTGTGTGAGTATGGGCAATTCTTCCAGGATGACCGCCGGGAGTGGCAAAGTGCATGAAAGTCTTGGAGTCCTGGAGTCCTTATGTCCAGCAGTGGACGAACTAGGCAGTTGGATGATGGATGATGATTTTATATCCATATACATGTTTATATTTATTTCATTGACCACCTTGTGTGGACTGGAAGCAAGTGTAGGCAAGTAAGCCAAGTAAATTATTTTCGTGTACCAAATATCTAGTTCTGTTTAAAGCAAAAGCTATGTGGCGGTGACGTACATACATACGAACGGACAGACAGACAACGGAGATCATAATATTCGTTCCTGTATTACCTTATCCCCATAACGGAACCATAAAAACTATCCAAATCTATAGCAAAACGTAAGCAACCAAACAGAAAGCAATTCTCGTAATGGCCGACCACGTTTAGCGTGCTCCGACAAATAAAAATAAATTTACATGGCATTAAAACGACTCCATTTCGCCTGTCGCGGCAAGATGGACCCCTAGGGTCCCGTAAAGGATGTAACCATCCGTATATCGGCAATAATTATCGGTACTAACGGTAGATCGAACTTGGACTCGTTGAACCATACTTGGGCCCTTTTTAGGATATCGTGCCCTAAGGGCAAAACGGAGCCCTATTAAGACGATCTTCGCCAAATTATCAGCTTGATGTTTGTCGGTACGATAATCGACGGAAACGATATTGAAATGACGTTCATATCAGCGCGCAATGCATTGTGGCTGTTACGGCACTCGCTGCGTCCTTGATAGGGCGAAATAGGAGAAAAGAATACTTTTCACATGGACGTGATTATTCGATTGAATAATCCTATGTTTTATCCCTAGTTTTATAACTATGAAGTTTATCTGTTTGTCAAAGCATAAATGAATTAAATCGACTAAGCCGCTTAGGAGCAGTAGGGAATTCAAGCCAAAAAACACCATTCGGTTGAATTTTTTTTTCTGTGGAAGTTTTGGTGGTATGTAAAAGAAAAATGTTGCATATGTTGTCTTAGAATTGGTAATTTACAATACATTTTTTCAATATTTTTGGTTTGGCCATAAACGAGGAGTAGGCTGTAGAAAGTACCCATTTAGCGATACTAAGCGCCTTAATGTCACTCTGCTGTCCATCTGTCTATCTGTCTTTCCGTACGTCACGGGTTAGAAATTAATTTAATTATTGGGTGTATCTCAAAGACCAAAGTAGTTAGGAATTTGGAATTTCTGTCTATTATATACATAATTGCTGTATTTAATTAACAAATACTGAAAATTCCGATTTAAATGTTGTTTTAAGGTTACGTCCGCGAATACTCAACCAACATAATTTTGCAGTTTTGATTTATAAACTTTGTAGGTAAGAATTTTTGTATATAAATTTATTTAAATGGTACATAACTATCAGAGCGCGAGACCTACTCGCACCTGACCGGTATTTTATGCAGGGCTGGAGTGAAAATTTCTTTAGGCGCGTTGAGCAATTTTTGGTAGTGGAAAATTTTATAGGTTTGCATCATTCGCACCGTCGTCGTCGACATGCTAATGTTGACAGTAAAGTTTTCATGTCTGTCGGCAGTCCCTTGGCACATGCTCTAAGGCAGTCCCCATGACTGACCATGTTTTGTTTTTATCATTTTCAAGTTTGTAGGCTCAAAAGTTTCGGAAATTCAGAGATGAGTGAGTGGTATTTCGCATATCTGTAAGATTTGCCTCACTCTCATTGTACGGATTTCTTCGACGTATACGTAATCTACCTAAAAATACACTTTATGTCATACCATATTTTGTAAGTATTAAAAGTTTATGTAAAAAATGCCACTTAAAATTGTTAAAAAGATATATATTTGTGTTCAATTGAAGTATATTTGAAGTAACAGCTTGTAGAGCTGATGCCGGGCTCGACTGTGGAGGTACTACCATCTTACTTGGAGACCCCCTCGAAGTAATTCGGGGGAGAGTAAGAGGACAGCTCACAGGCAAAAAACCAGGAGGCCCACCATGCCTGGGACTGATGGATGGCGGTATATCCCTAACATCCCTAACAGCCGGGTCTTATATGGAACAGACTGGTGACGGGCAGCGGCGTCACTGGTGCGAGGGTTCCGGCACCGCGCTCACCAACCCGCCTGCCCAGCGTGTGTGAGTATGGGCAATTCTTTCAGGATGACCGCCGGGGGTGGCAAAGTCCTGGAAAGGCTTATGTCCAGCAGTGGACGAACTAGGCTGATGGATGGATGGATGAAAGTATATTTATTTTGTGTTCATAATATTCTTTCTTTAATAATTATGTACATATATATCTATATATACATGTCTAAAACACATTTAAATTACATTTTTGAAATATATTTCGACGTTAATGATAACGGTGGGCATCAGTCATTTATAAATTAATTAAATACATATGTATGTAAATTACTAATCTTATGACAAACAATGTGTGACGATTATTTTTTTAACGTTATTTCTACGCGATTTGAAGTTGTTATGTGGGTCCAAACTCTAAGCCCAACTCGTATAAACCCTTATCGAATAGGCTCGGTACGTAAAGTGGACATTAAAGTACGAATGTCTCGATGTACCTGAGTTGACTAGGTGCAAATATATTAACGACTTGCACCTTACGGGGTAGTTGGAGAAGGGACGTCTTGATCTCGACGTTGGCTGAATGCAATATCGTAAAGAGTTATAGCAGATATGAAGACACAAGCAATTATGTGTATGGCCCTTAGAATATGACCATACGTAAACTTAGCTGACATCGTCGAGTATCTTCTCAAAAAAACCATAGATATCACTAGCTTATACCCACGGCTTCACCCGCGTTGGTTTAGTTTTTGTATAGTCTTATCAAATCTGTTAATATTTTTCAGACCATTAATTTTTAGTACGTAGTTGACTTGACTCTGGTTTTAAGAATTTTGTGTGTTTTTGGCGACGCCGCGTTTATGGAAACCCTTCCAGTATTCAGAACCCCAGTACATCTGAGCTGCGGGAGCCTTTAAGCAATTGAACGCTCAGTTTGATGGATTAAATGCTATCCTGCTTTTAGTTCTGTAATGCGGGAGGCTTTACAAACGCAATACTAGTGTTGTGGATATAAATTCCTACCGTTATTCAGATAAGTCTACCCTGCTTTTAGTTCTGTAACGCGGGAGGCATTACAAACGCAGTACTAGCGTTATGGATATGAAATCCTGGGGCTACTCAGTCTAAAATTTGGCTTATAGGTTTAACAGTCGGTAAGGACTTCTATGTAAACGAGCGAAGATTAAAGAAATAATAATAATTTGAATTGCATAATAAAGATGATGTAATAAAAATTCATGACAGTGTAATCATAAAAATTTTAACATTAGGCAAACCAACAAGTTATTACAAACAAAATTGTCGAGCGTTAGGCACATTCCTGCTTGTTTTTAAATAATTAATGCCACTTTTTTAGGAGGTTTCCCGGTAGAGATGCGGTTTTAAAATAATTGTTTTCGTGAAAAAGCGGTAACGGAACTAATTTAAATCAAAACCAACAACATAGAGATGCGTATGATATCGCTCTCTCTATCTCTCTCTCTTTGCACGTGCCGTTTGCGATCTGAGATCGGGGAGCATAGTGCAGAAATCCCTCCCGCGTATCAGATCAAGTACTTTTATGCTTTCTACACTCTCAGAAAAATCGGCTGACAAAGCGACAATAAAAGCTTTGTTAGAATTTTATTGTTACCGCACGTAAGTGCAATGTCGCTGCAGCTATAGGCCCATAGTGCCTGTGACGGCTTTTTTATTGTTGAATTGATTTTTGTCATTTCAGCTAAAGACACATAGATACTGTAACTATGTTGAAAATATTTAAACGGGGTAACAACGGCACGTTGTCAACTTATCAACGTTATGAAGGATGTAACAGCAAAGTTTGTTCTATCAAAATAACCGTTGTTACATTGGTTAGATGGTGTTGTTGATACGGCAACGTTTTAAACTAACAAAATACGACGTAGAAATTTTAAAAAAGTAGCCTAGATAAAATTACAATGTACTGTTGTCGCAAGCGCAACCTGTTTTGACGCTCTGCCATTTTGATCCTGGACGTCGCGCTGTGAAGGTGAAGTCGTGGTTTTATTTATCATTGTGCCCAGGAGAGAAAATAAATATGGACCTGGATACTTTTCTCAGAGAGAATAACCTGCAGCATCTGCAGTCTACGGTCGGTAAGTACCTAACAGTGCTCTAATAAAATTAAACGGAAAATTATGTACCTACGTGAGTTTCATGTCGTTGCTTTGCTGTAACCAACCTGTTGTAACCTGTGCTTTGTTTTCCATCACACTTTAAAATGTTTTCAGGCCTTTGATTATATTGCACTGGTACACAGGGAATGAAACAAAATTCATTCACCTCTGGTAGGTAGCTGATACCCTGGAGTTCCGTCTGCGTGGGTGGATTTTAGGTTATCTTGTTCCGTTCATTTTATTTTTTCGGGATAAAAGTACCTACCTACCTAGCTTGTTTTTCTCGGGGTTACCTACTTACTTTTATTGCAATCATTTCAGTAATTTAGCTGTGAAAAAGTAAGTGCCTTTGTCCAAAAAAAATAACTCATTTTGACATGGAATTGGCTTGCTTCTCTGTTATTTAATTTGTTACTAGTATCAACGTCTCGTAGCTACCTATAGATGTTGCGTTTACCTAGAACGGTTCAAGTCTTCTGTTTCATGTCCTCTAGCGGCATGAAAGCAATGAGTACCAAAGCGGTCTTTCATTTCTAATGCAGTTTATTTGGTGAGTGTACAGCAACATATACAAAAATCAGTCTTGTCAGTGTCACGTGTATGAAGAAAGTAATTAGTGAAGTAGAAGTATGAAGTGATTTAAAGTGAGCGAAGTTCCAAGAGGGTACTTAAATGTTAATTGTGTGATAATGACAAGGCTGATTGTTTCATATGTTGCTATTTTCTCACCAAATATACTGCATTTGAAATGACAGACTCCTTGCTTTCATGCCGCCTGACAACATCATTCTTAGACTTGACCCGTTCTAGGTAAACGCTACAGCTTTAGCTAGTGAGACGTTGACATAAGGGATTAAAACTAGATTTAAATAACAGAGAAGCAAAAAATTTTCATGTCAACAGGGTTAACCAAGGCAAAGTTATCACAAGTCCCAGAAAATGGAAAAAATGACCACACCCTTCTTTTTCAGATCAAGAACTGACTTGAGAACTGCTAATGGAATCAAATGACTCTGAATTGTGCCAAACGTTCCCTAGGATTATACTGGAAACTTTGTAAGTAATCTGTAACAAGGTTCAATGACCCTTAGTGTGAAAAATAGCAATATTAATTGACTCGGGATTATTACTTGTTATTATTGTGTAATTCAAAACTATAATATATTATTTGTTAAAAATAGTTTGTTTACAATACGGTTGTAGTGTAATGAATGTTAAAGAGTACTGTAATCAAATAAATAAATAATAAATGTAATAGTGAGTAATCTAAAATTTCATAAATACATGCTTTTGATTAAAATATCTTCACATTTTCTTTTTTGATTCTCATAAACCATTTTCCTCTTTATCGTATCTTTTGCTACCCCAGCAATTTAACATTGCCGGTCTCCATCCCTTCACTTTGTAAATGGTACACTATGAAAAAATGTATACTCCCTGAAGCTTCTGCCTATTGTTACAGGGTATGCGTACATTGATCGGAGTTCTATTTGCATGCACTATACAAACGTATGGTGTACAATAAACAGTTCAGGATACGCATACTCCTGGAATAATAGGCAGAAACTTCGTGGATTATAAATTTTTCCATGCTGCACCATTAACAAAGTGCAGGGATCGAGATCAGCAATGTTACTTTGCTAGGGTAGCAAAATAACATTGTAACTTTGTTGGAGTAGCAACAGTGAATTTGATAAAAGCACAAAGGAAAATTGCTAATGCAACAAAAGATAACTTGTCTTTTTAGCAAAATCCCTTGTCATCGCAACAAAGGTATATTGGTAGGCCACAAAGCACATTTGATACTGCAGCTAAGGGAAAGTAGACGCAGGGACAATATACTTTTGATATTATAGCTATAGGAATTTGTCATGGGAACAAAAGGACGAGAAATCTTATAGTTATAGGAACAATTTTAGCATTGTTATTTCATCAGTTATTTTATTGCTGTTACATCAAAATTGGTAAATTTGTTGCATTAGCAATTAAAGAGTAACAATAAAAACGTTGTTCTCATAACTATACACCTTTGACGGCTGTCCAGCATCAAAGTTTTTTTGTTGCGATAGCAATATTTTTTTCTCAGTGTAGGGATCTGAGTAGAGGAAGCTTTTTTTTATTACACAGTGAAAGAGTTTATTAATGATAAACCAATCTAATATTATATTGTGACATAGATATTTGTTATTGTAATTGTTCAAATCTTTGACATGTTTCATTAAAATACAATTATTTTCTTTATAAGTTAAGCCTAAGGCTGAGACCCGACTGCCTATTAATTACATATCGAATTACATCTCATGAATGCATGCTTATGTTAAAAAACCTTTTTATGTTAATTAATTTTATATTCATACGCCTTTCGGCAGAGTGTAGAGCACATAAGTTATCTTTAAGATCAAATGTATTACTACCTACCTACATTCATGAATAAACGCATCTTGTCTTGTCTTGTCTTTAGTTTATCAAGTCTTGATTACTATACCGGAAACAATACCCGAATCCAGATCGTTCGCAACTCTGAATACCGGAATGGTTTAAGGTAACTTTCTGTGAATTAATGCTAGTAAACCCTCCCGCAGCTCAGAATTACTGGGGTTCTGAATCCTGGAAGGGTTTCCATATACGCGGCGACGCCGAAGGCCGAGCCGCTTTTCTGATTGATACTATTTTTTGTTCTCTGAATTAATCTTCCGCAAATGTGTCTTTGGAGGTCTTTGATAATTGTTTGGCGAGGCTGAAGGCCGAGCCGCGTCTCTGATTGACACTATATCTTGTACCCATGGGAACTATTATGGGATAAAAAGTAGCCTATGTCCTATTCCAGATCTAGAACTACAATTGTGCAACGTTTCATCCCAATCGGTTTAGTAGTAACGGCGTGAAGGAGTAACAAACATCCACCCATACATACATCCATCCAAACTTACGCATTTATAATACTCATATTAGTGAGATGGGATGGGATAATACTATTGTTCCAATAACATATCAGTGAAGAAAACATTCAGACTGCCTATATTATGTAGATATTGCTTTTAGCAACAACTATTTCTAGACACTTTGAACAACTAGTGTGTCCCAGGACTTTGATAATGACGCAAAAATTCATTTAATCTTCCCTTAGAAACTGACGTTAAGTTTTAAAATTAATTAATTTAATTTTCTATGAAGAAGTAAATATGTGGTAATAATAAGATCAAATTTATTTTAACACACGCGAGACAAAATCATTTTTTTATGTTTGACCGTATGAAAAGGTGATTTTTTATAGTTTTCGGTAAGCCATAGTATATAGGGTCACTTAATAGCCCCAATAAAGCACAGGAGACTACAAATCAATGTCTCTAATTGGTAGAGGATGCAAGATAATAAAGAAATCTCCAGTGGTGTGTAAATCTTCGTTTACTCTTGACTCCCGGTATATCTCTAGGCAATGGCTTTCGACACGCAACTCTGAAGTACCTACCCACATCAATTCAATCGAAAAAAAGGAAAGTTTTCTATATATTTATGTAATATAATACATCTTTACATAAGAAATTGCAAACATTTTCTTACAGATTCACGAGTTCATAATTCCTGTTATTTAATAGCTATTTCAATGGTTTGTTTTTTGTTTGAACATTTATTTCATGGTTTTTCATCTACGTATTAAATTTTGTTTTTTATTATCAGTTTGATAACCAAAATTAAATCTTCAAAAACAGTTCGTCCTAAATGCCACCCATTCCCATGATAAGATTCGTAATATTTTTTACAGCTGACACTTTTCAAAAATTAAATGAATGTTGCTGTTAGCTGAATGTTGTTTCATTCATATACAAAAGAAATCACATAATTTAGATTTGTCATTTCTAAAAAAAATACAAAAATGTTAGTACTGAAAATTGAGTTTCCTTAAAATTTTATGTACATTAGTTAATACACTTATTACAAATTACTTTTAATGTAAACTAAAATATATATATATATTTTATCCAAATATGTTACGGGGAAATGCAATGAAAACGTTGTACCTAAATTTATTTAATGCACTTATCTACGTTTGCTGTTGTAACGCCTTGCACCAAGTCTATAGCAACAACTCACGGTTGCGCAACTAGGATACATGTTAATAATAATATAGGGAAATTGGCTTGAAGAAGTGGCATTTGTTACAAAAGTTTGTTATAACACGAATCAAAAGACCTTGGGAGTAGAAATGGTGACCGGAAGTCACATCTCACTTACACACTATCTCCGTCTATATTCGCACATGGAAATACAGATAGCATTAAAAACAATAGCACTCAATTGTATCGATTCGGCGCAACACGAGGTCTTTTGATTCCGGTTATGTCACGTTTGGTTCTTGTTGTAAATTTCAATAAATTCTTGATCGTCTTTCCATGCATCTGCCATCTTGGAAAATGGCAACGTAAAATGGTGACGTAAATATGTCAGGTGTTTGTAGGTCTATGCTGAGAGTACAGCCAAAGCCAGCAGACATTTTGAGTCCCAAGGTCTTTTGATTCCGGCTATATCGCGTATTGTTGATGTTGTAGGTAAATTTCAATAAATTTATGATTGTCTTTTCGAGCAACCGCCATCTTGGAAATAGCAATACACAAGATTTTTCACACTTTAGAAAATAAAATGTTTTATAAACTCTAACTCACATAACATATAATCAATTGACTTTATGATCATTTTAAGCAACCTCTATAGAATTAGATATCTCCAAGTAAATCTCAATGAACGAGAAACGCCAGATCGCATGTCTACACACCATAAAGACTTGTTCCAGGGTGCACATTTTTGTTCATCAATTATTCTTGCTAACTACACCCTGAGTACAAAGCCCTTCTTAATTGTATCTGTATGTTTCTGGGTTGTGAATGAAGAATAAAATTCTAAAAGCCGCAAAAGGACTGTGATATCAAAGAATAAAATTAGTATCGCAGTAGGTTTTTCAAGAATTCCGTTAGGAAACTAAATATTACGAGCATCAAAAAAACTAAAAGACTCAACTAAAAACATTTCGCTTTCTTAAAGTAGGTATGTTAATTAGTCATAAATATAAAAATATAATTGTATATATATATTTATTTATCATATATGAATACAGGGCGAATTTGTGAACATCGTCCAAATTCATACTTGAGCCTTGGTAAGTGATTATCATCATGAACCAATATGTTAGTCGCAATTAACAATTAACAATAAAAAGCTCCGAAAACTAAACTAAAAATGAGGATGTTCAATTTATGAATGTTACTGCTTTAAATACCGAAAACTACTGTGCTAATAAATATACGAAAACTACCGAATGATATACTGAAAATACCGAAAACTACTGTGCTAATAATAATAAATATACGAAAACTACCGAATGAAATACTGAAAATTCCGAAAACTACTGTCAGCTATTTTTATCGTAGACATCCGAATAAAAATAAAATGCAAATTCTAGGTTTAAGATTCTTTATTTCTCATAAGAACATTTACATATTCACTTAAAATGAGAACTTAATAATATCTAACTAAAGTTAAATACATTACACGACCAGTGGGTCCAGTGCAAGCTGACATATTGTAGTGTTCAAACGCAACAGTTATTACATCAGAAGTTATTTCAAATTTAAATAATTTATTTTGTAAAGTTAATACACTTTTTACAAGTCAAATGTAATCTTATAAAAATACATTGTAATAAAATAATAAATGTCCATGAACTAAATTAAAGGTTTATTTAATTTATGTAGCAATGTATATGTATATACGATTGAAATTATAGAAAAAATCTATAATTTTACAAGGCGAAATCCAATAATATTTTTTTTTGATTTTATTTAATTTTCGGAGGCTTTATTATTATCCTTATATTTATGGGTGAGTTACCAAAAAGCATTATTGAAATTTGTACGCAGATAAGCCTGAAACCTGTTTTCCTTTTTGACAGTCGTTAAAATATTCTTAGACCCACCAATTTTAATTCCTTTTACCCGAAACCCAAAACCAATCAACATCACCTTTGATAAGAATATCAAATGATTTTCCAACCTCATTTCTTCCATCTTATTTCAAACCCGCCCGACATTCGATATCACAGAATCGGTCCCCTGAATTTTGTATTACCATAAGCGGTATCATGACATCGGGGAGAAATTTAGCGAAATTTTACGAGGGAAAAAAGCCTAGTCCTGCCTTCTGAATATAAAATACCTTGAAGGATAGTATCGAGAATGATTGATTCCATATCGCGAGAGATGTCGCGTCAAATATTGATGCGCGTCGTAAAGAAGTGGTCAAGAGGGCCTGCTTATTAGCGAAAGGGTTCCATCATGTTCTTTCTTAGAATCTCTAAAACAGATATCTTAGGTCAATACAATTCAATATATCCTTGGAAACTTGGGATGATTTATTTTTCAACATAAGTAACTGGCTCCCAAAAAGTTAAAACTCAGATTCAGATTATGAGATATTTCTATAAATATTTAGTCTTCAACTAATTTTCCCAAGGATTAATTTGTGCATTTACTTGCAAAATTTTAGTTCAATGATGAACCAGCATTCTGCCGAAAGTCAGACGAACGGACACCAAAACAAGGCTGTATGTATGAATCAATTAAATAATGAATGAATGGCTGTAAGGATTACCGTTTGTTGGATGGAGAGCAGGTAGTAGAGAGACCGCGCTCACCAACCCACCTGCCCAGCGTGTGTGAGTATGGGCAATTCTTCCAGGATGACCGCCAGGAGTGGCAAAGTCCTGGAAAGGCTTATGTCCAGCAGTGGACGAACTAGGCTGATGGATGAAATGTTTTAGGTTAACGTCATAGATTATTACGAGATAATTTAGTCAAATTAGAGTTTTAAACAAATATTAATAAATAAGGACATTATCAGCGAAAAGCGCTTATGATACAAGAAATAGGGTACAATGACATGGAAGAAACAAGATCCCGGAAAGACCGAAAAAGGGGTACATAAACAAGGAGAACATGTTTATTATCAAGTTTAAAAGGTTCTAAACAACCTGCGAGCCCCTAAAAACCCTTCCGCTGCCTCTGCATTGACCAAGGGTTGCTCTTTGCATAATTTTCGGGTTCCGTACACATTGATTCTCGGGAGTGTTCGTAAAGTTTTGATGGGTACTGTCATTTGATATTCGGGGACGTGATGTGGTTCTTTTCAATATTTTGATCTCCATATCTGTAGGTGAATACTTTAGTTGATATTTGTAGGAGTACATCTTTGGATAAGCGCTATAAAGGGGACAAGTTGGAAAAAGTAACACAAGTAGTATCATATATTACATATGAAGTATTTATTGAAAGGAAGACTAAACTAACAGTTAACTCGTATTTAAAAAATAAACATCAATTAAGGTGGTTGTGTCAGGGCTCGTTCCCAAACGCACAACTTATTATTGTTTGCATTATTTTTTAATAAAATGTATTAGGTAAATATGATTATGGCGTTACGCGACAATGGTTTAATGTCAATTAGGCTTTTTTAGAAATGTTGTGTTCTTTATAATAAAAATAAAATAATAAAAAATAAAATAATAAATATAAAAATAAATAATTCTTTATTAAGAGACCCATTGTAAAACACATGAAAATACATTAAAAATACACATCTTAAATAAAAAAAAACTAAAAATCAAAAAAATTAAGAAAAAATTAGGATGAGGTTAAAAAATTAGGATAATGCATTACGTTTTAAATGTTCCTGCACTCCAACTATAATCACTTTAAAGTTGTCGTGCAGGATCGTTATCAAAGTAACCATATTTGAAGAGCTTATTCAGTTAATTGTATAGAACAACTTTTGCTATGGAAACAACGCTGAAATCTCAAAAAAAAAATCTGCACTTCCATACATTTTGGCCGAGCGGCATTGCATTTTTCTATGAAACAGTAACATTTTTTTTCGTTTTACAGGTTTTGTTCCATAGTAAAAGTTGTTCTATACCATTTACTGAATAATCTCTTCAAATATGGTTACACCTTTCTGTTACACCTTGTATAAGGTTAAATAATATTAGTTGGCGAAACTCAAAACATAGGTAGTACTACTCTGTTACAGAGTAGTCTATAGTCTATATGAACAATTGTTTGTATGGGAGCTAAGCGAAATTCTTAAAATTTGTTTTCACCTTTCCATACTGGACCAGTCAGCTGGTCGGGGCAACTTGTATGGGAGGAAGAGAAAAAAAGTTGCGAATTTCGCTTAGCTGCCATACAAACAGTTGTTCACATAGACTAGTACTACCTATATTTTCAGTTTCGGCAACTACTATTATTTAACCTTATATAATACATTAATATATAACGTTTATAAATATATTATATTTAACTTTTAGTTATTAATTAACTTATTAGTATAGTGTTATTAAAACAATTAAAAAAATTATTACTCGATATATTTCGGCCCTCGGTATGGGGCCGTCATCAGTCGAATTTGATTGATAATGATGACGGCCCCATACCGAGGGCTGAAATATATCGAGTAATAATTTTTTTAATAACACTATACTAATTAATATATAACACAACTTTGCTAGAAAAGCTTAAATAACATTAAACTATTGTCGCGTTATGCCATAAATGTATACTATAATATAAATACTGCTCATACTTAACGTTTGCCATGACCTTGACTAACCTGTGCCGATCAGCACAGTTATGAGCTTAAGGGTTAAGTGCTTGAACTACTGGACCACAGAGGCGGTCTCCTGTCTAATTTATAACCCACACTGAATTAAATTAACAAGGAATCTTTTTGCTCGTAATTTTATCCCAGGGCATTTTCTTCGATGGTACAGTGGAGGTCACATCAAACTATACCTATACACTTGTAGTACTAAATTAGCCCTTATAGTGAAGGATATAACAAAGGTACAAAGTCCAATGTGTATACCTTGATGTGATCTCCATTGTACATAGAGACGACAAAACAGCGACGCGTGAGCTAGAGTTACAGCAATAAAGTTTATCATCTATCACTTTGTACGAAATTGCCATCATAAAGAATGAAGGTTTGTCGTATTTATGTCAAATTATATGACGCATAAAAAGATAACTCTTCGTTCGCATTCATTGGAGTAATCACGTTTTATGAGGCTGCATCTATGGATTTTGTGGGCTTGAGAATCAAATTTGGTATCGTATTATTATGTTTTTTGTACAAAGTAAATATTCAAAAGTGGAAGGTATAGCTCAACCAGCACTCGTACCACAGTATTTATTCGCGCGCGACGCGACTTAGTTGAATCACAAGTGCGAGGAGCGTGACACAATGTTTTTGCGATTCAATAGTTTCTCACGCTCCTTGCACCTGTGATTCAACTAATCGCATCGCACGCGATTAAACACTGTGCTACGGGAACAGGCCACCCTAGAAGGAGTCAGAAGGACGTATGCTGACCAAATTGGCGACATACTGAATAAGGGCCATGTCAAAAAGTACCCGGAATAGAAGAGCTTTTATGACTAGATTGATAGATGTAGAAGAGGCGAAAGAGGTGTGTCAGGATCGTAGCTGATCAAAAGCCTCGATGAGACCAATGATGAATAGCGCTCGCCCAGAAACTGGGAGAGTGAAAGGAAGCGAGGCGTTCCTCAATCTGTCCAGGAACTTCCGCAAAATCTACGGAAGTCGGTAACGCTCGTATGACTGATACTACGCCATTGCATGTAACACACCGGTACGGCTTCTCTTGACGTCATGCCGAAATACAACGAGTCGCTGGGCGGTATGATTTCATGATTTCATGAGGGTGGTGAAAAGCCACAGCCGAATCCTACCATCAATCTTGACGTGAATGGATTTGTCAGTTAGTAGGTCTTTTTCTAATGAGGGATTTTCTGAAAGATTAAAAAAAAGACTTGGTTCCAAATTACGCGACACATAGCGTTGACCAGACATAGTCTGAGTGTTGCCAATAGTCAAGCCATGGTCACAGTTTAAACAATTTTTACACTGTGAGAATGCTATTGTTTCCCACTCTAAATAAATATTATTTCCTAATATTCAGATTTCAAAAAATATGAAAGTGCTCCAAAATTTGTATCTCTTGCTACGTGTATTGAAATTCGCATCTTCAAGTGCTACGCCGTAGACTGAATGCAGATATATTACTATGTTTTAAAATGTAGTTTTGGTTGATTAAAAACTAATAATAAAAGGTAAAAATAATAATTTAACTCAAGATATATTTCGGGCCCCACTGGGCCCGGCATCAGTTGAGATTCTGACAATTAATTAAATATGACATATAAGTTATTTACAAAAAAGAAAAAAGGAAAAAAAGTTTATTTACAATTTATCTAAATTTAATTTTCATTCAAATTCATTCATTCATTCATTCGATCATTCATTCATTCATTATAATTTATTTAAAGAAATTATTACTAGACAGTGGTACCACCCAGCAGCCGCGATAGGTATGTGTATTGCGTTGATTCCTGCGGTTGCTAGATGGCGCCACCGTTGCCACACCTTGGTCTGGGTTTCTCGTGTAATATGTCGGAGTCGTCAGAGTCGTCAGAGTTTTAAAATTGTTTTAAATGTTTTAAAAAATGTTTTAAAATGCTTTAATTGCAAGTTCCCGTGACGGTAAGTGGATATCAGAAGTAATAATAACGGACTTGACTAGAATTTAAGTGCAAGAATTTAATGTTCTACTTTGTCTGTACTCTACTTTTAATAAATAAAGGTTTACACGTATGTATGTAAAGTAAGGAGGTAGGTAGGTATAACACAACAGCCTTCACGACCAACAATATTAGTTCAAATTCTATCACACACAGCACGCATTCTTCAATAGCAATTGAACAACAAGGGCGGGCGGCACTGCGGCAGGAGGGAGCGAAGTGAAGCGATAGGGAGCAAGGCGGAGCGGGGTGAGACGATTTGAATGCGCTAGGCGGGCGAATTCGAATGCGTGGTAATTGATTCGTCGTCGAGCTGCCGTTTGAATTTCAATAGATTAAATTGATATAACTCACTTCTGTAAAGGTATTTTGTATACGTGACTTTTGATGTGGGGAGGTGTATTCGATTGAGAGTCTCTTTGTTATGCTGTTTTTGAACAGCATACGAAGTCAGAATAATATTTTAGTTTATGATTTTAATAACAGGTGGTAGAGCTGATGCCGGGCTCGACTGTGGAGGTACCACCATCTTACTTGGAGATCCCCTCGAAGTAATTCGGGGGAGAGTAAGAGGACAGCTCACAGGCAAAAAACCAGGAGGCCCACCATACCTGGGACCGATGGTTGGCGGTATATCCATCCCTAATAGCCGGGCCGTATATGGCACAGACTGGTGACGGGCAGCGGCGTCGCTGGTGCGAGGGTTCCGGCACCACGGTCACCAACCAGCCTGCCCAGCGTGTGTGAGTATGGGCAATTCTTCCAGGATGACCACCGGGAGTGGCAAAGTCCTGAAAAGGCTTATGTCCAGCAGTGGACGAACTAGGCTGATGGATGGATGATGTTAATATAAATTCAGCAAGTTCTTAATTTTGTTTTAATAGTCAAATATTATGATGTTTATAAGTCAGCAGTCTGAATAGTTATAGTAGATACTGCCACGGCCGGCAAGTTAGGCATTGATGTGACGAACGTGATAATGTGGGCCGAGGCGTATCCGAGGCACACTCACGTGACTCTATCAATGCCCAATCGGCCCCAAGGCTTGTATTGTATAGTACTTTTCCTAAACAATGTGCGGATATTCAAACAATTAGTCAAATAAAACATTCTATTTAAAAGTACAATTGACAGTTGTTGATTGTATTATTGACAGTATAGTCAGAGAATATAAAGTATTACTACGTAAAGAAGCGACACTCACCTCCCCGCGCGAATTTATTGTCCCCCGCGTTCCCTCGCAAGTTAGTGGTAAATCTGGAGGCAGGTAGAGCTCGAGTACCGCTCGTTCGCTGCGCGCGTATTTTGTTTTGTTTTATTACGATACTGATTTTTAATTAATATGGTGCGTTTCTGTGGTATTTATGGATGCATTGAAAAAGGAACAAAAAATAAAGAACAGAGATTTTTTAAATTTCCTTCCGATGAACTAAAGCAAGGCATTTTCTTTTATGTATTGGTTTATGACGTTAACTGCAACTCTCAAACAGTTGGTAAGAATTTCAACATTAAGTTGAAATTTTAAAAATGGAATGTTTTTGTGTGACCGTTCGTGCTGAACAAATTTCAACATGTCCTAAAAAATGTGTATTTGTGCCCAAAGTACGGCGATATAGGGCTCACCACCCATTACGTTGGGACGTAATATTTGTAGGTGAAACGCGGGTGTACCGAGTATGGATTGTGACTTGCATTTCAAAGTTCACAATCGGAACACCTCTGACACCCCCTCGAGCATTTGATTCAGGTCGTGACGATGTATATATTTTTAATACAAAAATAATCCACGGGGAACCAGAACTACGACCTAGGGATTAACCACGCTAAAATTTAGGAAGAGAATCATATAAGTTGCTGAATTTTAATGTTGTCCCTATCGCTCGACGACGCTCACACGCTTGCTGCCAGCCCTAGACTAGCTCACGCACACACACAAGCGTGTGCGGACAAGCCAGATGCGCGCGTGAGAGTGTAGGTAAATAACTTGAGCACGAGGTATGAAGTGTCGGGGGTGTGGTATAGTTTTGGAAAGTTAAGGTTGACTTTCCAGGGATAATAATTATCGCATCTTTGTCATTTTCTACGTCTTTAACGGAGATTATTTGTGATCTCGTTACATAGACATGTCCCATAAATTCAGAAAATAAAAGCAACCTGCAACAAAAATAAAATACTAAAATAATGAAATTATATAATAAAATACGTACTTTAAACTATTCACAAAATAGATATGCTAGGCACTTTTAGTAGGAAAGGTTTCAACTAGAGACTAGAGTAACAACTTGACGTCCAGATACACAGTTACACACTGTCAGGTGCTTCATTAAAAAAATACATTTGACCTAGTCAAAACTTTTGCCTGACTGTCACAAGTCTGTTTTTTTTAGCATTGATGTCAGGTTTCTGTAATTTTTAAGTTTACGTTGTGTTTCCTTAAAACTATGCATTTCAGCATGGAATATACTACCCAACTTGGTTTAATTTTCTTGGAAAATTCGCCGAAATATGCTAGAAACAAGTTTTCGGATATGGATTTCGATTTTCTTTCAGTCTTCCATTGAAGAAAGTTGTCATATTTTTTTAAATATTTATCTTTTGATTATGGCGGCAACAAGTTTTCTATTACGACTCTTGCCGCCTCTTAAATCGCAGGTGGCATCGAAATATTTTATATGCTCTACATAATTTTTTTTCATCAATAATTTATGAATCCTTTAAAATACCAATCAAATTTCCATGTTTCACGTGCTATGTTTTTTTTTTGCGTTACCACATTTGTATTTAACCAGTAGCTTCTTTGCACTTTAATAAAACCTCTTTGAATATTCGAATTGCTGGTAAGTAAACGTCACAAAACTTCATTCGATATTCAAATAACACGACAATTATGGATTTTCATAGTGAATTTGCCGGAAAGATATGGATTTAAAAGTATTATTGCTGGCAGCTGATGGCTTGTTTTTCACCTGTTCTAGAAATTTGATTTATCTCGTCTCGAACAAGCTATGCGAGCACGTACGCGTCGATTAGAAAAATTTGACAGATAGAATCGATAAATTCTAAACGACGACACTTATTGCAATGAAATAGGAGTTACCTTTTTATTTATCGAATCGATGTTGAGTCGATACCAAGTTCATGCTAGTACCCAAGGTTCTTTAAATAATGATAGTATTACAGTCTTGTTTGAGAAAAAATGTTTTAGTATAATATTGTTTAGGGAGTCATAATTTTTTTTTGTGTATTTGATTAATTTCAAGTATTCTCTTACTTTGTATTTTACTTTTAAGATTTAACATAATAGTTATCTTCTAAAGAGACAAACCTAAAGTTAAAAAATTTTGAACCTATAAACGCTAATGTTTATACTAGTTTGGACAGGAAATTTATAATTTTGCTTGGTTTTGGAAAGCGAATGCGTGTTTATTCTTCAATGAAATATTTCCGTTGATTATTGCCTATCTATTGTATATCACTTAAAAAGTATTTGCACTTATTAAAAACTTTAAAAAACCAGCTAAAAGAAGACTCATCGTAACGAAGATACGACTTTCGTCTTAATTCCAACTCTTTCGTTCAACAAAGTCGTTCAGAAACTTCAAGAAAGCTACAGAGACCTCTCTAAAAGCCGTTCAGAAAGTTGTCTAACAGAATTTACTTGTCACTGAGACAGTTTAAAACTCCCTTCCTTGCGCCTAACTCGATTCCTTAGCGTTCTTCGATCTTTTATGTAAATTCTCTTGTGTCTGTCATCCTAGCTTAACTCTGATGTTACAAACGAAATTTTCTTCATATTTATCAACAGGCAATGGTCGGTGTTCCGAGATTTTTGGTTCGGGGTTATGGCTTTTTAAGACGGTAAAAATTCAAATTTCTGAACAAAATAAATACCACTTGTTACCTTACAAGATGAAGTGCAGGTTCATTAAAAAAAATCACGGCAATAATGTATAGTAACTTCAGAAAAAAAACAGGAATTTCAAGAAAATCTCTTGAATAGCATTGCAGCGCTACGGGTGTAACCTGAACTTGACATCCTGTTTTTTTTTTCTGAAGTTACTATACATTAGTGCCAAGATTTTTTTTAATGAACCTGTACTTCATCTTGTAAGGTAACAAGTGGTATTTATTTTGTTCAGAAATTAATATTTTACTATCTTAAAAAGCCATAACCCCGAACCCTGTTTTGCCCAATCTCGGAACTCTGACACTTAACTCATAGTTTGTAATGCTGCAAATTCAATTCCACAAAAATGTGGTTTGTTGTGTGATCACCGGTAAGTACTACTAATTTAAGTTTTGTAGTCTGTTTCGTATTTGAAATTTGCAGCTTAAAATGACCGCCTTATAGACCAAATCTTCGCCCATGTAAAACCATACCATAACAGCATTTGCTACCTTAATGTGTTCGAGTTAATAACATTGTAATAGCTTAATTTTTGACAGTTTATCGATATTCCAAAAATGTTTGCTACAGTAAGAATAAAAATTTTTTAATAAAAATAAATTTCTTTATTGACACAAATGATTATATATAAAATTAACAAAATATCAGAGATCAGCTTAATTATTACACAAGATTAGTAGTTGCTCTGACACCTAAGGTAAGAGAGTATCATAAGATTTAGCGCCCTCCCTATGGTTGACCTTAGCTTATGGACAACAACGTAGACTTTACAAGATAAAGTGCTCAACATTAAATATACAAGAAAAGATAATATTATCAAATTAATTAAATTAATAAGATAATATAAATAAAATAATAATTAATAATAACAAAATAAATAAATTAATAAACAATATTAATGAATAATTAATAATGATATGTTAAATACCAAAGCAACCCTGTCGCCCTATTCCTCACTCTCTCGACGAATAATAGTTTAGTTTAGTTAAGAGCATAGAATAATGAAGTATTTATTATTGACATAATTTATTTAAATTATAATTCAATTCAATTTAATAATAATTGTTAATATTTAAAATATTGTGTTGCAAAATTTGTAAAATATGGGTCAAGTACCTGAAATAAATGGTTTTTATTTATTTATAAAAAGAGCTTTAGAGCCAAAAAATACTTGAGTGTGACGTCACAAACTCACGCACCGCACCGCGCTCATCAACCCGCCTGCCCAGCGTGTGTGAGTATGGGTAATTCTTGCAGGCGGACCACTGGGAGTGGCGAAATCTAAGAAAGGCCTATGTCCAGCAGTAACCGAAGACAGACTGATGGATGGATGGATACTCGGTGGTGCAGTTTCAGCAATATTCCAAAACGATGCTCCATAAGAATTTCCTGTACTATTCAAAACGTAGATTCGCTCGAAATAGTCAAAGTCGTTCTACTACATAAGCTATTTATTTTAAATTGAACGCTTTAATAAATTGCATGCTTTTCTCTTTTTCGGCTACCTGTATTAACTAAACTGTGTCCCTAAGAGCAGAAGCAACTGACTCTTAAATGACAGGCTTTGCCTTACTTAAGTTTCAGTTGAACATATAATTTTTGTGAATACCTTAGCCTTAACATTGATTATTTATGTTAAGATTTTTTGATCCAATAAATAATATTTGTATTTTGTATTTGTAATGAGTGTCAGTGGTACAGCCAGAATATCGCACACAATTCTTTTAAGCGATGGATAGAACCCTCCTGATTATTTCCTTACTTGGTGCGTGGATCGTTTTTCAATGGTCCACCGTAGGGGTGGAGAGGTGTCCTCCAAGATGAATGCTTAAGTTGATTTATTTGTTGGGCGACTGTCTTCCGCGTATTTAAATGAGCAGAAACTTGAAAAAAAAACGATGTTTCTATGACCAAAAGGGGGTAACATACTTTCTTGCAGTTTTTCGAAAACAGCAGTGGTAGATCACTCGGTAGAACGCCTGAATCTCAATCTGTAGACCCGGGTTCGAATTCTACCAGTCGAGCATGAACCGTTTGTACAAAAGACTCTAGACTTTAACGCCAGACTTTCGAGGATTCGTTTGAAGAAATTCGGACTCTTCTTCTATTGAAAAAAATACATTTGGTTTATTGATCTTTTATCTAAGAATTCCACCCATAAACAATGTATAAAGATTTATACTTTTGTCAAAAAAAAAATGTTTTCAACCCTCTTTTTTTTGTTTTCAAACGTTCGTTTTAAGAATGCGGTTAGGAGATCAACTTGATTTTTTTTATAAAATATGTAATAGAAATACGAAGGGATTCTACTTAAGTCCAATATTTTTTTCCTACAAAATATTTCAGTATTAGCTAAAAACGTTTCTCTGCATGATCATTAGTATTACGCGTCCAAGAAAAAGAGGCCAATGAGAGAACATATAATCGCCTCTATCAAAAGCAAATGAGGTCTTGCCATTGGACTTATTGTGCTGAACGGGTATTAAAAGTTGCTAGGGTAGGCCATACCCTTGATTTTTTCGGAGTTTATGTGCAAAATAGCTGTTTGTATATCATATCACATTATTGACATATCACTTTGTGACATCGTCGGCGAAAATAAGGTGTATGCGTATTGATTGATTCAGTTACAGTCCATACTCGGGAATATTTCTGACACCCATTCGAGGATATAAATTAACTTTATATCATTGCAGTATGGAAACGCAGAAAGAAAAGTAAATCTGGATGTGAGGAGCTCTGAACCGGCACCTCACATCCAGATTTACTTTTCTTTCTGCGTTTTTATACTGCAATGATATAAAGTTAATTTATATCTCCTTGCGATGGATAAATCGCCAAGTGTTCAAACATAGAAATGTATTACTACCATAGTTTCATTCGAGGATATCTATTGTGGCGATATGCTTTTCTGAAGATTCTTTGGCCCCTGAAAATGTGACATTTTGCAAAGTTGAGTTGTACTATTTTCTCATGTTATATGATCTGATTGTGTTTGCGCCATCTTTTTACTATCAAAGACCTTAAGGTGGCTCCGTCAGAATAATTAGCAACTCAATTCGTGGTGGTTGAAATTTCGAATAAAACCATATTAAAATAAAGTCCTTATCAGGGGATCTAAAAAGGCCGACTTGGGTGAACCATAAAATGATTTAAAAGAGAGATGGAGTCAGAGTTTATACACGCGTGCAAAAGAGACGGCATTAAAACGGAATCATAATATGATTCATCCAAAGCGGCCTTTTTAGAGGACCTGGGGATCTAAAAAGGCCGACTTGGGTGAATTATAAAATGATTTGAAAGTACGATAGCCTCAGAGTTTTTTCACGCGTGCAAAAGAGACGGCATTAGAACAGAATCATAACATGATTCATGCAAAACGGCCTTTTTAGAGGACCTGCTCGCACTGCAACATGGCTGTTACGTCAGTCGCTGCGACTGACAAGTGCGAAAATAGTGTTTTTAATTTATTTTTTCTAAAATAAAATTTATTTTCAAGAACTGAGAAAACCAAATCATTTTATATTATTTTGTCTAGAAGTTTATACATTTTCATACTGTTTCGATAAAAACTGCACCAGTTATGTTGTTATAAGTGAACAAAAAATCGAGAAATAAGGGTAAACTTAGAATTTTCTTGCTTCACTTCTGTTTATTATAATGAAATTCAGGAAAAACCACATCACTATTTGTGTCATGTAGATTACTATGTATTTTTCTTCTGTTGAAAAATTTTATAGTTACCGTATGAAATGGTTACAAAGTTACTTAGTTCAAGGTCGTTGGCGTTGGTAGAAGCCTTAAATTATGTTGCAAAATAAGATTATGCCTGTCGTTTATTTGTTCAGTTGTCGCTTCAAGTTGTTGTTGTATTCAGCCTATTTTTCAAACCTTTCTAAAATGTCCAAGTTACCTAACAGAATAATATAATACCTTAACATGTTGTTTAAACAGCTGGATTCTACATAAAGGCGCTGAAAGTTATTGAAATAAAGATTCATATTTTCATCCGGTTCCATGGTGTAACGGTTAGCACTCTGGACTTTGAATCCAGCGATCCGAGTTCAAATCTCGGTGGAACCTGAACTTTTTGCTTTAGAATAAATATTATTTAGATAAGTAAATAATTAATTAACATTATGTCTTCGATGTATTGCCATCTGGACCCGTAGCATGCGAGATAGATACAGATCTATCTATCATATTTGTACTGTCACGTAGACCTTGTTTGATAACGTGCGAAATAGCAAGTAGAAAGGAAAGACGTAGGTATTTATGGCACGTGCTAAGCTTGCTGATGTAAAAGTAAAAAAACAAATTGGTAAATTATTTTAATTACAAATTTCATATATCCTTTTTTAATTTATATTTTTGTACATTTACTATGACAGATATAAATTTCTATGTTTGAACACTTGGCGATTTATCCATCGCAAGGAGATATAAATTAACATTATATCGTTGCAGTATATATCCCGGTTCAGAGCTCCTCACATCCAGATTTACTTTTCTTTCTGCGTTTCTATACTGCAATGATATAATGTTAATTTGTACATTTACATTTAAACAAAGATAAACCATACTATCAAAAATAATACTATTGATATCGTAATTCAAATAGTTTATTTTGCAAAGCAGGTATAAATATATACACTTTTTACACGTCAAATTTAATCTAATAAAAAGAAATATATGTAATAAAATAATAAATATACATGAACTAAATTAATGGTTTCTTTAATTTATGTAGCAATATATATACGATTAAAATGATAGGTAAAATATATATTATACAAGGTAAAATCGAATCAACCGCCCGAACCCATACCGGAGACCCGGCCAGGGACCAGAAACAAGGTTCAATGATCACCAACCGAGAAATCAACCGTTTCAATGAAACCACTAGAAGGGTAGAAAGAAAGAACAAGGAATGCCACATCGTAAGGAAAGGCTAGAATAAATGTGTAAATAATAAAAACTTTTTTTTTTTCGTTTGTTAAAAGGCAAAGTAACAAACAGAGTTTGAGAGAGAGCCTAAAACAGAGTTTAGCGAAAATGAACACACAATCTTATTTTTACCAAGTGAAAAAAAGAAACATGTACAAATTATCCCCACATTTATTTTAGCTCGAAAATAAAAGATCTATTAAAGTTATTTATACATTTATTCTTGCCCTTCCTTACGATGTGATATCCCTTGTTCTTTCCCTGTAGTTTTCACTTACTTAAAAGAAACAATGTTTTTAATACAGTTGCTCAAAAAGTGGCGTATTGCAGGGACGTGTAGCGTTCGGGATGTGGGCTATTACATACTCGAGCTTTTTCTTTACCTTTTCCGAACTCGTGCGTTCTCTTTCCCAACTGTCAAAATAATGTCTATTAAAAAAAAAACCAACCACGAAGTTTTTACTAAAAAAAATCATAGAAGTTTTTATGATTCATGCAAATATTTCTAAAAAGAAGCTACTAATTTGTTTCAATATCAGATTTAAAGATTTGATTCAATGAGTTAGGTTAGGTTTCATTTCATTTCATCTCATTAAATTTCATTTTCAAAAAATTCTACTGAAGACTTGGCTGTATGGGCATAGTTCCCTTTGCCTACCCAGGATGGGTGAAGAAAACAAAAAAAAATCTCTGCTGCTTATATTCTTTTATACGGTTGGCGCCATTTTCCAAAAATTTTCTTTGCGAGTTTACTTGTTTGTTGCACAAAATGAGTGATTTCGACGATATTTTATTTGAATTAACACCACCGGAACTCAGTATAATTGCACAAAATGCTTCGGAGAACATTTTATCGGAAAAGTCAAAAAGTCGAAAAAAGCAAATAGTTAAAGAAACAAATGATTAGTTAGTTGAGTTTATTGTGTTTTTATTATTTTATTAAATTGCTTCATTTTTTCGCAACTGTATTAAAAATAGTTGTTCAGTATATGTAAATATATAAATTAAATATACTTTTGTATGCTCACCCAGTATTTATGTTCACCACTTCCTTTGTATCATTTTCTTGCACTTATTTCACTCCATTCGACTTCCTTTACGAAAAAATTGTCTGAAATAGAAAATTTTACATATTACGTAAGTAGTTACAGCAAGACAAAACTTGCAGTTTGGTGAACTTGTCTAAACTTATATTATAAAGAAATTACATTTTGTTTGTTTGTATATAAGTAAAAGTAAAGTAAAGTAAAAAAGGCACCAAGTGCCAACAATCAACAGTGTAAACAACCTAAAAAAGGTTTATTGCCAAAAAAATACTTAAAACTAAACATATTAATGTATAGGTAGGGCGTAATCTCTGGAACTACAAACCCATTTTTAAAATTATTTAAATTTTGCAATGGTTACACTATTCACATTGAGAAAGGTTCTAGCATGTTCCCTGGGGACGGACAATCCCTTAGGGACATAGCCATTATTTACATTCACTGGAACTACTGAAGCTTGAAAAAAATCTTGTAATCTTGTTACAAACGGTGCTGTCAGTTTTCAAATGCAGCGAGCATTTTGCTATTTGACAAGTCTTCGTCATACTATAATTTACCTCGGCATATAGCAATTCTGTTAGAACTATTGAGGGTTGTCTCGCTCGCTCCGCTCGTCATCGCACCTATTTTTCACTTTTTGGTGAAAGTCTTTCGATTTCAGTTTTTGGAAAATGACGATGTCATTTTACAAACAGTGGGCATTTTACTGTTTGCCAAACGAAAAATTGTAAAACAGGGAGCTTTTAGAAACTGACGACGCCGTTTGTAAAATGCCGAATTATTGCCTGCCACTGTTAGACCCTAACTTGGACACAAGCTATTGTTTTTTCCCTGGAAATGGTTAGTTCCCTAGGGACATAGTCATTAATTACACTCGCGTGGGTGAAACCAAGGGCTAAAGGCTAGTTATAAAGAGTTTACAGGTACATCATTTTGAGACGCCTACCCCTTATTCTCAAACGAAACCATAATAACAAATTTATCCATTGAAAATTGCACTTTAATTCCATATAATACAGTCTGAATTTCCAGATAAATTTGTGGTGAACCTGTGCTAAGAAGGAACGGGTGTTATTTTGAATGAAATAAGAATTTCTATCCATAATCGTAAATTGCTATGTTCGGAATTGAAGGCTACTATACGTTTCATTTCAAACCTTATTGCATACGAATTTAGAGTTATTTTTCAGCAGTGCTAACCTAAAGCAGGTGCGACAGCAGTGCGGTTGCGACAGGGTCCAATTTGAATTTTCATTGGGTTCAGTATCTATTGTAGAAGGGTAAAGGAAGGTGGCGGAATTGAAAAGTGATATTATTTTGATGACGAAATTGTGGTTGACGGGCGGATTATTTTATTACATTTCAGTTTTATTATTGGAGTTATTTATCTTATCAGACTTAGAAAAATACTGCTTTTAAGTTCGTACATTTAAAAGCGGTATCGCAGCCGGATTGTGAAATACCCGCCTTTTTCTAATTAATCAAAACAGAGAGAACACTTAAATTCAAAATTCACTCAATATTTTATTCAGGAAAAACTTAATTATTACCTATGTATTGTGTATATTGCTATTGCAAAGCTTCCATTGGTTTCCGTAAATTATAATTTCAGAAATTTTGAATAGAAAAATCTTTGGAATTCTAATTTACAGAAACCAATGAAAACTTTGCGAATGCAGTATTCACAATACATAGAATAAGGTTTAATTAAGGTGTTCTGTTTCGATTAATTAGAAAAAGGCGGGTATTTCACAATCCGGCTGCAATATGTATGTATCTTTATTGTATTATAAACCGTTTTTCTTAGGGAAAAGAAAAATACACTGGTGGACATAAAAATCGACTCAAGCATTGTTGTTCTACATTTAAGGAAATAACCCAATCATACAAACATAAACATATGAAATATATAACATATCATTTTAAAGGTATAGGCCTCCACCTTTGATTAAATGCATTTTTGTCTTAAAGTATTTGCGATACAGGCTGTAATTTTTTTTAAGTGATGAATTAATGAATATTTAAATAATCAAATAGCGAAAAATTAAAAAAAAAACCTTCTTTTACAAAATCATTCATTTATTCATTAATTAAGTTTAACATTAGTACTTCGTGTTCCCCCCTCTAGCCCTTATAACTGCTTGCAGCCGGTTCTTCATTGACCTAATAAGTTTTTAATTAATTAAATGAATTTCACGTCCTGTATAGCGAATACTTTTAAACCAAAATGCATTTATTCAAAGGTGGAGGCCTTTACCTTTAAAATGATATATATTTTATATGTTTATGTTTGTATGATTGGGTTATTCCCTTGAATGTAAGACAACAATGTTTGAGTCGATTTTTATGTCCACCAGCATAGTATAAATTGCAAAGTGAAATAAAACCTTGGGCAGAAATAGCAACCAACTAAGTGAGTATTCGTGTAAAATTATTTCATCGGTATAGGGTCGATAGTAGGTCTGTGTGCTTTGGCAGATTGGAAGGCACGGTAAACTGCGTGTCCATATTTGTGCCCGGATTGCGGCGATACTGCTCACCACCCGTCAGATTGGGACGTAATAATCGTCGGTGAAAACGTGAGTGTATGAGTGTGGACTCTTGCACGTCTGATACCCCCTCGAGGATTTACACAACATGAATTCCCGAGAGGGTGTGAGAGATGTTCCCATGAGTGAACTGTGAAATGCAAGTCACAGTCACAATTGGTACGCCCGCTTTCTACCAACGATTATTACGGCCCTATCGCCGCTTCGGGCACAAATGGACCACATCAGCTTAACGTGCCTTCCGGAGCATGCAGCATTGAATACAAATTAATGTGCATTGCGAAGATTGAACCCACGACCTCTGGGTTAGAGACGAATTGGACGATGTTATAAATTACGCTTTTTGTCACTTTTTGTACGTATTTACAATAAATTATGTCATTTTACTAATCATAAAGTGTGTTTTAATTATAATATATATGTCTGTGTATTTTTAATTTTCTATAATTTTATGTTTTAACATTATTCATGTTTTTTACAAATTAAGTCTTGCATGCTGTGCGTGCGCGCCTTTGGATGGCAATCTAGCTCGAAACTCTTATTTATTATTTAGACTTAAGAAATTTCTCTGATTGTTATCTGTTGTGCATGCCTAATAAATAAAATAAAATAAAATAATAATAATAATAAAATTCAATAAATAAGGGGATAAAATAGAAACCTTTATGATTCTTCATCTGCTTCATGGAGATACATCGGCAATACATCAATCCATCCACCAGGCCGGTTCATCCACTGCGGTCCTCCTGGAAGGAATGTCCATACTCACACACGCTGTGCAGGCGGGTTGGTGAGCGCGGTGCCGAAGCCCTCGCACCAGTGACGCCGCTGCTCGTCACCAATACATGAGATGATGGGACACATAAAAACTGAATCTTATCTAGGTAACCTCACATTATCATGTCGCATTTTGAAATGTTTCATGTAGTTTATGTATGTTGCTTAAGTTATTAATGTTTCTACATATTCAACGCTTAACAGAATTTGACCTTCTTAGGTTCTCAAAAATGATTTTCTCTCTATAGGTCTATCGTTATAGTTTTATAAGTCTATACAAAAGTTCAGGTTCCACCGAGATTTGAACTCGGATCGCTGGATTCAAAGTCCAGAGTGCTAACCATTACACCATGGAACCGATTGTTTCATCAACTCAAATGCGAGACGAGTATCGAACCCGATATGCTGACGTAAGAAGCAGGTCAAAGTAAAGGTCATGCGCATGTGAAAGTGATGAAACCATTCACTTTGTATTTGTTTTGTAGAGCCACATCTGTGACCTTCATTTGAGGTCAATGATAAGGTACCGTTAGAGCAAATCAATTTGGATTGGTGATAAAATAAATTATTATAATAAAAAAAATATTTGAAAACTTATTTGTTACACTTGATACATTCATTTATCTTTTTTAAACATTTTATTACATTCCATATTACATTCCATTACTTCCAGATATTTTTCGACATTTTCTCTATATCAGTAAAATAAAAAAAATAAAAAAAATTACACATATATTTTATTTAAATAAATTATATGCCAAATGACGTTTTTCGTGATTTTAGCGATCTTTCATTTTTCTCGATGATAAGAATAAGAAATACATAAGGATAATTTATTTGTCTTCAAATTTAAACACATACAACACATATATATATATATTTATATCAGGGCTCAGCAGGGTCTTGCTTGTAAATACACAAGTAGGAGCTGATTTTCAGTCCCAGCCAGATAAACAATATGGAACACTATAAAAGTATAAATAATTTCATTAAAATTTTATTGGATTATTATAAAAAATGATTAAATGTATATTCTAAAATTAAAATTAACTATTGTGATACTTGTGTCAAATCTAAAACATACTTATTCAACTGCTTAACTAATTTTACACTAATTTTATAAGTTAAAATGTTATGGTTTATTAGGCAAAATTGTCCAAACACAGGAGCATGTATGGCGAAAGCTGTAAAGTCGATTCGAGCCATGATATTGCCAGCTATCAACCAGGCGTAAATAAGTAAACAGGTATCTTTAAATTAAACCACATCATCTACTGAACATACCTAACAGCTTTCTTAAAGAAATATAAACGCGTAAATTAAAAAGAAAATCCCCTCTCGAATAAAGAATAAAGAATTCACGTTTACAAAAAGGTTGTATGAGCAAAGCAATTGTAAATTAAAAATACTTGAAAACTAAAAACTTTATATGAAAAAAATATTAATTCTATTTATTATTGTAGGTAAGTAGAAAAACTCTTGCAGCGTGTAACAACTTTTTTGGGGTGATTAATTCGATAAGTCTCTTTTTAAAGATATTATTCTTGGTGATACCTTTTATTGAGGATTGTTGTGGTTATAAATTTTTGTGGACATAAAATGGGGGCCAGTGATAACAAATTCTAATAGTGATTTTACTGTTGTTCGTCTGTTTTGGGGTCTTGATTTTTCGTGGCGAGTGTGTTGGGGGTACAAATGAAGATTATTTTTTACAAATATGCAGGATTCTTAAATGATTACTCTTGAAACTGTAGTAGATTGTTTTACAAGGGAGGCGAGTGGCTCGTGCGTTTAAATATCTCGGGTGTAATTGATCACTTACACCCGAGTCCAATACTCGACTTTTCATCACTAAAGCGAGGACATAAAAAACAACTTGCAAAAAGTACACTTTCCGACAAAGATTTTACCTTCTTTTCAGTCCGCCACTTGATCAAATCGTCATAGGTTCTCAAATATCTATCTTTTGGAATCGGAGTTATATTATGTGTGTCGGAGATAACAGCTTTTCTTTGACTGCCCTTGCGTGTAGTTTTATCGATTCAAGCGTCAAATAAAAATCATCAATATCAAATTCAAATAGTTTATTTTGTAAAGTAGGTATACATAATACACTTTTTACGAGTCAAATTTAAACTTATAAAAATATATGTAATAAAATAAAAAATGTACATGAACTAAATTAAAGGTTTATTTAATTTATGAAGCAATATACATCCTCTTTCGTCCAAGTGCTGATTGTGAGCAGACGTGTACTTAGTTAAATTTAAAAAACAAATTATTGCTCAAGCCATCTTAAGCCTTATGCTGTAACTTCAAAGTAGTGATAATCCAATACTCACTTTAAATCAAATTACGACTGACCGACGCGCGGCGTGCACAGCCCGATAACAGCGCGGCACCCCTCTTCACCTCGGGTAAGAGAGATAGCTGACATAATTGCTCTCCCGCTTGTGCGCTACGCTACGACTCGTACTGCTGCTACGAAACTGCTGCTACGAATTACTACGCATGCTACGCGCCATCTACCTACGCACAGACGTCCTTCAGTGAGTGAATTACCTAATTATATTGTTGGAACTTGTCACCGAGCATTATGGATACACCTTTAAACAAAGCGTCCTCTGACTCATGCGATAGTCTGTTAGGAAAAAAAGATAACGCTCCTCCTAACTTTGTTACCACTCGGAGTAAGAAAGAGAGAATTGAGAATCATTCTCTTGATTTTGATAGCTTTAAGGAAGAAATGAGGAGCATGTTGCAATCTTTCATTAATAAGCAAGAAAATGAATTGAAGAATATGGGACCCTCAATTCATGAAATTCATCAGTCGATAACCAATATTGAAGGTGCGATGTCTCTCTTAAGTGTTCAAAATGAAGATATGAAAAAGAAGCTCGATGTTATGGACATTCAAAGAAAAAAGGATCGTGATTACATCACTTTCTTAGAAGACAGATTGGAAGATATGCAGAGAATCAGCCGTAAGACTTCTATTGAAATCAAAAATGTTCCATGCAAGAAAAATGAGATGAAAGAAGACTTATTAAATATAACTAAAAAATTATCCAAAACTGTTAATGGGCCAGAGATCTCAAACAATGACGTAAAAGACATTTACCGGATCAAAAAAAAGGATAACAACAAAATCATTATTGTCGAGTTATCTTCTACAATTATGAAAACTGAACTTCTAGCAGCATGCAAAACCTACAACTACAAGAACAAGTCTGCAAAACTATGCGTCAAACACCTGGGTATCACTGAAAACGGAGAATCGCCAATATTTATTTCAGAGCAGCTCACACCTAAGGCAGCGCGACTGTATTTTCTCGCTCGTGACCTCCCCCGATTGCATGCATACAAATTTTGCTGGACTGCTTTTGGCAAGGTTTACGTAAGAAAGGATGAGATGTCGCCTGTTATAACTATCACTAATGAGGCTCAGATTCAAAATCTTAAATGTAATGCCACTAATTGACTATGTTTTCCTTGTTATTTGTTACACCATCATATGGTATTTTTATTCTTGCTTGCTATTTTGGCACCTTTACAAACTAAATTCATTTACAATCTTACACACTTCACAATAACAAACACAATCACATATCTTTATACACACTTTTACACAATCTATAACATTATAACCCTATCAGTTTATTATTATACATATATCTATTATTATGGCATAACAAAAATAAATTGCACTCCTATTCGTTTTCTCTTGCATTACTCAAATCTATGTAGTCAATTGTATTATTTAGAACTAGAACACGTACTAAAACCAATATACACCTGCAGTCTACTACATTTGACTTTATGATTACTACACTATCTGCACTAAATGAAATAGATACTTTTGAAATTGCTCGCGCCATCCAGTGTAATATCGAGGATCTCTCTAAGTCCATAAAATCTAAATATAATGATTTAAAAATATTTTGCCAAAATATCAGAAGCGTATACAGTAACATAGATGACCTTAATCTAAGTCTTAGCATGTCCGATACCTCCCCAGATATACTTATATTAACTGAATCCCGGCTTAATCCTGACAAACCTGTTCCATCCTTGATAAACTATACTTCTTATGTGACAACTCACCATCTTAATCAAAATGATGGAGTTGTTGCATATATTAAGAACGATATTATTGTTACCAATATCAAAGAAGTCAAATTAGTTCATGCTTCATGTATCCAAATAGATACATATGGAGCTGCTATATTAGGTATATATCGATCGCCCTCCAACACTAATGCTGACCAATTCATTAATTCTCTTAATTCATACCTGGAAACTTTAAAATCATATAGTAATATTGTATTGACCGGAGACTTAAATATAAACCTTATTCCAAGGGACACAGATTTGAGTTATGAGCGAAACAACAGGATAGGTTATCTTAATATGTTATCTATGCACAGTTTAATGCCTGGACATACAATTCCTACCAGGGAAAGTAATTGTTTAGACCACTTTATTTTAAAAATTGATAACAACAAACTATCAGCTCAAATTGCTGTCTTAAATACAACAATTACCGACCATTCAATGATATTCTTAAACTTATCTTGCCAAACTTTCAATAACAAATGCACGAAAACTAAAACTGTTACAGATTTTAATAAGTCACTGATCAGTCTGGCAAAAAAGAGCCTTTCAGAACTTCTTTATTGTGATGATCCTAATTCTGTATTAGAACAATTAGTCAACAAAATCACTGAATCCTTGCGTGAAAATACTTATACCGTAAATATTCCAAAAAGTAAACGTATAATTAAACCCTGGATTACAAACGGAATCTTACGTTGCATTAAAAATAGAAATAAACTTCAAAAAACGTTAAAATCAGATCCACACAATGAAATATTACAAATTACTTACAAAAGGTATCGCAATCACTGTAATAATTTAATAAAGAAACTTAAACGAAATTATGATAGAGATCAATTGGCAAAATCTACTAAAAATTCTAAAACTCTATGGAAAAGCATTAAATCTATAACACACTTAAACAGAATAAAAACAGATAACTCAAAGTTATTAAACATAAAATCGACTCCTACTGAATCAGTCAATTATATAAATAACTACTTTTCTAACGTTGGGAAACAATTGGCTGAATGTATCCTAACTAACTCTCATCTAACGAATTCCTTTACTTCTTGTGACACTCAATATTCACAGCGTAACTCTTTTGTGCTCCTAGAAACTGACCATGATGAAGTCCACGGTGTTTTAATGAGTCTAAAATCTGATAGTGCCCCGGGTTGGGATAATATCCCTTCTCGCTTTCTGAAATTGGCTAGCCATGAAGTTGTACCTATTATATGCCATCTGACCAACCTCTGCTTTACCAATGGAATTTTTCCATCAATGCTAAAGCAATCAATTATAACACCGGTATACAAAGGTGGTGTCACAGATGATATCAGTAATTATAGGCCTATATCAGTTCTTCCATCTATTTCCAAAATATTAGAAAAATTAATAAATAAAAGATTAGTTAACTACCTTAACAAATATCATTTACTGGCGGACTCGCAATATGGTTTTCAAAATGGTAAATCCACAGAAGACGCTGTAACTGCTCTGACATCACATATTGTAGACCAAGTAGATCATGGTAAAAAGTGCCTCGCGGTATTTGTGGACTTAAAAAAGGCTTTTGACACCGTCTGTGTCTCCATTCTCTTACAAAAGTTGGAGAAAATGGGTGTCAGAGACACATCTTTGACTCTTTTTAAAGATTACCTCAGTGACAGGAAGCAGAAAGTCAAGCTTGGACAATACATTAGTGACGACTCAAAAATCACATATGGAGTACCACAAGGTAGCGTCTTAGGACCCACCTTATTTCTGATATATATCAATGATTTGTGCAACCTTAACTTAAACAACACAAAGATCTTCTCTTACGCCGACGACACCGCGGTTGTCTTCTCTGGTACAACTTGGGAGAGTACTCGATTGCTGACAGAGACAGGTCTCACCAGAATTGCGCGGTGGCTAAAATCAAATTTGCTTACTCTAAATGCGCTTAAAACAAATTATATGTGCTTTACCATGTACAATCGCACTCAACCCGAAAATGACTTTACCATTAAAATTCATACCTGCGATGGTTTAATCTGTAACTGCACTGTCATAAATAAATCATCTTCAATCAAATACTTGGGTGTAATGATTGATCAAAGGCTATCTTGGTCAACACAGATAGAAGCACTTAGCGCTAGAACACGTAAACTAATATGGATTTTTAAAACTCTAAGACATGTAGCTCCTCCAATATTACTCAATAAAATATATATTGCTTTGGCACAATCCGTATTAGGTTACTGTGTGCCGACTTGGGGTGGAGCCGCTAAAACTAAACTTATTGAAGTTGAAAGAGCTCAACGATCCTTGATTAAGGTTATGTATTTCAAGCCGTATAGATTTCCAACGAACGAGTTATATTTGCTCAGCCAAACCTTGACAGTGAGAAAACTTTATATATTACGTGCACTCTTAAGGAGACATAAAACGTTAACTTTTGATCAATCTCATATTAACAAAAGAAGGAGAGATAGAGTAATTAATATAAAAACAGTAAAATCTTCATATGCCAGCAAACAATATTTAACACAATCAGCCCGTCTATATAATGCAATAAATAGCACTTTAGATATATACCCTAAACAATACCACGAATGTAAAAAAATCATAACCAATTGGATACTAAATAAAACCTATGACGAAATTGAGTCACTACTACAGCCGATAGTCTAACGTTTATTATAAATATCACTTATCAGCGTATGTATGCATACATATATATTTATATTAAATGTATTTATACAACACAAATAATAACAATACTGGAATCATATACCTAACACACGATACATATTTACAACCATACTTAATTTATTTACAATACAAACGCAAAGCCACACACACACGCACACCTTTTTCCTCTCACATACACACACACCTCACGCACACACCCTCCCTCACACTCAAACACATACACACCCTCGCAGAGATACAGACACTTCCACTCACACAATAAGATACTAACTGTAGTACTTGTACTAACTTTAAGCTATGGATGTGAAGGAGCGAGGTCTTCTGGAACAAGTATTTCTATACTTAAAAGAAGGCCCCAGCATTCTAATTTAATGTATTACTGGTTACTGAATAAACACTTTTTCATTTTCATTTTTCATTTTCATACATACGATTAAAATGATAGGTAAAATCTATACAAGTTGAAATCCAATCAACCGCCCGAACCCATACCGGAGACCCGGCCAGGGACCAGGAACAAGATTCAATGATTACCAACCGAGCCCCCAGTACGAATCCAGGCGGCCGACCAAATCCCATCCTATATACTCGTACTACATACTAATGGTTACATTCATAACTCACTTGAATTCATAATTTTTTCGTTAAAAATATATTTTCAACAACGTTTTCAACAAGATTTGCGTGGCGCCAATTTTGTTTTTTTTCATATGATTTTCTTACTCGCCATTGCGATGATTTTTTAAAGAAAACCAATTTTTGTGTCACTTTTAAGCGTCGTGCCGGGATCTTGCCACAAATATGAGGTCTTGTCCCAAAAAACAAAGAAAGAAGCCTCGTTCGATTTTCAAATTTACTTACCTTCCTAAGGTTGTAAATCACATTTTCATCCCGCAGTTTTTAATAGTAGATTATTAACCAAGGGCTGTATGACATCAATTGCATACGAGGTTTTTGGCGCCTGAGCGAAGCGAAGGCGCTAATTAACCCGAGTATGCAATTGATGCTTACGCCCGAGATAAATACTCTGCTTTACATATCGATTGTGAGGTAAGTAAACAACAAGACAGCAGGTTTCAATTAACATTTATTAAGAAGAAAAAAATGTGTATTTAATTAAAATTAATAGTAAAATTATTACAATTTGTAAGAGATATGGTCACGTTCTTTTTAGGAATATTTATAGTTTGAGTATGAGTTTGTGATGATAAGACTTGAGTTTGAGTGACTTGAGGTCCTTGCATCGTAAATGGCGGCAGTTGACTGGTACTACGAGTATTTTCTTCATTAAAAAATGGCTCAGATGATGTGCTTTGACGTGGTGATTTCAAGTTTATATTTTTTGTTATTTTAGAAGTAATTTTGCTTTTGTTTGCCACCGAATCTTCGATATAACCTTCGGCCACTTTGCTGGACTTCCAGCCGCCGTGCCTTTTTAACAGAGTGAGGTTGGCTCCCGAATCAGCCAATAGAGTCGCTGATGTTCTGCGAAAGCAATGCCCGGTGTATAACTCTACGTTACTCAGTTTTAAATATGTGGCTATTTGCTTTGGCATGCCTGTAAATTTGTTTTTTCCTATTACTTGTCTGTGGCATTTTCCTTTACTGTAATTAAGAAAAAAAACGATTTGTATCCACGTTTTCAGGCCGAAGAGCTTGATATTTTTCAACATAATTTGCAAATTCTTCATGCACAACAAATGACCGGTCAATTTTAGTTTTCGTGTTAGGCAGTTTTATGAGTAGTAATTTGTAATGTTTTTCTACATTTTCTATTGTCAAGTTTATCAATTCCACGGTTCTGCAGGCTCCCGATATCCCAAAAATTAGAACAACCTGTAAAAAAGACATAAGTTGTATTAAAGGCACCAAATTCGCATAGTATTTTTGTGAAATATTTTGGTAACTTATTAAAAAGGGCAAGTAAATACGTAGGTACCTTTATTGCTAAATAAATTTCATCCGGAGCTTCATTTAAGAATTTCTGTACTTCTTCTGCAGTAAATACCTTCGATTTCTTGCTTTTAAAGCCGTCAGACTGCCTTTTCAAGAAAGCAGTAAGTTTAGAAAAATCTTTCAAATTCACGTCATGTTTTGTCATCATTGTAGATTTTAGCATGGAATAAAAGCACCATAAACTGGAAGGTTGTAGCCTCTTAGATAATTCATCAAAATATGATATAAAAACACTTTCAGAAAGAGATTTCACTTTTTTTTCTGACCGCCATTTCATAAATTCGTCGTATGCCTTTACATATCTTTCTTTCGAGTTCGGCGGTAATATACGAGTATTTTCGACAACTGTTTTTGCCCTTTCTTTAATAAAATCGGGCGTTAGATCTATGTCTTCGTCACTAGACATGTTTAAGACTTTTGAAAAAGAACTCAAACAAGAAAATTAATTACTTTCGCGATGCTTTCGCGCCTACTAGTAGACTGCCTTTTTTTTTTCACGCACGCAAGCGCGTTAAATCTTGCTGGCCAGATCTAACATACGATGTGGAAACAAATAGTTCCATATTTAAAATAAAATCTTTATAAAATAAATTGTCTAGATTCCGATTCGAGTAATTAATCGATACCGAGAAAAAAAATATTAACTTTTTAAAAATATTCTTCGTGCAGTATGAGTATGACAGTTCTTTTTTCAAATTCCAAAATCTATGCTGTAATGATAGTCATACACCCCGGCATTCAGGGGTGTAAGGGTGTACTTACAGAGCAAGAGATATGTAAATTTTTTTTAAGCATTTTCTTGACATGTAATCTTAACTATTAATAAAATATCTTATGTCTTAAATACAACTTGTTTTCAGAGCATCAGTGATGTGAAATGTAAGAACCTTCTGAAAATTTTGTATGGTCAAGGGAACATTTATTTTTGTGTGTACTCTTTCTTTATCGTTAATTGCTTTACTGAATTTTCAAATTCGAAAATTTGGAATATTTTGTCACATTTTTTTGTTATTTTTCTCATACTCGTATCAAAGAGTATCGTGGTAGAAGGAAGGCGAAATTTGCCACAATAAATTTAAAATATAGTTTAATCCAGGAAACAGGGCACATTTGCCCTAGTGATTGTGAAAGACTGTTTTTTTCTTCATTTCCTGGTAAGTTTTGTGTACTTTTGGTTTCATTCTCTGAAAATCCCTTTTGTCCCGTTTCCAATACGTTAATTTCCTTGCCCAGATTTCATAGGCATGTCTTGACGCTGTTGTTTTATTTCTTTACAGCGTCCCTTCAGGTTATTTAAGGGTCTTCCCAATTTTTCTTCTATTTCTCCCACCATATTGTATGGTTGCACATATTGAGGCCGGACGTACGGACCACGTACCCTGACGGGGTAAGCTTCCTGTGTTATAACAGAAGTTGGCGCCAGACAATCTTGGCTTGATTGACTACTCTCTGGAAGACTGCAAACACCTAAGTCACGACGACACCCTTATCAGGTTTTTATATCTGTAGCCTAGCATCCAGTAGACTCTGAATCAATTATTTTCTTCCTTAATGTAAAGCTAACGATTGCCCTTAACACCTTAAAGTTACGTTTTCTCTCGACTAGAAGTTATTAAAACTTCCGCGAAATTGTAGTTTCTGGGATCCTATAAACTAGTTTCAATATCCAAATTTAAATCCATAATATCGTGAACAAATTGCGTCGTTAAAGCTGAAGGAAAACAAAATCCTAAAATAAGATGGACTAGGCATAATTTTTGTGTTGATTTTATAAGTTCCTACGTACCCAATACTCTGCTGATATTATTGTGTTTTATACCATATTTTTTACTTCAGTTTTGTTATTTTTAGTTCATTCGAAAAACAAATTATATAGTTTCTTTATCCAGATTTTTTTTTTTTTGGCTGTCGCCAGTCTTGCCTGGTGGCAGTCCAAAGCCAGGCCAAATCGACCAAACTACACTCGTGATTATAAAATAGCTTACTAATTTTAAAAAGTAATGCTACACTATATATTCAAATTTAAAGCTATCCAGTTACACCCGGTATTGTTAAATATTGTTTTATCAAAAGTAGACGCGATAGATTAAAACACAAACAAGTGCTGCAATTATACAAATTTAAGTCCAATAAATTAAGGAACATCGCTATTGTACAGAAGAATTATTGTACGCTAAATATTCGTTTTAAATCTGGCCTTGTTCATGTTCTAGGCTCGGTCCAGCCTTAATTGTGTACTGTTCTTTGGTAAAAAAAAGGAGAGAGTTTTGTAATGAATTTCCAAAATATTTACAAAACGTCTTTTGGCGGGGGTGGATATATAACGTGCGTAAATAGACTGCTGTCTTAAAATGAAATCATATCTTCTACTGATTATACTAAACAACGGGCAAATAAAAATGAAAGTTCGATTCGATTTATTGTTATCGACATTATCCATATCTAAAACGAATTCATGTATTAATTACAATTTCTCAATAATTTCTAACAAATCTGCCGGCCATCTTTTCGGCAAAAAGAAAACTAATCACAATGACATCATAAATCTACAGGGTCGGACTCAGGCCCCAAATCTTCAATCTCGCGGGGCCTCGCAATCATCGTCAGGTGGCCGCTCGCCGCTCGCAACTGCATTTATTATTCACGATACTGATTGAGCCCGAGACGCACGTGGATGCTCCTGAATTATATATTAGTGGCGATTCTGACCGGACAGGGCTGGACTTAGACAAGGGAAAACAAATAAAATTTCCACAAAAATATGGAAATATTCCCTCAAAATTTGTCTATATCTACATACATATATTCAAAATAACTACTACATACAACAATGTTGGTATAACTGTCGAATTAGCTGCAGACAAATTAAAGGACAAACCTTTTCGTATTGGCCACCTAAAAATACAATAAAAACGTGGTGTGTGTAGAGTTACGGACAGTCAAAAAGTTCCACTCATGCCATATAAAACAAATGATACGAGTCTTGAGTTAAAAACACTTGTACATTATAGTTTCACTTTATTTATGTTAACTCCCAAACGGTTTCGGGTTTTACTCCATTTTCAAGGGAAGATGTTAATTAAAATATTTCACTGACTCCAGGCACTAGCTCTTAAAATTATAATGTTCAACGTTTCAAGTTTCACCAAGTGCCGAAAGTCGCAAGTATAAATGATACGAGAACCAGCAAACAAAAAAAAATTGCGCAAAAGTTCAGGTTCCACCGAGATTTGAACTCGGATCGCTGGATTCAAAGTCCAGAGTGCTAACCGTTACACCATGGAACCGGATGAAAAATAGAAACAAAGAAATAGTTTTGTTGAAATGTTTTATGTTTGATACACCTGTTTAAATAATCATTAAAATAAAAGTGTGAGAAATAAAAACGAATGTCACACTCGAGTTATAATATTGTAATAATAGATAAGAAATCGTGTGCACTATTGAAAAAATATCCGCAAGCCACTTTTTCACCCTTATTATAAAGGTAATATGGATGTCATTAGAACTGCCACAATTATTTTTTTATGGTACTAAGGTGTATTGTAACAAATATATAAGGAGACATTAATTATACTGATACTTTTATTTACAATAATAGAAGAATCAACATACATACATACATATACTCACGCCTGTCTCTCTCAGGGGTAGGCAGAGACTACACCTCTTTGGCTTCTTCCACATCCATCAATCTAGTCATACAAACTCTTCTATTCCGACTACTTTTGACATGGCCCTTCTTCAGTATGTCGCTAATTTGGTCGGCATATGTCCTTCTAGGGCAGCTTGATCGAGCTGTACCTTCCACTTGCGCACCATAAATTTCTTTCGTCACTCTACTTTCATTCATCCTCTTTACATGTCAAAATCACTGAATCATTATTCTTCTATTCTAGTCACTACATCTTCTTTCAGTTGATATTTTTCACTCTGTCATTTAATGTTAAACCACACATACTACGTATTTCCACTGCATTCACTCTACTTTGATGTTTATCTTGCCATACCCAACATTCACTGCCATACATAAGTGTAGGAGCCAACACTCCATTATGAACCGCCAATCGTGCCTTTGCAGTCAAATGAAGAATCAACATAACACAGACAAAGAAAAACTCAACCTGAAATTTTACAATGTTAAGGTCGGTCAAGCAAAAATCTGTAGAATCTACGAAATATTATGGAAAACTGTTTCTCCTAGGAAGCCATCCTACAAAACGTCTTTTTCATTCAATAAGAACTATTACAAAAAACTTGACGTACATATTGAGATCTACAAAGAGCTTGTATGACTAGATTAATGGATGTGGAAGAGGCGAAAGAGGTGACCATCAAAAAGATCGTCTTTATTCATGATATTTTCAACTATAGGTAATAATTTCACGAAAAATGAGAAGAAGAATACTAGTTCATGAAACACAGGTGTGTCGTTCGGTAATGCCGTCTTGAGGGTGAATCAGGACAAAGAGGGCGTGGCTTATGTCTCATCTCTGTGGTTGATTGGCTCTCTAACGGTTTTAAAATAAATTGGGCCAATCGCAGTGCAGAATCACGGTGTTATAACGTGAAATTATAACATCGGATAAACAATCTAGGTACTTATAAACTGATTTTCGTCGCTGCGAATGCATAATCAGCTATTATTACGATAATGCAATTACCCTATTGCAGTATGGGAGTAGATAAATATTATTATAAATTTGTTTCTAGTTGATCTTTTCTAGTTTTTGATGCACTCTAGTAATATTTAGAATACTAGTCTTCTTCTGCTCACTGTTTTTTGATGTTTAAACGCCAAATTACAAATTTTCAGCCACCAATCACCCTAGTCCATCCCTGGACTGCGTGCTAACAGGCGTTTAGCGTCCACTGAGGGCCCCAGAGACCCTGCTGCCCGCTTTATTTCTAAATCTAACAATGTTTTTTGTCCATTCTGTCCGGCCTCTCTGCACGTAATCAAATAAACCCAGCGCGGAGATCTGATGGAATATTTTGGTATGCCTTGTGTGTGAGCTAGGGATTAGATTTAGGTCTAGTCGTTTTAGGATTGTATTTCTTTTGACGGAAAGAAAATTGGATAAATTTATAAAAATATATTTTTGTTAATCAAAATTTCAACCCTTTTGTCATAAGGGCATTAAGAGTACGGGAATCGCCAAGTACACTTTTATATTTTTCCGAATTTTATTGCTACTGGCGAGACCTGTACTCTAATAATCTTTTCAATGCAAGTGCTCGTAAAGGCCTACTTTTTATGCATCAAAACCGAACAGAAAGTCGATTATTTTGCCCTAGGGCTTTATTTTTTTTATTTTTTTTTATTTATTTAGGTTGGCTAACCTGCAGCCTTTCCTGTGTACCATAAATGTCATACTTTTTTTCTACTGTTTAACGGCTCTGGATGTAGTCCTTTTGAGCCAATTACAATTTAAAGTTCACAAAATTATATTTGTTTTATTTCCTCACACTATGCATTGAAAAACGTAGTATGATACACGGGCGTAAGAGCAATAAATTACTCGGTTACGTTTAAAACACTGGCTACGCTCGTGTTTTAAATCGTCCTCGTAATTTATTCCTTGGCGCCCTTGTAGCATAAACTACTATTATAGACAACATTTAAAATATCTATTAATTGCTAAATGTCCAAGAATATTTGGACGATAATAGTCTGTCATAAAATAGTTATACCTATATTAAACTTAACTCAGCATACAAAACTCATAAAGTATATTTATAAAATTTCGAAATAAGCCGCCTTTTCTCACAATATTGCTGTGCCCAACTGGGTGCATAATGATCTAAAATTTGTATGTAACATCTATAATGTACATTATGCTTGCAATAAAAATTTTGAGTATTGAGTAGTGACCGTCTAAACCTACAATCTTAAAGGTGATTATTTGTGGATCCTTGGTGAATTCCCATTGGCTTAATTTCTAAAATTAAATAATTGTAGCATTATATAAGGTGAATTTGTGAACATCGTCCAAATTCATACTTGAGCCTTAGTAACTCATCAGCATCATGAACCAATAACGATTTTTGTAAAATTCATAAAACTAAATTTCGACTCTCCATAGTGATTCAGTTAGGACTGGGGGTGAATTACTATGGGAAGTCAAAATTTCATTATACGAATTTCACAAAAATTGTTATCGATTTATGATGCTGATCACTTACCAAGCCTCCAGTATGAATTTGGACGATGATCAAAAAGTCACCTTGTATAGTAATAAAAAATACGGTTATCTATGTCCTAAAATGACGTAAATTCTTTGAAAAAAGTGTAAAAAAATCTTTTAGAAATTTAATTATGAATAAATATAATTTTAGCTATGTAAGCCTTTTATTTATAGTAAGATAATAAAAGCATTAGATAGTAATATAGTAATGAAAAAATAGACTTAATATTTTTCGAAATATTTCCACCTCATCAGTCGAGTCACTGATGATGATGACGGCCTCACTGATGGGGTCGAAATATTTCGAAAAATATTAAGTCTATTTTTTCATTACTATATTACTATAATAATAATAATAATAATAATTCATTTATTTCGGCCACCATCAAGCCATATAACACACACAGTATCTACAATAGTGTTAGTAAGAAAAATAAAACTGCTTAACCTATTGTTAGTAACATAAACCTATATTTACATATTTTTATTTTTCAGTACATGAATCATCGTACAATGGTTCATGTACTGAAAATCAAACCTGCTCGCGAACATGCTCAGGATGCCATTGGTATCTATCTAATGCTTTTATTATCTAACTATAAATAAAAGGCTTACATAGCTAAAATTATATTTATTCATAATTAAATTTCTAAAAGATTTTTTTACACTTTTTTCAAAGAATTTACGTCATTTTAGGACATAGATACTTTTCATTATTTTGGTATATAAATTAACCATTATTTTTATGGTTTTTTAAATAATTGCCGGATATGACGTCACTTGAGAATTTTAGAAATTATACCGACTGTGAAGTGTGATTGCTTATAAAAAAAAGTGGTCCGTCTCTGTCTGTCTACTTACTCATCTGTCGTCCAGCTGTCAAATCAGTTATATAGTTATTATAAACTAGCGACCCGCCCCAGCTTTGCACGGGCATGTTTTATAAATACAAACCTTTCTCTTCAATCACTCTATCTATTTAAAAAAACCGCATCAAAATCCGTTGCGTAGTTTTAAATATCTAAACATACATAGTGACAGACAGACAGCGGGAAGCGACTTTGTTTTATACTATGTAGTGATAGTGATAGTGATTTAGCTTGATAGCAAAGGACAGATGTCTAAACAGCAATTTCTAAAGTGACGTCACAAGAAGGCAAATGGAAGTTGCACCTTTTTCGAAAAAAAAATCATCATCATGAGATTTTTTTAGACCACAAGTTCTATACGGCTTATTAAACCTAAATCTCGAAATGGTTTTCGAATTAACATAATATAATCTAAGCGAATTAATCACATCGATCCTGCTTACGTTTGTATAACACCAAAATCTCTTTCTAAACTGAAATAGGTTCCTTTTTTTAGCTTTGTTAAATTTTTATGAGACAAAAATATGTCTAAAAGTTTTTAAGTATAGAAATGAAACGTCAGCTCAAGACATAATTGAATCCAACTTACCTCAGAAAGTCCCCCTTAGTAACATAAGAAGCTTTCTCTAAATCTTGATATTTTTGTCGCCTCCCGACATTTTTACTAATGGATGAAGTGTCATCACAAGCAAACCTCCATACAAACGCTGTCACCAAATTGTGAGGTGTCTATGGAATAGTATTATTATATTTTAGGCTGAGTCAATTAACATTGTCTAGATCTATGTTTAGGTCGAACTAAAAATCGTGAAGTTTGAGAATAGTAGTTTATGCTACTAGGGCGAAACCGAATAAATTACGAGGACGATTTAAAACACGAGCGTAGCGAGTGTTTTAAACGTAACCGAGTAATTTATTGCTCTGACACCCGTGTATCATACTACGTTTTTCAATGCATAGTGTGAGGAAATAAAACAAATATAATCTTGTGAACTCTAAATTATGATTGGCTCAAAACGATTGTTTCCAGAGCCGTTAAACAGTGGAAAAAAAGTATAACATTTATGATACACAGGAAAGGCTGCAGGTTAGCCAACCATTGTAAATAAATAAAAAAATAATAATAATAAAGCCCTAGGGCAAAATAATAGACTTTCTGTTCGGTTTTGATGCATAAAAAGTGGGCCTTTACGAGCACTTGCATTGAAAATATCTTTAATGGTTTTTTACCAATAGGTTAGCTGAATGTGTTTTTATTGTTTTAGATAAAATCAAAAAATTAATACAAGTCAAACATCGAAAATGTTGTTTAGATTAATAATAACCAAAAATAATGTTCAAAACGTCCACAGTCTTGCCAAAATCAGGATTCTCCTGAAACTAGTTTTCAATTTCACACTCTCTTTTCGCCAATGATTTTTACGTCCTAACGTGATAGGGGGTGAACCTTATTGCCGTACTTAATATTTCACATACTTGCAACCTTTTCAGGGCATGCAGGTTTACCTCGCATGTTTTTTTTACCCCAGGAATGGTAAGTATACAAAAATTAAGCACATAATTTCCGAAAAGCTCATTCGTGCATGTTTAACCGGAAATATTCGAACCCGGGTCACAAGGTAGAGAGTCCGGCGTCCCAGAGCCGTGGCCAGGTTCACAAAATAGAGAGTCTGGCGTCCCAGGGCCGTAGCCAGGTTCACAAGATAAAGAGTCTGGCGTCCCAGGGCCATGGCCAGGTTCACAAAATAGAAAGTCTGGCGACCCAGGGTCGTGGCCAGGTTCACAATATAGAGAGTCCGGCGTCCCAAGGCCGTGGCCAGGTTCACAAGATAGATAGTCTGGCGTCCCAGGGCCATGGCCAGGTTCACAAAATAGAAAGTCTGGCGTCCCAGGGCCGTAGCCAGGTTCACAAGATAAAGAGTCTGGCATCCCAGAGCCATGGCCAGGTTCACAAAATAGAGAGTCTGGCGACCCAGGGTCGTGGCCAGGTTCACAATACAGAGTCCGGTGTCCCAAGGCCGTGGCCAGGTTCACAAGATAGAGAGTCTGGCGTCCCAGGGCCATGGCCAGGTTCACAAAATAGAGAGTCTGGCGTCCCAGGCCTGTGGCCAGGTTCAAACCCCTCCTAAATCCCAGACAAGAAACGACATTCGTTGATCTTGGTGCTGAGTTTAACCCCAGAGACGGTTACCCAGTGGTTTATCTGCCAACCTGCCATGATAATGCTTTTAAATGATTAGTTTTTGCAATATGAGCGGGTTGTCATTTTTCTAAAATCTTTGGATACATCTTGATTTTCAACACAAACACTTGTACCATTTGTTTCATAAAATAATATTTGTTGCACACTTATATTTTATGAAACAAATGGTAACAAGTGTTTGTGTTGAAAATCAAGATGCTGTTTATGTTTCATCAAGTGCCAACAATCGCAAGTATAAATCTTTGGATACAGTTTTAATTTGCTCCAAAATCGATGACGGGAGTCCTTTGAGCGAATTTCTCTATTTTCGATTTTTCAAATACTGACACATCTCCACGCGCTAACCTGTAGATAAGTTAAATTGGGGATCTATCTTTATACAGAGTGTACATAAATATATAAATGTGTAAATGGTATCTTTGAATGAAACCATATATTTGACTGATTATACTGGAAAACTTTCCCAAATAAACACACCTGCGGAAATTCAAAAATATTTTCATGTTTCCTTACTAAATTTGATAACCTACTGTAAATTTTGTATAGGTCAATGAAATTTGTTTGGGTATGTTTCTTTGGAAAATTTGTTCAGTTTGATCATGTATTTCCATTTTCTCTTCATAAATGTTATTTTATTAAGTACTAGCCTTTTGCCCGCGGCTCCGTCCACGCTTATTCAGCTTTGCCCCTTTTTCGGCTTGGGCGTTATTTTATTAACACCCCTTGTAGCCTTTATGTTGCCTAGGGCTACTACGATGATAGTAAAGAAAACCGCATCCAAATTGGTTAAGTTGTTTCGGAGATGTGCGCGCACAAACAGACAGTCAGACAGAAAATAACTCTAAAAATCGCTGATTTGTGTTCTGTTATTCTTTAGTCACCCCTTTCTATTTTTGTTACTTTTCTTCAATGTACAGACACACCAGGTTCTACTCTTTTATTATATGTATTGATTTATTATCAAATAAATACGTATTGCCAAGTTGTTCTTAATTTTTTTGTCCAAATCTGTTTTCTTTCGTTTTAGTTTTTTTTTCATTTATGAGGCAAAAATGAAACATTGTAGTAGACGTAAGTATTAATATTTATTTAGCGTATACTTAATACAAATAAATCATCAAAAGTATGACATAATGATTGCACGTTAATCTTTGGGTTTGTTTACATTTATTTACATATTTACAGTCATTAATTTACATACATATTAAATAGTACAGTAGGTCATGATACTTGATAAGTATCTACCTATCGAAACATAAAAAAACATTTACAGGTACTATCGAATAAATTTCTGCAGGTCCACTTTTCGCACTACTGCGATGATAAGATCAAAAAGTAGGTCAGCGGTAATGTTTTCGATGGTACAATTAACATCTTGAACGATAATTTTGTCAGAAATACACATGGACGTACAAAAATGTCGAACGGAGTCGCCGTAAGCAATAACTGAAGCATATCAATGGTGGCGGTTTACGAGTGTGTGACTAAACTTACTATGAATCATAGACTTACTTTAATTTGAATGTGTGCGTGCCGGGCTCGTACGTACAAGTGCTTAGACCAACTATGGGCGCTTCAGTTTTTGGTTAGCGAAACTCCGTTCGCCTTTTTTGTACGTTCATGGAAATACACAATTGCACATTCAGGTGATGTAAGAGAACTTTTTACGTGCGTTTTTATTCTTTCTACTTTTATTTGTATTAAATTTAATGAACTCGTGTTATTATTTACAGTGTTTTCAAAATCACTGGTTTTTTTATGGAATTAAAATAACATTTTTCTAAAAAGCAATAACGACAAGATTTTACAAGACAAAACAGGAAATAAATATTTCAACACCTAATCAGCAAATAACAATAAAATGGGCACAGAATGTTAATTTTTAATTATTTTCCATCACTATAGTCTAAAGGAATTGCGAAACTAATTGGTATCTATGCTTTGGGCTACGTATTCATACTAATATGATTTGTGACTTTGGCATACGGGATTCACATGGCATTAAACTTAATATAACCCGTATCAATAGACCTTGGGTTTAAAAGAGATAGCAAAAAGGAACAATAGCAGTCTATGTCAATAGTGAGAATCACTGGTATTTCATGTATTGTGATGTAATGTTATGTATGATAAATAATAATGTCTGGTGTAAGATTGGTCTATGCTGATGGCACAGCAACTAAAGCGGGCAGCCATTTTGAATTCCACGGTCTATTAATACGGATTATAAGTATTTGTATCTCTAGTCCTAAACTTCCATCTCAAAAAAATATTTAGAAATGCCAGCACTATGTTTACAATAAACACTATTAGGTCATCTATCAACTTATATACGAACATAAAAATCTCTGATTTATTAATCGATATCATTAGAGGATAAAAATATAACAGACAACAGCTTTGTACATTTTGTATTTACAATATTTCTTTGGTAAATATCCTTAGATAGTTATAGGTAGACCGCGAACTTGCGTATCGTCCGCTGTAAGAGGGATCATCGGGCGACGTGGAGTTAGAAGAGGTCCTGCACCGGTAGCATAGTGTTTAATCGTGCGCGACGGCACTAGTTGCATCACAATTGCGAGGATCGTGACACGATGTTGTTGCGATTAAACAGTATGTCATGCTCCTTGCACTTGTGATTCAACTAATGGCGTCGCGCGCAATTAAACACTATGCTACGGGACCTGCGGGTCTACCGCGTAATTCTCATTTTCATCAACATCAACTTGAGATTGAAATTTGACGTGCGTGCGACGACACCCGCCTAACATGCCATCTCTTTTGCACGCTTTGAATTTCGCATGCATTTGCTTGAAGTTGATACAAATGAGAATTACGCGGTAGAGCACCTGTACCGCGATAGCACCACCTCACCCCTCTCGACCCTCTCGATTGTATGGCTTATCTATAGGTACATCTTACTTCTCAATAATGTCTTTTTCAATGCATGTGCTCGTAAAGGCCCACTTTTTATGCATCAAAACCGAACAGAAAGTCGATTATTTTGCCCTAGGGCTTTATTATTATTATTTTTTTTAATTTGTTTGCAATGGTTGGCTAACCTGCAGCCTTTCCTGTGTACCATAGATGTTATAATTTTTTTTCCACTGTTTAACGGCTCTGGATACAATCCTTTTGAGCCAATCATAATTTAAATTACACAAGATTATATTTGTTTTCATTTCCTCACACTATGCATTGAAAAACGTAGTATGATACACGGGCGTAAAAGCAATAAATTACTCGGTTACGTTTAAAACACGAGCGTAGCGAGTGTTTTAAATCGTCCTCGTAATTTATTCCTTTGCGCCCTAGTAGCATAAACTACTATTATGTTTATGATTAGAAAGGAACATACAATAGTGGTTCATATTTTTTTTAAATAAGTGTTAACGGGAATGATATTGGAATTTTACAGATCTCTTGTATTTAATGGTTAAATACGTTCTGGAATGATATTTAATGGTTAAATACGTTCTGGAATGATATTTAATGGTTAAATACGTTCTGGAATGATATTTAATGGTTAAATACGTTCTGGAATGATATTTAATGGTTAAATACGTTCTGGAATGATATTTAATGGTTAAATACGTTCTGGAATGATATTTAATGGTTAAATACGTTCTGGAATGATATTTAATGGTTAAATACGTTCTGGAATGATATTTAATGGTTAAATACGTTCTGGAATGATATTTAATGGTTAAATACGTTCTGGAATGATATTTAATGGTTAAATACGTTCTGGAATGATATTTTCAGTCCACATTTTTATATAATTTAAAACTACTTATGTACTCGTTGGTATTATTATTCTGGTACAATTTATTATACATCTTTACAATGAGATCAAAAACTCACTAGTTCAAAAATACACCACTTTGGTACAGTTTCTTCGTTGATTTTTAAGTTAAATTTAATAATCTTTTTTTCCCAGAAAATATGAACATGAATGTAGAATTAAGGAAATAATTTATTTTACTTAAAAATTAAAATTTAATTAACTAGCCAACCTTTTTGACGACGTCTAAATATGATTTTTTTGGTTTTATACAAGGTGAATTTTTGATCATCGTCCAAATTCATACTGGTGGCTTGGTAAGTGATCAGTATCATGGATCAATAACAATTTTGGTGAAATTCGTAAAATGAAATTTCGACTCCCCATAGTGATTCACTCGGGAGTGGAACTGAATTTCTATGGGAAGCCGAAATTTCAATTTACGAATTTCACAAAAATTGTTACTGATCCAAGATAATGATCACTTATTAAGCCTCCAGTATGAATTTGGACGATGATCAAAAAGTCACCTTGTATAATGTCATAATGTTTCCAAAAAGTCCCTTCAAAGTTTTTAGTAGACTTCTTGTTCAGTGATATGTAGCCACAATGGAAGGATAGTCATCCCCACTCCTTTGTCTTAAGTCTTCAAAGTGCCTCAGCGCCAACTGGTTGGCGCGAAGGCGGTTGTCGTTCAGGAGGCTAGGGATTGGAGGGGGGGCACGTTGGCGCTGAGGTGAGGGGGCCGGTACTCAGGGTGTGACGTCCTCAGGTCCGTTTGGGGAGGGCGAAGATCTGCAACGAGGTAAAAAGAAATTACAAATTAAGCAGTTTATTTATGGACTAACTTTTGCCCGCTCGCGTGGAAGTCTATTTCAATTATCGACAGTTTTCGGCTTGGCGGTTGTTTTATCAACTGCATTTAATATCCGTTTTGTGCTATGTTTCTATGGTTCTCGGGTTAAATTAAAACAGAACATTACGGGCAGACAAACAGAAAAAAATTGTAAAAATTTTAGTTTCGGTCCTACTTTACTAATACAATACTTACATTAGTACGTGTTATTTTAATAGCATTGTACTAATACAATACTTACATTAGTACAATACTAATAAAAATAAATAACGAATTTCATATAAAAATTCGCAAAACATTCAACGAACTCGACTCTTTTACTGCTTTATTATTAGTATAGATTGTTTATTATTTGATAAACAATAACAATTAAAGGTCCAAAAAAGGTATTCAAATTTCTGTCAAGACTATGTCATCCGAATTCCGGGTTCCGTCAATATAGACGTCAATCATCATAACTCTTTCTTTTTTTTCCGTATTCCAGACTGTACCTACATGATTAAATTATGTTAAGTTGTGATAATTCGAAAATCATTTCAAGATTTAGGTTTGATAAGCCGTATTTTCAAACTTTTGGTCTAAAAAACGGTCTAAAAAATGAATATTTTTACTTCCATTTGCCTTCGTGTGGCGTCACTTGAGAAATGGCTGTTTAGAAATGTGTCCTTTGCTATCAAGATAAATTTATAAAAATTTGCTGTCGACTGATTTGACACAAGGATGACAGACAGAGACAGACCACTTTTTTATAAGCAATCACACATCAAAATCGGTATAATGTCTAAAATTCTCAAGTGAAGTCATAACGGACAATTCTTAAAAAAATCATAAAATATGTGGTTAATTTATACATCAAAATAGTAAAAACTATGTCCTAAAATAGCCTAAATTCCCCGAAAAAAAAAGTTTTTTTTTTAAATTAAGCTATGGAAATTAGCCAAGCAGTATGCCGCAGACGGACAGAAAGAAAGACGCTTTTTGACTTTCACCTTGAAATCCTTTTGATATCTCAAGTCTTACAACATAACCCCAATAACATCCTTGTAACCTGTATGATTTGCAAAAAGTGTGAAACCAACCTACCTATTCTATGCTCCGGTACATGCAAGCCTTGCGATGCATGCATGCCATGCACATCCGTGTGTGGAGGCTGCAAATGCGTCTGCGGAGGCCTGAGGTCAGCATGCTGCGTTTCCCGATGTCTCCGCAAGTCTACCTTCCTTTGGAACGCGCGTCCACACAGTTCACAAGCGAAGGGCTTGAAGCCAGTATGCTTCCTTGAGTGCGTGATGAGATTTGAACTTTGGCTGAAGGCTTTACCGCACACTTGGCATTTGTGGGGCTTCTCACCTGTTGACAAAGGAATAGGTTTGTTAGAATTATGTATATTTACAACCCGGTCACATTATCTCGAGACCTCGCTGGAATGCGAACCAGCCGCCCGTTCTCCTTTCACCTCCCCGCGCTCGCCACGGCGCGTCTATATCTGAGCGCCGACGCGACGTGACGTCATCGACGCCAGGTCTCGAGATAATGTGACCGGGTTGTATATAGGAATCTTTGCCACTCTTCGGCAAAGGTCGTATTTCCTTACACTTTCTATACAATCCATGACAGATAGTACACGACTACACGTTCGGTTGGTCGACTATAGATTTCTATGCGATCAGATCTTTACTAACGGATGCCCCACGTTACTCACGTACATCCGTTTCTTTCGATCGCGTGGAAATTTACTAAAATTCGTCGGATGTATGCGTTATGGAACCTACATTAAAAAGTTTATGCTATTGGTTCCAGCCGTTTGGTTTAGGTGTTGATGGATCAGTCAGTCAGAGTATTATATCAAGTCCAAGTATATATAAGTCCAAGGTAGTTTTTATAAAAAACTTGTGAGAACCAATAACGACGACAAAAGTAGTACAGTTTCGTTCTGTTACTTTTCTCTACACGTTCAAATAATTTTACACTCACGAATATTCAAATGTTTTAACAGTCTAATTTTGCAATTTAAAACTTTCATACATTGGATTACAAAAGTTTTAAATAATAAAATTTGATTCTAAAAAAGTTTGTTTGTAAAAAAAACTGATTATTCGCGGGTGTAAAGTTGATGGAACGTGTTTGGAAAAAGGTAACAGAATTAAATAATAATACTTCTGTCGTCGTTATTGGTTCCTACAAGTTTGTATGAAGATTTCCTTGGACCATCCACCTTAATACTTGCGATTGTCATCACTTAGATAACAACATGATGAATAAATACACTTGCACTCGTTTCACAGTTTATAATCTTAATTATAAACTGTGAATCGAGTGCAAGTGTATGTAATTACTTGATATATTGCACGGAATAACGTCCAATCAGTCTAACTAAACCCTTGATGATGGTGTAAAACCGAAACCGGTCGGGTTAAATAAGCTAATAAACTGTGAAACGAGTGCAAGTGTATTTATTCATTATGCAGTCTGAGTATTTATTTATAGTATATAGATTTTTTGGGAATCTTTGGCTTTTTCAACTTCTTCATTTAAGTATTCAATACGCTATATAGACTCAACACTGGTCTCTGATACTTCAAAAAGAAAGCAAAAGTTCAGGTTCCACCGAGATTTGAACTCGGATCGCTGGATTCAAAGTCCAGAGTGCTAACCGTTACACCATGGAACCGGACGAAATCTAATATCAAAACAATAGCTAAATTTTTGGTAGTTTTTCATGTTTACACAGTTGATTACTCGTAAGAATAACACATGATGCGCGTGAAACATAATTTAATTTTCATCACTAATGCTCTGAAAATAAGTTGTATTTAACTCGATATGCGGGAGGTAAATTCGATTTATAACCCTAGGGAGGTAAGTAAATTTGAAAATCGAACTAGGCTCCTTTCTTTGTTTTTTGGGACAAGACCTCATATTTGAGGCTAAACAGGGGAAGACGCTTAAAAGTGCACAATAAATTGGTTTTCTTTTTAAAATGATCGCAATGCCCAGAAAGAAAATCGCATGAAAAAAAAAGAAAGAAATTGGCGCCACGCAAATCTTGTTGAAAACGTTGTTGGAAATATATTTTTAACGAAAAACCTATGAATTCAAGTGATAATGATGATTTTTATTTGACGCCTGAATTGATAAAACTACAGGCAAAGGCAATCGTAGAAAACCTGTTATCTCCGATTTCAAAAAAGATGTTAATAAATATATATTGTGCTTTTCAAGCTTCACTTTTTATGGTTTACTTATTAATATTAAACAATAAAAATACTCTTTTACTCGATATATCGAGTAAAAGGGTATTTTTATTATGGCGCCGTCATCATCAGTTGAATAAATAAAATTTCAAAAGATAGATATTTGAGAACCTATGACGATTTTATCAAGTGGCGGACTGAAAAGAAGGTAAAATCTTTGTCGGAAAGTGTACTTTTTGTAAGTTGTTTTTTATTTCCTCGCTTTAGTGATGAAAAGTCGAGTATTGCACTCGGGTGTAAGTGATCAATTACACCCTCGAACCATAAGCATCCTTGCTCGCTTCGCTCGCTCGTGCGCTTAAATATCTCGGGTATAATTCATGACTTACCTCCCTTGTATAACAATCTACTATTACATGATTAAAACAAAGTAATAAATCAATAGATTTATCAATTTATTACGGTTCCCTAAATTTTTGAAACAGTTAGGTTACAACAAAATAAATTTAACACGTTCAATTATCAATTTGCGATAGCAATTGAAGAACAATAGATATGCAGCGCGATCGCATTTAATTGTGACATTCGACGGATAAATGTATTTTTACGTGCTCTTGCATGCGAAAAAAATACGGGTGTTTCTTTTCTGTGTATTTCATGAAATACACACAAAATTATAATCCGTTTCTGGTATATGCATTTTGACTATATAATCTAGGGATCTGATTTTGGAAAACATATTTGGATAAACTTTCCCCGATAGAAATAATTGTTGAAATGAGGTCTTCTGACACACTTTTTCTCCTTGTTTAAAGAGTAGCAGCCATGTACAGAACTCAAACATATTTTATTAGATGGGCTTCAACAATACCTAGATTTCTGATTTTGGAAATTTTTCTAGCTAGTTTAGTTTTTTTAATAAAAATATAAAACCAACTTTTTTCCCTTTTGCCCTGAATCCGCCCCTCTCGCACTGCGCGAATTTTTGCTTGGAGTGACAGTGACAAAAATAAAATTCGCATAGCCTCTTTATTTATTTGTTTACAAAAAACTACAGTCTACCCACGTTCATGGCGAATGCGGTTTCGTTGAAATACGAGTATCAGGAGCTTATCAAATAAAACTGTGATTAGACCTTGTAAAATAATTTGATTACCTACATCTTTAGTTCAAAACAATACCTATGTATGAAAAATTTTCAATTTTGTTTTAAGATAGCATACATTATTAAATAAAAATATACCTATATATCAGACTTAATCAGAACTTCCACAAAAAGAAACGAACACGTAAGAGGTCCGAAAATACTCCATAAAAGTTTTGCTCCAGTAATAGCAGGATGGCCCGACCTGATTCCGGGTCGGAAAAGGGATCCCATGTGAAAAAAAATTGCTAGATTTGTTGCAAAAAAATACAAACTTCCATTTTTTTGTGATACCATGAAGCTTACATAATCTGCGACTACTTATAGGTATCTACGTCAAAAGATTGTAAAAAAACTGGGATTTTCGTAATAGAAGTACAAAAGTTCAGGTTCCACCGAGATTTGAACTCGGATCGCTGGATTCAAAGTCCAGAGTGCTAACCGTTACACCATGGAACCGATATGTAAATTATATAAACCGAAGTAGAGTTTCGTCCACCTAATTTAACACACCTGATTAAATGGGCATAAAAATGTCAATAACATAATGCGATAACAATATATAATGCATCACACCTATTTAAAAGTAAATACTTTTTGTATAAAGTATGTTTATAATTATCTTCATTATTATTTTGTGTGTGTTTGTGTGAAATAAATGTTTTTATTTTAGTATTTTAGCTTTTCATTTAATCTGATACTTCTAAACACAAGAAAAAATACAATTACGGTATTTTAGATAATTACGGCCCACTTTTGGGGTGGCATCAGTCGAATGTGTGAAAATTTGAATAGTGAATGACATGAAGTAAAAATATATATAAAACTTTATGACTAATTAATAAGTGTAACCTACTTTTCAACAAAAATAATAAAAATATTATATATATATTTTTATTATTATTTTTGTTCTTAAGTAGGTTACACTTGTTGTTAATTCTCCCTGCACATCAATTTATATAGGTACAAGAAAATATTCTTGTATTTCCCGCTAAATGACCGTGAGAAAATGTTTTCGCATCAAGTCCACCTTGATGCGAAAATATTTTCTCACTTTTATTTTCTACTTAACTTTTCTTATTTTCTACTTTTCTTTAAACAAAAAATACTTAATTATTTTTTTCTCCTCGTAGGCTGGTAACCCTGTACCCAAATAATCCGTGCCGAGATATCTCAGTATCGATCCACGCCCCCCGACCCTCAGTAATGACGTGACGAGGATATGGACTTGCCAAGTGCCGAGATGGGATTTTCTTGTGCATGTTATCTGGTTTTTGGGGATCCGTTAAAAAGGAAAACTCTTAGAGTTAAGCTTTGGTGTTTGCAAGCTTGTCACAGTATTTTTATTGAAAAGTTAGCAATAGCGGCGCTCACTAAGCGACAAAATTTATATTGACGGCTTTTAGGCACCAAAGGCATCTCGTAAACATGTTAGAGTAATAGCTAGATAAGATATATAAATTGTGGTAGGTTTTAGAGAAAAATATGTAGAATAATAAGGTAGAATAGTAATAGTGGAAGAGCGTTGTCGCCAACAAACTACTCAGTAGTTTGGCGAAGATTCCTATTTGTAACTACCTATTGTTTTGAAAAATAAATGAAAAAAAAAAAACTTAAATGTGACGATTGACATACACACAAGGCGCAACGACCAACAAACCCTGTATCGTCCACAATTTTACGTCAAATTGTATAAATGACATTTGACAGCTTTCGTTTTGGGAAAAATTTGTTTATTGCCTTGATGTGCAATGCACCTGAAATAGCATAGAAAATGTACGATGTGTGTAAAAGAGATGTCCTACTTTATGAACACCTTGCAAGAGAGAAAGAGATGCACAACAAAGAACTGCTATCTCAATGTTTTTCGAGTAAGAGGCCATAGCGTCCCGCTTGCTTGGGTATGATTGCGGATTTTATTATGCGTAACTAAATTGATAAATAGTGATCGTCTTTCTTCAATAAATCGTTCTGGGTACAAGCTGTTTGTTTGTGGAATGATCTTCCTTTCCATATAAGAAGAGCCCCTTCTCTGCCTATCTTCAAGAGACTAGTTAAAGGACACTATCTTTCACTCTGATTACCGAAATATTCATTATCATTATTTTTAATTTTTTTTCCAGTTAACAATTTATTTTATGACATATACACATATATATTATTTTTTTATTGTTTTTTATATATTTTATTAGTATGTATTCATCATTATATATTAATACATTTATCTATTAATATTAAAATATATCTATTATTAAAATATAGCACCATTTCAGCAATCATTCTAAACAGTTTCATCCACCCAAAGGTTGTCTGGAAGAGATCGCTTTAAGCGATAAGGCCGCCTGTTTGTGCTACATAATAAGTTAGTTAAAAATTAAGTATTTATATTTCTGTTCCTTTTTATATGGTGTACAAATAAAGTTGTATTGTTGTTGTTGTTGTTGTTGTTGGTTTAGACATGGTTTCTTGTGCAGTGAGTAGGTACCTAATTGTGATGTGACAAGGAGAAATAACCCAAGCAATTACACATTTCACAGGTAAATATAATTTTATCATTAGAATGTTTTGAACCACATTTTGCCCAACTTCTCGTATTAATCGGCCCAAAAAAAAAGATTTTACAATAACGTACCTATTGATTTTCTTTGTTGTATTTAGTAGTTATATGCAGGATTGTCCAAAATATTAAGAGGGTGCCGAGCAAAATAATCTAAAACGACAGTCACTGTTAAATTGATTTATTTAATAATATTTCAATGATAAATGAATAAAATATATATTTACTATCACAGAGAAGGTATCTACACTTCCACCGCAGTGAATATTAAAAATATCTTATGGTGTAAGAAACAAATATGTCTGAAGTAGGCCCAAAATATAAAAATGGTATTGGGGTTTTAGTCATCTCAATAACTTAACTGTCGAATTTTGTCTCAACCACAATTCAAGACAATCACAAACGTTATAAAAAACGATTGCGCCGTTTCAAATTTTTAAAATTTTGTCTGGTAAATTAAATATGATTTTTTACTGTTAAATTCAATAAATACGACCACGATAAAATACGACCGCGAGGGAACAAGCGAGGTGTCTAATCGTTCTACGCTCGGCGCTGGTAAATGTAATAGTAATGTGCATTTATTTTTTGGTATCATTTTCTCTACTACATGGTTTATCTTGTACATTCTTCTCCAACCACAATTTTATAATGTTACCCGAACTCATTTGACAAGCAGTGCGGGCCCAAAGCTAGGTGTACGTGTTGGAGTATGCGAGTGGTCCCGCGTGCCGATATTAATACACGTCTACGTAATCTGTGCCGAGTCCACACATTCGCATTACGGATTCAGAACACACTTCGTTGGACTTATAAAGTTTACTAGCCTTTGGCCGCGGCTTTAGTTGGTTCTGTAGTTACTTTTGAGGAGTTATTGCATTGATAGAATGACACGTTTACATGTAAATAAATGTTTTTAGTATTCAAATTCTTTAGGAGCCATTTTTTATGTCAGGGAGTGGATTGACCAATAATAAACTAATAAACTTTAATCTTTGGCAAATAGTAACGATTGAAAAAAGTAAAAAATTATGTCGACTAAACCGGAGATGGGCGAGCAAAATTGCGAAAACAGCTGGAAAATTGATTTTATTTTGTTTTATTAAGTCTTTTTTTTTGTTTTGTTCTGTCGCTGAAAAATATAACCGGTCGATTTGGGTGAAATTTTATTAACTCAAAATAACAAAGATACTTTATTGGACATAAAAATGACTTACATTAAGTAACAAACCAACAAGAAGTTTTTTTTTGTATGCGAATAAAATTTATAGCTGATCTGCCATCGGACCCAGCTCTATATTAAAAGTTTACGGGAATCGTGATTCGCGCGCGCAGGGAATTTAATAAAGCTCGTTTATTGTCCGGCCCTGTTTTTGTTATCTGCGATTTCTTGCTTTTTTCTTTTAGCTCTCCTATTTAAAGCGTCAGGAGATAAATGTAGAGTCGGTTAAGATTACCTATAATGAACGACAGCAGCCAATCTAAAAGCTGTATCCGTTGTAGGTATAATTGCCGCACAAATCACGGCAGCCGACAACCGCTATCGATACCTCCTACGTACTTAGGTATAACTTTTCGAAAAAGGGCCCCCGCTGCAAGTCCGTCAATCAAGGGCCCCCGTCGAGTGGCGACTTCATTAGAGAGAGCAGGAGATTGTCTACCGTCCCGTTCTGGCATCAGTGTCGCGACGCGAGAGCAATTTATATTCGTCGTGCCATTGGGCCGTGATTGCGGCGGCTCCTCCCTTCGTCGCGTAGCAACGGTGGGGGGGCGCTCCCCACACCCCCGCCCCCTGAATCCCTCCCCACGTTATGGATCGCAATTTTCCTTTGAATTGGAAATCAGAGCGTTTGCCGCGGGCTTCGCTCGTTAGCCTTCTCTCCATCTCCACGATACTTCCTTCTCGCTACAGATTTTTACTGCCTCCGTACGTACGTAAGCGTAGTGGGGAAAGATGTTCCTTTGTGAGGCTCGCAAATTGTGATGTTTTCTTTCGTCGGCCTCTTTTGCTGTTGGCGTCTATCTTTCGTTGGGTTTTCGTGAAGGAAATCTTTATGTTTAGGGCTACGTATACACGCATTCGTATGTTGCCACATGGGGTTGAAATATATTATGCCCAAGTCATGGAAAGGAATTATTCACGTAGGTTTTTGAAATCATTCTTATGTTCTAAAAGATGTTTGCGACTGAAACTGTTTCTAAAGCTCTCAAAAAGGTCTCTTTAAAAAGTATAAAGGCTTCCCCTCATGTTGTGGTAGCCCTCAAAGCAGACACAAAAGGCCGAGGAAACATTTTACAAACTTATTACCAACCCTTAACATCTCTTAAGGGTCTTACGCCCGAGGTACGTAAAATCTTCGCACCCCGTCTCTTTACTACGTAATTACGGTGCGATATTTCCAGCATAACGGAGTTTGTGACCCATTCAACTTACGTTTGGAACCAAATTATAAGATATTATAACGAGAGTTTTTATGTAACTTGAATCTTAGTGGAGTTCAGTCAGAAACAAATGGCTCATAAACTAATCTAAGGTCTTCAAAAGATTAATTTTCACCTTGAAATTTTAAACCTGGTATTTTAGTAATTCTAAATAATGTAAGAAAACAAAAATATTGCAAAAATGCAGCGATAGCTTAATCAGTAGGATTTTCGATTTTGAGACCCGAGTTCAAATCCTGCCAGTCAAACATGTACCAAGGAGTTTTTTCAAAATTTATGCGCATTGTATTATAATTATAATTGTAAAAATCGTGACAAGGCTCATCCCTTACCACGTTGGGACGTTAAAATCGTCAGTTAAAAGAGGGTGTTACGAGTATCGACTGTTCAGTGACAGTCCACAATCAAAAATAACTCTAATACTTCAACGGGGAAACGTCGCATCGATATGTTTTTTGCTGTTAAAAATGTTGTAAATATCTAGCTGTACTGAATTAAAATGAATGATTTTCGGTTCACAAAAAAAGCTTTCGGTCGTACCTACTTTTTATCATTCTAAGTAAAAACAATGTTTGGGTCAAGACTAAGCGTCAAGTGGTAGGCGAGTTGTGGAAGTGTGCAAGGGAGGAAGGGAGGCACTTAATTGTTTCGCGAAGGGATCCCCTTAACGCGGCAAAAGACTGAATTAGGTGATTCATTGAGACGATCTCCTTTATTGATTGAGAACTGTATGGTACCAAGAAAGGACTGATTTGTTTATTAGAATTTTTATTACGTTTAGTTTCGAGTTTAATTGGTGATAATGATAAATTACGAAAATGTGGTTTGATACCAACATGGCAAAAATTATTGGAGATAAAAATTAGACTGGCGCACAGATCAAAATTCTTGGACCCATTTAAAGATTGATTTTCATCTAAAAAGAGCACTTCTATAGTTGAGGAGCATAATAAATAAATACATGACTATAGAATTAAATGATACTTGAAAATAAATGACTGTTTATTTTCAGATTAAAAATCCATAGGTAGGTTAGTGTAAGGCTTAAAACTAAGTTAGTAAAACAAAGGGTACGTAATAATGCATTGAGATTTTTGCTGTGGGATTTTTTGTGAAGGGAAGTTGTGACCATGTGGACCCTCTGTAATTCTGTAGTACGGGTGCTTAACTACAAATTGCGCTATTTGGTTTTTATGACGTCATCATTTTTTTTTACTTACGGTTTTTTTTTTCTGAAACCTGTCGCATGAGTATCAAATGAAAAGACTTAATGAGTTGATTGTAAACATTTACTACATCATTACATCTCAGCCACTAGTTTTCTAAAAAAAAAATAAACATTTTTAAAAGACACCAATTTTGGGCTCATCTAGGTAAGAAATGGCTGAAGGATTTTTTGTAAGTTAACACATGTCATGTTAACTTACTCTTAATATTCTCATGACTAACGTCATAAGAGCACAAAAACATCTAACAATTATAAATGTTAAAATTTTCCTTTCATTTCAGTCAAGGACATGAATGCCCGAGGGTGTGTCAAAAGTGTTCCAATTGTGAACTGTGAAATGAAAGTCACAGTTCACACTCGGTACACCCGCGTTTCACCGACGGTTATTACGTCACAACGTGAAAGGTGGGGAGCCCTATCGCCGTTCTTCGGGCACAAATGCTTTTTAGGGCATGCCGGTTTCTTCTTCATCGTTCAACAAGTATTAGGACCTAATAATTAGTTAATATAAATACTATGCATATACTTAAAAATCCCAAAAGCTCATTGGTGCATGCCCGGCCGGGGATCGAACCTGGGTCTCAAGATTGAAAGGCCAGCATGCTAACGCTTGAGCTACCAATTAGAGTAATAAGACAATACTCCTGATATCTGTATTTAAAAACTAAGCTTAGTATTTAGGCAGATATTGTAAATGACAAGTAATAGTAAAAACAAAGGGTAGGTACTAAAATTTCTTTTCCCACTCTCATTCGGCAGTATGAAGCCACAAATTTTGAGAGATTATTTCCTTCTAAGCAAGATCTTTCTTTATGAGCGTATAAAGAAATCTTACAGCCTCTCAGGCGAAGCAATTCACAGATTTTTACTATAGACGTAATCTTCATCGCCTATTCACTTCCTCAAACGACTCATTTCAACTTTATTGCAATAGTATGATGGATTAATTTAATACGAGAATTCATAATTACATTTAAGAAATTACTTACCAAGATGATCAAGTCAAAAGCAACCACATTAGAAAAGCTTGTATGATGAATCGAAAGAAATGAGCCAAGATTGAAGCAGACGGATATCTGTTGTCTCTCTAAGAGACAAGCTTGTATATGTATGTGTATAAATTAATATATAATGTATAAAATTGCACGGGCAATATGTCTGCACCGCACATTTAAGTAGGTTACACGCATCATCCTTTTTATTCATACGTTTTTACAATATGTTACAATAGTTTTTACAATATTATTTACAATATAAGTATTAGATTTTAAGTTAGTGCCTAAAATGCTTATTTAAGGAAGAAATTTTGTGAGAGCGTATCGCCAACAAACTGTTTAGCAGTTTGGCGAATATTGTTTACTAAAATTTGTGTAAAATAAAATAGACTTTAAACTAAATAAAAAAATATATATATCAGTGTTTCAACAACTCTCGACCCGGGCGGTTTCCTTTATCACTTTAACGAGTAAACCCCGATCGTATCATTATCAGTAAATATTGGGACAATCCCAACAACAATCTTATATCAGGTGATTGATTGATATAGTCAAATTCATACTGGAGACTTAGTAAGTGTTAATGACCAAGGTTCATTGACCCTTTTTGTAAAATACGACAGATATTTTCCTGTTAGTCCTTGAAGACGCCGTGAGGCGAAACCGATTAGAGTTACCATATAGTGAAACAGTACAATATTGATGAAAAATATTATTTGTGCCACTCTACTTGTTTATGAACAACCCCGAGGTAATTAGTTTAGAAAGCCTACATTTTAATTGGCGTTTTTCACAAAAATGGCAATTTAACCTTGTTACTGATTAATTACAAAGTATCCAGTATGAATTTGGCTATATCAATAAAAGTCACCATTTAAAATAGTGTATACATTATATGATATGCTATGCTTGTATACATGCTTGTGACCTTCGAGAGAAACTACAAGTTTCCATCTGCTCCAATCCTGAAATTTTTATATTATATGAGGTCTTTACATATGAAATTGCCGTTTTCTATAGAGAATTTAAAGGAAACTGAATTTTCAGTAGTTACCAAAATTTTTGCATTTTTTTTTGGGAATGACAAATCCAAATTTTATAATTTTAAGCTAACAGCAACATGAATTTAATTTTTGAAAAGTGTCAGCTGTAAAAAAATATTACGAATCTTATCATGGAAATGGGTGGCATTTAGGACGAACTGTCTTTAAAAATTGAATTTTTATAATCAAACTGGAAATAAAAATAAAATTTAATACGTAGATGTAAAACCTTGAAATCAACTTTCAAATAAAAATCAAATAATTCAAATAGCTATTGAACTAAAGGAATTATGAACTCATGAATCTGTAAAAAAAATTCGGCAATTTCATATTTAAAAACCTATTACTCGTATAAACCGTTATAAATTGTTAAATTTCATATATAGCTGGGTTATTCACCTTTGGATAAAATGATTCGTTACTTAAAAATCAAAAATATTTACATTGTACGAATAGATAAATTCGCATTTTAAGACTTGGCTTCGAAGTTTTTGATGATGCCCGAAAAAATCAATAACGCAACATCTCCAAAACTGAGAGCCATCAAATCAAAAACACACTCCGCCCGCGTTAAGTATTAAGTTTCCCGGTTGTGATTGAACGCATCCCGGGAAACGATAACCGTAAATCCCAACGAGATGGATATACCCGAAGACCGACAACTAAAGTGAGCTTTTTGAATCTACTTATGTACTCGATTTTGAGTTGAGAACTCCACTAAACTTTTTTTTTTTCAATAATCTGAAGCTTATGAACTGCTCAAAGGGCTGTCTGTAACTAATAGAACCTAATGAAGATGATTATATTAACAAATTCTGATCTAAGATTCACAAGGGTTAGGCTGTTTTTTAAATGAAATAAAATAAACTTTTAACAAAAAAATAGCAACCGACTTCAATAGTAACAGCAGTCATTCACTAAAAAGTTAATAATAATTCTATAAGGACTGATGGTTCCGAAGCAACACTTTTGCCGACTTCTTTCTTCCTGAAACAATATGTTATCTAGAAGTCGGCGCTCTTATATTGGTTTTTATGTTGCTATATCGTAGGAAATACGCCATCAGTGAGTGAATGACTGCTGTTACTACCTGGAAGTACACTCTTTCAAACAAAAAAATAATTATTCAAATCGGTTCAGAAATGACGGAGTTATGGAGTAACAACGCCCCAAAAAAAAAAAACATACAGTTGAATTGAGAACCGCCTCCTTTTTGAAGTCGGTTAAAAAACGGAACCCTTATTTGGTCACTTTATTGTTCGTATGTCTGTCAAGACCCTTTAGCTCGGGCCCGGTATGAGATATCAAGTTGAAACTGATAACCCCTTCAGAAGTCTATACGGCTCTATGGTGCTGTAAAAATCAGGCTTCTAACACAATGCGGAAAAAAGTTATAGCACTTTACACACTAAATTTCATGGACATTTTTGACATTCACAAGGTAATCAAAACCTTAACTGGAAATTTTGTAGACAGGTGGGTTTTATACCACACATATAGGAAACAATCTAAAAATTACTAATATTTAATTATTTAAGAAGTTATCTAAAACCAGCTTTAGATTTAAAGTGGAATTAATTGCCATGTTTTTAGGGTTCCGTACTTGTATTATGTGGTGGTATGGAACCCTTTGTGTCCGACTCGCACTTGGCCGGGTTTTCAATCTATTATATTTCGGGTGTAATACAACTTTCAGTTTCTATGAGAATGAGAATGAATGTTTTTAAAACAAACGGCACAAAAACCTAACATAGTTTCAGGTATGGCAAACATTCGAAGTCAGAAATTTGATAGCAAGCTAAAAAGTCAAATTATTTACAATCTTTAAAAATCTTCGTGATTTTTGCTGCATTGCTGATTGTATTTTATAAAATATTTCACTCGTTCATCGATTGCCATTATAATAAAGCCAACATTTTTAAACACATATTAACGCTGATGGCAAAAAATACTAACATTATTTAACTAAAGAAGCGACACTCAGCAACGGCTCGGAGTACGCATCAGTTCGCTTGTAATGACTGTCAGGGTTATAGGTTAGGTACCACCGCGCTGTGAGCTATGGCGTATCGCACATACACACACACACAGACACATTTCACAAGAGTCGAGGCGCAGTCAGGTTCGTGCACAACTGCACAAAACACATCTTCCTTGATATTGTTTAGGATCAAATGGCTTGCGCAGAGGCGCGGTGGGGTCGAGGCGGGCGGGACGTCAGTGGGCAAGTTACAACTCGGGCAGTGGGGCGGCTGCTGCGACGTATTCAGTATGGCGATATCAAAATTAGCACGATTCTGTCAACAGTCTAATATTTATTTAGCTGAAGATATATTGAGTTTAAGGCACGAAGTGCATCTCGTCAATAAAAAAGGAAGGAATCGGGTGAATTCGGGACTCACTCGTCTCCAGTGAGCAGGATAAATCTTATATGTTTTGCTTCCTCGTATACATCTGTCCTTTTCGTCGTTTGACAAAGACGAGACGAGTGAGCCTCGAACGGTTGTGCTTCTAGTCCTGAGAGGACTTATCATCCTGAGACTATTAGAAATGAAATATTGCCTAAATTCGGAAAAACGTTAAAAACAAACACGGTGAATCCCGTACTTTCAACAGTGTTTAAAGTGACCGTGTAAACCTAATATCTTACACTTGTGGGTGAAAAAATCGACTTTGGCCAACGGACCACCCGAGTAGCCGGAGCTGGATAAAGCAGATCCGGGTATAGGCAGGGATCTTGGGCTGAAAAGGATTTGGGTTTGTTTTGTGTAGTGTAATGCTTTGTGGTTTTATCCCGGGTTTCTTTCTCAAGGGTTTCCGTGATATGAATAAACTAAAGGGTATTTAGATGACAACTTCAAGTAGAACATCAAATTCAGACCCTTTTATTTTGAGGGATCTGTAAGCTGTACTTTTGTTTAGTAACATTTTAAAAATAATAACAATATCGTTGAATAATATAATACATAATAAATAATATCTTGCTGTTTTGAATTAAGTAAATAATATTACTTCATTAAAATCCAATAATAATTAACAATAAAACACAACAAAGAAAACCAAACTTCACGCCAAAATCATCACCGCCCATTAGCGCGGCACTAAAAGCGAGATTCGCTATAAAAGTGGCATTAATACAAAATTATTGTCCCAAATCCGCCCCTGGTATTAGCGGCTCATCTGCACAGTATCACGGCTGAAGATTTTTATGGCGACTGTACTTTGGTGCGCGCTTGAATTAAATATACCCTCGATCGAAGCTAAAGTGCTGCTGTGGCAAGATTCTGCGAAATATTGTAGAGGAGTAGGATTTTGCTGGGTCTTAAGACCTGGGAACAGGTTTTGTTACAAAATCGGGTATTTTTGAAAATTTCATATGTATTCACGACTCACGACTGTCATCCAGATATGTCGGCTGCGATCCTAACACCTCTATCGGTTATATATGAAAGTTGTAGGTATACATACAATACATATACTCACGCCTGTAGATGGGCAGGCAGAGACTACGGATTTCTATCTGCTACGATCCTGACACACCTCTTTCGCATCTTCCACATTCGTCAATCATCAAACTCGTTCTATTCTGGTTACATTAATGATAGTTGTGCTATAAAAAATCAAATTTTGGGTGCCCTCCTCACTTTTACTTTTACAATTTTTACTCCAAGGTCCAGTAAGATTAAGCAACGGCGCTGGAATCAAAACCAATCCACTTCAAATCGCAATAAAGACGAATAAAAAACGCCATAACGATCCGCACGCGCCATGAAAATCAAGACATCGGGCTTGGCAAATAAAAAAAGAGAAAATAAAAAAAAACCGGCCATAACAATAATTTAGGGACGACTCTCGCCCTGTTAATAATTTAGAGCCGGAGTAAAAAACGAGAGGCTAAATTAGGGGGCGCTCATAAATTTTCTGGCGCATTTACATGTTCATGGAATATTCAGTGCAGTGTTGCTAGCTCTAAAGATGCTTTTTGAAGTTTTTCTAAGATGAGAAACATTTACGGACAAGGATAGACTTATAAACAATTCGCTTAGATTAAATTATGTTAAGGTGTGTTAATTCGAAAACCATTCAGGGATTTAGGTTTAATAAGGCGTATTTTGGAACTGTGGTCTAAAAAACATCATGATGATGAATATTTTTACGTAATAGCTGCAACTTCCTTTTGCCTTCGTGTGACGTCACTTGAGAAATGGTTGTTTAGAAATGTGTCCTTTGCTATCAAGATAAATTTATAATAATTTCGTACGTCATTTTTTACGTCATATCAGACAATTCTTTAAAAAATCATAAAAATATAATGGTTAATTTATATACCAAAATAATGAAAATCATGTCCTAAAATTACGTATATTCTCTGAAAAATAATAAACAAAAAAAAATTCAAAATTAAGCTATGGGAATTGAGGTACATAATATTTCTTTGTAAAATATGTAGTATACGATAAATTCTTTATAAAATACTTTCACTGATCAAATTTTCAATAATCTGAAAGTACGTTTATAAATAAAGCAAACTACATGAGTACATAAATATAAATAAAATCATCCTGTATAAAAATAATAGGTACGTAGATATTGATTCTTGATAACAATTGACTTCTGACATGATCGTGGTTCGGACTATTTTTCTGTGTATCAACTATTTTAGCATTTGCTTCTGTATTTTTACTGCAAATTATATCCTTCTTTATTTGACACTCTCCTACATACTTTCTAATAAAAATCCTCCAGCTCACCTTCCACTCGTATTTCATTTGTCACAAAATAAAAAAGTGGGTCTGCGCCATTGCCTTCGATATTTTCAAGAATATCATAAATTTATTGACGGCAACTGGCAACACGGAACTCAGTGTCTCTGCTAGACCGGATGAATAGACGCTTGCACTTAACCAGGATGCAGCTGCAGCTAGATTAAAAGTATAAACGACCAAGTCTAGCATTCTAGCCCTATCCTTAACATGTTGAGATAGAGTCTATTTTCGTTAGGAAAAACCACAGACTAAAGCATCCTCCACCTATGCAGGAGTGTGGTAAAAGGGTAAAAGCTAGTGATTTTCTCTAAAGTTCGTTGAGGAAAGGTGCGGAATGTAGAGTGGGTGATTCTTTGAAACGCTGTTAGTTATTTAGTGAGGCTGAATAGCTAAAGAACCGTTGTCTTTTAGAATAAGTCAGTGATATTAATATTGTGTGCAGCATTGCTTAAAATATACGTTAGTTCAGTGCACTGTGGTTAACACATCATTAGTAAACTATATTGTATATCTACTGTATCAAAAGTCAGTGGTATCGTACACAAAATATGACGGTATCAACAATCTTCGGGTGTCTCATTTTGTACATAGATTTTAACCTGTGAAATAGTGGAACAAAAACTGTTAAAACTTATTATTTCATTGGTTTTATCAAAATCAGAAAAGTTTAATCGTCACAGACCCAATAAAATTATTTTCCGTTCAAAATATTCCAAAATGGCTGCCGTTTGACAACTCTCAAGCACTCTTTGCAAGATTGTGCGTCTTTCCATTAACATCCAAGGTTCTAGTGTTGTGATAAACGAGAGACTCGAGATTCAATCGTCTTAGCTCTTGTCCCATTGTATCAAGGTTGAAAATGAGCTATATATGACACACGCTGCCTAGTGTTGTGACAGGAGATAGTCTCGAGATTGAATCGTTGCTCTGTGTTGGTAAAGACCAGAGGTTTGTTATCTCAATCAAAATTGCGGGATTGTAAATTTAGGGAATAGGGCTTTGTAGGTATTTGTTAAATGTTTTCGTAGTGGAAATTGGTTAGATTACATGTGTTAGAATATTATAGAACTAGAATATTTATTTGTCATTTTATTGGTCTTCAAGTACCTACTTAAAACGGGAAAACTGAACATTGTTTTATGTAATAGGGTAAAATTCAAAGAAGATGTTTCACTTTTTTGAACTAGACTCGATAATATCTATAAATAAATCACAGGAATTAAGTAGAGATCGGCAAGTCATCTGGCCAGACGAAAATGAAGGTGGATGGGGGCGGCCAAAGTCAAGGCAGACCAATGGTCAGACGTTGTGATGATGTTTCCAACAGTGGGATGGTGAATAGTAATAATGAAATGGTTTGTATTGAGACGTTTAATTTGTGAAACTCTTTTTAAGTAACCATGTTCACCAGGAAAATTAATCTTGATTTGACTTTTTTTCTGACCACTTTTCTACTAGTTTTAAAATAAGAAAGCTGTTGTGACCCAAATCGCTTAAACACGTAAAAACTACCCCTAAATCTTGCCCTTCAGGAACAAGCAGAGGTCGTTAAACCGGGTCTTCCAGACGTATACATATCAACAAATCCTCGGCTGCCCGAGGCGTGATTACCGCAGGCGAGTGAGTGCGGATTTTCCCGGGAAGAATCCCGGTTTTACGACCCGCATACCTACCCCTCCCACCCCGCTACCCGAGCTGGCTACAGATGGATGGTTGGGACTGAGCTTCGGACTGGCATTCTTAATTTTGACGGACTGCTTGCTCGGGCATGGTTTGCCGATGCAAAACCTCCGGATGGAAGTCACATGGAATGAGCTTCTGGGGCCAAGTATTAGAACGAATAGAGTTCGATTTGCACAGCGTTAAAACAGATAGCTACTAACCTTTATAAAATACCGACTTCATATTTAATGCTTTTGCCTGTGAATTCTAAACATACGCAAAAGCTATGGATATATATATCTTCGATTCTATAAATAGTTACCAAAAACAATAACAAAGAGCAAAATTTAACTTATTGTACGTCTATCTGCCTATCTCGTGTATAAGTTCATAAATTTCGTTACATATATTTAATTGGTGGCGGTGATCTACCTTAAGATTGCGTTGGATACAAGTCCATTTTTTTTGTCAGACTCAAACAGTCTTTTCTTATTTCTAACATTGTAATTATATACATTGCCTACCGTTTTGAAGAATTCAGGATGGTATTTTAAAAATACTCCAGCCTCCAAAATGTACTGGTATTCTACCAGTATTATTTCCAAATAAGTAAAGACGATGAGGCACTACTGGAGCCTTTATTCTTCCCGCCCGCCCTGAACTGACGGAAGAATGACCACGTCTGCAATGTGACGAGAATGTCTTAGAGCTCTACTGTGGAGACGTACACTATGTTTAGTCTTGGAAAAATTGGAAGAAATTGAGATTTGTATTTGTGAAGTTTTGGAACGTGAGTGTTTTTAACTTGTCTATGGTATACTTTTACACTTAACAAAATAGTGACCCAGATGTTCAGCTCTAAAATAGCATGAATTGGCGATAGACTAGGAGCGTACAGTCGGTAAACCTATGTATCAAATAATAAGATGGACCAAAATGTAGTTGTATAGAAAAAAAAACTACATCAAAATAAAGAGGGTTGGCTGGGCGGATTTTGTTTTTGCTGACTGTAAAAAATGCTCCAGGTTACGCCCAGCCCACCCTGATTATTTTGATTGAGTTTTTTTTCTACACGTCTCCGAATTGCTCAGATCTTGTTACTCGATGCATAGGGCTACCGACTGTAAGCTCCTAGTCTAAAGATAATTGTGACAGTATAAGGTTGAACTTTGGTGCAAGGTACGCATGTAGTCTTGCTTCTTATATGTTGGACTCCGTTGAAACAAACACAGGAATAACCAGAAGAATCGAAAAAGGTCTTCTAGAATCGGAATCAAAAGCTCCTCCATCCGATTTTGTTATTAACCGTACAGGAGCCAATTTATTTCTCTGAAATCCGTGACGTTATCTATGAAAATAATAATGAGTATTTTATTTCTATAATGTAAGATTATAGGTACATACTCTAATCACACGTCTAATGTATGTATCCATCTACGTATGTACGAGTATGTACATATAGACTTCTTTAATGTACAATGGGCTTACGCTTTGCCATTACTGCGCCTGATGGAAAGCGTCGATAAAACCTAGGATGAAGAGCACTCGCCCAGAAACAGCAGGGGAGGCGATAATCAGTCTTTCCAGGGACTTCTGCGAAAATGTACGGAAGTCGGTAACGGACGAATAATTGATACTACGCAACTGCCTGTATAACCATCCCGGTTACTCTGAAGTCATGCCGAAATACAACGAGTCGCTTAGTGGCACGTTTTCGCCATGCGGGTGGTGACATACCACGGCCAAAGCAGTTGAAGTGAAAGGATTTGTCAGTTAGTTCTAATGAATGATTTTCTGACAGATCATTAAAAAGAATCTTGGTGAAGAGCGCTTTCCCGGAAATATCTATTAATTTTACTTTTAAAGGAAGGAAGGAATAAATTCTTCTTTTAAAAGAAGGATTATCCAAATAAACGGACGGCGGCAGATTTGAAACATTGCATTCGAAAGAACAGAATATTGACAACATAAGGGTAAAACTTTGGTGCGCGCCGACTGAAGCTTAAGGCTGCATGTAAAGTCAGAGAGCATCTCATTTTGCATTTATCAGAACTTAACTCTATGACGTTTCCTTTTAGTTTAAAATAGCGCGCTCTCCAGCCGTGTGCTGCGTCTTTATTTAATAACTCGACTTCTAGATGAAATTACTAAATGTTCTAAAAATTTTAGACAAGGTTTTTGTGCATTTATTTATAGTACAGTTTGTATAATTTAAGAAAGGCTCTTAAACACTCGAAAAACATGAACTTTGAACTCCTAATTTTTACTTCGTAATTTTTTTCTATTGAGTGAACTTAAATCTTTTGCGATTTGTCTAAAATGTTAAGATCAGCCCCATAGTCTACTATCTCTATTATTTTTATTGAACTGATTGACCAAGTAAGACAATAAGACAGTAAGATAATTTGAAACCTTATACGGACCCTTAAGGTGGGCCATCCCGCGCAGCTGTTTTATAAATGCTTTAGGTGTTTGTGACGTCCTGATGGCTTTGATCTCAATGAAATTTTGCACACATCTTTATATATGTTGCCCTTCCCCCCCACACCACACTCCGACCGATATCTCATCTAGAGGTGCATGATGGCGAAATATTCAAAAACCACCGAATTTGTGAAATGTTTTCAGGTAAAATCTGTTTTCCATGAAACGGTAACTGTTTATTTATAGAATAGTGTATATACTTAGTCTTCTTACATGAACGTCGTTTGTATTTCTCTCTTTTTTATTTCCAGTGTAGATGAAAATTATACAACTTGCTAAATTTTGCGTAAATACGAAGCATTATTCAAAATATCCTCTAATATTTTGTTTCTACCTCTTTATACCTCTAATGATTGTGTTTCATAAAATTTTACTTTTTTGGGCTGAAAAGAGACGTAGTTAGATGTTACTAGATAAAAATATGAAGAAAATAAGCTGTGGACTTTACAATCAGTTTTGACCTTTTGTATGAATACTTTTACATTTACACAGGAAGCAATTATTTGTAATATACCTATGTCTATAGGAAGGCTGCAAAGAAATCATGGCAGTCTTCTAAAATTCTTACTTTTCCAACAAAGAATGTATGGATTGTTTCAAAGAAATGCGAAGAAGAGAAAAACTAATAAAGGCTCTCAACGTTTGACAAATTCGTTAATTCCACCGCTCATCGTCTCCTTCACAATGGGGTGGGAAATGAAGAGATCGGTTCCTTTCAAACGAATTTATAACTTCTGTCGACTCCGTTAACTTGGTTTTCCCTTGAAGATTTATTTTGGAAGGAATGGTCTTAGTACGTACTTGGAGATACCCAATGAATTTGATATTTTTGGTTCTGAGCGTTCATGATGATTGATGAATTGTCAAAAATTTCTAGGTTTACGAGGTTTGAGATTTAAGTTAGCTGGTTTTTCCCTAAATGCAAAATAAGGTGACTTTTAATATGCTGGTGGCTCATAAAAGCTCTGATCAGATATGATATATACACATAGATCTTCACACAAACAGACGAGAGTTTGGGAAATGGACATGTAAGTAGATTTAAAACATTCATACATCGCAATTTTTTGAAAACTCAAAGTTTTCCCTTGTTTGCACAACTATCTGCAAATACTGCCTTTGTTCACAGCTCCGTCCGTCGCTCTCACTTGGCCCGCTCTATACAATATTTGCCTTCGCCATATTATTTTTTTGACTTGTTTCAGATCAATAGTTACACTCTAGGTAACTATCAAACTAATTAAAATACGGGAAATGGTTATCTCATTATATAAAAAAACATACATACAGATTGTATCGTTGTATTTATCTATAGAGATAAAGACTTGGAGAGTCAAATCATAAAATCATTCGCTCTACGAAGTCCTTTGCACTTTGCTTTTATTATTTGTTTTTCCACATTTTTCTGCAAATGTAACACTGTGTTAGAGAGTCAGTTGTCACTTAGTAGGTAGTTAGCCAGTTGGGGCGAGAAATGTGCAAGACTGCTACCGGCTTCCCAACTGAAACTTTTTGACCAAACAAAAAAAATACGCAAAATATACCAAAATACCTACTGATTACAATTTAAAGGTGTATTTTTCAATAAAGTTTAAAATTCATAGATCTGAACTTGTTTAATATGATAAGTAGGTAGAATAATGGTTTAAGTTTTGGAGCGTGCCATAGATACATTTTGTTACTCTGAAAGGTTTTGGTTTGTCTTTATTTTTTTCGCTTCAGCAATACAAAAACTCCATACAGCTTACAAAGAGGTCAAATTCCATTCGACCCTGACCAAAAAGCAGTGACAAAAGCGCAAACACCCTCCTTTCAACTATCACCGGAATGTCCAAGTCACCGTATCTTATTGCGGACTGGAGAGTACGAATATTCCGGACTGGCCGGAATTCGGGGTCCGAGCAGATTATTGAGTCTTTGCGATTAGTTGCGAGATTTTTCTGAATAGAGTGAAGAGTGAGAGAGCTGTGTCTGCATTTTTGGGTCGATCGTTTAGTCGTAGTAATAAAAGGGGTGTAACCGCTGGCTACAGGAATGCAGGGCTGATGGGATTTGACACGGGAGAATTGTGGAAAACAATGTGGGTGCACTGACCTGGTTGGAATGTTGATGGGCGAGAGACGAATGCGCTGACAATGTGCCGCGTGGTGTACTCCTTGTCGGGCTGATGATGACAGGGCTGATCTTGGACAGGGATGTGCAGAATGTCTTGGAGTAATACACAGCACTGATATGATCACAAGATACGGTAGATACGCGAGATTGGTTGTGGCGTCGCGAATGTGTGCACACACGTATTGTTCGGTCGACGGTTGCGGCGAAACAGAGTGAGACCAGCGCCCGCGCGCGCCTCGACCGGCGCGCGGCGGGGGGGGGGGTGGTCGTCCGCGCATGCGCGCGCGAATCATGCGTCACGCTGTAGCGTGAACATCCTGGGGGGGCCGGGGCTGCGACTCCTCTTGAGCTGAATCCAACGGCAGCCTGGCTATCTTGAACACAGGTCGTCGCAGATTTCCATGAGCTGTGTCCAGATCCACAACTCGGATCACTCCATCCTTGCCAGGTATCGTGCGGAGAATTCTCCCCAACTTCCATTGGAGCGGAGGCAGGTCATCCTCTTTGATGAGGACCAGTTCACCCACTTGAGGAGGGGAAGAAGGGGAGAGCCATTTGGAGCGGGTTTGCAGGGTATGGAGGTAGGATCTGGACCAGAGAGTCCAAAAGCGCTGAGAGAGCGCTTGAATGAGTTGAAACCGTTTAAGAGCAGATATGGGTCTGTCGTCAAAAGACTGCTCAGGTAGAGCGGTGAGTGGACGACCAATAATGAAATGTCCGGCCGTGAGAGGTTCAAAGTCCGTAGGGTCGGATGAAATTGGTCTTGAGTTGAGTACAGCCTCAATTCGAGCCAAAAGAGTAGAGAATTCTTCAAAAGTGAGGTGCTGTTCACCTATCACGCGATAAAGTAGTTGCTTGGTGGATTTTACGTTTATTTCGTGCAGAGCGCCGAACCAAGGCCCTTTAGGCGGGTTCAGTAACCAAGTTATGTGCTGATTCGCGAGCTTGTGAGTGATTGCATCATTGTTTGACCTGAGGAAGTTCTGAACTTCAATGAGTTGATTCCTAGCACCTACATAGTTTGTGCCGCAGTCTGAGCGAATGAGAACCGGAGTACCGCGACGTGAGATAAAACGTTGCAATGCCGCAAAGAACGCTTCCGTTGAGAGTGCAGAGACTGGTTCCAAATGAACCGCCTTTGTTGCGAGGCAAACGAAAATACAAAAGTACGCTTTTATGAGTTTCGCGTTCCGCAACGTGCTGGATTTAACGAAGAAGTGGCCAGCAAAGTCCGTCGTGACGTGACTAAAAACTGGCTGAGGAGTAACTCTGTCTACTGGGAGATCAGCCATGAGCGGAGCCTTAGGCTGAGCGCGGCACCGGAAACATCTAATACATTTAAACACGCGGTGTCTAATAATACGACGAGCGGACAGAATCCAGTACTGCTGGCGTAATATGGCGTGTAATGTGTCAGCTCCAGGGTGGCAGTGTATTGTGTGATAGTGATCTATAATGAGATCTACGAGCGGACTTGAGCTGGATAGAATGAGTGGGTGTTGAGCGTCATACCTAATTGACGCGTGAGAGAGACGACCACCGACTCTCAAGAGGCCGTCCTTTATGAAGGGCGAGAGACGCTGGAGCCGAACGGGACAAACCTTATCAGTCTGGATACGATTAATGTCTTCAGCAAACTCATTGTGCTGAACAGAGCGGACCCAGTGCAACAGAGCGTCCCTGCGTTCACTAGCTGTCAACGGACCAGAGCGCCGTGCATCTGGGCTGTGCCGACAATTGAATATGAACCTTTTAATACAAGCCGTCACTCCGACGAGCTTGTCAAGTGAGCTGTAGCGAGTGAGCAAGTCCAGATCGATATCTGGGACTGCTATGTGTGCTGGTACCTTTTTGGGCTTAAGGCCTGGGAGAGCATGATGGCCTAGAGCGGGTGGCATCTTGGGCCAAGTGCAGGTAGGTTATTTGAGCCAACTGGGTGACCACCAAAGGTCATGAAGTGAGAGAGACTGGGCAGACATGCCTCTGCTTGCACAGTCAGCAGGGTTGGGGTTCGTGGGCACATGCCTCCACGTATGGCTAGTTGAAGTAGCTGTGATCTTAGCCACTCGATTGGCCTCGAAAGTCTGTAATCGGTGAGGTGGGGTATTGAGCCATGCCAACACTATTGTGCTATCTGACCAGCATGTGTGTGTTTGAATGGCTATATGAGCTGACAGTTGGGCTGAAACTCGAGTCATGAGCTGAGATAAAAGAGTCGCGGCTGACAACTCCAATTTCGGGATTGAGAGACGAGTCTTTATGGGTGCGACCTTGGACTTGCCAATGATTAGGTGTACATTGACATGTCCAGTGGTATTGCGCTCATGAAGGTAGATAACGGCACCAAAGCCAGCCTCTGATGCGTCCGCGAACCCGTGAAGTGAGTAAGTAGACGTGGGCTTATACTTACAAATGTGCCGAGGTAAACGGAAGTTTGAGAGCTGAGGAAGATCCTCTGAGATGTGTTGCCACTCTGTGTGGACTTCTTCAGAGATAGGCTCATCCCATCCTATTTTCAGAAGCCAAAGCTTCTGGAGAAGAATCTTTGCGCGGAAGATGACTGGAGTGACCCAGCCATTGGGGTCATAAAGAGACGCTACTGTACTGAGAATGGAGCGCTTTGTGACTTGAGCATGAGTGGGCAGAGAAATGCGATAAGTGAACTCATCAGTTTGAGGAATCCACTGTATTCCCAGAACCTTAATGGAATTAGAGTCGGGACTGAAGTCAAAGTCCTTGGGCATGTCGCACTGGTCATCTGGGAACCGTTCAAGGAGCTGAGGCGAGTTGGAGGTCCATTTACTGAGCTGGAAGCCACCTAGGGCGAGTAACTCGATCAGGTCGCTTTGGAGCGACTGAGCGGATTCCACAGAATCTGCACCTGAGAGAATGTCGTCCACAAATATTGATTTGCGGAGGATCTGAGCAGCGTGGGGGTAACGATGACCTTCGTCATCAGCCAATTGGAGTAAAGTGCGGATGGCATGGTATGGGCTGGACCTTAATCCATATGTGACGGTATTAAGGGCATACGTGAGCAGGGGCTGGTCGGGTGAAGACCGCCAGAGAATGAGTTGAAAAGGTCTTTGCTCTGGGTGAATGAGTATATTTCTGAACATCATTCGGATGTCTGTGCTGAAAACTTGTGAGTGGATCCTGAAGGACATGATAATGTCAACAATATCTTGTTGAAGAGCTGGACCTGTATGAAGACAATCATTTAGATTGACGCCGTTTGAGCTCTTACAACTTCCGTCAAACACGCAGCGTAACTTTTCTGACCCTGGCTTGAATATGCCATGATGTGGGATATAGAAATGGGATTTATGAGCAAAGTTATTGTGGTGACACGGCGACATATGTCCCAATTTTATGTAATCTGACATAAACTCTACGTATTTCGAGCGGAAGGGCGGGTTCGCTAGCAGCTTCTTCTCCAAATTGAGAAACCTGCGTAGCGCAATAGCGTGAGTGGAACCTAATGTCGGCGCGTTGTGCAGAAAGGGCAGTGTAACCACATATTGACCTGATGGTTCACGAGTAGTTGTGGTGCGGAAAATGTCCTCACACTGATCCTCTAATGGGCTGGTATGCTTGTAGGTTTGGGGTTCCTCGGATTCCCAAAAACTCTCAAGACTTTTGTGAATGTCATGAGTGGAATGCTCTGAGTCCGTGTGAGAGCCGACAATGTGAACTGAGTTGACCTGATTCGTGGGTGAAGTATGTAAACTTTCGAAAGGTCCAATCAATGTAAAATCAAATATCGTGCCGAAGGCTATAGGCTTGCCAGGGCCGAGCGAAACCTTGGTTCCGTCTAACACTTGACCAAGAACGTCAGATCCTAGTATTAGATCAACCGGAGCTGGTGTGTGATATTCTCGATCAGCAAGAGGAATCGGTGGGTGACCTGTTAACTGAGCGAGATCTGGAACCTTTTCCAACGGTAGGTACCTGTAAGGGATCAAACTTTGTAAGGGATTTGAATAATAAAAACTACCGAAATTTTAGTTAAACAAAGACTAAAGGTGCACATCGAACAAGCTTCCATCGAAGTCTACGAGAGTCTACAAAAACTAAACTACCGTCTACCGGCCAATATTATTATAAAAGTAAATTCGTTGTGCACCCGCTAATTGTCGCCTTTAATTATTAAACAAAATGATAGATGGCAGCACTTGTACATAAACTAAAATTTAAATAAGTATATTGACCAAAAAACTATATATATCTAAAAACATATACCTATACATATCCACATATGCGTCGCCTACAATTCCGCCCCCTTAGTGCTGACAAGTGACGTCAGAGTCAGCACTACAATCGACTGGATTTAGTAGAGCGACGCGGGTCGCCGGACGTCGAAGTAACCCAGTACGAGTGCGCACATCTACAATACGTACGCGACCATCCCTACCTGCGTGCGTCGCACTCACTACTCCGTGACGCCAACTACCACGATCAAGTTTAGGCTCGACTAAAATAACATAATCTCCAACTTCCAAAGCTCTCTCTTCAGTGGTCCACTTCTGTCTAGGCAATAGTGTCGGTAAATATTCTTTAACCCAGCGCCCCCAAAACATATCAGCCAACCGCTGCGCTATTCGCCATCGCTTTCTTAGACAGAGATCACTATTCTCGTATATGCCGAATGATGGACCGTTTGAAGAGGTTCCAATGAGAAAATGGTTTGGGGTCAAGGCTTCCGGGTAACTGGGATCCGCTGACACGTGAGTTATCGGTCGACTATTCACCAAAGCTTCGACCTCTGCAACGAACGTAGACAGAGTCTCGGGATGTGGTGCGCGCTCTTTAAGTGCTACTTTTAATGCGGTCTTTACCGTACGCACCATTCTCTCCCAGGCCCCTGCCATCTCTGGTGCTCCAGGAGGAATGAATCGCCACTCGATTCCTCTTATAGATCCGTCCTCTCGTAGCTTGGTTGCGTTAAGTGTCTCAACACTTCGTCTCAATTCCGTGTCGGCTGATCTCAAGTTAGTTCCGTTGTCAGAGTAGATAACAATCGGCGTTCCCCTACGTGATATCATTCTTCTTAAGGCCATAATAGTCGCGTCAGTCGTAAGACTATCTGTTAATTCAATATGGAGCGCACGAACTGTTAGGCATGTAAATAGTACACCGTACATCTTGTGTCTTCTTCGACCCACCGTGACTTCCATCGGGCCAAAAAAATCCATTCCAGTGAAACTGAAAGGGCGTCGATGATGCTGCAGACGTGCGGCTGGTAGGTCAGCCATACGCTGAGGCTTCGGTGTGGCACGGCGGTAGCGGCAAAACAAGCATCGCGCACCCACCGCTCGCACGGTGGGGCGGAGCTTTATCACCCAGTACTGCTGTCTAAGTTCGTTAACGACCATCTCATGAGCTCCATGAAGTGCACGTCTATGGTAGTACTCCACAAGTAAACGTGTAGTTCTGTGCTTCCCATCAAGAATGACAGGACGCATGGTCGTTGTGCTGATCCCTGCAGTCTTGTCGATGCGGCCTCCAACACGTAATAAGCCCTTTTCATCAATATAGGGAGTCAGCTTTGCTATACGGCTGCTTGACGGTAAACCTTTATTTTGTTCCAGGCATTGAATTTCAGTAGCAAACGAATCATGTTGACTTTTTTTAATCAGCAAGGTTTCTGCCTCCTTCATAAGGTCAACATCAACATGTGTCTTCTTACCTTGCTGTTTTCTGAATAACAATAGGATCCGAGCGGTACAGCGAAGTAGAACAGTCCAAGAAGATATGTTGTTTTCGTTTGGCAAAGAGAAGTGACGGTCGGAATCACGGGATACCACAACGTTAATATTTCTTTCTTCACAGGCTGCCTCTTCCGTAATCTTCATGTTTTTGATGTCACGTGGCCATTTATCTTCAGTTAAGCGCAGAAAATCCGGACCCTGGAACCATACATCGGTAAATTTTAATGGTGGTGCATCTTCTCTCGTGGCTATATCGGCCACATTCAAGCTCGTAGGTACGTGTCGCCATTCAGACATATTTGAAAGCTCATCAATCTCACCGAGCCTGTGTGCGACATAAGGCTTGTAACTCCTGGGGTCACCACGTATCCATTGTAAAACCGTACTGGAGTCCGTCCAAAAATATCTTTTATCTGCTTGGAGGTCCTTCTGTTCGTTTTGCACGGTTTGAGCTAAGCGTGCGGCTATTAAGGATCCCTGTAACTCTAACCTAGGCACAGAAATTGGACGAAGTGGGGTCACCCTACTTTTGCTAGCAGCAAAAAACACAATAACATGACCGTCTGCTCGAGTTAACCGCCAAAATATTACAGTAGCCACTGCCTTAATTGACGCGTCACAAAATGCATGTAATTGAGTGTTAATTATAATCTCGCTATCAGGCGAGTTTGATATCTCGTTCAAGTAACACGGTGTCCACGTACCTGCATTTTTATACCACCTAGGTATACGTAACGTTTCCAATTGCTTCAGTTCATCGAGCCACTTCACCCAACGTGTATGCTCTTCTGGTCGGATGTGGCATTTCCAGTCTACACCACTGCGGTGTACGTTCTGAAGAAGAATTTTGCTTTTGATTAGGAATGGTGATAAAAAACCATGAATATCATAGACCGACATAATTATACTCAACATTTTAGCCTTCGTAGGGGGTTCTTCACCATCTAAAATTGACCTCGGTACACGGCTAAAACATACTTTAAAACCAAATGTGTCATCTGCCGGATGCCACATCAATCCGAGAGTGCGCTCACTTGTATTCATAGCTCCGTCCTTAAACTGAACGGCAGACGGAGCAAGCGCTTCAGTCGGTATGTTCTCCAAAACCTGTTTGCTATTGCTCGACCATCGCCTAATCTCGAAACCACCACTCTTGTGTATAGCCGTGATATCGTGCACGAGTTTTATTGCGCTTTCCTCGTTACTACATGAATGTAAGCAGTCGTCCATATAATGGTTTTTCAGTATGGAATGAACGGCTTCCGGATATAAATCCTCATACTTTAATGCGTTTTTATTTTTAACATATTGTGCAATAAAGGGTGAGCATGTCGCGCCAAAAACTAAACTTTGCATCGCGCAATGTTTTATCGGAGTATCAGATGACTCACGCCACAAGAATCTCAAAACATGTTGGTCTTCAGGACGAATTTTTATTCGTAAAAACATGTCCTTAATGTCTCCGATAACAACTATTTTATTCTCGCGAAATCTGAGCATTATCCCAAATAATGAATTATAAAGGTCGGGTCCCGTAAGTAGAAATTGGTTAAGGCACATACCTTCGACTTGTCCTTTTGCGTCGAATACTAGCCTCAGTTTATCAGGCTTGTTTGGATTTTGGACACCGAAATGAGGAAGATACCAGATATGAGCAGCTTTAAGCTCGTTCTCGGTGAGTACCCGCGCGTAGCCGTCATGAAACAGCTTGCTCATTTCCATCGCATACCTGTGTGCGTAGGCGTCATCTTTCTGAAACTTTTTGAACAAAGTATGTAGCCGCGATAGTGCATAATCGTAGGAATCAGGTAATACAAAATCGTCCTTTGTAAAGGGTAAACCAACTTCCCACTGATCCCCAATCTGTCGTAAAGTATCGTCTAGGATTTGTGTTGCCCGTAAATGAGCCTTATTCTCTCGGCATAAAGTCGATATTCCTATGGAGTCCAATGTGAAAGAGTTTTTAATTAGGTCATTCAATGTAGATAAATCCGCGGAATCTTTATCAGAATGAGCGAGATGGAAAACATGTTTACTTACGTCAGTTTCGGAGTGAGTGCGAGCACAATAGCCATGGATGGTCCATCCTAGGCGGCAAAGAGTTGCATACGGCACATTTTTGTTACCATGAATTACCTCAAGCGGCGCTAAAAGAAAGTAATTATCTTCACCGATCAATAATCGCGGAACTATACGTTCTTTACAAACACGGTCCTTTATACCTAACAAATGTTTACAATTAATGTTGTTGATTACAGACAAGTTTTGCATTGGTAGGTTTAACTGAGACACTTTACGTAACTTAATGTTGTGATTCACTTTGTCCTCGCCGGATATTTGCACTGACACTTTTGGGGCATCGGATTGAAACACTTCTAGACCGAATGCGTCTATAAACTTTATGGCACTCGATTGTTCAGCTGTCAGCCCTAATTCATTCGCTAATTCTGCGTCCAGGATAGACACTGACGCTGCATCGTCCAAAAGGGCGTATGTTGACACCGAACCGTTGGGTCCGCACAAATTCACTGCCACTACTTTCAACATGACGTCACCCGAGGGTGCAGACGACACGTCATAGTTCGACGCGATGTGCGCTACTGTGCTGTGTGACGAAGATTGAGCCGGCTCCCGCCCCTGACCTTGATTGTCATCAGCTGATGGTTCGGAAACAGGTTTCTTCCAATGTAGAAGACGGTGGTGTGCAAGCCCGCATTCATCTATATCGCACACAGGCGCAGGGCATGTCCTTTTATCGTGACGAGTAATCATGCAACAATAACATAATTTGTGCATTTTTATGAAGTTCCATTTATCTCTTCGCATGGCCCTTTTGAATATACGACAATCTGGTAATAAATGACTTTCCTTTTTGCAAAATTTGCACAATTTATCTGTTTTATTTACTTCAACACTTGTTGTTGCAAGAACCGGTCGAATACGATGTTTGTTATCATCAGATCGTTTAAATGGGTAATAATCGGATTTCTTTTGTTCTGGCGGTTGACTTACACCGACGATAGAAAGCATTTCAGCCTCATGTTTTAGGAATGCGGCAAGTAATTCGAGTTTTGATTGACCTTGTAACAACTTTGTGTAGGCATAATCAGTCCACTTGCTAATTAGAGTGCTCGGTAGCTTAGACATCAGAGCTGTAGCGAGTTCGGGACTGCGTAGGTAATCATCTTGTTTTAGTGCTCGGATTGTTGCGATGCAATTATTTACTTTTATTGAAAAGTTAAACAAATCATGCTGATAGAAAATTGGCAATGGAGGAAGCTTCTTTAGCTGTGTAGTGATATTTTGTATAATAATATCAGATCGGCCAAACCTTAATTGCAGAGCCTCCATCACGTCAGCCGGTGTAGTGTTGCCAATGAGCAGGTCCGTCACGGCTTCCATGGCATCGCCGCGTAATGCCTTTCGTAGTCGCCACAAGTTTTCAATATCGCTAAATTGGCACACGCGAGATGACTCTTCATAAGCACTTTTAAAATGTAGCCACTCAACACAGTCACCACTGAAATTGGGCAGATCACGAGGTGTAGCTATGCGGGTCAGGAAACGATTGTCTTGCTTAGATGAAGAGTTCAGCATAAGATCCTTCAGCTCATGTGCAAGTTGCCGGATGCTATTTACAGGGTCCTCAGCATGTTGTAAAGGAGGTTCACAATATATAGCTGCGGGTGCTGCCTTGGACTGATCAGAAACGTGCGTGGCAGCAGCGTGGCTATGATCCAGCCATTCCACGACGTTTGATTTCACTTGGTCATCAATCATTGAGCTGCACTTGCTGCCGTCATCTGAAGGTACCTTCTCAGCTTCGATTATCGCAAGGTTAGCCTCCAAGCGTTTGTCAATTAGCTCCATCTGGATTTTCGCTTTAGCCTCAGCAGCTTCTAGTTCTAATTGTTTCCGTCGTGCTGCTGATGACGTCGTGGATCTCTTTGATTTCGATGAAACTGTTTGTGTCGTCTTTTTTATGGGGACAATAGGTTCGACGACGTTAGAAGATTCTTTAATTAGTTGAAGCTTCAGCTCTTCCTTGTCTCGTGGCGATATGACACTATTGGTGCCACGAGGTTGAAGATCTTCCTGCTTCGTCATACCTTGCTCGGACATGGTGTGCTTTTCTTTGTTTAGCTGGTCGTACTGCCGGCGGGTTAAAACCTTACGTGGCGGTGTTGAAAACATCCGTGCTGGAGTAGATCCGGCTCGAAGGACCAAACTTTGTAAGGGATCAAACTTTGTAAGGGATTTGAATAATAAAAACTACCGAAATTTTAGTTAAACAAAGACTAAAGGTGCACATCGAACAAGCTTCCATCGAAGTCTACGAGAGTCTACAAAAACTAAACTACCGTCTACCGGCCAATATTATTATAAAAGTAAATTCGTTGTGCACCCGCTAATTGTCGCCTTTAATTATTAAACAAAATGATAGATGGCAGCACTTGTACATAAACTAAAATTTAAATAAGTATATTGACCAAAAAACTATATATATCTAAAAACATATACCTATACATATCCACATATGCGTCGCCTACAGTACCCAGTTACGTTCTTCAATATATGGGCTGTGGCCGTGATCATAGGTGTGTCACGGTGAGTAGGTCGGCATACAATTGTGATTGATGCCTTTGAGTCTTGTGTGTGCTGATTTCCAACTCCTGCGATTTTTAGAGATGTATGTTTTAATGGTAAATTTAAAATTGTGGCCATGCGCTGAGAACAAAGAGTCAGCATACTTCCACAGTCTAACAAGGCTCGTGCTGAGTGAAATTGACCATTTACGTCTGCTATTTTAAGTGAGACGGTTGGCAACAAAATTGGCGTGTTGGTGACGTTCACTACACGTTGTGCGGAGTTACAGTAATTTTCTGTTGGAGTTGAAGTCATTGAGTGACAATGAGCTGAGTGTGTATGTGATGAGTGAATGTGTGATGAGTGTGCTGAGTGTGCTGAGTGCTGGTCGTCCTCGCCTTCATAGTGCTCTGTTATTGTAGGTAGTCACTGTTGACTACCTACCCGAGACCTACTTGGCGATCGCGATTGAGTGGGCGAGTTGGGATGGGACGTATATGCCTGTGTAGCATGTGCCGAATGGTATTGAGGCTCATGCGCTGAGCGCTGTCTGGGCTGCTCACGTAGAGACGGAGGCAGCAAATGAGCAGATGATCGTGTCGGAGACATGGCCCCATGGCGATGCAGTGAAGTGTGGTGGTCAGACCGCCCACACTCCTTGCATGCACGTGTAGACCTGCACTCGTTCTCATAATGAGGACCCAAACAGCGTCGGCACCGGTTGCGTGAGTTCACAAAGTCCCACCGACCTTGAACCGGTTGGTTATTAAATCCTGGGCATGCGATGAGTTTGTGTCCCCTATTCCTGCAGTATGGGCATGGCATACCACCAGTAGGGGAAGAAGGTAGAGCCGAATAATTCTGTCGGCGAGTGGGTGATGGGGATGATCGGGCCGAGTAAACTGGCGCTGTCTCAAATGCCATAAATGGTTGACGAATAGGACGGGGGGAGCGATTGTCCTGCCGAGGAGCTATGGGGCGGAACTCTTGATGAGCCTGGTAGGGCTGACGTGGAGTACCTCGAGTGGGCTGAAGCAGCTTATTGAGCTGAGCGAGCCTTTCTGACGGGCCGAGCCGTGATGAAGAAGGAGCCTCCTGTGACGCAAGGAACGATGACTCATTCTCCTTGCAGCGTGCGTGCTCTTCCAAAAACTCAATGAGGTTCTTGAGCGTGGGCAGAGTTGCACGAGATCCGTACTTCCGCTCAAAAAGAGTGCGGAGCTCGCCTTGTAGTTTTCGCACCACCATGGACACGAAAACATAGTCAGAATCCTTCATGGGCAAATCCAGATTGCGGAGAGCGCTTTGCGCTGAGATAAGCGGAATTAAGAACGATGTGCGGATATCCGAGCGCATGTGGATGTGCGGAAGGTTCATTATAATGTCCACAAATCGGTCAATGAGTACGCGACGATTGTCGTAACGCTTGGTGAGAATTTCCATGGCTATGGGATAATTCTCGTTGGTAGGGTAGAGGTGTTTCACCATATCATGTGCCTCACCCTTTAGGGCGCCTAACAAATAATGCAGTTTGACAGCATCCGAGACTGTAGCCATCTCACTGACGAGGCTCCTAAAAACGGCAATAAATGAGGGCCATTCTTCAACGTTCGAATGAAACTCCGGTATGGGTATTTTTGGTAAAACACCAACGGGTGTACCTGAGCTGAGGGGTTGCGTCTTGTCCGGAAGAGCTGATTTTTCATTTAATTTTTCAAATGCCACTAGGATAGCATCATAGTTGCTAAGTGCCGACTGAAAATTTTTTGTGTAGGTTGCCTCAGTTTCGTCGGACAAATCCTCATCGTCAAGGATCTCATAATATACGTCCTCTAACTTAGTTTTAACGCTTTGTATGTTTGCGTAACGAGCGGTGAAGTCCGCCACAGAATAAGTTTTTCTGTCGCCTGCCTCGACCGCCGCACCGATCTCCTTTAACAGAACTATCGCCTTTACGGCCTCACGAAACATCGCGGCTTGTGATTTCGAAGGCATCTTAATCTTGTTAAACTAGGTGGTTGATTACTAAGATAAAATACGCAACGAGTTTGAGCTGAACTATAAGAGCAAACGTACAACTAAAATAATTGATGAGATAGATGAATAGAGCTGAGATACTTGCGCGGATGAAGTAACAATGACTATGTTCAAACGGAACACGGAAATAAACACGACAGAGAAAGAAAAAAAAAAAATTTTTTTTTTAAACAACCTGTATATGAGCTGATACACCAACTTGGAACACCCTATATGTGTACCACAAACAACAAGAGCAGAGATGAGTTGAAAAAACAAATTGTTTACTATATTTGTGCTATATATATATATATACCCGGGTAAAAAAAAGCAGACAATAACACAAATAAACGGTCCGGCAATATATTACTGTAACACAAGATTACCGTAACATAAAATATCGGAAAGGGCTGAACTTGTTCACTAATTTAAACAACACTGTCTTGTAAAAATACAAACAGCTATGTATGCACTTTTCACTTTTATGTTATTATGTTACTTCCCGCTTACACGAAACTAAATGCTATTCTATTTATAGAATAAAATACCTACCTACTGCCTCGAACGCGTAAACAAACAAAGAATGTATTTACCTCGCAGAAATCGGATCTAAATGAGCGGACAATCCAATGATGCAATGTATACGTATGTACTCAAAATAAAACGAAATAAAACGAAATAAAACTCGCACCAAAAAAATATCTCGCAAAATACCTACGAAAACTATCTTTGACAATGGGCAGATGTACACCTCTCCGCGGGCAAAAATTGGGTAGAAATAGGTAAATTGGGTCGGGTCGGGTCGAGGGGTTTAATAAAGAAATATAGTGGACTGTAATAAACAATTGGGCTGAATGGATGGGCCGGTTCTATACCGATAAATGGAATGTTCTAGGCGGCGGTTCTAATTACCTACCCGCAATAGGTATTCGAGACCACAAAATATTTTTTGCCGGGAAAGGGGGCAAAATATGTAACCGGGTGAAAATGGACTGTAGTAAATCGACGGGGGCTGGTTCAGTAACGGTTCGAAGGGCCAAAATTTTTCTTGGATTGAAAATGGACTGTAGTAAATAGAGGGGGGCTGGTTCTAACGGTTCGAAGGGCCAAAATGTTTTATCAAAATGTGAAAATGGACTGTAGTAAATCGAGGGGCTGGGGGGGCCGGGGTTTCACGGCTCGAAGTGACCAAAAATTTGGTCACTACCGGCTCGAAGGTCCAAAATGTAACCGCTGGCTACAGGAATGCAGGGCTGATGGGATTTGACACGGGAGAATTGTGGAAAACAATGTGGGTGCACTGACCTGGTTGGAATGTTGATGGGCGAGAGACGAATGCGCTGACAATGTGCCGCGTGGTGTACTCCTTGTCGGGCTGATGATGACAGGGCTGATCTTGGACAGGGATGTGCAGAATGTCTTGGAGTAATACACAGCACTGATATGATCACAAGATACGGTAGATACGCGAGATTGGTTGTGGCGTCGCGAATGTGTGCACACACGTATTGTTCGGTCGACGGTTGCGGCGAAACAGAGTGAGACCAGCGCCCGCGCACGCCTCGACCGGCGCGCGGCGGGGGGGGGGTGGTCGTCCGCGCATGCGCGCGCGAATCACGCGTCACGCTGTAGCGTGAACAAGGGGATAGTTACAAATAGGGAAACGTGACTTGGATGGTTTGAAAATAATACGTAAGTACTTTGTTTTCTCTCTATCTAATTAAATTTTTCTTCGATATGTTCAAAGAAATATTGGCTTATAATGTCGACTCTACTGTACTGTACTTCGAAGTTTAAAATATCGTTGTATGCGCGTTAGTTGGAAAGTACGGGAGTCCGATGACGTTAGTTCGAAAGTGGATATGGACAGCCCTGCACGCCCTTTCGCCCCCTTTTTCACATTAATTTTTTAAAGCGGATAATCATTGATTTTTGTAAAGTTGTATGTATATTTGATATATTTGATACACATATATTTGATATGGTTCGCTACTGTGTACTTTCGAACTAATGTACATCGAACTCCTATATATTCGAACTAACATACATCGGCATTTCTGACTTCGAAGGAGGTACCGTAGAGGAGTTGTCTAAAGATATTCAAGTGAATTTGCTTCTTTATATTAGTGGTATTAGTGGTTTGATTACTGGACTACTAAACCGGAGGTCGCGGGTTCAAATACCGTCGGGACAAATTACGCGTGCAATTTGGGCCTAAAGCACGGAAATAGGGCTCACCAGTACATCACCACGACATGAATCCCTGAGAGGGTGTCAGAGGTGTTTCACAGTAGACTTGAACACCCTAGTTTCACCGACCATTATAACATTCTTGTGGTGACTAAACACCATAGCAATTCAAATTCAAACTCAAACATAACCAGAAATCTAAACGATCTAACTCAAAAGCTCACCAGCCAGGATCCGATAATCGTTAAGGGGGGGTCGCTGGGCAATGTTTAAAAACTAATATCAATTTGCATAATTGCCCAGCAGCTCGCGCCATTTGGCAGTCGGCCACTCATCCTATTGTGGTAGGAATATAGTTGAGGGGGAGCGTGTTCTAATAGTTTTGAGAAAAGAGTTTTATACTGTTTTGTGAATGCAACTTTCTTAGGTTGACTAACTTGTTATTGTTCAGGAAAATATAATTCGCATCGATAAATAAGACGGTTTAAATATATATTAGGTAATAATAATAGTAGTTTATGCTACTAGGGCGAAAAGAAATAAATTACGAGGACGATTTAAAACACGAGCGTAGCGAGTGTTTTAAACGTAACCGAGTAATTTAATGCTTTTACGCCCGTGTATCATACTACGTTTTTCAATGCATAGTGTGAGGAAATGAAAATAAATATAATCTTGTGAACTTTAAATTGTAGTTGGCTCAAAAGGACTGTATCCAGAGCCGTTAAACAGTGGAAAAAAAGTATAACATCTATGGTACACAGGAAAGGCTGCAGGTTAGCCAACCATTGCAAACAAATAAAAAAAATAAAAAAAATAATAAAGCCCCAGGGCAAAATAATCGACTTTCTGTTCGGTTTTGATGCATAAAAAGTGGACCTTTACGAGCACATGCATTGAAAAGTCATTAAAACACTTGTTAATGAACATATTATTGTTAAAAGTAAAAATATAGCTAGTTTAAGAGTTAAGTTGGCAATGTTTTTTAAAAATATTGTATAACATTTAAATTTAAGTTATCCCATGATATTTATACGGGTGTACACTTAAGTACAAGCTGGATTTTTTTTTCAAATCTTATATATTTTTTATTATAATATCACAAGTACAAGAATTTATCTTTATCCTGCGATCTCCATGAAATTTCGACAGACTTTAAAAGTTGCAACATTCAGTCTTCTTCAGTTTTTTGAGAAAAACATCAGTAAAACAAACTAAGCGAGTAAAAATATATTTAAGTTTTTTAAATTTTCATTGTTTTTTAAAGTTATAAGGAATCTATTTATTTATAATAATCTGCAAAACATTCTCAGTAATATTGATCCCAATAAATACCCAACCCCTAACTGCATCAGTTTCAAATAATAAATAACAAATTGAATATGACAAATAAATAGCCCTTCAACCATAGACAATAGAGGAAGGGTTGGGCTTACATTTAGTGGGCTTATTCGAAATATGAACTGATATTACGATACTAATTCAGAATACTTGCGACTGTAGCCTGGTTTGTTTGTTGAGCTGTACTTTTGTTATATTACAAAGAAAGAAAGATAAAATGTTGTATACCGTGTAATTATGACGTGCTTAGAAAATTTAACCACACTTTTTACTAAATACATTGAACCAGGTCCATAGAAAAAAATAATTAAACAAGGTGAAATAAAAATCACTTCCCCATAGAAAATGACGAATATGTATTAAAAAGTTCTTAAGAAAAGTGAATTTTTTTTCGCGTTATTTCAAATATTTTACTTTGGAAGTGGTTATGTATAATCTGTAGAGCATGTAATTTAATTTTCGAACATGACATTATTACACGGTGTATATAAGCAACGTACCACAAGAAATCCCAGGGTAACGTCTAGATAAATCTAGCTTTTAAAGCCTCTTTTTTCTTTATTGCACACACACACACACAGAAGCATGGAAACAGATAAAATTTATGATGGAGTAGTATGCACATTGGCGTGCTCTAAAAAGATATTTCTTCCAAAAAAACCAAAAGGATACAAAAAAAAACACATATAAAAAATGTCATCATACGTATATCTCTTGCTTATGGGATTTTAAGGGGCTCCACAATGCTAAACATCAGTCTTGCAATGGATTCGGTTCCGTCAATGTAGATGGTAAAAATTTGTAATATTTAATATAGCGTGTTTTTTGATTCAAAACAATTATTAATTACACCTTATAAATAAATATACTTTTAATTAAATTACTTTTAAAAAGGCATGAATTTGACGAAAAAAGAGATTCAGTTTCCACATTTCAAAACCGATTGAAACGAAACCAACACAAGCAGATACTAACTAAAAAAATATATAATTAATGTCCTAATGTAGCCGTGATTTCAAAATAACTAAAGTTTTGCATGCGCGGCATCTAATTAGAGCGGGATAGACAGTTATAAAACAAAAGCGTTAGAGCATGACTTAATTTTAGCATTGAGCAGCGCCTTAAACAGACAAACAGATTTTCTTGTACAGTTTTATTTATCACTTTAGCTCGTATGAAACTACCCTGCAGGGCGCGTCGTTACATCAGAGTGAAGGATTTGCATGATTTTGACAAAATGGTTTATGGTTGTATGATATTATTATTGTAATCTTAGGATTATGGGGTACTTGACAATATTTGGATAGGCAAGGGCTAGTCCTTGTACTCTTAAATTTATGTATGAAAGTAATTAGCTTGTGAAATAAATCTATGCAAGAAGTTTGTATAACTGTACGGTTATTTATTAAAATGCCAACAAAAAAGAAACAATATTTTAAACTAAACACGTTGAGAAATAGTAGTTTATGCTACAAGGGCGAAAAGGAATAAATTACGCGAGTGTTTTAAACGTAACCGAGTAATTCATTGCTCTTACGCTCGTGCGTAACTACGTTTTTCAATGCATAGTGCGAGGAAATAAAACAAATATAATCCTGTGAACTTTAAATTATGATTGGCTCAAAAGGACTGTATCCAGAGCCGTTAAACAGTGAAAAAAAAGTATAACATTTATGGTACACAGGAAAGGCTGCAGGTTAGCCAACCATTGTAAATAAATAAAAAAATAATAATAATAACAAAGCCCTAGGGCAAAATAATCGACTTTCTGTTCGGTTTTGATGCATAAAAAGTGGGCCTTTACGAGCACTTGCATTGAAAAAGATATAATAATCCTACATTTCAAGGCAAAAACAGGTTTATATTAAAAACAAAGAGACAAATTGTCGCAATAACACTTGGCATGTGCAACACAAAGTATTTCGTAGTCTCGTAGCACGTTCTACCTGTAGACGCTACAATGTGCTACGCGACTACGACAGTTCTACGAGCGACGCGTCGCGTTTTCCCGACGAAGGCTGATTTCGTAGATGGTGCAATGACCTTACGAAAAGGATTTCTTTTTAAATGCGAATTTAAAACATACAATACAATTTATAATATTTAGAGTATTCATAGCTATGGATTTCGCAAAATAAACATAATTTTAGTTAATGAGAACTGTGAATTTCTTAACTGTCTGAAGCAACAATAGTGTAGCGACGACAGCGCCATCTGTGTCTTAAGAACAAGGCGTGAAATCACATAACACCCTCGTGAGCGGTCTATATATGTACAGTACAGGCTAGTATATCAGGCACAAGCAAAAATAACAGTGGACAAGTATGATGGAAGAATTCACCGGTCTGGGTAGAAACCTCGGTGGCGCAATTGGTAGCGCGCTTGTCTTGATAACAACAGGTCGCAGGTTCGAATCCTGGCCCGGGGAATTTTTTCAAATTCTTGTCTTTGGGTTTGTTTCTGATTTATCTTTTCTAGTTTGTAATGCACTCTAATAATATTTAGAATACAATTTATGTTAAGAATTTAAAGTACCTATAAAAATATGTACATTTGTTGAAGTTTTCATTGTAAGTTATTGGCCACATGTCACTTTTTTAAACACCCTACATCACATGCTTCATAAAGTTAATAAACGAAACGTCAACACAAAATTAAACACGTTCCATTTTCAAAACATGCGAAACGATAATCAAATTATCCCTATTTTGATTGGCTGGCTGCTCTGAGCGCGCGCTTTTCAACTGTTTTGATTCGCCAGTTTGCCGCTGCACTAGTGACAGCTGTTGGAGTGTTATGACAACCTGGTGCTTGACTACGGGTCAAATGTGCCGCTAGTGCATTTCAAGTGTTAGAAAAACAACCCGCAAATGGACGTGCATTCTGGTTCGGTCTAGTGTTTTTTTGATCGCGCAATAATGTAACATTGGGTAATCTTTAGACAAATATACGTGTTGAAATTAATGTCCCTTTTACAGACTAAAATCGTAACATACGAGTCCGGTCGCTTACACCTCAACCTACCCCGACTTAACAACCTGTCCCTTAACGACCTGCTTCTTTAGCAAGTCGCGATGGATTTCCACATCTTTTGATCTTCTCTGATAACTGAACGGGTTAAAGAGAGAAATCGTACAAGATTATGTAGGTTGATCTGCAAGCGACTGTACAAAAAACATCGTCGTCCCAGTGCCTGAATGGCCAACCAACTATTTCTTAACATTTTTTACAAATGTTTATTTTGTTCATGAATTGAATATATAAAAAATATAAAATATAAAAAAGCAAATGCCGAAAATGTTCGATTGGCTAATCGAGCAATGGGACGACGAAAATGCAAAAAAAGTAAATGAATAATGTATTATTTAAACTCCATTACAACATAATTACATTACCATTTTAACAAAACACTAATCAAAAACCATCAAACCTCTTTCATACCTTACAGGCTGATCTAAAAAACGACACACTTTTTCAAACAAAGATTCTTCGTCGCCGCACCCGGCGGACGTACGCTGCACACCACCCGACACACTTACCGCCAGCCAATCAGCGAATTGGTTTAATTAAAGTGCATACGAGTGGAGACAGTGCGATTTTTATGATATTTTGTTAGGAAAATACGCGTACGTGGAAAGAAAATAAAATGTAAGAAGAATACGGGATGGAAATCATATTTTTGTACCTTTGACCACATATCATGCAGGTTTAGAAATTGCAGGGCACACGAGAAATCTCGCCTCATCAAGAAAAATTAGATTAACAAGTATGTTTATTTAGGGACCTCGTTTTTATAGGTTTATAATAGGGTTAATACCCGAGAATTTAACAGATTGTGTAGCTCTGTTTTTATTTTCTAAAGTGTTACTCTCACTTTAATTTTTTTTTAATTAACGCTTCTTTTTAGTGAGCTAACAATAGGGATAGATAGAGTATTAACAATTAAATTTATTGTTTAAATAATCACATCCTGTGTCAGAACGCGCATGCGGCTGGCACGTGCATGTGCATGATTTTTTTACATAATTACAAACCAAATCCAGTTCTAACTGACCTCTTATACAGGCTTTATTACCTTTTGTCCACAGATCAGAATTTACTGGATATCAGAATGAGTCATTTGAAGGGATGGGCTTATAGTTTTATAAATGCGTTTTTATTAACTAGTATCAGTTGGTATATTTCCAATATGTGGGCATAGTATTAAATATATAAATTATAGCATTAGTCATTGTATGAAAATGGTAATTTCATAGATTTATGTTTGTGGACAAAGAAAATGTTACTTTGTTACGGAACTACGATGAAAATTAAAAATAATGAGAATATCTTAACGTATGCAAAAAACTCACTCGATGGATGGATCCAAGCCACGATCTGGACTGTGATTATTGTTTAAGCAATAATGAGAATTAAGAGGGTTAAGTCAGTATGTATGTTTTAACTATACAAATTACTAACATTTAAAATATGACTGTGATTCAACAAAACGCCAACCCAGCTTTTTAGCATGTTACTTTCTACCCTAAAATAAAACCCGCTGTCCAGCTGATAGCAATAAAAACTAATAATTAATATTTACTCCAACGTACTATCCTGAACGAAATCTGACATTCGATCCTTTGGGACTCATTCGTGTACGTTCGGGGGCGCTCGACAATTTCCGCTAACTAGGGGTGCTCTCATAGCTAATCGTGATAATGTGTTTATTGAATTAGAGGCGCGTGCGACCGCCATACGCGGTGTCGAGTTTCGAATCACTCTGTGTCTTATTCTATTTGGTGAGTGGTATCACTTGTTAGGTCGTAGGTGCTGGGTTAGTGGGTGATGGATTGGCTTTGGGTCATAGATTGGGCAATGTGTTAATTGGAGAAATCTAAATCAGAATCAACATTAATCGGTAGAGACATTCGGACAAACTTGGAACAGATTTTCGAGTTATTCGATACATGCTCAACTCTTTTTCATAAAAAGTCCCTAAAAAGGACAACTTTGAAGTCCAACCGTGTGCCACGGTAGAACAATTGACCTTGCAAGAGGACAACGTTTACATAGATTAATTTAAACGAACAAGCTTCCATTTAAACCATCACAATATTTCTCTGAACCCATCAATCAACAGTCATAGTCCAAAAAAATGCTGCGCCAACTAAAAACAATGCAAGTGTCAAGTTACTGAGAGCACGAACAAAGCCTAGAGGGTTGAGGACATTAATTTAATTATATCCTCTCTAGAGGACGCTAATATCATGGGAGAGAGGGAGGTGCCACCTACACACCCTATATAAAAATCACATTCCTCGCTACATAAACTAGACTTTACAATCTGAGTCGTAAAGCCAAATTTTCAGTGACAGGGGTGGTGATTGAGCTGCGTTCCAATGTCATCCGTAGCTTCAAATATTACGTTTGGAAATCGATGTGTGTAGCTGTTTGGTGTAGAGTCCGTTGATATAAAAAATAAAAATGTTGTGATATTTTTTCGCGTGAGAAAAATCTTGAAACTGATTTGCCCGTGCTTCCCTTGTGGGATCGTGTTACGTGCGTGTATGGAAAAAATATAAATCTCAAGGCTTTCTGGGAATTGAAGTGAAGCTTTGTTTTGATAAAAATTGTGTGAGATTTATTTGAAAATGGATATTGCAGGTCACTATTTTATTTGTTTTTGTCAGTTTTACTTAAATATTTCACTTGAAAAATGGACCTGGACTCAACAGACAGCACTGACAGACATGACCCGACCGACCGACGAATTAGACCGCTCAAAATTTCAAGTAAAAACACCAACAACATCACACAACCACCTAACCACCATCATCGATCATCCAAGAAGAGCAGTGATTAAATAATATCAAAAATAACCAACATCATTTTTAGAGAAACCTACTTTATTATTTTTTAGAAAATAGTTTAAAACTAAAATTGTTTACAAATGTCACTTTTACTTTTTATTTTTTTATTATGATACCTAAATTATATGTCTCAATTTTTTTTACATTCGTCTGATGACGGCCCCATACCGAGGGCCGAAATATATCGAGTTATAATTTTTTTAATTGTTTTAATAATAGTAGTAATCAAAAACTTGAAAATTCTACAATAAATTAGTAAGTATTAGTTAATAAATAATTGCTTAATTTTATTGTAAAAATGTATATTGCTTTTGCTGCGGCGGCACATAAACATGAACCTTCGCATCTTTTGCGCTTTGTAGAGCTGCTACGACATAGGTGTGTGGTATCAGAGAAATTCACGAAATAAATTGAGGCGTGTCCTCGACAACGCTGTATGTGATATTATGGCGACAGATATCTAATGATGGAACAATGCTAATCTTTGTAACATACATCGTTATTCAACTGCATGTCAACGTTTGACTGCTGCTAAACTTCACTACTGTTATGATCGTAAAACAAAACTCAGTTGCAAACTTGCCAGTGTTGATGGACAGCATTTTTTCATCATTAGATAACTTTCGCCAAAATGTAACATACAGAGTTGTTTGAGTACACGCCTCAATTATATGTACAACGTGTAACAGAAAGATGTAACCATATTATTCAGTCAATGGTATAGAAAAACTTTTTCTATGGAACAAACCCTGTATCTCGAAAAAAATATTTAACTGTTTCATAGAAAAATGTAATGCCGCTTGGCCGATATGTATGGAAGGGCAGATTTTTTTTTGAGATTTCGCGGTTAGCTCCATAGTAAAAGTTGTTCTTTACCATTGACTGCATAAGCTGTTACACGTTGTATATTACACCTACGACCTACGTTACTTACGTAATGTGAACGTGTTATCTCAATTAGTAATAGTTTTTGCATATTTTATATGAGAAACTTAAAAACCTAATTGGATTAAATTTTTATTATTTTTATCCTTTTATTCAATAAAATAAATGTTAAATATTGACTTTTTGTCTTTTTCACTGATTAAAATTACATACAACACAGTTAAATATATCTCACTGAAATTTTATTTACTATGTTTTTTGTAATTATCATTCATTTAATAAAATTGAATAATTATAAATAACCAAAATAACAGTTTTGAGTATTTTCGAGATATATTTCGGCCGGCATCAGTCGAAATATATCTCGAAAATACTCAAAACTGTTATTTTTGTTGTTTATAATTATTACATTAAATAAAAAGCTTTAAATAGGCAAACATAATATTTATCTCAAGTTTATTTAATAAAATAAACATTAAAACATTAATTATAAACAAATATTAAACAGTCCTCTCTTCAGGGAAACAAAATCCTTAAAATCGAATACGACCATCGTGCTCCTTAATTAAAATCCGGACACGTAGCAGTCCTTGATTCAGTCCCCAGAAGGAGCTCCACCCCCTCCCTGGTCTGATTTCCCCCCACTTCGGACCGCACCCCCTGGGCTATGGACCGCTTAGATTTCCCCCCCGGGTCCACACGAGAGTAGAATTCTTGAGAAAGGTCTTGAGATTGGTACGTTAGTATTAAAGACTGTTTATAGGTACAGGTTGGACTTTGATTGTTACTTAATTATTGTTGCTGCTTTGTTTGGAATTGTGTGATGAATAGTGCTTCAAAATAAATAATTTCATTATTTATTATTTTTGAAATATTACATTTTTACTTTTTTTTATCTTATACCTACAATATGTACCACCAAATAGAGCATTTTAAATTGAAACATTACACATGTATATTTTACCAGCCAAACCTGATGTTAGGGTCGTATTAGGATTTTGGTCTAGGCCAAACTAGGTTTTCAGAAGGCCTGCAGCGCAGAAGAGAGCCAGTAGTTTATGGTTAGAAGGTTATAAATTAACCTATATACAACCTTACATCAGGTTATATTTAAACTTCTTGGTTATTTTGTATGAAAACACAAAACTAGTCTGCCTAGGCAAAATAGTTTATCTTAAATCCAATCAATCATATACTACATATATATCTCTAGTATAACTCCTTTCAAGGAATAGGTCGAATTTCAGAACACCCTTTATATGTATACAAGAATATGTCGTGGGCTTTTCGTAGAATTGGGCATATCATGAGGTATGAAATCGAAAGTATTTCAAACCAAAAGTCAGAAATAGGTGCAACGACGAGCGGAGCAAGAAGGAGCGTGTTAGGTTTACATTGGGAGCCGGACGAAGCGGAGCAGAGCGAGACGACCCCTGTGTTTTTAACAGAATTATGATATGCCTCGGGAGCTTATGATATGCCCAATTCTACGATCTACCAATGACATATAAGTACTAAAACTGCAAGACGTTATAATAAGGTTTACAAATGTTTGGAAAAAATATGAAATAAAAAGTAAATTGTGGGTATTTCACAGGATAACTAGAATTTAAACAACATCTGTATCCCAGATCCAATTTAGTCGGAAAACGTTACAGACATAAAGAGAGACTTTTTAGCGACTTTCTTTCTCTAAACGCCTTTAAAAAGTAATCACAGGGGAGCGTAAAGCAGAAGTTAAGAACATTTGGCTCGGAATGGCAATTATGAACTGTTTTATTCTTTTAATTTCGCCTCCTGAAATCTTTCCTCGATGAAAATCGCTGGTTTTATTTTCTTAAACGTGTTTTTATAGAAAGCGGCTTGGATTACGTACTTGGATACGATAATAAAAAAATTTTCTTCGTTAGATATAATTAATTTACTCATGCCAATTTTACTAATAAAGTTATAAATTGCTAAACGCATATAAAAAACAAACGCCTCAGCCTCTTTTATTTTTTTCAAACCGAATTAACTGCAATTTAAAACCGTTTCCTTTTTCAAATTAACCATGATGTGCTTTCCAATTTGGCAAATGCTTTTTAAATTCCTCACCTCGGCAATGCCAGCGAAGAAAATGCAAAAAATAAAACCAGCGGCCATTTTGTAATTATTCCGGAGCTAATGTGCCTCTTGTTTATCCCCCGACTAATTAAGGGCGGGAAGAGTTTTTTTAAAGATGATAATAAGGCATTTTGATTATTAAACTTTTATGAGGAGGACCGCAAACTCTGTTACAATTTAAAAAATTATTTTCTTTTTTATGCACCCTTTCTCTTTTATGAAACCGAGGGATCGACAAAAAAAAACACAATAACTGTTTTACAAATTACGCTGACAATTCTGTTTGACTTTAGAAAGTATTAGCTCAAATGTTAGAGTTCCTAATTACGTATGCAGTCTTCAGTCCCTAAACTAATCCAACACAATTCAACTAATAATTGTCAATTAAAGGCATAATTAATCACCAGCGGTCCCAACCAAGTTGTAAATTGCGCAGACTTCGCCAGGTACAGGGGTAGCAAACTTCTGGCTCAATTAGGATAGAATTAAACCGCGCCTCAGAGGTGACAAATCGCGGGCCGCGGTTCGCTCTGACGTTGAATAATCGCCGAGGTGTTTAATTATAAATAAAATTTCGGCAATAAATTTCAACGGGCATTAATCAAGAAGTTGAGACACTGATTAAAATACCGTTCAGTAATTATGCAAGTTAATAATTTAGGTTGCGTGGGATTTCACGTTGATGGAGTGCTATTGATATTATGGGTACCACCATACATTATCATACATATTTAAACTAAGGAATTAAAAGCGGGAAGTTTCAGAACATTCTTACCATTGATTAAAATATAAAGTCGAAACAAATTAAATCCACAAAAAAATTTGGTACACACATAGGTACCTAATATAAAATTGATTTGACACTAAACCTGGCTTTAATTTTTCATGGTTACAGGAAGAATTGAACCAACTTCAACTAAGTTATATACATATGTTTGTGTGGAGACGACAGAGGGTGGGAGAAGTGGGGGGAAATCTCGAAGAAACGGAGTTCTGAGAAATGGGCTAAAAGGATTTCAGTAACGTGAGGGATGTGAAAATAATTTCAACCAGGCTTTTCCGAAAGTTTATTTATAATTGAACCTGTAAATAAGTAGTCACTTTTAAATGCTAAACTGACTGACCAGCATACCCGGCACGGGCTTAACGATTTGTAAACTACAAACTGATGAAGCTGAAGTTTTTCTTTATGAGTAGACATTTACTTGCAATATTTGTCAGTTTTCAGGATATAATTCAAAGCATTTATAGTCTTGCTTGTGTCTCGACCTATCCTTACTCTGTAGTCCGGAAAAAGAAAGCTGAAAAATAAAATTAAATCCTACATAGACATTTCGCACTAATGCCAAACATAAAGTATTTACTGTAGAGACAGGATTCAGCTCAGATGCAATAGCCGTAGAAGCTCTGACTATTGATTGGAGATCTTAATATTTTTACGGTTTTCCTTCGTTTGCTTTAATTTTACTAGTCTTACAAAAATAAGTAAAATACAGAAGTACTATACAAGTTTACTCTACAAAACAAAAGTGAAAATCCACCGCGTATTGCAGTTACTTAATAGGTATTTTCACCTCTTTAACATACCTACACTACATCACGTCCCTTACCCCATTCAGTTAAACTGCAAAACGTATTTATCTTCCATCCCTCTCCCTCCCATTGTCGTGTCGACGAAAATGGCGAATCTATTCCTCGGGTTATCTACCCCTGCAACTCCTTACAAGTTATCTGTGCATTTCTTCGATCAATATTGAACTTTATTACTGCCTTATAAGAGTTGGGGGTGGTGATCGAATGGTTTGGTCGGATGGTAAATGAATTGGGGTGGCTTGAGAGGAAGGTAGGTGGGAAACGATTTAGGTGTAGCACGGTGTCTGGTGCTTTAGGAATCTTTGATTCCATTTTGGACTTCGATTTCCCTAAGAGAGAGTCATATGATAATAAAATTATTAGATACAAACATTACTTCATATATTTATATCAAGAAAAAAAAGTGTTATTTTGCACCTCATAAGAATTACCTCATAATGTGCTAAATAAATAATAATAAAAGGTGGTAGAGCTGATGCCGGGCTCGACTGTGGAGGTACCACCATCTTACTTGGAGACCCCCTCGAAGTAATTCGGGGGAGAGTAAGAGGACAGCTCACAGGCAAAAAACCAGGAGGCCCACCATGTCTGGGACCGATGGATGGCGGTATATCCATCCATCCCTAATAGCCGGGCCTTATATGGAACAGACTGGTGACGGGCAGCGGCATCGCTGGTGCGAGGGTTCCGGCACCGCGCTTACCGACCCACCTGCCCAGCGTGTGTGAGTATGGGCAATTCTTCCAGGATGACCGCCGGGAGTGGCAAAGTCCTGGAAAGCTTCAGCAGTGGACGAACTAGGCTGATGGATGGATGGATGGATGGATGCTAAATAAAGTACATATTTAGAAGTTTGTTTTTCTTTACCCCTATGTATATATCTGCATGTATGCAGATTTGAAAATTCATTAATTCCATACCCACAATATGTAATTTCTTAGTAATTTAATAATGTCATATTTATGTCATATTTATGTACTTTTCTCAGGTTCCTATTCTAATTGCACACAAGTGTAAAATTTCAGGCATTCAAGCCATTCTTAAGTTTTGCCAGTAGACGAACACACACCGAGGTTTCGATAAAAGAGCTTTTCTTTTTTTGACCGTCACGACATGAATCTCCGATGGGTTGTCAGAGCTATTTACGAGTACAAATTTTTATAATATTACGTCTCCGTTCTGAGCCTTATTTTCATACTTCGGGTAAAAATACGGACTCACGGGTCAGTCGTTCAGTGCAAAATGCTTAACTTTACTTTGTTTTTCTTGTTAAGATTAGCCATGATTTTGTCGAAACAAACTTAAAACAGCATTTTAAGCTTGTTTGGCCAACATCGTGTTTAATTAATTGTGCAGTTTATTTCTGACTGTTAATAAATTGATAAACCCAACTTCTACTAAACAATTGTTGGCTTGAATTGCCATAGAGCAATATCTTTTTCTCTTTTAACTTCTTAACCAGAAAAACAAAGTTAAGTTGTGCACTTTGTACCGAATGAATGACCTTAACGTGCCTTCAGAAGCCCGCAGACCAAACACAATAACAGTTCTCCGGGATTTGAACCCGCGACCTCCGGATTAGTAGCCTATTGCTCAAACCACTAGAGCACAGAGGCGGTATCATTTCTAGCCAATCACGGTACCTTTGAAAGCGACAGCGATAGATGCTGAAGTTAGATAATACTAGAAAGATAAATAATGAATAATGATAGAAAAAATCTTATAACTGGTCGCGGCAGTAAATTATGCACATCGTATCTTAGCGTCATCTCTGTCGCACGAAGCACTAACAGTCAGGTGTCAGAAACGACGCTCTACAAAGCCGATGATAGCCGATGTGCATTATTTGCTGCCGCGACCTGTAACTGCAAACCTACTAAAGACTGGGAAGCTCTTGGCGTTAATTAGAAATCCCTTATCAGATCGGATGCCATTATTAATACGGTGGGGTTCAATGCTAAAGTATTCAGTGGGACCCTTCCGTGAATTATTAAATAAATTAACGACAGAGAGATAGACTGTCGGCAGCAATTAGCTATTTTATTTACGGTTTCTGCTTATAGACATATCGAGTTATGACGGTGATTCTGGGGCATGCGGAAAAATTGCGAAGGCAGATTTCGTGTGATTTTAAAACTGTTTTTTTTAGAATGTTTGTTAATGTTAACATTCTCGATTAAAAACCTACAGTTTGTATTCCTTAAATTGTGTAGTCTTTATTTGACTAGGTTTAGTCACACAAATTTATATGGCATGGTATTTATCACGCTATAAACAAAAGTCGAATGCATCTAGAACGGCAGTTCTGACACATGCGAACATTTGGGAATGCGGGAGGTGGGTGATTTTTAGAAGCTCTTTCTACAGAAACGATTAAGTTTTCAAAACAAAAACCGTTCTTTTTGTTTTTCATAACATGTTTTACATGTCTTTTAAGTCTTTTTGTAGAATTATGATTACATAATATTTATCACGCGATAAACTAACATTATATATTACATAAAATAAATCGTGTGAAAAATGTTGCCAGAATAGCCACCCTGGATTAATTCACGCACCTATACCTACATAACTTCGAATGGGTGTCAAAGGTGTTGTGAGTGTCAGCTCAACAGTCAATACTTACTCATACAACAACTTTTTAGTGACGATTTTATATATATATAGTCTTATAATTCCGGTGTTTTTTTTGCTATTCCCTATTTGAAAACAAAGGTACAATCGCACACAACGCTTTTAACCGTAAAGAGGCCAGAATCATAACAGACCAAACTGCTGAGGTGTCAACTAACCCTCAACCGCAGCATCTTGTATTCATGAAGGGCTGAAACCGGATACGAGGCCGTAATGGACCCACAAACGTCTTAGATGAAATGCTCAGAGCGGAGCGGGCAGCGGAAGGTAAAGCTAAGTTTTGTGTGTCCGTCGATGGCTCAGTCGCTAGGCTGCCGTCTCATCCTGCCGTTTGAGTATGCACCAATGGGTTTTTTATAATTTATGTCCATAGAATGTGTATGCTTATATTGCTGACGATGAAAGAAAACACTGTAAGGTAAATCTGTTTGCCCTAAAAGTGTGCATTTGTGCCAGAAGTACGATGATTAGGCGCACCCTCTAGCACGTTTGGACATTGAAATACTTGAAGAAAAGAAGGTGTCATGAGTTTTGACTGTTCTAGTAACTGTCCTCACTTGGAAACCATTTTGTCTACTCCAATGAGGGAATTATAATATCAGAGACGGATTTGTAAGTACATTGTTTTTCCAATGTTAAAAACAGATGTTTTAATATAATAACAATAAAACAAAGATACTGCGCTGTAATTGGCCCAATTTATTATAATACCGCTTAGATAACCAATCAGCAGATAATGTTTCTTTTTCTGCTTTTCTGCAAAGGTACTTCTGCCATGCAGCCTCGAATACTCGTACAGAACACCTTCAATAAGGGTTAGCCCGGAAATTACTGACAATTAACGGTTCTGTATATTACACGTCATATTCAATTCTTACAACAAAACACTGTTCGACGCGATAGTAGTAAGCTTGACAATATTGATTTTCTTCTCAGGTAATTTTAAACAAAAATTATCGCGACATAAAATCTAATGAGGAAGCAAAAATAATATCGCTCCGCTTATAATTTAGTGACATAATCCACCATATTGTTGTTCCACTTGGCATTATGCGCGATTATTATGAAATACCTACTCAGCCCCTAATCTTGGGTGTTAATATTCATAAATTATGCTTCTCGGAGGATATCTTACGCGGTCGCGTAAATGTTTACAGTTTTCAACGAGTTTGCTTCTCGAAAGTTTGTTCTTGATAATGTAAGTGTAAATAATGGTGGAAGTTGTTGTGACAAATCTTTTTCTGTAATAATGAGATTTTAAAGGAAACTCTTTAATATTTATCCGCCGTAGAAATACCTATTGAAAGTTCAAAATAATGGTGAATTAGTAATAAGAGTTTTGCATGTTTTGGCTTCTTTTCTCAGTTTTGTATAGCTGTATAAAAATGAAGCTATAAAAGCAACAAAATCTAGTATTTAACTTAAAATCTATTAAAAAGTGCACTACAGTTCGTTTTATGAGGATAAAATCTAAATCTAACAAACTTGAAAAATCTCCCACCCCTTTTTGCTATTGCGTAGCAAGCGCTACGACTCCATAATTTTCAGGTTATTGAGCCACTACGCCGTAGTATGGACACAAGACGAGTCTGGCTGGGGAGCAGGGGTGTGCATAGAACTTTTTTCCGGAAAAGCAATCAGAAGGTCAAGTTTGACAATAAAAAAATATATGAAAAAATTTAAATAACACAATTTGAAAAAAAAAAGTTGGTATGAAAATGTTCACTCTAGGAGTCTGGCTGGCGTCATACAAACTTTCTTTTATCAAAGTGTTATTTAAATTTTTTCATATTTTTTTTATTGTCAAACTTGACTTTCTGGTTGCTTTTTCGGAAAAAAGTTCAATGCACGCCACCGCTGGGGAGGCGTCTCCTGTAGTAAAATATCAGTATATTTTTTATGGTAACTAATTTATTAGTTATAGCAATGCATACAACTTTTTGAATTCAAAAAAAAATATTATTATTACCGAAGTTAGCGATAGCGATATTTATCACTTTTAGTATGGAATCGTATCAGATGAATTCAATAACTTCGTAATTTTTTGATATGAAAAATATAAAGTGTTTTTAGCTTTTTAAACGCAATTGATCTTCATAAAATCTTCATTTAGGAGACGAACTCGTGCATATGAAAATGTCAAACGCTTTCGTAGCACAAGTAATTTTCATTGACATAATAGTGAAATTTTGTTTTTAGATTTAAATTTAATGACTATTCTATAGGTAATGTTTTGCAGGCAATGGTCACAAACTTACATTAGGTACGTATATGAATTTGCAATGCGAAATTATACACATTAGTTGATTAGGTACCTAAAAAGAAAGTCGAAACGAGCTTTCTTTAAAATCAAAATATTTATAACCAGCGGACGCACCACAGCGATGCTTGTATTTATTTCCGTTTTGCCGATCCCGTAGGAATGTCCTATAAAACCCCTTCTGAATAGATATCAACGTTATACAAGGAATCAAATCCCAATTTGCGTGAGCTAAAAGTTTTACCATTCCCTTGCTTATATGTGTTTGAAATTGCCACTTTTGTCAGAAAAAATACTCACCTATTTAAAAAGGCAAAAGACATTTATCCCAGACATAAAAAAAACCCAAATAGATTGGTTATCGACCGCAAACCTAAACTGAACTTTATAAAAATAATTGTTACGTCATGTGTATATTTATAACAAACTGTTACAAAATATACTCGATCTCCCGTAGTTGAACATGTTTAAAAGTAGATTACGAAAATGGCTTCTATAAAATACCTTCTATTTGCTCAAAGAATTTGCTTTGAAAAGATTGCTAGTACTCGTAATATTTTGTGTTTGCTTGTGATTTCGCATGTCGACCCTTCGGGGTTCAAATGTCGTAAAAGCCATTTTGGCCAAAATCGACTTTTAATGCCATCTTACTTAGTTTTTTGCGCTCTATCGATCTGTATACTTAGAATTTTGATAATCTAATAAAAATGTATTTTACTACTCGAAAAATTATGCAGTCTAAATACTAATTTTGTAAAAAAAATGCTGTATAAGACGTTGAAATTCATAATTAAATGTGAAATAAAATACCACATTTTCAAACAAACACGAAAAAGTTATTGAGGATTCGTTCAGAAACATTTGTCGTAAAAGCCAAACATTTCTTACCTTGGCTATGAAGCAAAGATTGATGTAATGATTATTAAAATTGTTACTCATAAGTCGTAAAAAACTGGATTTACTGTTTTCCTATTAATAAAACACTGATGTAGTGATTATTAAAAGTTGATAGCTTTAGCAATGGAACTGCTGTTTTCCTATGAAGCAAATATTGTTTTAGTAACTATACGATGGACAATAGACATGCGTGTGTTTTCTCTTTTACTCTTTTTAACAGAATTTTTCCAAACGCGAAAAAATGCGAATAAGCGAATGGGTCGGTAATACCTGCCAAATTTTGATGGGTCGTTGATAGCTGCATTTACCTTAATGATTATTAAAATTGTTACTCATAAGTCCTATAGAACTGGATTTACTGTTTTCCTATTAATAAAAAAACTGATGTAGTGATTATTAAAAGTTGATAGCTTTAGCAATGGAACTGCTGTTTTCCTATGAAGCAAATATTGTTTTAGTAACTACAAAAAATGATACTCATAGGACTGGATTTGCCGTTTTCCTGTTAAATAAATGCATTTAGTTATTTTTTTAATTGTTACCATAGCATAGTACCGAATTTGCTGTTTTCCTATTAAGAAAAGACTGATATAGTGATTAGTAAAAGTTGATAACTATAGCACTAGATCTGCTGCTTTCCTATGAAGCAAAGATTGATATAATGATTATTAAAATTGTTACTTATAAGTCCTATAAGACTGGTTCTGCTGTTTTCCTATTAAAAAAAAGACTGATGATTAATAAAAATGATAGTTATAGCACTAATTCTGCTGTTTTTCTATGTAGCAAATAATTTTTGTTTAAGTGATAATAATTTTTTTTATTTATAGGACTGTATCTGCTGTATTCCTATTAAAATACTTTATTATTATAAATTGTTTTTTTTTTTGCTTCAATGCTGCGTGAGTCTCACTGATTTAAAGAAAACGACATTATATTTTACTTTAACAACTTCAAAGTTTGTGAGTTAATTTTTTTGTTATATTTGATACATTTTTATTGCGATTTCATTTAAATAGAACAGTGTAATGATTGATTTCAAATGATTTTTATAAGCTTTCCAATGTTTCTACTTCAATATACTACGATGTGACATAACTAACCGTGTCATATACTACATAAAAAGGCTCGAAAAATTTGTACTCATACAACGATACAACAAACCGTGCGGCTCCTTAGGTGACGAATTTTGTTTTAAAAGCCAGTCAAAATCATTTTTTTTTGTAGTAAATGCCATGCTAACTTCTAAACTAAGATAGCTACTGAATTTTAAGTTTCTTTCGATTAAATAACTCAAAAAACTATGACTGAACGGCATAGATCATATTAATGTAGCGATAAAAACAAAAAAGATAGAAAGGAAATAAATTTTTTAATTTTGTTTTTGGCTCTCCTGAAAAATCGTGTTTTGGCTTTTACTACATTTGAACCCCGAAGGGTCGATGTATCCTCTCTTGATTGACTGTGTTTATAAAATGATGATGATAGTGTAAAAAATGAACTTTTTCTGCTACCTTTAAGAAATAGTTCCATTTAATACTCTAAATTAGTTTTGAAAATCGAACTTTCCGGGCCCCGTTGCGGAATGACTATCAGGTCAGTTTGAAATATCGTATTGAAATTTAATTTATTGCAAAATTAGGTTCTTTTTGACGTTTGTCTTCATTTCATGCTAAATTAGGTTCGTTTTTACGTCCTTAGTTTGTGTTTACCATGAATGTATACGTAAACTGGATTGAGCACTGAAGGATGTTATGCGTAGAAAAATAGACTCTATTTCATACAGTTAAAAGTTATTTTATTATGACATAACTGTTAGATACTGAGATAAACACTTTTAAATTAATTAATTAAGTATTTATTTGCGCACAACAAAATACATGTTCCTTACAACATGGCGGTTCGGTCGCGAGAGAGCGAGACAGCGTATCCAAGAGCAGACAAGATAGACTGCAATGCTACGTTCCGATATCACACTCTCCGCCACTATAAACTACAAACTAAGACAAACTTAACTACATCTAATTACTTTACAATTTATTATTGCTGCATGGAGACTCAGAAAGGAAAGTAAATCTGGATGTGAGGAGCTCTTAATTATTTTTAAATATTTATAACATAATTTACTCTTCCACTGATTGATCACATGTTCGAATTTGGTTCAAATGTCGTTTCCATTTTAAACCCCCCACGTCAATGTAGTATGTTACCCCTGGACATGACTCATCAATAATCGTCCCTATAATCCAAGATTTATGTCCCTTTCTGTAGTCTCTAACCATAACTTTCTGTCCTAATTCTAACATTGGTGTATTTCTGCTACCTTTATAATAAAGTTTTGATTTTTCTTGCATTTCATATACTTTATCTGTTATAGGTGGTGGCCTTAGCAACGTAAATCTATTTCTAAGCTCTCTACCCAGCATTAATCTGGCTGGTGTTACACCAGTAGTACTTTGGGGTAAATTTCTGTAATCAAACAAAAAGAGGTTAACAGCAGAACTCAGTGGGCTGCCACTTTCCTTGATTTTAGTCACATGTGTTTTAAAAGTTTCCACAAATCGTTCAGCTGCCCCATTGGTAGCTGGATGGTACGGCGGAGAAAATGTATGTTTTATATTTGTAAGTTGACAAAAATTTTCAAATTCTGTACTAGTGAAAGTAGGACCGTTATCTGTTACTAAGTGGACTGGAAAACCAAAGGTAGAAAATAACTTTTTGAATATCTCGATTGTACGAGTTGCCCCAATGTTAGTCATTTCAAAAGCCTCAGGCCATTTAGAATAGCTGTCCACTATTACTAAGAACATTTTGTTATAATATGGTCCCAAAAAATCGGCATGAAGTCGGTACCATGGAGATGGCGGCACAGGCCAGGGTTTAAGTGCTGATTTTGGTGGATTTTTATTATTATTTAGACAGATTATGCACTTATTTGTAACATTTTCTATTTCTGAATCTAAACCCGGCCACCAAAAATATGATCGTGCTACTTGCTTCATACGAACTATACCAAAGTGGCTTTTATGTAGCTCTGAAAGAATTGATTCCCGTAATACCATAGGAATTACAATTCTATAACCCCACAATAAACATCCTCTATCAGTACTTATTTCATCCCTTCTGTTGTAGAAAATTAATAGTTCCTTATCAATTGTTTTTTTATCTGGCCAACCATCTAGAACATACCTAATAGTTTTTGATAAAATCAAATCTTTTTTTGTTTCACTCTGAATGGTTTTCCAGTCTAATTTATCAATTTTTAAATTGTTTACATGATAGATATTACTTACATCAGCACTTAAACAAATAGAATGGAGTTGAACATTCTCTGTACTTTCATCCATTACTGCGCGTGATAAGAAATCAGCTGGGTTTGATTTAGTGCTGATGTGCCTAATCTTATAGTTAAATGCTGACAAAAAAATCGCATAATGTTGCAGCCTTTTGGCTGCCATTTTCGGTATACCTTTTGTGGGTCCAAATATTCTTACTAACGCAGCATTATCTGTTTCTAACTCAAAATATCGACCATAAGTATAGTTATAAAATTTGGTCACACCAAAGATAATTGCCATAGCTTCTTTATCAATCGTGGAATACTTTATCTCTACAGAGTTTAGTTTCTTACTTGCATATGCAATCGGTCTAACAGTACCATCATAATCTCTATTCGACAATACAACAGCCAAAGCAGTTTGTGATGAATCGCATGACAAAATCAATGGTAAATTTGGGTCAAAATGTCTTAAATTGTTAACTGAAGACAATTTCTGTTTGATTAATATAAACGCTTTGTTACAGTCTGGGGTCCATTCAAATTTATTTTTCTTAATTATATCATACAATGGTGATAATGTTCTAGCCATGTCTTTTAGAAACCGGTTGTAATAATTAATTTTTCCCAAGAAAGACCTTAACAATGTCATACTTGTGGGAGCTTTAGTTCTTAACAAAGGTTCAACGTTCGATTCTACAATGCTTATGTCATTTTTAGTGACTCTAAAACCAAACACATCAATACTTTTTTTGAAGAACTTGCACTTTTCAAGTTTTAATTTAAACTGACATTCTTTTAGTTTCGATAGAACCTTACACAAAGTATTTAGCATATCATTTACATCACTTCCTGCCATATAAATATTGTCTATGAACACAGCTGTATTTGATATGTTAGCAAGCTTTTTACACATTAGCCGCTGGAAGGAACCTGGTCCTGTGCTTACACCATATGGTAAGTATTGATATTTATATGTACCTTCTTCCGTTACGATTGTAGTGAGATCCTGAGACTCAGGACTTAAAGGAGCTTGTAAGTACGCTTCTTTTAGATCAAGCTCGCAGAAGTATTCTCCATTCTTAAGTGTGTGTAAAATTTCATCAATATGGGGTAGTGGAAAATGGTCAACTTCCAAGTGAGGATTCAAAGTAACCTTGTAATCACCACAAAGCCTTACTGATCCATCCGCTTTCAATACAGGTACTACGGGAGTACCCCACTGACTGTATTCCACAGGCATTATCCTACCATTTTGTAGTAAACGGGAAATTTCAAGCTTTACCTTGTCTTTCAATGCAAATGGTACCCGTCGTGGTGTCAGGCATTTCGGCTTTGCATCCGGTTTTAACTGTAACGTGATAGCTTCACCTTTGAAATCACCCCACCCTGGGCTGAATACTTCTGCGAACTTCTCTTTGATTACATTTTCTGCCTCTGAAACAGTTTTATTTTCACGTGAGTAAGTTTCTGAATGCTTAGTCATAACATTAGTTTCTATAAAAGTTGGAGGCCACAGATCGAATGCCTTCAACCAGTCACGACCTATTATTCGTGGGACATCATCATGGGCTACAAAAACATCTAAATTTCTTACTATCTTGTTATATTTTACTGTTAAATTCTTTAATAAGCCAACTGGTTTAGAGATGGTTTGGTCAAAATTTTTAAATCGTACATTGGAGTCCTCAATCACATACTGGTTGAACAGACTTACTTTGTCCCTTAACGGAATAACTGTTACCTCAGAGCCAGTATCTAACTGAAAATCCAGATATATTCCTGCAACATTAATAGATATATAATGCGGAGGTACCTTACTTACATTAACAGAGTATATCTCATACTCATTAAATAATTTCCCAACTGAAACTTCGGCATCATCATCTATATCTGGCTTAATTTCATGATCGCTCCCCTCAATCAGGTAAACTCTGCGTGGATTCTTCGAACAAACTTTAAATAGGTGTCCTTGTTGCCCGCATTCCGAACAGAACTTTTTGATCAGTCTACATTCAGACTTTATGTGGCCATTATTGCCACAACAATAGCATTTAACTTCTTTGTCTTTCACCAGTTTATTCTTGTTGGGTTTAAATTTGTTCTGCTTTTGTTTAAGATTTTTTTCATAATGAAACATCTCTGATATCTCTGTCTCTTTTTTACTAGTTGTATGCACTAAAGCGGTTTCCACAGTTCGTGCCAGCATCACTGTTTGTTCCAAACTCAGATCAGAATTACTTTTCAACAATTCAAACTTAATCAGCCTTGAATGTACTCCATCAATAAACTTTTCTTTTATCTGGTCATTCATATCTTTGAAGTTACATACACCAGCTAATTTTTTTAATGCCAATAAATATTCTTCAACACTTTCTGTTGGCAATTGATTTCGACTACGAAATGTGGCTCTGTCTAAAACTGATGACTGCTTCTTCATATATTTTTGACTTAATGTTGAACACAATTCATTATAAGGCAGATCTATTGGTTTTGAAGGTGCACACAAACAAGTCAATGTCTCAAAAACTTTTGGCGTAATTTTGGTGAGCAGCAAAGGTACTTTTTTTGTTTCTGGAACCTCATTTAACGTAATTATGCATCGTAGTTGTTGTTCAAAAGATTCCCAACACTCACCATTAAATAATTGCAGATCATAATTTGACATGATTACCTTTGGTTGTTGTGACGAACTGTTGGCGTGCTTTTTCGTTTGTTCTTTCCAGTTGTTACTCAGTAGTTTTCGTAGTTCGTCAACGGTTTCGTTTTGGGTAACAATTCCTTGTTCTGATAGCCGCTCTTCTAATTGAGATTTATTTAACTTGTAAATCCAAGACATTTATCATAGACAATTTTCAACCGAGGAATTTTATAAACAAATGTGACGTTAGTCACAATGAACCAAAATGGCGGCTCTGGAATGTTGCTGCTCGCACGTCGAGTGAAGCTAAACTCACATCGAAGCGTGCCGATGATTTTTTTCCTTTGAAAATCCGGATCGTTTCACCTTAATTTGTGGAATCTATAAGTTCACTCAACACTGGGTTCTATAATGCTCGTCGCCAAACTGTTAGATACTGAGATAAACACTTTTAAATTAATTAATTAAGTATTTATTTGCGCACAACAAAATACATGTTCCTTACAACATGGCGGTTCGGTCGCGAGAGAGCGAGACAGCGTATCCAAGAGCAGACAAGATAGACTGCAATGCTACGTTCCGATATCACAATAACCAACTAGAGAAAACGTGCCGAGCGGGACAACACACAGTCGATGCCTGTGTCCTACTCGCACAGTTGCCATCACAAAAAAAACAAATTGCGATGGTAGGCTTGAGTTTTTCACGATTTAGGTTTTTCAACGACTTTATAGTATTTAGCTTTTAGTAAATACTTTTTTTTTTAACCGACTTGAAAAAAAAAGGAGGATCTCAATTCGACTGTATTTTTTTTTGGGTATGTTATTCCTTATCTCCGTCAATTCTGAACTGAATTGAATGATTCTTTTTTTGTTTGGAAAAAATTTCTTCAAGGTAGGTCCCATTTTAAGATTGACCATGATCTGATGAAAGTTTTCAGAGATAGGCAGTGGAACGCCTCAGAAAGTAACAGCGTACCACTTGATATTAAGGAAATCGCTTTGTACTACGATGTTGATCGCAGAGTATTACTTGGAAATTGTCAATCTTCCACCTGACCTTCGATCCTGGTCTTATTAAGTCATTACCATAGAACTCTTTAACGAATGAGAGCACTTAACTCGAGATTGCGGCAATCACTTTGGTAGGGTGCTGATTGTCGGGCATTTCTTGGAAATTATCACAATACCCACCTGACCTTCCATCCTGGCTTCACCACCATAGAACTCCTTAACGAAAGACAGCATACCACTCAAGATTAAGGCAATCGCTTTGTATTAGGATAGTGATTGCCGAGTACTACTTGTAAATTGTAATTTCTCCACCTGAACTTTGATCTTGGCCTCATTACCATAGAACTCCTCAACGGGTGACAGCACATAACTTGAGATTACGGCAATCAGTTTGTATTAGGGTGCTGATTACAGGGTATTTATTAAATATAACCAATTATTACTTGTCCTTCGTTCTATATCAACAGCGCGTTTACAAGAACTATCCACATTACACAATTTGACCCGTCAACACTAAAAAATGTAAAATAATAAACTTTTAACAAAAAATAGTAACCGACTTTAAATGTAACTGCAGCCATTCGCAAAAAAGTTAAAAATAATTATAAAATGACCGATGGTACTGAAATAACACTTTTTCCGACTTCTTTGTTCCTCAAAAATATGTTCTTTAAAAGTCACCGCGTTCCCTTGGTTATAGCAACACAGAAACCAATATAAGAGCGCCGACTTCTAGAGAACATATTTTTCAGGAAGAAAGAAGGCGGAAAGAGTGTTATTTCGGTACCATCGGTCATTTTATAATTATTTTAAGCTTTTTAGCGAATGGCTGCAGTTACATTTGAAGTCCGTCACTATTTTTTTGTTAGGTTTATTTATGTTTTACATTTAGTTTTATCCGTAAATGTAAGATCAATCATTCCATAATAAAGTTGGGATTATTCTTATGCTTGCAAACTGGTAACCCTTTTATCTAAAAATGGCGCCACGGCCGTGACATTTGAAAACTAAATTGTAAAATTAATAATTTTTTGCAAAAATGGTTAAAGCATGCAGCGTGAAGGGCTGCAGAAGCCAAATTTTTGGGAATTGTGGGATATCGTTTCATAGGTAAGGCATAATTACAACGTTTTCTCGGAGAAATGATACATGTTTACATTGATACCGCTAGAGTAACCATGATATTGGGTTTTACATTACAGTCTTCCAAAAACTGAAAATATCCGAAGAAAATGGTTAGAAGTTTTAGGAAACGAAGTAAAGTGCAAAAATCCAGTAGTCTGCAGCCGCCATTTTAAAGCAGAAGACTTTAAACCAATAAAATAAATGTTTTGAATACGGTTTTTACTACACGTGGTCTCAATCAAATATTTTTAAATATGGTTACCCTACTTAGACAGAGATGAAATAATCTAGTATGACTTCTCGTTCTTCACGTTTTTCGAAACAAGTACTCAGTCCTGTTAGGGTATTAGGTTCATGGTGTTTACAATCTAAATTCCCTGCGTTCCGATTCACGACATAATCGATTATATCGCGTCTGACACTCTTTTTTCGCAAAATGGTACTGGCCACAAATAAAAGCCGCCGGCCGAAGCCTGAAAAAAAAAGGTAAAAACCACGCCGCGCTTACCAAAGTCATAAAATACATTAAATTTGAAGGGAAAAATTAAATATTTAAATACATAAATCAAGTAGTAGAAAAAGTATCGCTCGCAACGAGTAAAAATGGGTTTTCTTACCCTCGCAATGTAAGCTTTCTAACTAGCTAGCTTCATTCTTCGGGTAAGAAAATCCGCCATTTTATACTCGTCACGAAATATACTATTATAACTGAAAAATTAAGTATGTGACATGTAAATTTTTTTGACGTTTTTTTTTTCTTAATTATTTGTATGCTAACTTCTTATTAGCTGAATAAGGCGATTTCTCTACATAACTTTTTTCCATCATATATGTACAACCCTATTCTAAGCAAATCAATGATTTATGATTTCATGTTCCTAGATCCAGTCTTTTGGTTGTTAGATCAGTCAGTCAGTCAGTCAGTCAGTAGGGGTATTATTTTATACTTAGTGTAAATGGACTGCTATTAAATCAAACCACATAGGTACTCTACTAATCATACTGAAGTGGTCATTTCACGAAGTAGTCCTTTTTAATTGTGGTCATTAACCACCGAATTGATCCCAAATACCCGCGGAAATTACTATTTATACCCGGTATCAAATAATAAATTCCTGGTAGCTACCAGGCTTGCATAAAAGTGAGAGACTCACCAGTATGAATGTAGGTGTGCTTCTTCATGTCGCTTTTCTGATGGAACCGCTTGCCGCAGTATTGGCAGGGATACGGCCTGGTGTCAGAGTGGATTAACAGGTGGGTGGAGAGAGTGCTGGAACGTTTGAAGGTCTTCCCGCATTGCTTGCATTCGAACACCTTCTCTACGCTGTGGACAGCCCTGTAGGGCAAAGGAGATTTTTAGGAGACCACAAGAGATCTAGGTTGATCTAAGCTAGCGTTAGAAACAGCACTTTTAGAGCCTTATCAATTTGGAGGCCTTGAAAAGAGACGGTTTATAGAAAACATGATAAATAGTAATATCCAAGATGCTCTAAGTGTCCAACGATCCATTATAGTTGTGTTACGGTGTCCGGAAGTAAATAATGCACATCGGCTATTTTTGGTTTCGTAGAGCGCCGTCTCTGTCACCGGACTGTTAGTGCTTCGTACGACATAGATGTCCTACAATAAGATGTGTTTTATTGACTGCCGGGACCTGTAGATCCTGTATTCGTTTGTATATCCACCATATGTAACATGAAACCATCAAGTTGAGAAATTAATATTTAAATAATTAATATTTTATTTTGGATACCAGACAAAAATTTCAAAATGAAAAGTTCTCACCTGTGTTGACTCAGACTGATCTCGTGTCCAAAGGTCTTACTGCACAGTTCACAGGCGTACGGTCTCTTACCATTATGAGACCTCCTTGCATGAACCTCCAGGCCATGTGGAGTACTAAACATTTTCTCACACTTGACACAAGAGTACACATCCCCAATAGGCAGAGGCCTGGATAAAGGCCCTGGGGCCCCTAACACTGCAGCTCGTAGTCTTAGGAATTCTGGACTTTGAACAGCATGAAGGTATAAACTGTTGTATCCTCCCCATCCGGGAAGACCTAAGCTTCCTGCATCTCTCAAAAACTCGGCAAATGGTAGAGGCGGGTACAGGAACGGTCTTTGTGGTGGCACTCTTGGGGCGTCAGGTCTGAGTAATGCGCTGACGGAGAAAGCTTCTGATCTTTTTGGCGGGGGCGAAGAATCTGGTGGTCTTCTAGGTGAAGAAGGTGGAGAGTCCACTTCAAGTTCAGGAGATGAGCTGCGAATGGATCGAGGTGATTGCGGGGAAGGGGCCCAGCATGGACTTCCGCATCTTGAAGCTGGGGAGGCGCCGTCAGGTCTACTTGTGTTCTCAATGTTGTGAGCATCATCTTCTTCTTCATCGATACGTTGGTCAACTAACCGGTTGATGCCAAATTTGATTTCATCTGCAAAGAAAAATGCACCTTGTTAAATTTCAGCAGTACTGGCTGAATAGAAACAGTTTTTTATTTTTACAAGTTTGAAAAAAGAACAGTGTCGTCGAATGGGGCGAGAGAAAAAGCGCAGGTGCCACACTTGTCGCTCTGGATGAAATGAGCCGTATCATGTTGTCGCAGGAGCAAATTGACTTTCATCTGCAGCCCCAACCCTCTTTCGGGAACGACCCCCGTAATTAACACATCGGGCCCGGCGGACCCCAATCTTTTTTACAATTCACTAATCCGCGGGCGCGACTAAACGAAACTACTCGGTGCATTATGATAGTCATTGTTCGGTGCGTTTTGTTTAGTTTGGTCCTTGATGTATTGTTGTTCATGCTGTGGGGGATTTGAGTTGTTTGCTGAGGCTTTGTAAGTAGCAGAAAGTGTAACAGTTGCTCTATGCCTACATCAAATAGATTTTACTCGTATTTATTTAAGCCATTTAGATTTCCCTAAAGACAGTTTCATCTTGTTAACATACTATCCAATCTTATAAAATAAAAAGATAATTAAGAAAAGAAATATACTAGACGCAAATAACAATACAAAACTCTTGACACTCAAAACTCATCAACCTAATCAAAAGCCCATCGATCCTCCAAAACAAACATCGATCTCCGCAGACAAGTTGGACTAATGAAGAGCAACCCCCATGTCTGAACATCAGCAGCTGTTGGAGACATTTGGAGCGGAACCAATCGCTTCCCTCCCGACAATGGTCCAACATTCGCAATAATCATGACTTGGCCCGCGCCCTCCGAAAATTTTCACGCCCGGGGTCTTTTTGAACACAATAGCCAGTTTAAGGGTTGGACTCTACACTTGTTTGTTTGTCCCAGTTTTATTACCCTATAGTATTTATTACATATTAATGGTTATTTAGATTCATTGTGCCGCCCCGACAGTATGCTTGAATTTATGACGGCGCAAAATTCAATAGCTGTATTGTATGAAAGGTAATGATGCAGAAGTCTAAAGATAGATATTAAGGTTTGGTAATTTGATAACTTAATTTTGTTATACAATATTTTATTAAATCAATGTGACTATGGTTAGAATACAGAAAACGCTTTTGCGTCGTGGCTGTAACTAAAAAGGAACATTATGTATGTTTATAAATATATTATATTTTGTTTTTATAAGCTTTATTTATTTCTTTTGTTTATTAATTAGTATTAAAACAATTGAAAATATTATTAAGTATTCGATATACAGTGTGTCCCTCGTACAAGTGCACATCCGAAAAGGGGTGAAACTAGACCTTATTTTATCGACAAAAAAATGTTTTTTTTTTTAGGAAATAATTGTTTCATAAATTTACGTTTTAAATTTTTTTTGCCTACCATAGAGACTATGTATAAAATATGTCATAACTTTTGATTTATCGCAAGTAATACAAAAACAAAACATAATCAACTATTACCATAAAAATAATATCTTAAAAGATAATTTCTTTAATTTTTCCATCTTTTTTTTCAGTAATAGTCAATTTTGTCAAAATAATGTCCCCGTTTTATTATACTTTTATTCCTATTTATCATTGCCTATTCCATTATTTTTCTAACAAGAATAAATACAACGTTCAATCATAAATACAATATTTTCTACAAGCGGTTAACCAAAGGCACTGCGCTCGCGTCCCATACAAAGATACCCAGCTGGAGTACTTTTTCAAGATAAAAAAAAAACTTAAAAAAAATGTTTTTCTTTGTTTTTGTCGATATATTTAGATCTAGTTTCACACCCACATTCGGATGTGCACTTGTACGAGGGACACACTGTATTTCGACCCTCGGTATGGGGCCGTCATCAGCACAGAACACTGAGGTCATCAGTCGAATGCAAAAAAACAATGACAGATAAGTTAGTTATGTTTGTCATATAAGAAGAGAAAGGTCTAGCCAGCCAGTGTAGCTAGCACGCTATCTATCCTTGCGCACTCACGCATACCCCGTTTGTCAATGAAGTATGATAGAACGAGACTTTATTAACGGCGCGTGCTAAACCTCCTGGTTTTAGCTTTTTACTATCAACCTAGGGCTAGAGACAAGAAGGGAAATCTTCAGCAGACGCAAGCAACAACTATCCTCGAAAATTATCCGAGGCATATCAAATTAACACTTATATACTTTCCTGGATTGGAACCCACAACCTCCGTATTCATAACTCAAAATTCCACTGCTAAACCACAATTATCGATGACGTAAAGTGAAGGTACGATTGTTGGACAGTTGGAAAACAATAAAGGCTGAAAAGTGGTGGTTTTAAAAGGTAATTAGATTAGACGAGTTTGCGTCGGAAAGCGAAGCTCAAATATGCATTTTTCTATACCCGTATATGCACAGTGCATTAGCTGAACACAAGTACTGTAATGCAATTTTAATTACGATCTGACAAAGAAAGCTTTTCTACTTACAAAGTCCTTGTTACAAGCGGAAAGAGGCTTTTTTCCTCTGGCTGTATAGCAAAGTTACGTGTAAAAGGCGCGGCTGCAATTAGCAGCGATGCATTCAGATTGGTATTTTTCCAAGAGCTTTTATAAAATTAAAGTTTGCGAATAACATTTTGCGGGTTTCGTCGAAGATGCATTGCATAGTTTGTAATCGCATTTGTAGCTAATTGAAGTATAACGAAATCCTACACCAAATAAAAATCCTGCCCATACTCAACAAATTATTGAACAAATGTGCCCCATAGTGAAGGTAAGTGAGATCACAGATTTAATACAAATAGAAAAACTAATAATATTTGATGTATTTAAATATTACCTTTATCTGACGAAAATCAATACAAAGACTTCTAATGTTTACTGTTAAACACGCTGTTCGCAATCAAAATTATGCAGCAAAATGTATGTCCCGGTCGCTCGCACTGGTGGCGGTGGACCTATTGTCTCGCTCGCGCGCATAAGAGTTGTGGATAATTGACCATAACTCAGTGTGAAATTAGTCAGTGCACAACAGCTTGTCTATACATAAAAATATATGAAAAAAATCTGCTAGCAAAGAGCTATGAACCACCATGGGACAACCTGATCACGAGATGAAATGGAAGTTAGGAACGTTTGGTAGGGCGGAAAGACGGACGGTGAACTGGTCCAGTTCAGTACCAGAGTGGTAGCCAAGACCAGGATGGCAGTCAGTGGGCAAAATAGTTCGATAGGCAGACAACATAGGCGAAACAGGAAAGGTAGTGGACGCTGCTGGCAAAGGACGGGAACAGTTGTCGTGAGAAAGAAAAAGCCTGTGCTACGTCTAACACTGGGCAGAAATAAATGACTGTTAAGATTAATATAGTTACTTTACAATATAAACAAGAGTAAAAACATAAATCCTGTCTATGTAACTACGAAACGGCGTTTAATATTAGACAATATTTAAATCTCTTACTGTCACTCTTTTACAGTATCAAATAAAAGGTGACAACAACAGATTTAAATAAAACTGAAAGTATTGCGTTGAAATCTCGTTGATAAGACAAAGTTAGAGGTGGATTTCAGGGAAAATACACACTGAAATAGCCCAGTAGTTTTCAATGTTATAGGTGTACCAGATAAGGTGAATTTTTAAGAGGATAGATCACGCTTGCAACTCCATTATTCTCGTAGTACGAGAGGGACGGATTCCATAAATAATAGCATAATGTCGATTTCCTTCACTAATTTTATTATAAAAAAAAACTAAAGGTTGTATGAAATATCTGTTCGTTTAAGAGTTTAATTCATTAATAAATACCTAGGCGTTTTTGCTCAAATAATCTTTAACTTCGACATGAAAACTTGTATTAGAGCCATCTTTGGTTTTTCTTCCCTTCTTATAACTTCAGAAGATTTTGTTATAGCTGTTTTATCTCACAAGTGCGGGTCAGGCTTGGTTATTGTAGTGGGTGCATGTACGTTTCTGAAGCGCGCTCCCATCCATCCATCCATCATCCTAGTTCGTCCACTGCTGGACATAAGCCTTTCCAGGACTTTGCCACAACCGGCGGTCATCCTGGAAGAATTGCTCATACTCACACACGCTGGGCAGGCGGGTTGGTGAGCGCGGTGCCGGAACCCTCGCACCAGTGACGCCGCTGCCCGTCACCAGTCTGTTTCATGTAAGGCCCGGCTATTAGGGATAGATTTACCGCCATCTATCGGTTCCAGGCATGGTGGCCCTCCTGGTTTTTTGCCTGTGAGCTGTCCTCTTACTCTCCCCCGAATTACTTCGAGGTGGTCTCCAAGTAAGATGGTGGTACCTCCACAGTCGAGCCCGGCCCGGCGTTCCCACTCAAACATATTACGTACGCCACACGTGGGAGCGGGAGCGCGCACTAACAATCAAGCCTAACCCGCACTTGTGAGTTAAACAAGTGCATGTTATTCTTGGCAGAAGTAATTGTATTTCTTAGGGTTCCGCACCCAAAGGCTAACCAACGGGACCTTTTTATTAAGACTCCACTGTCGGTCTGTCTGTCTGTCTCTCTATCTGTCCGTCTGTCCGCCTGTCACCAGGCTGTATCTCATGAACCGTGATAGTTAGACAGTTGAAATTTTCAAAGATGATGTATTTATGTTGCTGCTATAACAACTATTACCAAAAAACAGAATAAAATAAATATTTAAGGGGCTTCCATACAACAGACATGTTTTTTTACCGTTTTTATAGATAATGGTCCGAAACCCTTAGTGCGCGAGTCCGGCTCGCACTTGGCCGGTTTTTTTAACATGTAAAGAATTAATTTGGCAACTTCGATGAATTTGCGGGCACTACCTTCTTAAAACGTTCACAGAACATTTAACGCACATTTACTTTATTCCGGAAAATCCTGGTAACAAATGCGGATTTTCGATTTAAATCGCGTATCGGGTGCATTTTGAATCGTGATATATGTAAATTGATGTAAATCGAAACGAGTCCAGCTATTGATTGCCGGTTCAACTACAAAAGGGCTAAGAATAATACAATTAAATTGAACTGGGATGGCTTTTAATATCACTAGCACGAGCAATAGACGTATTGCTACTAACCATGTCTCCTCGTACATCTACGAACGACGCAAATAATAGAAATAAGCTATATATATGGGTCACGCTAAGAAAGCAGGTTATGGGATTAATTTTCTCCGAGCTAAGTATATACAGGGTGTATAAGAAGATAAAACCGAGCCACGATTTAGACTGCGGACTAAATTCTGACTATTGTTTTAGCTATAATGAAATCAAATAAATTATAAATACAATTTGAGTCTAAAGTGGTGTAAAAAAAAATCCAGTACCTTTTGAAAATAATGACGATGGCTAATATAAGATCGTTTCTAGACAAAGATAAATTATATAAATACCTTCGTCTACTAAACTTATAATGAGTACCTTTGAATTATTTTAAATGTCAATAAATTGTACAAAGCTTTTACAAGCGTAGCAATGGCAAAGACATGACGTATAAATCTCTCAAACACAACAATAAATCTTAAAACACGTCGACTCACGATCAAATCGTTAATCTGGATTATGAGTGTTAATGTAAAATGTTAATAATATCTCCCACATAAGGGAGCCGTCGCTAATTGTGACAATTTCAACTAAATATGACCTCAGTGTATTATTTTGTGATTTTCTATGACCCTAAACTAAATTATACAGTTATATTACACAGTAGTATGTTGATGCCAATCTGGAAGTAGGGTAGGTGGAGAAAATAAATCTATGACTACTGTTAAATGAAGTTTAATTTTGAAAATGAATTGGCAATTCATTAATAAATTTCACAAATTATTTAGAATAAAGTTTGTAGTTTAAAGGTTTCGTTTAGATGAAAACCCTTGATATGAAAGCTAGTTTCATATTGGTGTTCCGTAAATAATGAGTTTCATTTACAAGCTTTTAGAAAATTATATCTAAACATAAAAAGTAAGTGTTAATCATTATTATTTTTAATTAAAGTTCGATAAATATTCGGTAGAAACACCGACCCAATTAGCGGCATACTGAAGAAGGGCCATGTCAAAAGTACTCGGAATAGAAGAGCTTGTATGACTAGATTGATGAATGTGGAAGAAGCAAAAAAGGTATGTCTCGATCGTAGTAGATGGAAAGTCTCTGTCTACCCCTCTGTTATACAGGCGTGAGTGTATTCATGTAAACACCAAATGTATGTGAACGGTATAAGTTTTTTTGTATTGCAAGACAGTAAATTTTAGATATTATTTAAACGTAACATGTGTAATAAATAAAACTATTACAAATCTTCTAAACACAAAGCAGTAAAGATAAGAACAAAAGCAGTTTCTGATAAATCTTATCGAATCCTTCAAAATTTAGATTACTTTTAAAGAATCATAAATCCGGTAGTAAAAGCTGCAAGCTTAATTTAAATTTGAGATTAAATCGGATTTACATTAAGGTTACGTACTTATCTTTATAACACTATTTTATAATACCCATTGATATATAGGTACATATAAACAACACATACATATGTGACCAATATATAAGGGTATAAATGATTTTATTTATTTGTATTCAATAATAATGAATAATCAGCCATAAAATTTACATAACATAGATATACTCGTATAGGTAGATAAGTAGGTTTTTTTTTACTTGCCTTCGTGATTTCAAGTAATATCATTTAAACTCAATTAAGTAACTCAATAATTTTTTTAGGGATTCGAGATCATCTTGAATTATAACATTATATCAATGAAATCAGTCAAAACATGCATAAGAAAAATTCAAGTCTGTCTAGATAAGAGTCAGTTTGACAAATCTACTAAATTTTATCATTCAAGCTAGCGGCAACATCAAAAGTCACTCACATGTCTATGAGTGCAAGGATTAGGTTGACACACTTTTCATGCAGTTTTAGGACAGTTTGAATTTAGTAGAGCTGGATTATCACGATTCCAATTATCATTATGTTTACCATAAACTCTCTACAAAGGCTTTACAAAGGTTTTTCAATTGAAATAAATACATATGTGCTTTTCATTAAATTAAATTAAATAGACACAATAAAAACAATAAAATAAATATTTTAGGGATATATATATTGTATATTTGGATAAAACTATTGTGTCTATTTTATTTGGTCTTTAATTGATAACTTTTGAGTCCAAATTTTAGCCCTCAGCAAATGGTCTGCCAGCCAACAAAATTGTTTTAAATAAGCATTCAAAAGTTTTATAAAAATGAGCTTTTTAATCGGTTTACAACGGATATGTTGTCTCAGTAATTCAGTATATTTCTAACCAAAACATTTCATACCTATGTTCAAGGTTTCAGAAATTATCTATACCAAACAAACAAACACAATAAAGCCTTTTCGGGTTTTGATAACACGATTAAAGTATTTCAGGAAATACCAGACCAACGAAATCAATTTTTAGCATTTGTTAAGATTATATCTACTAGATGAAGATTTCTAACATCGAGGCATCGATACTGTACCTAAATTATGAAGTTGGAATAAACTTAATTGCAAATCTAATTTCTGGTAACTATTTCTATCGATGGAGATCGATGGAGGATGAATCTCAATACCCTAAGTAATAAAAATTTGTGTTTTAATTTTTCATATTGTAATGAACTCTAGCGCTAATGGGGTAAAAAATACGTATTCATTGTGTGGTAACCCTACGTTATTTAAGGCGGCGCCTTTGAATTCGTGTCCCGATTTGTCTTAGCAACATTTCCAAGAATTATTTGCTGATACAATAACACGATTCACGTATGTCCCTCCTCAGGTCACCAGACTTTACTCTATTTTAGGTAATCTTAGCAATTATGAACCTTAAGAACTACTCTAAAAGATCTTTTTTTTCGTTTAAGAGATAATCACGCGATAATTGCTCCGTAAACATAATAACGGAGTTTTAGGTTCCATTGTAAATCTTGAATTTGTTTGAACGTTGAAATGAACAAAATAAAATCATTTTGTTCATTCAACGTTCAAACTTTTTGACATTGACGTCATCCACGCACGCTCTCAATAATCTTGTCATTCAGTCATTTTCACTTCAACTTTTTTTTTGTTTTTAGTTAATACCAATGACATTTTTCACGGAATCCACAATGTAAGAATGAAAACTTCATCCAAAATCGTTCAGGAGTACTCGTGAGGGGTTGTATTTATGAAAAAATTCTACAAGTTTTTATAAAACATTAAGCGAAAATAAAAAAAAATATTATCAAGGTTTATTGCCAAAGGAAAGTTAAAATTAAACATTTTAGGTAAAATTGTACACAAATTAAAATTATAGGAGAGAAAAAAAGTTTTAAACATTCCTTTAAAATGGTAGCATGCTCAGCAAAGCTGCTGATCTCATAGAGATCGAACAGCGCTGATTTTCAGCATACCTCAGACATAGTAGATAATTTAGAAAAAGTAAGTAAGTAAGTATATAAAGGCGCAGGAGGGCGTGTAAATTCAATCCATAAAGAAAAAAGAGCAAAACAATTGATACATTTATAATTTAAATACATAGGTATCCAACAAACGGAAAACAAGGAATAAGTTGTGTGTATAGTGCGTTTAGTGTGTATAAGAAAATAAAATAATATATATTATATTGATGTTTGTAATAAAATAAGATAATGTAAGGGTATAATATATTTTGCTATGTATGATATATTATAATAGACATCCATAATAAATAATCATCATATAAGCTACTAAAAAGGGCAGTACCAAATTGAAAACATAATTTTGACAAGACAGAGGTAAAACAATCACAAACGTTGAAATATTAACCGAATACAAACGGAACAGCGCCAGTTTTCGTTGTCATTGTTTGAAGTCACGCAAACTTTGAATGTAGACTGTCGCAGCAAAGAATGTTCTTTCATCATAACCGCTTAAGGCCCTTAATACCGCCAAATGGGTACTTTCTAAAGTACCTCTCTTATGGCCAAACCATAAATATCGAAAAAATGTATTATGGATTATCAACTCTAGGACAACATATGCAACATTGTTCTTTTTCGTACCACCAACACTTCTATATGAAAAATTGTTTCAACTGAATGGTGTTTTTTGGCTTGAATTTCCTACTGCTCCTAAGCGGCTTAAGTGATTTAATTCATTTATGCTTTGATAAATAGATAAACTTGATAGCTATAAATATAACATAGAATTATTCAATCGAACAATGACGCCCATGTGAAAAGTATTATTTTCTCCTATTTTGCTCTTTCAAGGACGCAGCGAGCGTCGTAACAGCCACCACGCATTGTGCACTGATTTGAACGTTATTTCAATGTCGTTTCCGTCGATATTCATACAGACAAACATTGAGCTGCTAATTTGGCGACGGTAATCGCCTTAAAGGGGGGTTCCGCCAAACATGGACCCGCGTTTGGACATAATCTATTAGAATATTTTTAACAAATAAAATTATGAGCTACATTGTCCATGTTTCAGATTTGACACACGTATCACCTTCATCAAGAAAAAAACTGAAAGATAATTAAAATAACGGAAAACGTCATTTGGCGTTGGAGCAACTATGATCTGTATATAAAATAGAATAATTTTTACTAGAGTAAGTATATCAAAGGAGTAATTTTTCCATTCGTTATTTTAAAATAAGTATATACTCAAACATTCAATATATTTCCCATCCAGAGAAATAACGCAAAAAATAAAATGTTTGGGTATTAATTTTTAATAATGAAAATAAAATAATAAGTATATTGATAAGATACTTTGATACCTTCAGTCTAAAAAAATCCATGAAGGAAAATTATTTTTTTGTTGCGATACCAAATTACCTTTCCCGTATTTTTTGTGGTCGTTCAGATTTTTTTATCGATAATTGTGATACATGATGTGTCAACTTAGTTAATTTAAAAATGTCCTGATTTAATATGCTAAATTATCCAAACGCGAGAACATGTTTGGTGGACCCGACCAAGGTGATATATCGTCCGTGCAATTCCAGGCGGAAAAAGCCGCAGTGTGAGAGGGACGGAATCGGGGATAATCGGGGTCCAAAAACTAAAAAAAGATCCCAATGTTGTTATACAAATTTATTTAACTTGGGACTTCTTTTGAACAACAGATAAATTATTTCAAAAAGTGACAATTTTGATGATATACCCCCTTAACGTGTATATTTCCGCTATAAACGAATTCACCCCGGGCTGCAAAAGGAAATTCTGAGTCGGTACAAATGTACGTCAGTCAAGTAGAAAAAAACCTATCACTGCATTTTTTAAGAACACTGCTGTTGGGTTTTCGTAATATGTTATGAAAAATAAATAATTTTTAACACATTTGTGTCTTTTGGTTTTTGGTTAAAAAAAAATTAAAAGTCAAAATCCTAAATTAATTCCATTTAAATAATATACCGGATGATTACCATCGCCTAATCATCGTTTACTTATTTACGGAAATTTTTGGGTCTGAATTTTTATATTTTATGATTTCTATTAATAAGTGTTTCTTTTCGTTTTTTTTTTTTTTTCAAGTTCTGTGAATTTAATTTGCTAGAAAACACGCTTCATTTAGAACTCTACATGAATCTTCAATATTTTTTTTTACTTAAGCCTAATTTACAATCCACTTTATCCAAATCATAATCATAAAATCTTGAATAACATGAAATAAAACTAAAATTGAACCTTACAAATTTACCTATAAAACTAAAATGTCTCCTAAAGTAAAATTAAACTAAGTAGAAAATGTTTGCTCGATCGCCGCCGTCTTGTGGCAGGGTTCCCAGAATGCTGGCAGCATTTCCTCTTTCTTTATTGAGACAAATTAATATACAAATAACATACATAAATAATTAAACTTAATCTAATTTAACATTTTATATATCATTAAAAACAAATAAGTTCAACCTGAATATTTTTTGTTAAATAACATTTAAATTAATCGTTAGTAACTGTGATAGTATATAACTGTATAAATAATAAATACCGTGGAATAGTTTCAGCTGTCATTGCACGTATATTATGTCGCATAGTCGACAGACAGACAGTGTCTGTATCTCCATCTTACCGTAATGTTATATAAATTTTACGTTACTAAATACATAAATTGATCCATTAAAATAAAGATCAGGTTAGGTGTCAGCCGAATAAAATTATCTGTCAAAAAACAGCGAAGCACAGTCGCTAGTACTAGTAACCACGCACTTTCTTGTCCGACAGTACCACCCCCTATCCTATCACAAGCCAAGTGACTTTACTGTTCTTGAGTAAACAAAGTCGTGAATAACACCGCAAACAGAGACTGTCGGTCTGTCCGCCGTGTCGTGACCACTGTGCCAATATTGACCCCTGGCGACGCACACGCACTCAAATGTGACCCTTTGATTGATCGAAGTGACGTTTACAGGTAGGCTTTTGTTTTGCTGAAATACTAGAATAAACATTGCTACTACCCAACTCAGCCGGGTCAGTTTTACTACCAAGTGTTGAGACCGCCTCTGTGGCCGGGTGGTAGGGCCCTCGCCTGCTAACCTACGGGTCGTGGGGTCTACGCTGTTGGTCCATTAGTACCCGAAGTGCGGCGATAGAGCTCAGTGCCCATTACGTTTGGAACGTAATGATTATCGGTGAAAAGCGGGTGTACCAAGTGTGATGTGACTTTTTTTTTCTTTGGGATCATCTCAACTTTTTTATTATTTTGATGAAATAAGCATTAATTTACCATGAATGATAACTTATAAAAGATAATAAACGTTTAAAACACGTAACAATATCTGATACGAAATCGAATTATCCTTCCTTTCAAGTCAATGTAATTGAGTCAAATTCTTTTCGTATAAGCACTTTTATTGTCAAGAACTATGAAAACGTCAAAATATGAAAACGCTTTAATCTGCGGAATCCTTACCTGCAGACCTGCAGTCGATCACGGAAGTGACGTAAAAGTTCTGAATTGGGCCCCGAATGGTGCCATACGAGGCGCCGACAAAGAAACTTCCGCTTCAAAAAATCTTTATCTGTCAAAAACTGACCGCGAGCAGAGAATATAAAGTATTACCGCGAGTGGTCTATGGTTAAAAATGGCGTGAATACCGAATAAATCGTAGCCAGTGTTTGCTACAAAAACGTCTAATTTTGAGGTTAAGTTGAACGCACACTTTTTTAAAAATTTTCTAAATATCGATATGGATTGGACGCCGAAGGGATCCTAATACAAAAATTCAGTAAGTAATTTCGTTTAATTTTTATATCGAGTCATATCTCATAAAATAACGTTATATATGAAATTGCCGGATTCTATAGAGAATTTGAAGGAAACTCAATATTCAGTACTAACGGTTCTGCATTTGTTTTAAGGAATGGCAAAACCAAATTATGTAATTTATTTTGTGAACGAATTAGACAACATTAAGCTAACAGCTACATTAATTTAATTTTTAAAAAGTGTCATCTGTAAAAAATTATTACGAATCTTATCATAGAAATGGATAGCATTTAGGACGAACTGTTTTTGAAGATTGAATTTTTATGATAAAACTGAAAATTAAAATAAAATTGAATAGGTACGTAGATGTAAAACCTTAAAATCAACTTTCAAACAAAAAACAAATAATTGAAATAGCTATTTAATTACAGGAATTATGATCTCATGAATCTGTAAGAAAATTTCGGCAAGTTCATATATAAAAACCTAGTTATATAAGCTAAAAAATGTGAATTTTTAGTCATCGTCCAAATTCATACTGGAGGCTTCCGTTTCCGTGATCAGTATCATGTATCAATAACGATTTATGGGTAAATTTGTAAAATAAATTTCGACTTTCCATAGTGATTTACCCGGAACTTACAACTGGCTTAAGCTTGGTGATAAGCTTTGTAAGTAGGTAGCTGCCCGATTGATTAGGTGAAAGATAAGATATTATTATTATGTACAATTTTATAAAAATAATTTTGTGTCTCCCATAAAATGCAATGGGTTTTTATCAACAGCTGGTTAGATAATAGCATAGAGCAGATAGCCATTGCTTTATGGGTAATGACAAGTGTCACAGTCATAGGCGAGGCCGGATCCAAATAACTAGTATGCACTGGAAAAATCATAGCAGTGTTTGTTTGTGATAGGCAGCTAATAGATGAAAAGCTAGATAAAATCTCAGTATCTAAGAATACATTCTAAAGATAAGATTCTACTATCACAGATTTGGTCTAGTCAAACTCGTATTCATGTCTATTTCATGTCTACTCTAGCAATTTTTGTTATTACCTGTCCAGCAGAATAAGGCTAGTGGCAAAGACGATTATAATGTTGGCTCATTAGTTTTTTTTCTTGGACGCGTAATACTAATCACGCAGCGAAACAACAAATTGGTGTGTTTTTAGCTAATACTGAAATATTTTGTTGGGAAAAAATATTGGATTTGAGTAGAATCCTTACCTATATATATTACCTATTTTGTAAAAAAAAATATAGTTGATCTCTTTACCGCGTTCTTGTCTCGAACGGAAAACATTTTTTTGACAAAAGTATAAACTTCAATACATTGTCTATAAGAATCCCTAGATAAAATATCAATAAATCAAATGTATTTTTTTCAATACAAAGAGATTCCTTACATGTTTAATTTGAGATATCTATCTAAAAACTCTCGATTAAATTTTTTTTAACTATCGATACTATCGGAATCTCAAACTCTCGATGTTTAACCAACACTATAAAGCACTCTTATCTATGAACTGAAGCTTCTACTAAATGTGCAATTCAACTAGTTTTGCCGAAGAAACCAGAATACATATTCCCATTAAAGGAAATAAAATCGACACTTTAAGGACACATATCTACTTCAGTAAACAATGTATTATTTTGATAAAATAGTATATTATTTTTGGATTCTTTTTCTAGGGATCTGTTAAAACAGAAACGCGATTGGAGAAATTCGGCTCGATAGAAATATTTATTGAAATGAGGTCCTTTTCGACACCAACAATGACAGTTTGCAAATTTAGAATGACATATAGACTGCAACTATATTTTATTAGATGGGGTTTAACGGTATCTAAGACCTGGTTTAACGAAATTTTGATAGCAACTTTAGTACATTTTATATTAATAAAAAACCGACTTTTTGCTACTTTTCCACGAATCCGTCCCTCTCGCACTGACGATTTTTTCGCATATGGAGTAACAGGGACGCTAAAACTTTTACATATCGCCTTAATCACTAAAATATATTAATACAAGTATGCTGGACTGGCTACTATTGACCTGATAAATCTGATAATGAAGTCATTTTGGCGCTGATCGCTACGGTGACTGACGTGAGCGTACTCAGAACTAATGATAAAACAATGACGTTATCTATTATAACAAGTGTCAATTTTAGTTCCCATTACGCTCGGTGGGAGCGCTTTGAATCGGTACATAAAGTAATTGTCATTTTGTATGAAAATCAAAATCAAAATATTATTTATTTCTAAAAACTAAAAAACCTGAGTGGAAATATATACAGATGTCAAGTGTTAAAATACAATGTTCTTCATGTTTGCCTTACAGCGTAGAAAGTCTGACCAACATTAAAAATAATTAAAATATTACAATCAATCAATCATAAATTATCATTTTCAAATTCCTTTATAGTGTAATAGCATTTATTTGTCAATATTCTATATAATAAAGACGATTCTGAAGGCTTTAATTTTAGTTTTAGGGCTGTCAGAACTAAATTTTCTTCATTGCAAAACAGTACTTAAGTGTTAGAATTAGAAGCTAAATTACTTTGGAAAAATTCAAGTTTTGACAGCAGTAAAACTAAAATTAAAGCCTTTAGAATCGGCTTTAATTTATTCCTAAATATGTTTAAATTTTATGACAATCTTGTATTAATATATGTCAGTGCATTTAAGGATTTGTGCAAGACATTTACCGGCAAACTTTAAATCTACTCGTTATGTCCCCTACATAATATTACATAAAACTGGTAGAACTATGACCAATCCATACATCACAAACAGACACACAAAGCCATATCGGGTCGGTTCGACCACGTTATCGTGTTTAAAGACTTGTGAACGAATGTTTACTTACACGGACAAACATGTCCAAATCGGATTTACAACGTTCGCTCTGACGGCGGAGGGTCGGCAGAAATGATAAAAATGCATTGGCTATGGTTTACAAGGTGTCTTGATCATTGGTAGTTTATTGACTAACTAGCGACGCGCCCTGGCTTCGCACGGGTGCAATGCTGACACTAAATATACTACAGTATTTAAGGTACTTAATTGTATAAGGATTAATGCTGTATTGCTTAAAATCGCTTCGTAAATAAGTCATTATTTCTCGTAAAAAGTAAAGGATAAAAAATGGTTATTGTGGGTTATTCCTAAGAGATAGACATATACTATTGCGGATTTTTTTGTAGACCTTAAGGTGTACAATACTGTAGTACATTATTTTGATCTATCACGTAGGGTTCAGCAATTGTTTGCAATGTAAGCGCAAAAAATGTGTTTATTTACGACATCACATTAGAAACCTCTAAAATTATCAGTGTTTCTCTACTATATTATGCATGTATTATACACATAAACATTTCTCTTAAATTACTCTATCTATTAAAAAAAACTGCATTAAAATCCGTTGTGTAGTTACAAAGATCTAAGCATACATAGGGACAGACAGACAGCGGGAAGGGACTTTGTTTTATACTACGTAGTGATAGTGATAGTGATAGTGATAACTTGTTTTGGTTTAAAACATGGAATATTTAACAGGAATGTTGTACGTCTATTGTGGGCACAACTCCAAAATGACTGGACCAATTGCTTAGCATTTAAGTGAAGACTGAGATGAAATGAGAAGAAACCGGGACAAATTTAAAAGTTTTCATTGTGGCTTAGGATTTTATCATAAGATAATTTGTGAGAAAAACGAAACCAAAGCAATAAGTTCAAACGATAAGATATAACGATATTCCGGAATAGAAGAGCTTGTATGACTAGATTGATTTATGTGGAAGATGTGAAAGGGGTGTGTCAAGTTCGTCTCTGCCAGCCCCTCTCGGAGGCAGGCGTGAGTATGTATGTATGTATGTAAGTTCAAACGAAATCACATAAAAATACCTACAAAAAATTGCAACACAAAACTATCCGTAAAGGATAGATGATGACTCCTTGGGCGATGAAGGTAAATTTCAAATTTGCAAAGAGTAAATCAACAATATCCGCAATCTAAAGTTTCATGTAACTACGACAAAATATTAATTTTTCTGTCCCTCCAAAAACGCGCTTATCACTGATAAGGCACTGGTATCCGATAGAAAAAATTACAACTATAATAACATCGTGTTCGACAAGCCTTATCTAACCTTTGACAACGCCGCCTCAAATCAAAACCATAAAACAAGCGTAATTTTGTTCGGTAGTTACCCAAAATGCTCGAAGTTTTATAAGCGATAGCGGAACAGCGGAATCAATGCGTAAAAAAGTATAATACATTCAACTCACCGATAGAATAAACGGATGATAAAGTGAGAAATAAAAATGGATAAAAAAAATTAAGCAGCTTAAATTAATGTTTACCATATTGTGACCTTGGAGGTAACATGTTCTCAAATAAAAATTTGCCAAAGAACTCGTTACAAAAATCGTATATTAAAAATAAACCGATTATGGCGTTTTATTAAGCATATTAGCCCCTTCAGTATGTCAGCATGCTGAAACTGTTCGGCTCTACTAAGGGGGTATATCGTCAAAATCTACACTTTTTGAAGTTGTTTATCTGCTGTTCAAACCAAGTCCCAAGTTAAACAAATTACTATAACAATTTTGAAACCTTTTTCTAGATTCTGGACTATCAGAAACGTGATTGGAGGAATTTCACTCGATAGAAGTAATTAATGAAATGAGGTCTACATTTACACTGTTTTTAATATAACAAACTTTAAAAATATTTATTTAGATGGGTTTTAACAATACCTAAATCACTGGTTATGAAAATTTCCATAGCTATTTTAGTTAATTTTCTATTAATTTAAAACCGACTTTTTGTCAATTTTCCCCAATTCCGTCCCTCTCGCACTGCGTGTCTTTCCGCTTGGAGTAACGGGGACCTTTGCATCGATGATATATCACCTTAAGAAGCTGTCCTGGCTGGGCTAAGTGACTGAAGTGAGGTTCACAATACTTGCAATAGCGGAGAATCAGTGCATGACTCATCGCCTGCGCTAAGAATTTAGCCCCTTCATCCCACATCAGACCTCTGTTAGGTTTAAATAGCACCTCTTCTTTGCCACGCCATTTTCTTCTGATCAGCTATTGCTCTCCAGCCATCCTGATGATGTCATCTTTCCATCGAGCCAATCGTCTCCTACCGAAAGATTCTCTAATATTGCTCCATTAATTCAACTGTTCAAGAAGTTCTGGACGTGTATGAATTTTATTTAGTAATTTTATTTGTCATTTTCTATTTTATTTTGAAGGTGAGTGGTGACTGCTGCAGCACCGCTATTATCAACACAAATGGCAACAAAAGGCACTTTTACAACCGCTAACTCTACCGCGACCTCTAATCGCTCATAACTTAAAACTCTGCAGCAAAACGTGGAGGGCAAACTCGGATAAGATATGTCAAGCCTAAATCTGTACTTGTGAGATTTGGAAAGGCCCAGTTATATTGGAAATACGGTTATATGATTATGACATGCTCTGGTTGGTAATCATGTAGTTTCAGACAAAGTTTATGACGTTTTGTAGGTACTACATGAACAATATTTTGTAGTTTCTTTCAACTGTATCCTCGTTTATATGGTTCTGATAAAACAGAAACACGATTGAAGGAATTTGAACCGATGGATTTTGTTTTTGAAAAACCGCGATGTAACAGTTACCATTTTAATTCAGGCCATGCCCTACATATTGATCGATTAGAAGATAAAAATGTGTAAATATGAAAAAAAAGTTGGTTGGATTTTGAATTGAAACAATTGAATGTTGAGTTGTGTAAAAGGAAAACGATGGTCATATCTTGGCCCGACTGTATATAAGGATAAATTAATAATACCCTTATTAATATAATAGTTAATAAAAGTAGATAACCTTTGCATAAATTTTATTGCATATCAAGTTTCTGGCTGATAGATTTTTTCTTTGACAATCTATAGGCACTGTGGGTATTTTGTTTACTTAAAGATTCGGATATGATTTAATGATTTCCCATCACTTTATTGTCACACAAAATCCGAAGGTAGATTTGAATAACGGTAAAAAGAATTGTTACTGATCGTCCCAATCAGAGAGCTTAAGATAAGATAAAGATATACTCATATCAGTGAAACCTCACCTCTAGCGGTATATGTGACGTTCTCCGGTGGAAGAGGCTGAGGGGAGGCAGGCCGATGCGCTGGCGCATTCCATAGTGACTGACAGATGCTGTTACGCAGGGCCTCGCTGGCTGTCACACCTGAGAAAGAAAGACAATTGAATATGTTAACACAACGAATTACAGTTCGATGAATTACGGTTAAGTATGTTTAACTGATAGTAGTGGAAAGTCAAGTAGGAAAATGTTATTTCCCTGTCTATAGGAAAGTATGATTTACATGTTATGAGATGAAGAACACATAATTATTAGCGCCTGTGTTTATTTATTGACCAAGAATTCCTCATATCATCTATCACTCACGCGTGAGTTTTAGGATCATTGTTTGTGCTGGGTCTGGTGACCTATTTCTTTTGTTGACTGTACACGTCATGCACGGATGCACCTTAGTTACGGACAAAACAACACATCACATCTCTATTGATATTAAGTCTCGCATGATACCTATTTTTGACCACATGCGTTCACAAGCGCCACGCCCTCTTACCATATCTCCTGATATTTGTGGGTTGACTAGGTGCAGTTTAATTATTTTTGGGATTTTCTGTTTCATTAAAGCACTATAATAATAAAAAGAAAAATAAAAAAACGTTTAATTTCTTTCGATAGTTTCAAATAACAAGGGTAGTGGCTGGTGACTCCTTTTAAACCTGAAAAGGTCTACGTCAGGAGGCACCGCTCTTCTTAAAAACACTAATTATAATAACAATTTTCTGCTTAAAGCTACATAGAGCAAATACATTAAAGTAGGAGTATTTAAATTTGTATTATACAATACATACATATATCGCCATTCGCCACGCCACTTACGGTCCTATATTTTATCATTTTAAATGTGTCAGGCTAACAAACTTGATCGTACACAAAGATCACCTGATGTTTTCATAAAAAAAAAACATATTATTTGTATCAGATAAATGTAATAATCCGTAATATATCTTGTAGACAGGAGCAGTGATTACTAAATCCTTGTGCTTCGATACTGAGTTATCGATTTGATATCTTGTAATCTTCATGTAATCCAATACCAAATACCAATTTGCTATTTCAACACACTAAAACAAGTTGTAGATTTTGTAATACTAATTATTTCTTTCAATCACTTTTCTGATAACTTTTGCTGCCACAGTATGCACCTGTAACCAATTTGAGAATCAGTCCTAACAGTCTAAAATTATAACTTTCATAGCGTGTGACAATGTCATCTAAACAGAATATTTTCACTCCATGTGTAGGCGACTTGCTTGCCCACTTGCAGCATGTTCTCAACTCGGCTTTAACTCGGGTTAAGTCAAAAAATAAAGGGTTAAGTAAAAGCTCTCTTGCACCAATCAAAATCTCGGGTTAAACTAAGAGAAAGTCATCAGAACTCAACCCGACTCTTACCCGTAATGTTACTAGTTTGACATAAATTGTGTTGTTTCCAATGACATTATATAGATACTATACCTCATTGGTTGCCATTAATTACTTTATGGAATATCAAACAATCGCTTAGTTAGCTCAAGATTACTTACTTACTTCGATATTATCATGGTGCAATAGGACTAATGAAATGTCGGGTTAGTTAACTCTTCCTTTGGGCTAGTTAACCCGAGGGTTAAGGATTTTTTCTCGATCATGCTGCAAGTGGGCCTAAGGGATTATAACAATCTATGTCTCTATAATATTGAAGGTCATAAGGTCATCGGATCTTGGCCCCGTCTGCAGATACGACGTAGGCACCTTTTTACTGGTGGTAAGCTTCGGCCGTGGTTTGTCACCACCCTCATAACAAAACCATGTCGCCAAGCGACTCATTGTGTTCCGGTATGATATCATGAGTGGCCGTACCGGGGGAGTGGTTACAGGCAGTTGCATAGTATCAGTGTTTTTTCCGCCTAGTATGCTGTCACTCTTCCAGTTTCTTGGTGAGCTCGCTTCATCCTAAGTCTTATCGACGCTTTCATCAAGTGGAAGCCCCTAAAAATTAATAATGTATTTCTGAAGCAAGTGGTTGAGAGGTAAGAGTGTGAAGTGTATTTTCCAAAAGAACACTTACAGAATGACTTGGTTCGTCCATCTGCCCGAACTAATTTCTACAACAATAAACAAAAAAATCTGATAAAGAAATCTAAGGTACCTAATAAAGGTTAAAAAGGCTAATACTTTTAAAATAATTCCTTACGCCGTTTGTATAGATTCTGAACTCATCGGATTCCTTTCAATACTTACTCATAAATGGTACAAAACACTGGACCAACTCGCTCTTGGCCCTTGGCCATTATCTCTACTATTTCAACCAGCTCATCAAGTGCCACAATTGTAACTGTCAACTCCTAATATGCCTGGTCGTGATCTTAGAGTAAATCAAGACAGACCACTTCATTCATGATTCATGCATCAGGCAAATTTTCAATTGATACGTTGTTACTGTCCGATAGAAAACTAACGCTATTGATTTGAATATTACATTTTTTGTGAATCACATGCATATTTTTATGCCTGTATTCAAACTACGACCCAGGTACACAGCTTTTGCTTCTTATATACATTGCTCAATTGAGTTTTACGTCACGATCTCTAATTTTGACAATTATACTAATATTCTCTGACGAAAAACCATTACGTTCATTTTCAGAAAATTATTTTATAACTTATTTTTTGTCAAAATTTGTACTTGCAATTGTCGGCACTTGGTGAAACTTGAAACACATCTTGAATTAAAAACACTTTTACTTATAGTTTCAACATTATCATTGTTAACGTTGCTCAGTTCTTTGCATTCACAAAGAGTTCTTAGATTTTTGGTACGCCACCGCTAAAATATTAAATATCTTACAAAAACAATTTCCCAAAAGAAAAGAACGTAACGAGACCTAAGAAAGGTCCCGGAACTATGCCTGTTCAAGGACCTTGGTAATCTAGATATGACAAACCATTGCCATACTTATGGGAAGTACTGAAATATTCTAATTGAAAACGTTGACCTTGGTTTTCGTTTTGGTGTAGACGTCATTAACAAATACATGAACTGGATTATGGGATTTATGGTATCTTTAGTTATCCATCATAAACTGAAATTCCGATTTAAGGTACCTATTCTGCTATCAACACGTATCACTATTTTATTACAGATTTATTGGATTTTGTCATTTTACTCTGACGTGATAAGAAATTCGATAGAAATAACGATACTGAACATTTCTTACACAATTAATTTTTTTTAACTTCTCAGTATCCCTGAAGATATTTAAAAAAACCTTGCTGATATTGCCTTGCTTACCTCATAAGCAAGATACTACGTCACTTTGTGAGTGGTGCTCCCTAGACAAAGCCAGATGGACTAGATGAGTCACGATGTAATAGTTGCGTGAGCGCAATGAGGAAGTGGCCAATAACGAAAAGTTTAATTACCGGCACCCACACCACAGCTTCAGTTAAGTTTTGGATTCATCCACAAATTGTCCAAATTTAAGGAATTAATATAAAAATAAATAAAATAAAAAGAGTTTTACAGTTATAACAGTTATGACATAAAATAAAATATTCACAAGAAAGGAAAAACAAGGTATGATTTTGTTAAAAAGTACGTTGGCTCAGCTTCTGTCCCACAAGCCACAGAAGCATGTGAAACTCTGCTCAATGCTTGCAAAACTAACTACACTTATGATTAAAATTTAATATGCAACTTACACAAATTACACGAATACCTATATAAAAGACAGATTGCCTTCTTTCATCCGTTTCAACTAAAAAAAGAAAAAATCAATGCAACTTTGAGAAATAGAAAATTATTCTTGTAGATTAGCAGGTGCAATCGAAAAAAAATATTGGTCGTCTCAAAAATCTAAAACGATATAATATTAATCTTCATTAATCCAAAATATGTTGATTAAAGGTGCAGTCAAAAGACAATCCAAAGACGTCTTATATATAGCTGTAGATGTCGTTTACAAAACAGGATAAGACCGATAAGAGGCAAGGACAATCAGTGCGGGACACAAAATGCAAACGTCCTGAGGAAGAGGCCATTCAGCCTGGCGCCAGGATGGCGATCCGAATCTGAGGATGCTTATCTGACGGGTGAAAGATGATTTAGGTTCAGTGGACGATGCAAGAATTGGAGTAGAGGGCATCCGAAAACAATTACACTAAAATTAGTTATTAATTTAGTGTATCTGTTTTTAAAATCGTACACAAATTTGAGTTTTAGATACAATATTAAATCCCAAAATACGTAAAACCTTGGCTATGACTTGAATTATTATAATATGTTTTTATTTGGAAGTGAGGAGAGACCTGGCGTTACTAATTTATCTTTTTAAAGTTTTGCGAGGTATATTATTCAATCCGTGATTGCTAGCGTCCTTGGAGCTGTTTGTGCCGGATAACTATCTTCGCGCGAGAAACCATAAGTTGTTTTGCGTGCAGCATACGCGCACTAATGTTCTTAAAGAGTCACCTATTGTAAAGGTACTCTATCTTTAACAGAATCGACAACCTTACGGATACCGATTTGATTAGTTGTTCTTTGACGAAGTTCGCAAAAACTGATTTTCATATAATTTGTTACCAAACGCATTAGGTTAGCCTGTAAGGATTGTGTAGCATAAATGTAAATAATAAATAAATAAAAATCTTTATAATAAGGATGAATTTTAATTTTCTGCCAGGACCCACTACATTCTATTGAAACCTATCAAATTCTTCCTTTCCCAAATTGGCAAGAGTTCATCCAGCAAACTAACAACAGCAATTTTTACTTCTGGTGAATCATCAATTAACTTGAAAAATGACGAAACAAAATTAGGATAACACCTTCAGTTTTGTATTTTGGTAATTGCATTGACTACTTCTAGCTAAACAAATTGAAGAAAAAAAAATTTTAAACAATATTTCCATGCACTGTCTTACAAACTAATGAATAAAGAAATTATTTTTACAATATCTCTCGAGAAAATATTTTCTATGACCTTAGGCTCGAAAAGTTAATATCTTCCTAGAACCCAATAAATAATTAAAAGGAGAGCGGAACTGAGAAGAGAATAAGGCCCTGTGTAGAAGGAAGCCTAGGCCAACAAAGCCGACGGCGCCACCCGTGCCTCAGTCGAAGAATCAATGACCGACGTCCGGCAACAACGCTCGTCACTAAATTGTCGCTGACAACACTCAATTGTCAACTCTTTACCGCTTCCTGCGCAAGCGCCGACGGACTGGGTGAGTATTGTCGCGTGCTGATCTTTTTGGGATTTTAATATATGGAATTAGCAAGAGGTGTATTAGGATTCTGTCGGGTGATAATCTGTAGACTAGGAGACGGAAAGAGTTTCAGGATTGTATCAGTGACGTTTTTGTAATAAATACTTGTTCTTTTTTTACAAACTAGGTACTTCATGACGACTTACCGATTCAACTGGCAAAAGAGAGGAACATTGATTGAAAGATTAGCCCAATTTTATTATTATCAAATGGTGTCAGACGCCGGCGCCATGCGGGCGGGTGACTCCCCGTCCACTTTACTTGAGGAACATGCTCTTGCGCAACTCATATGATGCAAATAAATCAAGTCGTTGCTAAAAGTATAATGCTAGTGTAAAAGTTATGATATTTCTTTAAGCTTTTGTGACAAAAACAAATAATTTTAAAACAAAAAATTTTGCAAGAAATATTTGTTGGCCTAGACAGGGCTTTGATAAGTACAAAATGTTGCATTAGGTTAAATAAATAGATCAATGTTGCAAATTATGTCATCTACTTAAACCCGATGATGTTGGTATTTGAATGTGGTACGTGTTTAAAAGAAAATTGTACTAATAAAAAATTAGTAATCATTAATAAATTTGCTGCAGAAAAAATTGTACTATCAAACTTTTAAATATAAATTTAAATGGCAGCACATCTGACTTTGGGCTTGTATGGATACTGAATAGATTCATTACTGATCAAATGAAATAAACAAGTTTTCAATACGTCTTACTTATCAAATACCTACTTAATTCTCCAACAAGAAAATCTTTCGGAATGCACTTCCATACACAGGATGCCACCAACATCGTCGCATTATCAAGATTAAAAGGAACCGCTTCTGATCAATTAGCATCTTGTCAAGTTGACAATCATACGTCATTTACTGATCAATGGTACCGAACATTCATTCATTCATTTACAAATTACCACATAAAATAGACTACTAACAGAAGCCTAAGTATATATCGAATAAAGTTGATTGTTGATTGGATAGTCGCGTGGTGATCGAAATGAAATCAGTCAAGGCGATGAATGAACAAAGATGTACATAGAGAGGATAGTGATGTTATATTCATAACATTATCTGTTATAAATAACATTAAAGTTGATGAATAAGTCGAATTGTTTCCAGCTGTGATGTTTGACACATCAGTTGTGAAGACCAGTGTGAATAACATACTTGTGCTTGCTTTAGCACAATGATGGTCTGGTTATAGCTTTAATCGGAAATAGTGTATAATAAAGAAGAAAGAGTACTACACTGAAATGAAAAATCTATGCTAGTATTCAACTACCTTAATAATGTATATACATATCGTGATGACCTGTGTTTTATTAAAATTCAGAGCCCTTTATTCAACATTATTTGTATCATTTTGTCCATTTTATCAAAGTAACAACCCGTTAGATCAAGCTGATCATCTTTAAAGTCTCACATATCATACGTACCCCAAAAGAAAAATGAGCATAAATAAAAAGAGCAAGTCTCTAAAGATTTAGAATCGTAATCCGGGTGTAGAGTTACTTTGCTTGGGTGGTCGGTCATAATGCTCAATGCACTAACTGAACCTTGCAACACGCGTGGGTGCATTACTCTTGTATTACTCTTTAGCGACAAACATGAGTATTAATTCCTCAGCGGAAATCGCTTAGATGGCAGCATTAATATATCTCCTATTAGTGATTTAAAGTAAGCAGTAAAACATTTTTTAGAGATGCATATTTTTATGCAGTATCTGTGAAGGATTTAGTAGGCATTGTGTTAACACAAAGAAATTACTGTCTTATCTCGGTGACACGCAGTCTACGAAGCATTCCTTTATCAATTCAGTATACACTTAACCATTATATTCAATAAGCTGCCTTTCATTTTTATTCGCAGAGCATCTGACTGAGGTCATACATGGCAACATGCCATAGGGTCACGGGATCACCGCTTCCTGGCTTCAGATTAATAACAACCGCAATATTATTTTGTTTTTGATAACAAAGTTGCCATTAATTACTAGTAAATTGTTTCGTAGAACGAAACTAACGGTATCAGAGGAAACTGCTGATTACGTTTTGGAGAACTTGGTTTAACCGCAACTATTTTGTACAATACCACTATTGTTAATGAATATTTAAAATATTTTCAGGGTATAACCCAAACCAAAACTGCTGTCAAACATATTAAAGTTATGATTTGGAAACCTATCTATCGCTAGGCGTTAAGTTTAGTTAAGTTTTTATTCAATTTTATTTTGGATTGAAAACTCATTACCTACTTTTCCGATGCTCGTGGTTGTATGAAATTTATTTCGTTATCTTGGATTGTCTTGAAATTTAAACTAAAGTTGAATTCTTTTGTATGGAAAATACGAGTGTTTGAGTTTCGTGTTATTTTGAAATTAAATAATTTGACAGGAAACTGATTAACCACAATTCCAAATATTAGTTTCTATATCCTGTCTGTCTTCAAGCTTGATTAGTTGTTGTCCAAAATATGACTGAACTCCGTTTGTATGGAGCACCCTTGTGGTAAAGTCCTCTTATGGATACAAGAAAAAAAAACGTAAGACGTAAAGAAACGTAAATTTTCGATTTTAATAAAGTATTGGCATAAAAAGTATTTCACAAAAACCATCACACTGACCCTGAAATAGGTTGATAGAAACAAGAAAGCTAGTGATACCAGCATCATAAAAAAAAATTCCCTTATGGCAGAGTTGCCATAAAAAGACAAATGAAAATCGTAGAAATCAAAAACATACATTTTATCTTATAAACATATACAAAAAAATAAATAATAAAAAATATTAAAAAACACGCCTGCCATAATTTCAAAATGCACTAAAAAGTAAAAATTAAGATATTTTAGTAACGACACCACACGAGCACTGGTTTCTTCCTGAGACATTAGTAAAATTCTTATACGCAGAAACTTATTTTTTCATCATTACGGCAAGATACAGAAATATAGAGATTTAATTAGGATTTCAACGCGGTCAGGGGACAGCTCTACATTGGATACGAGTTGTTTTGCATGTCCCCGACTGCACTGAAATCCTAATTAAATCTCTATATTTCTGTATCTTAGTTAGTTTCTGCGTATAAGAATTTTACTAATATCTCAGGAAGAAACCAGTGCTCGTGTGGTGTCGTTACTAAAATAACTATCTTATTTTTTACTTTTTAGTGCATTTTGAAATTATGGCAGGCGTGTTTTTTAATATTTTTTATTATTTATTTTTATTTAATACTTTTTAATGTAGGCCTGTTGGTGATTAGATGGTCTGGCAACTAGCATTCTATATCCGCGTATTGACGAAGATTCTAATGCTGAAGATTCCAGAGGCGATTTAGTTCATCGAGGGAACTTTTATCATGCGGTTCGTTTAAGTTTACGCGGTTCTAGAACGCTAATTGCAAGACCATCCAATTGCCTCACGCGACTAAGCGCCACGTAGGCCTGACCTTTGGCAAAAAATTTTTTGCCCAGATCTACGACGGCTCTATCTAACGTTGTCCCTTGGAGCTTGTGCACAGTTACGGTCCAGCATATTATGAGTGGCAACATACGCCGCTCAACTTTACCTTGACCTCTCAAAGCATTATACTCGATGGTACTGGGTTCAATTTTAACTCCCTGGTCGATCGTGTTGCCATGTATTGTTCTGTCGTTAAATTCTACAAAAACATCTTGTGGCAACTCCCCAGGCTCAAGTTGATCACGTCGCAACGCAGGCCATGCTATTTTTCGCACAACACCCATAGCACCATTGACTAACCCGTGATCAATGTTTATATTTTTCTGCAGCATTACGCGAGACCCCACACCAATCTTTATAGACATTAGAATGCCACCTGTTTTGTTGGGGTCTAGTGGGAACGAAATCCGCTTTTGGTGGCTGACCGTAGCACTTTGCTTCCACGGATACGTCAACGCTACTACGCTGTATATTCGGCATTTTTTTCCAGCTCCTAGGTCATAGTACTCGTACACCTGCTCTGTTGTAGAGTAATTCTATACGCAGTCCCCATCAGCGAAAGTACCTATGAGTGGAATTTTGATAGCGCGATGTACATTACAGGCAGCGCCATCTAGTGTTATGGCTGGTGTTTTTATTTTGTTTATGTCGGTAGCGCGATGTAAAATACACGCAGCGCCATGTAGTGTGTTCAATAGATATTTTTATTATTTTTTTGTTTTTGTGGGGTTTTTTACACCCCTGTATAAAGCGCATGGCACCCTTCAGATTATCATGAATTGTTTGAGACCTCTTTTATCAAAATCCATACGGTAGTTTAGGTTAATAGCAACATTCAATATATATTTTTTACATTTTATGGCTGTTATGTTTTACACCCTGTATATATTTATAGCCTATTTCACTCAGGAGGCTATGAGGATTCTAACGATACCACACACTTCGAAATTGGTTCAAGCGTTAAGTAGTTATGGTGGAATTAAGAAAAATACCCACATGAACCCTGAACACATAACACTCCTTTTTTTGGGGCAGTCGTGTAAAAAATCGGTGAATAGATAATTTTAATCATAGATTCCTAAAAATTTAGCACATAAATGAGCTTCAAATAGATGTGTCATCTAAACCTTGTTCCCACGTCCTTTACTACAGCTGCCCACGTGCATCTTTGTCATGCTCATGAACAGTAATCAAGTCGAGATTGTTTCCTTCATCTTGTAAGTAAATGTAGCTTTTGAAAGCAAAATAATGTTTCCCGGCAATTAAAATTTAAAAAAAAAATTTGGTGCCGTTATATTTATAGCTGGTTTATGATAGTAATTGATTATATGCCAAACGTTTCACCAATACAATTTCGGCGTTTAATTATTTATTATTTGCATTAATTATTTGCGGTATTCAATCCACATGTAATAATAATTTAGTATGTCAGCTCACGCAAATTTTAAATGACTGATTTATGTAATTTATCTGCATCTTTTAATCTACTGTAAAATTTACGAGATTTCCTACATTAGTTCTCTCACGGTTTTATTTCTTCATCATCTTCCAATACCCTTCCACCATTAACAACTAAATCCAAGCCTGTTTACCATTCGTCTATCCTATCCTCATTACTAGCCATATCATCTAGTCAAGTCTAATTTATATATCTACCCATTCCAACGACTTTAATCCGTATCTAGTGAATTATGGAGTTTTATTTATACGAGTATATTATTTACATCTTTTCATAAAAATCTAACATATACTATTCAGTCTACTGTTATATTAACGAGATTTCCTACATTACGCTCTTATGTTTTCATTTCTACATCATCTTCAAATCTTCTCCCACGATTAACAACCATAACCAAGCCTGTCTACGATTTGTCTATCCCATCCTGATCACTGGCCACATCATCCAGTCTAGCTACCCATTCCCACGACTCTACTCCGTATCTAGTGACTGCGTTAGTCATCCCGCTTGTCATCTGCTTCGCCATCAATTGACCCTTGGATATCTAGCGCTAAATTAAATCGTGGTCCGCCAAGTCCAACTTGCTGTGTGAATGGTGACTGGCCTTGGATGGTGCAAGACAGTTTTCTGCATAGTTGTATTATTTGTTGATTGATTTCTACAACCGCATAGGACCATGAAAATCACGCTATATATATCTGGTAAAGATTGCAAGATTTTTAATACCTAAACATTAAACACAAGTACTTGCATATGTTCAGTTACAATAATGTCTTGAATTAATTCCATCCGATTATTGAAATTTATAATTTTTGGTTGATGATTTGGTTCAGGCTTCGAATAATTTATGTGGAATGACTCTGAAGTATTTTTATTTAGAATACTGTAAATGTATAGGTATACTTATAACAAGTGTATCAAATTAGATACATTATTACATAAATAAATATATTGCATTTAATTTAATTTAATAATGTAGACTAATAATATCAGACACACTCGAATAATACATATTTTGTACAATTTTTGGCCATATCAACACATAGTTGAGTCTCGTTTATTTATAAGAAGACTTCCCTTTCACCCGTTTCACCCTTAACCACGCCTACACTAATCGATATACCTATAATTGCTTTATTCTCTGCCTCTTTTTCTTAAATTTTCTTTAGTAATAGCTTTAATTTTTTTTAAACAGTCTATGTTCCGTTCTAAAATTATATACTTACAACATTGATGTATCATATCTTAAGATTATTTTAAACAGATTATAAATATAAATAAAAAAGTATTATTTAATTTTGAGATATATTTCGACCAACCAATATCTAAAGATTCACAGTGTGACTCTGAAATGTCCTCGATAAAATTCATTCCTAGCACACTGTCACTTTCAGTTTTGTTTTGATGTCCAAGCGTGCTGTATGCAGTAATGGTTTTAATTAGCTCATTTTATGATATACATGCATTCGACAGTTAACAGTGGGCGCATTTGAACTTCAGGGGCTGTGTTTCTTGGTTATTATTGTTCTGAAACGTACATCCAGAAAGACTTTGTATCTGCATAACTAAACATATGCATAACTAAAAGAGCAATTAGGATAGAGATACTCGTGCTTAGCAATATTCTTGTGCTACCACTATACGAACCCCTACAAAACGCAAATCAAAACGCGGAACCCCAAAAAAAGTCGTAAAGATTGGTAACAAAGATGGCGAAACAATTAATTTGTAGAATCCTCTCGCTCCTGATTGTCGTGCGAACATGGACGCGGGTTAAAAGGTGTTAATTGTGTGAGATTGAATGTTTTCTCGGACCGGAATTTCAATTGGACGCAATTATTTCAGAGTCCCGTTTTTAAGACCTACATTCGGATGTGTACGGTAAGTAAAGTGAACTCTAAGTGAAATACTGATGGACATATTTGGGGGAACGCAAGAAAAGAGTCGATTCAGGTTTGATTTAGTTTTTTTTTATTGGGTGACCGCACCGTTTTGTGTTTTTGTTTCAATATTCTTCTTACTATCTTTGTACAAGATTGGGTCGAATTTCATCAGATAAAACGAAATGCTTGTGAAAAACAGACGTACGAGTGAAAAACACGATTCCAAAATTGCGCCAGAATTACTTCTATTAAGAACAAAAAAAAAACAGTGAAAACTCATGACAAGAATACTGATAACAAATAAAAATTTGATCACATGACAGAATTGAAACTTCAGAAAATATTATAATTGCCCATCACTACTCGATTAAGTAATTTATGAGTCCATAACCTCCATAAATTTTGAAAAAATATTACTTTTTGAAAGCTTTATGTAAAAAACGAACATGTACCAAAAAAGAACCATGAATAATTTTTTGTAACTTGACCATTGTTTTTGCTTTTCTCTAATTATGTTCTGACCCTGAGTTAAGTATGATGTAAATCTACCTAAATACGAGATACATATACATACTCACACCTGTCTCCCAGAGGTATAGGCAGAGACTACCGATTTCTGTCTGCTACGACCTTAACACACCTTTGCTTTTTACACATCCATCTGTCATACAAGCTCTTCTATTCCGGGTACTTTTTGCCCGTGCCCCTCTTCAGGTATGTCGCCAATTTGGTCGGGATATATCCATTATAAATCTGTAATTTATTTACTCTGGTCATTAGCCAACAACTAAAGCAAAAATGCAACATGGTTTTAACCTAGAGCGGCATGAAAAAAGGCTACTTCAATCAAATTTATTGACTGATTCAAACTCGTGATCGGCAACAACCAACTGACTTCTTAGTCTAAAGGTCAATTTGTATGAGTAAAATGGTTTGCCGACAAATGTACAGGGTGTAAAACTTATTATACAAGGTGACTTTTTGATCATCGTCCAAATTCATACTGGAGGCTTGATAAGTGATCAGTATCTTGGATCAGTAACAATTTTTGTGAGATTCGTAAAATGAAATTTCGGTTTCCCATAGAAATTCAGTTCCAGTCCCGAGTAAATCACTATGGGAAGTCAAAATTTCATTTTACGAATTTCACCAAAATTGTTATTGATCCATGATACTGATCACTTACCAAGCCACCAGTATGAATTTGGACGATGATGTTAAAGTTACCTTGTATACTTCTTTCTAAGACCTTATTCTGTTTCCTGAAACGATCCAATAAATAAATATATGGCTTGCACGGAAAAAAAAATTTAAGGGATTGATATCAGAATATACAAGGTGAATTTTTGATCATCGTCCAAATTCATACTGGAGGCTTGGTAAGTGATCAGCATCATGAATCGATAACAATTTTTGTGAAATTCGTATAATGAAATTTCGACTTCCCATAGTAATTCACTCCCAGTCCTGAGTGAATCACTATGGGGAGTCGAGATTTAGTTTTATGAATTTTACAAAAATCGTTACTGGTTCATGATGCTGATCACTTACCAAGCCTCCAGTATGAATTTGGACGATGATCAAAAATTCACCTTGTATGTATACCAAATAAGCCCCTTTAAATTTAAACTCAATAAACTATATAGGCATATACTATTAATCTTCCGAATTATTAGTCATACAAGCTCTTCCACTTCAAGTGCTCTTTACTTTGATCTTCTTCAATATATTGTGTTCTCATTTTGGTCAGTCGCATAACATCTCTTTTAAGTTAATTTTTATTTTGGGGCGGCCTGGTGGGTCGTCTGGCCCTAGTTATTTATTTGTTGTTTAAAGTTGGTAAATAAAGAGTAAACAAAAATTGCTTTTAATAACAAACTACTAACAAAATAACTTCGTCTTCATTCATAACTTCAATTCTTTATTCCGCTTTTTTGTCATTTCTGAAAGAATTAATCGACACTAGACAAAACATACTAAAAGAGAAATAAAGTTTCGAAAACATAATTTTGTACAAAAGTGGACTCATCACTTGAAGCGATTTCTTCCAGCTAACTTTTGGGTGGTGAAGAAATTATTATCACAAGAAAAGTAAAAGGGCGATAGACAAAATAATGTTATGAAAGTTCAGTAAATTAAATAAAAACCAATAAAGTGTATCTAATATTATCTAAATCAAAAATCTTTTATATTATTCAAATATACTAGCTAACAAATAAAACTTACATTATAATAGATACCATAGATATAAATAAACAAACAATAATATATTCCTATATACCAAAAAAAAAGTGAAAATAGTGACAAGACTACCAACCTAGAGAATCTACATAGTGAGATCTGACATTCCTCTTAAATATCTCCAATGAAGACGACATTCGAATCTCAGTGACTGACTCGTTCCATAGCCGCAAGCCTTGACCGCAAAAGAATTCCCATATGCGACAGAAGGTGCTTAGGAATATAAGCAGGTGACATTCCCTTGGTTAACGAGAAGATATTTGGGAGCAGAAGAATCGCTTAAAACGTTGTAAAAGTATTCCTTCGAAGGTGTATTGGGAGTAGGGATTGCAATCCGGCTTCATTTTCAATCCGGCCGGAGCCGACCAAATACCCGTCAATCCCGCCGGATTCGTATATGTATGCCGGATCCGCCGGATTACCGGATCCGGATTTCCAGATTGCAATCCCTAATTGAGAGCCTCCATAAATGAGCACTAAATTCAAATTTCTTCGTGATATATATATGTATATCACGTACAAATATTTGATAGGGGACTTTCATGGAAATAATAAACCAGTTTTTACTAACGGTTTACGTATATTCCTAGATTGGCCTTTATTGTCTTTGGTTCCTCCGTCCCGTCATCACTGTGTTCATATAGCATGAAATTTACTAACCCACATTTTAAAACTCCTATTGCTACGCCATAAAGGTCATTATTGATGAGTTCTGTATCAACATTAATGGTGGGTTTATATTGACGCATATGAGTGAGTCAAGAGTCAACTTTGATGTGGAGCGACGACGTTTCGCAACCTCCTTGAGGCGGAAGAGTCTATTGAGGTTAAGATTTAAAGGTCACGCGATTACTGATTTTCGTATGAAACCGCTGTAAGTTGAATTGTCACAAAGTAATAAGTCGTATTGATTTTAGAAATGAGGACAAAAAATAATAGGCAAGAGCGAATTCAATCCATGCACTGAAAGTTACTTTCGTTTCTTAATTCTATTCATGTTGGCAACATCGCTATCGGTATTTACGAAAAGATTAAAAATAATTATAAATGGCGTGCTCACAATACATTCATTTGGCATCATAAATAGGTGCGCAACAAACAAGCTTTTCAACAGTTCTAAATTTCAAGTTGATAGCTTTATTCGTATCCGAGAAAAGTGTCTGTGACAGACAGATAGATAGATAGGCAGGAATCCTAAATATTCAATATTTTCAGGCATTTCTGAAGGAAAAAGACTCCACAGCAAAGGTTTTGCCCTTTTGATTTGAACATGAATGCCAAAGCTCTATGGTTTGCTTAGCTTTACTTTAAAATTTAGATTATTTAGATTTACTTTAAAAACTATTTAATAAAGACTGTCGGAAAGAAAAAGATTTTGAGATGTACCTCCTTAGTAACCATTAGCTGTAAATGTGGGAGACTATAGACTTAGGATATACTGGATGATATACTGTATATCCTAAGTCTTTGTGGGAGACAGCAATGACTAGAAAAGGATCACTCTTCAAAGGGGTCCAACCTCAGAGCAAATTTTGCTTTCCCATTTCCTCCATTAAACCCGTTAATTTGCGTAAAAATCCCGTCCTCATGTAATCAACTAATCGGCCAATGTTGGAACACAACCGAGACGTCCACAAAAGGGGTCATTAATAATGAATTTGGGTTCTAAATCGTCTTTTATCGGGGACGGGATTTGTCAAATTTGAGCCACGTGTGCCACATTAGCTTTATGGGGGAGGGACTGGCACTGATCCCGAAGTTGTCTATTTTGACTAGAACTCCCGAACTGGTATGAGTCTGTAAGCATCGCTTCAGTACATTTGTCATAAAAAGACGATTTATTAGAAAAAATAAGACTCCTGATTTCGAGGAAATAATGGTCACATTTTTGGTTGTCGAAGTGAATTAAAAAAATGAATTATCCATTTCTCTAATATTTTGAAAGACCACGTAACGTGAATTTAGGCGAGCGAAGTTAAACGCATAGATATAGGCATAGATACAAAGACTATTAATAATTATATTTTTATTACACTCGTTGGGCATGATTTAACGCGTCTTGTGACTGTGAGACCGGATGGCGGATGTACACAAGGACGTGCGATTTTGTCTTTTACATAGTCGTTTTGTGTCGCAGGCAGGAATCAAACATGTGGCCGTCTGGTTGGGACAGCCGTTCGTGGTTTCATTTCGTAACTCAAGTCAAGTTTTTATTGTCCTCTAAGTATGGGTTCGGTCAATGTGAAAATAAACTACTTAAAAAATGTTTGTTTTTTGTAATTTCAGAATAAGCCAAGGGCAGACAGACATACAAAGAAGCTTAAAGGCATACAAAGAGCGCAATAATTCTCTGAAGGAACAATAAAAAACTAGGACTTTTTGCCACATATCACTAGTGACTAGTAATACAGATGATTGTTAACTTTATACGTTCGAAAGTAAAAAATATATGTATTGTCTCATGAGGATGAAATACGAGGTGACAATAATTTATGTAGCCAAATTCATACTGAAGACTTGGTAAGTGCTCAGTATCAAGGTTCAATGACCCCTTTTGTGAAATTCTTAAATTGTTTATTTCGTGTTCCCTAAAGACGCAAGCCCAGCCCCGAATTAATTACTTTGGGAGGTCAACATTTGTTTTGCGAATTCGCAAAAAATTTTATCGATCTATGCTACTGATCAATTATCAAGCCTACAGTATGAATTTGGCTAGAAAAATGTATGTCACCTCGTATTTCATCTTCATGAAACAATACACATATTTTAATTTTACTTTCGAATGTATAACTGAACAATTATTTGTATTACTAGTCACTAGTAATATGTAGCAAAAAGTTCTAGAGTTTTGTTGTTCCTTCAAGGAATTATTGCGCTCTTTGTATGCCTTTAAGCTTCTTTGCATGTCTGTCTGCCCTTGGCTTATTCTGAAATTCCAAAAAACAATAATTTTTTAAGAAGTTTATTTTCACATTGACCGAACCCATACTTAGAGGACAATAAAAACTTGACTCGAGTTATGAAATTAAACCATAATATTATGCCTTCTAATGAAAACAATACTATGTTTTTTTCCAAAATTTGATTAATTTTATAACAAATACTTTGTTATTCTAAAGACCATCACAGCTGAGTAGTTTTTATGTCATCTGATCATTTCCGTCGTCGCGACGTCATTGGTATCGATTCGGCATAACACGTCTTAACTTATTTGACAGAACTAACCTTATTTTAAGCGTCCTGTCTTTTTCTTTCTTTATCGAAAAGACAAGGACAGAACACTTAAATTAAGTTTAGTCTTGTCAAATAAGTTAATATGTGCTTCACCGAATTGGTACCAATATTAGTCTTCAAGAACAAAATTAAACAATACTTTCTTGAGTTGCAGAATATTACTTGTTTTATTTTTTATTCCTATATAGGTATTTTATAATATGTTATGAGTAATTAATGAATTTTCATCACTATACATTTATATATTTGTGTAAACTGTTTATGTAGTTTATGTTTTTTATTATAAACTATAACATTGCTTTAAATGTTTATTAGGATGTAGTCTAGTTATTTATTATTTAAGTACTATTTTCATGATTAGCCCTTTTAAATGGCACTATCCTCAACAATTTCTTCTTTGCCAAAGGTTAGTTGGTAGAAAATACTAATTAGTATTAAGCTCGCCTTTGTACGATAATTTTATTCTGTGCAATAAAGAATTTTATTATTATTATTTCCTAAGCAGACAGGGCTAGTTTATTTATCCAAGAGACAGGGTTTTAAATAAGTCAGTTACCCAAAAAACCAAAGAATCCGAGCGTCACGTTTGCACCAAAATGACAAGAAATCATTCGGTCACATAATCGTACGTTTCTGTCGGTAATTCATTTACCGAACATGTCCTCGTAGCCGAATGTCGACAAATTAGATTTCCACCTCGAATGATCGATGTCCCATCAAACCACTATAAGCTGATCTGATTTGAGCAATATAGGACCGTGCTACGTTAAAATATGGTCCTAGTTGATGGCACTGATATTTTTGTGGGAGGTACGCAATTGGAGTATGTCGTGACGCAATCGGAGTTTCTGCGTATGAGAAATCCTGTTACTGCAATATAATATTTCATAATGTGATGGATGCAAGGAACTAGGCATTATTTGTAGCTGAAAAAGTTGGTGCAGAAAATCTGTGACTGTTATACGACACGGCCAAGGGATTTTAAGGCAAAGTGGGCTTTGGGAAATCCAAAATTTTCAAGTTATTCAGCACAACAGATGTAGACACAGAACTGAAAAAAAAACACATTGTTTTCAAAGATTTGAGAAATCTTTTGGATATCTTAGAAACATGATTTGAAACTTTCACAAAATGGAGAGAAAATCCTAAAGAGACCTCTAAAAAAATATTTTATGTCACGATCATTTTAATAATCAACAATAATTATTCGAAAAATATTGTTCACCACCATCTTTGTATAATAAATAATAAACCAAATCTTAAGAAGAAATCGCATTAGTACAAATATCAATTAATGTTAGACAAGAAATAATCCGGATTGGTAATATCTTCGCTCTCTGTAACATCTGATCCTGTTGTAATCGGATTTATCCGGATCGAGTACCAGTTATTATTAGATTTTCTATTATTTTTATCGAACCGCAGCATTTGGGGTGGAGACATTGATTTTTTTGTATAGAATAGTTATTATTATTATTTGAATGTAATGCAATGGTGGTTTTATACAAATATGTCGAATTTTGTTTAATCGCGCAAAATGTTTACGTTTCTCTTGAAAACTGCAAGCCAAAATCAACTAGGTACCGATTTAAATTTCGTTAAAAAAAAATAAACGAAAAATTTTTGTAATTTTTGTAGTCCTTTTGGAGATTTTTGAAGTCTATTTAAGAGCGGTTTCGCAGCCGGTTTGTGAAAAAGGCGGGTTTTTATGATTATACCATACTTAATAACGATGTCTTAATGCTTCCTAGCATACTATTTTTTGATGGTCTCAGTAGGTAAAAGTAGTACCCTAGTTAAAGGGACCAGTGTTGTCACGTGCCCTGCAGGGTCTAAGAGGATTATTGTTAAGATGGTAATTGTGTCGATTCGGCGCAACACGACTTAAGGGCCTTACTATTGCCAAATGGGTACTTTCTCAAGCCTACTCCTCGTTTATGGCCAAACCAAAAATAATGAAAAAATTTATTATGAATAATCAACTATTAGACAATATATGCAACTTTTTTTTTTCATACCACCAAAACTTCTACATGATTTTTTTTTTTTTGCTGAATGGTGTTTTTTGACATCAAATTCCCTACTGCTCCTGAGTGGCTTGGCCGATTGAATTCATCTATGCTTTGATAAATAGATAAACTTTATAGCTTTAAACATAACATAAAATTATTCAACCGAGTAATCATGTCCAAGTGAAAAGTATAATTTTCTCCTATTTCGCCCTCTCAAGGACGCAGCGAGCGTCGTAACAGCCACTATGCATTGCGCGCTGATATGAACGTTATTTCAATGTCGTTTCCGTTGATATTTGTAGTGACAAATATCGAGCTGCTAATGTGGCGATGGTAATCGCCTTAAGTTATTTTGACTAAACTTAACTTGAGCGTTCTGTCTTTTTCTTTCCGTATCGAAATTTTTTAATTTTCCGACTATCTTATCCATTAACTGCTTACGAGTATAAAAAAACGGGCCAAGTGCGAGTCGGACTGGCGCACGAAGGATTCCGTACTATTATCTATAAAAACGGCAAAGAAAACATGTCTGTTGTATTGGAGCCCCCTTAAATATTTATTTTATACTGTTTTTTAGTATTTGTTGTTATAGCGGCAACAGAAATACATCATCTGTGAAAATTTCAACTGTCTAACTACCACGGTTCATGAGATACAGCCTGGTGACAGACGGACAGACAGACGGACAAACAGACGGACAGACAGACGGACAGACAGACGGACAGCGGAGTCTTAATAATAGGGTCCCGTTGGTTACTCTTTGGGTACGGAACCCTAAAAAGAAATCTGTTAAGTTCTCACTATCGCTAAACAATAGTAATGCAATAGATAGAAGGTAAGTTAAGGAAATATAACATATGGAACCAACTACTAAAAATATAAAAATACTCAAACTAAAAAGGAAAAGAAATTGCTTGTAGATCAATAAATAAAATGTTCCCAATCGAAACTTTCTAAAATTTCCTATTTGGATAATCATACATAACTGTAGGTAGGTATATACTTGATGGGTATTCTCCGAAATTTTTCAAATAATGGAAAATTTTATTTGTCGAAAAAATAAATAATTGGAAAAATAATGGAAAAATGCAGTACATTGCTTACAGTAAAATTTAGACAAATCATAATTTTTACACGACTGCCCGCAAAAAAAGGAGTGTATCGTCTTCAGGGTTCATGTATGTATTTTTTTTATTCCATCATATCTTCTAAACGCTTTAACCAATTTGGATGAATGAGGTGTCATTAGAATCTCTATACCATCCAGATTGGTACCGGGTATAAAAGTATTAAATAAATATAAATAATAAAAAATGTAAAAAATACAACTGCCATAATTTTAAAATGAACTTAGTGCAGTTGGGGAACATACAAAACAACACGTATCTAATGTAGGGCTGTCCCCTGTCTGCACTGGGTGTCGTTACTGCCTTCATTTAGAAATTATGGCAGTCGTGTTTCTTAATATTTTTTATTATTAATTTTACTACTGTTTAGTTACGGAGGATTTACAATATGTCTCACCGTGCATGAAAAACATTCTTTATCGTCATATTTTAAAACTTGTAGACGCTTTCAAAGGGAAACATGTCAACGGGACACCTGACGCTAGAACATCAACAACACCAGGTTTTCAAGGGTTCATTGGAAGAAACTAGGTCACTCCTCATATTGAAGAAAATATATTTTATTTATCGATTTTTTATCTAGGGATTCCACCTATAAATTTAAGAAATATTAAGATTTATACTTTTGTCAAAAAAAAAAACTTTTCCACCCTCCTTTTTTTGGTTTTCAAACGTTCGTTTCAAAAACGCGGTTAAGAGATCAACTTGATTTTTTTTTATTAAATAGGCAATAGAAATATGAAGGGATTTTACCTAAATCCAATATTTTTATCAAAAAAAAAAATTCAGTATTAACTAAAAACACACCGATTTGTTGTTTCGCTGCGTGATCACTAGTATAACGCGTCCAAGAAAAAGAGGCCAAAGAGCCAACGAATAAAAGCCTCTATAAAAAGCAAATAAAGTCTTTGCCACTAGACTTATCGTGCTGGACGGGTAATAAAAAAAGTTCCTAGGGTATGCCATCCTCTTAATGAAGACGACGTAACAGTGCTGTATCCTCCAACTCCACCGAAACAAAATTAAATACTTACACTGGCGTATGTCTTATCTTCTGATTTCATCATTTCCAATTGTACAAGAATATTTCATAGTTGAAGAATAAATTTTGATTATATTTCAGTGTAATTATGCTATTTTCTAAGCATACTGAACTTTATAATTAGGAAACATTTCAGAAAAATATTGGAAAAATTTTATAACTACTGAAAATATATATATTTTTTTTTCTTTCCGACTGAAAATTTCCATTACCCATCGTAACATAAATCATGAGATACCATCTCAATAATTATGATTTTGTTTTTCATCATAACCCATCATCGTATGAGCCAGGTATGTGCCTCAAATTTGATCATAGCATATGGTTCCATTTTATACAAAGTATCAGAAAAATCACAAGTGGTAGAGCTGATGCCGGGCTCGACTGTGGAGTTCTCCATTTTACTTGGAGACCCCCTCGAAGTAATTCGGGGGAGAGTAAAAGGACAGCTCACAGGCAAAAAACCAAGAGGCCCACCATGCCTGGGACCGATGGATGGCGGTATATCCATCCCTAATAGCCGGGCCTTATATGGAACAGACTGGTGACGGGCAGCGGCGTCACTAGTGCGAGGGTTCCGGCACCGCGCTCACCAACCCGCCTGTCCAGCGTGTGTGAGTATGGGCAATTCTTCTAGGATGACCGCCGGGAGTGGCAAAGTCCTGGAAAGGTTTATGTCCAGCAGTGGACGAACTAGGCTGATGGATGGATGGATCAGAAAAATTACCACACTTTTTTGTCCTCTCATTTACACGGGATAGAAACTGCAAATTACAGTGGGGAACACAGGACTGTGCGGTCTATAATGCCTAGATGCAGTTTCAGGTGTGACCACGAATTTTGCCATTGCAATGTTAACCCGATGCACTAGGATGCATCTCTGCGGAAGACTTGCAGGTGTTGCAGAAAAGTAAGAAAATCACAGCCGCACAGCCCGTGAACGCCGCGGCGCAAAACTTAGACTTCTAGTAATGTAACGTCGATCCTAGGCTAGTGTCAGCTTCTACACAACAATCTAACGTACCTGAGCACAGCTCACCTGCTCTCAGACCTCTGAGACTCACATCTCTTAATCTAGAAACGTTCGTGATGAATGTAGAGATCATAGCACGTTTTCCTTGTATGTGTGTATGTGTGTGTATGTCTAGTTATCGTACACGTACACGTGTGTTGCGTAAGTTAAGATACTATTACGTGAACATGTCTTTACCACGATCCGTCGTCAATGCTCGTCATGCCGGCAATGAAAGTAACGTTAGGCTGCCTCAGCAGCAAGTACAAAAGTCTGATGTGTGCTCTGTATGCTGCAATGTGTCGCAACGCTCGAGAGACATCGATGCTGTAATGTTGCATAAACATTATTTACATTATGAAAGCCGTGTGGCATCCGCCACCGTCTTGCTCGGACCCTCGGACGGCGAGAAAAAGGCAGCAGCAAAAGTGTTAGCGAAAAGCGTTGTCACACTTTACTTTTCTTCTGAGGCCGTATATTGCAACCCAATTATCTTATCTTGGGTTTTATAAAAACTACATGGGCTAGTTTTGCTACATCATTTCGGAATCCCGGTGTAATTTTCCTTGTTAGCCAAACGATAGGTCAAATAATTATTTGACTTATCACCCCGTTGTCTTATGAGGATAACGATCATTAAAAGGTATGTATCGCTAGGCATGAACATGTGTGGCAAAGCCCAATGATGTTATCGGGAATTCGACTGTATTCCCGCCGCAGTTTGCGTTATATGTGTAGTTAATTAAAAATTATCGCTACGCTCCGTTGCTATATGCGCTCCTTTGAAAACAAAATCACGGCAGAACTTTCGTATGTTGCGACGTGTTCGCTGAGGGGCTCCAAGCCGCTTTCGATAAGCCTGAGTAAAATACATGTTTTTTTCTTCAAAGATAGCACAGTCGCCGCGCCTCATTCTATTGTGTGACCGCGAGCTCCATGCAGCGTTGGAGAGTCACGTGCGGAGCGGTCTTATCGGTAGCTCGATGCGGCGGCCAAGACACGGAACCTGGTCGGCGTGCAAGTTAATCTTGTACGGAGTTCGAAAATGTTAGCATGTCAAAACGTATGCACTTTGTATTAGCTACATTAGGTACGAACCCAACTTTAGTTTGAAGACAAACAGCATGATAACATTTATTTAATTATGGCATAAAATATGGTGAAATTCGGTTGACGTCAGGATTTCAGGCAAACCACAGAAATAATTGCCTATTTATTACAATGTTATCGGCATTGTTTCTAATGGGTGACGCAAGAGTATGAACCGTTCGCGATTTAACTATATATGGTGATTATTTATTATTTTATATTCAGGATTATTGCCTAATCAATTTTCCTTACTTTGCGTCATTGGATCGTTCATTTTGCGACTGCTGACATCAGCAGGCTACTATATAACGTCCCCAAATCTTCCTTGATATTCATAAACCCACCGACAGCCACACAGCAACATTGACCCTCCGTGCTCTATGTAAGTATTGAATATTTAAATTAATTATTTTGTGCATTTTTATACTTCTCCTGTGCATTCTTTCCAGGGATAAAGCGCCTGTTTTATGACCGAATTTAATATTTTATTTCTTTTCATTCGCAGCTACTGAAACAAGATGAACTGCTGTCTGCTGGTGTTGATGGCCACAATGATGCTGGTGGCGGCGAGGCCCGAGTTGCCTCACCACCACTTCGCGGCTGTGAGTATATCATTTCTACGAACTCCTATCGACGACCCATCCAAGTTTCTTATTACCGTTGCAATTTCTAAGCAAAGTGTTTGTCCCATGCCCCGACCCTCAGAACGTCTTGTAAGCTTCAATGAAATTAATGTTAATTTTTCTATTTACAGATGACCGATCGGACCATTTCGCGCCGCAGTGCCGAAGCTGGGGGCCCGCACTACCTCCCGAAGAATTGGGAGGCGATTGGGATCCGGGTCGGCTTTTCCAATGGCCAAGATCAAAACCAATACTGGTTCTATGAGGCAGCATAGAACCAGTATTGGTTTTCTTTTTATTAAAATAAAGTTTATGACATATTCCTTGGTATCATTCATGTAGAATAAGCTGACGCGACACCGCGTCCAGTAGGTATCCCAACTGTTGTATATACCTGGCTGCAGGCTTAGGTCACCGTCGGTCTGCTAGGCTACATGCACATAAAATGTGCATCGGACCGATGTGCAGATATAGGCGTCACGCTGCAACTTGGGCAACAGATACTGCACTCTGATGGGTCGGGCATAACGGCTTGGGAGTTAACACCGTTGCATGATAGAACTGTGTCTCCTGAGTTCAAAAATACCACCCCCCACTACCCCCGACCCTTAACTTTGAAGTTATAGGCCGTACGGTCTTGTGTAATTGACTGTATAATTTCATGAAAGTCCGATATTTCCTATACAGCTTTCATTTCCTTTTGAGTGTTCGGTATTGTGTAGTTAGAAAGTTATATAGCTTTGCTCCTTTGTTCAATCAGAATTGTGGAAGCGCTTTAAGGCTCTACAACGAGTACTTGTTATTGACCATAATTGTGATGGAGATAACTGTTATACTTAAACTAGTTTAATTACATTGACTTTTTTCAGATTAGAGTTAAAAGCTTGTTTTGAAAGCCAAGGCGTCCAAAAAGTTCATTATGTTTATACAAATTAATTTTTAGTTTAATTTAGATTTAGAGAATTAAAACCGGGGTTTATTTTTGTATATGGTAAGTGATTTTGATATTTTATTAATTTGATTTTAGCTCTTAGAGTACCTTAATACATATATTATAACGAACAAAGTGAATGGCTTCAATAATGATTTCGTCGAGAATAATTGCACCAAAATTACACCAATGAATTTGATTAAACAAACTCTCAATAAAGCTGATATTTTCTAATAAAAGTGATAGTGGACCTAAAAAATTAATTCCGTTATAAGTTCGATAAAGAAGGGTTAAAAAAATGTGTATTTTTTTCAGCTATAATTTTGATACCATTCTTCTATCGCAATAATCTCCGCAAAGGTTCAGAAGGTTTTATTGAACAACTAGAGAAGTAGTGAAGAAATTAAAGTTCTGACAGCCCTAAAACTAAAGCGTTAAGAATATTCTGCAAATAAAAACGCACATTCAAAATAAAAAAAGGACATGCATCTAAACCGTATGTATCTAAACCATTCTGAGATCCAAGATGACGATAAAAAGAGCTATTCAAGAAGCAATCGAAAAAAAAAACAAAGAAATGGTTTCTTCTTTTGCTAAGAAAATTAAAACAACACCGCCTATCTAACAAATAGTTAGTCTGTCATTTGTCAAGAGGGGTGGGCGGTGACGACAATTACGTTCCCTTTGACAGCCATATTGATGACGGTTACTGGACCCAGAGAGAAACTTAGCCAGGGAATGATGGGAAAATTGGGGAGCAATGAAAATTATTACTTTTGATACTTCTCTTTCTCCTTAGCATCATTTGGACCATGCAATGTAAATATATAGGTTCATGAAATCGTAGAATGTCAACTGGTGTCAGGAAAAATCTATATTATTTTTAGATAAGTTATAAATTTTACTCCGTCAGTTTCTAATTTGTAAAATTATAGACAGGCACAATATTAAAAAATATTTTTTAAATAAATTTATATTGCCTTTATCAGCTTTCTTTTAATGACTTTTTGTCTTTTAAATAATTATAATTACATAGAAGAACAGTTATTTTTTTGTGAGATATATTTAACTATTCTTCTATGTCATTATAATCATTTAAAAATTATAAAAATTCAAGATTTATTTCGGGCCCCAGTGGGCTCGGCATCAGTTAAAATAATAATGATGACAGGATGACAATGAAAATAAAAAATAAAATATATAAAAGAAAACTACTTTCTTAAAATGTAAACTTTTTCATAGAAGTGAGGATGTGCATGTGGGTGGGACAGAAAGTGTTTGTGTGTGTGTGTGTGAGAATTTGTGTGTTGGATTGAGAGAGGATGTTAGATAGAAGATGAGTTTATTTGTGAGTCAGGGCGTTTGTTTTGTTTTTTATATAAGTTTGGTCTGTCTGTAAGTCAGTGTTACTCGTATCTGTTTAGTGGATGGAATGATTTTATAATGCGGGCGGTAAAGCATTCCGTAAAATATATTTAAAAATTTACAAAACCTCCTTTTGACAGTTTTCCTGAAATCACCCACCTGGCAACATGTGCTTTCATGTACTTTAGGTTTTTAGGAACTAAGTTGTTTAATTATAATTTAAATAAAATAATAATGTTTATGCATTTTTTATTAATTATTTCTTTATTAATAACATAACTGAGCCAATATAGATGGCAACAATTACAATTTCATTCAAGCGTTTTGGTATTTTTTTTGTTTGATGATGATTTAAATAAACTAAGCAATTGCAAATTAATACATTTATTAAATTTATCGCCAACTAAGGACCTAATTGAGAAAATGTATTAGTTAATATAAAGAATTAAATTTATTTATTTTATTACATTTTTATTTGTTTTTGTCAACAAGACAAATTCGGAAAAAAAAATAAAAACTTACATTTTTATTTAACTGTTGTACTTTGTTTTGTCTTTGTTATACCTAGATTTTTTTTGTATCTTAGTAAGTTAGCATTTAACTCGTTACATCCATTATAAATTGCTATTCTTTTTAATGTATCGTAGACTCCAGGACCAAGACAAACCAAACATGGTTTCATGGTACTGGAAAATGTTAAAATATTGTACTTATAACTGAAAATAAATAAATAAAAAATTAAATTGTCAAACTTTCTTTGAAACATTCGCTGCCTTAAAACTCTTGAAAACTCGTTTTAAATAGAAAACCATATATTAATAATGCTATAAAAACATTCTAACATGTTTTGTAGCACTTTGGCATGGTTTGTAGCTCCGGAAAACTTTAGCCGTCGCTTCGCGTAGTCGCGTAGTACTTCGCGTAGCGCGGCCTACGAAATTACGTAAATATTTTAAATAAAGACTTAAAAGCTTTTAGTAGGTTGAATATTCGTAATATAAATAAAATATCCTTTTATTGAGAAATCTAAAAGTTACAAGCGTAATTAAAAATTGAGCTTTTTTGTCATTATAACTTTAACTTGGCTACTTTCTTATTTTTTACTAACCGGGAACCTCGTACGCATCCGCGGTTATCGTTTAATTCAAAAAGATAAAAAATTGGAAAAAAACGGAAAAAATTAAGATAATTATTGAAAATTCCACTTACCTTTTGGCGTGACGACTCTAAACGCGCTGTTAGATACAGGCCTCGGTGAGTCGTCCCGCAGTGTCGTCCCAGGAGACCCACTACCACTCCGCACCATCGAAAAGTCCAAAGGCATCGGCGGCATCGCACTAACTTCCATTTTCACGAATAAAAACCAACGAAAGAAAAAACAACAAAGCGTCCGCGGAAAACAACAAAAAAATCACATAGCTAAAGTACGTAAAATAAAAACAAAATTGGAATGTCAAAATTCGAATTCGAATCCCGTTTGAATTTGGAACGACCGCAAGGCGTGCGGCCGGCACGGGTTGCCAGTATGTTTTAAGCCGTTACACACTTGGTTTGTTCTCGCGTTGCTTTCCGGGCGTTAAAGCCGAAAATCTCTCTTGAGTTCATACTGATTTGGACCTTATCGGAGCGGCCGTGTTTCTTGGGGGCGGCGCTTCGGTCGCCCCGCCCCTATCGCCCCTAGCGCCGCCATGTGCTCAGCGTGACAATCACTTTGTATAGGTAACACAATAATATGATTCGTGATGGATTTTACTGTGCTCCTGATGCACTTATTCTTTCAGAATGTGGTATAATTGGATAGAAAATTTTGCCCGTGTCTTGTTTCGGTTTTCGCGTGGAATTGCCTATGCTAATTTTAAGATTAGTTTGTTTAATAGTTAGTAAGATTAATGTTTAGTAGAAATATTTTCTTTACGTAGGTAAAAATAAAATTAAATAATATTTAGCAATTTAAAACGAGAATAACAAGGTGTCAAAAAGTAAACATCTATTATACTTAATTCTTTATAGAAAAAAAATATTTTATTCAATAAATGATAATATACCTAAACGAAATAGGCGTGTAAAGTCATCGCATAACAATGGTCATTAGGTACTTGCTGTAACGTAGACGGTCGGAATCTATTGAAACTGGTCAGGTATAATAATCATTATTTTTTTAATATGTTTAATATGTATATGTTAAGCAATAAAAAATATGTATATTCTATTATGTTAGCATTATGTAAGTTTAGTTTAAATAGCCCTCAGATAATTAGTTATCATTTACAATAAATACCCCTTTTTATGCTAGTTTTTTTATTATCTTTTCTTTATACCCAAAGTTTGCTTGGGAAATATTGCTATAAGCAATAAGTGCCGTCTTTGCACACAATGTCTGTTTTCTATCTATGTAAAAATGTGTTTTATATATCTATGTTAAATGTACTAAAAAATGAAAAAATATCAACATTTATGTTTAAGCTTTTATATTGTATAGGTAGATACTTATAGGAAGTAATTTGTTTATAAAACTGTGACGTCATAGAAGAGACAACTTATGATTCTTAAATAAAACCAATAATCGAGGGGAAAATAGAAGGCAAAATACGACTAGGCACAAGGATCAAATTCAGTGACCATGTCAAGATAAGGGCAGGAGTCGCGCAATAGAGAACGATGGAAGGTGGTAACCGATAGAAGTTAGACTCTTAAATATTAATGATACTTTTAGGATAACCTAGGCCGACTCACACATGATAATTGTATATCAGATGTTGAATAATTGACCCTAAAGCCTAAAGTACCAACATCAGTTACTCGATTCCAGCACTTACACCCGATGGCATGGTGTCACTTTACTTTATCTTGCGATAAAAAACTGTGACGTAAATTGTCACTTTTCAGTATCTTTCGCGAAAAGTTGTGTTTGATTGTTTTGCTTGCCAAAGTAAATCGGGGCTCTTCCTTAACGATATTAATTATTCTTAAGACAAAGTGTTTTTTTTTTATTTATTATAACATTATTCATTTTACAATGATATTTATGTTATATTATTTATATTAATTACAAATATTTATAAAATTCACAGCAAAGTACAATGGACACAATGATTTAACGTTAAGTCTTTAAGTTTACGAATTAAAAGAACAAAAATTTTAGATTCATTTAAATATTTGCAGGTTTATATAAGTCCGAACACAAATTAAGAAGAAAAATAAATAATACAAATTTATTTTAATAAAAAACCATGGTGAGTACAATACATAAAAAAAGAAATGTAAATGAAAAGATGCAAAATGAATATAAATCAAAATGAAATAAATTCCTGTAAGCGTTTTGAAGCCGTATTTGTGTATGGGAAGATAATGAGTGAGATTGTGTATGTGTGTGTGAGCAAAACGGAATTTGTGAACAGGAGTATTTTTTTTAGTGTACACATGTAGACATTTTGCAATCTTTTGTATATTTTTATACTCTATCCTAAAACCATATCCCATTCAAGTCAGCTCTACAATATTTATAACACTACTTAGTATAAGCCCCAGTACAGATCTTGAGCGCTTGTTACTATAAAAGTCAATAGAAATAGGTAAAAGGTGTATTATAATTATTAAAATATACAAGATACTACCCATAGTACCTCAGACAGCGGATTAGCCTCGCAATCCAACGGGGTAACGCCACCAGCCCGCTGGGGACCCTCACCTGCGGCAGAGATCTAAGTAATATATATTTTTTTTATTTAGTCTATTTTTAATTTTATATTCTTTGTAGTTAGTGTTTATTTTAAGTATTATTTATAATTTAGTTTTCTTAATGTTATTTAGGTGCCTTATTTATATTATTTAAGTTTCTTGTTAATAAATTCACTTTAGATACTCGTACTATTCATTATTTTAGTGCCTAAGAAAATATTTAGTATAATTTACTGTTTAAAATTGCTTGCCTGTTAAAACTTAATTTTATTAGTCTCAAACAATTTTTAAAACTATAAATATTTAAATTATAGAAAAATAATAATTGTACGGACACCTGCAGTTGAAACTCTCTATTGATAAACGATTTTAACAGCTACAGCACCGCAATAAGAGCTGCCAATAAATAGCCTAGCAAGCTGACGTCGGTAATTACAAAAAAAAAAAAATGTAAAAAAATAATAAAGTTAATTGGGAAAGCACCGTTATCACGCGGCCCAATAATGTAGGTAATGTTGACAGTTAATTTGGGTCGCGTTTGTGTTTGTTTCGGTTATTGATTTGGGCTCATTTGGGATTGGCCCTTGGCCTAGGTTTGGTAAGATGTGTAATACTTGTAATGATTTGCAAGAATCGTGACGTGTCGCAACCTGTATTTTACTGATTAAACTGAACATCGAAAGTACGTTTTTTTTTTCTCTCCTTGCATAGGATATAACTTATCTTATTATGTATGGTAGTGTTTTTTTTGCATTATTTCTATTGCTCTTGTTCATTATGATCAGTAGGACATATTATTTTGGTTTGTTTTTCGTAGTACCCCTGTTACTTCCAATACAAAGTGTGCCACAGTTTAATGTTTACACATAAATTTAGTACTCTGAGATTTTTTTCCAAAAGATCATTAATTTCCAAAACATTTGAGTTTCATAATAACAAACGTGATTAGAAATAGTGATAGCTCAAAAATTAAAACCATCTTAATTCTAAAGTCCATACAATATAATATATAGGGTACAGAACAACGCGTGACCCTAATTTGCTCTTGATCATTGTTACAAAAATGATTTCAAAACCTGTTCCCACCCCAAAAAGAACAACGGTTACAGTAATAAAAAATTACAATATTTAATCAGCAGCAATCATGAAAACAAATCGCCCCACTACAGAACAGCCTTCGAAAATTTGTCAAAAGATGATACCATTAATCCCTTAAACAAAACAAGTGACATTTAACAAATTAACCCCGGCTAGCGTCACGCGCCAACATTTAAAACAATGAACGCGCCAATTTTTCACGGGGTGATACCGGATAAGCGGGGATTCGAGGGGTAAAAGCGGGGATACAAGCCGGGCTAATCCCACCCGAGCATGCCTTGCAAAAACTAATTACACCTCAGCGCGAAATGATAAAGCAAAACCGTCGTATGGGATATTTTTATTCGCAACCGAGGTGGCGAAATGAAATTCCACGACGCAATAAACGCAATTAAAAATCGACATTGTCTCCTTTATTTAAGGTTGGTTTTGGTTTAGTGATAAGTTAGGTAGTTGAGCTATTCCGCGGTTAAGTTGCGAGAAAAATATTCAGCATAAAATAATCCAGGCATAATCTCGCCGGGTAAATCCCATTATTTTGATCATCCCCCCGATTGCCAGTGCAATATTCAGTTAGGAATGGCGGGAGGAGAAACAGAAATCGGAACCGTATGTTAATAGAGATCGTAACTTAAGTCCAGTCGGGAGCTGTTTGATTTGGGATTTACTCGTAAAACTTGATGCGGTGAGAATTCTTTAGTCGAATACTGTACTGAGTGTTAGGAAAGGGATTTATTTTGGTCGGAAGCGAAGTTATTTCAGCGGCACTAAAAGAAGCAGTAAATTTTTGCATTTTGTGATAATATTTAATTAACATAAATATATAATAAATGTCTTTCAAGCCTATTATGATTATTTCCAAGACTTTCAGTCAAATTTACACACAAAACAAAACCACTTTCGTTCTAATATCTTGAAAGAACCCCGAAAATTATTAGGCTAACATTAAATTTTAAACCAGTAGCAAAATCATAAAAGTAATTGCCAAAAATAAAACGAAACGGCTCGAAGGAAGATTCCATTAGAATTTAGCGCCCGAATTCACCATTCATTTTAATACGGACCTTAAAATTCTGACTGGGATCAAAGTTCATTTACACACGAAACGCGCATTCGTCCGGAACAAGCCCAATTTGTTTCAACTCAGTACTATAAAGATAAAAACCTCATTAACCCGCCACTTTCGCAGGTCACAAAGGCACCCGAGTTTTGAATACACCATTTATCCCAAGTTAATTAATACAAAACATTAAATGCTAAACTACACCGGGTAGTCAGTGGAAATCCTTTAGAAGTTGCCTAAAAGAGAGCGCACAATTTTGCAGAATTACCCCGTTCTCCGTTCCAACTCTGTTTACTTTTAATTCCCATTCAAAATTTTATTTAAACGTCTTCTTTGCTAAGGCAGCGTTCACCTGAGCGCTTTTAAACCATATTTTCTTTTATATGAGAGTCTACAGATCTCAATCTGCTACGATCCTGACACGACACTTTAAATTTTGCGCATCGATCGGGAGATGTAATGCGTTTATATATTTTGACTTTGCCCTTTTTTAGGTCTTAGGTAAACGTAGGGTCTCAGGGCGACCTGGTTATGCTTTACATTTTAATTGTTTTATTTAATTTAATAATTATAAACACAACAAAAATAACGGTTTTAATTATTTTCGAGATATATTTCGGCCCACTTTGGGGCCGACATCAGTCGAATGAGTGAAAGATTTGAATACAGAATGAATACAGATGAATATCAGAATGAATTTTGATATTTTTTTTATTTTTCAGTATTTTTGTTCAAAAGTAAGTAAGTAATTTAATTAGTCATAAGGTTATTTTTTTTCATGTCATTCTGTATTCAAATCTTTCCGTCCCCAAAGTGGGCCAAAATTTATCCCGAAAATAATTAAAATTGGTATTTTTGGTGTAAAAGCTTATTATAGGCAAATATTAATATTTTTTTCAAATTGTTTTATGTAAAATTTTTACTACCAATCGGGGTAGAAATTGATAACTTTCAGATACTCAGCAAAGATATGAAAAAGAAAATAAGTCACGTTAAGCGCTCATAACTTGAAATAAAAAGGTAAAGGAAAATATTAGGAACGACAATACCTCCCAGCTACCACGTAATAACGCAAATAACGTAGGTAACTCTCTCAAAGCGCCCATAAAAGTTTACAACAAGAAAATAACGCAAGTCTAACCGCTCCCCTTCGCTGACAAAACAAAAGGTTGCGGAGTTGTGGTATTTACTGTAGAAAATTACACTTAAAATAAATACGGGGCCTTAGAACCATTTGCATGGAGATGTGACATTAGCACAAGGTTCAAAATGTGCAAATTTTATCTTTTCAGTCTTCGCGAAAGCGGGCCGCTGGCTGACCACTCAAATTAGAGGGCTATTCTGCAAATTTTGTAAGCGGTTAAAAAGTTTAGTTAATTAAAATGTTGTTTGAGTAAGAGCCGAATTTTATTTAGTGCTTTGCTCGTTCCGTTCTTTATTTTTTTTTCTTTTGGCCCGTAATTTGATATGAATTTTAAATAAACTGCATAATTTACTAGCACGGCTTTTGATTAAGCTAAGTACAAAGGAAAAACGTCAAAAAAGGTTATTCTCTTTTAAGGTTCCGTAAAGACGGAACCCTCGCCTCGGTGTCTGATTGTCAGCTCCTCTGCGCTAAAATTAAGAAAGCTGAAATTCGCAGAAAGAGCTATGAGAAATTAACAATTTTTTTTTGTTTTTTTTACTTATGCACTTATGTTCACTTATGCATAGACGGAACCCGTAAGACTTACATTTTACAGACTTTTTAAAAGATAAAATAGATTTGCAATAGTAAATTACTTTTGCAGAGTTCTGAAAAAAATCTTTCTCAGAAGATTAATGACTATAGTCATCAGATGTTATATTCAGCACACATGTGTGCTAGACTTAATCTAGATCTAGTGTTCACCACATTGGCCTGGGTTCGATGTGCCTGGGGGCCATGTGACAAACAAGCAGACTTCCTGTCTTTCAATGAGTACTTTTTTGTCCTTATTATTCTCATGTGGTTGATTTATAAACTAATTGAAGTTTTCCAAAGTAGTCTACAATATGACTAGACAGGTCTCTACTGCAGATACGTACATATTAAAATGCTATCAGTAAATGGTTCTAAACATTAAAATAAATGGTTTCGGCCCCCTCTGTGTGGTCGTCATCAGTCAGAATGAAAAGTAACTACTTGCATAATTTATTTTATTTATTTATTTATTAGGTTCACCTTAACAGGTGGTAGAGCTGATGCCGGGCTCGACTGTGGAGGTACCACCATCTTACTTAGAGAACCCCTCGAAGTAATTCGGGGGAAAGTAAGAGGACAGCTCACAGGCAAAAAAACCAGGAGGCCCACCATGCCTGGGACCGATGGATGGCGGTATATCCCTATTAGCCGGGCCTTATATGTAACAGACTGGTGACGGGCAGTGGAGTCACTGGTGCGAGGGTTCCGGCACCGCGCTCACCAACCCGCCTGTCCAGCGTATTTTTGTATAAAAACCACCTTATACTCGTAATATTCATTATTGTTATTTTTATTTTGCATTTATAAAAGCACATCAAAATAAAAAGCGAGAAATTGGTATATACATCTACAACAGCGTTTCTTAACCTTTTTTGTCCACGGACCCCTTAGGAAATCAAGCACAATTTGAAAGACCCCCTTAATAAAAAAGCAGCAAAAAATTTCGGAACATTTATTTTAGTTCTACAAATCGTTGGCTCACTATTATAAGGTTCTATGAAAAAAAATAGGAGTAATACAAGGTTCTATGTGACAATAGCTAATGAATGACACATAGAACCTTGTGTTATTCCAATTTTTTTTACATAGACCTTCGTAATAGTGAGCCAACGAAATTACAAAAAACTATACTTTTTCATATAAAATACGTTAATGAGAAGGTTGGTGCTGCTTTTTTGCAACTAAATTAGTGATATTTGGGTTTATATTACTGCTGAGATATTATTACTAGACTGCGGACCCCCATACATATGCTCGCGGACCCCCAGGGGTCCGCGGACCACAGGTTAAGAAACGCTGCTCTATAATAATATAACGTAATTTTATTTAAATAAATTTCTCATTACTACTATGAAAACTATGCTGTTTTGAAACAGTTCATTGCTTTTCTAGATATTAACTTGATCAGAGTTTTAATCTCTATTCTGTTAAGAGGCTATGCGAATTTTATTTTTGTCACTGTCAGTCCAAGCGAAAAATCACGCAGTGCGAAAGGGGCGGATTCAGGGCAAAAGGGAAAAAAGTTGATTTTATCTTTACTCAAAAAACTAAAAAAGCTACCAAATTTCAAATATCAAATCTCTAGATATTGTTGAAACACACCTAATAAAATATGTTTGAGTTCTGTATATGGTTCCTATTCGTCAAACGAGGAGAAAAATTATTTCTATCGCGGAAAATTTATCTAAACATGTATCCAATTTCAAAACCTTAGATTATATAGTCAAAATGCATATACCAGAAATTTATCAAAATTTTCCGTGTATTTCATGAAATACTCAGAAAAGAAACACCCGTTTTTTTTTCGCATATCGCCTTAAGAAATGTAGAAATGTAAGAAATGTTTTTTTTTTTCATAAGCTGTTGCAAGTTTTTTTATTTTATGTTTTGCAATTGTTACACAACAAATAACAAAGTGAGGAGTCGCGTCCGTCCGTCTGCAATAGCCGTCTATCAAGTTAAGACTCTTGTTACCGGTTAGTAAGGGCTATAGCTAGTCAAAAGTGTTGGTTGTATTTTAGTGACTGTTCTCACTCATCAACATGTTGTCTCGCAAATGAGACGGAACAATAAGTTCCATATGTATATCTTCGTTAATTCTTCTCTCCGTTGCTCCAGTCTCAGTTTGATGCTGTAATAGGAAATTAGTAAGTTATGAAAAGTGCTGTTGTTTGTAAAGTATAGTGCTGTTGTCTTTCAAGTTTTTCTTAAATTACATACTCCTACAACATACATAACACAACATACAATATATACAAAACCCAATCCAAATCCTTTCAGTAGTTTTCAACTCAATCGCAATCAAGTATGGTTGACTGACGTTTAACCTTAACATGTCGATATCAAAGATTTTTATTTATTTATTTTATTTATTTATTAGGTTTGCCAACAGATATTGCACTATGACAAATGTATAAAAATAGCTTTAACAATTTAAATTAGAGTGCATACCCAATAACAGGCAGACACAACATACTTAATTAAACAATAATAGTATTTTTGCTACATAAGTGAAACATGTTTCGCAAAACGTAAAACTGTTAAAAACTAATTAAAATTAAGGTTAAAAAAAAACAAAACAATACAATGAGAAAAGAAATAATACTAAAACAAAATCTTAACAAAAAAGTACAAAATTAAATTATTTCTATCAGAGTATATATTTCAAAAGTTTAGATGAGCCCTGGCACCTAAAATCTATTGCATTGTTTTTGAATGTGTAAGTTAACATAATGCCGACGAGCGCACACTTATGAGTGCGCAATCTGTCTACCTACGGTCAGCAAACTGATCAGACTAATAAAGTCGTAAAAATTCAAAACTTTAAGTGCACTTAAGGCGTCCAACTATCACTGTGTTCAGATGAGCACTGATTCCAAATGTGTGAATGAGCGTCACCCATTGAAAGGTGAAAACATTTTGGTGCTGTCTTACTAAAGTAAGGGCTTATCTTTACTTTTGAAATCTTTGGTCGATATCGCTTAAATAGTCATTGTGAAATCGGCAAACACGCCCAACAAAACTGTTTCGTAGCACGTTTAATAGGGAGCTATAGCAAACAAATTATTTGTACATGCACGTTCACATCTGTGAGGTATTCTAAAGTTGATTTTATGTAATTACGTGAATGAGGAGCCACCAAAATATAAAGATATTAAAAATATACACACATGTGTGTAAATATGTAATACTATTAATACTGTGAGGTTAACTACTGGTCTAATTTTAATCTCCCTGGGGGTTAGAAAAAATCTGAGGACAAATTATAATCGTGATATTAGGGTTCCGTAGTACCTAAATTGTACAAAAGGAACCTTTATGGTGAGACTCCGTTGTCCGTCCGTCCATCCGTCTGTATGTCACATCGTCATTCATAACTTAGCACCGTTAAAGATAGAGACTTGAAATTTAGCACAAAAATAGCATTAATTTGCACACGTACAATAGTTTAAAAAAAAATATTTAAAATTTAAAATTATTCATAATATTTTAAATTTACACGGTCACTATAAGCATCATTAGGAGTACGGGACTCACCGTGTTTGGTTTTTATATTTTCCCGAATTTTCGGCAGAGTTTCATCTGCCATGGTCTCGGGATGAGTCAAACAAAAAATAAATAAATTAAAAATATTATCCTAAAAATATAATATGGATATTAAATTGTAGATATTAAAAAGAAGTTTGTAAAAATATATACTTTTACTGTATTTACTGGCACTGGTTTCGAGAAATCTTTGAAAAACCACAAAAAATGTATGTCCCCCCCCCTTATCTCCGAAAATGTCAATTACAGATCATAACTGGCCAATTACAGGAAAACTATAGCGATTTAAAAAAGTTGAACTAAAATGAGAAATATAAAAAATCAAAATTAAATAAATATATAATTTGGTTATATTTACGAGAAATCCTTGAAAAACCACAAAAAAATGTATGTCCCTCTCCTTTATCTCCAAAACTGGTGGACCGAAAAATATTAAAAACATCATGATAATATGTATTTAAGTAAAGATTACAGGAAAAATATATCGGTTGAGAAACTCACGAAAAAAATGAAAAAGTTAAATTTTTTATCCACGATACGGAATCATACGTCCGCGAACCTGACTCGCACACGACCGTATTTTTTTTATCGATCTACTTTTATTTTTATTATGTGTTGCTTCAATCTTATAGTCAAGTGTTACTGGAAGAAGAGTTCTTAGTTACTTAAAATTGTGATTCCGAATAATTTCATATCATTTTGATTCAGTTGACACTTGGAACACCTATGACATAAAACCCTCGGAGACGCATTCGCACAAATACATATGTTTTTCTCTACCATATAACATGTAACATATGTTAGTATAAGTATGTATGCTGACAGATCCTTCCCTTCAACTGGAGGTAGGCTTCGGCCTTTGCTTGTCACCACCCTCGATCATGACGAAACCAAACATCTCGTGTTCCGAGATGACGTCAGTAGAAGCCGTACCAGGAGAGTGGTTACATGATCAAAAACAGTTCGTCCTAAATGCCATCCATTTCCATGATAACATTCGTAATATTTTTTTACAGCTGACACTTTTAAAAATAAAATTGATATTGCTGTTAGCTTAATGTTGTCACATTCATACACAAAGGAAATCAGAAAATTTGTCATTACTAAAGAAAAGGCAAATATTTTAGAACTGAAATTTTCCATACAAAACGCCGATTTCATATGTAAAAAATAATATAATAAATATAATAAAAATAAAATAAAAAATAAACATACATAGGTGTAATAGCAAAAGCAAGAATCCTTCTAGGGTATGTTACTATGAATCATACAGTGTTTAAAAAAAATAGCGGCAATTTTTTTTATGTAGCAGTACCACATAATAATTTTTGATTTGTTAAAACATATAAAAAATGTATTAAGATTTATACTTTTGTCAAAAAAAAAAATTTCCACCCTTTTTTTTTTTGGTTTTCAAACGTTCGTTTCAAAGACGCGGTTAAGAGACAAACTTGTTTTTTTTATATAAAATAGGCAAAAGAAATATGAAGGGATGTTACTTAAATCCAATATTTTTTTCCCTACAAAATATTTCAGTATTAGCTAAAAACACACCAGTTTGTTGTTTCGCTGCGTGATCTAGTATTACTAGTACTAGTATTACGCGTCCAAGAACAAGAGGCCAAAGAGCCATCATATAATTCCCTCTATGAAAAGCAAATAAGGTATTTGTTATTAGACATATTATTGTGCTGGACGGGTAATAAAAAAAGTTGCTAGGATATGCCATCCTCTTAAGAACCTACTCGTATATTTATGTAAATTTCGTATGGGCAGATAATTTTTTTTTTATTTTACCATGTTTCTATGGGAAAGTTGTTGATCAGTAAAGTATGCAGTTTAATTTAAAAATAGCGGTATATTTACATCCACTATATTTAAACCATTACAATAAAGCACAATAAAAACTTAGCACCAGCTTGTCAAAGCTACAAATCATCGCACGACGGATGCTTCATTCTGCTGAACGAAACAAGTGAAAAGGTCAAGTGCGAAACTTTTTACGCAGCGTCAGTTTCAAAGATATTTGTTGTGATCACGAATTTCCCTAGAAATCTTTAATATTATGAAGAAGGGAAAGAATGTACCCGGAATAGAAGAGCTTGTATGACTAGATTAATGGATGTGGAATAGGCGAAAGAGGTGTGTCAGGATCGTAGCAGATGGAAATCTGTAGTCTCTGCCTACCCCTCTGGGATACAGGCGTGAGTTTATGTATGTATGTGTGTATGTATTCATTTAAATATACCTGTCCATTTGCACTACCATATTTTACACTTCTGTCACCCTTGCATCCGCTTCAAATGCCCATTTCGATTTTCATAATCGAACCATTCAAAGATTGTAGCTTTACGGGATTTCACAGCGGAACCCCAAACTCATTAAACATTGACGGAAGCAAATCATTGAGCCACATTACAGCATCTGTTTATAGCATGTTGTACAGACAGACAGCCGGACAATTAATTGTTGCGAATATTCATAACTCTGTAGTTATGAATGGGGCTGCGAAGTGAACACGTTTTGTATGATTTCCTGTTGTTGACGTAATTTTTTTTTAGGTATTAAAAGGCAAATTAATTATGTATGTTGTTGGCATATCGTAGAATTGGACATATCATGACCTGCCTAAGCATAACACATTTTTGTTAAAACTAAGGGGGTCGCCCCGCTCCGCTCCGCTTCGTTAGGATCCCCAAATTTATTTACATGTAAATCTGATACGCTCCTCTTCGCTTCATTTCGCTCCGCTTGTCATCGCACCTACTTTTGACCTTTGGTGCAAGATTTTCCATTTCATTCTACCAATTCTATGATTTGCCCACGAGATGTAATGAATGAGTAAGCATAATTAAATGAAATTAAAAATAGTTATTTGTGCAACAAGAGAGCAAAGTTTTTTTTTGTTGCGAGTGCCGATGTCGAATCCCGAGCAAGCGAAGGATTCTAATAATTGAATCACGAGCGTAGCGAGTGATTCTAAGTTAGAATCCTGAGCATGGTGAGGGATTCAAAGGCATAATAAACAGAATAAATTTGGTCTCGTGACAACTTTTCACCTCACTAGCGAGAAAACACAGATGTAAAGACACCATATTTTCGAACGAACTTATAAGAATTCAATGGTTTTTTTTTCTTTAAACAATACACCATATAAAAAGATTGCACATAAAATAAAATGTAAGGAGTGTTAATTGAATCTCGAAAGCCATGAAAAATCGGAAAATCTTTGATAAGCCAATCGACAACACAAAATATAACCATCACGCGGGCGTTTTACTCTATCTATCCGTTTCCGGTAGAAGTTCATTTGTTTATACCACTGATGAAGTCTAGCAATACAATACATGTTTTGCAATAAAAAATGACAGATCTTTCTTGTGCCAATTCAAAGCATCGGTACCGGGAACTAAAATTGACACTTGTTATAGTAGATAACGTCATTTTCTCATCTTTATCATTAGTTCCGAGTACGCTCACGTGTCTCACTGCAGCGAACAGCACCAAAATGTCGATAATCTAATTTCTGGTCGTCAATATAGCCAGCGTGGTTACTTGTATTACTATAGAGGTCAGTTGTTTATTCGGAGTCAATATAGTCTATGGTACGGATTGTTGGGGAAACCACCAACTAAATCCTTTGGCTCCGTCGTGGTTGTGGAAACCGCCAACCCAATCCACTTCCGGCTCCGTAGGGGGTCGACACTGTCGATGGCAGCGTCGTAGTTTCCCGCAGTCGATTGTAATATCCGGAGGACTGTCCAAATGCAACTCGTAGGGCAGTAAAATAAAAGTCCAAAATTGTCTCTGCGCAAAGACTCCGACAGGCCAAGTGGGGGACACCTTTTGCTAGGTTATTGCTGAAACCGAAAAGTTACTATATTCGTATCGAAATCGAGAGAATTTTGATTTTGCGCGGCGCGAGACCCTGTTCCGCGGTATTACCGCTCAGACGCGCTGTTAATTTTTGACAAAATTTGCAACTCAGTGTCCACCGTTTGACCCGTCCCACCGTGTCTGTTTATTTAATAAAACACCTTAAATGTACCTTAAAGTAATACAAAGTTGGTTATTATTGATAATTCTTATCAGCTCCTTATAGGATTACATAAGTTTAAACAATATTCTAATTAGAATAGGAAATACAAGGCATTTACTGTGAAAGTTTGACTGAATCTAATGAGTTTGTATACAATGTGTATTGAAATCTAGTTATTTACAATTAATTTGTTTATGAAAGGTTCTAATTGTGCTAAATAACACGTGAAAACATTACTAAAAGTTATTTCAATACATTTTAACAAGGTTTTGAGGTCAAAACGGTAACCATTCCAAGCTATATTTATTTATGTATTTATGATATCGTCTCGCTGAAGGCGAGTTATGTGCGAATGCAATACATAGTTAATCGATAGTGTATAATCGCGGCTCGTGTAATTATAGGTTTAATGTTACATTTCAAAGATATTTAATTAAACTAATGATATGGAAATACATAGAAAATACGAGCAAGCAAGATTATAACTTTTTAAAATACCGACTTTCTTCGACAATATCGGTAAACATTTGTTACGTATATGTACATGGGTATGTATTCTTACAATCCTACATATAACTTAAACAGAACTACTTACGTACATACTTGTGTATGTGTTACAATGAGGAATGTTACTGCGTTGTAGCTAGCAACGAGAAAATCATACAATGCGAGGTTTCGCCTGAAAATGTTGACCTTCTACGACAATATCAACACATAGTTATATTGCTTAATAGGTAGGTGAGGCTATATTCTCTCCATCTAGGCAATAGTTAAAACAACAGCCCTTTACAGCTATACTGTTGTGCTATGAAAAATAGTGCGGGTTACGCTGTGTGCGCCCCTTTAAGCATGAAAAGTATTTCATGATAAAATTACATTATTATCTTTAGTTTACGATAATTAGTGGTCGTGAAGTGATGTACAGAGTAATTGCGCTATACATAAGCCGAGAAATGGCAAAAAACATACAAAATGTTTGACTAGAACAAATCCGGGAAAATTCAGGAAGAAAAGAGACAACATGATGAGACAACATGATGCGACACGCGCGCCTCTAGCGGTGGAATTCAGAACTATATAATTTTTAATATGGGGTCGCGCGGCATTACCGGATAGGCGCGTTTTTGAAGATTTTCGCGTTTTTTCGTAAAATATTTCAGATTTTTCATGAAAATAAGTATGCAAAAAGTATATAATTATGTTTAGGAACATCAAGAATTTTTATCCTGCGTGTTAATTTACTCAAATAGCTGAAACAGTTATCTAACGCGGGTTATCGTAAGTATGGATTTTATATGAATGGTTAGTATTTCATTCTTCCTGGATTTGTTCTTATTTTTCTTAGGTTTATTACATTCAATGAGATAAGCTCTTATGTCGTAACTTTAATACATTAGTCATAGTCGAGATGCGACTCAAAGTAAAAAACAAGCAAGACTATTATAGTCTGCTAAGTACTAAGTAGTAACTACGATTGCAGTGCGCGGGGAGCTGTATTTGGTCTTTCTTTGACCTGCTCTCTTCTTGGCTTCAAGCCATGTTCGAGCGAGAAGGTGTTCTCGAAATACGCTATCATTCAGCAGTATTTTCAACACGGATTCCATACACATTTGGAGGCAATACACAGGATTTCGAGAAGTTTACCTTGTCTGTGGTATCTGACAAGCTGTGGGACTGTGTTAAGCCTCCCAAAGTGTATAGAATTCATATAGAGTGAAAGAGATAGCCGCCATGCTGATGTTTGCTGTCTCTCTTTCTCTTGAGCAAAGAATGGGGAGTTTCTGAACAACGTTCTTTCGCACGTTCTTAATTTAAAACACTTTTCTTCACTGTTTAAAAATAGTGAGCAAAAGTCGATATTGCTCACTGTTTTTAAGCAACAAAGGCGCGCTTTTCGAGCTAGTGAGCTGAAAAATTATATTCTGAACGTATTAGTTGTTGAACTTTTATATAAGTATAAGGAAATGCCCAGCCTTTGTCCGAACGGAGTAAGCAAACACCGCACCGACTTCGTTTTCAGCCGAACCCCAAAAACGTTGCTATCAAAACTCCAACTGATCCCCTGCAAAATATATCAAAACCCGAATTCATATGCGTTATCAGACTTCAGTCACAAATCAAAACCGAATTTCTCGTAGCAGGCTTATCGTGGTATTACTGATATCGGGTGCATTGTGATCCTCGCACCCATATCTGGTCATATACGGAAACACCGACTTTGATGTGGCTTTATTAAACGACAGGCTTTCGGCAGCCGATATGACTGTACTCTAGGTATTCAATTTCAATTTTGTTATTTGGGACCACAACGTTAATATTATAAGAACAAATAAAAGATACAGTAAACGAAGCCATTAATAGTTGTCCACCAGTGATATAATGAAGCCATTCCTCATACAAAATAGTTCAGGTTTACAATTTAAATTATTATTTCAATGCAAGTGCACGTAAAGACTTATTTTATATGCATGAAAACTGTTCGTAGAATCAAATTTTCCGCTCACGTGTTTTACTTTTCTATTTTTTTAATTATTTATTTACAGGAAGTTAGCTAACTTGAAACCTTTCCTTGTGTACCATATAAAATACATTTTTTTGACTGTTTAACGGGTCTGGATAGTCTGTCTTTTTGAGCCAGTCATCATTTTAAGTTCACAACGCTTTAAATTCACATTGAATGAGCGTTTTTCTAGTTGTTTTTTTTTTTAGTTCTTAGCTTTCCTCCAGATGGCGCTATCCATGTCACCATAGATAAAATGTGTTTCGTAGCAATCAACGTCAAAGTGGTTTTTCGTTTGTTTGGAATTGGTGCAAATTTTGTCTTTGATTCTGTTGCTAAAAAATACACTTATTTAACACTAAATTTGACATAAGAAAAAGCGTTCATTTTAAAGGGAAGAAATGGTAGTTTTGATGTATTTACAAATTGGAATATAATATTTCGGGTCCGCAATATTATTCGGGTCGGATCATTACAGAACCCTAAAAATTGCATTGTTTCAAAACTCTTTCTGTGAGAGATGGTCATTAGAGGGTATAGTTTAGTAATAGATATAGTAGACGTAGATATTTGTATACAAACAATATTTGAACATATAATTTCAAAGAACGAACAGAAAATAACTTTTTTAAATATCGTTCCCAGTCTTATACGGAACCCTGAAAATTTAACACATTGCGAATGTATTTGAAGGTCAGATGGCCAAATATTATTTATATAATACTTCAAAACAAAATAAAATAAAGTCTTCAAAGCAATCACATATCAGTTGAGCCACAAATCCCGTTTATCATTTAAATCCATACTAAAGTGTCTTGAAACGTGACAGTTTGTGACGTTGCACAATGTCAAATATTCTGCAATTTAGAACAGATGTTGATGTATTTTATTTGATAAGGCAATTGCAACATCAAAAGCTGTTTTAAATACCTAGATTGTAAATATTATAACACTGCGATTCTGTGCTGCGATTGGCCCAATTTATTATAAATGGCTAAACAACAATAAAGGCGCAGAAATAAGTCCCAACCTTATTTCTTTAGCCACGCCCCCTTTATCCTGATTGGCCTTCAAGGCAGCAATACCGAAACGACGCACCCAAGGTTCACGAAAGAACGTCTTCTTCTCATTTTTCGTGAAACTGTTAGTTAAAAATATTTTAAATAAATATGATATTTCTGATGGTCGTAGATAAAGTATTGTGTGCAACTGAACATAATTAGACATTGGAGTACTATTATGAAACTCACTTCGTTCGTTTCGTAAACAAGCACTCGAGTCCCAATGTCTCAAGTTATGTTACAGTTGCACAAAATATTATTATTATTGGCCTATTGCTGGCTTTTTTTTTCATGCTTGGGCCTATCACATTCTCGTAGATAAAATTAAACATGACCCGAAGTTTCGATTTATTACCGAATAGCGATAAAAACATCCATACACTAAACGAAAACTTTTAGATAGATCAACAGAGTATAATTTTTTTCTCTTGTCTTCAATTCTACAACTTCGAGTTACAAATTGTTTTAGCAAGTTTCATGTTTTCTTTTTTAATTCCGTGCTATATCAGTAAATTGAGACCTTGTACATCCTCAATATGAAGCGTCATTGCAAAATTTAGCACGCTTTCCTCAGCTAGCTTAGCAATGACTTGTCGTAGCAATGCGTAACAAGGTCTACGCTGCCTACGAATTTCGTAGCCGCTTTGATAATTCGATTAGGGGAAGAGGGTTAGATTTCGATGCTATACAAAAAGATCTATCCTCTGATTTGTACGCTAATGCATAAAATCGGATAAAATTCAAAATTACTTTATCCATCGCCCAACCAATACTTCCTATCGTCTTACAGATAATCAACACGTTTAAAAAACAAAACTAAGTACTCAGAAATCTTGTATTTTAAGCTCCATAACATCCATGTAGATTTTTTTGAAATAACAATTTATTTTTATTTGGAAACATATCAGCCACTTGATACATCATAAATATAAAACAACGCAGTAGTTTGGTATGTAGGATATATAACTTTTTATGCCTTCTATATCGGCCCGAATTGTAACTTTGAAATGTTAAAATTTTTTTTGAGTGCCGTCAAAAAGTCACGTATTATAGCCAAATTTAGATATGGTCAACATAAAGTTGAGCTAAAATAGTGACCGCCGAACATTTTTTTGCGTGTAGATTAGAGGTTCTTGTCTACCCTAACTTCCAGAATTCCAATTCCAATTTTAGGCAATAGGCATTTTTCAAAACAAATGAATTTTTTGATTACACATTTTTTTTAGGTTTTCAGTGTACGGCTTCCTTCGTTACGGTGGCCCTTATGCTGCTCAGATGCAATATAAATACTTTCGGTATTTGTGACCTGATTCCATTTCCTGATGGCTTTGATCTCAGTGAAACTTTGCACACATCTTAAAATATGTTTCTCTTCCCCCTCACACCGCTTTCCAACCCACCTCTCATCAAGAGATACAAGATGGTGAGATATTCAAACGGCGCTGAATTTGTGAAATGATTTCAGGTAAAAACTGTTTTCCATGAAACGGTAACTGTTTATACATAGAAAAGTGTATAAACTTAGTCTTCTTTACATGAACGACGTTTGTATTTCTCTCTTTTTTATTTCCAATATAGACAAAAATTATACAACTGGCTAAACTTTGCGTAAAAACGAGGCAATATTCTTGATACCCTGACAGCTAAATATGATGGTCTTTCATAAAATTTTGCTTTTTTGGCTGTATAGAGACATAGTTTGATGTCGCTAGATAATACTTCTGAAAAAAATATGGAGAAAATAACTTCACAATTTGTTTTTATATTTTGTATGGATCTTGAGAAAAATTCAGGCGTAAAAAGGCCTTTTAATACCTATTACTGTTATAAAACCAATGATCTTATCTTATGCATAAGTCTCATTAGACACCAAAAGAATTTTCAAAATATGTTCGAAAAGTGATTGTGAAGACATTGAATTTTTTGTGATTTTCTCAGAGTTGCACATTGATTTTCTAAGTACAGACGCCAGCATGACAGGCTCCTTATTGGCAGTTCTTATTTTTACAAATTAAACTGCAGGTGACTGTATGTACATGTACAATCTGTGCATGTCAAATTTAGACTCAATCGATTTAGTCGTTCGAAAGTAATGCGCAGACAGAGAGACAGAGAATGAAACTATGAGTTACAGTATTAGGGGTAGGTGGAAAATACAAATTTACATCTGCTACGATCCTGTCACACCTCTTGCTTATTCAACATACATCAATCTATGTATAGTCATAACAGCTTTCCTATTCCGAGTCTTTTTATTGACTTTGCCCTTTTTCTTCGCCAATTTGGTGGGCCAGCACTCGTAGCACAATGTTTAATCGCGTGCGATGCCACTTAGTTGAATAATAAGTGCGAGGAGAGTGACACGATGTTTTTTGCGATTAAACAGTATGTCACGCTCCTTGTACCTGTGATTCGACTAAGTGGTATCGCGCGTGATTAGACACTGTGCTACGAGGCCTGGTCGAGCTTTATCTTTCACTTGCGCACCATAATTTTCTTTCGTCACTCTACTTTCATTATTCCTTTCTATATGCCAATTTTTGACAGAACCCTAAAAAGCAAACTTACAGCACCGATTTCCGTTTAACACAAAAAGATCAAAGCACCAATCACAAAGAGAGTCTAAAAACATAATGAGATGGCAAAGGGCGCAAGTGCTACAGTTCGCAGGGCTCCGTAGCAATTTCGGGACCTCATAAATATGTATGGAGAAAACGGCGCGCTTTTTTCCTTTACTTATCAATTATGGGGTCTTTTTGACGACAACCGGTGGTCTGTGAAAATATGCCATTCAAGGGTTGAAGTTGAAGGGTTGTGTGGCTTGGATTGAACAAATATTAGGTTGGGAAGTTTCGATAGATAAGTTTACTTTTTAAGAAAAATAATATGTAGGTCGGTGGTTATGAAATAAATTGGCCTTTTAAACGTTTTGCAAATATAAAAAACCAGCCATGTGCGAGTCGGACTTGCGTACCTAGGGTTCCGTATTGTGGACGATAAATTTAATTTTGTCATTTTTTTTTTATTTCTCAACCTCTTTATTTTTCCTGTAATCTTTACGTAAACACATATTACCACGATTTTTTTTCATATTTTTTGGTCCCTGGTTTTGAAGATAAAGAGGAGGGACATAATTTTTTTTATGGTTTTTCAAGGATTACCCGAAAAAGATGCAATTAAATATAGCCAAACTAAATACTTTTACAATCATCTTTTTAATACCTACAGTTTTATAACCATATTGTATTTTTATAAAAAAAATGTTTTTATTTATTTAACTATTTTTTTATATTTTTCATTTGTGCTCAATTTTTTTTAATCGCTATAGTATAACTGTATTTGGCCAGTTATAATATATTATCGTAATTTTTTTCATATATTTTTTTGGTCAACCAGTTTCGGAGATAAGAGGTGGGAGACAAACATATTTTTTCAAGTTTTTTAAAGATTTCTCGAAATCTGTGCCAATAAATATAGTAAAAGTATATACTTTTATAATTACTTTTTAATATCTACAATTTGAAACCCATACTTATTGTATTTTTAGGGTAATATATATTTTTTCTCACTTTTGTTTTGGAAATATTTTGAACAATTTCAAATTTTTCATATTTCTTTTACACCGTGATATGTGGGCAAACTAATGCTATTTTGTGCCAAATGTCATGTCTTTATCTTTAACAATGCTAAAGCTATGAGGCTGTGACATACGGACGGACAGACGGACAACGGAGTCTCACCATAAAGGTTCCTTTTGTACCTTTTAGGTACGGAACCCTAAAAATATATCCTCATGACATGAATCTCCGAGGGGGTATCAGAGGTGTTTCCAAGTGTGAACTGTAAAATAAAAGTGATGAGTGTGGTGATCACTATCGCCGTATTTCAGGCACAAGAGCGGTTTTGCAGCCGGATTGCGAAAAACCCGCATTTTTCTAATTAATCGAAACAGATTTTAAAATTTTAATTTACAGAAACCAATGGAAAATGTGCGATGGCAGCATACACAACACATAGGTTATAAAGAAAGAAAGAAAGAAAAATATATTTATTTGTCAATAAACAAAAACTTAACATTAAGCAGACAACAAAAAGGACGCAGCTCAGCAAAATGCTGTGAGTGCGTACATCTGCAAAGCGCTGATTTTCAGCTGTCCCTGTTCTCACTAAATATTACAAGTAGAGCTTTTGTTGTAAGGTTTTGTTGAATAACTATTGAGTGGATTTTGAATTTAAGTGTTCTGTTTAGATTAATAAGAAAAAGGCGGATTTTTCACAATCCGGCTGCGAAAAAGCACGCAGACGCAGAGGTATGAATCAATGGCGGCCATAGATATCATAATACAATGTCAATGACGGCATCGCATTCGCTTCCGAGACAGGTAAAATTTTCAAAATTTGATATTACAATCAAATATCCGTTGATTATCAAGAATAATAAATATCTAACTCTAATACTAATAAAAAATAATGAACGATTAAAAAAATGTATATAATAATTAAGATTATATTTATTTTGCGAAAACCATCTCTATGAATACTCTAAATATTATTAGAGTGCATAGTAGGAACCTCGGTTGCGCAATTGGTAGCGCGCTTGTCTTGATAACAAGAGGTCGCAGGTTCGAATCCTGGCCCGGGGAATTTTTTCAAATTCTTGTCTTTGGATTTGTTTCTGATTGATATTTTCTAGTTTGTAATGCACTCTCATAATATATATAATAATTATTTATAATCAGAAATCAAATGATCTTTTAAAAGATAATACGTTCCGGAATTTCTGAACACGAGATGCGAACGAAGAAGTATCCACTTCAAAATATAGAAATATATAAGAAAGATAAATCTACACGTAAATAAAATTTACGAAATGTTCGTACAAACGAACATTTGAAAACCTCCTAGCAAATACGACATTTAAGACAAATAAACATTGAAGCAGCTCTCACAATCGCTTCAAAGGGCGCAACCTTGTCAAAACCTAACCCTTAAACGACGCCCCGGGCGCGACAGACCCTACCCCTATTTAAAACCAATGACAAAGGGGACTCGTTCCCGTTTCACGGCAAAAAAATACGCGCCAATTTCACGGAGAACTCAAAACAAGGCTGTACTCCGAAAACGTATTCTTCAGAATTGTTTTAAATTAACGTATAGATTTCACCAAAGCTTTCTATTGGCGTTTTTCGTGATCCTCTCAAACAAACGTTCCACAAGGATTTCCTTCTATAAAAGTAACTATTTATACTAATTATAGTATTAAGCTCGCATTGTACATTAATTGTATTTTTGTACAATAATATATTGTTATTATTATTTTTATGTATCTTTTTTTTCTCGACTTTCACCGGTTTACTGATATGCACGGGCCTAGGCCAAGTGTATATCAGGACACGAATTCGGGAGTTTTAGGTCGTGTGTTTGGTTGTGTTGAAATCAGTGAAGTTTAATATTATTCATCTATCATCATTAATTAGGATTCGCTGGAAGACCGACGCGCGCAAGACCCGTATCTAAAACTAACTCTATCATTGCTCTGAACATATTTGTTGTTATACACGAACGAATTCTAAAAAATCTATAGTCATTTTTTTCACGAGTTTTCATACGTAATTTCTGAGTAGGGCCCCGGCCGCGCTGTCCCCGAGGTCGTTTCGATTTCGACTCGATTATGTTTAGGGTTAAACGTTATTGATATTGCCGATCGGTGGATACGCAGCGAAGGGCTTATTGAATTAAATATTGTTTTCTCTACCCCTTTAATTTGTTGGCGATGCGGTAGCGATAGAAGGTTAACTTCAGATGATAATATCAATGTTCATTGATTACTTTTTGATTAATATAAAATTATTATCGTTTTTAGGTTACCGTAACTAAAATGGAAAAACTAAACGTTTATAGCGAGTTTGTGCGTCTTTCCGTCCGTCTTAATTTTGAATTCAAAATGAATATTTTGAATAATTTTAAATGGAGGTAAAAAAATATCTTGCATTAGATTTGCTAATTATGTGAATGAGTTTTCAGCATAGATATCATAATAATATTAGTTTGAGATCAGTGGTTTGGCGTCACTTGCCACTCTACTTACAAATCTCCCACAGATAAAATGTGCATAGAAATGTATTGCCAACCTACCGGAAGTGCACTATCTGTTTCCATACAATGAAAGCAAAAGGAAATACCTTTGCCCAAGAGTGTCGAAGATTCTTATGTGCATTATTTAAATGGTTCTATTTACTGTTCTTATGAATAAATTAATGAATTTAAATTTTAATATATTAGTCTACACGGTTAAATAATAATTGAGTAATTGAACACACAATGTTGTACAAGGGTGGACTTATCACTTAAAGCGATTTCTTCCAGGCATTGGTGAAGAAAGTATTATTTTATGTAATGTGGAAGTGGGATACCAAATTTATAAAATAAAAGAAAAAAAGCAGTAAAGTAAAAACAAATAATGCTAACATTTGGCAATAGCAATAAATAATATTTGTTGAAAAGATATTTTATAATATTTATAATTATATTTATAATATTTTATAAGATATTTTCGTTAGATATCAAAAAATAATGAAAAAAATATTTATAAAACATTTTCAGTATTTTCTCGGAGTTTCAAAAGACTAAAATAAAGCATAAACCCGTAAAAAGGATTCAAGAAACGATTTTGTCTACTGTCTATTGAGGACTCAACAGTCAATATTACAATAAGGATAAGCTATATAAAACACCCGATAGACAAAAAAAAATCCCTACGCTATGCGACCTTCTTTACAACTTTGCTTCAAAAATCCTCAAAAAAGCCAAAAAAACGGAGCTTCACAGAGCAGATTTAAGAAGTTTTTAAACACCATGAAAACCATCAGCCCATATTTTAAAACCGACATAAAAACCGTATAAAAAATCCAATAACCCGTATTCATAAAAAGAGCAATCTTAAACTAAAATCGTTAACTGCCAACGAATCAAAATTAACCGTTTTACCAATTTACTGATAAATTTAGTGCCGGGGTCTTTTTTACCAATTGACCACCGATCGCAGATAACTGTTGAATTTTTATGCGCGGGCGCCCGCATTGTCGTGCACGCAACTGTAAACTTCTCACAAAATTATCATTTTCAACCTAAATCTAACAGATGTTAAGTATAAATTCGATTGTTTTGTCACGGTACGACACGGCACAAATTTGACAACCTTCTTAAACCTTTTTGAATCTTATGTATGAGCGATAAGGTTGCGTTTGGCTTGTATTCGGAGATCACAGGATACGCAGTCCTTGCGCAGGATGACGTAATTAACAAATCGTTAATGTGACGTCAAACATTACCCCTTGATTGTTTTAATGGTGTTGATGCTTGATTAACTTTGAGTGTGGGTGAGATGGGTACAGTAGTCTGTTTTGGTTTGGATTTTTTGTTACTTTGGAAACAGAATCAAGAGTTTAAATGGTCAGTATTAAGAACACGTTGTCCCTTACAAGCTTCCTGTTTATGAACGACTAGCGGACGCTCCCCAGCGTTGCTTGCGTGGATCCCGTGGGAATTTCCCAAAATCCTTTCTTAGCTGATGTATATTACGTCATACAAGGGAACTACAGTTCAAATTTCGTGTTCCTAGGTCCAGCCGTTTATAGATCAGTTAGTCAGTCAGTCAGTCAGTCATTGTATTCTTTTATAGATTATAGTTTTTTTAGTTTATTTATTCACAACAAAATAGTGTACATTAATATTAAGTATTAAATGGATCACAAAAAAGTAAAGTTGTACTTATATAATTAAATGAACCAAGCCTTTGTAATAGCGAAACTTTGTTGTCTTTCCGTCCGCCTGTCTGTCGATTTCATGACTCAAAAGCAAAACCGACCGAGCGATAAGCAAAAACTTTAAATTTAAGGGCACTTACACTGCAGCCCCAGAAAAAAATATATGAGAGTTCGTAGCTTCTATTAAGACACATTTTAAGAATAATATATTGCCTCTGTGGTCTAGTAATTTCGCCCAATCTGGAGGTCACGGGTTCAAATCCTGTAGGAGCACATTTGAGCCTCGAAAGACACTTTAATTTGTCAGTAGTACAGCGATAGGGTCACGCTGCGACGTAATAATCGTTGGTAAAAACGTGGGTGTACGAGTGTGGATTGTGAACACATGACCCCCTCTTGTGAATTCATGGGGTTACGATTTATTTTAATATTTCATTGGAAATGAAGTGTATTTGCAACTACGTCTTTATTTACGGAACGATCTAAAAAAAACTTGACGGAATTTTAAAACAAAACCTTACTTCCAGGCTCGCAACTGTAACACATACGTTGATTAATATACAAATCGTGATCACTTTAAACATTCACTCCATAAACACTCATTACTTGATTAAGACATCAGGGTGAATGCACGCGAAATGGAAAACAAACATCTTCTAATGAACGACCCAGAAATGATTGCCCAGGCGCGAATCTATGGGGGAGGGGGGTAGAGCGACTGCTGTCCTCCATTCAAGATGAAATTGAAAAAAGTGTTTTTTTTATTTTTTTTTTTTATTTATTACACTTTCTGTACCTTTACAAACATCATTTACAACACATTTTCACATAAAAGACAGACATTGTGTACAAGGGCGACACTTATTGCTAATAGCAATGTCTTCCAGGCAACCTTTGGGTGGAATGAAATAGATATTAACGATAAAAAGGGTAGCGTTACGTGCTAATTTTAACCAAACTTTTATATTAATTAACAAAATCTACAAGAATAACATACAGCTTTTAACGTAGAAAGAAACTATGCACACTGCAATAGTTTGATCCTAAGATCCACTGAGAAGTGACATATGAGCTGAAAAATACTTGATTAAGGGGCTTTGATCCTAAGATCCACTGAGAAGTGGCATATGATACTTGATTAAGGGGCTTAGTATCACTAAATGGATTCTAAAGCCTACTTCTCGTTTATAGCCAAACAAAAAATATTGAAAAAAAAATTATATGAATAATCAACTCTAAGAAAACATAAACAACATTTCTCTTTTTCATACCTCCAAAACTTTTATATGAAAACAAAATTCAACCTAATGGTGTTTTTTGGCTTTAATTCCTTTCTACTCCTAAGTGGCTTGGTCGATTTAATTAATTTTTGCTTTGGGTAATAGACAAACTTAATAGCTATAAACGTTACGTAGGATTATTCAATCGAATAATCACGTCCATGTAAAAAGTATTATTTTCTCCTATTTCGCCCTATCAAGGACGCATGCTAGCGTCGTCGTAACAGTCAGTTATTTCAATATCGTTTCTGTCGATATTCATACCAACAAATATAGAGCGGCTTATTAGGCAACACTGATCGCCTTAATAGTCCACATGTGTGTGTATTGACCTAGAAGGCCTCATCTCATGTATCACTTGCCTTTGGGTCTTAGGAGCAAAGTGTTTGCGCTGGGCCTAGTTACTAATCTCATTTGTTGATGAATTTGTTTAATTGCCATTAATAAAATAATACTTAAATAACAGTCAAACACTTAAAAATAAAACTTACCTAAAACAAAACACTAACCTAAATAAAACCCTTATAAAACCTATACCTTATAAAAATAAACTAAACTAAATAAAAAATCCTATCTAGATCGTCACCGTCATGTGGAAGGGTACCTAGAAGGCTGGCAGCGTTTCCTCTTTGAATGGCCAGACTGATTCTCTGGCCAAGATACGCGCCAGCCTTTGGGTCCCCACAAGCGTCAATCAGCCGTGAAGATAATATATCTCATTTGTTAAATATAAAATAAATGTTAGAATTTGTTCTTGTATTGACATATGTTACTAAATTCCATCCATCAGCCTAGTTCGTCCACTGCTGGACATAAGCCTTTCCAGGACTTTGCCACTCCGGGCGGTCATCCTGGAAGTCTAAATTCGCGAGGTTTTAAGGCGCTACGAAAAAAAAATTGACACTTTAAGAACGTGCATATCTACTTCAGTAAATAATGTATTATTATGAAAAAAAATATATTATTTTTGGATTCTCTTTCTAGGGATCTGTTAAAACAGAAACGCGATTGGAGAAATTCGGCTCGATAGAAATATTTATTGAAGTGAGGTCTTTTTCGGCACCAATTCTCCTGGTTTGATGACATATGAACTGCAATTGTATTTTATTAGATGGGTTTTAACGATATCTAGGACCTAGTTAAACGAAATTTTGATAGCAACTTTAGTACATTTTATATCAATAAAAACCGACTTTTTGCTACTTTTCCACGAATCCGTCCCTCTCGCACTGAGGGTTTTTTCGCATATGGAGTAACAGGGACGCTAAAACTTTTACATATCGCCTTAATAGTCCATATGTGTGTGTATTGACCTAGAAGGCCTCATCTCATGTATCACTTGCCTTTGGGTCTTAGGAGCAAAGTGATTGCGCTGGGCCTAGTTACTAATCTCATTTGTTAAATATAAAATAAATACTAGAATTTGTTCTTGTATTGACATATGTTACTAAGTTCCATCCATCAGCCTAGTTCGTCCACTGCTAGACATAAGCCTTTCCAGGACTTTGCCACTCCCGGCAGTCATCCTCGAAGTCTAAATTCGCGAGGTCTTAAAGCTGTCCCCCCTAAAATCAAAACCTAGATACGCCCCTGTGGTGGCCCGCATGTCATTGCGTTGTTACTAAATAATAATTATAATTTTTGTGCCGAGTCAGATTACTGTAGAGGTTTAATAAAGCGCTAGAAGTGAGAACGCTTGCTTTATTAGTTTTGTCATGCGATATGACATTAGTGGGGGAAAGTCATCAAGGATGTAATCGTAAGGTTCGAAGGTTCACTCACGGTTTGGAAGAAGTTTCTCGAACATGGGTGTGACATCTAACTCAGAAAACTGTACGTTTTATTATATTTATGCAGCCTTATGTTCTGTATATTTTATCATATTTATGCAGCCTTATGTTTCGTATATTTTATCATATTTATGCAGCCTTATGTTCTGTATATTTTATCATATTTATGCAGCCTTATGTTCTGTATATTTTATCATATTTATGCAGCCTTATGTTCTGTATATTTTATCATATTTATGCAGCCTTATGTTTCGTATATTTTATCATATTTATGCAGCCTTATGTTCTGTATATTTTATCGTATTTATGCAGCCTTATGTTTCGTATATTTTATCATATTTATGCAGCCTTATGTTCTGTATATTTTATCGTATTTATGCAGCCTTATATTCTGTATATTTTATCATATTTATGCAGCCTTATGTTCTGTATATTTTCACAGAGAATAATTGTTATTTCAAGGACACAATATCACGTATCTACCTAGTCCAGCCAAAAGTTCTGTGACTCACATTAAATTTGATATTTTTCATTCCAGACTGAATCTAGTAAAATTAATTAATGGAATTAGTTGGATAGGTAATAGTCACTGTAAAAATATTGTAGCTGCTTAAATCAAATTAACTTTTTAACAAAACTATCCTTGAAGCAGTCCGAAGCCGATATCTTAAAATACGCGACATAATTTGGGATCTTGGTCATATCTTTTTAATTCATTCATATCATTTAAATTTGTGTTGTGGTTTAAAGCTGACTATATTGTCTCTTAGACAAACGATATAAGAAAACAAAAACATGGCCATGAAAAATTTTACAGAACCATCAACATGAATAAATCACGTCCAATGGATGTCTTAGAAGCATTTTTTATTTTCTATCGAGTTTTCAAGATGTATTTCTTAAAAAACAACATTTTCCATCTTATTACAAGCATCAAGATCAAACTTTTATCACATTTTCATCCATATCTATGGAATATCATAAACCCAAAATACATTCGTATTTTAACAACCAAAATCTGTAACTTTGAGACTCGCTCAAAAGTTGTTTTTTTATGATATATAATAACAATCAATTGTTTATTGTAGTTTGAAACCTACTCTATCCTATGAATAAAGATTGATGTTCTAGAGTTTCCTTGGAACCTTGCATTTTTTTCAATGCAGTAACAGAACTTATGGCACGAATAGGTATACATCATATTAGATCTTTACATAGGAAGTATTGATACAATTTTTTAATTTGTTATTAAACTTGTATAATTCTTTGTATGTTCTTCTTCTCTGTGTACACGTGTATGATTATGCTGATTATGTGATGGTTTTGCTGTCAGAAATCTCTGTTTAGAGATAAGCTCGCCAATGTGCATGTTTTTTCACTGTAGTTTTGTTCATGTTTATATTTCCGTGTGTATACAATAAAAAAATAAAGAAAGAACCTACGACCAGGGTGGACTTTCAAAGTTTGAACTGTGAGTTATTCAAAAAGCACTTCAACGCCAAGTTACTTAAATATGGTCGATCTACGACCTAGGAGTGGTCCTTGCAACCATCCGCTCACGCAATCTTTCATTCAGTAATCAAAGAAAGCCGCGAACGACAAACATCCGATTCCATTTTTCATTAGACCTTATTGCAGTGCAAAAGGGATCACAATGCAATGCGTGATCTGAACGTTTCTGGGTTCCGTAGAAAGTTGACTCAGCTTCGTCCCAGATCAGCTAATTACATGTTATTGTCACTGATTAAAGCACAGCTTGCGGCTAATGAGTGACTCAGGCGATCGGTTTTAGGGACCTTTACAGTTTTCGACATTCTGTAAAATGTTATTACATTTTATTACACGGCTCAAATTAATACAGACAAATATTAGATGAAATCACATTTTTTACTGATCGTAGTGAACAACTCTCCCAAAGAAACATAACTGCGCCAGCGCATCGCATGTTGTTCACTTACCTTTTCAACATTTTATTACACACTACTCTACGTATTGTATAAACTATTATAATATGATATATAGATTTTTTTTCATTTCTTTACCCAGTATGGTCAGTACAACATTTTTTTGCGTTTTATTTTAAATCTATGGCTAAATTGTGTGAAAGCTGAAATAAAAAGTTGTGAATTGAATTGAATTGAATATGTTTCTGTTCATATCCAATATGTGTGACATCGTCTACAAATTAGATTTCATAATTCTTAAAATGTAATCTTCTTACCCTTTACTATTAAGGGTGCATTTAAAGTCAGATTGAGCACCTAATTTTGTATCAATCAGAACTGAACTCTATGACGTTTAGACGGAGTTATTAATCACTTATTTTTAATATTAATTTCCAGGCTGTTTAATTTAAGGAAGGCCCTTTAATACTCGAAAAACATTCAATTTAGGTAACTTTGTAATTTTTTTCTATCGAGCGAACTTAAAGCTTTTGAGTTTTGTCTAAAATGTTTAGATCAGCCCTATATTATTTTTATTAAACCGATTGACTAAGTGACCCTATGTAAAATAGTCATTAAAAAGTTGTGCATCTGGCCTTATACGGACCCTTAAGAGGCGTCGTTGTAACGCGGAAACCTCCATATAAACGCTATCATCACATTGTGAGGTGTCTATGGGATGTTATTATAATATTGAGAGTTGAGAGTCCATTGACATTATCTAGAGTGGAATTAAAATCGTGAAATTTAAGTAATATTTTAACAACAAACCCCTAAAATACGTAAATTTAACGGTTTTTACCAAAATTGTAGTCGAATGTGCTTTTACTGTTTTAGAGCAACAATAGACGTTTGCTCATATTGTTTACATAAGTAAGTAAGTATCTATAAAGGTACCTACCTAGTTAAGTTTGTGTGTATTCCATTATTTTACGAATTTGTCGCAAAGCATTTCGATATCTTAAAGCATTATCAATATTTATTTAGACTACCTGTACATCTAATTTTCTATATTCTTGCATAAGACAGGAATGACGGTGTACGTAAAAACCCTTACAGGTTTCTGATACACATTATTATTGTAAAATATGTATTTCTTTTTAGTTATCAAATAAATAAATAAAAATAGATAAAATTAAAAAATGAATCAAACATAGAAAATGTTATCTAGAATAATAATAACCAAAATAATGTTTAAAAAGGTCTACGTCTTGCCAAAAGTGCTTACTCCTTAAACAAGTTTTCAAATTTGCGCCGGTGACGAAATCGGCACGATTGTATTGTCCTCGCAAATTTTATGGAGCGTGCACCTTATAGCGAAATGAACCAGCATGACATTTGGCCACGCCCACAACTGAGTTGGTAGCGTCATGACGACCATCATTTAGTATTCTAAGCTTATGGCTCGATTTTTCATTATTGTAACGAATAACATCCAAAAAATATATGTCAGCTCAAAAGAATGAATGCAAAAATAATGTACTTTATGTAAAAACTGATATGGTTCTGATATTAAAGTATCTCAAATTTTGGGATTTTTTGGAATGTACTAAAGAAAATCCATTTGTTGTTGAGAGTTGGATTTTGTGCGTTATAATTATATCTTACCAGACAGCTATCTTAATATTTCGTTGACCATTTAAATAAGGTGTCATTTAATAAAATATTGGCATCGCTACTATAGTACGCTTAGATACAGTACTTTAGCACGTTACACGGAACATATGGAAGTATCGCTACCGCAAAAACGTGTACAGTGGTACAAGGGGTGAATGACCGCCACCGCCATGCTAAGACGCACTTACTATAGACGTTCCGTTTATTGAAAGAATATAAAAGTAGTTTTCAATGCATGTGCTCGTAAAGCCCCACTTTTTATGCATCAAAACCGAACAAAAAGTCGATTATTTTGCCCTAGGGCTTTATTATTATATATTTTTTTTAATTTATTTACAATGGTTGGCTAACCTGCAGCCTTTCCTGTGTACCATAGACGTTAGACTTTTTTTACACCGTTTAACGGCTATGGATACAGTCCTTTTGAGCCAATTATAATTTAAAGTTCACAAGATTATATTTGTTTTCATTTCCTCACACTATGCATTGAAAAATGTAGTATGATACACGGGCGTAAAAGCAATAAATTACTCGGTTACGTTTAAAACACTCGCTACGCTCGTGTTTTAAATCGTCCTCGTAATTTATTCCTTTGCGCCCTTGTAGCATAAACTACTATTATGCTACAAGGGCGCAAAGGAATAAATTACGAGGACGAGCGTAGCGAGAGTTGTAAACATAACCGAACAATTTATTGCTTTTACGCCCGTGTATCATACTACGTTTTTCAATGTATAGTGTGAGGAAATGAAAACAAATATAATCTTGTGAACTTTAAATTATAATTGGCTCAAAAGGACTGTATCCAGAGCCGTTAAACAGTGGAAAAAAAATTATAACATCTATGGTACACAGGAAAGTCTGCAGGTTAGCCAACCATTGTAAATAAATAAAAAAAAATAATAATAAAGCCCTAGGGCAAAATAATCGACTTTTTGTTCGGTTCTGATGCATAAAAAGTGGGCCTTTACGAGCACATGCATTGAAAAAACATTGTTCTGCTTCCGCTTCGGCAACCAAGTGCCGCTGCTTCTTGACCCGCTGTGGAAGAGCCCTCAGATAATGCGGATGTCTACATTATACACGGAACCTACAGTCCAAATTTCATGTTCCTAGGTAAAGCCTAGGCATTGATGGATCTGTCAGTATAGAAGGTATTAAATTTAACATGAACTAAAAAGTCGTAAACTCTAAATTTCCCTCACAATCTGGCTTAGAATCCATCCGTTCTCACAAACACGACCCATCTTTCTCAATCAACAGCCGACGGGAATACGATTTTTATTGTTTTGAACACCATAGAGCTACGGGCGTCCTCCATGTTTTTTTTTTCAAGTTTCAACCAAAAAACGCACTGATAATTAATTTTACAGCCTTTTGATTACAGTTTACGACGCGGACGCTAAAACGGGCTTTTTCTATGTTCTTTAATTCGATTTTATTTTTGTTGTTTTTTTACGGCGAATAGATTAGGTTTTGTACTTTTAGTTGTAATCGTAAAAAATTATGGTCAATTAGAAGAGGGAAAGGGTTAGTTGTGACTCATCCATCAGTCATCGTCATCACATCACATAAACTAAAAATTGTAATGGGGAAATCTGCTTTTGATTTCAACCTTTTTCCTGAGATTGCTTTATTTTTTTGAAAATCCTTTTTTAGATGTTGCAGTAATGTCTCTAAAGTGCGCATCGCACAAAATGTACGGGTACCGTCTGCGTAAATGAATAGGTTCGTTCAATTTATGAGATATTTTAATACTGTGACGTCATCATTCACCGTACATTTCCCGTCGTTCCAGATTAATTTTGCATTAAATATCAAATAATTAATAGATTTGATTAATGTTTCTTGAAGGAGCTCCATTGTAGCAATGAAAAATCTTACGTGTGCCACAGTGTATTTAAACTGTACACTTCATTCCAGATAGGATTAGAAAGAATTTGGTTTTTAAAAATACAATTTCATCTAATAAATCCTCTATAAACCAAAATAAAAAGCCTATACTCCTTTGTCTATTCTATGTTAGTAATTTCCTCATTCCAGTACATTATTATACAAGTTGATAATGAACACCCCAGCTATATCAAAGGAAACTATTCGCTAACAAATGACATTCGAATTGACGGATTAACGATTAAGGCGCTACGGAAAAAAAAATTACACTTTTAGAACTTCTATATCTACTTCGGTAAATAATGTCTAATTTTGATAAAATAGTATACTTTTTTTGGAATTTTTCTCTGGGAATCTGTTAAAACAGAAACGCGATTGGAGAATTTCGGCTCGATAGAAGTATTTATTGAAATGAGGTCTTTATCGACACCAATTCTCCTGGTTTGACAATTTAGAATAACATATGGACTGCAATTATATTTTATTAGATGGGTTTTAACATTATCTAGGCCCTGGTTAAACAAAATTTTGATAGCATTTTTAGTACATTTTATATTAATAAAAAACCGACTTTTTGCTACTTTTCCACGAATCCGTCCCTCTCGCACTGAGGGTTTTTTCGCATATGGAGTAGCAGGGACGCAAAACTTTTACATATCGCCTTAACAAGAAAACAAATTTTTATAATGAGCTTCCGATATTTAGACGAAATTGCCGTCGCCTGTCAGTCAGTCAACCTACTGGCATTTTATTTATGGCGACTATAATTTTGCCGAAAATATTGGAAGCTTATTAAAAATTTTTTATTTTTTTTTGCTGTGACCATTCCAGCCGCCGAACTATGAGATAGTAATTCTAGTTCGTTGTTTCCATTCTAATTAATGTCTGGATTGGCATTACGCTGTTCTCTACAGGGGCTAAGCAGTGTTAACCTTAACAAAACAAAGTTAATTGCAGAGTAGATTTATCTCTACTAACAAGGCCATTGACCTCCTTCGGGGGTCACACCCGTCTGTCTGTCTGCTAATCTACTCGTTTGTTTTTAGGGTTTTAGGGTGCTGATAAAAATGAAAACCTTTTGACGAATACTGAAAAAACAAAAAGGAATTAAAGGCTGAAAGAAAGAAAAAATCATTATTGATCTGGTGCTCATATTTCTGAGAAAATGAAACTGTTGTCTGCCTTGTTTATTCTTTTTGTTATCTATCTAGTTAGAAGTATTCGTTATTATTTTATTCTAGAAGGATCAATAATAGTAGATTATACACTAAGGGAATAAAGCAGTGTCTTACGTCGCGTCGCGGGCGGCATATTGAACCCTGAGCGTAACGAGGGACTCTAGAGTTAACTCCTGAGCGTAGCGAGGGAGTTATATAGAGTCCTGAGTAAAGCGAGGGGTTCAAGCTGCCCAAGACAAAGACAGGCTTTATTCCAGAGGAGCATACTCTACTTTTCACACCTTCTGCAAGACAATAAAAAGCTCGACATTTTTATCAACATTAATAATTCAATAAATTTCACTGACAATCGCAGCACCAAACACCGGCTTTTGTTTCACATTCTTTGTAAACGCTTTTTTTCTTTTTGTTGAATTCTGCTTATGGTGGCCAGTTCGATTTTCGAACAAACCTCTTTACAATCCCATATGAGCATTTGTTTTCCACGAGTTTCCACACGAATTTGACGTTCCAAATTGAAATCACTTTAATCCCTAGGGATTTTCTTATAACTTTATATCCCTTGAGATATAATGCGTTACTTTACGTTGAGGTTGCATGATATGTAATTGGACATTGTCGAGGAGGTGGTGTGAAATAGTAGTTTATGCTACAAGGGCGCAAAGGAATAAATTACGAGGACGATTTAAAACACGAGCGTAGCGAGTGTTTTAAATGTAACCGAGTAATTTATTGCTTTTACGCCTGTGTATCATACTACGTTTTTCAATGCATAGTGTGAGGAAATGAAAACAAATATAATCTTGTGAACTTTAAATTATAATTGGCTCAAAAGGACTGTATCCAGAGCCGTTAAACAGTGGAAAAAAATTATAACATCTATGGTGCACAGGAAAGTCTTCAGGTTAGCCAACCATTGTAAATAAATAAAAAAAAAAATAATAATAAAGCCCTAGGGCAAAATAATCGACTTTCTGTTCGGTTTTGATGCATAAAAAGTGGGCCTTTACGAGCACTTGCATTGAAAAAATAATCATAATCCGTTTGATAATATGAGTCATTTGAAATTCCACGTTTTAAAATATAACTTCATCAATTAATTTCATAATCTCCTTGAAGTCTCAGTGTAAGCATCTAACTGAGTGCGAGAATAATAGGTCTTGACATATGAAATTGCCGTTTTCTATAGAAACTTAATTTACAATACTAACATTTTTGCATTTTTTTAGGAATGACAAATCCAAATTATGTTATTTCTTTTGTGCATGAATGAAAGAACATTAAGCTACCAACTACATTAATTTAATTCTTGAAAAATGTCAGCTGTAAAAAATTATTACGAATCTTATCATGGAAATGGATGGCATTTAGGACGAACTGTTTTTGAATATTAAATTTTAGTTATCAAACTGAAACTAATAACAAAATTTGATACGTAGATGTGAAATCTTCTTTCAAACAAAAAGAAATAGCTATTGAATTACAGGAATTATGAACTCATGAATCTGTAAGAAAATTTCGGCAATTTCATATGTAAATACCTATTATTTCCCCTAACAGGAAATTTATAAACTATCGTTATTTAAACAATTATTCACTCAAATAGCGTGTAAATCACTTCACTTTATTTATTGTAATAGTTGACCAAAGAGTTGCCAAGAAATTTCATTTGTGTAGATATTTTCCAAAGAGTATAAAAAATCCTGTCTGTTAACAACAAATTTTCAATATATTTAATACAGGCGGAACCTTTCCGCTTGTGATTTTCTTTGCTATCTTTGTTGACAACTTCTTTTTATTTAATTTAGTCGCGTTTAGGATATCATTAGAGAGCGGCGTTGAATGAGAGTTTTTCAATTACGAGTGAATGACGTATGTTTCAACAAGAATCAGCTTCTTCGGCGAATTCAACTCGTCGTATTCCTGTATCCAACCCAAATTTAATTAGAAACTTGTGTTAGTTTACTTAGAGTTAACACGATTATCAAGATTTTCTTAGGACAATATTTTCATTGTACTCAATAACTTTCGGTAATCCACTTGGCAAACCCATAGAATTTGCAAAATGTGATAGTCTTCATTCTAATTTTAGACAAGGTGATTTTTTGATCATCGTCCAAATTCATGCAGGCTTGATAAGTGATCAGTATCTTGGATCAGTAACAATTTTTGTGAAATTCGTACAATAAAATTTTGGCTTCCCATAGAAATTCAGTTCCAGTCTCGAGTGAATTACTATGGGGAGTCGAAATTTAATTTTACGAATTTCACCAAAATTGTTATTGATCCATGATACTGATCACTTACCAAGCCACCAGTATGAATTTGGACGATAATTGTATATTTGAAGGTTTTTAAATATTAATTAAAAACTTGTAAATTTGTTCTGTCGTCGTCGGCACAACAGACGAATATTTTTACTTGTATTTTTTTATTATTTCGTCTACAAACATTTTTGTAACACTAGAGACAACTGGTCTAATATCTTATTTTAGACAAAAAATCCTGATGTCATGATTAATTTGTTCGTGCAAGAGAGTACTGCAGGCCACCTTTTCGCCGTTATTGTAATCTTAATAAGGACAAAAAGTGGGTATGTGCAACTTTTCCCGATAGTACATTAAGATATTAGACATTGTAGCATTCGCTACAAGTATTCAACCTTTTTATATATTTTTAGTCTTTCTTTATCGTTGGCTGCTTTTCTGAATTTTCGAATTCAAATAGTTAGAATATTCTTGTCAGATTTTTTTGTTATTTTTCTCATATCAGAGAAGATCGTGACAGAGGAAAGAAAATCACTTTGGCAAAATAACAAATTTAATATTTAAAATATAGAAACAGAGCGCAATTGCCCTGAGCATTGTGTAAGCCAGTTTTCCTGCATTTCCCGGTAAGTTTTGTGTAATTTTGGTTTCATTCTCTGAAAATCCTTTTTGTCCCGTTTCCAATACGTTAACTTCCTTTCCCTCGTTTCATAAGCATGTCTTGACGCCGTTGTTTTATTTCTTTACAGCGACCCTTCGGGATTAATTTTTAAAGGGTTTCTGGGTCTCCCCAGTCTGATTATCCCATCCGCCATCTCGTACGGTTGTACCTATTGAGGCCTGATGTAAGGACCACGTCCCTGGTGAGCTAAAGCTTCTGATACTAAAATTGAAATCGCCAAGCTTCATCGACCGCTCCCGGGAACACCGGAAACTCCCAAAGTCACGAAGAGACCCTTACCAGGTTTTTAATATCTGTAGCTTAATATTCAGCATCGATTATTTTTATTCCTTAGTGTAAAGCTAGATAACGATTGCTCGTAACACCTTATTATTACGTTTTTCTTTCGGATCAAGAGTTATCAAAACTTCCGTGAAATCTTAGTTTAAAGGATCCTATAAACTAGTGTCGACAACCAAATTTAAAATCCATTATTTTATGAATAAATGCGTCGTTCAAGCTAAAAGGAAATTAAAATCCTAAATAAGTGGAATTTGACATAATAATTTTTTTTGATCTAAGAATTTCCTTTATACCGATACTCCTCTGATATTATTGTTCTTTTGTACCATATTTTTCTTACTTCGGTTTTGTTATTTTTGTGTTTTGTTATTTAAATTATACGGTTTATTCATCCAGGTTTATCTCTTTTTTTGGCTGTCACCAGGCTTGCCTGGTGGCAGTCCAAATTTAATTCGAAATTACGTTCGTCAGTATGTAGTGGCGGAAAATAATAAATAATTTTTTTTTTAAAAATAACGCTACAACATGCTCTAATAAATTTGTATAACAAGGTTATATAAAAAAGGGAACGGCTGTTGTACGCGTCCCAGGGGAAGTTCTCCATTGTATAATAAAACCAAGATTGGAATCAGCTCTGTATAGATATTTGTAGATATTAATTATTAGAATTACCTATTCAGCCTTATCATAAATGTAAATAAAATTGAAATAACGTTAATTAATTAAATCAAGGCATAATCACAAAATGCACTCATTTATATACAGAGATAATCCTGCTGAGTGTCACTCAAATCATATCTAGATTGGACACTAATATTTCATTGCGTGACACAGATTTGGCAAATTCAGGTGGGATTGTTCAATTAGATTTTATTTTTAAATAAATAAATATTAAAGAAAACTTTTTTGTTATTTATTTAGTTTACATTATATATTAATCCTATAAAAACACTTTAATACAATTGTTTCCAGATATATTTCGACTTCTTGTCGGCATGGCATTTTATTATTTTCATATTCTGCCATTTTATGATATTTTAGTATATTATATAAATTAATTTTACTTATTAAGTTCCACTGATTCCGACAAGAAGTCGAAATATATCTGGAAATAATTGTTTTTATAGGAATATATCATTTAATTTTTAAATAATAAAATAATATATCGTCACGACATGAATCCCCGAGGGATTGTCAGAGGTGTTCCCGAGTGTGAACTGTACAATGTAAGTCACGTCCACACTCAGTATAGCTGTCGTGGCCATATCGTAGAATTGACCATTTCATGATCTGGTTGGCCATATCGTATTTCTGTTAAAATTGGGAGGGTCGCCTCACTCCGCTCCGCTTTGCTCGGCTCTCCAAATGTATTTACATGTAAACCTAACACGCTCCTCCTCGCTTCGCTCGTCATCACAACTATTTTTTAATTTTAGCATGGACGAACAGTTCGTCCATGCTTTTAGTGAAAGATTTTTGATTTCATACTTTACGATATGGCCAATCATATCATGAAATGGTAAATTCTACGATATGGCTACGACATATCGACGATTATTACGTCCCAACGTGATGGGAGGTGAGCCCTATCGCCGTACTTCGGGCACAATTTTTAGGAAGGCAAGTTTCCTCACGATGTTTTCCTTCACCGTTCAGCAAATGGTAAGTATTAAGTAATACAAATACTACGCACATAAATTCCGAAAAACTCATTTGTGTATGCCCGAACAGAAATCGAACCTGGGTCCCAAGATTAGTATTTTATAACAACAGTGATATTGTTACACGAAATTACTTGTCAAACAAGCCATAAAAAGGTCACGTGTCTAAAACAAAAACAATTCATAACCGACCTGAGACGGCATACGTATTCGACATAAAAAATCCAAACGTAAACAAGTTGCAACAAGGAATATGGCAATTTCTCTGCCAAAGTAAACACGTTTATACCCGATTTTTAACTGAAAACCCATTGCGCTTTCCACCGCGCCTGTTATTATGGGCAATATATCACAATATTGTAAAATGGGGGTAATTACCCCCTTGTTTGTTGATTCGAGTGGAAGTATGAAGGATGTTTGTTTTCGTTGTCGGTGTGTAAGTGGGTTTAATAGAGTCACGCGCGACCGAGGTGGCTTGATGGGGTAATTGGTAATACGCTTAGCTTGATTAAAGTGTTATGGAGTTCTGGTAAGGGCTTACTGGCTTAGTTACCTTTAAGGATCGATTTTGAACGAAAACGCTCAAAACAATGCAATATACGCCTAACAAAAGAGGTGTCGACGTCAAAGATTTCAAAAGTAAAGATATGCCCTTACCGTAGTATGACAGCACCAAAATGTTTCCACCTTTAAATGGGTGACGCTCACACGTTCGGAATCAGTGCTCATCTGAACACAGTCATAGTTGGATGCTTTAAGTGCACTTGAAATTTTGAATTTTTACGACTTTAGTAGTCTGATCAGTTTACTAATCGAATGGGCGGAGTTAGGCATGTATTTATATATGTAACATATTAGTATGTAGTATATAGGATGTTATTTGGTCAGCCGCCTGGATTCGTGCTGGGGGCTCGGTTGGTGATCATTGAACCTTGTTCCTGGTCCCTGGCTGGGCCTCCGGTATGGGTTCGGGCGGTTGATTGGATTTCACCTTGTATAATAATATATTTTACCTATCATTTTAATCGTATATATATTGCTACATAAATTAAATAAACCTTTAATCTAGTCCATGTACATTTATTATTTTATTACATATATTTTTATTAGATTAAATTTGACGTGTAAAAAGTGTATGATATGTACCTACTTTGCAAAATAAACTTTGTGAATTTTGAATTTAAATTTTGAATTTGCTGACCGTAGGTAGACAAATTGCGCACTCATATTGTGCACGCGTCGGTATTATGTTAACGCACACATTCAAAAACAATGCAATAGATTTTAGGTGCCAGGGCTAATCTAAACTTTTGAAATCTTTGGTCGACGTGGGATACCCGGGTGGAATGAAGTATTTTTCGTTACCTATATATAATGTAGGTATTAAATAACAGGCACAATGAAATAAATTAACAACGTTTATACCTACATAAAGAAACGTAAACAGTAAACACACAAACACATATAAACGAATATGCATGGCTGTAATGTACCTACTATCAAAACTAGCAAAAGTATCGTGAGGGTCAAAGACTTGCACTTTTTTCAGCCTAGCTCTCATTCGCCAATTGTTGTTGAGTTGCGCAACTTAAGGTTAAACGTCAGTCACTTAGTGCAAAGTGCATAACTTAACTTCGTACTTCTTGTTTAGAAGTTAAAATTTGAAAAACATTTTGGTATGTGGCAGTTGACGACAATAGTTCAGTACAAGTGAGGTTTATAAAGCACGAGTTGGAAATTTAATGCACACCCAACAAGCAAAGTAATCCTATAAAGACAGATTATAAGTCTATCGGTACTAATAACGTTCTTATAAAGGCATTGCAGTAGACTCTTTAACTTATAAAAGCATTTGCCAAGCCTTAACATACTCAAGTGCATTAGTTTTTATATCTCAGTCTTATAGTTCGCTACAAGACTGACCTATAAAACATTTATAGGACATTTTTACTAGTAATAGCATTTCACAAGCATAGATATCCTCAAGAGTATTTGCTTTTGTATCTCAGTCTTATAGTTAGCTACAAGGTTATCTTTTAAGACACTTTAAGGAATAAGACTCCTGTAATTGTTTGCAGTAAGACTAAATAGTCCTGGATAATATTTTGATCCTATATTATAATTTTGTGAGAGTACAAGATAATTATAACATACTTAGCTGAGATCACTATAATGTTGCACCGTTATAGGCTTGCTTGAGACTCTTTTAAGTCTAATAGTACTGAATAAGTACGCTAAAATATCAAAAAAGCTTATAAACTACTTTATTAGTAAACGTCAGCCATTTTGTTGAAATTCAGTTATTCCCCTTTGTCTTGAGAAAATAAGTTAAACATGAATTTAAGCGATTGGAAACGATTGAAAAAGAGTGGTGGTTATAGGAAAAAAGTGACAAATAGGTATAAAGAATTATTGAACGCAGGTTCTTCAGGAATAAAATCAACAGGATCAGGAAGTAAATCAAGCGCGTCAAGTGCAAATGCACGTGAAGTAAATGAGGGTTCCGCAACCGAAAATATTTTTTCACCCTTAGCCTATCACTCAGAAAGTGAAGAAGTTGAAAATCTCATATTTGTCAGTAAAATCAATGAATATTTTGTCAAAAAACAGTCGACATCAAGAAATACAACCATCTAGTAAACCCTAAAAAAGAAAATTTAAACATTAGCAAGAAGATTTCAAGGGAACCCTAATTTATTTTAAAATGGAGGCCTGTTATCTGGACTGAAACTGCTACAAGTACTAATTTACCTACAATGGTTCTACAAAGTACTTAATTAAGAGCAATTTCCAAACATGGCGACTATTCAAAAGAATAATTATTGATTATCAATTATTGATGCAATAATTTTATTACAACAAAATATTAATGTGCTATTTTGTGGAGGGCATTGAGAAACTAACTAAATTGCCGTACACATTTACAGTAAAAATGACTTCCCCACGAGTTCACACACTATAATTACAATATATATTATTATAAGTAATATTCTACAATATATTAATAGTAATGTTCTACAATAATACAAAATAAAAGTAACAGAAACTTAACTTTTTATTATGAACTTACCACAAATCAACCGTAACCACCAGCCACAACAAAGATAACCTCTAATAAAATATACTTATTACTAATAGCTAAGTACATTAATAGTGCATTATGAACAAGATTGCCTTGGTAAGATACTTATGTCAGATACTAACAAGAGCATTTGTGCTTGTAATTTTGTAGTCTCACATCATTATAGAAGCTATTGCGCTTCGTCAAGTATATTATAGGGCTTAGTAACATTTTATAAGTTGATTAAAAGATAGTTATAGAAATAAACGCTCCTATAACTGCGCCCAAATCCAGCCTTGTAGCCTGCTACAAGTTTCTTATAAGTGAAAATAAAAGTAGTCTTGAGATCATTTTAAGTACTGAATTTGCTAGTTGGGCAATTAGCCATGATCTTGTCCACACAAAGTTAATACAGCATTTTAAGTTGGTTTTGAGAAGATCATGACTAATTGTGGATACAATTTCAAACTGTTGCTTTATAAACCTCACTTGTACTGAACTATTGGCGTCAAATGCCACAGACCTATAAGATTTTCAATTTTAAATTTCTAAACGATAAAAACAAAGTTAAGTTATGCACTTTGCGCTAAGGTACCGATGTTTAACCTAAAGTGGCAATGAGCGGGACACATATGCTATAGAGATGACGATAGATAGAGTCATAGAGTTTTACATAAGCGCAGGAAAAAGTGTTGTGTTTGCAGACCACCACCAGCCAGATGGTCGAACGGTATCAAAAAGACGGTAGGATCGAGCTGGACCAGCGGGTCTACCGCGTAATTCTGATTTTCATCAACATCAACTTGAGATTGATGAAAATCAGAATTACGCGGTAGACCCGCAGAATCGCCACATACAGATTGATTTGAAGAGCTAATCAAGGGGCACACATCTAACAGCGAACAGTAATACGCTGAAAAGGAGAAGAGAGAAGATAGCAGCTTTAAATTTTCCGCAGTCGCGAAAATAACTTTAAACTGCTAAAAAATAAAGTCATGATGCGACCAACTCAGTTGTGGGCGTGGCCAAATGTCATGCTGTTTCATTTCGCTATAAGGTGCACGCTCCATGAAACTTGCGAGGACAATTTATACAATCGTGTCTATTTTGTCGTCGGTGCAACATTGAAAACTTGTTTGAGGAGAAACAACATTTTGGTAAGACTGTGGACGTTTTTAAACATTATTTTTGGTTATTTTAAATCTAGATAACATTTTCGATGTTTGACTAGTATTCATTTTTTGATATTATCTAAAACAATAAAAGCACATTCGGTTACACTTTCAGTAAAAAACGTTTCAATTTACGTATTTTAGTGGTTTGTTGTTAAGATATCACTCTAATTTTACGGTTTTTAGTTCGACTTAAACATAGATCTAGATAATGTTAATGGACTCAGCCTAAAATATTATAACAACATTCCATAGACACCCTAAAATGTGGTGACAGCGTTTGTATGGAGGTTTACGCGTAACGACGCCTCTTAAGATTTTACTACAACATTATAGCAAAAATATTTTTGCATATTTGCTTTTGAGTTTAATTTTTTCAAGTGCGTTACAATTTTTTTCCCGTAATATTTGAACATTTTAAAATTTTCTTTTGGGAATTTCTTGTAAGACCATCTGCATAATACTTTAATTAATGCTTTAGTGACTTTATTCTCATTGATATCATTGGTACTGGCTACATATGCATCAGAGATAAATAATTTATGGTTATTCATTAGAATCCTGTTTTCAATCTAATTCATTTCTTATACCAATAGATTTTTTTTTACTCTAAAAGAAAGCTTATTTATCTGTAATTTTCTAACCGAACGAAATAACTTAATTTCCTTTGAAAACTTTGTGAAGCACAGTATGTTTCCAAATTAAGCATGAAGCTTGAAATGAGGCAGACCAGTGTTACCACATAACAGCAAAAAGGTGAGTTCTCGCCAAAATTGAATTACTTCCCCACTGGACTAAACAGAAACCACTGAGTGCGGTGTTACCAGTTTTTGTAGAAGGTTTTATTTAGATTAAAGGAGAATTTGCAAAAAATATAACTCTTTTATTTTATTTGTGAGGAATTTATCGTGGTGTTGCATCTTTGTAATATTGGAAATGTGGTGGTGTGTGTGGTACCTTCTTAATCGCAAATATATGCATTTTTTTGTTTCATTGATAGGTTTGGTACGAAGAAATATTATTTATAATAGACCTCTACCAATAGACCTATGCACTGGTAGCATAGTGTTTAATCGCGCGCGACGCCACTAGTTGAATTATGGCGTCGCGCGCGATTAAACACTGCTACGCCCGCTGCACTCATAGCACAGTGTTTAATCGCGCGCGACGCCACTTAGTTGAATCACAAGTGCGAGGAGCGTGATATACTGTTTAATCGCAAAACATCGTGTCACGCTCCTCGCACTTGTGATTCAACTAAGTGGCATCGCGCGCGATTAAACACTGTGCTATGAGTGCAGCGGGCGTAGCAGTTTTTAATCGCGCGCGACGCCACTTAGTTGAATCAAAGGTGCGAGGAGCGCGACACGATGTTTTTGCGATATGGCGTCGCGCGCAATTAAACACTGTGCTATGAGTGCAGCGGGCGTAGCAGTGTTAATCGCGCGCGACGCCATAAGTTGAATCACAAGTGCAAGGAGCGTGACGTACTGTTTAATCGCAAACCAAGTGGCGTCGCGCGCGATTAAAGACTGTGCTACGAGACCAGGACAATGTTAATTTGTCTATCTAACCATTATAACTGTCTATCCGCAACACAACTCAAAAACCGAAAGATCTGAATTTTATATAGTTGCAAAATACGAGTATACTGAAACTTCGGAAATATACGTTTTTTAATTACGTCACATTTTGACAATGCCTTGGCAACCCATTGAAGTATCAATTAAACATCTTTTAAACCAGATCGCATTTGTATTAACGGAACCCACTCATTCTGTAACACCCACGCTTGTCTGACTAAAGAAACTAACTAAAAAAAACATTAACCCTACTAAACTTTCATAAACTTGGTCATAGTAATCATTATCATATCACGAAGCCCTCTAATTCATACTCATACAAGCTAATAAAGTTACTAATCATGACCAGCTACTCTATAATTTGTGTCGCAATATCGTCTCTTTAGTCCAAACTTTGTCGTATAGTTTGTAGATACGCGGTGAATTCTCAACTCGACATAATCCTAATAGAATGGATTTTGTTAACATTCAAACGGACTACGTATTCGGATAACATTTTCGTTCGACAGGAGAATAGACAATAAGGCTTCGCTCTATAGCTTAGGACAACCAAAGAGGCTGGCGTTTAGTTAGTTACAGGTGGAATCGCAGTTGCGACATTTCATTCTGCATCGTCGACAAAGAAAGGGTTGTTCAGTGGAATATTGTGCAGCTGATAGCCAATGATATTACATAATAAACATCATTGCTGACAGCTGAATTCACGCTCGCATTCGTGATTGGCCCGTTTTGCCTAACAAAATATAAAAAACAACATATCGACACACACATCATCGAGGGTTGTATCAGAGATGTTTCTAAGTGTAAACAGTCACTGGAACAATCAAAATTTGTAACATCCTCTCTCAATCGATGATATGAACGTCCCAACGGGGATATTTACCTCAACAATGTTTTCCTTCAACGTAAGCTAGTGCATATAATATTATGCATATAAATTCCGAAAAACTCATTAGTACATGCTCGACCAGGCAGGGTTCGAATCCGGGTTTCGAGAATGAGAATCTATCGGTATACCACTAAGCTAATACTTGAATCATTCCACATTATGTTGAGTTAAGCCAAACCTGCGTCCCAATAACATCATTATCCGACAGGCTTTCACCGGTATTAAAATGATAAACGTCCCTCTATCAAGTATGGAAATCTCAATTTATTATACGATAGGTCATTATTCTATTAGGCAAACAAAGTTTAGGACGCTCGGGGGGTTAATAGAGCCATTCTGGTTATTAGGTGTAGAATAGGGGGTGAGCAGGGGTGAAAGATGCAATGGCTTTTTTGTGTCATTGAAGGTTTTTTTACATTTTAAAAGTTGGTTCTTATAATAAAGTGATATATTTATGAATTAGGGACATAACAAACAATATCATTACCGAAATAGGTCAAAAGGAGTGTTAGGCTAATGTTATATCAATATCTAGGTATATCTAAAATCTACGTCAATTTGCGCCTGACCAACATTTGGATATCGAAATTTTTTTTTCTGGGTCTATGTGTACTTTTATTGTTTATTTTTCTGTAGTTTTTGAGATATGCTGTGATCGGACAGAAGGAAGATCTAAAATTTTTAAAGTCATAAAAGGCAAAATAAAAAATTTACAATGACAAAAAATCTCATTCCATTTTCTCGCAACAAAACAACATTCAGTTAACAAAATCCCCAACAAACCAAATTAAGTCAACATTGTATCGCTTATCCGTACCAATTCACTTTATTGAAGGAAATAGACGAGAGATCTTTTCCACTCAATTTCCTGTGATCAGTCCCATTGAGAAAGTATTTGTAAGGCTATTTCTACACTATAACAACGACACACCCTACATTCGTCCACTCCGGTCAACTGTTTTCTAGCTACATTAATTGTCAACATTTATGTACCCTCCCTTATTTCTCTGACACGCTAAACAAAAACTTACTCTATTCTCTTCAACACAAGATTTAAAATCCAATAGCGGAGTTTAAAAGTTCTAAGGGTGCTGGTACATTGATTCCAATCTTCGAAGAGTAGTCGACAACGTTTACGATGGATCTCGAAAGTGTTTTTTTGGATCAGGTGTCGAAAGCTTTGTCGTGAGATTTTCAGGAATCGACTGGAAGGATAAACTGATTAAAGGAGCAATTTCTTAGTTCAACTGAATTGGAAGAGATGACAGGTGTGGCCTGATCGCTTCGTAGTATTATTAGCTCTAGTATTACGTTGTTTATAATAAGCTTATATTTATATACATAAAGTGTGTCCTGCGATAAAGCGCGCTGACGGAAAGGGGTTAAAAATGTATTGATTTATTCTAGTACATTATTCAAATTCAAATAGTTTATTTTGCAAAATAGGTATAATGATACACTTTTTACAAGTCAAATTTAATCTTATAAAAATATATATTATGCAATAAAATAGTTGATGTGCATGAACTAAATTAAAGGTTTATTTAATTTATGTAGCAATATACAAGGTGACTTTTTTATCATCGTCCAAATTCATATTGGAGGCTTGGTAAGTGATCAGCATCATGAATCTATAACAATTTTTGTGAAATTCGTACAATGAAATTTCGACTTCTCATAGTATGAATTACTCCCAAGTCCCAGTCCTCGAATGAATCACTATGGGGAATCAAAATTTCATTTTATGAATTTTACAAAAATCGTTATTGGTTCATGATGCTGATCACTTACCAAGGCTCAAGTATGAATTTGGACGATGTTCACAAATTCACCTTTTATATATAAACGATTAAAATGATAGGTATAATATATGTATATTATACAAGGTGAAATCCAATCAACCGCCTGAACTCATACCGAAGATATACGTCAATGGTTAACAACGTCAGAAAAAAAAGTATTAGCCTATAAATTGAATGTTTAAAGTTTTAGTTGTTGGCTAGCTTTTAGCTGTCAGGTTGCTGTCCGTACAATAATACATATGCCTAGAATAGAAAGTGACTATTTTAAACATATATATATGTGACGATAAAATGTTATAGATATCGAAAAGGGATCTATTTTGCTTTGACAAGTGTCTGATTCTAAAGGATCTTGTCGGTTTGATTTAGAAATTATTTTATTTGAAGATTTCTGTGGAATTATTTAGGAAAACTCGCAATATATTCAAGAAATGTAATGACAAAATTAATTTTACAATTTTAACAAGTAAAAGGTTTTTAATTTGTGCACAATGGAAAGGTACCACCTGTCCAAGAAGGTGACACAAAATTAATTTGTGCACAATGGAAAGTTACCACCTGTCCAAGAAGGTGACACAAAAATTATCCCCCGAAAATGTGCGTTTGGAGTAAAGAAAGTCTGCCTTCGCGGCAGCGAGCTACGTTCCTATTGGTTGCTTGCAAAAATACCACTTCCTTTCCTCCAAAAACAGTACAAAAACAATAAGTTGGCCAATTAACTTAAACCTAACCCTACCTGTGGAATGGAGACAATTATCATTTTATTTACAAGGCTTTATACATAGAAATTAGCAATGTTATGAAAATAATTGACACTCACTGACTCGAATACAAACATGGCGGTTGTATAAACCGGAAACACATTTTATAGACTTGAAAACTTTGATAACATAAATTATCCAACATGACATGTGTAACTAAATTAAAATCTACGACGTAACTCAAGTAAATTAACATTATCTTAGGCATTAATAATCTAAATATATAAAACAAAGTCGTGTTAGTTACACCACTTATAACTCAAGATCGGCTGGATCGATGTTAGTTATCTCTTTTTTGGTGTATTCTTATCCGCTCCGAATAGCAGAATAAGTAATAAAATATCGGATAAGTTATCGAATAACAATAAATTAATTAATTAATTTTACGAATGCAAACAGCATGTGGTGCCATCTGTTGACAAAACTACGCATATAAAAGAAACCTATTTATCTAGCGTTCTGATATCATTAAATAACATCTAAACCCCAAGTTTTAAAATCGCTTAGTTATTCCAAGAACTATTATTTCTGCATATATTCAATATCCTACGCTAAGCCTACAACGGTACTGAAACTACATGGGTCCCTGCCATTCTTCTTTCGCAATGGCAAGCAATAAAACATTTCTGTATTTGCAAAAAAGTTGTATTAATGTTATTACCTTAATGAAATCCTAAATTAAGTTTAACTAAAGTTAACACGATATTATTAGACTGTTAGGCGGAACGAAGTTCGCCGGGTCAGCTAGTTAGAAATAAAGAAGGAAAATTTCTAAATCAAAATCTAACAATATTCCAAGAATAATTTTAAAGCTTCCGGGTTAAATTATTCATAATTTCAAATACTAAAAATCATAAAAACTAAACATAACAATAAACCACACTGATTCTTAATTTAAATCAATAATTAACTGCAGAAAAGAATCTTTATCAATGTTACATCACCGGATTTTTACATCTAGAAATTATTTGCTCCGACATATACATCATTTACGCATTATATTTTATTATTCGCCAAAATTTATTTTCCAAATTTTAAATTTCTTGTTGATTAACTTCTTAGAAAAAGGAAACTTATCCTTAAGCAACATTACAAAAGTAATATCACTGAACAGGTTCTCAGACCAAAAATTTTAGAAACAGTTTTACAAAGGGTCAGCTAGTTAGAAATAAAGAAGGAAAATTTCTAAATCAAAATCTAACAATATTCCAAGAATAATTTTAAAGCTTCCGGGTTAAATTATTCATAATTTCAAATACTAAAAATCATAAAAACTAAACATAACAATAAACCACACTGATTCTTAATTTAAATCAATAATTAACTGCAGAAAAGAATCTTTATCAATGTTACATCACCGGATTTTTACATCTAGAAATTATTTGCTCCGACATATACATCATTTACGCATTATATTTTATTATTCGCCAAAATTTATTTTCCAAATTTTAAATTTCTTGTTGATTAACTTCTTAGAAAAAGGAAACTTATCCTTAAGCAACATTACAAAAGTAATATCACTGAACAGGTTCTCAGACCAAAAATTTTAGAAACAGTTTTACAAAGGGTCTTTAATTAATATATATTTTGCTTTGCTCATAAAAGTGACTAGCATATACAAAAAAATATATAAGTTGCGCCCCAAATTTGTACCCACTCACAAAATTGGACACTGTCCAAATATGGTACAATCAAAAGCTTCATCTCGTATATTGCGACAGCGACATCTGTACAGTTTCACCTAAACGATTTGCTGACGTGACAAATGATCCTCCTAATAGTGCCTATGATATGATGCTCCATTATTTTCTGGACACGAAAAAGCTGGTCTGAAAAACATCGAAGAGCGGAAAATAAATATTTTCAGCATGTGTGGCATCATTATGTTGACCGCTTTAAAAAAAATGCTGTTCCTTGCTGAGAATAAAATATATCCAAAACCGAATTAAGATGGATAGATTAGCAAGGCTCAATCTATTCATCCGTCTGTCTGTCCGTCGAGTGGTGCGAAAGAACGGCTGAACCGATTCAGCTACAGAACGAAATATTCTTATTTCTGTACATTTTAAAAACAAATAGGGTGTCAAAAAAAGTTCATATTTCACCCGTAATTGTTGGCACATTATGAAATAAGCTTTTTGAAGGATCAAGAACGTGCTATAATGTTTCGGTTTAAACTTTATTGCTTAGAGTTTTTGGTGAACGTAAAAAAAGTATGTTTTAGATATTTATGTATTGAATGTATGGTGTATTTGTAAACTTTTAAGTTGTATAAGTACTTGAACATATAAATTATTAATTTAGTTTGTTTATTAGCATGAAGTATAATATAATTTACTGAGTATTTAAGTAATATATATATAATATATTTATACCCTTGTAAACATATTAAAATTATGGCACTACCCCAACAACTTCTCCATTTGCCAAAGGTTAGCTGGTAGAAAATACTAAATAGTATTAAGCTCGCCTGTATACAAAAATGTAACTTGTGCGTTAAAAAAATAATATTAATATTAAAAAAGATCACTCTATTCCCGCATTTCGTGGCCACACTTTACGGGCCCGGCTTTGAGGAAATGATAGTGGAAAATTGTAACATCATATGCTTTTTCTTCTAGAAAATTCATCATAGTCAATCCTTGTCGCGTGGAAAGTGTGCAGGTGCCTTTATATCTTTAAAAATAGTATCTGCAGACTTTTTTCATACCAACTTATACATGAGGATCATTTTCTTGTGTTTTTTTTTTATAAACTACACATTAATATGTGAGATTCGATGAGATTATGTGTGTCATTATCATCATCAGGAATGATCTCGACATCAAAGCTCGACCTGTGCCTCCTTGCACAGTTAAAAAAGTAAGTTTTATCCGTAGAGAAACATTTACGGTATATTTAAAAAAACTTCAAATACTTATACTCACTACAAACAAAAATTAAACATACAGTGACTAAAATTTCACCCAAAAACCCAGTCCAAAATAGAGAGTGAATAACGTAACAGGAGCGGCGCGGTCAGTGAGATGTCCAAACAATTTTCCTTATGGTTTTAATTAAGCGCGGCGGCCACTAAACCTGCTGCCATTTTTACAGTCCCGTGCCGCCCGTGCAGATTGATTAAAAGTCTATGGCCCATGCTTTATAGCGCGGGTTGCTTATTACGTACGATACGTCAACGTAAGCGAGCAATAGTCTTATAGATCTTATAGATCTTATAGTCTTATAATAGATCTTAGCCTGTTTGTTTAAAAATATGCTACAGTTTGACTTGATATACTAAAAGGTAATGATTAAAAGTGCTTTGTTAGTGGTTTGTTTGAGTAAATTAAGTTCTGTTCATATAGAGAAACTTTTGTGGCACAGATTTAATTTTTCTTCGTTGTAACTTTTTAACCATATGGAAACAAGGTAAAGTTAACCACTTTAATGTTTTGTGCTAACTAAAACCTTAAAACGAGAGGAATTTGTTATATGTATTAAATTTAAGAACATTTTAGGAAATTTCAATACGTTATGCAAATGAAAGCGAGATTTCAAACAATGCGTCTTCTCAAAAGATCTTCGTAAAAGCAAGTTCAATATGTCAAAAAAATGTTATGTACACTTCAGAGACAAAATATCGTGCGACAACGAACACGCACCGCAACCCTTGTTGTACGAGCAAGCACCGTCTAATTTATGGTCGAGGTGGGTGCCGTGGACCGTCGGATAGTTACAGCGTCCGCTTCCCACTAATTCGGATGGACCTAGCGAAAATTCGTCCAGATGATATAAGCGCCATATACGCTCGGGCTAGAATGTTTGTTTGTTGTGTTTGTGCGCGCCACGCTTAATTAGTCCCGGGTGCTTTGCAAGGGAAGTTGTATGAAGTTCATTTTAAAAACTTGTGAATTTTTGGGCTTACTTTTAGATTATTTTAATATTTACTTTATACAATGTTTTGCATACCGGACAAGTTACAACTGTACCGTAATGGAATAAATACTTACTAATAATAATATAGGGATTTTATTTATCTATTCCTAGTTTTAGAGTATGACAAAAATAGTTTAATGTCTTTATGGGTCTCAAAGTACCGGGGTCTAAAAATGCATGCTTGAATCGTAAGTTTTTATACTTTTTTAAAGTTTTGATCTGGCTTGGATTCTAAAAAGATGGTTATCCATCCAATCATCCATCAGCCTAGTTTATCCACTGTTGGACATAAGGCTTTCCAGGATTTTGCCACTCCCGGTGGTCATCCTGGAAGAATTATCCATACTCACACACGCTGGGCAGACGGGTTGGTGAGCGCGTTGCATCAATTGGCGGTAATTCGGGGGAGAGTAAGAGGACAGCTCACGGGCAAAAAACCAGGAGGCCCACCATGCCTGGGACCGATGGATGGCGGTATAAAAAAATGGTTAAGTTTTATTTTATTATTTATTATTAGAGTAATTGTTCTCCTAGTACGGCTTGTCATTGCGTCATGCCCAAAACACGACAAGTCACTTGGCGGCGTGGTTACGTCATAAGAATGGTAAGCCATGAGAAGGCCATGACATCATAGACCGCTTGGATATCGCACGATATAATGTTGGAAATATCCTCTTGACCCTAGTAACATACACAAGCATAAGTTATTCTCCTAAATAAACAAATGGTATGTATCTCAAAGAGAATTTAATCTTCAAACCAAATCGTATATTAAAATCTTTACACATTTTCTATATGTTAATATTATTCCGAAATAAGCCCACAGTAATCTGCCACGGATGTGAGGAATAATGCATGAAATATTTTAGGATGTTATTTACTTTTACTTATGGCCTCCTTCATCTTAAATGTATTCTGCTTTGATATATTAAGAGATGGGTATCAAGGAACTTCTTTTAGCTTGTATTTTGTGCTGTGGCTGATAAAATCCATGGAAATAATTTAAGATTTCTAATTTGTGGACTGGCCATATTTGTCGCCGACGTGATAACCGTTGGGGCCGTAATGCATTGGAATGGAGACCACGTACAGCAAAGCGAAGCGTAGGCCGCCCTCGTGCCCGCTGGACTGACGATCTGAAGGACGTTGCGGGTGGCGGCTGGATGAGGATGACTGAGGACCGCCAAGGGTGGCGTAATATTGGGGAGGCCTATGTCCAGCAGTGGACGAATACGGGCTGATGGATGGATGGAATTTGCAAGATCAAAAATACCCAACATGGTAACGGTATTGAGTTAACTAAAAAGTTGGTCTCAGGAGGCATTTTAAATGTCTTTTTTACATAAAAGTGGAAACTGCAATGTGACGTCAACATCGTTCAAGCACCATAGGGGAAGAATGACGTCATCCAAATTTAATCTGATTACGTTATTTTGATGCTTCATTGGTGTTTTGGATTTTCATTATTATCTCTTTTTTAATTTTTTCGAAATCTGTAATCGCACTTGTCCATCTCTAAGTATTTTACTTCTTATCACAAAGGTTGCCTAGAAGACATTGCTATAAGCAATAAACCTATTCTACGATAATAGTTCAATGTATAAAATATTGTCTTGGATATTTGTATAAAAGTAAAAAATTGTAATAAAAATGAAAATAATAATTGGTTAGTATTTGAATCTGTGGTACAATAAAACAGGGAAACATCGCGCAAAAAGGTCTAAAAGAAAATAATTTAAGGAGAAGTTATATCCTTGTGATCTCAAATGAATTAAATATGACGACGAGGCAGACCTTAACAACTTGCGTACATGTTGCTGCGTAGAAGTCTTAAGGGGTAGTTCTTGATATGAAATACAAGAAAATATACTTATATATACTCACGGATGTCTTCCAGAAGGGTCAGCAGAGACCTCGGATTTCGATCTGCTATGAGCCTGGCACACCTCTTTCCCATCTTCCATATTCAATCAATATATTACGAGTATGTAAACCCTTCGATTCTGGGTACTTTTAGTCACTAATTTATAGCCGTACATGAAACTTTTACTGTTTGACCTTTGAATTTTAAAACAAAAGATAAGCGCTCAAAATAACAGAATTATTTCTAATATAGAAGGTGTAACAGAAGTTGTCGATTAATTTATACAACGTGTAACAGAAAGGTGTAACCATATTTGAAGAGCCTATATTCAGTCAATGGTATAGGACAACTTTTACTATGGAACAAGCGCTGTAACTCGAAAAAAAAATGTACTGTTTCATAGAAAAATGCAATGCTGCTCGGCCGAAATGTAAAGGCCAGATTTTTTTTTGAGATTTCAGGGTTGTATCCATAGTAAAAGTTGTTCAATACCATTGACTGAATAAGCTCTTCAAATATTAATCGACAACTTTATAGGCCAGATTTTTATAGGCCAGATTTTTTTTTTGAGATTTCAGGGTTGTATTCATAGTAAAATTTGTTCAATACTATTGACTGAATAAGCTCTTCAAATATTAATCGACAACTTTATAGGCCAGATTTTTATAGGCCAGATTTTTTTTTTGAGATTTCATGGTTGTATTCATAGTAAAATTTGTTCAATACCATTGACTGAATAAGCTCTTCAAATATTAATCGACAACTTTATAGGCCAGATTTTTATAGGCCAGATTTTTTTTTTGAGATTTCAGGGTTGTATTCATAGTAAAATTTGTTCAATACCATTGACTGAATAAGCTCTTCAAATATTAATCGACAACTTTATAGGCCAGATTTTTATAGGCCAGATTTTTTTTTTGAGATTTCAGGGTTGTATTCATAGTAAAATTTGTTCAATACCATTGACTGAATAAGCTCTTCAAATATTAATCGACAACTTTATAGGCCAGATTTTTATAGGCCAGATTTTTTTTTGAGATTTCAGGGTTGTATTCATAGTAAAATTTGTTCAATACCATTGACTGAATAAGCTCTTCAAATATTAATCGACAACTTTATTTTCGAAATCCTTAACTACTAATAATATTATGAACGCAACCCTAAAACATTTTAGAAAATTTGTTTATATTTAAAAATGTTTTCCGTATCCTACAAATTTACAAGTTTTGTAAACTATCCTACAAAAAAATTCCAAGCCATTCTAAACCAGACTTTATCAAAATTGAGGTACAGTAAGAACTGTTTTAATTGGGTACCCGATCATACCACCGAATTCTCTCCCTAATATCGAAACCTAGCCTTACCTACTCAAAGTACAAACGTATTCAAATTCAAAACAATCTACGGGTAAAGCAAATAACCGATTCTCGGCCTCTAGGGTGTCGTTCCAACCCGGTTTACTCTTTCGCATTATTCCGTTCTACCGTGTGCGGCTGCCGTGGGGAGGTGCGTGTGCGTCCCATTACCTAAGTGTTTATTTTTATGAAATGTGTATGCACGCCCTTATGGCGCAAAAGGTTTTGAATTTAGAATGCTTTGTGATTTGAATTCGGACGCGTCTTATTGGGCTACGCTGCTACGCCGTAGACCGCTACATCACACCACGCCGTCGTAGCCGTAACAAAGTAATAAAATCGTTGAGTTTGCACAACGCCACGACATTTATAATTCCCGTTATAACATTCAATCGATTAATTATTTTTATTTTTAAATAAATAAATATTAAAGAAAACTTATTTGTTTTTTATTTAGTTCACATTATATATTTCAATAAAAACACTTTATTATAATTATTTCCAGATAAATTTCGACTTCTTGTCAGCATCAGTGGAACTAAATAAAATGTATATATTATATCAAAATATAAAATGGCAGAATGAAGTGGATGATTGACAGACAATAGAGAAAAAAAATATCAAGTAAGTAGGTTTTGAAATAGAAGTGTGGAGATGGTTCGATGATTATTTATCTTTGTTTGTTGAGACCCGGACCGTAATGGGCACCAAGCGACCAAATGTAGGACTCCTCCCATGTTCTGAGTTGGATGTCTGTGAGTGGTGGCGAAAAAGATTTAATGATCCGTGCGGTGAAGCAGTTATTGAATGTTTAATGCTCACCACCACCATAAACGAACGTCCATGCCACCACTCACAGATATCCAACTCGGAACATGGGAAGAGTCCTGCATTTGGTCGCTTGGTGCCTAACAATTTTAATAAAGTGTTTTTATTTTTGTAAGTGTTTTATTTACCTTGAAAAAATAGCCTCATCAGATCGGGCCATTTTGAAAATTTCTAGCAGCTTTTATTAGACGGATACCGAGGTTTTTGTAATCTAAAAGGGTTTCTATTTTTGCCTAAATCCTAAAAATAAACAATAATTTAAAAGATATATTTAATTAATATTAAATTAAGAGTAATTTATTGCTCTTACGCCCGTGTATCATACTACGTTTTTCAATGCATAGTGTGAGGAAATAAAACAAATATAATTTTGTGAACTTAAATTATAATTGGCTCAAAAGGACTGTATCCAGAGACGTTAAACAGTGGAAAAAAAAGTATGACATTTATGGTACACAAGAAAGGCTGCAGGTTAGCCAACCATTGAAAAAAAAAAATAAAGCCCTAGGGCAAAATAGTCGACTTTCTGTTCGGTTTTGATGCATAAAAAGTGGGCCTTTACGAGCACTTGCATTGAAAAAATACAAATACCGAATCAATAAATTCTGTTCCTTACAATTTCAGCCAGCAGATTGACTTCAGAGCAACACAAAGGAAAACTGAAATTCAATACTACGCTCCTAGCATCAGCTCTCGTATCGAATATTCTAGAACTTAAATTCAAAATCTTTGAGATTCAAATCGACACAAAGTTCATTATGGTCGACTCTGTGCAATTTTGTGAAAATGCTAACTAAAGAAATGTGTTAGGGTTTGAAATTGAAATAGTTGGAAGCATATCCGTAGCTAGACTCACGATCTGAAAGTAGCTTGACTCACGATCTGAAAGTTGGAAGCATATCGATAGCTTGACTCACGATCTGAAAGTTGGAAGCATATCGATAGCTTGACTCACGATCTGAAAGTTGGAAGCATATCGGTAGCTTGACTCACGATCTGAAAGTTGGAAGCATATCGGTAGCTTGACTCACGATCTGAAAGTTGGAAGCATATCGATAGCTTGACTCACGATCTGAAAGTTGGAAGCATATCGATAGCTTGACTCACGATCTGAAAGTTGGAAGCATATCGGTAGCTTGACTCACGATCTGAAAGTTGGAAGCATATCGGTAGCTTGACTCACGATCTGAAAGTTGGAAGCATATCGGTAGCTTGACTCACGATCTGAAAGTTGGAAGCATATCGGTAGCTTGACTCACGATCTGAAAGTTGGAAGCATATCGGTAGCTTGACTCACGATCTGAAAGTTGGAAGCATATCGGTAGCTTGACTCACGATCTGAAAGTTGGAAGCATATCGGTAGCTTGACTTACGATCTGAAAGTCCGTTTTTCAAAGCAAGAACACATAATATTCGGTGTTAAGAAAATTAAACCACTTGTCCTTCTGATTATACAGAAGCACTTCCATAAAAAAAAACTGAAACAAAGCAAAAAAAAAAAACATTTTTCCCGTAATAAAGTTATACAGATTTTTGTTGAAACACTTTGAAATGGTTTTTCCTACCCAAATATCCCAGCTTTGTATACCGTAGGTTGCTTTGAAAATCAACATAATTAAACTTTGAACTTTAAATGACAGTGGGCAAACTCGTATGGGAGTTGGTTCAAGCGCCGCCAAGATTAGGATGTATGTTAAATGAAAGGACATAATGTAGTCCTCAAGCAAGTAGAACCCCATCAAAATAAAAAAGTAAAAAGAAAATAAAATGTATTCATTAAGATTTTTACATTTGCAAATCATTTATTAATTACAAAAACTAAAGTGCGGGAAGTTGTAATAGTAGTTTACGCCACAAGGGTGAAAAGGAATAAATTACGAGGAAGATTTAAAACACAAGCGTAGCGAGTGTTTTAAACGTAACCGAGTAATTTATTGCTCTTACGCCCGTGTATCATACTATGTTTTCAATGCATAGTGTGAGGAAATAAAACAAATATAATCAAAGAAAACAATTAAAATATTAAAGTTGAAAGTTACATTGTTACAATTTTGCAAATTAATGATTGGCTCAAAAGGAATGTATCCAGAGCCGTTAAAAAAAGTATAACATTTATCGTACACAGGGAAGGTTGCAGGTTAGCCAACTTCTCGTAAATAAATGAAAAAAAATAATAAAGCCCAAGGGCAAAATATTCGACTTTCTGTTCGGTTTTGATGCATAAAAAGTGGGCCTTTACGAGCACTTGCATTGAAAAACATAAAAAGTCATATCTCGAAATCTCTCAGATAGATTTTGATGGGGTTTGGCTTACTTGAGAATAACTTTATCTCCTTTCATTTAAAATATGTCTTGATCTTGGCGGCGCTTGAACCAAATTTGCCCACTGTCATTTTGTCACCGTGACTAAAAATTTTGTGTTGAATTTATGAGGTCATAACTTTTATTTCATTATACTTTTATTACTGACTTAACTGTGCTTTCCATGGTAACGCCAAACTTTAAAAGCACAATCTCTTTTGTAATACTAAAAAATTTGTTTTATTACTACTAATACTAATCAGCCCATACTAATAATACTAATACTAATCAGCCCTTACTAATAATACGAGAAAACTCGTAGCCAGCACTACCACACATGTACCATAGTAAAACCAGAACAGTAGTTTAACTCACGCCCCGTACGAGACTTAAATACCTATTGTTGCAGGGTTGTCCTTTCATTTAGTTTCGTAGCTAATAAAAAATCAATACTTAAAATGTTTTGAAGCCGATTATGACAAATGAGCTATCAATCGACGACGTAGTGAAACTTCCAAACATACATACCTACCACAAACAAACATACATTCATACACTATAACTCATAAAGAAATCTTACTTGCTTATCTTAATAATTGTAAGAAAAAATATTGGCTCCTGAACTTTACTTTAAAAACATGGGCATCGTCAAAGGGGGGAAGGGGGTAGCTGTCCCCCCCTAGAGATTCGAAAAACTTTTGAGATTTCAATAATAAAGTAGTCGAAAAATTCGCGAGAAACCGAAGAAGATTATGTTAAAAACTTAAAATTTGTTTATTTTATCTACAATTTATGTCATCTTGCCCCCCCTGGCGACGCCTTTGCTCAAAAATCTTTGTGATTGTTACCTAAATTAATCAGTTAAATTCATTAAAGTAGATAATAAAATTTAAGTATCTAATCAAACATGGGCTCCTAGTCTAAAATTAAAAAATCTTTGCGATTTCAACCATATCAGCTCCACGTTTAAAAACACCTTGAATAATTAACAAACATAGAACAGTTATGTACCTATGTTAAATGTAAACAAAGAAAATACGGTTTACATTTCACATTATTATTTATTTACCATCAATTCTTATTCACCTTTCTTGGTATTGAGAAGAACGATAATTCTGGATTTGAGGAATTATTATTGAGGCATCCGAAGACAGTACAATATGTTCGATTGCGTGCTGTCGACATATTTGAATTGGTCGGTATACGAGGTGACTTTTTGATCATCGTCCAAATTCATACTGGAGGCTTGATAAGTGATCAGTTTCTTGGATTCGTATAATGAAATTTCGGCTTCCCATATAAATTGAGTTCCAGTCCCGAGTGAATCACTATGGAGAGTCGAAATTTCATTTTACGAATTTCACCAAAATTGTTACTGATGCATGATACTGATCACTTACCAAGCCACTAGTATGAATTTGGACGATGATCAAAAAGTCACCTTGTATAACTTACCTAATAATTTACTTATTGCAAATAAACGAACTTAGATAAATTATTATTATTATTTCAAGTTCGACAATATTACTTCAAATAATTAGTAAGCATAAATAGTAAGCATAAATTTGAATTTGTTTTTAGGGTTCCGTAGTACTTAAAAGGTACAAAAGGAACCTTTATGGTCAGACTCCGTTGTACGTCCGTCCGTTCGTCCTGTATGTCACAACCTCATAACTTAAGCACCGTTAAAGTGAAAGACTTGAAATTTAGCACAAAAGTAGCATTAATTTGCCCACAGAAAACAATGTAAAAAAAAATTAATGTTTTCAAATTGTTCAAAATATTTACAAAACAAGAGAGAAAAATAAAAAATACTATCCTAAAAACACAATACGGGTGATTAATTGGTATCCAATTGTAGATATTAAAGAGTTGATTTAAAAATTATATATATTTACTATATTTATTTGCACTGGTTTCGAGAAATCTTTGAAAAACCACAAAAAAATATATGCCCTCGTCCCCTTATCTCCAAATCTTGTAAAGTACTTATGATACAAGTGTCAAGTATTACTGGTCTTCTTTCATACTGCTCATTAGGTAGCAAATACCAGATAGATTTTAATAACATAACATAACATAAATACGCTTTATTGTGCACCAAAAGAAAAACAACAAAAAAGTACAAAAATACAAAGTTGGAAAAAAACAAAAATATAGGCAACAATGGGCGGTCTTATCGCTTAGAGCGATTTCTTCCAGACAACCTTTGGGTGGAAAATATTTTGGATGTACGTGAAGGCGTAGGCGGTGTACCTATTATAATCAAAAATACTTAAATAATGATCTGAACATATTTATGTATATATTAACTCAATACGTATACTAAACACAAAATAAATAAATATTACATTCAATTAAATACAAAATATATACTTGTATATAAAGATAGATAATTTTATTAGATTTAATAATTTTATTCATCTACCAAGTTTTTTTTTGTTTTTTTTTTTCTTCGTGTGTCTGTTCTCTAATTTACTTTAAGGTAATTATTAGTAAACCGAAAAACAGAAAACATTTCATTAAATCTTAAATTTTTTATACCCTTTATATTAGATATCTACATAGAATTATTTATGTATTATCGTTTTTATCCAAAGTAATCATATTTATCTCATGTATGACATACTTATATAATATTTATTAGTAGTTTAACTATATTATTTATTTTATATTTGTTTTATATGTTTGTTTGTAATTAAATTAATTTAGTATGTGTACCTTCGAAACGGAAATACTGTTCCCCAAAAGACAATTATATTAGTTTGGGGTTCAGAGTCAACCTTATTATTTTGTAAACTCTTTTTTTGTACAATAAAGCTTTATATTTGTATTTGTATAAAACTGGTGGACCCATAAATATGAAAAAAATTCATGGTAATATGTGCTTACGTAAAGATTACAGGAAAATTATAGCGGTTGAGAAATTACTGAAATAAAATGACAAAATTAAATTTTTCATCTACGGAACCCTAGGTACGTGAGTCTGACTCGCACTTGACCGTTTTTTTTATATCTTCATCCTGCACTTGAAGGTAAATGGTATAAACGAGAATGGCTGTCACAAATTACAGCGCATTGAAAACACAATTCACCGTCATCCGGCACAGCCTTGGATTATTGCAATGACAATTGTCGGTCTTCCCGGAGATTTGTTATGATCGCAGTAATTACCCACTTCCCGGTCGAGGTTCGTTCCTTCCTCATTAGTCCACCAATCAGGCGCGTTTAGCCGGCCAATCAGCAATCAGGCAAATGACGCAATACTCTAATGACAATTTCCCCATACACACTTCGAAAAATACAGTCAAAATCATGCCAGAATTCAAAAATCCTCGAAAAACCACAAAAAATGTATGTCCCCCTTATCTCCAAAACTGTGGACCCAAAAATATGAAAAAAATGATGGTAATATGTGCTCACATCAAGAGTACAGGAAAAATATAGGGGTTGAGAAATTCATGAAAATTAAATTTTCTGTTCCCAAAACTGTCGAATTACGGAACCTTGTACGCGAGTCTCACTCGCACTTGACAGGTTTTTTTTAATTGCTGAGGCACTTCTTTTTAAGAATAAAAACACAGATTTCATAGAATTCACTGCAAATTTATTATATAATTTTAAAACACAAAATACATTACGCATCTAACGACCGATCCCATAACTTATTTAAAATATAAATAAACACAATACATAATTTTTCATTCCATGGAATGAAATAACTTTAACTCTTTTAACTGGTTTTTCTTTTTTTATTTATTTTTATCAAATTCTTGAATTAACAAAGGCTACGCTATTTGCACCGTGGCAAGAGTTGACGAAATTCCGCAGACGTTTTTACCTCGGATGAACCTACCAAAGCCGCTTTCTCCCCAACCAGTGCCCCAGGAGTTCTTGACTTTCCAGTAAGGCGTGCTACCCTCTGCATAACAAAGAAATATATTTTATACTAGCGTAAAAAATAGTCTGGCCAGAGCTTTGCGAGTAAATGAATGCTAGAGCTAGGAAAAAATCAACCAATGGATGGGATAGGAAAATGAAGCGTTCTTATTGGTGCAATTTCTCCTAGCTCATAGCTTCGTTTCTCTCTGGTGAATAGTTTAAACGCTACGAAACAAGTTCAGTGTTACCGTCCAATCAAGGAGTAAATTAATTGAGAAAATGACATTAAGGTTAAACGTCAGTCGCTTAGCAAAAATTGCATAACTTAACTTTGTATTTCTTGTTGAGAAGTTAAAAATTGAAAAACCATTTGGTATGTAGCAGTTAACACTGATAGTTCAGTATGACTGAGTCATGCTGTCAAATATAGTATGCTGATAAGCAAACGCGTTTCGACATCCTCAAAGCACGCCCCGTCCACCCGCGTTGCACCCGCACCTCAGGTACAATAGGGCCACTGAGTGATGGCACTTATGACAGCTGCATTTAGTGATGAGGTACATTTCAAATTTCGGTTAAAAATAAAAATCAAGTGTGAGTTTACTCAACATTAGACACGTCATTCAACATTCAACATAATGATACAAAAGGAAAATGTGCCAAAACCAGTGCCGTAGCTATCGGGGGGCTATGCGGTGTAGTGCCCCGGGGCCCCCAAGAGATGTTTAAATATCTAAATTGAAAAAAGTATTTTACTATAATTTATTTTCGTTTAGTTTAACTTCGTCATTGTTTTGTTTTTAATTAAATATTATTGCGTAACTTGGCGACCTCAAACACGACCTAAAAAAAAATGAGAAACTTTTTTTAAAAAAGATCTTTGTTTCTATACGAATTCTATTGCACAATAAAGCAACATTCAAATCGAAAAGTAATAACCGAAACAAGTAGTACATCACTATCAACAATGAAGTATAACATTTTTTTTATTCACATTTGCTTATAAATAATTACGATACTTTGTAGGCATTTATACGTCATAGGCGCCATCACTCAGTGGCTCTACTGTAGCATGCTCGAAAATCAAATGGCTTGCGATTCACCAGCATGCTCTCTTCTAGCAATGTCTACTAAGTAGCATATGCTTGATAATAGCATGCTTCTGTGCTACCAGGTACAGGGAGCATGTCTATTCGCAGCTTAATAGTAGTTGGTATATTTAATCTATTTATGAATCTTATAATGACTGCAAAAAGTGACGGACTTATGATATGAGACAGGTAGCCAATGAAATATTTTTTTTCCTCATGACATTAATTCCTTCTGTACCTATTTTATTTTTCATCCCTTTTCTTAATTTGAATACTTATATAAAAAAAAAAACACATAGGTGGTAGAGCTGATGCCGGGCTCGACTGTGGAGGAACCACCATCTTACTTGGAGACCGCCTCGAAGTAATTCGGGGGAGAGTAAGAGGACAGCTCACAGGCAAAAAACCAGAAGGCCCACCATGCCTAGCGGTATATCCATCCCTAATAGCCGGGCCTTATATGGAACAGACTGGTGATGAGCAGCGGCGTCAATGGTGCGAGGGTTCCGGCACCGCGCTCACCAACCCGCCTGCCCAGAGTGTGTGAGTATGGGCAATTCTTCCAGGACGACCGCAGGCAGTGGCAAAGTCCTGGAAAGGCTTATGTCCAGCAGTGGACGAACTAGGCTGATGGATGATATAAAAAAAAGAAAAGGCACGATCTTGCCAAGTTTTTTGCCTTTCTTCTTAGCAAGACTAATCAAATTGGCGGAGTTAGGCATAATGTTTAGATACAGATGCTTCGGTTTAGATTTATGGGAAAGCACATCGGTAAATTCACGAATTGTGTTGAGACCTGGATGGCTCAGTGGTTAGAGCAATCGCCCGGTAAGCGAGAGGTCCCGGGTTCGAATCCCGGTTCAGAGCTCCTCACATCCAGATTTAATTTTCTTTCTGTGCTTCTATACTGCAATGATATAATGTTAATTTATATCTCCTTGCGATGGATAAATCGCCAAGTGTTCAAACTTAATTTAGATTTATATTCGTATAGTATTTTATATATTTTCCTTTTCCTATCTCGATTTTTTTAGGTTTTTTACAAAATATAGAAATAATATAAATTAATATAAAATAATATTACTGTCTATAATTCGACTGATGCCGGCCCGCCCCCAAAGTGGGCCAAAATATATTTCAAAAATACGTTTTTATACGCTGTTTTAATTATACAAAAAATAAAATAAAATAAATGCCCCGTGTAGCAACATATATTATATTTATTTTAAATAACATAAAATGATTTATAAATAATTATACTTTTTATTATTTACCTACCTTTGAACGGCTTTTAATTATTTATGTATTATTAATTTATTATACATGATTTAAAGTGTCTTATTTTCTTATTGAATTGGAAAGATAAGAAAAAGAAAATCAATAGTGAATAGTGAAGGGGGGTGCAACTGTATATTGAGCATAGCTGATACGATAGCAGTGTTAGTTCCGATTTTGTCCGTGATGATCAACTCAGGCGCCATAAGAGCATTGTCGCACTGTCGGTCATTTAGTTCTGTGGTTTGTTTGTTAGACTTTTTGAAATTTCAATGTTGGCGTTACTAAAAAGTTTATAACCGGACTAGCAGATAATGTATGGTGTTTAAATAATGTATGGGTACACTACCGAACGACGGTGGTGATCTGGCCAGCATTTTTTATTTATTTTAATAATTTTAAGATTAAATTTACTGTATTTATTGTATTTATAGGTTTTATGATATAATATTTTTATGTTAGGTACTTAATTTTAATTTTGAATGTCATTATAATTTTAAGATTTGTAAAATATGTTAATTATAAAAATAATGGAAATAGCTATTGGAACTATGAACTTATGAATCTGGTGTTTAAATAATTTTTTAAGCCCAGCTTGTTCTTGAGCAGATATTTTAAATTAATTTGTTTGCCCAGTGTATAATTTTTTCATTACTTTTCACTTATCAGGCTGTGTTTCGGGTTGCCAAAAATAATAGATTTTTTAAAAAACAACCGGTATTTGTATTTTATTAAATTTTATTTTCAAAGTATTTTATGGGTCGTATTTAAACGCACAAGAGAAAATACGAAAAATGCTAAAACAGTGTTCTTTCAAAAATACTAACTGCAATTCAAACAAATACTGTCTGCATAACAAAAATACTAACTGCACACTAAATTTGGTTGGGCATGTTTTGGGAGCACAATTTCAGGTTTTCTGGGTTGTCATAAATATCATAAACTACCTTAACTAACTTCTACTTAACCTACCGGCTCTTTTTTGAGCTAAAAGGTTTTTGATGGCGATAGTTGGTGTGCAAATAGTATTTATGATGTGCAATTTAATATTACCCTTTTTTATTTTTAATAGTTATAATTGACTTTGTCATTGTTTTCCAGCAAAAAGTTCTAGGCAAGCCTCTGTGTTTGGGTTTGCCAAACAAAATCGTTTTTTTTTTCAAACAACTGGTTCATAAGATAAACCGTTTTTTATGGTTCCTTGTAGTCAACAACAAGGAACCCTTATGTCTGTCTGTCTGTCTGTCTTTCTGTCCGCGGCTTAGCTTAGAGACTATTAGTACAATAAAGCTGTAATTTGGCATGAGCTTACATATTTATCACGCCAATAAAGTGGTACAGTAAAATTTTGAAAAAGATTTTTTTTGGTGTACCTTCCCTACACGTAAAGTTGGGATGATTTTTTTTTTCTTGTCTATCCCCTAGGGTGGGGTGTCGTTGGATAGGTAATTTAAAAATATTGAGGGTGTGAGAAGACTATTTTTCGATCCAGGGTTCTGTTTGCGAAATATTAAGCTTAAAATCGTTAATTTTTGTTAGAGTCAAAGTCTTTTTCACGTCTCCAAATACACGCCTCTGCCAGCGAATCGGTTGTATGTGGAGACGTGAAAAAAATCATGGCAGTAGTATACATAACGAAATTAAAAGGAAAACTATCACAGCTAAGTAGGCTTTACAAGTTAACGAGTACAGATCGCGCCAAACTTTTAGTCCCCTCTAAACACGAGGCGATCGATCGATCGGATTCGCATCACCAGGAACAAAATGTATGGGCCGTTCTTGGGAAGAGCAACTTCCGAGCAGACTAGAAGTTTAGCGCGATCTGTATTATTATAGATAATGGTACGCAACCCTTCGTCCACGAGTACGACTCGCACTTGGCCGGTTTTTTTTTTTTTTAGGTTTTCTCAGAAACGGATAAAATAACTAACCGACAGTCTGAGCATGCGAAGCTCGCCCCCGGCAACTTGTCAATCTTCTAGTAAAGAATTATAGCGAAACTAGGCAGGCGGAATCAGATTTTATATTTTAAGTAGTCGTTTACATTTAATTATGTTCCTTACCCGTTCCATAGCCGACAAGTAAAATCGCGTGTAATACTCCTTGACATGAGGGCGGGTCATAGATACCACCATGATAGTTTTGAAGATCTTTATCCGCTGTGATAACTGAAAAATTAAATATTTTTCACTTTTTTTACGCACCATGAGCTAATTGCTTGTGATTACCACGCCTTATTAAAATCATTGTTATGACCAAGGAAAAAGTGCGCTCACAGAGGAAGCGTGTTACAAAAATTAAACAATTCAATTCAATTCATAATCCTATATTACACACAAAAATAACTGTGTTACAAATTTCAGTAATCTTACAGTATAAACAAAAGGCAAGCGTATCTCTGAAAGAGATTTCTACCAGCAAATCCTTGGTGACAGAAGCAATTAAGGCGCTCTTATCCCAGAAGAGTGACTCTCTGTCTTTTTCTTTACGTGTAAGGAGTAAAGAAAATAACCACACTTTTGTACTTTTTCGTTGTTTTTATCGGTTTTTAAATTGTTTAAAAATAAGGGATATGTTTATTAAACTTTACTGTAAACTGATTTTCTGTGATATTATAATGAATACAAGATTTCGTTTATTATTGTAAATATATGAGACAGTTTATGTCTACACTCGTAAAGAAATAACATATTTTATGTGAGTTAAACAGTGTCATCGTTAATGTACTATGTATAAAAATAAAGACTGTGATTACCTTATTAGTTGTTTAATAAAAACATGAAAATAAATGAGTCAGGGGATTTCTGGAACTTTTGTCCACAAATCCCCTTCCGTTTTCCTTGAGCGCCGGCAGGGGATTTCTGGACAAAAAGTCCACAAATCCCCGACGCAGGGGATCTTCGCAGGGGATTTGTGGAATAAGCCATTTTGATCGGCTATATCTCCCGAAAAGCTGGTGCTAGAGAAACCGGGTTTTGACTGTTGTAAATGGCTTGGCAGGGACTACGTGCCACGCTAAAAAAATGACATTTGACAGGTTTTAACAGTTTTTTGAAAGGTCTAAACGAGAATTCGGAAAAACCTGTCAAATGTAAAATTTTTTGATTGTGGCACGTAGCCCCTGCCAAGCCATTTACAACAGTCGAAACCAGGTTTCTCTAGCACCAGCCTTTCGGGAGATATAGCCGATCAAAATTTGCAAAATTTTATTTTTTATTTTACCATTAGGTAGATCTCGTGAAGCCCTTTTGTTAGAGTACCATGAACATGGGTCTAGATTCAGCCGTTTAGGAGATACGAGCCTTTGAAGTTTTGACACTTGGGGGGGATAGATCTCACCGAAACCTTTTCTTAGACACCCATCAACATGGGTCTAACTCTTACCGTTTAGGAGATACAGGCCGTCAAAGTTTTGACACTTGGGAGGGGTAGATCTCGGCGAGACCTTTTCTTAGACACCCATCAACATGGGTCTAACTCTTACCGTTTAGGAGATACAGACCGTCAAAGTTTTGACACTTGGGAGGGGTAGATCTCGGCGAGACCTTTTCTTAGACACCCGTCAACATGGGTTTAACCCCAGCCGTTTAGAAGATACAGGCCGTTAAAGTTTTGGCATTAAAAAAAATATATATTTTTTACCCCATATGGTACAACCCTAAAGGTTGTAGGTACTACATTCCGTTACAAAGACATGCTCAAAAAAAAATTTTATGGATCATCCCTAGTGGATGAACATTCACGAGTCCGACTTTTGAAATTATCGTTTATAACTCTTTGCACCCGATGCAAAGTTCATCGGCTGCGGCGATGTAAGATGTAAGATGTAAGTCTGATGTTGATACTGTCATGGCGGCCGCTACCGTTCCGAATCTTTACACTGAAGTTCGGTGACAAACAAAAAAAATACATTCTAAAAAATATGATCGCTGATTTTTCCAATAGTTATGAGAAAAGTGTTTTTTTTTTAATGAAGTTACTTCGAAATAATTTTAATTGAAACATTAACAATTGCTTTTTATATCGATAACAAATTTAAGAATAATGGAAGTTATTGTTTTGTGCTACAATAGGAACAAAGTTTTATGAATGAAACGTATTTGTACACCAATCATGAACTTCTATGTGGTTGTAGATCTCACCAATACACTCAAAAATCTTGTGAGTTTTGAATACTTTTAATTGCGTAATAATTAAACAATTTTTGATTAATATTATTGCATATGCGGAAACTAGATTTTTCGTTGATTTTTTAAGCCTTATTTGAGAAGTCTGTTTTGTAGCAATTAAGGTATGTATTCAATTATAAAATCGTATGAAATTGTGTTGGTTTTACCACTTTAATTGTTTTTATAATTTATATGCTCCATATCTATAAATAATATTTATTTATTTATTTATTTATTTATTTATTTATTTATTAATAATATATAATCAGACAGTAACTTATCCTTCTTTAAAAATGTTCATCCTGTATGTACGGGGAGTATAATGTTTAAACGCGCGGGACGCAACTTAGCTGAATCACAAGTGCAAGGAGCGCGGCACGATGTTTTTGCGATTAAACAGTATGCCATGCTTCTCGCACCTGTGATTCAACTAAATCTCATCATAGCACGCGATTAAACATTAGGCTATGACGCCTGGAAGTGACGTAAAAGTCCCCCTATACGAAATGCGAACATAAAAGTATCGACTTCAAAAATGTTAAGAAAAGACCATCATACATAATTAACATAATTCATTTTCCTAAACAGCTTTCTCAGATTGGAACAAAAAGTTGAAGAAAAAAACTGTTGGGAAACGAGCGGTAGCTTGGCTGTATGGCATTTTTCCCCTTGGTCGTTTATCGTATCGGGTAAAAATGGATTTTCATACATTTACATTTCCGCTTAGGTAAAAAAGAGGCTCTTCTTGTCTTTTTTTTAAAAAATAACTGCGGCTATAGCAGAGCACGTATGAGAAAAAAAATGTTTTCTTACTTATTGATATCGGGCCATATGTGCTCAAGTACTCCATTAGTTGGTTTTCATCCATAGTTGGTCTGTTTCCGCTCTGAACTTGCACCGCTACTTTATTCTTGTCAAAACGACAATCTCCTGCTTTAGCCTCGTATGGATAGTCTTGCTCCGTCATAAGGCCTCCCAAACCGACTATATCACTAAATTAAAAAATAAAAATAAATACACTATTATTATTGATTTATACAAAAACGACTCACCTCAATACGTGTTATGATGGGGAAAGCCGACCAGTTTCAGCAGATTTTAGACTGCCTTCATCTGTACTACCAACACGTCAAGAAACGGTAAAACACCATTGACTTCACTCTCACTAGTAAACGCTACTTTAGGATGGATGGACTGTAAGTGTACTTAACACCAATACCATCTGCATCGATGTCATCCCGAGCCCTGCGAGCCGCAGCCCGCAGTGTGAGGCGTAACGTCGTCGCGTAAACGTCTTTACTCGCCCAGATGAAGGCAGTCTAAATCTGCTGAAACTGGTCGGCTTTCCCGATCATAACACGTATTGAGGTGAGCCGTTTTTATATAAATCATGAATTATCCTCAAGTCTCATTTAATTCTATAACTATTGTTATTAATATTTATTTTAAAATGTTGTACAGCAATAACAATTCTCGGTTCTTTTTTAACTTCAATGTGCAATTTTTGTCTGCTCTTTGGTATAAACAGATCAATTTAAGTACGCAATTTCAGTTATTAGTACATTACGATACGAGAGCGATGAAACGTTTTCTGACGAGTGTGAGTTTGCGGCACGAGCCGAAGGCGAGTGCTGCAATCACACGAGTCGAGAAAAAGTTTCTCGCACGAGTTTCGTATAATTTTTTATAGCACACCGTGCGTAAAATGACCACTTTACGCACGCTGCTATAAAAAATTTGCGTAGCTATAAAAAAGCAGCGTGCGTAAAGTGGTCATTTTACGCAAGGTGTGCTATAAACATATTTTCGTGCTTTTAAACCGATTTCATAAATATTATTACTTAAATATATTTATTCGCGTTAAAATGTGTGACGATGACGTCACTGAAGGTCGAATGAAAGACATCACTTTTTTTTATTTAATAAGGAATATACATTCTTATTTTAATATCTCTGTACCGGAAATGGTTCAGGAAATTTATTCCTCGAAACGGTTCAGAATATTGACGAAAAAAATAAGATAAAAATAATTCAAACAGAAATTGTAAAAAAAAATATCGTAACAAATTTTAATGTTAAATGTAATTATAAATAAACAAAAATATGCTAAGAAACTAAATATGCACTGTCAAGTGGTCTGTCGACGGTTTGGTTTTTTATGTGTGGTAACACTGTTTGGACTTGTCTGACACTTCTTGGAAAGACCGAAACGGTCTTCGTAATATTCGTAAATATTCTGGAATATATTTGATTAAAACCGGGTTTTAAACGGGTGTGGAGACCCAGTGCATATATTTGTGGACCAGGGCGGACCCTATTCTTACCGGGGAGGCAATCATCGTAGAACGTGAGAACGAACTTTTGACTACGTGGACACGCGGTGACTGCGTGTCGGCATAGAAAGCTGGTGATGATTTTTATGTTTTTATGTTTATGAGTTCATAGGATCAGGCTAGGGTTACTAGGGACCTAATCAACACCACCAGTGCTGGCAATGAAGAGGAATTCAAGAATTTACATGTAAGTTGTAGAATAAGTAATCTTAGGCCCACTTGCAGCATGATCGAGAAAAATTCCTTAACCCTCGGGTTAACTAACCCAAGGGAAGAGTTAACTAACCCGACATTTCATTAGTCCTATTGCACCATGATAATATCGAAGCGGGTTAGTAATCCCGAGCTAAGCGATTGTTTGACATTTGACATTTATTTGGAATGTTACCATAAAGTAATTAGTTTCGACCAATGAGGTATAGTATCTATATAATATCGTTGGAAACAACACAATTTAAGTCAAACTGGTAACATTACTTCGCTAACCCGAGTTTAATTCGAGGTGAGAGTCGGGTTAAATTCTGATGACTTTCTCTTAGTTTAACCTTAGTTTAACTCGAGATTTTGATTGGTGCAAGAGAGCTTTTTCTTAACCCTCTATTTTTTGTCTTAACCCGAGTTAAAGTCGAGTTAAGAACATGCTGCAAGTGGGCCTTAGTGTTAACGACGCGCTCGTTGATTTTGCACAAACAGACAATCATTTGTTGTTATTATTTTGTATAGATACAATTAAGTTGAAAACCATATATTGTCTATGATATAGGTTTTCTTGTGACGTGTCTTGTCTTTGGTCATCCGCGACAGGAACCACACGCAATTTGTAATATTTTAGAATTTTCTTAATGTTTCCTTGTGCATGCCTACATTTGCCAATAAATATTGTTTTTGCATGTTAAAATATTGCGGCCCTTGTTATTTGACCCTTAACAAAGTGGTCCTTCGAGCTGGATCTACATGTTCGGTCGGAAAAAATGGTGAACACGCGCCTTACAACAAAGAAAAACGAGAAGAAGGATGACCAGTCCAAGCTGCCAAAGGACTCTCTTTCGTTGCCAACTAACGGAAAACCAGACAACAAGCAGATAGATCAACGGACGCCGAAGCTTGACCCTACGACAATCTAAATAGAGCTTATCGACAAAAAGCTAGCTGCAGATAAGGCTGATTTGGAAGAAGAATACAGTTCACAAGGTGATGAAGAACGCTCTAATGTTAACAGTGAAGTGGAGAAATGGTTAGATAAAAGCCAGCAGGAGCTGTCCAAACCACAGCTAGCCCCCGATCATGGTACAAAGCCGGGCGAGCAGGCGAGCGGCGAGCCGGAGTTCACATGCTAGCGAGCGCACTGAACAACCTGTCAGCTGCTCACGTCTCCACCAACAAGGATCCCTACGCCAACTTGCTGAGCCGCGTTTGTACGCCAAAGGATCTACCATCGTTTTCCGGTAATCCAATGGAATGGCTTCAGTTTAAGCAAGCTTATGAGGAAACAACAGAAGTGTGTCGCTTCAGTTTGAAGGAAACCTGTGTAGATTAAGAAAATGTCTTCATGGGCAAGCCAAAGAGGCCGTAACAGCTCTCCTGATTGGTAGTACGTCACCTGAATTATTGATGTCAACTTTAGAGCTGCGTTTCGGCAATCCAGATGTTATTGTGTCGAAAATCATGCAGGACATAAGAAAACTAAAACCTGTATCACCAGATTATCATAAATATATTGTGCTATTTTCTGTAAAGGTGCAAAATGTAATAGCAGCAATATGTGCCGTCGGTCATGATGAATATCTACAGGGTATGAATATTGCAACGATTGTACTATCAAAGTTACCTACAATACTAATATCAAAGTGGTCACACCACAGTTATCCGCTTATCAAAGAGCACAAGAAGTCGCGACTGGATATTTTATCAGAGTTCTTACACGAGGAAGCGGTGAAGATTTCTACAACTTCAATAAGTATCAACTTAGGTGCGCATGGTGACAGTCAACACAAACGTAAACATCAAGAAAATTTTGCGACGGTGTTAGCGCAAACTGAGGAAAGCGATAAATGTCTCTATTGCCGTACCTCCAGCCATGTATTAACACAGTGTAAGCAATTCAAAAAAGCGTTGCGTAAAAATAGGTGGCGTCATGTGAAGCGTTACGGTATTTGTTTCAAGTGTCTAGTTTCCCGTCACGATCGAGAGACATGTCCCGCGCCCGCCTGTGACAAGGACGAGTGTGGTGCACCCCACCATCGCTTACTTCATTATAATATGATTATTCATTCCCGTTTGGTACACTGCTGAGATTTACGTGATATAAAGTCTAAATTTTATTACCTAAAACTTTATAAAACTCACAAGACCACAAGTTTTTTTAGGATTTTTTGTCATTATAGAAACTTAGTCAAGTCAAAAATTAAGGTAGCTTTTCAGCGGTAGATAAATAAAATTGAGACAAATATAAATAATAATCCTAATGAGTTTTGGACCTACATAAAAAACAAACGAGCTAGCAATGGAGAAAGTGATTTTGACGACCCCCCTGCCGTAGTTACAGAAGCTTTCGCTAATAATTTCAAAGGTGTGTTTTTAAATAATGTCCCTAAGCTTTCGGTCCAGGTGACCCTTTCGTCTGAGTCAGGAGGGAACCCGGCGGCTCGGGTGCACGTCAGCGTAATAAGTCAGACGGAGCTATTGATGGCGTTAAAGCGGTTGAAGCCCAAATTCTCATGCGGTCCAGATGTTCTGAGGGATTGTCGCGAGGTGCTCTATGCCCCGCTACTATTTATATATAATTCGATCTTAGCGCAATCAACTTATCCTGCCTCCTGCAAGTTATCAAAGGTCATTCCGGTATTTATATGAGGGATTTTCTTTTCTTTTTTTTTTACTCTTCCCTAGTCGCTGGATAGATGGCGCTGAACTTGGTAAGTTACTGCAAGGAACGGAACGTCACATAATTTTTTTATTATTTCACTTGAATGTAATTTTGAGATCGTAAAACGAAACGTACATAAAAAAGTAATTAATGTCATTGTCACATCACATCACAATGACATTTTGAAAATAAATAAATAATAACAACAAGAAAAAAGAAAAAATATTTAGCAGTCTTTTTATGCGTTTTCTACGCCAGAAAGAAAATGTTCCAAGAAAAAAAAAGAGAAGTCTGTGCCTTATGGATTTGTGCTAAAGATGGCAGTTGTAAAGCGCAATGAGTACAAGCCATCGTACATTTTAAACATGGACGAACATAACAAAGCATTCGCACATATGCTCAGCACACATGTCAGTCAACCAACTATCCCTCTATAATTTGTGCAACGAGCGTATGTGACGTGACGTGCGCAATGTTTTTTTTCCAATCGTTTTGGCTTTGGCACCTAGTAACGTAGTCAGTTCAACGCCATCTACAGAGTTCTTGGAAACTATGTTTTTTTTTTAATACCCAAAAAGAAAACCTCTCATTGGGATCGAAGTCCAATGTTGGCGACTACAAAGCAATCGCTATACTATCACCATACACAAAGGTATTTGAATCCATTCTTGAATCCATTTTCGCCATTCATCGCTCAGTTTGTTAAAAACCTGAACGCACAGCGCTATGAGTCGATCATCGATGCCGTCTGAAGTCTCTGCTATATGTACCCAGCACATATAACTTATTACATATCATACTTACTTAAATGCTTGCAATACATCGTGCGCCCCGGCCTGGCCTTCACATGCACGCGTTATGCAATCCATAAGTTCTTGTTCAGAAAACGACTTAAGTTGTTTATTCTTAATAAAGTATTGTCCTTCTATGGTTCCTGTAATGCATAAACCACGGCAATAAAGAAAAAACGTCACAAAATATTTATACTTGTAATACATTATGAACAGAAAATCACTTGTACTATCCCACAAATTTATTTAGAACTTCCTGACCGGTTTGACCTTTATGACATTGTCAAAGGAATTATTATTACTATGTGAAACATGGGTGTACGAATGTGGACTATGACATGCGTTTCACAGTCTGAAACAACGCCCCCTTGGGAACTCATATCGTGAGAATGTATGAAATAATCATACCTGTGGCACTAAAAGCCCAGCATGTTGAACAGGGATTCTGATTCTTTACTTCTGTGACAGCTCCTTGAGCTACCCAATCCCAGGAGTCGGGAGCACCTTTCCCAAGACCATATTTTTCTACAAGACTACTATAGTTAACCATATGTGAGGCGTCTATTTTGTCCGGCATAACACATAGATGGGTTTTCTGAAACTCATCCCAAGAAATGTCAGTGAACGATGTCAAGCCGTACGTTTTAGAACCTGCTTCGATATTCCTCTTGTTTATAAAAATTATATTTTCGACAAAAATATCGAATCTTTTCTGATACTCGAGGTCGGTTTGATAGGTTTTGTTATATTGTTTTAGGTAGACGTCGAATATAGTTTTTGCAGAATCGAGATCTATCGCTTTTTCACTGGTCCCTAAACTTTCAATATCGAGGGCCAATGACAAAGCACTGGAAAGTAGGATAAAGTAAAACTCTTTAAGCAACATTTTTACAATTAGAATTAACCGAACTGCATAGATTACAAAAAATTGCTAGTATTTATACCCAGACATGACGACGTGCTAAAACAAAAAAACACATAGCGACACAATTTAATGGCCTACTAAAATAGTTGGGGAATGCGCATTTTATTGATTTTAAAATAAACTGAAAATCGTAAATTTATTAATTAGCTGTCATATTTATCAATATGAAATAATGAATTATTACCTCGATATACAAAACATACCAAGAAAAAAGAAGAAATATGTTAAAAAATTCAATTAGTTACAAAAACAAATTGCCATGTATAAGTTGGTCTAGTCCCGAGGTTACGCACACTAGAAAAAACTTTAAATATCGAATAGGTATCTCGAAATGGGTTAACTTTAATCCAGGTAATATCATATTCAAATTAGTTAGTAATGACTCCTACTTTAAACTCCTGAAAGGATCGGGTTTACTTACCAATAACCATGTATAAGCTCAAGCATAGAGGAGCGGGCCTCTTAACTGGCAGACAGCGACCAACTTACGCGTAAAGACTTTTAAAAAGTTACCGAAATTCCCACTCAGCTGCCACATAAACGCTTTAGGTGTTTGTGACGTCCTGATGGCTTTGATCTCAATGAAACTTTGCACACATCTTTATATATATTTCCCTTTCTCCCATACTGCACTCCGATCCATCTTTTATTCTTTATTCTTTATTCTTTAATGTACACAGAAAAGCAGTTAAAACATATAATACATTAAAAGATATGTACACAGGCGAGCTTATCTCTAAAAAGAGATTTCTTCCAGCAAACCTAAGCGGGAAAGGGAAATTTTATTATATATATATATATATTACGATACCTAAACAAAATATACATACATAATTATAATATGCTTACTCACACTTACTTACCTATAATACATATAAAGTATACATAAACTTACCTATTTACTATGACAGTGAGAGGTAGTGCTCTTTTAGCTTTTTCTTGAAAAGGCTCTTGGTGGGACAGTTACGAATACTGTGCGGTAATGAGTTCCACAGTCCAATTGCTGTAACATTATATGATTAGCTGTAAGCCCCAGTGTTGTGTACAGGAGTTTTTAACAAGAACATGTTAGAAGGACGTTGGGGCTTGTCTTGAGAATACAGGTATTGAAAGCGATCACGTAAATAAGAAGGGGACAGTGGGCTCTTAATAATATTATAAAGGCGAGAGAGGATATTATAATTGCGACGAAGGCGAATAGGGAGCCATTTTAACTCAGAGCGAAAGTGGGACACGTGATCGAATTTGCGCAAACCATAGATTTATCAAGAGGTGCAAGATGGCGAGATATTCAAAAAGCGTCGAATTTGTGAAATGGTTTCAGATAAAAACTGTTTTTCATGAAACGGTCACTGTTTATTTATAGAAAAGTGTATAAACTTAGTCTTCTTTATTTCGACTTCTGTATTTCTCTTGTTTCATTTCCAGTATACATAGATAAAAATTATACAACTTGCTAACTTTTCCTAAAAACGAGGCAATATTCACGATATCCTGACTGAGATGATAATGTTTCATCAAATTTTGCTTTTTGGGCTGTATAGAGACGTAGCTAGATGTCGCTAGATAATACTTATGAAAAAACATATAATAGTAGTTTATACTACTAGTGCGCAAAGGAATAAATTACGAGGACGATTTAAAACACGAGTGTAGCGAGTGTTTTAAACGTAACCGAGTAATTTATTGCTCTTACGCCCGTGTATCATACTACGTTTTTCAATGCATAGTGTTAGGAAATAAAACAAATATAATTTTGTGAACTTTAAATTGTAATTGGCTCAAAAGGACTGTATCCAGAGCCGTTAAACAGTGGAATAAAAAATAACATTTATGGTACACAGGAAAGGCTGCAGGTTAGCCAACCATTGCAAATGAATTAAAAAAAAAATAATAATAAAGCCCTAGGGCAAAATAATCGACTTTCTGTTCGGTTTTGATGCATAAAAAGTGGGCCTTTACGAGCACATGCATTGAAAACAAAATAAGCTGTTGATTTCACATTCAGTTTTTACCTTTTGTATGAATCTTAAGAAAAATACATGCGTAAAGGCTCCTGAGAGTTTAATTTAATACTTCATAATAGGTCTTTAACTATGAAATTGCCGAAATCATCTTAAAGATTCATAAGTTCATAACTCCTGTAAATCAAAGTTGATTTCTAGGTTTTACATCTACGTATTAAATCTTGTTTTTATTTTCAGTTTGATTATAAAAATTAAATCTTCATAAACAGTTCCATTTCCAAAATAAGATTCGTAATAATTTTTTACAGCTGACACTTTTCAAAAATTTATATAATTTTATTGTTAGCTTAGTGTTGTCTCATTCAAAAACAAAAAAGAAATTACATAATTTGGGTAGGTCATTCCTAAAAAAAATGAAAAAATGATAGTACTGAAAAATAAGTTTCCTTCAAATTCTCTATAAAAAACGGTAATTTCATAAGTAAAGTATTTCACAAATAAGTGGAATCACCGCCCTTTGGTATGTGTTACTTATCTGTGTATTTCTTCATTACACTTTATTATGACACATTTATTTAAATTAAAAAGGTGTGGTTATAATGTAACCCAACTTTTCTCCAACTTACGAATGCGGCAATAAATGTTTGTTTCTTACAAAGTAAACATCAAAAATAGTCAGTTATTAGTGGTAGCTCATTTCTGCCCGCTATTGATGTAGCTAATTGCTAATACATACAAGGTAACTTTCTGATCATCGTCCAAATTCATACTGGTGGCTTGGTAAGTGATCAGTATCATGGATCAATAACAATTTTTGTGAAATTCGTAAAATGAAATTTCGACTCCCCATAATGATTCACTCGGGACTGAAAGTTAATTTCTATGGGAAGCCGAAATTTCATTTTACGAATTTCACAAAAATTGTTATTGATCCAGGATACCGATCACTTATCAAGCCTCCAGTATGAATTTGGAAGATGATCAAAAAGTCACCTTGTATAATAGGTCTTTACCTATGAAATTGCCGAAATTTTCTTACAGACTCATGAGTTCATAATTCCTGTAAATCAATAGCTGTTTAAATTATTTGTTTATTGTTTGAAAGTTGATTTCAAGGTTATACATTAACGTTTTTTTTTTAATTTTCAGTCTAGTTATAAAAATTTAATGTTGTGTCATTCATGCACATAAGAAATTACATAATTTGGACTTGTCATTATGTATTTAAAAAAATGCAAAAATGTTAGTACTGAAAATTGAGTTTCCTTCAAATTCTCTGTAGAAAACGGCAATTTCATATGTAAAGACCTAATACATATATATAGTTGGTCATTTTATTAGCTTGCTTGCTGTTGTTGTGTTTCTTCTTGTTCTTCTGTAATGCCATTTGTAATGTAATGTCACCGACACCTAGAAAAAAAAAGCGAGCAAGTGCGCGTTGGAATCGCGCACAAAGGGTTCCGTACCAACACACAATACGTATTTCAATTAATTTTGATTCTTATTATTTGCCATGATAGAGGCCATAGTAACACGTACGTAGATATTCTCTGAAGATTTCAACTGGCTAACGGCTGAAACTGTGGACCTGTGACAGACGAATAAAGGCTTAGTAATACTAAAGTAAAACTAAAGTAATACTAAAGTAAAACTAAAGTAATACTAAAGTAAAACTAAAGTAATACTAAAGTAAAACTAAAGTAATACTAAAGTAAAACTAAAGTAATACTAAAGTAAAACTAAAGTAATACTAAAGTAAAACTAAAGTAATACTTTATATTCTCTGGTAATATGGTCTGGTTTCACACCCTTCGGGTACGGATATATAACTTTAAACTCTCGCGTTTTGTACACATTATAACATATATAATCGGGTCTACCGCGATCAATTTTTACCTTTTTACGAAAAGGGGGACACCCGACGTTTCGAGACAGTTGCATGTCTCGTGGTCTACGGGAAACTGGCAAGTATGGCGAGGCGCAGTGATGAGATGCAGGTGACGACCGAAGTATTTTCCTTGTACCCGCAAAAACCCGCTTCGGGTACGGAACCCTAAAAAGATCTCTTATATCCGTCAAGAGTTTTTTTTTATTTAGAATATTTTTATAAGTAATTAGCACGGTAGTAAAGAGAATCTAGAAATCTAGAAGGAAAGTGCAACCTAAAAAAAATTGTAAATTCTGAAAGTCAAACTCTCACTAGCTTTTACAGTTTCCAAACAAAACAAAGATTCCATTTTCTCCGTTTCCATTTGTAGATCTTTCACTTCTTTTAATGAACGTTTCGGTGAGATTCTTGCCACTCATTCATTCGATTTTCCCTTTTTTGCAATTTTCTTATTTATCTCCTTTGTAGTTCGATGTTACGCAATAGTACATTGTTCACCGAGGGAAGAAAGGGGAAGATTACAAACGAGGGTGTAGTTTGAGGCCCGAGGCGAAGCCAAGGGCCTCAATACACACGAGTTGGGAATCGCACTTTCTCCCGAGTGATACATAGTGCTTTATACTACACCTGCGAGGAAATAGTATAATTTTACTTTTAATCAAGATACAATAAAAGAAACCGACTGACTCGCGTGCGATTGTCACTTTTTATTTCCTTCTTATTTTTTATTATGTACAGGAAAAGCAAGTGGCCAGTATCATTTTTCGAGTTTTATGTACGAGCTCGCAAAATAATACTGGCCACTTGGCCACTTGCTCATTCTTTATGTTATTAAAAAAAAAAAAAACAGCACGTTAACAATGGATTTGCATATACTTTTTCTGCCCGCTCAAGCACGTTAACAATGAATTTTCATACACTTTTTCCGCCCGCATATTTGTATGACAGTAATGACGTATTTTCTGCATCGTTTTCAAAAAAGTAAGAAGGTACTTTCCGAGCAGGTGTAGTATAAATAAAGTTTCTCGTCAGAAACCTTGTTCCATGGTAATAAGTGCGAAAATGTTCTAACGCATATATTTTAAATTGAAATTAAATTAAATATATTTATTTATGTAATGTAGGTATAACATACACTTATTACAGGTCGATTTTAATGTAATATAAGTAATTAAATAATCTATGTGTATAGGTAATAGTTTTATGTAATAAATAATACACAGGGAAATAATAAAGGTTGGGTTTACTTAAATTTAATTAAAAAATACACTTGAATAAAATAAAAATATAGGAATTAGGAATAAATATATGCAATATATATAATAAATATATGCCTAACTCCGTCCATTCGGTTTTTATCCTTGATATGACCATGCGTTAGTTAATAAGCTGGTCTATGTGCTATATAAGTAGAAACAAAGTTTTCGTAGCGTCTTTCCTTTTTATACAAGGCCAGTACACAAGGGTTTAAAACCAATCGCGTAGTTCCGTACACAAGTTTCGCTTGGACGTCTTCCAAACTATACATCAGTAGAACGCAATAATCGTGTATATTTTGGAATCATCTATACCAGGGTTTCTCAAACTTATAGCCCCACGTACCCATATAAAGTTTCCCAGTCGACTGCGAACCCCTTTAAAACAAACTTGCCGTAAAAGGATTTAAATATAAAAGATAATACAGTTACAAAGTAATGTTGTTAATTAGTAAATGTGATAGGTGGGCTTGTTTCTTAACGCAAATTGATTCAATCTTCGGAGAAATTTTGTTCAATTTGCGTGTTGCTCGCACGAGCTAGCCAGTCAGCCACCACAACGTGAATCTTGCCACGGACCCCCTACGATCAACTGGCGAATCCCTGGGGTTTCGCGTACCCGACTTTGAGAAACCCTGATCTATACCAATAAGCTAGTTCCGTTATATACTGCGCCAATATGCAAAGCGGGCTAATCGTGTATAAATTGGTATACGCCATGACACTCGATACCAGACACATTGCAGCTCACTATTATGAATCTATATGTATCTATATATGTCATGTCTCATTAAATACATCATTACCTAGTTTAATTAACAATTTAACTCTATCGTTAAGCGGATCATTGCATCAAAAATAAATTAATATTATAATAAATAAATTTATTTGAAATATTAAAAAGTATGAAAACATGTAACATATTTACTCAATCAATTTTATACCGGGTAAAGATAGATCTGGGGCTCTACCGCGTAATTCTCATTTGTATCAACTTCAAGCAAATGCATGCGAAATTCAACGCGTGCAAAAGAGATGGCATGCTAGGCGGGCGTCGTTGCACGCACGACAAATTTCAATCTCAAGTTGATGTTGATGAAAATCAGAATTACGCGGTAGACCCGCAGGTATTGTTACGTGAAACCATATAATCTGTTAATATATACTTAACAAATTTCCCAAAGAAAGAACAGTCAAGACCACGTCAAGTTAGCCTCTACCCTATAGTGAAATATATAAGATAGGTCCATCCATCCATCAGCCTATTTCGTCCACTGCTGGACATAAGCCTTTCCAGGACTTTGCAACACCCGGCGGTCATCCTGGAAGAATTGCCCATACTCACACACGCTGGGCAGGCGTGTTGGTGAGCGCGGTGCCGGAACCCTCGCACCAGTGACGCCGCTGCCCGTCACCAGTTTGTTATACGATAGGTACAACAAAGAAATGAAAGATTTTCACATTGCAACTTTTTTCCCGGGAACGCAACAGGAATATAGGGTTTTACCTCAGTTAATTTTCAGGATTTCAAAAAATTGTAAAAACTTAAATCGAGTGTAAATGAATGAATGAATGAATGAATATGTTTATTTATTTGAAAGATAACTTAATCTAAATCTCAGAACAATAAACCAATAGAAAAAGTCTTGGTGCCGTCAAAACGTACTACCCAAAACTTCATTTAGACTCCTAATGACTCCTGTCCAAGTCACCAAATTATAATGTACTGTTACTTTTCTTAAGTGGCAACATTGGCAATCCTTTGTAATTTGTTCGCGTTATAGCTTGTGTTTACGTTAGGAAGTAACATGGCAGATTTTTAAACAAAATTTTATTTAAGTTGTGTTTTGCTGCGAATTATCGTATGGAAAAGGGTTGAAGATACAAGGACAATGTCCTGCTACGTGCGTGGTTGCAGATCCCATTCGGGGAATAAAGAAAACTCGAACAGCAATATCAGTTTTCACAAGTGAGTAAAAAGTGATGTTTTCCGAGTAAATGAACCATAAAATGGAATTCCATCAAGAAAGACAACATTTTACGACGTGTCGTTTTCATATAGTAACGTAAATATAGCTTTTAGAATAAAAGTAAATCCTAAAATCATTAAAATAATTAAATCCGTTTTGAGGTTATTAGTGAAGTCAAAACAGTTGTCGGTAATTTTACTGATTTTGTGCTAATATGAAGTATTGATTCAGCTTATTTTACTTAAGGTTCCCCAAAAATGAAGACATTCGTAAACGATGGTTTGTTGCTATTAGCCGGAGTTGGAAACAGCACAAAACTAATTGGAAAGTGTCCTCAAGGCACTTCAATCCAGAGTGCTTTCTGAAAAGAACTATTGCGACCACGCTTAAAAGACGATGCGGTGCCCACCTTGAATTTACCTAGTAAAACAGAAACTGTTTTGGTTGAATCCTTCACTACGCTCAAAATTCTAACTTAGAATCACGAGTCTTGCTCGAGATTCAAACTCGGCACTCGCAACAAAAATAAACTTTGCTCTCTTGTTGCACAAATTTTAATGCTTATTTTACTACTATCTGTTTAAAAATGACCAATAAGTGTTGTGTTTAATTCTAGGATTTGAGAACTGCAATGGAACCATCAAAAGCTGGCTTTGTAGTGCGTAAATTGAAAAAGTTCTTGCATTGAAAAAAAATTCTCCAAGCCCTGGAAGGACCTGCTAACAGCATGCCTCTAATGAGTGTAAAAGACAGAGGAGGGCTGACTAAGCCATCAAAAAGCATTCAAAAAATCTGCCAAACAGCAGAGAAAATCCTGAGAGAGTTTGAGGCTGTAGTTACAAACAAAAGTGTAGGAAAACCACAGCACTTCACATTTATGATAAACACATGGCCATTCGTTGGATAACTCCGTGTTCGACACGTATTTGAAACTTAGAATACATCACATGACGAAGGAAATTACTGCACCCATCGAAAATATACGCTCATTTCTGACGAAAACAATAATTTTCAAAGGTCAATAAATACGTTTATTTTTGGCTGCTTTGTAAATCTTAATGACATGTGAAAATCAAACGTACTCACTGGAGAAAATTGAGAAATTGAACAACCATTAAGTTTGAAAAAAATTAAGCTTCTCATTAAAACGATTCAATTATGCATTTTGTATGCGAAGGTCAATATGTTTTTTTTATTTTTGATGTTTTTATATAATAATATGTAAAACAGTAATTCTGGAGTTTGCAACAAATTGTTTCTTTTATCCTCTGATTATTTTTCTGAGTTTTATTATTATTATCATTATTTCACAATTGTTTGAGAGGGATCCTTTTGAGTGTTAAGGAGGCTAGTTTTCATGGCGGCGCCTTCCTCTCAAAATATGTATTTTTAGTGGGAGTGGGACCGTGTGTGTGTGGATGTATGTATGTAAACGTGGTATTCTTAGTTTTGAAAATAAAGTTGATTATTTCATTCCATAAATATTTGGCAGGTTTCTCAATTTCATATATTATTTTATCTACTCCCATACTACAATAAGGTAATTTCATCATCAAAATCAGTTTTATAAGTACCTACACTGTTTATCTGATAATATTACATTATAACACCGTGATTCCGCGCTGCTATTGACCCAATTTACTGCAACACCGCTAGAGAGCCAATCAACAACAGCGACGAGAAATAAGTCCCGACCTTATTTCTCAAGCCACGCCTATCCTAGTTGCTTCTAATTGGTACTCAAGGCAGCATTACCGGTCGATGAACTCGGGATTCATGAACGAGTGTTCTTCTCATTTTCCGTGAAATTGTTAGTTGAAAATATGATTAAAATACGATATTTTTGATGCTCATTGATTAAGTATTGTGTCCAACTGAACATAAATAGACATTTCGACAGTTGTGCAAAACTATTACGAAACTCACTTAGTTCGTTTCGTTAACAAGCACTCGTGTCCCAATGACTTAAATTATGTTACAGTTGCACAAAATACTATGATAATCTAGTTCTTTAACTGTACAACAAGTATTATTAGGCTTTTTTTATCCAAATCGATATCGATAAAGTCTGTAAACCCGTAGTCCGGTACATGCCTAGTTGCAAGCGTTTGAAAGATAGGGCTGTAGCCGGCTTGAAATCAACGTACTGAGAAAAATACTGCCATCTTGTTTTTTCATACGGAGAGTTGTATATGTGAAAGTAGCATAGCTTTACCATCCTAGGTTTCTGCTTAATTAGATCTTGTCTATTGGTTTATTGGTCTGAGATCTAAATACATCCCACAAATACAAGTACAAATTTAGTTTGTCTGTGGGGAGGCACTTATTTTTATATAATTAGATAGTTATGTACTAAATTATAAGTAGTTAAGTACATTAATAGTAAATAATAAAATGCTATTTTAATCTGTCAATGTTTTCATGTTTTGTAAAAGGTAAGTTTTATAAAACTTCGCGAATTTATTTTTATTTTGTTCAGATCTTATATGAATAGGCATTTCATTATATAACATTGGAATTTTGCGCTTTAACATTCTGCCGTGAAAATAGTTATTTACTTTACAGTTTCATATTTCCCTTGCGCAGCAGCTCTCGTGTTGAGACCATGCTGTTTAGGTACCTTATGATCTGGGGTGCTATGGCTATTTACTGCAATTATATATTTATATTTTAATGAAGCCGGTAGAGTTTTACAGATTGAGTACAATATTTTGATATTATTTTTGTGTTTTTTTCTAACATTTTTACTGACTAGGAATTTTAAACAATTTATTTGTATATTTTCAATCTTATCCATGTATGTTTTGAATATAGATCCATAGCAGTCCTGCGGGCCTATTATGTATCTCTAGTTGCCTTCTGGACCGGGTGTCTATCATCAAAAACATAGATATACTATCAAATTCCGATTTCCTAAGGATATGTTCGCACTTGAAGTGACGACACAGATTTAAATCAGGCGACAACGGTGACCCATCAAACTATAGACCTGTGTCAGTTTTACCGGTTTTGAGTAAGGTTTTTGAAAAAATAGTTTTTAATCAATTGTTATTTCATTTTAATTTAAATAAGTTGCTTCACTGTGAACAATACGGATTCACTAGAGGGAGGTCAACCACAGATGCAGGAGTTGCTTTAGTTAAGCACATTTTTGATGCTTGGGAAGAAAAACAGGATGCATTTGGTGTATTTTGTGACCTCTCGAAAGCCTTCGACTGCGTTAATCATGAAACACTCTTATGTAAATTAGATCACTACGGAGTGAGGGGCAAATCTTTAGCGTTAATGAAGTCGTATCGTAGTGATCGTATTCAAAAGGTAGACATTAATGGGGTAAAATCATGTGGAGCATTAGTTAAAATGGGTGTCCCGCAGGGTTCCATATTGGGGCCCTTGCTGTTTTTAATTTACATAAATGACCTTCCCTATTTAATTAAAGACTTAACTAAGATAGTACTATTCGCAGACGACACGTCACTTATTTTTAAAGTTAATAGACGTAAAGATACCCTTGACGACGCGAATACAACTTTATCACTGGTGCTTGATTGGTTTACTGTAAATAATTTAGTTTTAAACGCAAAAAAGACAAAATGTATAAAATTCACGTTACCAAATGTTATTCAAGTGGATTGTAATTTGCTTTTGCAGGGGTCCAAGCTGGAGTTAGTTAACGAAACTAAGTTTTTGGGCATTACGGTAGACTCTCGCCTTCAGTGGGGTCCCCACATAGAAGCTCTATGTGGTAGACTTAGTTCGGCCGCATACGCTGTTAGACGCATAAGGCAAATTACTGATGTAGATACTGCTAGACTAGTCTATTTTAGTTACTTTCACAGCATTATGTCATACGGCATGCTGTTATGGGGTAGAGCCGCGGATACAGACGCAGTCTTTGTTTTGCAGAAGAGAGCAATTCGGGCTATTTATAATATGAAGCACCGGGATTCATTAAGAGAAAAGTTCAAAGAAATTAATATACTAACTGTTCCTTGTGAATATATTTACCAGGTCCTTAGATATGTTAGAAAAAATGTTGAGTCTCTCCCGAGGCTTGGTGAGCAACATTGTAAGAAAACCAGAAATAAGTATAAACTGGCTTTTCCAAAAATCAGACTCGCCAAAGTGAGTACCTCTTTCGTAGGACATGGTATAAGATTTTACAATAAACTTCCAAAAGAGGTCCTTACTTTGTCAGAGAATAAGTTTAAACAGTATATTAAGCAGGGCCTACTGAAAAAGGCATATTATAAAATAAATGAATATTTGGATGATGGTGAAGCATGGTGTTATAGTGATACTGATTTTGATGATAGTAGGTAATAATTTAATTAATTAATATAATTTCCTAACTTTTGATTCCTCTTAAGAGTTAACATTAATTAATTACAGACTGTAAAAGGAAATAGACTATATGAGACAGATAGGCAAAGATATATATGTTTTTCTTTTTTCATTAACCTGAATTCCTGCTGTCTTGTATTTTCTTATCCCTTGGTTAAAGTAGATATAAGTAATTCAATGAATAGTTTAAGTTTATGTTAAAAAAAAGACATGATCTTGCCAAGTTTCTTGCCCGTTCTTCTTAGCAAGACTAATCGAATGGGCGGAGGTAGGCATGTATTTATATACGTAACCTATTACTATGTAGTATATAGGATGGGATTTGGTCGGCCGCCTGGATTCGTGCTGGGGGCTCGGTTGGTGATCATTGAACCTTGTTCCTGGTCCCTGGCCGGGTCTCCGGTATGGGTTCGGGTGATTGATTGGATTTCACCTTGTATAATAATATTTTACCTATAATTTTAATTGTATATATATTGCTACATAAATTAAATAAACATTTAATCTAAGTAGTTCATGTACATTTATTATTTTATTACATATATTTTTATAAGATTAAAATTTGACTTGTGAAACGTGTATTATATATACCTACTTTGCAAAATAAACTTTTTGAATTTTGAATTTTGAATTTTGTTAATAGTTCAAAACCCACTAAAGGCAATTTTGAAATTTCAGTTTTTATCTATGTTTTTGATGATAGGCACCTCGTTCAGTTGGCAACTAAAGATACAGAATAGGGGGGCAGACCATAAGATATAATTGAATCAACCAAAGACATATATATATAGTTTTTAGCACGGAAATTGGTACTTTGTAACTGAGATGTTTGAATTTAAATAACAATATGCGTATCTTATTTAATATTTTTTCTATATGTTTAGTCCAGCCCATATTTTCATCGATGCACATTCCTAGGTATGTAACACATGGAACTTGCTTTATTGTTTTACATTTACAATTAGATAACTTATTATGGAAACAGTTAAAGTCGTGTGCAACAAGGTTGCATGAAGAGTCCGGGGTGCAAGAGTACGGAGACCGGATGACAAGGAGGTTAGTTTTTTCGGCATTGAGTACGATTCCATTATCGTGCGACCATCGCACAACGTTGTCGATATCCTCCTGCACGAGACGCGAGACCTCGTCCATGTCGCGGCCGGCCCGCAAGGTGCACAGGTCATCCGCGAACATGTACGCTAAGCAATGGCGGACCACGTTACACAGGCTGTTTCAGGGCTGAACCCTGCGCGACTCCGCGCCGCGCTGCCCATTGCTGCGGCCCGCTGTGCTCTTCGCCCACTCTTACCCGGTAGGAGTGGTCCGTCAAGTACTCGCGGTACCAGCTGTTGATCGGTCCGCTGATCCCGCACTCCGCCATGGCCCCAAGCAGCGTCTCGTGCCGAAGGGTATCGAACGCCTTTTTAAAGTCGAAAAATACAGCAACAACAAATTTTTTGTCGTTGAGGCAACTGTTAATTTCATCTGTAAATTTTACAAGTAATGTTGATGTACTTTTATCTTTCTGAAAACCGTGCTGACAATCGTTTATAAATTGTATGCTCATTAAGGAATCCATTTTGTTGGTCAATAATACATTTTTTCTATACTAGATAAGATAGCTATAAGTCTGTAGTTAGCATAATTTTTATGTTCGCCCTTTTTATAAATAGGCCGCACTGTGGCTTCTTTTAATTTTTGAGGAAATTTTGAATATTTGATACATAAATTAATTAAGTGAGCTATGACTGGGCTTATTTGTTCACTAATATATCTCAGGTCCCTCATACGTACACCGTCTGACCCTGCCGATTTTTTATCGCTCATTTTCTTTATGACTTTAAGAACCTCCTTGCTACTCACCATTCTCCACCTCATCGAGACACAAGCCTCCTTTCGATAATCAGGGCGGTTTAAGAAAGTCTCGTTACAATCATGAATTATGCTATCGATGTCATTTTTAAATGTAGTTGCAAAGTTATTATAATATATCTCTTGTTTTGTATTTCCTGACATGTGTTTTAATATTACATCATCTGTTGACCTTTTTTTATTACCAAGTATTTTATTTATATTATCCCATATTTTCTTTACATTGCCATTACATTCTAAAATTTGTTGTTTCTCATGTTCATTTCTTATTCTAGAGAACAGCTTTGTACACTTATTTTTGTATTTTGTATAATTTAATCTTTTTAACATGTTTGTTTTATCTTGGAACCATATCATAAACAGTTTATCCCTCTCTAATACCATTTTCTTAATTTTATTGTTTACCCACCCTTTTGAGTCCCTTCCACTTGATTTAACTTGTTTAATCTGGTAACTTGATTCGTAAACATTAGTAAATATTTCATAAAGTTGATTGTAAAGTTCTAACGGACAATTAATTTTCAATAAATGTTTAAATTCGATTAATAAACAGGTAGGCTTAAAATGCCATGTCCAGTAAAAGACAAGAAAACATCACTCGTTGACCGCTCTAGTGGAATGAACAAGTAGTATCAACTATGGATTTGAATCAAGATTTTTTTTCTGTTTTTTAGTAGGCACCTAATAGTACCTATATACTTACAATAATCGTGACAACAATAAAACAGCTAGGTATAAGAGGAATGAAACACGCTTAGTTTTTAGGGTTCCGTAACCAAAGGGTAACCAACGGGACCCTATTACTAAGACTCTGCTGTCCATCTGTCTGTCCGACTGTCTGTCCATCTGTATGTCCGTCTATCTGTCCGTCTATCACCAGGCTGTATCTCATGAACCGTGATAGTTAGACAGTTGAAATTTTCACAGATGATGTATTTCTGTTGCCGCTATAGCAACAAATACTAAAAAAACAGAATAAAATAAATATTTAAGGGGGCTCCCATACAACAGACATGTTTTTTTTGCCGTTTTTATAGATAAATGGTACGGAACCCTTCGTGCGCGAGTCCGACTCGCACTTGGCCGGTTTTTTTTATATCTACCGCTGGACAAAAAGTGAAGGAAAACGGATATAGGGGTAATAAACATATATTAATTTTTGGTCAGGTGAATTCAGGTGAATCTGGCATTATAATACCTACAATATTCTTTATTGCACACCAAAAACCAAGTAAATAGACAATTTCAAAAAGTAAAAGAAGGGTACAATTGGCGATCTTATCACTAAAATGCGATCTCTTCACATGCCATTGTAAAGTTTGGAAACCTTTCATTAACCTCGTTCATTCCAAATTATACGCAAAATTCATTATTTATTATTTATTCTACACACAGAAATAAAATAAAAACTGTATTTAAAAATAACATGTACATAGACGAGCTTATCTCTTAGCGGAGATTTCTTCCAGTAAACCCCTTTGATAAATAAAATCATAATAAATAAGTAGACATATATATGTGTACACCAACCTACATATCATACTATTAAATTGAATTAAAATATATATATACAAGTATACTTAAACAAAGAGTGTGTCCCTAACTACATAATATATGAAATTATTACATAGATTTTGGAACGGCATTCCAAAATATATACGAGCAGTTTCCTATAATGGATGCGTACTGGAAAACGGAAAGACGCGTTTTCGTGCCATAGTGCCAAAGTAAAGAAATATACATACATCTCATCAAAGATTTCAAAAGTAAAGATAAGCCCTTATCGTACTATGACAGCACCAAATTGTTTCCACCTTTAAATAGGTGACGCTTACACGTTTGGAATCAGTGCTCACCTGAACAGAGTGATAGTCCTACTCCTTAGGTGGTCTTATAGTCTTATAGTAACTTTAGTAGTCTGATCAGTTTGCTGACCGTAGGTAGACAGATTACGCACTCATAAGTGTCCGCTTATCAGCATTATGTTAATGCACGCATTCAAAAACATAGATTTTAGGTGCCAGGGCTCATCTAAACTTTTGAAACCTTTGCATCTCATGCCATCTGATTAGTCCCACCGTAACTTTGTGACTTGGTTATTTTCCTCTGTTCTTTGTCAAATCTCGAAAACTTGACCGTTAGATTTTTTATATGTAAATAATATTATACATTTTATTTAAATTATTAAATTCCTATTAAAATACTTAAATACTTTACATTTTTTTTAATTGTTGGTACATCATAAAAATCCCTAGAAAGAGAACAAAAAGCACTTTTTAGTAGGGAGTCCCTGCAAACAACACGACGCATTTTAGTTTGTTGATTTTAACACTTTGAAATGTCGTAATAGGTATTTTAGACGAGTTTCTCTTGCCAGCTCTCAAATTCAAATAGTTTATTTTTCAAAGCAGGTATATATACCTTATGTATACACTTTTTACACGTCAAAGCTTCGAGGGCGTTATTCTGAATCCAGAGCAGAGCGAAGGATTCTAGAGTAGAATCCAGAGCGTAGCGTCTATACAAGGTGACTTTTTGATCATCGTCCAAATTCATACTGGAGGCTTGATAAGTGATCAGTATCTTGGATCAGTAACAATATTTGTAAAATTCATAAAATGAAATTTTGGCTTCTCATATAAATTCAGTTCCAGTCCCGTGTGAATCACTATGGGGAGTCGAAATTTCATTTTACGAATTTCACCAAAATTGTTATTGATGCATGATACTGATCACTTACCAAGCCACCAGTATGAATTTGGACGATGATCAAAAATTCACCTTGTAGAGACGGCTATGATTCACCATCTATTCTAAAAAAATCGAAAAGCTACAGAAGGGCAAAATTCACGGGAAAGAGTGAGATAGCGCTCTACACACCTTTGTGTGCACGAAGAACTCACATGCACGTTAAATTCGCGGAAAAAATATGCAATTCGATTCCTTGGATTGCGAGATTCATCATCAGCTTACTACAAAACGGTGTTTAACTTTAGAAAGTGTTTAAATCTGTTGTTGTCGCCTTTTCATTCATATCGTAAAAAAGTGACAGCAACAGATTTAAATACTGTCTAAAGTTAAACACCGTTTTGTGGTAACACCGATACCAGAGAATATAAAGTATTACTAAAGTATTACTACGTAAAGAAGCGACACTCTCCTCCCCGCGCGAATTTAACGTCCCCCGCGGTCCCCCGCAAGTTAGTGGAAATCTGGAGTCAGGCAGAGCTCGATTACCACTCGTTTGCTGCGCGCGTGTTTTGTTACAAAGTTTTATCACGATACTGATTTTTAATCAGTATGGTGCGTTATTGCAGTGTTTATGAATACCTGGAAAACTTTTTTTCAAAAATTAGAATTGCGTGATCAAACCTTACAATTTCGTTCAGTAACGCATTTGGAACAATAAAATCAGTATTTATAACTTTCCATGTTTTGACAAGTTTTCATTTTTTTTCCAAAGTTCATGTTTGAGTAGTTGTTAATTATATGATGATCATTTATGCATACGAAACTATAGAGGTACCTACTAAGCTTAGGCATACTATATATATATATATATATATATATATATATATATATATATATATATATATACTTTTAAAGTAACGAAAAAGTAGCGGTAACTCAGGGGTAGAACGCTGGCCTCTTAATCTTGAGATTAAGGTTCGATCTCCGGTCGGGCATGCACCAATGAGTTCTTCGGAATTTACATAATGTGCATAGTATTTGCTAATAGGTACTTACCACTTGTGAACAGTGAAGGAAAACATAGTAAGGAAACCTGCATGCCCTAAAAAGAGTGTATTTGTGCCCGAAGAACGATGATAGGGCTCACCACCCATCACGTTAGGACGTAATATTTGCAGGTGAAACGCGGGTTTACCGAGTGTGGGTGGACTGTGACTTGCATTTCAAAGTTCACACTCGGAACACATCCGACACCCCCCGGGGCATTCAGGTCGTAACGATTTATATACATATATAAGGTTAAATAACATTATTTGGCGAAACTCAAAACAAAGGTAGTACTAGTCTATATGGACAACTGTTTGTATGGGAGCTAAGCGAAATTCTTAACTTTTTTTCACTTCCTCCTGTACAAATTGCTCCGATCAGCTGACTCGTCCGGTATGGAAAGGTGAAAACGAATTTTAAGAATTTTTCACTATCCTATTAAAAAAAGTTATTCATATGGACATGTTCTACATATGTTTCAAATTTGAATTTGAATTGAATTTAACCTTGTATATATATATATAATTTAACCTTGATTTTGGAGTTAATACAAATGCCAATAGCATTAGTACTATTCCCTAAATTACCTCCTTAAATATGGTTACACCTTTCCGTTACACGTTGTATACATATATTTTTTTAATACTGATTAATCCACGGGGAACCAGAAATAGGACTACGCTAAAATTTAGGAAGAGAATCACATAAGTTGCTGACTTATATTGTGTCCCTCTCGGGCGACGACGCTCACACGATTGCTGCCAGCCCTAGACTAGCTCACGCACACACACAAGCGTGTGCGGACAAGCCAGATGCGCGCGTGAGAGTGTAGGTAAATAACTTGAGCCTTGACTATGAAGTGACGGGGGTGTGCCGATACGGTGATATAGGTTTAGATATGTATGTTATCGCTTAATAATTAAAGAATTAATTTAGGAAATCAAAATGTTCCGCGTTTCAGAAACGTCAGATATGTATGGCATGTCTAAACGGCCGTTCATACTGTTTTGGGTGTGCTAAAGCGTAACATCATGCAACGCAACTTTAAGCGCAAATTAAACATAAATAATATTTCGTTTTCTTTGATATCGTTAGTAAGGCAAAACTGAACAATTAAATTGCTATAATCTATTGGTAGTCTTGAATAACCATAACATGCAGATGTGGTTTTATAAAAATTAACAATGCCATTTGAATGTTTTTTCTCTAGTTTAATATTTTTATTTATCTATGATTTTTTTCAATTATTATTTATTTTAATATAATTGAATTAGCATGTTGGAATAATTCAAAATTAAAATTAAAATTCCAATATTTTGAATATTATTTGGAAATTAATTTCTAAATAAATGGAATATTGGCACTACTTACCCTGCGTTCCGAAATAGAATTATATCGCTAAAATCGATTACGAAAGTATGAAGTGAATGGCTTATGATCCATTGTAATTCTATTACGGACCGCAGGGTTAGAAGCTTCGAATATAACGAATCACGGTCACGAAAAGTAGTAGAAACAAAATATTTGCAAAAAAACATGGATTTTAGTGATTTAGTGCATTTTACGATTTTCCCACCAATTTCACAGTGCTAGTCGCCTTTTGCTTGTATCAGTATACGTTAAAGAAAAAGGAACCTGCACCCATAGTACACTGTTTAATCGCGCGCGCTGCAGCTTAGTTGAGTCACAAGTGCGAGGAGCGTGACACGATGTTTTCGCGATTAAATGTCACGCGTATTATATACTGTGCTACGGGCGCAGTACACTATAAACTGATCTAAGTTTCAAAAACTTCTGATTATATTTACATAACGATGACAGTGTTTAAAAGAATGCAATTTTTTGTTAGTTAAAACACTCGTCTATATAAATAAAAAACTCACACTCGTGTTTTAATAACAATCAATCTGGATATCTTAAGCCTTCAATATAAAATTAGCCCAAAATCTCATTTGCGACTTTTATTAATTTTTTGTCTTTACTTTAGTTCATTTGATATAAACTTTGTGAATGCTCCAAAACCACGAAATAGCTGATATCTGTCAAATTGACACACTCAGTATTTTTTTACGACCGAGAGTGCTGTGCGTATAGTTTCAAGAGCGTTAAAAAAATTGTCTGCTGTGCTGAAATTTGATTGTATAGAGAGGTAAATGTTATTTCAAACTAACTGATACACGTCTATGTTTGATCTCAACCATAATTGTCACAATTAGTTAGTTTGTTGCAATACTGTTCCCATAAATGTCAAGTTTGTAAATTATCATTAATGAATCATGCTTTCTTTAGCCCGGGCCAATGTTAGCACGATCGTCTTTCATTACTTTTTTTAAATTGTTACTATTTTCTGATCTTAACTTATTTTCACATTAGTTAAAATAAAATAAGTAATGTTTTGCTTTTGTCATAGGCAAACGTGACAGTATGGGTCGAAAGAAAAACTTTGCAGAAGGAGTCAGGAAATATGGGACAAAGAGTAACTATTCTCAAAATGATTTAGATGAAGCTTTGGATAAAATTAGAACCTGCAAAATGTCTTAGAGGGATGCCCCGAAGTTTTATAAAATACCTTGATGACATAAGAAGCAATGACTTAGGAGTCAAGCAAACTAAAAAGTTCTAAATTCCTGTTGTCGCTGGGAAAAGCGTGTCAGTGGAAGAAGTTTATTGAAAAACGAGAAGAATCTAAGAATAAAGCTAAAACTTCTACAAAGTAAAAGAGGCAGCCTTCAGGATCAAGAAACATTTGATCAAAAAAGAAGAAAACAAGCCATCCACAAAAGTACGATCTGTCAGAAAATGGTAAGGAAGTCGTTGAACATTTTCAAAATATATGTCCAGAACAGCATGGAACACATTTTATGAGAGCAGAGAGAGGCCAAAAGAGGCAGAAATTACTCAAGAAGAAGAAATAGGACTGGATATTGTATACATCGAATCTAACACTGATTAGAAACACGAAAATATTGTTATAGAGACATGAAATTATAGACAGTAGATTAGATTACAATCTTCAGACAATGAGCGGTTTTCTAGACAGACCTTGATCAAGCTTTCAGAGGTAAACACAGATGGCATTACCCTGCTTTCAAGTGTCAAAAAGCAAAGATTATTTTTTAATCTGTGGGCAGCAAGATAAAAATTGTCAATTGAATTATTAAATCCAACAACACCCTTCACAAAGATATTCCAATTTTGTTGTGTTTATATTGTGTTGTTTTCTATCTATATTACTTACGTTAATAGCTTGGTATTTCATTCAACTTTCAGCATGGTCAGCCCATGCGTTGTAGCTAATTGTAAAAATATAGGAACACGCAGTTTAACTAATTACGGAAAGAACAATGGATCTTAGCAATAATACATTTGAGGCATGGATTGACCATAAAAAAGAAAGAAGTAAAGAAGAAGTGTCAAAATCAAAATAATCCAGTGTTACCAGGAAGACATTTTTTGACACTTTAAGTACAGGCTGCGCCATCTATTGAGTCGTTCGGTACTACTTTTTCTTTTTTAATTTGACTTAAAGAAGGTAGATAGATATTTTATAATAAACTACGAAGGAACGCTGTTCCCAGGACGAATTGCCAATGCAAAAGGCCGAGTAAGGCTGGACTTGGCCCAAGAGTATCCAATTTATTACAGTAAATGATACCGATATCATATGACTGCTGAATGACACTAATATACAAAAACAGAAAGGCTGTTTTGTTATAGAAGACGACTTCCTGGCTATGGAATGGAGTGAATAATTGATCAACGTTTATAGAATTGAGCAAATTATTTTTAATGCAAAAGTTCAAAGAATGGAACTTACCAAATGTTCATTTATTTTTATATTTTTTTAATTATTTTTTATATATGTTCAGTCAGTAAAAAAGTACGAAGTTCCTAATTGTAAACCATATACTAGATTAAATAGATAGCAAAGTTGATTTTCCTATGGCAACATTTCATTTACCCTTAGATATTAAATAAATAAAAACAAAATTTATGAATTTATTGTCCATGGCTCTCGGCTGTATTCCTCATTGCAAATTTGAAGGCTAATGTTGGCCAGACAGTGATAATTCCTTAAAATAAGCAAAAAACCCCTACAGTTTGGACATAGGTCAATCCAAGCCCAACTCAAAATGTAACTTTGGCCCAGAGGTTTATCGGATTTTAATCAAATATTTTCTTTACAATGATTAGTAAATGAATAGATATATTTAAAAAAAGGCCACCCAAAGCCACAAGAAAGCTGTACTTTAATGTCTAACGTATTATTTTAAGGATTTGCTTTATATTTTTCCCGAAAAGTGGGCCATAGATAGCCAGATTGACTGATCCTCTTTAAGTGCCAGTTTCATAAACTACTATTTCCAATAATTTCCAAACCCCTGTCAGGTAAAGTTATGTACTGTCAGCTTTCACTAGACAGGTCATTATCGAAAACTTACAATAGTACATGAATTTTATAGCCATACAATACTCGGACATCATTTATTAAGTCACGCAATAGAAGCATCTTTTTTTCGAGTCCGGTTATTGTACAGCCACGTATTACACGGCCTGATATTACGAAGCCAATGTTATGTACACGTAATACGGGGCGTACAATCCATGGCTGTACAATATCTGGCGTCGTAATATCGGTCCGTGCTGATAATGTACGGCCAATAATACGAAGCCAAGGAATGAACAGCCAATAATTCATGTACATGTACACGTAATATCAGTCCGTGCATTATTTGGCTTCCATTTATTGGCCGTACATTATCGGTACAAGGTGATATTGTACAGCCAGATATTACATGTACATCACTCCTATTGGTTAACACATCTCGCCTCCTATTGGTCAATAGATTGTTCTGTATTTATGGTCTGAGCCTCGTTTAGACGGTCGAGTAAAGTGCTCTTTTACGGAAAAGCAAGGAAAACTGGGTCTATACAGCCTTGTCATAAATGAGTACAACCAAAGAGTACATTAGTTGTTGTTCACCTCAGTCGTTCACCGACCTACTGTTGGTCAATATTTATCGTGACCTATCACAGATAAAACAAAATGTCTGTGTGACCCATTTAGGGTGGTGTAATAACAGCTGGGGATTTTCTGTTTCGTGTAACCGCATAATGTACAGAGAAGGTGTTGCGGCCTTTAGGAATGGTAGAAACACATTACACGCAGCATAATAATATATTATAAACAAGTAGGTCTACTAATATGGGACCACGAAACACATTTTCTGTAAGAATACTTTCTTTAGGCGTTCTTCAAACTATTTAAACAATTATTAGGTAATGTATGTTGATATTTTTGCACCTCTACGGGAAAAAAACCGACACATTCACAACCTGCGTATCTAATTCAGTAAATAATGTATCATTTTGATAAAATAGTATAAATCCCTTTCTACGGACGACTGGAGAAATTCAGCTCGATAGAAATATTTATTGAAATGAGGTCTTTTTCGACACCAATCCTCCTGGTTTGACAATTTAGAATGACATAGTGGACCGCAATAAAATTTTATTAGATGGGTTTTAACGGTATCTAAGACCTGGTTAAACGAAATTCTGACAGCAACCTTAGTAAATTTTTATTTATAAAAAAAACGACTTAGTACTGCAACTCCTCCACGAATCTGCCCCTCTCACACTCTTTGAGAATTTGCATTTGTAGAAATTTGTTTATAATACTTGAATACAAAGGTGACTTCTTCTTATTACAATCTTTGAATCATGGTTTAATAATAAACTCTTATGCTCCGAATAACCTATTTTTTGCCTCCGGCCAGCAGTCACATTTAATAGATCGCTCACAGTGGTGTGAAGCATGGGCGATGATAGCACAGCATGGCGTCGTTAATGTGGTCATAGCGACCATAGTTGAGCCATCGTTATTGGGCTCACAGTGGCTCGGAATGACGCGATACTTAGACCATATAAGACGTCAACACGCTATGGACGGTTCTCAAACTTTAAAAGTCGGGAATGAGGGATTTTCTTTTCTTTTTTTTTACTCTTCCCTAGTCGCTGGATAGATGGCGCTGAACTTGGTAAGTTACTGCAAGGAACGGAACGTCACAAAATTTTTTGATTATTTCACTTGGATGTAATTTTGAGATCGTAAAACGAAACGTACATAAAAATAGTAGTTTATGCTACTAGGGCGAAAAGGAATAAATTACGAGGACGATTTAAAACACGAGCGTAGCGAGTGTTTTAAACGTAACCGAGTAATTTATTGCTTTTACGCCCGTGTATCATACTACGTTTTTCAATGCATAGTGTGAGGAAATGAAAATAAATATAATCTTGTGAACTTTAAATTATAATTGGCTCAAAAGGACTGTATCCAGAGCTGTTAAACAGTGGAAAAAAAGTATAACATCTATGGTACACAGGAAAGGCTGCAGGTTAGCCAACCATTATAAATAAATAAAAAAAAATAATAATAATAAAGCCCTAGGGCAAAATAATCGACTTTTTGTTCGGTTTTGATGCATAAAAAGTGGGCCTTTACGAGCACATGCATTGAAAAGTAATTAATGTCATTGTCACATCACATCACAATGACATTTTGAAAATAAATAAATAATAACAACAAGGAAAAAGAAAAACATATTTAGCAGTCTTTTTATGAGTCTACGCCAGAAAGAAACTGTCCCAAGAGAAAAAGAAGAGAAGTCTGTGCCTTGTGGATTCGTGTAAAAATGAAGGCATACATCTTTTTCCTAAAGATGAAAGCCGTAAAGCGCAATGAGTACAAGCCATCGTACATTTTAAACCTGGACGGACTATAACAAAGCATTCGCACATATGCTCAGCACACATGTCAGTCAACCAACGAGCGTATGTGAAGTGATGTGACGCAATGTTTTTTTTCCAATCGTTTTGGCTTTGGCACCTAGTAACGTAGTCAGTTCAACGCCATCTACAGAGTTCTTGGTTTTTTTTAATACTAAAAAAAAACCTCTCATGGAAATTTCTATGTTCGTAGAAATAAATTATACTAGGTAGCATTGGAGACTCACACTATATCGATTTTATCAAATCATACATACCCATTAGGATAATGGATACCCAAAAAATACACATTTAAAAATAATAAAAATCCTTGGAGACGTTGTTTAGAAAACTATGTAAGTAAATATACAAATATATTGGATAAATGGGGTAAATAGGACTTACAATTTCTGATACTGGCTTTTGGGCCACAAAAGTTAAGCCACTCTTGAGCCACCAATAAATTTTTGGGAAAAGAAAAAAAGTCGAATTATTCCGCCTTTGCAGCGCGATTTTTACAATTACGGATCGACTTCTTGCTTCCTAGGATTATCATTAATTATTTAGCTCGTATGCAATTCGATACTCGCTTCAACCTTTGGGAATCTCTGTGTGGAATGAATATATATATGAATATAATGAATATAATACAAACTATTAAATTCACTCTCGTGCAGCAAGGATGACAATAAATGGACTAAACGCCATTAGATATTGCCAGTATTATGCGCTTATTTTTACCCAAACGTTTTACACAACTTTTGCAAATCTGACCATAAAGATAAGCAAAAAATCAAAATTACATTTGTTTATGTTTAATTTCAACAACAAAAAATACTTATAAATGTTACAAATAATATAATTATTTTGTAAACGAAATAACTTACCTTAACCTTTTTTCCTTATCATGAAATAATGACATAAAATGGCAACCACGTAATATGACGTCACCTTGGGCCAGGGCGTTCCAAATATTTAATAATATCAGTGTCGCCGTACAAACTCTTGTGCTTATTCATTAGCACTCATACAAAATTTTATATGCTATCCTGTTGTCACTGTTCAAATTGTAGTAAGCTTATGTTTTGGAATGGAAACCAAAGGAACAGATCTTAGAATAAGTCCTTATTCTTCTAAGGAAAAGGCCATGTTTTATTCGGCCATGGGTGAATGAAAAAAAATACCGCCCTTGCTAATATGCGCCCTAGCTCGCGCGGCCATAGACAATAAATTGCCGAAAAAAGTTGAAGCGTAACCTCCTTCCGCAATGTATTGTTTCGTATAATAAAAACCTCATTGGTATAAGATATAAGATATTAACCTCAATCATGACTGTATGGACTAAGTTATCTTTGCCTTTCTATTTCGTGTAACTGTTCTTTTATAGCAGAAAAAGTTGTTTTAAAGTATTATTTTGTTCAGAAGACTGTACTTTAATTGATTTTTTTATTAGAGATTTATTTATTTATTAGAGACGTTTGTAAAAAAGTTTTCATTATGCACAATTTATATGATTTTCTTACCCGAGAAATGAAGCTAGTTTCGACGTGACCCAAAGGTGAACGTCGAAAGCTTACATTCCGAGGGTAAGAAAACCCATTTTTACTCGTTGCGAACGATACTTTTTTACTACCTGATTTATGTATTTAAATATTTAATTTTTCCTTTCAAATTTAATGTATTTAATGACTTTGCAAACCACGGCACGATTTTTACCTTTTTTTTTTAGGCTTCGGCCGGCGAATTTGTGGCCAGTATCATTTTGCGAAAAAAGAGTGTCAGACGCGATATAATCGATTATGTCGTGAATCAGAACGCAGGGAATTTCGATTTCAAAGACAAACTAAGGACGTCAAAAACAACACAATTTAACATGAAATGAAGACAAACGTCAAAAAGAACCTAATTTTGCAATAAATGAAATTTCAATACGATATTTCGAACTGACCTGATAGTCATTCCGCAACGGAGCCCGGAAAGTTCGATTTTCAAAACTAATTTCGAGTATTAAATGGAACTTTTTCATAAAGGTAGTAGAAAATAGTAGATTGTACAACAAGGTCATAAAATGGGTTTTATGCCAGAGTTATACACTCTGCTTTTCACTTCGATTACAAGGGGTGAGTCTCATTATTTCCATTTTCCATTGGAATGGAAATTCTGATACTGCCAGATTTATGCAAATCCGTCTCACAATAGCCATTGACGTGAAAAACATCGAATGGAAATAGTGATAAATTATAAACACGACGAGAGTCACCTCGGTCTTCCACCTGACCGCCGGACGCACTCTCCAGTCTTCCCTGCCGACGCGTTCGGAGCCTACACGCCGGACATCACCACCGTGTCTCCGAGCGTCTCCACGATCCAGGACAGTTCCTGACCTTTGGGAACGTTTTAATGAACACCACTGATTTTTAAAAATTCTGATTTATTTTCTTTCTTCTCTTAAATTTTATTAAATATTATTTTTTTCTTTTTTTTGCACGTGGGACCCTACCGTACCCCGCGACACCACTTGGAAGTATTCATCAATACTCTAATTAATTAAAACAGTATAAAAAATAACAAGTAATCGAGGCACAATTAAGGTAATCGGAAATAATTATTATTCCCAACGCAAAGGGTGAGTCTCACTCAGCACAGTTCGAACGGCGTTGGGCAAAGCGTGAGGCGCTTGTTTAGATCAGCCAGCCAAATATGCGCTTTGTTGTCGCGATACGTCTCGCTTCGCATCGGAGTTGGCGTCGTCCTGCACCGGGTTCTTAAAATAACTCAAAAACCTAAATTCACTTTTGGTACTTTGATCTAATATTCAAATAAAAACATAACCACTAATAATTGTAAACCTGTAATTTTCTCGAATTTATGGCTAATATATGCAGATTTGGCACATTTGCCGGGTCGTCAAATCATTTTGACGTGTCTAATGTTTACTCAACTCACACTTGATTTTATTTTAAATAAAAACGGCTCACCCACAGCCTTCTTTATCTCAAGCCGTGCTATGAAGTTTGGCAACGTCGCATTTAGGATCTTCGTGAACCGATTACATCTCGGCTGGTGGTCAAAATTTATAACTTTATACAAGGTGACTTTTGTTGATATAGCCAAATTCATACTGGAGACTTGGTAAGTGGTCAGTAACAAGGTTATTTTAGTGAATTCGTAACAAAATTGGTAAAAACGCAAGCCCAGACAGGGTTATCTACTATGTAAGGTCATAATTTTATTCTGCGATTATACCAAAAAGTGTTATCGGTCCATGATACTAATCACTAACCAAGCCTCCAGTATGAATTTAGCTATATCAATAAAAGTCACATTGCATTTTTATTTATTATTAATTGTTATTTATATTTATTAATTATGGTTGGTATGTTTTGACCACCAGCAGATTTAATTGAAAATTTTATTTAAAAGGGATCTTACCTCGTTGATGGGATCTTGAAATTATTTCATGTTTGAAACCTTGACGATTGCACTAATACAATAAAATAAAATATATGAGATTTTATAATTTATTTCTGCAACATTGATAGGTACTTACATAATTACAAGATGTAAGTAGGTAGGTATGCTAGATGTGTTACTTACTTTTCTAATATACCTGCTTAAACTATACTAGATTATACATATTATATAGTGGACATTTCTTTTGTTTTGTAACATTGGTAAAACAATGGTAAAATTGTATCAGACTAACTTTCTTGGCACAAAAAAGTCTCTTGTAATGGCGGCATATAATTTTTTCATTTTTTCATGTAATTTTTCGCAGATGTATTAAAAACGTCGTTTGACTCACATGCGAATGTTGATATTTCTCGTCTTGACTGTTTTTTCAGTCAAAATCAGTTGTTACTCGAAATATCAATCGTCTCGCACTAGAATTAAAATGTACTATTAAAACGGTTTCATTATTCAGATAAACCACAACCGACTAAGTATGATATAAGTGGACAAATACTGTGTTGTGAAGTTGTTAATTATTTAAAAATACATTGAGTTTTCTTTTCATTATGTGAATTGTTTACATTTTTTGTAAAATTATGTAAAATTATATTGGATAATATTTTACAAAGTGTACAGAATTAATGGTTTCAATGAGTGGCCTGCTTCACAACATCCATTTATATCAATAAAAAATGAATCAGATTCTAAGCTTAAAATGGTTAGCAATGCTAACATTCCTCGGACATCATTCAACTTAAAGAAAGTGGTTTTTAAGTCGGCATGCAAATGAAAGCATACAAATTTCACGGAATCTGTAGGCAATGACAGACCTCCTCTTTGCAAATGGTCAAAATAAGGATCACCTATGCAATCTGAAATCTGAAATGGCATCTGAAAATAAAACATGAGTTACGCTCAGAGATAAGAGTTACGCTTTGTTCTTGTCTTGCTAATCTTGCTAAATTGCTTAAAACTTGTAAAATACTTACCTTGTTTATAACATAAACAGTTGATACAATCACAAGCGTCTTTTCGTAAAAAAAAACCATTAAATTCTTCGATTTTTATATCAACAAACTGCTCGTTCAAAATCAAGTGACGTAGTATCCGACTAACTTATCACTACTGGAAGCATGTACAAAATCTAGTAGCATCACCGCCAATCATAAATTAGTCGCGTAATATTATGTGATAGAATAAAATGGTTACCAGTCGGTGAGTAAGTTCATAACGTTCGCTTATTTGTAACTTGGTCGTATTAACTTAATGGCGACAGGTAAAAATGAAACTTCGTAAACCGGTTCACGCGCAATGTTGCCAGATTTCCATAGCACGGCTTGAGAAATAAAGGAGGCTATGGCTCACCTCAATACGTGTTATGAAAACTGGTTGGCTTTCCCGATCATATTATTTTTGTGATTTTGATTTTCATAATATACTTATTTACAGTAGTTACAATGTAGTCCGTTTTGGCATTATGTCATCGCAACGGCAAATCGGTTACTAGGTCAACAGATTCTCACGAGAAATCAATTCAAAATATTATAAGTTTGTTATCGTTTGAAATATTTTCAAGTTTATTTGTTATAATTTCTAGGAAGAACATTTAATTAACCATTGGGTAGTTTAATATAAATTTTATGTTTTGAAAATGATGGAGGGTGATAGAAAGATATTTCGGGCGCTAAAACCAGCTTTTAATATTTTTTCTTTACGAAAAGAATCTGAAATGGAAATTCTTACGTACCAGTAATATTTTGTAATGTTGTACTTCACTGACCTCAAATTAGATAGAGGTCAGTGCGTTGATAGATATAAAATACTGGCCAGTAAGAAAAATATGTAGACTTCAAGATGAAAAAATTGCTCCCTGCCTTATAAAAAAAATACTGCCATATTTCTTACCAGCCAATATGTCAATTGATAGGATGTTTTATGGAAAACTTTGCCTGTAAACCAATTCATTAATAAAAAAAATGAGACTTCAAGCAATATGCATGTTTTTTATATATATTTTTTGTTTTTGTAAACTATAAGTTTAAAAGCTAAGTGGTATGTTACATATTTAGCACAATTATAATATTATATTTTTCGGTATACGCGACACCGTTACAAATACATGCAAATATTCAAATCTAAAAAGTTCATATTTGCAAAAAAAAAAGGAAATTTAAACTTGGCTTTATGTGTACAGCAGTGGGTCTACCGCGTAATGAGCGTTTTTCCTTATGTCAAATTTAGTGTTAAATAAGATTCCTAGATGGCACTGTCGTATCTTTAGCAACAGAATCAAGGACAAAATTTGCACAGATTCTAAACAAACTTATAACCACTTTGACATTGATTGCTACAAACACATTTTGACATAGACATGACATGACATGACATAGACAGCGCCATCTGGAGCAAAGCTAAGAACTAAGAAAAAAAACAACCAGAAAAACGCTCATTCTCATTTTCATCAACATCAACTTGAGATTGAAATTTGTCGTGCGTGCGACGACGCCCGCCTAACATGCCATCTCTTTTGCACGCGTTGAATTTCGCATGCATTTGCTTGAAGTTGATACAAATGAGAATTACGCGGTAGAGCCCCAGGTCTACCGCGTAATTCTCATTTTCATCAACATCAACTTGATGTTGATGAAAATAGCAAAAGCCTCAATTTGATTATGGCATATTGTGTAAAAATTTTCATCAACATCAGCTTCGTGAATGAACTAAAATCCGCGTTTCGTTTATTCAATGTAGTGTTCCGTTGAGACTTTTTGAAGGAAGCTAAGTAAGAGGCAAAACATAGAAACAAGCATTTATAAAATGAGAGTGACACTTTTTATATTAAAATTATACTGTTTTATTTTCAAAATCTTAACGTAACATGATAAATGAGAAATGAAAAGTGGATAACAAAACGCATATGACAAAGTTGTTAAGGCTGTATGGTTAAAAAGCCTCTAGCCTTTCCTAAAGTAGGAAAATTAAAAAGCGTGACGTCTTGTCTCAAGCATGGCCGAATAAAACATGGTCTGTTCCTCGGACGATGTGATGCTTCGTCCGAGGTCTGTTCCTTTGGTTTCCATTCCAAAACATAAGCTTGCTACAATTTGAACCCTGACAACAGGATAGCATATAAAATTTTGTATGAGTGCGAATGAATGACACGAGAGCTCGTACGGCGACACTGATATTTTTAAATATTTGGAACGCACCAGCCCTTGGTGACGTCATCTTACGTGCTTGCCATTTTATGTCATTATTTCATGATAAGGAAAATAGTTTTAAGTTATTTTGTTTACAAAAAGGTTTATACTATTCATAACATTGATGAGTATTTTTGTTGTTGAAATTAAACTTAAACAAATTTAATTTTGATTTTTTGCTTATCTGTATGATTAGATTTGCAGAAGTTGTGTGAAACGTTTGGGTAAAAATAAGCGTATAATACTGGCAATATCTAATGGCGTTTTTTCCATTTGTTGTCATCCTTGTTGCACGAGAGTGAATTTAATAGTTTGTTTTCACTCTACACAGAGATTCCCAAAGGTTGAAGCGCGTTTCCCAGTTGCAGATGAGCTGATTATTAAATGATAAATTGATAATCTCATCAAGCAATAATGGGCGGTTGTGCGATCCGTAATTGTAAAAATCGCTCTGAAAAAGGCGGAATAATTAGACTTTTTATTTTTTCCAAAAATGAATTGATGGCTCAAGAGTGGCTTCGCTATTGTAGCCCAAGGGCCAGCATCAGAAATTGTAAGTCCTACTTACCCCAATTATCCAATATAATTGTATATATACTTACATCCTTTCCTATTCACAAGGATTTTTACAATATTTACAGTACATAGAAGGTATTTTGGGGCGCGAAAAATCAATCTGTTATGTATCTAGATCTCATATTTGTGAAAAAATGTTCTATTTTGCGAGTTTCCACGAGCAAATTGGCTGTAATTGTACAAGTTTGAAAGGATGATGCAACTCTTCCCTTGGCGTTTGGTCCAAAATTTGAAAACCTTTTATCCACGAATGAAACCTATGCCAATCCATAAATCAGCAGTAGCAACTTTTAGCACGACACCAAAAAAATCTAAGAAGGGAAAACAGATATGGTGATAAGAATGTAAAAAAATATAATGTGTTTTTTTCTTATTCATGATATTTCATGGCTGCGTTTCTGTTTATTATGCGTTTAATCGCTCCTTTTGAGTTGCAACTATTTTTGTTAACCGAGACGTAAGATTGGCTTACGGTATCACATTTTTTTTACGCATTAATAAATAATGGTTTCTTTCCAACATTATTTTTCGACATGTAAAATTTTTTTTTTTTTTTGGTCGACTTCACTTTCTGGATATCCTTCGAAAAAATTACATGAATAATTAAAATTTTTTGGGGATGATTTCTAGGCAAAAGACCAGATAAAATAATAATAAAAAATTCCTCATGAATTTATCAATTCCGTGCTCTCTCACGTTCATGTATTTTTTTTGCTGCATTTTTTTTCGTAGTAATTATTTTGGTCTATGTGTGGTATTTATTCTAAGAAAAGTAAGTTATAGTGACAAATTTTATGTAATATTTATATGAAGCTCTAAGATCACGTTAAATTTCGTTACGTGCAGAAGTTAGTGTGGTGTTTTCCATACGCTTTATTTATTACTTTGAATGGCGAATTTTCACTAGTATTTTCTTTCACAGCGAGAGTGTGTTCAATTCATTTTGCGACTTCTGACTACATAAAGCCATTAAGGGACATTTTATTGAATACTTCCCACTTTAGCCGCCACACCCATCTGCAGCTGAAAAGTTAAAATCCACATGCATTCCTAGTAATTTATTTCTAAGGACATAAAAATTTCCACGATTCCCGAATTTTAAAGTTTGAGAACCGTCGATAGCGTGATGACGTACTCAAGTTCCCCCATTTTGGAACACAAAACCTCCACACATCACCAAGGAACATACCTTGTTTTATTATACCATGGTCTCAAGCAAGTCGTTGTATGTTTTTCTTCTATATAATCTCATAAAACAAGATATTGGCGGAACTAATGTGCGCAGTCACGTTAAAGGAAGCCAGATGAAACGGCTTTTATTGATTGACTGATTGAAATATGTGGGAAAATCAAAATTTTCAACATAATGCAGTGCATCAAGATTCAAATGATACTCGTACCTATGTTTCAGAATGCCAGCGCACAAGCAAACTTCCCACTAGCAGCTGTAGATGCTGGTGGGATTTATAGAGGACCACCGAGACTTGGCTGTTGGGAATTAACTAACAGTGGGCCACATGCGAAGCACCAAGCCATGTCTCAGTGGGAAACATTGGCGGCACGACTGAATGCTGTGGGGGTTGGTACCACAAAAACAAGCGCGTAATGGAAAGATGTGATTAATTGGAAAAGGCAGTATTTTAATATTTTATCAAAATGTTGATGGTTGTGATTGTCTTTATTGTATTTACTTGGTCACAAAACTAATATTTTGTCGTTTAACTGCATGTGGGATGCTCAACACCACCACCGCTCGAGCTGCCAGAGTTCTTGGGGGAACCTGTGAGCCCGCCTCTGCCAGAACCTGTGGAGGCTTCGCCAACCCCATCAGCAGTGCCGCCACCTCCTAGAGCCCCTAGCCTCCAATGGGAGTGTGAGTTTTAATCCATTTGCTTATATTCTGATAAAGTGAAGTCAGCCAGTCCAAGATGTAACATGTGGCCACACATAAAACGTACATGTAGATATGTATCAATAACATTGTTTTTATTTACAGTTTAACCGAGCACAGCAACAGTGCCGCCAACTAGAGCCCCTGCTCCTGGCGCAACCACTGAGAAGTCAAGGAGTGAGTTATTATACATTTGCTTAGTTTTTGTTAACATTCAGATAAAGTGAAGTTGGTCAGTCCAAAGATGTAATATGTAGGTATGTATTGATGACATTGTTTTTTTTTTACAGTTGAACCCATGGCACCCCGGTGGGCCCTGCAAATTGAGGAGCGCAGGGTGACTGCAGAGGAGCAGGCGGCTGCAGCGTTGAGCAGTATTTCTGCTGCTGTATCAGAAAACACTAGAACATTGGCTCAAATAGCACAGTTGCTGGAGAGAATATAATATATGATGTTTCCTCAACGAACCAGTAGATTCACTGATCTTGGACACATTATATATTTTTACTGCAACATGCTATTTCAGTCATTGTTCTAGTGTTTTCTTTTATACCCTGTTTACTTTATTTTAATATATTTTGTTTTGTGTGTATAATTGTTACCGACTTAACTTACTTATTGCTGTTTATCTTGTGTTATGCATCGGTGGAAATTGGTTATTTGATTCGTTTTTATATAACATTCTGCCGCATTTTATTGGCTGTTAATCATCATTATGATGGTGAATCACCCTGTTTTATTGGCATCATCCTAATAAAATTAAATAATTCAAAATATAATAATTTTTGTTTATCATTCTTGTCTAAAAGTCTCTATCCATCCATCAGCCTAGTTCGTCCACTGCTGGACATAACCCTTTCCATGAATTTGCCACTCCCGTCGGTCATCCTGGAAGAATTGCCCATACTCACACGCTGGGCAGGCGGGTTGGTGAGCGCGGTATCGGAACCCTCGCACCAGTGACGCCGCTGCCCGTCATCAGTCTGTTCCATATAAGGCCCGGCTATTAGGGATGGACATACCGCCATCCAACGGTCCCAGGCATGGTGGGCCTCTTGGTTTTTTGCCTGTGAGCTGTCCTCTTACGCTCCCCCGAATTACTTCATGGGGGTCTCCAAGTAAGATGGTGGTACCTCCACAGTCGAGCACGGCATCAGCTCTACCACCTTCCAATGGCGAAGGCTCCATAGAAGCAGATTCCCACCGGCTAACCTTTCAGAAATACCTCGCAACTACAACTAACCATTCCACCATTCATTATTTTAATGTACAATTATTTTCGTGTGCTTCTAACTAAGAATTACTAAAAAAACGCCGGTGCAAAACGAAAATCAAATCTTCCGTACCTACACATTATTTCAACTCATGGTGCGCAGCGCTATGTTTGCATAAAATTGGGAGATTAATAGGCCGGTCCATTTTAGCTAACGTTGCCACGTTGGGCACTATTGGGCAGGCTCCCATAGTGAGCAATGTTTGTATCGGCTTACCAAAGTCATAATTCCACCACTCGCCACTGCCACGTTCACCTAAAAGTCTGAAAATAGAACAGAGTCATTCGGGCTCGGGATGGTCGGAGAACAAAGCGCCGAAGGACACAAACCTCAACACATGAACAAGCTCCACAGCAAGCACAATGTAAGTAATGCTAAGTAAGGTGGAGATGGACGGGACATTTGGCTAGACGGGATGACAGAGTGGAGCAACAAGGCCAGTGGGCAGACCACATCGTCAATTTGACGGGATCTGACTACATGCGGCGGCCACAGGACCGACAGGATTGGTGCAATAGAAGTGAGGTCCAGCAGTGGGTCGAGAATGATGAGATTATTGTATCATGTTGGTATAATTAAACTGTGTTTCATAAATTCACAAGTTTAACAACATATTATTGTATGAGCAGAAGCAAGTTCGATGAATCAATCGAAATGTTGCTGAGGGTAGAGGCTGCTCTTAAAATGCCGAGGTTTTGGCCACAGTGGTAGATTCATTTAAATTAATATGTGAAAGCATTGACAGACTGACACGGCAGGCAATTCTAAACAATATTACTCTAAAATTATGCTATGCAGGGAGGAAAAAAACTAGTAAGTAATTAGAGTAGGAACGACGGTGCCTTTTGTATTTCTTTTCATATTTCTTAGTTTGTATTTTCCCCCGAAGTAGTCTTTTTTTCACCTTATAAATTATATTCTAAGAAAATTAATAAGTAGGTATATCAAAATAATTTTCTTTTTTTCAGTTTTGTTATCAACCACAAGATCGACAACAATTGAACGTGTGCCCGGAATAAGGGTCTATTCAATAAAAAAATAAATTAAAACGATGTTTTTAACGGAAAAAGGGTCTATATCGCATTATGATCAGAAGATGATAGAAAAAAAGTTTTTTTTTTCATATACTTAGACCCTTTTTCTGGGCACACATTCAATTCTAGACTTAAGATTATTTTTAAGACTTTTTAATAGATTATAAATAAAACTTTACTTAATAACATTCTATTTATTTTTACCCGACTACGGCGAAGCAAAAATGAGGGTTATGATTTTGACCGGTATGTATGTATGAATGTTCATCTGTTCCCTCATAACTTCTAAAGTACTTATCATAATTTGACAAATAAGGTTAAATTGAATATAGCGCCCTCTAGAGGGCATAAAGTCATGAACTACAAATAAAATATGTCTTAATTATGCCGTATTGTATTGGGTATCAAATGAAAGGGCTTAACCCTTAATTAGTCGCATGGGGTCAAAGCAGTTTCGCATTAAAAAATTAAGCACTTGCCGCTGCCCGAATTTCCCCGCGCCCCCGCTAGCTTCATAACCCGCGTCGAAGTTTGTATTCTGGTAGCGTCCAAGTCACGGGAGTAGAAGGATGCGTCTCTGCGCTCTTGAGCGGTGACCCCGTGCGAGTAATTACGTTACTTTTTTGAAAGAGGGGAGTTGTTTAGTTTATGTATTTTTCTTGTGTATTATTAATTCAATTTGTATTATTATATGTCCAGTGTGTAAATTTATTTTATAAATATGTTTTTTACAGCTTGATAAAATGAAATTATTCAAATACTTCTAAAGTTTTAACTTTCATCTTAGTATAAGTACAAATTGATAATTTTTGATAATAATTTTAATTTAGCTTGTTTTTGTTTGATTGGATATTTAGTTCATGTTGTTTCCTTTTAAATATAATAGAATTAATAAAGCACTTTAATAATAATAAAGTTTTATTTACTTATATATTTCATAAATAATAAAAATTATTCCTACAATTTGGGGTCACCTGTGACCCCATGCGAGTAATTATGTAATTTTCTTAGTGCGCCTAATTAAGGGTTAATTCGCACGTTTCAAAAATATATATATTGTTAGCTGTTGCTTGCGGCTTTGCTTGCCTGTACCCGATAATTGGGAATAATTTCTATAAAATTAAGCTTCACTCCAATAAAGTGGCTCTGCTTAAACGTTATCACGAAGTTATACCCCCAAAATAATTTATATACAAAATTAGTCCAACAACTAAAACCAGACTACTGTAACATCACACTCTAAAAAGTATGAAACAAGAAAATGTTCTCATCAGAAATTTATTGTACAAACGAATCAATATTTATCGTCTATTAAATAAACAACTTACACATACATTTAAATGTTTTTAATAAATATTCATAGTGATGTTCAGAGGACAGTCGTTGTCATATGCTACTGTGCCCTAAAGCTTATGATCGCTTATATACTACTGTTAGAATGTATTGTTTTTTAGGGCAGGTGGCATAAGACCACGGCTATCCTCTGAACATCACTATGAATATTTATTAAAAACATTTAAATGTTTATTTAATAGACGATAAATATTGATTCTTTTGTACATAACAATTTCTGATGAGAATATTTTTTAGAGCGTGATATTACAGTGGTCGGGTTTTAGTTTTTGAACAAATTTTTTATTATCTATTCCTATTAACTAGCCCATAATCTTGAATAATTGCGTTTCTCCGCGCATGACCCAACTCCAAGTCGGAGAGCTGGTGGCGAGCTGTGAGGCGGGGCGGAGCGCCAACGCCGGCGCCTTCCGTCAGCCTGCGTTCATGAGCCGCCTCTTCCGCCGTCAGTGGAGTGGATGCCACATGAGCTCTGTGAGCTGTAAGCATTTGCAATCCTTGCTGCTGCTATTGGTGTGTAGTGCATCTTCCTGTCTACCAATAGGCACCTATGGAAAGGAGAAAATACTTAAATATACGTAAACATGACCAAACATTTACAATTACAGGTAAAAATTTATTTACTCATTTCTGAGACGCATATAACTAGCCAAAGATCTTTTGCCACAAGGGGGCTATAAATGCTACCTTACAAATTATCCTGATGGAAGAGCTCATGGAGGAACAGCAGTACTAATCAAAAACACAATAAAACATCACAAAATGCCAGCATAACGCTAATTGAATAAATGCGTGGAGACCAAGCATTTGAATACTATAAAGCCGATTCCGAAGGCTTTAATTTTAGTTTTAGTGATGTCAAAACTAAATATTTTTCATTTCAAACTAGTCCTCAAGTGTTAGGATTGGAAGCTAAATTACTTGGGAATTTTTCAAGTTTTGACAGCACTAAAACTAAAATTAAAGCCTACAGAATCGGGTTTAATATCTACTGGTGAGCCTACATACTAAAAAGATTCCAGACCTACTAGACTTTTATATTTCAAAAGGTATCCCGAACCTATACTATAAGGTAGAATGACGTCTGAATGGATCATAAACTCACGCCTGTATTCCCTTGCGGGGTAGGCAAAGCGTTTCCGTCACTTTTGACAAATATTGAGGGTCATTTCAGAAAGAATGGATCCTTTGACCATACCACGATATACGCCCATACAATGACCACATCACAAAAATTTTCGAGTAAAATAACTTACAATAGCCTAGGCATCAATGGCATAAGTGGGCTTCGCTTGGGTCGCAGCAATGTTCCCATTCCTGGCGGTGTGGAATATCCCACTGTTAGTGGTAATTTCATTGTGTCTTCTCACAGCGGATGACCAGGAGCTCGCAGGATTCGCCTGAGAGGTAGTTCTGGAAGATGAAGTCAATATTATAACCATATTTTAAACAAAGGATGTACCATGTCACACCAAAACCAAACTAGCAAAGTTGAGATGGGTCGCAAGTCCATCGCTTACAGCAGGTGCACAACAATCGACCCATTCCCTTAGTGGTGTTTTACGACATCCACGGGAAGATATTGCGACCATGAATATTTGGGTGGAATGTTTATAATCATTGTTGTATATATTTTTTTCATTGTTCTTTGTCTCTGTGTATAAACAATGAAGATTTATAATATCTGAACTGTATATTTTATATATATTAATAGATATTTATTAATTGAAGAAGCATGAAATGTACAGGGCGGTTTAAAGGCGCCGCACACCGGACGCTTGTTTGCGTTGTAATTTGTCTCTGTGTCTGTTGTTGTAACGCACCGGTTGTAATGTATGAAACTCTATGAAAGATGGCAGACTGCGCACGCACGCCACGCCACGCCACGCATCCAGTCTGGCGTCTTTTATACAGTTTCATACCTTTATCAGGCGAGGTATCCCTGATATCCCTCGGTTGTTTATCCTACTAATATTATAAATATCAAAGTTCGTATATTTGTGCCTCAATCACGTATAAACGGATTTTGATGAAATTTCGCACAGATTACAAAATAACACATGTTGCGTGCACGAGTTAAAAAGTAGCCTTGTCACTTTCCGGCCCTCCATCTATCCATCTACATCGTCAAATTACATCGATCCGTCCGTTGCTTCCTCTTTTCCCATACGAACTTTGCCACCCTTTAGGGGTAGAATTTTCAAAAATTCTTAGCGTATGCGTACATCATGATATCTATCTGTATGCCAAATTTCATCCCGATCCATCCAGTGGTTCGAGCTGTGCGTTGATAGATCACCTTTCAAAGAAAGGACCTACAATTTTTTTTTTCATTTTGGCCCTGATTATTTAATTTTTCATAGAAAGTTTTATCTTAATTTTTTTAATATTATTTTGGAACAGCCTAAAGAATAGTTACCAACACAGGGCCAAATTTATCATGACTTGTTACTCCTGTGATTATTTTGTATGGAGATTCATATGTACTATCATCAACGAGCGACCGCAATGGTCTATGCATTGGTCGATTTTGCACCACACACACGGATGTATTTGCAGATGGATGGCCGCGTTGAAAAGAGGATACCTGAAGTTTTGTGAGCGTAGTGAATGATTTGGATATCCTAGACTATAAGCAATAATATATACATATGCCTCTGTGTAGCGATAAGGTTTATATAAACTGTAATGCTATGTGTAAATAAATAAATAAATCAATAGCCCATGCTAGGCATAACCCTCTACCATCCAGTGGCGTGCACAGAACTTTTTTCCGGAAAAGCAATCTGAAGGTCAAGTACCACTTTGAAAAAAAAAAGTTTGTATGAAAATGTTCCTCTAGGAAAGGCAGTGCCTACCCTTGTGTCATACAAACTTTTGTTTTTTCAAAGTGTTATTAAAAATTTTTCATATTTTTTTTATTGTCGTACTTGACCTTCAGATTGCTTTTCCTGAAAAAAGTTCTGTGCACGCCACTGCTACCATGGGAGGAATTAGCCGTAATATCCACGCTTGGCAGGCGGGTTTGAGATTGCAGTGATGGAAGACTAAAAGAACACTGCCTCAGACATTAGTCGCATTATACGTCACCCATAAATGTAAAGGGTTGGTGCTATTCTGGTCTGCCGGACACCACATGGCTCTATAACTAACTTACTTAGTTATTAGTGATGCTTCTTGACAACTCCCTTCCCTGCATGGTCAGCTCACTCACTAGCGCGGCTCTCTGCTCGTACAGACTGACACACAGCGCGTCCCCCGGCTCCACACCAGCTGCCATACTTGCTGCTCAAATTCCTCGCTGTTGGAGCTGATGGAGTTGTTGGGGTTGGGTACGGAGGTGACTGTTGAGGTCTGCCAGTTGTATGCTGTGAGGCATTTATCTAGTTTCTCCTGGAATAGTAGACAGTCATACATGAGAGGAAAACAAGCAATTTCATGAGATATTTATTTATAGTTTGTGGGTGAAATTGTGTTTTCTTCTGCAAACACTGCTTTTCATCCTGACTGTGAAGAAAGTAAACAAAATGTACATATATGTTATATTCCAATTTTTGGGGAGGAAAGTAATTTATATTGAAGTCTACTTTTCTGCCTTGGAGGAAAACTGGCACTTTTCGGGAAAACAATGACCTACTTTCCACATGAGAGATGAAAAACATTTTTGTTTATTTTGTAAGAACCATGTAATTTATTGCTGATTAAATAGGTACAGAAAATAAAGAGACTAAACAGAGTACTTTCTGTTCTGGGTAACAATTATATTAATCTGGGGTCTGGGTCTGTGTGTTCTCCCGTTTATTTAAAGTGAATGAATGAAAGAAGTATTTATTTGCTTGATGTATTTTTAAGTACCTGCATATCGGCATCATCATCATCACTGGCAGTAGAGCGAGTCAGCTATTTCTTGTAAATAATTTAATATATATTTTTTTGACTTATTCTTCTTTTATTTAAATATTATTATATATAAAAACATGACATTGTTTAGTCAGTTTTGTTAGAGAGCCATCTGCCGCAGCAGCCACACGCGCCGGGACAGGTCATCCACACCCACGCAACTCAGGGTTCGTTGGGACACTACAGGCTTTAGATAGAAGACTAACCAAACGGCTCCTAAGGCTATACAGGAGAAGCCTTAGAAAGATCACAGGAATATTAATAGGTAGGACACTGTTCATTATACAAACACTACCACACAATTGGTATTACAGATAGTCCCCTGTGCAGGGCCTGCATGGAAACAGAAGAGGCAGTGAGAAATACGCTCTTAGAATGCAATTAAATCACCAGCATCAGAAAGAATCGGAACACCGGAAAGTTTAGAGGCCACCCTAAGGAAACTAAAGAGGCTGGTGAGGTTCTGGGGGCAGCTGGGGTGGCTTGAGTGAGGGCCCACGCACAATGGTCTCACTACTAAGTGCAGAAACCCTAACTACTATAGGCTTTATTATTGACATCAACATCAGTAGAAGTAATTAACTAAAACCCAATAACTATTATGTGTCAAAATGGTACAATAAAATTCATTGGTGAAAGAGATTAGTAAAACTTTGCTTGCGTGTTTGATTTACCTGCCTACTTACTTAATAAATTACTACCTTACATTTTTTTGAGAAAAGCACTACATAGCATCGGCGAAAAGAAATTACCTCATTTAATGAACTCGTAATAATGTACCAAATACATTTCGTGGATATCTTGTCCAACAGCTCGTCGCGCCAAAACCACACACGCCTTGGCGTCCTGCACCGTCATCCTCAGGTTACTCTGCTGCACCATGGACCATTTTTGAATCATTCTTCTGAAATAATTGAGAACAAACAAACAAATAAAGTAAGTCTAAAAGCAAGCACTCCCACGATGACGCAAACTCGTGCAAGTGGTTAAAACGAACGAGGCACCGTTTTAGTCTATGATCGAATGCTGCTGATTGGCTGGTAGAATTCTGACATGTTGAATGACCGCCATATTGGCTTCGTAATATTGGCTGTACATTATCACCCTGTACAATATCGGTACGAGCCGATAATACGCGACCCGATAATGTACAGCCAATATTACGCGACCCGAGCTTACGATCCATGTACACGTAATATCGGGGTGTGCATTATCGGGTCGCGTATTATCGGCTCGTACTGATATTGTACGGGGTGATAATGTACAGCCAATATTGCACACCCCGATATTACGTGTACATGGATCGTAAGCTCGGGTCGCGTATTATTGGCTGTACATTATTGGGTCGCGTAATATCATGGCTGTACAATATTTGTTCCCTTTTTTTCGTTCGGTCTTAGGTTATCCAATAAGCAGGCGTTATCTGTCCTGGTACCGATAATAACCTAAAATTCGCGAATTTTGAATTTCTTCCTAAGATTTTCGGTAAATTTGTGTCTTAAAACTTCAACAGGGTGTACTATAGTGGTTGTGAATAATATGTGCGAGACTTTGTGCTATAAAATAAGTCTGGTTCATTTATTTTTAGCTCCCGAAGCCCCATGCCTTCATCATAACCGCGAAAAAGTTTGTAAACAATAGTGTTATTTTCATGTAAAAATCTGTTAAATTAAGATTTTGTTGCCTACAAATTTAAATTAATGTGTTGTGACGTTGATAAATAATTTTGTGGGCAGTTACATGTTGTTTTTTATTAATTTTCAGTCAAATGCACATTTGTAAAAAATTATTAATATTCAATTTGTACTAAATCAATTTGAAAATACTAAATCAACTATTGCATTTTTGATGATAAAGTTCTTACGAAAAATCTTGTGTAGGTCAAATAGTTTAAAACAATTCATCAATAAATCTAACAAGAATATTAGCCGTTCTCTACTGCCAAAGTGGCTAAAACCGTCTGCAATGGAAACTATGGATGCAGAAAGTTCTAAAAGCAGTCAGGGCTTAGAGAAAATCCCTGCGAAAAAGATGAAATTGGATCTGCAATCCAATGTTTTGGAAGATAACTTGATAAGTCAAAGGACTGTAGCTACAATGTGCGGTGCTTGGCGTCCTGATGAAGTGGATGGTGGTCTGGTCTTGGTCTTCAAGACCAGAGACCCAGGCTTGAGTCCAGATCCGACAAGAGAGTGCGACTTTCCTGAAAACATTGAGGACTTCTGGGAAGCAGCTTTGGCAGGCAGCGATGAAATACAGGTAAGTTATCAGTTATTTAAATGTAGGTGTTATTTCATTTATTTATTGAAAAATCAAAACAAATATATTATTGTTCACAAAAGGTAGTTTTCATAATTTTTTGAAACAGTGTCATCTTTTGGTTTGCATCGAAACTTTTTTTATCAATGGTAACTTTACAGAATAAGAATGGTTTAGAAAAGGGAAACGTGGTTCTTCCATTTGATTGCAGAGGGCGCTGTACGGTAGATTAAAAGCGCCATCTATTAGTAGTAGCAATAACCTGGTACGGTTTGGTAAGAAGACCTTGATAGTAGAGTAGGCTTGTGCTGTAATCGACTTTCTTAAAAAGATGGCGCTACTTGTTTCGAGAAACGGGTACAAAGTCTCAATAATGGTTTTAGGCACCAAATTTTTTTACATAATGCCAATACCAAAACAACCCGTAAGAAATGGGTGGTGTGTGTGTGTGTGTGTCCTGTGTTAAAATTGTGTTTCGGTTATCCAAATAGGTTCCTTTTCATTTAGTTTGTTTACACGAAAACACAGTGGGATTCTTAAAATCCATTACGCAAAGTAATCAGCGAAGTCACTCAGTAGGGTTCCTCAGCAGGCTTTTAGTATTTCGATAGAAATGTGTCATTTACAAGAGTGTTCCATTTTATTTGTGGAAAAGAAATATGCGAAAATAAACACTGAGGTGCCCGTAACCTACCTATCTTTATAGGGACGGACTTGCTTTATATTATCTAATTATATCAAACCCTCCGGCGAATAATTTCAACCTTAATAGAATAAAATAAACCCATAATCAAAAACATAACTTACAAGAGAAATAAAAAACCGAAAAAGCCTTGTAATTTAAAATGAAAACCAATTTTTTTTTTGTAAGAAACTCATGATTAGGCTTAAATTTAAACTTAATAGGTAAGCGATTATTGAACGAAATGAAAAATATTTACCAATCTTAAGGTTTTTTTGTTGTTTGGTAACTACAGTAGCCGTCAATAGAAATTGTGAACTATGTAAACAAAGCGCCATGTTGTCTTTGTCTATGAATAGGTGAACTATCTAGAGATGGGTAAGTATGTGATTAAAATATGTTAGGTGCTTAATTAGTTTTCTTTATTTGATTCATCGCTAAAATATTCTGATGAATCGCTAGTCAAATCGCCCACGTTAATTATAAATGGTTCCGTCACAGAGTCGTTGGCCGTATCTATTATCCCATCCAGTTCTTTAATTTTTTCTTTTACTTTTAGGACATGAGCTACACATTTTAGAGCAACGCTGGGAGATCACACAGCTCTCGATAGAATCACACACACGTTTATGTCAAAGATTACGAAGTAACGCTGTTAAAAAAAAATTACGGAATAAAATAACATTACGAATAAAATAGGTTTATATTCAAATAGATTCGTACATCACCAATTTTCAAAGACAATACAGATTCGATGAGAAAAAAATATGACAGCAATCTCGACGCAGTACAGAATTGACTATTGATTCTATAATTTTCCGTAATTAACTGGTGATTATTGAATATTTCATGATGAAATACAGTGAATGACTGGTAAGACTTGATGCTTCATGATTTGGAATAATGTTCAGTGAGACTCCGTGACAGAACCTTGAGAAAAATTGAGAAAACGGTTTGTTTACATAGTCCACAATTTCTATTGACGGCGACTTTAACTTTATCCATCGCAAGGATATATAAATTAACAATGTATCATTGCAGTATAGAAACGGAAAAAGAAAAGTAAATCTGGATGTGAGGAGCTCTGAACCGGGATTCGAACCCGAGACCTCGAGCGACTTGAGAGAGGACAAGCGAGAGACTTGAGAACCTATTCGGAAGCGGTTTTCACAGTTAGCTGAAAATTTCTTGAGAAAGATTCAACTTTTTTGCTGACACCCGATTTTAATGAAACAAAGCCTATGTAATCCAAATTAAGCTCTGTCCACCTGTGAAAACTACATCAAAATCCGTTCAGTACTTTCGGAGATGTGCGCGAACAAACAAACAGACGGAAAAGAATTCAAAAAATCGCCGATTTTTGTTCTATTATTATTTTTTAGTCACCCCCTTTGTATTATTATTACTTTTTTTTCATGTACAAGAAATGTGTTGATATACTTACCACGATCTCTCTTTTAAATTGATCCCGCTGAGGCGCGTACCCAGCTTTCAAAACAGGGGGGGGGGGTCATCAGGGTAATATTCTTATAATTATTTATTTTCATGAAAGGTAACTTTTTTCGGAACGTGATGAAGATTTTTGGGGGGTTCATGACCCCCTGCCCCCTTCTGGACATGCGCCTGCTCCCGCTAGATAGCCCGGTTGCATTATAACAAAAAGGAGCTGATTGATAACAATCTTAATTAATTTAGTCGGATTTAAGGCCACATGGGGCAAAGACACTACTAGCGCAGGCGGAGCTGTGAGCAAAAGGATACTATGGAAATAAAATCACAGTTAAGATAAGATCAAGATAAGATAAATTTATTGATCTTCAGTAATTTTTTTAAACGTTTAAATATTAAAGTAGAAATTGAATAAAAAAGAAAATTTTCGATATATATTTCGATCCGCTTGGGATCGTCGTCAGTCGAATATGGAATAATAACATAAATAAAATAGAGTTAACAATAAATTGACAAACTTAACCTATTTAATTTACCTACCTTTTTGCTCTCATCTGGTGAAGGTAGAGAAGGGTCTGTCTGTCGGTCAGTGTTGTCTGTTTAGTCCGGCTTCGTAGTGGGCACCAAGTGACCAAGATCTTCAGTAAGAGTTATTACATATAATGGTACATTGCAGTAGGTAAAAACCTATATTAAATACAATATTATAATATTATTTATAGAAGTACCTCGGGGAACTCTGTTCCCTACACTAAGTACTAAGAGTACCTATACGGTAGGGTTACAGTGATTCTCTTCGGTCGCTGCACATTACTTTTTACATTTTCAGATAAAAAGAAGACAGCTACTTAATATACAAGGTGAATTTGTGAACATCGTCCAAATTCATACTTGAGCCTTGGTAAGTGTTCAGCATCATTAACCTATAACGATTTTTGTAAAATTCATAAAATTAAATTTTGACTCCCCATAGTGATTCACTCAGGACTGGGAGTGAATTACTATGGGAAGTCGAAATTTCATTATACGAAATTCACAAAAACTGTTATCGATTCATGATGCTGATCACTTACCAAGCATCCAGTATGAATTTGGACGATGATCAAAAAGTCACCTTATATAATAATAAAAAAAAAGTGCAATTAATAATATAAAACAAACAACAAACGTTAATTATCTAAAAAGTGAAATAAAATAAAAATTGAACATAAAAATACAATCATAGTTGCATGCAAAAACATTATCAATATTTATTTATAAATTTAAGCGTCATTATTGTTTAATATTAATAATAATTAATAATTTATTATTAAGGTATTGTTTCTGTATTTTGTAAAATTGTAAGTCGTTTATTAGTTTGTATTTGTACACATAATGTTTGATCAATTTTTCCTTGCATAACTTTTGAAACGAGGAAGTGAAGGAGGCGTTACAAAATGGTTCTCAATCAAAACTTTGTTACGAACTGACGAACTCGGGAGGGAGTGAGTGATGTTTTCATAAAGAACCACCAGGCCAAGAGTGCATAGAAGTCGAGTGCAGTGGGTTCCTTCCTTCCTTTATAAAATCATACTTCGGTATACAGTAGCCGTCAATAGAAATTGTGGACTATGTAAACAAAGCGCCATGTTCAACATGGCATGTTGTCTTTGTCTATGAATAGGTGAACTATCTAGAGATGGGTAAGTATGTGATTAAAATATGTTAGGTGCTTAATTAGTTTTCTTTATTTGATTCATCGCTAAAATATTCTGATGAATCGCTAGTCAAATCGCCCACGTTAATTACAAATGGTTCCGTCACAGCGTTGTTGGCCGTATCTATTATCTCATCCAGTTCTTTAATTTTTTCTTCTACTTTTAAGACATTAGCTACACATTTTAGAGCATCGCTGGAAGATCACACAGCTCTCGATAGAATCACATACACTTTTATGTCAAAGCTTATGAAGTAACGCTGTTAAAAAAAAATGACGGAATAAAATAACATCACGAATAAAATAGGTTTATATTCAAATAGATTCGTACATCACCAATTTTCAAAGACAATACAGATTCGATGAGAAAAAAATATGACAGCAATCTCGACGCAGTACAGAATTGACTATTGATTCTATGATTTTCCGTAATTAACTGGTGATTATTGAATATTTCATGATGAAATACAGTGAATGACTGGTAAGACTCGATGCTTCATGATTTGGAATAATGTTCAATGAGACTCCGTGACAGAACCTTGAGAAAAATTGAGAAAACGGTTTGTTTACATAGTCCACAATTTCTATTGACGGCGACTTTAGTTTGTTCTTTTAAATAAATTTTGCACCAGTTCAAGTATTAAAATTTAAGTCTCAAAAATGTACTTTGAGACTTTAAGAGTGATAAAAACTTTTATATATAAATAAATACAAAGCAAAAAAAAAAATGTTTTCAGTATGTTTCAAAATTAAAGTCAATATTTATCTTCAATTTAGTTCCAAGCACTCATAATTATGGTTTAGTTCTATTTTTTCTGAACACTACTTTTAATTGCAATATGGATCCGAGCTACGATCTGGACTGTTTTACTATTGTTCTAGTGATATTGGGAATTAAGAGGGTTAAGTTACTACTTACCTAACTACTTAATAACGGAACCCTAATTCAGAAAGGATTGCAATCAAAAGTTATCAAAAGTCCCATAAATCCACTTAAATAATACATCAGCTCTGCGGTCCCTTCTTCGTTTACATACTTAATTGTTGTTTGAATTCTGGGATACCGGCGAGGCTTCCTCATAGAGACGTATCCAGGGGGGAGGGGGCCTAACCATTTGCGTAAGACAATGCTTGGATTTTTTTTTCAATGTTTATTTTTGACACTGTCGGGGATTCATGTCGTGACGATATATTTATTTTTTTCATATTTTTGTTCCTAAGAGCGCACCGAGCTTTTTACACATACAAACACGTCTTTATAACCCTTGTTTGAAGTTGTAAACAATTAAATTAAAATCTATGGAAATATATCGGTGTTACTAGGTATATATACTAGACTGTATACACGATGGAAACACGATTTGATAAAGTTGGCTCGATATAATAAATTCGCAAAGTTACCTCTTGTCGAGTAATATTTTCCTATATTTCCCTCCTTTCTTATATAAATAAGTAATTTGATATTATGATATAATTACTAAAATAAAGTCCATAGACGATAAGATGAAAATAACAACGAAAAGCTTTGAAAAAGTGCAAAAGTTTTGTTATTTTCTTTACTCTTTACACGTAAAGAAAAAGACAGAGACAAAGGCAAACGCTCGGTGCCCCTTAAGAAAAAATCCACAGGTGTCGCGACCAACCAACACAATTTTGAGGGTTCTGTACAAGTCAACGCTCGTGAAAAGAGCTCGTGGTGGGGGGGGGCTCAGGTAGAAAATTACCCTGGGACCACACCAAAATCGATGACGTCACACTATTAAAATTCGTGTCGAATATCAAATATCAAACAAAATGAAGCGTATTTTCAATCTTAATGAATGTACGGAATGAAACCCGTATGTGTTTGTAAAACTAATTTTACTTTAGAAAATTCAATGCTCTCACAAAACGGGCCTTAAATAAAGCTTCTGGCTTTGGACCATGCATGACCAGCGAAGACAAATTCTTCTCTCAGATGAGCCTCTCTTGTGTCGGTCGTGTAATTCAAAACGACAGTCGCTTAGCACAAAGTGCATAACTTAACTTTGTATTTCTTGTTTGGAAGTTAAACATTGAAAACTGTTTTGGTATGTGGCAGTTAATACCAATAGTTCAGTATTAGTTAGGTTTATAAAGCATGAGTTTGAAATTGGCGTCAAATGACACAGATCAAAATGCTTTTCAATTTAAAATTTCTAAAAAAGAAAAACAAAGTTAAGTAATGCACTTTGCGCTAAGCTACTGACTTTTAACCTTAAGACAGTTCTTGTCCTATTTGAAAATAGCTCATGCATAGATGGAAACATTTCCATAGACTATGATCAAATTGATCAGCCTATCGCCAGATTAAGAATACCCATGAAAATATGACGTGACGACTGCTTTTTTCATCGTTTTTGGGTTCCGTAGTACATAAAAGGTACAACATGGTGTAAAATATAAAAATATGACAAATTGACAAATTTGTAATTGTTCAAAATATTTCCAAAATAAAAGTGAGAAAAATAAAAAATATTACCCTAAACATACAATATTGATATCAAATTGTAGATATTAAAAAGCTGATTGTAAAAATATATACTTTTACTATATTTACTGGCACTGGTTACGAGAAATCTTTGTAATAAAAATGTATGTCCCCCCCCCCCCTTAACGCCGAAACTGGTAGACCGATAAATATGAAAAAAATTGTTGATTATAGATCATAACTGGCCAATCATAGGAAAACTATAGCGATTTAAAAAAAAATAACACAGATGAGAAATATGAAAAAAGAAGTAAAATAAATAAAAAAAATATTTTATAAAAATATAACATGGGTATCAAATAGACTCGACCAGATTTTAGCAGATTGTAAAGGCTTTACAATGGAAAGATAAGAGTAAGGCTTGATGTGATCAGTGGAGGGTAAAAAAAAACCGTGATTGACAAGTACGACCCGATGTGATTTTACTAATAATACTAATAAATAAAGAAACAGTGGAACTACGAAGAGAAGAATTACCACGAAACTTCTCTTAATGTAAGTTTATTTATTCCTAATGTGTCTGAGAAACTGAAATGAAATGTTATTTCGCTACATATTGTACGAAATACGGCAGTCTTCTTAAGTGCTTCATTTAAGTCGGAATTAAGTTTAAGGCGCTACAAGAAATATTAGCTTAATTGAAGTCGTGTTTTCGTGTAGAAGCTACGAATTTAAATAACCGCTTTTCCAAGTTCTGATGATATGTTGACATACACCCCCGAGAGGGGTGAATGAAAAGAGTCTCCGCGAGTGGCGTAAACCGAGATGCATGATTATTCTAAATACGCCCGGCGCGGCGCGCCCTGGACTGTTCGACCAGCACTCGTAGCACAGTGTTTAATCGCGCGCGACGCCACTTAGTTGAACCACAAGTGTGAGGAGCGTGACACGATGTTTTTGCGATTAAACAGTACGTCACGCTCCTTGCACTTGTGATTCAACCAGTGACGTCGCGCGCGATTAAACACTATGCTACCAGTGCAAGACTCAATTGACAATAAATCATGTAACTTTCGAGGACTGTAAGGGTATTTGATTTCACTATAAAAAAAACAGTGTTTTTCGAAAAAAAAAAAGATCCCAACCTTGTAGTTAAATCTGAAGTTATCTTTAGATACCCAAAACATTAGACAGAATTTCATGTATTTAACAGAAAATCTACCGAAAATGTGCCGAAAAACAGCGAATTATTCAACACATTGATTCTTGTTGAAACTGCGTCCTCAAGGTACACACATTAATGTTGACTACTGTTTGAATTTTGTTCGTTGATGACGTCATTATAGAGTCAGTTATGATTTTGCTTTCCGAAAAAACATTTTGTTATGTACAAAACATTGGCCACCGTTTATGTAGAAATCATACAGCCATCTTTGACGTAGTTTTCATTTCTTAGATTTTTATGGTATATAAAAACAGTTAAGCCTAAAAAATGACGTCATTTGCGAAGTTAAATGTTAAAAAAATACCCACAAAATTTAATAATTTTGCAAAAAAAAAACGAAAGTATTAAAATCGCTTAAGATTGAAACGGTTATTGGATCAACTTACAAGTAACTTTGTGTAAAATAATCATGGTCATTTGTAATAGCACAATACGTTTTAAAATGCATATCTCTTTCGAAATTTCAAGTAAAATTTATTTCCTTGAGAGTACATATATACATTGACTTACGTAAACTTCACATTCTATTTGTGTATCGCCTTAAAATCTGGATTAAGTTCAATTTGTAACAGAATGTTTCATGAAAGTTTCCCAAAATACGGGTATTTCTATGTAAAAATGTTGATTTCTCTGTGCCTGATGAACCGTCCGTCCGTCCTTTTTCGTCTTAAGGCGATACGTAAAAGTTTTAGGGTCCCTGTTACTCCATATGCGAAAAAACCCTCAGTGCGAGTGGGACGGATTCGAGGAAAAGTCGCAAAATTTAACATTTTTATTCATATTAAATATACTCAAGGTGCTATGAAAATTTCGTTTAATAAGGTTCTGAATACTGTTAACACACATCTAATAAAATATAGTTGCAGTCCATATGTCATTCCAAAAGGTCATGTCAAACCATGAGAATTGGTGTCGAAAAAGATCTCATTTCAATAAATATTTTTTTGAGCCGCATTTGTCCAAACGCGTTTCTGTTCGACATATCCCTAGAAAAAGATTTCAAAAATAATATTCTATTTTATCAAATTAGAATACTTCTGTACTGAAGTAGTTATGCAAGTTCTAAAAGTGTCGATTTTGTTTCCGTAGCGCATTAATGCCGGTTAGGCTTTTCTAGCAAAGTTGTGTCATTTCATGCATTATTTTGCAAATACTAAAAACATATTGCCAACATAAATCTTCTAGGAGTTGTTTCCTAGTGTGAACTGATAGTGTCAATTCAACTCCCGTACACCCACCTTTTACTGACGATTTTTACGTCAGTGGGGTCAGTGTTATAGCGGATGGAGCTATAGTCTGGGCTTACCTCTCGCAGGAACATGAGCGAAAATATTGGCACGTACCTATATGAATAATTCATAATGGATTTATTTTCAGAAGTAAGAATAGCACGTTAACTTTTTTCTGATGTTAAAAAATTAAATATAACTGGTAATGTCTGAAAAGGATCTGCCCGCGCACACCGAAAACTAGACTTCCATACCGTAATATATTGGAGGTCGGCCACCAGCTACACTCATAAGATGCCTAGCCTAGATATCCTTTCATTACTGATATATATACCTTAACGTGTTTTTCACAGTTGTTTGATAGCTATAATTCAAGTTCATATAAATTTCTAATTTGTCCATTGAAGGCAGTTAAGGCCCACCTGCAGCATGGTCGAGAAAAAATCCTTAACCCCCTGGTTAACTAACCCAACATTTCATTAGTCCTATTTGCACCATGATAATATCGAAGCGTGTTAGTAATCCCGAGCTAAGCAATTGTTTGACATTTGATATTTATTCACAATGTTACCATAAAGTAATAAGTTGCAACCAATGAGGTATAGTATATATATATATATATATAATGTAATTGGAAACAACACAATTGAAGTCAAACTGGTAACATTACTTCGCTAATCCGAGTTTAACTCGAGATGAGAGTCGGGTTAAATTCTGATGACTTTCTCTTAGTTTAACCCGAGATTTGATTGGCTTTTTCTTAACCTTCTATTTTTTGAGTTAACCCGAGTTAAAGTCGAGTTAAGAACATGCTGCAAGTGGGCCTTAGTTAATGGAAAAAGCACACAGGGAAACGACAACCTTATTTTTAATTTAACAATTAGAGAGTGGAACCAATTTTGTGCGTTGTTTTGTAACGACAATATTTTCTAAAAATTTCAGCCCCAGCACGGCGATTCGGGCACGTGCGCAAAAATTGCGTAATCAGAAAAATCTGTCATTTCTGTCGAAAATCCCTTGTAAAATCACTCCAAATCTGCCGCAGCATAATTTGTCGCACGTGTCAGAATCGCTGTCCAAGATGGTTATTCTGGCATTAATTTTCACTCGCAACATAACTCATTCGACTTTTGTTCATGGTGTGATAAATACTCTTTAGATTTTAACTGAGTAAAATCAACACACTCTTTTGCATTCGCAATTATTCCGCAAGCACCAGAATCGCCATCCTGTTTAGTAAATTTACTTGGTGAAACTGGGAACATATCTTGAATAAATTCACTTGTACTTGTATCAATATCTATTTATATATCTTTCTTTCCCAACCGGTTTCAAGTATCACACCATTTTCTAAGGGACATTAGATGTTTCAACATTTTAATTTTCAACAATTCATTTAATTTCATATTTCATTTAATTTCATCATCGTTTATGTCGTTAATGGCTAGTACCTATAATGTAAATAGAAAGAAAGAAAGAAAGAAAAATGTTGATTTGTGATAGAGGAAGTCACAGCCAACATTTTATTTCCTTACACTTAACTGCGAAAATATGCGCTTTGGAAACTACAGGCACTTGAAAATATTTAAAGTTTTGGTATCAAAACTTAAAACTTAAGGAATGTTTGGGAACATTTTAACTACTTCAAAAGTAATGATACCAAAAGGGTCTCCGCTCAGCATAATGTTGCAGCTGTAGCCACGACGCTGATTTTCAGCGGATGCCTAGGTTTTTAGATTGGGTTGGCATCCAGTCATACACAATTATAAACAAGGTTATACACATTTTTAAACAATACAAATTACAAATACACAAGATTGGTTTGGCATCCATTCATGCACATTTATAAACAAATTTATAAATGTATTTGTTTATTTCGTAACATCTATACCTCTTGAAAATATTTTAACTGAGTAAAATCAACACACTCTTTTGCATTCGCAATTATTCCGCAAGCACCAGAATCGCCATCCTGTTTAGTAAATTTACTTGGTGAAACTGGGAACATATCTTGAATAAATTCACTTGTACTTGTATCAATATCTATTTATATATCTTTCTTTCCCAACCGGTTTCAAGTATCACACCATTTTCTAAGGGACATTAGATGTTTCAACATTTTAATTTTCAACAATTCATTTAATTTCATATTTCATTTAATTTCATCATCGTTTATGTCGTTAATGGCTAGTACCTATAATGTAAATAGAAAGAAAGAAAGAAAGAAAAATGTTGATTTGTGATAGAGGAAGTCACAGCCAACATTTTATTTCCTTACACTTAACTGCGAAAATATGCGCTTTGGAAACTACAGGCACTTGAAAATATTTAAAGTTTTGGTATCAAAACTTAAAACTTAAGGAATGTTTGGGAACATTTTAACTACTTCAAAAGTAATGATACCAAAAGGGTCTCCGCTCAGCATAATGTTGCAGCTGTAGCCACGACGCTGATTTTCAGCGGATGCCTAGGTTTTTAGATTGGGTTGGCATCCAGTCATACACAATTATAAACAAGGTTATACACATTTTTAAACAATACAAATTACAAATACACAAGATTGTGTAACAAGATTGGTTTGGCATCCATTCATGCACATTTATAAACAAATTTATAAATGTATTTGTTTATTTCGTAACATCTATACCTCTTGAAAATATTTTAACTGAGTAAAATCAACACACTCTTTTGCATTCGCAATTATTCCGCAAGCACCAGAATCGCCATCCTGTTTAGTAAATTTACTTGGTGAAACTGGGAACATATCTTGAATAAATTCACTTGTACTTGTATCAATATCTATTTATATATCTTTCTTTCCCAACCGGTTTCAAGTATCACACCATTTTCTAAGGGACATTAGATGTTTCAACATTTTAATTTTCAACAATTCATTTAATTTCATATTTCATTTAATTTCATCATCGTTTATGTCGTTAATGGCTAGTACCTATAATGTAAATAGAAAGAAAGAAAGAAAGAAAAATGTTGATTTGTGATAGAGGAAGTCACAGCCAACATTTTATTTCCTTACACTTAACTGCGAAAATATGCGCTTTGGAAACTACAGGCACTTGAAAATATTTAAAGTTTTGGTATCAAAACTTAAAACTTAAGGAATGTTTGGGAACATTTTAACTACTTCAAAAGTAATGATACCAAAAGGGTCTCCGCTCAGCATAATGTTGCAGCTGTAGCCACGACGCTGATTTTCAGCGGATGCCTAGGTTTTTAGATTGGGTTGGCATCCAGTCATACACAATTATAAACAAGGTTATACACATTTTTAAACAATACAAATTACAAATACACAAGATTGTGTAACAAGATTGGTTTGGCATCCATTCATGCACATTTATAAACAAATTTATAAATGTATTTGTTTATTTAGTAACATCTATACCTCTTGAAAATGGTGTGATATCCGAAACCGGTTGGGATAGAAATATGTATAAATAAATCGGGAGACTAGTACAAGTGAGTTTATTCAAGATCCTTTCTTTTCTTGAACAAAACAAACACAAGTCGGAGTTAAAATTAAACGAGTCACTAAAAACACGTTGCCGCCGCTTTATATTTGCGTAAAAAAATCCCGAGGTCGAACTGCTCCTGAATATTAACCGCGTCCTACTTTCAACGGAACCCCTCGGTGTTTTTAATATTGACAAGCTTGGCCCTTCATAAATCTATGCCCTATCTAAATTACTGTGTAATTGGATGTAGAAACTTGTTTGCAGAGGGACGTAAGTGAAATCGGGAGATGATATTAGTTTTCATGGAGTAACGGATAATATATGAGTTCATTATGGGTGTACACAAAAGCGAAAATACATCGCACGAAAAAAAAATTGCCAGGTACAGACGCTAGCACGACATGCTACCTATTGGCAGTTCTAATTTCAATTAAAAATAGCTTGAACAGCAGGCGACTGGAGCTACGTAGGTGTTCCGGAACAAACAAAAAGCAAAAGAACATTTTGAATAACGAATTTGTCACGTCCATCGAGCGCTGCAGCTTTTGACAGCTCGTTGACCAATCACAGCCGCTTAAACTTCGATCGCTTGACCTGTAGAATGTGGTTTATTTATTTATTTGGTCTACCAACAGATGATACACTTAACAACATACAATTAATCTAGCGTACAGTAGGAATAGAGTGTAACTCCAATAACAGGTAAACACTGCATGCTATAAAAATGAGAGGAGTGACGTGTGACGCCAGTTGGCGGAAGCAGAGAAAATGAATAGGAAAATACATAAATAAAAACAAAATAATTGAGTTTAAAATTCGAACTGTAATCAGTTACACTTACAAAGGAGCCAGTTCGAAAAAATGGCGTCTTTATCTTACAAGACCAATAGTATTTTGTGATTTTGTGCAATTGTAACATATTTGAGACATTGGGACACGAATAAATAATTTTATTTATCAATAAATTGACTTTGAGTTTGAGTGCTTGTTTACGAAACGAACGAAATGAGTTTCTTAATAACTTTGCACGAGTGTCCCAATGTCTCATTATGTTCAGTTGCACACAATTCTTTATCTACATTTATCATATTTTCAACTTGCATTTTCACAAAAAATGAGAAGAAGACATTCGTTCATGAACCTCGGGTGCGTCGTTTCGGGAAAGCTGCCTTGAAGGCCAATCAGGATAATGGGGGCGTGGCTTAAGAAATAAGGTCGGGAATTATATCTCGTCTGTGTTGTTGATTAGGTTTAAAAAATCTCCCGGGTGCTTCTTTTCATGAAATACACGAAAACTTTTAATAAATTTCTGGTATACGCATTCTGACTAAATATATACTCGTAATCTAGAGTTTTGTTTTTGGAAAACATGTTTAGATAAATTTTCCTCGACAGAAATGAGGTCTTCAAACAAAATTTTTCTCCTCGTTTAACGAAAAGGAACGATGTACAGAACTCAAGCATATTCTATTAGATGGGTATCAAAACTATCTAGATTTTTGATTATCCAAATTTCGCTAGCTATTTTAGTTTCTTTAATAAAAATATTACCTTACTATGAATTTACTTTTTTCCCTTTCGCCCTGAATCCACCCCTCTCGCACTGCTTGTTTTTTCACTTGGAGAGACAATGATAAAAATAAAATTCGTATGGCCTCTTAAATTAAACCACAAAATCTACTGATAACACTGAACAACATTCCCAAAGAAAATGATAATTGATTTTCGAGTTTGCTACTCCTTTAGCCAGAGCAAGACTGGTTTCTATACAGTTTGTTACACCTTTAGCGAGAGCAAGATTGGGTTTTATATAGTTTGTTACGTCCTCTAGCGAGAGCAAAACTGGTTTCTATACAGTTTGTTACTCCTTTAGCGAGAGCAAGACTAGTTTCACAGTTTCTAGGGTTTCGTAGCCCAGGTAAGAAACCATGTTCATTTTGTCATGTCTGTATGTCGCATTTTTAACCTTATAAGTCTCTGTCTACCTATCTGCGAGACCGGCGTGAGTATATGTGTGAAAGCACGGTAGTTTTTCTGAAAATAACTCAATGTTTATGTTGTAATTTATTAATACTTTTTCAATATTCATGGTAATTCATACATCGATAATATAATCACATATATACGTATCTACGTCGAAAAATTATATAACTTTGAAGAACATATAATAAGTGCATGTAATGTAAATACTCACAAGTAAATATATACAATACAGTATTCTATATTGCACACCATAAAAACAAAATAAATAGACAATTTCAAAAAGTAGAAGTCGGGTACAATTGGCGGTCTTATCACTAAAAAGCGATCTCTTCCAGTATAATAACAATGGTATTATTTTTGAAATAACATTATTACCGTTTTTATGTATTTTTTCAATGCATGTGCTCGTAAAGGCCCACTTTTTATGCATCAAAACCGAACAGAAAGTCGATTATTTTGCCCTAGGGCTTTATTATTATTATTTTTTTAATTTATTTGCAATGGTTGGCTTACCTGCAGCCTTTCCTGTGTACCATACATATTATCCTTTTTTTCCCACTGTTTAACGGCTCTGGATACAGTTCTTTTGAGCCAATCATAATTTAAAGTTCACAAGATTGTATTTGTTTTATTTCCTCACACTATGCATTGAAAAACGTAGTATGATACACGGGCGTAAGAGCAATAAATTACTCGGTTACGTTTAAAACACTCGCTACGCTCGTGTTTTAAATCGTCCTCGTAATTTATTTCTTTTCGCCCTTGTAGCATAAACTACTATTATGTGAACTAAGCGTGTCTTGGCGAGTCAGCGAGTCTCGTCTCGCTCGTTTCTGACTGAAGTGACTGAACGATAGATATAAAAAGTCTAACAAAATGCCGGACGGGCCGGACGCAGCCAAATTTGGCCGGATAAGAAGTCAAAAAGCCTAACACTGTCCGGCTTTATCCGGACGGATGGCAACGCTACGTGTGTCAAATTTTATACAAAATGTTCAACTTTGTTGCTTTATCAACGCGGACAGAGCCGTAGGCGAAAGGCTTGGGATAATATTATATTAGAAAGAAGATATTGAAAACAGTAAAATTTGCAAGTTCCACAACATATCTACAACGCCGGAAACTCGCAAAGCCCCGCCATTCCCAGAAACAAATCCCATTAGCTCCGGTACCTGAACCCGGGTTCCCAATACCATCCGTCGGTCATCAGGGTACGGAATCAGCAAGCCGATCGGCTCCGACTACACCGGGGACCCACCAGGCTTAAAACGCTTATTCTAGTGATGTAACGAGTGTTCTTATAGCTTTTATATAGCTTCAAGCGTTAATAGTGTTCGGGAAATTTTGCTTTGGTTGTGTTTCAACTATATACCCCAGCAGCGTAAGTTATGGTTGGATTCAAGTATAGGTGGTAAAATTAAGAAATACATTAGCATCTAGAGAAAAACAAGTAGCATTTATGTACATAGATACATAATGTATACTCACGCCAGTTTCTAGTCTAAAATTTCCATTTTCTACGATTGCAACACTTTTTCCTTTTTCCACATTCATCATATATATTTTCTTGTAAATGTTCATTTGTTTTATACAATGTTTTATACAAAACATATCAATGTTTTATGTAGACTATTATTTAATTGTTATTATTTTTTTAACTCATGGGTTTTAAACAGTTTTTTGTATTTGTGTGCACTTATGAAATAATCACTTTTTGTTTAATCGATTCTGTCACCAAGGGTTTGGTGGTATAAATCTCTTTCAGAGATAAGCCCGCCTTTTGCTTAAACTGTAAGATTACTGATACTTGTAATACGTTTTATTCTTGTGTGCAATAATAGTACATTATTCACCGAGGGAAGAAAGGGGAAGATTGGGAATCGCACTTTCTCCCGAGTGATACATAGTGCTTTATACTACACCTGTGAGGAAATAGTATAATTTTACTTTTCATCAAGATACAATAAAAGAAACCGACTGACTCGCGTGCGATTGTCACTTTTTATTTCCTTCTTATTTTTTATAATGTGCACTAAAAGCAAGTGGCCAGTATCATTTTTCGAGTTTTATGTACGAGTTCGCAAAATAATACTGGCCACTTGGCCACTTGCTCATTCTTTATGTTATTTAAAAAAAAAACAGCACGTTAACAATGGATTTGCATATACTTTTTCTGCCCGCTCAAGCACGTTAACAATGAATTTTCATACACTTTTGCCGCCCGCATATTTGTATGACAGTAATGACGTATTTTCCGCATCGTTTTCAACAAAGAAAGAAGGTACTTTCCGAGCAGGTGTAGTATAAAGGATTTTGAATTGAATTGAATCAATTAAGTCATACAAGCATTTCTTTTCTGGATACTTTTAATATTTACTTGGCCTTTCTTCAATAAGTAACAAATTTGGACATACGTGCTCCTCCTACGGTGGTCAGGTTGAATCTTGCTCTCCACACTTGGGGTGTATAATAATAATTATTATTTTATTACTCACTGTTTACTGTAATATATATTATGACAGTGTTCTGTATTCACTTAAATCATATCCGCAGCCAGCATCACTAATTCCCATTCATAATATATGAAAGCGGTGAATCGCGAGCACGGTGATTCTAGGTCCTGTCCTAAAGGTTTCTCATAGTAACGTGATATAAACACGAAGATGCACCAATTCGTGAGATAATTTATGTGGCGTGAGGTCTTACCGGTCGAATTATGCGGTCCGTGAATAAACGTATTAAGATCAAAGATTTCAAACGTTTAGATGAGCCCTGGCACCTAAAATCTATTGCATTGTTTTTGAATGTTTGCGTTAACATAATACCGACGCGAGTACAAAATGAGTGCGCAATATGTCTACCTACGGTCAGCAAACTGTGAGTTTACTAAAGTCGTAAAAATTCAAAACTTTAAGTGCACTTAAGGCGTCCAACTATCACTGTGTTCGGATGAGCACTGATTCCAAACGTGTGAGCGTCACCCATTTAAAGGTGGAAACATTTTGGTGCTGTCATACTACGTAAGGGCTTATCTTTACAGATGAAAACAAACACTTGTACTGTTTTCATCCATGATGATGTTTCACCAAGAGCCGACAATCGCAAGTATTAGCTTATCTTTACTTTTGAAATCTTTGATTAAGATTTGCACTGTTTTGCGATGTGTCTTCAAATTATTATTTATGGCTAAAGCTATTATTGATTTAAATTATTGTATATAGGTCGTAGGTAGAACAACATTGTTACTACAATAAACTATTGCAGAGATCAAATGTTGTCTTCTAAGTAAAAGTAATAGTTTTGATATAACAAAATTACTTCTATTACGATAATCTTGTAAACAAACTTCTCAATCATTTAAATCAAATCTGTCATTTCAATAATTTACATGATTGAGGATCTATGAAAAGGTATGCTGTATACGGTAATTAAATATTTCATCCTATTAACGAAATAATTATTATATTATGAAAGAATCGAGTTAAATTTAAATAGTGTTAGTATGCTTATGTAAATAGAAAGATTATGATTTATATAATTTCATGCAACTATCAATGGTTGGATCTCTCCCTTATCTCCAAACCTGGTGGACCAAAAAATATGAAAAAAATCATAGTAATATGTGTTTACGTAAAGATTACAGGAAAAATAAAGCGGTCGAGAAATCCACGAAAAAAAAATTACAAATTAAATTTATCATCCACAATACGAAACCCTAGGTACCCGAGTCAAACTCGCACTTGGCCGTTTTTTTTTATTTTTCGCTAGGCCAAGATTTCGTCGAGAGACCAAGCATAACTTCGTCTTCTGCAAAACTTAACTTGTGCAATCAAAAAACATTCTGCTACGATGGCACTAAAAGAAGCCTTAGATGAAAAAGTTTTTATTTGGAAGAGCCTGATAAAATCTACGTTGTTGCTCGAATTTCCTTCGACTTTCACAAGTGAAAATCTCTTGAAATAAAGTTAACACTGATTGAATTGAGTAGTTGAGTTCGTTATTTGAAAATTTGTTATACATGTTTTCACCGTCCTGCAAATATTTTCCCGGGAATTACCCGTCGATATGATGGCCCGGCCATTGGCGGGATAGAAGGAACGATTGATTATTTATTTACATATTTTGGTTCTTTTTCATCTCCATTTTCTCCCTGTAAGTAATAAAAATCAAAACCCTTTTGGATTCAAAAGGAACTAACTGTCTTTCATGTTCCTAAGTCTAGCTGGATGTTAATAAATTTTCCTTGGTATTATTTGAGATAATTCACTAGCCTTCGGCCCGTGGATTCGGTAGCGCTGAAGAAAATCACTTTTTAAATTTAATTCTCAGTAATTTAGTCATATCGATGATACATAAAATTATGGAAGCCCATCACGTAACATATCGATGATACATAAAATCATGGAAGCCTGTCACGTAACATATCGATGATACATAAAATCATGGAAGCCCGTCACGTAACATATCGATGATACATAAAATCATGGAAGCCTGTCACGTAACATATCGATGATACATAAAATCATTGAAGCCTGTCAAGTAACATATCGTTGATACATAAAATCATGGAAGCCTGTCACGTAACATATCGATCATACATAAAATCATGGAAGCCTGTTACGTAACATATCGATGATACATAAAATCATTGAAGCCTGTCAAGTAACATATCGATGATACATAAAATCATTGAAGCCTGTCAAGTAACATATCGATGATACATAAAATCATTGAAGCCTGTCAAGTAACATATCGATGATACATAAAATCATGGAAGCCTGTCACGTAACATATCGATGATACATAACATCATGGAAGCCTGTCATGTAACATATCGATGATACATAAAATCATGGAAGCCCATCACGTAACATATCGATGATACATAAAATCATTGAAGCCTGTCAAGTAACATATCGATGATACATAAAATCATGGAAGCCTGTGACGTAACATATCGATGATACATAACATCGTGAAAGCCCATCACGTAACATCTTGCTAAATAATTAACTCCACTTCACGTACGGAACTTTCTCAAACATCGCAAGAATATTTCTATGAAAATATAGGCAGGATTTTTAGAAGAATAGCCGAAAACTAGAAACAGTACTTTTCTACCCGAACGACTATTAGTATGAAGACAAAATTGAAAATTAGAAAGAAATCAGTTGTTCCAAGTAAAATGCAAAATTTGATTTTGGGTTTGGCTCCATTGTGAACATTCTTTATTATTTGTTGTAAACAGAAACATAAACACAAACCGGTACAGTAAAAGATATTTACATATGGGTGAGGTTATCTCTAATAAGAGATTTCTTATTGCGCAAATTGTCATATAGTATATGGCAGTGGCGTGCACAGAACTTTTTTTCGGAAAAGCAATCAGAAGGTCAAGATTGACAATAAAAAAAATATGAAAAAATTTAAATAACACTTTGAAAAAAAAAAAGTTTGTTTGACGCCAGGGTAGGCACTGCCTACCCTAGAGTGAACATTTTCATACAAACTTTTTTTTTTTCAAAGTGTTATTTGAATTTTTTCATATTTTTTTTATTGTCAATCTTGACCTTCTGATTGCTTTTCCGGAAAAAAGTTCTGTGCACGCCACTGGTATATGGTACGTTTCAGGAAGCAAGAAGTCGGCAAAAGTGTTATTTCGGTACCATCGGTCAGTATATTGAATTATGTTGAACTTTTTAATGAACAACTGCAGTAACATTTGAAGTCGGTTACTACTTTTCATAAAAAGTTAATTTTTATCCCAGATAAATGCAAACTAAATCAGCGCGGGCGAAACTGCGGGCAAAAACATGTTTCTATTCTATTATTTTCCCTACTTTTCAGATTTTAAGCAATTAAAAATCCAGCCAGTACTTTCAATAACAAATGTTGTCACATGTCATTTTAAAACTGCACGAGATAAAGAAAATTGCCACCACGCTTAGTCACTTAAAATTATTGTGGTCAGAAGAAAATGTCTGACAGACAGTCCGGAGATTCGCGGTGACACTCCTTTGAAGACGGTCAAGGTGACCGTCTGTCAGACAGAAGACCCAATGAATACGGAGCGGTCCGTTAACTTATACGAATGATTAACGAGTTGGTATGTGGCACTGGCCAGTTGAATATACCTAATTGGAGTTCTAAACGGGGATTGAAAAACTTATTTCAATGGGGTGGGGTTTAATCGCGCGCGACGCCACTTAGTTGAATCACAAGTGCGAGGAGAGTGACACGATGTTTTTTGCGATTAAACAGTACGCCACGCTCCTCGCACCTGTGATTGAACTAAATGGCATCGCGCGCGATTAAACACTGTGCTACGAGGCCAGGTTTCTTCAATAATGGCGTTTATTTATTACCGAAAAACCCCATACTAAAAATGAAAAAATAATAATAATAACAAATATATAATATATTGGAATACAAGTGATAAGAGAAAGTAAAAAAAAGCGAGATATTGGAGAAAAACTGTAGGAAAACCGGAACACACACAACAACAAAGTTTGACATAGCCGGACCGTACAATTTCTGGCCGGACTTATGCTAGCGCCATCTGTTATTAGCTTTGTCTGTAGATCCCCATTCATAAACCTACCTTTCTCTTCAATACGTATAGGTACATATTTTATCTTCCCAATAAGCCTGTTACAAAAACCTCTTTAATTTATAATAATATTACATTCTTAGGATCAATATGGTATTTTGTGCAACTGTCACATCATTTTTTATTTTATTGATTGGGAAAAAAAACAGTTTTCTTAACACATAATACAAATAATAATAAATTAATCTTAAAACCAAAAAAGTTTCCACATAAATCTTGCAAGTAAATAAATTTATGTGCACGGCATTATAACAACGCAACATGTACTTACGTTATAAGTTATTCAGTAAAGTTACACAAAACAAAGCAAATTGAAAAGGGAAAAAAATATATGAAAAATATATCATGTGAGACTATGGGTACACGAGTGCTTGTTCGGTAGACTGCACGAGTGTCCCCATCCCGCGCACAATACTTTATCTCCATCCATCCATCAGCCCGTATTCGTCCACTGCTGGACAAGGCCTCCCCAATATTACGCCACTCTTGGCGGTCCTCAGTCATCCTCATCCCCGCCGCCCGTATGGTCCTTCAGATCGTCAGTCCAGCGGGCACGAGGGTGGCCTACGCTGAACTTTGCTGTACGTGGTCTCCATTCCAATGCCTTACGGCCCCAACGGTTATCACGTCGGCGACAGATATGGCCAGTCCACTGCCACTTCAACTTACTGATTAGGTAGGCTATGTCGGTCACCTTCGATCTCTGACGGATATCTTCGTTTCGGATTTTATCCATCAGAGATATCTCAAGCATAGCCCGCTCCATAACTCGTTGAGCGATCTTAATTCGGCGGATCAAGCCTTTGGTAAGAGACCACGTCTCAGCGCCGTACGTCATCACTGGAAGGACGCACTGGTTATATACTTTAGCCTTTAAGCACTGCGGTATTGGCGACGTAAATATGTGACGCAACTTCCCGAATGCTGCCCACCCCAAGCATATTATTCTGTCAGCCTCGGAGTCGAAGTTGTTTTTTACTTTATCTATGATGATCAAAAACAATTTCACGAAAAATAGGAAAAAGAACACTTGTCATGATACTCGTTATGATGGAATTAGTATGTAGATGTCTCAGACAAATCGGAAGCGAGAAGAGTAAAGAGGCGTGGCTTAAGTAATTAAGACAGACCGTTATCGCTTGCGATTGGTTCTTTAGTGGTGTTATAATAAATTTGGCCAAAACTGGCGCAGAATTGCGGTGTTATAATGTAATATTTTAACATTAAACCTGCGTGGATACGCTGGCGCCCTCTCATGTTTCCCAAAGCAGTAGGGCTGCTGGTTCGGCGGCGGCCGCTGCTGAGCTCTCTAAGAGGCGTACATATGTGGCAATAGGTTCAAGCTACATGTTTGCGCCTTTTAGGGTCGAGACAATCTGGACATGGGGTCCAGAGGCGCGTCAGCTTGTCATGGACCTCTCTGTAAAGCTTGTGGACACTAGCGGCGACCGGCGAGCTGGCTCTTATCTAGGCCAGCGTATAAGTCTGGCCATACAGAGAGGTAATGTGGCAAGTATTTTGGGCACTCTCCCGCAGGGCAGTGATCTAGAGGCAATTTTCTTTTTATAATTATTTCTTTAGGATTATTTTTGTATTAATTATTATCTTTCATTAAGGAATATTCATGTACCTGTTAATGAAATAAATTTAATATATAAATCGTGTTTTAACATCGGTCAAACAATGTAAGTACTTCTAAAACCGTTTTTAATGTTGTAATTACCTTATTGCAGTATGGGAGAAGGTAAAATGATTTTAATGTATGTTAAACCAGTTTCTGTAGCGATTCCGCAAAACAGTCTGTGTAAAGACGAAAAGCGTTCAAAGGAGATCAAAGGATAACGAAATTCCTCAACGAAAGCTAACGATACAAAGCCAGAGATACCGTTGCGAAAATTATTAAAATTCAAGGAACTCGACTTCTCTTATCAAATTTACACATTAAAGACGAACTTCGTCCAAAATGTGTTGAAATACGGTGCCTGTGTTCTTAAGAGCCTGTACGCCTGAATTTTTCTCAAATTCATACAAAATGTATTTTTTTTTCATAAGAATTATCATGTCTAGCAACACTACGTCTCTATACAGCCCAAAAAGCAAAATTCGATGAAACACCATCATAATAGCTGTAAGGATATCGTGAGTATTGCGTCGTTTTTAAGCAAAGTTTAGCAAGTTGTATAATTTTTATCTAAACCGATGGAAATAAAAAAAGAGAGAAATACAGACGTCGTCGTTCACGTAGAGAAGACTAAGTTTAAACACTTTTCTATAAATAAACAATAACCGTTTGATATATATTTTTTTCCTGAAACTATTTCATAAATTCGGCGCATTTTGAATATCTCGCTATCTTGCATCTCTTGATGAGAGATGGGTCGGAGTGCGGTGTGAGGGGTGAGGGAAACAAACATAAGTGTGCAAAGTTTAATTCAGATCAAAGCCATCAAGTCGTCACAAACATCTAAAGCATTTATATGGTAACTAGGGATGGGTTTCTACCCGGGAAAATTCCCGATTGCGGGAAAATTCCCGGAAAGTTTCCGTGAAAACACCCGTTTGGGAAAATATTGGGGTGTTTTCATTTTGACATTTTGTTTAAATATATTTTGAAATAAAAGCTATCCACCATGGCAAATAAGTAGATTTGCTGTATTGTAGCTAAGTGACAGAAAGTTCTTCTTTAATGGACAGTATCATTGTTTTCTCCATACAAAAAATAATTCAATATTTTTTTTTTCTTAGAAAGTAATGCATAATTTAGAAAAACTTTATCAGTAAAAGGTGTTTGTAATAGGGTCAGCAGTCTAATACAAAAAAAATTGTTCGGTTACTTAACCTTTTAATTAAATATTTTCAAGTGCCTGTAGTTTCCAAAGCGCATATTTTCGCAGTTAAGTGTAAGGAAATAAAATGTTAGCTGTGACTTCCTCTATCACCTGCAGTAAGTTTAATTTTAAGTTTCATAGTATTTGTTAAGAAAAATGAAAAAACCCACTGATTGGGAATTTTCCCCGATAAACACCGGGAATTTTCCCAAACGGGAATTAACCCGGGAATTTTCTCGCGCCCATCTCTACTGGTAACTGAGTGGGATGGCCCACCTTAACATGCCTTCCGAAGCACCGAGACCGAAAACAACCGCGGGTGTTGAAGTTTTCTAAAGACAAAATACATTTTATAGACTTGCAACTACTGTAAGTTGAAAATACATTATTATTCTCAGCCTTAAAAAGCCTCAGCTCTGACGTCACGACTAATCGTGACCTCATCTTCTTAACAAAGAATACTTCAAAATTATTTTAAAGGAATCCTAGGAGTTTACTTCCAGGGAATGTTGATAAAATATGTGACAGAATTTTTGGCAAAGTTAAGGCGAGAATTCCCCTTTGTCATAAACAGTCATAATGAAGCGGATGTAAAAACAGCTTCGTATTTAGAGAATAAGGAACATTGGTTGTAATAACTGCTACTGTCCGGCTTCTTCGTGCTCGACCTTCCTGCGGGGTACAGACGTTGGCGGAGACGAGGTACGAGGATGTTAGCGGGGGCGGGCGGTGTAGCGGGGAAGGGAAGCGCGTGCTGCTGCGCTTCACTCACCGACAGTCGCAGTCGCGCAGTCGAAGCTACCTCGCCCCCGCCAACGTCTGTACCCCGCAGGAAGGTCGCGCACGAAAAAGCCGGACTATAGCTTACGTGATAAATAACATATCCCAGCTTTATCATATCAGAGGCGTTCCCAAGTCCACATCCGCTTTTCACCGACGGTTATTACGTCCCAAACGTGATCGTGAGCTTTATCGCCATACGTTGGACACAGATGGACCTGTAGCTTATAGTAGGACAAATAAAACAGGGCATATTAGCATAGTTTAATTTAACACACCTATAACAGAAGTTGCGGCCGAAATCAACAACAACACAATCAACCAACCTATATAATATTTAGAGCACAGTTCTCTACATACATTCTCAAGTTAAAACAATTTTCCCCGCCCTTCATGCACTTTCCGTGAAGCTTTTCTTTGCACTACATTCCTTTATTAATGAGCTCCAGACCTCACTGTTAAATGGGGCCTGCTCCTTACAAATGAGTCCAATTAAGCAGCGAACCATCTCGGTAAATCTTGCCCTTATTAAAAAGATAAATACAAAGATTCAAGCTTTGTGATGCTGGCTGGTGAGAAACAGAGATAAACGCGAGAGAAATTGTAGATATTAGTAGTCCGTACACATGAGTGTGTGTACACTTTACTCGTTCATTTTAATAAAAATAAAAATATATATATATAAAATAAAAATATAAATAATGCACATCGGCTATCTTCGACTTCGTAGATCATCGTCTCTGACACCAGACTATTAATGCGTCGTGCGACAGAGATGACGCTACGTACTGAGGTGCATTATTTACTGCTGCGACTTGTACTTTGAGTCTCACTTAATTTTAATTCCTCTGATTTCTATGTTATTTTATAATTTTATTAATATTTGATTATTTTTTTATCTGTTCCGTTTATCTTCCGGTTCAAAAATAAAAATAAATCTATTCATGCAATATAGGTACATAAACACATACAATCTAATAGGTATTTCGTGTGGTTAATTTTAATGATTGGTTTTGGTTCTGATGTCCATTCTACCATTATTCTGGTGGGACGTACAAATCATCTGCAGACATTGAACGAACATTGGTTTCCCGTTTGTTAACGACTTGTCCGCCGGCCGTGACCAATGATGAGGCACTCAAAACGGATACGAATAATGCTCATAAGCAATTTAAGCCCGTGATCTCCGCTTTAAAAACCTGAAATTTGGCTACAAGTCACAGAGGCGGTCTTCAAGCTTAAAAAAACCAATGGTGAGGCACTCAAAACGGACACGAATAATGCCCCTAAGCGATTTAAGCCCGTGATCTCCGCTTTGAAAAGCTGAAATTTGGCTACAAGTCACAGAGGCGATTTTCAAGCTTAAAAAAACCAATGGTGAGGCACTCAAAACGGACACGAATAATGCCCCTAAGCGATTTAAGCCCGTGATCTCCGCTTTGAAAAGCTGAAATTTGGCTACAAGTCACAGAGGCGATCTTCAAGCTTCAAAAAACCAATGGTGAGGCACTCAAAACGGACACGAATAATGCCCCTAAGCGATTTAAGCCCGTGATCTCCGCTTTGAAAAGCTGAAATTTGGCTACAAGTCACAGAGGCGGTCTTCAAGCTTGAAAAAACCAATGGTGAGGCACTCAAAACGGACACGAATAATGCCCCTAAGCGATTTAAGCCCGTGATCTCCGATTTAAAAAGCTGAAATTTGGCTACAAGTCACAGAGGCGATTTTCAAGCTTAAAAAAACCAATGGTGAGGCACTCAAAACGGACACGAATAATGCCCCTAAGCGATTTAAGCCCGTGATCTCCGATTTAAAAAGCTGAAATTTGGCTACAAGTCACAGAGGCGATCTTCAAGCTTAAAAAAACCAATGGTGAGGCACTCAAAACGGACACGAATAATGCCCCTAAGCGATTTAAGCCCGCGATCTCCGCTTTAGAAAGCTGAAATTTGCCCCTATTGGTATTTTTCAAATATCCCAGTCCTATTAAGGGGTAGTTACAAAATGTTTCTTTTGGGTGACAGTTCACTTATATAAAGCTGCTCGCTCATAATATTCTTTCTTATTCAATAAACTACCGTCGTGAAGTCAACATCTGTTTTTACTTAGCCCATTTCCAATAGCCCCCTAGCCACAGAGGCGGTCTTCAAGCTTAAAAACAGCAATGATGAGGCACTCAAAACGGACACGAATAATGCCTCTAAGCGATTTAAGCCCGCGACCTCCGCTTTAGAAAGCTGAAATTTGGCTGTAAGCCACAGATACGGTCTTCAAGCGTAAAAAATGACAATGGTGACCCAATATCAATAGTTTTTAATCGGAAATTGTTTTTTATAATATGTTTTGCTTCTGTATAGATAATTTTCCAGAAAATATAAATATTACATGCTTTAGTAGCACCATTTCACGCTTCGTATAATCTAAATGTTATAAGAGTGCATAACAAACCAGATAAGATCAATTAGAAACAAAATTCAAGTAAAACAAATATTTTGAAAATAATTCGCTGTCCTTTATTCGAACCGGCGACCTCTTGCTTTCACCGACTGCTGATATTTGTTTATAATTGATCTTTTCTAGTTTGTTAGGTACTCCAATAACATTTAACCTAAATATACCCACATATTGAATATTTTTCTGTTAAAAATTTTACATAAAATTGACCTTTATCACCTTTCGTCTTAAAATTTCACGTCAAAATGAATTCATCGGACAAGTACCTTAAAATAACTTTAACTTAATTAAAGTCATTCCAGAATTGTTCCGTCTTTCCTTCAAACTTGAAATAACTCAATTTGAGTTTCATAGGAATTATCTCTGGAACTAACGAGCTCCTCCTTCCCATAGAGTTGTAATTTGATTGATGACGTCATGAAATGGTTTCGGAGATATCATTAGATGTCTAAAAGTTAAATGCCTTTAATATCCGGAGGCCTCGAAAGACATCGATCTGAATCAATATCTCTTGGAAAATCTGTTAAGTAAATTTCGCGTTGTAAGTATTGTGGGCCTTTTCAGTGTTATTTATTTGATCGTGAAATACCAATCAATATCAAAGGAGCCTTGGCGTAAACTGAGATACAGCCGCTTAAATAGCCAAACGCTTGGCGCACCCTCGATAGAATCCAACTGACAAATCTTTTCACTTCAACTGGTGGTACAGGCTGGAGGTGGAGGTGGGCTGATGCCTACCAAAATCTACAAGACAGTGTTCAGCTCGGCGCCGAAGGCGTAATTCGTGACGTCTTGAAGGGCCACGCCCCGTGAAAGGGGAAAGGCGCCTGGGACATGGGCCAGCAAGATAGTATCCGGTGTAGAGGGACTCAAGAAGTGCCGGCGGGCCAAAGAAGAAAAAGGCCCGCCCTCAGCGCATGTTCCCCCGGCTTTCCCCTTTGATACCAAGATATGGTGGAAACGGGGATGGGTGGTTGGTTGTTCCTGGCAACAGGAACATTGGGTTATGGTGGTACAGGCTTCGGCCGTAGCTTGTCACCATCCTCATGACGAACCATGCCGCCAAGCGGCACGTCGTGTTCTGTCATGCCATCATTAGAAAACCATGCCTGGGAGAATGGTTACTCAATACCTAATGTTTTAGGTACTTTATGGGAAAGCGCCCTTTTTGCTGGGTCTCATCGATGCTTTCTAATAGGCGTGTTAGTAGGCAAGTAAGCCCATTGTGAACAAAAATAAATATATATATATTATAACAATTAAAAATACTCCTCGGAACCTATAGCGCGACTAAAATCTGTCAATATTTCAAAGCCTCGGTCTCTATTCGTCTCCATCCATCCATCCATCAGCCCGTATTCGTCCACTGCTGGACATAGGCCTCCCCAATATTACGCCACTCTTGGCGGTCCTCAGTCATCCTCATCCAGCCGCCACCCACAATGTCCTTCAGATCGTCAGTCCAGCGGGCACGAGGGCAGCCTACGCTGCGCTTTGCTGTACGTGGTCTCCATTCCAATGCCTTACGGCCCCAACGGTTATCATGGTGGCGACAAATATGGCCAGTCCACTGCCACTTCAACTTACTGATTCGGCAGGCTATGTCGGTCACCTTCGATCTCTGACGGATATCTTTGTTTCGGATTTTATCCATCAAATATATCCCAAGCATAGCCCGCTCCATAGCTCGTTGAGCGATCTTAAATCGGCGGATCAAACCTTTGGTAAGAGACCACGTCTCTATTCGTCTACCCGCAAAAAATGCGTATACGAAACCACGAGACTACACTACTGGGACCACCAGAGAGCAAGTTCTCTGGGGACCAGAATACTTTAATGACGTCACATTTATCTTTTATTTAGCTTCTTCCCGCGGCTTCATCCGCGTGGCCTACAGGAAATGAATGACATTTTATTTTTAAAAACGTATATTATTATTTTTCAAGCACTCTCACTCCCTTTTAATTGAATATACAAACTGACAATATTCCAAACAAAGCTTGTGAGGCCGAAAACCGAGCATGCGGGGACTAAGAACACGCCCAGCTCCGTCCTCGCAATGCTCGTTTTTCGGCCTCGCTAGATATTTCCCGGCTTCCCCGACGCTGCGAAAAACTTTATTTCACACAATTACTCTCTGAATAAATAGATTCAGATATTAGTAGGTATATGTGCTTTGCCCGCGACCTCACCCGCGTTTATTTAACTCTGCCCAGTTTTCAGTTTGGATGTTATTTTATTAATACCTCATATAGCCTATATATGTTGAACAGGATCACTACGTTGATAATAAAAAAAACCGCATCCAAATCCGTTCAGTGGTTTTGGAAATGTGCGTGAACAAACAGACAGACAGACAGAAAATAATTTAAAAATCGCTGATTCGTTTTCTGTTACTCTTCTTTAGTCGCCCCTTTCTATTTTTGTTACTTTTCCTCAATGTACAAACACCGGGTTCTACTGTTTTATTATATGTATTGATTATTTCATTTATGTTGGCAGAATGTTTACTTGCGTTTAACAGGCCATTTTCGGGCTGCATACAAACTGAATCTGTGCTGAAATACAAACTATTTATAAAGGGTTCCCGTTTCACTGTGGAACCCAACATAAAAAATCCAAGCTTTTCCTGTCGGAGCCATCATTACTCGAACTGACGCCGAGGTTTGATCATCAATCAAGCTGGAAGAATGCATTCAGACAGGGCCGCAGGCGACAACCTATTCTGGTTACAAAAACGGTTACTAAACCGATATAGTCTGCCGCCGAGCATACTTCGATGAGATTTCCTGATCTGATGATGATGTAAAAAAAAATACTGGGACAATGAGAATGAATGAATGAGAATTATGAATGAGAATGTATAATTTATGTATGCAATACATGTACATAATATATACTTATTAGTTATTATTACACAAGGGTTTGGAAAAAAATAAGTCGCTTATTCAGTTTAAAAATCTTCCTCCATAGGCAATATTAGAAAAAAGAGGGGGATAAACAGTTCATCCTGTTCCCGCTCCTGTTTCTACAATACTTCTTGAAATTAATAAAGTAAGAGAAGGAGGGAGTAATCAAAATCTTATATTATTTATTCGAGGGAAAGCTATATCAGGAGCTCCTAATATTAAAGGAACTAATCAATTTCCGAATCCTCCAATTATAATTGGCATAACTATGAAAAAAATTATAATAAAAGCATGAGCTGTAACAATAGTATTTATAAATTTGATCATCTCCAATTAAAGATCCAGGGTTTCCTAATTCAGCACGAATTAATATATAGTCACACTACTACATGTGTGGTATAGCGCCACTGTAGATTTTTAAACTGACTAAGCGACTTATTTTTTTCCAAACTTTTGTGTAATAATAACTAATAAGTATACAAGGTGACTTTTTGATCATCGTCCAAATTCATACTGGAGGCTTGATAAGTGATCAGTATCTTGGATCAGTAACAATTTTTGTGAAATTCGTAAAATGAAATTTCGGCTTCCCATAGAAATTCAGTTCCAGTCTCGAGTGAATCACTATGGGGAGTAGAAATTTCATTTTACGAATTTCACCAAAATTGTTATTGATCCATGATACTGATCACTTACCAAGCCACCAGTATGAATTTGGACGATGATCAAAAAGTCACCTTGTATATACACTACGACCAAAACTGTATACTACGACCAAAATATATATTTTCACCTGTCACCGCATATTTTTTTTTGCCAAACTGTAAATATATACCCATAAATTTTAATAAAACAATTAAACAAATTAAATTTAAACGGTAAAATACAAGCTTGAAAATTAATTTAGGGGTTTTTAAATTTAATAAAATCATTACAGGCTACTTTTGAAGTTTAATTTAGGCAAAAAATCATTTTCACTAGCCGTAAGATCCTTTCGAACGTACTAATCTTAAATTATCTTTACGCAAATAAACATTATTATAATTATATTATTGCTCATTAATAACCGGATATATACTGTGAAACTCGAAATGTTTCCTAGAATCTTGTTGTGACTAATGATGTGAGAGAAAAGCATGTGACATTACATATGAATGTTTTTATTGGTGATGATGACAATGATGATTTTAATTGTCACTGACTTGTTGAAGTTCTTGTTAGTTATTCCTTAATTATATACCAAAATCTCATTTGTAGGTTGGAATGACGAAATGTTATACTTATACTAGATATACAAGCAAAGGCAAGAATGGAAGTACGACTCATAGTGTTTTAAAAAAATTGCGGCAGCCTTAAACCACACTATAACACGATTTATTAAACTTAAATTACACCAATTGCGTGGACACCCTTGCTGGTCGTTGACCTCTGATAGCGTTAGTAGCACAGAATACAATTACTCGGGATCGCGCTACGGGGTGAATAAACTGCGTTGATAAGAGTGCGGTTAAAGAAATAATATGAAAATTTACGGTATATTTTTTTCGTATACTTATATACCCTACAGGGATTCTTCAGTGTTAACGATCCTTAAAGGCTCTGGACGACTGCGGAGGCTGAAGGGGCGCAGAGGACGGGGCTCCAACGAAGATACGCTTGTCCACATCACATATAAATACTCGTACCGAGACAATATCGTATCGAGCGCCACGACACAAATTATTACGGCTTATTAAGGCAATTACCTTCGCCAAATTAGCAGCTCGATATTTGTAACTACGAATATCAACGGAAACGACATTGAAATAACGTTCATATCAGCGCGCAATACATAGTGGCTGTTACGACGCTCGCTGCGTCCTTGATAGGGAAAAATAGGAGAAAATTATACTTTTCACTTGGACGCCATTATAGCTATCAAGTTTATCTATTTATCAAAGTATAGATGAATTCAATCGGCCAAGCCACTCAGTAGGGAATTTGAGGTCAAAAAACACCATTCAGTAAAAAAAAAAATCATGTAGAAGTTTTGGTGGTATGAAAAAGAAAACTGTTGCATATGTTGTCTAAAAGTTGATTATTCATAATACATTTTTTCATTATTTTTGGTTTGGCCATAAACGAGGAGTAGGCTTTAGAAAGTACCCATTTGGCAATAGTAAGGCCCTTAAAGTTACCATTTGGCAACATCGAAGATGCTTCTTATTTTCAACAAGTTCCATCCTCAACATTGGGTTTGCATTTACAGACTGTATAAACGATAAAACTAGGGTTTTTAGCAAGGTACAAGAAAAGTCGCTATTCGTGACGATTGGACCTGGAATACCTTTATTTATTTATTCATATGTAAGCGATATCTTACTATCACAATTGTTTTATTCTTAAGATGCAGTTTCGTTTGGAATAAGTTTTCATATATTTAATAGGATAGGTTATTCTACGTTAGTCAAATTATTTAATTCTTAATTTATTTTTGTAAATAGACATGACATTCATTTTCGTTTCAATTCTACGCAATTAAATTTGATTTTTACTATAATGTTTTGTAATTGTGACATAAGTGAATGAATCAATTAATGTTTTGAATATTATTATTTTAAATTTCAAGTCAAATTTGGATAATCTATTATATTTGTACATAACTGTTTTGTTTGGAAATAAAGGCTTTATTATTATTATTACTAAGTACTAAGCGATATCTAAAATTAGATAAGACTATTCCAAAATATGCCAAGAAGTATGTGTAAAGTTGTTTTTGCACATTTCAAGTGCAGAATTGGTATGGACAGTGCAATTTCCGATGTAGCAGACAATTTCAACTGCCGAAGTTTTGTAGGACGCCAATTATTGCCAAGATTTAGGGTGCTGAACGCTGTTTTCCGCTTTCAGTAATTATCACGTTAGCAAATCTAGGTAGAAGTTGTCGAAAAATACCTCTGAAATTGGGGCTGTAAGTTTCTTTGATAACTAAGGCATCCACTAAGAAAGGATTTTTCAAAAATCAACTCCCAAGAAGGTTAAATTGGGTATAAAAGTTTGTATGGCGGTTCGTTATTTTTATGGTTTGAACCTTAGAAATTAGTATTTAGGCCTTTGGTTGAAAATAAAAAATTATGTGTTTTAGCGTTTTTGGAAAATCATCCCCTAAATGGGTAAAATAAGGGATGAAATTTTTTATGGAAAAATCGTTATTTTTGTAGTTAAAACTTGAAAGGTTGTATTTGGTATTTTGGTTCAAAAATAAGAATGTAATATTTTAGCGTTTTTAGAAAGTCATCTCTTAAACAGGTAAATAAGGGATGATTTTTATGAAAGTTTTGATGGAAAATTCGTTGTTTTTATAGTTGAAGCAATGAAAATTGATGTACTTACATCTTATAAACTTTTGTTTTTAAATAAAGCATTAGGTGTTTGGTGTCAGTAAGATCGAAAGCCAGTTTATTGCCATGTTGTTTTAGTCTTGCTTCGTAACGTTCTCTAACATTGTCCTTTAGTGTCAGAACTTTCAGATTTTCTAGTATTTCTGATACTTTCGTAAACCATGTTGCTTTGACAACAATACGAAGGACAACATTTTGGAATTATTAGAGTATTCGAGTTCCTTGCTGTTCCTCAAAGCTCTATGCCATAACTCCACACTGGTTTTAATATTGATTTATATATCAGTAGTTTGTTGTTGGTTTTCTTCCTTAGTAGCCATAATAAAGAGCGTACTTTGAGATTTAGTTCATCGTGTTTTTTTTTGAACTTGCGTTCTCCATGTTTGCTTTATATCAAGATGTAAGCCTAGATATTTTGCTACATCTTTTTGTGGCAGGTCGTCATCGCCTAGTTTTACTGGTGCATTGTGTTACATTGTCTTAATAAAGTGCATGTTAAATGTGTGGATTTAGTTGCGCTTGCTTTAATTTTCTATTTCTTCATCCATGTGTTGATTTTATCTCGGTGCAGTTGTAGTTGTTCAGTGGCTTTCCTTGGATTTATGTTACTACTTAGCGCTGCGGTGTCATCTGCGAAAGTAGCTGACATTACATTAATGGTTTTGGATATATCTGAGTATACAGTGTGTAGAGAACTGGTCCAAGCACAGAACCTTGTGGAACACCTGCTTGAATATCATGGAAACTTGAAAATGATTCGCCAACACCAACTCGGAATACATTACATTTATATTCTTGAGATATGATATCAATCAAGGGGAAGTAGTTATATGTGGGAGGTTCTTCTTGATTTTGCGTAAGCGACCCTTGTGCCAAACCTTGTCAGTGTCCTCATTATTTAATTACTTTATTATTTATAAATATGCATACTTTTATGCATATTGTAGTATAAATTAAATAAAAAAGAAAACTTTCGATATATATTTCGCCCCACTTGGGATCGTCGTCAGTCGAATATCATATAATATCGATCCCAAGTTGGTCGAAATATATATCGAATGTTTTCTTTTTTATTTAATTTATAATAATATATTCATAAAAGTCGGTATATTTAGATATACTAGTCAAAACAAAATAGGGGCCACTAAGTATTTTTGATGTAGCATAAAAACAATACAATTAATAACAATTTTTATTTAGTTAACAGTAAAATAATGTTCTTGCTTATAATTAAGGCTAATGATTATTTAAAATAATGCTTAAAAATAAAAAATAAATGAACTTAAGGCAAAGTATGTAATTTTTATGAAAAACAAACAATGGAAAGTGACTGTTTTTTTTTTTAATCTGCACTTATAATAACTTTTAGTAATGGGTATGCCCCCGTCTCTTTGCTATGCACTCCCGAAGCCTGGATTGCATGCTCTCGATCAAATGTCTCACGTTTTCAGCTGGAATCTCTTCCCAGGCAATTTTTAATGCAATAATCAGCTGCTGCTGGTTGTGGATCTCTTGCTCACTCTCTCTGACCTTTCGTTTCAATTGATCCCACATATGCTCTATCGGATTTAAGTCCGGACTGTTCGCTGGCCACGGTAACACTTGAATATGAGAGTCTTCCAGTACAGACTGGGTTGCTCGAGCTGTGTGTGCACGGGCATTGTCTTGCATCAGGATGAACCCAGGACCCACTCGCTGTGCAAATGGGATCACATGGGGTTTGATGACATCCTCGATGTAACTCTGTGCAGTTACGCTACCTTCATTCAGAACGGTGAGCTCAGTTTTGCCGTGTAAGCTAATCCCACCCCAAATCATCGAGCTGGGACCACCGAAACGGTCAACTCATCCGTAAATCGCTCGCCAGATCGTCTCCACACCCTAATACGCCGATCGTCACTAAGTAATTTCATTTTGCACTCATCCGTGAAGAGCACCATGCCCCACTGGTTTATACCCCAGTCCAAATGCTGACGAGAGAACCTTAAACGGTTTGCACGTTAAGCCCTGGTCAAAGGGATTCGAACTACTCGTCGTCTTGATCTTTGCTGATCTTCATGCAACCGATTTCGAATTGTTTGGTCACTGACACGGGTACCCGTTGTCAGCCGAAGACGAGTTTGTAATTTCCGAGCCGTCATTGTTCGAGTTCGACGGGCACTCAAGCGTATGTATCGGTCCTCTGAAGCAGTTGTAGCCCAAAGTCTCCCCGAACCAGGTCTTCTAGCAACAGTACCTGTCTCTTGGAAACGATTCCAAGCATTTTGGATAGCTCTGCGAGAAAAACCCAGCTGCAACCCCACTGAACGCTGAGAATGTCCTTCTTGAATCAATGTAATGGCTCTGGTTGCAGTAATCGTGTCCAAATGCCTTCGTACTCTTAGCATTGTTCACTTGAAAAGATAATTGCACAAAAAATTTACGATTCCTTTCTGAAAATCAACGCTAAAATGATTCCAAGCTAAAACAAAAATCCATACAAAACGCCATAAAGAATTCAAATTTAAAGTTTACTGAAAATTATGGCCAGCATCTGGTTTCAAATACGACAAGCAAAGAGTTCAGATAATAAAGAGTTCGTAACATAAATATTTTACTAATTATCAATTAGTTTTGTTAAATTAAATACGTATAAGTTATAAATTAATTAGTGGCCCCTATTTTGTTTTGATTAGTATATAATAAAACAATTAAAAAAGCTTTTATAAAGTTAAAATATTTATAATATTTATAATCACATTATTTAATTACGTGATTCATGACCCGCACGAATTTCTTTATCCCTTCACTCGGTTCAAATTACCCAGTTTTATCTTTCGGTTATATCCCTCATTGGTTTTTGCCGTCAACGTTTTAGTGTCAGCTTCGCTGTGGCTTTATTGACCGTGTTTTGAAAAACAACTGTTATTTTGGGCTAACACAGGCTAAATCAGCAATTTTTTTACTATCGCTATGAATTTTTATATCTTTTTTTTTTCTTTGGTGAAGTTACTCATTATTATTCTGTCGTACGTGTGGTTTTATTTGATGTCTAATTAAACTTCAATAAGACCCGGTGAAAATTATCCAAAACTGTTTTATTTTTACGTTTGTCAAAGTAAAACCCAATGGTTAACAAATGTAACGAAGTTGTAAAACACATTTCATTCCCTTTCTCAAGAATAGCTAAATTAAACAATTCTAATTATAGGTACCTTAAGGATACCTTCTAAGGGTACAAACATCTCTGCATGATTAAAGTATTTCAAGGTTTATTTTTATTAAAATTATTATATTACATCTAGTATCACATCTAGTTATTAATAAACCTTATTCCATAAAAGATAATATTATCGCGATACAGCGAATTTACTGATGTTTCTTTTCCTTTCGAAGATTGTTTGAACAATTTCAAATATGCTTTAGTTTAAATGGAAACTTTGCGAGGACAGTATACACAATACATAGGTATTTTGAGTTTAAATTTTGAATTTAAGTGTTCAGTTTTGATTAGTAATAAAAGAGCGGTTTTTACAATTCGCCCTCTAAACGGCTCTAAGCCTTAATTCACTGCTACGACACGGCAACAAAAAGTTCTACGAATTTTCGCGCTTGCTACGCGGCTGGGCGTAGCGAAATGGGAGCCGCGTGATTTCCCTCCATAAAATTACCATTGCTTGTGACGTCTCCATTTTTATTTACACCAAATTTAACGAATACATAAAATTAATATTCAGTGGAAGCCGGCGCCCTTTGATCATAAACAATTTTACGATCGTATCAATTCTAATTTATGTTTCGTTCCCGCTCGTGTGTACAGGGTGTTAAAGAAATTACTTTTAAACCGCCAACTGATGAAAGTTATCAACACAACATCTTTTTCTATACGATGGGCTTATACGCTACTCTAGGATGGAGCGCGCTCGACCTGAAAGGAGGAGGGGGAAAGCAATGGAAGCGTTAATCAAACTTTCCACGGACTTCCACAAAATTTACGAAAATCAGTAACGGACAAATGACTGATTCTACGCAACTGTCTGTTACCACTGTTACAACTGTTACTATTCTCCCGGTACGGTTTTTCATGACGTCATGCCGTAACACGACAAGTCGCTCGGTTGGCAAATCCCACGCGTGTCAAACTCAAAGTGATAGGTGGGCCAAATGCATGAGGACCCTAGAATCAGTAGGCCGCAAAACCCAACCATAAAGAAAAAAAAAAAAAAAAAACTCGAAAAATAGCATGTTATTTTAAGTCATTCATTTCAATAATTATTTTTATCGAGCGAAATTTACCCGGATCGTGTTTCTTGTAAATCGAAATTTTTGATAAATGTTGCAATAATTGTATACTATGAAATTCGTTGTAGTGTGTGTTACAACTCAAACTACTTATACTGTATACCAATCGTTCCATAATTTGATCTATTATACATCTGACTTTTGAACTAACCACTTCTTTTATTGGTTATGACCCCGAACCTATTACATCGTATCTGAAAACCAGTATCAAGAATTAAAAAAGTGCAAAATTTTCCCCATAGCGCCTCAAAAAACTCACATTTCCCTGAAACCTGTCTTCAGTTTAATTTATTGTAATTATGCGCATGCACTGATATCTAATAAAAAACAACTTGGAAAACAACACTAAAACTATTCCGATTTGTGTAACTAATCAAGAGAAAAATAGCATGTTAGCCGAGTTTTACCAAACGATCTACATCTATCTATACACAGAATTGTAATTTTCTACAAGAATTTCTTTTGTCAGTTCATTCTAATCATTAATCGATTTACTATTATGAAAATGGCTGTAAAACTTACAATCACATTGTAAATTTTATTACAGCCTGTATGAAAACTTCAACGTAAAGGTTTACTTTATGAAGGGTAAGTAATTGTTTTCTAATGTTCGATTCTGTTATTAAAAGTTTCAGCTAGATAATAAAGCTCAACTTTTAATTGAAAACCTATCTTGATTGCGATATAAAGTTGCCAATAAAGTTTCCTTGAACAGCCAAAATGGATTTACGTGATAAAAAAGTTATTTAGTTTTTTTTTTGTGTAACAAGTTTTATGTAACATTTTTTTAAGTATCGAAGAAACAATTCCATTGTCACTATTACGTGATAAATTGCCTTACTTAGTGTTACCTATGGCAAAATATATGGCGTCACCTTGCCTCGTTTACACTTGAACAAGTTAAGTGGCGAGTCAACTAGCGTACCTAGCGTGTTTCGCTACTGTCCTTCTTTGGACGGCAAAAACCGGGTTAAGAGGCTATGCGAATTTTATTTTTGTCACTGTCACTCCAAGCGAAAAATCGCGCAGTGCGAGAGGGGCGGATTCAGGGCAAAAGGGAAAAAAGTTGGTTTTATATTTTTATTAAAAAAAACTAAAATAGCTAGCAAAATTTCAAAAATCAAATCTCTAAATATTGTTGAAACACACCTGATAAAATATGTTTGAGTTCTGTATATGGTTCCTATTCGTCAAACGAAGAGAAAAAGTGTGTTTGAAGACTTCATTTTCAAGAGGAAAATGTATCCAAACATGTTTTCCAATTTCAAAACCCTAGATTATATAGTCGAAATGCATATACCAGAAATTTATTAAAATTTTCCGTGTATTTCATGAAATACACAGAAAAGAAACACCGTATTTTTTTCGCATATCGCCTTAAGAGCACCGTACTAAAACGTCAAACTCCCATACTACCGCAGCTAGCTGATATTTTCCGTATTTTTTGGTATTTGCCTAAATTTTAAATAGGTCCCGTACAGTATTCAAGATTGAACCTAAAACATAGGCCAAAATAAAATAAATGCAAAAGTTATTTGTAAGTACACCTATTTTTACGTATGTATAAATTCGTTTTTTTGGATATTTCTCCTGAAATCATAAGAACAACCGAAGACATTCTCAAGATTTTTCAAAAGATGAATCTCGCTTGCTCTTTACGTGTGTGAATGTAGGATGAAATAGCAAGCTAAAGCGACCACATTGCCTTCAAGCCACTAACGACACTTACCAGTCGCACAGGAGGCATTTAAATCTAATGAACATTCCAAAACATAAAACAACCGGTTTTAGAGGTAGCTTTAAATATGCGACTTCAAAAATTTGTAACGATCTGCCGCCACCCTTGGGAGAATATTTACGTCTTTCACTTTTAAGAAGCATATGAAGAAAAATCAAATAGATGAGATAAAAGGCCGTTTTAAGTAAAAAATCTAATTGCCTAAAACAATATTTGCTTATTAAATATTATATTGTTTTCGAGGATTAAAAACTTTGTTATTATTTTTTTTGTTAACTACGAGTATGACGTTAAAATAAATTTTTGTTAATTAAAAAATTCATGTCCTACATTGTTATTTCTATTTTTAAAAGTAATGCATGCTAATATTATATTATAATGATTCATCTTTTTCCCAATTTTATACCCGCAAGGTAGTTTCTGCGAGAAGACAAGTTGAAAATCAGCGCTGTGAAGATCATTTTATTTTTCTATCACAGCATATGGCTGAGCTTATTCCGTTTTGTCGCATACTTTTTAAAAAAAAATTGTTGTGTAATATTAATAATGTTTTTAAAATAAATCAATAATTTCAATTTCAATTTCAATTAGGTACCTATTAAAGGAAAGGTACGAGCGGAACCTTTTCGACTTAAATTACCATTTAATTTTTAGAAGTCAGAAAAATGTTGGCATCGTATTCATGCTTCTTAAGAGCGGTTTTGCAGCCGGATTGTGAAATACCCACCTTTTTCTTATTAATCGAAACAAAATACTTAAATAAAAAATTCACTCAATAGTTATTCAACAAACACTTATTACCTATGTATTGTGTATGATGCCATTGCAAAGTTTCCATTGGTTTCTGTAAATAAGAATTTCAAAATTTTCTGTTCAAGTTTTCTGTTTTGATTAATTAGAAGAAGGCGTGTATTTCACAATCCGGCTACGAAACCGCTCTTAAAATAAAGTAAATTTTAATACTGCTAAGCATAATATTGTATTCTAGCTTTTGCCCGCGGCTTCGCCCACGTTGATTTAGTTTTAACTCTTTTTCCTTTGTTTTGAATTCCTTCTCCTTTATTTTTGTCTGTAGGGGATGATTTTTGAAACAAAGCGCTAAATTTTTTACTGCCTCAGGGATTGATTTTTTAAAAAGGCTGAAACACGTCAAATTTTTATGGTTTTTCAACTATAAAACAAACTTATTTCCCATACAAACTTTCATCCCCTATTTTACCCCCTTAGAGGTAGAATTACGAAAAATTCTTTCTTATTCCTTGTCTACATTACAAAGGAAAGCTCTGTGCAAAATTTCAGCTTTCTAGGTCCAAGGGTTTGGGCTTTGCGTTGATGAGTCAGTGAATGAGTGAGTCAGTCAGGACTTCTCTTTTTATATATATGATGATGATGAAAATTACATAATCTTAATTTATTGAGTTATCAGTCTCGGTAAACAATAGTTAAACCAAAGATAGATAAGATCCTGGCCACTTTACGGCTTAACGTGCATTGCACCGTATCTATTTTTGAAATCTCCAAACTACACATTTTGGTCATCAAATTTCATCAACATTTCTTTAGCTTTGTACCTCTATGTCCTATATATACACTATTTCACCTCTGTGCTTTCCACCCAGACGTATTAAGAACGAAAAAACGTTGTAATATAACACTGCGAATCGATATAGAATTGTAAATTGAAATAGGAGATACAGCGGAATAACAAAGTATTTTATTTCCAAAGAACTCGATAAATATAATCGCAATCAAAATCTAAGATTTCAACGTAAGAAGGAATCCTACATTGCTTTATGAATCAGTTTTATTTTCTTCGTTATGGATATTATGTATTAAGAGCGCACCGAGCTTTTTACACAGTCAAACACATTTTTATAACCCTTGTTTAAAGTAGTAAACAATTAAATTATAATCTAGGGAAATATATTGGTACTTTTAGGTATATACTAGACTGTATACACGACGGAAACACATTTTGATAAAGTTGGCTCGATAGAATAAATTCACAAAGTTACCCCTTTTCGAGTAATTTTTTCCCCTATTTCGCTACTTTTTTATATAAATAAGTAATTTGATATTATGATTTATTTACTAAAATATAGTACATAGATGACTGGAGCGTTTATACACGATAGTTTTTTATTTAAGAACAATATAATGAATATAACATCGAAAAACATTGAAAAAGTACAAAAGTTTGGTTATTATTTTTACTCTTTACACGTAAAGAAAAAGACAGAGACAAAGGCAAACGCTCGGTGCGCCCTTATGGCGTCGACCACACAGAGTTGCGTTCTGCGTTTTGTGTTCCGCATTTTGGGTTACGGTTTTTCTCTTTGTTTTTTTTCTTACAACTTTATTTTCCTCCAGATATCGGTGTCCTTGTCACCATGGATCAAATATGTTTAATTAATTATACACAAATTTTTATTCCACAAATATTTGCGGAATAAAAGTACAGGAATGTGTATGATTTATTAAAGATAATATTCATCCAAGGACCATCAATCGAATCCATCGAATATTATAAAATATATTTCGTAGGAGTCAATGTCAAGGTCGGTAGTTTTTAGTTTTTTTGGAATTTGTGCAAATTTTATCTTTGAATCTTTTGCTAAAGTATACGACAGTGCCATCTAGAAATCTTATTTAACACTAAATTTGAAGCAAGAAAAACGCTCATTTCGACGGCTTGAATCTTTAAACACAGAGACCGCGAGAACGCGCGTTCTATTGTTTGGACCGCAGACAGAACGCAGAACGCGCACTGTATGCTCAAATTGTTGCCCATTTGCAATGTCTGATTAATTTTACACACCAACTAAAAAATCTCATCAAATCTGAAATTTCCTATTGAATTAGTTACATGCTAACTGAAACGACTTGCTATACTGATCACCCTGAACGCGTTCAGCAGTGAACGTTTTGACAAATGACATTTTCACCCCACTAGCTCGAAAAGCGCGCCTTTGTTGCTCGCTACGCTCGTGATTCAATATAGGTAGAATCCTTCGCTTGCTCGGCACTCAAACACGGTACTCGCAACAAAAAAATGCACAAATAACTATTTCTCGCCAATGTATACAAAAAAAGCTAAGCTAAGAGAAAAAGCTTGCCTACTGCTTTTAGAAGACAGATGAAATAACCGTGCATATATCAATTATTTAATGAAAAAAAAAGCGATGTCTTTCATTTGACCTTCAGTGAAGGCACCAAACCAAACCTTTCCATGTTTATTTTTAGTCCCAGTCTTAAGGAGCCGACCCTTAAATTTAATATGATGACGTCACTTCCTGTAAGGACTGAAATACTTATGAAATCGATTTAAAAGCAAGAAAAAATTATTATTGAAATTGCATACTTAAATTGACAAATATATTCCAAAAAGCAAAGAAAAATAGCGCATTGAAGTTTAAAAACCGGCCAAGTGCGATTCGGACTCGCGCACGAAGGGTTCCGTACCATTATCTACAAAAACGGCAAAAAACATGTCTGCTGTATGGGAGCCCCCTTAAATATTTATTTTATTCTGTTTTTTAGTATTTGTTGTTATAGCGGCAACAGAAATACATCATCTGTTAAAATTTCAACTGTCTAACTATCACGGTTCATGAGATACAGCCTGGTGACAGACAGACAGACGGACAGCGGAGTCTTAGTAGGGTCCCGTTGGTTACCCTTTGGAAACGGAACCCTAAAAAACGACTCAAATCTCTAACTGAAGAGTAGCTTACGTCAGGGCTTGCTTGGCTTACAGGCTTCTATTTGAAATCTTTTATCTCAGTCAGCTATGCTCCTCACGTCTTCTGAAGATATTAATTTGATTCGAGGGTACGTTCATCAGTAAATATACGTGACACCACAGCATAAAAGACGCTAAGATTTCCTCCTAATATACCACCACGGCTGTTAGACACAGACACAATGAAAAAGCGGCTGTACTGCTCAGGAATAAAGGTGGTGAATAGTTGTGGTGATTAAAACTATTCTCTTGTTTGTTATATGGAATTAGATAATGTTTGTCTTCACGGATTTATTTGAGGCTTCATCCAATCTGCTTTGAGGATATTTATGTCAAATCATGCGTGACTCGGGGGCGCACTGGAATTATAGTTTTAGAGATCCTTTCGGTCTTATAACCATTATAAGAATAAGGTTTTGTTATTTCCGATAAGAGTCATATTTTGCTATTCCTTTTAATTAATTACTCCTTGAACTTGTATTTTTAACAAAAACCTATCTTCTTCTTCTATAATTCAAGTAGGAAGAAAGATATTTTTAAGAAACCATTTTTTTTTAGTTTATTTATTCACAACAAAATAGTACAAGTTATTAAGTATTAAAAAAACCCCTCAGGGTTTATCAATGATCTTATCTAACAATTTATAACTTATTATTATAACTTATCATTATTATAACTTAAAAATATTTTTTTAGTATTCTCTTCTCTTTACTGGCTTAATTTCTATGTTGTTTTAAGACTTCATTTGGCAAATCATTTAAAAATTTTGATAACATGTATTCCGAAGTCCGAATTCCATAAATGTTGTTATATCTAGGTAGGACACATAAGTAGATAAGTAAAACAGTGGACGTAAATTGAAAACAGAAGAAGGAAAACTTGATCCGACATAACAGTTTCTTGATAAATATCATAGAAGGAAAGGTCGAGGTAAAGAAGAAGAGGAGGACTTAGACGCAGCTACTTTACTCAAGTGAAGGAGAAAGTTGATGTTATGCCATATCAAGAGGTCACATTATTAGCAGAAGATAGAGAAGAATGGCTGTTACTCCACCGAAAAGAGCGTAGCTCTTAAGTTATACTCGTAGATAGAAACTTGTATTTGAGAGAAGATAATAAATTTTTTAAATGTAACCCACTTTCAGCTCTATATACTGAAATATGGGTGACGATAGAAATTCATGGTACAACATGGCTAACAAGCGAAAGGCACAACTCGACCAGACCGCCCGAGAAGGACGTATGCTGACCAAATTGGTGACATACTGAAGAAAGGCAATTTCAAAAGTACCCGGAATAGAAGAGCTTGTATGACTAGATTGATGGATGTGGAGGAGGCGAAAGAGGTGTGTTAGAATCAAAGCATATGAAAATCTGTAGTCTCTGCCTACCCATGTGGGAGACAGGCGTGAATATATGTATGTATGAGTGGAAACCGAGGTTAATCATAATTAATCATTTAGTATAAAGAATACGATGCTATTTCACTACAGGACACGCGTCCATTATAAAATAATGCAAAATTCTGAACACGAAATTGCAATCCATTTTTTTTTAAATGAATTAAAGCCTTATGATCAATTATGATAACTCTTTAGTCTCCTAAAAACATAGACACGGATAATTAAAAAAATATATATCGTATATGTAATGGATTTTCTTACGAATTTACTAGACACTTATTGAGACACTGGGGACTTGAAATAGCTCTCCAGGATGAAGTTTACTTATGGCTTGTCTCTACGGTATGTTTGAAATAATAATTACAATATATTTTTGAGAAAAAAATAGATTCCTCTTTATTTATTCAGACTCTCGTTTTTCTTTTTCACGGTTGTTTAATTGTCTTTTTGCGTGTTGCTGGTGGCTGACCGGTTTTCTTGGCGTCCCTCTTTCGTGACTTTTTTTTTGTGAGAGTGGCACAGGTTGGATGATTAGTTGTGGATGTGAAGCGTTTTCGAACTTAAGTATATAGTTATTAATTTGTTAACGTTACAAAAATGTAAACGTAGCATTTTTGCTTCTGAAAATAAGGTTCATTATCTCATTATTATTAATTTGTGGATATATTAATAATGTGCAATATTCCGCTAAATACTTTTACCATGCTATTCAAAATGTAGACTCAAGTACCGCCCGCCCTCCCGCATAAAACATGCACAAGCAAAGCAAGCAGTACGAGCACAAAATAAAGCAATCTTTAATAACAAGCAAGAAAACTTATCGACACGTGTTTCGCCTCTAAACGAGGCATCCTCGGGATGTGTAGTCCGCCCGACCGCTCGACAGCAAAAAAATCATTTTTTCACAAATTTATGATGGACTTCCGCAAAGTAAAGCCTTTTTCAATGAATCTCATTATTATTGCTTGAGCTGAGGTTGTGACTGTACCAATACTACATCGCCGATCAGTGGGTCTACCGCGTAATTCTCATTTTCATCAACATCAACTTGAGATTGAAATTTGAGGTGCGTGCGACGACGCCCGCCTAACATGCCATCTCTTTTGCACGCGTTGAATTTCGCATGCATTTGCTTGAAGTTGATACAAATGAGAATTACGCGGTAGAGCCCCTGATGACAAATACTAGCACACCTATTATAGCGATACGATATCGCCAGATCATGAAATGGGTTAGTAGAACTTCCGAGAGTTCGTTTGTCGGTACACTGAATGACCTTGATGTCGAAAAGAGCGTTTGAGGTGTAGGTAGACTACTGTAAGGTAGCTATACTGTGATGTCATCTTGTTTGAAAGAAAGAAAGAAAGAAAAGAGCTTTATTTTAAACACCACCTTTATTTTAATTTGAAATTTAGCCTCCGTCTTATTCGTCTTGTTTCTTCATTTGGTACTCAAACATTGCCAATTTCCGCGATCTGAACCGATTATGATAAACAGTTTGCTCTTAGCGTTCAGTTGGCGGAGATTGATCGCTGCTCGCGCTTCATCGCGTATTTATTGGACGGCTAAGAGTCCTGCATACATCATGTCTTGAACTGTTGAATGCTCGTTTCCAAATTTATGTAGCACTTGATGCTGCATATGTTGTCAATAATATATTGCTGAAAGCTTTGTTCGCGAGTGAGTTTGTTTTCAATTGTTCTTCTAACTCATCTCAATGGTTACGATGTTTTTAAGGTTTTGACTGAAGTCCTGAGACAGACTAGTTTTTATTGAAAAAATAAAATCTGGGTTGTAGTTAACGTATGTGGTTCTATCCTAACCTGCAGGCTCTCTTCTGCGCTGTAGTACTTCCGAAAAGTACTTCAGTACTGCAGTGCTTCTTTTTGACCGGTTATGACTTTTGACTGTGACATATGGGTCGTTCTCTTTTTTTACCGACAATTTGGGAGCAAATTTTGTGACTTTCAAAAATAAAAAAAATGTTTTAAATGTTATATGTTTTGATTTAATATGGTTGACAAGTTATTATATTTTGCACTGAAATACTCAGCAGCGAAGATTTACTGCGTTTTATGGTAAAATTGCTTAAATGGATAGGTATGTGGTGGAAAATGTACACCTCTGTCACGATTAAGCTTTAATTTTTTTAAGCATCATGCACAATCATAAACATTTTTAAATTTCTCTTATGAAAAATAGACATTGAAGACATTTTAGGAATCAATTAAGGACCTCTTTATAACCTCAATAACAATTAATAATGACATATTGAAAACCCCTCTGTCACGTTTCATTCAGATATGAGAAGAATTTTTAATATAAATTGTAGTTCGGAACTATTTAGCATTTTGTGTTTAAATATATATATAAACCAGATAAATACAAATCGATTACCAACACATTTAAACATTATACTACAATTAATTATTGGAATAGATTACTAAATCTGTTGCCCGCCCGGGAGACATAGTTGTGACGGAGGATTAGGATATGTGACAGAAGGGTTTACCCTTGATAACGATGTGTTTATTATACAATTTACAAAAAAACAGTTCTTTATAATTCTTAGGTAACTAATATACCTAGTGACATGTCATACTTAAATTAATAATACTTTTGTGAATAATAACATTGATAATAAATCAGTCTGAAAGTCAGTCTTAAACTTACTACGATTTTTGTACTTTTCAAACACTTCTAACGGCTTTGCAAACCCGTACAATATACGCCTTCCTTTTTTGATAACATTTGGTTTGGGGACGATTTTCAGCAAATTTTCGTATGCCACATAGGAAACATCTATTTCAACTAATGTGAACAGTTTTCCGCTTTTATTTATTGCTCTGAAAAACATCACTTTTATATCGCCTTCTTCATCAACATTACTCATTGCAACGCCGACGTATATGTATTCAACATTTCTTTTGCTTGTTACTCTAACTAAAACATGGACATCTTTCTTTATTTTTGTTGGATGAATATCATCTACAATTAAGTCATATTCATGTGATGTCCCAGGCACAGCTTCATCAGGCTTTGAAAGATTTTTATAATTCAAGCCGATTAATAAATCATTATTTTCTTTGAGCACTGCGTTAGGCTCTTTGGGATCATTCTGACTAACAAATATCTCGTTATCTTCTTCTGACCTAGAACTCGGGGAATACACGATATCATAAACGCTTTCTCGAGGAGCAATTACAATGTTTATTATATCACGCAACGGGTCCTCAATATCATCGTGACTGCTGTTGTTATTTTTGAGACCCCTTTTAGGTGTTTCTGATACAGGGCGATAAGTTTTAGTTTTGTGACAAGAACATGATTTTTTGCAGAAACAACTTAACACCCGATGCTTTAATGACCCCGGACTCTCAGTAAAAACTTGATGGACTTGCATTGTGCCCTGCAACGGAACAACATTCTTTGGAATGATTGCGGCAACCCTTGCGATGTCATCATCAGTCACGTAAAAGAGCTTTATCTTAGTGGAGTCTTTAAGAGCCATTAAAAACTGAGCTGCATCAGCAATGTCATGTCCAGTTACAACTTTATTGTCTGTTTGCTGTTTTAAGGGTCCCCCAACTCCATCTGCTGCGCCTTTTACGTGTCCTCCTTCAAAGAAGTTCCAGGTTATATTCTCAAATCCGCAATTCTCAAAAAATCTTGTTGATATGAGGTAAAAGTAATTTTTTTGTTTGTTTGGGTAGCTGGCCCATCAGAGAACACGTGAACAGTCTTGACGCGTGTTAGGTCTTTCTGAACGAGATCTAGGATAGGGTGCAAATGTGCCCAAATTGCAGCAGATTGCGTGATTTGTTTTTTCGCTTTTCGCGACAGCGACGCTGTCTCTCAGCAGCTGTTAATGCCATTTATAGATTATTACTTAATCTTTGCGAAACCTAAAAATATAATAATATTTTAATTGATGTTCGACGCGGAAATAACTAGAAACGTAATTATATTAAAATTGGTTTCATTTAGGTGCAAAAAATAAAAAGATTGTACAATTTGGGATCGTAATCGTTTTGAAACCTGGCAACGTCAATGAAAAGTTTTCACCTCTGTAACGACTCTTACCCCTCGGTCACGTTAATTGTTACAGAGGGGTACCGTGACAGGGGTGTAAAATATCTATGTTCAAGTTACTTACATCAATACTAAAATAAATGCTGTAAAAATAAAAGATTTCTGCGAAAGGTGAACTAAAGACAGTTTAGGTTTAGATAAAATAATAATAAACGACGCCAATTTAAAACCTAAAACTTACGTGACCGAGTGGCCGCCGAATAAACACACGCACCTCCTCTGATCACATTCGGACGATTGACTCGGTTTGTTTGGGCACAGGAACGCGAAGCACGGCGGCAGGAGGAAGGGGGGTTCACTGGGCAATGCCGCGGTCAATGAAAACCATTTAGCGCATAATACTGTTGGTCTACTCATGTGTGACAGAGGATAGCAAAAAAAAACACCACCATTGGAGACATGGATAAAGTATTTTTTTTCTTTTCGTAATTTCTGTTTTTAATTATAAATATTGAGTGTTTAATTAAATTTGAAATCTAAGCTTTTTAATTAAAATTTTAGTAACTTCAGTGTCATACGATTTTTTTTTACCTGAACAATACAAATGCGGCGTGAGGTGATGGGAGACACCTTCATTTTGTATGAAAAACGCTTCTGTCACACTTTTTGTCACTTCTGTCACGATAATTTTGGTAGATTTAAACACAAATAAAAATTTAATACCGACAAAGATCTGTCATAAAAATGTCCATAAGCGCTACTTAAAGCCCATTTCATCCAATCACGCAGGAATAAGAAAAAAACAATTTTTTTCTAGCGGGAGACCGGTTATTGTAGGTAAAAAAAAAAGAACTACCCATATACAAATATATAGTTCCTAAAATGTAAGTTGTGTACTTCATGAAATGTTCGCATTTTCAAACGAATCCTGAAAATAACAACTCATAGATAGCTAATGTTCATCAAGTTTTACAACGAAGTGGCAGGATTGTAGCCATTTGTAGCTCAGCTAGAGATATTTCAATAACAGCGGACCTCTATATTTGTCACCTGAGTGGCGCGACCGGTTTCACCAATATACGGATTGGAATCTATCTTGGGATATACAGGAGTGTTGAGATGATGTTGCGGAAGCCGGAAACTGGCGATAGGACTCGTCGATAAGAATTAGTTTTACTATGGAAGCAACCAACAAAACGCAAAAAAATCAGCTCTTTCATGGAAAATATACATAATTAATTATTCGACCAAAATGTATAAAACAACTGTTTTTTTTTTCCACTTTTTCTCGATTTCTCGAGGCAACACTCACTAACAGAATTATTATATGCCGAGGCAAACTAAAAATGCCGAATTCTAATAGGTATACGACGAAGATTCCTCAAAGATTCCTCCTCAATTCCACAGTGTGGGGCCGGCTACAGACTGAATAAACTGTGAAGTGAGTGAATCGGATTAATCAGTATTGTTTTCTTGTCATGTGTATATGTTTTGTTATTCTTTTTAATTAATTAATGATTGTATATGGAAAAATTAAATAATAGTAATTCATGCTACAAGGGCGAAAAGGAATAAATTACTAGGACGATTTAAAACACGAGCGTAGCGAGTGTTTTAAACATAACCGAGTAATTTATTGCTCTTACGCCAGTGTATCATACTTCGTTTTTCAATGCACAGTGTGAGGAAATATAATCTTGTGAACTTTAAATTATGATTGGCTCAAAATGACTATCCAGAGCCGTTAAACAGTGGAAAAAAAGTATTACTTTTATGGTACACAGAAAAGACTGCAGGTTAGCTAACCATTGTAAATAAATTAAAAAACTAATAATAATAAAGCCCTAGGGCAAAATAATCGACTTTCTGTTCGGTTTTGATGCATAAAAAGTGGGCTTTTACGAGCACTTGCATTGAAAATAATATTAATAATAATTTTAAACATAATTAATTATTATTAATTTTAAGCATAATTAATTATTATTAATTATAAGCATAATAATAAAAAAATAAACTTTATACTTTTCGATATATTTCGACCTCATCAGTGAGATCATCAATCGAAAGATTGACAGGTAAAATTAAAAAATATATGTATATGAAAAAAAGTTGATACATTCTGAATTGGCTGTCAGAGGAGCTAATTATAAAAACTGAAGTTAAATAAAAAAGCAGTTTGGATGGGAGTACTAGCTGATTGGGTCAGTCCGTCGAGTCTGTCAATGCTGTCTGTTGAGTCCGGGCCCATAGTGTGTGCCAAGTGACCAGATGTACGATGTATCCCAGGTCCTGAGTTCTATAATAAGTATAATTATTAAATAGCAAAATAGCGAGCGTTTAGAAACTGACGATGCCATTTGTAAAATGCCGGGTTTTACTACTTGCCTGCGACAGATATTTACCGCCATCAATCGGTCCCAGGCATGTGCCTGTTTCATAGCTGTCCTCTTACTCTCCCCTGAATAAATTCGGTGGGGGGTTTGCGAGTAAGATGGTGGTGATGACCTACGATTACTGGGTGACCTACAATCTTGAAATTTGTTACGAAGCGTGGTCTTTTGGAACGAGTGAATCATTAATCTCTAATTCTATGTGCAGTAATCATTGACAAACTTAATTTGGCAGTATCTTTCCTTCATTATTGTACTAGTTTTGTTTACAAGTGTAAGACCTTTAGTTCCTTAACTGAACCCTAAAAATAATAAGGAAGTAGCAAAGTTATCTCACTGCTTCGTTTATAGGTTTCAATTTAAGCTTCGGAAGTTTATGATGGTGTAAAATTGCGATGAATTTTATGACGTAGGTTTATTGTAAAAAGCACCATTCATTACTAGTAATAAGCAACGGTAGCTTAGTTGGTTGGAGCTGGACTTTCAATCTTGAGACCCTCTCCGAATTCTGCGGGTCAAGCATCCACTAAGAAATGTAAGTATGTACAGCTACCGTTTTGCGACCAGTGAAGGAAGCGCTGTGGTAGACCTACACGCCCTAAAAAGCGTGTATTTGTGTCCGAAGAACGGCGATGAGGCTCAACCGCTATAACGTCGCGACGTAGAAATCGTCGGAAAATCAGTGACAGTACTTACTTGGTAACACTACTGACACCCATTCTACCCCATATGTTTTGACGATGATGTGTTTTCCAATCGCAATTTTCCAAACTCGGAACTTTTAGTTTCGCGTTGGGCGCCAATAATGTTATGACTTGCTGGGCGGTCATGGCCTCTTTTTCTCACCAATATTTACGATTGAATACCGTTTTGAAGAATAGCCTTCCTGAACTGTTTTAGTAGGCAGATTTTAAAATAAGAGTGCAACGAAACAAAGCTATGTCTTTCATTTGACCTTCAGTGACGTCATCACGACCATTTCCATAGATATAATTTTTGTATCCTATCAAAGAGCCGACTATTCTACCTAATATGACGACGTCCTTCCTGTAAATGCTCAAATACTTATAAAAGCACGAAAAAAATCATCATCGAAATTGCAAACCTAAATTAATTGATTTATTCCAAAAAACAGAAAAAAAGGAGCACATTGACGTTTGAAAAACTACCGAATTGAAGACACTGTGCTTATTCAAATAAGTTCTTTTGCTGAACCCTCAACAAAGGCGGTTAAAGCTACAGATTTCAGCATGTTTATAGTACAGACAGAGCAACCATTCATCCATCAGCCTGGGTTCGTCCACTGCTAGAAATAGGCCTTTCCAATATTTTGCCACTCTTCGGTCCAGAGCAGCAAATAAGGTCAATCCGTGAAATGGATCCGCGCCACAAATCATAATAATATAATGACAATAATAATTTTATTTATTTAAATTATACAACATTACGGTAAAAACCATCATAGTTTTATTATTAAGAGGTTTTATTGACGTCAAAATAAAATAAAATTCCGATACCACCCAACAAACATTTTAGCGATAATTAGATCTTTTTTAAATCTTAAAGATGTAAAAAGTTGTTATAATAGCGATATTTATGGCTTCAGGTGATAAACTTGCGATATTTAGACAACATTAGCACTCAGCGCGATATAATAGGTTTAAAGGAACGTCAAAATAAGGTTAAAGTTGTATTGTAGCGATTCCAATTGCCATAATGCAAGCAAACCATCTTGTATTATAGCTTCAACCTAAACTTACAACTGTAAGATCTATAAAGGAGATAATAGACGCCTAATTCCTCCTCAAGATTTATATTGACGCTAAAAATCACTCCTTAAACACCCAAGAGTCTACAACAGCGTCTGTTAGAATCATTAGTTCTTGAATAGCGCTCATTAAACCCCTTCTAACACTAGATGCTAAAGGTTGTCATTACAGTTCTTTTAAATGTCAAAGTTGTATGAAACTCTTTTTAAACACTACCATACATGTATGGGTTCTAAAGAAGCGCTAATCATGACCACAGTACACCCTAAGAAGCTATATCGCACTTACTCGTGGGCTTAACCTACACCGCCATTATACGTGAATAATTTAAAAATTAAAATTGAGTTATTCATTGTAATTTGGATGTTATTTGCTTAGAAAGTTCCTAGGCCGATATGCTGTAACGCATAGAATCGAAGATAGAAACAAACATGAATTAATTCCATAAAAACCATGGATTACACCTATATAATACGTGTTACACTTTAGTAAATAGAGGTTATTCCATGTGCGCTTTAATTTTGAGATGAAAATGTATATGTATATTCACAGTAAACTTACCTTCGCAATGATAGTTTAATCCTTAACACGTGCACTAGTATAAATATGATATTTTGAGAGTGCTTCCATTCCACCATTGAAAATAACACTTTATCAACTTGTTTGAGCCACTCTGTTTACCTGTGTGTAAAAAGTACAGAGAAAAATACGTTTTGCAACCTAAGGAGTTCCTATTCAAATGAATATTGTGTTTGCTGCAACCCAGAGAGCTAAAATTGATACTAATATACCTGCAATATAACTTAAAGTCATTTTCATCGCCGTTGTGGACCTTGGATAGCACTTTCGGTCTCCACTAGCGCTGTAATAACACCGGAAGAAATAACCTAAAATGATGAGAGTTAGGCATGGCTATAGTACGACTCTTGTATCGCTGTCAGACGTATTTATCACCCCTTTAGCACTTCCATAGCCCTCTCGTACAACTTTATTCCATTTCTTACCACCTTCATATCGCCGTTGAAGGACCTAAGCCTGTAAAAAGTTATGCCTAATCCGGGGCTATATCGGGGTTAGAGCACGGTCTAACTCTAGTTTAATCGCTTATTTACATCTGGAAGACTTTAGGAGCGCTTTCATAGATCTTTTATAGCCCTCCCAGTAGCGCCTAAATGTTTGTTGGGCACACCAAACACGATTCTCGATAAATGCTATAATAAAATACGAAAGTTTACATTTACCTACATAAGTAAAACACGAAAGGGATACTCGCATACTTGGGAAAAAAATATGTGAATTATAGATACTAGTAAAGCATGTCATATTTTCATGTATAGAGTAAAATATATAAGGTTAAATAATATTAGGTGGCGAAACTCAAAACATAGGTAGTACTAGTCTATATGAACAACTTTTTGTATGGGAGCTAAGCGAAATTCTTAAAATTTGTTTTCACCTTTCCATACTGGACCAGTCAGCTGATCGGGGCAATTTGTATGGGAGGAAGAGAAAAAAAGTTGCGAATTTCGCTTAGCTCCCATACAAAGAGTTGTTCATATAGACTAGTATTTCCTATGTTTTGAGTTTCGCCAACTAATATTATTTTCAATGCAAGTGCTCGTAAAGGCCCACTTTTTATGCATCAAAACCGAACAGAAAGTCGATTATTTTGCCCGAGGGCTTTATTATTTTTATTATTTTTAATTTATTTACAATGGTTGGCTAACCTGCAGCCTTTCCTGTGTATAAATGTTATACTTTTTTTTTCCACAGTTTAACGGCTCTGGATACAGTCCTTTTGAGCCAATTATAATTTAAAATTCACAAGATTATATTTGTTTTATTATCTCACACTATGCATTGAAAAACGTAGTATGATACACGGGCGTAAAAGCAATAATTACTCGGTTACGTTAAAAAATATTTGTTTTATTTTCTCACACTATGCAGTGAAAAACGTAGTATGATACACGGGCGTAAGGGCAATAATTACTCGGTTACGTTAAAAACACTCGCTACGCTCGTGTTTTAAATCGTCCTCGTAATTTATTCCTTTGCGCCGCTGTAGCATAAACTACTATTAACCTTATAGAACTCCATCTTATCTACTAAGTAAGTACTTAGCCTGGGACGGAAATAGACCGCTCTGTGCTAATCTTAGTTAGTGCCGGATTTTCACGGGCTTCGGATTAATAAATGTTTCTGTTACAATTTCTTGTAAAACTTTTGCTTTTAGTCTTAAAGTGACTCTCCTCTTCGTATTTCCACTTGCAATGTACTAGAAAATGAAATTGGAACATTCTGTATAAGTCATTCCATTGTACAGTGGAGACCACATCAAGCTATACACTTGCAGTACGACATTAGCCCCTACAGAGAAGAATATAAGATAGGTACAAAGTCCAATGTGTCTTACTTGATGCGGTCTCCACTGTACCTGCGCCGCGATAAGAGCATCTTTTCATTAGTATACCATTGTCCGATCGACTGCTCATTTACCTTACAATACATTTGTACTTTAACAAACATAATTTACAACACATTTTCACATAAAAGACAGACGTTGTGAACAAAAGCGGCACTTATTGCTATATCAATATCTTCCAGGCAACCTTAGATTATTAGTATTTTTTTAAATTTTAATTTTTTTTTAGAGTTCCGTACCAAAAGGGTAACCAACGGGACTCTATTACTAAGACTCCGTGGTCCGTCTGTCTGTCCGTCTATCACCAGGCTGTATCTCATAAACCGTGACAGTTAGACAGTTGAAATTTTAACAGATGATGTATTTCTGTTGCCGCTATAACAACAAATACTAAAAAACAGAATAAAATAAATATTTTAGAGGGCTCCCATACAACAGACATGTTTTTTTTCCATTTTTATAGGTACGGAAAGTCTCGAAGTGCTCGAGTCCGACTCGCACTTGGCTGGTTGTTTTATGAAACGTCAAGGTGAGACAAAAACAGTCTTATATATTATTTATTATTATTATTCTTTATTCCTATTGCACACAGAAAACTTAATTCTGAGTTACATGATAAAAGTTATGTAAAATGGCGTGCTTATCTCAATAATGAGATTTCATCCAGTAAACCAAGGGTGATAGGGATATTTGATATAAATAAGATATTCATAATGTGCTCGATAATACTTTTACTTTTTTATTAATAGTTTTGACTCCATCATATCATAAAACCACGTTTTTGCTTTAATTAAAAAAGGAGGTAATCTAATCGTCATGTGGATATAAATGAAATATGAATTGACGTCAAGAAGATTTGAACTCGTCCCTTTATGTCCAAAATATAACTTTATCCATTTATAGACACATTCGAACTATGATTTTATAGAACGTCTTAATTGACGTCAAAATTAACCTTATACGGACTTATCTCTTCCAGGTAACAAGTCTGGCGACACGAAAACTCCATTAGATTAAACTGTCGCTAATGAAGAAGATTAGGTCTGAGCTTCCGCCATCGACAGGAGACACCAATAGTTAGAGACTCCTGTCAAGACTCTCATTGCCTTGTAATACGGACGATTTTCGCCTGCCCATGTATCTGAATATCTAGTTGGTATATTCTTGAAGATCTGAAAGGTCGGATTAAGTGAATACCTCACCTACATACGAGCACAGGTACGGGACAATTCAGCACTACATCACCTCGACGATTCAAACTGATAGTGATTATTGTATTCTAGTTTTGCCATTTAACTTTTCACGAGCATTTGTCCACCTTTCAAAAATCAACTTTTAGAAACAGCACATATTTACCTTATCACACTAGTTGTTTGTGTTCAGATGTCTACACGTTTCCTCCCATTTATTTCACCGACATAAATTCAAAAACTTAGTACGGCACATACACTTAGTACGGTACATATACTTAAATTTCTCACGCACACTAATAGTACACTTGCAAGAAGAGAGCGGCGGTAATGGAATATCACGGACTATTCCCTCTATAACAGTACCTACTATGGTTTAATTCCAACTACGGTAGAATTTTGACCAATAATTCACTTTTTGACCTTGTGTGTCCAAAACAGTCAAATATGTCTACAAACGTTCTAAATAAGTAACCGCGACGATATCATTCACGCATTTCATATAAACCAAACTTTCAAGTCATATGGTCGAATGGATAAATATAGCCATTAATCGATCGGGCGTGGAAAAAAATGGCTAAGTATAGCCATGAAGCGCTTGAGCGGATAAAAGCTGGGTTTTATTTTGAATATGAATGAATTTTCGACGAGAGACCAATATTTCAACCATTTATTAACCTTAAAGTGCCTCTAGCTCCAAAAATTGCAAAGATATTAAAATCGTGCCTGAGGATTAATTATCGACGATGATGCCCTCTTTAATTATTTCCAGGTTTCATTTTAACCGCGCTGCGATTATGGAGAAAATCGACAAAAAATCTATTTGCTCCATAAAAAAATACATAATTTTTTTTAGCCTGTTAGAGCGATTATATAAAAAAATGTATGTGTAAAAGTTGTTCAGAATCAAAAGGCCTGTCATGTTAAAAAAAATCATGCCGATTTACTAACCTTAGACCCTAAGTCCCACATTTTTCAGAATGGAACCCGTGTGCGGCGCATCAACCTGTAGTCACGCAACCATGAAGCAACAAGCCAGTGGAGAGCGCAGAGACACATTCTCCTTCAAAACACAAGTCACCAATATACGGCGGGGGACGTGACAGCTTAGCGAGCTGTGATTGGACAGCTCAAGGTCAAAATTTGATGCGTAATTTGTGTAGGGATGTCATACAAGTGAAACGAAAAATTATCGATATCGATAAAATCGAAAAAATTAATTTGGAATTTTCGAGTTTGTCGAAGATATACCAATGAAAGTATTGTTGGGTAATAAATAAAACAAAATTATTTATTTGACAAAGTAGCTACTCACTGATTTTTGAAATGAATTAATTTGGAGTATATTTTTCTTATATAATCCTTCGGGTTTTGATTATTTTTTGTAATGAAGGTTAGCCGGGCATCCACATATTTTTTATTACACATGAAGCTAAGTCAATCAAGTGATTTGTGGATTCTGTATCAAATTGGTGAAAATTTATGTCTGAGAACAGATCGTATCCCAAGAAAGATTTCAACACAATCTTTATGAAATAATCGGAATTATATTTCGAAGATAAAGTCTTGTGAATGTGAATGACCAACTTAACTTGACACTTACAATCTTTTAAACTCCATACATCTAAAGAGTCTAATTAAGTTAGTAATAATAACTACCTTCATAACTAAATATTTGTAATTATTAGTATTTGTTGTTATAGCGGCAACAGGAACACATCATCTGTGTGATTTCAACTGTCTAGCTATCACGGTTCATGAGATACAGCCTCAAGACAGACGGACGGACGGATGGACGGACAGCGGAGTGTTAGTAATAGGGTCCCGTTAGGCACCCTTTGGGTATGGAACCCTAAAAATGGTATCAGATGCACTGACAGATACTACTGATAAACATAGGCACTTCTGACGCTAAACAAACGCGTATAAAAATATCCCTACATTAAGTACTTACCTTACATACATTACATATACTTACATGCATACAATGTATGTAAGCAACAATACATTGTTCGATAAATTATTAAACACGTAGTAGGACAGCAATATCGAAAAAAAACGAGACAACTGTTGTGCATTTCACCGTGCGACAGAAAGAGAGGACGTGAAGACATCAACGCAAAGCGCAAGTTCAATTGAAATATTTAATTGTTATATTTTGACGATTAAAAGTATACGAAAACACTTACTTATGAAACGTTACTCCATCTTTTGTGGTACTTGAAGTAGAAGTATTCTTTCCACACCATTTTATTGCACAAGTAGGCATATTTACTGTAAATTTCGGATTTTTTCTACAGAAACACGCTATGTTTTCACGGACACAGCCAAACTCTGACTAAAACCAATGGCTTCGCTTCAAGCGCCTAAACGCTTTGGGAAGCGGCTGTTTGGCGAGTCGCGTTACCCCCGCATGCGCTCTCCACTAGTACTCCATGCACGCAACACATCACATCTCTATTGACATTGGGTCTCGCATGAGGCCTATTCTTGCCCTCATGCGTTCGCAAGTGTCACGCCCCCCTACCATATCTCGTTTATATAAACATATGTGCGTTTCCACGTCAAAAGATTGAGAAATTACATAGGAATGAATAGACAGGCCAGATACCCAACGAAATAATTTACAAAGTGTTTCTTCTTCTAGCTTGAATAGAACATTAAATATACTGGAAAAGCTTTGAAAGAGAGTTTTCCTTTCATGCTTTCAATAACTCTTTATTAGAGAATGTTTCATAAATAAAAGATACGGTTTTATCGATTTATCAACCACCAGTCGTAGACTCGTGGCTTTCTTATTGATATATTTAAATCTTTTAAAATTGTCCATATACAAGGTGACTTTTTGATCATCGTCCAAATTCAAACTAGAGGCTTGATAAGTGATCAGCATTATGATTCGATAACAATTTTTGTGGAATTCGTGTAATGAAATTTCGACTTCCCATAGTAAATCACTCCCAGTCCTGAGTGAATCACTATGGGGGGTCATGCTGATCACTAACCAAGGCTCAAGTATGAATTTGGACGATGTTCACAAATTCACCGTGTATTTAATAATATATAATAATATATATATATATTGTCACGACATGAATCCCCGAGGGGGTGTCAGAGGTGTTCCGAGTGTGAACTGTGAAATGCAAGTTACAGTCCACACTCGGTACACCCGCGTTTCACTGACGATTATTACGTCACAACGTGATGGGTGGTGAGCCCTATCGCCGTACTTCGGGCACAAATACACGCCTTTTAGTTCAGGCAGATTTCCTTACGATGTTTCATTTCACCGTTCAGAAATTGGTAAATAAAAACAAATACTATGTACCTTACATAAATTCCGAAAAACTCATTGGTGCGTGCCCGACCGGGGATCGAACCAGAATCTCAAGATTGAGAGGCCAGTGTTCAACCCTTGAGCTATCGCCGCTTTTTTGCAGAAGATATAAAATATAAATATATAAAAAATTAAGATACAAAATAATATTTTCTGGAGACTTTCAAGATGAACTGGAATTTTTCACAAGATTTTACATACATATAATTTATACTGTAAGGTGTGACTCCTTGATGGAACTTCATTCTAACACTAATATAAGTCTTCTTGTACGAGTTCCACTATTTTATTTACTTGATTATTGCGACTAGTTTCGTCTATTTGACATCGTCGGGCTGATTGGAATAGGTAAACAGTAAAAGGATAGTGTTAGCTATCTCGTACTAATCCATAGACTAATACTTAGTCTATGCTAGTACTTACCTACTCGGGTAAGTCTATTTTCAGGTATGCTTACGGTATTCCTGGGGAATATCTTACTTAATATTTACTAAAAATATCTCACAGCAAATTAAGCAGATTAAGCGAATTATAAAAAAAACCCAATGACCTTTTTTAATATGGTACCTAGGTCCTGTCGCAGAAACTGCCGCTCATCCATTTCGAAACTTGACTAAACAGTCCCAAAGCGATAAGAGGAACTTCCAAGATGGTACCTCAACGCTGCTTGTCATGCTTCGGCAGCAACTATTCTTGAATTTCATTAAAATCCTCTGAATCTTGTGCAATTCTCTGAGGATGGACTTAACACCTCCACTGCAACTGTTAACTGTGATTTATATAAAAACTGCTCATCTCAATACGTGTTAGGCAGTCTAAATCTGCTGAAACTGGTCGGCTTTCCCGACCATAACATGTATTGAGGTGAGCCGTTTTTATATAAATCATGAATTATCCTCAAATCTCATTTAATTTTATAACCTAACTTGGTTATAATAATAAATAAAATAAAATGTGTTCATTTCGGGCAATAATTGAATACTACAAAAACTATAGAAATATTTTTAATTTAAACAATATACACCTACCTGCCGGCATGGCCAGCCACATGCCTGTCGCAGCAGTGGCGGATGTACAAACAGTCAAGCCTGTCCGCGATCATTGCCAGGACGGTGTTGGCGCTAACCCGCGCCCGGTGTATCAAAGATGTGCATCGCCTGCGCATGGTCGCGTGGAAGCAGTCGATGTGAGCCCAGGCGAAACATGTCCGAGGCGCTGCAGTAGCGGCCAGCGGGGTAGCCTCAACACCGCCCTAAGCATGTTATTGTGTTGGATTTCTTACTGAAATGAATGTATCAACATACATATATGATAGAGACTGTCAAATCAAAAATTAATCTAGTTAAATTAATTTTATTTAGTACTAGCGGACGCCCTGTGGCGTTGTTTTTGGTCCCGTGGGAATTTTCTTCTAATCTAGTCTAGTCTTATTTCTTGTCTTTAGGTATAATAAATACCTATAAAGGGAACCTCTGTGCCAAATTTCAGCTTTTTCGCGCCTCGTAGTGAGGCGACCGCCATTCATAAACTTCGTGGTTATTTTTTATGATAACCCAGAACCATTTAGGCCTAGGCCAAACTAGTTTATCCTAAAATTGGGTTTGGCCGGTAACATATACAATTTACTCTGCGTTACGCAGTCAGTGGACGCTGACGACAGCTCGCTTGAAATTATCTCAGAAATAAATTGAAGCATGACGCGTTTCGATAGATTTTTAGATTTTTGACTATTGTAACTTGAATAAATAATAAAAATATATGATGGATTACACTATCTTATTCTAACCTTATCTCTATCTAATTATTAATTATTAAAATTTACTTTATTTAAAAAAAATATTTTAAAATATTTTTTATATTTTATTGTTAAAATTGTAAAGTTTAATCCGTCAAATCTTTTAATTATTCATTCAACTCAAAGTGGTTACAAATTTAAAAATCCAGTTACTAATGTAATCAGTTTCGAAAAAACAAGAAAATACAAACTTAGAAAAACCGATCAGCATACACGTTAAAATGTCTTCCATATTAATCTTCACTTATTTTCTTAAACACTACAGATTTTGTTCGCATTCCTAAGTTTAGTCGTGTTTTGTATTACCAATGAAATAATATTTTGTTTTTTACTTTACTAAATAGCCGACGCTTAGTTACCCAATTAATTTAACTCAGTGAAAACGAAATTAATTACTTCTTCTCAGTTTAAACATTTTAAGAGCGGTCTTCTAAAATAACTATCTAAACCTACATTCATAATAGCAATGCAGCCAAACAATTTAAATTTTAGCGAATATTTTATAAGCAATAAACAAACTAAAACATAACAACCCTCTGTATGCGGTTGCTAAAACTTTATTATTTAGCGAAATAATATAGCGCTGTAAGCACTTTGTACCCAGACGAGGGGTGGTTTGGGGGGGGGGGCAAGGTCGGTGTTCATTGGTTATTGCGGTTGGGGTTCCGTATTCAATACTTTGAAAGTTTATTATTAAAAAAATATAGTGGGTGTAAATAGACTGCTAATATTTAAATTAAAACACATACTCTACTGATTACATTATACTGAACAACGTTCCCATAAATGGAAAAAAGTTCAAGTTCAAGTTCAAATATTTATTTGTGGAGCCAAGGTACAGTCAGTTGTTACATATAATATTGGTGGGTTTATTTATTTATTTATTATCATCAAAGAAAACACAATTACATTATTCTACGATATCAATAAACCGTGCAAGGTTTGTCTAGATATCGGGTGATCCGTAGGTAGCTACATTTTAAACAAATATATTATTTATAACTTAAGCCTAGTTAGGTATATAAACCTACTTACAATACAGCGGGCGGGTTAAACGCATACATACGCAGTGTTTTCATTGTAAGAATAGGGAAAGATAACATTCATAATGAGAACTGGTTAAAGATTCAACTGGATGCTTCAGCTCAGTTCTGCCTTGTAAATATATTACCTAAAAATAAGATAATCTATATATAAACACAAACGCACAGCTACAAAACAAAGTTTTTAATATGTTCTAAGTTCTTTTGTGCAGGTTTGTTTCTCTGGGGAAGTTGTTCAGTTTTTTCAGTAGAATATGTAGTTTAATTTAAAGATAGCAGTCCTGAGTCCATTAACAACCTGTATATTCTTTAAGTGATAACATAACGTAATATAAATACTCTTTAGTGTGCACCAAAAGAAAAACAATAGAAAAGGAGAATACAAAGTTTAGAAAAATATAGGCAACATTGGGCGGTCTTATCGCTCAGAGCGATTTCTTCCAGACATTATATTTAAGCTTGTATCAGATGATTGTAGGATGATAAATTGTATACAAAATTAACCTTTTTTTTTGTTTTCTGTTTCCAACTTTGTTTATTCCAGTTTTGCGATTTTTTAAAGAAATTTCACCATGTTATTATTTAACCGGTAAACACTTTCTTATTATGACCAAATCGTACTAACCCGGCATTGAACGTGTTAACGAGAAGAACGAAATTGAGTTTTCTCCGGAATACTCCGGATATAATGAAAGGTTTAAATTTTTAGCTGAAATTAACTTGAGCCCGTCCATATTCAACATTAATCTCTTGATTAAAAAGGAGCTTTATGAAATTTTTGATGGCAGTTTTATCTTCCACATTATGTCGTTGGAAGGGATTTTAGGAATTCAGTACTTGGACATTTTTATGTTTTGAAAGCTTTTAACTTGATTATAATGTTATTATTTTTACAGCCGCTGCATGAATGGCATTAGGGGACGATTTTTGATTAAAACAATCTTTCGTGTTTTCGTTTGGCAAAAAAAGTGACACTACTAATCTGTAAAATGGATCTGAGCCACGATTTGGACTGCGATCTATTGTTTTAGCGATTATGAGGATTAAGAGGGTTAACGGGACTCGTTGGTTAATTATTTAGCATAAAAAGATGTGGTTTTATATTATATAGTCTATATACATCCTGTACATAAATACAGAGTGTAAATAGACTATATAATATAAAATCACATACTTTACTGATTAGACTGAACAGCTTTGCCAAAGAGACATACTCGCGCAAATGAAAATTAAACTTCACTTGGCCATACAAAATGTACAGCAAATTCTTTTTTTTTAATTTTTTTAATTTTTGTTCCTTTGGGAAAGCTGTTCAGTATGGTCAGCAGAGTAAATGGTTTAATTTAAAGATAGCAGTTTGCATACACTCGGGACTTTATGTGGCAGGCAAATATTAAAATTCCGCTGTTTACAAACGGCGTAGTCAGTTTCTAAACGCTCGCTGTTTTGAAGAATGCCCGCCGTTTGTAAAATTACTTTGTCGTTTTCGAAAAAGCCGCAATCGAAAGTCTTTAAGAGCGGTTTTGCAGCCGGATTTTGAAAAATCTGCCTTTTTCTAATTAATCGGAACAGAACACTTAAATTCAAAATTCACTCAATAGATAATCAACAAAACTTTATTACCTTATGTATTGTATATACTGCCATCGCAAAGTTTCTATGGGTTCAAATGTTCAGAATTTCAAATGTTTTTAAATTCAAACTCAAGTTTTTTTAAATTTTTATTGAAACCTTTATCTTTACATTGTAAGTAGCGTTACCTAATTGGAGCACTTTCGATTTTATTTTTGAAAATAATCTCTTTTTGAGTGTTTTTTTGGTTTTGTGTTTAATCCATTTGATTTTTATGTGTCATATTTTACTATCAGTACGAAAATCTTGTTTTTTTAGGCAATGTAGGTTCAAAACTGACTTAAATGCAATATTGTAATTTTAGTCGATTTTAATCTTGAAATTAGACTCCTTCTGAATCGTTTCGCGCGCATTGTGGTGTACGCAATTTTAAACTTTATTACAGTTAGTCTACGGGTTATAATCGCAAAGCCGGTGTGCGTTTAAGGAAGGCCTCATCTTAACTCTTTTGTTGACCGTACCTTACACAATAGTAAGATCGTCTTCAACTTCGAATACACGTTGGAGACGTCAAATATATCCGTCATAATAGGCTAAAGTAATAACAATAACTTAAGTGTGCTCAAACACGTTTAGGTTTCAAGTATTGCTGTAAGTAACACTCAAATAAGTTTTGACGATCTCAAAGGAAGTGTTCATGTCGTGACCAGATCATAGAATTGAACATTTCATGAAATAGTCGACCATTTCATGAAATGATCGTATTTCATGAAATAGTCAACTGTCACTGACCAGATCATTAAATGTTCAACGTTTAACGATTTCGTCAGCGACGTTTGACCATATCATTAATGTAGGGTGTTCATACAAATGTTGATACTAGAAATTCGAAATCTTGTTATTAGGAACTTGATTATTGTTCTTTAAAGTATAAAATCAACAACTTATAAAGAATTAGCACGTATTTCAAGTTACTTATTATACTACCTACTTAGGTTAATTTTTTAGAAAAATCAATAAGGATTTAGCAAATTAGGTATTTTTAAGGAACTTATTTTTCTAAATAATACGTAATAATAATCACAACCATCTGGGTTTAAATAAAATGAATTAGTTGTTTTAGGAATTTAATTACACTTCACTGCACTTTCTTCCTCAGTTATTACATTATTAATAACATTTAAAACAAGATAATTGTGTAGCGCCGCCATGATGCATCGCACAAACAATAACAAAGCGCCATCAGCGCCGCTAGTGGTAAATAAATTTAACTATTTTACGATATGATCATACGATGTTTGACCAGATTATGAAATGGTCTTGTGTTTAATTGATTATATCGTCCAACGATCTCTATTCATTGATTTGGTCAATCCATATCATGAAATGGTCAACAAACAATGTACTATTTCATGAAATGCGACCATTTCATGATATGGTCGAACATTTCATGAAATGTTCAATTCTATGATCTGGGCACGACATTCACATTGCATTATGTTTAATGTGTTTAAACCCTGGGCACATTCTCTGATATAGCTTGTTAAACACCTAACGCTCTCTATGGCTGCGTTCCCGAATCAGAAAATACGTCTTTTCTTTAAAAGATCGCTTCTTCTTCTTGGGGTGCCATATCCTAGCGGATGTCGGCGACCACCACACGAAACTCTTCTCTATTCTGTGCCAGTCTGCAGAGACTGGCAGCGTCTTTTATGTTAGTCCAAGTTTTTACGTTATCACTCCATGTCGTCCGCCTTCTCCTTCTTCCCCGTTTTCCGTCCATTTTCCCTTCTAAAATGTTCTTCAACATGCTATACTTTTCATGTCGATAAATGTGACCAAAATATGCTGTCTTTCGTTTCTTAATTGTTTTTAATACTTGTATGGAATACTGTTGATTGTTGGCACTTGGTGGAACTTGTAATGCATTATGAACAGAAAATCACTTGTACTATCCCACAAAGTTATTCAGAACTTCCTGACCGGTTTCGCCTTTATGGCATTATCAAAAGAATTATTATAAGATCTTAACTACATAATTAATAGTTTACATCAGCCAGTGCGATCAATTACACTAACTTAAATAATGTAATAAATAACTTATTGCTAGCTTTGTTTAAAAAAAAACATGGAAGGGGTAAGTATACTCAGTAGAGCATGTGGTTTAAATTTATGAGCACATCATTAATGCGCTCGGTATGTCTAAAGTTTACAACAATAAAGGTAACATTGATCGTTTTGTAAAATTTCGGAACGCAGCCTCAAGTGTAAATATAAGCAGTTTGCTTAAGCGTAAAGGCGAAAACGTTCTAGCACTCAAGTTTTATTGCGATATCTATCCACCGTATTTTACGTCGTTTGACGTAGAAATGATAATATCTCGAACATAAATTTGGTCTTAAAAGTTTATTGACTGTGTCAAATAGTGAGTATTATGCTTTTGACCTTTTCAATTTGGTCGCGTAGCTCGTAAAATGTAATTTTCAATGGTAGTAAAAGCGTTGATTGCTTTTCAAGTACTTTTAGATGTAGTTTTCTAACACTATCAGAGGTTTTATCCCTTAAGGGCCCGTTATCCCTGACACGAGCACCTCGTTTAGCATCTAGTAGAACTGAACTCTATGATCTTTCATTATAGTTTAAAATAGCGCGCTCTGAACCGTGGCTGTTATGACAACCGATACATCACGCGCTCTTAAAAACACGTGTTTCGCTTATAAAACGTTTTTACGGTAAATTTTTTGAAAACTAACCGCAAAAGTAAGAAATAAATAACATTTTCCTTAATTACCTGTAATTTTCCTACGATTTGGTCATGTAAATATTATGTAAAACAAAAAAAAAAATTAAAAAACGAGCATGTTTCGGTTTTTTTTTCGATCGAGCAAGGTACAATGTATCGCGTTTTGAACAGCAAAAAAATCTGCAGAAAGACTGTATCTAAGATATATATTTTTTTCAGACACAAAATATCACAATTTCGTGGTTTAAAATTAATCAGAATAGAGACAAAATTGGGATAAGCCCCCCTTAAGGTACGCCAACCCGCTCAGCTGCCATATAAATGCTTTAGGTGTTGGTGAGGTCCTGATGGCTTTGATCTCAATTAAACTTTGCATACATGTTTCCCTCACCCCTCACACGTATGGCGTGTTTTTTGAATCAAGACAATTATTACTTATATACATACATACATACATATGCTCACGCCTGTCTCCCAGAGCGGTAGGCAGAGACTACAGATTTCCATCTGCTACGATCCTGACACACCTTTCATCTCTTCCATATCCATCAATCAAGTCATACAAGCTCGTCTATTCTGGGTACTTTAGACATTCCCCTTCTTCAATATCTCGCCAATTTGGTCAGCATCAGCATACGTCCTTCTAGGGCGGCCTGGTTGAGCCCTAAATAAACATACTTTCAATCTTCTTTTATTTATAATAATCTTTTAAAAAAGCATGAACTTCACTAAAAAAGCGATTCAGTTTCCATATTTCAAAATCGATTGAAACGAAACCAACACACGCTAGATAGAAGCTAGAAAAAAACATCTTTATTATATAAAGAAATTATAATAAATCTCCTAACTGAAATTTTGCGTGCGCAGCATCTGATTAGAGCAGGATAGACAGTTAAAAAACAAAAGCGTTGAAGCAGGACTGAATTTTAGCACTGCGCAGCCCCTTAAAGCTGTCTTGAGCGTCATGAGCGTGATCGATGTCAGTTTTCAAAAAAATTTTTCTTTCTTCTCCTCAAGTAGTATTAATTTTTGGTTTACGTTTTACTTGTTTGTATTATAATTTTTAATATTTATCCTATTTTAAGTACCTATTTGTATGCATGGATTTCTACTTGGTATTTATTTGACGTAAAGCATTTTCATCTATTTTATTATTACCACGTATTTATTTTGTACAACACATTTTCGTTTTATCCGTCAACAGGTATATACCTATATTATGTATTTGTTTCCTTTTGTATTTATTTGGTGCACAACAAAGAGTGGTTGCCTTGTCTTGTCTTATTCTTATACGACGTTCTCATCTAAATGGTAATTTTTGAGCTGCCATTCAAGAGAAGGACCTTGATCCTGCTATTATTATATTATAGAGAAGGAAACCTCCCTGAACTGAAAAGTTGAAACTATTACTTTGGGCCTACCACAATAAGGTTTATTTATTTTATTTATTTATTTATTTCCATAAAATTTGTAAAACATTACAGATGTCCATTGCGTTATACAAATGAAAACAGACACAAAATCAGAATCAGTAATTATGTTAGTACGACACTTCTTTATCGCAAATAAATAAACAATAGTACAGTTTATATATTTATATCTATAAGGTAAACAAAAGGAACCTCCCTGATAACCGTAAACTAAGATAAAACCACTGATTACTGCAAATACGCCTAAAAAAAAAGGAACCTCACCGAGAGGCGTAAACTAAGATAAAACCACTGATTACTGCAAATACGCCTGAATAAAATGAATCTCCCCGAGAGGCGTGAACTAAGATAAAACCACTGATTACTGCAAATACGCCTGAATAGAAGAAACCTCCCCGAGAGGCGTGAACTAAGATAAAGCCACTGATTACTGCAAATACGCCTGAATAAAAGGAACCTCCCTGATACGCGTAAACTAAGAAAAAACCACTGATTACTGCAAATACGCCTGAATAGAAGAAACCTCCCCGAGAGGCGTGAACTAAGATAAAACCACTGATTACTGCAAATACGCCTGAATAAAAGGAACCTCCCCGAAAAGGCGTAAACTAAGAAAAAACCACTGATTACTGCAAATACGCCTAAATAGAAGGAACCTCCCCGAGAGGCGTAAACTCAGATAAAACCACTGATTACTGCAAATACGCCTCACGCACCCTGGACAGTTAAAGACCTGACGAAACTGAAAAATCCTGTTACTTTAACTGATAGGAAGCTTTGGCTAACCACTTGTTAACACCATCATTTATTGATTTAACTTTATTGAATATATTGACTTATATTATATATTTAATTTATATTAAGTAACATTATATGCTTACCCAAAAGCATTAAAAGTCAAGTTATGATGAAATTTTAATTTAAAATAATCATGAGGAAACCATGTCGCCAAGCCATTTTTCGTTTTCCGTCAATTTCTGAAATTGTTATATTTAATTTATGTTTTTTAGTTTTTCATGTAAATTATACATAGCTCCTGCACATTCATTTTCATGTATGTGCTTAAATATAAGCTACAATCGTAAAAATTGTTTTAATTTTTAAATAAGGGTTCAGCAAAATACCACTGCAGTAGCTTCTGCTGCAGCATTAATCGGCGCTTTCTCTTTTTTTTTGTTATCGCAATTTCTAGTGGTTCCTAAAATCGATAACAATTGATTTTCTATAGACATCCGGCACCATGGTGCCTCCTGCTTCTCTACATGTTTTTCTTTTAATTATTTTAAACACAACAGAAATAACAGTTTTAAGTATTTTCGAGGTATATTTCGGCCCACAAAACATATCGAAAATACTTAAAACTGTTATTTTTGTTGTGTTTATAATTATTAATCTAAATGAAAAGTTTATTATAGGCAAATATAAATATTTATTTCCTTCAATTCTTGTTATATATAAAACGAAACGTTATTAGTTAGAACATGAAAAGCCTAATTTGTGAAACGTCTTTCAAATGAATTTTGTGAACTTAGCGATGCCCGCCTTATTACTTGGCAAAGAAACAGTATCATCGCGTGGCTAATTTTAAATATACCTATCAAAAGTTTCACTTTCGACCGCTTTAAATACCATTTTATCTGTATCCGGAAGCCAAACAAAAGTAGGCTTAATTTCAACGTAAAAAGATCTTGTAAATTTGCACAGAAAACTAGGTCAAAATTAACTTCCAAACTCTGATACTCAATATAATTAAATGGCCATTAATCCTTTAAAATATAGCTGAGGAGTTGTAAAACTGGCAAACGACAAAGCTTTGAAATTCTGTTTCTATGAAACATCAAAAGACATGTTGGTTGGGCGGGTTAATTGGATTAATGACGAAAAAAAAAACATATCCTCACAACATTAATCCCCGGAGGTGTTGGTGTTTCCGTGTATAGACTGAAATGCAAGTCACAGTCCACTCTCGACCGTTTCGTACTTCAGGCACAAATTGGACTCACTTTACTGTGCCTTTCGATTGGCCGAAGCGCGCAGACCGAAGCACGAATTTATTTGCCTTTACGAGATTTTAACCCGCGCCCCGGATTAGTTGTCGAGTATTGAGACCGCAGAGGCGGTACAAAATATATATTATAGAACAGAACACCCGAAAAATTGTGAAGACAGGTTGCTAGTCATTTTACATACTTATACAACGTGTAACAGAAAGGTGTAACCATATTTGAAGAGCTTATTCAGTCAATGGTATAGAACAACTTTTACTGTGGAACAAAACCTGTATCTCGAAAATTTTTATTTTACTGTTTCATAGAAAAATGCAATGCCGCTCGGCTGAAATGTACGGAAGGGCAGATTTTTTTTCGAGATTTCAGTGTTGGCTCCATAGTAAAAGTTGTTCTATACCATTGACTGGATGAGCTCTTCAAATATGGTTACACCTTTCTGTTACACATTGTATAATACATAATAATATCTGCATACAACGTCAGAGAACCAACTACAGTAATAGTAGCGTAGTGGCTGAGGGAGCACGAATGTATAACAAGTTACCGAAATATATTAAACAAACCAAATCATTGCCCATTTACAAAAAACTACTGAAGAGTCACATTCTGAAGGACTTCTCATTACTTCAGTAAACAAATTTATCAGTGTATTTATTAATTAGAAGCATTTTGTAGAAACCTGAAACCTACTTACAATGTTCATGTTATCAACTCACCGTAAACACGACCCTACATAAAATTGCATTGTTGGTGAAGCTATAATCTAACTTTTTAAAAGGCTATGCGAATGTTATTTTTGTCACTGTCACTCCAAGCGAAAAATCACGCAGTGCGAGAGGGGCGGATTCAGGGCGAAAGGGAAAAAAGGTGGTTTTATATTTTTATTAAAAAAAACTAAAATAGATAGCAAAATTTCAAATCTGTAGATATTGTTGAAACACACCTAATAAAATATGTTTGAGTTCTGTATATGGTTCCTATTCGTCAAACGAGGAGAAAAAGTGTGTTTGAAGACATCATTTCAACAATTATTTCTATCGAGGAAAATTTATCCAAACATGTTTTCCAATTTCAAAACCCTAGATTATGTAGTCAAAATGCATATACCAGAAATTTATTAAATTTTTCCGTGTATTTCATGAAATGCACAGAAAAGAAACACTCGTATTTTTTTCGCATATCGCCTTAAGGATTACCCACATATTTTTATTTATTACGTGACAATTTGTGATAATTTATTGTTTCTCATGTAAGTGAATTGTATACTTTTTGAGAAATGAATATCTTAAACCTTAATCCTTAAGAGGGTGCCGAGCAAAATAATCTAAAACGACAGTCACTGTTAAATTGATTTATTGAATAATATTTCAATGATAAATAAATAAAATATTTATTTATTATCACAGAGAATGTATCTACACTTCCGCCGCAGCGAATATTAAAAATAACTTATGGTGTAAGAAACAAATATATCTAAAGTATTGGGGTTTTAGTCATTTCAATAACTTAACTGTCGAATTTTGTCTCAACCACAATTCCAGACAATCACAAACGTTATAAAATACAATTGGGCCGTTTCACATTTTTAAAATTTTATCTGGTAAATTAAATTTGATTTTTTCTGATAAATTCAATAAATACGACCATGATAAAAAGATACCACGAGAGAACAAGCGAGGTGTCTAATCGTTCTACGCTCGGCGCAGCCTTAACCTTTATATACATATTTATTTTTTAAATTTTTAAACATTTCATTATCGATAGAGACGAAAAAATTGCATACCCAGCCTTTTGCGCAGAAAATTAGTTGAAATCCGCTGAAATAAAAAGTAAATAAATATGCCCGCTATAAACTTCTCGAGTGTGGTATCTAAGTTTCTAAGACACTTTCAAACTGTAATACCTTCCACTGAACTTTAACAGCTCTTTACCAATAAATAGAGATTATTAGCTTAGTAATCGCAGAATTTTATAGACTTTAAAAGGACTTACAGCGAAACGACTTCCGTTCTTAGTAAAATATGGCGGCAAAACGGCGAGACCGCAATACGACTATTTACAGAGTAATAAAAAGAGTAAGGAGATTCTTTATTGCTGGCCTAAAGAAACAATACATAGCCTGTTGCTAAATTAAAGATAAGCGTGAGCAGAATCCGGTGTATGTTTATTCTTCAATGTAAACTTTTGTAATTTGTATCGGATAACGGATAACATAAGCATGTTTGGACTTAGTTATGTTTGTAAGTAAATTTAATTATGAGAGTTCGATTGAAATTTTTTCAATAAAAAAGTGGCAGTGTTTTCGTTGTGTCAGTTATATTTGTTTTTTTTGTTAAGTTTTTGTCAACGAATCGCGATATATTTATTATTTTTAGTAGAACCTGAGCTAACAATTCGGCATATTTTTATCAGTTATCTTAGGTATATTTAGGAAATAAGATAGATGATCATTATTCATGCAAAAGCCAATACACGGTAATGGATATGCGAGCATAAATCTATGTAGTTACGGTGATGATATATTCTAAGGGGGTACAAACAGAAACATATAAAAATAAAAATAAAGACCTGCTCTATTTAAGGATCAAAATAATTCCATGTAATTTAAGTTTTCAAACAGTCCATCAAAACATAATGCGGGCGTCATATTTCAACCTGCATTCCAAGCCGGAAATTCAGGTTTAGATTTACAACTACCCAACACCTATTGCCCACAGACCGGAGTCCATTTCCCCACTATCCGTTTAACCTACTCTGTGCAACTCTAGACCTAGCCGCATGATAGAGTCGTAAATTATAAAATATCTATCGATATTTTAAAAATAATGTTGAATGTTGGCCCTTTCCAAAGAGTTTCCTTTAATCCCGACATCATGCATGTCATAAAAAACATTTATAATTGTGCACCTATGTATTTTATTTCAGCTTAGCCGTAGTTTTTGAGCAATGTTCAAAAATAACATACAAATAACAATAAAATATAAACATTTTGCGTCAGCCAAGTTCGGGAAAAGAGTAAACTAGTGTAAAACATTTCCCGAAATATTAACTTTAAAATGATTAGTCTTAACGCTGATATTGATTGACTCGCTGATCAAAATACTAGTTATAGGCCACTCCTTGGTCTTCTTCGAATTTATACAAATAATAATTTGTATAATTTATACAAATTGTTGATTTCAATAAGAAAACGACAAAAAAGTTTGGTCAGCATTTTGACACGTAATGAAAGTATGAAATAATTATGTGAAAAATATGATATTCTGCCAAAAACTACTAATACGCACTCATAACGGTATAAAACATAAAAATTGTTAATAAATTCATTTATATCAGACTAATCAAACAACCTAGGTATATATCATTAAGATCGAAAATGAATACAATTTCTTAGGTACAATATGAAAAAGTATCAATAATGTATCCTAAACAAACACATAAATACTTAATATTTGCTGCAAAATTTGTTACAAAAACAATATTATTGAAAAAATTATATGATCAGCGAACAAAGTTGACTTTACGTACTAGACAAAATATAAAGTCAAACCACGTTTTCTTCCTTCTGCTCGTATAAAATTCACTAAAATAACTATCGATACATAAACAATCGACCATCAATATGACACTAGATCGTGATATATTTCACACATTACCGTATAGTTTCGGTCCCACTAACTCGCTCAAACAAATCGCTGGGGCGTGCGTTGGTTTTGCGAAACAAGCTACATAGTGCCTCTATAACATGACCAGAACTCTGCATTCATGTACAGTGGAGACCACATCAAGCTATACACTTGCAGTACGACATTAGCCCCTACAGAGAAAAATATAAGATAGGTACAAAGTCCAATGTGTCTTACTTGATGCGGTATCCACTGTACCATCGAAGAAAATCCGCTAATAATAATTATTACAGCAAGAAAAAATCGTTTTTTTTTTTTCTAAGGTGGTAATACTTTCGCATGTTGTAACGCCTATTGTGGACACATGGTCAAAAGCTGACTATCGGAAATGGAGCAAAAGGAAAAGGCCAAAATTGGCCACCTTTTTAAATGCAATATCCCATGCGTTTCATATGTTTACTTTAACAATTGGAAGTATGTTGTTGTTAAATGTATTATTAGCGATCAAAATTATATGTAGTACAATTAAGATCACGTCAAGCTAATAGCATTTCACTTTGTAACTATGACAGAAATAAACATTATATAATTGCAGTATAGAAACGCAAAAAGAAAAGTAAATCTGGATGTGAGAAGCTCTGAACCAGGATCCCGGTTCAGAGCTCCTCACATCCAGATTTACTTTTCTTTCTGCGTTTCTATACTGCAATGATATAATGTTAATTTCACTTTGTACCTATCTTATATCCTTCAGAAAAGAGGCTATGCTAACAAGTGTGTGACGTGACTTGTGGTCTTGACTATTACAACCAAACAGGAGGTTTTTGGGACATAGCGAAACATGAATAGTACGTTAATGTACAAGTTTTTTTGACATAGCGAAACATGAATAGTATGTTAATGTACAAGTATTTGGGACATAGCGAAACATGAATAGTATGTTAATGTACAAATTTTTGGGACATAGCGAAACATGAATACAGTGTATGTGACCAAGAAGACCCATGCAGTTGAGCATTCATGTTTTCAAGAATGCTAACCAATATGAACTACAAAAAAAAAACTGGCCAAGTGCGAGTCGGACTCGCGCACGAAGGGTTCCGTACCATTACTTATAAAAACGGCAAAAAAAACATGTCTATTGTACGGGAGCCCCGTTAAATATTTATTTTATTCTGTTTTTTAGTATTTGTAAATATAGCGGCAACAAAAATACATCATCTGTGAAAATTTAACTGTCTAACTATCACGGTTCATGAGATACAGCTTGGTGACAGACGGACAACGGAGTCTTAGTAATAGGGTCCCGTTGGTTACCCTTTGGGTACGGAACCCTAAAAATAACAACGCTGATGTACTATTTCAATTGTATTCTTTGTCAAAACCTTGGACAATACTGCAATGGGTTTCAGAATCCTTTTCAGTTAGAAGTGAGTGATATAAAATACGAAGTAAACAAATTCTCTTTGCCTCTATTATTTCGTTATTGAAACGAAACATCGCCCCTCAGGCACTGCCCTGCTGCGATTAATTTGCAATGGTAATATTTGATTTCTTTGAAAATGTAACCACGGAACCGAAATTGATTAGTTGGTTGGTTTAGCATCCGCTGTCTATCACGGATGACTTTTAAGACTGTACCTGAGCCTAGAGCCTGACCAACTCCAGTCTATCTAGGATTCGTTTGAAGAAATTCGGACTCTCCTTGTATTGAAAAAAAATATATTTGGTTTTTAATTTTTTCTCTAGGGATCTTACGTATATATACTAAGATTTATACTTTTGTCAAAACAAAAAATGTTTTGCACCCTCTTTTTTTTTGGTTTTCAAACGTTCGCTTGAAGAACGCGGTTAAAAGATCAACTTGTTTTTTTTTTTCATAAAATAGGTAATAGAAATATGAAGGTATGTCACCTAAATTCAATATTTTTTTCCTACAAAATATTTCAGTATTAGCCATGGTATTAGCTAAAAACACCAATTTCTTGTTTCGCTGCGTGATCACTAGTATTACGCGTCTAAGAAAAAGAGGCCAAAGAGCCAACATACCTATATAATCGCCTCTATGAAAAGCAAATAAAGTCTTTGCCATTAGATTTATTGTGCTGGAGTATGCCACCTTCTTAATCGATAAACAGAAGTTTTAAAATATGACTTATTGGTGTTATAAATAGTTGTAAGATAAAGGAAATAAATCACAGTGTGACAAAACTCTTCTGGCGTTGACGCAGCTGTCAAACAAGAGCTTAGTTACACCGTATAAGACAATAAAATTGGTAAATAAATTAAATTAAGTCAAATTGGTTTAATTAAGTTAAATTGGTTAATATTCTAAGAACAAGGGTTATATTTGCAATGTAAAAAGAATGAAAGGAACTAGTTCAATCGTTTTATTTATTACCAATGACGAATGAAAAAGTCTTACAAAGTATTCTCAAGTTCTGAAGAGAAGTATGACGTCATCATTATCAATCACTTGATTGTTAATTTATTTTAGAAATCAAAAATAAGTACTTAGTAAGTTATTATCTCATGAAACTTCTATCGTTAATTTGTAAGTAATTAATGGCCATCCATGCGTCGGGGAAAAGTGGTTGTTGTTTACTAATTAAAACCCATTGTGTATCTGTTCGTGCTTGTACTACGAGAATGACAATAAAATATTGTTCTTGGCATTGTAAGAGTACATATTGCGTCTGAAATAAACACAGATATTTGTGTGCTCTCGTCATCGGTTCCATGGTGTAACGGTTAGCACTCTGGACTCTGAATCCAGCGATCCGAGTTCAAATCTCGGTGGAACCTGACTATTTTGTTCTTTTTTTTTAATGGGAAGCTTTTATTAGTTTATTTATTTTTTTCTTAGGTACTTATTATGATAGAAAAATTAAACAACAACACCTGAACCTGGTGCAGAAAATCCGGGAAAATCCGGAAAAAATGCGCCATATCCGGCTGACTAGACATCCGAAATGATTACTTAGTTAAATAAATTTACCGTTGTTGCATGTCAACAGCCTAGAATTTATGTACTAAGTAATTAATTATAATACAATTAATATAATATATGAAGTAATTAATAAGTAATTACAAGTAAGTAAGTGTAAGTAAGTATAAGTAATTAATATATTAAGTAAAAGGAGTCTTTCGAAGTTAAGGTTGAGAGAATTTTTCTTTTATTCTTTGTGAAGCTTAAGGAATAATCAATTAAAAGTTATAACAAGATTTCCAGAACAACTTAATTTTCAAATAAAACTTCAATATTATTTTATTTCAAAACACTTCCACATGAATTCGTAGAAATTTGCATCGACGGCACTCAGTAGCGTTGTTAGGCAAGTTCTAAAAAAAAAAAAACAGGTAGCTCAGTCTTGAGATCCAGATTCGATCCCCGGTCGGGCATGCACCAATGAGTTTTTCGGAATTTATTTGCATATTATTCGTCTTCTGGCTTGCTGAACGGTGAAGGAAAAATCGTAAGGAAACGTGCATGCCCTAAAAAGCGTGTTTGTGCCCGAAGTACGGCGATAGCACTCATCACGTTAGGACGTAATAATTGTCAGTGAAATGCGGGTGTACCGAGTGTAGACTGTGACTTGCATTCACACTCCAAACACCTCTGACACCCCTTCGGGGATTCAAGTCGTGTCGATATTTTTTTATATACAGGTTCATAATGAACCCCCTAACAATATCAAAGGAAACTATTTTATGTTTAAAATAAAAAATATAATGTTTATACAACGTGTAACAGAAAGGTGTAACCATATTTGAAGAGTTTATTCAGTCAATGGTATAGAACAACTTTTACTATGGAGCCAACCCCGAAATTAAAAAAAAGAAAATCTACCCTTCCATACTTTTCGGCCGAGTGGCATTGCATTTTTCTATGAAACAGTAATTTTTTTTTGAGATACAGTTTTTGTTCCATAGTAAAAGTTGTTCTATACCATTGACTGAATAAGCTCTTCAAATATGTTAACACCTTTCTGTTACACGTTGTATAAGTATAAGTACGACGACAGGGATTACCACCTATCACTTTGGGACGTAATAATCGTCGATGAAACGTGGGCGGGGTATACAAGTATGGATTTTGATTCGGGGTTTCATGTCGTGACAATATATATTTTTATACTACACCTGCTCGGAAAGTACCTTCTTTCTTTGTTGAAAACGATGGAGAAAATACGTCATTACTGTCATACAAATATGCGGGCGGCAAAAGTGTATGAACATTAAAAAAGAAAAAGTATATGCAAATCCATTGTTAACGTGCTGTTTTTTTTTTAAATAACATAAAGAATGAGCAAGTGGCCAAGTGGCCAGTATTATTTTGCGAACTCGTACATAAAACTCGAAAAATGATACTGGCCACTTGCTTTTCCTGTACATAATAAAAAATAACAAGGAAATAAAAAGTGACAATCGCACGTGAGTCAGTCGGCTTCTTTTATTGAATCTTAATTAAAAGTAAAATTATACTATTTCCTCGCAGGTGTAGTATAAAGCACTATGTATCACTCGGGAGAAAGTGCGATTCCCAACCCGTGTGTATTGAGGCCCTTGGCTTCGCCTCGGGCCTCAAACTACACCCTCGTTGGTAATCTTCCCCTTTCTTCCCTCGGTGAACAATGTACTATTTATTTCATAAAGTTTTTGAATCCCAGTAATGGTTGGCTAGAAAGTTCGAGCTCTATAATATAGAACACTCGGTAAAGTTCAGGTACAACTTAAATGGTCTTTAAGCTTAAATACGAGAACCAAAGTTCGACAAGAGTTCGCAAACCACAAATAAAAAGCAACAGCAATAAAGTAGCTGTGTCGCACAGAACATGCACACCTTAGTTTGTGAAATTGCTTTTCGACCTATTGGTACCAGTAGAGCTGCCCCTCTATTTATGTATCTTTGGTTGCCAATTGGACTGGTTTACTATCAGCAAATACATAGATAAAAACTGAACGATCAAAATTGTCTTTAGTGGGTATTAAACTATTTACCAACTGTGTCGTCACTTCAAGTGTGAACATATAATTAGACATTGGAATTTCATCTTTGTATATCTAATATTATGGTAGAGGTGATGCCGGGCTCGACTGTGGAGGTACCACCATCTTACTTGGAGACCCCCTCGAAGTGATTCGAGGGAGAGTAAGAGGACAGCTCACAGGCAAAAAACCAGGAGGCCCACCATGCCTGGGACCGATGGAAGGCGGTATATCCATCCCTAATAGCCGGGCCTTATATGGAACAGACTGGTGACGGGCAGCGGCGTCACTGGTGTGAGGGTTCCGGCACCGCGCTCACCAACCCACCTCACCCACCTGCCCAGGGCAATTCTTCCAGGATGACCGCCGGGAGTAGCAAAGTCCTGGAAAGGCTTATGTCCAGCAGTGGACGAACTAGGCTGAAGGATGGATGAGGATATCTATTACTTTGTAATTTTTTTCTAACGAGTGAACTCAAAGATTTTGCTTTATTTCTAAAATGTTTACATCAGCCCTATTGTCTACTATCCGTATTATTTTTACTAAACCGATTGACCAAGTAACACAGTGTGAAATGGTCATTTGAAGTTGTGCATCTGACCCTATATGGACCCTTAATATGTATTTATAGTATATAGTATATTGTATTTTTATACCCATGCCAAATTACAGCTTTCTAGTACTAGAGTCTCTGAGCTAAGCCGCGGATAGACAGACAGACAGACGCACGGACGGGAGCACGGACGGACATGGCGAAACTACCTATAAGCGTTCCTTGTTGTCTACGGAACCCTAAAACTGGATGTATATATACAATTTAACGTATTTTCGGAGTTGTTCGTTTGGTGAAATAGTTGAAATATAAGGTCCAATGCTACATGTTGAATAAGTTTCAGACCGGAAAATTCTATAGGGGTAGTGAAATTTTCATTACTTCAATGTTGATTAATGTTTGTGTTATATTTTAAACTGATGAATTACTTAAGTAATTAAAAATACTGATGCAAGCTGTACACTCTGAAAACATTAAAAATGCGTTTTCTTTATCGTACAAAAAGAGGAACTTGATTTTAGATAAATTTTGTATTTACTAAAGCGGTATACGCAATTATCTTCAAAGTAGTTGATTGTTAAAATAATTTAAATATTTATAAAATTTTAAATTTTTTTACTTATGTTTATGTAAATCGCAATATCAACAACTTTATACTTATATTATAAGTCTTTCTACTTTCGAACATTATGGTGCAAATAAATTTGAATTTAATTGAATTAAACGTAACTAAGCATACAAAACTCATAAAATATATTTATAACATTTCAAAATAAGCCGTTTTTCTCAGAATATTGCTGTGCCCAACAGGGTGCATAATGATCTAAAATTTGTATGTAACATCTATAATGTACATTATGCTTGCAATAAAAATATTGAGTATTGACTATAGTTACAATAGAAATATGCATTAAAAATCTCCTTTCCCTGAATTTTTAGTTGAAGCAGAAGATGCCTCGGAATAATGTTACAACCATTATCATAATTTCCCTTCCAGTAGATGTAAGTGAAAAAAATATGTAAATGAAATATATTTTTGTAATTGTTACAGGTACAAGCAATCTCACCGAAAAAAGTCGCAAATCCATTAACATCATTACTTCTGGACGTTAAGGGACAGGTAGTCGCCAGTGACCTTCAGTCGACCAGTGTTTGTACAAATAACAACAGGAACAATATTGAAATAACGTTCATATCAACGCGCTCTGTAATACGATGACGCTGGGTCTCCGGATAGAGCAAAATAGCAGAAAATAATAGTTTTCTCATGGACACGATGGACAGAAAAAAATTTCCATAAATAATTTTTCCAAGCAATTTTTTTCTTGTATTTTAGAGCAGTAACCATTAGTGGTTTCAAAGAAATAAACAATTTTACTTAATTTTAGTCTAAAAACAGCTTGACTTTGAACTTTTGATTTCCTAAAATGAAGTTGTTCTTTATAGTTTAACAAACAATATTTTTTTTTCATAATTTTTAACCATAACCGTTATATAAACATACTGAGATAGTTATTTTTATTGACGTGTAATCTTAATTTGATAATTGTTATTTTTGATCCCCGCGTTCCAGGCCCAGTGCCTAGTTTGGGGTCAACGTTAAAACTAACCTTGGAACCTCTTTGTGCCTAATCAATTGCACACAAAACGTTAGTACCGTTTAGATCTAAACATAATTGTATACCTAGTTTTTGGTTTGTGTAATTGGCTTGGCTTAAATAAATAAAAGATAAATAACTTTATCAATAGAGTTATTTTTGGATGACGCTGGGAAGAGGCGCCTTAATAGACGTCGCTACATCGAGACTGAGACCAATCGGGATAATTGCATCCAAGCTTATCCGGCATTAAGAGATAAGGAGGCTTGTTTCCAAGAAGTATTGTTATTGCGATGTAATTGCAACGTTGCAGCTTTCTTGGTCACGGACTAACGGAATACAGATCCGGCTTAGTAAAGTTTATCTATAATAATCATCAAAAATACTAACTGCGCATCAAGCGTCTAGTACTAAGCTAGCTGGTACCTGGGGCTCTACCGCGTAATTCTCATTTGTATCAACTTCAAGCAAATGCTTGCGAAATTCAACGCGTGCAAAAGAGATGGCATGTTAGGCGGGCGTCGTCGCACGCACGACAAATTTCAATCTCAAGTTGATGTTGATGAAAATGAGAATTACGCGGTAGACCCACTGGTAAGTTGGGGAACGTAGTGGAACGAGCGACCGCAGTACATAAAGCGCAGAAGATTGTGCTCCCTTTTCGACACTTTAACCATTTGACATTTGATGTTCAGTTAGTACTTTTGATAGAAAACTTTAGTTAATATTTATATTATTTTCTGGTGTGATTAAATACAAGGTGTCCAAGAAGACTAATGATAGTTGATAGTTGAATAAAACTATAAATATTGAAAATTCAATAATTTTTTTATTTTTATTTAAAAATAATGAAATGGAAATTATATTGTCCAGATGCAGACCGTCACACTGCTGGCACTCCTCCAGACTCTAGTGAAGATTCGCAACAACGCTTCGACATACTAGCGCTAGTGCCATCTAGAAGATAGCATTGACATCGCTTGAATAAGCATTCTGTGAACTAGTTTTACATATCGTTATGTTGGTATTTCTGTAAGCAACCGGATAAACTTAAAAACTGTTAATTCTTATTTAGAATGAGTATTTTCAATCTTTTAAATAATTAAATATGTTAAATTGTAAAAAAATAATTTATAAATTCATAACATTTTATGACGTCATAATTTACTTATTTAATTTAACTTATTATTAAAAAGATACGTTTGTTTTGTTTTGTGACATTGGCAGCAGTGTCAGACTGACAGACAGTTCAGAGTTGGAACAAAAAGGTTTCTTTTGTATGTAATGTCGGCTTGTAATGTTGTCATTGTTTCATGTCATTTCTCGCAAATTTTTCTACACGCGTGAGTGTCGATACGAGTATTTCTCGTCCCGTCAAAAAAAAAAAAACAGTCGTGATTTGAAATAGCGACAATCTCGCACTAGAATGAAAATCTATATTATTTTCATAGCAGTATGAGGCTGGAATTCTGTTTTTGTATTATTAGGTACGGAGCCCTAAAAACCGCCTTCAGAATTAGTTAGGCTGACAAGGATATTCAACAAAATCTCTCCAACTTGTTGCCGCCATACAAAATTCGATATAATTTAACTTTGCAATAGCTTTTCATATAACCGGGCGAGATCCGGTTCCGGTTGCCCGGGTGCATCTGATCGCCGCGGCTGAGCTGTCGCCAGTGAGCCATGAAGTACCCCGGGTGGCAACTGTTGAATCTGATATGGCGATTTGTGAATTTTTAACGCTAATAAATTCCTTCTTGTTTGTTCTAGTGCCAAAATTCCGGAAGTAAAGAAGCAAGACCCCTATAATGTTCTAACTAATGGTTTGACCTGAACTGTAAACTCGCAGCCCACCTCTTACAACCTTATATCTCGGCAACCCCCTGACTGATTTAGGTCATATTCGAACTTAAAAATAACTTTCGTTTCATTTACTCGCCTACCAAATTTCATGACGTTCCGATCAACGATACTCGAGTTATCGTCGAACAAACATACATACATACATACACACAAACGCCGTATTGTTCAAGTAGACTCTGAGAACTGCGCTCGCTTTGCTCGCTCGTTCAAAAATGTATCGGTTAAAAAGCACCCCCTACGTGCCCAATTTCATTGTGCTGGAATTAGTAGATTTAACTTAATATTTTGGTAAGTAAGCACGTGCTTGATTTGGTAAAAACAAAAAAAAATAAAAATGTATTACACACGGTGACTTTTTCATCATCGTCCAAATTCATACTGGAGGCTTGATAAGTGATGAGTATCTTGGATCAATAACAATTTTTGTGAAATTTCATTAAACGAATTTTACAAAAATTGTTATTGATCCATGATACCGATCACTTACCAAGCCACCAGTATGAATTTGGACGATGATCAAAAAGTCACCTTTCTACAACGTGTAACAGAAAGATGAAACCATATTTGAAGAGCTTATTCAGTCAATGGTATAGAACAACTTTTACTATGGAACAAAAGCTGCAACTCGAAAAAAAAAAATTTACTGTTTCATAGAAAAATGCAATGCCGCTCGGTCGAAATGTATGGAAGGACAATTTTTTTTTTTGAGATTTCTGGGTTGGCTCCATAGTAAAAGTTGTTCTATACCATTGACTGAATACGCTCTTCAAATATGGTTACACCTTTCTGTTACACCTTGTATATACCAAGTTTTGTCTATGAAAATGACATGTTTAACGTTCAGCAGCACTGCATACAATACGGTAACTGGGCCGCAGCTCTAAAGATAGATAGAAACAAAGTTGTCCGTAACCCTTATCTCTATGCTCGCGATTTGAGCTAAAACTACTCAACGGATTCGAATAAGGTTTTCACAGCTGTAGAGTTTACTGTCCAGGACTAACTTTAGCACGATACGGCCACAAGAAAAGTTCTGTCTAGAACTAGAATGAATGAATTAATGAATGAGTACACACTTTATTGTACAAGGTCAAATAAAAAATTGAGTACAGACTTTTGAACACACCATGTTGTACAAGGGCGGACTTACCACTTAAAGCGATTTCTTCCAGCCAACCTTTGGGTGGTGAAGAAAGTATTATTTAACGTAATGTATGTAGCGTCATGATTTAAAAATATCTCTAGATAATTGCTTGCAGCAGGCACAAATTGGTATTTGATATGTATGTAGAGAAGTGACGGTGACGAGGAATAGTGAGCCAAATATATATATTTATAAAAATGAGATGAAATAATAAAAATTTCCACCTTTTGTAAAACACGGCAGTTTAATAATTTAAAGGTGGATATATATTGAATGTTGACTTTTTGTCTTTTAAATGATTATAATTATATGAAAAAAACAGTTAAATAAAATTTTTGTGAGACATATTTCGGGTCACCCGGGCCCGGCATTTTTTTTATCTGTTATATTTTCCTTACTTCATTGTGACTGATTCCAAGCCCGAATGGCCCGAAATATTCATCCATCCATCCATCAGCCTAGTTCGTCCACTGCTGGACATAAGCCTTTCCAGGACTTTGCCACTTCCGGCGGTCATTCTAGAAGAATTGCCCATACTCACACACGCTGGGCGGACGGGTTGGTGAGCGCGGTGCCGGAACCTTCGCACCAGTGACGCCGCTGCCCGTCACCAGTCTATTCCATATAAGGCCCGGCTATTAGGGATGGATATACCGCCATCCATCGGTCCCAGGCATGGTGGGCCTCCTGGTTTTTGCCTGTGAGCTGTCCTCTTACTCTCCCCCGAATTACTTCGAGGGGGTCTCCAAGTAAGATGGTGGTACCTCCACAGTTGAGCCCGGCATCAGCTTTACCACCTTGGTATTTCTTTTGTTACCGAAGTTACCAATAGCGATGTTTATCACTTTTAGTATGAAATCGTGAATCGTGCAAGTTCTTAAAGTGTCGATTTTTTTTCCGTAGCGCCTTAACTGTTTCTATGTAATTATAAATATAAGTAGAACATACATGAATGTTGTATTCCGCACCATTTTGAGTGTACTACAAAGAACCGACTAACGTCGAGGAAGGAAATTGAAACATGGCTGTAAAATAATAATATTTTCTTCATTATCTTTGCATCTTCAGTTTAAGTGCTTCACTTTATACTAAAGTTAAAAGGGAAAAGAATATTCTGCTACATTTTTAACCCTTGCTTTTGTAAAAGCGACACAAAATTTTTCGTATAAAGTTTTCAAGCTAAAATACATGTTTTATATGCGAAAGAGTCCGGCCATTAAACATATTAATTTAAATTGAAACTATTTATTTCTCTTCCAAACATAATTATTATTACAAAGAAATTTGTTTTTAAAAAGTATGCGACAAAAAGGAATAAGCTCAGCTATATGCTGTGATAGAAAAAAAAATTATCTTCACAGCGCTGATTTTCAGCTTGTCCCCGTTCTCGCAGAATGTACACATAATATATGCGGGTAGAAAATTAGGGTATCAAATCACGCATTTCCAGTTGTGCAAAGAAGCGACAAATTGCGGAGGTGTTTGTGACGTCATATATAACAGATAGACGTTTATAAATATATCAACAGATCTGAATGAGACAATCAAAATATTCTTTGTCACGATTCCCACGTCCGTTCTTTTTTTCACGACATAATCCTATTCTATTTTTAAATCAATAATGGTTTGAATTGCGAATTCGCAGCGCTTCTATTGGCTAACAAAGCTTTTATTCGAACTGACACTCGAACAATGCGTTCCAATTCAAATCGCACCTGTCCGTTATTTGTCAGCTAGATCGTCTGGAATTTTAAATCGACTTTGCTGAAACTCAAATGAGACAATTTTGCTAAGAAAATTATCAGTCATTTCGAGCTTATAGAAGCGCTGTGGGATCTTCAGTGGGATGCTTAAGAGCTGTTTCGCAGCTGGATTGTTAAAAACCCGCCTTTTTCTGATTAATAAAAACAGAAAACTTAAATTTAAAAATTCACTATTTAGTCAAATTCAAATTGTTTATTTTGTAAAGTAGGTATATATAATACACTTTTTACGAGTCAAATTTAATCTTATAAAAATATATGAAATAAAATGACCTGTATTAAAGGTTTCTTTAATTTATGTAGCAATATGTATACGATTAAAATGATAGGTAAAATCTATAATAATTAAACAAGGTGAAATCTAATCAACTGCCCGAACCCATACCGGAGACCTGGCCAGCGACCAGGAACAAGGTTCACCATCAAGGAGCCCCCCAGCACGAATTCAGGCAGCCGACCAAATCCCACCCTATATACTACATACTTAATTACATACTAAATACATTACGTATATAAATACATGCCTACCTCCGCCCATTTGATTAGTCGGGCTAAGAAGAAGGGCAAAACTTTATTACCTATGTATAGTGTATGTTACCATCGCAAAGTTTCCGTTAGTTTCTGTAAAATAGAATTTCAAAAATATTTATATTTAAAATTTTTGAAAATCTCATTTACAGAATCCAATTGATACTTTGCGATGGCAGCATACAAAATACATAGGTAATATGGTTTTTTTGAATAACTATTGAGTGAATTTTGAATTCAAGTGTTCTGTTTCGATTAATCAGAAAAAGGCGGGATTTTCACAATCTGGTTGCAAAACCGCTCTTAATTTGAAATCTGGCCTAGGAGCCCTGCCACTGCGTTTAAAGAGCTTTTCGAAATTTATATGATTTAAAGCAGTGGATGGGACGAAAATGAGACTGTGCATAAATATGAACAATATGGCTTGTAGAATTAAATCTAAAAATAATTTTTCGGATTATTAACCTGTTTTTCTTTTCGTTTCCAAAAAGAAAGTTTCGTTTTCAAAACGCAGTTGCAAAACGTCGGCTTATTAAGATTGTGGCCCGGGACATTTCTTTTAAGCAGTCTATACTTTGACACGTGTATCGGTGTATCTGTCAAATCCAGCGTCTTCGTTTGGTTTAAAATTGGCCCATTTTATAACCGAGAAGTGTGAATGAGACAAACCTATTTAAATTCTTTAGGCAATTTAATTTTGACAGCCTTTGATTCGTGCTACCAATTATACTCATTTTTAAAAACAGAATTTTATTTAATTGGTTCAAACTGCTTTTTTGCGAAAATGACGCTTTAACGTAAAAAGCACGTTTTTTACGCAAAAGCGAGATTAAAATAATAACAAAAGTCTTTCAACAAAAACCCAAAAATATGTGCGACGACAAACAAAGCGAAGCGGAGCGAGGAGGAGCGCGTTAAGTTTGTTTTGCAAGCCGAGCGAAGCGGAGCGAGGCGACCCTCCTTTAGTTTTAACATAAAGTGATTTCGTATGATCGCAGAGTGGAACTGTCTTCACTTCATAAAATGTTTTTTTTTTTGCGAAATAGAAGTTTTCGCCATCTTACGACGACATAGGTATTATAAACGCCATTGGGCAACAGAACATTAGTCCTTACGATCTGCCATCACTTACGATGTACTGTCCCCGTCATTGTGACATGGAGGTATAATTGATCAAGAGAATTCCCACTATTAGGGATGGATTGCTACATGGACTCTACATAGTTGTTAATTATGTGACTAATGAATGCATGTCTCAGGGGACAGATATTTCAGTTTTGACAGCTGATTAACGCGACTGTATTAGCAGTTACAATACAAGGTGACTGTATTAGCAGTTATAATAAGGATTACCGAGTTTCTTGCCGTACTTCTCAGCTGACCCGAGTACAAATATTTAACGATTTGTATTTAAATATTTATTATGTATTTAAATGTATACATATATAAATTGTATTTAATAACGAGGCCGTCTCCAACATGAAGATTTTTATGAAAATCAATTGTGTTTAAAAACCTAAAAACAGAAGTAAAATTACTTTTTCGATATCTCAAAAAATTACGAAAGTGAGCTTAACGGCATATCTCGTGACGTCATCAGATACTATTTCATACTTAAAGTTATAGATATCGCTATTGCTAACTTCGGTGATGAAAGGAATTTTTCAAAAATTCGAAATGTTTTGTGCTTGCCGTAATAAATTAATCAGTTACTATAAAAATACTATAAAAAAGCTTAGGGTTAGAAACGCTGGCCTCTTAAGGCGCTACGGAAAAAAATCAACACTTTTAGAACTTGCATATCTACTTCAGTAAATAATGTATTATTTTGATAAAATTGTATATTATTTTTGGAATCCTTTTCTAGGGATCTGTTAAACAGAAACGCGATAGGAGAAATACGGCTCGATATAAATATTTTTTGAAATGAGGTCTTTTTCGACACCAATTCTCCTGGTTTGACAATTTAGAATGATATTTGGACTGCAATTATATTTTATTAGATGGGTTTTAACCGTCTAAGACCATAGCAACTTTAGTTCATTTTATGAACCGACCGACCGACATTCAACCGACTTGTTGCTACTTTTGCACGAATCCGTCTCTCTCGCACTGAGAGTTTTTTCGCATATGGAGTAACAGGAACGCCAAAACGTGTGTTATTTTATTTTGAAGTCGCCATGCATATTTCCAATCGATGAGATAATGTAGTGGCAACCGATTTAGCGTAAGAGTAACCTATTGGTTACTCTATATATATATATAATACGCTGCATATTTTTCCGATTTTTAATGGTGCTTACAAGAAAATTACAATGGAACGAAAATTTCTTTTGTGTATTATTTTAATCCCTTATCCAATATGACGTAACCGAAATACTGTGTAAGACGCGGCAGGCGATTTAAAGTATACAAGATTAAAGGTGTACCCCTTATTAAAATGGGTAATATATAAATAATTTTTCTCAGTCAGTAAAGTTTATTATTTATTAATAATAAAATATATCTTCTAACGAGAACCAAACTCACAGGTTTTCGTTTTACAACTTCCAACCTACGGGCCCAACTAAGCAATCACCAACTCCCTAATTTGAGAAACTTGAAGGATGTACCGAGGACCCATTTTGCATATTTGATCGGATCTCTCCATCTCGAGGTCTTGAAGCCGAACTTCTGATGCAAAGTGGCTGTGGATTGATAGATGTCACATTTATTAGTTTCTGATTTGTTCGATGAAGTTTGCGCTGTTGAGATATATGCTTGGTTCACGCAATAGTATTATGATATCTTTGGCTTGGTTTCAAGAAGTTTATAACCGAAATGAAGTGCTTACCTTTATTGATACGCGCACGCTGAAATATATGACTTTCATTCATTTCATTCTTTTACTATTTTTTTCTGGTTTCACTCAATCTTTATTCTGAAGGTAAAAAGTAAAGAATTCTATATCTATTACTTATGAAGGTTAATGAATTTCAAGGTCAAATTTTATGTGTGGTTATGCTTCTTGCTTGGTTTAAATAAATAGGGGCACAGTTTGCCCTTTTGAATGCTTCCGGCGAGACAGATAGAGAGAGATAGATGAAAGAAAGACATAGACAGAGAGATAAATAAACTTTTAATTTAAATTAAGGTGCAGGTAGCCGCCAACGACCTTGAGTCGACCTGTGTCGGTACAAAATGTACAAATATCGACAGAAACTCTATTGAAATAACGTTCATATCAGTGCGCACTACATTACGACGTCGCTGGGTCTCCGGGTAGCGCAAAATGGGAGAAAATAATACGTTCCACATGGACGCGATAGATGAAAAAAAAATCCATAAGTAATTTTTCTAAGCAATATTTTCCTTGTATTTTACCTGTGTCGATACAAAATGTACAAATATCGACAGTACCTATATTGAAATAACGTTCATATCAGTGCGCACTACATTACGACGTCGCTGGGTCTCCGGGTAGCGCAAAATAGGGTAAAATAATACGTTACACAAGGACGAGATAGATGAAAAAAAATTCCATAAGTAGTTTTTCTAAGCAATATTTTCCTTGTATTTTAGTGTAAGAACCATACAAATACTGAATTTATTAATTAGTTAAACTAAAATGAATTTCAGTTTGTTTTTCTTTAATATTTTTTGCTAAATCCGTTTCAAAATACTAACAAGATTTTCTTCTCACCGCTTTTGAGGGTTAATCAGATTTTCATCTTGAACTTCACGTGACAAGTACGTGGGTAATCTGAAGATTTTACTTTACTCTGTATCGTGACAGCGGATTAAAGAATACATTGAAAATTCGCGTAGACCATAAAATGTTAGTGACTTCACGAAACGAACGCTTCGAAAAGAATTTTCATCGTAAAAATTCTGCACACGTTATATTTCTGACAGTGATCTAGTTTAGTGCATGAATTGCTACGTGAGTGGTGTCAGTCTTGTCTGCCCACACAATGGATCTGTTACTGTTCCTGAAAACGAATGACGTCATAAAACTGATAATGATATAATAAATTTGGATACTTAATGAGATTACGGGAGAAATACAGAAGATGCATTTAAATTTCGGATTAAATTGACAACACATCATTATAAGTGTACAGAATGAAATACGTAAGAATGTACACATATTTTACTGATTATACTGTATATGTTTAATAAAAAAAAAGATCAGAGCAAATAAAAAAACGACTTAAACAAAATTAACAGTGCATGGAATTGGAAAAGTTAAAAAGGTTGTAAACCCATTACTACCGGAAAAAATATGACAACCGAAGTATAACTTTGGAAGAATTCATCCGTTTGCGAATAAACAGGTTAAGTATGATCAGTTAGTACGTGGTTTATTTTGTTTTACCTTTTAATACATGCACCCATCTCTGTTGTTCTAAAAAGTTCGTGTGTTTTTCAAACTTATGGATATATTAATGTCAATTGAAGAGTGTTTTGGAAAAACAACCAACTTCTATGTTTTAGACCAAACTTTAGTAAATAATAATCTGGTAATATTAGAATCAGCAAAAAGAACCAAAGTCCTTTGAAAATGTATCTACAAAAATAGAGTACTTACGGAAAAACTACCAACGTCAGTATCGTTTCTGTGAAGAATAGCCAATAAATTTACAAATATTTTATAACTTTTTATTTACAAAATTAGGTATTTTCATATATCCAAGTTTAACAAAAAACAAAATAGGGATTATTTCGTGTAACTGATTTTATAAGGTTTTACTTACCTATGCCCAACAGTTGGTAGATGTGGGCTGATTAATGTTGATATTTACTTCCTGTAAAATGTCAGAAAAGTGACATTGGTTGTTTTTACAAAACACTCTTCAATTATATTCGGTGTGATTTTGTCACTATGCAACTGCAGCAGACTAACGGTTCTAACGAAGACTAATTTCGGAAAAAGAATGCGCCAAAATTATATTAAAAAAAAAAACAGAAATTGCGCCTAAAGAACTATTTGGTGAACAGTAGACTTTTTAGAATTTTAAAACTTTAATTCGGATAAAACGACTTCCTGAGGCTTTTTAATTCCTAGCCAACGATTTTCGGTAACAGGCATACAGTGGTCTCGTCCCGAATTTAACACGTAGCTAGACATGACATCTGCCAGAATGACGACCCTTACAAAATAGTAAGTATAGGCACAAAATAACCACTAACAAAAGATTTACTCCGTATAACTAGCGAAAACCGATCTCGGATGAAGTCGATCGAATGCCAATACGAAATTCTGCCGAGATCATCATACGTACGCGTCTACGCATGTGTGCGTCTGTTTTCGCTCCGTCGTCGAGTCGGCCTTCTGGTAGTATCTATTTTGTGGTATAGGCTACTTTTAATTTATTTTTACCAAATCCACGCGATTGAAGTCGCTCACAAAACCTAGCACAAACGTATTTTTAAAGACAATACGCAGAATAAATTTATCGCACTATCACTGCTTATAGGTATATAGAATAGCGGTATCTACTGCACCCGAGGGAACGATAAAGTATCTCACACATTCTGCCTACTCTGTATTTTCTCTATACTGTAGCGTCACGAAGGTAAAGATGGTGGCATTATGCTCCTTTATCAAAGTCTTTGACACATTGTGATAGGTACGAAAATTGCTTAAAATGCAGCACCAGTTTGTTGAAGCTAGTGCTTGACGTCGTAGAGCTAAGTGTTAATCCTGAGACTCAAGACCGACGATTTTGTCTTCGAAGACGCTGTGGTAAGCCGGCTTATTCTTAATGTGATGTTTTATCTTTAACACGAAATTTTAAATTCTGTTACATCCAACAAAAAGCGTTGTACCATCGGGGAAAGTTCTACAGGCCCACTTACACCTTTATAACGGTGTACTCTATGGCATCGGTCGGCAACAGGCGGACCGCGGTCCGTATCGGTCCGTATCCGGACCGCGGAAGGTCGAAACTTGGACCGCCGAATATTATTAAATAACTGACCCACCTATTCAATTTAAATAATATTTTTATGTAACTGCCATTTAGAATTTAGGTGTAATTTCTTATATTCATTAAATTAATTAATTTTTAAAAATATCTTTGTAGTTTATACCTTATAAATAAAAGTTTTCAACTAGTAAGTATTATGAGTTTTTTTTTTTTCTGGACCTCGATAATTTTTTTTAACTGTATCGTTTAAAATTACTTGCCGACCCCTGCTTGTCTTGGACAGGTTGTGGCAAATAAGACCAAAACTGCTTGAATAAAGAATCATTCAAATCAGTTTAGAATGACAGAGTTATTGTGTAACAAAACTAAAAAATGCAGTCGGATTGAAAACCTCCACCTTTTTTTTGGAAGTCGGTTAAAAATGCTTTGTTTTACACTCGTAATAACGACGAAATGTGGGTCTGCGTAATTGTTTCTGAATCCATCCATCCATCCATCAGCCTAGTTCGTCCACTGCTGGACATAAGCCAAGACTGCTACTCCCGGCGGCGGTCATCCTGGAAGAATTTCCCATACTCACAAAGGCTGGGCAGGCGGGTTGGTGAGCGCGGTGCCGGAACCCTCGCACCAGTGACGCCGCTGCCTATCACCAGTCTGTTCCATGTAAGGCCTGGCTATTAGGGATGGATATACCGCCATCCATCGGTCCCAGGCATGGTGGGCCTCCTGGTTTTTTGCCTGTGAGCTGTCCTCTTACTCTCCCCCGAATTACTTCGAGGGGGTCTAGTAAGTGTTTCTGTATGAAAATTCAAAATTTCTGCTTAGTTGACCTACAGAAAGAACCCTTAAGGCGTATGACCACGCTAAATAAGCAACTCGATGTGTGTCGATACAAATATCAACGGAAACAACATTGAAATAATGTTAATTTCAGCGTGCCTTGAAAAGTGGCTGTTACGACAACCAGTGGCTGTTGCGTCTCCGGCTAGCGCAAAATAGGAGAAAATAATACTTTTCACATGGACGCCATGAACGGAAAAAAAATTTTGAACTTGAATTTTTAGATCTAAAAATTTCCTATAATTTGGTGAAATAATAATTAAAATCGCTTTAGGCGTTTGGGAGGAGTAAGCGAATTCTTGTGTTAATCATGTGAAACTTTCGATGTTTTTTTGTCAAAATTTACAATAGAAAAACAGTTTATGAAACTTACAATTTATTTTTGACTCTATAATGCCTATCATATATTTTTATGAAAGTTTTTGGACCACCCGTGTGGGAGAAGTAGGCCTTCAAAGACAGGTCCAAATTGCAGTTGGCGTATCCATTCGCCTTAAAACACAGTTGCCTTATTCAAAAGATTTCGTCTGAAACACGAGCTATCTGTCACGAACAAGGTCTACATAAAACAACATTCGGCCGAACAAACGATTGTTACACTAAATAAGATTTGACAAAATCGCGACAGAAACAGGTTATTTCGGGATTCTGGGACGGACGGGCGGTGAGAAACCCGCGCGTGCGAGTGTTGGTCTATTTCGGAATGACACTGTTGTATTGACATCATGTTTTGTGTGTGATAATTTATAATAATGTGCTTGGAACTGCGTCTTAATTAGGGAACGGCGACCGAGTGATAGAAATGACAATATTATAAACGCTTGTTACATGTAGATAGATAAATTGATTTCTATAGCAGTTTTAGAGCGCTTCCACTTATGAAACAGGTGCCTGCTACCGGTTAACAGGGTTGCGTAAACCCAATATCTGTGTATGAGTCAATTTGGGAGGTACTGAATAGTATACAGAGAATGTTGTGCTCTCTTCGGTAAACAAGACATACAAATCTGTTTTAAGTCAGCTCCTTATGGTAATGTTGTATTATCGCAACTGAGTTTTGTTCCATACATAGACAGACGTGGCAATTATGTTCGTACTTCGTACACTCACTGAACAGCGTTTTTAATGTCCTATAATAATAATTATTATTACTGAGATAAGCAACACTAGTATGGAAAATGGCGCGGGTAAGAGAGAGACCTAAATAAAATCATTACAGTTGTAAAAGTGAGAACGCTTCATGATGCGGCTCAACGTCTCTTCTATAGCAAAAATAAGTACTCTTAGTTGATTTATAACATATTTTGTCCTTCAGAAAACTTATTACAGTCGTAATAGTGAAATGTTGCGGCTGAAATGAAATGGAATGTATGAAATATGAAATGAAATATATTTATTTATGTAATGTAGGTATAAAATACACTTACTACAGGTTGGTTTTAATGTAATATAAGTAATTAATTAATCTATGTGTATAGATAATAGTTTTATGTAATAAATAATAATATGGGCAATTTCGATGATGGGCAAATACACAGGGAAATAATATTGTGCCTGAACGCCTAATTCTAACATAGACATTGGGTTTACGCAACCGGCAAGCTGGTAGGTCGGCGTTGGGTACTTGCTTCTTACGTGAAAGCGGGCTTACTTTGTATTTCACATATGAGAATTTGTTATTAAGCGTAGCTTTAATATGAATTTCAGCGCTCTGTGATTAGCTCATTAATCATCTATTATTGAAAAGTCAATCTCTTGTTGCTGTAGAATCTTCCATCGTTCTCTGTCCTGAGCAAAATCATTCAGTTATTGGTAACGTGCGACTCCTGCCTTTGACCTAAAATGGTCACTGAATTGTATCCTCGGTCTGTCTCTTCCTCTTTTCCCTTCTATTTTCCCCTCGACTATGACTTTTAAAGGATCATGCGTAAGAAGGTGTCCGCTCCTTTTTTCATTGACATTCATTTCCAGTTTTTGTAACAGTAGGTAAACAATTGAAGAGGCAAGATTGGAACTGGAATCTATTTCAGGTTTTGAAAGGTATCAGAAAAATAATAATAATGAAAGCTGTTTATTTGTCACAAATTAATACAATATTATAAAAACAAAATATACATGACAGATCGGTCTAAGGCTCGACTTATGGCTGTTTGTTAAAAAACAAAAAACCGTCGATCTTCCGTCTTAGCCTATATTACAAAACGGAACACAAAATCAAACAAAATAAACAAATATATTAACAATAATCAGAAACTAACCTAAAATTACATTTAAAAACCAAAGGTGACCACTTCGGTGCATAGTTCTTGTGTGCTCTGCGGGCCTATTGTGTATCTCTAGTTGCCTTCTGGACTGGGTGTCTATCATCAAAAACATAGATATACTATCGAATTCCGATGTCCTAAGGATATTTTCGCACTTGAAGTGACGACACAGATTGTTAATAGTTCAATACCCACTAAAGGCAATTTTGAAATTTCAGTTTTTAGCTATGTTTTTGATGATAGGCACCTCGTGCAGTTGGCAACTAAAGATACACAATAGGGGGGCTGGTCTCATACTAGAACTTGTTCGTACTAAAGAGTGATTATCACTAGTTTGCGTTTTCAAAACCACTAAAATTTCGCGGTGTCGGTGTAAAATGTTAGTTTCAGCGTGGCTTTAACTGAAAAGGTAGAGTTTGCTGATTGGCTAACAACTTTCAGGCTAACGATCTCCTCTCATTGTAACATGACTTTTCAGAATCCAATGTTGGTGCAGGTGTATTTCACAAATTGAATGTTAAAATTAAAGTCAGAGAAAAATTAGCTTTATATTCGACGTAAGTAGAATATTTGCATTCTTTTAAATTGCAAAAATGCATGTCAAATCTCTAGAGATAAGTAAACCTTTGAACATTTCTTTTTCTTATTTATGTTTTATGTAAAATAAATAATAAGAATACGATTAAATTAACCCTTACCCCCGTATATCGTTATTATCGACACTTTTTAAAGTTTATCTGCTGTTAAAAAAAAGTCCCAAAGTAAATAAATTTGTTTAACAATTTTGGAACCTTTTTTTAGATTTTGGACTATCAGAAACGCGATTGAGGGAATTTAACCCGACAGAAATAATTGTTGAAATGTGGTCTAAATTTACACGTTTTTTGGTATTCTGACAAATTGACAAATATTAATTTAGATGGTTTTTAACAATACCTACTACTTATAAAAATTATCATAGCTATTTTGTGTTAATTTAAAACCGACTTTTTGTCAATTTTCCCCGATTCCGTCCCTCTCGCACTGCGGGTCTTTCCGCCTGGAGTAACGGGGACCTTTGCAAAGCGTTTAACCACCTTCGTCGAAATAAAAAAAAACAATTGAAGAAAAATGCACGTGTGTCCCAATTGGGGTTTTCCACAGTTTAAGGGTTAATTGACTCTTATGTAATCACGTTCGAAAATGGCGTTTTGCTACATTAAAAAAATATATATTATATGAAGCTACGGTCCGTCATTGTCATGGTTGTTCTCCATGAAAGAGTCGTGTGATGTCAATGCAAAGTGACGAAGAAGGTTTAATAATTATGACATCTGATATTTTTTACAATTGACAGCTGTCAAAGCTTGATATTTGTGAAAAGTGATCCGATTCCCATTAAACTCGGTATTCGGGGTTTTTGGGGTTGCTGATCACCGGTAACGTTTTTAGTAATCCTTACTGCTCAATTTCGATTTCACCCACCGTATAGAACGACAAGAAATATTATTATTTTTAAGGTTCCGCACACGAATGGTGCCAAACGAAACCCTATATAAGCCTTCGCTGTGTCTCTGTCCGTCTGTCGCAGGTATCTACAGCTTCAGCAGTCATAGTCAGCAAGTTTAAATTACAGGATTTTACAGGATACGTCTTTCTGTGGCAAATAGTAAAAATTCAAGAACATTTATTAGGTAACTATGACAGAAATAAATTTCTATGTTTGAACACTTGGCGATTTATCCATCGCAAGGAGATATAAATTAACATTATATCATCCCGGGTTCGATTCCCGGTTCAGAGCTCCTCACATCCAGATTTACTTTTATTTCTGCGTTTCTATACTGCAATGATATAATGTTAATTTATATCTCCTTGCGATGGATAAATCGCCAAGTGTTCAAACATAGAAATTTATTTCTGTCATAGTTTCGATAAGAGAAATGTGTATTCTTCACTACCCGATACTGTAACAAGTGACGGTGGGGCATAATGGTCTTTGACTAGCTTTGAATACACTAGCGTCCTCTAGGCGCCAAGTGGCTCACTATAAAGTGGGTATCTATAAATAACATTGCAGTATGGGAAAGCACATCGGTAAATTCACGAGTTGTGTTGAGACCTGGATAGCTCAGAGGTTAGAGCAATCGCCCGGCAAGCGAGAGGTCCCGGGTTCGATTCCCGGTTCAGAGCTCCTCACATCCAGATTTACTTTTATTTCTGCGTTTCTATACTGCAATGATATAATGTTTATTTATTAGGTAACCAAAGAAGTTCCAATACAAAAAGCCTTGAAATTGTAGCCAATTTTCAACGTATATATTTGTTTCATTTGAATTCAGCTCTATCTTTAAGAGGGTTTTAAATATTTTTAAACAAGTTTTAAATATTTATTATCTGGCGCTATCATTTTAGGGCCTTATTTTTTGTCGCTTTTATGTTGCTTTGTTGTTATTTACCATAACGTTTTTAGGCTTACGTACCGCGTATTGTGTGGTGATACGAAACCCTTTGTGCACAAATTATTAAGACAGCGAAGTTCTTTTTTTTTCAGGGGTGGTAACTATTTTTCACAGCCTATTTTTGAATCACCTAAACCTTTTTCAGGGTTCCGTACCTGAAGGGTTACTAACTAAGCCTCCATTGTCTGTCTTTCTGTCTATCTTCAGACATTATAATAACTACAGCAGGATATTTAGTTCAACCTAAGGGAAAAAGCTTTTATTGTACAAATCTATTTTATTTACTACTAAAGTTTAGTGACGAAAGTATGGTTAAGTAAATTGTAGATTTGTATAATTTTCATGTGAGCTACACTCAAGAACACCAGGTTTGTTTGTCTGTAAATTCATAGTTTTGAGCATAGAATTTATTTGCAACATTTATTTGCAACATGTTGTCTATTAGAATGTGCCACAGGCCTATGTAGGATTAATTACACGTGACAAAAAAAAAACAAAAGTGGAATACTGTTCAGCTGCTTTTATACGGATCTATTTTCATCTGTCCAGGAAAATGGGCGATTTGCCAACTTCTCGCTGAGTGACCATAGATTAATCTTTTGTTCTTCGGTTTTGACCTTGATGTTATGGTACGTTGACATAAGAGATAGGATGGCATATATTTTCGTTATCTTTGTAGGTTTCGTCAATAAACCATAAACGATGACGCGGTTTTTTATCAGTCTATGAGACCGTGTCAAAAAAGCATGCTGTATTTTGGGTACTGGTGCTCAATCTTGCTCAATACTTGGTGCTTCGGATCCCACAGTCAAACTGTGTATGCAGTTTTGTGGGTCATGTTTAGTATTAAGAAAATGTACATTTTTTAAAAAATAAAAGTATTCATTCATTCATTTATTCATTCATTCAACAGCACAATAAAAACAGCCATTATGATAACGTACAATTTATTAATTTCAAATAATTTTGTTAATCTTATATCTAGATTTTATGTTTAGATTAAATTAACTTCAATGTACATAATAATTATTTTAAATATCTTTTTGTTATAATTTTATTTTTTTCGTAATGTTTCTGTATTTTTTTCTTTTATTCAAATTTATTGAAATTTTTTAATGAATGTCTATAATTTAATGTTTTATGTGTCGTATATTTAATTTAGATAATGTTGTCGACGCTTGTAATTGATGGCAACACCAGATCAAGGCCTTATCTGTTTGTTATTTTTATGTTTGTGTTGTTATTGCTAGCGTTACTTTTTAATAAACAAATAAATAAATAAAAACGTAATCTATGTTAGAATACCCTGACTGAATGACTGCTCTATCAATACCTTGACCAAACAGCTGGACCTAAAAACATGAAGTCTGTGCTATGAGACCGCGTCAAAAAAACCCGGTATGCTGTACTTTGGGTACCTGGTCACAAAATAGATACTACCAGAAGGCCGACTCGACGACCGAGCGAAAACAGACGCATACATGCATAAACGCGTACGCATGACGATCTCGGCAGAATTTCGTATTGCCATTCACCCGACTATCTCCGAGATCGTCGCATTTACGCGTCTATGTGTGCGTGCTCCTGTTTTCGCTAGTTATGCGTAGTAAACCTTCTGTAAGTGTTGTTTTAAAAAAACACTTGTTCTTATCCACATATTACTTATAACTTTATTATGTCCGACCGGTTTCGCTGTAAAGCATTTTCTAGGGCAACAAAATGTTGTTTCATTTATTGCACGTCATTTTAGACATGGTTGTAGTGTAAATTATTTCTTTGTTAGTTAGGATGTGTAAAAAGCCGTAGAAAATGCTTTACAGCGAAACCGGTCGGGCATAATAAACTGATAAGTAATATGTGGATAAGTACAAGTGTTTTTTTAAAACAATGTTTTATAAATTTCACAAAGTGCCAACAATCACTAGCATCTACTATCTTCTGTAAGTGGTTATTTTGTGACCAGGGGCTCTACCGCGTAATTCTCATTTGTATCAACTTCAAGCAAATGCATGCGAAATTCAACGCGTGCAAGAGAGATGGCATGTTAGGCGGGCGTCGTCGCACGCACGTCAAATTTCAATCTCAAGTTGATGTTGATGAAAATGAGAATCACGCGGTAGACCCACTGGTGTTCAACAGCACGATAAAAACCTAGGTATGTAAGAATACTCCGACTGAATGACTGTTCTATCAATGCCTTGACCAAACAGCTGGACCTAAAAACATGAAATTTGGACGAAAGGTTCCTAGTATGACGTAGACCAGGGATTCTCAAAGTGGGGTACGGGAACCTGGGGGTTCGACAGTTAATCTTAGGGGGTTCGTGACAAGATTTACGTTATGGCGGCTGACTCTAGCTCGCGCGGGCAACCGAATTAAGATTAAAATTGAGCAAAATTGCTCCTAAAATCGACCCAATTTGCGACAAAAAACAAGCTCAATAACACATTACCTAATTAACAACATTATTTTGTGACTGTATTATCTTGTATAGTAAGAAAAATATCCTTCTATGGCGAGTTTTTTTTAAAGGGGTTGGCAGTCGACTTGGAAATTTAATAGGGGTACATGGGGCTACATGCTACCAAAGATATTAGACGAACTACCAAGTGAAATTATAAGTCAACTGAATCGGAATCCTCACAAAATAAAAACTATTTTAAAGTGTCTATCTCGATAAAAAAATTATAAAACTAAATAAGTAAAATTTTTGTTGTGACCGCTTGCAGCGACACATAAACCTCTATGGTTTCCGTTAGCTGTATAAGTTTTATAATTTTGTATATTTTTCTCGTATTTACTCAATAAACGCATAAAAAAAAAGGCTATAAGTATGAGAAACTCTGACGAAGACATCCTATGAGAAAGGGTTGTAGGAAATTTCCACGGGGTCGAGAGAAACACGATCGATGGAAGCAACGCTCTGTAGAGCATCCGTTATAGAAACTACAATTTCTCTTTCTAATAAAATATTGACAGATACCTAAGTTAGTTAAGTGTCACTTTTTTAAACATAACTAACTTATCTTATCTGTCGATATTTTTTTCACATTCGACTGATGACGGTTCCATACCGAGGGTCGAAATATATCGTATAATATTTTTTTCAATTGTTTTAATACTTATTAATAAACAAAATAGACCAATAAAGCGTACAAAAGCAAACTACGAGTATAATATATTTCTAATAAATATTTTCCGTATCTCCCAATACGTATTTGTCAACTCTCACCGTGTCTCATGCACATGAAGTAATATCTCAATGCCTACATTAGTGATCCTCGTATCTATCAACGAGGATTATGTATTACCGGATAGAAAACCCGGATTTCCTCATCAAATTGAATTCATACGTATTTCTGTCAACGCTCTCTTGGTATTTTGTGACTTATTCAGCGAAGCTACGGAATTGGCGGTGACACATTTAACGTGATCTTTGTGCGGAGAATTATGTATGTGACAGAGAGAAACACTATAGGATTATAAGAGTATTTGCATAATCAAGGGACACTTTTGCATGACGCATTTCGTTTGATGAGTAACTCATGCCACAGTGTAAGAAAAGGAAGCAGTATTATGTCTTCATAGAAACGGCCTGAAACGACGCGCTTCGAAATCTCGGGAGCTGTCGGTCGGCGGGCGGCAGTCGCAGTTGTGCCTCAGTCACGTACGCATGTTACCGCGTTGAAACTGTAAGCCGCTCTCGCGCGTTTTCGTTAATTATGGCACGAAATTATAGAATATGTTGTGCATTGTATGGCTGTTAAAATTAAAAAATGCGACAATTTAATTAGCATCATCAAATACGTTGGCAGCCCTAGCGCGTGTTTAGGCACCGAGCGGCCGTAGGTATTGATTTCAAGGACATCGCCAAGTTAAATTACTGTCTACTTCCTTATACTGTGGTTATGCACACCTATGCAATGCAAAACACACACTCACACCATCTCATACCCTCACACACGCGTCTAGTGAATAAACATGCGAAAAAGTGTTAGTTGCTTTATTGTCCGCCATTCTGTTCAGTAAAACGAAAACCGGCCAAGTTCAAATGCGACTCGCGCACAAAGGGTTCCGTACAACCACACAATAGGAGTATGAAACCCTAAAAACATGATAAATTACAAAAATATAGATGTCACAGCAACACCGAGGCGACAAAAAACAAGGCACTAAATTGGTAGCGCCTGCCGAACAATTTGGCGCCCTCTGAGTACGGAACTCTAATTTGTATAATTTATTGTTTTGCTTTAACAATTAAACAATTAACGTTGAAAAACCTGCTATTTTTTTCATTTTGTTTTTCTTGGATTTTAATTTCTTTTATTATTATTATTATTTGCCTTGATAAAAGCGTAGGACGTATTCTGTGAAAAATTCATCTGGCTACCTATTGCGGCTAGAGCTGTAGACCCATGTGAAAGACGGACGGACGGACGGACGGACAGACAGACAGATCAGAAGAAAATACAGACAGAATAGTGGAATTCCTTACCACAATCCGAACCTTCCTTAAAAAGCAGCTGTAGGGTAGAACGCTAGCCTCTTAATCTTGAGATCCAGGTTCGATCCCCGGTCGGGCATAAACCATTGAGTTTTTCGAAATTTATGTGCATAGTATTAGTCTTACTTTTACCACTTGCTGAACGGTGATGGAAAATATCGTAAGGAAAACTGCATGCCCTAAAAAGCGTGTATTTGTGCCCAAATTTAATGACAGGGTGAAAAATATCGACATACGGGATCGTTGCGGTCTGGTGGAATTTACCCCTCGACCTGCCCCTCTATTCTTTAGTTGCCAACTGGACTAGGTGCCTATCATCAAAAACATAGCTAAAAACTGAAATTTCAAAATTGCCATTAATGGGTACTGAACTACTTACAAACTGTATCGTCACTTCAAGTGCGAACATATCCTAAAACAATCGGAATTCGATAGTATATGTATGTTTTTGATGATAGACACCCAGTCCAGATGGCAACTTGAGATACATAATAGGCCCTCAGGCCGCCATAGAAGGACGTATGTTGACTAAATTGGCGACATACTGAAGAAGGGCAATCTTAAAAGTACGCGGGATAGAAGAGCTTGTATGACTAGATAAATGGATGTGGAAGATTCGAAAGAAGTGTGTCTGGATCGTAGCAGATGGAAATCTGTAGTCTCTGCCTGCCCCTCTGGGAGACGGGCGTGAGTATATAGGGTTCACGTCTCATCACGTTGGGACGTAATAATCGTCGGCAAAACGCAGGTGTACCGAGTGTGGAATGTGACTTGCATTTCACAGTTCACACTCTGAACTCCTCTGACACCCCCTCGAGGATTCATGTCGTGACGATATTAATTTTAAACCTTCGTTAAAAATTTGGCTCATTAATTTGATTTCACATTGTGTTTTTTTACCTGCAAAGGTAAAAAGCGTCGATAAAATCTAGGATGAAGTGCCGTCACTCAGTCCGTCCCGAGACTTCCGCAAAATGTTTGGAATATACTGCCTCCAACCCTCCCTCCTATAAGAGTATCCACCCAAAAACTGATTTTCTCCCCCTTTTCGCTATACTCCGTTTACCTGATCGTAGCAAGATGACTAACTTCCGGCTCTCCAAGGAACCGGGTGTATCAATTTGTCCCGGCTATACATACAATTTGTTACCCGTCTGTTTGGTCAATATCGGGCATTTTTCACGGGCAATATTGACCCGGATCGCTTCATGCAGGTATTTCGTCTTGTTTAGCCCCTGTATTTTATTTTGTGTTTGTATTTTGTCCACTCTCGTTTTGCGCTTTGACATTGAATGATAAATAGCTTTACTGCTATATGATTGATACTGTTGGTAATTTAATATCGAATGTATATTTTAAATTATTCATTATAAGTATTTGAAGGATGGAGCCCGCAAAATAGAGAGGGATGTAAGGTGCTGCAACCACAAAATGCGCACGAGACCTCTTAATGATTACGATAATGATGATGATGATGATGATGATGATGATGATGATGATGATTATGATGATGATGATGATGAGGATGATGATGACTTCGATGTTAGAATTTTAGATTTTTATTTATTAGGAAGACCAACATCTAGTACATATATCTATATGTATAAATACATTGTAAAATTAAATATACATTTTAAGTTATATGCCTAGACAATTAAAGGTGAACACAGCATGCAATACAAACAGGATACATAGTAAAATATTGTTATATGTCTATACAGCAAATTACTTAAAATTTACGTTACAAATTATTGGTTGAATTCATCGGAGTAATGGTTGAATTTATAAGAAAATATTAATCATGTTTACATCAAATTAATCAAAATTATGATGATGATGTTAATGATGAAACAGCTTTAAAATTAAATGTCTCTTTTAGGAAAGTTGTTCTCTATGGTCAAAAAAGTAGGTGCCTTCATTTACCTAATATTACGCCAAAGTTATAGTCATGACTTGCTACTATCCTCAACAGTGTTTGAGAGGTGTTACTAAGTACAGACTAGTCTACGTTCGTATACCCTCTTTTCACCGTCAATTTTAATATCCCAATGTGATACACACTTTTTAGGGCATGCACTTGACTGGAAGAATCCGAATGTAGGTCCTAATATTTAGAGTCTGGCGCGTGAACGACAGAGTTACCGCCACCAATATTTGTAATGTCTCCAATGATATAGATAATTGAACCAGTGAGCGAAGCGAACGAAGTTCTCTGAGTCTACTTGAACAATCCGGCGTTTGTATGTATGAATGTTTGTCCGACGATAATCAGAGTATCGTTGATCGGAACATCATGAAATTTGGTAGGCGAGTAAATGTCACATGCATTGACAAAGAAAAATATGCTTCAAATATGGTCGCAATATTATCCACAAAGCTTTGAACTAAATATTCATGTTGTTATTCAGTATTTCCACCAAAACACGCTGAAGGCACAAAGGAGCAAAAATTTCACATTCAGTTTTCGGAAAGCTCTCATAACACAGGGGAGGGGGGTTTCAATCGCCTTCGTGTCTGATTGATGTCATCCCGGTCTTTAATAATAACAGGCCAGAATGCGCCAGCTACCCTGCCTCCCTCATCTTGATCGAAAACGGACCATAAAGGGGAACGAGGGTGGAGAAAGAAGTTTTCGGGAATATTTGTTGTGCCTTCAAATACTTAGTACCGTTTTCAGGGAGCCGCATTCATATTTTTATTAAAAGTTTGATTGAAAACGCCAGTTCATATGGAGTATTCGCTTCGGAGTAGATTTCATGTTTTCTCTTCTTTTTGATAGTTTAAACAAGTAGTTGATGTTATTCAAATCAAACCATATTTATTTGTAATATAAACCAAACATGTACCCATAAATAAGTTTACAAAATCATACTTAAAAACAACACAATCATACAAACAAAAATAAACTGTAAAAGTTTAAATACTAAAATTGAAGTGAATTGTGAAATGAATAGAAGATAAAGATTAAATTGTAGCAAATGTCAGGAAGTACTAAATAAAATTCAAATTCAATGATTTTATTACAAAATTGATGAAAATTGTGAAAAAGTCGTGATAATAAGTCTTTTTTTAGTTTGTTCTGGAATGTTCTAAGATTTGCACTGTCCCTGTTTTTATCCCTGTGTTACGACATAACCAGTTTTGTACATTTAAGCTACGTCACAAACAGTATACGAGTTCCATCGTCACGACATGAGGTCCCGGGAGATGTCAGACGTGTTTTCCAATATGGGCTGTCAAGTGAAAGTCACGGTCCACACCCAAACACCCACGTTTCACGGTCTATTACTACGCCATATTTCAGGCAAAAACGTGAACTCACAGCCTAATGAACTTTCCGAAGAACCTACGGGGTTTGAATCCGCCATTTCGGATTTGTGGTCAAGTACCTGAAATGACGGACATACATCAAAGCTTCGCCCAAAGGCTTCCGGTATTTTTACAAAACCCTTGAAAATTTTCATATTTTGACATACGAGAACTGCATTTTAATTTATAATAATAAAATCACAATGTCCTTTGAAAATAAGGCAAAGATGATGAATCTAATATTCACTGTCCAGGTATCACCTCGTTAAGGCGATATGTAAATATGTTAGTTTCCCTGTTACTCCATATGCGAAAAAACCCTCAGTGCGAGAGGGATGGATTCGAGGCAAAGTAGCAAAAAGTCGGTTTTTTATTAATATAAAATGTAATAAAGTTGCTATCAAAATTTGGTTTCACCAGAGGGCCTATTATGTATCTTAAGTTGCCTTTTGAACTGGGTGCCTATCATCAAAAACATAGATATACTATCGAATTCCGATTGTCTAAGGATATGTTCGCACTTGAAGTGACGACACAGTTCGTAAATAGTTCAATACCGACTAATAGCAATTTTGAAAGTTCCGTTTTTAGCTATGTTTTTGATGATAGGCACCTAGTCCAGTTGGCAACTAAAGATACAGAATAGAGGGGCTGGTCTTAGTTATTGTTAAAATCCATCTAATAAAAAATAATTGCCATCCATATGTCATTCCAAATAGTCAAACCAGAAGAAATGTTGAAAACGATCTCATTTCATAAAATATTTTTGTCGAGCCGGATTTCTCCAATCGCGTTTCTGTTTAACAGATCCCTAGAAAAAAAAAAAAATACCTTCTATACTGAAGTAAATATGCAAGTTCTAAAAGTGTCGATTTTTTTTCCGTAGCGCCTTAATTAAACTTTAACGCTACGCCTGTAGCAAGCGCTTCGTAGACCCGCTACGCTGTAGCTTCGACGCAGGCGCGTTTAGGTTATAGAATTTACTTTGTTCAACAGACAGCCCAGAAAGGTTGAGATTGGGTTGACTCATGTGAAGTTGGCAACTGGGTAAACGATAATAAATAATTATGACTGTCATTCGAATGTACCGGATTGTACCGATATTTTTGGACCCGAAAAAAAATTTTTTTTTTTTCAAAATGTATCTCAAAAATAATTAATACTTTTTATTTATATAATATTTATTCAAAAAAAAATATATATTTATATACATAATGAAGAGAAAAACTTTTTTCTTGAAGTTTTTTTTTCGGTTATGTGATTTAAATATCGGTACAATACGGTACAAACCTAGTAGAATCAAATGGCAGTAATTATTACAATACAATATTCTTTATTGCACACCAAAAACAAAGTGAATAGACAATTTAAAGACTAGAAGTAGGGTACAATTGGCGGTCTTATCACTAAAAAGCGATCTCTTCCAGACAACATTTGGATGGAGGAACTCTTAAAAGAAAGAAAACAATGTGTAGAGGCGTGTACAGAATAAATAGATACAATTATACACATATATGTATATATTTAAACATACCTATACATAAACAAAAATAAATCAGTGTAAATATAAAAGGAACAGGTAGAAATAAAAAATAATAATAACAAGAATAATAAGTTCGCTTCCAGCGCGGATGCAGAAGGCGGTTCTGCTCGATACTGCTCGCATCGTTCGCCGGTTTCTTTCCCTGGGGCTCTGAACCTCGGTCGACTGTGCTTCTGCCGAGGGATGTACCGTCTCTCTCTCTTTAAATTCTTTCGGCCAAGAGGGAGAGACGAGATCAAAAATTCTCGAAAGAATAATAAAGAAACAATTTGATCAAAGTAAAAGATAATGTTGTTATTATATACTATCGTTTACCCACAGTTGTCAACTTCACATGTATGCGGTTGGAAGTCAGATAGCACAAAAGCGTAATCGAATTAAATTTACTTCACATTGCATTACAATGATTTGACGGACAAAAGGCCAAATTGAACCTGAAATCACATTCCCGTTTCCCTATGGGAAGTAATTTTATTCATCCATGCATATCCAAGCGTGAAGTTTTATTACGAAATTTTTAGCTGGAGCTGTGGTCAAATTTAATTTTTCCTGTTTTAAGTTTAAATAATAAACTCTCTGGATGTTATTATTGCTTTTGCCTGCTTCTTCGTCCGCGCAGAACACCAATTTAGATTCTCCGGATTTGTAACAAAATATTAAAACAGTAGATTGTCATACGAGAGCATAAAACCAACCATATTATATTAATATGATAGAATATCCTGGCGCCGACATACGAGTAGGCCCGACCCCAGCTGAACTGGGAAGAGGGCTAGAGTGAGAAGAAGAAGTGTGAGGTAATATGGTTCGTTTGTAGTCGAGTTCAACACTTTACTTTTCAGTTCGATTGCGAGGAAATGAAACAGTATTATTTCATTATCACTGGATGACATATTTAACTTTCAGTAACACTTAATGCAAATTTAAGTAATCAAACAACTATACCTAAATATGTACTGCTGACTGAGAAAAAACAACAGCTGTTTCCAGCCACTGTTTTTTTTTAATTCTTTCACCGAGTGCAAAGGCAAAGGGATAATGGCCATGTCTAAATAACCCAAATAAATAATCAGACATGCATGTCTTTTCATTTATTTTATATTATCTCCAGGGAATTAGTATGTACGATACTAATTCCTTGATTATCTCTCTTTAAAGTCATTGTACATATCCTTGAGCATCATCTGAAGCTTCTGTCCTGTCAGTTCGCGCTAATATGATAGAATCTTGGCGCGAACATTATTGAGTTTCAAAAAGTTTGTCTATGAAGTTGTACTATGTATCTGGCTGTATGGCCTATTGCCAAGTCTTATAAAAAGTAAACCCTTTTATGCACTAGAGCATAAAACGTAGTTTTAGTCCGCTTGTAGCAAGCATAAACCATTACTTTTTAGAGCATGAGAAGTGAAAAAATAATGATATCAGCCAAAATACAACTTAATTACTTTAAAAGTATTATTAATGATATTATGGTAGCTTCAAAACAACTGAATGTTCCATAAGAGTGAAATTAGAATTTTTCAATTGAATTTTTCTAACTTCACTCTTGTGGAAAATTCAATTATTTTGAAGCTACCATAATATCATTAAAAATAAGTTTATCCATAAAGTTAATTATTGGTAAATATCGCTTTTAGCTGAAAGTTGTATTTTGCCGTTATAATTATTTTTGAATATTTTGTTCAAAATCCAAAAAGAAATCCCGAATTAAATTAAGTAACATGAACAAAAATACAGAGATCAGCTAATTATTTCACAAAATAAGTAGCTGCTTATTTTGAATCGACTCCTTAATAGGTACTCCAACTGCAATATTACACATGTCTTTGAAGGCCTACGGGTGGTCCAAATATACAACCCGGTCACATTATCTCGAGACCTGGCGTCGATGACGTCGCGTCGCGTCAGCGCTCAGATATGGTGCGCAAAACAAGCATCCGTGGCGAGCGCGGGGAGGTGAAAGGAGAACGGGCGGGTGGTTCGCATTCCAGCGAGGTCTCAAGATAATGTGACCGGGTTGTAAAAGTATATATTTATAGCAAAAATAAATGTCAAGTTATTTATGCGATTGTATTATGAGTCGGTTTTTTGTGTATTGTTCTGTATATTATGCCTTTTTTGAGGAATTCGACAAGTTAACAATGCTAAAGGCCATTGTGTGGGGTTCCAGGAGGATTTGCCCTAATCACCGCACGCGGGCAAGTGGTTTGGTAATCAGAGGACTAGACTTCCGTGCACAGAAGTCGCTGTTGCCTGGAGAAACCGATCTGTTTCATTTAGGTCTAAAATGGCTATATCGCCAACAGTTGCAAGAATCTCCTCCGCTAGTCGGTAGTGCACCACTAGCAGGTTAGGTTGGCATTTAAATATTCTAGGTATTCCGCACTTATTAACACTGCAGCAAATATTCCTGAAACCGTAGATAAAACTAAAATTATAATACCATGGACATGTAATAAAACACTCTGCCATGAATTCCGAAACCGATTAGAATTCCAACCCGAAAGTTCATATTAGTTGAACAGAATGGCTTCCGTGATCAGACACCATAAACCTGAAACGTGGAAACTATTGAAAAATTACTTTATTCGCAACTTACACGGCTCTGACCCTTGTATCCTGGGAATAAACACTATTTTAGAGTACCAGAAGAACTTTTCAAATGTTACTTCTTATTCGAGTCGCTGATACCTTGGCTTGCAATTTTCGCTGTCATTAAAAGTTTTAAAAGCTTAGAAATGTTATGACTATAAGTAATAAAAACATATTAATAATAGTAAATAATAATAAAAATAAGATTAGAAATCCTGGAAGCATTAAGAGCGCTATCGCAGCCGCATTGTGAAATACCCGCCTTTTTGTTACTAACAAGAGTTTTGTAAATGGCGGCCGATGTAGGTATGCATTTCTGTCCGAAATCTGACGGAACTCTATAATTCGACGGCCATTTACATAACTCTTCTTTACTGACACGGGTTATACATGTTACTTACGAGCGATATCGCAGCAGGATTGTAAAATACCCGCCTTTTTCTAATTAATCAAAACAGAACACTTAAATTCAATATTCACTCAATAGTTATTCAACAAAACCTTATAACCTTTGTATTGTGTATGTTGCTATCGCAAAGTTTCCATTGGCTTCTGTAAATTAGAATTTCAAAAATGTTGAATTGAAAAAAATTTGAATTTCTAAATTACAGAAACCAATGGAAACTTTGCAAATGCAGTATACACAATACATATGTGATAAGGTTTTCTTGAATAACTATTGAGTGAATATTAAATTCTAGAGGGCGCCGAGCAAAATAATCTAAAATGACAGTCACTGTTAAATTGATTTATTGAATAATATTTCATTGATAAATAAACAAAATATATATTTATTATCACAGAGAATGTATCTACACTTCCGCCGCAGCGAATATTAAAAATAACTTATGGTGTAAGAAACAAATCTGTCTAAAGTAGGCCCAAAATCTAAAAAAGGTATTGGGGTTTTAGTCATTTCAATAACTTAACTGTCGAATTTTGTCTCAACCACAATTCAAGACAATCACAAACGTTATAAAATACAATTGGGCCGTTTCACATTTTTAAAATTTTGTCTGGTAAATTAAATATGATTTTTTCTGTTAAATTCAATAAATACTACCACGATAAAAAACGACCACGAGAGAACAAGCGAGGTGTCTAAACGTTCTACGCTCGGCGCAGCCTTAAGTGTTCAGTTTCGATTAATTAGAAAAAGGCGGGTATTTCACAATCCGGCTACGATACCGCTCTTAATACTCAAAGTTTTATCCAGATATAAATATAATTTTAGTTCTTACGTTACTACTATGATGGTCTCTAAGGTACGAACAACGCAATTTTACCACAATATTAACAAGCTCTGTTATTTAATAACTATCTCTATCGCCAGATGATAAAGGCTAAGCTTAGTCGTGGTGGGATAATACATTTTCTCTTCAAGACCAGAAAATTATTTTATTAAGCCAAGCTTAGTGGCTTTACGGATTTAGGTAAGACCTTGCCAAGGAGATTTACGTTTTGCTATTCCTTTATAACTATTATAGAAGTATTTCGACGAATCGTATACTTTCTTGAATTTTTCTTAAAAAATAAACTTTTAACAAAAAAATAGCAACCGACTTCAATATTAACAGCAGTCATTCACTAAAAAGTTAATAATAATTCTATAAAGACCGATGGTACCGAAGCAACACTTTTGCCGACTTCTTTCTTCCTGAAACGTTATGTTATCTAGAAGTCGGCGTTCTTATATTGGTTTTTATGTTGCTATATCGTAGGAAATACGCCGACTTCTAGATAACATAATGTTTCAGGAAGAAAGAAGTCGGCAAAAGTGTTGCTTCGGTACCATCGGTCTTTATAGAATTATTATTAACTTTTTAGTGAATGACTGCTGTTAATATTGAAGTCGGTTGCTATTTTTTTGTTAAAAGTTATTTTATTTCACATTTTTTAGTGTTGCTGGGTTAAATTGTGAAATATGGGTAATTCTTGCAAACGTGGTTTTAATATGAAACGAAGTTCAAGTGAGTATAAGTAGCTATGTTTGAGTAGCTTCCTGCTATCAATCTCGAGTTATGTGCTGTCATTCGTTAAAGAGTTCTACGGTGATGAAGCCAAGATCGAAGGTCAGGTGGGTACTCTGGCAATTTTCAAGCAATGCCCTGCAATGAGCACCATAACACAAACTGATTGCCGCAATCCAAAGTTATGTGCTGTCATCCGTTGAGGAGTTCTATGGTGATGAAGCCAGGATTGAAGGTCAGGTGGGTATTCTGGTAATCTCCAAGTAATACCCTTGAATTAGCACCCTAACGCAGTGATTGCCGCAATCTCGAGTTATGTGCTCTGATCCGTTGAGGAGTTCTATGGTGAATATGGTGATGAAGCCAGGATCGAAGGTCAGGTGGAAGAATGATGATTTTCAAGTAATACCTTGTAATCAGCACCCAGGTACAAAGCGATTACCTCAATTTCGAGAGGTATGCTGTCATTTTCTGAGGAGTTCCACTGCCTATCTCTGAAGACCTTCATCAGATCATGACCAAACCCAAAATGGGACCTACCTGGAAGTACACTCTTTCAAACAAAAAAAGAATTGTTCAAATCGGTTCAGAAATGACGGAGTTATGGAGTAACAACGCCAAAAAAAACATACAGTCGAATTGAGAACCGCCTCCTTTTTGAAGTCGGTTAAAAAGGTCCTCTAAGCTAAGCATGCTGTGCCGTTGGAACAGGGGATCTAAAAAGGCCGACTTGGGTGAATTATAGAATGATTTGAAAGTAGGATGGAGTCAGAGTTTCTTCATGCGTGCAAAAGAGACAGCATTACAACATAATCATAATATGATTCATCCAAAGTGGCCTTTTAGCTTAGACTGTTAGCCCCCAAAAAAGGCATCAGTTTAGTTTTCCGGAAGAAAGGATGCCACTTGCCACAATTGTTTATTGGACCAATATCTATCGATAAAGATCGGTAGCCTTCGGGAGCCTCTTCAATTTGGGGGGGGGAGGGGGTTCAAAGATGCACTGCGCCAAGCGTCATTTAAAAAAATTAAACTGTCTGAGTTTGTCAACTACATCAAGATGGGTGTCTTTTTCAGGTAAATTAAGGACGTAGAATTCATTTCTGGCATAAAAAATTGTGATATTTTAAGTAGTTTCTTGAAAATTTTTACATAGATTAAAATTTTATGAAATACTTTTTACTTTCAGGCGCCACCAAAAAAAAACCTCAGGTTTTTTTTAAGTAACAAAAAATACGTTACGAAAGCCTATTTTATGCAGATAAATAAAAATATAAGTTTTATTGGATTTTGAAAGGAAAAAACCATAAAAAAAAAGTAAAACAATGTCGGTGAGCTCTAATTTTACTACTACTTATTAACTAACCTGATAAAAGTATATTTATGTATAGTGTATTTATAAAAGTATATATATGCATAAAAACTATAAACACGTAAAAATGCTTTTCTATGGTTCTAAAAGAGTATTACTATTTAATTATCATTTTCATTTTTTGCAGCTTCTACCATCTATAACAAATAGTTCTAGGTGTGAAGTAAGTAAGTACTGCTGTAAGAAGACAATTGTGTTCCTGGTCACGAGTACCAATCTTTAACAAATAGGTTCTGAACTAGTCCTATCTTCTGTAAGAGAAATAAATATCCTGCTTATAGATGTATATACATATGTGTTATGTACAGTCATATGTACTTACAGTACTTAGTATGTATTTATTTAATAATTAAAAGATGACCGCTGGAAGCGGTACTGTAACATATAGCTAGGCAATATGTTAGGTTTAGGTAAGGCTAGGTTTTATAGGTAGGTTAAAGGACTATTTGTTCGTGTTTAGTTGGCAATCGATAACCTTTATGGATCGACATACGTCGCATTGACGGAATTTTTTCGTGTTTTCCAAAAAATAAATACAGATCGAATATAAAAGATCTTTCAGACGAAACACGAGCAAGATTCCATGAAGATTCCTTAGAGAGTCCCATCGATGTGAAGGTGGCTATCCATAAAGAAGATTCCTTAGAGTGTCCGATTAGTGCGGACGTGGTTCTCCATCTATAAATATTCCTTCTTGAGTTTTTGAAGAAATACAACAAGCGAGTGCTCTACCAGATTTAGAGCTACCCTCCCTTAATATATACTTGATAATTAGGGTGCATCAAATGAAAAGAAAATATAAAAGAAGATAAACTAAAAATACAAAGTGGTGTAACTAAACAAAATCCCTACGAGATCCCGAGTACACGGTGTGCACATCACAGTACCATCCGTAGAATGAGGTTATAGTAATGCATATATACCTCTCTACGTCTCCTACGTTATTATGACATACTTGAGGAGTACATCGATTTATTAATTACAAATTAAATCATTGGCCGTGATTTATTTGTGTGATCGTCTAGTAGATTAGGACACTACGTTATGTTACAAAACGGCTATGCTCAAAACAATGTATATCATAATTCAACAAAGGAAAATAAAGTATTCAAGAAAAACTAATGTACTAGGTATTTGTTAAATGATACGACTTAGCTGTATTCTGGAACTCAGCTATAGTTCAAGGCTATTATTGCCATTGAAAATCCAAGGGAAAACGAAACACATTAATGACTAAATCACAATGTAAAACCACTTTTGATTCGACATTCCGTAAGACGTTTAACGAATAACACTTTCATAGCTTCGTAAGTTGCGCGCGACGTTATATTTTTAATTAGATAAATGATTATGTAATTATTGGATACCATAGTAAAGTGTGTGGGTGTGTGTGTAAAATATAATATTGCAGTTGTTTGGGTTAGAAAAAGGGGTTGATGAAACGTAGATACTCGAGGCACGGTGGCTGCACACTGTACGTTGTTTTAGCTAGACTTTTGGTATTTGAGGGGATTCTCGACCCAGATGAGTCCAGAATGAAGTGGGGGTTAAATTTATTTTAGCACAGTTGCATCTTTTTTGCATCCTACTTTGCATTGACACCTTGTTATCTCGAGGCAAATGCTGTCCGCAGCTGGGTTGTCAGACCAGTGGGGTATCTATTGGCTATTTTTCTGCTTCCAGCCTCAATCGGGTGGACTAGGCAGAATTTGTTGCAGCACTAAAGCCTGGCCCCACTCATGAACTCCCTGGCAAACAGCGCGTAATATTTTCTCCAGGATGACACGAATAAAGAAGAGCTGTTTGGACTCCTGTCGTCCAAATATCACCCGATGGACTTGCCCATCAATAATAGTACATTACGATACGAGAGCGATGAAACGTTTCTCGCACGAGTTTCGTATAATTTTTTATAGCACAAGTGCGGAAAAAGGCGCGTGCGTAAAGTGGTCATTTTACGCACGGTGTGCTATAATAGTACATTACGATACGAGAGCGATGAAACGTTTTCTGACGAGTGTGAGTTTGCGGCACGAGCCGAAGGCGAGTGCTGCAATCACACGAGTCGTGAAAAAGTTTCTCGCACGAGTTTCGTATAATTTTTTATAGTACAAGTGCGGAAAATGCCGACTGCGCGTGCGTAAAGTGGTCATTTTACGCACGGTGTGCTATAAAGAAATTTATGTAGCGAAGGGTAATCTGTTCTTTCCAATGTTGCTCGTGAACTGCCAAAATTGGAGCCATTTAACTTGAAGCGTCTGACACGCGAATGATGGTTCACTTGGCGGATACAGTAGACCAGGGTCATACGAAGTTAATGCACAGCAAACACCGATGTGGTAGTTATCGCTCTGGCATGTGTACTGAAATTGCCAAGATTAGAGGTATTATGGGTTCATGTGGTAACGGGGAAAAACCACAATTTCTTGGCATGCCTCTAGATTGAATCAGCTCTAGGTATGAGCGTTTCTTTTAATAGTCAAGAAGTTATAATATATAAATAATCAGTTTAATAGCGTGAGTGTGCATAAGACAATTTATTTTGTTTAAAGGTCCTGAAAGAGCGGAGGTCTTGCCTGTGTTCCACGAACTTAGTGGATGCGATACAGTATCGTCTTTTAACGGCAGGGGAAAGAAAAGTGCTTTTGAAGCATGGAATTTATTCTCTTTTGCCACTAAAGGGTTTAAGGATCTTAAAGATGGCAATATAAATGAGGCAGAGATTGTGCTACATAAGTTTGTCATAGCCATGTATGATAGGTATGCTAGCCAATCACTCAGTACTAACTAAAACATTAATATAAAGTTAAATTCATCGTAGCAAAAAGTCATATTACATGAACTTTTTCAGATCAAGTCCCTGTCCCTGCACGACTATCAATCATTGCCGTAAATATCTTTTTACAAAAACAGATCGGCAAATTGAAAATTTACCACCAACAGAAGCGGCCCTTTGTCAGCATATTTTACGCGCAGCTTGCCAGGGAGTTCATGAGTGGGGCCAGGCTTTAGTGCTACAACAAATTCTGCCTAGTCCCCCCGATTGGGGCTGGAAGCAGAAAATTAGCCAATAGATACCCCACTGGTCTGACAACCCAGCTGCGGACAGCATTTGCCTCGAAATAACAAGGTGTCAATGCAAAGTAGGATGCAAAAAAGATGCAACTGTGTTAAAATAAATTTAACATGTACCGAATTGTACCACTGCGGTAGAAGCTACAAAAAATGAAAATGATAATTAAATAGTTAATACTCTTTTAAAACCATAGAAAAGCATTTTTTACGTGTTTATAGTTTTTATGCATATATATACATTTATAAATACACTATACATAAATATACTTTTATCAGGTTAGTTAATAAGTAGTAGTAAAATAAGAGCTCACCGACATTGTTTTATTTTTTTATGGTTTTTTCCTTTAAAAATCCAATAAAACTTATATTTTTATTTATCTGCATAAAATAGGCTTTCGTAACGTATTTTTTGTTACTTAAAAAAACTTGAAGTTTTTTTTTGGTGGCGCCTGAAAGTAAAAAGTATTTCATAAAATTTTAATCTATGTAAAAATTTTCAAGAAACTACTCAAAATATCACAATTTTTATGCCAGAAATGAATTCTACGTCCTTAATTTACCTGAAAAAGACACCCATCTTGATGTAGTTGACAAACTCAGACAGTTTAATTTTTTTAAATGACGCTTGGCGCAGTACATCTTTGAACCCCCTTCCCCCCCAAATTGAAGAGGCTCCCGAAGGCTACCGATCTTTATCGATAGATATTGGTCCAATAAACAATTGTGGCAAGTGGCATCCTTTCTTCCGGAAAACTAAACTGGATGAGCTAACGGACCCAGCTATTTTTAGAGGACCAGTTAACACAATTTTTGACAAATAAGCAGTTTTAGTCAACTTTCGTTTTTTTGCTCGATGATTGTGACAGGAAGGTGCTATGTCAAAGCTGAAAGATGCGTGCAATAATAATGACTGCCATTCGATTGTACCAGAGATGTACCGAATCATACCGAAAAAAAAACACAATAAAAATATGTATGAAGAAACAACAGATTTTTTTCTCGATTTCTCAATTTTTGTTTAACGGAATGTTGTTCTTATTCAAATTCAAATTTATTTATTTCAGCAACTTCATCTTAACACCCTGTGTAAGAGAACTTTTATACATATCATGATTAAAAAATAACAAAATTTGTTGTCCTTGTCTGAAATTATCAAATTTAAGTAAACTGGAAGATTTTACTGCTATTTATATTAATAAGGTGCTAAATCAACGAGAACAACCCTATGGGTTTTAAAAGTGAGTATGTTTGTATGAAACAGAATCTACCAAATTTCTTGGCCTACACATTGACTACAATCGTTCCTGGAAGAGGCAAATAGAATATATATGTAAAAAGCTAAATCAATTTTCTTATGCCATGTACAATGTACATGCTATCTAAAGTATCCTATGAAAACATGGTCATCCAGCGTACCATGGATATGTGTCATCATTGATTCGTTATGGAATCATATTCTGTGGTAACGCGACAGGGAAAGAAACAATATCTAAATTACAAAAAAAAATGTATTAAAGCAATTAAAAACATTTCAAGTACTCAAACATATAAACCGCATTTTATAGATCTAAAAATACTCACGCTACCTTGTTTTTACTTCTATGAGATCTCTCTGTTCGCCAAAACTAACACACACCTATTTCCTCACTTCACAAGTAAGCGATACCATAGATAAATAAAGGAAGGATAGATTGCTACCTCCTTGTACTGTTCGCAATACTAAAAATAACGTTGCTAGATGGCGTTACTTGTCTCGCTGGAAATAAAATTTATCTGAAATCGACGAAATAAAAACACAAAATTTTCTTAACATCGCATCCGAAAATAGTGAATTCTTAATCAGGTGTTTTTAATATTTTTTTCATTAAACTTTCGGTGGTAAGCTGGCAATCTAACTAAGCGTGCAGATGGTTATTCTGGATTCCGGTAGATGGCGCACAACGATCAATTGAACAAAATATGTGCATTAAAATACGCTTTATTTACCTAACACACACTACTCATACATACCGGTATATAACTTTACTCTTTGACTCAACTGTCATGCACGGTTGAGCGATTTATCCTCAGATTTATCGTATGCCAAGTGTCGCGTATTGTCGTATTCTAGCAAATTTTTGTTTTTGTGGGCGCAGTATAGTTGCTACACACACACACACACACACACACACACACATCGAATTTCGTTTCATCAACTGTTCGATAGATGGCACTAGGTATGTCATGAGTGAGCAATCTATCCTTCCTTTATTTATCTATGGCGATACCAAAACAAAGTAGCCTCTCTTCCATCTAAATCTACACTTCTAAGCCAAGGAATACTTGGAATGGCTCCACGTATTTTTAATAAGCTTCCAAGTTTTAAACGTGATAATGTAGCTGATTCTGAAGGCATTAATTTTAGATTTAGTGCTGTCAAAACCAAAATTTTTCCAAAGTAATTTAGCTTATGTGCCTTCATTGCATTTAAGGACTATTTTGCAATAAACAATATTTCTCGTAGTTGTGACAGCACTAAAACTAAAATTAAAGCCTTCAAAATCCGATTTAATGACAAAATAAATACCTTCACAACTGTCTTCTGTAACAAAGTACCTCATTGAAACTTTGGAGTTTCTGACCGAATAAAGTGTTTTGACTTGATGGCTGGTTACTGAATTTTACTATTTAAGGTTTGAGTTGTTGATAAACGTAAGTAAATACCAATAATTGTTTTTATCTTTATGTCTATGTTTGTGCTTTTGTTTTCTGTGTTTATTTAAATTTTAGCTTTGCATGCCCTAAATTTTTCTAGCTTTATTCTGTAATAGAAAATACAAAACTACTTGTGTACGCCATTGCATGGCAGAACATAGAAGAAACGAAATTTATATTAACACCATTTGCACCTATGTTTAACAAATAAAGATGATTTGATTTGATTTGACAGACATGTGATTTAAATGCTTCATTATTTTTTGCATTGACTTAGAAGCCGGATTTTAAAACTTTTTTGAGTTGTAAACCTTGGTGTGTAGGACTCATCCAAACGTCTTTTGTTAAATGCATTCCATCCCTTGGTTTACAATCTGTTTGAACACATTCACAACAAACAACTGGAAGCCAAGTGCAACTGCTACGATATAATAACATTTTCATGCATTCAAGAGCTTACAGGCAGCATTTTCTTATTATACAGAATTTATAGTCAGAACTATTGCTTTAATATTTTAAGAGTAGTTTTCGTGACTGGGCGCAGTTGGGAATTTTCACATTTTTATAGCTTGAGTTCTCGCCGTTTCTTTCGTACTCCTAGACGCCTTTCCTTGAATGCCTTGGGAATAGCGCAAGAGGTAGCAGACGTTGATATTAAGGGTTTGAGATGGTGGGGCTTAAAAGTGTCGCAGCCACTCCCAATGTCTGACTTTCCACCAGTTCGTAAATTTCCACCAGGATTTAAACTATACAGACTTTTTTTCAGTAAGACTAATCGGCGGCTGCCAAGCAGCTTAATTATTCAGGTAGTGTTTATTTTGTGCAAATTAGTTTTTTAATATATTTGGTCCTGTAAACTTGTTCCAAAATATCGGATATTATTGTGCGAGAAAACAACAACCTCTGACATTTTTCTATGTTTTAATTATGTTTAATACGAAATTTTTTTTAAGAGTATTTTTATGTGATTGTGATTACCGACACTTAACTTCTGGTAAGAGTAAAACGTTTCATATATGCATCTCAAATGAATCGAACAAAGTTGTGCAACGTCGTGTTGCCTCCAATTTTTTTTTTGATACTCTTTTTTATGAATTTATTTTAATTAGGATTTTGGAATTGTGGTACTGAAGTATACATTATTATAAGTGAAATGTCAATAAGCACTTTTATGGATTACCTAATATAATGAAGTTATAAAATAATATGCAATTTTTTTTTTACCGTTTAGTACATTTGAATTTTACCTCGAACGACGAAGATTGTTAAGTGAGGTTAAAAAGAGTACTGTTTTCGAAATCGTTGCTACCTCTTATTTGCACACGCCTCACTTTGAATGCTTGCAAAAGAGTTTTTTTTAACTTACATCATTAGTGTCGGTTATTTTTTAGAACCGTTTCGTTAGCTGAGTAAATTAAAAGAGTGTATTTTTAGCCTTTTATGGTGCAATATTTAATTTAAAAATGCTTTTTTTATGTTTGAACTTTGCTTCTACATAAATAAAATTCTTAGTTTTCTTGAAAAAAATACAGTGTTTTTTCCTGTTATTCTTTAGTGCTATTTTTATGTTAAACCTTTTTTTCCTTCGTCATTATATTTTAATTAAAATATTAATATAGGTAATAAGAAGGAGGTATAATGTCTAAAGTTTATTATGTACGTAATAAGTTTGTAAGTTATTTTGTCTAATATTAGCTAAATTATATTTCAATAGCTAATTATTTGGTTTTAAAAAATAAAAATTAGATGGTTTGATATTTTTCCAATGCAAGTGCTCGTAAAGGCTTATTTTATATGCTTCATGATTAAATTTTACCGCAGTCGTGTTTTATTTAATTTATTTTCAGGAACATGGCTAACCTGCAATCTTTCCTTGTGTACCATATACACAGACATTCAATAAAATCTGTGATCATATATGACTCATTTTTTTTCACTGTTGAACAGCTCTGGATAGTCTGTCTTTGGAGCCAGTCATAATTTTAAGTTCACAAAACTTTTAATTGCCATTGAACTTTAAAGGGAAAAAATTGTAGTTTCAATATATTTAAAAATTGGAAAATAATATTTCGGGTCACTTAAAAGTTCGTGTAAGCGGTGAAAGTCATTATTATTATCACGGTCATTGCTCAGAGGTTATAATGTAGTAAAGTTCAATTTGTTTGTTTGTATCCTTGGAAAATCTGGAATTGTATGATAAATCATTGGACTTATCATCGACAAATATACTTGTAGAAGCTATAATTGCAATAAATGATAGGCTCTTTCCACCAAACTCAAGAGATAAATACCTAAATACATACGAAAATTTTCTTCAGTGAAAAAAATATAATAAAAATGCCACATCATTTTCGAAAAACTTTCTCTTGGCATAGGTACTTCAGTGAACTGGCAAATAAACATAAATCGTCTTCATTGTGGTCTATAGGTACATTCAATGTTGAAAATTATAAACATTATAATAATATAGATATTTTATGTTTAATTATAATTTTTTTTTTTTTTTTATGGCAATTACTTACTCGGAACGTTTGAAACACTCGCTGCGCTCGTGTTTCAAATCATCGTCGTTAGTTATTGCCTACTTATCGCACTCGTATCATAAACTACTAATACTTGGTTTTACATTTAACGTAATACAGGTAACGTTTCATAATGAAGATTATTTAGAGACTTTTTAGTGTTACGTTCTTTGAAATAAGAAGAACCGCTAAGTGCGAGTTAGACTCGCGCACAGAGGGTCCCGTTACACCACACAATATGGGTACGGAACCTTATTAAAAACATTGTAGTAAACAAAAACAACATGTAGATGCCATAGCAACAAACTAGGTCCAAAAATTGTAGCGCCTAACAAACAATTCGGCACTCTCTTACTTACAAGTTACTAACAAGAAACTCTAAAAATATTCAATTACCTACATAGAGAATCCATAAAACTACTATTTTATGTTGTATTGAACTTGGAGTAGAGTCAGCCTAGTTTATAGCCTAGCCTTGGCTCTACCCCAGAAACATTGTCTTGAAACTGTACTGTAAACAATTGTGAACCTTACAAAGTTAGAAAAAGGGTGGTTTTTCAGTTGACACTGTTGTATTATCTTCTGCATGACATTCAAAGCAATGCGCTTTGGACGTCTTCGGATCTACGATATCTGTTCTACGATATGGTGTTGCCAATGGAAAATTGATCTTGTTGTTTGATTTTTACAGTCCAAATTAACGAGAATCGCAGAAAGGCATGGTTAAATTGGCTGAGGTGTAGATGTGACACTGCTAAATTCAAATTCAAATTCAAATTCAAATAGTTTATTTTGCAAAGCAGGTATAGATATATATACACTTTTTACACGTCAAATTAAACATGTATTTACAGTAAATCTATTTTTAGTACGAAATTCAAATTCAAATTTAATTTATTTGTGATTATAAGTTTACAAATGGTGTTCAAACATAATAAAAAGTCCTTTATAATCTGTCATTTGACATACAAATATAAAACAACATACAAAATACAAAATACGAAATAAAAATTTAAACAAATAAACACACAAATGCTAAAATTACAAATATTTAAAAAATGACAGTATTTAATATAAATCTCAACGGTTAACTAACCTCACCTAAGAAATAATTATAAGTAGGCATGCCATTCATTATATTACACTTAAAATATTATAATGTTAAGTTACACAAACTTCTTTACAAATTCAACACAATAAAATAATATGTCCTGATTTAAAATAATAAAAATATTAACCTGGGGCTCTACCGCGTAATTCTCATTTGTATCAACTTCAAGCAAATGCATGCAAAATTCAACGCGTGCAAAAGAGATGGCATGTTAGGCGGGCGTCGTCGCACGCACGTCAAATTTCAATCTCAAGTTGATGTTGATGAAAATGAGAATTACGCGGTAGACCCGCTGTCATAGATTTATCAGTCAAAAATGCATTAACTGAATAGTACGCTTTGTCTATTAAAAAAGTCTTGAGTTGTTTTATAAAATCATTCATATTATTGAAATCCCGAATAAATTTAGGTATTTTATTGTATATAGAAGGTGCCATGGCAAGTATACTGTTGTGAAAAAGTGAGGTTTTACATTGTACGAGGCGCAGACGATCACAGCGTCTTGCTCGTGTAACATATTGAAAATACTCTGGGTGCGATCTTACAAAAATTGCAGTTTCATATATGTACAGCGCTGGTACTGTGAGTAATTTTAATCAGATCTACTTTGGCTAACTATTATTGGCTTGAAATACAGATGGTTATTGGCTATGTCAAGTGTCTAAGTTGTGGTAGTTAGTTTTGTCAGAAATCCTAAATAAATGAAATAGGCTCTTTGTTTAATTATACAAACTGAACAGCTTGTACAGTATAGGAGTTCCCAAAAGCTCCTGTATTATGAGGAGGTGTTTTTAAAGTACTTATTGTCGCGCAGTTCAAGCCAAACTTCAGAGCCATTTAGCAAGCGGATTGTGAAAAACCCTCCCTTTTCAAATTAACCGAAATTTTTTGTTATTCATCAAAACCTTATCACTTATGTATTGTGTAAACTGTTATTGCAAACTTTCTATTGTTTGCTGTAAATTATAATTTTAAAGCTTGAAGCTTTAAATTTCCAATTTACAGAAATCAAAGGAAACTTTGCGATGGCACACAATACATCGGTAATAAAGTTTTGTTGAATAACTGTTGAGCATATTTTGAATTGTAGTGTTCTGTTTCGATTAACAGTGGTTTCGCAACCGAATTGTGATAAACCCATCTTTTTCTAATTAATCGAAACAGAACACTTAAATTAAAAAGTCACTGAATTGTCATTCAACAAAACTGTATTACTTATGTATTGTGTATATTGCCATCGCAAAGTTTTCATTGGTTTCTGTAAATTAGAACTTCAAAAATGTTGTACCTAAAATATTTAAGGTTTTGTTGAATAACTTTTGAGTTCAAGGTTTTATTGAATAACTGCTGAGTGAATTTTGAATTTAAGTGTTCTGTTTCGATTAATTTGAAAAAGGGGGGTTTTTCACAATCCGGCTGCAAAACCGCTCTTAATTGTAAAAAGGCGGGTTTTTCACAAACCGGCTGTTAAACGGCTCTTAAAGTTCTTTTCACGAAGGTTTATTTTCGAGTAGATAATAAATACAAAACTTCCTTGATCTGCGGGATAGTTTGACCGGGACTTGACGTACTTGTACAAGTTCGGAACAGGCCCCCCTATACGAAATGCGAACTAGAAGTATCCACTTCAAAATAAGTAACTACTGGACTTTTTAACTTGGGTTAAATATAAGTTTAAGTTATTAAAAAAAAATTCAAATGTACAAATTAAACAATCTTACCTTGAGTCTGCTCAAAAATATGCTACACCTGTTGATTTTTCCTTAGTTTTCCCGCTGTTTCAGCACCAAAACGATGTTTTCCTATAAAATATTTTCACTTAGATTCCAAGAAACAAACAAGTTTGTTTTCCATTTTACAACTATCTGCAAAACACATTTCAACTCCTCAGTTTTATTCTCCTGTGACATGTACCGACGCTTATCGTGCTTCCAACGTTTTACACTTCCAACATTTTACACCGCTGTAAAACGTAAGCACCTTATTCATAATATTGAATTCATAAGTTGGAATGCTTGAAAACCCTTCTGAGGTAGGTGTTAGCACTTTTGTTATGGTAACAAATCGTCGTACTTGTATAGGTGTGTGCGCGGTACTTGCGAAAGTTAGAATGAAATTAGTGTATTTAGTTAAATTTTAATTATTATGACACGTACATACGTATTAGGCTGAGAAATGAGTGCTCTCTAAGGGTATGTGGATGGAAAAGTCGAAAGCAGGGTCTTTGACTTAAGAACTTTGTTTGGACTAGTTAGGAGATAAACATACTAAAAGTCCTTACCCCTCCGAGTCGAGCCCGAGGGGGGGGGGGCACAAAAAATTGAGCAATTTTCGAAGCTCATAGCTAGGCAAAGATTGGAGATAGATAAAAAGTGTGAAAGCTAAAGTTGTAGAAAATTTTATCAGCTTTCATTATGTAGTAAAACAAAATTTCGTACAATGCACGGTTTTTGAGATGTAAGCAAAAAATCAAAAAATGGGATCTTCTGTGTGCCCTCCCCCCCATCCACAAATTATTCGTTGCTTAAGCTATATGTATGTTCTGTTTGAACTCAAGAACCACTCAAAGGATTTGGGTGCGGTTTTCTTTATATTGTCGTAGTGGTCCTGGTCAACATTTAGATATATTATACCCAAAGATTGAAGATTGAATAAACGGGGGTGGAGCCGCGGGCGAAAAGCTAGTCATAAATAAAAATAACATTAAAAAAACAATTTATTCGCTTTTCTAGTGTAATAATTTATATCATAGTATAATAAATTATTATTATTATACTAAACGAAATACACTTTTTTTGACCTCTTTTTCTTTGACATACATGATCTCATTGCCACTGCTCTATAAAGGATGGATGTAAAGTTATTTATAGTTAAGGAAAATAATTTGACCGGATTCGCCTCGTAACTGATAAGGTGAATCGGTGCAAATTAAATTTCCTGAACTATTCGATCATATAAAGTTTATCACTTTGTATGGTAATAACAAATTTGTAAATTTTTTTGTCATTCAAGATTCGAATAATTAAGTCTCAATATTGAAAGGACCTGCCAAAACAATATTTTGCAACGTATTTTTTTTTTATTCCTTTGTAGTACCGTTTTGCGATAAAAAAGAAACTAAAATTAGAACTAAAGACTTCAAAATCAGCTTTAAATATAGTCTGTAATAATAATAAGAACCCTGCGGTGTTACTACAAAACGGTGTTTAACTTTAGACAGTGTTTAAATCTGTGGCTGTCACTTTTTTACGATATGACAGAAAAGGCGACAACAACAGATTTAAACACTGTCTAAAGTTAAACATCGTTTTGTAGTGGTGTTTTATTTGGTGAAGTCTATTTTGACCATAATTTTGTGAACATAAACAAAACAATATCCGTTCGAATGGGGAGCCACACTGCCAAATTATCCCTGTAGATGGTGCATCGTCGATCAGGCCATAAAGATCTGTCATTTCAGTACATTGTTATGGTTTTTGCGTAGCTTTTTGTGATTTTCGATTAATTTCTTGTAATTATGCCTTTGTGTGCCGTACCAGGTTGCTACAATAATGGTGTTAATTTATTCTCGAAAAACCCCGTATTAAAAATTAATAACATAATAACAAATAATAACATAATTGTATACAGGTGATAAGAGAAAGTCGTCACTGGTGCGAGGGTTCCGGCACAAAATAACCACTTATAGAATGTTTACTCCGAATAACTAGCAAAAACGTGCATAGACGCGTACGAACGACGATCTCGAAGATACTCGGGTGAATGCCAATACAAAATTCTGCCGAGATCATCGTACGTACGCTTCTATGCATGTGTGCGTCTGTTTTCGCTCGATCGCTAAGTCGGCCTTTTGGTTGTATCTATTTTGTGGTTCCGGCACCACGCTCACCAACCCGCCTGCCCAGCGTGTGTGAGTATGGGCAATTCCAGGATGACCGCCGAGAGTGGCAAAGTCCTGGAAAGGCTTATGTCCAGCCGTGGACGAACTAGGCTGATGGATGGATGGAAGAGAAAGTAAAAAAAAAAACGGGATATATCGGAGAAAAGCAGTAAGAAACCCAGAACACACAAAACAATAAAGTTTGACCTAGCCGGACCGTACTATTTATCGGTCAGACCTATGCTGGCGCCATCTTTAATTAGCTTTGCCTGTGGATCCCCATTGTATTGACCTTATAGCTTTTCAGTTACGTAGGTATGTATGTCTTAGCTATAAATATTTGCCTTTTTGAAATAAACCGAAGAAAAGTAAAAAAAAAATACTGTTTACTTAGTCCAAATAAACCTTTTCCCTCATCCAATGCTGGTTCGGTACGTGACACAATAACTAAAGAGCCTGGTGAATACATCTACCCTCCATGAAATTCCTGTATGAGTTTACTTTACGGTAAGTGTGTGAATTTAAAATGAATATATATTCTAATGCCTAGAAGCTGTGTTGCCAGGTTTAGGTGCTACTAAAATTTTAAATATTGGCGCTATAAGTATGAAAAACATTGCGGTGTATTATTATTGATTGTAATTTGTACGTAACACCGTACTTAAAAAGCGGCTTTACAAACATAAACTTAACAAACTTAACAAATTATATATGTAAAAGTATATGTATATTTGCATGTATTATTGTTTTTTATTTATAATTACACAATATAACTTGAAATATATACTTGAAATTTCAAGTTATAATTTTCTTTTATTTATTATATATATTTCAAGTTATTTTGTGTAATTATAAATAAAAAGCTAATTAAGGCATACTATGTATTTATTAATGCATGTATTATTGCTCATACATAATTTTTTTTTTCTATTAAGTTTCTGTTTTTAAAGTTGTGCACAATTATTTGCCCACCATTCTCACTACCTTTTCACCACATTGAAGGTTGTCTGGAAGAAATTTCTTTAGAAATAAGCTCGCCCTTGTACAAATTTTCATTCATGTTTATGTTACATTATTTATGTTACGCGATTTCAAAATAACTAAAGTTTTGCTGGCGCGGGATCTGATTAGAGCAGGATAGACAGTTAGAAAACAAAAGTGTTAGAGCAGGACAAAATTTTAGCATTGTGCAGCCCCTTAATTATTGGTTCCTTTCGTTTATACATACACAACAGGTACAGGGCCAGGTCGAATCTTCTGATTCCATTTTTTCTACCGCCAAATGTGTGAACCTTTAGCAAAATGCGTATTTTATTTCACTTTAATGTATATTTAACTATTATTTTGCAGTAAAAATATAGGGCTTACTTACCGATAAATGGAACTGTCTAGCTAAAAGTTTCTCGTCTTTTTATATTTTGCTCAAAGATAACAATTATGATGTGTGTTTTCATCTGAGTTGATTATTGTTACTATGTCACTTTGGCATCTACCGGGTCAAATAAAAAATAAAAAACCCAAAGGTGGTCCCCAACTCCATACAAAATAGCATTTTCACCACCTAAATTGTTTCAGCTATATCTTAAAAACGGTGATACACATATACACGGTTCAAATATAGTAAGATATAAAACAAAATATAAAAATAATATTTCTACAGCTCCACTCGTATTGTGCAGTGGTATTTTGGCCGGTTTTCTTTTTATTTGGAGTTAAAATAAATAAAAAAACAAAAAGAAGTTAGCAACACTGGCTAGAAACGGCGGCGCTTTCTACGCTCACATAAATATGGCGGATTTGCACATAATTCTGAGGCGAGCGGCTGGCAGACTAACTGTTCTCACCTCGTGTGACTTATTGAGTTTCGGCCCAGCCGGCCTAGTAGTTCTGTGAGTAATTGCTGTAATAGTTAGGGACTAGTTGCGCTCCACATATCGTATGTTTCTTATTTTGCAGTGACATTACGTCATTAATCGGTATAATCGTCTATTTTGTTGTCCCACTATTTGCTGAACGTTGCTAGAAAATTTCGAGGTAATCTGCAGATCCGAAAAAGCATGCTTTATTTTTCAAAGAATGGAACAAACTATTAATAGTTCTGTGGGAACTAATTATAATACACTTCCATGAATTTTCCAATAATGTCTTACAGCAAACCAAGTATGTTTATGTATTTGTTTACGTATACCTATAGTTAGAGGCGAGCGGCTGGCAGACTAACTGTTCTCACCTCGTGTGACTTATTGAGTTTCGGCCCAGCCGGCCTAGTAGTTCTGTGAATAATTGCTGTAATAGTTAGGGACTAGTTGCGCTCCACATATCGTATGTTTCTTATTTTGCAGTGACATTACGTCATTAATCGGTATAATCGTCTATTTTGTTGTCCCACTATTTGCTGAACGTTGCTAGAAAATTTCGAGGTAATCTGCAGATCCTAAAAAGCATGCTTTATTTTTCAAAGAATGGAACAAACTATTAATCGTTCTGTGGGAACAAATTATAATACACTTCCATGAATTTTCCAATAATGTCTTACAGCAAACCAAGTATGTTTATGTCTTTGTTTACGTATACCTAGTTACGTATGGTTTGATAGGCCTACTCTATATCAATCACGTTGGGACAGAATACCCACCTTTGGGTTTATACCTATATTTTAATTTTGTTCAAGTGTATTTTTTTTTATTTAAGTAAGCCCAACCTTTATTATGTCTCGTGTGTTTTTCCCCATATTACTATTTATTACATAAAACTATTACCCATACATGAAGATTATTTAATTACTTATATTACATTAAAACCGACCTGTAATAAGTTTAAATACCTACATTACATAAATAAATATATTTGATTTCATAATAATCGGTAAAAAGGGAGGGGGCGAATGTGTGTTTGACTGTTCAGTTACACTCCAAAAACCACTAGCCCCCTTTTTTTATCCCCCTTTTAGGGATTTATGTAGGGACAGTTTATTTGTTTTTATTAAAACATCATTATGTAAAAAAATTACTGTCTTTGTATTGTCAATGTGGATACACATAAATAAATTTTTAGTAAGTATGTCAATGGCTATAGAGTTTAGTGTACAGTCCAAATTAAATTTACTCAAATTCAAATTCAAATTCAAATTCAAATAGTTTATTTTGCAAAGCAGGTATAGATATATACACTTTTTACACGTCAAATTTAATCTAATAAAGAAAATATATGTAATAGAATAATAAATGTACATGAACTAAATTAAAGGTTTATTTAATTTATGTAGCAATATATTTACGATTAAAATGATAGGTAAAATATATATTATACAAGGTAAAATCCAATCAGCCGCCCGAACCCATACCGGAGACCCGGCCAGGGACCAGGAACAAGGTTCAGTGATCACCAACCGAGCCCCCAGCACGAATCCAGGCGGCCGACCAAATCCCATCCTATATACTACATACTAATAGGTTACATATATAAATACATGCCTACCTCCGCCCATTCGATTAGTCTTGCTAAGAAGAAGGGCAAGAAACTTAGCAAGATCATGTCTTTTTTTCAACATAAAACTTATACTATACAATATATGACTTATATCTACTTTAACCAAGGGATAAGAAAATACAAGACAGTAGGAATTCAGGTTAATGAAAAAAAGAAAAACATATATATCTTTGTCTACCTGTCTCATATAGTCCTTTTCCTTTTACAGTCTATAATCAATTAATGTTTACACCTTAGAGGAATCATAAGTTAAGAAATTATACTATTTAATTAAATTATAACTTACTACGAGTATCATTATCACTGTAACACCATGCTTCACCATCATCCAAATATTCATTTATTTTATAATATGCCTTTTTCAATAGGCCCTGCTTAATATACAGTTTAAACTTATTCTCTGACAAAGTAAGGACCTCCTTTGGAAGTTTATTGTAAAATCTTATACCATGTCCTACAAAAGAGGTACTCACCTTAGCGAGTCTGATTTTTGGAAAAGCCAGTTTATGCTTATTTCTGGTCTCCTTACAATGTTGCTTACCAAGCTTTGGGAAAGACTCAACATTTTTTCTGACATATCTAAGGACTTGGTAAATATATTCACAAGGAACCGTTAATATATTAATTTCTTTGAACTTTTGTCTTAATGAATCCCGGTGCTTCATATTATAAATAGCCCGAATTGCTCTCTTCTGCAAAACAAAGACTGCGTCTGTATCCGCGGCTCTACCCCATAACAGCATGCCGTATGACATAATGCTGTGAAAGTAACTAAAATAGACTAGTCTAGCAGTATCTACATCAGTAATTTGTCTTATGCGTCTAACAGCGTATGCGGCCGAACTAAGTCTACCACATAGGGCTTCTATGTGGGGACCCCACTGAAGACGAGAGTCTACCGTAATGCCTAAAAACTTTGTTTCGTTAACTAACTCCAGCTTGGACCCCTGCAAAAGCAAATTACCATCCACTTGAATTACATTTGGTAACGTAAATTTTATACACTTTGTCTTTTTTGCGTTTAAAACTAAATTATTTACAGTAAACCAATCAAGCACCAGTGATAAAGTTGTATTCGCGCCGTCCAGGATATCTTTACGTCTATTAACTTTAAAAATAAGTGACGTGTCGTCTGCGAATAATACTATCTTCGTTAAGTCTTTAACTAAATATGGAAGGTCATTTATGTAAATTAAAAACAGCAAGGGCCCTAATATGGAACCCTGCGGGACACCCATTTTAACTAATGCTCCACTTGATTTTACCCCGTTAATGTCTACCTTTTGAATACGATCACTAAGATATGACTTCAATAACGCCAAAGATTTGCCCCTCACTCCGTAGTGATCCAATTTACATAAGAGTGTTTCATGATTAACGCAATCAAAGGCTTTCGAGAGGTCACAAAATACACCAAATGCATCTTGCTTTTCTTCCCAAGCATCAAAAATGTGCTTAACTAAAGCAACTCCTGCATCTGTGGTTGACATCCCTCTAGTGAATCCATATTGTTCACAGTGAAGTAACTTATTTAAATTAAAATGAAATAACAATTGATTAAAAACTATTTTTTCAAAAACCTTACTCAATACCGGTAAAACTGACACAGGTCTATAGTTTGAAGGGTCCCCGTGGTCGCCTGATTTAAAAAGGGGGATCAATTTACTAAACTTCATTAAGTCAGGAAAGATACCATCATCTACACATTTATTAAAAATTAATGCCAAATAAGGAGCTATTAAATCAATAACAGAACTTATAACTTTCACAGATAGGCCCCATAAGTCCTCGGTTTTTTTCAAGTTAAGCGATTTAAATGCTTTAATTACAGTTAATGAATTAATATGTTTAAAAGCAAATACAGAAAGACACTGAGGTACGTGATCTATTAAAAGATCCTGCGCAAGCCTAGGGCTTGAATTTAAATCTTTAGTTGTTAAGGAAGGAATTTCAGTAAAGAATTGTTCAAAGGCATTCGCAACTTCTTTATCTCCTGTAACGACTTCATTGTTAATACTTAACTTAAGTTCGTTATCTCGTTTCTTACTTTTCCCAGTTTCAGTATTTATGATGTTCCATACTGTTTTTACTTTGTTATCGGACCTTTTAAGTTTTTTATTCAAGTAGATACTTTTTGCTTTTAAACACACCAATTTAAAGATGCGTGAGTAATTTTTCACGAATTCAGTAAATTTAACATTATTATTGTAGGACTTTATGTCGTATAATTCGTATAAATGATTTCTGCTTTTATAAATACCTGGTGTCGCCCAGTCACTGAAGGTGATTTTACTTTTGTTAGAAAGTTTTTGCATCTTAAACGTATTTTCGAACTCTTTAGAGACTATGTTGAAAAGGTCTGTAAAGAGAGCGTTTGGATCGTCTTGGAGAAGATTAAAATGTGCTAATTTAACTTCTAGATTTGCTTTGAAACAATCTACTTTGAGAGTTGTAATAGGTCTGCAAAAGACTTCTTTGGGCAGTTGTTTTACGCTTTGTTTAATGGTTATAGTTTGGCCACTGTGATCGGACTGCAAGCGGTTGATTACTTTATTGTCTGAATACTCACAATCACAGAATATATTGTCGAGGCATGACGCAGTATCCCGAGTAATTCGAGTAGGTTCTAAGAACACATTAGACAAATTAAATGATTTGAATAAATGTAATAATTTTGAGCGCATAATCGATTTTTCTAGTAAATCTACGTTAAAATCTCCACATATAATAACTTTTTTCTTTGTATCAAATAATAATTTTAAAACCTCTTCCATTGCTTTTTCAAAAATGTTGTAATCTTGTCCTGAGGGTCGGTAAACACAGAGAATAATATATGTACTCATTTCTATGCAAGCTAATTCTAGTTGATGTTCTACAGAAAGTTTTACAATGTCTTTTCTTTCCTTTGCTTTTATACTATTTTTTACAAGAATCATGGAGCCACCTTTTTGTATTTTTAATCTATTGTAGCAACTAAGAACACTAAAATTATTAACATTAAAATGCATATTATGTTCATGTAGATGATGTTCGGTTACACACAAAATATCTGTTTTTGATTCCTCTAAGAACAACTCGATTGAAAGTATTTTGCTGAGAAAGCCGCCTTGTATGTTTTGATGAACCAGCTTTAATACAGGCGGCTTTCCCATTGTCTTCAATTCTAAAAAGAATTTTTTACAATTTTGTTAGTACTTGTACTAACCGTGTCAACTTACTTACTTACTTGTTACAACTTACTTGTACTTTCGGGAACAATCATATAACCAGCAGACTCTATCCGCATATTTATGAAAATGGATCAGAATCGAGCACTAACATCAAAGGTTACCGGTCGGCCACAGCTTCAGGCTTCGAGAGGCGCGCCAAGCGGTTCTTCTTGCGACGGCGCCGGAGGAGATAACAAATGTATGAAGTTGTATAGATCCGGCCATGGGTCGCCGCTCGCGTGCCTTGTCTGGCTTCGAGTGACTTGCGCTCTCGGGACGGCGCTGTGCGGGGAGGCGGGCGGTTGAAACAGTGATCGAGCGCACAGGACGAACCTAGTGTCGAGCGCTTTGAGCGAGCGAGCGCGCTATACATCAGATGCGGTCAAAGGCGCCGACGGGTGTCGTGGCAGGGCAAAGCCCGTCGCAAAAACCGCCTGGAAGCGCAGCAAGAAGCACCGCCAGAAGCCTGAAGCTGTGGCCCTGGCGTAAGGAGATATCAGTACTAATAGACCGAAGGTTCATTAAGGGTAACTATATCTAATCGAGTACCAGCATGACACAGTTACTGTGAGAAGAAGGACAAAACATTACTCCTAAAAAAGCCGGCAGACTTGGCAAAACTTGGCAGGTTGTGTACAGTCATAAAAAAGTGGGACTTTTTTCGTGCGAAATATCTCATGTAGTACCAGCATCAAACTTTGTTCATACGATAATACTCGAAAAGTATAGCTAGAAAAACATTTTGCTACCGCGAGTTAGCCTGGCAGTTAATTCAGTCAGAACGATTTTAGGGGCGCATTCGGGGGTAGTTTTTATCCCATTGAGTATCAGCTTGACTAATGGCCTTGACAGCCTTGACCAACCTGTGATGAAATTACCTAGTTTGCCTGTTCGTTTTTCCTGTACAAACAATTTTATGTTGTTATTGCTCAATGATTTAGGGTGCGGGGATAGGAGGGACTCTGCGGTATTTTTTTTATTTTGCACCAAACGTATAAGACACCTGTCACTAGCAATATTGTTCCTAATCATAGTCTTATTAAATTGGTTTGTTTTCAGAATTTCGTTCGTCTTTTATGGTTATATTCAATTAATTGTTTTTCCTTTAGAATTTATATTAGCCTAAATTGATTAACCCTCGTAAATCTCATTATCATTGAAACAAGAGATTGCAGTTCAGTCCGATCATGGTCCGGATCCACATTACAGATTAAATCAAAGGCGTGAGATTTTATTAATTTTATTCTGTTCACAAAGTTGCTTTTATTTTTAAAAATTCAAAACGGTAACAATGTAGGAACAAAAAAAATAAACCACTTTAAAACTGTCTGTTACACAAAATGCACGCTTCCTAGCGGGAATTTTAATAATGTTTACATTACTTGTTTTAAAAAAAAGTGAGAAACATTCTGCTGTGGGCTGTTCCCATTGTTGCTAACCTCGGCAAAAATTGTTTTATGCTGTTCCTAATGGCTTGTGGTTTAGAACACAATGATGAAATATTGGAACCTATTATCTTACAATATAAAGTCAAAACGATTTCAAATCTTGTATCTTTAATTGTTTTTATTTTCGTCCAGACTTTATCATTCAGTACCTATTTTACCCTAAATATCTATGTTTTGTAAAAGATGATATTTTTCACATTTTCGTAAAATTATTATGACCCTCTTTTAATACCTAAAATATAAATCTAAATTCTCCAATTATGAGACATTAAAAACTGTAATCGGAATAAGCACCTATTTTACAACCTGTTTCCTTCAAACATGTGGTTCTACCCGTGAATATCCAAAAAAATCACCACTGATATTCTGTTCCATTCGATTCAATTTAAGGCGAATGGATACGCCAACTGCAATTTGGACCTGTCTTTGAAGGCCTACTCCTCCAACACGGGTGGTCCAAAAACTTTCATAAAAATATATGATAGGCATTATAGAGTCAAAAATAAATTTTAAGTTTCATAAACTGTTTTTCTATTGTAAGTTTTGACAAAAAAAATCTAAAGTCATCGAAAGTTTCACATGATTAACACAAGAATTCTCTTACTCCTACCAAACGCCTAAAGCGATTTTAATTATTATTTCACCAAATTATAGGAAATTTTTAGATAAAAAAAAATTAAGTTCAAAATTTTTTTCCGTTCATGGCGTCCATGTGAAAAGTATTATTTTCTCCTACTTTGCGCTAGCCGGAGACGCAGTGGTTGTCATATCAGCCACTTTTCAAAGCACGCTGAAATGAACATTATTTCAATGTCGTTTCCGTTGATATTTGTACCGACACACATCGAGTTGCTTATTTAACGTGGTCATACGCCTTAATTTAAGAACTGTGCGCTTGTCGTTGGAATCCTCTCCATTCACTTCTGCACTCGGCCTTTTCTTGAACTTCCTGATAGCTTTTCCATAGAAAAGTTAAATATTTACCTACGCGATCAACTATGAAACAGCTGTTTTTTTTGTTGCGATTTCTGGGTTGGCATTGTAGTAAAAGTTGTTGAACACCCCGGAAAATGGTTATATATCACCTTAACACCCTGCGCACTCACGTTTTTCTCCCAGACAGGATCTCTTCATGCTACGACCAGACTGCTTTCGGTTCTTCCACATTCATAAAGAAGAGAGCAGTCAGGAAGAAGCCGAGTCATTTTTCTTAGTGGCTGCACTGCCTTTCCCGCAATTTTTAATGTAGTTGCCACATTTTTCAAGTGCTCCGGTATTTTCATCGTTTCCGCCAGACTTTCAAGTATTATTATTACTCCTTTTAGGCCCACGCCGTGATAATTACTTTTTATTCGCTTAATTTGTTAACAAATTGCGGACCATTAGTCGAACTCGAAAGTTTTCGCGATTTTTCATCCGCACGAAAGCTGCTTTCGTCGAAAATTAATCAAATTTATCGAAAATTGGTTAATGATGTGCATTTACTGCAACTAAATTTTAAGCTACTGGTTAACTCAGTTTACTCAAAACATTACGGAACCCCGTTAGTATATAAGTAGGGTATAAATAAGTGTAAGAAGAAAAAGGCACCAACCAAACTTAAAAAATTGCAATCATGTGAATAGAATAAGTGAGAAAGTGTAATCGTTTTCTTAAGAAAATTGTAATCAAAAATTACAAAGCAAATTTAAAAAAAACCATTTCTACAAATTTGTAACAAAAGCAAACTTGTTAAGTAGATATTATCAGTAAAACGTGTGGTTTAATTAAGCTTTTACAGACACGCAACTTAACCCTTATGATGCTATGTAGTGAAATAGTACATTACGATACGAGAGCGATGAAACGTTTTCTGACGAGTGTGAGTTCACACGAGTCGAGAAAAAGTTTCTCGCACGAGTTTCGTATAATTTTTTATAGCATAAGTGCGGAAAATGCCGACTTTACCACTTCTTCTTCTATTTCTTCTTCTTGCCAGCTATAAACACTTTTACCACTTCTTCTATGGTTTTCATAAATGACAGTGTGCATATTCGGTCCAAGTGCCGCCAAGATCAAGACATATTTTAAATGAAAGGACATAATGTAGTCAGGTGGGTCAGGTTTTACAGGTGGTAGAGCTGATGCCGGGCTCGACTGTGGAGGAGCCACCATCTTACTTGGAGACCCCCTCGAAGTGATTCGGGAGAGAGTAAGAGGACAACTCACAGGCTAAAAACCAGGAGGCCCACCATGCCTGGGACCGATGAATGGCGGTATATCCATCCCTAATAGCCGGGCCTTATATGGAACAGACTGGTGACGGGCAGCGGCGTCACTGGGGAGGCCCACCATGCCTGGGACCGATGGATGGCGGTATATCCATCCCTAATAGCCGGGCCTTATATGGAACAGACTGGTAACGGGCAGCGGCGTCACTGGTGCGAGGGTTCCGGCACCGCGCTCACCAACCCGCCTGCCCAGCGTGTGTAAGTATGGGCAATTCTTCCAAGATGACCGCCGGGAGTGGCAAAGTCCTGGAAAGGTTTATGTCCAGCAGTGGACGAACTAAGCTGCTGGATGGATGGATGGGATGTAGCCCACAATCAAGCCAAACTCCATCAAAATCTATCCGAGAGATTTCGAGATATGACTAATTATGTTTTACAACCTCCCTTACTTTAAGTTCTTGTAATTAACACGGGGCCCAGACGAAAGCTCTTGCAAATGTAAAAATATTAACGAATAGATTTCTTTTTTTATAGGATTCTGCTTGCTTGAGGACTACATTATGTCCTTTTATTTAACATATATCTTAATCTTGGCGGACCAACTTCCATACAAGTTTGCCCACTGTCATTTAAGGCGATACCAAAAAGAAAATGTTTTTTTTTCGAATCCATTTACTCCATTATAACGTCATCTACGTATTTCATTTTTAGGTAAATGTTTATTGAGTATTTGATTAAGATTCTCACTGAAGGAAAACGCGATTGAATGTAAAGACCTCTAATTTTTTTAATTTTTTCCTGTTATTCTAAAATCCTAACTAATTTCACTGTGAAATTGCATTCAAAATGTGGATATTATGTATTTGTAAAGTCTCCTTGAAAATCTTTTTGACAAAATAGCTTAGTACATTTTGTTATAATAAAAAACCGACTTTTTGCTACTTTTCTACGAATCCGTCCCACTCGTACTGAGGGTTTTTTTTGCATATGGAGTAACAGGGACGCTAAAACTTTTTCGTATAAGACGTTTTGTTTGATAATTTAAAATAAAATAACGGTTTTACAATGCAGTACTGTAATTGACACGACAGTTGAAACAATATTTCCACATCGGGTACTCTACTCGACTTGCTTCAAAAGAACCATTTCCATTTCAGAATATTTCCACCGTGATTAACGTCAGGTTTTGAAGCTACAGCTTGTTGTTTGCTGCTGATATTAACAGCTGGGATTCTCATTTTCCAGGATAAAATAATGATTTTAAAAAGGTAAAACTGTTATTAAAATGCCACTTGTTACAACACGAAAATGACATATCCATAATTTACACTGTGCATTTGCACAAATATGCAAGAATGTTTTCATACAAACAAAGACCTGGGTATCTAAAAAGGCCGACTTGGGTGACTCATAAAATTACTTGAAACTAGGACGGAGTCAGAGTTTTTTCACGCGTGCAAAAGAGACGGCATTAGAACGAAATCATAATATGATTAATCTAAAGCGGCCTTTTTAGAGGACCAGGACGGCGATTCTGGCAAGTGCGAAAAAATTTGCTACGGCAAAGTTCGAGTGATTTTACAAGGGATTTTCTACGGAAATGATCGATTTTTCTGCCTTCGCAATTTTTGCGCACGCGCCAGAATGGCGGTCCTAGAGCCGTATTTTTGAATCGTTCGTTTTTAATTTACGTGCGAAAGTGTGTACCAGTGGCGTGCACAGAACTTTTTTCCGGAAAAGCAATCAGAAGGTCAAGTACGACAATAAAAAAATTATGAAAAAATTTAAATAACACTTTGAAAAAAAAAAGTTTGTATGAAAATGTTCACTCTTGGAAAGGCAGTGCCTACCCTGGCGTCATACAAATTTTTCATATTTTTTTTATTGTCATACTTGACCTTCTGATTGCTTTTCCGGAAAAAAGTTCTGTGCACGCCACTGGTGTGTACCCATCTCACGTAGCATATTAGAACTTGTCATTTGCAAGATGAGACAGGTATATATTTTCGCACGTGAATTGAATCGTTCGCTTTCAATTTACGTGCGAAAATATATACCTGTCTCACGTAGCTCATCAGAACTTGTCATTTGCAAGATGAATCAGGTATATATTTTCGCACGTGAATTGAAAACGAACGATTCAAAAATACGGCTCCTGGTCTTTGTTTGTATGAAAACATTCTTGCATATTTTCTATCTTTGGTTTCCAACTGGTCCGGGTACCTATCATCAAAAACATAGATAAAAACTGAACTCTCAAAGTTACCTTTAGTGGGTAACTATTTACGAACTGTGACGTCACTTCAAGTGCGAACATATCCTTAGACAATCGGAATTCGATAGTATATCTATGTTTTTGTAGACAGGCACTCATTACATTTGGGCACTTTAAGATACATAATAGGCCCGCTGGAGATGACATGACGACGTGGTTATGTTGAAAGCAATACAACTCTATAAATTTACTGACAAAACTGCAAATTATGTTTACCCTTACGAATTCCACACTATCCGATCGGGGGCCTAGATATGTCTTCTTCTTTAGCTTCTGCTTATTTGAGGGCTAATCTCCGAAACCACCGAACCGATTTACATTTATTCATTGACATATCTTGACAGTCTCCTTACTCCTTTTTCCAACGAGTAAAGAAATCTTTTTCATCAAATCCAAAGTTTGTCTATTTACAAAAAACCGGCTAAGTGCGAGTCGGACTCGCGCACGAAGGGTACCGTACCATTATCTATAAAACCCTGGGTACGGGACCCTATAAAGTAATAAGTTATTGAAGTTTGTCTTACATTTTGACCTCGGTGGCTGTCTTTCTGCATCATCACTGAAGAATGTCTGGACTGATTGAGCTACTTGGCATTACTTGGCAATGTTCTTTGTTGGAACCCGATACATGAACGTCGGGCCTAAAAGCGCAATATTACCGTTGTCGGATGTCGAACTGAAAGTCGGACATCGAATCGGATAGTGTGAACTAGAGATGCAACGAATATTCAGCAACTATTCGGTATTTGGCCGAATAGTAGATGGTTTTTTGCCGAATACCGAATACCTAATAATGAAAATAAAAACTTATTTTAATCAGATAGTATATATTTGGTAAGATGGCAGAAAAACTTGTATTTATTCACTACAACCTGCTATATAAATAATGAAAATAAAAACACATTTTAATCAGAAAGTATATATTTGGTAAGTTGGCAGAAAAACTTGTTTTTATTCACTTTTTTTCCTTCTCCACCTCGCGAGATCTTGACTTTATACAGCAAACACAAAGCAAACTTAGTATCTTCACTACACATCTCGAAATATTTCCAAACGGACGACTTTTAATTAATTATTGAAGCCATTTTCAATTGTTCGTTGTAAAAACTTGAACAAAATCAAACACAAATTGCAAGCACAAAAGTAAAAAACACAAACTCAGGGCGCCAGTGCGTGACACGTCGAAAATGAGCTTTCTTTCGCTGCCCTGGCGCCTCTGCGTGCCCCCACCTTGAGACAGGAACAGACCTGTACGAGTATACGTGCGAAATGCACTGATCTCTTGCCAAATATTCAGCTGCCGAATATTTGGCCGCCGGATATTTGGCGCCAAATGTTCGGCGCTTCGGCCTAAAACGCCATCGAATATTCGGTATTCGGCATTCTGCCAAATCACTATTCGTTGCATCTCTAGTGTGAACGTTGTTACTGTTGTGTTCCCGTACATTCGCGAACGTAAATATGTTTTGGGAGTCAAATGATGAATGAGGCGTCGGGTATAGTGCTATGCAAATATATGGTCGACAGTCACGCTACCTATGTGTGCTTCGACATAGGAAAACATGTTACAATGTTCGTTCTTTTGGTTCATTGCTCGTAAAATTATTTGATTCAATACGGTAAGATTGCCAATTACTCACTTAAGAGTTATTTATTAGGATAAAGGTTTCATTAGGTGCGAATTGGCTTGGGAATCAGTATGTCTTTTGGAAAAAACGTTTTCTTTTAAGTATTGGTAGAATAGAAGAAATACTGAAACAATAGTATTTTGTGCAACTGTGACATAATTTGAGACACGTGCGGGTTTCGTAATAGTTTTGCACGAGTACCAATATCTAATTATGTTCAGTTGCACACAATACTTTATCTGCGACTATCAAAAATATCATCTTTATTTATAATATTTTCTACAAACAATTTCACGAAAAATGAAATGTTTCATGAACCTCGGGTGCGTCCTCCGGTGATGCTGCCTTGAAGGCCAATCAGGATAAACAGGGCGTATCTTAAGAAATGAGGTCGGGACTTATTTCTCGTCTCTGTTGGTGATTGGCAATCTAGCGGTGTTATAATAAATTGGGCCAATCGCAGCGCAGAATCGCGGTGGAATTTTGTAACTTGTAACATTATAACATCGGTTAAACAATGTAGCTACTTATAAAACCGCTTTTGATGTTGTAATTACCTTATTGCAGCATGGGAGTATTTAAAGATTAGTGTCCGTTTTTACCACAAACTTAAATCTCTAGAATACTATATTTGTTTTAAAACTGACGAAATCTCCTGACTTCTAACGGCCCTTTAATAGCGCAATGAAAAACACGTAAAAATTTACGAACTAATCCGACTTTGCTACCTACACCTACAGCGAAGCTTTTGTGTTGAAATTTGATAGCAGTTAGAAATTGTTCGTCCATGGTAGAATTAGCGTTTGTTGGAACTGAGGTATGTTTGCGATTTAGTCGTTTTTACTCCGTGACGTAGAACTTGTTTTTAACAGACTCAAAATTTTAAAGTTCGAAGTTCTCAATTCGACTGCATTTTTTTGGTTCACTTTTTATTGAATTTCTGCAATTATATTTGAAGACGGTTACAATTTTTAAAGAGAATTGCGACAAATACTGTTAATGATGAAACGCATGACACTTTCTTTAAATACGAAAAGAGTTATATGTATGTAAGTACCTATACTTTCTATCTGCTATTTATTTTTTTATTTTTCCGTTATCTATTTACTTTATCATTGGCTTTTTTATATGGTAAACCTGCCTTAGATCGAGAATTTCCTGAAGAGGCATTCATGTTGAACAATAATAAAATTCAACTAAGTATACATGGTAAAAATAAGTTTACTAACGTGTTTGCTTTTGTACCCGAAAAGCTGCAGAAACATTTCAATTTCCGATTGTTTGTTCGACACACCTAGGTATTTTGCTTTACGAGTGTTTTTGATAGCAAATAGTCACGGTATTACGGGATTCATTCGTTCACGGAATGAAAAGTTCTCTGTAAATTACTACCTTGAATGATTTACGATTATTGTATGAGGTTCTGACAAAAAAGGCGGGTAGGATGTGTTTCTGACTATTTTGCGACACGGCCGCTGATTTTTAAAAATACATTGTCTTTGACTGAAGCTAAAGACTTTCTTTAAAGTCTACTAGACGGCTAGACGTCAGTTTGACAGCTTGGCGCATATCCATGACACTGTCACACATGATGCCAGCTATCAGTTCCTCACGAGAAGAAACAATTAAAGAATGTTATCTATAACTTGAGTCAAAAGACCTTGGGATTCAAAATGTCTGCCCGCTTTGGTTGTACTGTCAGGTCAGCATAGACCAAAAACACACCTGACATTAATTACGTCACAGTAGGGATTTCAGCGATCGACAATAAACACATTGACTGCTATTTGTTTTTATTGCTATCTGTATTTCCATGTGCGAATAAAGACGGAGATAGTGTGTAAGTGAGAGGTGGATACTTCCAGTCAGCATTTCTATTTCCAAAGTCTTTTGAATTGGGTTATACCTCCTTTTTATAGATGGGTTTAAAAACATACTAAACTCCGGCCGTTCATTCGAGAGAATGGTGACGTTTGCAAATGTCAGGGGTTAAAACCTTTTTTTTACTGTTTTGCATTTCAATATTTTATATTTATCATGATGATTTTAGGGTAGATTGTATATCGTTAAAAGGTCCCATTTGTTAATAAAAAGTATTTTTGTCGTATATATTTTCCACTTCCTAGTACAAAACTTAATGAATCAGCCGACTCAATTTCTACGTAAAAGTTAAAAAAAAGCGCAAAAAATATTATTTTTGGCGAAAAGTTGTCTATTAGCGATACTGTGTTCACTTGAATTTAAGAACCTTATATAGTTTATTATATTTATTATAAAAGTGTTTCTTGAAAAGCCCGGTTGCGGGTCCATTTTATGTCTTAGTGCCAGTCAACCAAATAAAATGTAAATTTCGATAAAAAAAACTACCTACTAAAATAACGAAAATTTTAAAAATAATTACAAATCAAATAATTTAATACACAGACACGGATCGCATATACCTATTATAACATTCGAGGACAAAGATAGAAGCAGAATGAAGTTATTTGTTTAATCAATAAAACGTGTCAAGTTATTGCTGTCAAATCAGCAATCATAATGCCTGCAGTATGAATCCTCGACTTTTTGAATCAACATTTCAGAAAAAGGTTTATAATATCTGCGGTGTTAGGCAGTGTTGTCGTATTATAAAACTGATATACCTTACCAAATAATAAGATCGTATATATATTCTATTCCAGGGTTTTTATTTATAAAAAAAGTTTAAATAATCATGATTTGGTTTTATTTCGTCCCATTTGTTGTACCGTTGATATTTTTTAACGTGCCTTTATTTATTTTTGTCGTGAAGAAGCTCTTGTTGACTTGTAGTATTTTTTCGAGATATCGCCACACTCCATCTGTCATCATTCTCTCGAATTAACGGCAGCAGTTTAGTCCTTTCTTTTATTACGTCACGATTTTTTTGTCGCCTAGACGAATCCAATAACAATTTCCATCCATCCATCAGCCTAGTTCGTCTACTGCTGGACATAAGCCTTTTCAGGACTTTGCCACCCCCGGCGGTCATCCTGGAAGAATTGCCCATACTCACACACGCTGGGCAGGCGGATTGGTGAGCGCGGTGCCGGAACCCTCGCACCAGTCTGTTCCATATAAGGCCCGGCTATTAGGGATGGATATAAATTAACATTATATTTCAAACATAGAAATTTATTTCTGTCATAGTAGGGATGGATATACCGCCATCCATCGGTCCCAGGTATGGTGGGCCTCCTGGTTTTTTGCCTGTGAACTGTCCTCTTACTCTCCACCGAATCCCTTCGAGGGGGTCTCCAAGTAAACCACCGTTACGTTTGAAAAAATGCACGAAACCGTAACGCGAAACGTATATTTGTTAAAATGTTGCAAAATTCCGAATTTACTAAAAAATCTTCACAAATATGGAAATGGAATTCGGCGCGGAGTCGTTGTAAGTGTACGTAGTTGCTTCTTGTGGTGACAGTACTCATGAATTTAAATTCGACTTATTTCGGGGTGGAAATTTCTTTAAAACGAAATCCTAGAAAATTATTCAGAAGGGGAATAAACACTGCAGTATTTGTGACGTCAAAATGAAATTGAATGTGAAAATAAAAACACAATTGAATGAATAAACACTCGATGCTGTGTTTGATGGTCATGATTGTCGACTTGTCGGTTCTTGGTTTAACTTTTTATACATTACTACATCTTTGTTGAAATTAAACATTTGTTCTAGTCCACAAAATTATAATGATGCAAAGTCACCTTATACTGGAACCGTATTTTATTTTTATAAGCCACATATTTGTTTAAAATTTATTGGAAAAGGCGTTACTTTGTGGAGGTCCATCATGAATTTGTGGATATATTAATAATTTGCAATATTCCGCTAAACACTCTTACCATGCTATTCAAAATGCAGACTTAAGCACCGCCCGCCCTCCCGCATAAAACATGCACAAGCAAAGCAAGCAGTACGAGCACAAAATAAAGCAATCTTAAATAACAAGCAAGAAAACTTATAATATCAAATCTTATCAATTATCTTTGATATAAAGGATATCTCTTAAGGAGATATAAATTAACATTATATCATTGCAGTATAGAAACGCAGAGAGAAAGTAAATCTGGATGTGAGGAGCTCACATCCCGGTTCAGAGCTCCTCACATCCAGATTTACTTTCTTTACTTTCTCTGAACCGGGATGTGAGCTCCTCACATCCAGATTTACTTTCTTTCTGCGTGTCTATACTGCAATGATATAATGTTAATTTATATCTCCTTGCGATGAATAAATCGCCAAGTGATCAAACAGAAATTTATGTCTGTCATAGTTTAAATATGTATTTGTGGATATATTAATAATATGTGAGGAGCTCACATCCCGGTTCAGAGCTCCTTACATCCAGATTTACTTTCTTTCTGCGTTTCTATACTGCAATGATAAAATGTTAATTTAAATACATATTTGTTTGTTTGAACTTAATCAAAATAATTACTGTCCACCATGGAAGAGCGGAGTCTCCTACTACAGGTATCTCAAGGGAACTCCAACCACCTGTAAAAAACTGTAAGTTTAAGTTGAGAAATAAATCATTTTGTATTGTATATACTTTGATGTACCTGAGATGTAGCCGTTTGCGTCGGCCAGGCGGTGATAAAACTATACAACAAACTGTCATCGCCGAGTTGTGTCTCTGAAATGTCCACATGTTTGGCGTCACACCAGGAGAAGATTCGTGCTGATCAGGTTATACTTGTTTCCCTTATGTCCTTTCCTTTGTGTCCATTTATCTACCAGCCACTGCACTGCAGAAAACAACGAGTATGTACTGAACACTGGGTGTTAATTTAATAACCTTCTTCCTTTGAACTGGTTCTTCTACCTAGAAAAATCTGCTGTTCCATAGAAAAGTTAAAAACCTACTCGAACTTACTGTATGAGACAGCTGATTTATTTTTTGTGATTTCAGTGTTGGTCAAAAGTTATGCGTGTCAATGGGTTGAATACCCCGTTTTACGGAAAAAGGTTATCATCTTAACAACCTGTATATCGTAACGAAATGTTTGCACGTCCATCCACAAAGAGCACCGGCCTGTTGCTGCTGAACAAAGGTGGACTGATCACTAAAACGAATTTCTTCCATCTAACCTATGGAAAATAAATTGTTATAAGAGTGTAGAACATAGATGTAGAAAGGATTTTATTGTGTTCATTTTAAGTAATCTCGTCGAGACTAAAGCTTAATAAACAGCGTTGCCAACATACCCGAGGACGTCGTTGTCTTCTGGGGTAAATAAAACAGTGATCCTCAACATTTTAGCTGTGAATGCAACCAAGTTTTTTTTTTTTGGAATCTTTATCCTTTGATTTCCTCTCTGGAAGAGAGGCGTAAGATTTTATGATTTTTGTTTGAGACGGAGCGACGCGGCGTCTCCACAGCAGGATACATTCTTTTTTATTATATTTTATTTTATTTTGAAACCAACAAATACGAGGGGGCTGTTATTGACGTTTTCGAATACAGACTTATAAATGCAAGTCACAGTACACTCTAATTTCACCGACGTATATTACTTTCCAGCGTAATGGATGGTAAGCCCTATCGCCGTACTTTGGGCACAAATATAGACCAACAGTTAATCATGCATTTTGAAACACGTACAGGATTTGAACCCGTGACCTCAAGATTAGAAGCCTTGAAGTTCGAACCACTAAACCACAGAGGCAGATAATTTAAAGAAACAATATTTTATTAACTCTTTCACATCTAAAAAAAATAAGTTTTTCATTTAATTCAATAATTATAAACACAACAAAAATAACAGTTTTAAGTATTTTCGATTTCGGCTTACTTTAGGGCCGACATCAGTCGAATTATAAAAGTAAGCCGAAAAATATCTCGAAAATACTTAAAACTGTTATTTTTGTTGTGTTTATAATAACTAAATTAAATGAAAAGATTATTATACGCAAATATAAATATTTATTTAAAAAAATAGAGTTGTAATAATAAAATGAAATTTTTCACAAACACTGATCTGTGCGTTTCAGACAAAACTACTTTTTAAACGTAAATTTAACCGACATTATTATTAAAATCTCGTTTATTCAAACGATTAGTATGCAATCATGATGCGACAAAATTCGCTTTAAATAGACCTACGGGGAAATAGGGGAGCTCAGGCAAACCGCGCAGCAATAAAAATCTACCAAGGGATTAATTTTCCAAAGTACTTTAGGTCGTGAAATGATCGCTTCCACCGACTGCGGAAAATTACTTTGGAATGATGGATAAAGGGTTAAGTGGGTTTGAAATATTTTAGTATTCATATAAAATGGCTATACTCATTTTATTTTTGGTAATTTATTTTTAGGGTTCTGTTGAAGTATACAGCAGACTTAAGGGGCCGGCGAGGCACGCCTATTTCAAACAAACGAAATAACAAAACCATTTTACTTACAAAAGCATTACTTTTATTTACGTAGGTACTAATTTAATTTAAATTTTTACCAGCACGGATCCCACAGTTAAACTGTACATGCAGTTTTGTGGGTCATGTTAAGTATTAAGAAAATCTACCGTTTTGATAAATAAAAATATTCATTTATTTTTAAATCATAGTTATTCTTAAGGTAGTGTGTATTTATTCCGATTGCATTACAGAATATCTAGGTTCCCAAATATGTATTAAATAAGAACACTGATTTAAACATGAAATATGAGAAAAATAAGCTGTCTATATAAATTTTAAATTGCTTATATGTCGTAATATATGTTTAAATCAGTGTCCTTTCAAAATACATATTTGGGAACCTAGATATTCTGAAATCTAACCAAAATAAACACACACTATCCTGAGAATATCTTTGATTTACAAATGGTTTTGGTATTTCGTTTGTATGAACTAGGCATGCTCCGCCGGCCTCTTAATAATGAATGTAATGACGATATGACAATGATGTTAATAAGAATACCTACTGATGTCAACCTTATTACAATGATTAAGTTTAAACTAAATAGCCGTATATCATCTTGCAACACATCAGAGGTGTTCCTGAGAGTGTTTCAACACCCTGTTTTCACCGACGATTTTATCGTTCCATTGTGATAGGGGGTAAGCCTTCAGGCACCGCTTTCCCTTTACCGTCAGTATACAAAAAAATACTATGCACATAAATGCCAAAAAGCTTATTGGTTTTGGCTTGACCGGCAGGATATGAATCTGGGTCTCAATTTGAGTCTAGCGTCTTATATAAGCGGACAATGTTGAACTAAGGCCGATATGACACTGTCAGTTTTCTTTGATCAATGTTTTGTATTTAAATTTGACATCAAATGTTTTATGCGACGAAATAATTTCATGTCAATTTTATATGAAAGTTGTGCTAATAATTTGGCTAGAAACAAACACGATGTACAACAATAAAACAGTTTTAATGCGCTTAAGAAAATTCGGCACTTTTCGGCAAAGATCGTATTTCCGTATTCATATTTCCGTATTCGTATTTCCGCTTTCTGTACAATCAATGACTGATCGCCTATAGACAGCCAAAATGACACCCATAATGCTTCCGGATCCAATATTTTGCACATGTTCTAAAACGACTTTGACTATATTTTACTATATAAGGTTAAATAATATTAGTTGGCGAAACTCAAACCATTAGTCTATATAAACAACTGTTTGTATGGGGGCTAAACAAAATACTTAAAATTTGTTTTAACCTTTCCATACTGGACCAGTGGGTCTACCGCGTAATTCTCATTTTCATCAACATCAACTTGAGATTGAAATTTGACGTGCGTGCGACGACGCCCGCCTAACATGCCATCTCTTTTGCACGCGTTGAATTTCGCATGCATTTGCTTGAAGTTGATACAAATGAGAATTACGCGGTAGAGCCCCAGTCAGCTGATCGGTGTAATTTGTATGGGAGGAAGAGAAAAAAAGTTGCAAATTTTGCTTAGCTCCCATACAAACTAGACTAGAACAATATAGACTAGTACTACCTATGTTTTAAGTTTCGCCAACTAATATTATTTAAACTTATATATTAAAAACGCACACAGTTTGACAAACACAGTCTCAACCCTTCAGTGCGGATGTGTATTATAAAAGACCCCACTTCGAGACGTTTCCGAGTTTTGTCGGCGGTTTAATTAAGGGAAATTTTGGCGTCTCCACGCAATCTTTGCGTTAATATGCGTGAGGGTAGAAGTGATTAAAATTTAAAGGGACAATACCTTTGCTGTCTGATCTTTGGGAAGAAATTTGTTACAATTTGTTACCCAGGAACACGTTTAGACATATTTGACAAAGCTTACAGAAGAAACATAAAAACAATGTAATAAACATAAACATAACATAAAATATCTTAGATCATTATATATCAATTCTCTGCCTACCCCTCAGGAAGACAGGCGTGTGTGTATATGTATGTATGTTAAATATAAATAATACTAACCTATTCATTATCAAGGCCGCTTTAAGCACAATCTTTATAAAAAATACAAACCAAACCAGAGGAATAAATTCCAGAACAAATCTGAAACGATTCTATTAATTCCAAAACTACTCAATTACCATTTAAGGGTCGGTGTTCGTAAATCGCGTAAAAACAGGGTCCGGCAAGGGATTCAGAAAAAAAACAGATATTTAAAAAAATATACTTACGAAGATCATTGCTGCATTGTCATTATTGTGATTTAATTAGAAATATAACAATGACAAAACATTTTTCAAAAAACATCAAACAACATTAAGAAAAATCAGTTTTCCGATACGATTTATAGTTTTGCCACACAAAATGAAAATGTTGCAAAAAGGTCAAAATAATTAAGGTTTTCCGTGCGCGGCAGTTGATTAGAGCGAGATACATAGTTGGAAAAAAACAAAAGCGTTAAAACAGGACTTGTTTCTAAGAAGTGGCGACCCTTAATAGTTTCGAGCCTTATTTCTTTTTGCATAAAAGCAGCGATGCTAGCAGAAAGTTCGAAGCTCATTAACGGCAATAAAGCTCTGGCCGCTAGAGTTTTGAGTGTTGCATGTAACTAGGTTATTTTAGGGTTCCCGAATAAAAAGAAACCGTATTAGATGACAGTCCTTTGTTTAGCTACTGCTAAAGGTTTTCGGGATGTAAAAACGAAAAAATTGATTCAACTTATGAATGAAATAGAAATGAGAGTTTAAATATTCCTAGGAAATTAATTGAAAAAATGTTTTGAGATATCTACTTGAAATTGTAACATAGTGGATTGTGCTCGCTGTACCATTGGGATATCAGCTGGAATCAACGTGACGAGAAAAATACAGATTTTCTTTCCCTAAAATGAAAATGAAGTCTACGTCGTAGACACTGTACGAGTTTCAACAATGTTAATGCTATAAAAAAAATAGACTTAATGAAGTAAAAAACCGGCCAAGTGTGAGTCGACCTCGCGCACGAAGGGTTCCGTACCATTATCTATAAAAACAGCAAAAAAAAAACATGTCTGTTGTATGGGAGCCCCCTTAAATATTTATTTTATTCTGTTTTTTACTATTTGTTTGTTGTTATAGCGGCAACAGAAATACATCATCTGTTAAATTTCAACTGTCTAACTATCACGGTTCATGAGATACAGCCTGGTGACAGACGGACAGCGGTGTCTTAGTAATAGGGTCCCGTTGGTTACCCTTCGGGTACGGAACCCTAAAAAAGATGGACTTAAATAAAGTAAAAAAACCTGAACCCGCGGTGCGGCGACGGCGCGGTCTCCGAACGCAAGCAGCGTGCGACGAGGCTGTTGCAAAGGCGGCAGCTATAAAAAAAGTATATATATATCCTTTTTTTATAGCTGCCGCCTTTGCAACAAAGGGGGTGTATTAAATACGAGTTTTCATGCCTTGAACTTTTACACGGTAGCGAAATAGGCATATCGATTTCGTCACCTCGAGGGGACGTAAGCACTACGGTATTGTAGTTGTTTCAGCCAATAGAAAACCATATCGAGCTTATCTCTACTTGGGAGACGTACAGAAGCTGGGAAGCCATATACGCAATTGGGTTCTACTCTTTTATTATATGTATTGATTGATTTAGACGTTTGAAAATACGCTATTCCGAAATGAGAAATGTGATGTCATCGAAAATTTTTTGGAGTTATTCTCTAGCCATATCCTTATTTCGGCAACAAAACGTCAATGCCTTGCTTTATAGTTTTTAGCTAACTTAAAAACGTGTCAGTTGTGGAATATTATTTTGTCCAACACGAGTGCTTGTTTACGAAACTAACGAAGTGAGTTTCGTTATATTTTTGCACGAGTGTACCAATGTCTAATTCTGTTTATATGCACACAATACTTTATCTGCGATAATCAAAAATATCGTCTTTATTTATAATGTTTTTCAACTAACAATTTCACGAAACACTCGTTCATGAACCTCGGTTGCGTCGTCCCGGTAATGCTGCCTTCAAAGCCAATTAGGATGAATATTTCTCGTCTCTGTTGTTGATTGGCTCACAGGATTACAGCGCAGAATCGCGATGTTAAAATGTAATGTTATGATTGTTAAACTGTAATGATGTGAAAACAAACTTTCCACTTCACTAAAAATTAAATCGTTTCAATCAGTATTGAATTGAGGGAACCCGCATGTTCGTATACGTTTCCAACTAAAACTTTATCGTTTTGCTCTTTGAATTTCGAATCCGATATTTATTTTGCTGTTGCAGTTCTTCAGTGGAAATTGTATCTAGAATTATTTACTGCAGCGGCTATTTTATTCTTGGTGGCAGAAACTGCTGAAACTTGTGGGTAGCTACTTCGTTGTTGCTGACAGCTAGACGAATAAATTACGAATAGCTAGATTTTGGGCTTTTTATTAATACTGTTATTAAAACAATTAAAAAAATTATTATTACTCGATATATTTTGGGCTGCAATATTTGGAATCACGAATATGCGGCTTTAAAAATGTTTCGATGTAATTATGAATAATTTGCCAGCCAAAAATAACGCAGGAATAATGTCTATTGTTTTTAAATTTACACGCTCATTATAAACATTATTAGGAGTACGGGACTCACCGTGTTTGGTTTTTATATTTTCGCTGGATGACCGCGACTATGGCAGTTTCTGCCGAAAATTCGGAAAAGTATAAAAACCAAACACGGTGAGTCCCGTACTCCTAATAATGTTTAATGTCTATTGGTTAAGGCGCTACGTAAAAGTTTGAGCGTCCCTGTTACTCCATATGCAAAAAAACCCTCAGTGCGAGTGGGACGGATTCGTGGAAAACTAACAAAAAGTCGGTTTTTTATTAATATAAAATGTACTAAGCAATTTTGTCAAAAAAAAATTCAAGCAGAGTTTACAAATACATAATATCCACATTTTGAATGCAATTTTACAATGATATAAGTTAGGATTTCAGAATTACAGGAAAAAAGTAAAGTAATTTAGAGGTCTTTTCGGAATTGAATTCTATCGAGAAAATTTCATCCAATCGGGTTTTCCTTCATTGAGAATCTAAATCAATTACTCAATAAACATTTACCCAAAAATGAAATACGTAGATGACGTTATAGTGGAGTAAATGGATTCGAAAAAACCCATTTTTTTTGTATCGCCTTAACAGTAGTACATAGAACTAGATGCGCTGTTCGCTGTTACAGTAGGTTACTGCCGCAACTGGTAAAATAAGCATTGAGGTTCGATCGACATACGTAAGTCCATCAATGCCCAATAGCCGCCAAGGTTTGTGTAGGACTTTTCTACAAACAATATGTGGATATTCAAATAAGTAAAATACGTTTTTCCATCATCAGCCTAGTTCGTCCACTGTTGCTGGACATAAGCCTTTCCAGGACTTTGCCACTCCCGGCGGTCATCCTGGAAGAATTGCCCATACTCACACTCGCTGAGCAGGGTTGGTGAGCGCGGTGCCGGAACCCTCGCACCAGTGACGCCTCTGCCCGCCACCAGTCTGTTTTTATTTTGTACAATTCAAACAGTTTATATGCTCGGTTTTTTTCGGCATGAAAGGTTTACACTAGAGACTTCTAGAGTAATACTTAGGTACCTTAACTTCCAGATAGTCACTGTCTATTCTCTGGTCTTCATTCAAAATATTTTCATCTGACTTTATTTCTTCGTTTAAGCTCAATTTAATCAATCATTATTAATCCAATAGAATACCAATAAAATTTTCACGTTTCGCACGCCATGTTTTCTTGTTTTTGCGTTGCTTCATTTGTGTTCAGCCAGTAACATTAAAAAACATCTTTGTACATTGAAATTGCTGGTGACTAAACTTAACAAAACCTCATACCATATTTAAATAACACGCCAATTATGGATTACCGTAGTGAAATTGCATGCGTGATAACGCGAAAGATATGGATTTTCATACTCATATTGCCGGCCGCTGATGGCTTGTTTTTCACCACTACTAGAAGTTCGATTTAACTCGGACAAGCTATGCGAGCACTTACGCGTCGATTAGATAAATTTGACAGATAGAATCGACAAATTCTAAACGATAACCCTTATTGCAATAAAATAAGAGTTATATTTTTATTTATCGAATCGATGTTGAGTCGATATCAAGTTCATTCTACTACCCCAGGTTCTTTAAATTATGATCGTACCTTCGCACACGTTGCCTCTATGATAACCTGCCTATTTAATTACTTGAATTAAATGTAAACGAAGTTTAAACCTAAAACAGAAGAAAAATGAGATTTTTAAAGTTATATTTTATAAATCTCATTTCCTGTCAAACACATCACCTTTTACCTCTTAGTAACCGTCGTAACATACCTGATATTGTTTTTCTACTTAAAATTATAAATGGTGCTATTGATTGTCCTAACTTGCTTGAAAAACTCAAATTTCGAGCACCAGATAAGTAGTTGCGTAAGAATACTGTGTTCTCCTTACCCGTAGTATCAACTAATTATAAGCAAAAGTCATATTTGTGGCGAGTTTACGATGAGTTCAACGAGTTGGCGCGCGATATGGATATTGATTTGTTTACTTTGTCAACAAAAGGGGTGAAAAGACTTCTTAGTTTGAGATTTTTTAATCAATAATGTGTCAAGTAATTATTTCTTTAAATTAATTTCAAATTTATTTATTTTACTTTAATTAAAACGGCAAACCAATTACAATAATTAAAGATAGTAACACAAACACAAAATGGTACAATCAACTAAAATAAATAAGAATAACACATAAAGTCAGAAACAGGCCTTCTCACAAAAACACAAACACTCTGACAATATTTTCTGCCATCCATCAGCAAACAGATCACAGTCCTGATTGGCGTTTAGAAGAGCGTTGAGGGAGAGAAGAGTACGCGGTATGGGTGAGTTAGATCGCGCCTTTGTGCGACACGCCGGCAAATAGAACCAATGTTTGTATTTTTGTATTTCTAGTTTTACTGTAATACCTAGTATGTATTATTATTTCTAATTTTAAGCAGGTAAATCCAATTAATCCAGTTGTTACTACTTGTGGAGGCTTTTCAATTATTTTTTATTATCCATTCCGGACCATTATGTTGATTCCACGAATGTTGAATTCCACTAAAGTCTCAAACTCATTAGGTTGAGTTTTTTATAAGTTGAAAGTCTTCTTAAAGTGTAAAATAAAATAAAATAAATAAATAAATAAATGTACCATATACAAACAGAAAAAAAGTTATATAGACACAAGATACCTTAAACCGCCTCTGATCTGGTGGTTCAAATCCGATTAGGGCACATTCGTCTTCGTAAGCCGAAGTACAGTGATAGTGATATTTAAGATAGTATTCATTGTTTTTGGTACACAGTGGAAAAATCGGTATTCGTTACCTTGCAGTATTTTTATTGTCTTGCAAAAGCACGTTTAAAAATTATTCTTACTTCCCTTGTACAATTACATCGTCTGTCTGGTATTTCATGTCACAATAATCTATTTAAGTACCTATCACCTGCTCTGAGGTCAAGTCCACAAACGGTTGTTTTGTTCCCATTTTACAGTAATACCAGGCTTAAATGACAGCTATCTCTTACTTTCACCTTTCCCTCTAAATGTCAGGAGAAAGGTCAATACATAAAACATGGCCAAAGTGTCTTCGTTAATATAAAAGAAAACGGAGTAAAAAGAGTGCCTGACAGTAGTTATTACCTAGTAGGCACTGAGAAGGTAGAGCGAAAACAATTATTTATTATCTAGCAGACGATAACATTTATAAAAAGTTTTAGCGTCCCTGTTACTCCATATGCGAAAAAACCCTCAGTGCGTGAGGGATGGATTCGTGGAAAAGTAGCAAAAAGTCGGTTTTTTATTAATATAAAATGAACTAAAGTTGCTATCAAAATTTCGTTTAACCAGCCCCCCTATTCTGTATCTTTGGTTGCTAACTGGACAGGGTGCATATCATCAAAAATATAAATAAAAACTACACTGTCAAAATTGCCTTTAGTGGGTATTGAACTATTTACCATATGCGAAAAAACCCTCAGTGCGAGAGAGCTGGATTCGTGGAAAAGTAGCGAAAAGTCGGTTTTTATTAATATAAAATGAACTAAAGTTGCTATCAAAATTTCGTTTAACCAGCCCCCCTATTCTGTATCTTTGGTTGCTAACTGGACAGGGTGCATATCATCAAAAATATAAATAAAAACTACACTGTCAAAATTGCCTTTAGTGGGTATTGAACTATTTACGAACTGTGTCGTCACTTCAAGTGCGAACATGTCCTTAGATAATCGGAATTCAATAGTATATCTATGTTTTTGATGATAGACATCCAGTCCAGTTGGCAACTAGAGATACATAATAGGCCCGCTGGGTCCTAGATACCGTTAAAACCCATCTAATAAAATATAATTGCAGTCCATTTATCATTCTAAATTGTGAAACCAGGAGGTGTCGAAAGAGACCACATTTCAATAAATATTTCTATCGAGCCGAATTTCTCTAATCACGTTTCTGTTTTAACAGATCCCTAGAAAAAGAATACAATTTTATCAAAATAATACGTTATTTACTGAAGTAGATATGCAAGTTCTTAAATTGTCGATTTTTTTTCCGTAGCGCCTTAATTTGTTACTATTTGGTAAAGATATTAAAGTAGAGTTGATGCTTGTTATTATCAACATTTGGTGGAACTTATTATCAATCCTGTATAAAATTCACTTGTCCCTGTTTAAAAGGTTCCGTATAAGGTCAGATGCACAACTTCAAATGACCATGTCACATTGGGTAACTTGGTCAATCGGTTTAATAAAAATAATATAGGGCTGATCTAAACATTTTAGAAAAACGCAAAAGCTTTAATTTCGCTCAACAGAAAAAAATAATACGAATTTACCACTAAATGTCATGTTTTTTGAGGGTTAAAAGGCCTTTCTTAAATTATACAGCCTTGAAATTTGTATTAAAATAAGTAACTCTGTATAATCATTTTAGGAAATTTTAATAATTTCATCTAGAAGCCGAGTTATTAAACAAAAACGCAGTTTTTCGTGAGCGCGTGTTTCTTGGTGGTCGTAACAGCCACGGCTGAGGGCGCGCTATTTTAAACTAAAAGGCAACGTCATGGAGTTCAGTTCTGCTTGATGCAAAATGAGGTGCTTCATTTGACTTTTTATGCAGCCTTAAAACACTGAGATGTTTAAATCGCGGTTCAGAGCTTCTCACATCCAGATCTATCAAACGTCGATACACTCGTATTTAGGCCCGAAATACGGCAAAGGTTCGACCCTATCACTGTTTTGAGGAAAAAATCATAGATGCAACGAGGATGTCCCACAGGGAATACAAGTGGTGTAATGAAAGAAGCCACCAAGTTTCCCAGTCTTTATTCTATTCCAAGTTGATCTAGCGTTGTCGGGAGACGATCTTGTGACGTCATTACCAAGCAATTTATGTGATGTAGCTGCGGTTGGGAATTTTGCACCAAAATGAACGTGAATCGTATATAGAGCAAAGACAATTTTCGGAAGTAACGTGTTTTTCTCAGTGAGTATCTTATCCATCTTTAATTTTTTCAAGTTTTCTTCTAATTCATTTTGTGCTTTATTCTTAAGTTTTGTAACGAAATCGTAATAAATTAATAATAACTCCCAAAAAAAACATATGTCAGCCAAAAACTTAACAGCAAGCAATAGGAAGTATCAACTGCAGGTTACTGTACATGTACAATGTATCTACGCTGTGTACAGTGTACATGCCCTGTAGTTTAAACTGTTGTTAGAAATTGGAACAGGGGCCCATAAGCTGTCCGTAATCTACATCCGTGTAAATATAAGTTGCTTATATTCTAAAATAGGTAAGTACAAAATTTTCCTACCAGAAAGTAGTACTTAGGAAATGTCCGCAGTAGAGTCCCTCTCGTAAACGGAGTTGAGTCCAAGTGTGTGCCGGTGTTGTGTCACGTCGCTCACCTCCACGGAGAACCCTAAACACAACCCACCTATCCCCTGGATGCATCCAAAACCCGGAAGATAAGATAACCGGTCAATGTTTTGACACTTGTTGAAAACTGCGTGTATGCAGGTTATGTCACACAAAAGGAACAGAACTAAAAGTGGCTTCCCCGCCAAAATATTGTCAGATCTTGACTCACAAATGTTTTTATGATATCCACATCAATTTTATCCCGGTTTTTTTTTTATCAAATATACCAAAATCGACCTCGATGTATTCTAAATGTGTTCTATGATTCTAACACGACTTCCCCGTCTTTCGTGACAGCTCAGAGTGTCCATAGACAAAATACCATAGACTACTGTCGGATACGTTCAAAAACACACATTTTATCCGAAACATGCCTTTAAATTTATGGTGATAAGAAAATAAGAAAGAGGTGAAAAACAATTTCTAAACAAGCATGGTTTTCCAGCAACGTAAAATCCAATCCCAAGTCCATTATCTCCCTACGTGCGAGTAAGGTTGCCGTTCTTCGCGGGCGCAAACCATGTTCCAATTTTTGTCTCGTATCGACAGGAATTGAACCTTTCACTTTCATATTACTAACTTTAGAAAACTTAAGAGGATGGCATACCCTAGCAACGTATTTTATTACCCGTACAGCACAATAAGTCTAATGGCAAAGACCTTATTTGCTTTTCATAGAGGCGATTATATGTTGGCTCTTTGGCATCTTGTTCTTGGATGCGTAATACTAGTGATCACGCAGCGAAACAACAAATTGGTGTGTTTTTAGCTAATACTGAAATATTTTGTAGAGAAAAAATATTGGATTTAGGTAAAATCCCTTCATATTTCTATTGCCTATTTTATAAAAAAAAAACAAGTTGATGTTTTAGCCGCGTTTTTGAAACGAACGTTTGAAAACCAAAAAAAAGAGGGTGGAAAACATTTTTTTTTTAACAAAGTATAATTCAAAAAACATCCCTAGATAAAAGATCGATAAATCACATATATTTTCTTCAATATGAGGAGAGACCTAGTTTCTTCCAATGAACCCTTGAAAACCTGATGTTGTTGATGTTCTAGCGTCAGGCGTCCCGTTAAATTAGTATGTCAGGATCGTGCAGATGAAAATATGTAGTCTCTGCCTACCTTTCCGGGGTACAGGCGTGACTATGTAACTATAATATATGTTTTTATATGGACATCCATCGTTTAGGGTACTCTAATAGTATTTTGTGCAACTGTAACATAATTTGAGACAATTTGCTCGTACGGCGGTCATCCATTTAGTCAAAGATAAAAACAATAGATTCCATTGTTATATATTTTTTATGACCGCAGACTAAAACATGAATCGACAACACACAAATTGTGGAACTGGACTGAGTGGTTGCTAAGTGCCGATCGTATCTAGTAATAGTCGCCGTAAAATTGTCAAGTGCGCCCTGTAGACGGGTTAATTCGGCTCCCCATACAACTGAAGTTAAGGCGATATGTAAAAGTTTTAGCGTCCCTGTTACTCCATATGCGAAAAAGCCCTCGGTGCGAGAGGGACGGATTCGTGGAAAAGTAGCAAAAAGTCGGTTTTTTATTAATATAAAATGTACTAAAGTTGCTATCAAAATTTCGTTTAACCAGATCCTAGATACTGTTAAAACCCATCTAATAACATATAATTGCAGTCCATATGTTATTCTATATTGTCAAACCAGGAGAAATGGTGTTGAAAAGGGCCTCATTTCAATAAATATTTCTATCGAGCCGAATTTCTCCAATCGAGTTTCTGTTTTGACAGATCCCAAGAAAAAGCTTTCAAAAATAATATACTATTTTATCAAAATAAAACATTATTTACTGAAGTAGATATACTATTTCTTAAAGTGTCGATTTTTTTTCCGTAGCGCCTTAAGATTTTGTAACAAATATTGAAAATTGAAAATTTCTTTATTTCAAAATAAGTTACATAAATTATAAAAACACTAGTTCCCACAGAAAGTTTCCTTGTGTAGTGGAAACTAGGCTCCTCCCAAAATAAATTTGAACATAATAGTAGTTTATGCTACAAGGGCGCAAAGGAATAAATCACGAGGACGATTTAAAACACGAGCGTAGCGAGTGTTTTAAACGTAACCGAGTAATTTATTGCTCTTACGCCCGTGTATCATACTACGTTTTTCAATGCATAGTGTGAGGAAATAAAACAAATATAATTTTGTAAACTTTAAATTGTAATTGGCTCAAAATAACTGTATCCAGAGCCGTTAAACAATGGAAAAAAAGTATGACATTTATGGTACACAGGAAAGGCTGCAGGTTAGCCAACCATTGTAAATAAATAAAAAAATAAATAATAAAGCCCTAGGGCAAAATAATCGACTTTCTGTTCGGTTTTGATGCATAAAAAGTGGGCCTTTACGAGCACTTGCATTGAAAAGAAATTTAGACGTTAATTTACAGTCTTAACTAACTTTAAAGGTATATAATATTAATATAATAAAAGTATTAACATAAGGATACCTATTGTTAATATGTACGATTTTGTGTTGTATTACAGAGAGTTTGTATGTTGAGTGTGAAGGTGTGTAGTGTATATGTGTGTGCAATGTGTGTTTTATTATTCTACTCTTGTCAATATTGCACTCCCTATTTTAAATTTTCCGTTTTCTGGCCAACTGCTTTATGTCCTGATGGGAAAATCGAAGTAAAAAGGGATAGAGAAAGATCAAAGAGAAGATATGAGTAAACGTAGACCAACTGATGGAAAATAATATAAAATGTTACAATTTTTCAAGTTTGTCACTAAGTGAGAGAAATAGGTTACTAAAATTTTAATACTGACGGCTTCTTTTTGAATGAAAATCAAGTATCGAGAAGTTTAAATCTAATAAAAAAATCGTTGTCATTTCCATACCATTTTTTGGGTTCCGTACCCAAAGGGTAACCAACGGGACCCTATTACTAAGACTCCGCTATCCGTCTGTCTGTCCGTCTGTCACCAGGCTGTATCTCATGAACCGTGATAGTTTGACAGTTGAAATTTTCACTGATGATGTATTTCTGTTGCCGCAATAACAACAATTACTAAAAAACAGAATAAAATAAATATTAAAGGGGGCTCCCATACAATAAACGTGATTTTTTTGCCGTTTTTATAGATACGGACGGACGGTACGGAACCCTTCGTGCACGAGTCCGACTCGCACTTGGCCGGTTTTTTTTAAAACCTATATGTAATAGCTATAATTTTAATCGTGAAATTGGGATTGCATACATTTATAGGTAGATTAATGACAATACTCCTTTTATTTGGGTCCTTGTTCTTCTTTGGCGGGCTCGGTTTGCGCACCTTGTCTCTTATTTGGACCTCTGTGCGTGGAAAGTGTGGGGCCGGCTATTCTAGTCAGCCCAACTCACGTCTGAGCCACAGGATTGGCAAAGCTTCCCCGGTTCTCAGAGGATCTTAGCCCGTTGTGTGCTGAAGCATACGCAGTCTATTGTAAATACAGCATTAATGTACTTATTAAACACGTCAGTTTTAATGAACATTCAACTAAATAACTTCAAACGGAAAATATAACCATTACAACTAAGTTTTAAGGCTGCGCCGAGCGTAGAACGATTAGACACCTCGCTTGTTCTCTCGTGGTCAATTTTTATCGTGGTCCAATTGATTGAATTTAATAGAAAAAATCATATTTAATTTACCAGACAAAATTAAAAAAATGTGAAACGGCCCAATTGTGTTTTATAACGTTTGTGATTGTCTTAAATTGCGATTGAGACAAAATTCAACAGTTAAGTTATTGAAATGACCAAAACCCCAATACCTTTTTTAGATTTTAGGGCTACTTTAGATAGATTTGTTTCTTATACCATAAGTTATTTTTAATATTCGCTGCGGCGGAAGTGTAGATACATTCGCTGTGTTAATAAATATATATTTTATTAATTTATCATTGAAATAATATTCAATAAATCAATTTAACAGTGACTGTCGTTTTAGATTATTTTGCTCGGCACCCTCTTAAGCTCCGGCATTCATATTTACAAAAAAAAGTACGTAGGTAGTAGGTATAAGGTATATGTAAAGTATACAGTAAAATTATAAACGAAACAGATTTTACCTATAATTACGTAGATACTAAATACTAAAATTCCAGTTAGTAGTTCCCAGGGAGTAAATGTTTGTGAAGAGTAAAACTTCATTTGTATAGCTTCAACTTAACTGAGCGTACCCGTAACTGGAGTGATGGCGATGAATATTTCACGGCACAAAGAGGATGCAATAAGTGCAAGCCAATAGAAATAAGTTCAGTACTAGGGATAATTTGCTTAGTGCTTTTGTACTTTAGTTTGGTGGGCTCTGTTAGATACCTCTTCTCTTGTTTATACCGACTTTGTCTCTATTGAGTTGAAATTTTTAATATAAACTTTTTTCCGTGATTTATTATTTATATATTTAATAATAATAATTTGGTGACTTTTTGATCATCGTCCAAATTCATACTGGAGGCTTGATAAGTGATCAGTATCTTGGATCAATAACAATTTTTGTGAAATTCGTAGAATGAAATTTCGGCTTGCCATACTAATTGACTTCCAGTCCCGAGTGAATCACTATGGGGAGTCGAAATTTTATTTTACGAATTTCACAAAAATTGTTATTGATCCAAGATACTGATCACTTATCAAGCCTCCAGTATGAATTTGGACGATGATCAAAAAGTCACCTTGTATATGTATATACCTACACACATACATTATAAAACCATTTTTTACTTATATAACGCCTGAAGCTGTAGACACCTACTGTGACGGGATGGTCAGATAGACAGCGGGGGCTTTAGGGTCCCGTACATCCATCATCATCATCATCCATCAGCCTAGTTCGTCCACTGCTGGACATAAGCCTTTCCAGGACTTTGCCACTCCCGGCGGTCATCCTGGGAGAATTGCCCATACTCACACACGCTGGGCAGGCGGGTTGGTAAGCGCGGTGCCGGAACCCTCGCACCAGTGACGCCGCTGCCCGTCACCAGTTTGTTCCATATAAGGCCCGGCTATTAGGAATGGATATACCGCCATCCATCGATCCCAGGTATGGTGGGTCTCCTGGTTTTTTGCCTGTGAGCTGTCCTCTTACTCTCCCCCGAATTACTTTGGGACAGAATCCTAAAAATGGTGTAGGGTTAATTAAACCACATGACCAAAATACAAGAGCTAACGGAACAGTTAATAATCGTAAACGTCGTGTTATTAACTAAAACACTAATATTACGCATAGCCGTGGAATAGAAACGATAAAATAAAAACACAATTATCGTTATATTCGCTTCAATTAAGAAAAATGACCGCAGAAATAGTAAAATGGTAGTAAAGCCACAGCATTTAACCGACCTTTTCGGGAAATTAATATTCGTTTTATTGCGTGTTACGATAAGTGAAACGAAAGTGGTATTAAAGGGAATATTTCTTTTACTTTCGCAATATCCATGAGTGATTTTCGAAGAAAAACATGGAACATTAAGTCATGACCTCCTCGAGTCTTTAAACATCCCGTAAATAATATTAAGAAAATGTGTATGCCTAAAATACAGGTTACTTTTGTAGTTTAGTTTAGGCAAAAAATCATTTTCACTAGCCGTAAGATCCTTTTGAATGTACTAATCTTAAATCTGGGGGCACGGCAGTGCCCCCGCAAAGTCTCGCAGAAAAAACGCGGAACGGCCGTACCATCCTTTTCTCGAAGCAACTCACGGCACTTTCAACCCCCCTGTATCTTCGTTGTGGGTGAAGCTAGAAGTCTGAAATTTCAGGAACCAAGAGTACTTACTGATCCTACTTCTGACCCCAAATTACAACTTTGTACCTATATTCGATTACGAAATATCTCAAGTCAAAGTTCCCTTATTTTGTCACTGACTGACTGACACATCATCAAAAGTCTAAAGGTGTTCTAGCAGGCCTACAAACTTGAAATTTTGCATGCGGTTAGTGTTAAGTGTACATTGCAACAAAATAATATAAAAATGTTATTTGCGGTTGGTAATTTAATATTTCCATACAAAGTCTATACAAAATGTATGTTTCCAGCTGCATCTATAAATTTGTATGACACTAGATGACGTTGGTGGTATGCTGCTTTGCATTAAAGACGCCTAAAACGAAAAATTCTACGTTAAAGTTAAAGTGCGAAAACTAAAAAATAAAACCGGTTAAGTGCGAATCTGACTCGTGCAAAAAGAGTTCCGTACCCCAACACAATACGGGTACGGAACCCTAAAAGTAAATAACAACAATAAAGATGCCATAGCAACATTAAGGCGACAAAAAACAAAAAAGCGATAAAACGGTAGCGCCTGACAAACAATTCGGTACCTTTTTAGTACGGAACCCAAATTTTCATTATTTTACTTTAAAGTATTTACTACAGACTGCCCAAAGTTTAAACTTTTACTTGTATGTTGTATTACCGTTCTAAAGATAGAGCCTTTGTTATAATAATCTGTTCCTTGGGTAAGGCACCCTAAAAAGGGTGGTTTATAATGTTCCACACATTCACAATATTAGTCTATTTAAGAAGAAAATATCAACATTTCGTAATTAAGTCACTAAAAAAACGGTAGTTTGCGAATCCGACTCGCGCATAAAGGGTTCCGTACCCCTACACAATACAGGTATGGAACCCTAAAAGTAAATTGCAACAACATAGATGCCATAGCACCATCAAGGCGACAAAAAACAAAGCGATAAAACGGTAGCGCCTGACAAACAATTCGGTACCTTTTTAGGAAGCAACCCTAATTTTTATTATTTTACTTTAAAGTAGTCTGCCTAAATTTTCAACTTGTATTTATAACCGTTCTAACGATAGAGCCTTTGTTATAATAATTTGTGCTTTGGGTAAGGAACCCTAAAACACATTTAGTCTATTTAAGAAGATAAATATCAACATTTCGTAATTAAGTCGCTATTAAACCGGCTAAGTGCAAGTCAGACTCGCTCACGAAGGGTTCCGTACTACCATCACAAAATATGGGTACGAAACCCCAAATCATTATGGTAAATACCAACAATAAAGATGACATAGCAACATCAAGGCGACAAAAACAAGGCGCTAAAATGGTAGCGCCTGACAAACAAATCAGCACCTTTTGAATACGGAACTCTAATATTGTTGTTTTATAAAGATAGAGCTGAAACAAATAACATCGAATAATTGGACCCCCCTTGGATTTCCATTTATTGAACTTTTTATGCTGTGATAGGGGCCACATTATTATTTGCCGTGATAGAGGACAATGTAACATACATTATGTGAAAATATTTACGCGCTACCTATAACGGCTGAAGCTGTAGACCCATGTGATAGATGGATAGACAGCGGAGGATTAGTAATAGGGTCACGGAACCTAATGATACGGAACCCTAAAAATCAAGGTAAAAGGTTATTTATCAAGTAAAGCTTTAAATATATTAAAGGAAAAATAAAGCGGCTAATGTTGTTTTATTTGTATATGCATCCTCTATAATGTAGGTATATTGAAATGTCTATGTACTCGTGTGTCATTCAAAAAAGACCAGGTTTAGCTCATTATTCTGAGAGGTTTAGACATAATAATGTACTCTGTGGTTTAGACTGACAAGCCTGCCTTTCACTTCATGGTCAAAAGAAATTTTAACCTGCCTGTTGCATCTAATTGTGGATAATAGTAATAATAACTTACAGTAAAAATTAATATTGCAATGGAACCTGAAATATTGTACATAAATGAAAATCCTTGTCCACACCTAGTTGTCCCTATACCTGGAGATGGAACATGTTTGTTCCATTCTTTGTCATTCTCTATGTATGGGAACATTGAGTCGTCATATGACATTAGGTGTGCGGAAGTCGAGTATGTGGTAGCGCATTGGGATGAAATGCAACTTTATACGTGTGACGAGCGTGGAGACACATGTACTCGACAGCAATGATGAAAACTACCACCTACGGTTCCGTATCCGAACTTATGGCAGCCACCGCTTTGTATCCATTTACGTTCGAGGTTTACGAAAATGGCCGTTTGAGAGGATCATTCGGTGGCGATCCTGGGATGCCAGTGAAACGTTTACGATTCTCTGGTAGTTTCTTAGGTGGTCATTATGAAATGCTCCTTCCCGATATTAGTTTCTCAGGAGTATGTCCTAATGATCAGTTAAAGGGAGTGGGTTTTAAGAAAATCCGCAGCAGACGTGCAAGAAATATTACCCGAGAAGAAAAAAAGGAGGACTACCTACAAAAAGAAATGAGATCCCATCAAAAACATAAAATGTACAAAAATGGCAAGTCTCGCAACGCAATCCTTCCACCTTCAAAAGTTGTGAGATCTTATGTTAAGCCAAGTCTGCTATTTTAGTTTTTATGGAAGCACCTTTTCATTTAAGTTAGTATGGGAGCACCTATTTAACAAATTTATCATAAATTGTTTCCTATTTAGTTACCTACCAACATTAAGTGACTGTATTAATATTAGTCATCTTTATTTCCTAATAAAATATGGTGACTTTGCAATCGCAGAGCACAAATAAAGCACTGATGCGTAGAAATATCTTCTCAAATCGCTAATAAATTGGTATTAGGTAGCTGATATGTTGTATATGTTGCTGTGCGATTGCGAAGTCACTATATTTTATTAGGAAATAAAGATGACTAATATTAATACAGTCACTTAATGTTGGTAGGTAACTAAATAGGAAACAATTTATGATAAATTTGTTAAATAGGTGCTCCCATACTAACTTAAATGAAAAGGTGCTTCCATAAAAACTAAAATAGCAGACTTGGCTTTACATAAGATCTCACAACTTTTTAAGGTGGAAGGATTGCGTTGCGAGACTTGCCATTTTTGTACATTTTATGTTTTTGATGGGATTATCTTTACGCAAATAATAGTAGCTTATGCTACAAAGGCGAAAAGGAATAAATGACGAGGACAGTTTAAAACACGAGCGTAGCGAGTGTTTTATACGTAACCGAGTAATTTATTGCTCTTACGCCCGTGTATCATACTACGTTTTTCAATGCATTGTGTGAGGAAATAAAACAAATATAATCTTGTGAACTTTAAATTATGATTGGCTCAAAAGGACTGTATCCAGAGCCGTTAAACAGTGGAAAAAAAAGTACAACATTTATGGTTCACAGGAAAGGCTACAGGTTAGCCAACCAATGTAAATGAATAAAAAAAAATAATAATAATAAAGCCCTAGGGCAAAATAATCGACTCTCTGTTCGGTTTTGATGCATAAAAAGTGGGCCTTTACGAGCACTTGCATTGAAAACATTATTATTATTATAATTGTATATATTTATTACATCTCGGGACTGAGTAGTCCCGGACTTTTGGGAGGCGTGCATGGGGCCGAAGCCAACACGTGGAGGCCCTTTAAATAATTTTATTTAAATGTGATATGACACTAACCGACGATTATCCTTGTACGCACTGTAAGAGTGCACCCAAGGACAACCCCCGGTCTGTGTAGAACTATTGTAAGGAATGGAAACAAAGAGAACCAGACTATTGGATTTAGGTGTTACTGAGGTGTGGACTGAGTAACGGGAACTATGAAAGTAACTATGGCGCCTGCCTGATCTATGTTAACAACACGGAAAATGGGCAGGCGGAGACTCGCCAACTCAATTAAATGGGCCCCCCAAACGGTCGCTCGCACGGAGAGACGAGGGGGCAACATTTGCTGAGCAGCTGAAGGTTGGAGAGCTTAGACTGCCTTAGAGCAACGCGGACCGGCCGTAGGCAGCAGGTCCGCGTTGCTCTAAGTTAGAGAGGTGTCACTGGATATTATTTTTATTATTATTACTTAGGAGGTTCCATCGATGTATCTCGTCGCTCGACCAATAGAAATAAACGCCTATTCGTTGCCGCTTCGATCGCGTCATTTGTTTTTGTGATTGCAATATTGAAAGACACAGCGTAATTATACAATGTTCTGAGAGCCTTGGTCTAGGAAGACCCTCCTCGGTAACAGAGAAAACCGCATCAATTATACCTATATAGGTATATAAGTATAACTCAGTATAAGTGACTAATACATACAATCTAAAAGGCAAATTATTTTCGAAGCGACTAACAACTTAAAGGGCGACTAACTATTTTGTTTCTAAAAAATAACTTGGCAGCAATTAAATATTTTAGAAATAATTATATTAGATGAGCTTTATAATGCGGGGATTTATAAAAACTAAATAATGGCTGCTACTTTAAGGTAGCAAACATATTAAACAGGGCCAATCAAATCATAGGCGAGGTACTATAAATAATGACATGGCGACTAATTTTAACAGTGGGATAGCAAACATTCTTTATAGGCAACTATAGGCTTGCATATAAAAATACACATTCGGGCTGCGATTTGCAAGCAGCTGTAAAAATTAAAACGGGTACTATAATTAAGTATTAGGATTTCAGTATTTTTGTTTGTAGAATCATAATTGAATGAAAACGGCGACAAGCGCGCTCGTTGCATAGAAGCAAATAGGTTGAATAAGTTCCAAAACCGAATCAGAGCACCCCGACTCTATACAGTCTTGTGGGTACTACCCCTAGAGTGTATATAAAAAGCCGTAGGCGTGGAGGAAGGGCAGCCCTCGCCTGCTGTAACAAGGTATAGGCACCCGAGCGAGCCGTAGCGGCTGAGGCTGGTCGCCGAAGGCGACCAACAAGCCGAAGCTGCGAAGGTGAGCATGGGTGACTGTGCTTTGTTACGCAAGGGCGAAGGGGCTGCACTTTCCGCAACGCCGAAGCAATTGCAGAAGTCATATTGGGTCTTTAAAGTTAGGTTATGTTCAGTTTTTTTTTTTTTTTTTCAAGAGACTAGTTTCATTACACCCTCTCCCTAGTGATCCCCCTCCCACTATACGTATACTTAATATTCGAGTTATTTTATCCTACATAAAACATAAAATAACCTTTTAATTTTGAAAAAAAATTATAAAAAAGAAACTATTGATTTCCGGTACCCCCCCTTAGGGGGGGCTTATACCCCCCTCCCCCCTCCCATCGCCCCCCCTAAACTTATACATAGGTACATATACGTATATAAGAGTCCTTCCAATTATTCTACTTTTATGCCTTTTACTGTTTCGATATTGTAAGAAAAAGAAAAGTCAAGAAATAAAACTATAGACAAACTATTTTTTTTGCATGTCACTATTTGTTTTATTCAGAGCTCTAAAAATGTCGCACAAAGTATGTTTTTCATGACCATGGTCATATTTTCTTCACATCTCAGTTAACTTTATATACAACCTCATTGTATAATTTAAGAAAGCCTGTTTTCTACTTTTATCCGTCGTCAAATGTTCGCTTAATAATAAATTCAGTTACCAAAACAAAAAATCAATGCCAGTTTAAGTTAAAACAAAGCCTATAACCTGATTATAAAGCTGCTACTTTCTACTTAAAATTATCCTTCAATGTAGCTGCCAACCTATTATTTTTGCTACCGGCTTTAATTTTTTTTAAATCCCTAATTCAGATTAATTTGTCGCCGCGTTAAATACATGCCAATCTAAAATGGTCAATGCTCAGCTCTCGTTAGCCACAGCGTAATTATATATACACATATGCACTTTTTATATTTATGATATGGCCCTAGGGCTCGGAATAATAGTAGTTTATGCTACAAGGGTGAAAAGGAATAAATTATGAGGACGATTCAAAACACGAGCGTAGCGAGTGTTTTAAACGTAACCGAGTAGTTTATTGCTTTTACGCCAACAAATATAATCAAAGAAAACAATTTAATAATTAAAGTTGATAGTTACATTGTTACAATTTTGCAAATTAATGATTGGCTCAAAACGACTGTATCCAGAGCCGCTAAACTTATTAAATAAAATTTATGGTACACAGGAAAAGTTGCAGGTTAGCCAACTTCTCGTAAATAAACAAAAAAATAATAATAAAGCCCTAGGGCAAAATAATCGACTTTCTATTCGGTTTTGATGCATTAAATGTGGGCCTTTACGAGCACTTGCATTGAAAAGAAACTTATTATATTATTACTATTATTAAAATAAATGTATTTATTATTAAATTATTACTACATACGGCTTGAACACTCACGTGTGATTGTTGTTGACTATATGCCAACCGTTTCACCGATACAATTTCGGCATTATCAAGGCGAGTGTCGTTCTTAGGATGACGACGCGGCGTTCACCGTCGTTGTCAAACGGGCACTGTATTTATTATTGTTTACCTTTGAACGGTTTATATTTTTTTAGGATTACATATAAACAACAAAAACAAATAAACTATACACAAATTTCTATTCGACAAATATTTATTTTTATTTTATGCGTTCGACTGATGACGGCCCCGTACCGAGGGTCGATATAAATTGAATAATATTTTTTATCGTTTTAATGCTAATAAATAAAAAAAGAAATAAATTAAGCTTACAAAACCAAAATATAATATATTTATTAATATTTTTATTTTACTTAAGCGACTGGTTTCGTATGACACATCCTCGGGACAACAAACAAACAAATCAATACGATATATTTCGACTCCTTCTATGGAGTCGACATCGCCATTATTATCTATATTTAATTACATTTCCTCTCACTTTTTCTCGTTCGTTTCAACGCAGCTCGCCACACATTATTTCTCGGTCTGTCTAGAATTTTTCATGGATTTATTGCGACCGCACGTTTGCGGGTAGTTATTAATTACTGCTCTCGACTAGAAAAGAAAATTTATTCTGAAACTTTCAGATCGTAAACAGCACCTGCGTCGGCGCACTTGAGCTTTGTTTTCTCGTAAATTACTAACAAGATGTGTTTATTATTTCGTTGGTTTTCGACGAAGAGAAACTCTCTGTTTGAATATTTCTGAGTATATAGGTACATTATAATTTTTTTGTTTCCTTTATTTTTTTACCTGTAATATTTTTTTTAATAATCTAAAACCATTCGGTTTGTTCCTTCTTACGAGAATAAACAAAACATAGAGGACTCTATCAGGTGGTAGAGCTGATGCCGGGCTCGACTGTGGAGGTACCACCATCTTACTTGGAGACCCCCTCGAAGTAATTCGGGGGAGAGTAAGAGGACAGCTCACAGGCAAAAAACCAGGAGGCTCAACATGCCTGGGACCGATGGATGGCGGTATATCCATCCCTAATAGCCGGGCCTTATATGGAACAGACTGGTGACGGGCAGCGGCGTCACTGGTGGGAGGGATCTGGCACCGCGCTCACCAACCCAGCCCAGCGTGTGTGAGTATGGGTAATTCTTCCAGGATGACCGCCGGGAGTGGCAAAGTCCTGGAAAGGGTAATGCCCAGCAGTGGACGAACTAGGCTGATAATGGATGGATGGAGAGGACTCTATGGTACAAAAAAAGGCTCTGAATTTCTGAACTGCTCATTAGACCTAGAAAGCGAAACTTTGGCGTAGTTATAAATAAGGTATGGAACACTAAATGTGCCAGCCAGGATCGCTCTGGGCCAAAGTTTGTGAAGGCCGTTTGTTTAATGCTCAACCCACTCTGCAAGTACATAATATCTATTCCCAGAAGCAAATGCTAATATGAAATTGACCTATAATATCTTTAAAATAAATTCTACTACTTCTAGTACGGACGGCAGCATAACAAATGGCGGTTGTTTTTGCTTCGTCATATCATAACTTAAAATCGTTTACAAATAGGGTGCTTCAACTGCAGGCGACTGTACATAAAAGTATTTGGCATTGTCCAAAACTCTTTCTGACTTTATATAAAAACGGCTCACCTCAATACGTGTTATGATCGGGAAAGCCGACCAGTTTCAGCAGATTTAGACTGCCTTCATCTGGGCGAGTAAAGACGTTTACGCGACGACGTTACGCCTCACACTGCGGGCTGCGGCTCGCAGGGCTCGGGATGACATCGATGCAGATGGTATTGGTGGTCGGACCGGTAGGGCGTCCGCACAATTAGTTACTTCCGGGCTTGCGTTACTAATTACCGGAGTGACACCAAACAACGATAAACACGCGGAACTTATAGTATCTACGTCACTTTCAGTAAAGTCTGTGAGTGATCCGGTAACTGTTTTTAGCACAGGTTTCCACACCGCGGGCAAAGCCCAACCACTGTCTCTATTGAAATTCGGACGTCGGCTTATTTCTATGGATTCGCGAATTTTACGTGGCACAAATAACTTTTCACGAACTAACACTTTCGCTTTATCGAATCTCATAAAATGTGTAGTATCCGAATTTACGACATGGTCTGCAACGGCGGATCCGTTGCAATCGAGTTTTCTCATGCATCTAATGTGTTCCGTCAGTCTGGTTGACACGTTCCGTCTCGTCTCACCGATGTAACTCTTGCCACAGTCACATGGGATGGAATAAACACCGGGGGTATTTAGTGGCTCTTTGTCCTTCGGCGAACGCAGTAACTGCCTTAATCTACTGGGTGGACGGAAAAATGTTTTAATGCTGTATTTCCGGCGAAGCAGATGTCCTATTTTATCCGTCACACCCTTCACAAATGGAAGATACACCGGAGCTCTTTCAACCACATGTGGGCGCTGATAGGTGGACTGGTTCGCTATCCGGTTACACTGCCTCCAATTGTAGCCATTACTCTCAAGTACGTTTCTGACATGACTGAGTTCAGCGTCCACATATTGCAGATCGCACAGACTCAGTGCTCTGTTAATAAGCGTACGAGGGACGGACGAGAGATGTTTCGGGTGATGGTGTGAGTCGGCTCGCAGGTATCGGTCTGTGTGTGTTTGTTTCCTGTACACCGTGTGTTCCAACCTGCCTCCGGGACTTCGTACCACCAACACGTCAAGAAACGGTAAAACACCATTGACTTCACTCTCACTAGTAAACGCTACTTTAGGATGGATAGAATTTAAGTGTGCTGTGATGTGTTCCACTTCATTACGATTGACAATGGCAAAAACATCGTCAACATAACGCCACCAGTATCTTGGAGTATACGGTGTATTCTGTAGAGCTTTTTGCTCAAACCACTCCATGAATATATTTGCTACTACCGGAGCTATGGGGGAACCCATAGCCACTCCGTCAGTTTGAAGGTAAAAATCTCCACGCCAGATCAGATAGCCGCTTCGAAGACAAAATTCTATAATGTTTATGTACTCTATAGGCATATCATTTTCCTTCAATAGGTCAGCGATGATATTTACTGTCTCTCCCACAGGTACATTCGTGAATAGGGAAGTCACGTCGAAGCTAACCATAAGTTCGTTGTCCTTTAAACGAACATCATCCAACATTTGAACGAAGTGTCTTGAGTCCTTCACATAGCTACTCGTTTTCCCCGTCAATGGTTGTAAAATGTTTGCCATATGACGTGACAAATTGTATGTCGGCGAATCAATCTGGCTAACTATTGGTCTAAGAGGCCAGTTAGGCTTGTGAATTTTTGGTAGCCCATATATTTTTGGAGCAGTAGGGTTACGGGGTCTGAGACGATTTACGAGCTCCCGATCGTGTTCCGGCAATGTCTCCAAGAGCTTTTGTACTTTTGTTGTCACTCTGGATGTTGGATTGTAGTTGACTTTTTTGTAAGTGCTGGTATCACTTACTAACTCCGTGACTTTGCATTCGTAATCGATTGTGTTTACGATAACCGTCGCATTGCCTTTATCGGCCGGTAACACCAATAATTCGTCATTTTTCCGCAAACGATGTAAAGCAGAAAGTTCTTGCTTAGATATGTTCGGCTTAGGTAGTTTAGATTTGCGCAACAGAGTAGAAATATCTTGCCTGATACATTCTGCATCGTTAACAGGTATTTTATTACGAAAGATTGTATCTTCAACGCTTGCAATAATACTCTCCACAGGTAATTTGTCAGGGGAAGGTGCAAAATTTATCCCTCGCGATAAAGCATTAAAGGTATCATCACAAATCGTGTGTGACGAGAGGTTAACAACGTTCGCGCCTGAAAATGCGTTACTATTGAGGTGAGCCGTTTTTATATAAATCATGAATTATCCTCAAGTCTCATTTAATTCTATAACTCTTTCTGACTGCTTAGAAAAGGCTTTATCCAATTGAAACAACTAAAAAAATTAAGACATTTGTTGTCCATCAGTTAATCGAATTTTTGAATTTGACGTTAGAACCACTGAACGTGATGGAGTTGTTGTGAATTCTGGAAGCCATTTTGAAAAAAAAAACAATGATATCTATGTAGTTCTCTCATTTAACAGTATACGTAGTGACATTGGACTAAAACATTTATTAAAATTTAAGAATGTTTTTGAACCATATGTTTATGAATAATGATACCGTCGTAGCAAAAACTCCAGCCGTGTATTTTATTGGTTGAGGGATTTGAGCGATCAACAATATACACATTGATTGTTTTCAATGCTATCGGTATTTCCATGTGCGAATATAGACGAAGATAGTGTGTAAGTGAGAGGTGGTTAGAGCGATCGCCATTTCTATTCCCAAAGTCTATTGACTCCACTAATATTCGCAAATTAAGGGGCATGCATTCGCCAACGACCTTGAGTCAACCTGTGTCGGTGCGAATATCGACAGAAACTATATTGAAATAACGTTGATATCGCGCACATTGCAATTGCGTCTCCCGATAGCGCAAAATAGGAGAAATTAATACTTTTCACTAGGACGCGATGGAGGGAAAAAAAATTAAACAATAATTTGGTAGATCTAAAAATTGTCTTTAGTTTGGTGAAAGAATCATAAACATCGCTTGAGGCATTCGGAAGGAGTAAGAGAATTCTTGCGAAAATCAAATGAAACTTTTGATTCTTTTTAATCAAAAATGGCAACAGAAAATGAAATGTTAAACTTAAGAGCGGTTTCTTGGCCGGATTGTGATAAACCCGCCTTTTTCTAATTAATCGAAACGAAACACTTAAATTCACTCAATAGTTAATCAACAAAACCTTATTACCTATGTATTGTGTATGTTGCCGATTTTCCATCGCAGTTTCCATTGGTTTCTGTAAATTAGAATTTCTATATATTTTTTTCTAATCAATGTTAGATGTGTTCGGGTATTTAGTCAACGAGCAACGAAGTAGCGAGCCAAAGCTAGTGTCATATAATTTTTCTAAGGATTCGCCAGATAGTGTAACTTCTTGTCGTGCGGTTACTGGCCAACTTGTGTCAGAGTTGTTCAGGCCTCCTAAGACCTTTGTTATGGCATTGACATGGCCTTTGACATGGCTTAACGACATTAGCTGTCGATATCAGCCAGGACTAACTTAAATAACGTGATTTCCGAGGCACGGAGGCACCCAAATGTAAATTGCTACACATAGTCACCCATCCAAAGTCTGGCGATGCAACACATTGCTTAACCTAGGAGCATAACTGATCACACCGCTGCACGCTGCTACAGGCCACTGCTGTAAGTAAAACTCAACGAAGACATCACCAAGGCTAAATTGGAAAGCACAAAGTACCTGGTAACTCCTTTAGAAGGCCGTTCCACGTGAAACGGCTGGGAACTGTGCCCCATCCTGGATGCACATTCCGAAGTTTACGATGGTTTTACTGCTAACTGAAAGACGGCCTCATGTTTCCTGAGGTCTGGTTCGTACTTCTATTGCGGCCCTGAATATAAATATTTTGGTTGCGCCAACTTTTCTAGAAATAAACTATTGTTGCGTAATGCCATAAATCACATTTATTTATTGCTTTTTATTTAAAAATAACAGAAACAATAATAAGTTGTTCGTTTAGGCACGACCCTTGATGCAACCACAACCTTAAGAAATAAAAAAAATATTTTGAAATGTTCTTATATTCGACTTTTTTAATTTTGCTGATAACTGTTTATTCTTGTAATCAATTATTATTATAATAAATATAATAATAATTGATTACAAGAATAAACAGTTATCAGCACTTTCTTTAAATAAAAGAAAAAAAAAACTGTATTAAAAGTTAAATAAACTGTAGAAAACAGTAATTATTCTTCTTATGCAAATGTCCGGACATCAAGGAAGATGGAAAAAAGTACTTTTTTGTCATTATTCTCAAGTCACATACATACATTCACGCCAGTCTCCCATAGGGATTGGCAGAGACTACAATTCCATCTGCTACGTTCTTGATACACCGCTGTCGCTTCTTCCTCATACATTAAACTAGTCACGCAAGCTTATTCGGGTACTTTTGACTTTGCCCTTCTTCAGTATGTCGCCAAACCATATCTTATTTGAAGCTTAAGAAGGATAAGTCTATAACCAAATAATATTGGTCCATTTAAAATCACAAGAATATAAAATTAAAAGTGAGTTGGAAAAATTAAATTAGAATATACTTAAATTAAAATTGGAAAAAGTTAACCCAAAATAAAAAAGTATACTATTTATAGCATAAGTGAAATAAAATATTAAAGCATTTATAAAGATTGGGATCTCTAAAAACGCAAGTACTGATCGATGACACGCCATTTATAAATTTATGTAGGGGTGGCCAAGAAGTCTACCGGTCGACCACGAAGGCGATTTAAGGCGCCTCTTCCCAGCGTCATGCGAAAATGACTCAATTGATAAAGTTATATCTCTTACAAGTCAAGTTTAAAAAATATAAAAAAAATATACAAATTGTTTGATCTACTATAAAGAACAATTTTATGTTAGGAAATTATTCTCGCGTATAAGAAAGAGCATACAAATATTGAAGTCAAGCGGTTTTTTGGCTAGAATTAAGTAAAATTGGTTATTTCTTTGAGACAACTAGTATAGGTCGCGGCACAATTTATGACCGCTCGGCGAAAGTGGCGGAAGACTAGCGCATGTGTTCATTTGCGCACAAAATTACTAAGTGCGATGCAAAAAAATGACTAGCGCAGTGAAGGTTCTGGCACTAAAATACAAGGAAAATATTGCTTGAAAAATCATTTATGAAATTTTTTTCCGTCCATCGCGTCCATGTGAAAAGTATTATTTTCTCCTACTTTGCGCCATACGGGGACCCGCGACGTCGCAATGCAGTGTGCACTGATATGAACGTTATTTCAATATCGTTTCTGTCGATATTTGTACTGACACAGGTTGGCTCAAGGTCGTTGGCGACTATCTGCCCCTTAAGTAGCCCGCGCGAGTTATAGAATACTTTATATTCTCTGGTTATAGTCAATTAAATAATAAAGACGAAAACTTGATAACATCGCTTAACAGAGGCCCATTTTACTTCCTATTTGCGCATCGCAGTTAGTTCTTACGCTGCCCAATATGATAAACTTGTGGAGCATATTGTAACAAGTTACAAAGTAGTAATGTTTAAAGTTGTATCAATTCACTAGAAATCGATTCATTACTTCAGATTCACACTTGGCCATCGTGCACTTTTTTTTAAAAATGATTAGTCGTCAGTTGGTAATCGGAGAGGGATGGAGTTGTTGAAAATGACTTGACTTGACTCTGGTCTTGATTGTGATTATAATACGATCCGAGAGATTATACGAATCTAAAGAGAATCCCGAGTTTTGTTTTTTGTTTATCTTTCTGGGTTGTTTTAGCATGCAGTATCCACCCAAAAACGCAAGGCAAAGTGAAAAATGCGAATTTTGTTACTTTACTAACTTATCACAAAAATTGTTTTTTCTTTCTCCCTACCTACCTTGCAGTCGACCGCAAGAAATATTTTTGAACGCAAGTAAACTTCATAGTTCAAAAGTTTGGCCACTCCTGATGTAGGGTCTGCAATTGTCAGTGGACTTGAGGCACCATGTCGTGCGTTACGAACAAAATGTGCCTCAAAACAGTCGTAACGAGTCTCTGAACGCAGCTGTTAATAATACAGAGCATGACATTTTTCTTTTCCCCGCTGGAGCGACACAAAAGGTACCCACGGGGTCCATCCAAGTCCTATGCGGGCACAAAATTGTGTTTTCCACATTTAAAGGTGATATAAAGTCTTTTGTTTACTGTGACTTCGGGGAGCTAAAAGTTCCTCTAGAGATCCGATTCTGAATAATATATGCGGTTGCTTTCAACTCCGTTGGTGCAGTTGACCTAGCAGACGGGTTGACTGGGATTTTGTTGACTTACTGTGGTTATTGTTGTGTGAACGTATGTCTGCGGGATAAGGTCTAATTTTGTTTTCTTATTTTGTTTCAGGTAAGAGTTGGTGGTAAGGGTGTAAGTTAAATTTAAGGATCTCGTCATAAGATGAAAACCATTATGTGGAAGACTAGCGTACGCCCCGTGACATTGATCGCGTGGATCCCTCGCGTGGTCCTTATTCCTTGTCTACATTATAAAGAGAACCTCTGTGCAAGATTTCAGCTTTCTAAGTCCAAGGGTTTAGGGTGGTTGTCGATGAGCAATGTCCAAAGATTTCAAAAGTTTACATGAGCCCTGGCACCTAAAATCTATTGAATTGTTTTTGAATGTGTGCGTTAACATAATGTCGACGCGCGCACAATATGAGTGCGCAATCTGTCTACCTACGGTCAGCAAACTGATCAGACTACTAAAGTTACTTTAAGTGCACCTAAGGAGTAGGACTATAACTGTGTTCATATGAGCACTGATTCCAAACGTGTGAGCGTCACCCATTTAAAGGTAGAAACATTTTGGTGCTGTCATACTACGGTAAGGGCTTATCTTTACTTTTGAAATCTTTGGCAATGTCAGGATTTCTCTAAATATATATATATATACTGGGCTATCAAGTTTCGGAAGCCGGAAACTGGCGATAGTACTCGTCCATACGAACAACTTTTACTATGGAGCCAACAGTTGAATCGCGAAAAAAAAATCAGCTGTTCCATAGAAAAGTTACAAAGCTATCCGACCAAAATGTATGAAACAACAGATTCTTTTTTCTCGATTTTTCAATTTTTTTTCACGGTAATTTGTTCGTATGGCGAGCAGTGGCATGCATAGAACTTTTTTTCGGAAAAGCAATCAGAAGGTCAAGTTTGACAATAAAAAAAAATGAAAAAATTTAAATAACAGTTTAAAAAAAAGGAGATATAAAAATGTTCGCTCTAGGGTAGACAGTCCCAAGTAGCATTTTACTTCATTTAAGAGTACACATTTAGTTCCCAGGTGTACTTGAAGCATTATTACAGTTCACTCATGATGTAGAAGCTGCATTATTGCGATTAATAACACCTACACCTGTCTAAGGGACTTATAGAAGTGTTGTAACCGCTGGCTACAGGAATGCAGGGCTGATGGGATTTGACACGGGAGAATTGTAGGTGCACTGACCTTTGCTTTGGAATGTTGTAGACGAGCCGACGAATGCGATGACGGGCTGAGCCTTCTTGTTGGGCTGATGGAGACGGCGTCTTGGTCAGGAATGTGCAGAATATCTTGGTGTAACGTGAACACTACACTTTCACAACCTAAAGGGTAGGTACACGATATTGTTTGGACTGGCGGCGCGAATGTATGCACACACGTATCGTTAGGTCGACGGTTGCGGCGAAACAGCGGGCTGCGCGAGCGCGCAGACGTGCGCCTCGGGAGGTGTCTCGAGCCGAACAGAGCGAGCGAGCGGCGCTCAGCGCGCGACTCGATTCTGTCGCGAGTTACTTTCTGCGCATGCGCTGAAATGCGCATACCGTCACGCTGTGGCGTGAACATCCTGGGGGGGCCGGGGCTGCGACTCCTCTTGAGCTGAATCCAACGGCAGCCTGGCTATCTTGAACACAGGTCGTCGCAGATTTCCATGGGCTGTGTCCAGATCCACAACTTGGATCACTCCATCCTTGCCAGGCATTGTGCGGAGAATTCTCCCCAACTTCCATTGGAGCGGAGGCAGGTCATCCTCTTTGATGAGGACCAGTTCACCCACTTGAGGAGGGGAAGAAGGGGAGAGCTATTTGGAGCGGGTTTGCAGTGTATGGAGGTAGGATCTGGACCAGAGAGTCCAAAAGCGCTGAGAGAGCGCTTGAATGAGCTGAAAGCGTTTAAGAGCAGATATGGGTCTGTCGTCAAAAGACTGCTCAGGTAGAGCGGTGAGCGGACGACCAATAATGAAATGTCCGGCCGTGAGAGGTTCAAAATCCGTAGGGTCGGATGAAATCGGGCAGAGGGGTCTTGAGTTGAGTATTATTTCGTGCAGAGCGCCGAACCAAGTTATGTGCTGATTCGCGAGCTTGTGAGTGATTGCATCATTGTTTGACCTGAGGAAGTTCTGAATTTCAATGAGCTGATTCCTAGCACCTACATAGTTTGTGCCGCAGTCTGAGCGAATGAGAACTGGAGTACCGCGACGTGAGATAAAACCTAACAGGGCTCGTGCTGAGTGAAATTGACCATGTACGTCTGCTATTTTAAGTGAGACGGTTGGCAACAAAATTGGTGTGTTAGTGACGTTCACTACACGTTGTGCGGAGTTACAAGAATTCTCTGTTGGAGTTGAAGTCATTGAGTGAAAATGAACTGAGTGTGTATGTGATGAGTGTGTGTGTGATGAGTGTGCTGAGTGCGCTGAGTGCTGGTTTCATTGAGTGAAAATGAGCTGAATGTGTATGTGATGAGTGAATGTGTGAGTGAAAATGAGCTGAGTGTGTATGTGCTGATTGAATGTGTGAGTGAAAATGAGCTGAGTGTGTATGTGCTGATTGAATGTGTGATGAGTGTGACTATATGTGAAAATGAGTTATTAAAACTTGAGCGCTACCAACTCCAACGTGCGGATAGCTTGTAACTTGCGCGGGCCGAAATAACAAAGGCTATGTTCAAACGGAACACGGAAAATAAACACGACAGAGAGAAAAAAAATAAAAAATTTTTTTTAAACAACCTGTATATGAGCTGATACACCAACGTGGAACACCCTATATGTGTACCATTAACAATAAGATCAGAGATGAGAAGAGGATCAATACACGTTAGCTCTTGCTTACACGAACGCACATTTACAACAAAAGCAAATTCTATTAATAGAACAAGATACGTACCTACTTCGTTGGGTGTGTAAACAAACAAAGAATGTATTTACCTGGCCGAAATCGGATCTAAATGAGCGGACAATCCAATGATGCAAATCAAACTTTGGTAACGTAATAATACGTAACCGTAAACGTACGTAACGTAATAACTTATGTATACGTGGGTTTTACGTATGTGCGTTACTTACGTAAATGCACGAAATAAATACTCGAAATAATACGAAATAAATTTATACTCGCACCGAAAAAATATCTCGCAAAATCTCGTAAAATTTGGGTTTAATAAAGAAGTATAGTGGACTGTAATAAACAATTGGGCTGAATGAATATAATTATATTATCTGAGCTGAATAATAATAACAAACTGGATGAAAATGAGTTTATTCTGTGCCGGGGGCGGGGGGGGCCGGTTCTATACCGATAAATGGAATGTTCTAGGCGGCGGCGGTTCTAATTACCTACCCGCAATAGGTATTCGAGACCACAAAATATTTTTTTTTTTTGCCGGGAAAGGGGGCAAAATATGTAACCGGGTGAAAATGGACTGTAATAAATCGACGGGGGCTGGTTCAAACAAAGTTACGGGCCGGCGGGGGGGAGGCGGGGGGTGATATAAACCAAAAATTTTCCGCTCGACGGACCAAAATTTTTCTTGGATTGAAAATGGACTGTAGTAAATAGAGGGGGGCTGGTTCTAACGGTTCGAAGGGCCAAAATGTAACCGCTGGCTACAGGAATGCATGGCTGATGGGATTTGACACGGGAGAATTGTGGGTGCACTGACCTTTGCTTTGGAATGTTGTAGACGAGCCGACGAATGCGATGACGGGCTGAGCCTTCTTGTTGGGCTGATGGAGACGGCGTCTTGGTCAGGAATGTGCAGAATATCTTGGTGTAACGTGAACACTACACTTTCACAACCTAAAGGGTAGGTACACGATATTGTTTGGACTGGCGGCGCGAATGTATGCACACACGTATCGTTAGGTCGACGGTTGCGGCGAAACAGCGGGCTGCGCGAGCGCGCAGACGTGCGCCTCGGGAGGCGTCTCGAGCCGAACAGAGCGAGCGAGCGGCGCTCAGCGCGCGACTCGATTCTGTCGCGAGTTACTTTCTGCGCATGCGCTGAAATGCGCATACCGTCACGCTGTGGCGTGAACAAGTGTAGAGTTATACTTTTATACGATTGTTGGTGTAATAATACTCTAACAACTATCCTTTAGTCAGCCGTCTGACTAAGAGCATTATAGGAGGGTAGAGATACGGCAACCGCTGTTTAACGGCCTACTTGTACGATGTTATAGAGCTAGCATTTTAATAGAACACACGTGGTCATTTATAAAAGCCAAAGGCTGTTATGTTTACTTGTTTTAGACTGTTATACAGCTAGTAGCTGTAGTAGGACTTGTTTGTGATCATTAAAATAACCTTTTTTTACTATCTGTACAGAAGTGTTTAAATGGTTCACATGTGCACTGTAGGCTGTTAAAAGGACTACATGTGTTGTCCATTAACATCAATAGCAGTTTATTTGTCCACAAGTACTACTCTTATTTGCTGTAAGCTGAACATGAATGTGAATGTGATATTCTATTACACTTATCCCACTGTGCATCTCACACGAAAACAAAAAGTGATTTTTGTTAGTTTGTTACAAAATTTGTACTTTAGGTATTCATACTTGTCTTAGTACCTGGGCTAGGCGATTTAACGGACAATAATTATTATTGCGGATCTCTAAAGTTTCAGTATATTGAAAGAATTAAACGATGATACACAATTGACCTGCAATACATCTTAAAGCTGTACATAAGTTCACATTAGAATAAATTTATAGACATTGGCTCTGTAGTGGTACAAATGTGGGACTTCATACAGATAACAGCATTCTAACAGAACACATGTGAACCTATATACGCTGTACTGCATTAAATTGGAGTTATAACAGTTCACATAGCCGTTTTTCATTTATACCATGTTGTTCTACGTAACCTAAAATATTTACCAAATAAATCTCCAAAATTATCATGCAGATTTATCACAAAATACGCAGATAGAGCGATTGAGTTTTGGTTTCATGTTATAATTAATTACTGTAGTATAATTATAATGCCAATATAATATCAAAAACTGAAAATTGTAGATTTCCTCTCAGCCAGTTTTAAATATTTTAAAATGAATATTGCGTTTTTTCAGAGGCGCGTGAATATTTTAGCTGTAAATATGTATACATTTCACGATAAAGTTGCATTCCCATGACATTAACATTATTAAGTATACCGCGTGTTATCATAATTTTTTTATTCTTGATCAGCCGGAGTTAATGTTTCTGATGGCACACACAAAACCAAACCAATGAGGAAATTAATAATAAAATAAAGAAATAATAGGACACATCTGAATTTGAGGCTGTGTATTTAGCCACTTGTTACTCTTTATTACACTCATGTACGTTGTATGGTTCACACTGCGTCCCATATAGTGACGTCAATCAGCCTTAAGTCCGATGTTACTACTTAAACTGCTATTATAATGCTATTATACTGCTAATGTACAGCCATAGTGAACTTAAGGCTGTCTAATTTGTGCCCAAACTGGTTCTATAAGAGCATTATAGCAAGCTATACAGCTCTTATACAGCTGACTTACACAGCTTGTGGAGTACATGTGAACGACTAGACATCTTATATAGAACCCCGAATGCTACTTGGGGTGCCTACCCTGGCGTCATACAAACTTTTTTTAAAACTGTTATTTAATTTTTTTAATAGTTTTTTTATTGTCAAACTCGACCTTCTGGTTGCTTTTCCGGAAAAAAGTTCTATGCACGCCACTGATGTCGAGTATGTTTAGCAACGGCAAAGCCGCGGGCAAAGCCTATTGAGACGTAAAGTAACTTTTTTATGACAACGAAAAAACTATCGAGTGCCTATATACAGTCTAAGAATATACGTTTCCAACACATGTAACGGGCGTATGGCACCGCCATTACACTGTTCTCTAGTGGTAGTTTATCGGAAAGTGAAAGGATAAAGTGAAAATGTTTCGTAGAAAGAATGTCTGTCATAAGAACATGCTGGGGCTGCCATCGTTGATATGCTGAAATATATTTTTAATTGCTGTAATAATGTCCTATTAGAGCTAATAGAAGTTCTTATTATTTTGAAAATATCATATCCTTGTGAAAATGGATAGTTTGTGATTTTAAATAAATTAAAATAATGTTTTCACTTTTTTTTATATTTTGACACGCAAGCTATATTAATCAATATATTAATCAAAACTACTAGAAAATGTAGTCAGGATAGATTTATATATAACTAGGTTTTGCCCGTGGCTTCGTCCGCGCTGATTTCGTTTGCATTCCCGGGATAAGAAGTAGCCTATGTCCCTCTCCGGCCCATAAACTATCACTATGCAAAAAATTACGTCAATCCGTCGCTCCGTTGCTGCGTGAAAGCAGGACAAACCAACAAACACACTTTCGCATTTATAATAAACACACTTTCTGATTTATAATAGGGGTACGGATTTCTTTCGAATCTTTAACTTAGTTTCGAATTTATAAGGTACTTCTTTTTTTAGGGGTCAACAAACGAGCATTCATGTATTAAGGGACAGTTCTCCGGATTTGTAACAAAATATTACGGGGCTGCATTATGCTAAAATTCAGTCTTGCTCTAACGCGTTTGTTTTTTAACTCTCTATCCTGCTCTAATCAGATGCCGCGCACGTAAAACTTCAGTTATTTTGAAATTGTGGCTACATTATGACATTATTTTTTTCTCGTTAGTATCTGCATGTGTTGGTTTCGTTTTAATCGGTTTTGAAACACGGGAACTGAATTGCTTTTTTCGTGAAATTCATGCTACGAGTATTTTAAAAGTAATAGAAGATTGAAAGTATGTTTATACATAAAGTGTAAATAATAATTGTCTCGAGTCACAAAACAAGCCATATTTTTTTCAAATTTTTACACTGTGCTTTGACGGAACTGAATCCAATGCAAAGCTGGTATTTAGCATTATGGAGCCCCTTAAGAAATAATTATAACGGCCAACTACAACTTTTAAGTAAGAGCAATGTATAGCAATAGTTTACTATGTAAATAAACGTATTTTTAATGATATTATGGTAGCTTCAAAATAATTTAATTTTCCATGTGATTGAAGTTAGAAAATTTAAATTGAAAAATTCTATCTTCACTCTTATGGAAAATCCAATTACTTTAAAGCTACCATAATATCATTAAAAATACGTTTATGCATAAAGTAAACTATTGATGTACATTGCTTTTAGCTAAAATTCGTATTTCGGCCATTATTATTATCTCTTAACTAGCTTTTGCCCGCGGCTTCGTCTGCGATAATTTAGTTTTTTGTAGTACTTTTTATAGAACGTATTTAAATCTGGTTTGGAGTGTTTTTGGTGCAATTATTTGAACTCCAGGTAAACTTTGTCACCCCATTTCCCCCTTTTAGGGGTTGAATTCTGAAAAAAACTGAAACACTTGTTTACTCATTTATGAATAGGAGTACTCCTGTGAACTCTCGAATAAAATAGTCTAACTAATCTTGTTTCCCCATACAAACTCTGGACCCCCGTTTCACACCCTTAGAGGTGGAATTTTGAAAAATCCTTTCTTATTCCTTGTCTACATTACAAAGGTAAGCTCTGTGCAAAATTTCAGCTTTCTAGGTCCAAGGGTTTGGGCTGTGCGTTGATGAGTCAGTGAATGAGTGAGTCAGTCAGGACTTCTCTTTTTATATATACGAGTATGATGATATTTTGTTCTGGAGAGGTATCAATCAAAAAAGTTCTGAGCTTCTACACTATTTCAACTTTGTGCTATTATAGCAGGTTTTAAAAGTTAACATCAGCAATTGGCAACCCTAAGCCATAGACTATCACGAGTGGAGAGGCGTTAGTAAAGTCATATAAAATAGTTTACGAGCGTTACATTCGATGTTCAAGTCCTATACTGTAAAGATAAGCTGGTTCGGTTTACTAGATGAGTGTCTTCGATTAGAAGAGTGGATCTACCGCATAATTCTCATTTTCATTAAGGGCCTTACTATTGCCAAATGGGTACTTTCTAAAGCCTACTACTCGTTTATGGCAAAATCAAAAATAATGAAAAAATGTATTATGAATAATTAACTCTTAGACAACATATGCAACATCATTTTTCTTTTTCATACCACTAAAACTTCTACATGTTTTTTTTTTTTTACTAAATGGTGTTTTTTGACCTCAAATACCCTACTGCACCTGAGTCGCTTGGCCGATTGAATTCATCTATACTTTTATATATAGATAAACTTGATAGCTATAAATATAACATAAGATTATTTAATCGAGTAATCACGTCCAAGTGAAAAGTATAATTTTCTCCTATTTCGCCCTCTCAAGGACGCAGCGAGCGTCGTAACAGCCACTATGCATTGCGCGCTGATATGAACGTTATTTCAATGTAGTTTCCGTTGATATTTGTAGTGACAAATATCGAGCTGCTGATTTGGCGATGGTAATCGCCTTAACATCAACTTGAGATTGAAATTTGACGTGCGTGCGACGACGCCCGCCTAACATGCCATCTCTTTTGCACGCGTTGAATTTCGCATGCATGTGCTTGAAGTTGATACAAATGAGAATTACGCGGTAGAGCCCCAGATCCTCTAAAAAGGCCGTTTTGCATGAATCACATTATGATTCTGTTCCAATGCCGTTTCTTTTGCACGCGTTAAAAATCTCTGACTCTATCCTACTTTCAAATAATTTTATGATTCACCCAAGTCGGCCTTTTTAGATCCCCAGGCCGACTAAGTTGTCAGAGTTAAAGAGTCAGTTATAATATTACCTAATAAAATAAATGTTTAAATAAATTAAAATATTTATATAAATAAAAATATTTATAAATTTTTGTGAGACATATTTCGGGCCATTCGGGCCCGGCATCAGTCATCAAAGCCCGAATGGCCCGAACTATATCTCACAAAATTTTTATTGAACTGTTTTTCTACGTAATTATAATCATTTAAAAGACAAAAAGTAAATTTTCAATATTTATTATTTTAGTATTAATAAGTAACCCAAAGAAATTAAGGCGCTACGGAAAAAAATCGACACTTTAAGGACTTGCATATCTACTTCAGTAAATAATGTATTATTTTTATAAAATTATATATTATTTTTGGATTCTTTTTCTAAGGATCTGTTAAAACAGAAACGCGATTGGAGAAATTCGGCTCGATAGAAATATTTATTGAAATGAGGTCCTTTTCGACACCAATTCTCCTGGTTTGACAATTTAGAATGACATATAGACTGCAACTATATTTTATTAGGCGGGTTTTAACAGTATCTAAGACCTGGTTAAACGAAATTTTGATAGCAACTTTAGTACATTTTATATTAATAAAAAACCGACTTTTTGCTACTTTTCCACGAATCCGTCTCTCTCGCACTGAGGATTTTTTCGCATATGGAGTAACAGGGGCGCTAAAACTTTTTCATATCGCCTTAAATTAAATTAAAAACGTTGACGCTTGTGGTTGTTGGCACTTAGTGGAATTTACTACACAAAAAGCAGCGGTAGCTCAGGGGTAGAAAGCTGGCCTCTCAATCTTGAGATCTAGGTTCGATCCGCGATCGGGCATGAACCAATGACTTTTTCGGAATTTATGTGCATACTATTTTTTCTTACTTACCACTTGCTGAACGGTGAAGGAAACACCGTGAGTAAACCCGAATGCCCTAAAAAGCGTTTATTTGTGCCCGAAGAGCGACGATGGGCTTATCCACATCACGTTAGGACGTAATAATCGTCGGTGAAAGGCGGGCGGTAATGAGTGTGGACCGTGACTTGCATTTCATAGTTCACATTCGGTAAACCTCTGACACCCCTTCGGCGATTCATGTCGTGACGATATGTTTATATAAATAAAATAAAAAAACACTTGGTCTTTTCCACATATATTATGTGTGTGTTAAAATAGTATTTTATGCAACTGTGACATACTGTCAGACAATGATACCTGAGCGCGTTCGTTTCGTAATGCTGCACGGGTTACCCAATGTCTAATTATGTTTATAGCACACTGTGCGTAAAATGACCGCTTTACGCACGCTGCGCGTGCGTAAAGTCGGCATTTTCCGCACTTGTGCTATAAAAAAATTATACGAAACTCTTGCGAGAAACTTTTTCTCGACTCGTGTGAAACTCACACTCGTCAGAAAACGTTTCATCGCTCTCGTATCGTAATGTACTATTAGTGGGCTGATTCCTGTCTCTTTTGCACTAAGAAATAAATGTACTACCTACTTATTAATTTAAATTGCCAGACTGACACAGCTACTAACGAAATGGAACTTCGCAATGAAACAAATCCTAAGGCCAACGGGCTGAGTTGACCACTTTGAAAACTCAATATTTTTGCAAGTGGTCAACTCAGCCCGCGGGCTAAATTTGTTGCGGGCTGAGTTGCCCCTGAAACGAATTAAACCTTCTAGGTTTTGTGTCCCAATAATGTAAGTTAGAAATTAAGATATTTTATGTAAATAAATAAATAGTTGCAATAACGTCTTCGCGTGACATTATTTATAATATTTTAAATAACAATTTTATGAAATATCAGAAAAAGAATGCTCTTCGTAAAGAGGCTTAAGAAATTAAGACATAACAAACCAGAAAAGATCAACTAGAAACAAGTTTTAAGCAAAACAAATTTTTGAAAAAATTGCTCGAACCAGGATTCAAACCTGCGACGTCTTGTTTACATGTCCTGTTTTTTAAATAAAAATTCGTCGATAAATATGAGAACCGCGATAGCGCAGCAGCGCGCCTATAACAATAATAGTCTACACCAAATCTAAGTGTTAAGGCGTATGACCACGCTAAATTAGCAACTCGATGTGTGTCGGTACAAATATCAACGGAAACGAAATTGAAATAATGTTCATTTCAGCGTGCCTTGAAAAGTGGCTGTTGCGACAACCACTGCGTCTCCGGCTAGCGCAAAATAAGAGAAAATAATACTTTTCACATGGACGCCATGAACGGAAAATTAATTTGGAACTTGAATTTTTGGGATCTAAAAATTTTCTATAATTTGGTGAAATAATGATCGCTTTAGGTGTTTGTAAGGAGTAAGAGAATTATTGTGTTAATCATGTGAAACTTTCGATGACTTTTAATTTTTTTTTCAAAACTTACAATAGAAAAACAGTTTATGAAACTTAAAATTTATTTTTGACTATAATGCCTATCATATATTTTTATGAAAGTTTTTGAACCACCCGTGTGGGAGGAGAAGGCCTTCAAAGACAGGTCCAAATTGCAGTTGGCGTATCCATTCGCCTTAATATTGGTGTCGATTCGGTGTAGCACATCTAAACTTATTTGACAGAAATAAACTTAATTTGAGCGTTCTGTCCTTGTCTTTTCGATAAAGAAAAAAAAAAGATAGGACGCTTAAAATAAGGTTAGTCCTGTAAAATAAGTAAAGTCGATTGTATAACAATAATAGTCTACACTGAGTCTACGTATTGATATTGTATAAATATTTTTCTAAAGTTCACATTAACTAGTAGTCACACATGAAAAGCTAAAAGCATAATATTTGCAAATACATTCGTCATTCTTGTAAGAAAATAAAACCGTACTTTACCCGTATTTGGATTGGCCCTTATCCATAGCTTTATGCTTGCACTTGTCACCCTCACACCATACCTCTTAACTAGCTCTTATATGACAAGCTTTTATCGCCAGCAGGGCGATACGTTTTCCTGGTAACAACGTTTTATAAAATGCTGTAACAGAACATAATTCAAATGGGCTGCATCATCTTACGTACGAGGTGGAAACTTTTAAAATCGAAACGTTGTTAAGTACATATTTTTTAATGTTATCAGAGTAAAATATATTTAGTCAGGTATAATGTTATTACTTTATTTTAATATAATAAATAAATTTTGTACTTAATAAACAGGAATCTCTCAATAAACTGGAGCTTATAATTAAAAAATAACTTTACTATACATTCAATATAAAACCCTATTAATAATAAAATCCCTAGACTTAAAAAGCTTTATTTATTTATTTTGTTTACTTATTAGTATTAAAACAATTTAAAAAAATATTATTCGATATATTTCGACTCTCGGTACGGGGCCGTCATCAGTCAAATTATTAAAAAACTTTAAAAAAATACTTTTTGTATCATACTGCTAATAAACACTCGTAATCTTGTATATCTTAAATGTATATAGTATACGTATAATGAAACGTAAAATTATACAAACAAATCACGTATCTGTCTAAACCCTTAAGGGCCAACGCGACCCCTGTGAATTTACAAAGCCTCCGAATCACAGAAAATTTACCTTCCCTGTATAGAATACTGAGTTATTAATTTATTGCAATATATTTTACAACACAACTGAAAAGCTACTGCGCCTACCTAACGAGAATACTTATGATGATTCCGAGTAAATTTTATAAATTCTCCACTCCCGTCTCATTAAGAAACGCACAGAAAATACTAAAAATGCTACTACAGTGTTCTATCAAAAATACTAACTGCACATCAAAAAAATACTGACTTGCACATACTAACAAAGTTGACCAAATACAAAAAAAAACAAGACCAAATCAACTTCGTAAACTGACATACTTACCGACATACAAACTACCCTCATACAACAATAACTATGGTACTCGCACTTGGGAGTACATGCTCCCAAAGATATTAGACGAACTACCAAGTGAAATTATAAGTCAACTGAATCCTAATCCTCACAAAATAAAAACTATTTTAAAGTGTCACTATCTCGATAAAAAAATTGATAAAATTAAATAAGTAAAATTTTAGTTGTGAGCGCTTGCAGCGACACATAAACCTCTTTATGGTTTCCGTTAGCTGTATAAGTTTTATAATATTGTATATTTTTCTTGTATTTACTCAATAAAGGCATAAAAAAAAAAAAAACACAAAGGTATTTATGGCGCACACATGCATAAACGGAATAGACATAGGCAGAATTTCGTACTGGCATTCGACCGACTTCATCCGAGATCGTCGTACGTACGTGTGTGCGTGCGCCTGTTTTCGCTAGTTATGCCCAGAGAACTTTCTGTAAGTGGTTATTTTGTGACAAAACTATGCCGCCAAGTGACTCTAGGCATAACACATAAGTAGCCGTATCGGAGGGGTGTTACAGGCTGTTGCGTAATATCAGTAATTATTATGTCGATTACCGAATTCTGTAGATTTTGCGGAAGTCCCTGGACGGGCTAACTAACGCCACAGACGAAATCCTATCTGCTTTAATTCTCCCTCTTTCTTAGAGAACGCCCTTCATCCCAGGTTTTCATCGACTCTCTGCATCAGTCGCGGTAGAGGCCAGCGTAAGCCTATTGTTTATAAAAAAGATATACTTTTTCATGTCAGACTTTTTCAACAGTAGTTCTTCATAATCACCCAGTGCCTCGAAGACACTCGCCGAGAAAGTCCACTCAAGTCACATACTTGAGTTTTAAGCCTTTCTTAGTGGCACTTAAATAGACAACTGCGGCCAGATTCCGAGTGTTCCCAGTTAATGCGATAAAAACATAACAATCGACCTGGATTGTTATTGTAACGTTGTTTTCAGTGTTGCTGAATCGAGTTCCGATTTTTCTTTTTTATTTGATAACGATGTAAACAGGCCGTAACTGCAGGTAATTTTATGGGGAATGTTTGACAACAAAATGATTTTTCAGGCATCAAAACCGAACCGAAAGTCGATTATTTTGCCCTATGGCTTTATTATTATTATTTTTTAATTTACTTACAATGGTTGGCTAACCTGCAGCCTTTCCTGTGTACCATAAATGTTATACTATTATTCCACTGTTTAACGGCTCTGGATACAGTCCTTTTGAGCCAACACAATTTAAAGTTCACAAGATTGTATTTGTTTTATTTCCTCACACTATGCATTGAAAAACGTAGTATGATACACGGGCGTAAGAGCAATAAATTACTCGGTTACGTTTAATCGTCCTCGTAATTTATTCCTTTTTGCCCATGTAGCATAAACTACTATTATTGCATGAGTTTTTACAAAAATTGTTTTTCAACTATACTTATTACTAGAGACGTGTACATGCTGAGAAACAAAATTGTATGGCGCCAGGGTAGACAATGTCTACCCTAAAGTGGAAATTTCCTATACAAACTTTTTTTTTCAAAGAGATATTTAAATTTTTTCTTATTTTTTTTATTGTTATTCTTGACCAATTGCTTGCTTTTCCAGCAAAAAGTTCTGTGCACGCCACTGGCTGTACACCGAATTTATGTAAACTCTGATTTTTCATTCCGTAGAATTATGACAGTTCAAGGAAAGGGATGGAACTGTGCAAGAAAGCGAGATGAACTGTATCGTTTCTCTTTTACTAGCACAGCGCTATCCCTTTCCCTGAAATGTCAGAATTCTACGGAATGAAAAATCAGAGTTTAGTACTTGATATACCAGCCAGTAACGGACATACTGAACGTTCACGAGGGCGTTGTGTGATTTGAGTAGACAATATAATGTATTATATGTTGTATCTACGTATTGTTATCTTGAGTTGTAGTAGAGACCAAGTAGACTAAATTAACATGAAGGTCTTCTGTCGCCCAGACGAAGGCAGTCTAAATTTTCGGGACTGGTCAGCTAATCCGATCAAAACGAATATTGAGAAGGGTGTTGTCCTCAACATTCATTTCATTATAGTAGTTCAATCAGATTTTATGACTTTTGGCGTGAACAATTTGGCCTTGCGCTAATTCAAGCAGAAACAAAACAAATTACGAGTAGATTTTGTAATACTAAAAAGTTATTTCAGCAACGAGCATAAAAATACTCAAAATTTTAAGTTTATCTTTTTTCAGTCAAGACAAATCAAATCAAAAATATTTATTTGTATGAGTTTTGGTTGAATATAAAGTTGTTACAGTATCTATAGTGCTCAAAAAATCTGCCGATTATGGCGTACAAATGTTAAATTACTTACAATTATAATAATACAAAATACAAATAGAATTAAATGAAGTTAGATTCACAGTTTTAAATTCACAATCCAGCGACCTACAAAGCTTTCACATCAAATCTAAAAATAAAAGAGGAATATTCTATCCGACACCTCTTCAATTTGCAATTCGATTTGATGACCCTTGTTCGAGGATTTGTTTGGTTGTAACGGGATCATTTCGCTCTGAGCTTTTGCCTCAGTTTCTGTCTTTGAATAATAAATACTGTTTGGTAAAGTTAGATAGCGTATTTGAACGTATTTCCATTAAGAAGATGGCATACCCTAGCAACTTTTTTTATTACCCGTCCAGCACAATAAGTCCTACGGCAAAGACTTTATTTGCTTGTCATAGAGGCGATTATATGTTGGCTCTTTGGCCTCTTTTTCTTGAACGCGTAATACTAGTGATCACGCAGCGAAACAACAAATTGGTGTGTTTTTAGCTAATACTGAAAAATTTTGTAGGGAATAAAATATTGAATTTAGGTGATATACCTTCATATTTCTATTACCTATTTTATGAAAAAAAAAATCAAGTTGATCTCTTAACCGCGTTCTTGAAGCGAACGTTTGATAACCAAAAAAAGAGAGGGTGCAAAACATATTTTTTTGACAAAAGTATAAATCTTAGTACATTGTTTATACGTAACATCCCTAGAGAAAAGATTAATAAACCAAACATATTTTTTTCAATACAAGGAGAGTCCGAATTTCTTCAAACGAATCCTAGATAGACTGGAGTTGGTCAGGCTCTAGGCTCAGGTACAGGCTTAATAAAAAGCTTCTGATCTTCTGTGTCTATCTTGTAGGAATAATAAACAAAAGTACCCAACAAGCAAAAAGCGGTTTTATAAGTATCCAGGCCCTGCAGTCTCGACAAAGATAGCGATCGCTATCCTACCGATTTCGGTCGTTAACTGATAAAAATCTATTATTTTTAGTTACTACCATCAAAACTACCGACTTAAATCGGAAGCGTATCGAATTCGCTTCCGATTTCAGTCGATAGTTTGACTGTAGATACTACACAAAACCTTTAAAATTAGATTTTCATAACTTTACGAACGAAATCGGTAGGATAGCGGTCACAATCTTTGTTGAGACTGCAGACCCTGGAACCAATTTTTTGCATACTTATAACGAACTTATCTTCTTCTTCTTAGCGTGTCGATGGCATCAAACTATTATTATTTTAAACCTTTCCGGACCAGAAAGAGGCCACTTTTATGGCTCTGTCGTTGGCCTCAAAAAGATCGGTCATCGTGCAGGTGGTCGGGCACGATGGACATGACATGACGTGAGCCATGGTTTGCTGGGTGGCTCCGCAATCGCAGCTCCCGTTATTTGAGAAAGTTTTATTAAAATAAAACGAACTTATAAGCGCTTACTAGATTGGAAAAGGGGCCACTTTATTAGTGTATTCTGTCTGGTAACACCCTGATAGTACTCTCGTCAAATTCGACTTACGACTATTACAGCCATGTAACGGCGTTGTGTAACACCTGATACTCCTACAAAATCAATAATAAGTATCTTACAGAACTAATCTGGGTTATTACGCATTCCACAATTCTTCTACAAATTCTTACTCATTCAGTCAGTTTTTCATACGGGTACCAAAATACACGAAGTTTTGTGCGCCGTGTGAAGTGTGAAAACAATAAAATACTTGATAAATATTTGGTAATATATAAATAATTGATAAATACTCCACACCTACCAACTTTTTCAGGAATTTTTCCAACTTTAGGTATATATCGATCCGATTATCCTATCCCTGATTATTATTGTGACCTAAAAATGAATCCTAAAGTTGATCATTATTTTAAATATTCGCGAACCAACCAAATATCGCTGTGCACTCGTCCAGCTACCCGTGTGTACAATCCAAACATAAATTCATAAAAAAAAAATCTACTCGACGCATTCCCAAGACAGTAGTTTATCAAAGTCTAGGTTGTACCCATTGGGAATACTTACTTCCTGTTCCTGTCTGTACTTCAGCGTCCTATCTGTATCCGTAACCATTTCGATAGAAGCTCAGACCAAATTTAATTTCGTCTGAGGATACAAGATAGTTTTACTTTTACCTATACGAATAGAATCAAACCTCTGAAACTGGGCTTACCAAAAGGGACGGTTAGTGTCTGAGACACAAAACAGGTTATTTTAAAAAAGAAATTATATTTGGAATCTACGCGTACGAAGCCCCGGCCAACAGCTAGTTTACAATATGAATAGATCTCTCTATTAGTCAAAAAACTTAAAATATAAAACAGACGGACAACAAAGTGATCCTATAAGGTACGGATCCTATAAGGAATCTGAGGTACGGAACTCTAAAAAAGATAGAGTTAAACAAAATGCGACACAATATAAAAAAAATAAAGTAAAACAAAATGTGACCCAATATAAAAAAATTGAGTAAAACAAAATATGACCCAATATAAAAACAGAGTAAAACAAAATGTGACCCAATATAAAAATAGAGTGAAACAAAATATGACCCAATATAAAAAACAGAGTAAAACAAAATGTGACCCAATATTAAAAATAGAGTAAAACAAAATATGACCCAATATAAAAAACAGAGTAAAACAAAATGTGCCCCATAACAAAAAAAATTTAGTTAAACAAAATTTGACTTTGACCGCCTTTGTGGTCTAGTGGTTCGAGTAATCGACTAGTAATCTGGAGGTCGCGGGTTCAAATCCCGCAGAAGGACATTTATGTCCGGTCTGTAATCGGACGGCAGGTTAAGCTGTGGGTCCAACTTGTGCCCGAGGTAAGGCATAATTGGCTTCTTTATTTATGATTCGAAAACCGTTTCGAAGTTAGCTCTCCTTAACTGTTTCTAGCAGACAGATTTTAAAATAAGCGTGCATATCCTTTATAAAATAAAAAACCGGCCAAGTGCGAGTCGGACTCGCGCACGAAGGGTTCCGTACCACTATCTATAAAAACGGCAAAAATAACAGGTCTGTTGCATGGGAGCCCCCTTAAATATTAATTTTATTCTTTTATTTAGTATTTGTTGTTATAGCGGCAACAGAAATACATCATCTGTGAAAATTTCAACTGTCTAACTATCACGGTTCATGAGATACAGCCTGGTGACAGACGGACTGACAGACGGACAGCGGAGTCTTAGTAATAGGGTCCCATTGGTTACCCTTTGGGTACGGAACCCTAAAAACGACCTAATTATCATCAGTGAAACGTGCGAGTATGAATTGTGATCTCAGATTAACATTGTGTCCTTATTTTGTTACCAAATTGAAGAAATTATGAAACCTAATACTAGTCTTATTTATTTGAAACAAAAAAAAAAACCTTCATTTTTCAAATAATTCACGATTGCCTTCAAACGAAAACATAAATTATATTCCCTTTACCAGCTTTAAACTAAAATAATTCTAAACAGAAAATGGCTATTCAATATCTCTGACTCACCTTTCGCGAGTTGGGAATGTTACAAGCGACTTGATAAGACTTGACCTGTTTACCATTCTAAAAAAGCCCTTATCTTCGTTCTTTTATTGAAAAATTACTCTAAGGCGCTTGAAATAAGGGATAAGTTCCATTGGTAACGTTGTCTAGTGAGGATAGCGTGCAGCACGCAATGCTTGTGCATATTACGAGCTGCATCGTCGAATGTCGGTGGTATCGATTTTGGTGGCACCGATATTGTTTTGTGTGGCACCTTTTTGAAATATTTATTTTAGAATTTTCTATTGTAATGTATTATTAATTTGAATTATCATAAATGTTATACAATTTCGTGTAAGTGTTTTTTGTTAGGGTTCCGTACCCAAAGACTCCGCTGTCCGTCCGTCTGTCCGTCTGTCACCAGGCTGTATCACATGAACCGTGATAGTTAGACAGTTGAAATTTTCACAGATGATGTATTTCTGTTGCCGCTATAACAACAAATATTGTTGGGGTCCTAGCTCAGTGATAAATAAAGCAGTGGACTGTAACTTCTTAGATATTTATTTTTTTTTTGTTTCTACAATCGTGGCCATTGATAGTGAAGAGCAAGGAAGAAAATTGTGACGAGAGTTTTTGACAGAGACCGTGTTGCCAGGCTTCGATCCGGTGTTGCCAGGCCTCGTTCTTCCTTCAGTGTTTCCAGTTTATTATTAGATCCCCAACAATTATTAAAAAACACAATAAAATACATATTTAAGGGGGCTCCCATACAATAGACATGTTTTTTTGACGTTTTTATAGATAATGGTACGGAACCCTTCTTGCGCGAGTCCGACACGCACTTGGCCGGTTTTTTTATCTAAAAACAAGCAGACGCTTTGTTTGCGTGAATCCCGTTTCTCGCAATCCCGTGACACACAGATTTCCTAAAATCCCTCAAGGTGGGTCATCCCGCTCAGCTGCCATATAAATGCTTTAGGTGTTTGCGACGGCTTTGATCTCAATGAAACCTTGCACACATCTTTATATATGTTTTCCTTCTCCCCACACTGCACTCCGACCAATCTCTCATCAAGAGGTGCAAGATGGCGAGATATTCAAAAAGCGCCGAATTTTTGTAATGGTTTCAGGTAAAACTGTTTTCCATGAAACGGTAACTGTTTATTTCTGACAGCTATTTTGATGGTGTTTCATCAAATTTTGCTTTTTGGGCTGTATAGAGACGTAGTTAGATGTCTTTAGATAATACTTATGCAAAAATAAATGAAGAAAATAAGCTTTTGACTTCGCATTCAGTTTTTACGTTTTGTATGAATCTTGAGAAAAATCCGTGCGTAAAGTGGCCTCTTAACAGATGTCTACGTCATACAAGGAACCTACAGTCCAAATTTCATGTTCCGAGGTCCAGCCGGTTGATCTGAGCGTTGATAGAATAATAATAATAATAATAATTCATTTATTTCGGCCACCATAAAGCCATATAACACACACAGTATCTACAATAGTGTTAGTAAGAAAAATAAAACTGCTTAACCTATTGTTAGTAACATAAACCTATATTTACATATTTTTATTTTTCAGTACATGAATCATCGTACAATGGTTCATGTACTGAAAATCAAACCTGCTCGCGAACATGCTCAGGATGCCATTGGTACTGGCCCGAACTCTGCCTACCAGGGATACGCACCGTTTGCGCATGGTCGCGTAGAAGCAATCTACTCGCCCTTCCGCGAACATTCCCGACGCACTGCAGAACCGGGGAAGCCCCATCAGCATCCTGAACGCGTTGTTATATTGAACGCGCAGAGCGCTGTACTGTCTTTGCGTATAGTCGACCCACAGACTGCTCGTGTAAAAGGATGTACAATAAGCTCTAAAAAGAGTGATCTTAGCTTCAGTGGAACAACGAGCAAATCTGCGAGCTATCATGTTCGCTCTGACAGACAACGCCCTGCGCTCCCTTTCAATATCTGCATTGTCCTTCAGATCGGATGTTATTATATGACCCAGATATTTAAACTGTTCCACCATTTTTAGTGGGCGTCCATTCAATTTTATTGGTGGAACATTAGATGGACATTTGCTCCCTGCCTGAAACACAATGCATTCGCTTTTATTTTCATTATACTTCAGGCCATGGCTTGCAGCATATTTTTCACAAATGCCTAACAGCTTGTTGAGACCACAGACAGAGGCACTCAGCAGCACCATGTCATCTGCGTAACTAATATTATTAAGACATATCCTGTCAATATGACAGCCGACCCTGGTGCCGCTGAGCTCCTCTATTAGTGCATTAACGTACAGGTTAAAGAGCTTTGGCGAGGACAGGCCCCCCTGCCTCACCCCGCACTCCAACCCATACGGCTCCGAGAAAGCATTCGACCATTTAACAACATTGACTTGACTTTGATACCAGAATTTAAAGATATTATTTAACTCTATTGGTATCTGTAGTTCTTCAAATTTACGCCATAAGATGTCGTAGCAAACCAAGTCGAATGCCTTCGATAGATCGAGGAAACAAGCATAAATAGGTGTTTTTCGATTTGTATAATACCGGACAGTCTGCTTTAAACACAATATGGCAGTATCTGTCGACAATCCTGGTCTGAAACCGAACTGGTTATCGTGTAATGTTAGATATTTGTCTAATTGTGAATTAAGCAAACTATCCAGTACTTTAGCCACAATAGTTGCCAGTGAAATTGGCCTATAGTTGTTCTTGTCACCTATATCACCCGTTTTATTTTTCACAATTGGCACCACCACAGTCTTTGTCATTTCGGCAGGTAAGTACGAGTGTCCTATACAAAGTGTATAGAACATAGCTAACATTCTATTTAGATGTGGGCCGGCGTGTTGAAGATGTTCGATACTGAGCCCGTCATGGCCAGGAGATTTTCCCCTCGACATAGATCTTATAGCCACACTAACATCTTTAGCTGTAAATCTAGTACGTAGCTCCTTACCACTATGCTCAGCACCAAACACCGACTGTGATGGCCCCAGAGGCGATTTAACAGCAAAGTGTTCCTTGAACCTCTCAGCTATACACTTATGGTCATTTAAACCATCGACACTCACAGGGAGACCGGGCTTGCTATTTAACTTGTTGGTGGACTTCCAAAACCTACGAAAATCTTGTTTTGAATGATGATATGCTATTATGTCCATCCTTATTTGGTTTTCATGGTTTTGACACCATTTTAATCGAGCTTTGAAAATTTTCCGGCTCTCAGTCATTTTATCATACACATGTCCCGATTTTGGTTTACCAAACCATACCCATGTGTGAAAGTCATACCTAGCCTCCCGGTGAGCTTCACCCACGTGCTTGTTCCATCCAACTACAAGCTTTTTCTTTTTAAAAGTGTTTAGAGAGTGACTAACAGTAGCCGCCCGGCTCAGTGAATATACTATGTCTCTATACATCCTGTCAATAATAGTTTTGTGGTAGACATTACTGCATATATGTTCACAACAGTCACTCAACTCACTAGGAAAATCTATCTGACTTAGCTGCCTGTGACATTCCTTATTATATACATTGATTTGTTCAGGTTTCCTTTCACCCCACACTACTTTGTTACATGTTTTGTTAATGTCAGGTGATATTTTAGGCTTAATAACATCCAGGTTACACTCTATTATCAACGGAAAATGGTCAGACCACATAACATCGTATCTCACACACACATTCACAATAGAACGCATCGCTGCCTTTGTGGCTACGCAATGATCTAGCCAGCGCCTAGAACCATGCGCCTCGCTGATAAACGTATAGGTGTCAGACAACAGCCCCAATGTATCTACATCTGCACAAGTCCATTGGAGATCCTTACAAAAACTTGTTAACTCGTTGTAAAATAGTTCAGTCGGATGAGCGTTGAAGTCCCCTACTATGTAAACTGACTCTGTATTGTCATTGTGAACAACAGCACTTACCAAGCCAAGACAATCCGTAAAATCCGTTAAGTTCTCCACCTTATCAGTAGGCATGTAAACACTAAACACTAGGAACGACCTTTGGCCCATAGATACTTTAATAGCACACACTCTTGGATTACCACACTGTATGACAGACACATTCTGAAATATACGTTTGTTCCATAGTATAGCGACTCCACCGTATGGTCTGCCCCGGAGCATTCCTGTCCCCGTGTCTACAGCTGAGGTACCCGTGGTTTCGTAGTCCAGGTCAATGGTGCTGAGAAACGGGAGCTCATCTGGCATCAACCACGTTTCCTGTAACGCAATTATGTCTGATGTCTGACATAGTTCTCGAATACTCTCGATTGAACGTTTCACATTTTTACAGTTAAAACTGACTAATTTATATAGCGAACTAGCCATAATTATAATTTTATAGGGCCGTTTACAGTGTGACCACCGTTCAAATCTCGTTGCCTAAAATGCACGAAACGTCGAAAAATTACTCCTTGCGGCCATAGTTTTTCATCCAGAAACATTGGTAATTTTCCTTCAGACACGAAAAATTTGTACGCGTTATAGCTTTTTTCTTCTTTAAAATAGACTTTTTCTAGCTTAACACTTTCTAGTGTTTTTCTCTGTATATAATCCCGTATATCAAGGTCAGTGGTTTCCTTGTGGACTCTGGTAATAAAAATCGGTATTTTCGATTCAGCCGCCCTAAACTTTCCCTCGCTTTCACTACAGCTGCCAGTCTTACCCAGATAACGGTAATTATTTTTAGGTTTTCGTCGGGTTACTTTCTTCCATTCGCCCTCTGTTTTCATCGTGTCTACATAGGATCGCTTGTTATCAGCGGGTGTGTTGTTGTTATTTGCGGCACTTTGTATAGCTGTATCTAACAGCTGATGTGTGAGCGTCTCGCTCGCCAAACCGGTTGATTGATTAGCTGATTCCGCCGCTTCCACCGCAGTTTCTTGCTCTAATACTGACTCATGCGCTCTCGCTCGCACCGTCTCGATAACAGATGCACGGCTGTTCTGCTGCTGACACGAAACAAATGACTGATCTTGCTGATTTCTACCGTTATTTTCATTAAGAGACGGAGAACTTGATTCAATACTTGTCTTCTCTGCCAATGTCAAGTCGAAATTTGAAAGACCAATCGGTCCACACTCTCTGTAAGCACCACGGCGGGTGTTAACATTTTGCATACAACGATACATATTTGGAGTTGACTGATCTGCAGTGGTCATCATCTTCATCTTTTTTATGTCCATTTTCAGTTCCTCCAATTGTTCAGACGTGACAAATCTTGTTTTCATGTCCTTAAGTTCGTTCTGAAGAAACAACAAATCCTTTAGGAGCTGTGTGACGTCAAGATGGTCAAACAGGACCGGCGGCAGTTTTTCCAAATCTTTGGCCACAAAAACTGGTATTATCTCTGGATCTGATCCCTTAAGAAGAGAGACAATATCCTCCATATCCCGTCCTTCTTTGCCTTGTTTCTTCCGTAATATTTTTCGTTTGTCAGTGGGTAATGAGTCATAAAGTAACGACTTCGATCGCTTGATGTCCTCGCTTTTAAAAGACGACACACAGATCCTTATGAGTGTATCCTCGTCGATCACTGATATTTTATTTTGCACGTATGCTAACAACTCATCTATTACGATGTTACACGTATTACATTTCACCGTAGAAGCCATTTCGAATAAAGTGGCTTACTCGATCGATAGCGCCTGCACACACGTCACGCTTGTATGCTCGCACGCGCGTCACTGAGCATTCAGGGTATTTGTGTATATGTTTAATTTTTTTTCAGTTTCAGAAACAGTTAGGTACAACACGAAACTTGAACACTTACAAATAACACAAAGAAACCTAAAGAACCATATACAAGGTGACTTTTTGATCATCGTCCAAATTCATACTCGAGGCTTGGTAAGTGATCAGCATCAGGGATCGATAGCAATTTTTGTGAAATTCGTACAATGAAATTTCGACTTCCCATAATAATTTACTCCCAGTTCTGAGTGAATCACTATGGGGAGTCGAAATTTCATTTTATGAATTTTACAAAATTCGTTATTGGTTCATGATGCTGATCACTTACCAAGGCTCAAGTATGAATTTGGACGATGTTTACAAATTCATCTTGTATAGGTACTACAAACAACAGTTATTTTTGAAAGCTCATTACAAACACATTACATAAGCTGATTACAATGTACTAAACAAATAATTAAAAAGGAAGAACCTATATGTAAAGACTTCCTTTAAATAGGTGTTTTATTAGATTTGTGTTGTTTCGTTCAATTAATTCCTTACCATTTTGATTGTAGCAGCAATTATGAGAAATACTTATTAAAAAACTTTTGTATTTCACCGTAGATTTTTTTATTATTATACAGATATGGTATCCCACGCTTCGTCCGTACTCCATTCTATTCACCCCCAGGCCCCGTAGCATTATTTTTTAATCATTATTGTTTAATCGCGCGCGACGCGAGTTAGTTGAATAACATGCGAGAAGCGTGGCGTACTGTTTTAATCACAAAAGCATCGTGTCACGCTCCTCGCACTTGTGATTTAACTAAGTTGCGTCGCGCGTGATATAATATGAATATTTATGGGTGTAGAGTTGGCTGTAATAGTTTTTAAGGTTTATAATTATTACTTGTCAAAATAATCAATATTATTGTGATAGTTTTCAGCGATCATTTATGTGTTTGACTTGAGATAAACAAGGATGTTATGTGGAAGCTGGATTATTATCAAATACTTATCGTACTATTGTTGTAAGACCATAATAAATTATGATATGAATTGTTATGTGTAAATATATAATGATTATGACATAATAATGATTTACTTTCAATAAGTTAAGAAACTACTGTAGGTGGGGTTTTTACTCCACGTGGGTTTTTTTTTTTACTAAAAGTTGTTTTGGGAAGGGTATGGTATCGTCATGGCGGAACGGAATCGGGTCAGAGAATTCATTGTAATAAAAAAGAAAAGTAATATTATTAGTAAATAAAATATAATTCGGTGTTCAGAGAGGGACACACTTGCTTTTGGAGAAACTATCGAACGGAGCAGATATTTACGATGTGTTATGGTCGTATAGTTAAGGTGCAAAAAGTCATTGTGCTGGTATAAAGAGAAAACTACCGGAATAATAAAAGATGAGTATTCTTTTGGATCATTTAATCATAATTTGCAATCATTCATCTCACTTTGTTCATGTAAATATATTGTAATGCTATGGAAGAGCGGGTTATCCTAATACAGGTAATTCCGTACTTAAATATAGTCCCCAAACACTGTAAATAATTTTGTATGATTAAGTTGTAAAAAAAAGTATTTTTCATATTTTTTTTCATTCAATTGTTTTGTTGTGCCTTTGGCATTCCACTAATTTAATAATGTATTAGTTTAATATTTCATATTAATAACTTTCAAGATTAAGATAATTACATAACATGCGATTCCTATTTTATAAATAAACATAATAAATACATAATAAAATAATATAATGATCTTGTTTCATAAATTAATCTCAACCCTGGATTATAAATAAAAGTTGTGGATAAAGAGTAGTAAACACATATTTTCCATTCTATATCCTGACATGATATCAAATGCTAAACAGTAAATAAACGATATCTTAAATAATAAATATGAACCACATTTTAATTATAAATCTAGCACGCGCGATTACACATTATACTACGGGGCCAAGTCGTGTCGTCAACATTAACATACAGATTGGAAAGTTAACTTCCTCACACCACAACCTAAACCTGTGAGTTCATGAACTATCGTCTGTATTACTTGGTAAAAAGAGTCAAGGCTTGTGTTAATAATGGTAGAGTAATCCTCCCTGCTAGGGTATACTGGAACTCATATAAAAGCATGTATAAAAGTCAGAAAATTGTACCCCAATGTACATAATGTACGGGGTGTAGCAAATAAAAGGACTTCTGGTCAAGAAATCGGTATTCATTTACCATTAAAGATGTCTATGACGTCTGTTCTGTCTTGTCGTCCGTCCGTAAGTGTCCGTGAGACGTTGTTGTCCTTTCTTCAAAAGTCTAAGCCAGACTCCTTATCCGTCTGTGGGTCCATCTGTCTGTCCATAACACGGGGATCATCTATGTTATTCAAAGGATCATGCTGGTTGGCGGCCCGCAATTTTCTTGTTTTGACGGCATGTTCAAGGAATCAAAGTACGCGCATTACACAAAGCGCAGAAGGATTTTTTAAAGTCCGGGGAAAAAGCAAGTTTTTGTGGAAAAATTAGTCTAGTTAACGGTTTTAAACGAACAAATGTCTGCCATCTTAGAATTGTTGACAACTCTGATTGGCCGATTTGCTGTACGTTCCGATTTGTGCTATTAACAATTACGTAATATATATTATATAGTGTACATGAATCCCCGAGGGAGTGTCAGAGGTGTTCCGAGTGTGAACTGTGAAATGCAAGTCACAGTCCACACGCGGTACACCCGCGTTTCACCGACGATTATTACGTCCCAACGTGATGAGTAGTGAGCCCTATCATTCATTCACATTTATGTTTGTGGTAGAATTTTGTTTTACATAAAAATTCATACAAATGTATTATGGATTTAGATTATATTTAAAAGGATTAAGGAGTAAGGAGTCCCTGTTTATTTACTGATTTCCACAAAATAAGTTGTTTTTTCGTATCGTAACGAACATTCGTTGCAACGCTAGCGCTGTTTCTCTACATTTGTATCGCTTTTTTGGTTTATCACAGCAAAAGGATCTATAAAACTATTTAAGACGTATTGTAGCAACTTAATGGTAACTCAATACGTGCTTCAGCATGATAAATAGGTATTGGTTATACTCGTGCAACGCAACTTAAGTTCAAGCTTCTAAGTAAACTTGTTGGTTTAACATAGGGGTAGAGGTTACTTGAGATGATAGATTATACAAGGTGTTAAGATGAAGTTGCGTAAGCTGGAAACTGGCGATAGTACTCGTTCAGACGAACAACTTTCCGTGAAAAAAAATTGAGATATCGAGAAAAAGAAATTCATTTATTATTTATTTATTTATTCAACTTACATCTATCTTTACAGGACTAACCTAAGACGATAGTGTAGCTACTAACTTAAACATAATACAATTTATTATCAACAAAAAAAACAAAAACACAAAATCAAAAATAAAAATACACAATAGAAAATAATAGAAATAACACAAAGATTTAGACCTAATTTACATAACACAAAACACACAATGTAGCTTTTGTGAATTCATTCAAAGAGCAATGAAACACGTCAATGTTTTCCACCACCTAATTGATTGTACGAAAGGCTCGCGTAAGGGGTGCATCCGACAACAGTTTAGTTTGGGCGCATGGCACGACCAGCAGGCACGGCCGCCGCACAGTGGGAATTCCGCGGAAATAGATAATTTTTGTGTTGTATCTTTTACAAAGAAAATTTTATTTTTTGTGAATGACCAATTAAACGCTGCTTCCAAATTTACCAAAAAAAATTTTTTGGGCTTGGTACTTTTTTTTCTACTGATTTTTAAAATTAATAAATTTTCGATTGTTTCAGTGTATTGCATTCAGAACCATTTATAGAAAGAATTTATTTAAATGTTTCGATTAAAAGTTTCCAATTATATACATATTTTTTTTTAGTGTATATTTTCTTGTTTACATTATGCCGTACTCATAATGAAAAAAAATAAAAAAACTCAGGGTTACGGTTATATTTAAATTTAGTTTCAGAATAACTACGGTTTTTATTCAAACTCTTGGTCCTACACTTTTAGCTACATTTGCCTACATATAGTTATGTATGTCAGTGAATAGCTAGATATCTATACTATTAGTTGACAATAAATTCAGCTGCCCATACCTGCCCTCCCTAAAGAAATTTAAATTTTAAAAATTAAAAGAACAAAACTCAGTTACCTAGTACATCTTTTTTCTCAAGTTGGCGCCACGCGTAGTTACTTTTTTGCAATTTATGCTTGCGTTTAAGGCTGTATAGGCAATAAGTCCTTTGCCTAAAGGACTATAAAAAAAAGAAGTTTGTTTTTAATTAGAAATTGAATTCGCGGGAATAGCGGGGTTTTTAAATTAATAAAATATCGTCGCCAAAATCTTGTAGGATATTTAAATTTTTTTTTTTTTTTAGAGTGGGTAACACCAAAATGTAGCTTTGTAACCTACCTAGCACCTATACGCAAAAGTTAGTTGCCTGAAATCACTTGTGAAATATTTTTAGTCATTTATCAGTAGTAATTTCCGTGATTCCATACAAATGTTCCCACAGTGCGCCGCCGCCGCCACACGTAGCGCTCGAGCACGCACAGCTTCACTTGCTCCAGTACACTCGGGTGACATACCTTGCCGCGTAACAACTTAAATATATATGTCACTAGACATAGATTCCTTCTTACATCAAGTTTGTAGTACCCAACCATTCCAAGGATGAATAATGTTGGGTACATTAATGGGTAGAATAGACACACATCATATAGTTTAAAATATAACGGTGTAACTACAAAACGGTGTTTACTTTAGACAGTGTTTAAATCTGTTGCTGTCACTCTTTTACAATATGAAAGAAAAGGCGACAACAACAGATTTAAACACTGTCTAAAGTTAAACACCGTTTTGTAGTAACACGATAAATATCTTACAAATTTATTTTGTATTCACTCTATCATGAGGTTATATTTAGCCTGATGAGGAGCCCAAATAACTGCGTAAAATCTGATGTATCATACATTTTGGTCGGGTAGCTAATAATAATATTGATTAATATTTTTTTTTCGATCGTTGGCTCCGTACTAGTACTCCATACTCCATATGGAGTCCATAGTAAAGGTTGTTCGTATGGATGGGTACTATCGCCAGTTTCTGGCTTCCGCGACTTCATCTTAACACTCACTATCAGCAGTAGCTCAGTCGGTAGGATGCAGGGCTCTCAATCTTGAGACCCAGATTCGTTGATTATTTGTATTTGTGCCTGAAGTACCCCTAATCACGTTGGGATGCAGAATCGTCAGTGATAAGAGGGTATACGAGTCATGTTTCAGTGACAGTCCACACCCGGAAAAGCCTCCGACACCCCTATAGATATATGTGGTAACGATATGATAACACGCGATGTGAAGATGACGTCACTTATAATCCAGAAGCTGTGTGCAGTCTTGTAGTACATGCTATCATGCAGTTAGTCATGAGGACATTAAAAGTCAGTTGACATTTCCATCCATCAGCCTAGTTCGTCAACTGCTGGACATAAGCCTTTCCAGGACTTTGCCACGCCCGGCGGTCATCCTGGAAGAATTGACCATACTCACACACGCTGGGCAGGCGGGTTGGTGAGCGCGGTGCCAGAACCCTCGCACCACTGACGCCGCTGCCCGTCACCAGTCTGTTCCATATAAGGCCCGGCTATTAGGGATGGATATACCGCCATCCATCGGTCCCAGGCATGGTGGGCCTCCTGGTTTTTTGCCTGTGTGCTGTCCTCTTACTCTCCCTCGAATTACTTCGAGGGGATCTCCAAGTAAGATGGTGGTACCTCCGCAGTCGAGCCCGGCATCAGCTCTACCACCTGATACCAGTTGACATCTGTTTCACAACAATTCCTTCAGCCGTTTTTTGCCTGGAGGAGCCCAAACTTGGTATGTTTTGAGAATTATTTTTTGTTTTTCAGAAAACGCGTGGCTGAAATTATGTAATTATGTGGTACGTTTTTACAATCAGCTCATGAAGAAAGGTAGGCATATATGTAAAAATTGCGATGTATAACAAACTACTTATACAGATTACTAGATTACCGCAACTAGAATTTAAAACCAAGGTAAAGAGATTATATTTATTCCATTTTATTCCATTACAGAATATATGTGTTTAAAATTGAAATCAAGTTCAATGTCAGAATAGTTTTTTTTTTTTATTATTGGTTTTGTTATTTATCTGTACATTTTTATCGACTTCTATCAATTGTTTGATAGTATTTTCATTTTATCTTATGTAATAATAAGCTACCCTTATAATGTTAATTTTAATTTTATTGTATTTAATTTAATGGACAAACCATGTATAACGGACACTGTTATATGGAGAATAAATGATTGTATTGTATTGTATTGTATTGTATTGTATTGTAGGATCTGAGGAGCCCTGAACCGAGATTCGAATCCTCTAAAGCTACAAAATTTCCTCCAATCCAAACCGACCTCCACGGAAACTAGTAAGAGCATTCCTATCCATAATTAAGACAGAACCGGCTTTTGTCGGGATGGCCTCTTAACGGCCTCCCATTGCCTCTAAAACAATTAGCAGGGTTCCGTAGCACATTCAGTCGTAAATGCAGACGTTTACTTTACTGCTCTCTAAAGGGACTCTGTTTTGAATTGTCTGATACTCAGTTGGGGCGATATTGTATCATTTGGTCCTGTGAAGTGTACATATTTAGCAAGTCGTATGAAAACCTGGCATAGAAAAACAAATAATAAAAGAGAATGGGAAATTATGGGGGAGGCCTTTGTTGAGAAATGGGCAGCTGAGAATTTAATTTGAATTAATGAAATTAATAATAGGGATAAGTAAATAATAGTTACGATGCATGAAATAATAAATAATAAGAAAATTATACCAATTCAAGGAATACATTTTTAAGATGCATGAATAAGACGCTCAGAAATAAAGTATGTATGTTTATTTAAATTCGGAGTTTGCAACAATATCTTTTACTTTTATCATGAAATGGTAATAAAAAGTTGCTTGTTTTTTTCCATTATATCACTATTTATAAGAAAATAGTAACACCGAGAAAACATTATTTTTACAAAATATTATATGCAGACCTGACTGCCAACCTAGAGTGATTGGAGAGGCACTTCAAGAAGGAGATCATTATTTCATTTCTACATCGACGCCTCTGGTGACCCAAGGGCTGGGGCACACCTCGGCCAGAGGATCAGTCTGGCGATCCAACGGGGTAATACGGGGGCACCGCACCCGAAGGCAACGGCCTAGGAAATATTTTTTATTTAGTATATTGTTTTAGGGCTTTTTCTTTTCTTTTATTTTATTTTGAGATTATTTAGTTTTAAATTTAAGTTACTTTTTCATTATTTAAGTTTTAATAAATTAATAAATTTAAATAATTATTATTACAAATTGACAAGAATAAATTTCTATTATGGCATTAGACTCATGATTAGTCCAGGGACTTCGTCCGCTGACAACAGACCCTCGCTCGCTTGACAACGAATTCGGAAGGAATTCGAAACATATCGCGTATCGCGGAATAAATTCATGTAATTCGATCCGTCTTTATACTTAATTACTCATGATAAAAGTTAGAGAAGGCAAATGATATGGTTCTGTTCAACTTCCAACTTTCAATGTATAGACAAGTCAAGCACACTTAAACTCCAACTGTAGAGAGCGCTCAATATCTCGAGTGCTCAAGCACTCGACATCTTTGATTCTCGAGCCCTGACCGCTCTCGATAGTCAACGAACGTGTTAAGAATCCTGAAACGAGGCTTCGGTTCATCCTTTGCCAGCTTTAAATTGTTACTTAGATGTTGTTTCAGTTTCGATGTTTGTTTAAGAGTTGCGGGTGCACTCGTGCTCTGTACTAGTGTGTGGTTACTTGAAATGGTAAATATTAAGATAAACGGATTATAAATAAGCTTAGTTTAAATCTATGTAATTAAAGCGTATATCTGATTTATGGCTTACGTTTGACACAGCTTACATAAATAGTAGTTTATGCTACAAGGGCGCAAAGGAATAAATTACGAGTAATTTATTGCTCTTACGCCCGTGTATCATACTACGTTTTTCAATGCATAGTGTGAGGAAATAAAACAAATATAATTTTGTGAACTTTAAATTGTAATTGGCTCAAAAGGACTAGGTATCCAGAGCCGTTAAACAGTGAAAAAAGTATGACATTTATGGTACACAAGAAAGGCTGCAGGTTAGCCAAGCATTGAAAATAAATAAATAATCGACTTTCTGTTCGGTTTTGATGCATAAAAAGTGAGCCTTTACGAGTACATGCATTGAAAAATATCTTATCATCATGAGATGGTGTTTCCGAATGTGGGCTGTCATTAGTTCGTAATGCACTCTAAATAATGTTTAGGGTATCCAAAGCGTTGGATATCGCTATAAATCATATGACAACAATACAACTGTTTTTTTTTTTCAGTTTCATCAAAAATTATACTCTGTCTAAACGCAAACAAACACGGTGTCTGTCTGTAGACTTTGTTCAGCGCTCCTAGATGGCGCTGATGTTCCGAATGTTTGAGTCAATTATCGAGTGAACAGTCGTCTACTCATTCTTAAGGCGAATGGATACGCCAACTGCAATTTGGTCCTGTCTTTGAAGGCCTACTTCTCCCACACGGGTGGTCCAAAAACTTTCATAAAAATATATATTAAGCATTATAGAGTCAAAAATAAATTTTAAGTTTCATAAACTGTTTTTCAATTGTAAGTTTTGACAAAAAAAATCAAGTCATCGAAAGAGTCACATGATTAACACAAGAATTCTCTTACTCCTTCCAAACGCCTAAAGCGATTTTAATTATTACTAGCTTTTGGACGCGGCTTCGCCCGCGTGGATTTAGTTTTTTGTAGTTTAAAATTATTTCTTGATCTCTTGTTTGATTCTCAGGCTTTGACGAGGCATAAGGCCGAGCTACGTTTCCTCACGAAATAATTTCTCGATCACTTATTTGATTCCCAGGTAAAATTTGTAAATTCATAATTGAAAATTTAGGTAAATTCTGAACGAAACTATAATTTTTTTCTCTGAATTAAACTTCGGTTAGTGTGTTAACACTTTGAAACACAATATTTTTTTCTTAAATATATTAAATCCTTAAACCCAACCTTAGCAACAGAAGCAAAAAACCCAACCCAACCCCAGTAACAGAAGCAAAATTTCAGCTCTATAACTCCAAAGCAACTGTATTTCGAAAAATAATTTTGTCCTTATGGAATGATTTTCCGAATACCCTGAAAAATGTCATCTTAATTTTTAAAGTATCTTTGGTGGTCTTTGGCGAGGCCGAAGTCCGAGCCGCTTTTCCAAACGAAACTATTTTTTGTTCTTTGAAATGTCCTTTGCTAAAGTGTTTTTGTTCAGGCCGTAGGCCGAGCCGCGTTTCCGAACGAAATTATTTTTTACTTTTACTTGATTCGATTTTATTCATTAGAGATATCCCACGCATAGCTCGTTCCATAGCTCCTTAAGCAACCTTAAGTCGGTGGATCAAGCCCTTGGTAAGAGATAACTTATCAGTTAAATACTTTTGCCTTTAAGCACTGCGGAAAGTCATCGACATAATCTGCCGAATCAGTAAGTTGAAGTGGCAGTGGGTAGGCCCATATTTGTCGCCGACGTGATTGCCGTTGGGGTCAAAAGGCCTAGAATGGACACCACGTGCAGCAAAGCGTAGCCTAGACCGACCTCGTGCCTGCTGGCCCGGCGGACTTCGCGGGTAGCGGCTGGATGAGCATGACGGAGGAGCGCCAAGAGTGGCAAAATTTTAGAAAGGCCCATTTCCAGCAGTGAACGAACACAGGCTGATGGATGGCTAGATATTTTATCCCCAGATAAAGTGTCTTTGGCGAGGTGGAAGGCGTATCAGCGTTTCTGAACGGATAAAGCACGATTGCTTATAAAATTTGTTGTCGCACGTTTACTAATTCAAAAATGATTTTCAATAAGTTCCGCATTGAGTCCGCGTAGTAGATTGTAGCCGTAAGTACGCTAATTATTCCTGTAATATTTGACGAAAAACCGGTCAAGTGCGAATCAGACTCGCGTACCTAGGTTTCGTAATTCGACAGTTTTGGGAACAGAAAATTTTATTTGGTCTTTTTTTTCGTGAATTTCTCAACCGCTATATTTTTCTGTAATCTTTACGTAAGCACTTATTGCCGTGGTTTTTTTTTTTTTACATTTTTCGGTTCACCAGTTTTGAAGATAAGGGAAGGGACATACATTTTTTGTGGTTTTCTGAGGATTTATCGAAATAGATGCAAGTAAATTATCAAAACTATATATTTTTACAATCGACTTTTTAATACCTATATTGTATTAAAAAAATATGTATAAATTTATTTAAATTTATTTTTATTTTTCATTTGTATTAAAAAAAAAAAGCTATAATTATCCTGTAATTGGCCAGTTATGACCTATAATCGGGGTGGGTACATACATTTTTTTTGTGGTATTTCGACGATTTCTTGAAAAAGGTGCAAGTTAATATAGCCAAATTATATAATTTTATAATCAGCTCCTTAATACTTGTAATTTGATACCCATATTGTGGTTTTAGGAATATTTTTTTTTTCCTCTTGTGCAAAATTCTAAGTCTGTCTTTAACGGTGCTAAAGTTATGAGGCTGTGACATACGGATGGATGGACAACGAAATCTCACCGTTAAAGTTCCAAAAATGTCAAAATTAAATTTTCTATTTACAAAACTGTCGAATTATGGACGACTTGCGAGTCTGACTCGCACTTGACCGTTTTTATTTTTATTTGGTACAATTTTTTTGTACTTTGCGCTTGTGCAAATTTAAAGGAGCTTGTGCTTGAGCTTGTGTAAAACACTTTACTTTTCTAAAGAAATTTGTCACCCCATTGCCATCCCATGGGAACTGATATATGGGATAAAAAGTAGCCTATGTCCTATTTCAGGTCTAGAACTACATTTGTGCCAAGTTTCAGCCCAATCGGTAGGTACGGGGCGTGAAGGAGCAAAACGTCACTTTTCTAAAGAAATTTGACACCCCATTGCCATCCCATGGGAACTGATTTATGGGATAAAAAGTAGCCTATGTGCTATTCCAGGTCCAGAACTACATTTGTGCAAATTTTCAGACCAATCGGTTTGGTAGTTACGGCGTGAAGGAGTAACAAACATCCATCCAAACTTTCGCATTTATAATATTAGTGGGATGGGATAGTGGGATTTCACCAAACAATAGGAAATTTTTAGATCTAAAAAATTAAAAATTTTTTTTTTTTTTTTGTAAATGACTTCCATGTGAAAAGTATTATTCTCTCCTATTTTGCGCTAGCCGGAGACGCAGTGGTTGTCATAACAGCCACTTTTCAAGGCACGCTGAAATGAACATTATTTCAATGTCGTTTCCGTTGATATTTGTACCGACAAACATCGAGTTGCTTATTTAGCGTGGTCATACGCCTTAACTATTCAATCTCCGACATATATATAACTAAACCCATAAATTGTAAACCCGCCCATTAATTGTATTTATGTTCCACTTTCTGTAAAACTTATGAGCACTCATTTCTCAACTGTGCATTTCCTCGAAAGCTTGGATGGATCTACAAACCTTAGCTCACCAGTTGCTATGAAATATGGCATAAAATATTTTCTTTTTAGCTCAGCTCTGTCTCAAAAGTAAGCAGATTTTGCGTCGCGAAACTGAACTTTAGTGCGTTGTAGCATAGACTAAATATTACTACGTAACTTAGTCTATGGTTGTAGTATAGTGCATAAACTAGTTTAACACTAGCCTACAATAAATTATTTCAGAACGTTTATATCATCGGCAATCTTCGGCTCAAGTTTGGTCCGTTTTGGCAAATTTCGGCTTCAGTTTGGTTTGGTTCGTTTAGTAGATTTCCCGATTGCGACTAGTATCCCAAGCAACTCGCCTGGTGGAAAGTATAGTAGAGTCCACCACCACCAGCGCAATCTACTTGACTGTCCCGGTTACTTTCTTTAGTACTATCCTGCCAGGTTAATAACAGTATATGGTAGTATAAAATACTTTTTTTATTCTGCCTCTGTACTAGAATTTTTACTGTACTTGTGTAAACTCCCGTTTTGCGCTTTCGATAAGTTTAGCTTATCTTTCATAAATCTGCAAATAAAAGTACATAAATATATTTGCACATGTTTCATACCTTTAATGTTATTTTCTATAGAAATGGGTACAAAGTTTACTAACCCTTTGAATTCTTAATATCGCTTAAATAAATCACAGTCCAGATCGTGGCTCGGGTTTATGTGACAGAGAAAAAATCTTTTATATTGATTTATTTTGGGTCTTAAGAGGTTAAGGGGAGCTAGTCTACCAATTAAGCTTGTCTAAGTGGGCATCCTATTTTTAATGAACCGGTCTAATTATATATCACAATCACAAAACCCTATTATATTGTCTACATAGAACATAATTGTGATAAGTACTTTACTCTACCTCATTCTACATACTTTCTGGTTCAACTTTTTAATCATTTATTATGACTCGAATCTATGTGACAGAGAAAATAAAACTTTTGTATTAGTTAACTTTGGGTCTTGGTAGATTAAGGGGAGCTAGTCTGCCAATTAAGCTTGTCTAAGTAGGCACCCTATTCAAATGAACCCGTCTAATTATATATCACAAAACCCTAGCAGTATAGTCTATATAGAACATAATTTATGATACTTTACCTCATTCTACATATTTTCTGGTTCAACTTACCGTTCAAATCAAGAGACAGCTACTAAATACTTCTGAGAAAAATGTCTTCTTAGTTTGTGTTACCATCGCTGTGGTTAGTGTTACCAGAATCAGTAACATGAGTTCCTGACTTTTAATTATATTCAATAAATTTCCTGAAATCTTCGCTAAGGTTTTACTTTAATGCGGCGGCAGTGCGATTATCAACAGTTTTTGTTACAAACACAAAGTAACTTAAGAGGCTATGCGAATTTTATTTTTGTTACTGTCACTCCAAGCGAAAAATCGCGCAGAGCGAGAGGGGCGGATTCAGGGCAAAAGGGAAAAAAGTTGGTTTTATATTTTAATTAAAAAAACTAAAATAGCTAGCAAAATTTCAAATATCAAATCGCTCTATATTGTTGAAACACACCTTGTAAAATATGTTCGAGTTCTGTATATGGTTCCTATTCGTCAAACGAGGAGAAAAAGTGTGTTTGAAGACCTCATTTCAACAATTATTTCTATCGAGGGAAATTTATCAAAACATGTTTTCCAATTTCAAAACTCTAAATTATATAGTCAAAATGCATATACCAGAAATTTATTCAAATTTTACGTATATTTCATGAAATACACAGAAAAGAAACACCCGTATTTTTTTCGCATATCGCCTTAATAAATATAATAATGTAAAGCATTTATTTATTCATTCTCTCTTTAAAATTCCTGACAACTCCTATTTTCCCTCATTACCTGACAGAAGGCCAGAATTCTTGACGTGTCGAAAATTCCTTTTGTTTGTGGTAACCCTAGCCGTGGTAGTCGCCTTCGAGTGTATTATACAATTCGGTCTGAAATCCCGCACCTGTTTCTACATAAACAATAGCAATGTCCGCGAGCTTTGTCGCAACATACTCGTGCTGCTTATTTCAGGGATAAAACTACAATAGTAGATTTGAAAAAAAATATTAAACGTCCAAACTCGCGCTTAACAAAATCTTTTGCTTCAATACTATACAACTTCGTTTGCACAAAATTTATACTTGCGATTGTCGGCACTTGGTGAAACTTGAAACACATCTTGAATTAAAACACTTGTACTTGTAGTTTCACTTTATTTGTGTTAACTCCCAACCGGTTTCGGATTTTATTCCATTTAAAATCTTCCCTTGAAAATGGAATAAAATCCGAAACCGGTTGGGAGTTAACACAAATAAAGTGAAACTACAAGTACAAGTGTTTTAATTCAAGATTTGTTTGCACACTTTAGAAAAGGGAAAAAATAATTATTAATTAAATAAAAATAAATATATAAGTTAAGCTACAACGAGTTCTATCTATTATTAAATCTATTAATTTATTATAACTATTATAAGTTATTTATAAGTTTTCACAAAAAAACTTTTGCTCCTAGATCTACGCTTTATAATACGCTTTTATAATTTTTGTAAAAAAGTGGTTATTAATTTATTTATTAGCCAATTTATTTCTAGTTTGTATGTATGTAAATTCTTTATTGCACAAAATAAGTATACAATGCACAAAGGCGAACTTAATGCTAATTAGCATTCTCTACCAGTTAACCTTTGGTGATGTGGAGATTACAAGGGTAGTGCCAAATAAGTAATTAATTAATTAATTTATAAATATTATCTTTTAATAATATATGCATAATAATATAACATATAAGATCTACATACACATATATAAATATAAAAATATACATACATTTAATATACATATTATTTTATCTAGGCTATGTAATCTATGTTATCTAGTTTTCTTAAATAACAAATTATAGTATTACATAATTTAAAGTATTAGAAAAAAATGTGTATGAATATTAGGACAAGTGTATCAAATATAATACTAGCTTGAAAAAAAAACTAGAGGTGGTTCTGACCAGGGCCTCCCTCATCGTAATGCTTAGTTTCCTTAAAAATATCTAGGTAGGACTTTTCTATTTCTTTCCAAAAAAGTGGTACTTAGTACCAATTTCAGTAAATGAAATCGGAGTTATATTTTTGTTTATCGAATCGATGTCAGTTCATATTACTTTACCTTCCTCCAACCAGCCCTGCAATAAAAGTAGGTAAACGTTTATAAAGTGGGCAGGAAAACAGATACCCGGCTCATAGATAGAAATATCGAGGGATGTCATGATTCATTTTTATTTTATTTTATCGCTAGAGTTTTGCGGTATCTCGGGGCGTCTAGGTTTACCTGGTTCCTGTGTGGACCTTTGCTGTAGTCCCTTGATCGACATTGTAAAATATTAAATAAAAAAAAAACGTGATAATACTGTACAATAAAGGGAACTCATCAATGCTTTTAAAATTATTGTTGACCGCGTCTATGACCGCGTGGTAGAGCGACCGCCTTCTGACCCAGAGGTCGGGGGCCGGGGTTGAATCCTCATGTTTCTGGTCCACTTGTGCCCGAATTACGACGACAGAGCTCACAACCCATCACGTTTGGGACGTAATAATCGTCGGTGAAAAGCAGGTTTATCAAGTATGGACTGTGACTTGAATTTACAGTTCACACTTGGCAACACCTCTGACACCCTTGGGGATTCATGTCGTGACAGAATGTTTATTGTTATGTTTTATTATAAGAATCCCCGTAATAGTTTTAAATGTAAAATTTAGATAGGAAATTCAAGGAAATGTAGTGTTTACTTTATCCAGCTCATATTTCGTGCGTCACAAAATCCGACGTGTGCTAGATTTTATCGAAAAAATAATAAACAAAAAGTAGCAATGATTTGTTAAGGTGTACGGAATATTCATTATATATTATATTATAATATATATCTGGTCAAAAATAATCTGGTCAAATTATATTATAAATTAATTACCGGGGAAAACAGAAAGCCTCCTCACTTATTTATAATCACTTTTTTATATCAATCACAATGATGCCAAAAATATTATTTATTGTTGATTTTCGCCGTGAAACACCAATTGCGAAACTTCATTGAACTCACAGTTAATTTTATTTAGCTTGCTTTCTGTCAATGTTTTCTGCCAATATCAGGAAGTTAGCAAATCAAATGACAATTTGAAAGAAAAGAAAACAACGAAAACCTTAGACTACTCTATATATCTAAAACAAAACACAAATAAGGCTATATCATGTTATTTGTTATATTGCCAGGGCGTAAATAGTTTTTTAGGGTTCCGTAGTTAACAGGAAACCCTTATAGCTTCGCTGATCCGTCCGTCTGTCTCTCCGCGGCTTAGCTCAAATACTATTAGTACTAAACAGCTGTAATTTGGCATGGGTATACATATTTATCACGCTGACAAAGTGGTAAAACAATATCATTGAATAAAATATATATGTTTTTAGATTACTTCCGCTAGACTTAAAGTGGGTGTCGTTGGACAGATCGTTCAAAAATATTGCGGGTGTGTGAAAACCATTTTTAGGTTCAGGGATCCGTTTACGAAATAAAAGAGAGTTAATTTTTGTTAGAGTCAAGTATCCACCCCCCAGCCAGCTAAACGGTTGTTTTTAGGTATGTGAAAAAATTCACGGCACAAGTTTATGTAACGAAGTTAAAAGAAAAAGTATCACAGTTAAGTAGGCTTTACAAGTTAACGAGTAATAGTCGAACAACTTATAAAATGTACTTAGAGAAGTAAAAGGAAAATTTCGTACAAATTCTATTGAAAATTTCTTAGATAAAGTTACATACATACATATACTCACGCCTGTCTCCCAAAGGAGTACACAGAGACTACAGATTTCCATCTGCTACGATCCAGACACACCTCACATTTAGACAAGGTTGTTAGTGTAAAACAGGTAGTAAATATAAGTTTATGAACCTTTTAAGTCTGCATTTTGTGACTGGCAACTATGGAACACAACACTGCGCATAGCCCGACATGCACTTGGCCAGTTTTTATTTGTGAAAAAACATTAAGAAATTCAAAGAATTTATAACACTAAGATTATGTTTATTTTGCGAAATCCATCGCTATGAATACTCTAAATATTATTAGAGTGCATTACAAACTAGAAAATATCAATCAGAAACAAAACCAAAAACAAGAATTCCCCGGGCCAGGATTCGAACCTGCGACCTCTTGTTATCAAGACAAGCGCGCTACGAATTGCGCCACCGAGGTTCCTACCTAGACCGGCGAATTCTTCCATCATACTTGTCCACTGTTATTTTTGCATCTGCTTGATATACTAGCTTGTACTGCACATACAGAACGCTCACGAGGGCGTTATGTGATTTCACGCCTTGGGGATTTTTTTTCAAATTCTTGTCTTTGGATTTGTTTCTGATTGATATTTTCTAGTTTGAAATTCACTCTAATACAATTTATAACACTTTGAAGGGTTCTAAAAATGTTACTAAAGCTATTACTTACCTGCTCATGACATGTCAAAGTCTATTGTTTCACGCTGATGTCATCCGCAGGGTAAGGACAATACTTATCCTAACTTATGGGTACGATAAAGAATTACCCTCTCACTATGGCATCGTCTTGTACTGTCACGTACAAAATTGCTTGCTGTACCTCATGTGCACTGCTCTGGGTAAAGTTTTTAATATGCCGAGATGTATTGCCGTGTGTTAAGGTAAATCGTCCGATCTTGGTTGAAATATTTCATTTCCGTCATACAAGAATTTTATTTCCTCCTTTTTTCAGTGAAATCTGCAACTTACTCCACCCCTTTGCGCTATTGTTTGTGTCTTTATCAACAATTTAAAAACATCTGTCATATTTTTTTTATAGTTTGAATATCGCTGCTCCAGTGCTTGAATAGCCAACCGACCAAACTTGACAAATTTTTTTTATATCTGTTTATTTTCATGGACACATTCATGTAGATATGAAAAAATATATTTTCCAAAAATGGTCCGTTGGCCATTTAAGCACTGGGGTGACGATATGGTTGCCTGGTATAGTACGTTTCAAATACCAAGGCCCTATTGCACTTATTAGACGGTCATTAGGCGTTAACAATAGGATTAGTGATAACAAAAGATACCTGGCCAGACCCTTTTGCGGTGTAGTATTTTACACGCAACCTAATGATCTTGATCGTTTAACCTAGTAATGCCTTCTTCCAAATATCTGGCGAAGAACTTTAACAATGCACCTTATTTGGTTGCAAACTTACATTTCACGTTACGTTCATTGAATTTATTTTCAATCCAATATCGAGATGTCGCAGTCTCGCTCCCGGTAGTAAAGCCGTATGCACTACGGCACCGGTGTAAATGCGCCTGCTATTTTTCTAGATAGAGAATCGTGGTTGATCTTGGGTCGTTGATCCTAAAAAGTCACCTCCAGTTCAAGCTAGCTATTTTTGACAACGTTATAACAACTGCGGCACGGCTGTAATAAACGATTTTTCAATGCATGTGCTTGTAAAGGTCCACTTTTTATGCATCAAAACCGAACAGAAAGTCGATTATTTTGCCCTAGGGCTTTATTGTTATTATTTTTTTTATTTATTTACAATGGTTGGCTAACCTGCAGCCTTTCCTGTGTACCATAGACGTTATACTTTTTTTACACCGTTTAACGGCTATGGATACAGTCCTTTTGAGCCAATTATAATTTAAAGTTCACAAAATTATATTTGTTTTATTTCCTCACACTATGCATTGAAAAACGTAGTATGATACACGGGCGTAAGAGCAATAAATTACTCGGTTACGTTTTTAAAATCGTCCTCGTAATTTATTCCTTTGCGCCCTTGTAGCATAAACTACTATTTTGTGCCTGGCCTAGAAACGCAACTTGTACAAAGTATACAAAAAGCTAAAGGTATTTGCCACATCACGCCAAAACTGATCTTACTATAATTAGGACTATGTACTTATGTAGGTAGGTACGTATAATCTTAAGGCTGAAGCCAAATATTTCTTTTGAGTTTTTTTTTATAAAACCGCAATCTCTAGAAATGATCATGCTATCAAAAAGCCAATTGAAAATATATTCGTTATATTTTACAAACATCTTCAAATATAATTTGAAGAATCCTTTTATCTTTCTTCAGGATTCTTAAAAGTTACTATAAATATGCAAGACGTTAATTGAAGGTAAATAAAAACTGAAAAAATAAAAATAAAGTTCTAGGTTCTCCCGATAAAAAGAAGGATCGTATACAAAAGTGCTTAAAGTAATTGGAGGGTACACCTTCGCTTCAAATACGGCAGTCGAGGGAAGTAATAGGTTATTTCAGCACACCGCATTTCATAAAAATTTTCTACGTCATGTACTATATAAAAGAAGCAATATGTTTCACGTCTCACTTTGTATGAGGGTATATTACTAAATTTCTTGCACACTTGCCGTTATAAAGAAGCTTTGTACCCTCGAGCTGACTCTTACTGCTGTTTATAAAAACAAAAAGGATGTACTTTTCTTGATTTATGAAAAAAAAATGTATTTTTTAAAGTTATCTTGTTAACAACATAGGACACGTACTGACCATGACTCTCCAGAACTGGCCTTAGAATAGGCCGTTAAAACTTTATGGCCGTTTAGTCCCGTAATTTAATTCAATGGCCAACAAAACGACTCGACTACTGACAGTAAATTCACTAAATGCAACGGGAATATGCGTAAGTGGTGGATGTGTTACTGGAAAAACGAGAATCCTCACACATAATAAAAAAAAGTGATAAATATTTTTGCGTTAGTGTAAGTATAGTAAGTTTAATTTAATATGTTTTGAGTGAAATTCATCGGTTTGGTACTCAAAAGTAATAAGCACCCAAAATGGAAAAAAAAATGGTTGTGGTTCGAGTTTCAGCTGATGACTGAATCATAATAACTTTTTGATAATTATTTTTTTGTTTGATTTTCTAATGCGTAGTGCGCTTTGGGTAAGTTTGTTCCTTCATAATCTATTTACTAACTATTTTTACGGAATTTTTAAAGAAATTTTTGTAGCTGTTTAGTCGGTGCTTAAATTTATACTTTACATTTGTGTACAAATTTAAAACTTATCTTAACATTAGTATTATGTTACTCGCAAAAATGCAAACCATTATTATTGTTAGATCAAAAGAATTTTTAATATTTTATGTTCTATTTATTTCTTCAAAATGCCATATTTTGTCAAAAAAATAAAATTTTACTCTTAATCGCAAAATAACGGATCCAACAATATTTCTACGACATCATAAACTAGCGCAGCAACTGGCCGCAGTCGCCAGAGGGAGCTGTACATCTCGTTTGCATAATCACGTGTGTGCTCGACTGTCCCAACAGACCAAGATCATTGGACAAAACTGAGCTAATCAATCTTCGCCGTTATTGTCACCCAATAAAAGTCAAACCAACGGTCTAATTAACTTGGTTGTTACCACGATGGACTAACATTTGTTCGCGCGTAAATTTTGCAAGCATGTGAAGATGGATGTGTTTAAAAATCGTAAAATGGGCGGTTGGACAATTCAAATTGTAAATGGGCAGTAAACAAATAGCTTGCCATTTAGAGCTTAAATAAATTAGCGTTTAGACTATTCACTATTTTATGACTATTCAATTACCGAGTGTTGTGATGTAAATAACTTAAAGGATTGATTCTTGATACTGATAAATTTGTATATATATATTTTTATTCATACTCAAATGTCATTCATTAAAACTCATTAGTCATAAGGTTGTATATATATTTTATGTCATTTACTTACTGTTTATAATTCGTCTGATGCCGGCCCCAAAGTGGGCCGAAATATATTTCGAAAATAAGTTTTTATACATTGTTTTAATTATACAAAAAATAAAAATATGATAAATTTTCCCAAAGAATTGTTAATTTCACATTCGTTATTGGAAAAGCTTGTTAAGGCTATATGCGAAAAAAATACGGGAAAATTATAATCAGTTTCTGGTATATGCATGTTGACTATATAGGTATATAATCTAGGGTTTTGAAATTGGAAAACATGTTTGGATAAATTTTCCTTGATAGAAATAATTGTTGAAATGAGGTCTTCAAACACACTTTTTCCTCCTCGTTTGACGAATAGGAACCATTTAAAGAACTCAAACATATTTTATTAGGTGTGTTTTAACAATATCTATTGATTTGATATTTGAAATGTTGCTAGCTGTTTTAGTTTTGTTAATAAAAATATAAAACCAACTTTTTTCCCTTTTGCCCTGAATCCGCCCCTCTCGCACTGCGCGATTTTTCGCTTTGAGTGACAGTGACAAAAATAAAATTCGCCTCTTAAGATGGGACCTGTTGGAGAGTATGATTCACAAAACAGCCAATACAAATTTACAAAATATTTTCGAATTGTGACGTATACGAAGATTTTTTGAATTGTATCCATTCTAGAGATCCGATCCGATCATTCGAGACGAGCATGCATCTATAGTAGATATTCATACTTACTCTCGTTAAACAGCGAAGCAAAACACTGTGATAAGATCTGCTTGAACAATCATCAGTAAAATGTGGGTGAACGAGTGTTGTTTGATTCCAAAAAACACCGGTAAACATCTCTGCTACCCTCTTAGGAGACACGCCGTGACGATATATTTTATATTTTATTCAAGAAAAACGGCACATCGTTATCAAAGTCGCACATTCACTTTTCAGTCCACCCCTGCGGCATAATTAAGGCCGCCACATATCATTAATAACGGTTGAATTTTAAATGGTCTTTACATTTGGCGCGTGTGCCCTGAAGATAGTGGGCACGCATCAGTGCTCATGTTCTTGGGGGTTCTTCTGAATCGTACATGTTTAGGGGTCGAAATTAAATTTAATAATACGATTACATTTTTTTATACAATATACCCATATTAAATCATATACGTATTACACTAAAATTTTTATGTAAAAAAGCAGTAGGCTGTGTCATAAATACAATGTAAATTATTTAAGTGGATACTTCTTAAGTTGCCTCTTTATTCAATCACAGAGGAAGGAATCAATGGCGGCCATAGATATCATAATAATATGTCAGTGATGGCAGCGCATACGCTTGCAAAGCCATTTAATGTTTTTTATCATTTCGACGCTCGCGGAAGATTTATTTATGGGCCATAGGCCTCTTTAAATCTGAAGCTCACAAATTGAAATTGCGTTCTTGCTACATTAAAAAATCTTATGTTACGATACAAACATACATAATTATTTAATTTGTTCTAGTTAAACTATGTAATATGTTTTATGTTATTATTACATTATGTTGTATTCGTCTATGGTTACGTAGCAACATCCATAATTACTTTATATCAGAATGCAAACATGTAAATCTTCAAATAAATAAATAATAAAATAAATAAAAAAAAGTAATCATATAAGCATTAATATTATAGCATTAACTTACTATGCTAATGAAATAACAGATAACGAACGATTAAAAAACGAAATAAAATAATCCTTCATTAAAAAAAAGTACTTCCGGAAGTGACGTACAAGTATTGAACATGCCCCTTATAAGAGATGCGACCAAAGAAGTACCCACTTCAAAAACAATGTCCGCTTTTGCAGAATAGAAAACTTCATATGAATGTGGAAGTGGCTTTGTCAGACGTTTGTCAGATGGAGATTGGTAGTGTCTGCAAACCCCTTCGGATACAAGGTTGTATGTATGTATATCTGCAATATTTATTTTTGTCAATTTTCCCAGTTCAACGCCTAAATTCGCAACTGAATCGTTGATAAATGTTTGAGAGCTTTGCATTTTAAGTGCTTTTTCTGTTCCCATTTGAATTACAAATATCTGTGTAGATTCCTATGCCATAAAAAACCACCATGTCGGAAGTGAATATATGGAAATCGGATACATGCGACACCCTATTAATGAAAATAATTAATAGATTAAAAAAATACTAAAAAGATAAACCGTAAAGGGTTGTTGTGACCTGCATGTTGTAGCGTTATTTTTAAAAAAAAAAATATATTTTTAGCCACTACATATTAACGAACGTAATTTCGACCTAAATTTGGACTGCCACCAGGCAAGCCTGGTGACAGCCAAAAAAAGAGGTAAATCTGGATAAATAAACCGTATACTTTATCTTTAAATACACAAAAAATAACAAAACCGAAGTAAGAAAAATATGGTACAAAACACAATAATATCAGAAGAGTATCGGTACAAAGGAACTTATTAGATCAAAAAATGATTATGCCTAATTCCACTTATTTAGGATTTTGATTTCCTTTTAGCTTGAACGACGCATTTATTCATAAAATAATGGATTTTAAATTTGGTTGTCGACACTAGTTTATAGGATCCTTTAAACTAAGATTTCACGGAAGTTTTGATAACTCCTAATCCGAAAGAAAACGTAATATTAAGGTGTTACGAGCAATCGTTATCTAGCTTTACACTAAGGAATAAAAATAATTGATGCTGAATATTAGGCTACGGATACTAAAAACCTGGTAAGGGTCTCTTCGTGACTTTGGGTGTTTCCGGTGTTCCCGGGAGCAGTCGATGAAGCTTGGCGATTTCTATTTTAATATCGGAAGCTTTAGCTCACCAGGGACGTGGTCCTTACATCAGGCCTCAATAGGTACAACCGTACGAGATGGCGGATGGAATTCAAGCAGAAATGAATAATCAAACTGGGGAGAACCAGAACCCTTAGAAAATCCCGAAGGGTCGCTGTAAAGAAATAAAACAACAGCGTCAAGATATGCTTATGAAATGAGGGAAAGGAAATTAACGTGTTGGAAACGGGACAAAAAGGATTTTCAGAGAATGAAACCAAAATTACACAAAACTTACCAGGAAATGCAGAAAAACTGGCTTACACAATGCTCAGAGCAAATGCGCTCTGTTTCAATTTTTCAAATACCAAATTTGTTATTTTGTAAAAGATTTATCCTTCCTCTGTCACGATCTTCTTTGATATGAGAAAAATAACAAAAAAAATCTGACAAGATCATTCTAAATATTCGAATTCGAAAATTCAGAAAAGCAGCCAACGATAAAGAAAGACTAAAAATATATAAAAAGGTTGAATACTTGTAGCGAATGCTACAATATCCTTAAACGACACAAAAAAATTTAAACTAGCTTAAAGGAAATTAACTTCCAGAAGGGCAAACAATCAAATAAACCCTTAGACTAATCAAAATGCCTTGAAACAAAAGGACTTGATTAAGTAAAAACAAAGTAGTAGCCTATATTGCTCTCTGACCCACAAACTATCTTCAGGCAACAATCACGTAGAAATGTTGCTCCGTTGCTGCCTGAAGAAGGACAAACCAACACACTAACAAACCACTAAACAACAAATTAACGACCAACAAATCAATAACCAACAAACTAACAACCAACAAACAACAACCAACAACTCAACAACCAACAAATCAACATCCAACAAATTAACGATCAACAAATCAACAACCAACAAACTAACAACTACCAAACCAACAATGAACAAAACAAGAACTAACCAATTAAAAACCAACAAATCAACAAAACAACAATCCAAAAACCATCAACTCAACAACCAACAAACCAAAAACCAACAAAATAACTACCAACAAATCAACAACCAACAAATTAACTACCAACAAACCAACAACCAACAAATTAACTACCAACGAATCAACAACCAACAAACTAACAATCAACAAAACAAATAACCAACAAATCAACAACCATCAAACCAAGAGCCAACAAATTAAAATCATGAGGATACATTACTTAACAAAAAAAGGAGAATTTATCAAAAATAGTGTAAACCGGAAGCCGCAATGATATGTGCAAAAAAAGGTTTTGCTATTCAATTGACCTCCATACAGCGAAAATAGTTTGTTAAAAAAATTAAAACCAGAAAGTTCAAAATAATAGACAAATATTCAAATGTCGACTTTGACAGTTGACAAGACTGAAAATGTAAACAAAGATTTCAGAAATTGTAAAATCTTTTCGGGAAAAATTCAACGTTTGTTCTGTAAAAACAAAAAGATTAATTCGAGGATTTGCGACGAAATTTCTTGCATGGAAGAGCCAATCTCAATATTATTGTGAAAATTTTGTAACAAAATGAGATTGCCTATATTGGATTAGGGATCAACAGAAAATGAATAAAGTGACCACCCGGATCTACTGGTATCAACAATTATGCTAGAAACACAATAAATATGTTTAACTAGTAACTACCACATTTATGGATAAATTACAATACATTTATTTGACTTGAAAACTCAGTGTAAATTATTTACTAGAACAGGTAACAATTATTAATGATAGATATGGAAAGTAATAGGCTACTAAATATTGAAATGCACTTACCTGCAGGTCCTACCTAACTATACATAAGGAAATTAGGTTAGGGATAGGATAATATACACACTCAAATAAAACAGGTAATACACAAAAAGTGTGTAAATACTTTATTCCTTTATTAAAATTTATAGGACATTAATTTCACAAATTAAGGGTACCCATAAAGACAAAAATATTCTTCGTGGAAAAATTTGGTTCCTTTCGACAGCTTGGTATTGGGGTTCCTTAGAAGAGAAAACGCTGCCTGAAAACAAACAAAATTTAGTAGGTTGGAAAATTAGTCTACGAAAGCGTAGACACCACCGTCGAATTGAGAAAAAAAAAATGTTAAAGTACAGCAAGTAATATTCAGAAAACCGTACTTACCTTTTGTTCGGGCGCCATGTTTGTAGCGTTATTTTAAAAAAAAAAAATTATATTTTTAGCCACTACATATTAACGAACGTAATTTCGACCTAAATTTGGACTGCCACCAGGCAAGCCTGGTGACAGCCAAAAAAAGAGGTAAATAAACCGTATAATTTATCTTTAAATACACAAAAAATAACAAAACCGAAGTAAGAAAAATATGGTACAAAAAGCAGCCAACGATAAAGAAAGACTAAAAATATATAAAAAGGTTGAATACTTGTAGCGAATGCTACAATGTATACTACTATAAAATACGATATACAAATTGTTTTTGATGTTAAAAAAAAACTTTAATATTAGAAGAAATAACTAAAACGCAGACTAGACCCCTAAAGTGAACTATTGTTTGGAAGAATCAAAGATGGAAGTTGGAGAATTAATCTGGAAGATGGAAGAAGGGAAGAATTTGCAATGACAAATATAAATATTTTGGGAATTCACGTGGGGTGTCCAATCTATTGTAGCATACCCAGATGTAATGAGTTTTCCCGGTTAAAGATCGTTATGCTGCGAACTCAGTTGTGGGCATGGCCAAATGTCATGCTGTTTCACTTCGCTCTAAGGTGCACGCTCCATGAAACTTGTGAGGACAATACAATCGTGCCGATTTCATCGCTGGCGCCGGCACAAATTGAAAACTTGTTTCAGGAGAAACCACATTTTGGCAAGACTGGACGTTTTCAAACATTATTTTTGGTTATTATTAATCTAGATAACATTTTCGATGTTTGACCCTATTCATTTTTTCATTTTATCTAAAACACTAAAAGCACATTCGGCTATACTTTTAGTAAAAAACCGTTTAATTTACGTATTTGTTGTTAAGATATTACTCAAATTTCACGGTTTTTAGTTCGACACAGACATAGATCTAGATTATGTTAATATATTTAGCCAAAAATGTTATAATATCATTCCATAGACACTTCACTATGTGGTGACAGAGTTTTTATCAAGGTTTGCGCGTAACGACGCCTCTTAAAGTTAAGCCTAAGCCGCTCGGTACAAAGTGCACAACATTACTTTGTTTTTCATGTTTAGAAGTTAAAAGTGAAAAAGATATTTGCCTATGGCAATTCACGCCAATATTTCATTATAAGTTAGGTTTTAAAACCAACGGTTTGAAATAAAATCACCAATTAGTCATGATTTTTTCCAAACAAACTTAAAATGCTGTTTTAAGTTTGTTTCGATAAAATCATGGCTGTGCTTTTATTTAATTAAAAATTGCTTTTAAGGACATTAAGATTTATATCACTGTCTTTTCCTTCACTGTTCATAAATACATACATATACTCACGCCTGTCTCCCCGAGGGGTAGGCAGATACTACAGATTTCCATCAGCTGCGATCCTTATACACCTCTTTCGCCTCTTCCACGTCCATCAATCTAGTAATACGATCTTCTATTCTGGGTACTTCTGTCATTGCCCTTCTTCAGTATGTCGCCAATTTGGTCAGCAGCATGGTCAGCAGCATGGGTCCTTCTAGGGAGGTCCGGTCGAGATTTACCTTCCACTCATCCTCCTCTTTACATGTCCAGTTAGTCTAGCATAGCAAACCATATCGAGCTCGATAGCGCGTGATACAGTGCTCTCTCTCTAGACCTCGAGGTAAAGAAATACCAATAAACTTGAATAACACCCCAGCAGTCGTTTCGCCACGTTTACTCAAACTTGTCCGTATGAGCAGTTTTGCCAGATGCTAATTAAAACATGTGAGGACAAAGTTGGACTTAAGTTTTGGGGGAATGTTATAACAAGTTGCATCTGAAACGTCTTGTTAGTGCTTCGGAGCAAAAATATTAACTTAACTTAGCGTTCTTAGAATTACGAAAGGTACAGGATGAAGGTATTTAAATGAGAACAAAACTTTGAGTACATGAATTTTCCTCAAGTTAGGAAGACAGAAAAACAAGTTTTAGTAATATAACAACGCATAATCGTTTATAAAATAAAAATAAAAATAGCCTTTATTTCTGAGCATGTGGGCATCTTAGGTTGTTTTACATTAATATATTATATTATATACACATATTTTAAAGTATATGTTTGCATTCAAATTGATAATATTGTTTAATAATTTCATGCATCTTAAAAAAAATGTATTCCTTTAATTGTTATAATTTTCTTATTATTTATTATTTCATGTATCTTAACTATTATTTACTTATACCTATTATAAAATTCAATTTAAATCTCAGCTGTCCATTTCTGAGCAAAGGCCTCCCCCATAACTTCCCATTCTCTTTTATTATTTGTTTTTCTATGCCAGGTTGGTCCGGTTTCTTCCACAAAAAAAGAAGATGAAGTCGTGAAGTTGAAAGTTATATGAAAATTATAAAATGCACAATCCATACATAAGAGTGGGCCCAGTAACCAATTTTTCGAATTTTGTTATGCGTGAACAATCTAAAGTTGTGTTATACTACGAAGATTTTGGAAAAATTATGAAATTATATTATTTTTTAATTAAAGATAGCAAGTTGCATCATGTTAAAAGGTATTATAGAATAACTACAATGCTGAAAGTTTTACAGGATTTGTAAATAAACTGCAATATAGGCTCATCAAAATATAATAAAATACCTGTCAGAACGTATGTAGGGAATACAATAATTTAAGCTACTTAGTAGAGATCTCAAAATACGAATCAGGATACATTTTTCCATAATCTACGAAAATTACGAAAGCTTTTTTGTAATATAAAGTAAAATAAAATTGTTTTTTTTTCGGCCCAGCTTATCTTATCTGTACGGATTATATTGTGTTTGTACAGACGGCACGTCAACCTACAAAAGCAATTTTTTTGCTGTCATACGTAACGGCTACAATGATTTAAAGCGAATGTCCAACGGGCTCGCACAAAGTGGGCAATATAAGCGTTGCGTAGACTTTTGCAGAAATTTTACTTCCTGTGCTCACATGCTGCTTTAGTTACACAAACACACATTCATCAAACAAACTAGCAACAACCTCGACGAAGTGAGAAGACACATAACTCGTCAGACACGCCCAGCTGCAAGTTACATCTGAAATTAGACAACAATACCACAGTGTAACCACTCGCAGTGGTCTGACGCCTTTGATCTTAAGCAAAATGATGCTGCGTCTGGTAAATGCTTGCGCTAAAATTATAACCGCACCAGTAGTACCATAGCCTAAAGCTAGGAATAGACATGCTATCTAATAGCACGAAAGCATGCTATTACCAAGTAACCGGCGGCGGCGGCGTTTGATTTTTGAGTGTACAGCCCGGGTACCGAAGCTTTTTTCATTTCATAGCATGCTAAAACATAAGCGAATATGTAGATACAGTTCGGTAAGCATGCTTTTTTTGAGCATGTTCTTTTAGCGGCATGTCTAGTACCAGCTTAACGCATAACACACTTTTGCCTTCAGGTAATTTCGCACAGTTTTCGAACAATTCAGATACTTATAAAATGACAGATGGGTACCATCAAAATGAAGCGAAGACAAGACCAACTTTCTCACAGTTGCAATCCATAGTTATCTGAACAAGAAAATCCAAGACTGGCTAGGGGTTTGCAAAGCGTTAGCTTTTTGGGATCCCAAAGTTGCAAATTTTGTAATTGAAATAAATTACCTAAGGCAAAATTATGATAAGTGACCGAATGACTTACATAAAATGTATTCCACTATACGCGACATGTTTCATGAAAAGAGAACCTTCTCTCGGTTCATTAATGCTAACAGGTACAGCAGCGAAGTGGCCACCTATAAATTGGGCCCTTATCTAAATCTTTTCTCAGAAATTTTCACGCTACTCTTCGCTAAGTTATTGCAAATAGTAATTAAGGCGCTACGGAAAAAAAATCGACACTTTAAAGACTTGCATATCTACTTAAGTAAATAATGTATTATTTTGATAAAATAGTATATTATTTTTGGATTCTTTTTCTAGGGATCTGTTAAAACAGAAATGCGATTGGAGAAATTCGGCTCGATAGAAATATTTATTGAAATTAGGTCCTTTTCGACACCAATTCTCCTGGTTTGACAATTTAGTATGACATATATAGACTGCAACCATATTTTATTAGATGGGTTTCAACGGTATCTAGGACCAGCGGGCCTATTGTGTATCTCTAGTTGCCTTCTGGACTGGGTGTCTATCATCAAAAACATAGATATACTATCGAATTCCGATGTCCTAAGGATATTTTCGCACTTGAAGTGACGACACAGATTGTTAATAGTTCAATACCCATTAAAGGCAATTTTGAAATTTCAGTTTTTAGCTATGTTTTTGATAATAGGCACCTCGTGCAGTTGGCAACTAAAGATACACAATAGGGGGGCTGGTTAAACGAAATTTTGATAGCAACCTTAGTACATTTTTTATTAATATAAAACCGACTTTTTGCTACTTTTCCACGAATCCGTCCCTGTCGCACTGAGGATTTTTTCGCATATGGAGTAACAGGGACGCTAAAACTTTTACATATCGCCTTAAAAATGAGTTCGAGTAGTGATAGTGATATATTAACTCCTGGAAACATAGTAAATGAGGCAGCTAATGCGGTGCAACAATTATTACTACAAAATACCAAGTACTCGTAGCTTTTTCTCTTTCTCATAGGTAGTGACCAAAAATATACTGTATCAGTCGGTACTAAAATATTTTGTCTCGCTGCGCTCAGCATTCTGCTATAAAATCCTCCACTTCGCTCTGAATTTAAAATAACGCCCTCGACAAACAAAAGATTACTTGGGCCCCTTGTAACACAAATAACTATAGGCAATTAGATTTTTTTATAATATTGTATTTTTTATCGTTCTGAAATACATCTGAAAGACCCATCCCGATTGGTCGGGTCTTTTGTCTACTTTAGTTGCCCAAGTTGCATTTTTTGATTGACGCGAATTGTATTTCCGCCCAGTACACCACAACTCCCTCCACACCTGCGTATCTCCATATGTATGATGTTCCGCGTTTTTGCTTGCTTAGACTTTGAAGGCTACTTCACGCTAAGATAAATGCTACCTCATCGTAGTCTTTTCATTTAGATCAGGTTTGTAAATGTGGTTTCGTATGAAAAAGACTGGATAGAATAAAAATTTGGTAAGTGAGAATTACAATTCGATCGTAGAAAAAGTGAAAAAATGTTGATTTGTACAAAATTTTAAATTTTTTTTGACTGTTTATGTAGGCTGTATATCATTTAATATTCTTAATAAATATTAAATATTGACTTTTTAGACTTTTTAAAAGATTCGAATGAGATAAAACAAGGTAAAATAAATTTTTTGTGAGATATAATTTTACCTTGATTTATCTAATTCTAATCTTTTAAATATTCTTAACCAACACCGTATAAGTAAAATATGATTGTCAGTAAAATATGCGGGACATAATGTACGATATGTATCTGCCGACTGCGCTCTCGAAGTTCGCCTAATTGCATCTTAGACATGCTCTAAGCCAGGGATGGGAAAACTACGGCCTGCGGGCCATCTCCTGCCGCGAAGCGTTGAAATCCGGCCCGCGACCATCAAACAAAAATCAAGTGAAGTTTTTGTAGTGTTAGAAATTTCGCAGCTAACTTGAAAGTTGAATTTAATTGCAATTTTCAATTTGTTCCTTATTTCAATAGTTATTTTGTAATAAATATTTATGCAATAAATTTGTGTTTCAGAAAATTCATACTTATATTTTTATTTGTAAATAATATAGCTAAAAATGCAACAACTTGCCCCGCCATATATTTCTTTTGTAAATATTGGCACGCGAAGGACTCGCTGCGTGTGTCCAGGGTCCGTCGGAAAAGGGTCAACTTGGTTTACCTTCACTTATATAATAAAGATTGAATTAAATATGTATTCTATGTAAACCGCACATTATCTTTGACAGTCTATTTCCTCAATCATGGTGGTGGACGCAGCGGTCAGCCCTTTCTATGGCCAATCGGAATGGAGCTGAACCTATGAATTCACAAGGACAGTAGACCCTACACACTGCAGACGGTGCATGAAATACGTTTTTTTTTTGTGGTATTTGTCTGTTTTTTTTGTGGTATTTGTCTGTTTTTTAGCGACAAAACTCAAGGATGGCTGTAGTCGGCTGTATTTCATTTTAAAAAGTCGTATTTGGGTGAGATTGTTCTTATTTTTGATCAGATTACCTCAACATTGTTGAATAAAACCGCATCCATTCAACGTATGACATTTTTTTAGATAGGGTATTCAATTCAATTTTTATCTGGCTTCCGATAATGTGACTCCGCACATTAGTTCCGCCAAAACATTTTAAGTAAAAAGACGCACAGTGGCTCTATTATAACTAAACGTAAAATTTAATCCTTGTCGACCTTCATCGAGTACTAGAATTAAGTAAGTACCTAAAATAAATAAAATGAAGGCCAGCAGACAGCACAGAGTAAATAGGATATGTTGTATGTACCTACATATATAGAGACTTTTTACTAAAATATTATTACATACATACGGCTTGAACACTCACGTGTGATTGTTGTTGACTATATGCCAACCGTTTCACCGATACAATTTCGGCACACTTTTTACTAAACGTAATTTCTATTTGGTATTGTTTGGGTATTGTACAGTAGGGCTTCGACCAAAATAAAATGAATGGACGAGCCTTGTCTTTACAATTTGCTCACTCATAACGAGTCTAAGCAATTGGATATATACTATACTTCAATACCTAATTGTAAGTATTTATTTTGCTTTTTGCACTTTGGAAATGCACAAGAAGGCATTTTTTCGTCAGTTATTTGGATGAAATTTAATAATAAGCGTACGTGTCACTCTTCTAACAGAAACCGACTGAGATGAAGTGAGAGCCGGCGCTCACTTTACAAACTTCAAAAATCTGTACGCTGTGGCCCGTCCATTTATTTTATTTTAGTCGAAGCAGTAGGGTAGATTTTTTCGGCTTTTTCTAATTGTCATTTTGATATTTGTATCGTTTTGATATTTTTAGAGGAAGTACTGCCTCAAGGGGGTTAAATTTGGAAAAAAAACATGAAAATATAAGTGAGCTATTATTAAATTTCAAAACATTGTTAGGTAATATTTTTGTTGATCGAATCAAAGAAAAAGGACTATTCGATACATTTAAAGTAATTCAAGTTCCAATAATCCAAAATATAGCAAATTTTCCTAAGAAAATCTTTTTGTATTTTTTTACAGTTGAAGCCAAAATTACAGTTTTTTTTTATAATTTCGTGTTATTTTAACCGCTATTATTATATTGAAGTATATAGAAACGCATGAACTAATAATTTTAAACAATTTTTGTGAAGATAGCTGCTGTGCAAAAAAATTTAGGATGTGAAAAAATAGCTAATTTTAGCAGATTTTATTTTTATTTTCAGCCACTGTTACTTTTTTTCTATGCGTACTTTCTTTACCAAAATCATTTTAATTAATTTAAAGCTATTTACCGAGCAAAACAGCTGTAAAAAGTATTAGAAATAATTGAAAATAAAAAACACTATAAGTAATTTTGGCTCCTAGATTTTTTAAATACAAATGACTTAATTATATAATCATTTTTATTTAAATCTATTAACATAAATAATTGTGTCGATTCAGTGTTACATATTTGACAGAACTAAACTTAATTTAAGTGTTCTGTTTTTTTCTTTCAGTAGCGAAATAACAAGGACAGAACCCTTAAATCAAGTTTAGTCCTGTCAAATATGTAACACAGAATTGACACCATTATCAAACGATATTTTGAAATTTTATGAAAGCTCACCTAAATAGTTTCATGTCTTTTCTAAACTTCAACCCCTTTATCTTTTGCACACAGCGCGATCACGGGAAACGGAATTTAATTTTTACATAAAATTAACCAAAATGTACCCTATTGTACAGTTCTACCGGTGACAGTGTACTTAAACCGGATTGGTCGCGTGCCTTAATGCCATCACTCACAAGATTTCCGGGACAACCGGACCGCGGCGCCTTAACTATTCATGCCTGGTCGAACTATAGTTTGGCTACTGACAGCTGATGACTGGGGCCATTTATACCATAGACATAGGGCCTTAGACACATGAAAGAGAGATTGAAAGTGGCTCTACTAGATTTCTTTCTCAAGATGTTGCGTATGCTTTTATCATATTTGCTTATTTTACCGAGTCATACGCGAATAAAATATTTAAAGATTTAATGGTTACATATGTTATGGTTTTAATTACCTTGTCTTGTAATTGTTTCGAGTGTTTCTCGAATTTTTCAAGAGAAGTTAAAAAAATTACTTTGCTTTTAAAATTTCTAGAAAACATCCTAGATAGTGAAAGAGAAACATTTACGTATAGACAACTGTTGGGATGAAGAAAACGAATACAAAAAATAATGTTAAAACAGACATTAGCTACCAGTATTATTTTTTATTGTAATTTTAATTTTTGTATTGTTTCACATAAATATTTGATTGCTTAAACCACAGATCACTTTTCTATTATACACCTTATCAACCACGGATAAGTGACAATTTTTTCTGCCACTGCCGGGGTGTTGCGGGGTAATGCGGGGAGAGTACTAAGTAAGGAAATAGAGATGGGGTAGTATATTATGACATTTGTGTAGTAGTGCATTTGCACTGATGTGTTGGCGAAAAAGTTTTGCCCTCCTTACGACTTCTAATGGCTTAGTGGTATGTGGCTTAAATTCACTGTGAAATTCAACGTAAAATGAAATTCTTTAAGAAACGATGAAAAAGTATCTAAATCGGTTAATGATTCTCAAGTTAATCGTGAAATATACGTAAGTGCAGACCAAAATGGTAACTGTTCATCTTATAATTTGTTTAAGTAAATATAATAATTTATGGTACTCCTTACCTAAACCTATCTTAAAAAGCTATCCAATTCATATTATATAAGAGTGCAATTCATATCGAAGTTAGGTAATTGGTTATCTTGCTAAAAGCCAACATAATATATTACAAAGTTCTTACTGTCACATTTGGATATAAGTTTATCAACAAAGCAAAAAACTTTACAGTAAAAAATAATATGTCTTATTATTATATTTTTAATAAAAATCATTGTCCTCTCCGTCAGACTTTAGTAACCGGACTATAATGCTGGATGTCTCTTTTAGACCCTCAAACTTGGGACTGGGAACTTATGTTCTTGCAACTTAGAATTCTGGCAGGTAATCCTTACTTTAAAGTTTTAGTTTATACAGGATTAAATTCCTTGAACAATTGTTATGGAGATTCTGTCGATAAACAATAGCTTGAAAAGCAGAAATAACATTTTTTATCGTCAATGTTTTCGTGAATAATTTCAAATACAGGGTGTAAACAGATAGTTATATTTGAATAAAACCACTTGACTGATCATACTGAACAACTTTCACAAAGAAATATATGTGCAGATATGTTTAAATATTTTTCTCAAAAATATATTGTAATGTTATGATTTCTTACTGCAAAGACAAGACAGGAAGTACTTCATCCTGGAGAGCTATTTTCTGTCTCCAGTAAATCTTATTAAGTGTCCAGTAAAATCGTTTGAAAATCCATTACATACCATGTGTTTAGTTTTAAAACTATCCGCGTCTATGTTTTTGTGAGACTAAGCTAGGAGTTTGGCGATCATATAAGGTTTAAAAATAACAATAGAATGAATTGCAATTTTGTGTTCAGAATATAGAGATGTTTGCTTTAAGTATTTTATGATTGCAATAATAATAACTAAAATTATATATTTAAACTCCTTAAACACTTGAAATTTAATTATATGCTATCCTGTGCCCGTAGCAGTGTTTAATCGCGCGCGATACGACTTATTTGAATCACAAGTGCGAGGATCGTGACACGATGTTTTTGCGATTAAACAGTCGTCACGCTAATTGCACTTGTTTTTCAACTAGTGGCGTTGCGCGCGATTAAACACTATGCTACAGGACCTGCTGTCAGTTTAAGGCGGGCGTCGTACGACGATCAAACTGAGCGCAGCTTATTGACAGTTCCCAGTTTTACATCACTAACGTCCAAGTTTGCGAAAAAGAAAATAACATTTCGGTTATTTGTTGTGAAAAAAAATTTGGTTTGCATCGTGAATCGAATTACTTGATTAAACTGGTTTTCCGCCTGCAAATGCTAGACTTGAAACGAATCTTTTTTGTATGTAACATTTTGAGTTAAGTTTAAATAGGGCTTTCTACCCCTTTCGTACTCATTCACGAAATTTTGCCCCAATATGAGCAACGTGACTTTCAAAGTTTTTTTTTTTTTTATTATTCCTTATCCTATCTACCAACTATAAATTGTCTCGTTTTATTTTTTAGAAAACCACTATTCATGCTGCGACCGTAATTAACCCTTCCTGGCGGCGTAGCAAATGAATGACACACAATGAATCACAAGTGTAAGGAGCGTGACGTACTGTTTAATCGCAAAAACATCGTGTCACGCTCCTCGCACTTGTGATTCAACTAAGCTGCGTCGCGCGCGATTAAACACTATGCTACCAGCTCGCGGCTCGTATATAAAAGTCCTCGTCCAGCACCCGTTGCACAGTGTTCAATCGCGCGCGACGGGACTCAGTTGAATCATAAGTGCGAGGAGCGTGACACGATGTTTTTGCGATAAAACAGTATGTCAGTATGTCACGCTCCTCGTACTTGCGATTCAACTAAGTAGCGTCGCGCGCGATTAAACACTGTGCTACGGGTGCAGGAGAGCTCAATTACTTGGTCTCAGCAATAATGTACGATTACATTTTCTTACTAATTTTTAAAACCTACTGTGAATTTTGTATGGGCTGATTAAATTTATTTTATGGGCGCGTTTATCTCTTTAGGAATATTGTTCAGTAAGGTATGTAGATTTTGTGGTTTAATTTTAAAATAACTGTCCATTGACGGTAAATTTTTAGACGCTTCCAGTTTTCAATGTATTTTCTTTGTAGGAAAATACAACCAAAATAAACCGGCCAAGTGCGAGTCGGACTCGCGCACGAATGGTTCCGTAGTTGCCCTGCATAATATACGGACTTCTTCTCCAAGTATATTTTATAAGTTTTTCGACTAATACAGATCGCGCCAAACTTCTAGTACGCTCGGAAGTTGCTCTTCCCAAGAACGGCCCATACATTTTGTTCCTGCTGTTGCGAATCGCCCCGTGTTTAGAGGGGACTAAAAGTTTGGTGCGAAGTGTAATCGTTAACTTGTAAAGCCTACTTAGCTGTGATAGTTTTCCTTTTAATTTCCTTATGTATACTACTGCCGTGATTTTTGTACCGTTTCGCTGGCTGGGGGAGGGGACACTTGACTCTAACAAAAATTAACACTTTTAAGCTTAGATAATATTTCGCAAACGGAAGCCTGGATCGAAAAATGGTCTTCTCACACCCCCAATATTTTGAATTACCTATCCAACGACACCACACACAAAGGGATAGACGAGAAAAAAAAATCATCCCCACTTTACGTGTAGGGGAGGTGCGCTAAAAAAAAATCTTTCAAAATTTTACTGTACCACTTTATCGGCGTGATTAATATGTATACCCATGCCAAATTACAGTTTTCTAATACTAATTGTCTCTAAGCTAAGCCGCGGACAGACAGACAGACAGACGGACATGGCGAAACTATAAGGGTTCCTTGTTGTTGATAACGGAACCCTAAAAACGAGTATGTCTCGCTGCGTTCGGCATTCTACTATAAAATCCTCCACTTCGCTCTGAATTTAAAATAACGCCCTCGACAAACAAAACATTTCGGTGAGAGCGAATATGTTGGCTCGCAGGTTTGCACGTTGCTCACATAATGTTAAAATAACTCTCTTCAGAGCATTTTGTACAACTTTTTACACGTGCAGCCTGTGGGCTAACTATACTCAAAAGTCTTATAACGTCCTCCCCGTACAATATAATAATGCCTTCAGAGTGCTGTTGGGGCTACCACGCTTCTGCAGCGCATCAGGGATGTTCCTAGAGGCGCGAGTAGATTGTTTTTATGCAACGATGCGCAAAAGATGCGCTTCGCTGGTGCGCAGGGTGCGAGGTAGCACCAATAGCATTCTGAATATGATCGCAAGCAGACTGGACCTATGTCTGGACTGTACGTACTTGAGTCATTGCTGCGAAACATCGGGGGGAGTGGTGAGGAAATAACGAACACACCACTTTCCCTAAATTTGTGTCTTTTTTGTATCTTTATTTTTATTTTTTGATTGTAATTTTTACTAACATTTTTTATTTTATTTTTTAAGTTGTACTAACAAAGTTCGAGCGTTTGATGCTTTAATAAATAATTATTCTATTCTATTACTTGGGCCCCTTGTAACACAAATAACTATAGGCAATTAGATTTTTTTATAATATTGTATTTTTTATCGTTCTGAAATACATCTGAAAGACCCATCCCGATTGGTCGGGTCTTTTGTCTACTTTAGTTGCCCAAGTTGCATTTTTTGATTGACGCGAATTGTATTTCCGCCCAGTACACCACAACTCCCGCCACACCTGCGTATCTCCATATGTATGATGTTCCGCGTTTGTGCTTGCTTAGACTTTGAAGGCTACTTCATGCTAAGATAAATGCTACCTCATCATCGTAATCTTCATTTAGATCAGGTTTGTAAATGTGGTTTCGTATGAAAAAGACTGGATAGAATAAAAATTTGGTAAGTGAGAATTACAATTCGATCGTAGAAAAAGTGAAAAAATGTTGATTTGTACAAAATTTTAAATTTTTTTTGACTGTTTATGTAGGCTGTATATCATTTAATATTCTTAATAAATATTAAATATTGACTTTTTAGACTTTTTAAAAGATTCGAATGAGATAAAACAAGGTAAAATAAATTTTTTGTGAGATATAATTTTACCTTGATTTATCTAATTCTAATCTTTTAAATATTCTTAACCAACACCGTATAAGTAAAATATGATTGTCAGTAAAATATGCGGGACATAATGTACGATATGTATCTGCCGACTGCGCTCTCGAAGTTCGCCTAATTGCATCTTAGACATGCTCTAAGCCAGGGATGGGAAAACTACGGCCTGCGGGCCATCTCCTGCCGCGAAGCGTTGAAATCCGGCCCGCGACCATCAAACAAAAATCAAGTGAAGTTTTTGTAGTGTTAGAAATTTCGCAGCTAACTTGAAAGTTGAATTTAATTGCAATTTTCAATTTGTTCCTTATTTCAATAGTTATTTTGTAATAAATATTTATGCAATAAATTTGTGTTTCAGAAAATTCATACTTATATTTTTATTTGTAAATAATATAGCTAAAAATGCAACAACTTGCCCCGCCATATATTTCTTTTGTAAATATTGGCACGCGAAGGACTCGCTGCGTGTGTCCAGGGTCCGTCGGAAAAGGGTCAACTTGGTTTACCTTCACTTATATAATAAAGATTGAATTAAATATGTATTCTATGTAAACCGCACATTATCTTTGACAGTCTATTTCCTCAATCATGGTGGTGGACGCAGCGGTCAGCCCTTTCTATGGCCAATCGGAATGGAGCTGAACCTATGAATTCACAAGGACAGTAGACCCTACACACTGCAGACGGTGCATGAAATACGTTTTTTTTTTGTGGTATTTGTCTGTTTTTTTTGTGGTATTTGTCTGTTTTTTAGCGACAAAACTCAAGGATGGCTGTAGTCGGCTGTATTTCATTTTAAAAAGTCGTATTTGGGTGAGATTGTTCTTATTTTTGATCAGATTACCTCAACATTGTTGAATAAAACCGCATCCATTCAACGTATGACATTTTTTTAGATAGGGTATTCAATTCAATTTTTATCTGGCTTCCGATAATGTGACTCCGCACATTAGTTCCGCCAAAACATTTTAAGTAAAAAGACGCACAGTGGCTCTATTATAACTAAACGTAAAATTTAATCCTTGTCGACCTTCATCGAGTACTAGAATTAAGTAAGTACCTAAAATAAATAAAATGAAGGCCAGCAGACAGCACAGAGTAAATAGGATATGTTGTATGTACCTACATATATAGAGACTTTTTACTAAATTATTATTACATACATACGGCTTGAACACTCACGTGTGATTGTTGTTGACTATATGCCAACCGTTTCACCGATACAATTTCGGCACACTTTTTACTAAACGTAATTTCTATTTGGTATTGTTTGGGTATTGTACAGTAGGGCTTCGACCAAAATAAAATGAATGGACGAGCCTTGTCTTTACAATTTGCTCACTCATAATGAGTCTAAGCAATTGGATATATAGTATACTTCAATACCTAATTGTAAGTATTTATTTTGCTTTTTGCACTTTGGAAATGCATAAGAAGGCATTTTTTCGCAGTTATTTGGATGAAATTTAATAATAAGCGTACGTGTCACTCTTCTAACAGAGACCGACTGAGATGAAGTGAGAGCCGGCGCTCACTTTACAAACTTCAAAAATCTGTACGCTGTGGCCCGTCCATTTATTTTATTTTAGTCGAAGCAGTAGCGTAGATTTTTTCGGCTTTTTCTAATTGTCATTTTGATATTTGTATCGTTTTGATATTTTTAGAGGAAGTACTGCCTCAAGGGGGTTAAAGTTGGAAAAAAAACATGAAAATATAAGTGAGCTATTATTAAATTTCAAAACATTGTTAGGTAATATTTTTGTTGATCGAATCAAAGAAAAAGGACTATTCGATACATTTAAAGTAATTAAAGTTCCAATAATCCAAAATATAGCAAATTTTCCTAAGAAAATCTTTTTGTATTTTTTTACAGTTGAAGCCAAAATTACAGTTTTTTTTTATAATTTCGTGTTATTTTAACCGCTATTATTATATTGAAGTATATAGAAACGCATGAACTAATAATTTTAAACAATTTTTGTGAAGATAGCTGCTGTGCAAAAAAATTTAGGATGTGAAAAAATAGCTAATTTTAGCAGATTTTATTTTTATTTTCAGCCACTGTTACTTTTTTTCTATGCGTACTTTCTTTACCGAAATCATTTTAATTAATTTAAAGCTATTTACCGAGCAAAACAGCTGTAAAAAGTATTAGAAATAATTGAAAATAAAAAAACACTATAAGTAATTTTGGCTCCTAGATTTTTTAAATACAAATGACTTAATTATATAATCCTTGTTATTTAAATCTATTAACATAAATAATTGTGTCGATTCAGTGTTACATATTTGACAGAACTAAACTCAATTTAAGTGTTCTGTTTTTTTCTGTCAGTAGCGAAATAACAAGGACAGAACCCTTAAATCAAGTTTAGTCCTGTCAAATATGTAACACAGAATTGACACCATTATCAAACGATATTTTGAAATTTTATGAAAGCTCACCTATATAGTTTCATTTCTTTTCTAAACTTCAACCCCTTTATCTTTTGCACATAGCGCGATCACGGGAAACGGAATTTAATTTTTACATAAAATTAACCAAAATGTACCCTATTGTACAGTTCTACCGGTGACAGTGTACTTAAACCGGATTGGTCGCGTGCCTTAATGCCATCACTCACAAGATTTCCGGGACAACCGGACCGTGGCGCCTTAACTATTCATGCCTGGTCGAACTATAGTTTGGCTACTGACAGCTGATGACTGGGGCCATTTATACCATAGACATAGGGCCTTAGACACATGAAAGAGAGATTGAAAGTGGCTCTACTAGATTTCTTTCTCAAGATGTTGCGTATGCTTTTATCATATTTGCTTATTTTACCGAGTCATACGCGAATAAAATATTTAAAGATTTAATGGTTACATATATTATGGTTTTAATTACCTTGTCTTGTAATTGTTTCGAGTGTTTCTCGAATTTTTCAAGAGAAGTTAAAAAAATTACTTTGCTTTTAAAATTTCTAGAAAACATCCTAGATAGTGAAAGAGAAACATTTACGTATAGACAACTGTTGGCATGAAGAAAACGAATACAAAAAATAATGTTAAAACAGACATTAGCTACCAGTATTATTTTTTATTGTAATTTTACTTTTTGTATTGTTTCACTGACTTGGTTCACATAAATATTTGATTGCTTAAAGCACAGATCACTTTTCTATTAAACACCTTGTCAACCACGGATAAGTGACAATTTTTTCTGCCACTGCCGGGGTGTTGCGGGGTAATGCGGGGAGAGTACTAAGTAAGGAAATAGAGATGGGGTAGTATATTATGACATTTGTGTAGTAGTGCATTTGCACTGATGTGTTGGCGAAAAAGTTTTGCCCTCCTTACGACTTCTAATGGCTTGGTGGTATGTGGCTTAAATTCACTGTGAAATTCAACGTAAAATTAAATTCTTTAAGAAACGATGAAAAAGTATCTAAATCGGTTAATGATTCTCAAGTTAATAGTGAAATATACGTAAGTGCAGACCAAAATGGTAACTGTTCATCTTATAATTTGTTTAAGTAAATATAATAATTTATGGTACTCCTTACCTAAACCTATCTTAAAAAGCTATCCAATTCATATTATATAAGAGTGCAATTCATATCGAAGTTAGGTAATTGGTTATCTTGCTAAAGCCAACATAATATATTACAAAGTTTTTACTGTCACATTTGGATATAATTTTATCACCAAAGCAAAAAACTTTACAGTAAAAAATAATATGTCTTATTATTATATTTTTATAAAAATCATTGTCCTCTCCGTCAGACTTTAGTAACCGGACTATAATGCTGGATGTCTCTTTTAGACCCTCAAACTTGGGACTGGGAACTTATGTTCTTGCAAACTTAGAATTCTGGCAGGTAATCCTTACTTTAAAGTTAAGTTTATACAGGATTAACTTCCTTGAACAATTGTTATGGAGATGATGTCGATAAAAAATAGCTTGAAAAGCAGAAATAACATTTTTTATCGTCAATGTTTTCGTAAATAATTTCAAATACAGGATGTAAACAGATAGTTATATTTGAATAAAACCACTTGACTGATCATACTGAACAACTTTTACAAGGAAACATATGTGCAGAAATGTATAAATATTTTTCTCAAAAATATATTGTAATGTTATGATTTCATACTGCAAAGACAAGACAGGAAGTACTTCATCCTGGAGAGCTATTTTCTGTCTCCAGTAAATCTTATTAAGTGTCCAGTAAAATCGTTTGAAAATCCATTACATTCCATGTGTTTAGTTTTAAAACTATCCGCGTCTATGTTTTTGTGAGACTAAGCTAGGAGTTTGGCGATCATAAGGTTTAAAAATAACAATAGAATGAATTGCAATTTTGTGTTCAGAATATAGAGATGTTTGCTTTAAGTAATGTATAATTGCAATAATAATAACGAAAATTATATATTTAAACTCATTAAACACTTGAAATTTAATTATATGCTATCCTGTGCCCGTAGCACAGTGTTAATCGCGCGCGATACGACTTATTTGAATCACAAGTGCGAGGATCGTGACACGATGTTTTTGCGATTAAACAGTACGTCACGCTCACCACAAAATCTACATATCTTACTGAACAATATTCCTAAAGAGATAAACGCGCACATAAAATAAATTTAATCAGCCCATACAAAATTCACAGTAGGTTTTAAAAATTAGTAAGAAAATGTAATCGTACATTATTGCTGAGACCAAGTAATTGAGCTCTCCTGCACCCGTAGCACAGTGTTTAATCGCGCGCGACGCTACTTGGTTGAATCACAAGTACGAGGAGCGTTACATACTGACATACTGTTTTATCGTAAAAACATCGTGTCACGCTCCTCGCACTTATGATTCAACTGAGTCCCGTCGCGCGCGATTAAACACTGTGCTACGGGTGCAGGAGAGCTCAATTAGTTGATCTCAGCAATAATGTACGATTACATTTTCTTACTAATTTTTAAAACTTACTGTGAATTTTGTATGGACTGATTAAATTTATTTTATGCGCGCGTTTATCTCTTTAGGAATATTGTTCAGTAAGATATGTAGATTTTGTGGTTTAATTTTTAAATAACTGTCCATTGACGGTAAATTTTTAGACTCTTCCAGTTTTCAATGTATTTTCTTTGTAGGAAAATACAACCAAAATAAACCGGCCAAGTGCGAGTCGGACTCGCGCACGAATGGTTCCGTAGTTGCCCTGCATAATATACGGACTTCTTCTCCAAGTATATTTTATAAGTTTTTCGACTAATACAGATCGCGCCAAACTTCTAGTAGGTACGCTCGGAAGTTGCTCTTCCCCAGAACGGCCCATACATTTAGTTCCTGCTGTTGCGAATCGCCCCGTGTTTAGAGGGGACTAAAAGTTTGGTGCGAAGTGTAATCGTTAACTTGTAAAGCCTACTTAGGTGTGATAGTTTTCCTTTTAATTTCCTTATGTATACTACTGCCGTGATTTTTGTACCGTCTCGCTGGCTGGGGGAGGGGACACTTGACTCTAACAAAAATTAACACTTTTAAGCTTAGATAATATTTCGCAAACGGAAGCCTGGATCGAAAAATGGTCTTCTCACACCCCCAATATTTTGAATTACCTATCCAACGACACCCCATACAAGGGGATAGACGAGAAAAAAAAAAATCATCCCCACTTTACGTGTAGGGGAGGTGCGCTAAAAAAAAATCTTTTTCAAAATTTTACTGTACCACTTTATCGGCGTGATAAATATGTATACCCATGCCAAATTACAGTTTTCTAATACTAATTGTCTCTAAGCTAAGCCGCGGACAGACAGACAGACAGACGGACATTGCGAAACTAGAAGGGTTCCTTGTTGTTGACTACGGAACCCTAAAAACGGCAAAAAAACATGTCTGTTGTATGGGAGCCCCCTTATATATTTATTTTATCCTGTTTTTTAGTATTTATTGTTTAGCGGCAACAGAAATACATCATCTGTGAAAATTTTAACAGTCTAACTATTACCGTTCATGAGATACAGCCTGTGACAGACGGACAGCGGAGTCTTAGTAATAGGGTCCCATTGGTTATCCTTTGGGTACGGAACCCTAATTACCATGAACATACGACTCTACCAAAAGCGAGAAACCATCAAAAGATTAAACTTTTCCGACTCCATTAACCAACTTCTTCAAACAAACTGCGGGTAGAATGACATATAAATAGAAAGGCAACACCATAAAGTTCCCCATCAACCCGTTTTGTGTCAACCCGTGCCAAATCTTTGATCTTCGGCTAATCTCGTCATCGGTCGGCAGTATTCGGGTGTCACGCGCAATTTCGTCTCGAATATAATGGATCAGTGGCTCTCCAATGGTAGACCACAGAACATAATGACTCCCCGAAGAGTCATTATAAGTGGGATCGGACCAAAACCCATGGATCGGGCGTTAGAGATAAAATATGATAAGCCAGTTTGTATTGTTCGATTGTAAGGGAAAAATACGTTTTCGTTATTTGCGAACCCGCAAAAATGTAAAATGTATATTGAAAGAACTGACTTTTTTTTCATGATTTCTCTTTTTTTTTCACGAGAAACTTGTTGTATGGTCTAGTATACTGCTAGTTTACGGCTTCCGTAATGTTATTTTAATATCCTGTGTATTATACAACGTGTAACAAAAAGGTGTAACCATATTTGAAGAGCTTATTTAATCAATGGTATAGAACAACTTTTACTATGGAGCCAACCCTGAAATCTCAAAAAAAAATCTACCCTTGTTCTAGTTGTAAAAGTTGTTCTATACCATTGACTGAATAAGCTCTTCAAATATGGTTACACCTTTCTGTTACACGTTGCATATTACTAGGGAAATAGTGATTTTTGGACATGAATATCTCAAGGACTGTTAAAGTTAAATATATGCAATTAAAGATTTTAGGTACTTTTAGGGACCTAACATGTACGCAGAATTTCAACTTCTTAAGTCCAACAGGAAATAAGTTATGGGGAGTTGAAAGCAGCTCGAAATATAAACTTGATCTCGCATATTTAACGTACCTACGAAACACTTTGAAAAACTCTGTTAAAGATACTAGAATAGATACTGTAGTAAAATTATTTTCTTATCAAAATATTTTTGTGAAATAATGAAATGAAACCAAATATATTTATTTATGTAAAGTTTTTGTAATACATTTATTACAGGTCGGTTTTAAATGTAATATAATTAAGATGTCCACAAAAATATCGATCTTTTCAATAGATTTTAGTGGACAAAGGGTAATCGATATACTACGGGAGCATGTGTCTCCACCTCGCGGCTTAGTAGCTTACGGTGTTACTACAAAACGGTGTTTAACTTTAGACAGCGTTTAAATCTGTTGCTGTCACTCTTTTAGAATATGAAAGAAAAGGCGACAACAACAGATTTAAACACTGTCTAAAGTTAAACACCGTTTTGTGGTAACACGGATAGTGTTTAATCGTGCGTGGCGCCACTAGTTGAATAAGTAGTGCGAGGAGCGTGACGTACTGTTTAATCGCAAAAACATCGTGTCACGCTCCTCGCACTTGTGATTCAACTAAGTCGAATCGCGCGCGATTAAACATTGTGCTACGGAGGCTGGACGGTTCAGCGACCATGCAAAAATGACCCAATGGGGTTAAGTATCAAAATTCCATATTATACTTCTCATAAAAATCTATAATTCTGGTTTCTCCACAGAATAAAATCTTGTATAGGTATAAGCCGTTGCCTACACCTTTTGAAATATGTATTTAAGGCGCTATATGCTGCGAAAGTGCTGTCAATTTAGAAAAAAAAACATTATTTACTTACTAAAACAATTATTGAAAATCTGCTCAAGTAAATGCGTAGATATAGCAATTAATTATTTTTAAATAGCCTAGTTTTCATAGAAAACATCTTTCATGAGCTAAAATTTAAAAAAGCGGCCGTTTTTGCAAAAGTTAAAATTTTAGCTCATCAAAGACGTTGTCTATGAAAACTATGCTATTTAAAAATAGTTTATTGCTACATCTACGCATTTACTTGAGCAGATATTCAATTAATATTATAGAAAGTAAATTATGTTTTTTTTTTTAATGTGCAGCACAGACGTAACTGTAGGTAAAAACAAAATTATGCCTTGCTTCGTACATCAAATAGACATCAAACATTCATCGCAGTCTAAGTGTGTACAAGTCTCATGATAACTTAGTGCTTAGAATCTTTATTAAGTGTAGTAAATATAGATTTTATTAATGGCGTTTAATTAAATTGTAGGTACAAATTGAAACAGTTGTAATCATAGCGTCCTTTATTCCTTTATTCAGGTTTATTGGAGGTAGCGTCCTTTATTGAGGTCAGCAAGCAGTCGTCCCCATACCGCTGTAGCGTTAGATTGATTCTTAGCATCGATATATTACTCATAGATGACCCAGTTCAAACAAAATAACAAAATAGATAACACAGCTAAGACTCACTATTATTTATGCGAGAAAAACTCGACGTTTCGGTCAACTTAAGAGTGACCTTCATCAGGCTTCGCGAAGAGAATGTCCTCGTGAGGGTGTCGCACGCGCCGGAGCACCTCGCGAAGCCTGATGAAGGTCACTCTTAAATTGACCGAAACGTCGAGTTTTTCTCGCATAAGTCATAGTGAGTCTTAGCTGTGTTATCTATTTCGCTAATTTTAGTGATATAATCATACAAAATATGGTTCATTTGCGTTTTTTAGAGTTTCGTACCCAAAGGGTAAACAACGGAACCCTATTATTAAGACTCTGCTGTCCGTCTATCCGTCTGTCACCAGGCTGTATCTCATGAACCGTAATAGTTGTCGGTATAACAACAAATACCAAAAAAACAAAATAAAATAAATATTTAAGGGGGCTCCCTTACAACAAACGTGATTTCTTTGCCGTTTTTATAGATAATGGTACGGTACCTTTCGTGCGCGAGTCCGACTCGCACTTGGCCGGTTTTTTTCAGATACCCTTGTGAAAAATGTACGATACATACTGTGATTAGCATAATTTTGAAATTTGTCTCTAAGTAATTAATTTTTTCGCTGTGCATTAAGTAATATGTCGTTGGTCATTCTTTCCAGGTACAAATTTACCTCGGCTATAATACCTACCTGAATACCTGTATTTTACTCAGGTATTTTCATGGAAATGTTTGGCAGAAATTCTAACCTTTTTGTAAGCGGTGAACAATTTCCGAGTTAATTAATATAAAACCGAAGATTCCTTTAGGTTTCCTCCAAATATTATTTTAAGGGGCTTAGTATCGCCAAATTGGTACTTTCTAAAGCCTACTTCTCGTTTATGGCCAAACCAAAAATTTTGAATAAAATTTATATGAATTATCAACTCTAAGACAACATAAAACATGTACAACATTTTTCTTTATGATACCACATAACTTCTATATAAAAAAAAACTACCGGATGGTGACCTTTGGCTTGAATTCCCTACTCTCTTAAGCGGCTTAGTTTGATTTTGTTAATTTTTGCTTTGAGTAATAGGTAAACTTGATAGCTTTAAACATGACATAGGATTATTCAATCGAACAATCACGTCCAATTTCACGTCATCCATATGAAAAGTATTATTTTCTCCTATTTCACCCTATCAATGACGCAGCGAGCGCCGTAACAGCCACTATGCATTGCGCGCTGATATGAACGTTATTTCAATGTCGTTTCCCTCGACATTCGTACCGACAAACATTGAGCTGCTTATTTGGCGACACTAATCGCCTTAATACTTTCGATTGTGGGCTCTTGGTGAAACAAAACACTTGTACAGTTACAATGGATTCTTATTTCCCAACAAGTTTCGCCTTATCGTCATTGTCAAGGTTTTTAGAGATATAGTTATTAAGAGCCTATGTGAATTTTATTATTGTCACTGTCACTCCAAGCGGAAAATCGCGCAGTGCGAGAGGGGCGGATTCAGGGCGAAAGCGAAAAATGTTAGTTTTATAATTTTTATAAAAAAACTAAAATAGCTAGCAAAATTTCAAATATCAAATCTCAAGATATTGTTGAAACACACCTAATAAAATATGTTTGAGTTATGTATATGGTTCGTATTCGTCAAACGAGGAGAAAAAGTGTGTTTGAAGACCTCATTTCAACAAATTACTTCTATCAAGGAAAATTTATCCTAACATGTTTTCCAATTTAAAATCCTTAGATTATATAGTCACGATGCATATACCAGAAACTTATAATAACTTTCTGTGTATTTCATGAAATACACAGAAATGAAACACCCGTATTTTTTTCGCATATCGCCTTAACACATTCGTAATCGACACACTAGACAAAATAAGAAAATACTAAAATTATTTGTCCGTCTGTCTGTATGTCTGTCTGTTAAGTTGAAACTGATACCGCGGACAGAAGTCTACGGCCCCCATGGTGCTGTAAAAAAATCAGGCTTATCATTCGACGTAAAAAAAAGTTATTGCAGTTTACATAATCAATTTCATACAAATTGTTGACACTCGCAAGGGAATCAACACCTCTAGGGCACTTCCAGTTGACTTAGAAACCTGAAATTTCGTTTACTTAATTAATGATAATTTACCACAATGTTTTTAGGGTTCCGTAAAATTTACCTGGCCGTACGGTATGGAGCTCTTTGTGCGCGAGTCTGACTCGCACTTTCTTTAACATATTACGGTTGCGTTGACGAAGCCTATAAATGTTGAAAGTCAAAGCCATTTTGTAGTCTACTTGCATGTTTTGGATATCTTAAAATTGATTACTTAGATAACGTTTATCTGAGGATGAATAAACAAGATAAAATCGAAAAAAAATCGTTCAAAAAATAAACAATATTTTTAGTAGCTTGTATAAGAAACCTCACTTTTCGTATCTTACGCGATTTTCTGCAAGTATTGTGTGTTTTGTAACAATACTGCCCTAACCGACAACAGCTAAGTTATATAGATATATAGTTTTCCCTAACACCAAAGAAACAATAGGAGCTTAATAGCTCTGAAGTAAAGGCGCGTACACATTTTTGCAGCACAACATGAAATACAACAATTTTAGCAACTATAAATACACACCTCAACACCGTCTAGGGATATTTTATACTGGCCGGTTTTGAAATCTTATGAAGAAAGCTTATTTTGTAGGTCTTTTTGGATAATTCCAATTTTAAATTTGGAAAATTAAATTAAAAACAAAAGATTTGCGCCGCATAATTGAGAAAATCCGACGGTGTTGAGCATAGAGTATACTGAAGTGTTGAGGTGTGTACATAAAATTCACGACATGAATCTTCGAGGGGCTGTCAGAGATGTTTCTGAATTTGGACTGTAAAATGAAAGTTACAGTCCACACTCGCTCATACACATTTCACCGACGACGTGATGGGTGGCGCCCTATCGCCATACTTCGAGCTAAAATTGTAATGTGCCATCTGAAGCTACAGTATTTACAGTAATCAGTGGTTGTATCTAAGTTTACGCCCACCCAAAGTCTTCTTATATACATACAAATAACTCATGCCTGTCTCCCAGAGGGGCAGGCAGAGACTACACATATCCATCTGCTACGATTCTGACACTCCTCTTTCGCCTCCTCCACATCCATCAATCTAGTCATACGAGATCTTCTATTCGGTACTTTTGACATTTCCCTTCTTCAGTATGTCGCCAATTATAAATACTTAGTTGTCGCGAATTATTGATTCTCGTTTCGTGCACGCGATGTATCTATATGCGAGCGTTTCATTGCTTGTTACATTTCATGTTTTGTTTTGGTAATAGTGTATTCGCCTTTTCATTTCATGTTGGTGTTTTGAAAATGTGAACGCGCCTTAAGGCGGTACAACATGCGAAAGGGCTGCCGCTTGAACATTTTTTACTTGCTTGATCAATACTTCTCGACCGTCTTCGGTCACAGCGAGTGTTATTATTATAATTTTTTTTTTTTTTCATTTACAAGTACAATATTTTAACATTGTTTAGTACCATGAAACCATGTTTGGTTTGTCTTGGTCCTGGAGTCTACGATACATCAAAAGAATATAATTTATAATGGAGGGAACGAGTTAAAAGCTAACTTACAAAGATACTTTGCAAGTACTATGTTGCTGCTGAGAGCGACGCTGGTGAACCCTCACGTGCCTGACGTAGCCAATCTTTGCAGTGAACGTGCGACCACATTTACTGCACGTCAGCACCCCTCCAACTATATTATAATTAATGGCCACTGGTGGTCGGGCCTTAAGCTGGTCTCGCTTTGTTTCGAGCTCAGTGCGTCTAATTGATTTGAAAGCATATACCTTAGTGTTCACTTTCAATTTTTACATAGAAAAGTTTTAAGAAATAACGTCTTTTTATAGCTAGAATTTTAACTAAAGCCAAAAGCGGCGTTTTTTAGCAAAAGTTAAATGTTTAGCTTATCGAAGACGTTGTCTATGAAAACTATGTAAAAATAGTTTACTGCTATTTTTAGACATTTACTTGAGCAGATTTTCAACAACAGGGATGTTGACTATTAGTCAATTCAACTAGGTACCTTTCATGAAACGTCAAAACCTATTTTTGGTATAAAAATACTTAGAAGTGACGTCATAACTTTGTATTTTGGTATAGGGCAAATGAATAACTGCTAAATTGTTTCATTGTATTAATATTTTTAAATTTAACTTTACGCAAAATGGTGAAATAAGTAATTTTTTAATATCAATTTTACACATACTAGTGTTTAAATTTATTGACAACCAAGGTAACACCCCTATTATTCTAGCATAGCGTTTGTTAACCTATGGTCCGCGGACCCCTGGGGGTCCGTAAGCATATGTATGGGGGTCCGCAGCCTAATCTATGGACTGAGACCTTTACTGCTTTTCTCAACGACATACCTCTGCGAAAAGGCATTCTCTGGTGTTGTATATACTAAAAACAAATACAGAAATAGATTAAAAGTGGAATCAGATTTGAGACTACAACTCAGTAGTAATAATACCCAAATATCACTAATTTAGTTGCAAAAAAGCAGCACCAATCTTTTCATTAACGTGTTTTATATGAAAAAGTATACATTTTTTGTAATTTGTAGAACTAAAATAAATGGTCCAAAATTTATTGCTGCTATTTATCCTTAAAATTGTACTTGATTTCCTAAGGGGTCCGTGGACAAAAAAGGTTAAGAAACACTGTTCTAGCAAGTAAAAGAAATTACGTTTTTTCTATAGTGGCAGCAATTTCGCATGTTGTAACGCCTTAAGATTTTTCGTAATAGCTCTACATGTATTGTGATTAGTTGTTGAAAATACGCAGGCGTGGCACTTTGATAGTGATCTAATAATATCCTCTTTATGGCCTATAAATAGTGGCTTTGATGTTTTTTGTTGCTGCGTTTAGGGTTCCGTTTGAGAATAGTATCCTTAAAAACTAACGGTCGAATTGAAATTTTCTACTAAATGTGAAAAAGATTAGTTAAAACGTTTAAAAAATGCAATGTATGTACAATTACAGAAAGATGTTTATGTAACCAACTTAGTTTGAATTAAATCATCTGAATTAATGCATAAGAAGAGCTGCATATTGATGCACAAAGTTTTTTTTCCAATTCTTAAAAAAATTAGTAGTTGAAATATTATTAGAGTGCATTAAAAACTAGAAAAGATCAATCAGAAACAAATTCAAAGACAAGAATTTGAAAAATTTCCCCGGTCCAGGATTCGAACCTGCGACCTCTTGTTATCAAGACAAGCGCGCTACCAATTGCGCCACCGAGGTTTCTAACCACATATTTAGAGTATTCATAGCGATGGATTTCGCAAAATAAACATAATCTTAATTAGTAGTTTTTTTTTTTTTGCTTAATTGTAAGTACATTACCTCATTTTATCATTCGACGGTCGGCCCCATACCGAGGCCCGAAAAATGTCGGAAAGAAATGTTTTATTGTGTTTAATAATATTACCGTCCTACTTATTTTTATTTTCTTAACCGCCTGTGTGGCCAAGTAAGTAGTAAAGCGTTCACCTGCTAACCCAGAGGTCGTTGGTTCAATCCCCGTGGTGTGCTATATTTAATAATGTGCACGTAGCATGGGTGCTTCGAAAGGGACGTTTATCTGTGCCCCGAAGCATAGACTAAGTATTACTACGTATAGACTAGCAGTTCCTATAGATCAGTTTGTAGCCACTAAAAAGGTGTAAGATTCTAACAAAATCTAGATGGCGTTGCTAAACCCTCTATCGAACACGATGCAAAAAAAAATTATTGGTGACGCTAGTGGCACAGCGATGTCACGTAACATAAAATAATTCCCACTTCGATAATAGATAGATGGCGCTGAAATATTAACTGTTAGTGTTGCCAACTTAGCGCCATCTAGTTTTTCTTAACAAAGCTATTACAGCCACATGTTTACTTGGTAACCATGAGAGCTAGTTTACTTGCAGCTAATTAAACAAATTATGATTATTTGCAACACCCAAGGGCGCGTAAAAAATTTGCTACGCCTTGATGTATGGGAGTTGTCGGTCTATACGTAGAAATACTTAGTCTATGCCCAAAGTATGGCGATAGGGCTCACCAACCATCACGTTTGGGACGTTACAATCGTGGGTGAAAAGTGGATGTAGCAAGCGACATGCATTTCACAGTTCACACTCGCACTGAAACCCCCTCGGGGATTCATGTCGTGACGATATGTCACGTTGTTTGTCTGTCGGAACCCGTCCCTTTATTAAAAATTCCTGATTTTCGTTTGTGGCTTCTTTTTATTAGTCCAACCTAGGGTTGAGGTTACACTGACCTTTTCGTAATTAGGTTAAAAGAATATTAAACTTGGTCCAGACTTTTACGACATTTTAACGCTGTTTCGCTATAAGAGTATAGGAATTAAATAGCCCTAGAAATCGTGAAGTTACTAAAAAAAATTGTACTGATACCAGTATAACCGAAAAAAAAACCGGCCAAGTGCGAGTCGGACTCGCGCACGAAGGGTTCCGTGCCATTATCTATAAAAACGGCAAAAAAAAACATGTCTGTATTGTCCCCTTAAATATTTACTTTATTCTGTTTTTTAGTATTTGTTGTTATTGCGGCAACAGAAATACATCATCTGTGAAAATTGCAACTGTCTAACTATCACGGTTCATGAAATACAGCCTGGTGACAGACGGACAGACAGACGGATAGACAGACGGACAGCGGAGTCTTAGTAATAGGGTCTCGTTGGTTACCCTTTGGGTACGGAACCCTAATAAAAATTGTTAGAAAGTAGTTAGATTATCATTTTTTCAGAAAGAAAAACTCCAAAACATATTTAATTTTATTTTTTTAATAACGCCATAATATTAGTATTAAAACTCGCGTAAGCTGACATAGAAAATACTCACGTATGATTAATGTTGACTATATGTCAACCATTTCCCCGATACAATTTTGGAATTTCCAAGACGTGCATCGTTCTTACGACAACGACGACGCGGCGTTAACCGTCATTGTCAAACGCCACGACTAGTGCCCGAATTTGTATCAGTTGAAACAGTTGACATATAGTCAACAATAATCATACGCCAGTGTTAAAGCCGTTATTTAATAATTAAAAAAAAACATAGGCAGTCACGGGGACATCCGACAGAAGCGAAATCTTTACTGTCAAAATAGCTTGTCGGTGTCTGTGATTAATGATCAATGATCATATATAAACTAAAGAGGTCAAATACTTCTTAGGTGCAATGACATTTGGTTGGCATGTCGGTGACGGTGACGTGAACCCATAAGATTTTCCCCTACTAATAATCCCTCAACGAGCCTAATAAGTTTTCACTTCAATAATTTAGATAACCACTCTTGTCGGCGTCGTCGGCAATAGTAGTTTATGCTACTAGGGCGAAAAGGAATAAATTACGAGGACGATTTAAAACACGAGCGTAGCGAGTGTTTTAAACGTAACCGAGTAATTTATTGCTTTTACGCCCGTGTATCATACTACGTTTTTCAATGCATAGTGTGAGGAAATGAAAACAAATATAATCTTGTGAGCTTAAAATTATAATTGGCTCAAAAGGACTGTATCCAGAGCCGTTAAACAGTAGAAAAAAAAGTATAACATCTATGGTACACAGGAAAGGCTGCAGGTTAGCCAACCATTGTAAATAAATAAAAAAAAAAAAAATAAAGCCCTAGGGCAAAATAATCGACTTTTTGTTCGGTTTTGATGCATAAAAAGTGGGCCTTTACGAGCACATGCATTGAAAAATAAATTTGTATCATCAGCTACATGTATATAGGTAAGCAAGGGTCAAGCCCGGCACTAAATTATGTGTTCAGGAAACATAAAACTCTCCAAAATTCGAATAGGAAAGACAATGATATATAACCGCGCAATAATATGAGCTGTAAATCAAAGTTTCAGACGTGGAAAATGTGTTGATACATAAATGAGTTTATTTACAAGTACAGATGAAGTTGTGCTCACGCGATATCTAAATTGAAGAGGGTATATCGTAGTAATCGACAATTTTTAAAGTTATTTATCTGCTGTTTAAAAGAAGTTCCAAGTTAAATAAATTACTCTAACAATTTGGGGACCTTGTTCTAGATTTCGTACAATCAGAAACGCGATTGGAGGAATTTCACTCGATAGAAATAATTTTATTGAAATGAGGTCTAAATTTACTCTTTTTGGCAAATTGGAATAGCATAGTCTTGAAAAATATTTATTTAGATGGGTTTTAACTATACCTTAATTACTGGTTACGGAAATTTTCATAGCTATTTTAGTTAATTTTGTATTAAGTTAAAATCCGACTTTTTGTAAATTTTTCCCGATTCCGTCCCTTTCGCACTGCGGGTCTTTCCACCTTGAGTAACGGGGACCTTTGCACGGAATATAATATCACCTTAAGTGCTTACAAGGTAATCATGTCCAGTCACAGACCGCCCCTGTGGTCTAGTGGTTCTAATGTCTGGACCACTTACCCGGAGGTTGCGGGTTCAAAACCCGTAGGGCCACATTTGTGTTCGGTCTGCCTGCTATCGGAAAGCACGTTAAACTGTGGGTCCATACTCGTATTCGTACCCGAAATACACTGATATGCTGAGATGTAATAATTGTCGGTGAAACATGGGTATACCTGTGTGGACTGTGACTTGCATTTCACAGTCCATACTTGGAAACACATCTGATAGCACTCCCACGGGGATTCTTGTCATGGATTACGCGGGGTATTGTAAGGTGATAGTGTCCCCAATAAAACTATATCAAAATATCTTATCCGCCTGTATTATTTATAGTATATTATTAGTAATACTATTAGTTGTCTCTTAATTTTAAGTATTTAATTTTATGTTTGCATGTGCATGCCGTAGGTTTAGCTTAGGTTGTAACAGGTTTATATTCAATATTGCAAAGCAAGCAATTGGTCAAGAATAACAATAAAAAAATATGAAACAATTTAAATATCATATTGAAGAAAAAAATTGTATGACGCCAGGGTAGGCAATGTCTGCCCTAGAGTGAAAATTTTCAATACAAACTTTTTTTTTTTCAAAGTGATATTTAAATTTTTTTATATTTTTTTTATTGTTATTCTTGACCAATTGCTTGCTTTTCCAGCAAAAAGGTCTGTGCACGCCACTGTAGTAAGGGAATAGATATACCTAAATTAATTTATTTTGCCATAGTAATATTAACCATGTATCTTTTTCTGTTTTTTCTCCTAACAAATAAATAAATAAAAAAAAAGGAAACCTCTATATAGCGAAGTTTCCATGTTTGTCCTTCAGCGGCATAATTATTGAACGCCTGGAAATAGCTTATTAAAGTAGGTAGAAAATAGGTTAAAAACCAAAAGTATTAATTAGCATCAAAAGAAAACGATAGATACGTGTCGAAATGGCCCTGCCTCATAAAATGTTGGTTTTCTACCAGCAAGATGCTTGTAATAAATGAATCAAGCGTATTTTTAAGCAACCCACACATACGACGACGTAAGCTAGGCAGTTTTTTGTTACAAATCGGTTAAAAATAACAAGCGAAACGTAAAACTACGTTTAACCGCAAAGCTAACAGAAAGCTTGCTCAGGAATGAATGATACTTTGAGTGAATGAATAAGTTCAAGGAAGAAGTAAATAGACGCGTTCGACCATAGACGTAACTGGTAAAAGGTTAGATAGACTTACACACATGGTGTTCTTCGTTTGGCTAGTTATCTATGTTTAGTGTCCTTCAGACTAACAGCAGCTTTAAGGGGCAGATAGTCGCCAACAACCTTGAGTCGGCCTGTATCGACAGAAACTATATTGAGATAACGTTCATCAGCGCGCACTGCATTACGACGTAGCTGGGTCTCCAGATAGCGCAAAATAGGAGAAAATAATACTTTTCTCATGGATGCGATGGACGGAAAAAAATGTTCATTAATTATTTTTCTAAGCAATATTTTCCTTGATTTTTGAACCACACAGACATAATATATATTAATACCATTACGGTTTAAAGAAATAACCAATTTTACTTAATTTTAGTCTAAAAACAGCTTGACATTATTTTCACGCTGTTTCTAATACGAGAGAATAATTTCCTTTCATGAGTTGTTTTCTATAGTGTAAGTAACAATATACAAGGTGTAACAATAGGTGTAACCATATTTGAAGAGCTTGTTCAGTCAATGGTATAGAACAACTTTTACTATTGAACAAACACTGTATCTCGAAAAAAAAAAAACTTTTTCGTAGAAAAATGCAATGCCGCTCGGCCGAAATGTATGGAAGGGCAGATTTTTTTTTTGAGATTTCAGGGTTGGCTCCATGGTAAAAGTTGTTCTCTACCATTGACTGAATAAGCTCTTCAAATATAGTTATGGTTACTCCTTGTATATACATATATACAAGGTGACTTTTTGATCATCGTCCAAATTCATACTGGTGGCTTGGTAAGTGATCAGTATCATTGATCAATAACATTTTTTGTGAAATTCGTAAAATGAAATTTCGACTTCCCATAGTGATTTACTCGGAACTGGAAGTGAATTTCTATGGGAAGCCGAAATTTCATTTTACAAATTTCACAAAAATTGTTATTGATCCAAGATACTGATCACTTATCAAGCTTCCAGTATGAATTTGGACGATGATCAAAAAGTCACCTTGTATATATTTTTTTTATGTCATTTTCGCAAGACACTAGGAAGCATGTTTTCCGAGACATGAAGGGACCCACATGTAAATGGCACTAATAAAGCAGAGTTTACATTTTGGCTACTTAGAAGTAGAGTAACTAGTGTACTATTTGTTCCACTACTCTACTCTCGTCGCTTTGCTTAGTAACCGGTTACATTTAACTTAAATGTAACCGGTTACTAAGCAAAGCGACGAGAGTAGCTATTTAAGCTATTTACGTATAGTACTGACTGTAAGAGAGGAAAGTAAAAATAAATTAAATTTGATAAGAAGTTAATCGAATGAGCATTACTTATCTTAACCTGTAAAATAGATCTTGCGTGCTATCTGTTATTTAATTATTATTTTTCAACGATATTGAGAACTTAGGCATGCAACTGTCATTAGCCCAAATTTGACTTACTTGGGTGTGTGAGTTTGCTGAGTAGTGAATAAAAGCATTCATCATTCATCAGTGAACACAGGTGTGCATGATATTTTATTTATTATCTACTTATGCGGGGTGTTAAGATGATAACCTTTTTCCTTTAAACGGTGTATCGTACCCACTAATATGAACAACTTTTACTATGGGGCCAACCCTAAAATCGCAAAAATAAAAGCATCTGTTTCATACATTTTAGCTGAGTAGGTATTTAACTTTTCTATGGAACAGCTGATTTTTTTTCGCGATTTCAGTGTTAGTGCCATAGCAAAAGTCGTTCATATTAGTGGGTAGGAAACCCTGTTTGAAGGAAAAAGGCTATCAAATTAAAACTTAGTATAAACTGGGGCTCTACCGCGTAATTCTCATTTGGATCAACTTCAAGCAAATGCATGCGAAATTCAACGCGTGCAAAAGAGATGGCATGTTTGGCGGGCGTCGTCGCACGCACGTCAAATTTTAATCTCAAGTTGATGTTGATGAAAATGAGAATTACGCGGTAGACCCGCTGAGCAACCCAATAATGTAAGTCATTTACGAACCAATAAAAAATAGCGGACCATCTATTTCTAGTTACTAAAATGCTACCTCAATGGGTTTGGCTTTTGCAGATGAAATTAAACTTAAGTCAAGTTTAACTTTCGACCATCTCGCGATTAATTTTCTTGGTGAAATGTTCTTACTGAAGCGACTTCTCTCTCAAGAGTGGCTTCAGCTCGTGAAGTATTTTGATTTGGTAAAGTACAGGTTCTTTGGCGCCAATCTTGCATGAGTAATTTCATTAGAAACATTTGTTAGCTTTTTTATGATTCCATGAAACTTTTATGTTTGTTTGCGCAACACGCTTTTAGTTGTTGTACAGAATTTTTTACAAAGTATTTAAATAACACATCTGCCTTATTTAGTTTTTAGTTTTATTTTATATGTTGACGCTACAGATTTGATAACACTTTTAAAAATGAGAGATGATTTATTTCTTATGACAGATGTCAAAACGGACAGATGATTTATTTTCCGTAACTGAAGAGCAAAACTGAGCCCTATTAAAGTAGATGCCACGGATTTCATTCCCAAACGCACAACTTAAAAAACATTATTTATTTAATATAGGCTGTATATTTGTTGGTAATTTAAATTTAGATTTAGTTTAGTTTTATATCTCCAAATTGTAATTTAGTTTAAGTTTAGCTTTATAATGTTATTTGTGTATGTTCAATACTTTACTTGAATAAAGAATAATTTTGCACTTATGATTATTTTTCTTATTTTTGAATGAAAAGTATTAAATTAAGCTGATTTATGGCATTACGCGACAATAATTTAAATATCAATTACGATTTTCTTGCAAAGCTTTGTTATTTTATGTATTCATTTGTTAATGATCGTGCACAAAAACTTTAAAGCGTATTTATAGTTGTTGTACTGTATCATTTACAAATTATAGCAAAAAATATCACCATTAGACTAGAAAAGCCTAATTGACATCAAACTATTGTCGCGGAGTGCCATAAATCACATTAATTTATACTTTTTAATCAAAAATAAAAAGACAACCAAAAATATAAAGATCAGCCTGAATATGACGACAAAAACTCCTAAAGGTTTTTGAATGCAGCGTTGAATTCAGCCGCGCCATAAAAAAGCCAAAAAGGTATAACCGGATTTTTGTCTACATAAATTGGTGTCGCTAGATCTCCTTGCGCCTGAAGCTGAAAACAGCTTTACAGCTCAATCAAGGTACCCGAAACCCTCTCTTTCGCAGGTTAATGGTCACTACATCTAAATAATGCATGAGATTGACACCATCCAGCCCAATTTATGTTCATGGAAATGGTGCATTTTTAACTGGGGTGTGGTGTGTGGCGTGCATAGGACTTTTTTCCGGAAAAGCAATCAGGTCAAGATTGACAATAAAAAAAAAATTAAAATATTTAAATAACACTTTGAAAAACGAAAAGTTTGTATGACGCTAGGGTAGGCCGACGTCCTTCGACGACGCAGCCAACGCTTAGCTCACGAGCAATGCGTGCAGCTCGCCGATCGGTGGCTGCCACTGCCCGTTTGACAACGACGGTGAACGCCGCGTCGTCGTCCTAAGAGCGACACTCGCCTTGATAATGCCGAAATTGTATCGGTGAAACGGTTGGCGTATTGTCAACAACAATCACAATAATCTTTAATAACCGCCTTTCTACTTTTATTACGTAACAGCTTAGCTCAGTAGTAAATCATCCATCCATCCATCAGCCTCGTCCACTGCTGGACATAAGCCTTTCCAGGACTTTGCCACTCCCGGCGGTCATCCTAGAAGAATTGCCCATTGGGTTGGTGAGCGCGGTGCCGGAACCCTCGCACCAGTGACGCCGCTGCCCGTCACCAGTCTGTTTCATATAAGGCCCGTCTATTAGGGATGGATATACCGCCATCCATCGGTCCCAGGCATGGTGGCCCACCTGGTTTTTTGCCTGTGGACTGTCCTCTTACTCTCCCCCGAATTACTTCGAGGGGGTCTTCAAGTAAGATGGTGGTACCTCCACAGTCGAGCCCGGCATCAACTCTACCACCTTGTAAGTAAACAAATAACCCAGTAGTAAATAACCCATTTGATTTAAAATTTTGCAAAAATATTCACGACCGTTTTACTGCTTTATTATTAACTAGCTGACCCGGCGAACTTCGTTCCGCCTAATAGTCTAATAATATCGTGTTAACTTTAGTTAAACTTAATTTAGGATTTCAATAAGGTAATAACATTAATATAACTTTTTTGCAAATACAGAAATGTTTTATTGCTTGCCATTGCGAAAGAAGAATGGCAGGGACCCATGTAGTTTCAGTACCGTTGTAGGCTTAGCGTAGGGTATTGAATATATGCAGAAATAATAGTTCTTGGAATAAATAAGCGATTTTAAAACTTGTGGTTTAGATGTTATTTAATGATATCAGAACGCTAGATAAATAGGTTTCTTTTACATGCGTAGTTTTGTCAACAGATGGCACCACATGCTGTTTGCATTCGTAAAATTAATTAATTAATTTATTGTTATTCGATAACTTATCCGATATTTTATTACTTATTCTGCTATTCGGAGCGGATAAGAATACACCAAAAAAGAGATAACTAACATCGATACAGCCGATCTTGAGTTATAAGTGGTGTAACTAACACGACTTTGTTTTATATATTTATAGAGATGTAGATATAGATAAATTACTAGGTCTGGTACCTATACAAATACACCGTAAATTGAATAACCTTTGATGATGCCATATTCAAGCTAACAGTGATGGATACAGCTATACAAAGGGCTAGAGTATACAAAGGGCTCGATACAATAAGCTTTGTATTCAGATTGTAGCAAACTATATTTTACTTCAATTATGGAGATATTATTTAATTCGGCGCGCATTTCTTCTTTCTTGTTATAAATTACTGACCATGTCCCCAGTAAGAATTAGTTTCATATGTTATGGCTCGTGAAAAGAGTACTTTGACTAAATATCCTATTTGACACAGATCAATTAAATGCGGTACCCTTTTTCTTCCTTAATCATTTCTTAATTTAGGCTAAGTTCTTAAGGGGCTCTACAATGCTGAACATCAGTTTTGTATTGGATTCAGTTCCGTCAACGTAGTAGATCTTTGTTAAATTAAGAAGCGCTTTTATTCAGAAATAGTATATTTCGTAACGAGTACAAAATGGCGGATTTTATTACCCGAGGAATGAAGCTAGTTTCGACGTGAGCCGAAGGCGAAAGTCGAAAGCTTACATTCCGAGGGTAAGAAAACCTATTTTTACTCGTTGCAAACGATACTTTTTCTACTACCTGATTTATGTATTTAAATATTGAATTTTTCCCTTCAAATTTAATGTAGGTGTTTTAGACTTTGCAAAGCGCGGCGCGGTTTTTGCCTTTCTTTTCAGGCTTCGGCCGGCACCTTTTATTTGTGGCCAGTATCATTTTGCGAAAAAAGAGTGTCAGACGCGATATAATCGATTATGTCGTGAATCGGAACGCAGGGAATTTCGATTCTAAAGACAAACTTAGGACGTCAAAAAACACCTAATTTAGCATGAAATAAAAACAAACGTCAAAAAGAACCTAATTTTGCAATAAATTAAATTTCATTTCAAACTGACCTGATATCAGAATAAGGAATACAAATAGAAACCTGGCTAAAATAATACGCGGAGAAAGACACCTATCCTTGATTTTCTTACGACATTCTAGTGCGTTAGAGAGAGATGGATATGTATTAGTTTTTTCTTAATTAGGTAGGTTGTCACTAGTTCGTTGCTTTGCTAGTGATGTAACAATGTCGATTTTTGACTACGATAAATAAACCAAATCGAAATGAACCGTGACCAATCCTTACCACACATCATATCGTATCAAAGTGTGAAAAAAAAAGAGAATGCAGGAGGCACCGACCTTTCTGGTGACATCCTCTTGCTTTGGAAGGAGGCCAAGAGAATTAATAGCAAAGTGGTCTCTGTCTACCCCAGTGGGACACATGTTATATTGTGTAAATAAGGAATTAATAAAAGGATATCTTTCGTTTAGCATAATATTTTTTATAGCACACCGTGCGTAAAATGACCACTTTACGCACGCTGAGCGTGCGTAAAGTCGGCATTTTCCGCACTTGTACTATAAAAAATTATACGAAACTCGTGCGAGAAACTTTTTCTCGACTCGTGTGATTGCAGCACTCGCCTTCGGCTCGTGCCGCAAACTCACACTCGTCAGAAAACGTTTCATCGCTCTCGTATCGTAATGTACTATTATTAAGTACAAATTACTATATCGTAGGCAGGTAGGTACATAAGTTAAGTCCAAAATTGTGCTTGTTTCTAGTACAAAAAATGCTGTTGCTTGTATCAGAGATACAACCGTAAACTATTTAAGTGGATACTTTTTAAGTCGCCTCTTAACTCAATCAAATAGATGTTCGTTGATGTCGCGTCTTTGTTCAATCAAGGAAGAAGGAATTAATCGCAACAATAGAAATCATAATAATCATAGACTTATAGGATTCGTAATAATAATATTATGTTAATGATGAGCGATGACAGCGCAATTACTACAGAGGTAATTTCATTTTTTTTTATTTCTATCAAATAAACATCAACTTATCTTGAATAAAAACTAATAACAAATAATGAACGATTAAAATACCTAATAACCTGTAATAGGAAATCAAATTATGCGCAGTTCAAGTCAATAAGCATTCCCAAAATTCATTTCACGATAGAACTACCCTGTCAAAGTACTTTTATTGTCAACCACTAAGTACGAAAATGTCTTTCAGAACGATTTGCGAACATAGAAGTATGCACTTTTCTACACCACAGACATCCATAGGTAGTACAAGCACGTACCTACAAACAAGATTGATAATGCAATTATACATAATTATTTAAAGGTTACCAATGTGTCTGTATCTGGTAAATATAACGTTGGTAAGGCATCTGCTTTTAAAAGTCTCCATTTTAAATTTTCGTTTGGTCTAAAAGAAACCGACGTAAAGTGTTTCGAACAAATATGACCGCTTTTTTTAATTGCCCAATTTGGTCAAATTATTCGTCTAAGCCTACTTTTTAATTCTTCCCTTTTTGGAAATCTGTAACAAAAAAATATAGCGATATTTATTCGGCATTATTTTTCTTTTAACTCGCGCTGCAATGAGGGATTTTCTTTTCTTTTTTTTTTACTCTTCCCTAGTCGCTGGATAGATGGCGCTGAACTTGGTAAGTTACTGCAAGGAACGGAACGTCACATAATTTTTTGATTATTGCACTTGGATGTAATTTTGAGATCGTAAAACGAAACGTACATAAAAAAGTAATTAATGTCTTTGTCACATCACATCACAATGACATTTTGAAAATAAATAAATAATAACAACAAGGAAAAAGAAAAAAATAATTAGCAGTCTTTTTATGAGTTTTCTAAGCCAGAAAGAAAATGTCCCAAGAGAAAAAGAAGAGAAGTCTGTGCCTTGTGGATTTGTATAAAAATGGAGGCATACATCTTTTTCCTAAAGATGAAAGTCGTAAAGCGCAATGAGTACAAGCCATGGTACATTTTAAACCTGGACGGACCATAACAAAGCATAACATAATATGCTCAGCACACATGTCATCAACCAACGAGCGTATGTGACGTGACGTGACGTGACGCAATGTTTTTTTTTTCAATCGTTTTGGCTTTGGCACCTAGCAACGTAGTCAGTTCAACACCATCTACAGAGTTCTGGGAAACTAGGTTTTTTTTTTAATACTCAAAAAGAAAACCTCTCATTAATCTAATATCCTTTATGCACGGCTGCCGCGGGAACCAATGTTCGATAGTTTGCCACACGGACTTTAGTACATCACTATACGAAAAAACATAACCTCTCGTAGTCGGCAGAAAATCTATATAAAACAGGCAAATATCGGTGTAGTATTGAACACGAGTATGATTTACAAGAATTACTATTTTATTGTTTCTGAGTTTTAGGTATGATCCTGCAACTTATTAACATAAAAACTATCAGAACTCACCGATGAAATGATATTGCTTCATTGTTGTTTTCTTTTCTTCCTGTATGCGATTAACAGCCTTCAATCGCACAAGACATTTTATTACAATGTTAAAAAAACAATCTACACAAACAATAATAAATCACACTTTCACGAATTTTGAGAGGAAGGCACCAAAATATTTAATTTCTCTCGGTGAAGCTGTAAACTTTCGCAAAATGCAATAGACATTTCGATGCCACCAAATTAAGATGTGATGCACGCAACGTACGATATTACAACACAACGATACAATGATGAGACATATTTAATTTGATGGTTTTATAATTTTTAAAATACATCCAAATTACATCCATCTGACATTTGTTTGGTTCAATCTAGTGACACACCAGGAAAAAATATAAAGTAAGCGCGGTCCGTCGTTTCATTCACTCGTACACAGGAGTAATTTACGTTAGATGAGTACAATGGCTAATGCCCAGTTCTTATTTTAGTCAGGCTTCTATTTGTATTCCTTATTCTGAGGACCTGATATTCATTCCGCAACGGGGCCCGGAAAGTTCGATTTTCAAAACTAATTTCGAGTATTAAATGGAATTTTTTCATAAAGGTAGTAGAAAAAAAGTAATATCATTTTTTAAATGTGTCTTATTGATTAAGATGACATTGTTATTTGTGATCACCTCGTGGCTAAGGGCTTATTCAATCTCCAGTATTTGCTTGGTATCTCGTTACTTTTCGAACGAAATGTAAAAGATGGCTGCTCTCAAAGCAATCCTTGGCTCTTGGGATCACTTCCTTATTCTGTATTATTTGTTTTTTATTAACTTATTGTGATATATGAGTATCTCACATGTGACGATGTAACTTAATTTCGAACAATTTACATGTGACTTTAAGTTTTTTGTGGTTTAGTTATTATTAGCTGTGTTCCAATTTATTTTAGTCCGATGTTTAGCTTTGACTGAAAATCGGCTGCTATTCAAAGATTTCCAAAGTTAAGGTAGGCCCTTACCGTAGTATGACAGCACTAAAATGTTTCACCTTTAAATGGGTGATGCTCACACGTTTGGAATCAGTGCTCATTTGATCACAGTGATAGTTGGACGCTTTAATGAATTTTTACGAGAAAAGGGTCTCAATATGCCGTCGTGTGCATTTTTAAAGTAAACTAACATTTCAAGAAATACGAATAAAGCCAAAAGTGTGACATTTCACATTCAAAACACATTCAAAAACAATGCAATAGATTTTAGGTGCCAGGTCTCATCTAAACTTTTGAAATCTTTGCTGCTATTAATCTGCCAGCTTAACTTGCCTTGTCTTTGATCATTTTGTATTCACCTGAATGCTTAAAAATGTAAGAAATATTTATTTTACTTAAAAGTCTTAAAACCCTATGTATTATTTTGAAAAACAAAAACTTCTTTTCTATTCTATTATATTTTTTGACACAACAACTTCTTAGGGTGAAGGTGCGGACAAAAGCTAATTTAATATTTTCTGGTACATTTTTTTGATACGTATATGTTTGATACAATGCTGTAAAAAAACTTTTTTGACCCATTTCTGTTTGACAACACCTTAAGACTATATATAATTAATAACTTAACTATGCATCGAAATGCTAATCGATATAGAAAGAAATGCTGAAACTTATAAGCAAGTGTACTTAGGCCATTTTATGGCAAAACTTTAACAACGTGAACAAAGCAATAAAGGACATTAAAAAACTTTTACAGCAATTCAGTTCGCCGGTCCATTTTCCCGTAACTTACGGGAGGATCCTGAAAAATATGATTTTCTCTTTAGCAGTAACTTGCAGGTGGGGAGACCGATTGTTGACGTATTGGGCCACGAAGTTTGGCCCACGTTGTACGAAAGTAAATAGGACGAAGATTTATTAAAAAAAAATGCAGATATACATACATACATATACTCACGCCTGTATCCCAGATGGGTAGGCAGAGACTACAGATTTACTACAGACTACAGATTTGTACTTTACTTTACAAAAGTAAAGTAAAGTACAAAAGTACAGATTTCCGTCTACTACGATCCTGACACACCACTTCTTTTATAAAAAATATTTAGTAAATATGATAAATATTTTGATGAGTTATTAATAATATTAGTTCATAGTTGAAACTACACAATAAATATTATTCAGAACTTGCAATCAAAATAATTTTCAACTTCAGTTATAATCCAAACCTGAAAGCTTACATAGTTTTTTTCAACTTACCTAGTTTAAATTAAGTAAACGATGTTCAAAGTAAAACTTATGGTTATGCCTTAAATTCTTTCTTAATTTTTATCCATATTTTTTTATGTGAAAAATTATCTTAATTATAAATATAGACTTGAACTCTGATAGTCAAACCAAAGAGTCGTGTGGATCGAGGATTTCAAAATTCAATAAAGCTTATGAGTTCCGATTATATCACGTTACCTATATGTGAACTCAAGTTATTTTTTGAATAAATTTCTTTGTTACGTTTTTAAACTGATTTAGCATGAATACTGCGTGATTTTTGAAGAGGAAATATAGTATTTTTAAACCCAATTTACTTTACAAGACACAATGAAGTAAGTTAATTTTCTTATTTATTTATATAAAGTTTAAATATATTTTATATTACTGTGTTTTAATGCTGGGTTAAGGGCAGAGTATGTATGTGTATTCCTTCACCGTAAGCAAGTGACTAGAAAACAAATACTATGCACATAAATTCCAAAAACTCACTGGTGCACGCTCTAATGGGCGGGATTAGAACTTGGGTCTTGACTAGTCTCAAGATTGCGAACCTGGCGTCCTAACGACTGAGTTATACTGCTGCTGTAAGTTTTATTGAAATAATAATTTAAAAAATCTAATTTTTCAAATCTACCTTTTCTATTTCATTAACTTTCTGTCTTTGTCACATTGACACAATAATAATCACTTTAATTTCAAAAGTTAAAACACTTATAAACTCCAGTTTAAAATGAGTTACCACCTTCAGTTCAGAAAAGTGGTCGATTTTAATCTAGAAAATGGAAAAATCTATTTTCGATATCCTCCATGCATCATACATTGCAAGATGCTACCATACCGTGATCTACAGCGAAGATACCGAAGAGGGAAGCATATTTTTACAAAATCATTTCAAATACCTTTAAAGAGCGGGAGAATAGTTATAAGCAGTTGCATAGTAAGAAATCTCATTATTGATATAAGCACGCCATTGAACATAAGTTTTATTGTGTAATTTATAATTAAAATTTCTGTGTGCACAAAGCTTTTTACACAGTCAAACACATTTTTATACCTCTTGTTTGAACTAGTAAACAATTCAATTAAAATCTAGGGAAAAATATTGGTACTATTGGGTATATACAAGGTGACTTTTTGATCATCGTCCAAATTCATACTTGAGCCTTGATAAGTGATCAGTATCTTGGATCAGTAATAATTTTTGTGAAATTCGTAAAATGAAATTTTGACTTCCCATAGTGATTTACTCGGAACTGGAAGTGAATTTCTATGGTAAGCCGAAATTTCATTTTACAAATTTCACAAAAATTCTTATTGATCCAAGATACTGATCACTTACCAAGCCACCAGTATGAATTTGGACGATGACTGTGTACTAACTATCACGGTTCATGAGATACAGCTCGGTGACAGACGGACGAACAGCGGAGTCTTAGCAATAGGGTCCCGTTGGTTACCATTTGGGTACGGAACACTAAAAACCGGTCAAGTGCTATAGAACGAGTCGCGCCCTGAGGGTTCCTGCAATCAAATAAGTTATAGACTTAAATAATTTGAACAAAACTGTCAAACTTATCTACGAAATATACAAAACAAAACTTCGAAATGAAGCGTATTGCGGTATTTTTACTGAATATTCGGTTTTGGGTCAACATTTTTAACAAAATATCAAAATTTCATATTTGTAACTCATTCCGTCTACGAAATTAGAGACCCTGACATACGGATGGATAGATAAAAAGACGGCAAAGTGACATTTATAGGACTCCGTTTTGCCCTTTGTGTACGGAACTTGAAAATGAAATGTGTGCAAAATTATTGACGAAATCTGGTAAAGATATGAAAATCTATATCTCTATAGTACGTTTCAAATACCAAGGCCCCATTGCACTTTAGACGGTCATTAGGCGTTAACAATAGGATTAGTGATAACAAAAGATAAAGTACGTTTCAAATACCAAGGCCCTATTGCACTAGAAACTTAACAATGCGGCCCATAATGTTTGCCTTTTGTTATCTAATTTGGAGCACTTCAAATTGGCACGCGTATCTGGCTAGGTATCTTTTGTTATCACTGATCCTATTGTTAACGCCTAATGACCATCTAAAGTGCAATGGGGCCTTGGTATTTGAAACGTACTATACTTAAAAATAAAACAAGTGGTATGAAATCTAAAGTCTTTTCAATCCGTAGATACATATTCGGCGTGAAACGACTTAACTTATTTGACAGAACTTACCTTATTTTAAGCGTCCTGTCCTTTTCTTTCTTTATCGAAAACACAAGGACAGAACGCTTAAATTAAGTCTATTCCTGTCAAATAAGTTAAGATGTGCTACACCTGCACCGAATCGATACCATTATGTACTCTGAATACACCGCGGATAGATGAAATCCACATAATTCACTAGCATTATTCTAAAACGAGACATTAACTCGGATAGTTAACTGTGTATACATTCTCCTATACAATATAGGTATACAAGTATTCAACTACTGCCCCTCATTGTTATTCGAGTGAGTCGTGTCACTCAATGAATTGCTACCCTCTAATTACTATATTGTGATCCCCGCTTTCAACAGGAACTGTATATTTACGAACATACGTGATATTTCGGAACGTTTCCAATTTTAGTATCTCGCAAACATTCTCTATTTCTACTGAAATATGAAATGTGTAAATTTGTGGGGTATCACTTTTAGTTTGTTGGGTATCACTGCCTCGGATTTCAATATACGACTTGAATAAGCCTTCTTACTATACCTGATTAAGATGTACTAATTTAATAGTACTTTGCTTTTTAAGGTTCCGTACCCAAAGGGCAAATCGCTGTCCGGCTGTCTGTCCGTTTGTCACGGGTCTCTAGCTCTTAGGCTGAATGAGATAGAAACCTAATTTTTTTTCATGTTGTGTAAAATGTTGACCCAAAACCGAATTTTGAATTTAAAGTGTAATTAAATTAAATTATTTTTCATGAAAATGGGGCAGAAAAAAAAATTTTTTTTCTTACCCTAGTATGTGGGTTGTCAATGTTATACTCATTAAGTAGAGTATAAAAATAAAGTAATGGGGGCTGTCAAAGTTGCCATTTTTAGACCATTTTTGTTACGAGGTCTATCTCAAAGGCCAAAGCAGTTAGGAATTTGAAATTTCTGTATATTATGTACCATAATATACAGAAATTTCAACAAAATAAAATTAACCAACAAAACAAATTGTGTAAATTTCTAGACGAATTAAAATTGTTATTAAAAAACCTACCTAGCAAGAAAAAGATTATAATCTGCGGCGATATAAATATAAATCTATTAGACACTAGTAATAATAATGTCTTAACCTATGAGAATTTATTGTCGGAATATGGCTATTCTAAGTGCATCACTAACGTAACTAGAAGAGAAATCTTAAAAGGCGAAATAGTAGAATCATGCCTTGATCACATATTCGTAAGATGCCCGCGTGATGAACTTTATTCAGCCGTATTAGAGTATAAAATGGCGGACCATTACTGCACCGCTGTTGCTATAAACAGCGATGATTTTAATAATGAGAATTTGGATTCCCTGGGGGCGACCACTGACTCACACCGGGGCACGGACGCGGGCGGAGACGTGCGGCGGGGGGGGACAGTGACGCGCCGCCTGCTTGATAACAAACTTGTTTATGAAAAGCTAGCCTCAATCGAATTTAAACATTTATTGAAAATTAATTGTCCGTTAGAACTTTACAATCAACTTTATGAAATATTTACTAATGTTTACGAATCAAGTTACCAGATTAAACAAGTTAAATCAAGTGGAAGGGACTCAAAAGGTTGGGTAAACAATAAAATGAAGAAAATGGTATTAGAGAGGGATAAACTGTTTATGATATGGTTCCAAGATAAATCAAACATGTTAAAAAGATTAAATTATACAAAATACAGAAATAAGTGTACAAAGCTGTTCTCTAAAATAAGAAATGAACATGAGAAACAACAAATTTTAGAATGTAATGGCAATGTAAAGAAAATATGGGATAATATAAATAGAATACTTGGTAATAAAAAAAGGTCAACAGATGATGTAATATTAAAACACATGTCAGGAAATACAAAACAAGAGATATGTAATAACTTTGCAACTACATTTAAAAATGACATCGATAGCATAATTCATGATTGTAACGAGACTTTCTTAAACCGCCCTGATTATCGAAAGGAGGCCTGTGTCTCGATGAGGTGGAGAACGGTGAGTAGCAAGGAGGTTCTTAAAGTCATAAAGAAAATGAGCGATAAAAAATCGGCAGGGTCAGACGGTATACGTATGAGGGACCTGAGATATATTAGTGAACAAATAAGCCCAGTCATAGCTCACTTAATTAATTTATGTATCAAATATTCAAAATTTCCTCAAAAATTAAAAGAAGCCACAGTGCGACCTATTTATAAAAAGGGTGATCATAAAAATTATGCTAACTACAGACCTACAGCTATCTTATCTAGTATAGAAAAGATCATAGAAAAATGTATTATTAACCAACAAAATCGATTCCTTAATGAGCATACAATTATAAACGATTGTCAGCACGGCTTTCAGAAGGATAAAAGTACATCAACATTACTTGTAAAATTTACAGATGAAATTAACAGTTACCTCAACGACAAAAAATTTGTTGTTGCTGTATTTTTCGACTTTAAAAAGGCGTTTGATACCCTTCGGCACGAGACGCTGCTTGGGGCCATGGCGGAGTGCGGGATCAGCGGACCGATCAACAGCTGGTACCGCGAGTACTTGACGGACCGCTCCTACCGGGTAAGAGTGGGCGAGGAGGGTTCCGGCTGTGGCCCGTTGTGCTACCTGATGCACGTGAACAGCCTGTGCAACGTGGTCCGCCATTGCTCAGCGTACATGTTCGCGGACGACCTGTGCACCTTGCGGGCCGGCCGCGACATGGACGAGGTCTCGCGTCTCGTGCAGGAGGATATCGACAACGTAGTGCGATGGTCGCACGATAATGGAATCGTACTCAATGCCGAAAAAACTAACCTCCTTGTCATACGGTCTCCGTACTCTTGCACCCCGGACTCTTCATGCAACCTTGTTGCACACGACTATAACTGTTTCCATAATAAGTTATCTAATTGTAAATGTAAAACAATAAAGCAAGTTCCATGTGTTACATACCTAGGAATGTGTATCGATGAAAATATGGGCTGGACTAAACATATAGAAAAAATATTAAATAAGCTACGCATATTGTTATTTAAATTCAAACATCTCAGTTACAAAGTACCAATTTCCGTGCTAAAAACTATATATATGTCTTTGGTTGATTCAATTATATCTTATGGTCTGGACTGCTATGGATCTATATTCAAAACATACATGGATAAGATTGAAAATATACAAATAAAATTTTTAAAATTCCTAGTCAGTAAAAATATTAGAAAAAAACACAAAAATAATATCAAAATATTGTACTCAATCTGTAAAATTCTACCGGCTTCATTAAAATATAAATATATAATAGCAGTAAATAGCCATAGCACCCCAGATCATAAGATACCTAAACAGCATGGGCTCAACACGAGAGCTGCTGCGCAAGGGAAATATGAAACTGTAAAAGTGAATAACTATTTTGGCGGCAGAATGTTAAAGCGCAAAATTCCAATGTTATATAATGAAATGCCTATTCATATAAGATCTGAACAAAATAAAAATAAATTCGCGAAGTTATATAAAACTTACCTTTTACAAAACATGAAAACATTGACAGATTAAAATAGCATTTTATTATTTACTATTAATGTACCTAACTACTTATAATTTAGTACATAACTATCTAATTTATAGAAAAAGAAGTGCGACTCCCTCCCCACAGACAAACCAAATTTCTACTTGGTTTTGTGGGATGTATTTAGATTAAGTTATCTTTGAAATAAATAAACATATTCATTCATTCATTCATATGCTGTATTTAAACAACAAATACTAAAAACGCCGATTTATAATGTAGTTTTACGGCTACGTCCCCGAATACCCAACCAACATAGTTTTGCAGTTTTTATGTCTGACAGAATTACCTAAAATTAAATAAATTTCTTGTTTGAAATAATTTAAAATAATATGTACGGAACTCTAAAAAAGCGAGGTCCGACTCGCACTTGGTCGGCTTTTTTATTTAATCTCTGAGCACATGACGGTCTTGCACGTTTCAAATGCATAACTTTTGAAGAAATGTTTGTCTGGTTTTGTCTAGTGTCCACTGGCATACTATTACATAGGTTGTCATTCTATTTCGCTAACACGTTTAGGTTTGTTCGATTCACTGAAAAATAAACCGATCTTACGCAAAGAAGTATAGATGAGTCCTAGCACCTAAAATCTATTGCATTGTTTTTGAATGCGAGCGTTAACATAACGCCGACGACGGCGCACACTTATGAGTATGAGTGCGCCATCAGTCTACCTACGGTCAGCAAACTGATCAGACTACTAAAGTTGTTAAAATTATTAACTTTAAGTGTACTTAAGGCGTCCAACTATCACTGTGTTCAGATGAGCACTGAGTCCAAACGTGTGAGCGTCACCCATTTAAAGGTGGAAACATTTTGGTGCTGTCATAGTACGGTAAGGGCTTATCTTTACTTTTGAAATCATTGATCTTACGTATATAAAAGTAATTGTATCAAACACAGTAGGCTAATAATATATCACCTTGTATAGCAGTTAGCAGTGTAAATCCTTATCTTCTATAGTAATCCGCTGGTTTTGAAAATCATTCCGGAAATTTACTGGATGACGTCGCGTAATCGTCAGAGAAATAATCACATTTCACATTCATGGCTCACAAAAACCCAAATCGTTTGATGCTAACGAGATAAGGAATCTCCAAACGGAACGCACCTCGCGGAGCAGCTAGGCATTTTCTTCAAAGAAATCTTAAAATTGTTGCCTGTTCATCCATCTAGGGAAGGGAACACGTGGTTTTTATGAAAGATATTTTTGCAAAGTTTGCAATAGCTGAGTTTTACTGTGGGATATAATATAGATATAACTTTAAATACACATTATTAAAAGCGTATTCAGGACTTGATATACTATATTTCGGCCCTTATAGGCCGAAATTAGTCAAGAGTTTGAGTTTACAAGTTTTCATTAGATCGATTTTAGTGTGAATTTTGGAACAGTGTCTGTCAAGTTACCATAAAGGAACCATTTTCAAGATACATGCTAATAGATGCCCAGTTAATTGTGTATACATACTATTTGTATCCGTTGTAAAGAATCGCGCCAAACTTCAAGTCCTCTCTTTACACGGGAAACGCATAAGTATAGCGGATTAGAAGTTTGGCTCGATCTATACCTATATGATTTGAATAATAGATATCCATTAAATTAGAATTGTTTTGAATCGTATGTAGTTAATATGATTTTTATAGTTTTCTGAATTTTCTTGCTTTATAACGTCATAGTAGAATACATTTTGTACAATATGACCCCCATCAAGAGCATCATAATGGTAGTTTATGCTACAAGGGCGAAAAGGAATAAATTACAAGGACGATTTGAAACACGAGCGTAGCGAATGTTTTAAACGCAACCGAGTAATTTATTGCTCTCACGCCCGTGTATCATACTACGTTTTTCAATGCGTAGTGTGAGGAAATAAAACAAATATCATCTTGTGAACTTTGAATTATGATGGGCTCAAAAGGACTGTATCCAGAGCCTAACAGAAGAAAAAAAAGTATAACATTTATGGTACACAGGAAAGGCTGCAGGTTAGCCAAGCATTGTAAATAAATTAAAAAAATAATAATAAAGCCCTAGGGCAAAATAATCGACTTTCTGTTCGGTTTTGATGCATAAAAAGTGGGCCTCTACGAGCACTTGCATTGAAAAAATACTTATCTTTATTCATTATTTCTCGTATTTTCAGATCTGTTAACCCTAAAAAAAAGCACGACAATAAGACGTGGGGTCTTTGACAAAATCATTAGAGAACGGGTTTTCCTTCAGCCGTTCGCCCTTTGATTCCTCAAGAATGTTTAAAGATAAAGACGATAAGAAGGTTTAAGAATAAGAAGGTTTTTGTATTTTACAAAAGTCAAAGTACACACTCGGTACACCCGCGGTTTTCCGACGATCATTTGGTCCCAACGTGATAGGGTGGTGAGCCCTACCGCCGTTCTTCGGGCACAAATACACGCTTTTTTACACGTAATTACAAATACTATGCTTTTTAATTCCGAAAATCTCATTGGTGCATGCCCGACCAAGAATCGAACCTGGGTCTCAAGATTGAGAAGCCAACGATCTATCGCGGCTTTTTGTAATATGTATGTCGCAGGCAAATAGTAAAATTCGGCATTTTACAAACGGTGTCGCCAGTTTCCAAACGCTCGAGCTATTTCGCTATTTGCCGAATCTGCGTCATATAGTAGAATTCGGCATTTTATAATTTGCCTCGGCATGTAGTTATAAGGGAGATGACAGGGTAAACAAAATATGATTCTATTTAGTCCGTCATTTAGATTATCAAAATATTGGACACGTATTTTTTCTTTTGTCAATCAAACAAAAAATTACAGAGATTTGACAAAAGAAAAAAATACGTGTCCAATATTTTCTGATAATCTAACTGACGGACTAATTAGAATTTTTCAGTCATCATGCCTATTCGAACTATTTAAAGGGCGCTTCGCTCCGGTCTACTATGTACTTACATGGAAACCTAACACGCTTCTCCTCGCTCCGCTCGAAGTCGCATCTATTTTTTACTTTTTGCTAAAATACTTATTTTGGCTTATTAGAAACGGCAAACTGCAAAACAGCGAGCGTTTAGAAATGGACATAGCATTTCGGTAACATACATCCGAGTTTTAGTACGTGACTCAGTCGTAGAACGCCGTCCAATATTTTTTAATTTATTTTAGTTTTGCAGTTTATAGATCGCTTTAAAGTAATTTCTATATTTCACTATTCACATTATTAATGAGTTTTGGTATTTACGACATACATTTAAGTACATACATGTCTCCCAGAGAGGGGAGGGGTAGGTACAGCTACAGATTTCCATCTGCTACGATCTTGACATTTTTCGCCTTTTCCATATCCATCAATCTAGTCATACAAGCTCTTCTATTCTGGGTACTTTTGACATATTCAGGATACGTCCTTCTAACAATGGCCATTTACAATTACACATACATTTACAATGAGCAAGCAAACATTCGGTTCTCAAGATTGAGGAGATTACCATTAATATATAATTCATATAATTTATAAAAGATTGGGACTGATGAGTCATCGGTAAGTAATATACGAAGACCCTTCAAAGAAAAAGGAAAAATACTTATGATTATTGCGTTTCATTAGAACCTAAACAATCTGCTTTGTATATATTTTTGAAACGTACGATGATGCCGGGCTCGACTGTGGAGGTACCACCATGTTACTTGGAGACCCCCTCGAAGTAATTCGGGGGAGAGTAAGAAGACAGCTAACAGGCAAAAAACCAGGAGGCCCACCATGCCTGGGACCTTCCATATAAAGCCGGGCCTTATATGGAACAGACTAGTGACGGGCAGCGGCGTCACTGGTGCGAGTGTCCCGGCACTGCGCTCACCAACCCGCCTGCCCAGCGTGTGTGAGTATGGGCAATTCTTCCAGGATGACCACCGGGAGTGGAAAAGTCCTTCAAAGGCTTTTGTCCAGCAGTGGACGAACTTGGCTGATGGATAGATGATGAAAAAGATCACTTTGCATGTATAAAATGTCGGAAAACCTTGAGTAAAAAGCCGCGCAGTGGGGGGAGAACTGTTCATAGACTCCCTCTATTCTACCGAAGGGTGAAATCCGTGCGCCATCTTTCCACGCCGCTTTTTGCCATGTTACTGGTCTTAATTTTGCCCTTAGCAAGTCTCCTTTAATCTTATAATCTAGCCTTTTGAAACTTACGTGATAAATGGAAAGGCGGACATCAAGGCTTTGTTGTAAGGTGTCATAACGGGTTTAAGGGGAACCTCAAAAAGAAATGTTGACGTATTTTATTGAAACGGAACTACCATAGACCATGGCAATATTTCACACAAAGCTGGCGTGACATAGGGCTACGCTTGAGGATGAAGCTATACATACGTACAAGCTTACATATTCCATTAAGAAAGGTTTAATCGAAATCTATTTGAGATATTGTATTTGATAATTGCATATTTTGCTGTATCAGGGCCCGTGCTCGCAAAATGACAGTATTTTCGAATATAATACGTACATAAATCTGTATTTGTATTTGAAATGCTGTTGTTTTGTCCTCATCATATACATATGATAAAAGAGTAGAACCCAGTAAAAGTATTGAAGAAAAGTTATAAAAATAGAATGGGGGTGACTAAAAACGAGTAATTTAACACAAATCATGCATTTTTAGAATTCTTTTTTGTCTGTCTGTTTGTTCGCGCACATCTCCGAAACTACAAAAAGTTTTCACAAATATACAGAGAGATTCATTTCGATTAGAATGTAGGCTTTGTTTCATTAAAATCGGGTGCCGGATTTTTTGTTATTGACATTTAAAAATTTTTGGAATTTACATTTCTTCTGTTAGAAGTTAGAAGTTTCATAGCAAATAATAATTCCTGGCGATGAAGGCCTATTGGAGACGTCAGGAACGATTGTTTCAAATAAAAAAATAAGAAAACTTTGATTAGAAATATGAAGCGTTAAAACTTTAGTTTTTAAGCGTTTAAGTACGCGGCGCTGTTCACTATTAGAGGTGCATAAATTCTAAATTCTAAATTTGTAGCGAGGGCGATGAGTCCTGCACTGATTCTCCGCAATCGTGAATATTGTGCACTTCCCCCCGGTCAGTCAGCCCAGCCAGGACAGCTCCTTAAAATAGAGCCGAACAGCTTCAGCATTCTGACACATAAACTGGTCCAGTGAAGGGAAGTTGGAGCTCGTCGTGATCCTGCTTTTCGTCTCATGTCTTCGGTTGCAGAGCAGTGGAGTAGCACGTGTTCCACTGCCTCGTCCTCTAGAAGGCACCCTCTGCATAGAGGGCTATCGGTGCCACCTGTGGTGAAAAGGTGCTTGTTTAGGTTGCAGTGCTCAGTTATGATACCTACCATGTCACGTAGGTCAGACCGTTTTAGTTTTAATAAATATCTTGTTACCTTACCATTCGACTGCGGTATCATTAGTTTTGACAGCCGGCAGTCCTTTCGTTCTGCCAATGTTTTGTTGTGTACAGTCAGAGTGTGTTTTCGCAGTTCATCCCTGATTGCTTCTGCCGATGGTCGACACAGGTGCATAAATAAATATTTAATTATTTTGCCATCTATTTTAGTAAATAATTTTTTTAATGCGAAATTAGTTGCAGCAATTGTATAACAGATTGTTATATCTTATTTGATAAAACGGGCTAGGTGCTATAATAACTGTAAAATTGTGAAGCTAAGTATATTAAATACTATTACAAACTGTAAAAGAAAAGTAATGTGTCTGTCTGTACACTGATGATATTCCAAAAAAAATGTCGTTCAGGTTACTGATACAAAAAAAAACGGATTTTTTTTTCAGTATTACATGCATATGACCTAAAAACTAGTGAACGGATTTTACTGGGCTACCACTGCGCGATCCTCAAGAGTGAGACAAAGATTACAGAGAAAGATGGAAGGGAGATTACTGTTCGATAACTTATTATCCAACTTGAAAACTGAGATAGTTTTAACTGCGGGATTCCCAAGGGATTACACTGTGGCCGCATTATCTTCTTCCACGCGGATTAAGTCGCGGGCAACAGCCAGTTTATTTATATTATAGCAGATATTTTTTACTGTACATTAATGTTATTTAAAAAAAACTAGGAATAATAAATAAAGATAATAGCTTCTATATTGGAAATGGAAGGAAATTTCGTTTGTTTTTCCTCAATTACTTTTACAAGAATGGACCTTAATTTCCAGGTATTAGTCACTAGGGTGTTGTAATATTGCTATTCACGTAAAAATGTACTTATTTTGTCTCAAAATCCTTCAAGAAAATACCTTGTAATAGCTTTTAGGTGACGGCGTAACGTAGTTTCGATATAAATCTCGTAATTACAGAGCGGAATTATTTTCTATAATAATATAAATATAATGAAAATATTCGACATGAACGTCACGACATGAATCCCCAAGGGGTGTCAGAGATGATCCGATTGGGAACTGTGAAATGCAAGTCACAGTCCACACTCAGCACACCCGCGGTTCAACGACGATTATTACGTCCCTATTCGATGAATGGTGAGATCTATCGATGTAAGTCGGGCACAAATACACGCTTTTTAGGGCATGCAGGTTTCCGTGCGATGTTTTCCTGTAAGAACAAATACTATGCACATAAATTCCGAAAAACTCATTGGTGCATGCCCGACCGGGGATCGAACCTAGATCTCAAGATTAAGAGGCCAGCATTCTACCCTTGAGCTACTGCTGCTATTACTTTAATAACTTTTTTTAATTTAAGCATGCATACCGAACACAAATTTGCCCGAGATTTGAACCTGTGACCTCTGGAAATGTGGTCGAGACTCTCCAAACAAGCAGCGACTACATATTATCATTCCTTCTTTATCTCATAAATTACAACAAAAACCATTTAAATTTAAGTCCATCAATATTGCGTAACCTACTCGTACATATGAAAATAAATACATGGTGCTGACAAAACAATTACCAGCGGCTTTACCCAAAATTAACACGGCGTTATCTTTCGCGAGAGGCTGCCCGTGTGTGGGCTTGTAAAGCTTTATTATACTGGCTTGTTACCAGCTTTTTCTTGTTCATATTGTTTATATTAGCTAAATTGTGGGGAAAGTTTTGTAAATCCCTGTAGCAAGAAGGGCCGGATCGAAAGGGGCCAAAAATCACTTTCTATCTATCTAACAGTGGTCAAAAACTGTCTGTACAGGTTAAGATTAATTTGCTACGACAACTTTTTGGCATAATTTTCTTAAATTTTTTTATTTTTTTTATTTCTCACACTTTTTGTACATTTTACAACACACTTTACAACAAACATAATTTACAACACACTTTCGCATAAAAGACAGACATTGTGTACAAAGGCGGCACTTATTGCTTATAGCAATATCTTCCAGGCAACCTTTGGCTCGTTTTTAATTTGTTTTGTTTTCTGTGGTGTTTGAAATAAAGCTCTTTTCTTTCTTTCTTTCTTTCTTTCTTTCCGGAATGAAAAAGATGTTAACGATAAAAATATTATTTCTTATTTATTTGTTCTATACTTAAATGATCTGGGAGTGTAAAAAAACAGGAACAAAACGGCGAAAATATCACGAACAAAATAATGAGGCTCTATGTTTCGGAAAGGTCAACAAAGTACTAAAACCTTTTGTACCATAGTATACAACACGAACTCGAAACGAAATTTTGGGAGATCAAGATTACGTAAATACCATAATCATACTGCCAAACCAGATTCGAAATTGATGCTTACGAGGCCATAAATTTTTGCCGCTACAAAGAACAGTATATCAAAAAAGCTATTTGGAATAAAGCCGTCAATAAAACGAAACATTTTAATTAAAACCCTCTCGTATGTTTAGTTAAATTACCTGTTCGAAACGATGCAATCCCTCGCCGTATAGAGGGCGCTACTTTGGGAATAAATTTTGTAAACGACCACTTGAAAGCATCAAGCGATAGTAAATTGGCTCCATTCAGTCTATTCTTGTAGCCGTTTTTGTACAATGCTGCCGACGCGTCTTAAGGCTAAACGTCAGTCGTTCGGTGCAAAGTGCAAAACTTATTTTTTTTTTTTTTTATGAAGCTAAAGGTGAAAAAGGGTATTTGTCTGTGGCAATTCACGCTAATAGTTTTGTAGCTATAGTGTGAAGCGGCCTAATTTAAAAAACAACGCTGTAACGTTATTTAACTTTTTTTAATTTTTGTAGCAAATGCTGAGATTGGTCCATTTTGCAAACAAAATATATTTATGTTAAAGTTCTTAGTGAACTTAAAGAGTTGCGTAATATTGGGGAGGCCTATGTCTAGCAGTGGATGAATACGGGCTGATGGATGGATGAAGTTCTTAATCAACATTAATTAGTATTAATTTTATTTTCTGGCAACTAAATACATTTATATTTCTAAATTTTAATTATATAACTACCAAGGACATGTTTTTAGGAGTGGTTCTTTTTATTGGTGTCTCCCTGTAGCGACAAAAAAATATTCCTTCAAGCAAAAATTTAGCCTGGATAGCCAGCACTCGAAGCCTGAAATACTGTGTGTTAAGACTATCTGACGTCAGCAGCTCCCATTCCAAGTTAAGGCGCTTAGTATCTCCAAATGGGTACTTTCTACAGCCTACTCCTCATTTATGGCCAAACCAAAAATATTGAAAAAATTCATTGTGAATTGCCAATTCTAAGACATTTTCTTTTTCATACCACCAAAACATCCATATGGAAAAAAAAAACTATCGAATGGTGTTTTTTGGTTTGAATTCCCTACTGCTCCTAAGCGGCTGAATCTATTTAATTCATTTATGCTTTGATAAATAGATAAACTTAATAGCTATTAACATAACATAGGATTATTCAATCGAACAATCACGTTCATGTGAAAAGTATTATTTTCTCCTATTTCGCCCTGTCAAGGACGCAGCGAGCGTCGTAACAGCCCCAATGCATTTCGCGCTGATATAAACGTTAGTTCAATATCGTTTCCGTCGATATTCGTACCGACAAACATCGAGCTGCTAATTTGGCGAAGGGCGAAGGTTAAAGCCCCGATGTCATTCGTTTGTCTTCGCTGTTGGGTTTATTTGTGAGCCATCCCACTCAGCTACGATAGAAAAAGGCCATAAGTATTTGTGACGTCGTTGATAGGTTTGATCTCAATTAATATAGCAGGTGGTTAGAGCTGATGCCGGGCTCGACTGTGGAGGTACCACCATCTTACTTGGAGACCCCCTCGAAGTAATTCGGGGGAGAGTAAGAGGACAGCTCACAGGCAAAAAAACAGGAGGCCCACCATGCCTGGGACCGATGGATGGCGGCATATCCATCCCTAATAGCCGGGCCTTATATGGAACAGACTGGTGACGGACAGCGGCGTCACTGGTGCGAGGGTTCTGGCACCGCGCTCACCAACCCGCCTGCCCAGCGTGTGTGAGTATGGGCAATTCTTCCAGGATGACCGCCGGGAGTGGCAAAGTCCTGGAAAGGCTTATGTCCAGTAGTGGACGAACTAGGCTGATGGATGGATGGATAGATATGTCCCATTGAACCTGATTTTTGCAACACGGTAAAAATTGGGACTCTTTCTTTATGATTCCCATACAAAACTAAATATAAATGTAGGACCATACGCTCATATACATAGCCAGTTAATGAATACGTTAAGAAATATAATGATCAGTCTGGACATGACATCACACAAGCCTAAGGCTTTTTGTTTGCAGTGATTTAAGTCGCGCGTGTTGCCCACTCTTAAACCCTTAAGATTGCCGTATTAAATCTTCTTTTCAAACGTTAAAAGAAGAGCGGTTTAAATAACCCATCATTTTAAATACATAAAGTGTTTCAATATAATAAATTAGTGATCAACTGATCACTTATAGTACCGGTAGCAGAGTGTCAAGACCGTAGAGATGAGTGAAATGCCAGACAGAGGCATTGTATCATCATTAATTTGTGAACGTAAGGTCGTATAGGTAGTTACTGAAATATTGAAAGCACTTAAGCCCTTTACATACTTCAGACATTATATAGCTAATATACATATGTATATGTTTCAAGGGGCGCTAAAAAAATGTTTTATCTTTAAAAAAGCATTGTCTATCTTTACCTGTTCCAAATATTACTCTTAGTTTTTCTACATAAATATAATTGACCTCTCATAAGGTCATATTGATAGATTAAAGATAAACAGTTTAAATTAATAGGAACACATAAATAAATGATAGAAACAAAGAAAATAGTTTTTATTATCAAAACAAATAAATACAAAACACGAAAAAAATACTATAAAAGAAAGACATAGACCACCTAAAAATATACTTATCTAGACTTGTACATTATTTAAAATTAAACAAAATATAATACATACATATACTATCAACCACACAGCGCTGATTTTCGGCATATACCTATTAGTTCATATATATAACAAGAATCGTAAGTTCATCAATTCACTAGGTAGTTCATAATTTCATGGCATTATATTTTCCGCTGACATATTATTAATTTTTAGTTAATAACACATATTATTAACTAAAAAAGATCCAGGGATCGCTTACAAAAGACATAAAGCAAGGTATATTTCGACGCCTCTTGGGCTCGCATTAACAGTGTGGTTCAGAGGTTAGAATATGTTAATGTTGTTTATTCGGGCCAGGTTCAAAATGGGCACCAAGCGACCAAAGGAAGGATGCTTCCCACGTGCAGAGCTGGACATATCTGTGAGATGTGGATGAAATTGATTTATGATGCGAACTGTGAAACACTGGTTGAAAGGTGAATTATTATTGCGTGTGTGTGATAGAGTATTATTTCACCTATATAGAAAGCTGGGCAATGTGTAAATGTGTGTCCTCTTTTTAGGCCTAAGTTACTCTACGAAGTTTTTATATTTATTATTTTATTTGTAAACTGACTTTAATTTCGCGATGCAGTTTGAAACTTTCCTCTCTCAAGACTTCACTCTTGGTCAATAGTATTAGCCACTTAGGTTCTTTAGAAATGGCTGTAGAACTAACACAAATAAACTCTTCTTTTGGTTTTTTTTGTGAGCAATACTGTCAAAAAGGACAGTTGCAGTAAGTAATAGAGAGTAAGCATAGCTTCACAAAATATTAATAGTTTTTTAGTGTAAAAAGTAGATATAAAAAAATGTGCAAAAATGTGCAGTTTAATTTTACCCTAATGTATCAAAATACAATATATGTTACAAATTAAGGGTGCCATAAGAATGATAGCCAACAATATATTGATATATTTTTACTGTTAAAAATTAGATTTTTAAAACTATGCAGTTGAGTTTTACAAATTAAAGGACGCCTAATAATTTTGGACAAGACTGTATATTGCATGTACTAGTACTCGAAAAGATATTTTAATTAAAACTTTTCGTAAACTTGCAGAATATTTTTAATTAATTTATATTTAGTTGAAATGAAAAAACTCTTCAAGTGTCGCAGTTCAATGTTATTACCTCATTGTAAGGGAAATGAAAAATTACACTATATAATATTTAAATTTTACGCATTTGAATACTTTTTAACATTTTGAGAATCGACGTGTGCGACAACGAGTTTTTTTTTCTGTCAAGATAGCTTAATTTGTAAAGTAATCATACTGGGGTCCGCCCGTCCGTCTGTCATAGAAGCTTTTCTCGAAGACAAATGTAACGTAGGAATTTGAAATTTGGCGTAATCTTGGGTCTTGTTACGTGCACGATAATTATATCGTCATTCAAAAATAAAAAATAAAATATGTATCGATATATATATAATATATAAATATGTGCAGTATATAAATATATACAAATGAGGGGAAAGTTTGGCCTAAAGAAAAAGAACATCTTAATTATGTCGTATAGGCTTTCTTTTGAAAGAGCTACCCGTGAGGATTCTAAAAATATTTTTAAATAGCCCAAAATTTGCTAAAAATTACTGTCCCCTCTGTTCTCCTAGGTTTCTAAATCTACTATTTAGATATTTATGGGGTTACTAGATTTTGAGGCATAGATCCAGACTCACTGGAAAGCTGCGGGCTTTTTCGATCGTGCAATAAATACTGAAATATTTTTATTCAATACCAAAAAATTTAATTGTTCAGTTGGTCAGTACTTATATAGACTGTTAAGTTATTCACGATAGTATTGATACGGAAATCTAATTGTGCGAAGTTGACTCGCTTTTGGCCTGTTTATTTGTTGTTTTATTACATACAAATAATTACATACAAAGCTGCTCTTGACGCCAGACGTGATGAACTCCGATGTAGACCACCAGCTGCCACACAATACAACTACTACAATGGAAAACTTACCTGTAGTCTGTGCAACTGCACTTTCACGAACAAGATAGGCTACATAAGTCACATGAGGGCACATGACCGACGCTCTCCACAGCCGCAACAGTCGCCGTGACCGAACTCGGTCGGATGAATCATCATCATCACATACAAATAAATTGAACTAGTTTTAATTAGTTCAATTAAATCGATTCATGATTATCTGACGTTTATTACATACAGAAGCCATATAATTGTAAGCATATTTGATGTTACAATAATAAATCATGCTCACACTAGACATTCACTTTTCATGAAATGGCGAATCAATTTACGGGAAAATAAAACACAGTATGTTTACTTCGTAATAGCGACCTTGGATTATTTTCATTTCAAAAGCTTATTCCATACTTAAGGGGCTTCACAAGCAAAACTGCTTTTAAAGACGTTTTTAAATTGGTTTAAACTTTCTATATGAATATTACAAAACTCTGAAAAAAATATATCACACATATTGACCCATGTCCCGTAATTGTGATGTTTTAAAATCTTAAAAGCATTAAGCTACAACGAGAAAATAAATACCTTTAATAACCTTTCAAATGCTTTAAAAAACTGATAAATAGTTTAAACTTTTTAAATTCGAAAGTGACAAGGTTAAAACTTATACACACACACACGAACAATACAAAAATCTAACACAATGATGTTTAAAAGTTTTAAATATCAAACCTAACACATGTGAAAAGCATTATTTTCTTTATTTTGCGCTACCCGGCGACACAGCGATCGCCGTAACAGCCACTTTGAAATGCACTCTGACATGAACGTTATTTCTATTTCGTTATTGTCGATATTTGTACAGACATATTTCGAGCTGCTAATTTAACTTACTGAAGCCCCTTAAGAAGTTTATTTAGTACAATACTATTTTCAAGAAAAATTACTATTTGGTATAACATACTGTTAGATCGAGCCATGCCCATATTGCCCATCTTACTTGACCGGCCCGAAGGCTCTCCGCTATCTGGAGAAAAGAAGAGAGAGCGTAGAGCCTAACTTCGGGCCGGCCAAGTAATATCACGAGTTTTACATATCTATTATATCAAAATAAGTTACTATCTCCAATTCACGGAAGCAACTACGGTAACTTGATTAAGCATAACATTTATCAATTAACTGACAGCTGTCAAAGTGTCGTGAAGGTGGCTGTCACCTGCGTCGATGCTCCGAGAATGCGCCGCCATCTGTGACTGACCTCACGTAGGGAAGTTAAGCCACTAAGAGGATATGTCACGCTTGCAAAAGTCACCGTCACTCCATGCGGAAAACCGCGCAGTGTAAGAGGGACGGATTCCGGGAAAAATAGCAAAATGTCGGTTTTACATTAATATAAAATAAACTAAAATAGCTATCAAAATTTCAAACTAGCATAATTTAGATATTATTAAAATGCATCTAATAAAGTATAATTGAGGTCTGTATGTCATTCCTATTTGTCAAACTATGAGAAAAAGTGTCGATGAAGACCTAATTTCAACAATTCTATCGAGCGAAATTTCAGCAAATTCGGTTCTGTAACTAGCAAAAACTAGAAAAAAGTTCCAAAATGTATATACTAATTTATCAAACTAGTGGCTTCTTCTGATAAGCAGGTAAACAACTACAAAAAGTGCTGCTTTTAGCGAAATAGCCCCATAAAAATCACTTGATTTTAAATGCCTTCCAATCTGCTCGTGGAATTATATTAAAATACGTAAAACATTTGGTGAACCTTCCTTATGAGTTTTAAGATCTATGACAAATTTCGAGACTAACTGCAAACCGAGAATCAATTAGTTATGTAGCGATTTGTTTTATTGATTCGTTTATGACTATTATGACATACCTAAAATATGTATTCAAGACGTAAGTTGGCACCCGAGGTAGGTTCCTCGTTAATATACTGGCAGCTACCTGTGAACTATTCACATTATGCCAAGCACATAAATCATAAACTTTCCAAGTGACACACAAAACACACTACAGCCCAAAACCCGAAAAGTTGAAAAGCTAAAATAAGGTTGTCTCAACTTTCCACGGACTGTTTGAACGACCATATATTTACATCCCTGTCTGACAGGATCTAGTTAAGTAAGATATATTCGAACAATTGTGACGGCAGAAACTAGAAGCCTGACTTATGGCCGGTGAAGAGTAAAAAATAGTTGGCGCATAGTCCGTACCTGCGTTCAAATTGTAACATGAAAGCACTGATTGGAATTCGTCACAGGTTTCACTATATCTGGGTATGACAGACATGTAAAAATTTGAAATAAATAAGAAATACAAGCAGGTTATAACCGAATATTTGGTGCTAGTGAGAAAAAAATACTTCGCCTTCCTCCAAAATGTGGGAATGCGTTAATTATTAAGTTATTAATTAGCACTGTCCATTTTAATAGACTGCTAGTTTGGATTTTGTTTTGAACTTTATCATTTCTCTGACTATAAATCAATGCATCGATCGCTTATTTTATTTATCATGGAGTTCCCAGAAAAAAGTGTGTGATAAGCCAAATGCAAATAATTATTCTTCAAACATTAAATGTATTAATTATTTCACCATCAGGAAGTCTAACAAGCATCAAGCCATCCGTCACTCCCTCAACTGATGCAGTACGTTAACTCCAATCAGCTCGGCTGTCAGCTGTTTCAATAAATTAATTAATCAAACGTTGCATCCGTCGCGTTGATCCGGTAGCTTAGCGGCTTTCACTGCACGAAAATTTTGATTACTCCACGAATAGAATCATACATCAGCTACTGAGTGAAATAATGTTGCTAATATTGGTAAAATGTGCCGAATTATGTACCTTATGAGTGGCAATAAAAAAAACAATTAAAGAACAATCCAATGACACATTTTTGATCTACATTGACGGAAATCGTTCGCTGTGTACCACATACACTTCTCTTTCTCGAATACTAATCGTCAATGTTTCCTAAAACCATTCCTATTATCCACTTACTGACTGTACTATATTGAACATAGATATCATAATAATTATTGTGATATGAAACAAGTCTCTATTCAATAAATCATGTCTGTCCAAGAATTAAGTTCTCGGTGTCTTCATACTAAATCACAAATTGACAATCGATTATTTACTCGTCAATCCTGTGACCTCCAAATTAGATTCAAAGTTTGCTACAACAGCAATCTATCATCTGAAGATGTTTCAACAAAAGTACATGTGTGTAGTTTTCGTGTAAACATAACACAACCGCAAAGTTGCACAAGATTATCCTAACTGATAATAAAGCTTTTAAATTACACCATTATCATCTTTGCCGTAGTATTTATAGGTTTGCATCTGCTGTAGAGGTACATAGACAAATTAATTTTCTAAAAGCTCGGTAATAATTTTACCTAATATATATGGTTATGGTATAGTGTGTGGTTAACTGTACAGTAGTGAAAATTAATGCGCCATATCAGAGTTGTTAAAGCCGCTAAAAAGAGTCTTTCAGGGCTACCTCATGGCCCCCATACTATTTATAGTATAAAAAAGCAAGTTAAAATTGTGTATCAGGCAATACTACCATGATCAGTAAGGAACAAACGTGTCGCTTAATATTCCATTTCGTCTGCTCTTCAAACCGAGACAGCTGCGCTTCGCCGCATGCAGCCGATGCTAGGAAGCGAAACGGTTAAACTAATTACAAACAGCGATTTCGGATACGAACAGTGTTGGGCTGAAACAGGAACATGACAATAAAACAATGTTTTTTAAATATTTTAATGTTACCGGCCAAACCCGATTTCAGGACTAACTACTTTGGCCTAGGCCAAGGTAGTTCTGGGTTATCATGAGAAATAACCACGAAGTTTATTTATTTATAATGTTTTTTTCTACGCTGCAGGACTTCCGAAAAACTTGTTCGGTCTAGACCAAACTAGTTTGTCCTAAAATTGTGTTTGGCCGGTAACATATAGATATACGGACAGTTTTCAAAAACTTTGTTTTATTGTCATGTTCCTCTTTCAGCCCAACACTGTCCGTTTGTATATTATTTCATTTTATTTTACATTTTTAGGAAGACTATCAACTTTATAAAAACAACTTAACCTAATGAATTTGTGATAGATAACAAAAATTCATTTAAAAGTCTCTACAAGTAGTAACAACCGCAAATATGAACGTCTGGTGAACTACAAGCTTGTGAGCTGGTTTTAAGGCCCTTAATACCGCCAAATGGGTACTTTCTAAAGCCTACTCCTCTTTTATGGCCAAACCAAAAATATTGAAAAAATGTATTATGGATTATTAACTCTAGGACAACATATGTAACATTTTTCTTTTTCGTACCACCAAAACTTCTATATGAAAAATTGTTTCAACTGAATGGTGTTTTTTGGCTTGAATTTCCTACTGCTCCTAAGCGGTTTAGGTGATTTAATTCATTTATGCTTTGATAAATAGATAAACTTGATAGCTATAAGTATAACATAGAATTATTCAATCGAACAATGACGCCCATGTGAAAAGTATTATTTTCTCCTATTTTGCCCTTTCAAGGACGCAGCGAGCGTCGTAACAGCCACCACGCATTGTGCACTGATTTGAACGTTATTTCAATGTCGTTTCCGTCGATATTCATACAGACAAACATCGAGCTGCTAATTTGGCGACGGTAATCGCCTTAAGGCTTCTCCCAACGCCAACGACCTTCAACTGAGTAACTTTATAACCATTTTATACGGTAACTATAGCATTTTTAATAGAAAAAAAATACATAGTAATATATATGATACAAATAGTGATGTGGTTTTTGCATGAATTTTATTTTAATATACAGAAGTAAAGCAAGAAAATTCCAAGTTTAACCTTATTTCTCGATTTTTTGTCCACTTGTAACAATATAACTGCTACAGTTTTATCGAAACAGTATAAACATTTATAAACTTCTAGACAAAATAATATTAAATGATATGGTTTTCTCAGTTCTTGAAAATTCATTTTATTTTAGATAAAATAAATCAAAAACACCCTATTTTCGCACTTATCACCCGTAGCGACTGACGTAACAGCCATGTTGTAGTGCGAGCTGATAAGAACTTGATTTTAATATAGTTTTGTTCGAAATTTCAACATGATTCAATTTTCAACAATTTTCCATCTATGTATAGTTACTCGTACAAAATCTAATTTTAAGTCATTTGGTCGTCCTTTCATTATGCCGTGATCAGATAGACGGTTTTCTATAAAAAAGATTCACGGCAGTAGTAAAACTATCACAGCTAAGTAGGCTTCACAAGTAAACGAGTAAGAGTAGACCAACTTGAAATGAAAATTTCGTACAAATTCCATTGAAAAAATTAGATAAAGTTGTTAGCTGTGTAAAACAGGTAGTAAATATAAGTTTATAAACCTTCTAAGTCCGCAAATTGATACGGGCAACCACAGTACCCCACAATGCACGTGGCTTTGGCCGGTTTTTGTTGTGAAAAAAAACGTAAACGACAAAGATATCGTCACGAAATATTATATCCCCGAAATCAGAGATGTTTCCGAGAGGAGACAACAACAACAACAATAACAACAATACAACTTTATTTGTACACCATATAAAAAGAAACAGAAATATAAATACTTAATTTTAACTAACGTATTATGTAGCACAAACAGGCGGCCTTATCGCTTAAAGCGATCTCTTCCAGACAACCTTAGGGTGGATGAAACTGTTTAGAATGATTGCTGAAATGGTGGTGTACTATTTTTAATAATAGATATATTTCAATATTTATAGATAAACGTATTAATATATAATGATAAATACATACTAATAAAATATATAACAAACAATAAAAATAATATATATATGTAAATGTCATGAAATAAATTGTCAAAAATATAAATTGGAAAAAATAAAAAATAATGATAATGAATAATCTCGGTAATCAGAGTGAAAGATAGTGTCCTTTAACTAGCCTCTTGAAGATAGGCAGGGAAGGGGCTCTTCTTATATGTAAAGGAAGATCATTCCACAAACGAACAGCTTGTACCGAGAACGATTTATTGAAGAAAGACGATGAGTGCTCCGGCGTGGCAAGAAGCAGATTCTGAGAAGACCGTAAAATGCGGTCATGCAGTGGCGTGCACAGAAGTTTTTTCCGGAAAAGCAATCAGAAGGTCAAGTACGACAATAAAAAAAATATGAAAAAATTTAAATAACACTTTGAAAAAAAAAAGTTTGTATGAAAATGTCCACTCTAGGGTAGGCAGTGCCTACCCTGGCGTCATACAAACTTTTTTTTTTCAAAGTGTTATTTAATTTTTTTCATATTTTTTTTATTGTGTTACTTGACCTTCTGATTGCTTTTCCGGAAAAAAGTTCTGTGCACGCCACTGCGGTCATGGGTATCATGAAGAAAACGAAAGCTAGTTTTAAGGTAAGAAGGAGTTGAAGGATTATTCAACACAGAAAACAAGAGGGACAGGATATGAGCATTACGGCGATGACGAATGGGAAGCCATTTAAGTTGGAAACGAAATTCAGAAATGTGATCAAATTTGCGAAGACCAAAAATAAACCTGATACAGAAATTTTGAAGACGTTCGAGTCTATCAAGTTGTGCCTCGGTAACGTCAAGGTAACAGACATCGGCGTAGTCGAGAATAGGTAGTAAAAGAGAATGTGCAAGCGCAATTTTAGTGGCAGTTGGAAGGAAATTTCGAAGCCTTCTTAGAGCTCCTGCTGCCGCAAACAATTTCCTACAAACTTCATTTATTTGTGGATCCCAAGACAAGCAACTATCTAAAAGGAGACCAAGATTTTTTGCTTTGTTGCTATATGGAATTAATGTCCCTTCAAATACAATATTAGGTAGCAGTTGCCAGTCAATCCTAGCTGTAAACCAGGGACTACCCATAATAATGACTTGAGTCTTGGTGGGATTGATTTTCAAACCATATTCATTACTCCACACAGATATTCTAGATAAATTAGCATTGGTTGTGATTATGGCTTGTGAAAGATCTTCTAATTTAGCTTGTGTGTAGATTTGGAGATCATCTGCGTAAAGGTGGTAGGAAGAAGATATAAACTGAGAAATATTATGAGAGATTACTGAGAGACTATTATATTACTGAGAAATATTACTGAGAGACTATTACTGAAAGGGTCAAAATTCCTACACGTTTTTTCATCGACGATGAAATTTTACCGCCCCACTTCGGGCACAAATACACGCCTTTTGGTCATGAATGTTTATCTCAATATTATCCTTCATCGTTCTTCTGTCATCCTTCAGCAAATGCTAAGTATACAAATGCTGGACCGACAGAATTCGAACTCCGGTCTCAAGATTGGCAAATCCGATTATCGATAGGACGAGTGAGCTACCGCTGGTTCAGATTGAACAAGTGTTTTCATGTGTTATAGTAAAAATACAGTGAAATAAATATTAACGTTTTGCTTTAGTAAGCTTTTATATGTATACACAACAGAAACAACAAGTTAAATATTATAGATGTGTATATTTGTATTATCGAATTAAATGAAACTTGAGGATGAAACATAAATATTGCAAAACGGCTCGCCTCGATAACTATTTTTGATCGGGGTAGCCGACCAGTTTCAGTAGATTCAGACTGCCTTCTTCTGGGCGATTGAAGACGCTCACGAAACTGGTCGGCTATCCCGATCAAAAAAAGTTATTAAGGTAAGCCGTCTTGCAACAATCATGTTGTGTATATAAGTATTAAATTAAGTTAAAGTTACAGCCGATACTTTTAAGCAAGCTCGGTAACTACCCTCTCACTAAAAGTTCCACTATCTGCCTTCTGAAATGCAAATGTTCCTTTGAGTTGAAAGCTCAAAGCTGCGTTTGTGTTTCCCGTTATCATTGACGTTTCTAAAATCTAAAAGGACTACTGTTTCACAGGGAAACTGTCGCATCGAGTTAGTTACAAGCATGTTTTAGTATTCTATCAGGAGGGATGGGGACGGGAAGTGTTCATTTGGAAACGGGAGGCGTTTGTGGGACACTGAACAAGCTAATCATAATGGTAATGAGAATTAAGGTGAAATGATGAATTATTGAGAACCATCCTTTTAAAACCTGAAAAGTAACCTTCAGTTTTGCACTTGCTCTAGTTGCAAGATAAATAAATATACTTAACCGGTTTTGATATTATCTTCACTGTCAAGGGTTTTAATGGAATTTAAATGTACAAAATGATATTACATTATATAACTAATTATGGTAAATGCACCAAATCGCAAGTATAAATCGTAACTTTCAGTAAGTTCAGGGTTCTTTTATTGATAAGCGAACATACGCACACAGACATTGGATTGTAAATGTATTGATATAAAAAGATAGCGAAGAAAAAGGTATAGAAAGAACCAGAAAAATCTTGTAAATCGTACAAACGTTATGTATAGATAAGTAGCTAGACCAAGTACCCCTGAAATGTTCACGCTAAATAGTTTTCAGCAGCTCGCCAAGCTGACGCAAGTTTGCAACTGTAGATTTTACAATTTATCTCTCGTGTCTGTTTTTGTGCCAGCAATTTTATTGTTATTAAATCAATTAAATTCACCGTGAATCATAATGTCAGCGTAATTAATACGCGGTGACATTTTCCATTGTAATATAAAATTGCGGTCTGAACCGATGCTGTGGCCCGTTTGACGGAATTTTCTGTTATTAATATATCTGACATTATCATCATTTATTTTAACATCTGTCAGGTGAAGCTGAAGCCTTTTCCTGAACAATTTTAAATATTGCACAATTTTCAGAAATCCATGATGAAGGCGCTTTGTCATTTCGTTACATCATTTTACAAAGTGACAACATAAAATGATTTTAATTTTAAAACATAACAAAGTCCTACTAATATTATAAATGTGAAAGTTTGGATGGATGGATGGATGTTTGTTACTCCTTCACGCCGAAACCACTCAAACGATTAGGCTGAAACTTTGCACAAATGTAGTTCTAGACCTGGAATAAGACATAGGCTATTTTTTATCCCATAAATCAGTTCTCATTGGAAGGCAATGGGGTGTCAAGCTCCTATAGAAAAGTGATGTACTGATATTCCTTCACGCCGTTGAATATTAGTGAGATGGGATAGAGAGGATGGGATGGGATGGGATAACAGCAATAGTGGGATAGGAAGGGATGGGACTCGATACGACTATACCAAAACGTAATCAACGCGGGCGAAGCCGCGGGCAAAAGCTAGTAGTACATAACAAATCGGTATCGTTATATTACCAGTTGTATACGCAGTGTTTGTGCGATAGTATCTAAATAAACCATCCCTTGATAATGCCGACAAGGCGAAACTAGTTGGGAAATTGTGAAATTATAGGTCGTGAGACAGTACAAGTGTTTTATTCACCCATGTTTCACTTAGAGCCGTCAATCGCAAGTATTAACATTTATTTATTGATCGATTGCTAAAAAAAGAGTAAATAAAAAATAAATGAGAATGTGAATGAATAATTTGTTTCGCAATGTGAGTACATCGTAGATACTTATTGCAAATCATGAAAAATTCGCTTAGATTAAATTATTCGAAAACCATTTCGAGATTATGGTTCAACTAGCTTTTGCCCGCGAAATTAGCTTTAAACTCACCTAGATTACGTAAATAAAATATCGCCCGCAAAGTACGAGTATTTTTTGCGATTAGTTCGAAATTTAATTTGCTTTATTAATATAAAGTAAATAATAAAGTAAAATGAAATAAAACATATTTACGAGTACATGCTTATTTACAAAATCTAGGAAAGGTTTTACTAAGTTGAATTAATGAGTCTTGTTTGTAATCGCCTGAGGTCTAATGATCTTAATCCGGTAATTAGTAAAACCGGAAAACAAAAATATCCAGCCTGCATGCCTCAGGCGCGGTAGTTGCTAGATGGAAGTCGACGAATTCAACTATCATTATTTTCTTTCTTCGTGTAACCTTAGTCTTATTTATTTTTGTGTGTTAGAAGATTTTAAGATTATTTGTTTCTCGCACTCACACATACTCACGCCTGTCCCCCAGAGGATTAGCAGAGCCTAGAGATTTCCATCTACTACGACCCTGACACATCTCTTTAGCCTCTTCCATATCGATCCATCTTGTCACACAAGTTCTTCTATTCCGGGATATTAGCCCTTCTGTCCTCTATCTCATTCCTTGGAATATTCTCAGATAGATTTTTCCCCCTTAAGGTAAAACGTCAGTCGCTTAGTGCAAAGTGCATAACTTAACTTTGTTTTTCTTGTTAAGAAATGAAAAAATTAATAGCATTTTGGTATGTGGCAATTGACGCCAATAGTTCAATATTAGTGAGGTTTATAAAACAAGAGTTTGAAATTATATACACGATTAGTCATGATCTTTTTAAAACCGACTTAAAATGCTGTTTTAACTTTGTTAGGACTAGATCATGACTAATTGTACATTCAATTTCAAACTTATGCTTTATAAACCTCACTAATACGGAATTATTGGCATTAATTGCCACATACCAAAAGTATTTCAATTTTTTAATTCTCAACAACAAAAACAAAGTTAAGCTATGCACTTTGCACTAAGCAGCTGACGTTTAAACTTAAATGGATACAATAATATACCGGATGTAAATGTACTACTGTGTTTAAATAAAACTATTTGAACAAGTTTCGCAAAGAACTATAACCGTTTTATTTTCATTTGCAAGGGAAAATTTTCGGTATCTGTTTTCATTTAAAGTATATGTCGTTTCGATTCGACTGATGACGGCCCCATACCGAGGGCCGAAATATATCGAGTTAAAATTTTTTTAAATTGTTTTAATAACACTACTAATGAAAAGCTAGTAAAAGTTAAATATAATATATTTATAAACGTTTTCATTTAAAGCCTACTCCCATGCTGCAATAAGGTAATTACTAGAGATGAAACGGATATCCGGTTACTATCCGGTATCCGGCCTATCCGGCCATATTTTTGGTATCCGGTATCCGGCCGGATAGTAGATAGTATCCGGCCGGATACCGAATACTTAACTTAGCATACAAAAAGTCGTTTAAATCACAAAATAAATTTATTGTATTAATGATTGAATAATCTAAATTCTAAAGTGAATAAGAGTTGAGCTATGGTAGATAAAGACAAGCTTTACAGCAATTGTTGGAAATAAACGTTTGTGATTTTCTTCATACATTACACCAGCTTCTTTTGCTCTCAAAATATACCAGATGTAACTCAACAGGTATCTTTTAATAAAAACACATGGTCTAAGAATCATACTGAACAACTTTTACAAAGAAACATACTTGTGGAAATAAAAAAAAAACAGGTTTCCTTACTCATTTTGAGTTATTTTGAGGGCGGGCAGGTTATTTTTTTTTCTTTGGGAAATTTGTTCAGTTTGAACAGTAGATTACGCGGTTTCATTTAAAGATACCTGTCCATTTATACCAGGTGATTTTTTCAACATCGTCCAAATTCATACTGAAGGCTTGGTGAGTGATCAGTATCATTGATCAATAACAAATTTTGCGAAATTCAATAAATGAAATTTTGACTTCCCATAGTAATTCACTCATGACTGGGAGTGCATTACTATGGAAAGTCGAAATTTCAAATTATGAATTTCACAAAAAATGTTATCGATCCATGATACTGATCACTTACCAAGCCTTCAGTATTAATTTGGACGATGTTGAAAAAATCACCTGGTATACAGGGAGACAAGGGAGACTGCAAGGAGACAAAATATACATATTTACGAATTTCGTTAGGATCGGAAATTGTTTCGCGTTTGCAGACCAGCATTTGTATGATTGTGATATGATTTAGAAAATGTACAAATAATCTCGTTCAGTTGCACCCGCACGCACCTTGGTGCGTAATGTTTAGACTTGCTCAATTAGTGCGAAACGCGTATCTTGAGGCCGGATATTCGGCCGCCGGATATCCGGCTATCCGGCCTAGTGCCTGGCCGGATATCCGGTATCCGGCCAAATCACTATCCGTTTCATCTCTAGTAATTACAACGTCAAAAGCGGTTTTATAAGTACCTACGTTGTTTGACCGATGTTTTAATATTACATTATACGAGTATATAACACCGCAATTCTGCACTGTGTTTGGCCAAATTTATTATAGCACCGCTAGAGAACCAATCATAAGCGATAACTGTCTGTCTTAATTTCTTAAGCCACGCCCTCCTTACTCTCTCGCTTTTGATTGGTCTCAGGCATCCACATACATCCTACATACGTCCATGTGATCAGGGTATCATGACGAGTGTTCTTTTTCTCATTTTTCGTGATATTGTTTTTGATTGTTGTAGATAAAGTATTGTGCAACTGGACATAATTAGACATTGGAACACTCGTGCAAGTCTATTACTCACTTCGTTCGTTTCGTAAACAAGCACTTGTGTCCCAATGTCTCACATTATGTCACAGTTGCACAGAATACCATTATATAATCAAGCTGATGGCTGTAGCTGGCATCTTATCCTCAGCTGTAGTATTTGCTTCTTCGGGGTCCTCACGAATCCAGTTCTATGATAATGAGGATAGACAGATGCTCGTCACATGCCTCTCGTCTTCGAGGCTCGCTGACCTGGCAATGATTGCACAGCACACGCACTGCATTCCGAATTGCGGCCGTGGGTCATTCCGGAACAGGCGCAAGTTTTGGGATTGCGATTGCCATACACAAATTTATTTCTGATTCTGAATTTTAGTCCCTAAAAACACAATGGAGATCTACAGGCAAAGCCTAAAAAATAAAATTAGTTACAGGATAAGACAATATGTTGTGATATTATTTAAGAATTAATTTATTTTAATTTGCTACGCCCTTACCCTTTATTGTACAACATGAATGCAATAAATGTTTGAATTTAAATTTGAAAAAAAGCTCATTACAGATGGCGCTGGACGGTCCGGCCATTAAAACTACGGTACGATTATGTCGAACTGTATTGTTGTAATATTCTTGTTTCCTACTGTTTTTCTGCAATATCTCGTATTTTCTTTACTCCATCTTAGCACCTGCATTCCCACTGGAAATTCATTTATTCATCTTTTCCTGTTATTTTACCGAAATCCATCGTTTGTAATTTTCCATTTAGAATTTATTTATCCACTCGTAATATTTAGAAATTTCCAAACGGTCGGTTTTGCTAAAAATTATTATAATATTTCACCAACCTTAAACATGAAACTGAATTGAAAGAAGTAACTTCAAAAAATCTTATCAAATTACTTTACCTATTTGCATAGACAACTATGCCTATTTGCAAAGAATCAAAATACATAGTTAGTTGATTGTGATCATCGAAATAATGATTGTGATTTTAGCGACTGACATTAGGTACAAAACATCAATGTGTTCTAATATTCACGGCTGGTCTACTACATAGACCTGTCATGCAATAGTCATTTGTATCAATTTCGTCCACCAATACGTACATGTGCATAACCCTTTATGCACCACTCAAAAAGCAACCCTTACTTCAACAGTGCGTATTGTTTGTATGTCAATTACAATTTAGGTGTCAACTCAAATTTCAATTTAGCGTTTGGCAATTCCCATAGCTTAATTTCTAAAAGATTTTTTTTAATTGTTTTCAGTTAATCTACGCCAATTTAGGTCATAGTTTTCATTATTTTGGTATACTATAATTATGTATTATAGTATACTATAATTTTTTATGAGTTTTTAAAGAATTGTCCGATATGATGTCGCTTGAGAATTTTAGACATTATACTGATTGTGATGTGTGATTGTTTATAAAAGTGGTCTGTCTCTGTCTGTCTGCTCATCTGTCATCCATCTGTCAAATCAATCAAAAGCAAATTTTATAAATTTGTCTTTATAGCAAAGGACACATTTCTAAACAGCCATTTCTCAAGTGACGTCACACGAAAGCAAATGGGAGTTGCAGCTTTTTCATAAAAATATTCATCATTTACAAGTTCTAAAATACTGCTAATCAAACCTTAATCTCGAAGTAGTTTTCGAATTAACACACCTTAACATAATTTAATCTTAGTGAATTGGGAAAAAGCACGCATCTAGTCGAGCGAAAGCGAGCAAGTCAGAAATAGTATAAGAGCTTTATCAAATTCAATGTAATCATAATGAAACCTAATTTATAAAAATATTCAACGCAATAATAGAAAAAATCTTCTTTTTGCAAGATGAATAAATAATCAAAAAAATATTTGTATCAGGTTTCGTAATGAACAGTCTATGTTACAGGCGAAAAAAGTGAAAATTAATATGCTCAGACTTCTCTAAGCTTTTTTTCCGTCAAGTGTAAGTTTCAAATCATGTTTTCAAGAGAATCAAAACGTTTCTCATATCTTAGAAAACAATTTGTGTTTTCCAGTTTCTAGTTTTGTCAAAATCTTGAGGCAGGGGGGGTTGACTTCCCCTGCACGTTTTAACCTTTATATTAACGCACTGATCGTTGCGCTCAGCAGTCAGCATGTCGGTTGTCATATAGATGGAGTTTGTGTCAATAATCTGAGTTATGCAGACGACATGGTGTTGTTGAGCGCATCGGTCTGTGGTCTCAGATCACTGCTGATGATATGTGAGGAGTACGCCTTAAGCCACGGGCTTAAGTATAATGTGGCGAAAAGTCAGTACCTTGTCTTTGAGGCCGGTACAGGGAGCCCTCATAGCGTGCCGCCTGTTCGACTATACGGTGTTCCTTTAGTCAGAGTTGAACAGTTCAAATACCTGGGTCATCTTATCACAACCGACCTCAGGGATAATGCTGATATTGAGCGGGAACGGAGGGCCTTGTCGATTAGAGCAAATATGTTGGCTCGCAGGTTTGCACGTTGTTCTACTGAGGTAAAGCTTACTCTATTTAGGGCTTTCTGTACATCGCTTTACACGTGCAGCTTGTGGGCTAGCTACACTCAGAGATCGTACGGAGCTGTCCGAGTCCAGTACAACAACGCGCTCAGGGCGATGTTGAGGCTGCCCCGATACTGTAGCGCATCGGGCATGTTCGCCTGGGCTCGCATTGACTGCTTCCATGCGACCATGCGCAAACGATGCGCGTCTCTGCTACACAGAGTGCGGGCCAGCGCCAACACAATCCTTGCAATGATTTCGGACAGGCTTGATTGTCCCTACATACGCCACTGTTGCAACAGGCATACGACAGGCATGTGTGTGTAACTGTAGTGAGAAGCTATTATATATATTATGTGTTTTATTATTATTATTAGTACAATTGAATGTTATATTTAATTTAATCTCTGTTATGTTTTATTCCAATATGAGTCTTAGTAACTTGAAATAAATGAATTTTAATTTAATTTTTATAATTTAATTTAATTTAATTATTTTATAAGACTCTAGTAACTATTGAAAGTTTGTTATTTTTATACATTTTATTTAGACAAGAGTTCTTAGTATATATAAAGTGTAGTTAGAGCTGACATTTACTGAAACCAATGCTTTGGCAACATAATTATTTATTACATTAAGAACTGTCAGTTTTATGTCCTAGCTGTTAGAGTTGAAAATGGAATAATTTTAATATTATCTACCACATACAATAAAATAAACGAATACTAATGAAGAAGACGTTGGGTGGCGAGTTGTCATCGTATACTAATTATTTTATTTCTGTTATCTGAAAGACAGTAGAAAATAATAAAGTGACTTGAGCTATATTCTGTAATTTTCTTGTCACGTATGCGTCTCCTGTTATTTCCGACGACAACGTAGCGGTTCTACGAAGTGGGAAAACTAGGGGGTTGTAGCACTTGCTACGAAGTGGGGAAACTAGGGGGTCGTAGCACTTGCTGCGAAGTGGGAAAACTAAGGTCTTGTCAATAAAACACATTACTTGGTAACTGCTCCACTTTTATATTTACATTACACTAGCGACCGGTTTCGTTATACTAACATCGTCAGGCTATTGTATTAGGCGAAAATGTGGAAAACTAAGGGGTTGTAGCACTTGCTGCGCCGTAGCAAAATGAGGATACGAATACTCTAAAAGGAACCCTTTTGACAGAAAATAATTCAATTCGTCATAAATAAAGTTTTTGTTTGACAATATTTAACGACTATCCAGATTGATTGATTGATTTTTTTTTTGCTTGAAGATACTGCTTTTAAGTCCAATCAACGACGGACGGAATTGGAGAAACGTACAAGTGTAAGAGGTTCATTGTTATTTTGGAACGTAACTTTAAAAAATAAAAAGTCGTACATTTCGGAATCCTCCCTTTAGATGGCGCTGCGGACAGTACATCTTTTACTTACACAAAAAATTCTCTATTGATCATACTTTGCCTTGTAATAAACTGGAGTTTATATTACAATATAGCCTTCATAAAATTATTAAAAACAATTAAGTAACCCGTTAGATTATTTCTTAACTGTAATCTAATTTTTATTTCGCTCCAAAGTTTCATCGACAAAAAATTTACCCTCGGGATCTCCATACAAAAAATATCTCATTCAGTTAGTTTTCCATTTCTAATACTCGTATACAAACAAAATGGCCGCGTTAACTTGTTGTGGACATACACGCATTTGTCAAAATTTTATCCTCGTGGATTGATTTATACCTATTACTTGTCGAAACACTGGATTGTGTTTCGGGACTAATTGCCAATACTGTAGGTGTATTTTATTACACGACTGCCCAAAAAATAGAGTCTTATTTTTGTAGCTTTTTGTTTCAAATTGCATTAAAAAACATTGTCGTGAACATAAATATGCATGGGTTTCGTCCACGTCCATATATATACTAAATCTATGGTTTCATTAATATCCCAAACTACATAGAAAATACGAAAATCGCGAATAATTTAAATGTGATCAAAACTCGCAATAAGCTGACCTACTAAAACACTACTGAGAAGGGAAGAGAAAGGAATCTAAGGCTCCTAGGAACCCGACACTTGCCTTGAAAACGCCAAAAATGTATCGATGAAACAGTTGAGATGCAGTGAACACGAATAATACACATAATCCGTTTTAAAAATTAAAATGATTTAAAATTAAAATAATTTTTTTTTCTTTAACATATTTGTATTCTATTTTTATTATTTCTTTATTAGGTTTACCTCTTAGAACTTTATTTTTTTTTTCTGTATGGTTTTAAGTTAAATAAACTAATAATCTTCAAAATTTGTTCTAATTAAAATCTAAAACTTGAAAATTAAACAAGCCTATAAATGTTAAACTATTGTGTAGTTTGGTAGAATTATACACAAATATGTATGAATGTTCATGTGAAATAAATGTTTATTTATTTTTTATTATTTATTTTAAAATAGTATTTTGTGCAACTATAAAATTGGGACACGAGTGCTTGTTTACGAAACTAGCGAAGTTTTTCGTAGATAAAGTATTGTGTGCAACTGAACATTGGGACACTCGTGTAAAATTAGAACGATACTCATTTCGTTTGTTTCGTAAACAAACACTCGTGTCCCAATGCCTCAAATTATGTTACAGTTGTTGCACAAAATACTGTTAATTTGGATGTCAAATAAAACGCTACGGCGGCGTACATAACTTAGAAGTCGCATCGGGCAAGTTCGAAAAACCGAACAGAACACATTCATAATTTCATAAATTTCATAATTACATTAAAAATGGTATTATATTATATTATATAAAAACATAGATATACTATCGAATTCTATTACATATATTTTTATTTTCTTACATGTTTTATAAGATACAACTTAAAAATTTTAAACTTAAAAAATAACTAAAACTACTAAAAATGTAATTATGAAATTTTAAAATTTTGGATTTCTAATTTACAGAAACCAATGGAAACTTTGCGATGGCAGCATACACGATACATAGGTCATAAAGTTTTGTTGAATAACTATTGAGTACATTTTGAATTTAAGTGTTCTGTTTCGATTAATTAGAAAAAGGCGGGTTTTTCACAATCCGGCTGCGAAACCGCTTAAATAAGAAATTAGAGGGAAGGACTGAAAGTCATAATTGTTGGCTAACAGAATTGTTAGCAAGCAGCTATTTAGTTTCCTCTGATCGAAGAAAATTTCCTTCGTCTACAGAAAGCGTAAAGCCTTCGTTTAGCTGAAAACGCAAATTGTAAGATTCCCGTTAATTTACATATTAGAAAACAAACAAGGGGTGGCGTAGACGGGTACCTTAAGATCTTCCTAATTATTGGGGATTTTAGACTATTGTAAAGGTATTGAAGAAGTATTTTTCGATTCTTAGCACTTGATTTTTTTTGTTATCTTGTTATGTGATAGTTTTGATAATAATAGAAGTTTTATGATGATACAACTCGTTTTTCTGGCTTAGCAAGCTATATAAAGAGTATTGGTAAAATGTTAACTATGGGAGGAAAATCTAGAAACCTAAAAAAAAAATCTACGATGAAATAGGGCTCGCCATTATTGTGATAAAACAGGAATACTTGTGTTGAATATGTAGTGTCCTGTTTCTGAAAAAAATTACCTATGTTGGTAATGTGTTGAAAAAATATGCATATTCTATCACTAATCTGGAGGTCGCTGATTCAAATCCCAGAAGCACATTGTTTGCGTTTGGTCCCCGTGCTTCGGTAGGCACGTTAACCTGTACAGTACTCCTAAAGCAATAATGCGCATACAAATCTTCGCCACTGTTCGGCAAAGTTCGTATTTCCTTACACTTTCTATACAATTAATAAGGTCACATGGTACGTCCGGTCGCTCGGCTATACATTTGTATGCGCATTATTACTTTTGGAGTACTGTAGGTCCATATTTGTTCCCGAATTACTCTGAAAGGGCTCACCACCCATCACGCAGGGACTCAATAATCGTTGGTTAAACATGAGTGTACGAGTGTGGACTGACAATCCACACTCAGAAACCTCTGACGACCCTCGAAAATTCATGTCGCAACTATTTATTTCTGAAACCTTCATCGCACAAATATCCGAACACAATGTATCGTCTCAATCGAAGACACAGAAATAGCGCACATCTGAGCCATCTCAACACGCGTGAATCGTTTATATATCTCTCGGAGACAATCACAATAAAGGTAATGCGTGACAAAGCTAATGGCACCCGCGTGCCAAATAGAACGAGGAAGTGGCTCATGTCGTCTCTCGGTTTCGTAGTACTATCACATGAAGACATTGAAGAGAGATCAGTTCATATTGAGGGGACTTTATAATTTTAAGACAAGTTTACTTTTTGATCATCGTCCAAATTCATACTGGTGGCTTGGTAATTGATCAGTATCATGCATCAATAACAATTTTGGTGAAATTCGTAAAATGAAATTTCGACTCCCATAGTGATTCACTCGGGACTGGAACTGAATTTATATGGGAAGCCGACATTTCATTATACGAATTTCAAAAAAAATGTTACTGAACCAAGATACTGATCACTTATCAAGCCACCAGTATGAATTTGGACGATGATCAAAAAGTCACCTTGTATACAACGTGTAACAGAAAGGTGTAACCATATTTGAAGAGCTTATTCAGTCAATGGTATAGAACAACTTTTGCTATGGAACAAAACCTGCGGGTCTACCGCGTAATTCTTATTTGTATCAACTTCAAGCAAATGCATGCGAAATTCAACGCGTGAAAAGAGATGGCATGTTAGGCGGGCGTCGTCGCACGCACGTCAAATTTCAATCTCAAGTTGATGTTGATGAAAATCAGAATTACGCGGTAGACCCGCCGTATCTCGAAAAAAAAAATTTACTGTTTCATAGAAAAATGCAATGCCGGTCGGCCGAAATGTATGGAAGGGCAGATTTTTTTTTTGCGATTTCTGGATTGGCTCCATAGTAAAAGTTGTTCTATACCATTGACTGAATATGCTCTTCAAATATGGTTACACCTTTCTGTTACACGTTGTATATAACGAAAAAATAATCGTACCAAAATGTTCATTAATTGAGTAGAATAGAAATATGTTTATGCACAAGACAATACAAATCTATGCAAGCACATTGTTTAAAAAAATTTCAGCTTAAGGTTTAACGTCGTTCGTTTGGTACAAAGTGCACAACCTAACTTGGTTTTTCTTGTTAAGAAGTTAAAATTGAAAAAGATTTTGTTGTGTGCCAATTCACGCCAGTAGATTAGTCTAACACTAACATCTTCGAGTTCGAGGCTAAACGAAGAGCTACTCTTGACGCCAGACGTGATGAACTCCGATGTAGACCACCAGCTGCTATACATTACAACTACTGCAATGGAAAACTTACATGTAGCCTGTGCAACCGCACTTTCACAAACAAGATAGGCTACATAAGTCACATGAGGGCACATGACCGACGACGCTCTCCACAGCCGCAACAGTCGCCGTGACCGAACTCGGTCGGATAAATCATCATCATCATCATCATAAGTATAATATGTACCATTAGACACGATTTTGTCCAAACAAGCTGTTGATTCATAAACCTAACTTATACTAATCTATTAGCGTGAATTGCGACAGAACAATATCTTTTCCACTTTTAACTTCTAAACAAGAAAACCAAAGTTAAGTTGTGCACTTTGTACCGTACGATTGACGTTTAACCTTAAACACAATTTAAGTATAATATGAAAAATAGAAACGAAAAAAAAATGCAGGTGTATAACTAATCTAAGTACAATTTGATGAATGTTTTTTCCCCTACAAATGGAATGTAATATGATGTACGAAGAAACTCCTGTCAAGGATACATGTGTTATTGTTCTTTGATTGCTTTTTCGATAACAATATTTTATAAATGGAGTAGCTGTAATTTTCATAGTCTTTGCTTTATAACTGCTGAGTGAGCTTTAAAATCTTTGACTTCTGTCTTCGCTAGATAATGGCTGACGTCTCACTGTTAAGGTAAGCGTCTACTAGTTAGTCACAGACGCAAACTAGCATGGTATAAAATAGCAACAAATTCCACGCAGGATTGTGTGGGGTACGCGAGAAGGGCCTGACATCAATATTCAATCTTAATCGTAAATATGGATAGACTGTAGGCATATCACAACGTCGATATTTGTGCCAATGTGTACCTAAATAATTGATATAAATATGTTTCGTTTTTACATTTAAACGGCAACTTGCGAGTACGGAACCATCATTGTGAATTCATTAATTAATCCTGAAGGTCTTTCTTTTTTTTCGTTATAGATATAATACGGCTAATGTTAGGTTTGATGATAAACTTGAAATTAGTAGCCGGCTAATCTTAAGATTAATCGCTAAATAACGGTAAAACATGTAAAAGAAAAGAGAAATATAATATAATATGGTAATAAATCAACAAAAAGACCAAAATAAAAAGCGATAAACAACAAGGATTTTTACCTAAATCATGAATTCTGTTAAAACTAGGGGGTCGCTATAGCTAACCTTCTAACCTAACCGTCAACCGTTAGTTAGCCATAGACAATCATTGTGGTTATTTTTTATAACAACCTTAAACTACTTTGGCCTGGGCCAAACTAGTTTGTCCTAAAATCGGATTTGGCCGTTAATATAGGTAAAGTAAACCCTATAAAATTCCATTATAACGAAACCGCTGGGGTGTATAAAAGAAATTAAGTGGACAATTACAAGCGAATTTTAATCAGAATATCTCTTTATTTTGATAATCGTTAAATATTGCAGCCCAGATCGTGGCTCAATTACAGATTAATCAAAAGAAACGCAAGTTGGGTGTGCTGTGGCGTGTTTTTGCCAACTATGCGTTTACCTTTATCGGTTGTTTAACAGACAATAAAACATGTCAACTTTAAACTTTAACGTTCGAAGTTTATTGTTTTTGCTGTAATTTATGGAGGAATGATGTTTTATGAGAGACAGGACATACCCACAACCTTACACTGTCGGACTTTGTTTTGATTTCACGTGTTTTGTGTGCATTAGCAATTAATTTTATTAAAAAAAAAAACTATAACTACTTGTAATTTGAGCTAAACGGGAAAAAATACTTTTTGTCCTACTTATTTTTAAACAAATGTATGAGTCCCTAGAAGTAACGTATAATTTTGGTTGATGAATTATAAATTTGGATTAAGAGCGAAGACTTCGTTTTTAAGATTATGTTTATTTTGCGAAATCCATCGCTATGAATACTCTAAATATTATTAGAGTGGATTACAAACTGGAAAAGATCAATCAGAAACAAATCCAAAGACAAGAATTAGAAAAAAATGTATTATTTAGAGACTTCCTTTTTAGGTCAACGATTCTTTCACATTTTATTTTGCTTGCTATGCTGACGAAAAGGAGCAACCGAAAAAAAAGTTACGATATTAAAGTACTTTTTCGATGATATGAAATAAACTAAATATCGGATTTTGACAAAGTATTTCTTTTTCAACACTTAACCTTCATTCATATCGACTAAAACAATTTGTTCCAAATGCTCAATAAAACAATTTGTTCCAAATGCTCAATAAAACAATTTGTTCCAAATGCTCAATAAAACAATTTGTTCCAAATGCTCAATAAAACAATTTGTTCCAAATGCTCAATAAAACAATTTGTTCCAAATGCTCAATAAAACAATTTGTTCCAAATGCTCAATAAAACAATTTGTTCCAAATGCTCAATAAAACAATTTGTTCCAAATGCTCAATAAATTTTAATTTAGATGTAACTTTATTATCTGCTTGCTTGCTTATTTTTTCTTGCTAATAATACAAATATTTGAATGTGCCCGTCACCAGTCTGTTCCGTATAAGGCCCGGCTATTAGGGATAGATATACCGCTATCCATTGGTCCCAGGCATGGTGGGCCTCCTGGTTTTTTGCCTGTGAGCTGTCCTCTTACTCTCTCCCGAATTACTTCGAAGGGGTCTCCAAGTAAGATGATGGTACCTCCACAGTTGAGCCCGGCATCAGCTCTACCACCTGACATCAGCTCTATCACCTAAATACGTTTAGCAAACCGGCGTCAATCATACATTACTGTTATGTTTAATATGTAGCCGCCCCTTTTCATGACGCATTTAAACCATGACGGATAAAGAGGGTTTGAAAAATGTTGGTAATTTTCACAGATTCATCATTTCGACTAATTAATTCGCGCAGACAACAGTTGTCGAGCTACAATCTGCGCGCGCGCAACAAAGGGTACCCAATATAATTAGCTCTTGGCAACCACTCGGAGCGAATTCGATTTATCGTCGAATTGGAATTCGAATACTAGACACATCACTCGATGAAGTTATCGTGTTTCTTTAAGGCGCAAAAATCATTCACGCGTAGGTAATTAAGGTATATATATATATATAATATAAAAGTAAATGAAATATACAATATAGGTACGATTTCTTAATATATTTTTTTTTGGAAATTTTACAAGTTCATTTTTAAGTTTGTAATCCTTGTACCTACATAATTAAAAAACTTTTTGAATGTCTAAAAATTAAAATTGTCTTGAGACGCACTTGTTGTACCCATTGCTTTAATTTTAGTAGTTAGAAATGAACACTTTTAACGGTCTCAGCGTAGAGATTGATTGGTGGCTATGAATTTCCTCAGTATGTTAATAGTATGCAGATATATTTTCATATAATCTCTTTCTTATTGTTTCAGGTACGGCTAGAGATTGAAAACGTCATAGAAAGATTATGGTGACCGAAGTTAAAATACCATTAAAATAAAAGGCCAATCAGGACGAAGGGACCGTGGCTTAAGAAGTAAGGTCGAGACACTTATTTCTCGTCTCTGTTATTGATTGGCTCTCTAGCGGTGTTACGATAAATTGGGCCAATCGCAGCGCAGAATATAGCGTGGTGTTATAATGTAATGTAATAACATCGGATAAACAATGTAGGTACTTATAAAATTGCTTTTGATGTTGCAATTACCTTATTGCCGTATGTGAATAGATAAAATTGATAGGAAAACCGAAACCTGAACTAAAATTACGTAAATGAATTCTGCTCCTCAGTTCATGTATCAGGTTTCAAACAAGGGTCTTTCCCTTTCATTGAAAATGAAGAGTTGATATCTCTGTAGCCGATCTCTTAACCCTTTTAAGGGCCGCACAAGTCAAAATAGGGCCATGGCTGAAAATGATAAGGCAATTGTTTTTGTTCGATTGCCTGTTTTCTTGATAACACACAATGATAAACACATTTGAAAAGTTATTTAATTTATTTTTTATAATGCAAACACCAACATTACGTCCCTGAGAGCGCGTCAGAAGTCTTTTGAGTCAGGACCATCACCCAAACAGTCAACCCTCGTGTAACTTAATTTCACCGACAATTTTACATCCCAATGTGAAATGGCATTATCGACGTATTTGGGTCACAAATGTATGTTTTTTATTGCATACAAGGTTTCATTACAATGTTTTCTGTCACCTTTCAGCAAGTGATAATTTACAAAAATACATAAATTCTGAGAGACTCAGAATGGTGCATGCTCGCTTGGCAGGTTTCAAACCCGGTAGAGATTGAAAGTCCTACTGAGTGAGCTACTGCTGCTTTTGAAGAGCCAAGAGAAGAGCCAAGTCGAAAGAAAACTCAATAGAACTGCATACTCGTTAAAGAATGCTAAACGGGTGGAAAAGGTGTGTCCAGATCGTAGCAGAATGAGAATAGTTATCTTTGCCAACTCCATTACAAGACAAGTTTGAATAAATACGTAATATTAAAATAATACCAAAATTTTATATTCAAAAAAATTTACAAAAATGGATCATCAAATTCTTTTTCTCTAAGGGTCAAAGATACGCCTTAGATATAACACCGTAATTCCCATAAATGTCTATTGCACTCCACCCACCGTCCCCTTTTTACTTCGAATAATTTTAGTTCTTGTTCCAATTTCACAAAGGCTATATTTCCTTGCCGGCGACAAATTGACCATTTTATTTCTATCAAATGCCTTTGCCGTTACTTACATAAAAGCAATGCGTTTCCTCAAGAAGAAATGGGTTTAGAATAACGATAATGGAAAAAGGATGTTGACATTATATTTATCTCGCAAAAACTGATATGAAAGTGGTTTTATATTAGTCCATTTTGAGAGTGTAAAAGACTCGTGTACTATGCGTTGCAACTAAGAATAGGATCGCGACCGCAGATAACTTCACTCGTTAAGGCGATATGCGAAAAAAGTACGGGTGTTTCTTTTCTGTGTATTTCATGAAATACATAGAAAATTTAAATAAATTTCTGGTATATGCATTTTGACTATGTAACCTAGGGTTTTGAAATTGGAAAACATGTTTAAATAAATTTTCCTCGATAGAAATAGTTATTGAAATGAGGTCTTCAAACACACTCTTTCTCCTCGTTTGACGAATAGGAACCATATACAGAACTCAAACATATTTTATTAGGTGTGTTTCAACAATATCTAGAGATTTTAGTTTTTTAATAGAAATATAAAACCAACTTTTTCCCCTTTTGCCCTGAATCCGCCCCTCTCGCACTGCGCGATTTTTCGCTTGGAGTGACAGTGACAAAAATAAAATTCGCATAGCCTCTTAAACATATCGCTCTCGCTCTATCTAGGGATGACGTGAGAAAGGGCTGCAACAAAATGGCGTCCTGACAGTCCTATTCTTAGGACGAGCGCTACTTTCGGAATTTGCATACTCGCCGTGGTATATTTCCATCCCAAAAACGCTCGACCGGTTTGTATTTGTAACTGTTTAGTTTATCTACGGCGTAGCAGCTAAGAAGCCTACGCTTTCTTGTAGCGCGTAGCTCAGCACCGATGCTACAAAGTTGAATAGAATGAAGTATGATCTTTTGTTATTTTTGGCCTTTTCTAAGCATTTCTTTGGGGGTCATTTTAAGGGATCAAGTTGCGTTTTTAATTTTGTATTTTTGTGCGGGTTGGCTGGTTATCATGGTGTCCTCCTTTCAAAATATATACGAGTATTTAAGGCGGTTCGTACAGCTGGTGACCAAAAAGCCACAATTAAGGTCGGGTTTTACCCAGATGTAAAGAAAAAAATATATATTATACAGAATATGTGGAATGATGTGCTTTGATTAGAATTTTAAATTTTTATCTATAATTTAACATAATTAATACCAAAACAGGGTCCAATTTAATATTAAGGTCCGATTCAAATAATTAGGTATGCAAAGGAACAAATTGAAACTTTGTCAAATTGATGTTATTATAACTACAAATTTTATTATTTTTGAAGGATTTTAGCTACAATTTTTTTTATAAATACTGTCTGTTTGTTGATTTGCGATGGTCGATCCTTTTTGGACTGAAGTAATAGTTGTTATTTAAATTTTTAGACGACAAAAAAATGTTTTAACAATATTCTTATTTCTTAGAATAAAGTTTATTTTTTCATTATTTTTAGGTCTTTACATATAAAATCGCTGTTTTGTATAGAGAATTTGAAGAAAACTAAATTTTCAGTACCATCATTTTTGTATTTTTTTTTAGGAATGACAAATCCAAATTATTTAATTTATTTTTTGTATGAATAAGACAACACTAAGCTAACAACCACAATAATGTAATTTTTGAGAAGTGTCAGCTGTAAAACATTATTACGAATCTTATCATGGAAATGGATGGCATTTAGGACGAACTGTTTTTGAAGATTAAGTTTTTATAATCAAACTGAAAATAGGAACAAAATTGAATACGTAGATTGAAATCAACTTTCACACAAAAAACAAATAATTGAAACAGCTATTGAATTACAGGAATTATGAACTCATGGATGAAAATTTCGGCAATTTCATGATGGGATAGATGTATGCCCGACTATTGTTGGTTACAAAAACAGGAAACTGCAAGCGTTTTGTTATAATTTATATAGCATCATGACTTGAATCCTTGTTAGATGTGTCAGAGATGAATCCCGAGAATAGACTGTAAAATGCAGTCCACAATCGTACACCCACGTGATGGTTGAGCCCTATCTTGGGGAAAAATATGGACCCACAGTTTAACCTGCCTTTCGAAATACGCAGACTGAACACAAATGTGCCCCTGGGGGATTTGAACCCGCGACCTCCGGCTTAATGTTTGAGTATTCTAACCACTAGACCACAGAGGCAGTCTGTCTTGTCTTCATTTAAATCTAGAATCCCCTATTTCATGTACGTTCAGCTACAGAAAGCCGTTATTTTAGCTCCGACAAGAGGTGGCGACAAAATTAAATTCCGCCTTTGACACACTCTTCTTCCACGTTAAAGTGGGTACGTCGTAGATTTATAGTTAGGGGTTCCTTCGACTTTTAAGAATCAACTGACAAACGAAAACCCTAACTGTTTGATTGTCCCTTTTTCTCTTAGGATAGAGATAGAGATAGACAAATGAAAATTGAGATTATGTTTATTTTGCGAAATCCATCGCTATGAATACTCCAAATATTATTAAAAAAATATATATATATTGCTACATAGAGCACTTATTTTATTTTATTTTATGTTTAATTAAAACATAGTAAAAAAATTATTTTCGAAATATATTTCGGCCCACTTTGGGGGTTTACTGATTTTAATTCGACTGACGCCGGCCCCAAAGTGGGCCGAAATATATTTCGAAAATATATTTTTTACTATGTTTTAATTAAACAAAAAATAAAACCAAATATTATTAGAGTTTCTTGTCTTTGGGTTTGTTTCTGATTGATCTTTTCTAGTTTGTAATGCACTCTAATAATATTTAAATAAAAATTGTTTTGAAATCACTTCACTCATACAATGAAATATTCTTTATTCTTTAATGTACACAGAAAAGCAGTTAAAACATATAATACATTAAAAGATATGTACACAGGCAAGCTTATCTCTAAAAAGAGATTTCTTCCAGCAAACCTAAGCGGGAAAGGGATTTTTTTTTAAAATAAGTAATCATACATACGTGTACTACAAAAGATATATCCAAAATAATATATTTATATATAAGTTCTTTCAATTTCGAAGGAAAGTAATTTAGGAGGTGATTCAGTATCGTTAATACATCACATTCCACTGCAAAGCACTTTCTTTTGTGCGAACTTTTTTTTCACTTCTCAGTACAAAGTGGTCAGATCAGCTGACTCAGTTTGTATGGACAAGTGAAGAAAAAGTACTTTGCAGTGGAATGTGATGTATTAACGATACTGAATCACCTCCTAAATTACTTTCCATTTAAATTGAAAGACCTTATATTTATTACGATACCTTAACAAAATATAGCTATTTCAGAAAACAGAACAGGATTTTACAGTGACTCATTTTCGGTACACGCTGCAAGACTCTGGAATCGCTTACCAGTGTCAATTCATACATTGAAAAATACAAATCATTTTAAAATGAAAGTAAAGCAATTTTTCTCAACAGAGTACCCATCTTAGAACTCAAAAAGCCAATATTATTATAATTTTTGTATGTTTATTTATTATTTATATATGTATGTGTATATTTTGTAGGTATGTATTCATTTATTTAAGTAGGTATGATCATGTATTTTTATATGTAAGTTTATGTCTTAGATATTTAGGTTTATATTTTAATCTTGATCTCCTTATTATTTTCTGATTAGTAGGTATTTACACCTCCGCATGTTAATTTGTTCATCTTTCTGTTAGCTACCAAGAGTTGCCTGGATATGGTCCTCTTGCGATACCCAGTGTCAATAGAGATGTAATGTGTTGTGTTGGCAATGGCTATAGGTTGAAGCATCGCCCTCTTTTAGCTTGTTTACTATTATTTCGCGTTAAAAATATAAGTATTTGTACTGTTCTTGTAGTATTTGTATTTATGTTAGTGAAATAAGTGGGAGGACACAAAGACAGATCTGAACACGAACAATTAAAGTAAAATAAGGCAAATCTTCTGATATATCTGTGGTGTTGTTGAATACAACTGTACAAAAATTATTCTTATGAACTATATTAGAAGGTTTATTTTCATTATTTATTTGTTTTATTTACTTATGTCAATTCAATAATAACTGTTTCGAGAGCTCTTTTTTTATGGTATAATTTTTTTTTCTCACTTAAACAATCTATCTGTATTTTACGCTATTTTTTTATTTCAGCATTCTCAAAACCAATTGTTTCAATGCAAAACAGTCCTTAAACGAAAGCAATAAATGTTGTTATTGTGATTATCACGTTGTATGATTATAAGTATTGTCAGTAATAAATTAAATTCAAAAGCCATCAAAATCAGTTCTAAAACACATTTTAGAAACGATCTTTCTCGAAGCACTTTCTTTGACATGTTGCGTACATTTTGTTCGTTTCAGGCTGATATTATTACTGTAAGTACTAAGCTATAAATATAGCCTTCATGCGTGAAGTGCCAAATGGAAGCTGTTGTTCGCGTAATTAAGTTAAGGGGCTCTTAAGAGGGCTTCCATGAAACGATTGACTACTTCGAGGCTACCCTCAACAGAATTAAATTACGACTATGCGACTAAATTTTGTATTTTCAGGTATTCTGGAAAAAAAAAACATGCGTTTGTTGAGATTTTTATCCTTTCTATCCCCTATTTCGGGAGTTCTTTTCTGTGGATTAGTCTGTACTCTCCTCGGAGTCTCTCTCTCTCTATCTAAAATTACTGAGTAAATTTAGGTGATATTTTTATGATGGTAATACAAGAAAAAAACGAACAAATTGTTGAAGACGTAATCTACAATTATAGGCTTAATAAAATGAAAATTCCAAGAGGCATAAAATAATAATTAAAAAATAACCGACATTTCTCTCTGTCTGTGTGATCGCGATTCACGAACAAATTAACTAAACATGTTAGCTATGTCATCGTCGGTGAAAAGTTTACTTAAGAGGCGTCATCACACGCAAACCTCTATACAATGTATGTCATGTCAACACAATGTATCTATGGAATGTTATTACAATATTTTAGGCTGAGTCCATTAACATTATCTAGATCTATGTTTAAGTCGAACTAAAAACCGTGACATTTGAACAATTTCTCAACAACAAACCCCTAACATACGTAAATTTAACGGTTATGACCAAAATTGTAGCTGAAATTACATTTATTGTTTTAGATAAAATCGACAATTAATACGAGTCAAACATCAAAAATGTAATCTAGATTAATAATAACCAAAAATAATGTTTGAAAACGTACACAGTCTTGCCAAACGCGACGAAATCGGCACGATTGTATTGTCCTCGCAAGTTTCATGGAGCGTGCACCTTATAGCGAAATGAAACAGCATGACATTTGGCCACGCCCATAACTGAGTTGGTCGCGTCATCTTAATTAAGATGTTCAATTGACACTAGGCACACTTTTGACATCTCTCCCGTGACACATGTGGTCATAACTATTATATTCGTAATAATCATCCATCCATCAGCCTAGTTCGTCCATTGCTGGACATAAGCCTTTCCAGGACTTTGCCACTCCCGGCGGTCATCCTGGAAGAATTGCCCATACTCACACACGCTGGGCAGGCGGGTTGGTGAGCGTGGTGCCGGAATCCTCGCATCAGTGACGCCGCTGCCCGTCACCAGTCTGTTCCATATAAGGCCCGGCTATTAGGGATGGATATACCACCATCTATCGGTCCCAAGCATGGTGGGCCTCCTGGTTCTCAATAATAAATATTAAAAAAAAAACGTAATAATAAGTAATATAAATATGTATTATCTGACAAAGAAAAACATTTTAATTTACGAATTCTTTGATTATTTGAATCCAGCTCAGCTTAGATATTCGTTGGAGTCAGACCTTTCAGATGAAAGTATTGAACACGGATTTAGAACATAGGTATTGATCACATGACGGTTGGTACATGCTCTAAGGCTTAGAGTCTGAGCATAACGGATACTGTCGGATACCAATTTTAACCATGTTTAAATTTCATTGGGAGCGTCCAATAGACGCGTAGCGTCTTCTTTTTTCAAATTGCATTTAAATTTGAATCGTACTTTCGAACGCTATAACTTTTTTCTTACACTCCTGACGAGAATAATAAGAGAAAAAATGAATTGTTACGTAACATTGTTTACAAAGCTAATTAAATCACAACATTTAATATAAAAACTTAAAATGAACGTGGGTTTATTATATTTCTACACTAAGCATAAATTGAACAGAATAAAACTTTCCTGTGAAAAGGCCAACCAATATTCTTTGTCCTTATAAAGTAATAAAACGCGTATTTTACTTTTCTATTAGAAGCTACTTTTATTTTGAGTTTTATTAACATGTAAAATAGATATTTTTCTACTACCTTTATGAAAAAGTTCCATTTAATACTCGAAATTAGTTTTGAAAATCGAACTTTCCGGGCCCCTTTGCGGAAAGACTATCAGGTCAGTTTGAAATATCGTATTGAAATTTCATTTATTGCAATGCATATATTGTTCTTTTTAAAATTAGGTTATTTTTGACGTCTTTAGTTTGTCTTTACAATCGAAATTCCCTACGTTACGATTCACGACATAATCGAAACTAGCTTCATTCCTCGGGTAAGAAAATCCGCTATTTTATACTCGTCACGAAGTATTTTATTCTCAAACAAGGGCGTAATGCGACTGTCATTTAAAGAACCTAGTTCGAGACAAATCGAACTTCTAGTAGTGGTGAAAAACAAGCCATCGGCGGCCGGCAATATAAGTATGAAAATCTATATCTATCGTTTTATCACACCGGCAATTTCACTTTTAAAATCCATAACTTTCGTATTATTTGAATATGGAATGAGGTTTTGTTACGTTTACTCATAAGACATTTCAATGTCCAAAGAGGTTTTTTAATGTGACTGGCTGAATACAAATGAGGCAATGCAAAAAAGAAAACATCACGGCGCGCGAAGTGTTATTGGTATTTTATTGAATTAATAATTACTTTATTGAAAGTCCGAATCAATAAAGAAAGATAAATTTATTTAAAACAAAAAGCCTGTCGCTTTGCTAAGAAATTAGATTTCGATGAAATATTTTTAATGAAGCACCAGATAGTGAAAATCTGGACGTCACGGTAAGTGTTACTCTAGTAGAAACCTTTACAACTGAAAGTACTTAGCAATCAACTTTTTGAATTGTAAAAAATAAAAAGTGTGACCAACAGTAATTTCTGCGCACGCAGTAAAATTGCAAAAAAAAAATACAACTAATGTTCAAAAAAAATAATATACCCTTTTTCACTATTTATTTATTATTTGCATTGGTACAATAGGCAAGGTAATTTCTGTGAATACAGTTAAATTGCGAAAAAAATGTATGTTCAATTTAATAATACACTCTTTTTCGCTCTTAATTCATTATTTACATTGGTACAAAAAAATAAAAATACAAATTTTCAGGTTTAGCCGCATTTACATCATTTTGTGAAGCATCTTTAAATATCAGTTTTTTTTTTTTAGATTGGGTTAGTTACGCCTTTGTTGCAAGCGCTAGAGTATTAATAGTTAGGCTTTGTTGAAGTTGGCGATTGACCGGAACGTACAACTAGCATCAAAAGCAAAATAGGGATTGTATTTGACAATCCTTTGTCAGGTTCGGAACTTGTGACACGAAAATCCAATCCAGCGAACTGACCAATTTTGCCCGTACCGACTACTAGCTTAAACTCTATTCTATACGGATAGTAATGGCTTTGTCCTTTGTGTTTACGCAGTGAATGAGTAGGACAGGATATCGGGATTATACTGTATTCTTCAAATCGAACATGACAGAATCAGTACACTGATAGATAGCCATTAGTTTTCATTTAACACAGGCAACTGGATCCGTGTAATGGCCGATTGATGGAACTGAAGAAGAAATAGTCTGTGACGAATGCGCCTCAAAGGCTTTAGTTATCGAGTGGTTCTACCTTTGAAGGTTTTCCGAGCTGATACAAATACGTGGGCGAAAGGCTATATTGCTAATGAAGCTGTAAAGCTTTAAGCTAAAAGCTTTAGCCTTAAACAAAATCAAGAAAAATATAGGTAGTTATGTTGAGTGATAACAACACAGTCTATCTCGCTCAATGGTATAGCTCGTTCTTTTCCTTCATTTCGTTTTTGCTTTTCTTTCCTGTATGTTTCTAAAGTCGCTGTCAGCTAAGGTATGCGCCTCCACATAGCGGCCATAGCGAGTTTTGGCCAACGTTCAATTGATTGAACTTTCTGATCGAGCGATCGTAGCATTTTGGCTTGTATTTGCCAAAGTCTAAAAATACCCCAGTACAAGAACAAGACATATCATCCATCCTTGTCTAAAACGAGTCATAATGGTTTGTGTAACAGTGACAGAACCACTTTCTTTTGTGGTCGATCTGAATTCGTTCAGGCATTTTAGTAATGGCTAATAGAACGCATAGATGAATTGTATACGATTTATATTGTCATTGCCACGGAAATGACGGCGCGTATTCGTTGTTCATGTATCAGAATGTATATGCCACGCCGTTTCGTTTAATTAGCCGTTCAATAAAACGGTTTGCCTGATTAATTGAATAGTGTTATTTAATTAACATCTTAAATGACGCTTAACTGAAGCGTTTAACTGGTCCTCTAAAAAGGCCGCTTTGGATGAATCATATTATGATTCTATTCTAATGCCTTCTTTTTTGCACGCGTGAAAAAATTCTGACTTTATCCTTCTATCAAATCATTTTATGATTCACCCAAGTCGGCCTTTTTAGATCCTCTGACCTTTAACTAGCCTTTTGAGAACTAAACTCAACAGTTGCTTAAAAGTTGCATCATTAACTCGATTATTTTGCAAAAATCGAGGAAGATTTATAGGTAGGCTTTGCCAGGAGAGTCTTTTTTGACCATGAAGACCTGTGCATCCACGAATTGATGAACCAACCACAAATTCGATAACCGATCGTCCTAGAGCAATTGTACAAGTACGCTTTCTACGAGTATGGCTGTACTTTTTACGTTCCTTATTTAAGGCGATTACCATCGCCAAATTAGCAGCTCGATATTTGTCACTACGAATATCAACGGAAACGACATTGACATAACGTTTATACCAGCGCGCAATGCATAGTGGCTGTTACGATGCTCGCTGCGTCCTTGATAGGGTGAACTAGGAGAAAATTATACTTTTCACATGGACGTGATTGTTCGATTGAATAATCATATGTTATGTTTATAGCTATCAAGTTTATCTATTTATCAAAGCATAAATGAATTCAATCAGCCAAGCCACTTAGAAGCAGTAGGAAATTTAAGCCAAAAAACACCATTCAGTAAAAAAAAAATATCATCTAGAAGTTTTGGTGGTATGAAAAAGAAAAATGTTACATAAGTTGTCTAAGAGTTGATTATTCAAAATACTATTTTTTCATTATTTTTGGTTTGGCCATAAACAAGGAGTAGGCTTTAGAAACTACCCATTTGGCAATAGTAAGGCCCTTAATTGATACAGATTTGATACGTGGCCAAAGAGCATTTGGCAATGAATCTGTAATGAGTTCTGAATACCAAAGTCTCATACATCACGATCTTCCTTCTGCGGCACCGGAATAGTGAGCGCACAGAGATTTTTATACCCATATTTTATCAATACTCCGTTCTTTCGAACGCACTGTATCGAATCTTCGTTACTTGGGTAGTTTTTTTTTTTTATGACCAATTTGAAATAAGATTTGTACTTTAAAAAAATGTTTTGATGTGTTTTTATTTATAATATACATCATGAGCTTGGCTTACGTGATAGCTAGATAATGGTAGAGTTACATGAGATAATTAGCAATAATCTGCAACAATCGGAATAAAGTAAATTTTCATTTCTGTTCCCTGTTTATACGAAAAAGCGTTGTCCCTTTTGCACCTGCGTCACGATTAATATACATGGTGTACATTCGTGTAATATCGAATATTACTTAGTGACATTTAAGCCAGGAACAAGAACATTAAAAAAGCACTGAAATTACTTTGATTTATTTGAATAAACTAAAAACAATACAAAATTTTGATTAAGTGCTCCTGTGTCACGATTTTTGCCAAGTATAAATAGAAAAAATATCAGGAATATAAAATATGTTATAATTTCAGAAAGAAATTTTGCGGATGTTATAATTTTTCATAATATAAAAATAACTCAAATGTATTTTTAAATCATATTTTATACAGATTGAGGACAAATTTATGGTCATAAAAAAGAATTACCCACGTAAAAATGTACTGTTGACACGTGGAATTACTAATACTACATACATACGTACATAAATATACCTGTCTCTCAGAGGGGAAGACAGGGACTAAAGATTTCCATCTGCCACGATCCAGACACACCTCTTTCACCTCCTCCACATACATCAATCTAGTCATACAAGCTCTTGTATTCCGGGTACTTTTGACATGGCCTTTCGTCAATTAATCGCCAATTTGGTCAGCATACGTCCTTCTAGGGCGATCACGAGTATTTATGACCCAGATTTCAATAAAAGAAGAGTAAACATATATTTTCTGCGCAAGCGTACTCCAACCCAAATGTCATGGACCCTTTTTTTAAACTAGTCCGTGTGATCATGGGCCTGACTAACAACCAGCGCGTGGCGGTTGTCATCGCAATGCTTATGCTGAGTCGTTCTATAAAAGTTGTTCTATACCATTGACTGAATAACCTCTTCAAATATGGTTACACCTTTGTGTTACACGTTGTAGTAATGAACAAGCCTAAAAGAAAAAAAAGACTATAAAAGCCCTTTACGAAAACATTACAAAACAGTTTTATGTCGTATTAAATAAGGTTCTCTAGGTAATAATAATATATATATGTACATAAATACGAGTAACTATATTGCCACAGTCGTCTTTTCCAAAGTTCTGCATAATATAAAGTAAAATGATGTTTTTTTTTTGGGAAATCTATCGCTTTTAATACTCTAATCATTACTAGAATGCATTACAAATTTGAAATCAATCTGAAACAAATTTAAAAGCACAAATATTTTTGAAAAAGTTCCTCGGCCCAGTATTTCAACCTGCGACCTCCTGCTTACATAACAGGCGCGCTACCGAGGTTCGTATCTGGAACAACGAATTTTTCAACCATACATGTACACCGACACCAGCTGGTAATGCACATACTGAACGCTCATGAGGGTTTTATGTGAATTCACGCCTTGCTAAATTTTTTTCAAAAATTATTATGCTTTTTTGTTTCTGATTGATTTCAAGTTTTTAATAAAACTCTTATAATAATAATTAGAATATAAAGTAATTTCAATTCATCAAAAAGATTAATTGAATAAAGCCTTCAATCTTTGTTTGTTTATCGAAAGACAGCCGATCCTCTCAAAGTCCTAGGTAAATATTTTATTCCAACGACAAAAGAATTTGAAACTTGACGACGTCGGTTGAACAAAGAATTAAATAAAGTTTGAGACAAAAGTTTGCTACGTACTTTTTATTGAATTGTCAAATGAAGAATTTCAGTGAAACCTATTGGAGGAAAGAGTTTTTTAACGCGGCATGAACCCAGCGCCTTTCAGAACTTTGGCTGAAACTGTCTTAACACAAAATGGCGATATTAAATTCTTTTATAGTTTTGTAGTTATGATTGAATTTTTAAATATCTGGACGGCGGCGTGCAGAAAAACTGGGAAGGCAGATTTCATGTAATTTTAAAACAGTTTTTCTAAGAATGTGTATCGATTTTCTCGATTAAGGGGGTATATCGTCAATACCGACACTTTTTGAAGTTATTTATCTGCTGTTCAAAAGTAGTCCCAAATTAAATAAATTAGTATAACAATTTGGGACCTTTTTCTAGATCTTGGACTATCAGAAACGCGATCGGAAGAATTTCACTCGATAGAAATGAGGTCTAAATTTACACTTTTTTTGATATTCTGACAAATTGGGATAGTATACAGACTTTAAAAATATTTTTTTAGATGGGTTTTAACAATACCTAAATTACTGGAAATAGAAATTTTTATAGCTATTTTAGTTAATTTTGTATTAATTTAAAACCGACATTTTGTACATTTTCCCCGATTCCGTCCTTCTGACACTGCGAGTCTTTCCGCCTAGAGTAACGGGGACCTTTGCACGCACAATCACCTTAAGAACTTAAATTGTGTATTTCTTACATTATGTAGTCTTTATTTGACAAGTTTAAGTCACTCGACTCCATATGGCATGGTATTATAACGCTATAAACAAAAGTTGAATGATTGATATTGCGAGTGAAAAATAATACCAGAATAGCCTTCCAGGTTTCCCGTTCAGATTTAGAAGTTTTGAGGATTTCATTCTGACACGTTGTATTCTATTTTAATCTCGTTCAAGATACATGTACAGTGGAGACCGCATCAAGTAAGACACATTGTACTTTGTACCTATCTTATATTCTTCCCTGTAGGTTCTAATGTCGTACTGCAAGTGTATAGCTTGATGTGGTCTCCACTGTACGAGTTGTAAATGGACAGCTATCTGACAGCTGTCTCATGCTATATTGAGTAGTAATGACAATCCTAAAATTTTTTCTTAAAGAAATTATCTAAAACATGAAAAGTAAATACTAGTTACCGCAGCATTTCCTAAAATCCCTTATTAGCGAATACAATTCTGTACAAAGGCGAGCTTAATACTAATTAGTATTTTCTACCAACTAACCTTTGGCAACGTCTACGTCGTAAAAGGAACCTACACTGAAAAAAAAGAATGGTTGAATTAACCAAATTCCTCATAAATTTTACTTAATTACAAAAATAGGTCATTTTACAGGAAAAAATCAAAAAATGGCAAACATTTAAGGAAGTTATCAATGATCTACCTAATTAGACCCTTTAGATACATAGAGTTTAATAGATCATAAGTGTTAAGTTAAGTTGGTCCTTCATAACAGCAAGTGGAATTATTTACCTTGTTTTTAGGGTTGCGTACCGAGTCGGACTCGCACTTGGCTGGTTTTTTAAATATTTGTTTATTTGAAATTTGTGCTGGTCGAGCTTGATCAGGCCGCCCTAGAAGGACGTATGCCGACCAAAATTAGCGACATACTGAAGAAGAGCAATGTCAAAAGTACCCGGAATGGAAGAGCTTGACTAGATTGATGGATGTGAAAGATGCGAAAGAGGTGTGTCTGGATCGTAGCAGATGGAAATCTGTCTCTACCTACCTCCTCTGGGATACCGGCGGTAGTAATATGTGTATGTTGAAATTTGTTCTAATTAATATTTGTAGGGTTCCGTACCCAAAGGGCAAAACGGAGCCCTATTAATGTCACTCCGCTGTCCGTCTGTCTGTCTGTCCGTATGTCACATGTATCTAGCTCTTACACGAAATGAGATAGAGACCTGAAATTTTTATATGTTATGTAAAATTTTGACCCAAAACCTTAATATTCGGTTTATTAGAATAAAGTGAAATTATTTTTTAGGGGGCCTCATACACAAAAATGGACCAAAAAAAATCCTTTTTCGTACCCCAAAATTACGGGTGTCATTGTCTAGAGCTCATTAAGTAGAGTGTCATTGTATTTTTCATTTGCCCTCACAATAAAGAAATGGGAGGCTATCAAAGTTGTCATTTTTAGACCATTTTTGTTACGGGGTCTATCTAGTTAGGAATTTGTTATTTCTGTATATTATGTACCATATGTTGTGTTTAAACAACAAATACTGAAAACGCCGATTTACCATGTTGTTTTAGGGTTACGTCCCCGAATACTTAACCAACTTAATTTTGCAGTTTTGTTTCATACAATTTGTAGGTCGTGATAAGTTAGTAATTTCTGTTCGAATTATTTAAGTATATTAACCTATTTAAACAGCACGGAATCCTCAGAGCGCGAGTCTTACTCGCACTTGACCGTTTTTTTTTCAAATTTATAATGCACTCTCATAAGTTTCAAATTAATAAAATTTAAAATAAAAAACGTGTGATACAATTAACTATGTCCTACAAAGTATTATGGTTTGTTTTTGTTTTTATTTAATTTGTTTGATTTCCTTTATATATAGATTTTTTTGTCGCCTTTTTGTTGCATAGGATTTTTGACACTGGTACCCTAAGTTTCAAGTTTACTTAGATTAGGGAACAGGGCTACTCCCTGGGTACAGCTTAGATTTTATGTAGAGTAAGTAATAAGTAAAGTAAAGTAAATAAGTTGTTAAGTAAGTAAGTTGTTAAAGATTAAATTAATTTAATTAATGATTCCTCTAAGGAGTTTACATTAATAAATTACAGACTGTAAAACGAAATAGACTATATGAGACAATAAGTAGACAAAGAAAATATATTTTAGAGTCCGGTCATAGTTTGCCTAACAATCATTCATTTGATATAAAACATATTTGTAAGAAAGGTTTAAGAATGTGTGTGCTAGAACAGTTAGAGATATTGAAAAACAAGAATAATTCTGATTTACTGAACGAACAAACTAATTTTATAAGTACCCCCCTTTTACGTATGTTTTCGTCATCCATTTATTCCCACCAAACAGCTAGTCAGGCCGGTGTATAAAAGGTGAGCTCCGGGCGGCAGCACGTCATTTGCTGTCGAGCGGTCGGGCGGACTACACATCCCGAGGATGCCTCGTTTAGAGGCGAAACACGTGTCGATAAGTTTTCTTGCTTGTTATTTAAGATTGCTTTATTTTGTGCTCGTACTGCTTGCTTTGCTTGTGCATGTTTTATGCGGGAGGGCGGGCGGGGCTTGAGTCTGCATTTTGAATAGCATGGTAAGAGTGTTTAGCGGAATATTGCAAATTATTAATATATCTACAAATTTAAAGATATATTTGTTTTTCTTTTTTTCATTAACTTGAATTCCTGCTGTCTTGTATTTTCTTATTCCTTAGTAAAAGTCGATATAAGTCATTTGTATAGTATAAATAAATATACAATACTGACTTTTTTGTCTTTATAAATGATAAGAATAAGATGAAACAACGTAAAATGAAATTTTAGTGAAATATATTTCGGGCAATTGGTGACTGATAATAATTGATAAGTTTTATGTCAAAAAAAGACATGATCTTGCTTAGTTTCTTGCCCGTTCTTCTTAGCAAGACTGATCGAATGGGTGGAGGTAGGCATGTATTTATATATGTAACCTATTAGTAAATAGCATGTGATTTGGTCGGCCGCCTGGATTCGTGGTGGGGGCTCGGTTGGTTATCATTGAACCTTGTTCCTGGTCCCCGGCCGGGTCTCCGGTGTGGGTTCGGGCGGTTGATTGGATTTCACCTTGTATAATATATATTTTACCTATAATTTTAATCGTATATATATTGCTACATAAATTTAATAAACCTTTAATGTAGTACATGTACATGTACATTTATTACATTCACATTTATTATTTTATTACATATATTTTTATTAGATTAAATTTGACGTGTAAAAAGTGTATTATATATACATACTTTGCAAAATAAACTATTTGAATTTGGAAGACTGTTTGTTGAGGTCAGGATCAGTAGTGGACTGTATTTTTAAACGAGTATTCAAACTTCAAGCCTTTGTTAAGAGAAACAATAGTAGCTGTAGTGAACAAGTGAAGTGAAGTAAATTTACAAACAGAGGGCCTTATATGTATATCACAATCTACTCTGTTATATAGTGCACGTAGGTGCGATGTCTACAGAGCGCGGAGAGGTGAAGCGAGAAGAAGGACGCCTGAGGTAGGCCAGCCTGGACGCGAGTCAACATAGTGTGTTCTCGCTCTATCTTGTTGCTCCGTCCCTTGGTCCGCTGGCCAGCTTCCTTTCGGGTTATTCAGGCTTGTTGTCCGCAACACTATTTACATTTTTGGCAAGAATTGAATCCTCTACGTAACAGTCTGTCGTCCTACCAGCATCAATTACCGCACCTCTCTTAATCCGTCTCCTTGTTTTCAGTTGTATCGTGACGTCACCAATGCTTTCAGTTAACATCGCGATGGAGAACACCTATTGTCCTTCCTAAGGCTCTAATTCTTAAGGCTTTTGTTGTCTAAAGCTTAAGCCATTGTCATTGAAGAAAGGCATATTTGTAACATTTTAGGCGTTTTGTTGGCACTTTAAGGTGGATGGTCCAAGGCAATCTTCATACAAACTTGTGAGAACCAATAACGACGACAGAAGTATTATTATTTAATTCTGTTACCTTTTTCCACACGTTCCGTCAACATTACACCCGCGAATAATCAGTTTTTTTACAAACAAACTTTTTTAGAATCTAATTTTGTTATTTAAAACTTTTGTAATATAATGTATGAAAGTTTTAAATTGCAAAATTAGACTCTTAAAACATTTCGTTTTTAAGAAAAACTGAATGTTCGCGGGTGTAAGTTGGTGTTAATGTTAATACTTCTGTCGTTGTTATTGCTTCTCACAAGTTTTTTATAAAAACCACCATGGACCATCCACCTTAAGCAATATATATGGAAAAAACACACGTAAGTATGATTGTTTACTCACAACGACGTTCAGAACTTGATTTATTTCGTTGACCGTCCGGAATCCTAAATTACTTTTAAAGTTTTCAGGCATTCCTTAAAAAGAAATTACTGAAATTTCATAGTAATAACGACAAAATAAATTAAATCGAAAGTTTTCGCCATTAAAATCAGATTTTCTCACCTCAGAAATGTATGTATCAGGCGAACATAAAACCAGTGGAATTCATCAATTTTGCTGTTGCGTGCTCACTTAAAACGACTTTGATAGCATCTACGCTTTGATAAATAGTAACAAGCCTTCAAATACTTACTTTTTTGGCTATGCTTGTATTTTGTTCCGTACCCAAAGGGCAAAATAGAGCTCTATTAATGTCACTCCGCTGTCCGTCTGTCTGTCCGTATGTCATGGGTCTCTAGCTCTGAGACGGAATGCGATAGAGACCTGAAATTTTGATATGTTGTGTAAAAGTTTTTGACCCAAAACGGAATATTAAATTAAAAATTAAATTAAATTATTTTTCAGGGGGGGCATCCAGTGGCGTGCACAGAACTTTTTGCTGGAAAAGCAAGCAATTGGTCAAGAACAGCAATAAAAAAATATGAAAAAATTTAAACATCACTTTGAAAAAAAAAATTGTATGACGCCGGGGTAGACAATGTCTACCCTAGAGTAAACATTTCCTATACAAACTTTTTTTTTTCAAAGTGATATTTAATTTTTTTATATATATTTTTTTTATATATTCTTGACGAATTGCTTGCTTTTCCAGCAAAAAGTTCTGTGCACGCCACTGGGGGGGGGGCATAATACACGAAAGTGGAGCCGAAAAAAATTTTTTTTTTTTTTAACATTTTGTTATGGGGTCTATCCTTGGACGGGTCTATCTCAAAGACCAAAGCAGTTAGGAATTTGTAATTTCTGTATGTTAAATGTTCTGTAAAAACCATATGTTTTATTTAAACAACAAATACTGAAAACGCCGATTTATGATTTAGTTTTAGGATTACGTCCCCGAATACTCAACCAATTTAATTTTGCAGTTTTGTTTTATACAATTTGTAGGTAGTGATAAGTTGGTAATTTGTGTTCAAATTATTTAAGTATTTAATTGGCACGGAACCCTCTGGGTGTGAGTGCTACTTGCACGTGACCGGTGTTTTGTAATTCTTAATTGTAATTCTGTAAATGCAATTCATTCAAACTAGATCTTATTGTTCAAAGAAAAAGCTTGCTAGGTTTTCCCCATAAACAAATTGAGAAAAATGACTTAAAAAGTTGTCAGAAGATAGGCACGACTTTTTTGTATTGGTTTGTTTAAATATTAAAAGAAAACTTTTTCATGTCGCATCAGTTTTTAAATAATTTTATAATATTTTTACTAATTGCCTCCGTGTTCTAGTGGTTCGACTATAAACTTTCACAAATCCGGAGGTAGCTCTTTCAAATCCCGTGGGGGCACAATGAGCCATGAGCTCGTCTTCTACATGAAGATTTTTATGAAAATCAATTACGTTTAGAAAGCTAAAAAGTGCTAAAAACTCTGGCGAGGCCGAAGGCCGAGCTAAGCTCCACGAGGCCGAAGGCTGAGTAGTATGTTTCTAGCGAGGCCGAAAAACGAACATGCGAGTTTTTCGGCCGAGCACTACACCTTGACTCCCAGAGGGAGTGAGAGCACTTATAATGTTTGTTTCTGAAAAAATCTCGAAAAAATTCGATGTTATGGGCAATCAAGGTGAACTTAATATCTGAAGCGATTTCATACTTAAAGTGATAAATATCGCTATCGCTAACTTCGGTAATAATAGATATTTTTCAAAAATTCAAGATGTTTTGTGCTTTGCATTTACTAAATAATCAGTAAACATATAAAATTTACAGATATTTCACTACTTTACAGGATACAAGCTCATTGTGCTCGGTCTTCGTGCTTCGGAAGGCGTGTTAAGGCGTTACCTAAAAGTTTTAGACGTCCTTGTTACTCCATATGCGAAAAAACCCTCAGTGCGAGTGGGACGGATTCGTGGAAAAGTAGCAAAAAGTCGGTTTTGTCAAAAAAAATATTCAAGGAGACTACAAATACATATATATCCACATTTTGAATGCAATTTCACCAAGAAATTTGTCAGGATTTCAGAATTACAGGAAAAAACAAAACAATTTAGAGGTCTTTTCGGAATTAAATGCTATCGAGAAAATTTCGTCAAATTGCGTTTTCCTTCAGTAATCATTTACCCAAAAATGAAATTCATATATGACGTTATAGTGAAGTAAATGGATCCGAAAAAACCCATTTTTTTTGGTATCGCCTTAAGCAGTTAGTCCATATTTGTGCCGGAATTACGGCGGCGTTAATTCTTACCACCTGGGACGTAATAATATTACATAAAAAAATGCTTGCATATCACAGTCCACACTCGGGAACACCTGTGTCACTCCCTCGGGGATTCATGTCGTGAAAATTATAATAAATTAGCTTTTTCCCGCAGATTCGCCCGCGCTGATTTCGTTTGCATTTTCCTGGGATAATAAGTAGCCTATGTCACTCTCCGGCTCGTAAACTACGAGTATTTCTATGTAAAAAGTCGATCCGTTGTTCCTGTACTGCGTGAAAGAAGGACAAACAAACAAACACATTTTTGCATTTCATAATAGTCGTACGTATTGGGATTATAAAACACAAAAAAAAATTAAAGTTGTAAAAAGTTAAATACATTTTCAAATTTTAAATAAAATGGGTTATTACAGCTTGTTACTATTGTACTGAATCCAAAATTACTATTTTAGAACTTTCGTCCGTCTGTTTAACTCAAGAACCACTCAACGGATTTGTATGCAGTTTTGTTTATTATCATCGTAGAGACCTACAACCCGGTCACATTATCTCGAGACCACGCTGGAATGCGAACCACATGCCCCGTTCTCCTTTCACCTCCCCGCGCTCGCCACGGATGCTTGTTTTGCGCACCATATCTGAGCGCCGACGCGACGTGACGTCATCGACGCCAGGTCTCGAGATAATGTGACCGGGTTGTAAAACTAAAAGCGGTGTTGATAAAATAACCGGTGCCAATCCGAAAACTGTCTTTTTAAAAAACTTTTAACTTTTAAAACTTTTAAAAGATACATTGATTCAAAGACAGTTTAACACGAGCGAGGCCGCGGGATAAAGTTACCTGCAAATAAACTTTTGAGTTAGTCTGGGAATTTTAACAGTATAACATCCACTGTCGTGCGAAGAAATGAGACGCGACAGAAAGGTCAAGGATGTACTCAAATAAATAAGTATAAGGAAGCACAACTGAAGTTTTTATACAGAAATTGTCCGGGGAACGAACTTTGACATGTTGTGATGTATTATTATTTTGTGAGAGCCAGTTGACCTTTTATTCGGAGCCCACTTACTGAATTATATTAAGTGGATAATAGTACGGAATGTAGGAATAGTTATAATTACCACAACAATGTTTTTTCAATGCAAGTGCTCGTAAAGGCCCACTTTTTATGCATCATAACCGAACAGAAAGTTGATTATTTTGCCCTAGGGCTTTATCATTATTATTTTTTATTTTATTTATTTACAATGATTGGCTAACCTGCAGCCTTTCCTGTGTACCATAAATGTTATACTTTTTTTCCCCTGTTTAGCGGCTCTGGATACAGTCCTTTTGAGCCAATTATAATTTAAAGTTCACAAGATTATATTTGTTTCATTTCCTCGCACTATGCATTGAAAAACGTAGTATTATACACGGGCGTAAGAGCAATAAATTACTCGGTTACGTTTAAAATTATTCCTTTGCGCCCTTGTAGCATAAACTACTATTAAGTACTTTCTAAGTGAGATACTAGGATAATATGAAACCATTAAAGAAAAACTGTCCGTCCCAATTCAGTTACTAGTAAGTATAGGAAATATGGAGACAAAGGGAACAGCAAATGTACATTAACATCCACTTTTGACACGCAAATACAGTTCGACTCTACACTTAAACTCTCAGGTAAAATGGGCCTGTTTTTTTAGGGTTCCGTACCCAAAGCGTAACCAACGGGGACCCTATTACTAAGACTCCGCTGTCAGTCTGTCTGTCTGTCCGTCTGTCTGTCTGCCTCCAGGCTGTATCTCATGAACCGTGATATTTAGACAATTGAAATTTTCACAGATGATGTATTTTCTGTTGCCGCTATAACAACATATACTAAAAAACAGAATAAAACAAATATTTAAGGGGGCTCCCATACAACAGACATATTTTTTTGCCGTTTTTATAGATAATGGTATGGAACCCTTCGTGCGCGAGTCCGACTCGCACTTGGCCGGTTTTTTAAGAGGGAAATGTAAACAAAAAAGTTATTATTCCAATCCGCTCGCCTCGGATTGAGTTATAGAAACTCAAGTAAATTCCGTATGTTTGGTCGAATAAAAGGTGTTCATGGGATCCACGAAGCGAAGGCTTCTATTTGATGCGCCTGCAAACGATTCAGTGATAGATTTAAAAAACTGCAGAAAAAAAGAATCAGCAACACAAAAATACAATTCACATGTATATTGACAAGCTGGCAATGGCAGCAAATTTAACCGCAAAATAGATAAGACAGACTCTGTCTGTTACGTTTTAACTCGAGAACTATTCAACGGATTTGAATGCGGTTTTCTTTATTACCATCGTAATGTCCCAGGTCATCATATAGCCTATAAGGGGTGTTGATAAAATAACCGCTAAGCTGAAGACTGTCGATACTACACAATGATTGAAAGAATTTCTTACGACAGAAGCCACGGGCAAAAGCTGGTTATAAATAAAGTAATTATGAATGCATAGTTTATCCTTTGGCTTGGACAAACATAAACATTCTACTGCTATCCAGCTATAGGCATGAAACTTATTTGCGACACACTCTAAAAACTATTCTAAAATTAAACTTGCAACGCTCATAAAAAAGATTTAAGACCTGCACCTTCTGCTTTAAAATAGTTCGCGCCAAAACCTCACTGTAACTTACTTAGCACTTAATTGCGAAACCAAAACGCAATCCAAAAGTGCGCTTTAAACCCACTGAATTATTTACTGAACCACATAGCACGAATCCACTGCACTGCAATCTCATAAATACCGAATACCGGCAAAAAAGCGTGGTACAATACCGCATCTAGTCCCTTCAAACCTCGTGGAGTGCCGCCCGCCCACCGCCACGGAGGGCGGGCCGCCCAGCGTCAGTTTACTTCGCGACGCCATCGACGCCGCTTGTGTGCTGATTCGTATACGTTATTGATCATCTAGTTGTAAAGTCTCGTTTATACGGCTACAAACAGTGCTAGTGCATCTAACGAGTGATTCCTACCGTCGTTTCTTCGCTTCTTAAGGATTTTCTCGGTAAGTGCAGACTATTATCACTGGAAATAGGGTGATTTAGGTTAGGTTAAGTTGTTGTTTTAGAAACAGGTGGGCTGTTAAAGTTAAGGGTTTAATTGAACTGCGAATTAGGGTTCGGGTTAGGTAAGACAGGTTAAAGTAAACTGATTTTTGAAGTAACCGCCTTTAGAGATTTCGGGTTTAAGAATCTTCTGAGAACAGTTAGTTTTAGTTTAGGTATTATCTTTTCTTATAAGAAAAATAAAAGATACACAAGAAACTTTATATAAGTTATATACTAGGATACTTGTTAATTTACATTTGAGATCCATATGCATATAACCTGCATAAATACACAATATGGTAGTTGATTGTTGTGATTGTCGGCCCTTGGTGGGACCTATCTTACATTGTTATGAAAAAACACTTGCATTTTCAAGTTAAAGTCCTGGTATAACGAATCCGGTCTGGCGATTTTACATTCATCTTTTGGGAAAAATCAAGTTTTTTTTAAAACAATGCTTAAATATAGTATAAACTTTATCAGCTATAAAATGTTGCTTATTATACTTCAATTCATAAAGCTTTGTCATTTTTAACATCAGAAATGTCGGCAAATATTAAACATACAGAAATAAAAACCAATTTGGTCAAATTATTCAGATTATGATATAATATTCCTGTAATAAAAAATAAATAAACAATTACAGGATAATTTGACACCACTTTATTTTCGTATTGAGCTATCAAGGATAAGTCAGCATTGTTATAACAGGAAATTTGAGATCAAACCAAGTATTCTTTGTTTACTACGGGAAATTAACTTTCTTTGTTGTTGAATAAATTTTAATTAAGTTAGGTGTTAAGGTAAGTTTCATTCATTAGCAAAAAAATATGAAATGAAATTAATATCGCACCTTTTCATTTTAGCGTTTGCTTTGCGTGTTCAAATTAGAAGTCTGATATAATTAAAAAAGTTGTTGTTGGTATGTAAATCGTTAAATACAATTTTTGGTATTTAATAGGGTTGCTGAGGATTATGTTAATGGACTATGTAAATGAAGTTGTAAATGTTTAGAGTTGTAGGTCACACGAAGTGGTACTTGCTAGTCCACTATTATGCCCGACTTCTTTTTTTTTTCATAATCTCCAGTCGGTGGTTTCCACGATAGCTTTATAACTCATCAGCCCTCATCAGCTTCTCTAAAATTATGTCATAAAACAAAATTAGGGGTTTTTGTGACAAGCAAAAAAACTTGTTCTAATTCGAAACATTTATACGAATACTTGTTTTATACGAATACGAAATTGTATCGGTGAAACGTTTGGCATATAGTCAACAACAATCACACGTGAGTGTTCAAGCCGTATGTAATAATAATTTAATACTTGTTTTGTAAATAATTTAATACTTTTTTGGAAAATGTTAGAACATTTGCAATATTGTAAATCAAATTATTACTTGGTAACTGTTCCAATATTTTATTGTTATCAGCGACCGGTTTCGTTTTACAACATCGTCATGCTTTCACAATAGGTAAATAATTTGAAGAGAATAATTAATAAATTAATTATTATTGTCCCTTACTAGCCATAAGTACTTGAAATTATCATTACTTTTCCAGCAAAAAGTTCTGGGCACCACAGGTACTTGGAAACGCATAAAATCTCACTATGTTGATTCATGACTTGCCATAAAATTTTAATACTTTTGGGAAAAATAACTGGTGTATACAATAACAGGGAATCGTAATTTAATTTTCAGCGAACATTAATTATTGTAAATTCTCATGTTAAACATTAACTGAACGCAATGGATGAACTCACTTTAAAATTTGTGTATTTGGGTCTCGGTCCCAAACGCAAAACTGATTGTTCCGCTTATCTTTTAAGGGCCTTACTATTGCCAAATGGGTACTTTCTAAAACCTACTCCTTGTTTATGGCCAAACCAAAAACAATGAAAAAATGTATTATGAATAATCAACTCTTAGACAACATATGCAACATTTTTCTTTTTCATACCACCAAAACTTCTACATGTTTTTTTTTTAACTGAGTGCTGTTTTTTGGCTTAAATTTCCTACCGCTCCTAAGTGGCTTGGCCGATTGAATTCATTTATGCTTTGATAAATAGATCAACTTGATAGCTATAAACATAACATATGATTATTCAACCGAACAATCAAGTCCATGTGAAAAGTAGAATTTTCTTCTATTTCGCCCTATCAAGGACGCAGCGAGCGTCGTAACAGCCACTATGCATTGCGCGCTGATATTAACGTTATTTCAATGTCGTTTCCGTTGATATTCGTAGTGACAAATATCGAGCTGCTAATTTGGCGATGGTAATCGCCTTAAGGCGATATGCGAAAAAAATACGGGTGTTTCTTTTATGTGTATTTCACGAAATACACGGAAATTTTTTATAAATTTCTGGTATATGTATTTTGACTATATAATCTAGGGTTTAGAAATTGGAAAATATGTTTGGATAAATTTTCCTCGATAGAAACAATTGTTGAAATGAGGTCTTCAAACACACTTTTTCTCCTCGTTTGACGAATAGGAACTATATACAGAACTTAAAGATATTTAATTAGGTGTGTTTTAACAATATCTAGAGATTTGATATTTGAAATTTTGCTAGCTATTTAAGTTTTTTTAGTAAAAATATAAAACCTAAAAAATATAAAAATAACATAGTTAATAAGTTGTTTGTAGTACTAACACCTATGGCCTAGTCCGAAATAAAAATATTTGATTGATTGATTGAAAACCAACTTTTTTCCCTTTTGCCCTGAATCCGCCCCTCTCGCACTGCACGATTTTTCGCTTGAAGTAACAGTGACAAAAATTAAATTCGCGTAGCCTCTTAATAAAAAAGTATCAAATTATGTGATTTCTGGAGCTAGGAGACCATAGTTCAATGTCAATTAATGTCAATCAGGCTTTTCTAGCAAAGTTGTGTTATTTTATGCATTACTTTATAATTGATCGTGCAAAACAACTTTAAACACGCTTTAAATTTGTTGTTAACGATCATTGACAACCAGCGAGTCGTGATGGTAATGCGTCATAATCCCATCGAAAGCCCGATCTGTGTTTTAAACACGTATATTTTAAAGTGAGCTTATCCATTTTTTTACCATTTATGATGTCAACTCTCTGTAATTTCCTTAGACATATTCATTTATTTATTTACATATAATTGTTTTGTAATCAAGCTGAAAATTTCATCCACATAATGACATTTATAACGTGGCAACCAAGTTAGCTAATTTATTTGTTTTATTTATTTGAATTCATGGTTAAGCGGCGCCATCACGCGAAAGCTCCATACAAATGCTATCACAAAATTGTGAGGTGTCTATGGAATGTAATTATAATATTTTAGGCTGAGTCCATTTAAATTACAATGTTTTACATTGATCAATTGTAAAACATTATTACAATGATCTTTGTTTAAGAGGAACTGAAAACCGTGAAATTTGAATAGTATCTTAACAAAAAAACCCCTAAAGTACGTAAATTTTAGGTTTTTTTACCAAAAGAGTAGCCGAATGTACTTAAATTGTTTAAGATAAAATAAAAATTAAAACGAGTCAAGGAATTATAACCAAAAATAATGTTTGAAAACGTCCAAAGCTTTCCAAAATCATGTTTCTTCTGAAACAAGTTTTCAATTTTGCGCCCGCGACGAAATCGGCACGATTGTATTGTCTTTACAAGTTTCATGGAGCGTGCACCTTATAGCGAAATGAAACAGCATGACATTTGGCCACGCCCACAACTGTCATATTTAAATTTAATTATGTATATCCCGCGGACACCAATGTTGTGAAATGCCTTCCTTATCTGTTGGTATATTACAATTTATTTATACCAACGGCACTTTTATTAGTTACATTTTTATTCCATTTTATTACTAATCCTTTGACTTACAACGTAGTTTTTTAATCTAAAATGATTGTATACATACATTGTTCCACTGTTTTTGCATGTTTGAACATTAGTTGATGCAATAAACATGTATTATCATTCTATAAATAAGTATTATTATTATTCATAGCTTCTATCCTTGAAATGAATCAGATCCTCATCGTCCGTATTTACTAAATTATTTACAGGGCTTACGTACGAAGAATACGAGTATAAATTGGTATTATGTTTTTTATTCAATCAAGTTGGCATTTCACTTGCACATAACGTAAAATAAACATTTTTTCACCACCCAAAAGTTGGCTGGAAGAAATCGTTTTGAGTGATAATTCCGCCCTTGTACAACATTGTGTGTACGAAACTCTGTACTATGTTTTTTCTTACATTTTACTTTGTACAATAAAGTATGTATTCATTAATTAATTCAATTAACTTGCCGCTTTTAACTAGTCTCATATTTGGATAGCGCAGACTTTAATCACATTTTCATAAATAGAAAAGTCGGTTATTCGAACTCAGATCGAAGCAGTCCACAAACGCTCTAGGTCTTACGCGGACAATAAGGATACTCCTACACACACACCCTCACACACACACACATACACGTACATCACCAGATAACTGTTGCTTCAAAGCATTATCCCTTTTTTTCGACTTGTTTTTCCTTCACTCGCAGTCTTAACGCGTCCGCCTTTCTTCAACACCGGATATTGGGGAACAGTGTTGAAGGAGGCTTGAAACTTTTATAAATACGAAGCTTAAACAGTGTAAGATTTGCAGTTGCATCTTTTAGAAAGTACGGTTGAAACAGTCTTTGTCCCGAAAAATCGTAGTTTTATGATTCATTTTAAAATGGCAGATTCTTAAGAATTTTTATCCTATAACTCATATACCTAAATAACCAATATTTATAAAAATAATAACCAACATATAATTTACGTATACATGAAAAAATAAACCAAGACCCAAATATTCCATCCATATAATATCTAAAATTACCATTTCGTGACAACATGAAAGAGTTTTCTTCAGCAAGCTCTTTATGCGCTAATTAATTAATTAATTAATTACTTGATTACTAAATAAATCATAGATACTGTTGAAATATCGTCAGTTTAAAGAAAACGGAACTACGAAGATAATAGTTAATTTTTCTTTACAACCTGTTAAGGCGATATGTAAAAGTTTTAGCGTCCCTTTTACTACATATGCGAAAAAATCCTCAGTGCGAGAGGGACGGATTCGAGAAAGTAGCAAAAAGTTGGTTTTTTATTAATATAAAATATACTAAAGTTGCTATCAAAATTTCGTTTAACCATGTCCTAGATTCTGTTACAATCCATCTAATAAAATATAATTGCGTCCATATGTCATTCCAAATTGTTAGACCAGGAGAATTGGTGTCGAAAAAGACCTCATTTCAATAAATATTTCTATTGAGCCGAATTTCTTCAATCGCGTTTCTGTTCTAACAGGTCCCTAGAAAAAGAATCCAAAAATAACATGCTATTTTATCAAATTATTACATTATTTACTGAAGTAGATATGCACGTTCTAAAAGTGTTGTTTTTTTTCCGTAGCGCCCTTGTTGGACACAGAATGGTGAAGACTCACTTTCATCTTTTTTTACTTCAGCCGTATAATACTGCACACATGTAGGTAGTTACTTCTATTATTATGTTGTTTATATAATTGGCTACGGATGGACAGATGAAATCATATTTAAAAGAGCACACTAATCTTTTTACATTTCTAGTCAAATCACTGCAATTCAACTCTATGCAGTAAGAATCAAAACATGCTTTAGATCTTACGTAGAGGCTGGAACGATAAGGCTCTGTGAAATTTAAACCATTTTCGTCCAGCATTTTCAGTTGTAACTCTATACTGAGGCACTACTGCATTTTAGTGCACCCTGCTTTTGATGATAGAAGCCGCTGTGACGTGATATAGCCGAGTGTTGCCGAGTATTCCCGACTTAATTGTGGTTTTATCCCGAACTCTCCTTTGTCTACGGCTTTGTCTTGAGTCTTGAACAATGTTTACGATCGGAGCAAAGACTTATAAGACTTGCGGTCTAAAGAAAAACCTGCCAGGTTTATGACAAACAGACTGCAGGAAATAATGTGGTCCCTTAAGAGCGGTTTCGTAGCCGGATTTTGAAAAACCCGCCTTTTTCTAATTAATCGAAACAGAACACTTTAAATCAAAATTCATTGAATAGTTATTCAACAAAACCTTATTACGTATGTATTGTGTATGTTGCCATCGTCAAGTATCCATTGGTTTCTGAAAATTTGGATTACAAAAATTTTGAATTTATATAATTTGTATTCAAAATTAATGTAATTCAAATTTTTCGATGGCAGCATACACAATACATAGATTTTGTCGCAGACAATAATAAGGTTTTGTCGCAGACGAGACACAAATTTGCCGTGACCATTACCACAGAAGGCAGTCAAAGCTGTTGTTATACGGCAACAATAAAAAAAAGTTTTCTTATGTTTGTATTAACGCCAATGGTTTTTTTTTTTCTAGGAAGATATTTCATGTCTGTAATAAACAAAAACCATTGATCCTAGCTATCTCTTTGCTTTACGCTAAGCTTTCAGTGGTATCATTATGCGCCCAAGGCATATTTAAAGAAGGGTTCAGGAAACAAAGAAAATCCTGAAGTGATTTATATAAAAACGGCTCACCTCAATACGTGTTATGATCGGGAAAGCCGACCAGTTTCATTTTATACTATAAAATCCTGAAGGTAAGTTTATTGAGTCCCTGTCCTTCGCCTTAATTTCATTTCCTGGTCTTGGAGATAATTCCTACAGTACCGGTAAATTTTCAAATTTGTAAAAACTCTTAAGGAGGATGCGACGGATCTCGATCCAAAACGCAAAACTTATGATTGTTATTCTTATTTTTTAATAAAATGTTTAAAAATTTGTATTTTTTAATAAAAAGTTGTAAATTAATGTTATATAATGGCATTAATATATGCAACAATGGTAATAATGTCAATAAGGTTTTTCAAAGTTTTGTTTTCTTATTAAGCGGCGGCGGTAGCGGAGGTGCAGAACGCTGGCCTCTCGATCTTGAGATCCAGTTTCGATCCCCGGTCGGGCATGCATCAATAAGTTTTTCGGAATTTATGTGCATTGTATTTGTTCTTACTTACCACTTGCTGAACGGTGAAAAAAACATCGTAAGGAAACCTGCATGGCCTAAAAAGCGTGTATTTGTGCCCGAAGTACGGCGATAGAGTTCACCACCCTTTACGTTGGGACGTAATAATCGTCGGTGAAACGCGGGTGTACCGAGTGTGATGTGACTTGCATTTCACAGTTCACACTCAGAACACCTCTTACACCCTCTCGGGGATTCATGTCGTGACGATACATTTATACTTATTTATTTATATATTTTAAACATTCATTTATAATGTGTTTACAGTGCCAGAAAAGCCTATTCGACACTAAACTATGGTCGCGTGATGCCATCAATTATTATTTTGTTATTATTTTTTTTTTCATTTAAAAATAAGAAAAAAGTAATTACCAAGTTGTGTTTGGGAACGAGATCCGTCGCATCCACCTTAAACAAATTGTGTTTTAATATGAACGTCCAATGAATTTATAGCATTCCTCCGATAGACACGTAACGGCTACAGCCGTGTCATAACTAAAAAAAAAAAAAAAAAAACTATAAAACTTATATCGTTTTATTTTATCATCCGCCAACAGGCTCGTATGAACAATTGAACAGATGTTTGAACTTTGAACATTGAGGAAAGTTTTGCAGGCCCAATATTTAGCTTTAACCCGTCACACGTCCAGTACGCACACGGGGGCGTACAGAATCCAAGGAACCACCGCGTGCAGTACGAATTAAATTAATAGTATAACTATTAATTACCAATTAAAGATCGACCCTAGGATAACGTATAAAAGACGTCACTATGACCTTGAAATGACGTCATTGAAACGTTCGCAGCATCACTTTATATAGACGTCACAATCTGACCTTAGAATTACGTCATTGAGAGGTACTATATACGTCAACATTCGGGTCGTCATTATATGACCTTAAATTGACGTCTTTATAACGTACATTAATACCCATTCGGGACCGACCCTAAAATGACCAATAAAAGACGTCACGACGTCCTTCTGCTACCTGGAAACACGAGTGCTCACAGAAAAGTTGATGCGTTTCATTTTAAGCAACTGTGTAACGTTTCTGACCGAATCTTAAAAAAAAATATATATATATATTTTTGTTTTGTTGGTATTTGATTGTTTGTGACCTTATTGGTTTAAAATGAACCAATAACCTAATAAATAAATAAAATGTGCTTGAAGTTGCTTCCGGTCGGCCGCGGTCGGCCATTTCTTTTACCACTTTTTTATAAGCAATCACACATCACAATCAGTGTAATATCTAAAATTCTCAAGTGACGTCATATCGGACAATTCTTAAAAAATCATGAAGAAATAATGGTTTACTTATGTACTAAAATAACGTAAATTCTCTGAAAAACAATTTAAAAAAAAACTTAAAAATTAAGCCATGGGAATTGGCATTTTTGCTGCAATGAAGACAATGTACGTCCACAACCAACCACATTTAAAGTCTTAGCTTCCTTATTTCTTGCAAGAAATCTACGGTCTTACGTCGCTAAAGCGGAGTATATTTCACGTTGCGGCCAAACCAAAAGGCTCTGTGGAAATAAGACAAAAAAAAAATCCAAGTTTAAGTTGAGAAAAATGTCTACACGACCCGGTGTACGTCTGGAATTAAGTAGAAAAATTGCGTGGACTCAAGATTAATCTCCGGCTAACGTAATACAAGGCGAAGTGCAACCACGAAGACCGAAAAAGCTATTTTAACGGACACTAAATAATGTCGAATATTGCGTGGCACAACAGAGTTTTCTGTTGAAGAATGTATAACAATGGTATTATTTTTTAAATTATTCGTTATTTTTGAGAAACTAAGGCGACAAGCACACAGCGCGTCCTGCGTTCTGCCACAAAATAACCACATACAGAACGTTTGTTCCGCATAACTAGCGAAAACGCGTCTATGCATGTGTGCATCTGTTTTCCCTTCGTCGTCGAGTCGGCCTTCTGGTAGTATCTATTTTGTGGTTCTGCTGTCTAAACAATATGGTGTACGGGCGCACCGTGGGTAACACTATGTATCGAGTAACAAGATGTGACCAATTCGGAGATGTGTAGGAAAAAACACTACATCAAAATGAACAGGCTTGGCTGAGTGCATTTTGTAAACTTTGAAGTTTTTTTTCTGATAAAAAATGACGCCTGAAAGTAACAAGTAGGACCCGACTACGGTCGATCGATAGAGCGTATCAAAAAGTGCTTGAAAAAATAAGGTTTACGCGTTGGTACTAAAGTGAGTCAGCTTAATTCTATCGAAGATTGATTTATTTGAAAAAGTTGATTCAGCATCGTTTACAGCAAGATGTGACAATTAGCAGTTGTGTAGAAACAAAAACTACATTAAAATGAAAAGGATTGGCTGAGCGCAACCTGGTGAATTTTGTAATTTAAAGTAAAGTAAAGTAAAGTAAAAAAGGTTTATTGCCAAAAAATACTTAAAACTAAACACATTAAAATTATACATAGGTGAAAACAGAAGAAAAAAAAAGTTCTAAACATTTCTGGCAAATGGTAGCATGCTCAGCAAAGCTGCCGATCTCATAGAAATCGAGCAACGCTGATTTTCAGCATACCCCAGACAGAAGACATAATTTAAGAAAAAAATCAAATAAAGGCGCAGAAGGACGTGTAAAATTCAACACAAAAAATAAAAGTGAGAAAAGGAATAATAATATTAAAACAGTAGGTACATTTTAAATTTATTAGTACAGAGGTATTTAAGTAGTGTAGTGCGTGTAGTGTCTGTAATAAATAATAAATATAAAATATATAAATATTTGTATAGGCATATATATCTTATTGATATTGATGTTAGTAATACAATAAATCTATCATCACTTACTCATCGGGTACGTCAGCTAGAACTAACGTATATTTTTGATATTCCATATTTTATTTTGTATTTTGTCTTTGCTAATGCAATTTGTTTATCTATAATATTTTATTATTTTCAGCAGTACGAAAATTACGTAAACATTGTTTGTCAAAATATTAGATGCCTTGGTACTGGAAAAATATTACATACTTAGGTACTGGAAAAATATTACATGCTTAGGTACTGGAAAAATATTACATGCTTAGGTACTGGAAAAATATTACATACTTAGGTACTGGAAAAAGATTACATGCTTAGGTACTGGAAAAATATTACATGCTTAGGTACTGGAAAAAGATTACATACTTAGGTACTGGAAAAATATTACATGCTTAGGTACTGGAAAAATATTACATGCTTAGGTACTGGAAAAATATTACATGCTTAGGTACTAGAAAAATATTACATGCATAGGTACTGGAAAAATATTACATACTTAGGTACTGGAAAAATATTACATGCTTAGGTACTGGAAAAATATTACATGCTTAGGTACTGGAAAAATATTACATGCTTAGGTACTGGAAAAATATTTCCGCGTTCACAGTGGCAACCAGACACCCACACGTTTACTCACTCATTTATAAAGTCAAGAAAAACGATTAAAATAATACTATAAATTAATAACATGAATAAATAATATAAAGAAATTGTAAGTGACGTTTGATAACCTTCTAACGGTATACCAAATTGATTCAGCTGAAATACTCTTGTAAAACAATTTTACTTTTGTTTTTGTTGATATTTCGCTATCATGTTTACAGACCTAACCAAACATTCATCGCGGTTTGAGATACTAAAATAATAATAAATAAACTCGGACCAAAATTGGTGGAAATTGATCGCAATAAGTAACGTCCTGCTTATAACTTGAGAACTGTGCCGATTCGGTGTAACACGTTTTTACTTATTTGACAGGACTAAACTTAATTTAAGTGTTCTGTCTTTTTTTTCTGTATCAAAAAGACAAAGACAGGCCGCTTTAAATAAGATTAGTCCTGTCAAATGAGTAAGTCGTGTTACACCGATGCATAATCTATTATTATTTAAAATATTTTTATAAAATACCGTTTAAGGGCTTTTTAATTTTCATATGTTATATTCCACATAAATATAAATACTTAATTAAATGGTTTTTAGGCGATAGATTTCGACCCCTCAGTGGGGTCGTCATCAGGTGAATAAAAAAATATTCAATGACATACTTATATAGGATTTGAAGTTAGAAAACCGCTGACATCTGTTGATATAAAAATATAAAAAAAGTATATTTTAAATTATGAACCAGACTTTTTAAGGGAGAATTTAGTCAGCTGGCGCTAGGTGGCGTTATCATGCAGAGTGCTCCGATCCTGAATATTTTATTATAGTAAACTGTAAATTTGGATTTGATTATAAATTAAGGTTTGAATCGTTTGTTAAATAGTCATATTATTACGAGTCAGGTCAAGTCGTATCAGTCAGTCAGTGTTGTTTGTTCAGTCCAGGGGCTCTACCGCGTAATTCTCATTTGTATTAACTTCAAGCAAATGCATGCGAAATTCAACGCGGGCAAAAGAGATGGCATGTTAGGCGGGCGTCGTCGCACGCACGTCAAATTTCAATCTCAAGTTGATGTTGATGAAAATGAGATTTACGCGGTAGACCCACAGGTCCATAATGAGCTCCAAGTGACCATATGAATGATGTCTCCCACATCATATGGTCACATATTTACCTATATAATTATATATCAAAAAAATAAAAGAAACAAGCCGATAAAGGCAATATAAATTTATTTAAAGTTAAATGTGTAATCCAGTGATGATGAAATAATACTGTTTCATTTCCTCGAATTGGAAATGAAAAGGAGATTGTTGAACTCTGCTACAAACGAGCCATATTGCCTTCGCCATGGCTCAAGCAGTTAAATTTCTCGGGTAATATGGTTCGTTTCATGCACTCGTATAACAATCTACTTTAAATGTTGAATGTACAAATAGATGCCGTTATTTATAAAACATAACATTTATTAAAAGTGAAGCACTTGACGCACGAATTTGGCTCGCACTTTGCCATTATTCTTATGTAGCGTTAAAAAGCTACGTTTGCGCTTAAGAGGCTATGCGAATTTTATTTTTGTCACTGTCACTCCAAGCAAAAAATCGCGTAGTGCGAGAGGGGCGGATTCAAGGCAAAAGGGAAAAAAGTTGGTTTTATATTTTTAATAAAAAAAATAAAATAGCTAACAAAATTTCAAATATCAAAAACGTAGATATTGTTGAAACACACCTAAAAAATATGTTTCAGTTCTGTATATGGTTCCTATTCGTCAAACGAGGGGAAAAAGTGTGTTTGTAGACCTCATTTCAACAATTATTTCTATCGAGGAAAATTTATCCAAACATGTTTTCTAATTTCAAAACCCTAGATTATATAGTAAAAATGCATATACCAGAAATGTATGAATTTCATGAAATACACAGAAAAGAAACACCCGTATTTTTTTTTTCGCATATCGCCTTAAGGACAATGTTGTTGATATTTAAGACGCTATCGCTTTGTAGTTCTTCTGGTTTCTTTGAGCTCTAATCCAATTACTAATCCATCCTTTAATGTTTGTATTAATTAATTAACTAGTCTGTTGCTCCTCTTGTGAAGTAACATCAAAGAAACTGCAAATGAAAGACCCTTTAACAGAACATATCTCGTCACGACATGAATCCTGTGAACTTTGAAATGCAAGTCACAGTCCACACTTGTTACACCCACTTTTCATTGACAATTACTTTATTACTTCCAAAAGAAAACGAGGGTGTCGAACGCGCCGGAACACCCCGCAGTGCCTAATGAAAGTCACTCTTAAGGCTGAACCTGAAGCTAGAACACGAACCTCAGGCCAGATTTTCGAGACCTCGTTAAAAGGAATATCACCAAATATAAAAAAATATGTATTTGAATCGTTTGTCTTTTATTAAGAGGGCGCCGAGCAAAATAATCTTAAACGACAGTCACTGTTAAATTGATTTATTGAATAATATTTCAATGATAAATAAATAAAATATATATTTACTATCACAGAGAATGTATCTACACTTCCGCCGCAGCGAATATTAAAAATAACTTATGGTCTAAGAAACAAATCTATCTAAAGTAGGCCCAAAATATAAAAAAGGTATTGGGGTTTTAGTCATTTCAATAACTTAACTGCTTAATTTTGTCTCAACCACAATTCAAGACAATCACAAACGTTATAAAATACAATTGGGCCGTTTCACATTTTTTAAATTTTGTCTGGGAAATTAAATATAATTTTTTTCTGTTAAATTCAATAAATACGAACAAGCGAGGTGTCTAATCGTTCTACTCTCGGCGCAGCCTTAAGGGAACGTACTGTTAAAAAATGTATAATGATATGTTCTTTTGTCTTAAGAAAATATATTTTAACCCTATTTTTTTTTATTTTTTGTTGGTTAGTAGAAAAACGCGGTTAGGGATCGACTTATTTTTTTTTTATAAAATAAGTTATACAAGTGTAAAAGGAATCTACTAAAATCCAAATAATAATGTTGCCTGTAAAATATCTTAGTATAAGTTAAAAACCCTCCATTCTGTTGTTTCGCTGGTCGAGGAAAAAGAGGCCAATGAGCCAACCAATAATCGCTTCTATTAAAAGCTAAGAAAGTCTTTGCTATTGACTTTTTTGTCTTAGACGGGTAGTCATATTTTTGCTAGGGAATGTCATACTCTTAAGTTGACAGAAACGTCAAAAAGAAAAATCAATATTAATATCTATTAGAGTGGTCCAAATTTTTGTCTTTTTCTAATTTACCAAGGGGCACCCCTTTAATGTGTTCAATTCTAAGGGGGTGCTCACACAGGTTTAACATTTTTAATTCCCATACCATTTCTTAAGCCACGCCCCCTTTATCCTGATTGGCCTTCAAGGCAGCATCACCGGGACGACGAACCCGAGGATCAGGAACGATGTTCTTCTCATTTTTCGTATAATTGTTAGTTGAAAATATTATAAATAAAGACGATATTTTTGGTGGTCGTAGACAAAGTATTGTGTGCAACTGAACATAAATTAGACATTGGGACACTCGTGTCCCAGTTAATAACAATGTTACAGTTGCACAAAATACTATTGTATTTGAAATTATAGTTTCCATCGTAAAGAGCTAGGGGCGCTGTAAAATATCTCATATAAATATTTCACGCAGTCGCTAGCAAGTATCGAGTTCTCAACTCATGCTACAGTGGAGACCGCATCAAGTTAGACACATTGGACTTTGTACCTATCTTATATTCTTCTCTGTAGGGGCTAATGTCGTACTGCAAGTGTATAGCTTGATGTGGTCTCCACTGTACAACAAGAAAGACTCGTTGAAGCTCAAAAATGTGGCTGTCATTATCAGATTTTCACATTTAGCTAACTAAGCCACAGCTTCGAGGTTTTAGCTTTCAGACTCCTGAAACTTTTCATAACGTTCTAGTTTAACTGGGAGCTTTCTATCTAAAGCTTTAAAGTGGCGAGCAGCTTTAAAAGGCTCATTTGATAATGAGCTGTGGCTAGCCGGAAAGCTGTTGTAAATATGGTAATAATTTAAGATCTCCATATGAAATAGACATAATGTAGGTAGTATGTTTCGACAGCGGCTCCGGCCGTGATTAAACTCAGACTGCCTTCCCCGTATGTACCATTAAACATAGACCAAGAAATCTCCTATACCCTGTGTGAATGAACACGCATCTTTTAATGAAAACAGATAATCTACTGAAAATAGTGAAAATATTTCCAAAAAAAAAACGTTTCTGCTGAAATTAAAAACCATTTACGCGTCTCCATAGGAATTTTGAAAATTTCTGTAGGTTTTGTATATATTATATAGGTATTATTCTTATTAATATTTTACACATGCTATATAAAGATCACAGTGAAACTCGCATCAACATCTAGTTTCACAACACAAATAAACAGATTTGCAATCGACATAAATACATTCAAAGAAAAAAATAAAAAAGCCAGTCAAGTGTGAGTCTGGCCTCGATCTTTTAGGGTTTCGTACATATGACATTATTTCAAATTAGCTATTTCTTTAATTTTAGTTAATGCACTAATTCTGTCAGACATAAAAACTGCAAAATTAAGTTGGTATTTGGGGACGTTTTTAGTATTTAAATTCAGCATAAAAATATGGTACATAAAATACAGAAATTTCAAATTGCTAACTGCTTTGGCCTTTGAGATAGAACCAAAACAAAAATGACCAAAAAATGGCAACTTTGCTCTTTATTTTTAAGACAAAAAATAAATATGTATATTATACTCTACTTGATGAGCCCTAGACAATGACACCCCAAATGCTAGGCTAAGAAAAAACGAACCCATTTTCATGTATGAAGCCCCCCCTGAAAAATAATGTAATTACATTTTAAGTTAAAAATTAGGTTTTGGGTCAACATTTTACACAACATAAAAAAAATTCAAGATTCTATCTCATTCCGTCAAAGAGCAAGAGACCCTCGACATACGGACAGGCGGACAGACAGACATACAGACAGACGGACAGCGGAGTAATATGAATAGGGCTCCGATTTACCCTTTCGGTACGAAACCCTAAAAAGAATAAGAAGAAATGGCATTCTTTCCTAAATTCAAGTCCAGCATCTAAAACTTATTGTTCTAAAAAGGGACTTTACGAAGTCCCATCGTCAAAATATCCATTAATTATTACTTCTGAGTTAGAATGGCCGGTACAAGAAAAGGTCAGTTATAAATTAATATAACTTTCCTTAGATAACAATAAATGCCCAAAAAAGTAATATTCAAGTACAATTCAGAGTTTGGCAATAGAAACATTAACTTTTCTTTTATCGTTTCCCTAAACGCTGTTATTCAAAATGGCGAATAATTTTGAGCTCTTCGTTTTAAGAGACGTTATCACACCCAAACCTCAATACAAACGCCGTTAACACATTGTGGGGTGTCTTTGGTATGTTATTATAATATTTTAGGCTGAGTCCATTAACATTACCTAGATGTATGTTCAAGTCGAACTAAACATCGTAAAATGTTAGTAATAACCTAACAACAAACCCCTGAAATACGTAAATTTAACCGCTTTTCTATTGCTTTTATTGTTTTAGAAAAAATCAAAAAAATAATACGAGTTCATCGAAAATGTTATCTGTTAAAAATTATGTTTGAAAACGTCCACAGTCTTTCCAAAATCCAATTTTTAATCCAAATTTCTCCTGAAACAAATTCTCAATTTTGCGCCCGCGACCAAATCGGCACGATTGTATTGTCCTCGCAAGTTTCATGGAGCGTGCACCTTATAGCGAAATGAAATAGCATGACATTTGGCCACGACCACGACTGAGTTGGTCGCTTCGTGATGTCTGTTCTTAAGAATGAAACATACGGTTTTATCGCTTCAACGATGAAAGGAGCGCCTTAACTTAATTTTCTCGCTTTCTGAAAAGTTCCGGGCGTTTTGTAATATAACGCTACCGCTGTTCAGGCGCGGATACAGGGGGAATGGGTGCGATTGCCCCCTCCCTGAAAAAGTCCTGATTTTGACAATTTCAAAATTTTCACGCATCATAAACATATCACCACCGGGTGTTTAAATACAACTATATAGAAAAATACATAATTTTTTTTTATTTCCAAACGAAGACATACAATTTCGTAAACAGTGATTGGAGTCTCCTTTTAAGTAAGATATACCTGTAATAGAGTAACTGCTCTTCCATAGGTAACAGATAGATACATTTTATGAATAATAGTAAGTATAAACCGAATAATAAGATAAATAAAAACAAAATAACAAAACCAAAAAGTACATTTTTACATTTGCTATGGGCTGTGAGAGTTCGTATGCGTGAGAGAGAGTGGAAGTGTGAGTTAAAAAAAATGTAATTCATGTATTTATTCGAACCAATTTTATGGTATATATTATACGTACAATTCATACAAAAAAAAAATTGCCCCCCACTCTGAGCGAAATCCTGACTCCGCGCCTGCCCCTGTTATGAAAACAGCCTCGAGCGAGCCACAAAAAAGGCGTCTTATTGAAATCTTTTGAGTCAATTGTATTTTCCTAATGATAAATTCGAGATGATTGTATAATATTTAAAAACGGAAAGCAAATGTTTATTATTACATTGCGAGATAAAAATATAACAACGGAAGTCCCTTGTTAATTGTTATGTTGGACGAATTCTTACGTTTGTTTTAAAACACTAAATCGCTTATTCTTGAAAATAATATTCGGATGGTTTCGAACGTGTCGATCACAAACCTGGAGTTCACGGGTTCAAATCCCGTTGGGACACATTTGTCTTTGATCTGCGTCCGTATTAGCAGAATAAATATATTGAGTACAAACGCTCAGATTCGAACTCACACAGGCAGTCGCGTGCTCTACACGCCGCGCCGCCGCGCCGTAATTTGTATGGAGATTCCCCGAACTTCGCTTAGACGGCGCGTAGAGCACGCATGTGTGTGCGTGAGTTTGAATCAGAGCGATTTACTAAGATTCACTACTGTATAAATATATTTACTCTGATGTTAGTGTCATCACGCTAAGCCGTAATAATCTTCGGTAAAATGTAGGAGTTTGGTTTGTGATTGATGGATTTCTTCGTGAATTATTCTTTTGTGACGACGTTTAGTGTTACAAAACAAACATGTCGCCGAGGAACTACCCCTAAAGGGTGCAAAAAGACACTTGGTTTGTTAGAATTAACTCCATTGGTATATTCAAAAGGAAAATAAAAGAACATTTTCTTCTACAACCTATCGTGTAGGTATATGTATATAAGGTAGGTATATATATCATTCATTATGTATTTATGTACTGAGTATGTATTTTTATATTTACTTATACTCTGTACGCATTTGCATGTGAAATTTATGTACCTAGTTTATTATTGTATTTGTAACTATTATTTGTAATTATTAATTTAATCTAGTTTTTGTATAAGTATTATCGTGCACAATATGAATATCTTATTTATATCAAATATCCCTATCGCCCTTGGTTTTCTGTAAGAAATCTCATCATTGAGATAAGCACGCCATTGTACGTAACTTTTATCATGTAATTAAGTTTTCTGTGTGCAATAAGAATAAAAATAAAATAATTAATAAATAAATTCCTTTATTTATCAACGCGCTTTCACACGCTCTATTACCTAAGCCAACATCAGGCAGTTAAAAGATATAGAGATAATCTCCGGTAAGGGGGAGCGAGATCCATATAGTTGAGTTTATGCAAAAACACTGATATTTTCTGGAATTTTCTTTCTTGGGGTTGCTTCATGAAACATGAAAAAAACCTTTCTCATGCGCCAAGTTAACCAAAGTTAAATATATCCTTAAGTCCAATTAATCTTCTGCGGGTCATCAGCAAATCCAGTTAGTTACGGAACCCACAACAACGGCCCCTAATTAAAGTAGGAGAGGCTACCATCAGCAAACAAAAAGTGGCTCGGTGTTACAACCCAGTCAGAAGTACGGTCCGCATACAAAACAGCAGAAAATGCAAAACAACTTTAGATAGGCTACGCGATGCGGTATAACTTACTGCACGATTATCGCCTTAACACGGACGTAGTAAAAACTACTATCATGTAATATCACGTAGCTTGTTTCGTTTTTCCTGAAGCGAATAAAGAGAGTAACTTTTATCAATTGTTGTACAATATTACAACCATAGTTTGCCTTTTATTTTGCTAGTAACTAGTTATATAATAAGTAACATTATATCATTGCAGTATAGAAACGCAGAAAGAAGCGTGAGGTCCCGGGTTCGAATCCCGGTTCAGAGCTCCTCACATCCAGATATACTTTTCTTTCTGCGTTTCTATACTGCAATGATATAATAGTAATTTATATCTCCTTGCGATGGATAAATCGCCAAGTGTTCAAACATAGAAATTTATTTCTGTCATAGTTATATAATAGGTATGTATATATATAGGTATAATAGGTATAGGTATAAATATAAACTCATAACCTATGAAATTGCCGAAATTTTCTTACAGAATTATGAGTTCATAAGTCTTGTAATTCAATAGCTATTTCCATTATTTGTCTTTTGTTTGAAAGTTGATTTGAATGTTTTACATCTACGTATAAAATTTTGTATTTTTTTTTTCATATTGATAATTAAAATCAAATCCGCAAAAACAGTTCGTCCTAAATGCCATCCATATCCGTGATAAGATTCATAATTAATATTTTTACACAGCTGACATTTTTCAAACTCAATGTTGTCTCAGACATACACAAAAAACTATATATATATAAAATTTGGATTTGTAATTCCTAAAAAAATGCAAAAATGTTTGTATTGAAAATTGAGTTTCCTTCAAATTCTCCATACAAAACGGCAATTTCATAGTTAATGGCGGATGATTTTCTTTGTTAAAAAAACCTGCTATCTCTTATAACCAAAACATTGGAATTTAACTATTTAAATGAACAGAAATAAGTAAGTTTATGAAAATTTGGAATTAATGATGATGAAATTTACTAGAAAACGATTATTAGTTGCTTTGTCAATAGGTCTGAGATGCCAATCTATAACCACGAATATTCTCTCAATTTGCGGCAAATTTAGAGATGTTATTATTATGTCCATCAAATACTTGGAGTGTTGGAAGCAATATCTACGAACCAACCAATATTTGCGAAATTTGAAATATTTAGGATTGCAAATATCGTAGGACGAACTGAATTTCTCCGGCTTACTCTCAACATGCCCCAGTGGGCTGGGACGACTTCTAGCTGGGTTACTATCGGTAACCGATGTAAAATTTTGGCCAAGTGCAAGTTGGTATCGCGCACAAAGGCGGAACCCTTTACCTTACCTTACCGCAAACCTAAACGGGTACAGAATCCTAAAATTATTATGGTAGTAATAATATTATAGATGCCAAAGCAACATCAGTGACAAAAAAACGGGGCTGTGTCGGGGCCGGCAAAAATACTGCACGGCTAAATTTCCTTTTTTTGTTTCAAAACGTACTCACCGAAAAGGTTTTTCTGTCACTATATGATCTTATGCATACCTAAATATTCCCATACAGTTACCTATGACTAACTTGACTAACTTATAGGTTTAAAAACGTTGGCTAGTTAGTGCTCTAGTGAACTCTAAATATCTAATCACTACTAAAAAATTTACCTTAAAGTTTTTACCTTTCAGGAGTAATAGATACAGCGATATATTCGAAAAGAAAAAAGGTTCATAAGTAATAGAGATAGAGACACATACAGGTCATTTAACGTGCGGCTTTCAATAGAGCTTAGCAATCCTGTCTGGTTTTAAACTTCTCGCCACCAAAACACCTGTCTTTATCTCTCTTTCATCTATTTCTGTCATCTGTCCATCTCACCTTATGTTAAGTTTAACTATCTTAGTACTTTTGTGCTACTATTTACTAAGTTTTATTCTTCCTTCGTATTGGACTTGCGACTCTTCCGGTGTAAACCCTTTACCGATAAGTGAAAGCGATTCTTTAGTGCGTACAGTTTTTGTGAAGTTCCCCTTTTGACCCCGCTCTACTTGTAACAAGTTCTACATTTTACGCTTTTATTTATCGGAAAGATACTGTCATTAAATATTCAAAAAGGGTTCTTTTATGGCGTCCTCGGTTTGCTTACGTCTTGTACCGGGTTGCACCTCAAAGGGCCTTTGCTGCCGCACTACGACAAAACGCGGTAAGTGTTTTAAAACAGATTTTGTCATTATTATTCGCATTTTAATTTTTTTTTTATCGCAATTTTTTCCACTTTTACGTTTCGCCAGTGGCTCGCTGGTTTTTATTACGTCTTCATCTCAATATATTTTTTATGAAAGTGGGAACGTGTACATCTGGTTGTCGGTGGATTGGTCCTTTTAAAAGCGAAATAAAATAAATTTCATTTTTGACGTTAGAAAAATGTTGACGTTGCATTCTTATTTCTGAATATTAAATAACTGATTCATATTCATTATTAATTACTAAGCTTTAGCGATGATTGTGAAATATCAAAAGATTTTTGAGCTATGTTGCCACAGACAGCCGGTAAGCTTCGCTATAAGGGTTACAGATTTTTTGACTGTGATATTAAAATGGTTCTTGATTTTCTTAACTAAACTGCCTGTTATTATATCAAAAACAAAAACTAACAACGTAGTATAATAAAAAATATAATTTAATAATTTAATATAATATATATGAAATAATAAAAAAAAGATCAAATAGTTTTTGGCCCTGAAAAAAAAACCTCGCTATCTTAAAGATAAAGGTAGAATTTTATAAAACTCGTGTCACACTTTATTTACTATCAAAAATAACATATTTTTTTACATACCGCATTTTGGCTCAGTCTGTCAAAGTAACGTCCTTCGTACAGTCCTTCGGGCCTGGATTTGTGGCGGAAAACTTCAGCCATTAAGGGTGCCAAGTAGCCATCAACCTGCCTCCGACTGCTGGATTGTGCCTTATTAAGGGCCGCCTTTATAGGTGGTCTTATTTGAAACTTTACTATGCTGTGGGGATAACTCAAACTGGGTTGTTTTAAAAATACGACCAATAAGACTGAATCCAATTCACCTAGAGCAATAAAATAAAGCTGTTTGTTGAAAAAGGTAAAAATACAAGTACTTAAAAAGTTTTACCGTATTAAATATTTATCTTTTTTGACTATACAATGTGTAACAGAAAGGTGTAACCATATTTGGGGAGCTTATTCAGTCAATGATATAGAACAACTTTTACTAACTCCGAAATCTCAAAAAAAAAAATGATCTTCCATACATTTTGGCCGAGCGGCATTGCATTTTTCTATGAAACAGTAATTTTTTTTTTTTTTCGAGATATAGTGTTTTTTCCATAGTAAAAGTTGTTCTATACCATTGACTGAATAAGCTCTTCAAATATGGTTACACCTTTCTGTTACACGTTGTATAAGTTCAGGAATTCAAGTCCATGGTTGTAAACAAGGTCTAAATAAAACTGAATTAGAGTTGACAATTTTCTTAGAACAATGCTTGAAACGCTGGGGATCCGCCTGCCCAGTATGGGCAATTCTTCCAGGATGACCGCCGCGCCGGGAGTGGCAAAGTCCTGAAAAGGCTTATGTCCAGCAGTGGACGAACTAGGCTGATGGATGATGGCTTGAAACGCACACAAGTTCAAACAACGCCCCCCGAGAGCGTTTATATGTGCACTACCACTCTTTAAGATTGATTGTCGATATTCATATACAACAGACATCGGACACGATCGTGGATCGTGGGGTTCCACTTTACGGATCAAGGCGGGGTTCTCTCAATTTGAAACTCGTTTTAAACCCTGAAATTGTGATAGTAAAATTTTGAAAAAAGCCATATGTCATAGGTCACTTGTTGATCTTAATATTTCGGCCGTTCCATCCAATAAAATCGCTAAGATAGGCCTAAACTATGATTTAAATATAATTTTATTTGAGTTATAGTAGGTTTTGGACGATAAAGCTTATTCCATAATAAACTTCGGCCTGATGATCATTAAATCATTCACTCCACCATTGACCGACATAGAACTCAGGACCTGGGAGACATCATATATCTGGTCACTTGGCGCACACTATGGACCCGGACTCAACAGACAGCACTGACAGACTCGACCAACTGACCCAATCAGCAAGTACTCCCCTCCAAACTGTTTCTTTTTTTATTTTACCACCTTTTTTTATTTTTTTTTTATATAAGTAGTTCCTATCATAACCTTTTCAGACTGTATCAACTTGTTTTCATATATATTTTTTATCATCTTTACCTGTCAACCACTCGACTGATGACGGCCTCACCGATGAGGCCGTAATATATCGAAAATATAAAGTTTATTTTTTATTATTATCATATAAATGTTAAAGCTACAATTAAAAAGCTAATACACCTAAAATTCTATTTATTCATATTCCATAATAAACGTGATACAAAATGCGATATATAACGGCTCTCATAACACAGCTCGAAATCGCGAGATTTCAGAGCGGCCCGCTTCCACTGAGCGGTATAGTAAAGTGTAAAATGTAAGTGTTGGAGCAGGACCGATTTCTACGGATACCCTCCCCCCGCCTTCACAGCAGGTGTATCAAGAAGCTGAATAAGAAGAAGAAACGGCTGGATAAGTCGCTGGCCCGCAATATTGTTCGAACCCCGTTTCAGTTTTTTTTTTCGCAGCGAATTTGTTTCTGATTTATTTTTCTATCTTGCGATACAGTTTAATAGTATTTATAGTTTGCGAAGCGATGTGTTTCGCTATAAATCATTCAATCTGTATTGAACAAGCTTATGAGATCTCCTTTACCTATACAAACTCTGAAAATAAATTCCGAAGTTGCAGTAAGTATGCGGTTATTTTCATTGAGTAATAAAAGTTTCTTGATAAGCTGTACAGTCTTCAAACTTGGAATAAAAAGAAAGAAAGATTGTACATATATTATTTTGCCACTAGAGCATCATAAGTCTGCGCTTTCCATATGTTTTTATGATTTTTCAATGCAAGTGCTCGTAAAGGCCCGCTTTTTATGCATCAAAACCGAACAGAAAGTCGATTATTTTGCCCTAGGGCTTTATTATTATTTTTTTTTAAATTTATTTACAATGGTTGGCTAACCTGTAACCTTTCCTGTGTACCATAAATTTTATACTTTTTTTCCACTGTTTAACGGCTCTGGATACAGTCCTTTTGAGCCAATCATAATTTAAAGTTCACGAGATTATATTTGTTTTATTTCCTCACACTATGCATTGAAAAACGTAGTATGGTACACGGGCGTAAGAGCAATAAATTACTCGGTTACGTTTAAAACACTCGCTACGCTCGTGTTTTAAATCGTCCTCGTAATTTATTCCTTTTCGCCCTAGTAGCATAAACTACTATTATGCACAAGAACCTCCAGATATATAAAGAATATAATTGAGATATTGTCGATTATTTTTCTTTATGTCTATTATAATTCGATAAGAAAGTTATTTCTTCCTTTTTTTGTAAAGTTAGTTAAAATATATACTGTGATATTACTAAGACATAAGCTAGCAGTAAATAGTAAATAGCCTACTATCTGTAATTAAAACCAGATTATATACTGAACAACTAGCAAAAAGAAGCATACAAAAGAAATAAAAATGTAAAAAATAAACTCTTCACCTCTTCATACTAACCTTTCATACGAGTACTAACCCGTTAGTTTTTTATAAGTAAGTTACAATTTTTTTCATTCGTGCGTGTATATGTTTCTTCAAAACTTATTCAGTGTGATCGTTTAAGGCGATTACCAACGCCAAATTAGCAGCTCGATATTTGTCACTACAAATATCAACGGAAACGACATTGAAATAACGTTCATATCAGCGCGCAATGCATAGTGGCTGTTACGACGCTCGCTGCGTCCTTGAGAGGGCGAAATAGGAGAAAATTATACTTTTCACTTGGACGTGATTACTCGATTGAATAATCTTATGTTATGTTTATAGCTATAAAGTTTATCTATCTATCAAAGCATAGATGAATTCAATCGGCCAAGCCACTCAGGAGCAGTAGGGAATTTGAGGTCAAAAAACACCATTCAGTAAAAAAAAAATTCATGTAGAAGTTTTGGTGGTATGAAAAAGAAAACTGTTGCATATGTTGTCTAAGAGTTGATTATTCATAATACATTTTTTCATTATTTTTGGTTTGGCCATAAACGAGGAGTAGGCTTTAGAAAGTACCCATTTGGCAATAGTAAGGGCCTTAAATAAGTGTTTTCATTGAAAAACTTTTTTTTTCCTGTTATGAGGGTTTTTGTTTCTTGACGGAACTCATTCGTGCATTTGAAATCAAACCTGTACTCGTGGACAAACTTTGAAAATACTCAAACTTTACTGCGAAAAAGCTCAATTCCCTAACAAAAGGGCGACCATCCTCCCTCCCTTATAATAAATGCTCGCTTCATTCTTGTATCTGTACCTTAAAGTAGTTAAAGTTACTGAGCTGTTGTACCTGATACCCTCACATAATTGTTTTCCTGTATAGATATCCAACATAATTTTATCTCGAAAATTCAAGAACTTCCAAGCGTAGTTTTCTATATAACCTAACCGAAGTACCCGATTTTGAGATATACGAGTAAAGTAAAGTAAAATTTTAATTGCTTAAACAGGCGTTTTAAATAAGTATAGGTCTTATTACATATTTTGTTATTGGACACAGCACATTTTAACATAATATATAGTATGCAAATATTAACTCTTAAGAAACTAACATGATATCATCCACCCATCAGCCTAGTTCGTCCACTGCTGGACATAACCCTTTCCAGGACTTTGCCACTCCCGGCAGTCGTCCTGGAAGAATTGCCCATACTCACACACGCTGGGCAGGCGGGTTGGAGAGCGCGGTACCGGAACCCTCGCACCAGTGACGCCGCTGCCCGTCACCAGTCTGTTCCATATAAGGCCCGGCTATCACGGATGGATATACCGCCATCCATCGGTCCCAGGCATGGTGGACCTCCTGGTTTTTTGCCTGTGAGCTGTCCTCTCCCTCGAATTACTTCGAGGGGGTCTCCAAGTAAGATGGTGGTACCTCCACAGTCGAGCCCGGCATCAGCTCTACCACCTTAATACCTCTACCACATGATATAACAGAAGTAAATTTACTTATCATGTATTATTATTATTATAATACCTCTATATCATATTTATTATTATTATTATAAAATTCATTCACAACCATATGTTATTCGTGAGAACCTTAGAAAGCTATGTTTTCATTCAAACAATATTTGTCTAGAAGCCATGTGTGTATCTTCTTTTTAAATGTTTTTATGGGCAAGCTTTTAAATTCGTCATTCAAAATAACCTTTACCTGTAAGATGGATCTGAGCTACGGTTTGTACTGCGATCTATTGTCTTAAGGTTAAGGGCATGGGTGACCCGAAATTGTGCATCTCATTTGCATCAACTACATCAGTAGTTTACCACGTTTCATTATTGTTTAAAATAGCGCTTTGAGCCAAAAAACATAGTTTTTATTAAATTACTCGGCTTATAGTTGAAATAAAAACACGTTGCTCTTTTTTCAAAATCGCTATTTATCATTAAAGAAAAACCTAAATAAAAATCCAACTAAATCTCGAAATCGATACTCGAGAGAAAATTGTAAAATATAATAAAATAAAGAATAAAATAATTTTTTATTTAAGTATCTACAGTAAATAAATGAAAAAATTGACGCGGTTTGTTCAAACTTACTTCATAAACGTTAGAAGAACATGGGGATATTTTTGATAACTAATTTTATCCTGATTATTGCAACAAAAGCATACAAAGTCTGTTATTTTATTTATATTTTATTGTGAGCCTCGGGCAGGGTGGACTCCCAGTCTGTAATACCGCCCGCATGGCCCTTTGACATTCGTGTGGTTAAAGGTAAACTACTTAAACAAACAAACAAACATATATACATACATACATACATACATACTCGTAGTGCACTTACCTACTTATACTTGTTGCGTATGTGGAGTTTTTTTGAACAGTCATAAATATGAAAAATCCAGACAAGTGGGTAATGGAGTCGCGCATGGAGGGTTCCGTATTTAAAGTATAATTCTTCAGATTATATGAATATAGAGAACATGACTGTAATTTTCCCGTTTTATTCACACGGTCCTCTTACTCGGTCACATATTATACTTTCAGACATAATGGGACATAATAAAAATATAAAAATAAACTAAAATTATTCAAAGACGAATTCTTGTACAGAATTGCAATTGTATCACAAAGAAAATATATTTTTGTATAAAAATTTTACAACTGTTACAAATTTAAAAGCTCTTTATCCGTCTTGGAGAAAAGTGGCTATGACATACAGACGGATAAGGGTTTCTGTTGTCATTTTTAGGGTTCCGTACTCAAAGGGCAAACGGATCTCTAGCCCGTAGACAGAATGCGTTTCAGACCTCAAATTTGTATAATTTGTGTAGAATGTTACCATGAAACCGATAGAAATTCAATTGAATAATTTTCCAGGGGGATCCCGTAAGTCACATGCATGATTCTAAGACGTTGTGTGATGCACTGAGGTAAGAAAGGGGTGTGCTTTCAAATAACTGTGTCTAGGGTTTGTCCACTCTTTAAGAAGTGGGAGCGTTTAAAAATAGGGCAACTATCCCGCTTCGGCATCAATCCTGGACATACAATACATAAACAAGGAGCCAATTTTTTTTTATTCAACAGTTAATTGAATGAATGGCCAACTTGATTTTGTAGTTATGTTTTATATATTTTGAAACTAAATGTATGCAACAAAACTGCAAAATTAGGTTTGTAACTTTAGTTGAAATTTTATTCACGTCTGGCTACATATTGGAATGTTTTGGAACCCTCAGGGTGCGAGAGCTACTAGCACTTGACCAGTTCTTAATTATACAGTGATCTCTAAAATCTATATATGTGGTACGGGTTATGGCTTTGAGTATTTTTTTTTTGTCCGAAAATTCTGAATAATACATAAAAAGTCTAACAAAAAGTTATCCTATATATAATTTATTGCCAAAGATATCATCAAGAGACATAAATAAAATTTTAGATATAAATTACTTGGGGTTCTTGGCGATAAATGTTCGCCTTTTCTAAGTAAAAAACTCCTACAAGCAATATTTCACTTTCCCGGAACATACACCGGGTCTCGTAACACAATATGTTTCACACGTTATTGCATTTTTCTTCATATTTTTTATTACGTCAATATTGCAGTTGCTTCGCTTTTTACGTACATTTATTGGGATTGAAAGGTGGGTGGCACCTCTTTTTAAAATGCCGGGCCTGAAATATATTTCACTTAATTTCCTTATCATAGATGTTTATTTATTAAGGGCCTGTTTCACCACTTCCAGATAAGTGATATCCAGAAGATAAGTTTAAAAATGGAACACATTTTGTATGCGTTATATGTCACATATAACTATCAGGCACTTATCTGGAAGTGGTGAAACAGGCCCTAAGAATTTTATAATAGGTCTTTACATATAAAATTGCCGTTTTCTTTAGAGAATTTGAAGGAAACTAAATTTTCAGTACTAACATTTTTGCATTTTTTATAAGGAATGAGTCATCCAAATTATGTAATTTCTTATGTGCATGAATGAGAGACTAACAGCAACATTAATTTAATTTTTGAATAAAATTATTAGGAATCTTATCATGGAAATGGATGGCATTTAGAACGAACTGTTTTTCAAGATTTAATTTGTATAATGAAACTGAAAATAAAAACAAAATTTAATACATAAATCTGAAACCTTAAAATCAACTTTCAAACAAAAAACAAGTAATTGAAATAGCTATTGAATTACAGGAATTATAAGCTAAAATCTATTGCATTGTTTTTGAATGTGTGCGTTTAACATACGTTTATGAGTGCGCAATCTGTCTACCTTACGCACGAACACTGTATGTACGAACTGTGTATGAACACTGTAAATGCACATCAAGTAAAGCTCACAAAAAAATTACCATCCCCGCACATAAAACTGCGAACTTCAGAGCAGGATTCAAGTTTGCGGCAACGAAGATCTAGAACGACCTTCCCCCACCACTGCAGTAAAATGACACATTTTACTTTAAGTAACCAACTTAAAAATATTTTAATGGGAAAGCAAGTTACAAGTACAAAATTCTACTATAAAACAAAAGTGAAAACCGTTTTCCTGATTCTGGCATGCTGTTGTTAACGATAATATTTATATATAAATGTATTTATTTATTTCAGTTCAGTACTACCCTAGCCTTATATATATATATATATATATAAATTATTTATTTACATTTTTATGACTTGATTAACTTACTAGATAAACATATTATAAACCTATAACTCGTACTTAACTTTCATATTTATACACTCATTTAACTCTCATATTTTTTGCACTTGTTTTCTATTTAAAAAACACAATTTATATTTTATTACATTATTATTATATTTTTATTTTATTATATAATTTCATTTAATATTTTTCATAGTTTAATGATTTATTATATACCATATATGTTTTTTAACTTAATTTTTAATTAATCTTTTTTTGTCTCTAAGGTATACGCTGAAAAACAGCGCTGTTAGTATTTTATTTTTTAATCTGGCAGCACGGCTGAGCGAGGTACCTGTTGCTGAGAAAAATATTTCTATTGAGCAATTTTATTGTTTGTTTGATTTGTAAGATTGATTTTATTGGCAATAAATCTGTTTTCTTTCTTTCTTTCTTTCTAGCTTTCATATAAATAATATTAGCAAGTTCTCTTTTCATTAACTTTTAAAAACGCAAAAGCCTTTATTCCGTTTCAAAGGATTGGGATTCCGAACCAGCAGCTGCTTTTTACTTTTAATGTTTACACACTCTCTGATATGAGAATCGGGTCAGGAAATACAGCACAATTCCACGTTAAAAGAGTGCGATCTGCAGACATACGCGTAAATATGGCACTTAGGAAAACCACTTTAACCTATCTACAGCACGTTTTACAACAGAAGTTTCTTTTTTCTTTTTTGTTCGCGTTTTTACCAGGCCCTTAGCCAGAGGTATGCCAGGGCAGGCTAATTCGCCAGAGCTTGCTAAGGACTTAGAAATTTCAAGGTTATAATAATAACAAAACTAATAAGTTTTATTTACCCGAGGATCAATTCAGAGAACGAGAAATAGTTTTATCTGGAAAATCAGTTGTAAAAAATTCCTTCATTCGGAAATGCGTATAGACCTTTGGCCTCGCTTAACACACTTAAGAGGATCAATATTCAGAGAACTAGAAATAAGGGATCAAATCAGTTGCCAATAAATTACTTCGTTTGGAAAGGCGGCTCGGCCTTTGACCTCGTCATAGAAACCTTACTTGGGAATTAGATATTTAATATAAAATTATTAATAGAAGAAACGGCCATCGGCCTCGCATAAGACTCTTAGTTGTCTAAGAGATTAACTAAGAATTTCGTTCGGAAAGGCGGCTCGGCCTTCGCCTCACCAAATGCACCATACCATAGGATCGATTCAGAGAACATCAAATAGGTTTGTCCGAAAACGCGGCTTGGCCTTCGGCCTCGCTGAACATAATATATAAGAAGATGAAATCAGTTATAAAAATCCTTCATTTGGAAACACGACTCGGTCTTCGGCTTCGCCAAAGACAATTTACAATAGGATCAGTTCAGAGAACAAGAAATAGTTTCATTCGGAAATGTGGCTTGGCATTCGGCCTAGCCAAAGACCACTCCACTTTACCTAGGAATCAAATAATTACACCAAAAAAATCTCCAAACCAGAGTCGAATTCGTTCTATAAAATTAAGGTTTCGAAAAATATTGATAGATTCTAAAAGACTACACAAAAACGAAATCAACGCGGGCGAAGCCGCGGGCAAAAGCTAGTAGTGTATAATTTTAGCTTTCAGCCTACCCTGATTTTTTTCTGAGCCTATCCTGATTACACAGTCTGGCTACGGCCCGCATTCTTACAATAGTGAAATGGGCGAAAATGGATAAGCGCAATTTCTCTTCAAACCAATTTTTTTAAGCATTCAGATAAATCAAATTTTAATGACTTTTACTAATACTATAATTTTTTTATAACATATTGTTGTATTTTATAACCTCATATTGATCATTTATTTATTTATCAAAAATATTGCACAGCATTACAGACTTATCCCATCATGTACTTGAGAGCACATCAGAGAGCTGGACAGCTTAGCTCTCAAACTTGACAGGAGTTAAAGAAGCTGTCGCTGTAGCCGAGAACGGCTGTGAGGCTATATATACGTCAATTAATGTACAATAAGTATTTAGTGTTTTTGTATAATACGATATACAGTAGTAGAAAAAATATAAACATTCCGAGCGACGAGCGGCCTCTTAACAGGCTAGTGTAACGACCATTATCGAGTGTGTACATTTTAATTAAAGTCCAGTGAAATATCGGACTCCGAGAACATGAATCATTTGATAAAACCGGCGTTTCCTCTGAGCAGACGGTATTCGGGTTGGTCCAATTTCTACTTTACGGGCATTTTCCGAAATTAACGGTTTCATTGAACGTGCTGCAGCATATCTTTTGACCGTTGAAAATATGAAAAGGTTTCTTTTATTTATTATATACTTTTTGATTTATAAGTCATTTCGACTTTCTTGGAGATCAATATTCGAGATGTTCTTTTTGGAGTTCCGTACGCAAAGGGCAAAACGCTTTTTGAAAACGGAGCCCCATTAATGTCACTCCACTATCCAGTTTTCTGTCTGTCTGCCCCGGCCGTATGTCACGGGTCTCTAGCTCTTAAACAAAATAAGATAGAGACCTGAAATTTTAATATGTTGTGTAAAATGTTGATTCCAAACCGAATATTGAATTTAAAATGTAATTAAATTATTTTTTAGGGGGGACGTCATAAATGAAAATGGAGCCGAAAAAAAATCTTTTTTTTACCCTAGCAGTATGTGGGCTTTCATTGTCTCAATCTAGTTTTTATTTTTTTTTACTCTAAAAAATTAAGAAATGGGGGTTCGATTGATTGTAATTTTTAGACCCTTTTTGTTACGTGGTCTATCTTTAAAAACGCAAGTAATTTCCGTATATAGTGTGTATTTTAAACAACAAATACTGAAAACGTCGATTTATAATGTAGTTTTAGGGTTACGTCCCCGAACACTCAACCAACTTAATTATGCAGTTTTATTTCATACAATTTGTAGTTAGCGATAAGTTTGTAATTTCTGTTTAAATTTTTTAAGTATCTTATGTAATATAATGATACGGAACCCTCAGGGCGTGGGTCCTCCTCGCACTTGACTTGCTTTTTTATACATTTCTTTTACTTTTGTTTATTTACATGTATATTTCACTTAACATTAAAGTAAAGCTATTAGGCCTATTAGCAATATCTTCCAGGCAATCTTTGGATGAAAAAGAAAGATATTAACGAAATTTAACATGAAAAATTGTTTAATTTAATTAAAAAATAACAAGTACTAAGAAGTAGTCTCACAAAATCTGTAGATATAAAAAAGATGGAATTACGTGCTAAAGCTTTTAATGCTCGTGTTTTGATACAAAATGGAAAAAAAACATATTTCTTCTTACTACCTCGGCGTTTTCTCATAACTTTGGCAGAGTATATGACTTTCGCAAATAAAGAATTATGGTTATGATGTTTTTGCTGTACACTAAAGCTTAGGGTTAAGCTCTGAGCTTAATTCAGCATACTAATGTGCTTGCTTATTATAAAAAAAAAGCTTTTTCATATTTGTTTTTCATATGGGTTTTAACTACTTTTTGATTTTTCGTTGAATTGTATTGGTTAAATTATTGATTTTTCACATACAGGTAAGTGACCTGTGGGTCTACCGCGTAATTCTCATTTTCATCAACATCAACTTGAGATTGAAATTTGTCGTGCGTGCGACGACGCCCGCCTAACATGCCATCTCTTTTGCGCGCGTTGAATTTCGCATGCATTTGCTTGAAGTTGATACAAATGAGAATTACGCGGTAGAGCCCCAGGTCTGTCTTAAAGACAGTAACTGATGGTTTGTTTTGGTACAAGCTCTTTCAACTTTGAATTTTTATTTAATATGTGTGGTAGCTAATAATTACAAAAAGTAATGCCTTTAGAATATTTGTCCTGCCAGCAAGACTGTGGATGGACTACCCTTCAACAAAATGTTACATTAAAGCACCGGTAGCTCTGGTTGCGGGACTAACAATTTTCGAATCCTCCCGGTCATTGCACCAATAAGTTTTTTGGTTTTTACCTTACTACTTGCGCCACGCCAGTATAAATTATGTCATCCGGCGGGCTCTTGCCACCGTCAACGTGCCAGCTATTTTAAAACCGATGGCAAGAGGCCTGATGGGATGACATTAATCCCATGGAAGAACGGCAGAGCCTTGGTGTGGGACGCAACATGTGTCGACATACTAGCACCGTCCCACACCAGGGTTACTGCCGTCAGGGCTGGTGTGGCTGCGGCAGTGGCTGAGGGAAATAAGAGGCGCAAGTATGCTGCCCTTAGATCGGACTGCATATTTGCGCCTTTTGGGGTCGAGACCCTCGGGCCGTGGGGTCCTGATGCTAAGCTCTTTTTTAAAGAGTTATCTGCACGGCTGATTGACGCTTGTGAGGACCCGAAGGCTGGCGCGTATCTCGGCCAGAGAATCAGTCTGGCCATTCAAAGAGGAAACGCTGCTAGCCTTGCACATGACGGTGGCGATTTACATAGTATTTTTCATTTAGTTTAGTTTATTTTTATAAGGGTTTTAGGTTTGTGTTTTGTTTTAGGTAAGTTTTATTTTGTAGGTAGGTTTTTAAGTATTTTAATGTTATTTAAGTATTATTTTTTTTCAATAAAATTTAATTTTGCTGACTAGTGAAAGAAAGCACTGTGAGGTAAACCTGCATGCCCTAAAAAGCTGTATTCGTACCCAAAGTACGGAGATAAGGCTCACCCTCTACGAAGTATAATAAAATTAAATCACTGCCCTCTACCACGCTGGAAAAATTATGTGTGAATAGAGGTTGTACGAGTGTTGACTTTTTCATTGTGATTTCACCCTCCGAAACACCTATGACACCTATGATAAGGGGTCCTTCGGAGGTATGCGTCGTGACGATATGTTTTTTATGTTTTGTAAGTATTTACTCATCTAAAGAGTACGTTCTGATCTATTAAAATTAAGTTATAGTTCTGAAATGTTTTAACCGGAGATATCCGCTAAAAACCAGAATAAGGATGTCTCGACCATTTATATTCATTTCAGTCGTTTTCCCGTAGTTCTGTGCCAATTTTCGGTAAGGCAGCTTGTGTAGTAATCACTAGATAAATGTATGTAGTTGTATCTTTTCTTTCTTTTTGCTCCTAGTATCATAATGCTGTTACATGATTGGATAAACGTTTTTGGTCGTTGGAAAACAAAAGGTTTATTTAACGTTGAAAATTATTTTTGAAGACAGCCCCTAAACCTTGTCTACAGTGCGCGCCAATCTTTTAGTCGCCTCTGAATGAGTTACGAGTGCAAGCTTGCGCAGGTACAGTTACGGAAACAATAATATCAACGGTTGATTATTAAATGTTTACTATAAGTGAGAAGGTGTACTGGTTGTACCTACCTATTTAATTATTTATTTATTATATTAGTGCAATCTTAACTATATAAATAAAACGCATTAATATAAACACCATTTTCTTACATTGTCGCTTTAAAATGCTATAACGTTCGCGAGGTATAACAACAATAAAGTTTAACAAACTAAATCAACAAAACAACAAATAAAGGCAACAAAAACAAACTAAGTTTAACAGATTCAACGATAAACCTAGCGAATAATAGAATTTTTTCCTCGACGGCACTTTTCATGCAACGCGCGCATGTGTAGTCTACGGACGTAGCACTAACACTAATAGTGTTGACACCTGCTATAGGCGAGCGGGGGGTGTGGTGCGGCACGCAGGCGGGTGTGCTCCGCGCCCTCGCTCCTGTAACGTCCCCCTGACACCGTAAAACGGCTATTGCGTCGCCTCTGGCGGCTATCTTCAGAGGCGACTAAAACGTTGCAACGCGTTGTACCCCGTACACATACATTTTTGATTTTTTTACAAGTTTCTTAAGATGTAACCACATAATCACCAAGGGGGCCTATTATGTGTCTTTAGTTGCCAACTGGACTGGGTGCCTATCATCAAAAACATAAATATACTACCGATTTTCGATTGTCTAACGATATATTCGCACTTGATGTGACTTGTAAATAGTTCAAGACCCACTAAAGGCAACTTTGAAAGTTCAATTTTTATCTATGTTTATGATGATAGGCACCAAGTCCAGCTAGAAACCAAAGATACATGATACCTCTATCATATTGAACAACTTTCCCAAAGAAACATACCAGCGCAATAGAAAACAAACAAAAAACTTACTAAACAAATTCCTAGTAGGTTTTCAAAATAAATACTTATGGAAATAGGGAAAATATTTTTTTCATATTCGCGGGTAGTTTTATAAAAAGAAACCAGTCTTTTACACCCCGTAATAACCCGCTGCGGCCCGAAAGAAGATGTAGTGACTAGAATAGAAAAAGGAATGATTCGGTGGTTTGGAAATGTGGAGAGGATGAATGAATTGAGAGTGACGAAAGAAATTTATCGTGCGTAAGTTGAAGGAAGAGTTCGACCAGAGGGCCTGTTATATATCTTTGGTTGCCAACTGGACTGGATACCTATCATCAAAAACATAGATATAGGTACTATCGAATTCCGATTGTCTAATGATATGTTCAAACTTGAAGTGACGACACAGTTCGTAAATAGTTCAATAACCAATAAAGGCAATTTTGAAAGTTCAGTTTTTATCTGTTTTTGATGATAGGCACCCAGTTCAGTTGGCAACCAAAGATACACAATAGTTGGGCTGGCCGCCCAAGAAGGACGTATGCTGACCAAATTGGCGAGATATTGAAAAAAAGTAATGTCATAAGTACCCGGAATAGAAGAGCTTGTATGACTAGATTGATGGATGTGGAAGAGGCGAAAGAGGTGTGTCAGGATTGTAGCAGATTTCCATCTGTAGTCTCAACAGCAATTCTGCGCAGTGATTGGCCAAATTTATTATAACACCGCAAGAGAACCAATCGCAACCGATAATGGTCTGTCTTAATTTCTTTAGCCACGCTCTCTTTACCTTCTCGCTTCTGATTGGTCTAGAAATCTACATACTAATTCCATAGGCCCAGGTATCATCAGTGTTCCTTTTCTCATTTTTGTGAAATTGTTTTTGATAATCGGTAAATAAAGTATTGTGTACAAATGAACATAATTAGACATTGGAACACTCGTGTAAAACTATAACGAAATTCACTTTGTTCTTTTCGTAAACAAACTCGTCTATCAACGTCTCACATAATGTTACAGTTGCTCAAAATATACTTAACATGTTAAAAACCCAATAACAAATAAAGAGCCAATATTGTCGGTATTTACACGAAAATTTGTACAAATGTAGCAGATAAATGGAAACCTGTCTCTGCCTACTCCCTGGAGACCCAAGGATGAGTTTATGTTGTGGATGCGAATAACTCTTTTGCCTTTGCTGACATAAAGTAAAGTTCTACTAACCCACTTTTGGACTTTATCATAATCGTGGTAAGGGCAAAAGTACCGCAGCAAATTTTCCCTTAATAGTACGTGGGCCCCTTCACCAATCTTCCTACAAACACCCAAATGGAATACAAAAATAGATCCATTAGATTTATTCATATACCTTTACTAACGTTATGTACTTCACCCAAAGATTTCAAAAGTTTAGATGAGCCCTGGCACCTAAAATCTATTGCATTGTTTTTGAATGTCTTTTGAATGTGAAATATCACACTTTTGGCTTTATTCGTATTTCTTGAAATGTTAGTGCACTTTAAAAATGCACACGACGGCATATTTAGATCCTTTTCTCGTAAAAATTCATTAAGGCGTCCAACTATCACTGTGTTCAGATGAGCACTGATTCCAAACGTGTGAGCGTCACCCATTTAAAGGTGAAAACATTTTGGTGCTGTCATACTACGGTAAGGGCTTATCTTTACTTTTGAAATCTTTGCTTTCACCATCTTTATTCAACTTCAAATTTTGTATTTTCCGGTAGCCCTTTTTGCAGCTGGTGAAAAAGAGTAAACAGCTATTTTCTACTGGTTTATGTATGAATCAAATATGCTTTCTATTTACATCCGAATTCAGAGAGCAGATTCACAATTATTTTTTTCTTTGAAGTGTATACTTCTTTGTTCGTATCTCGTTATGGGGGGCATCTTCAGAACTTGTTCGTCATTTCCGGAACAATTTTTATTAACTAAGTATATTTTGATTTCTAATTATAGGTTATGATAAGTTAAGTAAGTATATGGGTGACTCGAGATTGAGCACCTAATTCTGCATCAAGTACTGCGAGGTTTCATTATTGTTTAACCCTTAAGTACTATACCTCTTTTCATACCACACTATTACTATTCTGGGTCCGTAAGGACCCGTAATTTTCGTCATGTCACTTTTTATGACAGTAAAGTTATACAAAACTTTACAAACAAAATCATCTTAAGTCATTTCATTTCTATTTGCCTCATCTTTCCCCTTTATGCTTATTTGATCGAAATAATAAAAAATTTGTGAATTAAAATAACCCCGTAAGTAAAAGCTTCCTCTGTGATTGAGTAAAGAGGCTTCATAAGAAGTATCCTTAGAATTCTATAATTCTGTCATTTGTATGAAATGCAAGTTACATATTAGCATTTTATTAGTTAATTTGGCGTAAACTTTGTTCTCGTATTTTTATTTCTACGCTTTATGCTTCTACGAGTATAATATTGAAATACTCAAAAGTTTATCGCGCCCTTAAATTGTTTAGGACGTATATCTGCTTAAAGAACTTTTTATAAAAACTTCATTTTCTTTTCGTTTAACTTGGTGTTCGTTGGTAATAACTTTGATAAAAATGCAACTTACTCGTAACAGAGTAACTTCCGTTTGAGAATTATTAGTATTTTTTTTATGTGTTTTTGGATATCTATTTACTACATACTACACTTAATTATAATTTCTTTCTATTTAAAGCAGCAACTTTGTAATATTAAAATACCAGATTTTAAAATAAGCGTGCATATCCTTTATTAAGGGGCTGCACAATGCTAAAATTCAATCCTGCTCTAACGCTTTTGTTTTTTAACTATCTATCCTGCTCTAATCAGATGCCGCGCACGCAAAACTTCAGTTATTTTGAAATCACGGCTACATTAGGACATTAACTATAAATTATTTATGTAATAAAGATGTTTTTTTCTCTAGTAAGTATCTGCGTGTGTTGGTTTCGTTTCAATCTGTTTTGAAATATGGAAGCTGAGTCGCTTTTTTCGTGAAATTCATGCTTTTTTGAAAGTATTATAATGAAAAAAAGATTGAAAGTATGTTTATTTATAAAGTGTAATAAATAGTTGTCTTGAGTCAAAAAACACGCCATATTTGTGTCAAATTTTTACCATCTTCATTGACGGAACTGAATCCAATGCAAAACTGATGTTTAGCATTATGGAGCCCCTTAAATAAATAAAGCGATGTCTTTCATTTGACCGTCAGTGACATTTCCATGAGCAAACTTAATTTAACTTAAACTGAACGCATCCTAAAGTTTGATAACCAAATACGAAGACGTCACTTACTGTTAATACTATAATACTTATAAAAATCAGTATAAAAGTACAAAATAGTAGTTTATGCTCTAAGGGCAAAAAGGAATAAATTATGAGGACAATTTAAAACACTCGCCGTGTATCATACGTTTTTCAATGCATAGTGTGAGGAAAAGAAAACAAATATAATCTTGTGAACTTTACATTATGATTGGCTCAAAAGGACTGTATCCAGAGCCGTTTAACAGTGGAATAAAAAGTATAACATTTATGGTACACAGGAAAAGTTGCAGGTCAGCCAACTTCTCGTAAATAAATAAAAAATAATAATAATAAAGCCCTTGGGCAAAATAATCGACTTTCTGTGCGGTTTTGATGCATACAAAGTGGGCCTTTACGAGCACTTGCATTGAAAAAATATTATTTGTGCAACAAGAGAGCAAAGTTTTTCATTCTAAGTTAGTATCCTGATTGTGGTGAGGGATTCAAAGTCACAATAAAAAAAATTGCTCTCAAGTGACACATACAACTTTTCACCTCACTAGCAGAGAATATAAGAAAACACAATATGTAAAGACACTATATTTTCGAACGAACTTATAAGAATTCATTGGATTTTTTCTTTAAGTAATACACCATATAAAATATTGCACATGAAAAAAAATGTAAGGAATGTTAATTGAATCCCAAAAGCCGTCAAAAATTTAAAAATCGCTGATATACCGATCGAAAACGTAAATCAACACAATCATCACGGGGGCGTTTTAGTCTATCCGTTTCCGGTAGAAATTTATTAGTTTTTTATAGTCTAGGGTACAAATTCCATACACACTATACACAGAATTACGAGAAGTTTACCTTGTCTATGGTATTCGACAAGCTGAAGGGCTGTGTATGGCCTCCCAATGTGAACGCTATTCACAGGATTACGAGAAGTTTACCTTGACTATGGTATCCGACAAGTTGCAAGGCTGTGTATAGCCTCCCAATGTGTATGGAATCCTTATAGAGTGAAAGAGATAGCCACCATGATGATGCTTACTATCCCTTTTTCCTTTGAGCAATTAATTACGGTTGCTGAACGTTTCGTGAGCCAATGAAATACAAAATGTCAATTCACAGGTTAATAATTCCAAACACGCTACTTCACTGAGTGAGCAAAATTGACTTTTGCTCACTGATTTTAAGCAACAAAGGCTCGCTTTTCGAGCTAGTGAGGTGAAAATGTATTTTTGAAATAACATTCCTAAGTTGATCTATTTATTCTAAAAAGCAGACAAAAACAACATAAGAAAACAACCATATAATCACCACACAATTAAAAAGCCATATAATAAATAAATATAAAAGATATTGTCACGACATATTACCCTAACGAGGTGTTAATGAGAGCGGACTGTCACTGAAACACTTAATACCCTTACACTCTCTTTTCACTCAATTTTTGCATCCCAAAGTAATCTAGGAGCGTGAATTAGGTAACCCAATGTATTGAGTAACAAGATGGGACCAATTTGTACTTGTGTAGAAAAAAAACTGCATTAAAACAAATAAAGGTTGGCTGTGCGCAACATGGAGCATTTTGTTTTTGTTGACTGTTTATTTTGATGTAGTTTTTATTTCTGCACAACTACGAATTAGTCACATCTTGCTGAAAATGATGTTGAATCGATTTTCTCAAATAAATCAATCTTCGATAAAATTAGGCAGGCTCAATTTAGTACCAATGTAGGACGCACCAACCTAATTTTTTAAGCACCTTTTTATACGCTCTATCGGACGAACTAGGGCCCTACTTGTTACATAAATCACTTTTTTTTTGCTGATTCTACTAAATGCTCCAGGTTGTGCCTAGCCAAACTTGCTTATTTTGATGTGGTTTTTTTTCTACACGTCTCCGAATTGGTAACTTGTTTTTACTCAATACATAGGGTCACCCACGGTACTCCCATAGTCTTTAATTTGGTGTGAACTTTGTCTCCGTACTTCTGGCACAAACACATGCTTTTAAAGCATGCAGGTTTACTTCACACTGTTTTCATTCACCAGCAGTTGATAAGTTAACGAATTCTATAAATTCCGAACAAAACATCGTAAATAAATAATCAAATTACGTTACTAAGTGAATTCAAGTCGCAAGCGCAGCACAAAATATTCATTTATCTTCGCGGGAAATAGTTCTGGGTGTAGACTATCGGTCGATGCCAATGAATAAGAATAAACTCAGGGGTAGAGCTTGGTCATAGGAGAGGTGGAAGGCGGATTTTCTTTTTTGGCTTTGTAGAAATAAGCGATATTTCTTGAGAAAAGCAGCAAAGTGTTTTTGAATTCCCTGCTCCTTTTTATATACAACTATAAACAAAAAATACTGTTTATCTACTCCTATACTGCAATAAGGCAATTGAAACACCAAAAGCAGTTTGATAAGTACCGAGAATAACCTAGATTGTTTATCCGATGTTATAGTATTACATTATAACATCGGATTTCTTTGGCCTAATTTATTATAAAACCGCTAGAGACCCAATCAACAACAGAGACGAGAAATAAGTCCCGACCTTATTACTTTAGCCACGCCTCCTTTACCCTGATTGGACTTTAAGCCGCATTACCGATACGACGAGACGCAAACGAGAGTTTTATTCTTATTTTTCGTGAAATTGTTAGTTGAAAATATTATAAATAAAGACGATATTTGTGATGGTCGTAGATAAAGTATTGTGTGCACATGAACATAATTAAACATTGGTACACTCGTGCAAAACAAACACTCGTGTCCCAATATCTCAAACTATGTTGCAGTTGCGCAAAATACTATTATTTATGAATTAAATTCTATTTATAAAAAAAAACAAGGGAATTGATTTATTACATTGTGATGTGATCAAAGAGCAGAAATTGTGAAAATTTGTGAGAATTTGTAATCAAATTAAATAAAACACAATTAAATATGCACAGGTCAATATGCAAGTAAATTTCGTAAATTTTTTTATTTTAGTGTCTGACGTTATGTTAAACAATGTTTGTCTAATGTGGAGATCTCGAGGATTCTCTTTAAATTATGGTCTCTCCGTGATGCCGATCTGCACAGCATTAAGCTAACCTAAAAAACGCAGTATTTTTAAGGCGAATGGATACGCCAACTGCAATTTGAACCTGTCTTTGAAGGCCTACTCCTCCCACACGGGTAGTCCAATAACTTTCATAAAAATATATGATAGGCATCATAGAGTCAAAAATAAATTTTAAGTTTCATAAACTGTTTTTCTATTGTAAGTTGTGATAAAAAAAAAGAAAGTCATCGAAAGTTTCACATGATTAACACAAGAATTCTCTTACTCATGCCAAACGCCTAAAGAGAGTTAAATTATTATTTCACCAAATTAAAGGAAATTTTTAGATCTAAAAAATTCAAGTTCAAGTTTTTTTTCCGTTCATGGCGTCCATGTGAAAAGTATTATTTTCTCGTATTTTGCGCTAGCTGGAGACGCAGTGGTTGTTGTAACAGCCACTTTTCAAGGAACGCTGAAATGAACATTATTTCAATGTCGTTTCCGTTGATATTTGTACCGACACATATCGAGTTGCTTATTTAGCGTGGTTATACGCCTTAAGACTCCCAAAAACGAATGTTCTTGTAGGAGAAATTCATAAGTTTCAGTCAAATAATGAAGGTTGTAATTGCGAGGCTTCGGTATCTGGTTGGATCGTTTAAGTCAAGGGTCTTCAACCCGCGACCCTCTGGCCTCAGGAAATTTTTTGCGGCCCTCAGAGGCTAAGGAAATTTGCATCTATTCTATAATACATTTTTAATTCACTTGTTTGGTTTTAAATTATTGTTGAGGTGGTATGTTTACGTGCGGCAATGTGCGGCCCTTTGATGTACCTGGAATAGATTATTGGCCTTCCAGCTAAAAAAGGTTGAAGACTTTTCAAATTAATTTAATTTTCGGCGTGGCGATCAGGGAATAAAGGAAAACAATACTTTTTACATTTTTCGTTTCTAGTATCTTTTGAAACATGTATGACGAAATTTACCACTGTAGTTTATAGTTTATACTTAATAAAATTACATGAAAATTAAAGTGAGATATGTTTCGGGCCCTATTCATATAATATAATATTATCTATGATATATCAAAAATGTATGTTACTTTAAACTTCATGTTATTTTATTCAATATATTCATTTATTTATTCCTCTGTATAAAGCATGCACACTTAGATAAGTCAATATACAGAACTAAAATCAAATTAAAATATAAAACATGAAAATTGAAAATCTAACAATTTAAAATCTTAAAATCTCTTTAAGACATAACTAAGAAATGCTCTTGCAATTTAGGTACGAAAATTAATTTACCTATAATATTATGTCATAAACTTACATTTATATTATATTATCCATCTACGTATACGTAGGTACTTACATAAAAAAAAACTACCTTTAAAGAAATCTACAACTCAGATAAAAGTAACAACGTCTGCTTGGCGTTTCACTAAAGACACAGGTTTAGCTACGCCTTGTCATGTCACAATGCCCTCATTGCGTCACAGGAACATTTACAGATTTATCTTGTTTTGTCTATATTCTGGGCATTTCGTTCCATCGCTCTGTCCGTCCGTCCGGATGGATAATGACTGTCACACACAGCTTGTTCAAACCTCGGCTGGTTTCGAGCGCGTAAAAAACAGTTTAAAACTTCGCGGTTTACACACTTTGTGTGATGAATATCCTCCTCGATTTTTACTTATATGAAGTCATTGCTTATTAACTTAAGGGTGGGTTTGTTTGTGATCTTAAAACTGTGCTACAAATTAAAACTATGCGGAGCATTTTTTGGTTTTTTCACAAGGACCTAATATATATTTTGTTGGTTTTTATTGTGTCGATACGATTAGTTATAATTTCTAATTATTTTTAATATTTGTCTCTTTTTATTTCAGGTATGTACCATAAAACGGACTTGCTGCAATATTTACAGATTTAGACAGGTGTAAGTAAAATATGGAATTGCTCGTAAAACTAAAAATGAACTTCAAAGCTAAACGTCAGTGGTTCGGTACAAAGTGCACAACTTAACTTTGTTTTCCTTGTTAAGAAGTTAAAATTGGAAAGGTATTGGTCTGTAGCTATTCACGCCAATAGTTTAGTATAAATTACGTTTATGAATCAACAGTTTAAAATAAAATGCACAGTTAGTAACGAATTTGTCCAAACAAGCTTAAAATGCTGTTTTAATTTTGTTTCGGCAAAATCATGGATAATTGCGCATTTTATTTCAATCTGTTCATTCATAAACGTAACTTATACTGAACTATTGGCGTGAATTACCATAGACCAATACCTTTTTAAATTTTTACTTCTAAACAAGAAAAAAAATGTAAAGCTGTGCCCTTTGTACCAAGCGACTGATGTTTAACCTTAAGAGATATACAACAGCTGGGACCGAATAACTTTCTAATCTACAGCGATACATTTATCAAAAATATAGACTTTGAAAAATTATTTGCCCAAACAATAAGGAGAAATGCGTTTCTGCAAAATGCCTTAAAACTCGTGAAAGCCTCTTCAAATCTAAAAGGTTGCACGCTATTTTTAGAAGTTCAGGCCCCTTCCGCTTTAAAACGGAGTGTTCCATTCCATTTTCTCACTAACCGTTTGAAAAATATTTTAAAAGACGAAAGTGCTCCTTCGCTTCTCAATAAAAATTTAACCATCTTCAATGGAACAGAGAACTACGTAGAGTCGAGCGACAAACCGGTTCCTGTACGCGAATAGCTATTTTATTTATACACGTAGACCCAAAAATATATCAGTGTCGTCTGCACGGGTTAGGTGTTAAATCTTTAGAGTTTTATGACCCACTGTGCGGTACGGTATAACTTTTTTGGCCAACTTATTGAGTTATTGCTTGCGCGTTGTGCCCCTGGAGAGTTGGCCTCTTCGCGTTACAGGATACTACCTACATCGAGGTGTGTGTTAAGAGTGGTTTCGCAGCCGGATTGTGAAATACCCGTCTTTTTCTCATTAATCGCAACAGAACACTTAAATTCTAAATTCACTCAAAAGTTATTCAACAAAACCTTATTACCTATGTATTGTGTAAACAGCATTCGCAAAGTTTCCATTGGTTTCTGAAAATTAGAATTTCAAAATATTTTCAACTAGAAATTTTTGAAATTCTTATTTACGGAAACCAATGGAAACTTTGCAATAGCACTATCTAGTCATACAAGCTCTTCTATTTTTCCCTTCTTCAATATGTCGCTAATTTGGTCAGCATACGTCCTTCTAACTGGTCGAGCTGGACCTTCCACTTGCGCCCCATGCATTTATTCGTCACTCTAATTTCATTCATCCTCTCTACATGTCCAAATCACCAAGCATTCTTTTTCTATTCTAGTCACTACTTAAATAAATTGTAGTTGATACTGGATCAGCTGAAAATCAGCGCTTTGTAACATAACCTGACCTGTTTCCTTCTATTTAATTAATTTCTTTATTTATTTATTTAATTCTTGTTTAATTTTATGTGTTTTTTAGACAAAAAAACTATTTTATTCTTCTTCATTCTTATTATATACATAAGTTTAAGAAAATCAATCTACTTATAAAAAATAAGTATATCCTGACCAAAATTCGTTACCGCGACAAGATGAGTAACGAAATTATCGTCCTAATTACCCACAAGTACAGGACCGCAAGCTCTTACTTCCGTTCTAAAACAAAAGAAATTAAAGCCCCAAATTAAAAGAGGTGATTTATTTAAATCTCGCGGCCCAGATAAAATGTTCTTGTTAATTAATGAAAATCTTCACAAATGCGGGTACTCTGTTTCTCATTTTACTTTCAAGCTTTCAACCTTCAGCCTCAAGGGAACTCCTTTTCAGGTATGAAATGGATTTTCTAGAATTGAAATTCACATCAAGGTTTTGAGATGAATCTCTATTTGAAGATTTTGATTAAAATACAAAATTAATTTTATATAATCTTATGAAGTGCATTTTTTTTATTCAACATGAGTTTTATGTAGGAAAACAATTGATCCTTATTTTGTTTTTTTTTCTGTTCATTGATATCATAATAATATTATTCTTTGTACATATCAGTGCTTCTGTTACCTTCACACAATTCACAAAATATTTCATAATCTTGGTATTTTTTTTTATTCTTTCATACTTTCCGTTTCCTTTCCGTATTATTATTTGCCTATTTTTCTCCAAAACACAATTTATCATCTTAAGGTTCAGGTGGAGACCTCACTGATTTTCATATTTATTAACCCGAGGCCCTCCACAATTTGTGTGCAAAATTGCTCCCTTTTCCTACGCGTATACACCCGCAAGTTTATTCTAGAAATTTCAATACCCCTATACAACTTTTATGGTACAAGCTTAAGGATGAGTTTACACTGAGAAGACGGTAAGGTAAAATTGGTAAAGGTGTAAATCAGCGAGCCTGACGTCACGTGCGACTGTCGGCCATTGTTAGCCGCCATCTTTTTTCTGACCGTCCATTACAGCGAAATATGGACTGCGATCCATTTGAGTTAGAGCCTCGTGCTTTATTGAAATGTGTATTAAAATATATTGAACGGACTCCTCTGGTTCATGTGAGCAGTGATTGGGAATAAATAATGGGCTTAAGATGATTTACGCTTACGATACCTTGGATCCGAAGCTAAATATTTGTGTCAATTTCACCTTCCGGTATTTACTTGTACATTTCAAAATTTTGTATAAAAACGTTTATTTTTTCGAGTAATTCAATTGTTATCTAATAAATGTTGTTGACTATTATCAGTACAACATATGCTTGTAAAGGACTATGATCCATGTTATACTGGTACACCTTGTATAATGTTAAATTAACCTAGGCTTCGTTTAATGAAAACTCTCTCGAACTCACGTAATATACTGTATAATATTGAACTATTTTTTGAATTTTTAAATCCGTCCTCCATTTTATAATTTGTCTTCTTCTACACCCACTTCATTACAGACCGGAAACAATTCATACAAAGTTAAATAAATATCTTTGCTAGTTTATAATTTGTAAGCTTTTTTCATGAAGCATATGAATGAACATCGTTACGCGTTCGTGTAATCAAAGTTGACGTCAAAATGTCGCCATTACGTCCACAGCTACAAGCTCAGTTTTCCCCACTTGTTGACGGACCAGATTGGAGGCATTATAACAAACAATGTAGGAAAACAAGCCAGTTATGTCTGATTGCCTTATTGTTGACTTTATCGCCCGATGCCTTTACAGCGTCACTAGACGCTTTCAGGTCAAAGTAGATGTAATCTCACCCTTATTTCTGAGTTTTCTTCGCGACGGCGATATTACTACCTGAACTTTTTTGTGTGTTTTGAGGGGTGGTTAACATTTGTGTTCCTTTGTCCGAAACTTTTCCTTTGTTAGGCAACGGTAATTTATCATTCGGTAAGTAACTAGGATTATGATCATTACCTATTTTTATAGCAAAACTTATTATTATGGTCCCATAATTTTTACAAAAAGCGTTGGTTGCTAGCCGTAGTAAATGTTTCTAATTTAGGGTATGCGTCAATGTTTGTGCAGTTATGAAGACTTTGGCCCGGGTTTCCATGAACGCATATTAAAATTTTGGTATCTAAGAGGTCTCTTGGAGTAATTCTGCTATTTGTTATTCCGCTTTCAACGTAATCCTAGTATAAGTTAGCAAGTATTAATATAAAATGGATGTACGAAACTGCAATTCAGAGCATCATTATATTTTTTTTCAATTACGTCCTTGGGGTGCGAAGGGTCTCTTAATGTCTTTCTCCATTCCACTTTCTTCAAAATACCTAGACAGGAAGTCGTTACAACTTACAGTATAATTGACCTAGATGTAGAAGCAAATGGTTATTCTAGAAGCTTTTTGACCGTAATTGAGTAATGTTTTAAACTTTTAAATCGTTGTCTCAAATTTATTTATTCAAATCAACCCCCTAAAAGCCGGAATAAAAAATAATTTATTAAAAAATAATTTGAAATAATTCTCCCCCGTTTCCATACGTTGCAATAATTAGCTATATTTGATTTGTGCACTAGTACTGATGCTGTAAAAAGTTGCTAAAGTTCATTAAATTGGCACGACTCTTGAGTTAAGATACAAAAAACACAAATATAATAAACATAATAAACATAAACAGATACACTCACTTTCATTATGTATAACTCGTCATCAAGAGAGGGTTTAGTGTGAGTTGCCTATTGACTAACTTTACTACAGCATAAATCGAGTTAAGCCGGGGTTACTGCTCGTTTTTTACCCTACACACAGAACAAAAACGTCTACAAAAAACATTGTTTTGCTGTACACATATAATTTGCAGTTAAGGGTCCGTTTCGCCAAACATGCTCTCGCGTTTGGACAATTTAGCATATTAAAACAAAATATTTTTAACAAATAAAATTTGTGTAGGTAGTTAAGGGGTTGAACTACATTATAATTTTTCAGATTTGACACAAGCATCACAATCATTGAGAAAACAAATCGGAAAGAGCAGTAAAATCACGGAAAACGTAATTTGGCTTTGGAACTAGTATGATCAGTCTACTGATCTAACTACAAACTAAAATATTTTTTATAGAGCAAAGAAATGAATATAGCCTTTACAGATTTTTATTATTTTTTATTTCCTTTCGTTATTTTAAAAGAAATACTCTAACATTCAACATTTTTACTGTACAGAAAAATTACGCAAAAAGAATTTGGAAGTTTGTGTATTTCTTTTTAAATAACGACAGGAAAAAAATATTTATATTTTATATGAATAAGTTCATATAATATGAGTTCATTTTATATGAGTTCAATATACTTTGAACTCTTTACGTAAAAAAAATATATTTCAATTTGGAACAAAAAAAATTTTTTTTTTTCTCTTTGCAACGCTATATTACATTTTTCGTGATCTTAGTTATCTTTCCGATTTTTTTTCCCGATGCTTGTGATACTTGTGTGAAATCTGGAAAATTATAATGTAGTTCAACTCCTTAACTACCTACACAAATTTTATTTGTTAAAAATATTTTGTTTTGATATGCTAAATTGTCCAAACGCGAGAGCATGTTTGGCGAAACGGACCCTTAAGTATGCAGGAGACCCGGCTTATTAACAAAAATGTTTAACGAGATAATATTTTGTGTAGTGTGTAGAGCAAACACGCGCAGGAGACCCGGCTTAGTTACAAAAATGTTTACCGAGATAATATTTTGTGTTGTGTGTAGAGCAAAACAGGCGCAGGAGACCCGGCTTAATAACAAAAATGTTTACCGAGATAATATTTTGTATAGTGTGTAGAGCAAAACACGCGTAGGAGACCCGGCTTAACTTGATTCACGCATGTAAATGTAGTAGTAGTTTGTATGTATGTAGGACAGTTATTCGATAGACAACTCAGAACGAGTAACTGTGCGTTTCCAAAGTGTATTTATTTTGGATATAGTTTCATAAAATATAATTAATTTCCTAATCCTACCGCTTTTGTTGAATCCTTAAATACGAAGAAACAGGATATTATTTAATTCATTCTGAACATTTTTCCCAAAGAAAAATACACGTGGCAACAAAAAATTTTTTTTTGTGTGTTCAAAATTTACCGTAGGTTTGTAAGGTTAGTTTAGATCAGTATAATTTTTTTTTTCACTACCTCTGTTATTTTTCTTTGAGAAAATTGTTCAGTATGATCCAAAAATATTGTGGTGTGATTCAAAGTTACGAGTACATTTACATCTGGTATATTTTAAAAAAAGTAAACCATTTTTATGTGCTAGTAAGGTGTCTATGAAGGGCCTATAAAGTTAACGAGCGTTGCGAGTGTTTTAAACGTAACCGAGTAATTTATTGCTTTTACGCCCGTGTATCATACTACGTTTTTCAATGCATAGTGTGAGGAAATAAAACAAATATAATTTTGTGAACTTTAAATTGTAATTGGCTCAAAAGGACTAGGTATCCAGTGCCGTTAAACAGTGGAAAAAAAGTATGACATTTATGGTACACAGGAAAGGTTGCAGGTTAGCCAACCATTGCAAATAAATAAAAAAATAATAATAATAAAGCCCTAGGGCAAAATAATCGACTTTCTGTTCGGTTTTGATGCATAAAAAGTGGGCCTTTACGAGCACATGCATTGAAAATAATATTATTTGTTGTTATAGCAACTATATCTTATTTTTATTTTGTGTCACTGCAATATTGGAACCCAACATAAGGATTCGTAGTCTAACGTAACAGTATCAAAGGTCACAAAACCCAAACTCTAAAGGACAGTAATTTATGTCGTCATTTAACCGAGGACCCGTAGGTCATTGTGAAATGTTTAGGATTATGCAAATAAACTGGGAACCCTTTTCATGCCAAGAAATGGCTCCTTAATGCGTTGCTGCATATCCCATACAACGTATTCATGAGGGTATCTAAAAATATGAACAGTTTTTGTGAAAAATCTGCTTCTTCAGACATGACACATGATTAAAAAATGCTACAACTCTGTTGTCGAATATTTAAATGATAAGGATATTTAATTGTATTGTTAAATTATTTAATTATGTACTATTTTATTTTTATTTGCATTACATTGTAACTGACATTAGATTTAATTGTAAATAGATAATAATGTCATGGATGTTCTATTATTTGCAATACCGACAAGGTCGAATATGTATGTGCCTTTTATTTTTAACACCATTGTAAATACTCATATTCAGCAATAAAGATTTATGATTTATGACATGATTTGAAAAACATACCGGGTGTATTAATGAGGTGCTCAGAAGTTTAAACTACATGGTATACTGACCATACTGAACCACCGACATTAAAAACTTTTAAAACAAAACTCGTCATTTTGAAAACGAAACAAATATTAATCTACGAGCATATAGAAAAGTCATGCTGTATATTGTTGGTCCTGTCAATAGATAGAAATCCTGACAAGTCCGTAAAGAAACGATTATATTTTAAAAGCAGCTTTACACGTAACACAACAAAAAGGACAAAAGAAGTGATGCATTTTCAGGCTATGATTGCATAAAAATAGGTCGCTGAAACATTATTTGTTTAGCGTTGTGTACTCATTCTACGTACACTAGAAAAACTTTTTTTGAGTAGAAAGAAAGAATAGAAAGCTTTTAGGCAGGATACCGAAGATTTCGCTAATCCTGGTTGGCACTCACCAGTCAGCCCCAGTCTAGCAATCCTTACTGAATAATATAAAATAAACTGGGGAACTGTCTATGTAGTATAAGGTTTCAGGGAGAGAGGTATGAAAATGTTTTCACATTGTATAATTTTCAGTGGTCATCTCATCTGCTGTGTGTGTAATATAACTGTTTATATTCTCTACATAACATTTCTGTTGATTACCATTTCCTAAAAATGGTTTTAAACTGGATGAAATTATTTACTTTTTGCTAAAATTATGTTTTTTTTTCCAAAATTAGTCTGAAGTGAATACTAACTTGTTTACGTCAGGTGTCCACCCCGAAAATATGGGTAGACGCACTTGTTGGTGCCATAACTCAAGAAAGGCCAGGCCGATTGAGTTGAAAATACGGGTAGACGCACTTGTTGGTGCCATAAGTCAAGAAGGGCCAGGCCGATTGAGTTGAAAATACGGGTAGACGCACGTGTTGGTGCCATAACTCAAGAAGGGCCAGTCCGATTGAGTTGAAAATACGGGTAGACGCACTTGTTGGTGCCAAAAGTCAAGAAGGGCCAGGCTGATTGAGTTGAAAACACGGGTAGACGCACTTGTTGGTGCCATAACTCCAGAAGGGCCAGGCCGATTGAGTTGAAAATACGGGTAGACGCACTTGTTGGTGCCATAACTCAAGAACGGCCAGGCCGATTGAGTTGAAAATACGGGTAGACGCACGTGTTGGTGCCATAACTCATGAAGGGCCAGGCCGATTGAGTTGGAAATATGGGTCGACGCACTTGTTGGTGCCATAACTCAAGAAAGGCCAGGCCAATTGAGTTGAAAATACGGGTAGACGCACTTGTTGGTACCATAACTGAAAAAAGGCCAGGCCTATTGAGTTGAAAATTTTCGGAAAGAAATTGAAAAATTTTGCGTTACGCAAAAGATGCCATAGACGTTCCGCACATTACAAGACAGCCTTTTTTTGTTTACTACGTCATAAAACGTAAGGTAGGGCCACAGAGTGATGGCACTTATGACAGCTGCATTTAATGATGAGGTATATTTCAAATTTCGGTTAAAAATAAAAATCAAGTGTGAGTTTACTCAAGATTAGACACGTCATTCAACATTCAACATAATGATACAAAAGGAAAATGTGCCAAAACCAGTGGCGTAGCTATCGGAGGGCTATGCGGTGTAGTGCCCCGCGGCCCCCAAGAGATGTTTAAATATCTAAATCGAAAAAAGTATTTATTTTCATTTAGTTTAAATTCGTCATTGTTTTGTTTTAAATTAAATATTATTGCGTAACTTGGCGACCTCAAACACGCCCTATAAAAATTGAGAAACTTTGTTTTAAAAAATCTTTATATCTATACGAATTCTATTGCACAATAAAGCAACATTAAAATCGAAAAATAATAACCGAAACAAGTATTACATCACTATCAACAATGAAATATTACATTTTTTAATTCACACTTGCTTATAAATAATTACGATACTTTGTAGGCATTTAAACGTCATAGGCGCCATCACTCAGTGGCTCTACTGTAGTTTGGCTAATAACGTACAATACAATATATTTCCTACCTCTCTTTCCTTTGTACTGGTCGCCTAGCTTTCTGGAACTTATGCGGTACGTGTGTGAATTTCTAAATAGGGCAGACAACATACCGAGAGCAGTGTCCGGTCACTCGGAGGGAGGTACACTTTGCTTACACGCTGAAATTGTGCATTTTATTTTTGTCACTGTCACTCAAGCGAAAAAACACATTGCGAGACGGAAAAAAATCGACACTTTAAGAACTTTCATATCTACTTCAGTAAATAATGTATTATTTTGATAAAATAGTATACTATTTTTGGATTCTTTTTCTAGGGATCTGTTAAAACAGAAATGCGATTGGAGAAATTCGGCTTGATAGAAATATTTATTGAAATGAGGTCTTTTTCGACAACAAATTCCTGGTTTGACAATTTCGAATGACATATGGACTGACCGACTTTTTGCTACTTTTCCACGAATCCGTCCCTCTCGCACTGAGGGTTTTTTCGCATATGGAGTAACAGGGAAGCTAAAACTTTTACATATCGCCTTAACTCGACTTTAACTCAGGTTAAGTCCAAAAATAGAGGGTTAAGAAAAAGCTCTCTTCCACCAATCAAAATCTCGGATTAAACTAGGGTTAAACTAAGAGAAAGTCATCAGAATTTAACCCGACGACGCTCACCTTGAGTTAAACTGGGGTTAGCGAAGTAATGTTACCAGTTTGACTTAAATTGTGTTGTTTCCAATGACATTATATAGATACTAGATTTATGGTAACATTCTAAATGTCATACAATCGCTTAGCTTGGGTTTACTAACCCGCTTCGATATTATCATGGTGCGATAGGACTAATGAAATGTCGGGTTAGTTAACTCTTCCCTTGGGTTAGTTAACCCGAAGGTTAAGGAGTTTTTCTCGATCATGCTGCAAGTAGGCCTTAACCATTTTAATATTTGTGAACAAAGTAAAAACATAAAGGGCAAAAACAATACATAATACAACTGTATTTAAATAACCAAATTAAATACCTGTTTCAATTCTCGATTAATTCCATTGTTTGCCAAGGAAATTCGTACAACCTGTCAAATGCCAAAGAAAGAAGCGAAAATTAAAAAATATATATTAGGTCACACTATTAAGAGTAGGGCTCACCGTGTTGAGTTTTTTCATTTAGAAAAGGTGTTATATTATTGAAAAAAAAAGCTTATTATGGCGATGAGTCCTGTACTCCTAATAATGTTTAAAAGTGACCGTGTTAAAATCTTATATTATTTATTCAAGACGGTTATAAAATGTATGTATTTAAAGCTGTCCGTTTTATAGATCTATTTAATTAAAACTAGGCTAAGGTATATTAGAATTTATGTATCCTTCATCATCATCATCTTTATTTGTTATTAGGTGCAAATGGTGTTAGTATAAATTTTATTTCTTTTATGTTCTACCATGCAATGGCGTACACAAGTAGTTTTGTATTTTCTATGACAGAATAAAGCTAGAAAAATTTAAGGCCATGGAAACATAAAATTTAAATAAACACAAAACACAAAAGCCCAAACATATGTCTACATAAACATAAAAACATCTATTGGTATTTAGTTACGTTCATCAATATTTATCCAGCGTTCATTGGTAATTCACACAAACAACTGACTCAGCGTCACGACGATCTAAATGAACGTGTCAAACGCTGGAACTAAATCACAGAGATAAATATAATTGGACTGCCAGTTCCCCTAGTGTGGCTGAATTTATTTGAGGCAATGTGAGGTAATATTTTTCTTAGCTGAAACATCACTTTTGAATGCGAAAATAGCAGGTCTTTCAAAATAAAGTGCAAACGAGTTTACTTGCGTCCCTTGCACGTTCTTTTTTTTTTCAAGAACATACACTTTTGTAATGACCTATCCATAATTATCTATCCTTTGTCCATACAGTCTGTCAACAAAAAGTAGATTTTTTTTTAATTTTTTTCATTTTCATTTATTTAGTACAAAAACAGTCATACATATTATGTTAGCACATATTTGAAACTCGAGCAGACCTGGAGGTCCCTTAGTAAAATACTATGATATAAATCTACTTACTGTGTTTACTATTAATATTGACAAAAGTGTATTTAGACTGTAGGTAAATAACTAACTAAATGCATTTTATATACAATCATATTGTCAAATACTGAATGTAATGTTGTACAATTTAACTCCGATACATTGAAACAAGAAGGCATAAAAACTTGACTTGACTTCTGTAAACTAAACCAGAAACACAATATTGCTCAACAAATGCAATAAAAAAAAAGAAGACGAGAGATGTCGTGGAACACCCGGTTGGAACGTAGATACATTCGAAATACATAACGTACGAACGAACGTACATACATTTTGACAGACTATGGTTATGGTGTCGATTCGGCTAAACACAATTTAACTAATTTGACATGACTAACCTTATTTTAAGCGTTCTGTCTTTGTCTTTTTGATGCGGAAAGAACAAGACAGAAGGCTCAAATTAAGTTTAGTTCTGTCGAATCGACACATATATCTGTTTAATGTCGGGGGTGTAAAATAAAAGCGAAATAGCGATTTGCTGAATTGACGTACAAAAAAAAGCGTGTGCATCTAAGTGTACCTAGAAAAGGTATTTTATAATATTGGGTGGACCAAACAATAAACGAGAAACTAACACTTTAATTCAGTGTTTATTCAGTTAGAACCTTGTAGCACTGCGCACATACTAATCGGTTCACCGTCCCACCAGACAGCTGTCATTTCCTCTATGACATGACTCGCAGTCCCCGTGTCATTTATATTGGCTGGACTAATGACCTGCTTGTATCATACATACACTTGTTATGCTGACACTACGTTTTGGCGTGCTCTGAATGGTTTGAATTATGTGTCTATGCGTCTGTTTGTCTAAGAACTGTAATAGTACGTATAGCAGAATAAGGTGTTTCATATTTACCAACAAACACTTTATTGATCTCGACATATTAAATCTTTCGCTGGGTCAGTTTAGAAAGTAATTGAATACTAAGATTATGTTTATTTTGCGAAATCCATCGCTATGAATACTCTAAAGATACAAGATACAACTTGTCTTGATAACAAGAGGTTGCAGGTTCGAATCCTGGCCCGGGGAATTTTTTTCAAATTCTTGTCTTTGGATTTGTTTCTGATTGATATTTTCTATTGCACTATTGCACTATAATAATATTTAATTGAATACTTTGGTCAAAAATTGTATCATCTCTTTTTCTTGTATTTTCTTTTCCTTAGTTATCTTTTTTTTTTCTTTTACGTATTTTTGTTTCTTTCGTTGAAGTAGTGTGTTTTTAAATAACTAGTAACTTGCGTTATTGTGAAATAATTCTGTGCATTAATTTAAGTATAAAGATTTATGTGGAAACGTATTTTTTTTTATTTACACATTTACACAAATTACTTAAAAGACAAAAGAAACAATTAAACATGTTGTACAAGGGCGGCACTTATTGCTAATAGCAATATCTTCCAGACAACCCTTGGTAGCTAACAGAAAGATGAACAAATTAACATGCGGAGATGTAAATACTAATCAGAAAATAATAGGGAGATCAAGATAAAAATATAACGTACTTGGTTTAATATTTTAGCTATTTTCGATTGTATTTGTGTGATAAAAAATTTTTTTGTTTCGGATAAAATTTCGAACATCAATGTTTTTCGACATTACATTGACGTCAATTTAATTGAAAGTATCGAATATGAAATAAGTGTATATTTAAAAACAGTTTACATCTTACGAACCTTAACATTATATGTTACCCTGATTTTTATTGGGATTATTCCTTCTCCTTTTTACATAATGGATGCAAATCGCTTCGCCCAAATTATCATTTCCGAAAGCAAACCGAACGAAAAGATGAAGTCGGAACGAAATGTCATTAGGCTACGTGTAAGGCAGTTACATCATTGAAGCAACTCAGTCGTTCCTTTGAACGGACCGTTTGAACCTATTTCTGTACGGATTTCCCTCGCATTCTGTCTTCAAAATAGACATGCACGAGTTTGTCCTATCTGCGCTAGTTCAACATCAGTTCAACCACCTTCTCTGTGCATTCGAATCAATCCAAATTACTCTTTAGACCATTGTGTTACGAATCAACGCTGCTACTTGGAGTAATTTGGTATCGCGTGTTAATCTTCGATCTTCAGTGGGTATTCCGATTCTGTTTCCATTGCTGCATTGAAATCGGAATGTGATTGATTCTCTGCTGGGTTCTAGCTTTGTTTGTGCTCTGTGGCGTAGAGGGATTTCGACGGTTGCTTGTGTCTGTCAGTGCAATGGGACAAATTGGATATTCTATTACTACATTACATACTTTTACCAGTTTCTTTTCACGTTTCTATTGCATTCATAGTTTCATATTTCGCGTCTTTATTACTTCCAATGGCGTAAAATAATCAACTACTGCAGCAGATATCGGTGTGTTGATATAATTTTAGAATTTTGAGATGTTAGTTATTTCATTTTGTTATTTATATTACCTTTTTTAGGTTAAACATTAACTATTTGATTATTGTTGTTTTATTCGAAGTGGGAAATAATGCTAGTAAGAATTTGCAAACCTGTTGAAAGTTTGTTTTGACGGCATCTTGGTTTGATATTCCCCAGCTCTCTAGCATTTCTATTTAGAAAATGTCCATCAATTAAATTGATAAAGTCAAAAGTCACATTCCAAGCAAATGGTTATCAATACAAATGTTGTCGTGTAATTTAAACCATTTGTTTGGAATGTGACTTTTGACTTGAACTTAATTTTTTGTGGTCTTATTGAGTTCAGAGGGTCAACAAGTAAAGTACGAGATGTTCGAAAGGGACTTACATGAATTCTCAGACCCACATGCGCCAAGTAAAGCAACATAACCCAGGTTAACTAAGTTTTTATGCTGTCCTTATCTCTATGGTTGAATGTGACTACGACATAGTATACATGTGATAAGTTGCTTGGTGCAACAAATGTCACCTAATCTTAGATTTCATTATATTTCTGGCCTTTCTGGAGTCCCTGTGCAATTCTGTATCCAGATGCGAAGTTAACCATTTTTTAGTAATGCTAACAAACTGATTGACCATTGCCTTTTCGTTTCACAACTCTGTTTTCAATGCAAGTGCTCGTAAAGGCCCACTGTAGCATAAACTACTATTATTAATTAATTTACTTTTAAAGACGATTGTTGTGTATTCTGTAAAATCTTCTAACACGCATTTTCTCAAAAAATTATAACTCATCCATCCATCCATCAGCCCGTATTTGTCCACTGCTGGACAAAGGCCTCCCTCTCCCATAATACGCCGTTCTTGGCGGTCCTCAGTCATCCTCATCCAGCCGCCACCCGCAACGTCCTTCAGATCGTCAGTCCAGCGGGCACGAGGGCGGCCTACGCTGCGCTTTGCTGTACGTGGTCTCCATTCCAATGCCTTACAGCCCCAACGGTCAAAATTCAAAATTCAAAATTCAAAAAGTTTATTTTGCAAAGTAGGTATATATAATACACGTTTCACAAGTCAAATTTTAATCTTATAAAAATATATGTAATAAAATAATAAATGTACATGAACTACTTAGATTAAATGTTTATTTAATTTATGTAGCAATATATATACGATTAAAATTATAGGTAAAATATTATTATACAAGGTGAAATCCAATCAACCGCCCGAACCCATACCGGAGACCCGGCCAGGGACCAGGAACAAGGTTCAATGATCACCAACCGAGCCCCTAGCACGAATCCAGGCGGCCGACCAAATCCCATCCTATATACTACATAGTAATAGGTTACGTATATAAATACATGCCCACCTCCGCCCATTCGATTAGTCTTGCTAAGAAGAACGGGCAAGAAACTTGGCAAGATCATGTCTTTTTTTTAACATAAACTTAAACTATACATTGAATTACTTATATCTACTTTAACCAAGGGATAAGAAAATACAAGACAGCAGGAATTCAGGTTAATGAAAAAAGAAAAACATATATATCTTTGCCTACCTGTCTCATACAGTCTATTTCCTTTTACAGTCTGTAATTAATTAATGTTAACTTTTAAGAGGAATCAAAAGTTAGGAAATTATATTAATTAATTAAATTATTATCTACTATCATCAAAATCAGTATCACTATAACACCATGCTTCACCATCATCCAAATATTCATTTATTTTATAATATGCCTTTTTCAGTAGGCCCTGCTTAATATACTGTTTAAACTTATTCTCTGACAAAGTAAGGACCTCTTTTGGAAGTTTATTGTAAAATCTTATACCATGTCCTACGAAAGAGGTACTCACTTTGGCGAGTCTGATTTTTGGAAAAGCCAGTTTATACTTATTTCTGGTTTCCTTACAATGTTGCTCACCAAGCCTCGGGAGAGACTCAACATTTTTTCTAACATATCTAAGGACCTGGTAAATATATTCACAAGGAACAGTTAGTATATTGATTTCTTTGAACTTTTCTCTTAATGAATCCCGGTGCTTCATATTATAAATAGCCCGAATTGCTCTCTTCTGCAAAACAAAGACTGCGTCTGTATCCGCGGCTCTACCCCATAACAGCATGCCGTATGACATAATGCTGTGAAAGTAACTAAAATAGACTAGTCTAGCAGTATCTACATCAGTAATTTGCCTTATGCGTCTAACAGCGTATGCGGCCGAACTAAGTCTACCACATAGGTTTTCTATGTGGGGACCCCACTGAAGGCGAGAGTCTACCGTAATGCCCAAAAACTTAGTTTCGTTAACTAACTCCAGCTTGGACCCCTGCAAAAGCAAATTACAATCCACTTGAATATCATTTGGTAACGTGAATTTTATACATTTTGTCTTTTTTGCGTTTAAAACTAAATTATTTACAGTAAACCAATCAAGCACCAGCGATAAAGTTGTATTCGCGTCGTCAAGGATATCTTTACGTCTATTAACTTTAAAAATAAGTGACGTGTCGTCTGCGAATAGTACTATCTTAGTTAAGTCTTTAATTAAATAGGGAAGGTCATTTATGTAAATTAAAAACAGCAAGGGCCCCAATATGGAACCCTGCGGGACACCCATTTTAACTAATGCTCCACATGATTTTACCCCATTAATGTCTACCTTTTGAATACGATCACTAAGATACGATTTCATTAACGCCAAAGATTTGCCCCTCACTCCGTAGTGATCTAATTTACATAAGAGTGTTTCATGATTAACGCAGTCGAAGGCTTTCGAGAGGTCACAAAATACACCAAATGCATCCTGCTTTTCTTCCCAAGCATCAAAAATGTGCTTAACTAAAGCAACTCCTGCATCTGTGGTTGACCTCCCTCTAGTGAATCCGTATTGTTCACAGTGAAGCAACTTATTTAAATTAAAATGAAATAACAATTGATTAAAAACTATTTTTTCAAAAACCTTACTCAAAACCGGTAAAACTGACACAGGTCTATAGTTTGATGGGTCACCGTTGTCGCCTGATTTAAAAAGGGGGATCAATTTACTAAACTTCATTAAGTCAAGAAAGATACCATCATCTACACATTTATTAAAAATTAATGCCAAATAAGGAGCTATTAAATCAATAACAGAACTTATAACTTTCACAGATAGGCCCCATAAGTCCTCGGTTTTTTTCAAGTTAAGCGATTTAAATGCTTTAATTACAGTTAATGAATTAATATGTTTAAAAGCAAATACAGAAAGACACTGCGGTACGTTATCTATTAAAAGATCCTGCGCAAGCCCAGGGCTTGAATTTAAATATTTAGTTGTTAAGGACGGAATTTCAGTAAAGAATTGTTCAAAGGCATTCGCAACCTCTTTATCTCCCGTAACGACTTCATTGTTAATACTTAACTTAAGCTCGTTATCACGTTTCTTACTTTTGCCAGTTTCAGTATTTATGATGTTCCATACTGTTTTTACTTTGTTATCAGACCTTTTAAGTTTTTTATTTAAGTAGATACTTTTTGCTTTTAAACACACCAATTTAAAGATGCGTGAGTAATTTTTCATGAATTCAGTAAATTTAACATTATTATTGTAGGACTTTATGTCGTATAATTCGTATAAATGATTTCTGCTTTTGTAAATACCTGGAGTCGCCCAGTCACTGAAGGTGATTTTACTTTTGTTAGAAAGTTTTTGCATCTTAAACGTATTTTCGAACTCTTTGGAGACTATGTTGAAAAGGTCTGTAAAGAGAGCGTTTGGATCGTCTTGGAGAAGATTAAAATGTGCTAATTTAACTTCTAGGCTTGCTTTGAAACAATCTACTTTGTGAGTTGTAATAGGCCTGCAAAAAGCTTTTTTGGGCAATTGATTTACGCTTTGTTTAATGGTTATAGTTTGGCCACTGGTCATCATTATTATTACTTCGCTAATAAACAAAACTCAATAAAATAAGATCCATGCCCATGTTTTCATAATTTTAATCCTTAAAATTACCGGAGGTTCCATTTACCAAAGTTGCTACAATATATTTTTTATAACTAGATAATGTTTTCTTTTATTTACTTACTTATTAATTATTGGAACTAAAATCCACAGCACTTTACGGAACAAATATGAAATGTCAACTCACTATAGAAACTAAAAAAAAAGGCCAATTAGGTACGGATTTATTTTCTGTTACTTAGACATATTGGTATTTGTAAGAATTGTGTCCGAAAAAAGTGAAATTTTTAAATAAATTAATATTAAATTTACAAAAACACAACTAATTAGGCATAGTTTTTGATTAAAGTCTTTTAACCTTGATTTCTTTACGAACATTTGACAACATTAATTTGCTTCGTAGCTAATCGGAATAAAATTAAAGCGGAACTATGAAGACAAGAATGAAACCAAAATTTTCCCTTAAACTCAATTGTTCAGTGAACACCTTTTTTGCTGAAGCAAACAGGAAAGAGGAACCTTTAAGCCGCTAATAGATAAAACCAAGCCGGGCCCATTTGGCTGCACATGGTAAGCGCCATTTAACCGGCTAGAGTACACCCATTTCGGTTCAGCCGGGCTAGAATCGGTCGTATGAGACCACGAAATGTCAAGGAAGTATTGGCAACAGGTGATCCCCTGGCTTGCGGCCAGCGCCAACCAAGTCTTTGTTGCTCAGAAGTGATTGGAGATGACAACAATAGGACACTGTTTGGATCTCGAGTCGGGAGCGGTTATGTAATGGGTTAAACTTCTCCTCTCTTTCATATAGAATTATACAGTTTTTGGCATAATTAGTGAAAAATAAAAAACCGGCAAAGTGCGTGTTCCGTCGTTGCCCGTCACAATAACGTTCTTATTGTGACTTACAAAGACTTATAAGGTTCACACACTTATATTTACTACCTGTTTTGCACAACTAACAACTTCATCTTAGTAATTTTCAATGGAATTTGAATGAATTTTTCATATGGAGTTGGTCAACTATGGCCCATTAACTTCTAAAGCCTACATAGCTGTGATAGTGTTCCTTTTAACTTCGTTATAAACACTACTGCCGTGAATCTTTTCACATATCCAAAAAATACCGTTTAGCACTTGACTTAACAAAAATTTGTACTTTAAAGCTTAATATTTCGCAAACGGATCTCTAAATCGAAAAATTGTTTTTCACACAACCGCAATATTTTTGAACGACCTGTCAAACGCCATCTCACACCATGGGACAGACGAGAAAAAAAATCATCCCCGCTTTACGACTATACCAAAGAAGTTTGTTTTTCACGATTTTGTTTTGCTACTTTGCGTGTTTAATATGTACCTATATTATAATCATGCAAAATTACAGCTTTCTAGTACTAAGAGTCTCTGAGCTAAGCCATGGACAGACATACAGCCAGATAGAGGGGCGGACATAGCTAAACGATGAGGGTTTCTTGTTGACTACGGAACCCTAAAAAGGTTAGTCCAAGACGCGAAAGCGAGGTTGACATCCAGGAACCCAGTTTGTACGCGTCAAGTAATTACTGCTGTTTGGAGTCGAAGTAACCTTCGTCTACTAAATATTCTTTTTACGCGTTTTTACAATTTATAAACCGACACAGCTGACAAAAACCAAAAGAGGTTTATGTGTCGCTGCAACTCACTAACTAAATTATACTTAATTAATTATATTAAGTTAAGATAATAAGACTTTAAAATAGTTTTAATTTTGTGCGGATTAGGACTCAGTTGACTTATAATTTGACTTGGTAGTTCTTTTAACATATTTGGTAGCTTATTATTAAAAGAGGGTAATTTGTATGTCGGTAAGTATGTCAATTTACGAAGTTGATTTGGTCTTGTTTTTTTATTTATTAGGTTAGTTTTGTCGTATTCCTCACAAATAGTTTCCATTTTCACTAATACAGTACGTGTATGCAAGATTTAAGCCCAATAGTTCAGCAGATGTAAATATTATTATGAAAAAAGATGATACTCGAATGCAAACTTGTTAAGGCGATTACCGTCGCCAAATTAGCAGCTCGATGTTTGTCTGTATGAATATCGACGGAAACGACATTGAAATAACGTTCAAATCAGTGCACAACGCGTGGTGGATGTTACGACGCTCGCTGCGTCCTTGAAAGGGCAAAATAGGAGAAAATAATACTTTTCACATGGGCGTCATTGTTCCATTGAATAATTCTATGTTATTATTTATCTATTTATCAAAGCATAAATGAATTAAATCACCTAAGCCGCTTAGGAGCAGTAGGAAATTCAAGCCAAGAAACACCATTCAGTTGAAACAATTTTTCATGTAGATGTTTTGGTGGTACGAAAAAGAAAAATGTTGCATATGTTTTCCTAGAGTTGATAATCCATAATACATTTTTTCAGTATTTTTTGTTTGGCCACAAAAGAGGAGTAGGCTTTAGAAAGTACCCATTTGGCGATATTAAGGGCCTTAACTAATAAAAGCAAAAAAAAAAACTTTTGAACGACTTAATTTTTACCTAAATCACATATACGAGTACCTAGACTAAAGTTGGCTAGGTGCCAATATCAAAACAATAAAAGAACCTAAGAATAATTCTTATTTTAAAAAACTTAAAACGGTGTATTTTTGTTAAAACTTTTTTCCATCCCACACGCCTCTACTCGCCGTGAAAAATAAACCTACGTGTATATGTAAGTACATAAACATTCCATTCCTTCTTACGATTCTCAATAAAATATTATAAACAGTATTAGTATAATATTTAGACATGATATTAAATTGTTTCTACCAGGTTAACACAATGTGTAAGTGGGTTTCTCAGCCAGCTGATTCTCCCACACAATTGCTTTACTGAAAGAAGCTTTGAAGGTAACTGTTAATAAAATTGTTCATTTACGAAAATATAAGACTACGGGAAAAGTGCTGTTTTGCATTTATATAGGCTTATTGTTTCTTCGAATAGGTAAGAATGAATGATGTTGCCGTCGCAATCAAAGATTTCAAAAAGTAAAGATAGGCCCTTACCGTAGTATGACAGCACCAAAATGTTTTCACCTTTAAATGGGTGACGCTCACACGTTTGGAATCAGTGCTCATCTGAACACAGTGATAGTTGGACGCCTTAATGAATTTTTAAAAGAGGTCTCAATATAGCGTCGTGTGCATTTTTAAAGTGCACTAACATTTCAATAAATACGAATAAAGCCAAAAGTGTGACATTTCACATTCAAAACACGTTCAAAAACAATGCAATAGATTTTATGTACCAGGGCTCATCGAAACTTTTTTTTGAAATCTTTGGTCGCAGTATTAAATAAGCTTGTAGTGTAGCCTCTAAAGTCCACACTGCTGGTCAAAAGCCTCTCCTTGTGACACACCGTGGTCCTGCGCTATTTCCGACTACCCCGGAAAAATGATTGGTGATCACGGAATGCTCCGTGTTGGTGATCGTCCCACCATCGTCTTTTTGCTCGACCATCGTCGATAGCCGTCATCTGTTGTGATTTTTTCATACTTATCTATATATCTGTCAACTAAACTAAGCAGTGGGTCTGCCGCGTAATTCTCATTTTCATCAACATCAACTTGAGATTGAAATTTGACGTGCGTGCGACGACGCCCGCCTAACATGCCATCTCTTTTGCACGCGTTGAATTTCGCATGCATTTGCTTGAAGTTGATACAAATGAGAATTACGCGGTAGAGCCCCAGGTATTGGTATCCATTCGATGAAACACGACTTAACTTATTTGACAGTACTAACCTTATTTTAAAAGTCCTGTCTTTTTCTTTCTTTATCGAAAAGACAAGGACAGAATGCTTAAATTAAATTTAGTCCTGTCAAATAAGTTAAGATTTGCTACACCGAATTGACACCCATATCTGTTAATAATGTGGTATCTGCACATCTTTCCATCTCACAAAGGTTATAATAATTTAGAACTAATTTTTGCCTCAATCAATCTGGCGTCATCTGTAGGAAAGTTTAATTTACAACCGGCCGCAGTTGCCACCTCAGTAGGCGTAGTGTCAACAACACCTATTGAACTACATTTTGAACAACAGCCAATCACATCGCTTTGTTCGCCAGTGTGGCAACACCCTAACTGTGTGTGCACCGCCTGCGGTGACGAAATCTAAAAATAAACCTTTTTTTCGTATACTAGAACTAAAAGTTTTCGTTTTACTTTCGGGATTTTTGTTGGTTTTTTCTTTCAAACGCAATGTTTTTACATTTTAATAGGTTAAGTACTCAATACTGTAGGTACAAAGGTGAATCGTTATTTAATTGTGCTTTTGTTCTTTGCAGGTAAGCGTTAAAACAGTTGCTGTGTCTTGCATATGTTATGAAGGAATGGACGTAAGCTGGTCATTGATACTTCCCATGGCTTAATTTTAAAATTTTTTTTTTTTTTTTTTAAGAATACACGCCGTTTTAGGAAACAAGTTTCGTTAATTTGGTAAATAAATTAACCATTATTTTTTATGATTTTTTAAAGATTTGTCTGTTGACCTTGTCACAAAAAGTGGTCTGTCTCTATCTGTCTACCCATCTGTCATCTAGCTGTCAAATTAGTCTGAATCAAATTATTATAAATTTATCTAAAAAAAAGGACAAATTTCTAAACATCCATTACTCAAATGACGTCACACGAAGGCACATGGAAGTTGCAGCCTTTTCGTAAAAATATTCCTCATCATATGGTTTTTTAGACCAAAACTTCGAAAATACGGCTTATTAAACCTAAATCTCGAAATGGTTTTCGAATAAACATAATTTAATCTATGCCAATTGTTCTAAGAAGCTGGTTAACTCAATATACCTCCTTAACAAATGCCGTAATGACGTATCGAAGAGAAAGACACACGAAATGTTTAGCGATATAAAACAGGGGTGGCCAAAATGTTGAAGTACCTATGCGGTCTATATTGAAATTCAAGATATCCCTACAGGTCTACCGTCGTTAAGTTTTTAATTTTGACGCAAAAGCTATATTTTAACATCTAGGGCGTCTGTTATTTCGCATGTATAATTTGTAATTATTTTTTTTGTCTGAAGTTTTTCCGAGTGTTTCTTTTTCACCATCTGACAGGAATCCATTTGCGTGTTGGTGTTTAGAACCAGCGGGTCTACCGCGTAATTCTCATTTTCATCAACATCAACTTGAGATTGAAATTTGACGTGCGTGCGACGACGCCCGCCTAACATGTCATCTCTTTTGCACGCGTTGAATTTCACATGCATTTGCTTGAAGTTGATACAAATGAGAATTACGCGGTAGAGCCCCAGTTACTTGGTAGCCGGTCTCAGGCGGTCTCTATTAAACTCTTTGCGTGCTACTTGGCCACAACGTTATATATTATAAAACGTTTGTCTAGAACAGGGGTCTCCATACTATTTAGCCTAAGGGCCACACTGATTCCCCCATTAAGTCCCAAGGGCCAAGACGTAGATAGGTCATCATTCCAAAATACTGTAGTTTTGACGTGCAAATTTTCGTATTGGTACTAGCCGGCCAGTGAAATATCTTTTGTGCAGGGCGCAGGAGGGTACTCCGTTCCGTTCGCAATTTCGGTTGGTACTTAGATAGATAGATAGATAGATATAACATTTATTTCCCAAAAGCACGACACATACATACAAAAAACAAAGTAGAACTTAAATAAAAGAAAAAAAATTAAATAAAGTTAAAACACAAAAAGAAAGTAACTTAAATTTATCCTAAAGTGGTATGAGTGTCGCGGCAAAGAGAAAAAGGCTCCGACTCAGCATAATGCCGCAAACCGATATCTGCGACGCTGTTATTCTGTCGTCACCTGCAGAGAGCCGCACGAATTCCATCGAGAGTGGACAATTATTGTTTATACTTCGGGCAAGTGTCATTAAAAACATTGCGACGGAGTTAGCTGAAGCGTGTTCTGTGCACCTTGAAGTAGTATTGTAAATAACATTCATATAACAACGCTATTTTTAGACAAATACGCGTGATAACGTTTGTATTGATATAAGTTGTGATCTGAGTTTTGATAAATCAGTAAATAGCATAAGTTTGCGAATTTAAAATTAACTATAGCGGGCTAGAAACCGGGCATGTCTGGTGCTCGCGAGCCGGTTTTGGGCTGTAGTTTGGAGACCCCTGGTCTAGAATAACGTTTTTGTATTTTATATTGATAACAGTCGTCAACTTCATAACGTTTTGTTATATGTATAATTTTCGTGGTTTACGTTTTGTGGCCATCACCAACCACACTTGCAGTGTCTATTTAAGTCAACTAGCAATTGGAGTATTGCACTAGTTGTAAAGGTGCTGGCAGTAACTAATGCACATTGTATCTTTGTGTCATCTGAGATCTGATTTTATGAATTTGCATATTTGCATATGCAAATGCATTTAACTCTCTTATTACGGCGTCATACTTTAGCCTTTTTTCCCAATCGTGCATATTTTATTTAGTAGCAGGAGGTACGTATAGGGATCTAGGCGACGAAGACGTGTGGGGCGTGACTCGTCGCGAGCCCCAAGTCTTGAACACATAAAGAACATTAATGCCTACATCAACGGCACAGGTCGTACCCTGCCTAAACAGGTATCTCCAGAAATGCCGACAAATTTTAAATTTTGTCCAATGACGTCAGTTGATGTAGAGAGGTCGTTTTCGGCGTACAAATTGATGCTGGGTGATAAACGTCACAAATTTGCACTCGAAAATTTGGAAAAATACCTAATTGTATACTGTTACAAAAACGATGCATAAATTTAAGAATATTTCGCTGTTTTTGTACAGTCTTTAATTAAAATATATAAAAATAAAAATAAAAATGGTTTTTTGATTTTGTATTGTGCATATCAACAAATTTTAGTGCATATTTTGGCCTTTTTTAGTGCATATTTTGGCACTGTTAGTGCATACAATCCGATGTATCTCTGTCGCACGAAGCACTGACAGTCCGGCGGCGCTTTACGAAGCCAAAGATAGCCGATGTGCATTATTTTCTGCCGCGTACTGTACGCATCAAGCTTTTTCAACATTTTGTAATTTATAGCTCTCCTGTGTTCAAAAGTCGTTCATGATTGTAGGTATAGCTGCAAAAAGAATCGTTATATTTCATTTAAATGGCTGGCTCATGGCAACATAAAATGTTGTCCAGGTAGCTAAAAGTAATATTTCACCTTCGGCACAGAAACGATAAGTATTTTCCCAGAAACAAGCAGTAAAATTCAGAATAGACCAATTCTCTTAAACGGCCGTTAAAGCTCGATATTTTATAGCGTCTTTCCGCAAAACGGTCCGTTTGGGAACTCGTTATACGAGTGACACTGACCAGGCCGAAACAAATCAATCGTGTTAATAAGTACATTAGGTCTTCCAAAAAAATATTTAGTTTAAGGTGAAATTTAGAAATAAACATTACATTTGGAAGCGACAGAAAAAGGCAACACGACGAACAGTTTTATAAACTTAAGGTGACATATCGTCCGTGCAAAGGTCCCCGTTACTCCAGACGGAAAGACCCGCAGTGCGAGAGGGATGGAATCGGGGAAAATTGACAAAATGTCGGTTTTAAATTAATACATAATTAACTAAAATAGCTATGGAAATTTCCATAACCAGTCATTAAGGTATTGTTAAAACCCATCTAAATGAATATTTTTGAAGTCTGTATGCTATCTTGATTTGTCAGAATATCGAAAAAAGTGTAAATTTAGACGTCATTTCAATAATTATTTCTATCGAGTAAAATTCCTCCAATCGCGTTTCTGATAGACTAAAATCTAGAAAAAAGTCCCAAAATTGTTATACTAATTTATTTAACTTGGGACTTCTTTTGAATAGCAGATAAACAACTGCAAGATGTATCCATTTTGACGATATACGCCCTTAAGGTGAATACATACTCCAACTGCAATTTGGAACTATCTTTGAAGGCCTACTTATCCCACACAAGTGGTCCAAAAACTTTAAAAATAATATATGACAGGCACGATGAGATCAAAAATAAATTTTACGTTTAATATTTTACTTTCTGTTGTCACTTTTGACAAAAAAAAATGAAAGTTATCAAAAGTTTCAAATGTATTTCGCAAAATTGTCTTACTTCTTCCGAATGCCTGAAGTGATTTTAATAAATCTTTCACCAAATTATAGACAATTTTTAAATCTACAAAATTATTGTTTAAAATGTTTTCCCTCTCTCGCGTCCGCGTGTAAAGTGTTATTTTCTTCTATTTTGTGCTATGCGGAGACCCAGCTATCGTCCTACGCAATGCGCGCTGACATAAACGTTATTTAAAAATAGTTTTTGTCGATATTTGTACCGACACAGGTCGACTGAAGGTCGTTGGCGGATGCATGCCTCTTAACGGATTGAGTGTTTTTTATCCTTTTTAAACTAATTCTTCAATACGAAAAAAATTCCTGCTAGATGAATAGCGATAAGCCTAAACATAAAATCGTGGATAAAGATATACAACTGCAAGGGGCGTTTGTTCGTTGTCCTACTATTTAAGGACCACGAGGAACCAGGCTTCCTCATAGTCCTACGGCTATTATATGTTTTTTTTACCTACCGTACTTAATTCAAGTGAAACCTTTGTGAGCTAAGTATGTTTTAAATTTTAAATGTGTACAGTCTTTATGTATGTTTGATAAATTAATAAGCAATTAAGACATACATTTTCTCGTAGAATCAAAGGAAAATTTAATTAATTTCAAAATAAATCATACGTTTCAATAATATTAAATCGACGTACTCCAATACATCTTCACTTCAAATTTATTTTTAGATTGAATAGCTTTAGGATCCATTTCGCAACAAAAACAAGATGCGCAAACGACGCTTCTATTACCATACAATAAAGCGCACAAAGGATTGAGCACTAATTGCCCCGACAGTAGCAATAAACGGTACCTAACAGCCCATTCATCTAAACATAATAGACATAAATGTACTTAAGGCCTTAAGAGGTGCTAAAGAGCCGCTACTTTGAAAAAAAATTACTTATTATACCAGAAAATATAGCGTGTCATGCTCAGGGTTAAAAGAAATAGCAATAAACTATGTTTAAATGGAAACGTTATTTATTTGTCTACACATTTTTATGTATCAAAGTCTTGTTTCTTATTGTTTTCACATTGTATAATGCGCAATAACACTCAGTCAAGCAATGATATTTGTCGACGTCTCTTTTTATCAGTTAACAAGTGTGCACACTAATAAAGGTCCTCACGAATCAAGCTCGTCTTAGTTTGAGGACCGCCAGATAATCTTTTGAATTAAATAAGTTTTCAGTGTACCCGCATACATGTAAAAAGATTTTTTTTGTGATTTATTTAATGTACGATTCATTCTGAATAAAGTTATTTTTATCTTATCTTTACAGCTAAAATTTCAACTTTATGCGGCCGTTTTTTTTGCAAAAGTCAAAATTTTAAATCGTCGAAGACTACTTTTTAAAAACGGTTCATTGCTATTCCTAGATATAATTGAGCAGACTTTGAATTAATTATTCTGGTAAGTAAGAGATGTTTTTATTCTTCTAAAATGGGAGCACTTTAGCAGCCCTTACGGCCTTAACTGTATTGATCTTCTTCCCGTTACTATTTTGATAACACTTGTAATAAACTATAGTGAATATTCTGTTAGGTTCCAGTGGAAGCGATAATTCCGTGGCTATTATAGCTCTCCCTGTAAACAATATGTTAATAAAATATTTATATTTATTGTATTTATAAATAAATAATTAATTAAATAGTTTTAGGCGCTATATTTCGATCCCTTAGTGGGGTCGTCATCAGGCGAATAGAAAAATATTATATGACATTTATAGGTATTTGAAGTAAAATATAAAACCGCTGACATCTATTGACATAAATATAAAAAATGTATATTTTAAATCTATAAATATACTGATAAATAAGATAAACAAATATAAGGAAATCTCAAGATATATTTCGGGTCCGACCTGGACCCGGCATCAGTTGAGTATCTTAATTGATGCCGGGTCCAGGTCGGACCCGAAATATATCTTGAGATTTCCTTATATTTGTTTATCTTATTTATCAGTATATTTATATATTTTTAAAAAACTTTAAAAGCTGTTATAGCGTATATTTTTAAAAAATATATTTTAAATCATGATTATATTATATGATTATATGAGCATCAATATTATATGAGCCGGAAGTCGGACGTCGTATGTTGTGTGGTCATTAGGCCGCTACTTCGGTCCGTTATTTGTCGAATGCCATGCCGGACCGTGGACAAATATCTGTCAATAAATTCGTTTTATTATAGCTTGTATTATAAAACGAACCTTCCCGTGACTAATATCTCTAAAACCATATTCCCTACACGCCGGCGCTCTACGCTGCGGTGCGAAATCGCTTGACAAATATTACACCATTAATTTGGACCGGTCGTATTGTCTAATATATCGCATCAAGCGATAATCACCCTTGTGGACGTATAGAGTTATGGTCGCCAGCTGTACCCGACCTGAATTTTGAAATTCGAATGCCCAGACGATTGTTCAAATAACGAACTTGGGTGACGGCACTGCCTTTGAGTTTTGTCTTTTAGTCATAAAATTTGACTGTTATTTTAATTTATGTCACCTTCCACTATTTCATTCTAAACTTTGTGGATGAATCTTATACTTTCTGTATTTAAATGAAAACTTCACACACTTCTCTGTCACCTACTGAACTTCCTATTAGTAATTTGGGCGGTTGAATAAATTTCACTGCGATAGGGACTCATGTGATGGGCAAGTTTTACCACCTTCAGTAAGTGTCCAATAAAAAGACTTTATACATGGTGTATTACGCATAAGCTGACTCAATAAGTAGCTACGGACCAAGTTGCAACGTATTAACTTTTAAAACTTATATACAGGAGATTAAGAAAATTCAAATCAGATGAATTAAGAACCTTGTTTGTAAAAAGATAAAAATAGAAAACAAAGATTATTATAGCAGTCAATAGCAGACTATTTACGATATGTAAGATCATACCAGTGGATAAAAAAGCAAATTATTTATTAGCATTAGAAACATTACTATAGTGAAGAGTTCAAGGAAAAAAATCTATTATAAATACTTGTACTTCGTAGCTTTTTGCAAAATACGAAAAATATTATTTGTGCCCCTGCTTGTTTAAAAACAGCAAAATAGTACTTTATAACGACATGTCTCGGTATTTTGTTTATTGTTTTATACAAGGTGAATTTGTAAACATCGTCCAAATTCATACTTGAGCCTTGGTAAGTGATCAGCACCATGAACCAATAACAATTTTTGTAAAATTCATAAATTGAAATTTCGACTCCCCATAGTGATTCACTCAGAACTGGGAGTGAATTACTATGGGAAGTCGAAATCTCATTATATGAATTTCACAAAAATTGTTATCGATCCCTGATGCTGATCACTTACCAAGCCTCCAATATGAGTTTGGACGATGATCAAAAAGTCACCTTGTATTTGTGTGTCAAATGACAGATTATAAAGGACTTTGTATTTTGTTTGAACACCATTTGTAAACTTATAATCACAAATAAATTAAATTTGAATTTGAATTTGAATTTATTTGTAAATATAATAAATGTCCAATAGAAATTTGGACGGTTAAATAAATTTTAGCCTATGTAAAACAGGGCTGATTAATTTTTTCCGAGACTTTTTCTGAGTGCAGGTTATATGGTATGTATGGTACCTGTTTTTATACAATTTATATTTGCCTTTAATAATGCTTGTGTAGTTTACATAAAAAGTTTTGACAAGAAATAATTTTTTAATGGTAAAAGTAACGACCAGTGGCGTGCATTGAACTTTTTTCCGGAAAAGCAATCAGAAGGTCAAGTTTGACAATAAAAAAATATGAAAAAAAAGAAATAACTTTGAAAAAAAAAATTGTATTGACGTTTGTTAATAAATAATAAAACAGGCCCATTTTTCAGTTGACGATATAAGAATGTACCCTATCTACCTCAATTTTTATAGCAATCAAAATGATAGGATTGTGTCGAAATTCGTGACAATGTCTAACCGATTTTTACATCTCACCGTGCCATTATGGGACTTGGGCCTTTAGCCACAGTTTAGGTACAAATTTCAAGGCCTTCATAGTTATTTCTTTTACTGTTCATCAAGTGGTAACAATACGGACGCCAGTATGGCAGGATACCTATAAGCAGTTCTTATTGCGACTTCATAGCCGTTTACAAATAGGTAGCTTGAACTGGTGGCGACTGTACTATGCATTTATTCCACAAAACTCACTCTTCGTATCGTTTATTAAAACATATTGTGCTAGTTAGCATTATAGGATTAAACTGCAAGCGGACCTACAAAGAAGATTACATAAATATCCGTAATTTTTTTTTTATATATTTATATTTTTAGAGCATTATAGGATTAAACTGCAAGCGGACCTGCAAAGAAAATTACATAAATATCCGTAATTTTTTTTTATATATTTATATTTTTAGAGCATTATAGGATTAAACTGCAAGCGGACCTGCAAAGAAAATTACATAAATATCCGTAATTTTTTTTTATATATTTATATTTTTAGAGCATTATAGGATTAAACTGCAAGCGGACCTGCAAAGAAAATTACATAAATATCCGTAATTTTTTTTTTATATTTTTATTTTTAGAGCATTATAGGATTAAACTGCAAGCGGACCTACAAAGAAGATTACATAAATATCCGTAATTTTTTTTTTATATATTTATATTTTTAGTATATCTTTTTGTTTTACTTTCTATCTACCTGCTTCAAATTTGTTGTTTTCAGTGTGAAAAAGGACAAGCTAAAAATCAGCACTGTGAAGATCCACACTCACAGCAATACACTGAGCGATGGCCTTTTTGTCACCAAACCCCTATTGTTTATTGAAAATCTTTGTGTACCTTGTGTGTTTCGAACAAATAAATAAATTTTCAATGCATGTGCTCGTAAAGGCCCACTTTTTATGCATCAAAACCGAACAGAAAGTCGATTATTTTGCCCTAGGGCTTTATTATTATTGTTTTTTTAATTTGTTTGCAATGGTTGGCTAACCTGCAGCCTTTCCTGTGTACCATAGATGTTATACTTTTTTTTCCACTGTTTAACGGCTCTGGATACAATCCTTTTGAGCCAATCATAATTGAAAGTTCACAAGATTATATTTGTTTTCATTTCCTCACACTATGCATTGAAAAACGTAGTATGATACACGGGCGTAAAAGCAATAAATTACTCGGTTACGTTTAAAACACTCGCTACGCTCGTGTTTTAAATCGTCCTCGTAATTTATTCCTTCTCGCCCTAGTAGCATAAACTACTATTATATTCTATTCTATTTCTAAATGATATTGTAAAGGGGCTCCACAATGCTAAACATCAGTTTTGTATTGGGTTCAGTTCCGTCAATGTAGAGGGTAAACATTTGAAAAAAATGTAGAGAGTTTTGTGACTCAAGACAATTATTAATTACACTTTTTAAATAAACATACTTTCAATCTTATATTACATAACTTTTTAAAAAGCATGAATTTCACGAAAAAGCGATTCAGTTTCCATGTTTCAAAACCGATTGAAACGAAACCAATACACGCAGATACTAACGAGAAAAAACCATCTTTAGTACATAAAGAAATTATGGGTAATGTCCTAATGTAGCTACGATATCAAAATAACTGAAGTTTTGTGTGCGCGGCATCTGGTAAGAGCAGGATAGAAAGTTAAAAAACAAACGCGTTAGAGCAGGACTGAATTTTAGCATAGTGCAGCCCCTTAATAGAAAAAAACAATTCTCCGTCAGGGCCTACGAGTTTTATTACCAGTACTCACCTAAATGCGACGCGTCACATTACATGCAAGTTATGAAGTTTTTTCTCCAACAGCTGATCGTTTGGCCCTGGGCCAACGTATGTCGATGGGCAGATTTAGTCTCATATGTGCCTTGGTTCTTGTTCTTCTAAAACTCCGCTCATTCGGAAACTGATAGCAGATGTTCCTAAAATATGTCTAATTTTGTTTAATTTGCCGCATCTCGCGTAAATTCTACCGCGTCCACAGTCTGTCTTTTGAATCAATGAATATCTCATAACCATAAGCAATTAAGGCGCTCTTATCCCAAAATCAGTAATTCCAAAGTCAAATAGAACTTTCAAATATCGTCTAAAACTTCCAAAAAAAATACGCAATATAGTTCGAACCTTTATCTAGGTCTTCCACGCATGTGTTACACGATCAGATAAACTTTGCTCGATAGAAATAATTCACGAACACAGCATGTAATAAGACCTTTCAAATCATACCATTTCCATAATTCCACTCTTTTATTAACGAAACATATCTCTTAATATTGCTCTTTAAATTTTCTAGGTCGACCACTTAAGTGGGTTTTAATAAACATATCCCTTATTTTTAAACAATTTAAAAACCGATAAAAACAACGAAAAAGTACAAAAGTGTGGTTATTTTCTTTACTCCTTACACGTAAAGAAAAAGACAGAGAGTCACTCTTCTGGGATAAAGAGACCGGTCCACTCCTTCATATTTTTCCTGCTGGGAAGATTTAGACCAAGACCGTTCTGGATAGAGGCTCGCTGTTCAAAAGAGTTTGAAGAAGAACGTAAAGCTGTTCTCGACCAAAGATTTCAAAAGTAAAGATAAGCCCTTACCGTACTATGACAGCACCAAAATGTTTCCACTTTTAAATAGGTGACGCTCACATGTTTGGAATCAGTGCTCATCTAAACTAAACACAGTGATAGTTGGACGCCTTAAGTGCACTTAAAGTTAATAATTTCAACAACTTTAGTAGTCTGATCAGTTTGCTGACCGTAGGTAGACAGATTGCGCACTCATAAGTGTGCGCGCGTCGGCATTATGTTAACGCACACATTCAAAAACAATGCAATAGATTTTAGGTGCCAGGGCTCATCTAAACTTTTGAAATCTTTGTTCTCGACGCCAAACGTGATGAGATCCACGCAAGACCATCTGCGGCCATCCCATATGGGATTTTGACATGTAGCCCGTGCAATCGCACTTTCAAGGCCAAAATAGGCTATGTCAGCCATTGTAAGGCTCACCAGCGAAGCTCTGAGCCTTAATCAGTCACTGTGACCGAAAACGGCCAGGAGGCCATCATCATCATCAGCTTTTGCCCGCAGTTTCACTCGTGTCTTTCAAATATCGTAAATTTTTGGCTTAGTTATTTTATCAACACTTTTTATGTTGACTAGGGTCACCACGATGATAATATAGAAAGCTGCACCCAAACCCACCCGCTTGGTTCTCGAGTTTTAAAACGGAACATACAGACAGACAAAATTGCTAAAATTTTAGTTACGGCTTCAGTGCAATACTTTTCAGACTTATATAACCCGTTTCATTTAAAATTTCACGAAAATATTCATAGTGCAGGCATGTTTCTCTTCTTTATTATTAGTATAGATATCTTTTACCTTGAAGAACGATTAAGAACAACTCTTACAGTAAGAAATACAGCAATGAAATGGCGATAAAGATTTCACAATAAAAGTCAGATCTAAAGGAGCTAATATGAACAATCCTTGTGTCAATGTATTGGACTGAGTCCAAGAATCAACTTAAGATAAAAACAAATCAATGCACATTAAAAGAATTTAGTTGAATAATTCCCAACGGGATGATTTGGAACGTAAATCCAATTTATTAAGATAACGTAAATTATGATGATCATTTATTTTGATATTTGCTGAAATAGTGATCATCGATCAAATTTTCCGAGTTGCTTTAAAAATTTTACGTCGTGTTTTCATAATATTATGAATGGCTCGTGGATTATTTTTGTTTTTAGTCGTTTGCTGATCTTTTAATCCTTTTCATAACAACTCTGGTTTTTATCATGCATATCTGATTTGGATACCGACTTTGATTGCTGCCCCAAAAAAGGAGTGTATTGTTTTCAGGGTGATTGTAATATTTTTCTTTATTCAATCATATTTTCTGAACGCTTTAACCTATTTGAATAAATGAGGTGTCATTAGAATCTCTATATCATCCGAATTGGTACTGGGTATAAACATTTTAAATAAAAATAAATAATAAAAAATATAAAAAACACGACTGCCATAATTTTAAAATAACTTAGTAACGACACCCAGTGCAGTCAGGAGACATACAAAACAACAAGTATCCAATGTAGAGCTGTCCCCTGAGTGCACTGGGTGTCGTTATTAAGTTCATTTTAAAATTATCGCAGTCGTGATTTTTAAATTTTTTTATTTTTTATCAATTATGTTTTTTATTATTTTACACTTTACCAAACAACTTTTGGCTTTTTGAGCCAAATGCGTGTCGTGTATACATATTTTCACGGAACCCTTAATCCATGGCTGCGTTCTTATAAAAAAATAACAATGGAATCACAAACAGACAACATAAATATACCGTCACGACATGAATTCTTGAGGGGGTGTCAAAGAAGTGTGAAACGCAAGTCAGCTTTTTACCGACGACTATCACGTTCCAAATGTGATGGGTATTGCCGTACTTCGGGCACAGATCAACCAACCAAATGTGATGGGTATTGCCGTACTTCGGGCACAGATCAACCAACCAAATGTGATGGGTATTGCCGTACTTCGGGCACAAATGAACCAACCAAATGTGATGGGTATTGCCGTACTTCGGGCACAGATGAACCAACCAAATGTGATGGGTATTGCCGTACTTCGGGCACAAATGAACCAACCAAATGTGATGGGTATTGCCGTACTTCGGGCACAGATCAACCAACCAAATGTGATGGGTATTGCCGTACTTCGGGCACAAATGAACCAACCAAATGTGATGGGTATTGCCGTACTTCGGGCACAGATGAACCAACCAAATGTGATGGGTATTGCCGTACTTCGGGCACAAATGAACCAACCAAATGTGATGGGTATTGCCGTACTTCGGGCACAGATGAACCAACCAAATGTGATGGGTATTGCCGTACTTCGGGCACAAATGAACCAACCAAATGTGATGGGTATTGCCGTACTTCGGGCACAAATGAACGAACCAAATGTGATGGGTATTGCCGTACTTCGGGCACAAATGAACGAACCAAATGTGATGGGTATTGCCGTACTTCGGGTACAGTTGAACCAACCAAATGTGATGGGTATTGCCGTACTTCGGGCACAAATGAACGAACCAAATGTGATGGGTATTGCCGTACTTCGGGTACAGATGAACCAACCAAATGTGATGGGTATTTCCGTACTTCGGGCACACAGATGAACCAACCAAAAGCACACAGACCGAGCACCAATTGGATGAAAATAAACACTTGTACTGTTCCACAATTTAATTTATAGCACAATTAACTCCAACTAGTTTCGCCTTATCGGCATTCTCAAGGGAATAACATAACCATTTAGTTATCTATGAAAGAAGCATTGTCTAAAAACGACAACAAAACCCAAAAAAAAATGGGTTTTGTTGTCATTCTTAGACAACAACAACAACATTCTATAAATTAAATTGTGAAACAGTATAAGTGTTTGTTTTCATCCATGATGATGTTTCATCAAGAGCAGACAATCGCAAGTATTAACGAGCACAAATTGTTTCAATCTTCGACTCAACAGATTTCCATTCGATTTGAATTTTTTCCACATACGCCAACGTAATTATGCGAGTACAAGCTCTTCTACTCCAAGTGATTTTGAGTTTGCCCTTTTTCCAGTATGTCGCCAATTTGATCGGCATTCTACGGACGCCCGGTCATGTCATTTTGTATTTCGAATATGTGGACGCGCCTTTACACACACTTATGCATTATACAATATACTTATTCGCTACAACAACACTATCTAAACTCTAAACTAACAAGTAACAAGACGTTCTAAGATCCAAAGTTAAATTGAGGTGTAACTACGGAATGCATACCTGCAAGTGTTGCAGGGAACCCTATTAAATACTGGGATGGTTCCATAACTTAGACTGGATAAGTTTCAAGATGTCTTTGAAAGGTTGTTTGGATAATACTGATAGACTGAGGGTATCTAATTTTAAGGGGGTATATCGTGAAAATTGACACTTTTTGAAGTTATTTATCTGCTTTTTTAAAGAAGTTCCAAGTAAAATAAATGAGTATAACAATTTTGGGACCTTTTTCTAGATTTTGGGATATTAGAAACGCGATTGGAGGAATTTCACTTGATAGAAATAATTACTGAAATGAGGTCTAAATTTACACTTTTTTTTATATTCTGAAAAATTGGGATACCATACAGACTTCAAAGATAACCTAATACCTAAATAGGGTTATGGGATAATTTTCATAGCTATTTTAGTTAATTTTGTATTAATTTAAAACTGACTTTATGACAATTTTTCCCGATTCCGTCCCTCTCGCACTGCGGATTTTTCCGCCTTAAGTAACGGGGACCTTTGCACCGACAATACAAATATTTTGGGAAAAGAAATTGCTTACAAGGCACGCGCTCTCCCTTCTATACTACCGAGACTTTGAATTTGAATTTTGAATTTTGACTCAACTGGATCTGATGAGACACGTATTTCAGCAGAATACCAGCGCTGTAGCCCCTACTGCAGCATTAAGCTGAGCTGTAATCCTTTTTTATTTACCACTGTTTTCTTAATGTTATATTAACTCGTACTGTTTGTTAATTTGTATTGTTTGTTATTTTGTATGTATGTATGTTTTTTCTCGTGTCTGTGGTATTTTAAAATAAATTACTTTTCTTTCTTTCTCCAACTGCCTGTTTCCCTTCCCGGTACTGAAAGTGTTGAAAGTAGACGTTATTTTAATGGACCCAAATAGGTTTCCGCTATGAGCCTCGCAGAAATACGTCATGTCATGTTGGTAATTGTTTTATGGAGTCAGCCGTCAGTTCGAATGGATGGAAGCCGCCTCGTCAGACTTCGTCAGTGTTTTGACGGGAAAAGCTTAAGTTCTATAAATATAAATGACAGAAAGTAAAATCAAAGTAGTTGTAATAATAATAGGTACTACCAGTAATAAGCTCGCTTAAGCTGCCATACTAAAATTTAGTAATACCATTATGATATATATTTTTTTAATAATTTTTCATATTTTCTTTATTTTTTAGAACACTTATTTAAATTTCTTCTAATTCTTGGTTAAGATGTGACGTGTGATGTCACTTGAGAATTGGCTGTTTAGAAATGTGTCCTTTGCTATCAAGATAAATTTATAAAAAGTTGCTGCCGACTGATTTGATAGATGGATGACAGATGAGTATAGAGACAGATACAGACCACTTTTTTATAAGCAATCACACATCACAATCAGTATAATGTCTAAAATTCTCATTCCCCTTAAGGCGCTACGTAAAAGTTTTAGCGTCCCTATTACGCCATGTGCGAAAAAACCCTCAGTGCGAGTGGGACGGATTCGTGGAAAAGTAGCAAAAAGTCGGTTTTTTATTAATATAAATGGTACTAAGCTATTTTGTCAAAAATATTTTCAAGGAGACTCTACAAATACATATTATCCACATTTTGAATGCAATTTCACAATGAAATTAGTCAGGATTTCAGAATTACAGGAAAAAATAAAACAATTTAGAGGTCTTTTCGGAATTAAATTCTATCGAGAAAATTTCATCCAATCGCGTTTTCCTTCAGTGAGAATCTGAATCAAATACTCAATAAACATTTACTCAAAAATGAAATACGTAGATGACGTTATAGTGGAATAAATGGATTTAAAAAAAAACATTTTTTATTGGTGTCGCCTTAAGTCCAAACATAGAGTCTAAAGGGCTATATCTTCCAAACGGATGGTGGGGAAGATTCATGAATATGTAAAGTCGATATGTACAAGTATGTAGGTATAATGTAACTACTATATACACAAAAAACTGTTACATACATACCCATTTACTTGTACATAATACTCCCCCTGCTGTCTCCCGGGAGACAGGCAGGCAGGCAGAGACAACAGATTTCCATCTGCTACGACCTTGACACTCCTCTTTCGCTTTTTCCACATCCATCGATCAATCTGTTCATACAAGCTCTTCTATTCCGGGTACTTTTTGATTTTGACCGCCTTCAGTAAGTCGCCAATTTAGGCGGCATGCGGCCTGTCGAGCTTTACTTCCATTTGTGTTAATATAAATTTATTTTACATGCACATATTTGTGTGACTATACATATATATATATATATATTTAAGCATTTTAAACGTTAACCTTTTAAGTTTTAATTGTCTATAACAATAACTTGCAGTCAAGATCGTAGTTCAGAATCATTTTCCTACAGGTTAAGTGCGAAAAATAAAAAAAATATGTTTTGTATAGTTTTTTCAGAAGGAAAACCTTTAGTCGATAAGCTATCTACCAGAATTATGGATATGACATTATGTATATCATGGATTGCTTACTAAATTGCGACGAGGTCGCGAGCCAGAGCGAGTTAATTAAATAGCAAATTCTGTTATTACCTACTTCAAATATTAACCAAAATGTAACAGAAATAGAAAACAAAATATCGTATTACCGCAGTATTATACGCTGTTTTATTATGCCTAATATTTTGAGGTGGACTTACCCGTAAAAGCCTTTGGGGTAATAAGAGACCCAAGTTAAATTGAAATGTTGCGAACTATTCTAGACCAATGGCCGTCTTGGGATCTCGTATTTTAATGTTTACTAGACGTAACGGGCTTATGAATAGAAATCATTTTTGGACTTGCAAGTTATTTGGGTGTAATGTTTTCTGGGAATAAACGTAACCAGATTTTTCCATAATGTTAAAGGTAAAGCCAAGACTTCTTTTTAAATGGTTTCATAAATAATACTTATCTAAATGATATTTTTGTATTATTGTATGGCTTCAACTGTTACTAAAATTAGTTACTAAATTTCCCATTGCTTTTTCTAAACGTCCTCATCTCAATAATAGAAAATTTTCTACAATTAAAAATTTAATTAAAGTGGGCAAGTTTCTTTTGAACTAAAAAACAGGCTACGAAAAATATATTTTCAAGACTTAAATGTTTCATTTAATTTACCTAAAACTGACGTTTGATTAAAGTAAATGAAGCTAAAGAGGCGACATCGCATTCCGAGCGCGTCGCGTTTTCAATAAAAAATATTTACAGAAAAAATATACCGTCGCTCCACCGTCTCAGCCATTAGGCTGGAATTTCTAATGAGTTCCAGTATTGCCATGTAGAGTTTTAGTAATTTCGCTGATACAATTCCCATAGCTTGATTTTTTTAATATTTTTTTTTAATTTTTTTCAGGGAATTTACGTCCTTTTAGGACATAGTTTTAATTATTTTGGTATATAAATTAACCATTATTTTTTATGATTTTTTAAAGAAGTGTCCGAAGACCTTGTAACTTGAGAATTTTAGACATTATTCTGATTGTGATGTGTGATTGCTTATAAAAAAAAGTGGTCTGTCTCTGTGTGACTACTCATCTGTCATCAAGCTGTCAAATTAGTCTGAAGCAAATCATTATAAATTTATCTTGATGGCAAAGGACACATTTCTAAACAGCCATTACTCTGGAAGTTGCAGCCTTTTCGTAAAAATATTCATCATCATGAGGTTTCTTAGACCAAAACTTCGAAAATACGGCAAATTAAACCTAAATCTCGAAATGGTTTTCGAATTAACACACCTTAACATAATTTAATCTATGCCTATTAAAAATACGAAATATCGATTTTCAATTTTTATTACCTAATATTTTGAATGAAATGCCTATAACCATATTCTATGAAAAAATGTAACTGAGCGTACTTACGAAAAATATGTTTATAGTCATCTTTTGGATGACTACACAACTAAAATTAAAAATTGAAAATCTGTTTAACTTTAATTATAAGTAATATTGATTTTTTGTAGTATTAGTCGGCTCGTAGTTAAATAAACCATCTACCAATAAACTTTTTAAACTTTGGCGGAAACAATCAGAAAAAAAAACATTAAGGATTTTGTCAAGTCTTTGAATGTACCCCTAATTATGGACTGGATTGATCATTAATAGTAGTTTATCCTACGAGGGCGAGAAGGGATAAATTGTTTTAAAAGTAACCGAGTAATTTATTGCTCTTACGCCCGTGTATTTTACTATGTTTTTCAATGCATAGTGTGAGGAAATAAAACAAATATAATCTTGTGAACTTTAAATTACGATTGACTCAACAAAAGGACTGTATCTAGAGCCGTTAAACAGTGGAAAAAAAGTATAACATTTATGGTACACAGGAAAGGCTGCAGGTTAGCCAACCATTGAAAATAAATAAAAAAAAGCCCTAGGGCAAAATAACCGACTTTCTTTTCGGTTTTGATGCATAAAAAGTGGGCCTTTACGAGCGCTTGCATTGAAAAGAAATATAAAGGCTTTATCATCAATGGATACATCTGTCAGTTTATATACTGTTCGAAGCACGCTTGTCAACACAAGCTTGTTCAGGGCCTGTTTAGGGTCTGTTTCACTTCTTGCCAATAAGCTTGAAAATAAGTTTCAAAACCAAACGTATTTTGTATGAGTTATGTGACACATAAACTACCAGGGAGATTACCAGCACGTACAGAAACGGGCCCTTAAGTGAATTAAACGCGCCATTTATATAAGCTACATTTAGTCCATAATTTTTAATAAATTAATAAAAAACTCTAAGATTTGGAGGCATCCAAATCTTAGAGTTTTTTACTGCACTTTTATTTTAAATCAAAGCCACCACAAAAAACTGCACTTTAAAAAATATCCTCTGGCTCTTTGACTCAAGGAGTTAACCAGACAAGTAGACACAAAGGAAGTGCCTCTACTGCAAATTGCCCACACGTCACAGGTTAACCCATTCTCGTGAGAGCTAGGGTGCAAGTATATTGTATGTACAGACAAACTTTACAAGAGATAACCAGACCCATAAGGAGGTTTTGAAACACGTTTACACACAAAGTTGTCCAGCTTTGGCCTTTTTGTCATACAAAATATACGAGGTGAATTTGTAAACATCGTCCAAATTCATACTTGAGCCTTGGTAAGTGATCAGAATCATGAACCAATAACGATTTTTGTTAAATTCATAAAATGAAATTTCGACTCCCCATAGTGATTCACTCAGAACTGGGAGTGAATTACTATGGGAAGTCGAAATTTCATTATACGAATTTCACAAAAATTGTTATCGATCCCTGATGCTGATCACTTACCAAGCCTCCAGTATGAATTTGGACGATGATCAAAAAGTCACCTTGTATATCGTCACGACATTAATCCTCAAGGACGTCTCAGAGGTGTTTTCGTGTGAACTAAAATATGCAAGTCAGAGTCCATACTTGGTACACCCGCTTTTCACTTACGTCCCAAACGTTCTATCGCCGTTCTACGGACAAAAATGGACCAACACCTTTCGAAAGGCACGTTACGCTGTTATTGAACCCACAACCTCTGAGTTAGCAGGCGAACGCTTTGCAACTCGGCCTTTTATATTTTATCCATATATATTTATATGAAAAAACAGTTTTGTGATTTACTAACAACCGATATACAACCAGCCCCCCTATTCTGTATCTTTAGTTGCCAACTGCACGAGGTGCCTATCATCAAAAACATAGCTAAAAACTAAAATTTCAAAATTGCCTTTAGTGGGTATTGAACTATTAACAATCTGTGTCGTCACTTCAAGTGCGAAAATATCCTTAGGACATCGGAATTCGATAGTATATCTATGTTTTTGATGATAGACACCCAGTCCAGAAGGCAACTAGAGATACACAATAGGCCCGCAGAACCACTCAACATAGAAACATGAAATTTGGAAAATACGATATATTCAAATATATTCCTTAAGGTGAGCCCTACCGCTCAGCTGTCATATAAATAATTAAGGTGTATGTGATATCTTGATGGCTGTCATCTCAATTAAACTTTGTACACATCTTTATATGTTGCCCTTCCCCCCACACCGCACTCCAACTCATCTCTCATCAAGAGGAGCAAGATGGCGAGATATTAAAAAAGCGCCGAATTTGTGAAAAGGTTTCAGGTAAAAACTGTTTTTCATGAAACGGTAACTGTTTATTTTTAGAAAAGTGTATAAACTTAGTCTTCTTTACATGAACGACGTCTGTATTTCTCTCTTTTTTATTTCTAGTACAGATAAAAATTTGCTAAACTTTGAGTTAAAACAAAGCAATATTCACGATATGCTGTCAGCGATTATGATGGTGTTTCATCAAATTTTGCTTTTTGGGCTGTATACAACGTGTAACAGAAAGGTGTAACCATATTTGAAGAGCTTATTCAGTCAATGGTATAGAACAACTCTTACTATGGAACCAATCCTGAAATCTCGAAAAAAAAAATCTGTCCTTCCATACATTTCGACCGAGCGGCATTGTATTTTTCTATGAAACAGTTAATTTCTTTTTTTCGAGTTAGAATGTTTGTTCAATAGTTAAGTTGTTCTTTACCATCGACTGAATAAGCTCTTCAAATATGGTTACACCTTTCTGTTACACGTTGTATAGACGTAGTGAAATGTCGCTAGATAATACTTATGAAAAAAAATATGAAGAAAATAAGCTGTTGACTTCACTTATCGAATTGAATGAAACTTGAGGATAAAACATGATTATTACAAAATGGCTCACCTCAATAACGGTCTTTGATCGGGATAGCCGACCAGTTTCATCAGATCCTGACTGCCTTCTTCAGGGCGAGTGAAGACGCTTCCGCGACGATGTTGCGCCTCGCGCTGGCTATCTCGATCAAAAACAGTTATTGAGGTGAACTGTTTTGCAATAATCATGTTGACTTAACACTCAGTTTTTACCTTTTGTATGAATCGTAAGAAAAATCCAGGCGTAATGGGGCCCCTTATCTAAAAGAGGATTTTTCGAAATTTCCCCCTTTCATAAAGGCGTGATAACGTGATAATTTGAAGTGTTAACTTTTGTAACGAAAACTAGTTCTCAACGTGTACAACGGGCTGTTTTTTGGGTTCCGTACACCCGAAAGTTGCCAAACGGGACCCTATTACTAAGCCTCCGCTGTCTGTCTGTCTATCTGTGAGTCGGTCCGTCCGTCTGTCTACAGCTTTAGTCGTTATAGGTAACCCGTTGAAATTTTAACAGAACACTATGCCCTCTATCACGGCAAATAATAAAATGAAAAAAAAAATAGAAAATATGGGGGTAATAAAATATAAATTATTCCCCACACAAAAAAAAACCTCAAAAAGGTACAACTTTTAACGTGATCATCCTAATCTTCGTAACGAAAGGATCAAAAATGTGAAAAAAGTCATGGTTAAGTAAAAAATACAGGAAAATATAGCGCTTAAGATATAAAGGTTCCGTACACAGCGGGAACCGCAATTGTTTTCCTGGTGCTACCATTTGAGCGGCTAAATTTAATTTTCCTTAATGGAAATGACGATTTTCGGGACGTTGTATTATACTAAGAAATCCTCACCAAAGGCTCTGATTTCTACATTTTACTCGTCCAACAACTGGTTTGCCTATTTTACGTCTTCGTCATTAACGAAGCAATCATTTTCAAGCCAATTCGTATATTTGAATCAGGTAAAAACTAAAATAAGTATTAACTTATTGAAGGAAATTTAAAAGCTTTCACCCCAACCCTATCTCTACGACAAGCGATTCATCGCTATAGAATACAGAACAGTGAACAATAAAGACCTAATGCAAACAGCGACGCAGCAAAAAGCGCTCGAGGCGATCGACGATTGTCGTTGAAATGCTGAATGTTTCAACGACTGCCGTGACGGATTTCAAGAACAATAGACTAGGATTAATTTTCCTACAGTAGACTATTCAGGGTTCTCTCAAAAAAATTAAATTTTACTGCGTCTTTTTGTCCAAACAACTCAAAAATACTGGACGAGTAGAGCTAAGAAAAAATATAATATACCTATGAAACTTGAGGATAATTCATGATTTATATAAAAACGGCTCACCTCAATACGTGTTTTGATCGGGAAAGCCGACCAGTAAACGTCTTTACTCGCCCAGATGAAGGCAGTCTAAATCTGCTGAAACTGGTCGGCTTTCATGATCATAACACGTATTGAGGTGAGCCGTTTTTATATAAATTATAATATACCTACATAAAAAAGGGTCGTTATTGTAGCAAAGAAGATTAAATCAGATAATGCATTAAATTTTATATTTCTGTAGATATATAAAAAAAAATGTTAAATCTCAACAATACAAATTGCCATCGTTAGTTTTAAAAGTAAATAACTAATAAGATATTCACAATGAATTTAATAAAATAGATTTTTCGGAGATATATTTCGACCTACTTTGGGGCCAAATTTGTGTTATATATTATGTATTACATACATACAAATTCTGTCATCTGTATCATTCATTAGACTGATGCCGGCCCCAAAGTTGTATATTAAAAGTAAATAACTAAACTTCGTTAAAAAAACACAAACGTGATAATTTATTTCTTTTCGCCCTTGTAGCATAAATTACTATAATAGCACACCATAAAAATAAATAAAATAACAAATTTAAAAGTAAAAGCGCGAAACGAAACGCGATCTCTACCGGAAAACCTTTGGATGCAGGAACTCTTAAAAGAATGTTAAAATGTTTAGAGGCGCTGTACAAAATGAATAAAATAGATATAGTTTTACCAATAAATATAAGAAAAAAATATCAATGCACATAGAATACAGAGATATATGTACAAACATAGTTGAAATATTCGACCTACATCCTTCTGACATATTAATAACGGAACGTTCCCCTAAAGGCGCAGCAGCGGTGTAATCTTAAAGATCAATACATCAAGAGTCTCTCGTCACACACGTATGGGTAATCCGGCTACATGAGCGGTTGAGTAGAGAACTGCCGTGATTAAGATACGGAGGTTGTACTGCGGGTCTACCGCGTAATTCTGATTTTCATCAACATCAACTTGAGATTGAAATTTGACGTGCGTGCGAAAGAGATGGCATGTAATTTAATAAAATAGATTTTTCGGACATCTATTTCGGCCTACTTTGGAGCCAAATTTGTGTTATATATTATGTTTTACATACATACAAATTCTGTCATCTGTATCATTTGTTATTCATTGGATCATTCATTGGACTGATGCCGGCCCCAAAGTTGTATATTAACTTGAGATCAACTTGAGATTGAAATTTGACGTGCGTGCAAAAGAGATGGCATGTTAGGCGGGCGTCGTCGCACGCACGTCAAATTTCAATCTCAAGTTGATGTTGATGAAAATCAGAATTACGCGGTAGACCCGCTGCTGCTGGAGTGACGTAATAGGTCTTTACATATGAAATTGCCAAAATGTTCTTACAGATTCATGATTTGTAACGTCAGTGCAGGGACTTCGTCCGCTAACGACAGACCCTCGCTCGCTTAACAACGAATTCGGAAGGAATTCGAAACATGTCACGTATCGCGAAATAAATTCATGTCAGTCGATCCGTCTTTATACTTAATTACACATTCATGAGTTCATAATTCCTGTAATTCAGTATCTATTTCAATTATTTGTTTTTTGTCTGAAAGTTGATTTCAAGGTTGTACATCTACGTATTAAATTTTGTTTTTATTTTCAGTTTGATTATAAAAATTCAATCTTCAAAAACAGTTCGTCCTAAACGCCATCCATTTCCATGATAAGATTCGTAATATTTTTTTACAGCTGACACTTTTCAAAAATTAAATTAATGTTGCTGTTAGCTTAATGTTGTCTCATTCATACACATAAGAAATTACATAATTTCGATTTGTCATTTCTAAAAAAAATGCAAAAATGTTAGTACTGAAAATTGAGTTTCCTTCAAATTCTCTATAGAAAACGGCAATTTCATATGTAAAGAACTAATATTAACTAAACTGGTTTATATGATGACACTTCAAAAACGCCTCTGAGGGTGATTCGAGAAGCTTTGGTTCTATTTTGTGTCCGAAATATGGCCATAGGGCTTACCACTCACGTTGGGACATAATAATCGTCGGTGAAACACGGTGTGTAACTGTGACTTGCATTTCACAGTCCACACTGAAAGCACCTCATACATTCCCTCGCGGATTCACTAAATCGAAGAAATTGCCGCAGACCCACTTTTGGCTCGTACCATCATTGAAATACGGGCGATAAGTGGGTCTGTGGATTTTTCCTTGATAGTACAAACAGACAAGTACCTACTCGTCTTAAAACTGCTATTGGTTAGTGCTCCAAGAAATATATTTATCTAGCTCGAGCGCGTATATTGGAGTGGCTTTACACTTTTCCGGTAAGAAAATAGTTTTGTGTTGAAGAGAAAAAACCGGGCAAGTGCTAACCTGAATCGCCCACCGAGGGTTCTGTATATACATCATGCCTTTTTAAATTGTTTTGATGTTTGAAAGCTTAATTTAGAGAAAACAATGGAAATTTTGCGATTTAAGGCATTGTTAATAAAGAACTTGTAATAAATATTTAATTTCATGGGTATCTCATACAACAGATGAGTGTAAGACCAAATGTTTAATAGACAAATTTTATCCTGAACAATAAATCCTACCGATTCGTATAATAAAATAGCGAGTTTATTTTTTTTTTTAATTTTAGTTGGTTCGATTTCCGGGTGAAACAAGCGAATTTCAGAATATATCTGAAAGCAGTTTTGTTTCTTTTAAAAAATAAAGGAATGTTTCCTTTCAGTAAAATGAGCGAACTAAAGGATTTAAGGTAGTTCCCGTCCAGGGCCCTTGAATTTTTTTCACCCCGTATAAGTGTAATCCGTCTTATCTTTAATCCCTAGAATCCCGGCCGGGACGTCAACACCAACAAATTGTATAAGCCCGGAATTTTAAGGGTTAATTAAACTTATCTATCAGAGATTATTATCTAGGTTTGGACAGAATTATAACTATTGAAAAATAGTTGAGATTTGTCCAAAACAAAAGTGGATCATGCAGGACACACAAACCGACAAACGGATGAACGCTTCTCCTTTCCAGTTTTCTTCAGTGGTTCCTTTTTCCCACGTTTGAGTACATAACCCTAAAAAGTTCAACTAGACTTCAAAGCTGGTTGTGTTTGCGCATTTCCTATCCAACGAAGCGTGAGTTCGATAAAATTAAAAACCATTCGGCAAATCAAATAGCATTCTGTTAGTACAGATCAAGTGTATTCAAGAGTCTTTGAAACATTGCCAGCATTTGCCGCAATCAAAGGTTTCTAGCGAAACAGCGCTGCTTTCAAACTGGTAAGCCGCTAGATTCTAGCTCCACGGCAGAGCCCTGTACAGTTTGGGTACTGAAAGATGGGGCTTCAAAAACCCAGCAAATTACAAAATCTTCATATGATAACAATGGTAGTACATACAGATGACAATATGAACTTTAACCAGAGATAAAACCACAGACAGATAGATATCAGGAGGTTTGCCTAGATACTCTAATTTTTAGGGTTCCGTACCCAAAGGGTAACCAACGGGACCCTATTACTAAGACTCCACTGTCCGTCTGTCCGTCTGTCACCAGGCTGTATCTCATGAATCGTGATAGTTAGACAGTTGAAATTTTCACAAATGATGTATTTCTGTTGCCGCTATAACAACAAAAACTAAAAACCAGAATAAAATAAATATTTAAGAGGGCTCCCATACAACAGACATGTTTTTTTTTGCCATTTTTATAGATAATGGTACGGAACCCTTTGTGCGCGAGTCCGACTCGCACTTCGCCGGTTTTTCGTGTTCAGATATCTCCACGTTTCCTCTCACTTATTTCACCGACATAATCACAAAACTATAAGTGGCACACGTACTCCCATTTCTCACGTACACATGGAGAGGGCGCCGCCGGCGCATCGACGACGTAGCCATGGACAACACAACATTGACATGGTCTCGCATGAGGCATTATGCGTGCGCAAGCGCCACGTTCCCTTACGATATATTCTGATATTTGTGGATAGAACCATACATAGAAGCTACGAATGTTACCCTCGAGTATTAAATTATATTGTCAATAAATATACACAACCTATTAAAAAAAATCTTATCCCCAAAGGTGAACTGGAAGAAATCTCTTCGTAGAGATGAGCATGCTTTTGTACGTGTTTATTTATATAGTTTTAGTTTAAAATAAGTTTTCGTGTACAATAAAAATAAATTGGAAATTGGAATTGGAGGATCAACTTTGCAGAAATGCTGCGAGGTTATTTTCTTTTATGTGGTTGATTTGTTGCAGTGACAATATAAAAAAAACTCATGCTCATCTCTCGATGGCCAAACTATAGCAATTTATTTATTTATTCAACATTACTGACATAAAACTGTTAGATAAAACTAAACTGTTAAACTGATAAATTTAAACTGTTAGATACTATTTATTTTGTATTGTAATGTGTTGGATTTTAATGTTATTTGTAAACTATATCGGTGTTACTACAAAACGGTGTTTAACTTTAGACAGTGTTTAAATCTGTTGCTGTCACTTTTTTACGATATGAAAGAAAAGGCGACAACAACAGATTTAAACACTGTCTAAAGTTAAACACCGTTTTGTAGTAACACAGTATGTTTTTATTTGTACTTGTAAAAACTTAATTGACAGTGCAATGGACATTGTACATTGACATTGTATCCATTGCACTGTACAATTAAGTTTTTACAAGTACAAATAAAAACATTAACAAACATATAGTTTACAAATAACATTAAAATTCGACATATGGCAATACAAAATAATTAATCTAACAGTTTAAATGTAGGGGCATAGTCAAAGAAGCCTCTTTTTCGAAAAACCTTAAGCACTCTCGCATTACATTGATCAATCTGTCAAATCGACGTTCTTCAGCAGAAATTCTAGATATCAAGCGGCTGAGTTTAGCTAGAACGTCAGCAATATCTATTGTAAATAATATCTGCCTATCTGAGATGATTCTAATTGGAAGCAGATTTGAGATGTTATAGTTGCGACGGGTCGATTTAATCATTAATTCGTTTACGATAGACGTGGCGCCACCTTCAATTGTGTGTTGCTTGGCTAAACGATTTTAAACGGGCGGATTAAGGCGAATGGATATGCCAACTGCAATTTGGACCTGTCTTTGAAGGCCTACTCCTCCCACACGGGTGGTCCAAAAACTTTCATAAAAATATATCATAGGCATTATAGAGTCAAAAATAAATTTTAAGTTTCATAAACTGTTTTTCTATTGTAAATTTTGACAAAAAAATCGAAAGTCATCGAAAGTTTCACATGATTAACACAAGAATTCTCTTACTCCTTCCAAACGCCTAAAGCGATTTTAATTATTATTTCACAATATTATAGGAAATTTTTAGATCTAAAAAATTTGAGTTTAAATTTTTTTTTCCGTTCATGGCGTCCATGTGAAAAGTATTATTTTCTCCTATTTTGCGCTAGCCGGAGACGCAGTGGTTGTCGTAACAGCCACTTTTTAAGGCACGCTAAAATGAACATTATTTCAATGTCGTTTCTGTTGATATTTGTACCGACGCACATCGAGTTGCTTATTTAGCGTGGTGATTTGGAATGCAAGCTAACCTATTGTGTCTTTTAATCTGTGGAGTTCTCATTACAAAAACAATCGTGAAATTAAAAAGCAGACAAGATTCTGAGGTTCGAATCAATTTTATCGGGGAATAAAACGTTTAATTAAGATAAACTTAAATTTCAAATTGAATAAAATCATGATTGCAGGTCAGTCGCTTAGCGCAAAGTGCAAAACTTAACTTTGTTTTTCTTTCAGTTACAGGAAATGAAAAATTGTCCTGTAACTGTAACTGTCCTGTAACCTGAACCTTGTAACCGAGTCTTCAGTTTGAATTCGGGCGGTTGATTAAATTTCACCTTGTATAATATCATTCACAGCCTACTGGGGATCTAAAAAGGCAGACTTGGGTTAATCATAAAATTATTGTAAAGAGTCTGAGATTTCTCACTTGTGCAAAAGAGACGGCATTAGAACAGAACCATAATGTGATTCATGCACAACGGCCATTTTACCTGCAGTCGTAGCATAGTCTTTAATCGTGCGGGACGCAGCTTGGTTGAATCACAAGTGCGAGGAGCGTGACACGATTTTTTTGAGATTAAACGGTACGTCACCCAAGTCGGCCTTTTTAGATCCCCAGTACGTTATACTCACGAACGTTCATCATAAAAATGGAAATCCTAACGAAATATTCACAGGAAAGTATAAAAGCGGCAAATCCACAAATAAGACGATTATGTAGCAGTTGACGAGAATATAAACACCAATAAGGCCATATGTTACGAAAAGTCGTATAATGCTTCTTGACCTTTGAAAAGAAACTCACGGGAAATCATTTCGATAAGCTTTTACGATCTCTCTAAATCTAAACTATATTTTTGAAAAAAAATACTGGGCAAAGCTCAAACATATAATTCTACGTTAAAAGTCTTTGAACTTAAACCCTTAATAGGAATTAACGAGTTTTTATCACAATATTTATTGATATATGCATACCTTGAGCGAAGTGTTTATAAATTTTAAACTTTAACTGCTTATTTTGAAAATAAAAAACCGCACAATTTGCTAAATAAATTCACAGTACAATGTAAAATTTTAAATAAAAAAAACATATTCATTAATAAAATTAAGGTGGACCCACAATTTCTCAAATGTCGGCGAAGATCCATTCATGATACATGCATAGATGCAGCTTTAGATAACGAACCACTACAGCAATTAAAATAAGAAATTTAAGACCCACAGACAGCCAACATACTCCCGCATGAATCCCCAGCATTTAATGTCCAATATTCGACTGTGGGCGTCCATTTTCCTTTATTACGGCAGACGTTTTTATAATACGGGTAGCAAACATCAAAGAGTGACGGGAGGCGGCCAAGCTTGGGCCAACATTGACCAAATTTTCTTTTACACGAAATATTTTGTCATGCTGTTGTGTTATTTTCTACTGATCACCCTGAACAGGTTTTGTTCTATGACATTAAACAAACGCCACTAACCTTCTTTCACTTTTCGCATAAAGACTAGCCAGTAGGCATTTTTTTTTTTGAGGCGGTAAAATGTTCTATAACTAAATGATTATGACATGAATCGCCGAGGGGATGTCAGATGTGTTCCTAAGTGTGAACTGTGAAATGCGCAGTCCATACTTGGTACACCCACTTTTCACCGACGATCATTACGTCCCAAAAGTGAGAAGTGGTTAACCCCATCGCCGTACTTTGGGCAAAAATGGACCAACAGTTCAACGTTCCTTCCGAAACACCCAGGTTGAATAAAAATTAATTTGCACCGCGGGATTGAACCCACGACCTCTGCGTTCACGACCTCAGGTGATCGCTGTTTCACTCGGTAACAGAGGCGGACTAATGTTAAGATACGACATAAGAGGACTAGCACTCGTGTCTTTACTGTTCTTATTTTAAGAGGCTATGCGAATTTTATTTTTGTCACTGTCACTCCAAGCGAAAAATCCCGCAGTGCGAGAGCGGATTCAGGGCAAAAGGGAAAAAAGTTGGTAAATATTTTTATAGCATAATTTCAAATATAAAATATCTAGATATTGTTGAAAAACACCTAATAAAATATGTTTGAGTTCTGTATATGGTTCCTATTCGTCAAACGAGGAGAAAAACTGTGTTTGAAGACCACATTTCAACAATTATTTCTATCGAGGAAAATTTATCCAAACATGTTTTCCAATTTCAAAACCCTAGGTTATATAGTCAAAATGGATATACCAGAAATTCATTAAAATTTTCCTTGTATTTTATAAAATACACAGAAAAGAAACACCCGTATATTTTTCGCATATCGCCTTAACACGTGTCGTGTTCGGGCAATAAGGTTAGATTTATCTCAAATTTAAACAACATTAAAATGTACAAATAACTAGGAAATGAAAAATAAATAGAAGTCTCATTAGCGCTGAAAACTGATCCCATGAAAGCTGTGCCAGGTAGGGTTGCCAGATGGTATCCTAAGGAGAACGTGTCCTCTTTTTTCACAATTTGTCCTCCAGTCCTCCCTCACCTATCAATGAGCGTTTTTCCTTGTGTCAAATTTAGTATTAAATAAGATCCCTAGATGGCACTGTCATATACTTTAGTAACAGAATCAAAGACAAAATTTGCACAGATTCCAAACAAACCAAAAACCACTTTGACATTGATTGCTACGGAACATATTTTATCTATGGTGACATGGACAGCGACATCTTGTGGAAAGTCAAGAACTAAGAAAAAAAAAACAACGAAAAAAACGCTCATTGTCTTCCTTTTTCAAATTTTGCGCTTACCATACCGACACCGTTTAATAAGCCCACACGGTATGATTTATACTCCTATTTCTCTCACGTGGAGTTGCGGTATCGCTGTCACGTTCACTCATTGGACTTTTGCTGCATGCATAACCATGCATGTTACACTGGCAAGACATTCAAATAAGTTTTATTTAAGTACACATGTCCTCCTTTTTTTGCTTAGTAGCACTGATTTGTTCTCCTTTTTAATATTTCCATCTGGCAACCCTATGCCGAAAACATGTTTAGTGTGGCGTCGACTTTCACGTCACTGTCAGTCGGCCAATCACGGCTGGCCCAGTGTCGCATGACAAACAGTGTGAACCAATCATCATGACCCTTTTGAGTGTCTGGTACCATTTTCGAATGACAAGTTATGTTAACGCGATGTTAGAAACGCGTATTATTCTGTGTTTTTTTTTGTTCCCTGCAAATAACGAGTTAATGAAATATTCAGATAGGACTTTGTTGTTGCAATACATAGATATCATAAAACTATTGTTTCAGTGTTCCAATACGACGAAGAGAATATTGAAAAAAGTACTATTTTGGCATAATGATGACCGCCCTTTCAAATTTTTATTAAAGCTAAAACTGTAGTTAAACATCGCAGTCAAAATCTTTGCTCGGATTTATCATACAAATTAAAGGTAAAATATTAATACTTATTCATTCGCTGTTATAACGTGTTTAATGAACGATATCAAAATATTGTCCAGTACGTTTATAGGTATTTGGCATAACCTATTCACGTCAAAATGAAGCGTAAACAATTCGTTAATTCCTTGCGTAACGTGGTATTTAATTATTTATGCGTATGGGTATTCCGCTGATAAAACATTAAACGAATGGCGGGGAATACATAAATAAAAAAATATGTACATATTTTCACCGAAGATTATGACGTCACAGCGTGATGGTTGGTGACCCCTGTCATAGACTAAGTATAACGTAGTAACGTATAGACTAGCAGTTCCCATACATCAGTTTGTAACCACAAAAAAGGTGTAAAATTCTAACGAAATCTAGATGGCATTTCTAAATCCTCTAACGAACACGATGCTAGAAAAGACCGATTGGTGACGCTAGTGGCAAAGCGATGTCACGTACCATAAAAATAATTCCCATTTCGATAATAGATGGCGCTGAAATATTCACTGTTAGTGTTGCCAATTTAGCGCCATCTAGTTTTTCTAAGCAAAGCTATTACAGCCACAAGTTTACTTGGTAACCATGACAGTTTACTTGCAGCCAATTAAACAAATTATGCTTATTTGCAACACTTGGCGACACCTAGTGCTGTAAGGGCGCGTAAAAAATTTGCTACGCCTTGATGTATGGGAATTGTCGGTCTATACGTAGTAATACTTAGTCTATGCCCCTGTCACCGTACTTTCGGCACAAATACGTACTCACAGCTAAAAGTGCCTTCAGAAGACTGACTGTAATTTGTTCTATTTAATATTATTTATTTTCAGATATCTTTAAAGTTTATCCCACAAGGTGGTAAAATTCTAAATTAAGATATTTATTTATTTATATAGTATTTACTAATCACAAATATATATATACTATATAATATACTATGTTATATGGATATTTTGTTTAGTTATGCATGAATATGTAATATTGATACTCGCTCTGTTTTGTTTGTTCGTGCGTTATCTACGTGGGCCCGGACTGAAAATCAGCGCTGTCGGTCTTACTTTGTTAGACTACAGCATATGCTGAGTCCTTGGCCTTTTTGTCTGCTGCGATACATGACTTCTTCTACTTTAGTCACATTATTTTTTCTTATTTTTATTTTGTTAAATGTCTCGTTTTAAGTTTTTATTATGTAATTGTATTGTGGCAGATAAATAAACAGATATTCTATTCTATTCTATTCAGACCGAATATAAAAGTGCCCCTACGGGATTTGAACTAGCGACCACCGGATTAGTGGTGGAGTACTCCAAGCAGAGGCGGGATAATATAATACTCGTAGTATTTTGTGCAACTGTGACATAATGTGAGACATTGGGACACGAGTGCTTGTTTACGAAACGTTCGTTCGTTTCGTAATAGACTTTCACGAGTGTCCCAATGTCTAATTAATAGGTCATTATTAACTATGAAATTGTCGAAACTTTCTTCAACATTCATGAGTTATAAATTCCTGTAAGTCAATAGCTATTGCAATGGTACTTTTGCGGGTAAACTGAGGTGCCACGATATTTATAAGTGTAGTGGTCAATAAATTGGGAAATTATCATAATCTTTGATTATAAGTTTTCCCACTAGAAAAACCAGGCCCGGTAGCACAGTGTTTAATCGCGCGCGACGCGGCTTACTTGAATCACAGGAGCGAGGAGCGTGACATACTGTTTAATCGCAAAAACATCGTGTCACGCTCCTCGCATCTGTGATTCAACTAAGTGGCGTCGCGCGCGATTAAACACTGTGCTACGAGGCTTAGTGTCTGTAAAATTGATTGTAGCTGCGGAAGCTCGTACATTGGTCACACAGAAAGTACCGTGTCCCAACGTACCAACGAGCACATCAGAGCGGTCAAGAATCGTGAAATTAACAAAAATCAGCCATGGCAGATCATCTACTTGGAACAAGTACCAATCACTGGATTGAGCTGCATATACCAAGTATTCTGTCGACGGAACGTCATTATATTCCAAGAAATAGTGAGGGAAGCACTTGAAATTAACAAAACATGAAACTTTCAACCGAGAAGATGGCTTCAAACTGTCGAGTACTAGAAATCCAGTGATTGAGTTAAGCAAAAGCAAGGCTCGTAAAACATCGTGTTATTTCCGAACAGACACCATCAGTGTAGTGTGCATACCGGTAGATGAAGAAAATCAAGTCGTCGCCGCAAGTAATAATAAACAACCGAGACGGAGGGTAGATCGCTACGCTTCACAGCCTGTCGTCATCGCTGCACCGACCTGTCCGACCAGGACATAAAATTAAATACGTCCATGGACATGCCAAGTAATTTTTGTCCCAAATTAGATATTTTTAAGCATTCAGCAAGGTATCAATCAATTGCTCTATTTAACAAGTTGCCATCTGAGTTAAAGGTAATTACGAGCTACACCTTGTTCAAAACGAAGCTACGACAGTTCCTATTAGAGAAGTGCCTTTATGAAGTAGACAAATTGTAATGTTTTAATTTGTTGACATTTATATAAATGAATTTATGTTTTATTTTTGCTTTATATTTATTTTTGTATTTAATAACGTGTTTTTTATGTAATTTGAATTTTTTTTCTTTGTCATTATTTCTAATTTTATTTTGTATACCGTGTTTTAGTTCTAAGGATAATATTCAAATACAATGTTTATTGTTTAATGAATTAAATAAATGAAATGAAAGTCATACCGCGACCATGGCATATGAAACTCTGCCGAAAATTCGGGAAAATATAGAAACCAAACACGGTGAGTCCCCCGTACTCCTAATTATTTATCATAATTTTCTTCCACCGAAAAAATAGCAGAGTTTTTAGAGCACAAACTGTTTCCTTTGTCTTGGTTGTAGGTATAGGTACGTATTTTTTACATTTTTGTATTATAAAGAAGATGTTATATGTTTATAATAGTTTGACTATTTATGAATGAATGAATTGACACTTTATTGTACACAAAAGACATATAAAAGAAAACAGAGTGTTGAAAACATAATTTTGTACAAAGGCGGACTTATCACTTAAAGCGATTCTTCCAGCCAACCTTTGGGTGGTGAAGAAATAGTCACTAGAAAAGTAAAAATAGGGGGATAGACGTAATAGATAGAGTAAATTAAATGAAAATCAATAAATACAAATAACCTACCAAATTAAACTTAATTTTAATAGATATCATAGACTCAGATAAACAAATATACAAGAATATATTAATAAATACATATTATTTATAATAAAATAATATATATATATATATATATATATATATATATATACATTTAAATATCAATATAATAAGGGTAACTAAGTGACAAGACTACCAACCTAATGAAACTTCATAGTGAGATCTGCGGGTCTACCGCGTAATTCTAATTTTCATCAACATCAACTTGAGATTGAAATTTGACGTGCGTGCGGCGACGCCCGCCTAACATGCCATCTCTTTTGCACGTGTTGAATTTCGCATGCATTTGCTTGAAGTTGATACAAATCAGAATTACGCAGTAGACCCTCTGACTTTCCTCTATTTATCATATTAATCACAATGTAAGATTATCTAGACGTACATTACGTGAATCCATTCCTAAAATATCCGAATAAGATATTATTTACTTTTCATTCGCTGTTATTTTGAAAGCATTTTCAAGCTTTAACTATAAGCCATTGAAAGCTTGTTATTTTAAAAGTTGTACACGTGTTTTGGTAATGAAAACCAAACTGGATATTTCCGGTACTACGCACCATAACCACTAGGTCAAGATTCGATCAATAATCACCTTTATCACTTGGCAATAAAAGTTTTGCTATGCATGTACGTTACGATAGTGAAAGCACCGCGGCCCTGAGAATTTTTCACGACGAAGAGTAAAACTCAAAACCTTGTTGTATTTTCAGTTGTTGACTTTTAAAGTACCTTTTATTTCATTGATAGTAAGGTTTAAAATAATGCTACTAATCTGTAGACATAACTTTGTGAAGATAGATATACGTTTCCTGTGACGTTTTGGTTTCTCTACTCGCTTTCTCGTTGAGCTCAGAAATGTTATCAGTTTTAACATCTCGTCTGTTTAGTCGAGGATTGAAACAATTTGTGCTCGGTCTGTGTGCTTTTGGTTGGTTCATCTGTGCCCGAAGTACGGCAATACCCATCACATTTGGTTGGTTAATCTGTGCCCGAAGTACGGCAATACCCATCACATTTGGTTGGTTCATCTGTGCCCGAAGTACGGCAATACCCATCACATTTGGTTGGCTCATCTGTGCCCGAAGTACGGCAATACCCATCACATTTGGTTGGTTCATCTGTGCCCGAAGTACGGCAATACCCATTACATTTGGTTGGTTCATCTGTGCCCGAAGTACGGCAATACCCATCACATTTGGAACGTATTAGTCGTCGGTGAAAAGCTGACTTGCGTTTCACACTTCTTTGACACCCCCTCAAGGATTCATGTCGTGACGGTATATTTATGTTGTTTGTTTGTGATTCTTTGTTATGACTGTGGTCTCTGCCTCCCCTCTGGGAGACAAGAGTACGTATAATATGTATGTATGCTATAAAATGAAAGACGATCTTTCCGCACGAACCGAGCAAATGACGAGCATGGTTTGCGCGCGCAGCCATTCAAACTTTGTCTGTTTTTCTGACGAACACAAAGAAGCTTTTTTCGTTGGAGGTTTGTAGTCGATGTTCGTTTCGTGCGCGTGTCACATCCACACATGCGAGCGTGTCACATCCACACATGCGAGCGTGTCACATCCACACATGCGAGCGTTTTTTAGGGTTCCGTAATACCTAAAAGGTATAAAAGGAACCTTTATGGTGAGACTCCGTTGTCAGTCCGTCCGTCCCTATGTGACAGCCTCATAAATTTAGCATCGTCAAAGATAAAGACATGAAATTTGGCACAAAAATAGCATTAATTTGCCCACATATCACGTTGTAAAAAAATATGAAAAATTTTAAATCGTTTAAAATATTTCCAAAACAAAATGTGAGAAAAATAAAAAAATTATATTCTCAAAATACGATATGGGTAATCAAATTGTAGATATTACAAAGCTGATTGTAAAAAAAATACTTTTTCAATATTTACTGGCACTGGTTTCGAGAAATTTTTAAAAGAACACAAAAATATGTAGGGGACATACATATTTTTGTGGTTTTTTAAAGATTTCTCGAAACCAGTGCCAGTATTACAGATAACTGGCCAATTACAGGAAAACTATAGCGATTTAAAAAAAGTTGAGCACAAATGATAAATATAAAAAAAAGTTAAATCAATTAAAAAATATTTTATAAAAATACAAAATGGGTGCCAAATTGTAGGCATTAAAAATCTGATTGTAAAAATATATAGCTTGGCTACATTTTATTGCATCTATTTCGAGAAATCCTTGAAACACCACAAAAAATGTATGTCCCCCCCTTATATCCAAAACTGGTTGTCCGAAAAATATGAAAAAGATCTACTAATATGTGTTTACGTAGAGATTACAGGAAAAATAAAGCGGTTGAGAAGTTCACAAAAAAAAATGACAAAATAAAATTTATCATTAATACGGAACCCTAGCTATGCGAGTCTGATTAGCATTTGACCGGTATTTTTTTCTTTTCATGTTTTGTTGCGACTTGTAAAGGCCCTATGATATTAGAAGAAAGTGGAGGCGTTATCTTTTAATATACTAATTGCATTTGAATAAAGACGAACTATTAAACGGGTAACAAGAAACTTACCCACGCAAGGAAAATTAAATGCCACATGTTTTGAAAAATAACAGACTTCATAATGCTTTATATTGAAATTTAAGACCGCAAAAAATACCGTTTCGTAATTAGTTTAAATCATCCATCCATTCATCAGCCTAGTTCGTCCACTGCTGGACATAAGCCTTTCCAGGACTTTGCCACTCCCGGCGGTCATCCTGGAAGAATTGCCCATACTCACACACGCTGGGCAGGCGGGTTGGTCAGCGCGTTGCCGGAACCCTCGCACCAGTGACGCCGCTGCCCGTCACCAGTCTGTTCCATATAAGGCCCGGCTGTTAGGGATGGATATACCGCCATCCATCGGTCCCATTCATGGTTTGCCTCCTGGTTGTTTGCCTGTGAGCTGTCCTCTTACTCTCCCCCGAATTACTTCGAGGGGGTCTCCAAGTAAGATGGTGGTACCTCCACAGTTGAGCCCGGCATCAGCTCTACCACCTGACGAAATTAGTTTTAATAACAAAACAATTGTCCTTAAAAAGTGTAAGTAGAATTACAGTCTCTTTATGCAGGTTTCTAATCCTTAACAGAACCCAAAAGTCGTTTACAACAGACACTTGGCACATTTTCATGTCATTTAGGGCTCTTTCACACAGACTTTTTTTTCTTAAGGGTCATTCATACGCCTGAAAGCAACGTGATACGCACCGGCGCGCCGAGTTAACGACGTACAGTTTTTTTTTTCTTCATATAATTTCCTACCTTTACGGCGAGTGTTTGCGAAAGACTCTTTTGACTGGTTGGAAAAATAAAAATAAATCTGTGACTTCAGTACTGCTTTTGATTCAATTTAAAAAGGATTTTCTTATTATTTTCGTCTGGAAAATTCAACTGAGGGTTTTGCTTTTCAGTTTTTAGGGTTCCGTAGAACCTAATAGGTATAAAAGGAACCTTTATGGTGAGACTCCGTTGTCCGTCCGTCCGTCCGTATGTTATAGCCTCATTATTTTAGCACCGTTAAAGATAAAGACTTGAAATTTGGCACAAAAATAGCATTAATTTGCCCATATTTTACGGTGTAATAAACATGTGTGAAAAATTTGAAATTGTTCAAACTATTTCGAAGACAAAAGTGAGAATAATAAAAAATATTATCCTAAAAATAAAATATGGGTATCAAATTGTACATATTAAAAAGCTTATTATAAAATATATAAAACTATACTTTATTTACTGGCACTTGTTTCGAGAAATCTTAAAAAAAAAACAATAAAAGATGTATGTCCTCCCCTCTTATATCCGAAACTGGTTGACCGAAAAATATGAAAAAATTCTCGATTATAGATCATAACTGCCCAGTTACAGGATTTAAAAAAAAGTTGAGCAGAAATGAGAAATATAAAAGGGGTAAAATACTTAATTAAAAAAAATATTTATAAAAATACAGTATGGGTATCATATTGTAGGTATTAAAAAGCTGATCGTAAAAATATAGTTTGACTATATTTAGTCGCATCTATTTCGAACAAAATGTATGTCCCCCCCCCCCCCACCTATCTCCAAAACTGATAAGACCGAAAAATATGAAAAAAATCTTGGTAATATGTGTTTACGTAAAGATTACAGGAAAAATATAGCGGTTGAGAAAATCACAAAAAAAAAGTCAAAATTAAACTCATCATCCACGTTACGGAACCCTAGGTACGCGAGTCTGACTCGCGCTTGACTGGTTTTTTTTGCTATTTTAGCCCATTATTGTTACATAAGAACTGTGAGGTATGTCGGTATGGAAAATTTTAGACTTTTTATGTACATCTACTACAAGTTTAGGTTTTTGGTTTTAAGAAGTTTAAGAGTCCTATAGTCCAGGACATGGCTGCAGTCCTGTAGGAGAATGTTCTTTCAGGAATGGTTAGCAGGTGGGTTAGTAAGTATTGTGGGTGCGGGTGGATTTCTGTCACCTGGTGCATTTTCCAGCTATGACGTCATAATCTTTTCGTATGGACTTTCTAAATTATTTTTTTTCTGAAACCTATCGTGTTGGGTATTAAATGATATGGCATCATGAGCGAATTGTAAAATTGTACCATATAACTAAATTTCATTCACGCGTTTTCTAAAATACAAAAAATAATTTTCAAAAATACCAAGTTTGTGCAGCTCCAGGCAGAAAACGGATTCAGGAATTTTTGTGAAACATACTTCAATATTTAATATCCTAATGACCAACATAATTAAAGCAAAAAAAAAATTGTTTTTACATAATTTATTTCATTTCAGTACTGATTCTGTATGGAATAATGAAAAAATAATGAAAATATGAACATTTATAATCGTAATTATTTTTGTGCTGTCTACATTTGATAGGCTGTGGTTGATACATCAGTTGTTCTGTATACAGGTCTGCGTAAGTGCTGCAAACATTTTTAATTAAAACTTTTTTTTTTCTATGTGAAATAAAAGTGAAGAGGAGTTTGGAACTGTGCGCCTTTGCGTGTTTTTCTTATTCATCCTTTTGAAATGCCATAAATAAATTATGTACTGTACATGAATACGATATTGTATTTTGCTTTTCAAACATACATTTTAAATAAAGCAGCGGTATCGTAGTCGGTAAAATCTCGAGACCCAGGTTCGATTCCTATACCAGTCGAGCATGCATCAATGATTTTTAGGGTTCCGTACCCAAAGGGTAACTAACGGGACCCTATTACTAAGACTCGGCTGTCCGTCTATGTCTAATAATGAAGAAAACCACTGGAAAGTAAACTTGCACGCCCCTTAAAGCGTTTGTGTCCGAAGTACGTCGATAAGACTCACCTCACGTTCGAACGTCGATCCCGTCGATGAGTCTCACCAGGCCCGCGGGTTATGTCTTGACGTATTGGTCAAATCGGTGCGTCGCAGTCACGGCTTTCATGGCATTTCTATTCCTTAGAATAGTTCTGTGGTCTCACCTCACGTTGGGACGTCGATCCCGTCGACGGGTGCCACGAGTTGTGACAATCTAGCAACACCTCTAACATCCCCTCGGACACATTATGTCGTACAATATGTTTCATATACAATATAAGTAAAATAAAACATTTTTAAAAGCATGTTAAGTCAGAGCAATCCTCACACTCATTTTGAAGCTCATATAAATTTATCATCTCGCGCTTTTTCAAGAGTCCAAGTGTTGCCATGTTAATGAGGGCAGGCTGCGTTCCGAGAGCTCCTAACTTTTTTAATTTCATCGCCGAGGCAAACAATATGTTTGTGTTTTTTTGCCAACCCTACTGACTATCTGCGAGAGTAAAACTTTCATAAATGTTTAACTGCCGATGTGGCCGCTAGGTCAATCTCGGCTTAGTCATCCGGAGGCAGCGTGTTTAAATCCCATAGGGGCACAATTATCTCTGCGTTTCTAATAAAGCACTCTAAAGTTGGTTCTTGCACCAGCGCTTTTGTTTTTGAATTGTCTATCCTGCTCTAATCAACTGCCGCGCACGCAAAACTTCAGTTAAATTGAATTTGTGGCTACATCAGGACTTGTTATTAAAAATTCTTCCCATTAATGTCTTAAGGTGGGCCATTCTGCTCAGCTGCTATACAAATGCTTTTGGTGTTTGTGACTTCGTGATGGCTTTGATCTCGATGAAACTTTGCACACATCTTTATATATGTTTCCCCCCACCCCCACACCGCACTCCGACCCATCTCTTATAAAAAGGTGCAAGAACAAGAAAGGTGTTTTTTTTACATGAACGACGTCGGTTATTCTCTCTTTTTTTATTTCCAGTGTAGATACAAATTGTACAATTTGCTAACCTTTGCGTGATAACGAGACAATATTTGCGATATCCTGACAGCTGTTATGATTGTATTTCATCAAATTTTGCTTTTTGGGCTGTGTAGAGACGTAGTTAGATGTCGCTAGATAATACTTATGAAAAAAAAAAATGAAGAAAATAAGCTGTTGACTTCACAATCAGTGAAATCCCCGAAATGATTTTTGATCACAAAAATCCAGATATAAAAGGGTATCTTAAGTAATCTGTATGAAAAAAAAATCTCGCGAATTTTGAGATTTATAGCTTCAAAATTACATGCAATTAACGTCCTTTTAGGAATTTTTAGAGCTGCCTTTTTTCAGAAATTGTCATTAAGAAATTAAAATTATCTTTTGTTTAAGCGATAATGAGAAAATCAAGGGTTAATATTTAAGCCTCTTTATAGAAAAAATATATTCTTCTTTCACGTTTTTATGTATCGACAACAATGTTGTTGATTCGGTGTAGCACATCTCGACTTATTTGACAAGACTTAATTTAAGCGTTTTGTCCTTGTCTTTTCGATAAAGAAAGAAAAAGACAGGACGCTTAAAATAAGGTCAGTCCCGTCAAATAAGTTAAGTCGTGTTACGCCGAATCGACACGATTGCTTGACAAACAGACAAGCTTTGTTTTTTTGACGGAAACCAAAAAAGTTGCAGTTTTGTTTCTCAAGTGCGACAAAATGAGCGTCTGAATCCATTCTCTTGTATTTCCGCTCAGAACCTTAATTTTATTCACGGAAGCTTTTCGGGAAATTATCTCAATGGACAAAGATTTTTACGGACAAAGGCGCCTTAAGAGGACAAGGTATGGAAATGGTTTGCGCTAACCATTTACTTTGAAACCTCTGTGGCATTTTTATATGAAAACGTTGCTAAAATGGTTGTATGTTTGTAGATTTATAAGGAAAGGTTATTTTTTGTTGGTTTGTTTTGTTTATTTCAGGGCTTGAATAACCGAAAAAGTAGGGGTACAAAGGTGAACGATATGACGTCATACCTTTTTTATTGCGATATCTGAACCCATCAAAATCTTTTCGTGTAAAGAAGGTTGCCAAGACACACAAGCTCATAGCGCTTTCATTGTTAAAAAGTAATCAGATCTCATGTAAAGCCAAGCCCGTAACTCTACTCCAGACTATCTGCATCTTGGTCAAAAAGTATGTCTTGCCCGTTTCGGGGCCGTCGCACAGACTTTTCCATGGATTTATGGTAAGAAAATCAGTCACTGCTCATTAGTACGGCCAAATCATACTTTTTGACCAAGATGTCGGGTTTGTAGTTTTTAATCAAAACGCTACAATTATTTTATACTGGTAGTGTAACCTTATATCCTACCCGCCTTCAAGTCTTGGCTTATTTTGTTATGGTAAGCTTTCGGTATAGATCAGCATACAGGCAATAAGTTTGAAAATGGAAAAAAAAAATTGTGAAGTGTTAAAAATATCGAAAATCCATCTCTTCATTGATAAGAAACCATCTATTCAATTGTAACAAAAGACAGGTCGTATTTAAAGGTCATTTGATTACGAAACTGTGACATGGTTTGCTATATTTATTATTGAAACTTTGCAGTTACATATTTTATACGAATTACCCGCCTTACCGTTGACAAAAAAAGCACGTCGCAGCCGCGCTGAAAAGCTAGCTAGTGATATTATACAAAAGCTCAAGCAACGATGGTCTTGGCATATTGTTGAATTAAGGTAATGAACTAATTTGTTACAAGGATAATGGAGTGGCAGAATCTGGTGGCCAAATTGCTTTATGTAATGAGGTAGGATTATGTAATGCATAATGGTGGAACGGAACCCGTCTAGGTGAGTGAATTAATCGTACTTGGCACGTGGAGCGAAGAAACTGAAGTGTTTTATTTTACTTGGCTGTTTAAATTTTTTATATTTTCACGGGTATCATCCTGATAATTATGACATGCCGTCCTTCTTCCACGTGCCAATCATGATATTGCATTAATACGTAATTTACTAAGATTATTTATGTGGTGCGTTGTGTGGGTAAACTAACTACACCTTTTAACAGTGCCGTGCATAGAACTTTTTTCCGGAAAAGCAACCAGAAGGTCATATTTGACAATTAAAAATATATGAAAAAGTTTAAATAACACTTTGAAAAAAAAAGTTGGTATGAAAATGTTCACTCTAGTGTAGGCAGTGCCTACCCTGGCGTCATAAGAACTTTCTTTTTTCAGAGTGTTACTTAAATTTTTTCATATTTTTTTAAATTGTCTAACTTGACCTTCTAGCTGCTTTTCTGGAAAAAAGTTCTATGCACGGCACTGCTTTTTAAAATATGTCATTGGGTGTATTCCTAACATTGGATTTTCAAGATTTTTACAAGGTTTTTTACGCGTCATGATTTCCGTCTTAATGTTCTACATGGCGCAAGATTGTGGCTTATAACGTAAAGTTTACGTAGACTGTAAACGTAAATTGTTTCACTTACACGTAAAACGCATAAAAAAGCAAAGGAGGATACCTCGTAACCTCTGAACTTCTCGCACTAAAAAAGTTAGATCGTTCTTGTTATTGTGTCTTAAGGAAATACGTTTTGATTTTACATTTCAATAATTTGAAATATGCCTCTATGTGACGGTTATGTGTTAATTTGTGGATATATTAATAATTTGCAATATTCCGCTAAACACTCTTACCATGCTATTCAAAATGCAGACATAAGCACCGCCCGCCCTTCCAAGTAAAACATGCACAAGCAAAGCAAGCAGTACGAGCAATAAAACAATCTTAAATAACAAGCAAGAAAACTTATCGACACGTGTTTCGCCTCTAAACGAGGCATCCTCGGGATGTGTAGTCCGCCCGACCGCTCGACAGCAAATCGCTAAGGTTATGTGTTAGGTGATATCATTAACTAATCCTCTTACTATCTAGCGTGTGACCTCGTTAAGTCAATATCTTTTAAGGGCATGGGTGACCAGAAATTGAACACCTCATTTTGCATAAAGTAGAACTAAACTCTGTGACGTTTCATTTTTTTTTTTAAATAGCGCGCTCTGAGCCGTGGCTGTTACAGCAACCGAAATATCACGCGCTCTCTAAAAAAATAGTTTTTGTATGAAATAACTTTCCTAGTTCAAATAAAAACTTGTTTTTTTTTTTGCAAAATCGATACATATCTTTCAAACAAATTTTATAAAGAAAATACAAACTAATATTATTTATACTTGCAAAATTGTCGGCACTTGGTGAAACTTGTTATTCGAAACCGGTTGGGTATAGGTTGAGGAATTAAAAAATAATAGTGAAACTGTGTATAACAGTTTTTCTTCAAGAAATACAAACTAAATCCCGAAATAACTAATGTATCTTGATTATTGCTACAAAATCATCCAAGATGCGTCACCGTCTTCCTTAAGAGGATGGCATACCCTAGCAACTTTATTTATTACCCTTCCAGCACAATAAGTCTAATGGCAAAGACCTTATTTGCTTTTCATAGAGGCGATTATATGTTGGCTCATTGGCCTCTTTTTCTTGGACGCGTAATACTTGGTGTGTTTTTAGCTAATACTGAAATAGTTTGTAGGGAAAAGAATATTGGATTTAGGTAACATCCCTTCATATTTCTATTGCCTATTTTATAAAAAAAAATCAAGTTGATCTCTTAACCGCGTATTTGTAATGAACGTTTGAAAACCAAAAAAAAGAGGGTGGATTTTTTTTTTTGACAAAGGTATAAATCTTAATACAATGTTTATAAGTGGAATCCCTCGATAAAAGATCAATAAATCAAATATATTTTCTTCAATATGAGGAGAGACCTAGTTTCTTCCAATGAACCCTTGAAAAGCTAGCGTTGTTTATGTTCTAGCGTCAGGTGTCCCGTTAAGGGTATTTTCTCCGGATTTGTAACAAAATATTAACCAATAATTATAACGGCCAAAACAGAACTTTTAGCTAAGACAACTTTTGACAATAGTTTGCTATATGCATAAACATATTTTCAATGCAAGTGCTCGTAAAGGCCCACTTTTTATGCATCAAAACCGAACAGAAAGTCGATTATTTTGCCCTAGGGCTTTATTATTATATGTTTTTTATTTATTTACGAGATGTTGGCTAACCTGTCTTAGCTAAATATTGTAAATAATTTGTTTATTTTTAAATTGTCTACTTACTTTGTTTTTAGTGTGCAATAAAGAATATTGTATTGTATCCTGACATTAATTATTTCTTAATAATTATTACAAATCTGGAGAATCGACCCTTAAGGCGTGTTGATATTTAACGCGATCAAGGACTGATTTTTATTATTATTACATACGGATTGAACACTCACGTGTGATTGTTGTTGACTATATGCCAACCGTTTCACCGATACAATTCAACAATTTCGGCATAATGCCGAAGCTATATCGGTGAAACGGTTGGCATACAGTCAACAACAATCACACGTGAGTGTTCAAGCCGTATGTAATAATAATTTAGTATGTCAGCTCACGCGAGTTTTAAGACTGATTTTTATGTTCATAACGCCCGCCACTTTACTACAAAAATTTTTGAATTAAGGCTATGGGTATACGTCAGAATGGGAAGCGAGTAAAAAAAAAAATATTTTTTGGGATATCTGCGTACTAAAAGCACGTTAATCTAAATTGTCGTACAAAGTATGAAGACTTCCTTAAAAAGGTGGTCATTTATGAAGGAACCCTAAAAAGTTTCACCAAATCTCAGCCAACAGATAATTCTCAAAGCCTTACAACATAATCAGGGAATGGGAGGCTTTGCCCAGAAACCTCGAGTTCATTAAAGCCAGATTCTGAGCCTTCGAATGTTCGGTTCAATTGATCAGGGTTGCCAAATTTTGCTAATGATAGTAGCAATTTTTAATCATAATTAAATAAACAATCTGTACGTACTTTATTGTCGTTTTATAAAAAGACATTTCTGCGCTATTGTAGGGCACTAAAAGTTTTTATATATTTCAAAGATATTTTTACACATTATGAATCTTCTGTTACTAGATTTCTCAACCGTTTTGGAGAAAGACATCATTGCAATGTATGAATTACATTTTCTTGAGTATTCATGTATTTTCTGTTGTATTTTACTACACGTGGTTAAATCCACATACTACAAAACCTCACTGGACATGAAAGTTTCTCAGCTAATCTTTGGTTATTAAACCTTTATTTCTAAGATAGAACACAAATTATTATTACCTTTATGCAAAAGGATTTCTACCACACCCACCAAATTATGTAGTCGCCATTATGGCAACCCTACCCTGTATGCCACATCTTCGCCTAATACCTACACTAATCTAACTTCAGTTAAGCCTTCTCTACGTGCAAACATACGTTATGTTGTAGATCAGAGTTTCTCAAAGTGGGGTACACAAACCCCTAGGGGTTCGCCAGTTTACCGTAGGGGGTTTGCGACAAAATTGACGTTATGGCAGCTGTCTGGCTTGAGAGAAATTGCTTCTGAAATCGACTTAAATTAGAGACCAGAAACAAGCCTACCCTAACATTAATTAATTAAATATACGTTGCTCTTTGTACTGTGTTATCTTTTATTTAAGTAAAAAACTTTATTTCCTTTCTTTTATGTTTCTCAGTCGTATATCAAGTTTAACCTTCAAGCGGGAGCGCGGTCGATTGTAACGACAGCGGTCGCGCGTAGTCATTTCGACCTTTTTAATTTTCATGCATAATAAAACAAAAATTAATAAAGTAATAATTTATTTTTAAACAAAATTTAAAACAAACTAATCATTTATTTTTATAGTTTTTCTTCCTAGAACTTAAATATAAATTTTAGAACTAATCTTCTTCTTCATCGTCATTTTCATCGACATTGTAGCATTCACTGCAAAGACATGCAGTCATGGTCCGCGCAACTGAAGCAAGGGCCGTCTGTGCGGCTTGGGGTATGCGGGGAATGGAAGAGACTGTCTATTTGTGTGCGTGATGAACATATCACAAGCTAATAAAACTGGTAACCACTACGAGTAGCAAAGTACGATCTGATGTAGGAGTATTTGGTCATCGCGGTCGATTCGACGCCGCGCGATGGCTTGAAGGTTAAGTTTCATAAGGGTACGTGAAGCCATAAGTATGAGAAACTCTGTTGCAGTTTGTATCGATAGTTTCTGTAATAGGAATAATTTCTGTATAGTATTGATCCTCTGAAATGTTCTGATGAAATTAACGGAATTAATTTATGATCGTGTTTGGTGTGATTGTGAGATATTGTTTGTAATTCATGTTTATTGTATTGTATTTTCTTACTTTTCGTTTTCTTTTAAAAAACTAGACAGCGAGACATACAAACATACTACAAACAATTTGACGAACTATATAAAGGGGTAAAGAAAGATAAAGATTTATATATTACTAAAGATTTCAACCCGGTGGTTTGTGAAAAGAAATTTGAAGACATTTTAAAATTTAGGGATTTAGGCATTTTGAACCAAAAGGATGAAAGGCTTTTTAATTTAGCGAACAATATGACTTATACATAGACTTCTTAAACTACCAAAGAGAAAGATATGTACCCGGAGAATCCAGGAGATAAGAGAATGGAGATCTACTTGAGCAGATTTGCAGATGACGTAACGTTGTTAGCTGATAAAGAAGCTATATAATACAATATTACAGTTCTAGAGAAGACTATGGACGCCGGCTGGGAATTCCTAGAAGTCTTGGGACCAACATGATACCTAAAATTTGTTTTTGACTAAGCTTACCGATAAAACCTCTGAGCTTAGAGTTGTCTCTCTGTCTGTCATTCGAGCTAGATTTAGTAGTTGTTTATTGTATATGGCATAGCACTAATCTACAAGAAAAATGTAAGCCTGCAATTCTCGTTTTTTTTTTCTGCCGGCGCCACTTATTCTTCTATCTTGGACGAAGATATCTTGTAGCAGAAAAATTATTTGTTTTATCCGATAGTCTTGATTTCTTAACCCAGTAATAAGAACATAAATACTTCGTATGAAACGTCCTGTCGGTAAATTTATAAAAATAAAACTGCAAAATTAAGTTTGTAACTTTTCTTAAAATTTTATTTACGTCTTCTAACTTATTAAAACGCTACGAAACCCTCAGGGCGCGTGAACTACTCGCACTTAACCAGTTTTTTATTATTTAAATCTTCAGAATAACTAATTTTCACTTGAATTTTGTCAAAAGCAAACACCAAAAAAAAAAAAAAAACGCGGTGTAATTATTATGTTTGCTTTGTTTATTATTCCGGAAATCATTTGTTACATTCAATAATACTCCAAAACGAACTTCTTTTCGTGAAAAAAAATTGATAAATCGAGAAAAAAAACATTTGTCTCATACATTTTGGTCGGGAAGCTATGTAACTTTTCAATGGAACAGCTGATTTTTTTTTTCGTGATTCGGTAGTTGGCTCTGTAGTAAAAGTTGTTCGTATGGAGGAGTACTATCACCAGTTTCCGGCTTCCGTAACTTCATCTTAACACCGATTATATTTAAAGGTCAGCTTGCGCCCCCTACGACTCTGCACCCAAATGCCCCGCGCCCCTTGCACCAAGCATTTTTATCAAAATCATAAAAAGAAACATCTTTTTATTTCACTGTTTTACTTATTAATTAATTATAATATTATATATATGTTTCGTATATACCTATGTATATACGAAACACAAAATATTATCACAGGTTATAATATATATTTATTTGTAAAATATATCAGTTACATGGATATTAGTTAGTATTAATTAATATATATATTAATATCCATGTAACTGATGCCGACCACAACTAGTGGTCGAAAGATATTTTACAACCTCTGATTATTTTTTGTGTTTCGTATATTGTATATTTATATAATATAATAAATCAAATATAAGACAATGGAAGTCAATTATCATTGTATGTTTTACTTATTAAATAATTTATTCAATAAATCTTGAATAAATTCAAATTATTACGTTTATAATTATTTGCTTTATAAAGAGCACGAATATGAATAACTATAAGTAGCAACAGCAATAGAATTATACTTTTCTACTAATTTTGTAGCCTTCCTTTTAAGTGTATGAGGTTTCTTGTCCTAACAGTACCATAACAACTAGAGGAACAAACCAATTATTCGACGTATAGTAATTCCAATCTGGTTTTAACCCACCCAGGTTTTAAATAATCAGTTCTTTCTCGGTCGGTTGACGGTGTTATTTCACGGTTGCCAACGTGATTGACTCCCAGAGCGGGGGTTAATATTTCAAAGGTATTAAAAACCTCGTGTGTGGGTATTTTATAATGTGTGGTCTTTTTGTGATTTGTTGAAATATTTGTCGATACAGTGATATTTATTGTTGCCGTTGAACTTTCTGTTAATATACTCTTAGAGGCACTGCATGTACTTATTGTAAAATATTTAAAGCATTCTGCGATAGTTTAAAAAAAAAACAATCTTGGAAATGAATTGTCTGTGAAGAGTCCACGAAAAGTACATACTTTGGTACATTGTTAGGAAGGACTTAAATAAATGTGTCGATTTTTGTTTTTATTATCGCATTGATTTTTTTTTTCGCTTTCTAAAGTGTAAATGAACACACTATCAACTGCTTAGCAAGGAAAAAAAAAAACATTTAATTTAATTTATCCGCACACGTAACCCGTAAAATGTGTAAGACGTACACTTTACGCCCTTTTTAAGTAACGTTTTATCAGAATACCCACATTATAGTATTCTATATACAAGTAATCTGTGAAAAACAGTACTAAAAATGACATTCTTTGCCCTTCACTGGTTTTGCTTTCAAGCATTTTAATAAATAAAGAGGTGAAATTCTCCAAGGAATACCCTAAAAGTCTAGGTATGGTATATTATATTCAGTATAGACGGCGTTGACCGTCTGATTCGGTTAATGTACAGTGGAGACAACATCAAGCAATACACTTGCAGTACGATATTAGCCCCTACAGAGAAGAATATAAGATAGGTACAAAGTCCAATGTGTCTTACTTGATGTGGTCTCCACTGAACTCGCTGGATATATTCATTCCAAATATTCAAATGTATTTCTTATCATCCATCCATCAGCCTAGTTCGTCCACTGCTGAACATAAGCCTTTCCAGGACTTTGCCACCCTGGAAGATTTGCCCATACTCACACACGCTGGGCAGGCGGGTTGGTGAGTGCGGTGCCGGAACCCTCGCACCAATGACGCCGCTGTCCGTCACCAGTCTGTTCCATATAAGGCCCGGCTATTAGGGATGGATATACCGCCATCCATCGGTCCCAAGCATGGTGGGCCTCCTGGTTTTTTGCCTGTGAGCTGTCCTGTTACTCTCCCCCGAATTACTTCGAGGGGGTCTCCAAGTGAGACGGGTACCTCCACAGTCGAGCCCGGCATCAGCATAATGTGAATCCGGTAAAGTTTTGAAGGTTATTTCGAAGCGAGTCTCGGCAGTGCGTTATCGGGTAATGGACTATTTTTGATGAGAGTTGCGAATGGTCTAAAATGGGTCTAAAAGTGTAGATTACTCGCATTTTTTATTAGCTTTGCATCTACGATATCAAACATATGCTATGCCATTGAGAGTTTTGGAATAAATGCGAACCAAAAATTGAAGATCAGGACGGCGATTCTGGCGCGTGCGCAAAATTTGCGAAAGCATAAAAATCAATCATTTCCGTAGAAAATCCCGAAAATCACTCCAAACGAAATATCGCGCTGTGCGATAGGGGCGGATTCAGGGCGAAAGGGAAAAATGTTCTAGATATCTCTAAATATTGTTGAAACACACCTAATAAAATATGTTTGAGTTCTGTATATGGTGCCTATTCGTCAAACGAGGAGAAAAAGTGTGTTTGAAAACCTCATTTCAACTATTATTTCTTTTGAGGAAAATTTATCCAAACATGTTTTCCAATTTCAAAACCCTAGATTATATAGTCAAAATGCATATACCAGATATTTATTTCAATTTTCTTTGTATTTTATGAAATACACAGAAAAAAAACACCCGTATTTTTTTCGCATATCGCCTTAAATCACTCAAAGTCAGCTGTAGCAAATTTTTTTGCACTTACCAGAATCGCCGTCCTAATTATTTAACAACATCATAGAGCCGAAGATAATCTATTGGATGTATTAGTTCTCTCAAGGGGCCCAAGAAAAAGGGTCTTGAGTAGTGACAGACGGACAAAAGAAGTAAGAGTTCCATTTTGAGTTTAAATCATATAAACCGTGTTGGTTTGTTGGTTTGTCTTCCTTTCACGCAGCAAAGGAGCTACGGATCGACATGATTTTATGCAAAGACATTTAGACATAGTTTATAGGCCGGAGAGTGACATAGGCGACTTCTTATCTCGGGAATGAGGCGGAGGGGCAATGGGCGGAGGTAGGCATGTATTTATATATGTAACCTATTAGTATGTAGTATATAGGATGGGATTTGGTCGGCCGCCTGGATTCGTGCTGGGGGCTCGGTTGGTGATCATTGAACCTTGTTCCTGGTTCCTGGCCGGGTCTCCGGTATGGGTTCGGGCGGTTGATTGGATTTCACCTTGTATAATAATATTTTACCTATAATTTTAATCGTATATATATTGCTACATAAATTAAATAAACATTTAATCTAAGTAGTTCATGTACATTTATTATTTTATTACATATATTTTTATAAAATTAAAGTTTGACTTGTGAAACGTGTATTATATATACCTACTTTGCAAAATGAACTTTTTGAATTTTGAATTTGAATTTGAATTTTGAATATGCAAACGAAATCGGCGCGGGCGAAGCCGCGGGCAAAAGCTAGTGTACAAAAATATACAAATATATGTGCCGTTTTCGACCCAAGATGCATTTAACGGTGGTCCATTATTCCTATTTTTGTTTTATAAATCTGAGTATACTCAGATTGTAAACAACATACAACCTAGATAATCTTACATATCAGTTATTAGTAAGTTTATATAATATTCTCTACTCAATAAATAAAATACTCATAAAATAAAACATGCCTAATTATTACCATTTTATTCATATAAAATTTCCCTACAGTCAGTTAATTGGATTTGCGCTTTAATAAACCTTTGCAGACAGTATTTGCCAACTTTTTATTCAAAAGTCTAGACTTAGTAAAAAGCTTTTAGCAAACAGCCCTAAAGAATTACAGATTATAAAAGAGCATTTTTTTAAATTTTCTTCGGAATGTGACCTGAAGTTTGCAAGAAGTGAATTAATTACGAGTAGTTTCTTAATTTAGGATAAAAGATTGGCATTGAAAAGTGTGCATTTAAATTGTGAGCAAGTTTTTTTATATTTAATTACTGATATAAAAATACTAAAACAAACTAAACTGATAAAAATAAAAACGTATTACAAGCAAAACTAAAAATAAACAGAATCCTAAACCTTAAAATAATGTATCTAAACCTACTATAAAAACAAAATTACCTAACTATCAAAAAGACCGCCCCTCATCGTACCCGGCGCAAAGGTCCCATTACGCTGTTTTTTTATTTTTGATATTTTGGTGATAATTCCACTGTTGAAATTTTCAGGGGCAGAAAAAAAGCGGGGCAGTAAATTATTTTCATGAGCAGTGTATGGACCATGCTTTTAGTAAAACATTATTTTTGTAAGGAATATTTTTGTTGTTACTGTAAACTGTAAGCACGGCAAAAATTTCAAAAGTAAAGATAAGCCCTTACCGTAGTATGACAGCAACAAAATGTTTCCACATTTAAATGGGTGACGCTCACACATTTGGAATCAGTGCTCATCTGAACACAGTGATAGTTGGACGCTTTAAGTGCACTTGAAGTTAATCATTTTAACAACTTTAGTTGTCTGATCAGTTTGCTGACCGTAGGTTGACAGATTGCGCACTCAAAAGTGTGCGCGCGTTGGCATTATGTTAACGCACGCATTCAAAAACAGTGCAATAAATTTTAGGTGCCAGGGCCCATCTAAACTTTTGAAATCTTTGAAGCACGGTCGTTTATTTACCTATTTACTATAAACCTACGTACTTTAACAGTTGTGTCTGAAAAAGACCCAACTAAGATCAATCCTTAAAGTTGAATAAATAAAAAAACCAGCCAAGTGCGAGTCAGACTCGCGTACTTAGGGTTCCGTATTGTGGATGATAAATTTAATTTTTTCGTGAATTTTTCAACCTCTTTATTCTTCCTGTAATCTTTACGTAAACACATATTACCATCATTTTTTTCATACTTGACATAAATTTGTAATATGGTTTTCAAGGATTTCTTGAAATAGATGTAATTAAATAAAGCTAAACTATGTATATATTTTACAATTAGCTTTTTAGTACCTACAATTTGATACCCATATTGTATTTATATAAATATATATACAAGGTGACTTTTTGATCATCGTCCAAATTCATACTGGTGACTTGGTAAGTGATCAGTATCATGCATCAATTTTTTTGTTTTAATCGCTATAGTTTTCCTGTAATTGCCCAGTTATGATCGATAATCGTCATTTTTTTGATATTTTTCGGTCTACCAGTTTCGGAGATAAGGGGGGGGGGGGGGGGGAGGACATACATATTTTTTGTGGTTTTTAAAGATTTCTCGTATTTCCAGTGCCAGTAAATATAGTAAAATATATATTTTTACAATCAACATTTTAATATCTACAATTTGATACCCAAACTGTATTTTTAGGATAACATTTTTTATTTTTTCATATTTTTTTTATACCGTGATATGTGGGCAAATTATTGCTATTTTGTGCCAAATTTTATGTATTTATCTTTAACGGTGCTAAAGTTATGAGGCTGTGACATACGGACGGAAGGACGGACAACGAAGTCTCACCATAAAGGTTCCTTTTGTACCATTTAGGTACTACGGAACCCTAAAAACGAAATACCACTCACTCATCACGAAATATCCGGAAGTATACAAAGTAACAAAGTAAGCCTACAGACTTGAAATTTGACAGTTACGTTACTTTATACGAAACAAGCTTTTTTTTTTAATTCTATTGTAACAGTTGCTATACAAATTGTTCGAAATTGATTACCCTTCAGCGCAGGTGCACCTGTCAGCAGAAGGTTAGTATTAATGTATTTGTCTGATATAAGTTTCAAACTCCAGAAACCAGAGAAAATAATAATGAACTTTCTTCAAAAAGATATTTGAGGAAAGTGCAAGAAAATTTCCTTGAAATCTTCAAAGTTTTGCCCTCAGCTTAAATCTTTCTTGAAAAACAACACTTGTTTTCCAAGGTTACTTTAAGGAGGTCCGTACTCTGCATTATTAGTTGAAACAATAGACCTTGGGAATAGAAATGGTGACCGTTCTATCCACCCCTCACTTGCACACTATCTCCGTCTTTATTCTCTCATGGAAATACAGATAGCATTAAAAACAATAGCAGTCAGTGTGTATGTTAGTGTCAATTTGATGTAATACATTTTAACTTATTTGACAGATGACAGGGCTAAACTTAATTTAAGCGTTCTGTCTTTTTCTTTCTGTATCGAAAAGTGAGTCCTGTCAAATAAGTTAAGTTGTGTTGCACCGAATCGACACCATTTTGTATATTCTCGATCGCTCAAATCCCATACTATGACGTAAATATATCGTTGTGCGTTTGACATATGCTGACATTGTGTATGGATGAAAGCATAGATTTAGAATGTACAAGATAAAGAATGTATCAGAGAAAATTATACCAAAAAATTACTATGACATTACTATTACATTTACTATTTTACTTAATATTTTGGACAATCCTGCATATAACTACTAAATACAACAAAGAAAATCTATAGGTTACTGTAAAAACTTTTTTTGAGCCGGTTAAACACAAGAAATTGGACAAAATGTGATTCAAAACATTCTAATGACAAAATCATATTTACCTGTGAAATGTGTAATTATTTGGGTTATTTCTCCGTATCATATCACAATTACTTACTGCACAAGATAAACCAATCACTATTTATCAATTTAGTTACGTATTATTTAAATATTATTATAAAATCCGCAATCACACCCAAGCAAGCGGGTAGCTATAGGCAGTTACTCGAAAAAACATTGACACAGCTGTTCTTTGTTGTGCATCTCTTTCTCTCATGCAAGGTGTTTATAAAGGTAGGACATCTCTTTTATACGCTATATACGTCTTTTAAGGACAGCGAATCCTAAGTGTATGGATGAAAGTATGGAATGACAACAATTCAATTATTTAAATTCAAAAACAACAATGATAGTTGTCATTCCATAAATATAAGTAACTTAAGGCGATTACCATCGCCAAATTAGCAGCTCGATGTTTGTCTGTATGAATATCGACGGAAACGACATTGAAATAACGTTCAAATCAGTGCACAATGCGTGGTGGCTGTTACGACGCTCGCTGCGTCCTTCAAAGGGCAAAATAGGAGAAAATAATACTTTTCACATGGGCGTCATTGTTCGATTGAATAATTCTATGTTATATTTATAGCTATCAAGTTTATCTATTTATCAAAGCGTAAATGAATTAAATCACCTAAGCCGCTTAGGAGCAGTAGGAAGTTCAAGCCAAAGAACACCGTTCAGTTGAAACAATTTTTCATATAGAAGTTTTGGTGGTACGAAAAAGAAAACTGTTGCATACGTTTTCCTAGAGTTGATAATCCATAATACATTTTTTCAATATTTTTGGTTTGGCCATAAAAGAGGAGTAGGCTTTAGAAAGTACCCATTTGGCGATATTAAGGGCCTTAACAATCTAATACCTTGATAATGCCGAAAAGGTAAACTTAGTTGGTGATAGTAAATTTTGTGATACTGTCCAAGTGTTTTAATCCATTTGTCGAGACGACTCTCATGAACGTATTTCCGCAATGGCGTGTAATGTTGTCGTTTTTCCTTTGCCCGAATGTTTGGCATACCTCGCAAATTGAGCTTTCACCGCTCAGATTTACGAGCAGGCATATTAGTGCGTTTGCTCGGTCAAGTTAACTTGAGTTATTATCGTTATAAACATTTAAAGGCTATTCTGATCCAAAAAACCCTAGTTCCGTGATAAATTTGGAAGACACAGAGGAACAGATTTCAGAACAAGGTGATATAAATTTATGTAGCCAAATTCATACTGAAGACTCGGTGAAAGCTCAGTATCAATGTTCGATGACCCTTATGAAATTCATAAATTATTTTTATCGTATTTCCTACAAACTCAAACCCAGCTGCTAATTTACCAGAAAGTGTTATCGATAATGATCACTTACCAAGCCTCTGGTATGAATTTTGCTGCATACATAAATGTCGAACGTTTCTTGACCGTTACTCTGACCCAAATATTTCACTGAATTAAATTAGGTTGTCGTCAAACGTCAATTATAAAATGAAGACATCTAAAATTCTAGCATCTTAGATATCAGTTTCTATAAAATTACATTTGACAGCATTCGTTTTAGAAAGCAGCGATGGCTCCGTCGGTCGGATGTTAGACTCGCAATCTTGTGATCCGGGTTCAAAACATGATGATGACTTTTTCGGAATTTATCTGTATACTTACCATTTGTAGAAAATCTGCATTTGTGCCCAAAGTACTCTTACTTGAGGCGATATGCGAAAAAAATACGGGTGTTTCTTTTCTGTGTATTTCATGAAATACACGGAAAATTTTAATAAATTTCTGGTATATGTATTTTTACTATATAATCTAGGGTTTTGAAATTGGAAAACATGTTTGGATACATTTTCCTCGATATAAATAATTGTTGAAATGAGGTCTTTAAACACACTTTTTCTCCTCGTTTGATTTTCATTATTATTTCACCAAATTATAAGAAAATTTTAGATCTAAAAAATTCAAGTTCAATATTTTTTTTCGTTCATGGCGTCTATGTGAAAAGTATTATTTTCTCCTATTTTGCGCTAGCGGAGACGCAGTGTTTGTCGTAACAGCCACTTTTCAAGGCACGGTGAAATAAACATTATTTCAATGTCGTTTCCGTTGATATTTGTACCGACACACATCGAGTTGCTTATTTAGCGTGGTCAAAAGCCTTAAGTTAATTCAATAACAATTGGCTACCGTAGAGTTACTTACCGTTTTTAAAAGAACGCGCTTTAGTTAATTTACAATCTGAATTAAAAATATGCATATAATGGTGCCGATTCGGCGTTACACGTTTGACAGGACTGACCTTAAGTCCTGATTTTTTTTTTCTTTATCAAAAAGACAAGGACAGAACGCTTAAGTTCAAATTTTTAAGTCAAATAAGTTAAGATGTGCTACACCAAATCGACACAATTATACATTAAATGTAAGCGAAACGTTATGAAACTAATGTAAAAACTAATTTATTTATCGTTTTGTTTCAGGTATGCTCTAGAGAGTGAACAATTAGAGCAAAAACTGGTTAGACTATGTAGTTATGATATTTGGGTTTTCGTTCCGTATTTGGGTTCCACGGTCACTAATCTACGCGAGACGGCTTAGATATTAAGGCGGTCTTATCCCAGAAGAGTGACTCTCTGTCTTTTTCTTTACGTATAAGGATTAAAGAAAATAACCACACTTTTGTACTTTTTCGTTGTTTTTATCGGTTTTTAAATTGTTTAAAAATAAAGGATATGTTTATTAAAACCCACTACGTGGTCGACCTAGAAAATTTAAAGAGCAATATTACCAGATATGTTTCGTTAATAAAAGAGTGGAAAAATGGAAATGGCATGATTTGAAAGGTCTTATTACATGCTGTGTTCGTGAATTATTTTTATCGAGCAAAGTTTATCTGATCGTGTAACACATGCGTGGAAGACCTAGATAAAGGTTCAAACTATATTGCGTATTTTTTTTTGGAAGTTTTAGACGATATTTGAAAGTTCTATTTGACTTTGAAATTACTGATTTTGGGATAAGAGCGCCTTAACATACACAGACCGCGGCGGCAGAGAAAATATATATTTCTAGTAGTAAAACGCTTTGATTCAAACTCATGCACACAGATGCGTGCTCTGCACGCCGTCTAAGCAGAGTTCGAGGGAGTCTCCATACAAATCTCAACGTGGCCGCGCGCGGCATGTAGAGCACATGTCTGCGTGTGTGAGCTCAAATCTGAGCTTTTGTACTAAGTTTCACTACTCTATAAATATAATATATTTTCTCTGGCAGCGGTCAAGGAGAACGCGCGTTCTGATTGTATGGACCGCAGAACGCGGCTCTGTGTGGTCGACGCCTAGAGATTCATAAACCGTTTCATTTCAGCAATCTTCATTTTCATTTCCACGTAGAAGTGTCAACTATTTGCATTAGCTTTTGAATAACCGCCTGGAATAACTTATTTATGCAGTCCACTTCATTCTTATTACCATTTCATAAGTTTTATTTTTCTTTCACTGCGACTGGTTGAACTGCGTTTGGTCTCATTTGGGTTGATTATGCTATAGAGAGTGCTGAGTTTTTTTTTTTGATGACTGGTTGAAATGTTTTTTGCCGTAAACCTGTTTATGTCATCAGCTATGAGTGTAAGGTATAAGGACCTATAATATATATTTACAGAATATTGGAAATTTGATTATATATATTACTTGATTAGGCAACCTTTGTTATCTTTCTCGAGCTTTTGTAGTCTTGGATCTATCCACCCATCCATCAGCCTGTCTTCGTCCACTGCTGGACATAGACCTTTCTAAGATTAGGCCACTGTTGGTGGTCCTCCTGGATGAAATGCCCATACTCACACACGATGGGCAAGCGGGTTGGTGAGCGCGGTGCCAAAACAGTGACGCCGCTGCCCGTCACCAGTCTGTTTAGTAAAAAGGCCGGCATTTGGGGATGGATATACCGCCATCAATCGGTCTCAGGTATGGTTGGCCTGGTTGTGCGTGAGAGCTATCCTCTTGCTCTCCCCTGAATAACTTCGAGGGGATTTGCTAGTAAGATGGTGGTACCGGCTCGGCATCAGCTCTACCACCTACCTGCCTTGTATATGAATTATAAATAAATATACTGATAAATATGATCATACAAATATAACGTAATAGTTTTAAGGTCGGACCCGAAATATATCTTGAGATTACGTTATATTTGTATTATCATATTTATCAGTATATTTACATTTAAAAAAAAAAAACCTTAAAAGCTGTTAGTGTATTTAATTAAAAAAAAATTATAAATAAAGGGATTTTGCAGTCGTTGAAGCATCAGAAAATACGGAAAAAAAATTGTATAAGAAAGTCTTATAAGTGCACACATGGAAGACAAGGTTAGCCTTAGAACCAAATTGACGACATACATAAAAATTATATTAGAAAGCTGAAAGCAGTATGGATAAGGCCGAAACTATAAATAAACTAGTAAGTGCACGCTGTGATGCCTCTTTGTTCAATGTTCATTTGTATTATATTTTAAAGGCTTTTACCAAGCTTAAGAAAAAGAAAGAAAAAAAAAAGAAAAATATTCCACCAAGATCAAATTCATCTAATACAAAATAGGGGAATTTAGTCAATCAGTAGATCTATAGCGGAAGCAGGAGTTGTTTATGTTACGAATGAACTAAGCACTCTGTATATCTTCATGAGTACCCATTTCCGTTTGATTTATGTATTTTGACCATTTACGACCTGCATTTCCGGTTTTAAATATTTTGCGAGGCGTATAATTCACTAGTTCTCTACTAAAATAAATTGGTATCAAATTGGTATCAATGATTCTTTGGTACCAACATAATAGATTATTATTATATGTGCGTGTTAAAACCGTTCTTTAATAAGAATTTATTTTCATATCCCTTTAAGATGCTTATCCCGATTTTGTTTCTTTTCGAATTCAATTTAAACCGTGAAATTGGGATAACTCAATTTTGAAAAAAAAAAATGTGTCATATTTCACTCTTTGATCTTACTATTACGGCTGTTTGATACCCGACGACTTGCATCTAATAAAATGTGTCATATTTCACTCTTTGATCTTACTATTACGGCTGTTTGATACCCGACGACTTGCATCTAATAAAATGTGTCATATTTCACTCTTTGATCTTACTATTACGGCTGTTTGATACCCGACGACTTGCATCTAATAAAATGTGTCATATTTCACTCTTTGATCTTACTATTACGGCTGTTTGATACCCGACGACTTGCATCTAATAAAATGTGTCATATTTCACTCTTTGATCTTACTATTACGGCTGTTTGATACCCGACGACTTGCATCTAATAAAATGTGTCATATTTCACTCTTTGATCTTACTATTACGGCTGTTTGATACCCGACGACTTGCATCTAATAAAATGTGTCATATTTCACTCTTTGATCTTACTATTACGGCTGTTTGATACCCGACGACTTGCATCTAATAAAATGTGTCATATTTCACTCTTTGATCTTACTATTACGGCTGTTTGATACCCGACGACTTGCATCTAATAAAATGTGTCATATTTCACTCTTTGATCTTACTATTACGGCTGTTTGATACCCGACGACTTGCATCTAATAAAATGTGTCATATTTCACTCTTTGATCTTACTATTACGGCTGTTTGATACCCGACGACTTGCATCTAATAAAATGTGTCATATTTCACTCTTTGATCTTACTATTACGGCTGTTTGATACCCGACGACTTGCATCTAATAAAATGTGTCATATTTCACTCTTTGATCTTACTATTACGGCTGTTTGATACCCGACGACTTGCATCTAATAAAATGTGTCATATTTCACTCTTTGATCTTACTATTACGGCTGTTTGATACCCGACGACTTGCATCTAATAAAATGTGTCATATTTCACTCTTTGATCTTACTATTACGGCTGTTTGATACCCGACGACTTGCATCTAATAAAATGTGTCATATTTCACTCTTTGATCTTACTATTACGGCTGTTTGATACCCGACGACTTGCATCTAATAAAATGTGTCATATTTCACTCTTTGATCTTACTATTACGGCTGTTTGATACCCGACGACTTGCATCTAATAAAATGTGTCATATTTCACTCTTTGATCTTACTATTACGGCTGTTTGATACCCGACGACTTGCATCTAATAAAATGTGTCATATTTCACTCTTTGATCTTACTATTACGGCTGTTTGATACCCGACGACTTGCATCTAATAAAATGTGTCATATTTCACTCTTTGATCTTACTATTACGGCTGTTTGATACCCGACGACTTGCATCTAATAAAATGTGTCATATTTCACTCTTTGATCTTACTATTACGGCTGTTTGATACCCGACGACTTGCATCTAATAAAATGTGTCATATTTCACTCTTTGATCTTACTATTACGGCTGTTTGATACCCGACGACTTGCATCTAATAAAATGTGTCATATTTCACTCTTTGATCTTACTATTACGGCTGTTTGATACCCGACGACTTGCATCTAATAAAATGTGTCATATTTCACTCTTTGATCTTACTATTACGGCTGTTTGATACCCGACGACTTGCATCTAATAAAATGTGTCATATTTCACTCTTTGATCTTACTATTACGGCTGTTTGATACCCGACGACTTGCATCTAATAAAATGTGTCATATTTCACTCTTTGATCTTACTATTACGGCTGTTTGATACCCGACGACTTGCATCTAATAAAATCGCAAAGATAGGCATCATCTCTATACATGGTATAAAACAAAGTGGCTTCCCACTGTCTGTCTGTCCCTATGTATACTTGGATCTTTAAAACTACGCAACGGGTTTTGATGCGGTTTTTTTAAATAGATAGAATGGTTCAAGAGGAAAGTTTATATATAATTTATGTATAATACATGCATAATATAGTAGAGAAACATTGATAATTTTATAGGTTTCTAATGTGATGTCGTAAATAAACACATTTTTTTGCGCTTACATTGCAAACGCTAGCTGAACCCTACGAGATAGATCAAAATAATGTACTACAGTATTGGACACCTTAAAAAGGTCTGCGATGGTATATGTCTATCTCTTAGGGATAACCCACAATAACCATTTTTTATCCTTTACTTTTTACGAGAAATAATGGCTTATTTACGAAGCGGTTTTAAGCAATACAGCATTAATCCTTATCCAATAATGTAGTATATTTAATATCAGCATTGCACCCGTGCGAAGCCGGGGCGGGTCGCTAGTAAACTATAATCTAAAGAATTTGTGGATATATTAACAATTTGCAATATTCCGCTAAATACTCTTACCATTCAAATTAATGAACTTATCGACACGTGTTTCGCTTCTAAACGAGGCATTCTCGGGATAAATCTTAAATAACAAGCAAGAAAAGTTATCGACACGTGTTTCGATAACTTTTCTTGCTTGTTATTTAAGATTGCTTTATTTTGTGCTCGTACTGCTTGCTTTGCTTGTGCATGTTTTATGCGGGAGGGCGGGCGGTGCTTAAGTCTGCATTTTGAATAGCATGGTAAGAGTATTTAGCGGAATATTGCAAATTATTGATAAATCTACAAATTTATGATGGACTTCCGCAAAGTAACGCCTTTTTCAATAAATTTTATAATCTAAAGATCATTTCATTAGCATTATGTTAGGTTTTGAACAATACAACTTATACCAAAATAAACGTAAAGAGTGTCATATAAAACGGCCGTCACATTAAAAATCCATCCATCTAATTCCAAAATAATAAATAATAACACCTCGAAATTTCCAGTTTTCTGAGCGGCCCGGTTCCACTGAGCAGGACAGACAAGTGTAAAATGAAAGCGTTGGAGCAGGACAGAATTCTCTAAATACCCTCGCCTTAAAGCGCTACGGAAAAAAAACGACACTTTAAGGACTTGCGTATCTACTTCAGTAAATAATGTTGGCAAATTGAATCTGAGTGCTGCTCCAAATATCGAGTATGACAATAATGTTATCCCATTTGTTAACAGAGTAAAAAATTTAGGCATCATCATGGATAACACATTGTCATGGATTCCTCAAATCGGAGCCATTAGTAAAAAAATGTTTGGGGCCTACCACTCGCTCAAACGACTGCAGTTCTTTCTTCCATTACAAACTAAAATTATGCTGGCACAGTCTCTTCTGCTCCCAATTCTTGATTACGCTGATGTAAGCTATCTTGACCTAACACAGGAGCTACTGAGCAAACTCGAGCGTCTCCAAAATTTGTGCATTCGCTTTATCTACGGATTGCGGAAGTATGATCATGTCTCAGAATTTCGTGCTCGTTTAAGGTGGCTCCCAATTCACCTTCGGAGGAATACTCACATATTAAGTCTCCTATATAACGTTTTAAATGATTCCTCTGCTCCTGAATATCTTCGCGACAAATTCAATTATGTCAATTCCTTACGCTGCAGGGAAAGTCACCTGCTTAGTATCCCTAAGCACACTTCTACTGCATATGGGAATTCTTTTGCGGTCAAGGCTGTGTGTCTTTGGAACGAGTTACCTACTGAGATTCGTATGTCGTCTTCTTTGGCGATATTTAAGAGGAAAGTCAGATCTCACTATGAAGTTTCATTAAGTTGGTAGTCTCATCACTTATTTACCCTTATTATATTGATATTTAAATGTATATACATATATATATTATATATTATAGATGTATTTATTAATATATTCTTGTGTATTTGTTTATGTAAGTCTATGATATCTATTAAAATTAAGTTTAATTTGTTAGGTTATTTGTATTAACACTTTATTGTTTTTCATTTAATTTACTCTATCTATTACGTCTATCCCCCTATTTTTACTTTTCTAGTGACTATTTCTTCACCACCCAAAGGTTGGCTGGAAGAAATCGCTTCAAGTGATAAGTCCGCCTTTGTACAAAATTATGTTTTCAATACTCTGTTTTCTTTTATATGTCTTTTGTGTACAATAAAGTGTCAATTCATTCATTCATAATGTATTATTTTGATAAAATAGTATATTATTTTTGGATTCATTTTTCAGGGATCTGTTAAAACAGAAACGCGATTGGAGAAATTCGGCTCGATAGAAATATTTATTGAAATGAGGTCCTTTTCGACACTAATTCTCCTGGTTTGACAATTTAGAATGATATATAAACTGCAGCTTTGTTTTATTAGATTCGTTTTAACGGTATCTAGGACCTGGTTAAACGAAATTTTGATGGCAACTTTAGTACATTTTATATTAATAAAAAACCGACTTTTTGCTACTTTTCCACGAATCCGTCCCTCTCGCACTGAGGATTTTTTCGCATATGGAGTAACAGGGATGCTAAAACTTTTACATATCGCCTTAACTGAAATAAGCGAAGGTTGGTTGGCCTTTGTTTATTCCACAAAACATCTTCTGATATAACAATTAAAAATGCGTTTGACATCAAAATTTTATGGAGCGAAACATCTTATTTCCATTTTTGGCCTAAATTATTCTATACAAAGAAGAAATTTCGGAATGCGAATGGAGTGTTTATTCCTTTCTGAATTGTTAAGATCTTTTGTCATCTTGTTGTGTGAATTAAAAATGGCCGCCTTTTGTGCGATAAATGGCTTATTACTTTTTGCTATGTCTCCTTAAGAATGCTCTGAATTTCACGTCGCTTTGTAAAATTACTTGTGATGTAGAGAACTTTACATAATTCATATTGATTTGATGTATTTAAATATAAGGTGACATTTATTATGCAACCAAATTTATACTGGAGGCTTGCTAAGTGATCAGTTTTAAGGAGCAATAATACTTTTTCCTAATTTCGCAAAATAAAATCTTGACCTCCCATAATACTGTTTGCCTTTGTAGGGAACACGAAAAAAAATATTTACGAATTTCACAAAAGGGGTCATCGAATCTTGATACTGAGCAGTTACTGAGTCTTCAGTATGGATTTGGCTGGATAAATTAGAAAGAAACACATTTATTTCTGCAACAACCTTACAAATACAGTTTACACTTTACACATACAATTATAAATACATAGTTACAATTACAAATTATAAAAAGGTCACGGTGCTTCTGTTGCTGTAAAAGGCCACTGACTCAGCAATGTGCTGCCTTCAGACTGCCTTCGTCTAGGCGAGTGATGACGATTATGCCACGATTTCCACGGCGGCGTTGCGGCCCACACTGGTCATAACGCGGGACGTCATCAGTGAAGGTTTCGTGAGCGGTCGGACGACCTGTAAAAAGGCATTATCGCTACGCCACAACTTCAAAGACTGAAGTTCCAATTTGAAATTCTGCGTTCAAAAGCATTTATTTATTTTCAATGCATGTGCTCGTAAAGGCTCACTTTTTATGCATCAAAACCGAACAGAAAGTCGATTATTTTGCCCTAGGGCTTTATTGTTATTATTATTTTTATTTTTTATTACAATGGTTGGCTAACCTGTCCTGTGAACCATAAATTTCATACTTTTTTTTTCCACTGTTTAACAGCTCTGGATACAGTCCTTTTGAGCCAATTATAATTTAAAGTTCACAAAATGATATTTGTTTTATTTCCTCACACTATGCATTGAAAAACGTAGTATGATACACGGGCGTAAGAGCAATAAATTACTCGGTTACGTTTAAAACACTCGCTACGCTCGTGTTTTAAATCGTTCTCGTAATTTATTCCTTTGCGCCCTTGTAGCATAAATTACTATTATTTTATTTATTAAATAACACTTTTTGCACATTTACACAAATAACTTAAAACAGTAAAAATTTGAACAAAAACATATGATCTTTTTACTCCCACGTGCTTTTAAGATTATTACGAAATTACACAATGTTCAAACAACTAATTGTTTAATTGCAAAGCCACGTTTTCAACAGAAATTTGCATTTACTTAAGGAGAAACTGTGGAATCCTCATTAAGTCGTCCTCACTTGGTGCTTGCTGTATTCTTTAGACTTTAGAGAATTCTAGATAGGGGTATACGAGTTAAAAGTAAAATTGTACCGCAACGGCAAAGTTCAGTTTAAGTTACTAAAATACTACGCTATTTACTCGTTGGTGCTTTTAAATGGAATGAAAAAATATGTACATTATTAGAATATATTTTCACTGATACACTTTTCGTTCTTATTAAGGCGCTACGGAAAAAAAATCGACACTTTGAGAACTTGCATATCTACTTCAGTAAATAATGTCTTATTTTGATAAAATTGTATAATATTTTTGGAATCTTATTCTAGGGATCTGTTAAAACAGAAACGCGATTAGAGAAATTCGGCTCGATATAAATATTTATTGAAATGAGGTGTTTTTCGACACCAATTCTCCTGGTTTGACAATTTAGAATGACATATGGACAGCAATTATATTTTGTAAGATGGGTTTTAACAATATCTAGGACCTGTTTAAACGAAATTTTGATAGCAACTTTATTACATTTTATATTAATAAAATACCAACTTTTTGCAATTTTTCCACGAATCCGTCCCTCTCGCACTGAGGGTTTTTTCGCATATGGAGTAACAGGGACGCTAAAACTTTTACATATCGCCTTAAGACTTTACATGAGCCTATTAGCAGTATTGTTCAGACCTTGGTCCGCGAAAAATATTCTGTTCAGTCGCCACTTCGGATAAAAAACGCAGCATTGAGCAGCGGAGTGAGCAAAGCCGGATGGGGAGTGACATACATATTTCAAATTAATCTTCACTTTTATAGTATTCGAGTATTTTAGGTACCTAATAATAAAGTAGTTCATAATAAACAAATAACGTTTTTATTTCCTACCGGTCCCTGAAATATTTTTCTATTTTTATCGGTATAAAAGACTGAAAACCGCTGGCCTAGAGCATGAACAACGCCAGGCTTCCGAGGATTCGTCTGTAGAAATTCGGACTCTCCTTGTATTGAAAAAATAGATTTGATTTGATTAAACACAATATGAAAACCCATGATCCAACGTTGGGACGTAACAATCGTCGGTAAAATGTGGGTGTACCGAGTGTGGACAGTGACTTGCAATTCACATTCGAGAATACCTCTGACGCCCCCTCGGGGATTCATCCCGTGAGGATGTACTACGTCACTAGCCGTGATTCGTTTATGTCATTTCTAGACTATGTTTTTAAGCTGGAATGCAGTTAAGAGAAAAATACACAATACATACTATACATATCGTCACAACATAAAAAAAAACGAAATGAAAAAATATATATATATCCCCTATAAGGTGGCACAGGTGTTTTCGAGTGTGGACTATCAAAATACGTAACACCCTCTTTACAGAAAATTGTCCTGGTTGACGTTAATATAATTACATATACGTAGTAACATTTTTATAATTTACTTAGTTTCAGGATTGATATCTCTGCGTTTAAAACATCCCAATTCTCTATGAATAAAACATCAGCGGTATTTGTGAACTGAATCCCAGATTTTCCGGCAATATTCAAATTCTAGTTCAGAAGTAAAAGCATTTATCCGCAAAACAGGGATATGGATTACAAAATTCCGTAACTTTTAGCCCAGTGGTTCTATAACTTTTCCAAACTAACTTCGTCTTTTATTTCTCAGTTTCAAATAGTAGATTGTTACAAGAGAAATCTCAATTTAATTACGCCCGGTGCTTAGAGTTCGAGGGTGATTGAGCACACAAAGTAAAAATGAAATTCTTACACAAGATCTATTTATTAAAAAATATATATATTACAGGTCTCGCACTAAATAATGCACATCGCATATCTGTCGCACTAAATACTTACAGTCCAGTGACAGAGACGACGCTCTACGAAGCTGGTACTTAGTGCCAAACGAGTAACCATCGTCGCGTAACCCTGTTTGCCTGAAACTAGTCTGGTAAAATTTGACTATACATATATATATCGTTAATAGCCGTTTATAATTAATCTTTTAGTAGATTAAATATATTAAATATATAAAATATATATAAAAATATATGTCTTTTTGATTAAATATATTATATATATATATATATATATATATATATATATATATATATATATATATGAAAACACAAAAATATAATTATAGGTAGTAAAATATGTTTCGACCACTAATTGTGGTCGGCATCAGTTACACAATTATATATAAAAGTTAAAAATTAATAATTATATAAATTATAGGTACTTATGATATGATATTAAGTACCTATAATTTATAATTATTAATTTTTTACTTTTATATATAATTGTGTAACTAATGCCGACCACAATTAGTGGTCGAAACATATTTTACTACCTATAATTATATTTTTGTGTTTTCATATATATATATATATATATATATAATATATTTAATCAAAAAGACAAGAAAAGTCAATTATCATATTATGTTCTTTTAGTAGATAATATATAAACTTCTTATATTTCACAAATATGTCGAATCTTTTATGTTATAAACTCAAATGTGCACTTTTTCTCCATGCTTTAACCAGTCTAGTTAAGCTAAGCTTTGAATGGTTACAATTCATAAAAAGTTTTTGAAACGTTTCCGTAAGTGCCCGAAACATTACGGAACACTCACTGCTCACACATGTTCACTCATGGCTTTTAGCGATGTAAGTCTTAATCGGACCGCATGAGCTGACTATCCAAACGAACGGATGATTGGAAACCAGTGGTAGCTTTGAACACAGGGCTCAGAATTCGCTTTTAGTTCGAAACTCAATATCATAATGCAAAATACCATCTATCCGCCAATATGTAGAATGGTTGACTTTGTTCGCTTGTGAAACTTTTGCGTACAAAGCAAACGTAATTGATTAAGTCAAATTGAAATTTTGTTTCTTTATAGGCTTGGATCATGGGTTTTCATATTGTGTTTATTCAAATATTTATTAATAAAGATATTTTTGTTCCTTTTTGTTACCCTTATTTATTTATGTACTATATGTACTATCCGTATTTCATTTAAGGCGATATGCGAAAAAATACGGGTATTTCTTTTCTGTGTATTTCATGAAATACACGGAAAATTTTAATAAATTTCTGGTATATGCATTTTGACTATATGGTTTTGAAATTGAAAAATATGTTTGCATAAATTTTCCTCGATAGAAATAATTGTTGAAATGAGGTCTTCAAACACACTTTTTCTCCTCGTTTGACGAATAGGAACCATATACAGAACTCAAACATATTTTATTAGGTGTGTTTCAACAATATCTAGAGATTTGATATTTGAAATTATAAAATTATAAAACTAACATTTTTCGCTTTCGCCCTGGATCCGCCCCTCTCGCAATGAGCGTGTTTTTGCTGTGACAGTGACAAAAATAAAATTCGCATAGCCTCTTAACCAGGAAGATACAAACAACTAGCATTCCTCAAACACCAAACGTACCAGCAATTCGCTACCCCGCGAAGAATACTAAAGTTCAATCAGAATTCGACTCTATTACAATGTATTACGGTCACTAATTTCAGGATCCTTACCGTACAATTGAGGTCTTGCCAAAAATCTTCGAAGCAATGTCCGGAACTATTTGGAACTATGTTCAAACGACGGAGACGTATCAGTTGCGGTAAAGGGTTTTAGAGAACTACAATTTTGGTATTTACCGCCTAAATATGACCCACGAAGGTAAACCCAAGACGATCTATAAGGAAATTGTAGTTCTAAATTCTAAATGAATAGAATATAGAATACAAAAATGTTTATTAATACATACAGTACACGAAACGACACAATACAAAAATACACAAAGAATTTAAAAGCACAACAATGGTTAAACATAATTCTAATATAATTCTAAATAATAATTTTAAAGTTGTTGCATGTACTGTAAAATACTAAACTGGCCCTGGCTCAGCAAATGTTGGAGATTAATCTCCAACGCTGGTTTTCAGCCAGTACCATAGTACTCGTACCGACCTATTAATAAATTTGTCGAATGTTGATTTGCTCATTTAAAAACTAATTATATATTAAGTTTAATTATAAACATACGATGAAAGTTATTTCATGGTGTCCAATTACCATGTATTATGGGTATCGCAATAATAGGTAGTAATAGAATTTAAATAAATTAAATAAATTAGTGCTGATTCTTTTGAAGGGACAGTAAATGGGAACGATATTTCAATTTCAAAGTTGATTTTGACGTGAGTAATCTAAGTGGGGGTGAGATATTGTTCCAGCACTTGGTTGAGAGATACCGAAAGCTACCTCTAAAAGCCATAGTTTTGTGAGAAGGAGTGAGCAGTAGACACCCGGTTCGTGTATTATATGAGAGAACAGAACGACGCCAGGAAAGCTTTTCATGCAGGTACTCGGGGATTTTCGTTTTTATTATACCAAATAACATGGTTGCAAAGTGAAGGTCCTGTCTTTGCTTCATTTTCAAAGTACCTGCATTATTAAGAAATGGTGTTACATGAGTCCGTGGAGGGATCTTGAAACAAAAGCGGGCACAGGCATTCTGTATACGTTGAATAAGTTTTTGTGATCTTTGTAACGAAACGATTAATCGATACGAATAAGCAACCATTATCTATAAATAGCCCATATTTACTGGTACTGTACCTAGATGTTAAGAGGCTATGCGAATTTTATTTTTGTCTCTGTCACGCCAAGCGAAAAATCGCGGAGTGCGAGAGGGGTGGATTCAGGGCAAAAGGGAAAAAAGTTGGTTTTATATTTTTATTAAAAAAACTAAAATAGCTAACAAAATTTCAAATATCGAATCTCTAGATATTGTTGAAACACACATAATAAAATATGTTTGAGTTCTGTATATGGTTCCTATTCGTCAAACGAGGAGAAAAAGTGTGTTTGAAGACCTCATTTCAACAATTATTTCTATCGAGGAAAATTTATGCAAACATATTTTTCAATTTCAAAACCATATAGTCAAAATGCATATACCAGAAATTTATTAAAGTTTTCCTTGTATTTCATGAAATACACAGAAAAGAAACACCCGTATTTTTTTCACATATCGCCTTAAATTAAAAAACAACGTGAGAACCATTTTTACACAAATGCACAACACCAAAGAGGATAGTGTGGATTCCAACGTTTATTGCTTTTCACTCCAATCATCTGGAAATAAAGCCTGATTCGTAAAGGATTTGCCAAATTTAGAGGAGGCCTTCCTTTTTCAACAGTTTTTGAACGATTGTACTGAATCTACCACAGACGCAATCAATATGAAACTTATACATATATTTTTTCAAACCTTTATCTTTACGTTGTAAGTAGCGTTATCAAAGTGGAAAACTTTCGCTCGATAGATTTTATTTTTTAAAATAGTCTCTTTTTGAGTGTTTTTTTGGTTTTGCATTTAATCCATTTAATTTTTATTTGTCATATTTTTGTTAATTTATTAAAATATTTATTAATTATTTATTGTATTAATTGTTGCAATACATTTATATAAAATTAATATTAACTAAAATGACAAATTAAACTAAAAACCTAGAGCTCCTAAAATTAAAAACTAAACTATAAATAAAACGCCTCACCAAAAAATAATAATGATAAAAATAAATAAATAAATGTGTCATATTTTACTATCAATACGAAAATCTTGTTTATTAACCAATGTAAGTTGGAAAATGACTTAAATGTGCAATATTGAAATTTTAGTCGATTTCAATCTTAAAATTAGACTCGTTATGAAACGTTTCGCGCGCATATTGTCGCTCGCGATTTTCAACTTTATGAAAGTTAATCTACGGGTTATAATTGCAAAACCACTGTGCGCCTAAGGAAGGCCTCGTCTTAAAAGAGGTGTATTCTATGAGCAAAGTAATTTTCACTCAATTAGTAATCGTACATTAAATTAACTACAATACGGGTACCTGGTTCTTACTGGCAATACTATTGAATGATACCATAGTACAGATGTCTTTGCTTTTGCAAAATCGGCAGGTTCGATTCCCGGCCAGGGTAAGTCATAGTTTTAAAATATCTTTGATTGCAGTTTTTGTTTCTTCCAAAATTGATGATGTAGCATTGCAAATTTTGTAGGGTTGGTTATCACAAAAAGTTACGCGTCGAAGTTTGGCTTGATGGTAAATTGCGTTTTACCCTCTTTTATAGACATGAAGATAATCGCGTGACTGCTGCGATGCCCGGGAGTTTTTCTCGTTCATTTGTCGGCCGGAGTTATTGATGTCAACTTGTGTTGAGTGTTTCCTGATTTTATGGCGTTCAACGGCGGAGGAAAATGGCGGATGTGCCAACAGGAGTTGTGTTTTAATTTATGAGGTGGGTTTCGTGTTCAATTTGGTAAATTATTCATTTGTGTGGAATGTGTGTGTGTGGTTGTTTTTGTATTTCAGGAAGATTATTTTCGGACGATTTAGAAAAGGAATTTTTTCGTCGGGTTGGTGGGAGTTCTGACTATCGTCAGATCATGGTATGTATTGCTTTCTTTGTATTTTGAGTCACCGGAATTTTGTTCTCATTGTTCCGTGTGGTAAAGGTTTTAATATTGTTTTTTCTCTTCTAATTCCAGGGTGTTTTGTTTTTTCAAGATTTTCGTGTTTTTCAAGATCTTCTTGTTTTCGTGAGTTACCAGCTGGCAGAGTTATGATCGCCGCGTGGTGTACGCAGTAGCAGTTCCTTTGTCTGCGCGGTCGAGGATCGTTGACCTTGAAGGGGGCAGCGGACGGCGGGTCATTTCCGTGGTGGTTATTGGAAAAATTCAAGTAGGTGTTGGAATTTTTTTACTTTTATCCACACACAATGAAGATACCTAGGACGGTATGTTTTCTGGACACTTAGTTATGTGTCCTATTAGTATTCAAGGGTAAATTCTTCTTTCTGTTTCACCGAATAACCCAAACTGTAAAATTTAATGTTCCGTAATATTTTTTTTTCCTGGTAGAACTGAATGGTGTACCAGACGATTTGGTTTAAAGAGTATGTACGACAAATATTATTGATTGTAGGATCTACGGCTCCCCTGAGCTAGATTTTACTTAGAAAATTATTTCCCTTGTTTGTTTACAAGTTTTGTTACTTTTAAAGTTTTTTTGTTTAATGTAATTTTCACAAGATTCCATGTAATCTAGTTACCTGTGGATAAGGCGGTAACAATTCCACCTAGTTATCACTTAAATGTTAATTTATGTCTTGGCAATACTAATTCCAATGTAATATTACTACCAGATGTTAAGTCGGAACCTAACACAACTATTTAAAGGTATTTAAGGACTTAGTAATGTCTTGGCAGGAAATTTGCCAAATGAAGGTCTTGGCCAAAAACTTGTAACTAAGATATTTTTTTTTCCGTTAACACCTTTCCTTTAAATTGTGAAATTTGACTTTTTTTTGTTTTGATAAAATTAAATAACCTAAAGTACCTCGAAGTTTTCTTCAGAACCTTTTAACAACTATTAGCACTATTAGGTTACAATTAGGTCACTGTTTAGTTTTATCTTGTCCAGTTGCACGACTGGTGGAAAGACCGGGTACCCTCCGGTCGTGTATCTGACAATGACTTGAGTCCTTTGAGCAGATTTCTCTATCCCCTATGTATAATTCTTGTTGACGTCATGCTACACTATTCAATAGTCGTCAGAGTGACTCAAAATTTTCTCAATAGTTATTCAACAAAACCTTATTTATTACCTATGTATCGTGTATGCTGCCATCGCAAATTCGATGACAGTTTACATAATACATAGGTAATAAGCTTTTGTTGAATAACAATTAAGCAAATTTTGAATTTAAGTGTTCTGTTTCGATAAATTAGAAAAAGGAGTGTTTTTCACAATCTGGCTTCTAAACGGCTCTATCAAAATGAGTAAATTTGATAAACCTGTGAAAATTTACATTTTAAAATGATTGTCACAACAGGCGATATAAAATCCGTTCCGGAGCATAAATTACCTATCGCAAAATGTACCGCGGGGAATTATTTTTCTTTTGCAAAATGCACCTTTAGCAAAACGCACCGTTGGCAAAATGCACCTATCGGAAAACGCACCTTTCGCATAATGTACCCTAACAAATAATTATGAAACACAACACGTATACAAACTTGGGTAAGTACCACTGTTTTTCGAAATATCGTTTAAAACGATCCATTTCTTGGCTTTGAGCGGCTTGGTCTAAAATATGTAGCCAAGTAGCTGGTATGTTTTGAGCTGGTACTAGTGGTATTATTGCAGCTATTCTTGCAATATTACGACCTTATTATCACCAATTGACAGAGAGTGTACAAATATTGACTAAAAATCTTATAACAATATAGTACAAGCTATCAAACCGATTCTAAAACCCAATATCATGCATATACTCACGTCTGTCTCCCAGAGGCGAAGGCAGAGACTACAGATTTCCATCTGCTACGATCCAGACTCACCTTTTTCACCTCATCAATCTGGTCATACAAGCTCTTCTATTCTGGGTACTTTTGAATGGCCCTCTTCCCCCCCCTCCTATATCATAATGTCAAGAATTCTTACGTTTTAGTTTCTAAAGAAATATCACGTTAGTATCTCGTGACGGCAACACGTACTGTACGACAGTAGGCAAACCCATGCCAATGCGCATGCGTTCTTATTAATTTAGGGTTCTTTAACATATGAAAAAACCTGTTACTAATACTCTATTACTTATATTATACGTAAAATAGATAGTGCTAACATTTTGCCTGCTATTTATAGTTTAAGCTTTAAGGCTATATGTCAAAAAATAGAGGTGCTTCTTTTTTGTGTATTTCATGAAATATACGGAAAATTTTAATGAATTTCTGGTATATGCTTTTTGACTATTAGTGGAGCGCCTGGGGGTTTTGACCTCGGAAAATTGCTACAGTGAATGAATTTTTTTGGTTGAGGTGGCATTTTCTTTCTTATACTATATCTTGCAAAGTTTACCAAAAATTTTTTTGTGCTTTCAATTTTTTCACTTTTTAATTGAAAAAAGATAAAAAAATAATATTCCAGCATATAATTTAATTTCAGATAGCATTTTTTTTTATGTACACGTAGAATTTGTCTCGAATAGGTATAGAATATCATCTTTTAGAGATACCTATGTTTATGAAGGGTCGTAGAGACCTTGGACAGGTAGTAAAACGTGAATGAGAAGAAGAGAGGGAAGGTTGAAGGGACAGCAGCTGTAACGTACAACTAAACGGACGTTTTCTGGATAGTTTAGTTATAAATGACACGTGTCCTGTATATGTTGTGTATTTAAAAGTGAAAATTGTGTGATTTGAAAATTTGCTATATGTTAATAACGGCAGTTTTATTGGAGACTATTTTTTGCGGTTGAACTTCTGCTCAAGACTTTTCATTTTTTCGTGTAAAAAGGTAATTTGATTTAAAAACTGCAATGAATTAGTAGATAAAGAATTGAATAATTAGCAAATGATTGAATGTAAATTAAAGTTAAATAAAAAATTATAAAAATGAATAAAACGCAATCAATTTTGTTACTTTTTTTTATTACAGTTTTAAAAAAATGGATGAACCATGTACCAGTATCATGGCTGATGAGCATAGTTGCATACTATGTGAAAAATTAGGTTCATCATCCGAAATGAACTCAGATTTAGGTGAAACTATAAAAATAAGCAGAGGAATAACCACTTTGAGAGCTGCATCGAGCGAACGACAGGATGGATTGTTACCTCACCTGCAAACTGAATTCGTTTATGCTCATACAAGTTGTCGTCAAAAATATATTAATAAAAAATATATTGAAATTTATAAGAAGAAGGAGCAAAATGAAACTTCATGTTCACCTCCGAAAAAAAAGCTTCGAAGTAGCACTGATGTATTGAACTTTGATTGGGAAACAAATTGTATCATTTGTGGCCAAGAAGCTGATAAAGCATAAGAAGCAAAATTGAATAAACATCGGCGAAGACAAATTTCACACATCAATACTGCAACTTTGAGTGACTCCATTCTGAATTTTATAGCCGTACAGAAAAATGACTATTATCGCGAAATCCATAAAAGAATTGCTAGCATAACAGATTTACAGGCACTCGAAGCAAAATATCATGTAGATTGTTATAATTCGATTAAAAATTCTATGCACCTGATTAACGTTGAAAAGAAAATTAGTCCGAGAATTGTGATGATCGATACTGCAATGGAGCAAATATATAAATACATAGAAGGGAATGACGACTGCCAATTCACCATGCAAGAGTTAAAAAATGTTATAACTACAGAGCATATCCCGGATGAAAAGACTATTAAAAAACGACTTGTAGACCGCTATCACGATGACATTGTCATTTCGCCTAAATTTGGATCCAATACCATCATTAATGTTTTAAAAATATTAACCACGATATATTAACAGAAAATTGGTACAATCAAAAACACAATCATAAAAAAGAAGAGGAATTTCACATATTAAAAGCGGCCAGCGAAATTATTAGAAGGGACATAAGAGCACAAGCTTACGATAATGAAAATTACACAGCAAGTGACAAAATGCTTGAAGATATTGATGAGACAATTCCGCAATCTTTAAAGTTTTTATTGTCAGAAATAATTATAAAAAATAAAAAAAATAAGGTAGACACAATTCCTGCTTATGAAAAAAAATGTAAATCTATCGCGCATGCTATAATATCTGCTGTACGACCAAGATCATTTCTATCACCTTTGCATATTAAATATTTAAAAACATAAATGAAGACTTCAATAATATATTTCAAGCAGGTGTAGCATGTATTTTGGCTTCATATGGAGCTCCGGCAAAAATCAAAGACTTGAATACATTGAGATACAATTTTTTCATTAAAGCTACAACCAAAAATACAAGTGTTATTCTGTCATCATTACCACCTACAACTGATGCCGCAATTGAACACCTGAAAAGAGTGTACCTGCAAACCCAGATATGGTTAGGAAACGACATAAATATTGGAGATTGGGGGTGGAAGTATCTCAATAACATATTCATCCCAATAACCATGAACCAATTACCAGCACCGGATAATCTACTGCAAATGTTATTTTGCAATTGCAAAAAGGGGTGTGGAGCTGCTTGTAGATGTCGGAAGAGTGGTTTATATTGTAGTGTAGCATGTTTACAGTGTAACGGAAATAGCTGCCTTAATACTTTACCTACCATTAAAATGACTGAAGTGGAAGAGAATATTTGATATAGATCAATAATGTAAAATGCCTTAATAAACAAAAATTTTATTTTATGTGTTACCTTTTTTTTCGATTTTCCTTGAATTACTACATTTACCCACTTATTATGCATATATAAAAATATACCTCAACTTAATTTTCATATACAACATCATTTTACAGAATAATATGCCTCATACTATTTGAATTATTATAAATATCCATTTTTTTATTTTAAAATCAAAAGCACACATTTTCAATAGGTAAACTTTTTTATTTATGTTATTAGCTAAACATTCCAATTTTTTTTTTTTTTTTCACCCACTGTAACAGAAGTCTGAGGTTTCTATGATTTTGACGCTCCAGGCGCTCCACTATATATAATCTAAGGTTTTGTAATTGGAAAACATGTTTGGATAAATTTTGCTCGATAGAAATACTCGTAATTGTTGAAATGATCATTTCGAGACTTCAAACACACTTTTTCTCCTCGTTTGACGAATAGGAACAATATACAGAACTCAAACAATATATTTTATTTGGTGTGTTTCAACAATATCTAGAGATTTGAAATTTTGCTAGCTATTTTAGTTTTTTTAATAAAAACTTTTTTCCCTTTTGCCCTGAATCCGCCCCTCTCGCACTGAGCGTGTTTTCGCTTGGGGTGATAGTGACAAAAATAAAATTCGCATAGCCTCTTAATGAGAACTGTACAGATTAAGATGCATTTATTATCAAGAGTATATTTAGTTTAACCCTTTAAAACCAGGAATTTATTGAAACGTCTTTGACAGAACCCGATTAACGTGTTTTGGCGAGATGCCATCGGTCTGCCGCAAGATAAGTTTTAAAATAACGTAAATCAACCGATATCGCTGAAAAGTTTCATTCAGCAATTTAGGTTTATTTGCAGAAATTAAAATTATTAACATACTATTACCCGAGTCAATAAACCTTGGGAGTAGAAATGGCCGCCTGCTCTAGCCGTACTGGCAGCATAGACCAAACGTACTCCTGTCATATTTACATCACAATATCAAAGATTTCAAAGGTTAAGATGAGCCCTGGCACCTAAAATCTATTGCATTGTTTTTGAATGTGTGCGTTTACATAATGCCGACGCGCGCACACTTATGAGTGCGCAATCTGTCTATCTACGGTCAGCAAACTGATCAGACTACTAAAGTTGTTAAAATGATTAACTTTAAGTGCACTTAAGCCGTCCACTTATCACTGTGTTCAGATGAGCACTGATTCGAAACGTGTGAGCGTCACCCATTTAAAGGTGGAAACATTTTGGTGCTGTCATAGTACGGTAAGGGCTCATCTTTACTTTTGAAATCTTTGCACAATATGGGATTTGAGCGACCGACAAACACATTGAATGCTGTTGTTTCTAATGCTATCTGTATTTCCAAGTGCGAATATAGACGGAGTTAATGTGTAAGTAAGGTGGACAGAATGGTTGCCATTTCTATTCCATACTCGACTTATGCCATTTTGAAACACGTAACCTAACTCTTATGATGTACTATATGTATGAGCTAGCTTTAAAATTAAAAAAAGTATCGAAGGTTCCTTTAATTTGAAAACGAAGATTTTATGTACTAGAAATTAAAGACAGGGTAACAGATTTAGTTTTTAAATAATTATGTAACCACACCGATCTTAATCACTAAAAACAATATATAATCGTTTTTGACTTATTTTTTATCTAAATACAATTTTGTAATGTAGGAATTGTAGAAGACCTCATAACAAAAGCCATATTTTTACTACGACGTAGCAGGTTTGACGCTTTTACTACGACGTAGCACTTACACGCCGTAAATACATTTCTCGATTTTCAAACCGCGCTGTTATGCCAGTGAAATTGACGTTAATTTGTTTATACCATTATGTATTAAATTTGTATTCCATGCGTCCATTAACTGTAAAATAACTGGAGAAATTATTAACCGAATGACCGGGAATTTATATATGTAACCTATTAGTATGTAGTATATAGGATGGGATTTGGTCGGCCGCCTGGATTCGTGCTGGGAGCTCGGTTGGTGATAATTGAACCTTGTTCCTGGTCCCTGGCCGGGTCTCCGGTATGAGTTCGGGCGGTTGATTGGATTTCACCTTGTATAATAGATATTTTACCTATCATTTTAATCGGATATATATATTGCTAATAAATAAAAAAAAACCTTTTATTACATATATTTTGATAAGGTTAAATTTTGACTTGTAAAAAGTGTATTATATTTATACCTACTTAGCAAAATTATTTCAATTTCAATTTGAATTTATACCGGTATATTTGTAATATTAGTATTTTTTATTTTTATTTTATTTATCAACAAATATCCACAGAAAAAATAGACTTAATATTACATCAGCTAATAATGGATTTTACTAAACAATAAATATACATAGACTACGTATAGGTGATACCTTTGATTTATAAATATAAGCAATAAATTTTATTATTTATGTAAATCATACAAATACAATACAAAATTATTTATTGGATCAAAAAATCTTAACCTAAAAATTACAATGTTAAGGCTAAGGTATTCACCAACATTATGTGTTCAACTGAAACTTAAGTAAGGCAAAGCCTGTCATTTAAGAGTCAGTTGCTTCTGGTGGTAGGGACACAGTTTAGTTAATACAGGAAGCCGAAAAAGAGAAAAGCATGCAATTTATTAAAGCGTATTTAAATTTACAAAAATTATATAAAAATTAACATGAGTATATGTAAGTATGTGTGTGTATATGTGAGAGGGTGTGTAAATGTAAGTATGAGTGTGTGAGAAGAGAAAAGAAACAGGGAGCGTTTACAAAAAAATTATATGTTTTTACGTCATACGTAATTAAAATCTATTCGGAGACTTTTAGACTAACCCTTATAATAGTGATTTTGTTATTATAATTGTTGGTTGAGGTTAACATTTCTTTTTTTTTATGTGGTCTACATTATTCCATCGTGTTTGTGTTTAAGCCAAATTAATTAATCTAGATATTATTTATACTATCCAGCCATTATATATTATGTCTACCTAATTTAGAGAAAGTGATTATTGGAGTAGAATTAATCAAATAATCTAGCTATTTATTATTAGATTGCATTACAAACTAGAAAACAATCAATCAGAAAAAAATCCAAAGACAAGAATTTGAAAAAATTCCCCGGGCCAGGAAGGCGTGAAATAACATAACGCCCTCCTGAGCGTTCTGTATGTGCAGTACAAGCTAGTATATCAAGCAGATGCAAAAATAACAGTGGACAGGTATGATGGAAGAATTCGCCGGTCCAGGTAGGAACCTCGGTGGCGCAATTGGTAGCGCGCTTGTCTTGATACGAGTAACAAGAGGTCGCAGGTTCGAATCCTGGCCCGGGGATTTTTTCAAATTCTTGTCTTTGGATTTGTTTCTGATTGATATTTTCTAGTTTGTAATGCACTCTAATAATATTAAACATAATCTAGCTATTATACATAATATCTAGTAAGACGTGGATAAAGTAATAAAACATAATATGGGCGAACAAAAATATAATTAGCGACTTCAAGTGTCCCGAATAAATACCAAAGCGTGTGACTAAAAATACTGAGTGGGCAAATTTAAAGTATCAAATATATTTCACCAAAAGTCAAAAAATCAGTGCGACAACGAGTAAAGCGAGGAGGAGCGTGTTAGGTTTACATGTAAGATAAATAAGGAGCCGAGCGAAGCGGAGCGGACCGAGGCGACGTCCCAAGTTTTAGAATTTAAAATTAAATTTTCACAAAAATAGAGAAAAAAAAGCTAAGTAAAATCGTATTTATTACTTTAAACAATTCCTACTAGCTATTTTGAATAATCTCTAGATAAAGTAATTAATTTATTACATAATCTACGCATTTTAGCCAATATACAAGGTGACTTTGTCAACATCGTCCAAATTCATACTTGAGCCTTGGTAACTCATCAGCATCATGAACCAATAACGATTTTTGTAAAACTCATAAAACTAAATTTTGACTCCCCATAGTGATTCACTCAGGACTGGGAGTGAATTACTAAGGGAATTCGAAATTTCATTATACGAATTTCACAAAAATTGTTATCGATTCGTGATGCTGATCACTTACCAAGCCTCCAGTATGAATTTGGACGATGATCAAAAAGTAACCTTGTATATAATATCAAGCCATTATATATAATCGCTTTTTAATTACTTTGGCTTTAACATTTATATTCATTAAGGTTTGTTAGGTTAAATATCGGTTTCTTAGATTTGGCATGAAATAACAAGTAATATTAAATATAAAACATAATATAATAAATTACCGAGCTCACCTCGGTCAGAGGATCAGCTTAGCGATCCAAGGAGGTAACGCTGCCAGCTGCCCCAACGACGACGACTTAAAAACATTTTATTTAATATAGGCATTATATTTATTGGTAATTTAAATTTAGATTTATTTTAGTTTTATATCTCTAAAATTGTAATTTAGATTAAGTTTAGCTTTATAATGTAGCCGATTCTGAAGGCTTTAATTTTAGTTTTAGTGCTGTCAAAACTAAATTTTCATCATTGCAAAATAGTTCATAAGTGTTAAGAACAGAAGCTAAATTACTTTGGAAAAATTTAAGTCTTGACAGCACTAAAACTAAAATTAAAGCCTTCAGAATCGGCTTTATTATGTGTTATTTGTGTATGTTCAATACTTTAATTGAATAGATAGTAATAACTGTAATTTTCTTAAACAGCATCCAGCTACGAATGATGTGTACAAATAATTTACTATATGCAATAACTATATCTTCATAATGTAAGCTTCAAAATAATTGTATTTTCCATAACCGTAAATTGACGTACTAATTCCAAACAAACATCTTTAAGTTCACAATGAAGTACAATTCAATTATTCTGATGCTATTTTACGAGTAATAGCATAAATAAATCTGTTTTGCATTATAATAAGAAAATAATAAGAAAATTGAAAATTGAAGAGTCTTTGTTTTTTGGGCGTTATAATTATTTTTACCAATTTAAAACTGAATTGTTGTCAATTTGACAGATTTAATTATTATTTAAAATTTGCTTTATTTTTCCTAATTAAAAACGATAACATAAAAATTGTTTAGAAAATCTAGAATTTATAAAGGTATTGTAGCATGACCACCGATCGGCGGATTGGTACAGTCAAAGTAAATTAAGGTTACAACATGAAAATACATTGAAGAAACCAATTTAAATTTCATTAGATTTTCGTTCACAAAGTGACAGTCGAAACGTTGTAGAAAAACACTTTACCCGAGCAAATTGAGTGGATTCGAGAGATTTTCGAGGTTCGTTTGCTGCTCATTTGCACTCAGATAAATCGATCTGAACAATGACTCTACTACAACTGTGAAGTTATATGGACTAGCCGTCTGCCCTTGGATGCTTTTATCATTAAATTAACATTAAGGCGATTACCATCGCCAAATTAGCAGCTCGATATTTGTCACTACAAATATCAACGGAAACGACATTGAAATAACGTTCATATCAGCGCGCAATGCATAGTGGCTGTTACGACGCTCGCTGCGTCCTTGATAGGGCGAAATAGGAGAAAATTATACTTTTCACTTGGACGTGATTGTTCGATTGAATAATCTTATGTTATGTTTATAGCTTTAAAGTTTATCTATTTATCAAAGCATAGATGAATTCAATCGGCCAAGCCACTCAGTAGCAGTAGGGAATTTGTTTTTGTCAAGTTTAAAATTAAGATTTAGTTTCATTAATAATATGGATACCTATAAATAAATAAAACATTTTCTTGACATGATATACTTATTTTCATAATTTTCCTTAGTATCTTTTCATGTAGAATTATTTAAATAATGCCCATAGGAATACTTATAGTTTTTCTTACAAATACAACCTTTGTCCAGGGTTTGAGGTAATTTTAGGGTTTGATAGGTTTTCGTAAATTTTGTGATTCTTTTTTGAATTAATAAAATACATAAGCAATTATATTCCAGCGATACAAACGCCAATAAAAAAATATGTAAAAAAAATATTAAGCTTTTTCACTCTCCTTTAAAATCTACTCTGGGGACATTAAATGTTTTAGTAAAAAACGCCTCAATTAATGTCATCTTGTATGCTAATTTATTTTTATCATAGTTTGTTCTTTTCGGTTGGGATAGGATTCTACTTTTATTCATCCTCTCTATCTACCGAACCACCGAAGCATTCCTTTTCATATTTGAATCACTCTTTCAGGCTGCACGGATCCCGTATGTAGAAAATCCTTATAACTCCAGTGTAAAAATTTACTAAAAGTCGAAACAATTCACATTTTACCTTCACGGTATTTGGCCAAAACTTTCTCCAATACAGTCTTAAATTGTAAACGAGTGTTACACCTAATTTGGTGGAAACTTCAGCCTCTCTGTTATGTCTGTCTGCTACCTTAACAAGCAAATTTATTCTTTATTCTAACAGAAGGAAAGGTTACATAAACTGATTTGACGGTAACAAGAATTTTGTTAGTCATAATAAGGTTTTACTCGCCTTTTTGTTTGCTAACGAGATGTTGATTTTACACTTTTGTTGAACCTTCTTCGTTCAGACGTTATTGATGGCCATCATTTGCTTAGGTTTTAGGTCATTGATGAATGTTTTTTGGGTCGCTTAGAGTGTTTTAAATTCTAATTTGTTTTTATGGTGATAAGTCAGGTCGTACTCTGAATCCAGATGGTTCGATTTCGATTGTTTTCGTTCAGATTTGTAAATTAAATTAATCTTATAAGCCAACTTGTTCTACTAATCTAATCAGGCTCTAAATCTATCTCGCTCAGCTACTACAGAAAACGCATTAGGTATTAGTTATTATTTTTGATCTTGCAAAAATTTTGCACACATCTTTAGATACATGTAAATACTTACATGTCAAACAATAAATAAATAAATCCACTCTACGTGCAAAATAGTAGTTTATGCTACAAGGGCGCAAAGGAATAAATTACGAGGACGATTTAAAACACGAGCGTAGCGAGTGTTTTAAACGTAGCCGAGTAATTTATTGCTTTTGCGCCCGTGTATCATACTACGTTTTTCAATGCATAGTGTGAGGAAATGAAAACAAATATAATCTTGTGAACTTTAAATTGTAATTGGCTCAAAAGGATTGTATCCAGAGCCGTTAAACAGTGGAAAAAAAGTATAACATCTATGGTACACAGGAAAATCTGCAGGTTAGCCAACCATTGTAAATAAATTTAAAAAAATAATAATAATATAGCCCTAGGGCAAAATAATCGACTTTTTGTTCGGTTTTGATGCATAAAAAGTGGGCCTTTACGAGCACATGCATTGAAAATGTACTAATTTTAGGACCAATTTCTCTATTCCTCTAAAATTTCATGTCACACAACTTACAAAGGACATATAAAAGAAAATGTTTTAATCCAAAGGTCGTTCCTTTTAAGATATTAAGACCGGATATCCTTTATGACACCACGCTTTCTTCCCCAAGAATCCTTTTCAAATAAACAGGCTTTATGGCCCGCATTTCAGGCGTCGCGGTTTACCAAACTCGTCTTTATGATTCTCCTAGTAAGCCTACCTTTACTATGCTATTTTTCATGAGGTCCTAGCTTTTGGAGGGTCTTTCGGGTGGAAAGTGTAATTGAAACAGCCAAAATTTTACGTGTAGCTGGAGTGGTGTTACCAGCTTTAAACTCGGTAGACTTGTAACATCCAGTATATCGTAGACTTAACTAAGAGTCATATGTTTCAAAGGGACTTTCTCTAGACAAAGTTCTTTAAATCTTTAAGTAGGTAATGTAGCAGATTCTAAAGGCTTTAACTATAGTTTAAGTACTGTCAAAACTAAATTTTCAACATTGCAAAATAGTCCTTAAGCGTTAGGAACAGAAGCTTAAATACTTTGGAAAAATGTATGTTTTGACAGCACTAAAACTAAAATTAAGGCCTTCAGGATATGCTTTAGTATCGTCAGTTTTCGGCTATACGAAGAAAACAAATATCAAATACCAATTCAAAACAATGTATAAGTCGTAAGGATTGAATGAAATCCTGTTTTTAATTAAAAACCTAGGTTAGAATATAAGAAACCTAAAAACATCTGCCGGTTTTAATTATATCCTTAGGCTTTTAATTTAAAACCAGATTTAATTAAATCCCTGCGACATATCCACTATAATACCCTGTCACAGTAAAGATAATCTTGTTAAGAGGCTATGCGAATTTTATTTTTGTCACTGTCACTCCAAGCGACAACACGCTCAGTGCGAGAGGGGCGGATTTAGGGCGAAAGCGAAAAATGTTAGTTTTATAATTTTTATAAAAAATAATAAAATAGCTAGCAAAATTTCAAATATCAAATCTCTAGATATTGTTGAAACACACCTAATAAAATATGTTTGAGTTCTGTATATAGTTCCTATTCGTCAAACGAGAAGAAAAAGTGTATTTGAAGACCTCATTTCAACAATTATTTCTATCGAGGAAATTTTATCCAAACATGTTTTCCAATTTCAAAACCCTAGATTATAGAGTCAAAATGCATTAACCAGAAATTTATTAATATTTTCCGTGTATTTCATGAAATACACAAAAAAGAAGCACCTCTATTTTTTTTCATATCGCCTTTACAGGCAAAAAATTATTGACTTTTAAATGACAGACTTCAGATATCATACTTCATAAATTTTCAACAATGACTATACGCTTTCTAGTTCTAGTTATAATAGGTCTTTACCTATGAAATTGCCAAAATTTTCGTATATATTCGTAATTCCTGTAATTCAATAGCTATTTCAATTATTTGTTTTATTTGAAAGTTTATCTACGTTATATAATTTATATATACAATTTTATACTACGTATACTACGTATACAATTTTGTTTTTATTTTCAGTTTAATCATAAAAATTTAATCTTCAAAAACAGTTTGTCCTAAATGCCATCCATTTCCATGATAAGATTTATTTTTTACAGCTGACACTTTTTCTTAATTTAATTAATGTTGCTGTTACTTTAATGTTGTCTCATTCATACAAATAAGAAATTACATCCTTTCGATCTGTCATTCCTAAAAAAAATGCAAAAACGTTAGTACTGAAAACTGAGTTTCTACAAATTCTCAATAGAAAACATCAATTTTATATGTAAAGACCTGATATATAGGTATTATTACTACAAATAATATAACAAACAGTTTGACGCACCGTGTATTTTCAAAGGCTGACTCGATCCAGTTTATGTTGATCTCGGACTAGAAAGCAAATTACAGATAGGGTATGAGTAATTGCATGGAACGTAAGATGACATGGTTCAACGTATAGTGGACCAGGTTTGCAGTGCTGAGATGTGGGAGATATCAGAATATGCAGCTGGAGAATGTCGTATGAATTTAGGGTATTTGGATAGGACATACTTCTGACTTCGTTTTGCTTATACTGTCACGTGAATTACTACAAAAATGTCACGACTTCTACACAAGTGTGAGAAATTTGGACTACATTTTTGAAAATCTGAAACCGTGTATTTAAAAAATTTCATTAACACTGTGAAAAAAAAAGTTTGTATGAAAATGTTCACTCTAGGGGTAGGCAGTGCCTACCCTGGCGTCATACAAACTTTCTTTTTTTAAAGTGTTATTTAAATTTTTTCATATTTTTTTAATTGTCAAACTTGACCTTCAGGTTGCTTTTCCGGAAAAAAGTTCAATGCACGCCACTATCTGACACCCTAATACTGTATTTACATTGCTGCATGCATTGCAAAGGGCAAAGGGTTTGCCCAACAATAAGACACAAAAACTTAGAGCATCAAAGCACAAAAAGGACTGCCAAAATGAAACACATTTATCGTGTTCAACATGCATCTAGCGTTTGAAGCGCTCGCGTTCAAAACTTACAAACAACAAACAATTAGAGCACAGCGCTGAAACCCACAAGCGGCGGCGGTTAACACAAGGATTAGACGGTAGCTTACAGTTTTCGTAGATATATTCGCTTTAAGGGGCTGCGCAATGTTAAAATTCAGTCCTGCTCTAACGCGTTTGTTTTTTAACTCTCTGTCCTGCTCTAATCAGATGCCGTGCACGCAAAACTACAGTTATTTTGAAATTGCGGCTCCATTAGGACATTGATTATGATTTATTTATGTAATAAATATGTTTTTTTCTAGTTAGTATCTGTGTGTGTTTGTTTCGTTTCAATCGGTTTTGAAACATGGAAACTGAATCGCTTTTTTCGTAAAATTGAAAATATGTTTATAAATGATTGTCTGGAGTCAAAAAACACGCCATATTTTTGTCAAATTTTTACGATATGCATTGACGGAACTGAATCCAGTACAAAACTGATGTTTAGCATTGTGGAGCTCCTTAAGGGTACATATAAAGTCAGATAAACTGAACTATATGACGTTTCCTTTTAGTTTGAAATAGCGCGCTCTCAGCCGTGGCTGTTACGACCACCAAGAAACACGTGCTCACGAAAACTGAGTTTAACTCGGCTTCTAGATGAAATGAATGAATTTGCTAAGACTGGTTGACCGACGACGGGGTCATTTGGTCACTTATTTTTAATACAAATCTCAAGGCTGTATGAAAAATGAGAGGCTCAATTTAACTTTATATGCAGCCTTACGACACCTCCATAAATCCACGCCCACATTTAGTTAGAAGCAAAGGTTCCAAAGGCAAATCCGAGACAGTAGTGTAAACAATCGCTTTTATATGTCCAAGATCTGAAGGTGATCATTTTGCCGGACCAATGGCCCGAATGATTCTGTCTGCGCAATAGACTTCAAAAGATTTGTAGGAGACTTCGAGAAGAGGCCTTTCGGGGGAAATAATTGAAAACGTTACTTCGATCTGGGTAAAACTTGGTCCAGTAACTGACCTTGCGAGAAAAATAGGGGAAGATGAGTAGACAGTAGCTGTCCGACATTAAAGCTGGCAGTAACTGTCTCCTTGTTGTTCTGACGGGGCGAGTTACTGTCTTTTACTGTCTGTCAGCTACTGGCGCCGTAAAAACCAGGCTTTGGGTTAGAACTTAAGGCGAGGCTACACAGTGCGAGCAGCTGATGTGATAGTAGACAGCTACTGTGCCTGTGTACTGTCGCATGACAGTAGCTCGACTCGCCTCGCTCGGTCACAAAAATGCAAACTGCTAGCGTCGCGGTAGACAGCTACTGCACCAGTGTACTCGCATAGTCCGATGTATCATGTCTCGTGCAATGTTGTCGCAAAATACACGAATAATCACAGTACACACTACAATAAAAGCGGTTACGAAAATACTTTGTGTTGAAATACTTAGAATTGAAAGTGCTATACACTAAAACACTGCACCCGGCCCGGCGTGGGCCCGAGCGTACGAGCTACTGTTTTTTCGCAAAATCGAGCGAATTGACGACCGAGCGGCGTGCGAGCCGATGCTTGTGGCGTGGTGGGGGAGGCGACTGGCGAGTTAAACAAATAATGTTGTAGTAACTCGGACGCGAGCTCCTGACCCACTCGCACATGAGAGTAACTCATATGATGCGGTTACACGGTGCGAGTCACTGCACCTCAGTAACTGACTAGGTCAGCTCGCATGCTAGCTCGCACTGTGTAACCTCGCCTTTAGGTATATGTTATTATCGTCGTCATTCAAAATTCTATTTCACCCACCGTTCGGAACGTATCTTCTCTAAAACTGCGCTGATCTTCAGGTAAGCACATGCTGAGCATGTCTTCTTCCACAAAAAGTTTTGTCTGTGCTAGTTATTTTTCTCAAAAATATATTGTAATGTTATCATATCATAACGTAAAGACAAGCCAGGAAGTGCTTTACCTGGAGAGATATTTCAAGTCTTCAGTAAGTGTCCAGTAAATTCGTATGGAAATCCACTATGTACCATATGTTTATTTTTTTATTACTATTCTTATTATTAATTCTAATTATATTAATACTATTCTTACTATTCTTGTCTATGTTTTTAGGAGACTAAGGAGTTTGGCCATAATGGCATAAGCGGCCAGTTGAAAAAGAAAAATAAAATGAATTGCAATTTCGTGTTCAGAATGTAGAGATATTTGCTTTATTTTATATTGCAATAATAATAACGTAAATAGATCAATTTTGTTGGTTTTATGTATTTAAAACCTTTAAACACTTACAATTTAATTATACCTATGCTATCATTGGCATCGTCTGACGATCAAACTGAACGCAGCCTACACTTATGTCCAAGTTTGAGAAAAAAAAAATATGGCGCTTATATGTTGTGAAAAAAATATTTATAGTTGGCATCTTGAATCGAATTTTCCCCCTACAAGTGCTCGACTCAAAACAAATCATTTTTATACTTAATATTTTGAGATAAGTTTAAATAGGGTTTTCGCATACACTTTCACGAAATTTTGCCCCCGTATGAGCAACGTGACTTTCAATATAAAGAGTTCATTTAATTTAATTTAACCCTTTATTCTTTAGACCTACAATTGTCTCGTTTTATTTTTGAAAAAAGCACTAAACATGTTTCGACCGTAATGAGCCCTTCCTGGCCTCATATATAATAGTCTTCGCTCTTTTTTTTTATTGGAAATAAAGAATTTTTATTCTTATTCTTAATCATTACTACTGATTTTTATTACTTGGAATATTCTTTATGTTTACCGATATTGCTTAAGGCGCAATCTTATCCCAAAATCAGTAATTTCAAAGTCAAATAGAACTTTCAATCACGAACACAGCATGTAATAAGACCTTTCAAATCATGCCATTTCCATAATTCCACTCTTTTCTTAACGAAACATATCTGGTAATATTGCTCTTTAAATTTTCTAGGTCGACCACGTAAGTGGGTTTTAATAAACATATCCCTTATTTTTGAACAATTTAAAAACCGATAAAAACAACGAAAAAGTACAAAAGTGTGGTTATTTTCTTTACTCCTTACACGTAAAGAAAAAGAGAGAGAGTCACTCTTCTGGGATAAGAGCGCCTTCATTGACATGAAAAACTGCCCCGAATCAGGCTCTCAAGGGTAATTTTGAGAAAGTAAAACTTTACAACTTACAACTTTTTAATCAAAAAGTAATTTTGACTATTTGTTTCTTTGTTATTTAACAACTCTCCAAGCAATTGAAATAACGGGATGAAAGTTTTTGTGGGGTTTGTCTGCTATGTTCTTTCATGAAAATTAAATCTTCACGACTGAAGCGGAATATATTAGTAATTCATAATTTTCATTGAGTCAAAAACGTAGTTCTTAGATGTAACACTGTGAGCAACCTTTACCCGTTGTAGATTCGTTTGTTTGAAATTAGATTCAGTGGGGCGAGTGAAAGGTAAATGCTGAAATGTACACTTAGCCCTATTTTGACGGTTTATGCGGGTTCCCTATTTCATCTTATAGTCTTGAAAAATAAAGTTTCTTCCAAATAACCGGTGTTTTCTAGGAAAAAAATATACAACGTTTTTTTTTTCTTTCAGGTATGTGCAAAGAAAGAGTCAAAAGATAAACAGGTAACGTTTTAAAACGCTCTCGCTCGTAAAGGAGTAAGTATAAAATCCTAATACTTCTCCCTTATGGCTTTTGTGATAACAAAACTTTCTATTTCCCTTTTATACGGCCAATAAATCCTTTAAGGCGGGCACTTTTCACGCCCTCACAGCGCTTTCTTACCATTCTAGAACATTTCAAATTCAAATTCAAATCGTAGTCCAGACCACAGATCAAAAAGCAGCCCAATGTTGAATTTCGAACATTAAATTTACGTAACCAGCCAGTACCATTCGGAGTTCGAAAACCAAAAAGCTGGCCGCGCATACATAATAGCGACAATTTACAGAAGTCTGGCAACGTTGTAGGATTTGCAGGTGCATCCGTGCGGAGCGCTTCGGTTGACCGGTTTCATACAGTATGGACTGCACCTGTTGCACCAAGTTTATCAGCTTACCGCTGGATTTATAGCTGGGGCTTGACAGCTTACAATATTACCAAGCTGTCTACTAAACCCTTCATGCCCTGTCATAAAGACAAGTTTTGATTGCGCTGCTTTTCTCTAAACTTGGTGTTCACACTTGATATTGGATACAAAATGTCTAAAGCTTAACTAAACAAAGCATGCAGCTTACTTAAGGTAAGTTTTGGATTTACTAATCTAGTTTATCTAAGTCATTAACGACATTAAGGCGAAAACTGTTTACTCATAAAAGGTTATGGAACCTCCAAATGGCTTGGAGGCTTATAAAAGCCGAAGGGTTGAGTTCGAGAGGTCAAAGATAGGTTCGAACATGGTGTCGATTAGTTACTTAATAGAATTGAAGGCTTACACAGGTTGAAATAAGAGTTATTATTATTAAATAAAAAAGACTAGTTCTAGTAATACTTATACTGAACAATGTAGTAAAAATTCTGTAATTACTCGTATTATAATTATTTATAATTTTATTCTAAGAATAAGAATAAGATGCTATTAATTAACAAATATAACAATAAGCAAACACATACAACATGAAAAAGAAAAAAAAAGATAATACACATTATTAGAAATACAAATGTCCTATAATATAAGACATTTGCAATACAGTTTGTTTATTCGCAGCGAAAAGATTTGACTCAGCGTAGGCATTGTGATAAAAAACCACAACGTGCTGTTTTTCTGTCAGGCCTGAGATATCAAAGACCATTTGAAATGCAATAGAGAAGTTGACATATTTAATAAAAACGTAAAATAATAAAAAATATATAAATATAAATAAGAAGTAAAATACCATCCCTAATATGTGTGTGCTGTGTAAGCATTTTCTAATGCATTTTCTATTTAAAATAAATGGAGAAGTGTTTTTTTTTATGGTACACTCAGTAGAAAATCATCATGAATTTTTCATTGCACAAATAAAGATAACAAATTAGCGGACTTAATGCTAAAAGGATACCCTACCAGTCAATCCACAAACAGATCTAGAATTTGCCTTATAATTAATGCTATTATAATGTGACCAAATTGGCGACATACTGAAGAAAGGCAATGTTAAAAGCATCTTGAATTAAAACCACTTGTACTTATAGTTTCATTTTAATTATGTTGACTCCCAACCGGTTTCAGATTTTACTCCATTTTCAAGGGAAGATGTTAATTAAAATATTTCCCTGACTCCAGGCACTAGCTCTGAGCAACGTAAACAAAGATAATGTTTATAATGTAATGATAATGTCAACATTATCATTGTTTACGTTACTCAGACCTAGTGCCTGGAGTCAGTGAAATATTTTAATTAACATCTTCCCTTGAAAATGGAGTAAAATCCGAAACCGGCTGGGAGTTAACATAAATAAAGTGAAACTATAAGTACAAGTGTTTTTACTCGTAATTCAAGATGTGATTCAAGTTTCACCAAGTGCCGACAATCGCAAGTATACATTTTGTAAAATGTTAAAAGCACCCGGAATAGAAGAGCTTGAAATTGATGGATGTGGAAGCAGCTAAAGAGGTGTGTCAGGATCGTAGCAGATGGAAATCAACAGTCTCTGCCTACCTCACTGACAGGAGTGAGTTTGTATATATGTATAACATTATTAGTCCAAAGTTCGCATTGAATTCGCAAGCAGTAACTTATCGGTCGATACCCTATTTTGATACTTCATACCGTCATATACTTATTAAGGCAATATGTACCTAAGAGTTTTAGCGTCGCTGTTACCCCATATGCGAAAAAACCCCCAGTGCAAGAGGGACGGATTCGAGAAAAAGTAGCAAAAAGTTGGTTTTTTATTAATATAAAATATACTAAAGTTGTTATCAATCCATCTAACAAAATACAATTGCAGTCCAAATGTCATTCCAAATTGTCAAACCAGGAGAATTGGTGTCGAAAAAGACCTCATTTCAATAAATATTTCTATCGAGCCGAATTTCTCCAATCGCGTTTCTGTTCTAACAGATCCCTAGAAAAAGATTCCAAAAATAATATACCATTTTATCAAAATAACACATTATTTACTGCAGTAGATATGCAAGTTCTAAAAGTGTCGATTTTTTTCCGTAGCGCCTTAATGAGTTCTAGACAATGACACCCCACACGCTAGGGTAAGAAAAAAAAGTTTTTTTCGGCTCCATTTTCATGTATGAAGCCCCCCCCCTCCTCTGAAATAGTATATTTCATGACGAGTATAAAATGGCGGATTTTCTTTTCTTACCCGAGGAATGAAGCTAGTTTCGACGTGAGCCGAAGGCGAACGTCAAAAGCTTACATTCTGAGCGTAAGAAAACCCATTTTTACTCGTTGCGAACGATACTTTTTCTACTATCTGATTTATGTATTTAAATATTTAATTTTTCCTTTCAAATTTAATGTATTTTATGAATTTTCAGAGCGCGGCGCGGTTTTCACCTTTTTTTTTCAGGCTTCGACTGGCGGCTTTTATTTGTAGCCAGTATCATTTTGCGAAAAATGAGTGTCAGACGCGATATAATCGATTATTTCGTGAATTGGAACGCAGGGAATTTCGATTGTTAAGACAAACTGAGGACGTCAAAAAGAACCTAATTTAGCATGAAATTAAGCAAAACGTCAAAAAGAACCTAATTTTGCAATTAATGAAATTTCAATACGATATTACAAACTGACCTGATAGTCATTCCGCAACGGGGCCCGGAAAGTTCGATTTTCAAAACTAATTTCGAGTATGAAATGGAACATTTTCATAAAGGTAGTAGAAAAAATTATTTAATTACATTTTTAATTCAAAATTCGGTTTTGTGTCAACATTTAACACAACATATAAAAATTTCAGGTTTCTATCTCATTCCGTCTAAGAGCTAGAGACCCGTGACATACGGACAGACAGACGGACAGCGGTGTGACATTAAGAGGGCTCCGATTTGTCCTTTGGGTACGGAACCCTAAAAAACGAGATCCGTCAAATCCACCTCAAGGAAAATATTAATTAAAAACATCGTGTTTAATTCTGCTATCACAGCAACAAAAATATTCTTTAATTAGCAGTTCTTTGACTCGCCAACGTTTATTTTTAATTTGTTAAAATGGCTCCCGCCTTCGACGGTACTAATTTGGTCATTAGCCAGCGGGCCCCGCCCCACCTCTCCCCGCCCGCATTCGTCCTTCATACCTACCTCATAAATCTCAAATTCTATACCTATCTCTTTTCTGTGATTTCGCTTTTATCGTCGTTCTTGAACTTTTTTGCTATCGAAGTAACAATTTCCTTTAGAGACTTTTTTAACAAATATTTAATTTGGAATGCATTTATGTAAGGATAAATTGCGTTTTGATTTTACTATGGTAATTATACAATTCATGTTATTGTGATGTTTTAAATTATAATTTTTCAAGTGACATTTAGTTTTCCGTCTCATTTTAGTATAATAAATAATATATTCATCCCTGAATCCTTGCCGGAATTAATATTTCTACTATTAATCTTTGATAATTAAAACTTTATACAAATTTTATTCATATAATTATTTTATTTTATTGTTTTATGACACTCTTTGTACTACACACATAATTTAAAACACATTTTTACATAAAGAACAGATATTGTGTACAAAGGCGGTACTTATTGCAAAAAGCAATATCTCTCAAGCAACCTTTGGGTAGAAAGAACTATATATTTTATTGTTCCACGTTTTAGAAATATAAGGCCCAGACTGAAAATCGGCTACTGTTTGCAAGCTTCAACAGTGTATGCCAGTCCAAGGCCGTTTTGTCTTTTTCTGATTTTATTTAGTATTTTCATATTATTTGTATATTATTATCAAGAAGGCAATGGAAATAATATTATTTTTAAATATATCTTGATTCAAAAAAAAAATATCTAGACATTTATTGTTTAATTATTTTATATGCATTGCTTCAGGCTATTAGCCTGTCTTTCTACGTAGTAGTTTATACCAATAAAATAAGTACAATAAATTAAGAAAATTTTATATAATAAAACAAAAACTTTAAAGGGGCTTTAAATTAACAGTAAAACCTTAAAAAGGCAGTTGAAGTACTTTTGCCTTAAAAATATGTTCTGTGGTTTCGTCCACACGAGGGGAAAATGTGTATAATTTGTATTCACACGGATACAGCTTATAAACCTTTTCCCCTCGTGTGGACGAAACCACAGAACATATTTCTAAGACAAAAGTACTTCAACTGCCTTTTTAAGGTTTTACTGTTAGTTTAGATAAGGTCCTATGAACATTTTGAGTGTAAATGGCAAAATTTATACAGGGTGGAAAAAATTCAAGGGCCCTGGAGGGGAGCTACCTTAAATCCTTTAGTTAGCTTATTTTACTGAAAGGAAACATTCCTTTATACTTTAAAAGAAACAAAACTGCATTCCAAGATCTTTTAAAATTTGCTTGTCCCAAAATAGAACCAACTAAAAATTTAAAAAATAAACCCTCGTTACTTTATTATACGAATCGTTGGATTATTGTTCAGGATAAAATTTGTCTAATAAACATTTGGTCTTACACTCATCTGTTGTACGAGATACCCATTAAATATTTATTACAAGTTCTTTATTAACAATACCTAGTACTGTTCACTTGTAACAAGTAAATGACACGTTATAATTTTCTTATTTCTCTAACATCCAAAGACATGTCAATGCATCGTATGAAGTACAAGCTAGCTAATTTGAAATTCGAACGATAACTTTAAAAATTTTTAAAAGCGATAAAAGTATTCGTTCCAATTTAAAATTTCGTTTTGTTTTGCTTTTACTTATCAGGATTCTTTTTTCTTCTTAATATCCGTCTTCGTTTAAAAAATGTTTCATGTTTATGTGTTCTTCGTATTGATGATAAAATAGAATTAATATTAGTTTTCACTTTTTTTATTTCAAAGACAAAATGTTTATTAGACAAATTTTATTCTGAACAATAATCCTACCGATTCGTATGATAAAATAGCGCGGGTGTATTTTTTTTATTTTAAGTTGTTTCGATTCCCGGGTGAGACAACCGAATTTTAAAAGATCTTTGAATGCAGTTTTGTTTCTTTTAAAAAAAAAAAAGGAATGTTTCCTTTCAGTAAAATGAGCTAATTAAAGGATTTAAGGTAGTTCCCATTCAGGGCCCTTGAATTTTTTCCACCCTATATATAACGTACGCCGTATTCGATTCAACAATGCCAGCACACCATAGATACAAAATAACAGATTGATGATTCAATTATGGTGAAAGACGCCCACAGCTGCGGCCTGCAAATTAAGAGCTACTGATCTATGGAACGGTCTATCCATAAGCAATTTAAACCACTACAATTTGATTTGTGTTCCAGAGCCTGACCCGAATTATATCTATTACGTTTAGCAAACGATTCTAATAGCCATTAGAGTCTTACAGAAGGGATCAGGTTTTCAGCAAACGATAATATTTGGAGAAAACGAAAATTTAATTTGATATTGTCTTAAAGCTTAATGGAACTTGAGCTTCATTAAGGTTAAATCTTATCATTTTTGGTACAGTAAAAGAGAGCAAAGTTTCGGAAAAGTAGAGCTTGTCCAAGTCGATTTATGAATGTAGGTTCTACATTTTACATTGTAGAAGAAACGAAACGGTTGTGTCAGGATCGTAGCAGATTGTGATATTTGGTCTTGTAGCATGCTTTTATAGGAATCGCAGAATATTAAGCCGATATGTAAAAAAATAGAGGTGCTTCTTTTTGTGTAATTCATGAAATACAAGGAAAGTTGTAATGAATTTCTAGTATATGCATTTGATTATATAATCTAGGGTTTTGTAATTAGAAAACATGTTTGGATAAATTTTCCTTGATAGACGTAATTGTTGAAATGAAGTCTTCAAACACACTTTTTATCCTCGTTTGACGAATAGGAACCATTTACAGAACTCAAACATATTTTATTAGATGGGTTTCAACAATATCTAGAGGTTTGATTTTAGAAATTGTGCTAGCTATTTTAGTTTTTTTTTATATAAAAATATAAAACTAACATTTTTCCCTTTCGCCCTGAATGCGCCCCTCTCGCACTGAGCGTTTTTTCGCTTGGAGTGACAGTGAAAAAAATTAAATTCGCATAACCTACAAGGCTTATTGACACTTTTTTGGGGCCCTACTGTCTTGTCTTTGGCTATTGAATGGGCAATTACAAGACTTTCATAATGGAATATGTATAATACTTCGCTAGTTGGGTGGTGAACGAACTTCTCTGTGCGACTAATTTATTATACACTCGGGTAGAAAATGAAGGGAATGCAAAAAAAAAGTTGCTAAAAATTTTCACGGTTCCTTTTTTTTTATTTTTTTTTATTTACTTTTTTTTTTCTAAATCAATCTTTCCAAAATTAATATTCTTTCTAACTTTATGAAAGTTTTGGACTCATAAATTACTGACAATTAATCGAAGTAATGGGCAACATTTCTTCAATACTTTATAAAGTTTTAATTATCTCAGGAGATAATCCAAGGTTTCAGTTGGGTCAATTAAAATTTTAATTTGCAAACAATCTTCTTGTCTTAAGTTTCCATTTAGGACTTTACTTTTCTTGTGCTATCTAGGAGTAATTCTGGTGCAATTTTAAAATAGTATATTCAATCGTGCGTCCGTGTTTCACAAGCGTTTAATTTTACCTGATGCACTAATTATACCCAAATCTTGCATAAAAATTACAAAAGGACCTCTTTTTTAAAAGGAAACCACAAAACGGTAACAATCACACAAAAAGAAAAAAGGCCAAGTGCGAGTCGGACTCGCGCATGAAGGGTTGCGTACCATTACCTATAAAAACGGCAAAAAAAACAAGGTGTAGCCATATTTGAAGGGCTTTCAGGCAATGGTATAGAACAACTTTTACTATGGAACAAACACTGAAATCTCAAAAAAATAATCTGGCCTTCCATACATATCGGCCGAGCGGCATTGCATTTTTCTAGGAAACAGTAAATTTTTTTTCTCAAGATACAGGATTTGTTCCATAGTAAAAGTTGTTCTATACCATTGACTGAATAACCTCTTCAAATATGATTACACCTTTCTGTTACACGTTGTATAATAATGCTATATTATATCTGAAATCGTGAAAAAGGAATAAGCGATTCCTTAAATTCCGATCGAGTAAATTTCTCTTTTTAATGAAAAGCCTATTTCTTTTTGGGGTAGTTGTTCAAGATGAGAACTGTCACCAGATGTCTTTTTTAAAAGCATAAAAATATCACGCCAGTGTTTAAATCTGCAATGAAGCCCGATGCCGAACATCGTTTCCTCACTACTTCTGAATTCCACTGAATTTTACTGGCCTCCTCCAGATTTTATGGCCCATTTAGCAGCGGCTAGGTGAAAAAACAATTCTCTTTTATCCATACATTTGGAGCGTATCAAAAAGTTACTAGTTTTTCGGGTTTTGTACTTGCGTTCGAATGTATGTACGCGTTCGTTTCGTTTATTTAGGTCAGCCATCGTATGTCATCTTGTCAAAAAAAAACTCATAAACAATTACAAATCTGCGTATGAGTGATCCAGTTATTTCTATTATTTCTATAATTATTTCTGTTTAACGAAAAGCAGCAGATGCGATGGCTGTCTTCATCAGAACGACAATAATTTATTACTTTGACAATTTTACTTTATTTCCCGGACAATTTTGCTCTTGTGACAAAGAACAATTGTTACTTTTACTGTGCAATTAATCGAGGAGTTGGATGGCATTTGCCGTTTTATTATAATTGTTATGTCTAGCTGTTAAATATTTTCGTAATAGAGCACTTTATGTTATTAAAATAACTATTGGAAGATTCTTTTTTAAATGAAATTTGTTGTTAGGAGTGGGTTTTTTAGTAAGTGAGTAAGTAAATCGTTTATTTGTGAGAATTCGGGTTTATAATGGATGTTACGTATAATTACAGTCCCAACAAATTCAACCATGTCATGGGGCGTCCAAATATTTGGTTGTATATTTAGATCATGCACTAACAAAAAACAAATTGAGAATAATTATTTATTATTAAATATGTATTTTAATTAAATAAAAACCAATGTCACTAAAGAAAAAAAAAACTTTTAGTTGGGACAAAACAATCTTAGAAATATCAAACTAGTTACAATGAAAAAATGTCTGTAGTGTTCTTTATATTATAAATGTCATAATCAAATAATATTTATATTTATTCGTATCCTAGGTATTCCTTGACCTTCAAAAACTGAAACCAGTATTACAAAGCTGCGCATGTATGAAATTTGGCATGTAGATGGAAAATTAACGTGATACCTCGGGGAAATGAGTTTTTGTCGATAATGTAATATTTAGAAAATATAAAAGCAGAATACATACATCGCCGGCTGGCGTATTGGCCTTTTTTAAGGCTAATACGCCGGCCGGCGATGTATGTATTCTGCTTTTATATTTTCGGCAGACATTCCAATGTTCTTCATTTGTTATCGAAAATTGACAATGGAAAGGGTTACTTAATTAGTTTTCCTTTATAATAGCTGTATACTATATTTATTACAAAAGCACTCGTGCATTATTAAAACAAATAAATAGGATATTTGTACTCCGAATATATATTTACATCTTTGTACCGTAAGAATATGTCTGACAGACGGGTTCCGAGGCGCTTTGTGGGACGAAACATTTTTAGACAGACCAACTGACGGCCATACACAAAGATTTTACTTGAAATAAATAAAACATCGGCACGACACGAATCCCGATGTGTTTTCCGAGAATGGACTGTGGAATGCACTGTCTACACTTACACATCCACTTTTAAGGTGAAAGTGACGGATTTCGTTACCAACTTACGTTTTTTTTTTTTTTTTCTTATTTTGGATAAAAAGTATAAAATTAATATGTTTTATGGCATTACGCGACAATAGTTTAATGTCAAATTTTCTAGCAAAGTTGTGTTATTTTATGCATTAATTATTTTTGGGAACGAAATCCGTAACATCCACCTTAAGGGGCAGGTAGCCGCCAACGACCTTGTGTCGGTACAAATATCGACAGAGACTATATTGAAATAACGTTCATTTCAGCGCGCACTGCATTACGACGTCGCTGGGTCTCCGAATGGCGCCAAATACTAGAAAATAATATTTTTCATATGGATAAACGGAAAAAAAAAATCCTTAAATGATTTTTCTAAGCAATATTTTTCTTGTATTTTAGTGTAAGAACCATACACATATCGTCAGAGGTTTCAAAGAAATAACTAATTAGACTTAATTTTAGTCTAAAAACAGCTTGAAAAAAAGCTTGTCCTGGGAGACCAGAAAAGAAGGTGTTATTTATAGTTCAAGTAACAATGTAAATACCCTATCAGAAAGTTCTAGAATTATAGCTTTGTAGAAAAAATAATGCAGGACACAAAGGCCATACGATGATGATGATGATGATGAATAGAGTATTTTCAGATGACACTGGGAAGATGTGCCTTAAGATGATTTTTACGTCCAGCGACCTGTGATTACGTCTCACAGCCCAGCGTGATGGCTGACACCGTACTTCGGCCGTTTTTTCCGAAGCACCAATCCCAACACAAATATCCCCTACGGGATTTGAGCCCGCGACCTCCGAGTTAGTGATCGAGACGTTTGAACCACTGGACCACTCTTGCTAGAAAGGTTTCCGTTTTTCTGCTATTTCTATCAAGAGACCGAAACGGACAGCGTGTTCAATATCCTGCGCTGTCTGCCTTGAACAAATACGGTCAACATATTGTTACTGGTAGGTACCTCTTAGTTTGTTGTTTACTGTGGTTCGATGTTTGTTTATGGTACACAAAAGGGGTTATTCCCATCGGCTCACTGGTCAGTTGTGAGTTGCATCGGACAAGCCCCTCTATTCTGTATCTTTACTTGCCAACTGGACTGGGTGCGGATCATCAAAAACATAGCTAAAAACGGAACTTTCAAAATTGCCATTAGTGGGTATTAAACTATTTACGAACTGTGTCGTCACTTCAAGTGCGAACATATCCTTAGATAATCGGAATTCGATAGTATATCTATGTTTTTGATGATAGACACCCAGTCCAGATGGCAACTAAAGATACATAATAGGCCCTCAGGTCTAAATGTTCCCATCGGCTCAGTGGTCGGATGCAACATCAAAATTAATGTATTTTTTTTCTTAACCGACCAGTGAGCCGTTGCTACTACTTTATGTAATGGAAAATTTTCACAACGGACCATGGTCAAATGTGAGCTTAAAATTATGATATATTTTTTGAACTGCTGCTTAGTTTGATTCTGATATCTGTAAGATATCTGTCAGAGTGTGTGTGTGCGTATTGTGCGGAAGTGGGACCAGAGGTTGAAGCATTCCCGAATCAAACGCTTAGTAGTTCAAAAAATATATAATAATTTTAAGCTCACATTTGACCCTGATCAGTTGTAAAAATTTTCTATTGAATAAAGTAGTAGCAACGGCTCACTGGTCGTTTGGGAAAAAAATACATTAATTTTGTAGTTGCATTCGACCACTGAGCCGATGGAAGCATTTAGACCTGCCCCCCTATTCTGTATCTTTTGTTGCCAACTGAACTAGGTGCCTATCATCAAAAACATAGATAAAAACTAAACTTTCAAAATTGCTTTTAGTGGGTATTGAACTATTTACGAACTGTGTCGTCACTTCAAGTGCGAACATACCCTTAGACAATCGGAATTCGATAGTATATCTATGTTTTTGATGATAGACACCCAGTCCAGAAGGCAACTAGAGATACATAATAGGCCCGCTGGTCCGATGCAACTCGCAACTGACCAGTGAGCCGATGGGAATAATCCCACAAAAGTGCTTTATGTTTCGTTATTTTCTTGCGTTCCAATTCATTCTGCATCGACGTACGGTCCATGGTACAAGTGGACAGTATCCGTATGGTGCAAGTTGTAAGGTGTTGTCTGTTATGCTCTGGAACAAATTGAATATTTTTACGAAAAAGCTGCAACCTCCATTTGCCTTCGTGTAACGTAACTTGTGAAAAGGCTGTTTAGAAATGTATCCTTTGCTACCAAGATAGATTTATAATAATTTTCTTCTACATTTTCTTCCGAGGAAATGAAACAGTGATATTGCTAGCAAATGACATATTTAACATTCAGTAGGTAATATTTAATGCAAATTTAAATAAACAACTTATATATGTACCTATTGAGGAAAATCAACAGCTCTTTCCCGCCAAAGTATTTTTTTTTATTTCTTCCACCATTATTGAGTTTTAAAAAGTTTGTCTATGATGTTGTACTGGCTGTATGTACGTTCTTACTTAAAGACAAACTTTTATGGTACACAGGAAAGGTTGCAGGTTAGCCAACTTCTCGTAAATTAATAAAATAAAAAAAGCCCTAGGGCAAAATAATCGACTTTCTGTTCGGTTTTGATGCATAAAAAGTGGGCATTTACGAGCACTTGCATTGAAAACTATTTTATATTTTTGTATTTTTTGATTCGGTCAGTTAGTTTACCGCAACAAAGCTTACGTTCACCTGTTCTGTTTGGCCTGAATACATAGCGAGTCCTGTTTGTCAAACTAAGCCGGGATCAGCGTTAACCCACGCCGCTGACACCGGCCCATATTAATTTGAAACTAACATACTGGTTTGCTGTAGGTATGGAGTAGGGTGTTGAGATGGGGTTATCTAAACTATAATGCCCAATTTACACGGGTAGAGTAGGAAATCGAGTGCGGGGGTTAAAGTATCATTTATACAGGGTGTTAAGAGGAAGTTGTGGAAGCCGAAATCTGGCGATAGTACTCGTCCGAGAAAAATAATCTGTTATTTTATACATGTCGGGTAGCTATGTAACTTTTCTATGGAACAGCTGATTTTTTTGTTCGCGATTCGGGGATTAGCTCCATAGTAAAAGTTGTTCGTATGGACGAGTACTATCGCCAGATTTCGGCTTTCGCAACTTGATCTTAACATCCAGTATAAATGGTACTTTTAACCCTTAGAATATTAACCCTTAAAAACGCGGGCGAGAAAAAATACAAATACTATGTAGTTCATCAGTTTAATTTACGGTTTTTATTTTCGAAGAGCGAAATTAGAAAGAAATAATTTTATATCAAATGATATTTTCGGTTCACTGATATATGAACTAAATACTAAATAACTACATATGTATACCTTCATCCATGCATCCATCACCCTAACTCGTCCACTGCTGGACATAAGCCTTTCCAGGACTTTGCCACTCCCGGCGGTCATCCTGGAAGAAATGCCCATACTCACACACGCTGGGCAAGTGGGTCGGTGAGCGCGGTGCCGGAACCCTCGCACCAGTGACGCCGCTGCCTGTCACCAGTCTGTTCCATATAAGGCCCGGCTATTAGGGATTGATATACCGCCATCCATCGGTCCCAGGCATGGTGGGCCTCCTGGTTTTTTGCCTGTGAGTTGTCCTCTTAGTCTCCCCCGAATTACTTCGAGGGGGTCTCCAAGCAAGATGGTGGTACCTCCACGCCACAGTCGAGCCCGGCATCAGCTCTACCACCTGTGTAAATGTATACCTAATAATTGTATTATACAGTTTATATGAAACAGTGAAAAATACACGAAACTCACCATTACATATCTAACACATGCCGTTAGGGTAGGGCGTGGTTGGGCGACCGCCCAGGGCGCCAGACATCAAGGGGCGCCAGCGCCTCCTCGTCAGTATGGATCACGGGATGGCGCGGTAAAATTTTGTTAAATTATGTTAAAATAATTGGTCATGATTGAAGATTGAAATAATCTTTCCCATGTTTTTTTTTTTCCTTTTTTGCACATGAATAATTTAGGAAACAGATAGGGGGCGCCGTAGAATTCTCGCCCAGGGCGCCGTTAATCTTAAAACCGGCACTGCCGCCACTATTCGATTTGCTGTGAAGAAGAGCAAGAAACTTTCATGTTGGTGTTTCTTATTTTTTCGTACTTGTTAAATATAATATAATACAAAATTTAACTATGCCGCAGACACCTAGTGTCGTTATTTCGTTTAAACCTTCGAGTTTGATTCCCAATTAATATAAATACTTAATTAATTAGTTTTAGTCGCTATATTTCGACCCCTCAGTGGGTCGTCATCAGGCGAATAGAAAAATTATTTTATTACATATATAGGTATTTGAAGTTAGAAAACCACTGACATCTATGGATATAAAAATATAAAAAAAGTATATTTTAAATCATGAACCAGACTTTTAAAGACATTTTTATTTATGTGGAATATAACATACAAAAAATAAAAAGGCCCTTAAACGGTACTTTATAAAAATAGTAGTGTATGCTACAAGGGTGAGAAAGAATAAATTACGAGGACGATTTAAAACACGAGCGTAGCAAGTTTTTCAATGCATAGTGTGAGGAAATAAAACAAATATAATCAAAGAAAACAATAATTTAATTATTAAAGTTGAAAGTTACATTCTTACAATTTTGCAAGTTAATGATTGGCTTAAAAGGACTGTATCCAGAGCCGTGAAACAGTGGAAAAAAAAAAGTATAACATTTATGGTACACAGGAAAGGTTGCAGGTTAGCCAACTTCTCGTAAATAAATTTAAAAAATAATAATAATGAAGCCCTAGGGCAAAATAATCGACTTTCTGTTCGGTTTTGATGCATAAAAAGTGGGCCTTTACGAGCACTTGCATTGAAAAAATAATTATTATATTCCCAACTAATAAAACTTGTATTCAAAATAATAGTTTTATTTTCCTTTGAAATTGATGCCGAAACTCTTTTGACAAAATTTTCCTTTCTTGTATAGTTATAATTTTCCATCTCAATGCGTCACTCTGTTCGCAGGCGCACTACTCGGTGTATTATATTTTACTAACTTATATCGGAGCCTCAAACCAACCGTCCAATTATTCTCGTCTCTGAAAATCTGTTCGAAAATAATCTTTAAAGAAATTGTACAATATAAGAGTTCCTTCGCGAATAGAATCCCTTAGTTCTGTTTCCTTATCTTTGTGTGCGTTTTTCTGTCTCGCTCTAGCATTAGTCATAGTTGGATAGGTAGAAACAGTTGAAAAATTGTATACATGGATTTGTAGCTGACTGGGACACTGACAGAGATACTGGATATTTGTAGCTGAATGGGATACTGACAGAGATTTTGGATACTGACAGAGATACTGGATACTGACAGAGATACTGGATACTGGCTGGGATACTTAATTTCTTAAGAACTCAGAGATTTAATTTCGACTGTAGCTGCGTGGTAGAGCGCTCGCCTGCTAATCCAGAGGTCGTGCGTTCAATCGCCGCGGTGCGCATTAACCTTTGTCGCTATTAGGTCCATGTGCCCGAAGTACGGCGATACAACTCACCAAGTCACCACCCATCACCTTTGGGACGTAATATACGTCGGTGAAAAGCGAATGTACTATGATTTGATTTGCATGTGGACTATGATTTGCATTTCTCAGTTCAAACTTCGGAACACCTCTGACACCCCCTCTACTTATGCTGGTATTAAATGAAGTGAAATATCTGGCAAATATTGTGAGTATATAACATATACAGGATGTTAAGATGAAATTCCTTTCCTTTTTGTAGTGTGATGATTTTGTTTATAATTACTTGGCAAATGTTGTGTATACCTATAAGTGGCGCATGTATCAGAATATTTATAAAAATGTAAGCTCATTTAAGTGTAACAATACTTGTGCTGTTGGTGTACCTATTTTAAATAAATAAATAAATTGCGGAAGCCGAAAACTGGTGATAGTTCTCGTCCATACGAACAACTTTCTGTGAAAAAAATGAGAAATCAAGAAAAAAAACTGTTGTTTCATACATTTTGGTCGGGTAGTTATGTAACTTTTTAATCGAACAGCAGATTTTTTTTTCATACGAATGTTGTCTCCATAGTATAAGTTGTTTGATGTTTACGCAACTTCATCTTAACACCCTGTATACTTCAGAGATTTTAGTCCTTGTCTTTTTCTTGCCATTTTTTCTATCCGCATAAATATGAATAATATGAATAAATATGACACTAAACATATTTAGGGTGTTCATGTTTATTCCCTTCTAACGATTGATAATAAAAACAATGAATATCAAAACATATTTCTTTTCATTAAGTATCTCATTCTCAAAATACCAAAGAAAATAAAAACAAACCCGCCTCTTTATAGTCCCTAAGATAAATAAATATGAAAGAAATCCCGTCCTCTGTTGTTCTAACATGTCTATAAAACATTTGATACATAATTCATCCCGAAAATATAACATTTTCTTTGTAGGGAACGTAATGAATGTCGATCAAACGCAGGCAAGATTGAACAAGATGAAGTTCCCAAGTTGTTCCTAACTGATCATAGGGAAGTAAAGGTGAAGTGAGACTCAAAGTAGACGTTGTAACGATTTTTGACCGCCCGAATTTTAAAACGCTAAAATTTACGAATGTAACTTTTCTGTTATTGGTAATGAAATCTAAGTAAACCAGTTTGTGAATTAAGGTGCTCAAAACGCGATTGACTAAAGTTGGCTCGATAAAAAAAAAACACGAAGTTTGCTTAAAATGTTATAAGGGAAAAGGCAGTTTTTTTCAATTGTTACCAAAATATTTCAATTAAATTTTCTTTCCCCTGTTTCTTTATATATTTATCAGGGATTTACGTGTTTATTTTATTGTAAAAGAGTGCATTTAGTTTTTGAAAAGAAATAAGTTTAAGTAATTTGCAGTGAAATTTTGTGAAACACACTCATTTCTCCAAATATATTTATCTCTTTCTCTACTTTGGGTCTCACCTCGCCCTGATTTCGTCATCTTTACGGTACGTCTTGATTAAAATTTGATAGAGTTGATTTTAATATAAACTTACAGTCACAGGCTTTGTTTTCAGCTAGACTAACCTTTAAAACCGTTTTTATAATTTTCAATACCGGTTTAAAGTGTTTCATAGCGTTTTGACCGATATGTTTCGTTAAAGATAACGTTATTAAGTATTATATCCATATACAAACTAAATAAATAGTTAAATATAACGTTATTTCATGCTTATTACACAAAAAGGAAGTTTACATATACAACGTGTCACAGAAAGGTGTAACCATATTTGAAGAGGTTATTCAGTCAACGATATAGAACATTTTTTACTATGGAACAAACACAGTATCTCGAAACAAAATATTTACTGTTTCATAGAAAAATGCAATGCCGCTCGTCCGAAATGTATGGAAAGGCAGATTTTTTTTTCGAGATTTTTAAGGAGATGGCTCCATAGCAAAAGTTGTTCTATACCATTGACTGAACAAGCTCTTGAAATATGGTAACACCTTTCTGTTACACGATATATAGCAATTACGCTTTTGTATTTTTTTTATTAGTGTTTTAAGAAATTAATATTTAGGTCTAAAGTTAATATGCAATATAACGATAATATTACGGAAAAAAAAAAGATGTGTTTGAAATATTTATGATCTGATAAAATCACATTCTTTTATCAAGAAGGATGCAGCGTATTTGTTGTACAAAGTATAACAGACATTTTCAATCTAGTTCACCAGATTTAGAACCAGATAATAATACATTGTTGTAATATATAAGAAAACCTTTAAGCGTACTGTTCTTTTAAGGCGAGGTATTACAATATTGGCAATTATTTGAGTCGCTTTGACTACTTTAAATGTGAATCTACTAAATTGTTAAATTAATAAAACAGTTTTAGAACCATTTTCTAGATTGCCGTTACACAGAAACGCGATTTAAAAACTTTCATTCGCTAGAAATAATAATTGAAATAAGGTCTTCATCGACACAGTTTCTCAAAGTTTGACAAATAGGAGTGACATACAGACCTGATTGATGTTGTATTAGATAGTTTTAAACAATATCTTTACTTTTGCAATTGGAAATTTTGCTAGCTATTTCAGTTTTTTTATACGAGGTGACTTTTTGATCATCGTCCAAATTCATACTGGAGGCTTGATAAGTGATCAGTATCTTGGATCAGTAACAATTTTTGTGAAATTCGTAAAATGAAATTTCGGCTTGCCATATAAATTCAGTTCCAGTCCCGAGTGAATCACTATGGGGATTCGAAATTTCATTTTACGAATTTTACCAAAATTGTTATTGATGCATGATACTGATCACTTACCAAGCCACCAGTATGAATTTGGACGATGATCAAAAAGTCACCTTGTATAAAATTTTATATTTTTTTATCAAAAAGCTACTTTTACATGTTTCGGCCTGAATCCGTCACTCTCACACTGCGCGTTTTTCCGCTTGGAGTGACAGTGACCGTTTAAAACCCAATTCCTCGCCTTAAGGCGCGGTGGGCTTATTTCTAAAGATAAAAAATTTAGCTAAAATCGCTGTCGTCTTGGAGAAGAATATCCAGGACACTAGCCTCTTAGGATTGCTAGGCCAATTCTTTGGCCGAGGTATGCGCCAGCACTGGGGTCTCGGAAGACTTTGACCAGTTGTGACGACAAAGCTCTTGTAAAGCTGTCGTGCCCCTGGCCCCCATGGCCCGAGCGTTTCAACGCCAAAAAGCGCAAATATGTAGCCCGTGCCAAGAGCTACATACATGCGCCGTTTAAGCCGACCAAATTGGAGACATACTGAAGAAGGGCAAAGTCAAAAGTACCCGGAATAGAAGAGATTGCATGACTAGATTGATGGATGTGGAAGAGACGGAAGAAGTGTCGTCATCAAGTCATTCAAGATATCAAGGCTACATGTAGTGTGTTATTTCCGTGTGCATAGTAATTAGGGTTAGGCAGTAAATCAAGTGAAACTGTTAGACAGGAAGTGGTTCCGTATGTGCACACATGATTGCCTCCATCAGCATCTGTTTGCTTGCACTAATCTGTTTGTTAGGGTTTATTTAGGTTTATAATAATACATATTGTACTGCAATGTTTAGCATTTTTAAATAGAAGGTAAAGGTTGATTAGTGTTGGGTTTACAGACTGGCCTTGAAATAGCGTTATATTAAGAAAGAAAGAAAGAAAGAAGAACATTATATTGTTAAGTTACAAATATATATAAAGGGACAATAATTGTAAAAAAATGTTTCTATTTTAAATAATAGTACCTAATACATAAAATACATAAATTTTCCCTGATTAATGGATTAAAATTAAATAGTTGTTGAAAATTACGTCTGTAACGGTATAAAATACAAAAACATTACCGGAACAGATCGATTAAAACCGCTTAAAACATCTGTTTACCAACTTTTTCACATAGTGTTTTATGCTTATATAATTTTTCAATGCATGTGCTCGTAAAGGCCCACTTTTTATGCATCAAAACCGAACAGAAAGTCGATTATTTTGCCCTAGGGCTTTATTATTCATTTATTTTTTAATTTATTTACAGTGGTTGGCTAACCTGCAACCTTTCCTGTGTACCAAAAATGTACTTTACTATACTTTTTTTTCCATTGTTTAACGGCTCTGGATACAGTCCTTTTGAGCCAATCTTAATTTAAAGTTCACAAGATTATATTTGTTTTCATTTCCTCACACTATGCATTGAAAAATGTAGTATGATACACAGGCGTAAAAGCAATAAATTACTCGTCCTCGTAATTTATTCCTTTGCGCCCTTGTAGCATAAACTACTATTATGAACTTGTTTTTTGATATTTTAACAAGTAATTGCACATCCAACCTAGAAATTGAAATCTATGGAGATATATCTAACCTACAGAACTGGTTTAAGGTGAATGGTTTGGTGTTAAACCTATCAAAAACTCAGTTACTTTACTTCAACCTAGGTGGCCCTCCTCCTAGACCTTTATCCCTAAATATAAATGGCGATATTCTGAAGCAGATAAAACATACAAAATTCCTAGGCATAATAGTAGACTCTGCTCTCACTTGGAACCTCACATCTCAGCACTCTGTGGAAGACTAAGCGGTGCTTGTTTCGCGCTCCGTCGTCTGTCCGCAATACTCCCAACTAAAGAATTACGCTCTTGCTACTTCTCACTCTTCCACTCCGTGCTGTGCTACGGGTTGGAGCTCTGGGGAGATGCTGCTGAGTGTGAACGTCCTTTCATACTGCAAAAAAGGGCTATCAGAATACTTTCTCATGTACCCCTGGACGAACACGCTAAACCTTTATTTATAACACTGAAAAATTTAACCATCACTTCACAATACATCTACAACGTTTCAAAGTTTGTCAGAGAAAACCCAGATACATTTCCAACAAAGGCAACTTTCCAATCCTACCTAACCCGTCATTCAAATAAACTCCATATACCAAAACATAATTTATCTAAATCGACCAAGTCCGTCTATATAGCAGGATCTAAAATATACAATGCACTTCCTAATGAAATCAAATCTTGTGAAGAAAACACAACATTCCTAACTAAACTAAGAGCATGGCTACTTAAAAAAGCGTTCTATGATATAAAGGAATATTACACTTCAACAAATACAAAATAAACCAAAAATTAAATACTTAGATAATAAGAAAATAATGTAAAATACTATAAATACCTAACGAATGTTATTCAATAAAAATATTTTAGTATTAAGTTGAATGTTTTAATGTTAAGTAAAATATTTTGACTGTAAAGCTAACCTTTAACACATATATAATCATAACATAATATAAGATTACTAATAATGTAAATTAATTGACGTGTAAATACTTTTATTTATCAATAAATTGAGTTTGAGTTTGAGTTTGAGTTTACCATACCACTCAGGGCGGGCTATTTATAGACGGCCAATTTTTTTTTGGATAGTTTACTTTGTGTTTAGCCCTATAAAGTACATCAGTTCCGCAAATGTGTAACAAAACAAAAATTGACGTCTATAAACAGGGCATATGTTTTGAGCTACTTTAAGAAAAAACATACGCAAAATGATCTGAAAAATAGACAAAAACACACGCAATATGATCTGAAGAATAGACAAAAACACACGCAATATGATCTGAAGAATAGACAAAAATAGACACAGTATGACCTGAAGAATAGACAAAAACAGACGCAATATGATCTGAAGAATAGACAAAAACACACGCAATATGATCTGAAGAATAGAGAAAAACAGACGCAATATGATCTGAAAAATAGACAAAACCACACGCAATATGATCTGAAGTATAGACAAAAACACACACAATATGATCTGACGAATAGACAAAAACACACGCGATATGATCTGAAGAAAAGACAGAAGAAGTATTTCATTTCATTTCATTTCATTTCATTTTCTTTATTGGGAAACAAACAGTTATAATTTTTACATACTTACTAAAATATAATAGCTAATACTTAAACCAAAACAGTTTCCACTTAACAGTATCAAAAACAAATAAATTAATGCACGACAAAGAAAAATACAACATGCAAAACTTAAAAAAAACACAACAGCTCTGATATCTAACATTAACAATACTAAAAGATTACAAGAATAAATTTAAAATATATAATATATGTATATTACGAGTACAAGCTACGAAAAATCTAAATTTTTAGTACATACATACTTAAAAGGTTTTAACAAAAGTTTTATATAGCTCGCTCTTAAATTGACCCAACGAAAGATGCAACACGTCTAAATCACTGAAGTCCTTATTATAAGTATCACAAGTTCTGATTAAAAATCTGTTTTTGGCATAATTTGTTCTGGCAAAAGGAATGTTGAACAATTTTTTTCTACGAGAACTGTAAGTTTGACATTTAAAACCTATTTTGCTTAACAGATATGGAGAGTCCAGATGGTTATTTATAATTTTGAAAAGAAAAGTTAGGTCACGACAAGTGTTCAAGTGAGCAGATTGACTGAGGATGAAAATTGAAGCTTGAGTCACCTTTCTGTCTGAAATTTAAATACTTAATAAATTTCTTATGAATTTTTTCGATTAAGTCAATGTGTATGTTGTAAATGGGGTTCCATATAACTGATGCGTACTCCAGGCAAGATCTTACTCGTACATAAGCATTATACAAAATTTTTAGGGTGCTTGAGTTTTTAAACTCCCTACCTTGACTAAGTACAAATCCAAGCATTTAGTATTTCCAAGTATTTCAGAATCGTAGCAGGTGAAGGCCTGTAGTCTCTACCTACCCCTCTGAGAGACAAGGATGTGGATGTACAACTGAGCAGAAGTGAAGCACCAAGTCATCTCAAGGGAGCACAACATGGTAGCAACTTCCCTTACAATGTGGAACAAACTTCCTTATCGGGGGCTTCAGCTTCTATTCAATAAGCTACTCAACATAATAGTGAAAACCTCATTCTAATCTTTTCAGTAGATTATAAGTAAATCGCGAGCATACAGGCAGACAAAAACCGGCCAAGTGCGAGTCGGACTCGCGCACGAAGGTTTTCGTACCATTATCTATAAAAACGGCGAAAAAACATGTCTGTTGTATGGAAGCCCCCTTAATATTTATTTAATTTTGTTTTTTTAATATTTTTTGTTATAGCGATCTGTGAAAAATTCAACTGTCTAACTATCACGGTTCATGAGATACAGCCTCACAGACGGACAGACGGACAGACAGACGGACAGCGGAGTCTTAGTAATAGGGTCCCGTTGGTTACCCTTTGGGCACGGAACCCTAAAAATAAATGTTTGATATTTTCTGAGTCTAAGCTGAATGGACCACAAGGAATCTACAGTTTTTCTTTTATACGAATAAAAAAATTCAAGATTAACAATAATATTTTATTATGTGATGTTGCGGAAGTTGGAAACTGGCTATAGCAACCATCCATAGGATTTTTTTTATTATGAAACAAACACTTAAATCGCGAAACAATAACAAGCTGAACAACAACATAAGCTTTGTTTTTAAAAAAACACTTGTACTTATCCACATATTACATATAACTTTATTATGCCTGACCGGTTTCGCTGTAAAGCATTTTCTAGGGCCTTTTACACATCCTAACTAACAAAGAAATAATATACACTACAACCATGTCTAAAATGACGTGCAATAAATGAAACAACAAACAGACAGAAGGAATTTCAAATCAAAAATGGTCGGTAAACGATGGAACTAAGTTGAGTCAAATGTTGTGCTGTAAAACTGTGCTGCTGCAAAGATCAGCCGTTTTCCTACTAGACCAAAATGTATAAAACAATCGATGTTTTTTTTTATTCACGAAAAGTTGTTCTTATGGACGAGTACTATATTGCCAGTTTCCGGCTACACCAAAATCATCTTAACAACTTGTATAAGGTTAAATAATATTAGTTGGCGAAACTCAAAACATAGGTACGAGGGTGAATACAAAAGTTCTAAGCCCGACCGTGAAAATGAAAGAAAAGTGGGTTCAAAATTATTTTTATTTTTCGACATAGTCTCCATCTAGATCAACACACTTCTTCCACCTGACCTGCAACCAGTTTATACCCTCGAAAAAAAATATTCCGGAAGGTCGTCAAAATAGTCATTAACTGCGACTATCACTTCTTCTCTAGTCGAATATTTTGATCCCACCAAGTGTTTTTTTAAATTTGGAAAGAGATGATAGTCAGAGGGGGCTAAATCCGGCCAATAAGGTGGGTGAGGCAGCAACTCGTAACCACATTCACGGATCACAGCCATCGTTTCAACCGAAGTGTGAACTCGTGCATCGTAGTACTAGTCTTTATGAACAACAGTTTGTATGGGAGCAAAGCGAGATTCGCAACTTTTTTTACTTCCCCCCATACAAATTGCCCTGATCAGCTGACAGGTCCAGTATGGAAAGGTAAAAACAAATTTTAAGAATTTCGCTTAGCTCCCATACAAACAATTGTTCATATAGACTAGGACTACCAATGTTTTGAATTTCGCCAACTAATATTATTTAACCTTATATAATACGCTTTTGACATGAATTTTCAAAACGATTCAATAATTGAAGATTTTCTGTTAGTTTCTCTACATACCAATAAGCACAATTGCTTTTTTTAGTTATGCAGCGAATAGGCGTCAACAACGCTTCACTTTAAGGGGCTGCACAATCCTAAAATTCAGTCCTGTTTTAACGCTTTTGTAGTTTAACTGTCTATCCTGCTCTAATCAGTTGCCGCGCATGCAAAACTTCAGTTATTTTGAAATCGTGGCCACATAAGGACATTAACTATAATTTATTTAAAACTGAATCCCTTTTTCCGTGAATTTCGTGCTTTGTTAAAAGTAATATAATTAAAAGAAGATTGAAAGTATGTTCAATTTATAAAGTGTAATTAATAATTGTCTTGAGTCAAAAAACACGCCATATTTTTTTTATTTTTACCATCTACATTGACTGATCTGAATCCAATGCAAAACTGATGGTTAGCATAGTGGAGCCCCTTAAGGGATTTCGTATTTGACAACAAAATATCTGCTTCCTGCCTCTCCGGTCATTTGGGAATGAACCTGGTAGCCGCAACACCTGCAGCAGTCTAGTCTTGCGCAGCGTTTGTTACATCCAATTTATTGCGAGCTTCGACATGCTTCGATTTTATTTAGCGAGAATTTATTTTTACTAGACTTGCTGTTGTATCCTAAAATCACGTATTGATTTAATATCAATTGATCATTTGTACTTTAACGACTTCCGTAGATTTTTTTGGAGGTAGGGGGGCAGAGTAATAACACCCCGCCTGCTTTCACTCTCCTACTTTGTGCGCTTGGTTTGATTTAAAGGTACAAGTCCATTTATACCCTGTATGTACCTATATACCTATAACCTATAGGTGCAATCCTGCTCTTAAGGTGGTCGTGCAGACATAATCTTCTTAAGAAGCCGGCTTTAACCGGCTAACGTTCTTGAAATCATACGGAAAAAAAAATTACTGCAGACTTTGCTTCAACTTTGAATTCGGAATAGTAAAAAAAACTCCTATCAGCATACTTAAATTTCATCTTGAGCAGGAATTTGGGCTGTGTACTTGTAGATAAATACTTGAAGAATTTGATCGAAGCACTTGTTTATAAACCAAAGTCTTAGCTTGGCCTTTTTCATACAAACCCGAACCGGACAACAGTCAAGTTATGATAGTTTATCCTCGCAGACGAAGTCGCGGGCAAAAGCTAATCCAAAATAAAGCATCTTAATTTTTGACGTCATATTTACGTCGAATATTGTTCCCTAGTACCAAGATTAATTGGCCAACAAACAAAACGTAACGTCTAGCTAGACTCTTGTTGAGAATGTCGGTAAACTAAAATAATATACACCTAGAAGTGACAATTTGAACCTTACTACCAACACGGTTTGGCTCAAAATTGATTAACATCTTTAGAAGTTGAGTGTGTAATGTACCACAGAACTGAAAATCTAAATAGACGATTTGTTCGCTGTGTTATTTGTCTAAACACAATTTTGCTCTTACACTGTTTCAAAGTATTGGTTAAATGTAGTTTATTTTGAACAAATACAAGCACTTGCTGAAAAACTTAAAACTGTTTATTTAATTATTATTCATAAAATAGAATATTGTATAACAATATGTTAATTATTCTTAAGGCCCTGCCATTCCAAAATGAGCATTTTGTTTAATTAATATTGTCAGTTCAATATCTCATTCAAATACAAGTTAAATATATGTAACAATAGAGGATATACTCTAAACACAAGTTGATCTAAAAACGTAATTGAGTAAACTTCACTCGATAGAAAAAAATCACAAAGTAAGCTTGTCAAATTGCGGATAAATGTGTTTATAGCAAAGGTGTTCAACGGAGAGAATTAAAACTTTTCCTGAATTTTCTTTACAGATAACTAAAGACACTTATCGACCCATTTTTATTTATTTCTCAATACTTTTTCAGAAATTCCAGAAAAACCTCGCAAATTCACCGATTATGCGTGCTCGCAGCGCACGAAGCGAGCGTTCTAATGTAGACTTTCTGACAATAACATTGAGTTTAAAATTACTTAATACGATTATTGTGTTGGATGCGTAGGGCCTTAAATGGTAGGAACAGAAGCTAAATTACTTTAGAATAACGTTAGTTTTGACATAACTATATTTACACCTCCACATGTTGTTTTGTTCATCTTTCTGTTAGCTACCAAGGGTTGCCTGGAAGATATTGCTATTAGCAATAAATGCCGCCCTTGTACACCATGTTTAATTGTTTCTTTTGTCTTTTAAGTTATTTGTGTAAATGTGCAAAAAGTGTTATAAATATAAATAAAAATTAATAAAATTCAAACCTTCAGAATCAGCTACAATATTTATTTATAGGTGTATTATTATTTTTTTGTGTCCCAGACTTTTTTCATTGTTATTTCCATTAATTTTAAATAGTGATTATATAATATACGTATATATAAATAATAAAAAAATACTATACATTTCGACTCCTATCATTTGACTGACGACGACTACGTAGAAGAAGTCGAAATGTCGTATTATTTGTTTTATTGTTGTTTTTATATATATAATCTTGAATAAAAGCCATCCGAAGGTTATAATAAAAAAAAAAAATTATTTACACTAATTTTAAAGTAAGTTTAAATCCGTGTCCCGTTTAATATTTTGCAATGGTATGAATTAAACATACTAGAGCGATGAACTGACAACTGACATCCAGGAATAATATTACGTAATATGTCAGATGTAACACGTCAAAACGAACATATTTGCTAGACTTAACCTGTCATATCAAATTCTCTCGGGCTAGTCATTAAAATACAACGAATATTTGCTGTAAAAAATATTATTTTGACACAAAAAGCTAACAAACACAAAGTTCATAAATGCACGCGCAACATACTACTTGCAGTTATTATTATTTACTAAATATGTATTTTAATGCTAAAATGTTGACGTGTTAATAAACTAACAAATGCCAACACGTTGTAAACGAAATATTGTATCCTACTACAAGTTAGGCTGCTTTCACATTTGTACGCGGCAATCCGGTGCCAACAAAACCGGTTGGTATTTATTCTATTAAAAAAAATATTAAATTTATTAAATATTTATATTAAAATATTAAATATTTAATTTATATATCCAGCCATAAACTAAACCTCGGGTAAGCCTAAGATTTAGGATCTGATACGATAACAAGGTCGGGCATCTGTAGTCCGAAATATCATAAGTTTATATGGACATACCGCACCTATACGATCAGGTATCATAAGAAAACGTAAGTGTGCTTTTTAGGGTTCCGTAACCAAAGGGTAACCAACGGTTACTAAGACTCCGCTGTCCGTCTGTCACCATGCTGTATCTCATGAACCGTGATAGTTAGACAGTTGAAATTTTCACAGATGATGTATTTCTGATGCCGCTATAACAACAAATACTAAAAAACAGAATAAAATAAATGTTTAAGGGGGCTCCCATACAACGGACATGTTTTTTTTGCCGTATTTATAGATAATGGTACGGAAACCTTCGTGCGCGAGTCCGACTCGCACTTGGCTGGTTTTTTCTTTACTGTCTTGCAAATCCAAAATGTCGGGGGCTTAATTTTCATATCATACTCGCATTTATGTACGCTGCAATCTTCAGGAGTATCGTGTCGACAACGCTACGACGGCATTGGACAGAACCATAGACAATACAGCATAACTGTATTGTTTATGGACAGAACACAGAGCAATTATGTTCTGTGGGACAGAAAGAAATGGCGCAATGGCGGGACATGACATATAGAGCCGTACCCTAAATAGGAAATGGTGAAGACGATAATGATGAATACATAGGTAGTTCATTGAACGGGGCTGGTTAGCCGGCCGCTGGATAACCGCAGTCGTGTGTGATAATACCCTAACACTGCGTATACCGTACTCTTGACAACTAGAAGCTCTGACGTCACTCAATTCCCGGTGTTCGTAAATCCCACACAAAAACCGACCAAACACGTCACATTCGAATAGAGCACAGATTAACTTATTTTTAATGTGGTTGAGAAAAAAAAGCTTATTAAAACAAATAATCATACAACATACAAAAAGTATGCGTTTTTTTTTCATTTATTGAACGTTTTGTCATGTCTGTACAGATGTAGTTTAATTTATTTTGAAGGACACTTTTTAGGACAACCTAATCATGTTTGGTATTTATTCTGGGGTCTTCGTGTCATTTTGCATCTATGCATGTATGTTGGTCTCCTCGTTGTTTCCCGATTAGTATTTGGACCTTCCTTATGTTATTTCGTTCATCTTTCTGTTTGATTCCGAAGGTTGCCTGGAAGATATTGCTGCGAGCAATAAGTGCCGCCTTTGTACACCATGTGTAATTTTTTTTTTTGTATGTCTTTATTAATTGCATTAAAGTTACCTAATTCCACTGACGCCGACTTTACAAGTCGAAATACAAGGTGACTTTTTGATCATCGTCAAAATTCATACTGGAGGCTTGATAAGTGATCAGTATCTTGGATCAGTAACAAGTTTTGTGAAATTTGTATAATGAAATTTCGGCTTCCCATAGAAAGTCAGTTCCAGTCCCGAGTGAATCACTACGGGGAGTCGAAATTTAATTTTACGTATTTCACCAAAATTGTTATTTATGCATGATACTGATCACTTACCAAGCCACCAGTATGAATTTGGACGATGATCAAAAAGTCACCTTGTATATCTGGAAATGATTATCATAATCATGTGTTTTTATAGAAATAATAGTAGAATAAACAATAAGTGAAAAAAATATGTTTTTTTTTTCGACGCACAAAGTTGGATAACGAGAGCAGCGAAGGATTCTAGAGTAGAATCTGAGTGGAGCAAGGGATACAATTGCAAAGATGTTTTTTTTACGAGTTTTGTACTCTACTTTTTACCATGGACTACGAGAAAATAAACAGTAGTATAATAATTATTTGAATCACTTTACTATGCTTACAAGTGAGCGGTAAATAAGATAACAAAACATTAATTGTTATATAATATAATATAGGTATTATATATCATATATAACATTGCTCTTATCAGGCGGGAATATAAAACTAGTGTTTGTGTTTTTGTTTGACTATTGGATCAAAATACCAAAAGTGGATGTAGGCTTTTGAGTTATTCTAAGAAGAAAGAAACAATAAATGACAAATATAATACATATGAAGAAATAAAGGAAATTAGACTTGGCCGTTAGTGCATTTGAACAAAGAAAAAAAAAATACATAAGACTTGGCTGTATGGTTACAGATACTTTTGCCTTTCCCAGAAAGTATATGAACAAATAAAAAAAATTGTGGTTGGAAAATAGGCGCGAAGATGTGATGGCGTCGTTTTTTTGTTTTATTGAAAAAATATTGCATGTTGGGTGTTTTGATCAACAGTAGTGATAGAATAATGTGAATTAAAATCGCCGTAACCTGTGTATAGTGTGTTGTTCAATGGAAAAAAGTGCGGGCTGTGCCTTTTCGTGTGTTTTTTCTAACCCTGTTGTATTTATAAGGCTATCATTATAGCCGAAACGACAGGACAGTGACTTAGACAGGACAGACCTTTCAGATGATCCACAACAGAAGAGGATAGTGCATATAAACAGATAATAACTATAACGTCAGACATGGCTGTATGGGCTAAGATCCCTTTGCCTTTCCACTTAGTGGGAAAATGAAACAAAAAAAAAGGTTTTTCGCTTAGTGAGAAAAAGAGCGTTTTATTCACTGCTATCGGTGAACCAATAGCTCTTTTTCGAGTAGCAATGGTGAATAAAAATTTGAATAACATATTATACTAGTTTTATTAGAGGAGCTAAAAAATTTTTTTTTTTTTTGATATATATAATTATGTCATAATTAAATGTTTTTATGTATAAGGTACTACGTATCCGCTGAAAATCAGCGCCGTGGTCCTGTCATGGTATTAAGATGAACGGAGACTTTTGGTACATTCTGCGCAAATTTTAAGTTTATTTTATTTTAGCGTATTTTATTATGTACCTGTTGTGTATGTGAATAGATTTCTAGTTAAGGGTAGATTACTGCGGGGCTGCGCCCCCGTCACTTCTGTTTCTTGATGAAATAAATCAGTGTGCAATTAGCTAGCGCGTTTGACGGTTGTGTTACGACACCCACCTCCCCATCCACTAATCTCGCTTTGACAGTAGCACGAAATCAGTCTTTACAGGCTAAACAGTTCAAGGGTAAAATGAGACCAGAATTCAAAGAAAATGACTTGGTGTGGACAATGAAATATTATAATAATCACAGGTTCTGTTGGATAGAAGGTGTAATAACGAAGAGAATTGGTTCTGTTTTATAGCTAATACAGATTCCTGAAACAAACGGCGAAGTCAAAAGACACATAGACCAGATAAGATCTCGATCTGAGAAGCCAATCGACTCAGTGTCACACGAGTGGGACCCGGACGTGATAGCGGACGCCGGCGAGCCCGCGGGAGAGAAGGAGTCGACGGAGACGAGAGTCTGGTGCTCACCTGACGCGCCCGCTGAGCCCAGTGCTCGGCGTTGTGAGGTGTCGCCGATATTCTCGAGCACTTCCAGCCTCGACGGGGATGAGCCAGAAGAATCAATTCAAGAGTAATCTTTTTAATAGTTTTTTGTATAGTTACTTATAAGTCGTCTGGGGGTTGTATACTATAAGGGGAAGGGATTGTTGTGTATGTGAATAGATTTCTAGTTACGGGTAGGTTACTTCTGTTTCTTGATGAAATAAATCAGTGTGCAATTAGCTAGCGCGTTTGACGGTTGTGTTACGACACTTACCTCCCCCCCCCCCCTTGTTCATACTCAACAGTACCAAATAAACATTATTCTATTATATTATAATAAAACTATTTTGCGGATGGAAAGGCCCATAGTGGCTTGAAATTTTATATGCTTGAATTTTTATGCGCTATTCAACCTCCATTTTTAATTCTCTTCGAAACTTTATTATAGCCCCGTGAGTGGCGTGTAGTAAATGTTAAATACTCTATATTTTTTCTAAACCTATGTCAAAAGGCAGCAATGGCGGATTGCCAACAGCTGGTTCAAAGGAAAAAAAAATCTTTCACTGCCACCACAGTAGGGTAATGGAAAAATTTCTAGTGCCAACTGAATTTACAATTTAAATATAGGTTTTGTTCTCTAGACTGGCAAAATAATTTATTATATTCGTGTTTTTGCAGGGATTTACGAGCTAATGCTTTTATTGTTTGAAAATATCGTTATTGTAAATTAGTTGTTTTATTTTAACCAGCATTTCTGTCGTTTAAGTGGCGCTTAAAAGAGAAAATTATTTTTTGGATCGAGGTTAAACTAATAAATCAATTGTACAGGTTTTGTTTTGCTTCTAGGTAGCTAAAATGCTGCCATGCAGAAACGTACAATTATGTGTCTCTGCTGCCATGTCAAATATTTTCGTCCATCTTGGGTCGTGCTTATCAACACCAATTCCATTTGTCCAAAAATACTAAAATTCTATGACTCGGCGTTGAAAAACCATTACCTTTTCCCCCCAAAGTCAGCCACAAAAAGGGTCATTATGATATCATTGAGAAAATCTTTTTGCGGTAACTCCTAGTATGTGTAACTTCTGTTTTTTTGGTAAAGATAGATTTCGGATGCGTCGCCGCTTGCAGCTGCGACGAACGAGTGTCATATACTAGTGCGACAAATGCAAGTGCGATGAACGATCATGCGACAGACTTGAAAGCCGATTTACCCGAGTTCAAATGCACGCTAGTACGACAAACTTACGATCGACACCACTGTGGTGCGACACTCTTTTTGTTTTCTTGATATTTTCTTTGTATAAATAATTAATTGTCTGTCTGCCTATTATTTGCTTACATATGCACATTACTGCACATGGAAGTAGTTTTGGAAATGAAAACTGGTGGAAGTACTCATATTGACTTGGAGCCAAACGTGTAAAATTAAAATCTGCTAATGTTCCAAAGAAAAGTTTAATATTATTTTCTGATTGTTTTTTTTTTGTTTTAAGTATTGTGACAGTTGCAGAGCATGATATATCATTTTAACATAACCTCACGGCTTCGAAGTATGAGCTAACATAACAATACAAAGCTTACCTGACCTAACTAAGATCTAGATTATTTTATTTGTCATTATTTCGTGCGGGTTGTGTTGTAAATTGATCTTTATAACTTTCAGAGTCAGTATTGTAGATAGAGACATAGTATGCTTATCAGATGGGTGCGTGACATTCAAACTTTAAACTAAATTGCTACTCTAAATGAAAACTTTTGACGCAATGCGACTAGTAGGTAGCGATATCTCCATACTTCAGAACCCTAAGTTTATGTTAAAGTGACACGTAAAAGACTATAAGTTTAGCTAGATTAAATGCAACACCATCGCAGCCGCAAGCTGCGTCGCATCCAAAGTCCACCTTTAGACCCAACTGCACATGAGCAAGCGGCAGTAGCTTTAGATTTATAATAATAATAACGTCTTCGGTTTCGTCCGAAACTGTCAACACAATTTGGTTCCGACTACCTGCCGTGTTAATTTAGATCAAATGATCAAATTTTCAGTCACATTTCGTAACCTACTCCGACTCATACCTGGCTTATCTCAAAATCAAACTGGATCTTACAAACAGAACAGTTTCAAGACTTAACAGTTTCTAACGCTTTGTGATAAACACGAAAATAGTCTGATTCGTTGGTCAACACATATGGGACGATATCTTATAAAACAGCTGCATAAATCTCTGCCGGCATTGGGCTGCACGTCAGTCTGTCTGTACTCCAGGATTACGCAAAAACAGGAACGAAATTCTAAGTGAATTTATACTGGATTTATACACGAGACCTTTTTCGTTCGTTTTTGCAGCTGGGTGGATGTTTAACAATGTGAAACGTAAGGATTTTGCGTGTTGCTGTTATCTTTTGGAATTATGCTTGAAAACGCTTTTAACAGGCGAAATTAGTTTGGTAGTCAAACAAACCCCTTTACTAGTTATTGTTGGTTTTGAATCGCAATATCCGGGCTCTGTTTTACAAGTGCTGACATTGGTAGCAATTAAAAAGCATTGACGCGACGCAATATCTTGGTGTTTGGATTCGAATCTTATCCGGGCATGCATCAATTTAATGTGCACCACACACACACAAACCTGAGAAGGTTTATGTGGTGTTTATTGTAGTAGATTTAAGCAAAATATCATGTAAAACAATAAATAAATAAAATAAAATAAAAAATCAATGGGTCTTTTTTTTGTTAAATTGTGGATGGAAACACTCAAACATTTCAGACAATACCTGCACACGATAAAAGTGCGTATTTGTTTCCCAAATACATTGGGATAAAAAAGAAAGTGGATGAAACGTTGGGTACGTCAATAACAGCTTTAACACCCCTCGTAATAATATACCTATTATTACACGTATGTACATCCATCCATTCATCCATAAGCTTGTCTTAGTTTACTGCTGGACATAAGCCTTTCCAAGATTTCGCCACTTTTGGTGGTGCTCTTGGAAGTGATGCCCATACACGCTGGGCAGGTGGGTTGTTGAAAGCGGTACCGAAAGTCTCGTACCAGCTATGCCAGCACGTACGCGTCGATTAGATAAATTTGACAGATAAAATCAATAAATTCCAAACGATAACCCTTATTGCGATGAAATAAGAGTTACATTTTTATTTATCGAATCGATGTCGAGTCGATAGCAAGTTGATGCTAGTACCCTATAGCTTCCGACGCCGCCGTCCCCCAACCCCTGTACGGCGTGGGCGTGGTAAGTAGAAGTTAGCAAGCTTAGTCTGTTGTGTTTAGGTTCCGGCATTAGGGATAGATGTACCGCCATCCATCGCTCCCAGGCACGGTGAGACACCTGGTTGTGGTTGTTTGAGATCTGTCCTCTTACTTTCCCCCGAATAACTTCGGGGGGGGGGGGGGGGGATTTGTGAGTAATTCCAAAACTACTGAATCTCATTTGAGTAAGAAAGCAGAGTCCCTGACTTATGAATTCCAAGTTTCCGAGAATTCCACAGAGGGGAACATTTTCTTACATATTTTTCTTTGCACATGCACTTGTCTCATTTCGAGTGCTACTCACGTATGAAAGCTGAAGCACTGGATTGTCAAACTTTGCTTACCTAATAAAAAATGATAAATAATAATTTGATGTAAAATTGCAAAAAATTTAAATCGAATCTTGTCCTAATTTTTTTTTTTGGTTTACGTTTATTTCAATGTTTGTATTTTAATGTAAACAGCGAGCGTTTAGAAACTAACGACGCCGTTAGTCAGTTAGTATTATTATGATAGTACGGAACCCTCGGTGTGTCAGTTTGACTTGACTGGGTTTTTAATATATAAAAGAGGTTCACAAAAAATTATTTGTCATCCATCGGTCATCATCACAGTGTTAGCGAGCGTTATAAATTTAGAAGAAATTACCTAGAAATGTTAGTTTTCGCCAAATATACAATTTTATAGCGCAGTTATTTGAACCTGAGGTTGGCTGAAATTTTCAGAGGTTCATTATAATTATAACTTTGCTACACGATTCAAGTTTCACAAATTTAGTTAGCAGTTTCCTTGGGGTGACTAGCACAGACTTGCTCTGCTTGGGCGTTAAGAAATAGATTATTGTCTCTCTGGGGACCACCACATTTATGCTAATAGAGTTTTTATTTCTTCAATCAATTTCTGAAAAATATTGGCAGTTCTAGATAATATTTCGCGTTAAATGTATTTTCTCTCTTGATTCTCATTATATTGACTATTATTTTCTCTAGGCTTAAATTCTTATAACGGTGGGTATAAGTAGGTATATTGTTTTATTTATTGTTTAAGAAAAAGTAAGCTTCACAAAGTCTTTATATTAGATGTTTAAGGGAGTATACAGTAAAACCAACAGCTCAGTATACAGTAAGACCAACAGCTCAGTATACAGTAAGAACTGTAAGAAAAGTAGAAACAGAATGAAGAAATTATGCAAGTAAGATGAATACTACTTGAAATTTGGTCTGATTGCACAAACTTTATTGATGTGATATCATATTTGAATTAAATATTTCCTTTTCAATTTTGGAAATTATTTTTAGATAAATATTCCCTACTGCACGTCTATCCATCTGGTGTCAAACTCAAAAACGCCGGGAAACGAGCACAGTATTTTTTTCGGTTTGCAATTATCGAAAAACTAACAAAAAATTATCGTAAATACCTTCCAACCACTATGACCCTCTCATTTTGAACCACAATACAGCCTTCGAAAAGGAGCATAATTTGTTTTGTTTTGTAGGATCAATGGCTGCCTTGTCCTGATTAAACTTTTGCTACGACGACGCGTAGCAATTTCATAATAGGGCTACGCCGTAGTATTAGTAGTTATTGACTCTAGGGTCAGGAGAGATAAATAATTATCCTCATAAGTACAATCAACAGAAATTAATGAAATACCCCCCCCCCCCCCCGCACATGAAAAATTGCTCAGTAAAACGCCACGCCACTCAGAGGTGTACTGAAAATCCCTTACAAACGACCATGGTTTATATTCTCTGATGACGTCATGGAATACGTGGTCCCTGTCGCGTGATTGATGATGTCAGGCAAGTCGAGCGGTGACGTCATGTGACATGCAGCAGCCTGTGAACGCAAAGGTCGACTCGTATGTACATTTACGTAGGTACTTATGTCATGCGTTATAAGTACTTATACTACGAGTATAAGGTTTATAGCAAAGTTAAAATTAGAGTGAGTTTATATGTACTTTTTTATCACAACCTTTTATTTGACTTCACTTGTGTGTTTGTTAGTAAGTATGTTGTCTAAGTCAAATCTTGCTACTGAATTTTAAGCCATTTTCGCCAGCCGATTTTACACACGTCATTCTATATCCAATATGGTGGACACCCCAAGATGGCGGACTAAATTTCGTTAACCATCTACATGACATATGGGTATGGGTATAAAGGGTTTGCTAAGCAGAATACGTGACGTCATTTTAAAGGGACGCCCCAAGATTTCCCTTATTTTATTTTACAGTAGCGGCAGTATCCTAGTGGGTATGACGCCAGACTGTCAATCTTGAGACTCCAGTTCAAATCCTGCCGGTCGGGCATGCACCAATGAGGTGGTAAAAATGTTTTAATTGTAGATATATACTTATCACTTGCTAAACAGTGACAGCGGTAAGTCTAACCATGTCATGTAAAAATCGTCGGTTAAAAGACGGTACGAGTGTTGTCAGTTTCAGTGACCTGTTTTTGTGACGATATGTATTAAAATATTGTATCCTTCAGTTTTCACCCCTGATATAAAAACCTTCATAAGTACCCACATATTAAAATTCATAACCACTTCTCTACGATGACAAAAAGTCGGCTCTTAGTATTTTTAGAAGCTTTTATTGCATTGAAATAAGAGTTAAAGTGCCGTGATTCGTGAAACAATTTGTATCACGCACTGCGTAACCGTTTTGCCCCATAAATTGTCCAGTTTAGCATAACACCATAAAGCATGCCGCATTTCTCACCTTCGCAAAACGATAGCTTTCACTCCTTTTAATCTTTGAATTTTTTTCATGTTTTTGTTTTTTTTGCGTAATGTGGCGAGGTCGTATACATATACTGAATTACAATGAGACTGAAAAAGTAGTTTGTAGGTTAAGGGAATCAACAATGCTTAACGTCCGTTTTGCATTGGCTTCAGTTCCGCCAGTGAAAATGGTAAAAATTTACAGGAAATATGGCGTGTTTTCTGACTCAAGACAATTATTAATTACACTTTATAGATAAAAATACTTTTAATTATAATAAAAAATGTTAAAAAAAAGCATGAATTTCACGAAAAGAGCGATTCGGTTTCCATATTTCAAAAACGCTTGAAACGAAACCAACACAGGCAGATAAAAACTAGAAAAAAACATCTTTATTACAGAAAGTAATTATAGTAATTGTCCTGAAGAAGCCGCGATTTCAAAATAACTGAATTTTTGCGTGCGCGGCATGTGATTACAGCAGGATAGACAGTTAAAAAACAAAAGCGTTAGAGCAGGACTGAATTTTAGCATTGTGCAGCCCCTTAAAGGGTTGATTTTACAGTTTTGTAACGAAATAAAAGAAATAAATATAACACCTAAAAAACAACCTGCAGTAAAAAGACATGTATGCAAATAAAGTACTGTTTTGAAAAACGTTTTGTTTTATATTTTATAGTACGATTATGACACACTGCTTTCGCTCCTTCCATTTTCACAGCCAAGCCATACAAACTCTTCTTTTCCAAGTGATTTTAACTTGGCCCTTCTTTAGTATGTCGCCAATCCGGTTGGCATTTGTACGTCTTCCAAAATATATAATCCTTGGAAATTAAGAAGAGAGCTTTCCTCACAAGTACCTTTTCCAATGATAACTTTCCAAAATTTATCAAGTGCCAACAATCAATTGAAAGCTTTTTTTAAATTTCCATTTATACCTTTGCCCTATTTAGTTACAAAGAAACTTAAATAGGGGGCCTCGTCCCAACTAATACTGTAGAAGGACAATGATTACATTATGGCCGAAGCTAACAGATTCATATAATTAATGAGCAAAAATGTGCTGTAGAATCTTGAAGCACAATTTTTAATGAACATCAGGAAGTTTCCACCTGCACCGGTTATCATTGAAGGCTTCCCTCACAAAATCAAACAAAACTATCCGGAGCAAGAGTAACTTTTTAATTAAATCCAATTCAGCGTCGGTGTCGATACGAATAGACAGTAACTTCTTTAATTACTGTAAGTTGCGATGGGGCCACGAGATAAGCGATTGGGTTTTCTTTTTAGGTTATTTTTAGGGTTCCGTAGTACCTAAAAGGTACAAAAGGAACCTTTATGGTGAGACTCCGTTGTCCGTTCGTATGTCACAGCCTGATAACTTTAGCACCTTTAAAGATAAAGAATTGAAATTTGGCACAACAATAGCATTAAATTGCCCACATAACAGGACGAAAAAAATATTGAGCATTTTGAAATTGTTCAAAATATATCCAATACATAAAAGAAAAAAATATCCTAAAAATACAATATGGGTATCGAATTGTAGATATTAAAGAGCTGATTGTAAAAATTATTACCTAAAGTATATTTACGTGCGGCAAATTTCGAGAAATCTTTGAAAAACCACAATAAATTTATGTCCCCACTCCTTATCTCCAAAACTGGTGGACCGAAAAATATGAAAAAAATTACGATTATAGGTCATAACTGGCCAATTACAGGAAAACTATAGCGATTTAAAAAAAGTTGAACACAGTTGGGAATTATAAAAAAAGTAAAGCGAATAAAAAAATTTATCACAAAAATACAATATGGGTACCAAATCTGATTTTAAAAATATATAGTTTGGCTATATTTACTTGCACCTATTTCGAGAAATCCTCAAAAAACCACAAAAAATATATGTCTTTCTTATCTCCAAAACTGGTGGACCGAAAAAAAAGAAAAAAACTATGGTAATATTTGCTTACGTAAAGATATAGCAGTTGAGAAATTCACGAAAACTAAATGACAAATTTAAAATTTTCATCCACGCGCGATTTACTCTTCTTTTAAAGGAATCTGGGTTACATTATTACTATTTGGAAATACAGACAGGGAATTCCACATTGCATGGGGTACATTATAGGATAGTCTCCTGGAGTGGCGTAAACTTAGATACAATCACAAATGACTTCTGGCGTACCCTGAATAGTTAGAACAAAGCCCAATGAACTGAAAAATCCCTTCACTTCGACTAATGGTTGGCTTCAGGCGTGCCTTGTCTCCAAACTCATGACGAAACCATACGGTCAAGCGACTTGTTGACAACAAGTCACAATGTCAAATGTCACAATGTGTTCCGGCATGACGTCATGAGACTCATGAGTAGACCTACCGAGAGAAGGTTTGGTCAAAAAGTTTTAAAATGCTGTGAGGGTTTGGTCACATCCCTATTTTTTTTTTAAATATATAAGTATATCGTCACGACATGAATTCCCGAAGGGGTGCCAAAGGTGCACCAAGTGTGAACTGTGAAATGTAAGCTGTATCCTATTTACAAATCGCCGAATTTTATACCTCAGTCATTTCTCTTTTAGACTTTTGTCTAAATGCCTTAATGATCAGGGAATATTGAGCTTACCATAAAATCTTACGATTTTTATTGTGATTTATATAAAAACGGCTCACCTCAATACGTGTTATGATCGGGAAAGCCGACCAGTTTCAGCAGATTTAGACTGCCTTCATCTGGGCGAGTAAAGACGTTTACGCGACGACGTTACGCCTCATACTGCTTTCCCGATCATAACACGTATTGAGGTGAGCCGTTTTTATATAAATCATGAATTATCCTCAAGTCTCATTTAATTCTATAATTGATTTTTATTGTTTTCATTTTTATTTTATTTTTTCGCTTTGAAGTCATTCTGCTCGGCGCTGGGTAGTTAATTATCTCGGCATAAAAATTAACTGTTTTACATTATATTTTGGACTTTCTTCTACCCTTCTTCTTTCTTTGGTAGCGTTCAAACATTCCAATTTTCCCCACGTGGCCATCACGTTTGGGACGTATAATCGTCGCTGAAAAGTGGGTGTACCAAGTGTAGACTCTGCCTTGCATTTCATATTACACACTTGGTAACATAACTGACACCCCCTCGGGAATTCATATCATAACGTAACGACATGTCGATGCATTGTTTTAAAAAACACTTGTACTTATCCACATATTACGTACAACTTTATTATGCCCGACCGGTTTCGCTGTTAAGCATTTTCTAGGGCTTTTTACACATCCTAACTAACAAATAAATAATATACACTACAATCATGTCTAAGATGACGTGCAATTAATGAAACAACAAACAAACAGAAACCGGTCGGGCATAATAAAGTTGTACGTAATATGTGGATAAGTACAAGTGTTTTTTAAAACAATGTTTTATAAACTCCACCAACTGCCAACAATCACTAGCATCTAACATGTCGATGCTTTACTATTTCTGAAATACACATGAAAAGAATGTTTTTTTTCTGTCGACCCCGGTGGGTTTACCATGAGTTTTTCACTCGATACACGTTAACGTTTGGGTAAAATATTTTTTAATACAGTTGCTCAAAAAGTGGCGTATTGCAGGGACGTATAGCGTTCGGGATGTGGACTATTACATACTCGAGCTTTTTCTTTACCTTTTCCGAACTCGTGCGTTCTCTTTCCCAACTGTCAAAATAATGTCTATTAAAAAAAAAAACAACCACGAAGTTTTTACTAAAAAAAAATTAAAGAAGTTTTATGATTCATGCAAATATTTCTAAAAAGAAGCTACTATTTTGTTTCAATATCAGATTTAATGATTTGATTCAATGAGTTAGGTTAGGTTTCATTTCATTTCATCTAATTAAAATTCATTTTCATTTCATATCAATAAAAAAATTCTACTGAAGACTTGGCTGTATGGGCATAGTTCCCTTTGCCTACCCCGAATGGGTGAAGAAAACAAAAAAAAATCTCTGCTTATATTCTTTTACGGTTAGCGCCATTTTCCAAAAATTTTCTTTGCGGGTTTAGTTGTTTGTTGCACAAAATGAGTAATTTCGACGATATTTTATTTGAATTGACACCACCGCAACTCAGTATAATTGCACAAAATGCTTCGGAGAACATTTTACCGAAAAAGTCAAAAAGTCGCTACATATCTACATATGTACTACGAATTTATTGCGTGAAGTATTAGTTGAGTTTATTGTGTTTTTATTATTTTATTAAATTGCTTCATTTTTTCGCAACTGTATTAAAAATAGTCGTTCAGTACACGTGCGGAACCGTCATTGCAACTTGTTCCGACTGTCAACCCTCACCTTCGGCTGCGCCTCGGCTCGGGTAGACATTTGTCGGAACTCTTTGCAATGACAGGCTTTCCGCACTCGTAATGAAATATACTATTGTATTAGAAATTGCGCTAGGGACGCTGTCTCATATAAATATTTTACGCCAACGTTTACATGCATTGAATGCTAAACTCATGGTAGACCCACAGAATGACAGGCTACCTATTAACAATTGAAGGGTGTTTTGGAAAAACAACCAATGTCCAATTTTTTTTATTGTTTTTTTTTTGCTCTATGGATTCTCTATTTTATATTTAATAATCTGGTAATATTAAAATCAGCAAAAACAACAAAAGTATATTCAAAATGTAGCTACAAAAACAGAGTGCTTCCGGAAAAACCACCAACGTCAGCAACGTTTCTATGAAGAACAGCCAATAAATGAACAAATTTTTTTTATTTTTTATTTACAAAATTAAGTATTTTTATATATCCAAGTTTAATTAAAAAAACATAAATAAGGATTTTTCTATGTAACTAATTTTATAAGGTTTTATTTACCTATGCCCAACAGTTGGTAGATGTGGGCTGATTGATGTTGATAGGTATTTACTTACTGTAAAATGTCAGAAAAGTGACATTGGTAGTTTTTCCAAAACATCCTTCAATTGTTATAGCTAGAACTTAGCGCGTTTTGACATTGGAAGGTACAAATTGACAGCCAGTAATCGCGGCCTTATTTACGCTGTCCTACCAGTCGAAACGATTCGATAACGTTATCGGTTCCGGCTGGAATGTCTATCAGTGACTGGTTGTAACTGTTCATTTGGCGCGGAGTGATTATTCTGTGAAGCTGGTTTATTATGGTTAAATATATAGAAATGTAAACTATTACGGCAACCGGCACGTCGCGCACTCTCAAGAATTTTACGAAAGTATTAATTAAAATACTAACTCAAGTATCTTTCTTTAACGACCTGAAATTTTCATAAAAATTCGGTATATAATTGAAAAAAAAAATCTTGAAAAATCGTCGAAGTTGTTTTTTCGGTCGAGCAAAGTATAACTCATCGCATATTAAACCATAAAAATTCTGCAAAAAGGATGTAGGTATAACCTATGAAATAGCTATAACCTGTATAATAGCTATAACCTATAACCTGTATAATAGCTATAAATATATAGGTATTTAAAGACTTAAAATATCACAATTTCGTGGTTTAAATTGAATTTGAAAAGAAACTATGGAACTTTTCTATGGAACAGATGATTTTTTTTTCGCGATTCGTGTGTTGGCTCCATAATAAAAGTTGTACGTATGGACGAGTACCATCGCCAGTTTCCGGCCTTACATCCAGAATACAAAATGAAATGGCTTCTCAAAAAGTGAAGGCGTTGAGCGTTGTCTCATGAAGGGAGTAAAAAATTGGGTGGAGCTGTGTCGGGGCACACAGTCGTTATAGTGTTTTTAGTGAAATTATATAATTAGTTATTAATTATATGTATTTAATTAGTATATAATTGAAATTATGTAATTATATAATTAGTTTTACGTGAAACGTCTATGTTAGCGCGTGCCTTGGCAGCTTTGAGACGCTCCCGAAACCGCCTCGCTCGCTCGGCGCTAAACATTGGGGTAAATATGCGTAGCTCATTATCCCCTCTTTCCAACGATAACTGCGATTTATATTTCCACCTGGCTCTAGCACTAGCTGAGGCTGACATATTGATTTTTTATATTTTTTGTAGGGTTCCGTACCCAAAGGGTAACCAACGGGACCCTATTACTAAGACTCCGCTGTCTGTCTGTCTGTCCGTCTGTCACCAGGCTGTATCTCATGAACCGTGATAGATAGTTTCAATTTTCACAGATGATGTTATTTCTGTTGCCGCTATAACAACACATACTAAAAAACAGAATAAACTAAATATTTAAGGGGCCTCCCATACAACAGACATGTACGGTACGGAACCATTCGTGCGCAAGTCCGACTCGCACTTGGCCGAGTTTTATATACTTCTTGGTTATTTTTACCTATAAATATTGTCCAAATTACGCTTATTTTTATTTAAATCGATTTGTCCTTATAAAATCCATAAAAAAATGAATAAATCACCGTGCTATCACGTTTGAGTCGTGAGTTGCACTGAATAGAAAGGAGCGAGATAGTCCGGTTTCGATCATTCTATACAGTGCCCCCTCCCCCGCCGCCCCGCCGGCACTGACGCAAACTCAAGGTCATAACAGCGAGCTTGCTATATGAGCTAAATAATGACGTCAGATTAATGTTTCTAAGACTAATAGTTTTGTAATTATTAAGGTAAGACGATATAACCCTTTTCGTTACGGTACACTTTTCTGACCTGGTACCCGCATTTTTCGGTGTGATATTAAATTTAATTATTTTTCTTATCGTTATTGTTTTAAGTTGGCCATAATTATTTCTTTTTAAACTCTTGGAGTTCCAAAGAAGTTCAATTTAAATTATTATTACATACGGCTTGAACACTCACGTGTGATTGTTGTTGACTATATGCCAACCGTTTCACCGATACAATTTCGGCATTATCAAGGCGAGTGTCGTTCTTAGAACGATGACGCGGCGTTCACCGTCGTTTTCAAACGGGCACTGGCAGCCGCCGATCGCCGAGCTGCACGCATTGCTCGTACGCTGAGCGTTGGCTGCGTCGTCGAAGGTGGGATGGTGGATGCACTTGATTCTTTGGATTTGGAAATATTCAAAATGAAAGTGTCAAAGCCGTATGTAATAATAATTTAGTATGTCAGCTCACGCGAGTTTTAACAATATTAAATTTCAATTTAAGTAAAATAAAATTGGTTCCGCTAAAGCTTATGTTTGTAGCCATACTTTCAGTAAAGGGTACAAGTTAGGTGATATCATAGCTGGAATTTCAATTAAATTTCTTTATGAACCGTTAATAATTATAATTAAGAATTAAAACTTTCAGCCGCTTTTAGTTACAAATAAACGTTTTTGTTTATACCATTAGTGTTAAGTTCGCTTCTTCGTTCAATTATTTGTTGTCATAATGTTCAAAATATTATTTTCAATGCAAGTGCTCGTAAAGGCCCACTTTTTATGCATCAAATCCGAACAGAAAGTCGATTATTTTGCCCTAGGGCTTTATTTTTTTTTTTTATATATTTACGAGAAGTTGGCTAACCTGCAACCTTTCCTGTGTACCATAAATGTTATATATTTTTTTCCACTGTTTAACGGCTCTAGATACATTCCTTTTGAGCCAATCATAATTTAAACTTCACAACATTTTAATTTTACACTGAATTTCAAAGGTAGGAAATTAATAATTAATCATTACTAAAATAACAATAGTAACTTAAGGCCCCAGACTCTCTTTGCAACATTTCGCTTTCATCTTACCTGAGGCTTTAGAAGTGGCGCTCCCCCCGCTGCATTAAGATGTTAGAGACCGCACCTGAATGTTGCTCTATTTCGTTAAATGAGTGTACAATTACTTAAAATTTGACATGTGAAGATTTTTAATTATTCAAGTAACGGTAATGTACAAAGTTTGGTTTGTTTATCGGAACAAACAAAATGAATTTGCAAAATCAAAATAAACAAAAGTAAATCTACCTGGAATAGATGGCTTATTGGTAGCAGTAAGAGTGATTAGTATTTAGACACAATACATTTTATAGGTCATGCAATTATTTGCAGATTTTTACCGAAGGGGTGTCAAGAGGTGTTCCGAGTGTGAACTGTGAGATGCAAGTCATAAGTCCACCCATACGTGTACCTATAAGTACACCCGCGTTTCTCTGACAATTATTACGTCTCAACGTGATGAGCCCTATCGCTCTAAGGAAACCTGCATGCCCTAAAAAGCGTGTAGTTGTGCCCGAAAAGTTCTTTATTCATCAAGATTTTCATTTAACTAATGCCTGACATAAAAAATACCTTTATAAAATTTGGAAATGTAGAAAATTAATAATCAAATCGTAACAATGAAATCATTCAAAATTATGTATTCCTAATACTCACACACATATTACAATCAGTTCTTTAAGTAATATAATATCAAAAATAGAAACTCTTACGGTAATTAAGTGTCTGTCAGTTTGTGTGTCCATGATTATGACTAAGGTGCAATAAAAAAGGTAAAAAATTTAGTTTTAGAAATGTGATGTTTTAATGATAAGAACCGCAGCTGCGTACGTTCTTTTGTTTTGATGCTTTATTGTCTAGCACGTTGTTATCTCGACTATATCTCGGTTTTAGTGACTTTGATAGCTTTTTAAGATATTTTAAATAAAAGTAAGTAAAGTAATAAAAAGGAAGTAGCTTCGGCTTTAGTTATTCCAAAAAGTGGCGACAGCGGTGCTGGTATAAAATTTGTGTCACGCCATCCCCGTGGGCTTTTTAGACCACAAGTTCTAAAATACGGCTTTATGGATTTTCGAATTAACACACATTAACATAACTTAATCTAAGCGAATTAGAGCATGCAATTATTCGCAGATTTTTACTATCCGGATAACGGATAATGTATTATCCGGATAACCGGATACTTATGGTAAAAATTAAGGGTAGTAATAAAAACTCCGAAAACTAAATTAAAACCGCCCAAAAAAACGGCCTACCGCAAACATCTTGAAAAAAACCGGCCAATTGCGAGTCAGACTCTAGTCAGAACCTAGGGTTCCGTATTGTGGATGATAAATTTAGTTTTATCATTTTTTTTGGTAAATTTCTCAATTGCTTTATTTTTTCTGTAATTCTTACGTAAACGCATATTACCATGATTTTTTTCATATTTTTCGGTCCACCAGTTTTGGAGATAAGAGGGGGGACATACATTTTTTTATAGATTTTCAAGGATTTCTCGAAATAGATGCAATTAAATATAGCCAAACTATATATTATTACAATAAGCTTTTTAATACCTACAATGTGATACCCATATTGTATTTTTATAAATGTTTTTTTTTATTTATTTTACTTTTTTTATATTTTTAAATCACTATAGTTTTCCCGGTTATTGATCAGTTATGATCTATAATGGACATTTTTTTCATATTTTTCGGTCTACCAGTTTCGGACATACACATTATTATAGTTTTTTAAAGATTTCACAAAACCAGTGCCAGTAAATATAGTAAAAGTATATATTTTTACAATCACCTTTTTAGTGTCTACAGTTTGATACCCATATTGGATTTTTAGGATATTTTTTATTTTTCTCACTTTTGTTTTGAAAATATTTTAAACAATTTCAAATTTTTAATATTTTTTTTACAATGTAATATTTAGGCAAATTAATGCTATTTTTGTGCCAAATTTCAGGTCTTTATCTTTACGGTGCTAAAGTTATGATACTGTGAAATACGGACGTACGTAGATTAGACTTCATTTTATCGAAACAGAGATTTCTTAAAATATTCAAAAAATATTTTATCCATAGTTGTTTACTTATTAAATGACAAGTGCAATATTCAAGTAGAGCAACTTTCATGATACAGTTCGCCTCTCCATAAGAATCTACGCGAGGGAAAGGGAGCAACCGTGCGAGCGGGAGGTATAATGACGTCGAGCTACACAACACACGTCTGAACGCTGCGATGTCCCAGCGAAACTGAGGGAAATTTCGACGCGTTTTGTGTTTTAAACTCTCGATAAGTTTCGATTTGATAAATCGTGCCCTTACTGCCAAAACCTGTTAAGTGCATGAACTTACAATTTGAGAAAACTTAATTCAAAGGTTTGTTTAGTAATTATTCTATAAATAGATGTGATAATCTAATGTTATTTATATTAATATGTGTGTTACTTATCACTCCTTTGGACAGGAGGTACAAAATTAAAAAAATAATCGAAATTTCTTCCTAAATTTAATTTATAGTGAGATGGGGGCTGTACTTACCGGGTTTTACCTGTAGGACGACTTATTTTTTATTTTTTGTTAGAAACGCTTTATAGCATTGCGTTTACAATTTCTAGCTTTCTTTACGTTATTTTTTTTAAATTATCTGGATTCATGAAGTTTGCTAATGATAGTTTTTATGTAACATTAAAATAACCGTACACCACCGGTAATTTAATTGGTTTTGCCTGTAGATTTAATTTTAAGTGCACTTAACATTAGTAGTTTTAAACTAAAATGAAGGCGTTTACGTTTCATCATTGTTTTAGAAATTACAAGGGTTGCTGAGGGCGTTGCTGAATTATGGGGGCTGACTAAGGTGGCAATGGGTTCTCCCTAACGTCAATGTACTTAGTGTATTCCTAGGGTAAATAAAATGAAAAGTAATAAGTACACCATTTGTTTACTCAACTACACACACAATTAAATTAACCACAACAGTTATTTTATTAATTACTCTTCCTCACTGCTGGTTTCAGCAGCCGCAACGTCAGGTAGGCGATCAACAGTGTTTTCGCAACTTAAGGTAAGGATAGAAACCAGCCGTGATATTCCTCCGGGATAACACCTTTTTGGCACAGACTAAGTAAATCCTTCTTTTTAGCCACGCTGATGGGTAATGGTGTATTATAAAGATTTTTCAGGGGAGGGCACGTGAATTCCTCTTCAGGACTTTGGATTGGATTGGCTTTTTGGTTTCTGTGTGTTTCTCTGGTGCGAGAGGCAGACTGGGGCATTACCTGAGGCCTAGTTTCAAAATTAAAATAATCTTCAGACATGTCGTAGTTAAAAAATATTTTTGTTTCCCCTTTTACGTATTTTAGTCTCTTTATCTTCAGCCAGTTTAGTTTATTGCCTTCGTTATACTTGGTTCTATTTCCTATTGTATTTTCTGTTTTACATGATAATGGGTCTTCTTTACCTTTTTCTTCCCAACGAAGAATTCCTTCGATTATGCTTTTTTGAAAATATTTATCCATTCGTTCCAAGAAGACGTCGACATGTTTCTTTGCAGTTTCTATGCTACTGTGCATCGAATTGGCTTCCATGTGAGAATGTCCCGATGCAATAAATTTTTGTTCAATTACTTGAATATTATCAATGTTGTTAACGATCCAAAGCAAAATAGCGGCATCATATTGATTGCGATTTTGCCCACTGCAAGTGTCAGAAAATAAAGTATTTTCTGCCACATTAGACGGAATGCATTTTGTCAAATAATGGAGCAAAATTGTACCAATCTCGGCACTTCCTTTTTTTCCGTGTACCTCAGTCCATGGAAAGCAATAGGCATTGTTAGGTATAGCACTTTCGTATTTGCATAAGTTATAGATGGTCAATTTGCGTACGTAACATATAATTCCAATCTGAGAACAAGGTATTTGTAAAATAGCTTGTAAGTCGAAGGTTGCTGATATAAAGTTCTTCTCCTTCTCTGCTCTATTTTTATAATTTTCTTTTTCTGCTTCGCTCTTATCTTTCCTTTTCATATGTTCCTGATAGGAAATATCTAGTTTAATCTTCTCTTGTCCTTGTGTTGAATTGTATCTATTGCATACGAGACACTGATCCTTTTTTTGGACAAAAAAGCTTAAATTGAACTCTTTCGCAAAAATTCTGCGGTAGGTAATTTTAGTTACAGGATTATCTTTGTATTTGTTACAATAGAGCTCATATAGTTTTGTAAGTGATATAGTGCTGTCTAAATATTTACGTTTTGATTGTTTTCTTATGTAATGTGCCTCCATTGCTGGATTTAAGTGATCTGCAACTTCTTCTACCCTTTCTGCTGATATTTTTTTGGATGGCTCATGTCTTCCCCTAGGTTCTTCATTTTTCTAGTACAAGCCCAGAGAGTCATGTATGGTCTCGGTTGGCGTTTTCTATTTACTTGCTCTCTTTTTGGTGGGTCAACTGTAATATGTGAGAGAATAAAGGTTTTCTTGCCCACAAAGTTTTGCTTCCAGTAAACTCTACAATATCTCTCTCGATCTTTATCGGTAAATATGTTTGTACATTTAAACTTGCAGTCTGAACAATCAATAGCCTAAGGTACCTTTGCAGCTCTCATTTTTTTATTGATCTCATACGCCAAACCCTCTGCACGTCTCTTCTTAGCAACATTTCTTTTCCATGTATTTGGCTTCGCAGTACGCCAACGTGCTAATGGTTTTACTCTTTTCCAAACTAAATCAAGAACGTCTGTGAGTATGATTGAAGCAACGTCAAACGCATTGTCAAGATTAAGCTCTAAATCCTGCCGACTCTTACTAGGTTGTGGTTCATCAATATTTGGACCTAATAAGTCCTCTAACGTTACTAAATCATCTTCATCATCAGTACTCTGAGTGGTATCACGCACTAGCCCATCTAGTATGTAAGTATCATCACCATCTGAGAAATCACCACCAAACAATTCCGATTCGCTTTCAGATTCAGATATCCGCCTTAAGGGCTTATTTAAGTCTTACAAGTCTTTTACACCTTGAATCTTTAATTTTAATCCGATATGCACGAAAATCGATATTTTATTTAATTTTGCATGTGCTTGAGAAAACACGCCTACAACTTCGGCGCTTGAGTCGTAACTGAGCGGAGAAGGGGGAAGAAGCTACAGGACGAAACATGTTTGCGCACATTGCTGGTTTTGCTTGAATGAATTTTAGTTGAGATTGTAAATAAATTAAAAGCAAAACCGATTATACCACAAAAAACGTTTTTGGCTGTTTGAAACTGGGAATTTATCGATTATGTGTTCAATGGCAAAAAAATGAAAGATTCTATAGTATGTTTTACTTGTAGAAGAAAATTTAAAAGTTGATTTATCATGTACATTGCCGCTTTTGGCAGTTCATGTCACTACAAAATGACACTTAAGTTACTTTAAAATAAAGTCTAAATTAGCAACGGAGCTTCGTATCAAAAAACGGGTTTTACCAGTAGGTGAATTGAGAAAAGCACATTGTTATGGTATATCTAACAAATTTTTGGGAAAAAGTGCACTTACCAGGTTTTGGCAGTAAGGGCACGAAATGTTCTTAAAATAATTTTTTAAATACAGTTTTTTGTTATTTCACTTATTAATAGTTCTTTTTTACGTGTTTTAAATTTGACTACGCTAAACGATAGTTCTCTAGTAGAAAAAATTTATTTTATCAGTGGTTGAATTCATAAAATCACAACTATTTAAAGCACTCGAAATAAGAAAACTAAAGTATTATCCAAAAAAGTCACCAGGTAAGATTATTGTTGAAGATATAGGAATAAATGTTACCTGAATAAATTTCTTGTTATTGTCATAATTTTTACGTGACGTGTGCATGAATGAGACTCTCAACGCGTAGAACATAAATAAAGGTACGTTTAAAGCCTAAAAAACCTATTAAAGGTAGCATTAAAGTAAATGAAAAAATAAGTTTTGAAATCTTCAAATTCCACACTATAAATTAACGTAAAATGTATTTTATTTATTGCTTTCTTACTAACTAAAATAAAATCTTTCTTTTCTGATAATTCTGCAAGAATACTGATTTTAAGGGGACTGGAGCCTTAAGTCAAACATTCAAACTAGCGGGAAGAAGTATTACACTTAACTTGCAAAATTGTAACAATGTAACTTTCAACTTTAATAATTAAATTGTTTTCTTTGATTATATTTGTTTTTTTTCCTCACACTATGCATTGAAAAACGTAACGTATGATACACGGGCGTAAGAACAATAAATTATTCGGTTACGTTTATATTAAAATAAAATATACCTACCTAGACAGGATGTAATCGTTAATTGTGACCAGGCGATTATTCCGTAACTATTAAAGATATCAAAAAAATTTAAACTTATATCGAATGGACGTTACCTAATCAGTAAAATGACTTATAACTTTTTGAAAATCAAACGAGAAGTATCCAAAATTTTGACATTAAACATTCCTATACATTTAGTATGAGATTAGTAGAAAGGTTTCAGTTTCCTTATTTTAAGTGGTCTAGTACTCATTTTACCTTAATCTCATTTTATGATTACGTATGATATGATAATAATGATTTACAAGTAGATAAACGTGTAGATTAATTATGTTACCACTTAAAATTAGTAATAAACCTTGTTTCAATATCGCATTAAATTTAACTGGCTGAAAGGCAACACACTACAAAAAAAAAGATACTCTTTGGTGTTCGTTCTAAATTCAAAACTTTTATCGCGGGTTGTCATTCCCGCCAATTGTTAATAATCGTGATTGTTTCATTTATTGATTGAAAAATGGCATATTCCAATATTCCACTAATCTCATACTTAATGAATGGGTATGTTTAATGTCCAAATTTTGGATACTTCTCGTTTGATTTTCAAAAAGTTATTGATGTCATTTTACTGATTAGGTAACATACTTTCGACATCAGTTTAATTTTTTTTGATATCTGTAATAGTTACGGAATAATCGCCTGGTCACACTTAACGATTACAGCCTGTATATTCGATTTCGAGTTGGCTGAATTGTTCCAACAGCTGCATTTATGAAGTGAAAATTTCTTTAGGCACGTTGAGCGATTTTTGGTAGGGGAAAATCTTAGGGATTCGCGTCACCCGTCCCCAACATTCTTATGTTAACTGTGAAGTTCTCACTTCTGTCGGCAGTCCCCATAACTGCCTGTGTTTTTTTTTTTCTATAATCCACAACCATTGTTCAATGCAAGTGCTCGTACAGGCCCACTTTTTATGCATCAAAACTGAACAGAAAGTCGATTATTTTGACCTAGGGCTTTATTATTATTATTTTTTTAATTTGCTTACAATGATTGGCTAACCTGCAGCCTTTCCTGTGTGCCCTAAATGTTATACTTTTTTTTCCACTGTTTAACGGCTCTAGATACAGTCCTTTTGAGCCAATCATAATTTAAAGTTCACAAGATTGTATTTGTTTTATTTCCTCACACTATGCATTGAAAAACGTAGTATGATACACGGGCGTAAGAGCAATAAATTACTCGGTTACGTTTAAAACAGTCGCTATGCTCGTGTTTTAAATCGTTCTCGTAATTTATTTCTTTTCGCCCTTGTAGCATAAACTACTATTAAAGAAGTTTTCACTTTAAAAATGGCGGGCTCATATGTCACCGGTACCCCTAAAACTGAAAAGTGGGTTAGCGGCAATTTGTTTAACGGCAATACATTTAGCATAACTGCATAGTAATGTAGAACCATAACTTTAATTTACTCATTTTGTTGTATTACGAAGTGGACGCCACGAAAGGACTCGCACGGCTTAAGAGTCGGAGTTCCGAGATTGGGCAAAACAGGGTTCGGGGTTATGGCTTTTTAAGATAGTAAAATATTAATTTCTTAACAAAATAATTACAACTTGTTACCTTACAAGATGAAGTACAGGTTCATTAAAAAAAATCTTGGCACTAATGTATAGTAACTTCAGAAAAAAAAAACAGGATGTCAAGTTCAGGTTACACCCGTAGCGCTGCAGTGCTATTCAAGAGATTTTCTTGAAATTCCCGGTTTTTTTCTGAAGTTACTATACATTATTGCCGTGATTTTTTTTTATGAACCTGCACTTCATCTTGTAAGGTAACAAGTGGTATTTATTTTGTTCAGAAATTTGAATTTTTACCGTCTTAAAAAGCCATAACCCCGAACCCCGAATCTTGGAACACCGACCCTTCCCGTTATCCCTGACATTGATCACCTCATTTTACATCAAGTAGAACTGAACTCTATTTATAATAATATAATATAATATAATATAATGGTACTGATTCGGTGAAACACATCTTAACTTATTTGACAGGACTAAATTTAATTTAAGCGTTCTGTCCTTGCCTTTTCGATAAAGAAAGAAAAAGACAGGACGCTTAAAATAAGGTTAGTCCTGTCAAATAAGTTAAGACGTTTTATGCCGAATCGATACCAATATAACTCTATAATAATCTAATCTTTTATTATAGTTTAAAAGCTCTAAGCCGTGGCTGTTACGACAACCGAAACATCGCGCGCTTTTAAAAAACACGTCATTCGCTCAAAAAAGTTTTACGGTGAAATTTTCAGAAAACTATCTGCAAAAGTACCTTCTAAATTACATTTTCCTTAATTTTCTGTAATTTTCCTACGATTTGGTAACGTAAATTTTATGTAAACGAAAAAAACATGAAAAATCGACCAAGTTTCGTTTTTTTTTCTTCTTCGTTCGAGTTCATACTGCAAAATACATAACGTAGCGCGTTTTGAACCGCAAAACAATCTGCAGAAAGAATGTATCCAAGATATATATTTTTTTTCAGACACAAAATATCAAAATTTCATTTCAAGAGAGACAAAAATTGTGATTAACCCCCCTTAAGAGTGGTTTTGCAGCCGGATTGTGAAAAACCCGCCTTTTTGTAATTAATTGACATTTCTGTCGATTTGAATTTCAAAATTTTTGAAATTAATATTGACAGAAATTTAAAAAATTTTTGAAGTTTAAAAAATTTTTAAATTTTTATTTACGGAAACTAATGAAAACTTTGCGATGGCAACATAGGTTATAAGGTTTTGTTGAATAACTATTAAGTGAATTTTGAATTTAAGTGTTCTGTTACTGTTATTTAGAAAAAGGCGGGTTTTTCACAATCCGGCTGCGAAACCGCTCTTAATCATTACTTTTATCATATGAAAAACATGCTAATGAAACCTTATTCAAGACCCTCCGTTATTTTGCTAATTATACGACTTGGTTACGTAAATAAAAGAGTCTGAAGCATTTCTTTGCGGGAAAGACGGCAATTTTCTTGGACTGAATTAATGTTTATTTCAAGAAATTTTATAGCTATGACTTCAAAAAGTTGTTTGGGGGCACACTTGCTGGTTTTTGGGGTATTGGTAAATAGTTTATTCGTTTATATTTTGTGGTATCCTCCCTTGGGGCCACTCATCGTCCAAGATCAGGATCTCCTCACGGCACCCACACTCGAACCTGGCCAATTGGAAATTAAACAGGTTTTGTATGGATGGTCTGAAGAAATCCCTCTTTGCCACTTTTGGTTGCCGTTGGTAATTGACCAACTTTAGCTACCAGGTAAAGACCCGTCTTAGACGGTTCGCGGACGTGGAACTGTTTAACCCGCCCTAGAGATTGTTTTTGAGAGTTCTTGGTCATTATATGTTGTGGAGTTCTACAACGTCCTCAAACCAATCCGACGGGTGTCACCCGGAGGCAAGCAACCCGACAACTCAGTTTATGGTGACACTCAAGAGAGGGCCGATAGTTGACGTTTGAAGCTGTATTATATACCGACGCACCAAAAGAACTTACATATCGCGATGCAGATTCGAAGCTTTGTAGTGATATTATGCAGGATCTAGTTGGTTTGGTTCGTTGATTATTGGGCAAAGTACATATTTTATTGATATGTATGGATCAATTTAGGTATAAAGTTGGTAGAGCTGTTAGAAATTAAGAAAACTATGCCTATACTCAAATGAAATTCTGTTATACTATTGGTGGGTCGGTCCACAAGCTTATCATTAGGGTCAGTTAACACAATGCTCATAAAACAAAGTGACGATATTAAATGACTCATCGTCTCGACGCTAAGCAGAACCACAGTGTAAAAATTTTCTGTTTTTATTTTGACTGGCTCAATGTGTAAACATTTTGTAATGTAATGGTTTTTTTGTTTGCCGTTTACATTTTCATAATGCAATTTTGATTCATATTCATATTCAATCGTTTATTGCTTTCATATGTACAGTGTTCATATGACCCCGCTGGGGCATAACAATATACAAGGAAGGGCAGCTGTGGCAGACAAAAGTTATTTAAAATCTTTGAAAAATTCGTCTAATGTGTAGTAGGTTTTATCTAATAGCATGTGCTTGAGGTTTTTTATAAACGTTTTGTCTTTATCTTCATTTTTTACCGTGTCGGGTAGGTGGTTTTAGATTTTTATAGACATTGCATAGGGACCTGAGCTGTGTTATTTTAATTTTAGTTGTGGCAGTATTAATTTATGTTCATGTCTTATTGAGCGATTTGATATATCTCCTAATTATGTGTAAAAGTCTTTGTATTTTCTTACGAATTTACAGATCTCTAAAATATAAATGGATGTCAAAGTTAATATGTTACATTGTTTAAAATATGGCCTACAACTTTCTAAGTTGGTAATGTTTGCTAGGATTCGAATACATTTCTTCTGTAGTATAAATAGATCTTTTGTATCTGTACTGTTTACCCACATTACTATACTTTGTGATAACCATGCATAAGCATAATGCGTAATAAGTAGTTACATTACTGTCTAACTGACAACTCGTAGTTGAGTTTGGTCCTTTTCAGTTACCCTAATGTTTTTTTTTTAAATATCAAGTTGTTAAGCATAGCTAGATATAAGGTTTAGTTTACTAAAAAGAAATATTGATGGTAATTGAATAAAACAATTTTTAATTTATTTACAATTATAATTAATTAATAATTTACATTTTAATATAACATCGTCAAGTTTATCAAGTTAAAGAATGCAGGAGCCTCTCATTGTTTACACATAAACTAAAAACATTTCTAAAAAGCAAAGCTTACTTCACTGTGAGTGAGTTCCTTGATGAGTAAATGCTATTTATTGATTTTACCTGAATCTATTTGACATGATAATTTAATTTTGAATATTGTGACATACCTATTTGTAATTTGACATTTTTGTTTTATTATAAATAACAGTGTTATTTTAAAATACCATTTTATTATTAATTTAAATTTTACTTACTTCAAAATGTACCTTGATGTATTTACTGTATATTGACGATGTAATTTACTGAATAAATTAATATGAATATGAATATGAATATCCCATCAAAAACATAAAATGTACAAAAATGGCAAGTCTCGCAACGCAATCCTTCCACCGTAAAAAGTTGTGAGATCTTATGTAAAGCCAAGTCTGCTATTTTAGTTTTTATGGAAGCACCCTTTTCATTTAAGTTAGTATGGGAGCACCTATTTAACAAATTTATCATTAATTGTTTCCTATTTAGTTACCTACCAACATTAAGTGACTGTATTAATATTAGTCATCTTTATTTCCTCTCTCATACATTTTGGTCGGTTAGCTATGTAGTTAACTATGGAACAGCTGATTTTTTTTCGCTATTCGATGGTTAGCTCCGTAGTAAAAGTTGTTTATATGGACGAGTACTTACTAGATTATCGCCAGTTTCCGGCTTCCGCAACTTTATCTCAACACCCAGTGTATACAACGTGTAACAGAAAGGTGTAACCATATTCAAAGAGCTTATTCAGTCAATGGTATAAAACAACTTTTACTATGGAGCCAACCTTGAAATCTCAAATCTGCCCTTCCATACATTTCGGCCGAGCGGCATTCCATTTTTCTATGAAACAGTAAACTTTTTGGTTTTGTTCCATAGTAAAAGTTGTTCTATACCATTGACTGAATAAGCTCTTCAAATATGGTTACACCTTTCTGTTACACGTTGTATATAAATCAACAATAAAAGACCAAGAAATCATCAAATTATATGTATCTACATTTTAACCAAATATATAAAAATAAAATCGTCCCCCGTTCAGTTCTATAGATATAGAAAACTCCATTAAAAATCGGAATAATAAAAAAAAATTGTTATAATGAATAAAAGAGTTTGCATGACTCGGTCCACGGATGTGGAAGATGCAAAAGTGGTGTGTCAGTATCGTAGCCGATGGAGGTATATGGCCCCTGCCTATCCGTTATGAGACAGGCGTGCATATATGTATGTATAATTATGTATGAAAATAATTGCATGTTCTGTAAGTAATTACGATAACCAAAATAACAATATCTTTATTTCTTGTATTATTGCTACGAAACCCTAACTCATGCGTGTAAGACACGTACGTGGCTAATTATTGTTTTTTTAACTTCCTCATCTAATTTTGTAAAATATATTAACATTTTTGTAATTTTGCTATGCTTCGTTTCAGGTAAGTCAAATATATTAAACATTTGATGCATCACCAGAAAACAATCATTTGGTAAGCTTTCAAAACCCTTTTAGTGTTATTGATGAACTGAGTTTTCTTCGAAAGCAGTTAGACAAACACAGTCAAAAAACCGTGTGAAAGCTATTTAAAAGTCACGCTTTTCAAACAATATTTAATGTAAAATATCTATACTTTTTTCCCGCTCTCCCAGCTTAATTTATGTCTTCAATGCAGACACAAAATGTTTACAATAGTAAGGTATTGCACAGCATATTCTCTGTGGCCTCATTAGATTCAGCCGCGGGCTATTTGTTCAGGATTTCAGGAAGGTTTCGGTACAATAATATCTACAAGGTGTTTCCTGCAAATAGAACTATGATTAGTTTTGTTTGTGCCATTGTTAATGCTCCCTGGTTCACAGAGTCCATGAAATTTAATGAATACCATGAAGTACCAACAGTGATTGAAGAAATACAGGAACGCAATGTTAAATTGCGCAATGTTAAACAAAGCCCGCCTTTTGTCTCACGTAAACAACTTAGCAACAGATCTGCTTACTAGTAATGCTGACGTGGGACGCCTGAAGCGGCACACAATCCTGGGGTATCCCCTGGGGGGGGAAAGACCTTATATACAGGATAACTTTTTACCAAACCCTGATTATTTAAGAGGATTTTAAGAAAGTAAAAATAAGAAGTAACAAATTATTACAAATGTAACTTGGAAATATAATTTATGGTTATCCTGGCTATTCCCACACGGAATAGGTTCAAAATAGTCCAAAATTGTGGGATCAACAATAAATACTTCGCGCTATCTTTTCTCTTAAGGTGACCATGATTTCATTTAATTTTACGGAATCTTTAAGGGTCCTTATAAGGTCAAATGCACAACTTCAAATGACCATTTCACATTGTGTAACTTGGTTAGTCTGTTTATTAAAAACAGTGTTAATAGTAGACTATGAAGCTGACCTAAACATTTTGAAAAAGTTTTAAGTTCGCTTAATAAAAAAATATTACGAAATTACATCAAAATTTCATGATTTTCGAGTGTTAAAGGGCCTTCCTGACATTATACAGCCCTGAAATTTGTATTAAAAATAGGTGAACAATAATTCCTTCTAAATATTTTAGAAAATTTTAATAATTTCTTCGACAAGCGGAGTTACTACATAAAAACCCAGTTTTTGTGTTACTTTGTAACATCCACGGCTGAGGCCGCGCTATTTTAAACTATGCAAAATTAGTTACTCAATCTGACTTTATATGCAGCTTTAAGTGGCTCTTACTTTTTTATTATTATTTTTTTTTTTTTTTTATTATTTATACCGTTCAGCAAGTGGTAAAGTAAGAACAAATACCATGCACATAAATTCTGAAAAAGTCATTGTTACATGTCCGACCGGGGATCGAACCTGGATCTCAAGATTGAGAGGCCAGCGTTCTACCCCTGAACTACCGATGCTTTAAACAGTAGTATTATTTTATTGCAGTACTTCAACATCGATCGTCAATTCACACAAAACAAATACATTGACTGAACCTATTCAGATACGTACATAGGTAATTATCGTCCAAAAATAAGCGGAAAACAGGACCAAATTAATTATCTGGGATCTTCTTTGGACAATTAGATTGATGGACTTACTGTCCGTGCATTAGTGATACAATTCCCTGGACATTTTGTCTGTTGCCCTACTTTGTTCTGTCACGTGACATCGTCCCCTCCGTCACGTTTTTGTGAAAGTATATACTTTTTATTGGCAACATGTGTACGCGCGCTACATGGTTTCGGAATGACGTTTGTATTTCGCTTAAGGGTCGTTTCTGTGGATTTATAACAAAATACTAAGAAAATATTATAACTTTTATCTAAGAAAACTTATTGTTAAAAGTTTGCTATGTGCATAAACATATTTTTACTGATATTATATGATATTTTGATAAAGGATATTAATGCTTATTTTAATATCTGTATACCAGAAACGGTTAAGAATAGCTATTCCTCGGAACGGTTTTGAAATTGTACATATTGACGAAAAAAGAAGAGGCTAATTGTCTTGTCTAAGGATATGTTCGCACTTGAAGTGACGTCACAGTTCGTAAATAGTTCAAAACACACTAAAGGCAATAATGAAAGTTCAGTTTTTATCTATGTTTTGATGATAGGAACCCAGTCCAGATGGCAACCAAATATATACATAGAGGGGCTGGATTCGAACCTGGTGGTCGAGAAAGCACTAATGAGTTTTCCGAAATATACGTGCATATAGTATTTGTATAATTACTTACCTTGCTGATGGTGAAGGTAAACACTTTGAGGTTAACCTGCGTGTCCTAAAAAGCGTGTGTTTGTCCTAAAAAGCGTCTATCTGTCCTAAAAAAGCATGTATTTGTCCTAAAAGGTGTGTATTTGTCCTAAAAAGTGTGTATTTGTCTTAGAAAGCGTGTATTCCTATGTTGATAAGGCTCACCGCCTAGCACATCGGGACCTAACAATCGTAAGTTAAAAGCGTGTTTTTGTCCTAAAGAGCATGTATTTGTCCTAAAAGGCGTATATTTGTCCTAAAAAGTGTGTATTTGTCTTAGAAAGCGTGTATTCCTACGTTGATAAGGCTCACCGCCTAGCACATCGGGACCTAACAATCGTAAGTTAAAAGCGAGTATTTGTCCTAAACAGCATGTATTTGTCCTAAAAGGCGTATATTTGGCCTAAAAAGTGTGTATTTGTCTTAAAAAGCGTGTATTCCGACGTTGATAAGGCTCACCGCCTAGCACATCGGGACCTAACAATCGTCAGTTTAAAGCGTGTATTTGTCCTAAAATGCGTGTATTTGTCCTAAAGAGCATGTATTTGTCCTAAAACGCGTGTATTTGTCCTTAAAAGTGTGTATTTGTCTTAAGCGTGTATTCCTACGTTGACTCACCGCCTAGCACATTGGGACCTAACAATCGTCAGTTAAAAGAGGTTAACCCAAACACGCCTCTGAAATCCTCTGGGAGAGAAAAACACCCCTCTCGGAGAAATATTTATCGTAACTTTGAGTTTTTTTTTTATATATTTAAAGGCACAATCGTGCCGGAAGTCTAAAACCACATGGAAATCTCGGGCATATAATGCTGCTTTTCTTCATTAATTACATACGAAATAGTTAGAGCTCTAAGACGTCAAAACAATATACCTAACATAAAAATCAAAAATATTTTTGTACCCTTATAGTTACTGACGTTTAGCTCGTTGACACACGTAGGGGAAAATTTCACCGTTCCGGAGTCGCATGATCGGTGGCATGGATAAATGTTGAAATTATGCTAATACCGCCCGTGACTTGCCGAACTGGGTTTCCGGGACGGAATTTTTCGCCTCGTGTGCAATTAGTGTCAGGCTGGGCGTTTAATCTCTTCTATAGCATAGAACATGGTAATTCTACTCTTCGTAGTTTTGCTCATATTTCTGTAGTAATTACTGAGAAAATCATGTTTTAATTTTATGGTTGATAGATGCTTGACAAATAAGAAGAAGCTTTGGGGTATTCTTCTCTTCGTAGCTCCGCTCTGATTGTTATCCTATAATAGCTAACTACTGAGAAAATTATGATTTTACTTTACTTTCGATAATGATAGATAGTTAGATAAAAACTTTATTCAAAGCCTCTTACAAAAAAACACAAAAATTACATTTTTAGAGCTTATATTATAATCCTATAATATATATATAATACATTATAATCCTTAAAATAATGACGATCTTTGACATAGAGGCTGAAAGGTCGCTGGCTCAGCATACGCCACAGAATAATCTGTGACACTGATATTCTGCCAGTACCATGCATTTAAAAGATATATGTCGGTTAATCAAATTAAGACAATGACCTTGTAAAATTGGAATGGTAAATATACTTAAGTAACATGTAATAATTTGACAATAACAAAAATAAATTATACACATATAACGAAAAAAGGGGAGGGAAAAGATGCTTATTTATCACCAAAGATGTTAATGATGTGACGTAATTAGTGTTGGTTAATGATAGATCGCCCGACGGTATGTCCTACTGGAAGGACTCTTCTGGAAGGACGGGTTGCTTTTGCTTTTTGGGCTGTTTATACGTAAATAGAGGCATAGTTAAATGTCGCTAGATAATACTTATGAAAAAAAATATGAAGAAAATAATCTGTTGACTTCACAATCAGTTGTTACCTTCTTTATAAGTATTTGTAAAAATCCAGGCTTACAGAGGCCTCTTAACTGTTACTAAGGTGTTTGTTTTTATAGTAGACCGATACATTAAAAGGTTAAAGTACTCTGTTGGCATAATAAATCTACACTGCGTAATTTTATTAAAATCTATTGATCTTTGTAGAGTTTTATAATAGCAAATTAACCAGCTTGCTTATTTTTTTTTCTCAAGGAAGGTTATTCAAAACACAATCATTCTTCCAAAACACAAATACGCAAATTAAAAAGATGATCAGTGTTTTCTGACGTTGCAGAGTATTCCTATAATTAAGGCAAGGTCGGCCTTGCATTGTTTCTTCATACCAAATAAACTAGAAAATACCGGGCCAGTCGAAAATGAACTCTACGTTTCAGGAAATAAAAGTTTTGATAGCATTCTAGTTATCACAGTAATTTTGTTTATGGATCTGATTCAATGGAACTGAATACTTTTAAATAAAAAACATCATAAAACACTTTAATATAAATTATTAGCCGTCGCTCAGTCGGTTAGACTCTCAATCTTGTGACGCGAGCTCGAATCCTGCCAGTCGATTATGTACACTGGAGATCACATATAACTATACACTTGCAGCACATGAGCCTCTATAGTGAAATATATAAGATGGTTACAAAGTCTAATGCGTATAGCTTGATGTCATCTCCACTGTACCAATCAGTATTTCAGAATGTATGTGCATAGTATTTCATTGTTGACAAACTTGTATTTGTGCTCAAAGTATTTTTGGGCTCGCCCCGTCACGTTTTTATTTATTTTTTTGTTTTTAGGTTTCCGTAGTACCTAAAAGGTACAAAAGGAACCTTTATGGTGAGACTCCGTTGTCTGTCAGTCCGTCTGTCCGTCCGTATGTCACAGCCTCATAACTTCAGAGCACCGTTTTGCAGCTGGATTGTGAAAAACCCGCCTTTTTCTAATTAATCGAAACATGACACTTAAATTCAAAATTCACTCAATAGTTATTCAACAAAACCTTATTACCTATGTATTGTGTATTGTATATGTTGTCATCGCAAATTTTCCATTGGTATCTTAGATTAGTATTTCAAAAAAATTTAATTGTTTCTTTGCGATGGCAACATACACAATACACAGTTAAAAAGGTTTTGTTGAATTACTGTTAAGTAATTTTGAATTTAAGTGTTCTGTTTCGATTAATTTTAAAAAGACTGGTTTTTCACAATCCGACCGCGAAACCGACATACAAGAAAACACGTATGATAGTAAAAATTAAAATTTTGTACTTAAAATCAAATAAAATCATAGCCTGCGGGAACTATTGTTAGAATGCAAATATGTCAAAACAGTTTTTGCGTACCAATCTCCTGCATACTTCATTGTGTTTGGTCTGACGTCATCAGCTTACCATTGGCCAAAGTGTTGATATATTGCATAGTTATTGGCTGTTTGTTCATAATTACGACCGAACAGTAACCATAAAAGTCAATATAACACGGACAATGAAGGACTGAACAAATAATAAAACAATTATGCAGAGAACAGTACAATTACACAGCAGCTGGTAATAGAAAAACATGGTTACGTATGTGTGGAGTAACAGTTGATAATTTATGAATTTCGGCAATTTATCCGGTCGAGCGTTTTTGGGATTAAAATATATGTGCTTGGAAATTCGACCTATTCCTTGAAAGGAGTTATACTAGAGATCAATTCCAAGAAATAATTCCTAACAACTAGGGGTCAAAAATGATACATTGTTTTCAAGTAAAACACATCGATATTGCGAAAATTACAAAGTAAAGAAGGTCTTCTTTCAACTTTTATTTCTAAGATTATGGGAATTCAGGGCATGTATTTTTGTATAAATGATCACTCATTAAATAAAACATAAGCACCGAGAGAGTAGTAGTTATTTTTAAATTATTTGTTTTTAGTTACATTTTTAGTTAAAATATCTTAAAAACCTCCGTAACTCGGAGACCATTACTTATCTTATTATTACTTACCTTAACTATATTTACTGGCACCGATTTCGAGAAATCTTTAAAAAACTACAAAAAATGAATGCCCCCCCCCCCCCTTAAATTATCTCCGAAACTGGAGGACAGAAAAATATGAAAAAATGACGATCATAGGTCATAACTGGCCAACTACAGGAAAACTATAGCGATTCACAAATAGTTGAAAACAAATGAGCAATAAAAAAAAAGTAAAATGAATTGAAAATAATATATGTATGTTGTCCAAATACAATATGTGTATTAAATTGTAGGTATTAAAGAGTTGATTGTAAAAATATATAGCTTGGTTACATTTACTTGCATCTATTTCGAGAAATCTGTTCGCGCCACTTCTTGTGGCTCTCATACTGCGGGGTAGTTGTGAATTAATATTTTCAACTGTCATTTTCGCTGCATCTCCACCCGCTTAGTTTTGGACGCAAATCAATCAGTCGTCAATCAGAAGCCTTTCACGCCGGAGGTATACGCTGATTGTCATTCGACTAGGTCCTACCTCGACCCTACCGCCCGCCATTTTTGAGATCGCACCCGCTGTGCGCCTCATTTTCATCTTTTACTATTACGAAGAAGATTAGCCGAGAAGAGCGCAACCAGGCACGAAGAGGAAGAAGAAAACCATCTTGGAGAACACCAGAGACTTGGTGGCTCAGGCGAAGCGTGGTTTGTGGTGCATGCAGCTCCTTCCCAAGGTCAGATCTTTCATCTTCGTAATTATTTCTCTTCACTTCCCGCTATTTTTAAAACCTATGGTGATACAAAGCACTGCCGTCATATCGCGTGCTCATTTTTTGGCCATTCGAGCCGGATCTAGATCCATTTTAGGCCCTTTGATCTGCGATCTATAACCATTTTTTGGTATTTCCAACCGCTATCTTCATGTTCTTTGTCTAAAGAACACGTGAATTCCGCTCTAATTTTCACTCTGCCCGCAGTATTACCCCGCATTCCCGCTCTTATTTGCATTATCTATGCATTAAAACCCCGCATTCGTCAAAATATTAGTGATTCCATTTCCTATATACTGGAAATTATAAATTATCTACAGTGAAATACGCCATTCTGTTAATTTATCCGCTGCGATTATACCATTTGATCATTTCACAGAAAATATTATCTGCCTACCTGCTAATTCTTAATATTATCGAGAGGTACTCGTACACAGGTTCGTCCGCCGCCCGTGTTATCTCTAACTCATTAGCACTATTCTATGTTGTAGTCAGTATAAAACTTTCAATAGTTCTGGTACTTGCCTAACTTTGTACTATATAACATGCCAAATTCCGCAGAAGCTGCAAAATTAAAGATGTCGTATAGTTTAAAGAAGCTTAAAAATAAAAGGCAAGAATTGTTTAATCGCCTTCAGAGAGTTTATGACTTTTCTAAAACCGCTTTAGAGGATGTTTCTTCGGCAGAATTGTTTATGGCCAATGTCGAAACTTTGGATACTGTACGCTCAGAAATTCATGTAATCATAGATGAAATTAATGACACAGAGGTATTGATAAATCCTAATTTTGAACCAAATTATCAAAGTTGGTCAGCTTTTGAGGATCTTTACTCCCATTGCAAATACATCAACCGGAAGTTATCACATTCTTCGAAATCGGCTGACTCTAAAGTTAAAGCTCCACTTGACATGGAATGTCCCAAAAAACCTACTATCAAGCTTCCAAAACTGGAACTCGTTGGTTTTTCTGGTGAAGCTACTATGTGGCCAACATTCTATGAAACATTTAAAACCACGATTCACGATAATCCGGACTTGACCGACAACGAACGAGTACAATACCTGATGGGTAAACTTTCTGGCCGGGCACTTTCGATTTGTTCTGGAATCACACCGAACGCAACTAACTACGACATAATCTGGAAAACACTCGTTTCTACTTTTCAAGACTCGCGTAGTTTAGCCACTACTTATTTGGATCAAATGTTTGAATTTCGCCCTTTAACTACCGCTAGTTCAAAAAACTTGGACTTGTTTTTAGACAAGTTCTGTTCCGCTGTTTCGTGTTTAAAATCGCTGAATATTAAAGATCTTTCGGATTTTATCCTTATGTATTTGGCCCTTAAAAAACTTGATGTTGAAACCGCTCGTTCATTTGAAATGTTTAAACGTGGTTCCGATTTACCCCATTATGATGAATTAATATCATTTTTACGGGAACAAACTAAGATACTGAACCGCACTGCACCCGCAATTACCGCTCCCGCTCCGAACCGCTCCGTTAATAATAATAACAACAAAACCGGGTACAGTACCAAGTCAACCCATGCTTTTGTCTCCGCTTCGACCAATAATAATTGTTGTCCGCTATGTAAACAATTAAAACACTATAATTTATATAAGTGTCCCGAATTTGTGAAACTAGATATCGAGAAAAGATTTCAGTTCATCAAATCTAATAACGGTTGCACCAATTGTTTAAGTATTACGCATAACAATTCCGCTTGTAAATCGTCTTATAATTGCCGCCATTGTAATTGTAAACACCATTCGATGTTGTGCCGCAAACAAAATGTGATGAATACTCACACCGCGCTTGGTCAAAATATTACCGTGTCTCCACGCACACATACGCAATCTTCGAGGTTGGTGGATCCTGCCGTATCGGCGACTAACACAGAACATATGACTAATGATTCTCAATCCGTACCAACTGCGAGTAATAATATTTCTTTATGTAACTTACAGCCTAACTCGCAGCGTAATGAAACATGCCTTTTAGGTACAATTCAAGTGATCGTGAAAGATTCTAACGGTATGTCAGTCCGTCTACGTGCGCTCTGCGACCCTGCGTCACAATCCAGTTTTTCGACGGTTTCCTGTTGTGAGAAGCTTAACTTAAAATATGAGAAAATTCCCCGCGCTTTTGTTAAGGGCATCGGCTCTTCATCAAACCCAATTAAGGGTGCGACAAACCTTAAATTGTTTTCACGATTTGATGATTCGGTTTCAATTTCGCTTGACACTTATGTAATCGACCGTATTACCGACAACTTACCATCGGTGCAGGTGGATTTGTCTACGCTTTCGTATTTAAAATATATCACACTTGCTGATGAAACATTTTACTTACCGGGTGAGATTGATATTCTTATCGGTGCATCTTTATTCGCGGATATCTTGTTATCAGGCCGCGTCTCTGGTCCCCCGGGTACGCCGACGGGATTTCAGACCATCTTCGGTTTTACGCTAATTGGTAATACGCCTGTTTACCAAAATACCGCATGTTCAATTTCGTTATGCTCTTATATGGAGATTGAACCGCCAATAGATTTTATTTTACAAAAATTTTGGCAATTAGAAGAGGTGCATTGTGAACCTGCTTCTAGTCCCGCAAATGATGAATGTGAAAAATTATTTATTAACAATGTGTCACGTGACCCCGCTGGTCGCTATTCGGTTTCTTTACCGTTCGCACGGAATCCTAACATACTAGGAAACTCGTACCATCACGCAAAAAAGTGTTTTATGTCTCTTGAGCGTAGGTTTGTTTCTAACGCAGATTTACGTTCCGAGTATAACAATATAATAAATGAATACCTAACTAAAGGTTACATATCCCCGCTTCATAATGATGACCAATTATCTCTTGGTTATTATATTCCGCATCATCCCGTAGTGCGTGTTGATAAATCAACGACAAAGGTGCGTATTTGTATGAATGCCAGTACTAAGACTGACTCCGCTGATGGTACTCGTGTCTCATTAAATGACACGCTGCACACAGGTGCTAATTTGCAAAACGATTTGTTTTTAATTTTACTTGACTTCCGCTTGTATGAAATCGCTTTTACCTCGGATATCAAACAAATGTTCTTACAAGTTTTGGTTAACGCCGATGATCGCAAATTTCAAAAGTTTTTATACCGCTTTGACACGTGTTCACCGCTTATCGCTTATCAGTTCAATCGCGTCTGCTTTGGACTACGTAGTAGCCCTTTCCTTGCGATGAGAGTAGTCAGGAAACTCTGTGAGGATGGGAGTTCAGCGTACCCGCTCGCCGCTACTGCAGCCGCACGAAACTGTTACATGGACGACATCTGCTATAGCACGCCCACCGTGCAGGGCTCCTTACAGCTCAGAGATGAGCTGGTAGGATTGCTTAAGGCCGGTGGCTTTGAGCTCGTCAAGTGGTCTAGTAACTGTCAACAGTTACTTGATACACTGCCTGATACTCACCGCTTAAATTCTAGTAAGAATTTTGAAGAACAAACTCAAACTCTTAAAGTTCTTGGCTTACAGTGGTCGCCTGATTCTGACGAGTTCTCTTTTACTGTATCGCTAGATAGTCGCCCATGTACTAAACGCAATGTTTTGTCCGTGATAGCACGTCAGTACGACGTCCTCGGCTTTACCGCTCCTGTGATCTTGTACGCAAAATTACTCTTGCAGAAAATCTGTATTTTAAAATTAGACTGGGATGAAACACTACCCTCTGATATTGCGCAGATTTGGCAAAACTATTTGAAGGAGCTACCTGTTTTGCGGGATTTACGTATTAAACGCCACTTAGACGTGTTCCAAAATTCGAAAATTTCGATAATATCATTTGCAGACGCAAGTGAACGTGGATACGGATGTGTCGTATATATTAGAGTACAAGATGACTCAGACACTTGCACTAGCATTCGGCTGGTATGCGCAAAGTCAAAAGTCTGTCCGCTCAAGACCGTCAGTGTCGCCCGCCTTGAGCTTTGTGCCTCGTTACTCATGTCGAAATTAACTCGTCGTGTAGTTGACGCTTATAAAATACGTCACAATATTGAACGTATTTACTGTTTTACCGATTCTATGGTAACTTTACACTGGATACATTCCTCACCGCACAGGTTTAAAACCTTTGTCGCGACGCGTATAACAAAAATAATATCCGCTATTCCCGCTGAATGTTTTTACCATACAGCTGGTTCTCAAAACCCGAGCGACTGTCTTTCCCGTGGTCTCACTCCCACGCAGTTGATGAGTCACCCGCTCTGGTTCACTGGACCTGCTTGGCTTTATCTGGACGCTAAAGAGTGGCCAATCAAAACAATAGAATCAGCTTCTATTGAAGAAAACTTGCCGGAATCAAAAACAATTTCTCTTCCCGCTTTTAGTAATGAAGAACCGCATCCACTTCTTTCTCTTTCGGAAAGAATTTCGTCATGGCTTGTGCTTTTACACACAATCATTTACATCTACCGATTTTTACGTATTTTACCGCGCTCTAATATTTTTACCGCTACCGATATGGATTTCGCTGAAGTTGCATTGATTAAAGCTCTTCAAGCATTTTATTTTCTTGATGAAATAAAAAGATTAAAGTCAAATAAACTTTGTTCTCCCGCTTTAAATCGACTATCGCCATTTTTAGATAAAAATGGATTGTTACGCGTTGGTGGTCGACTTCGCAACACAGACATGACGTTCGATCAACAACACCCTGTGTTGTTACCTCGTAAAAATCATATTGTCGAATTGATTATCATTCATTATCATCGCAAAAATTGTCACACTGGACCAGTGGCTTTAATGTCAATAATCCGCCAAAAATTTTGGATACTTTCCTGTCGAAATATTGTTCGTCGCGTAATACATAGCTGCAATTATTGTTTTAAGGCGAAGCCGAGACAAACCTTCCCTTTCATGGCAGATTTACCATCATGCCGCGTTAATGAGGCTAAAGCTTTTGTCCACTGCGCTGTGGATTATTGTGGTCCTATCAGTATCACTCCGTATCGAAAACGTGGAGTCCGTCCCGTCAAATGTTACCTCTGCATATTTGTATGCCTGGTGACTCGTGCAGTTCACGTTGAATTGGCAACTGATCTTAGCACGAACACTTTTCTTTCCGCGTTCAAACGTTTTTTATCTAGACGTGGAGCAGTGTCTTTCGTATATTCAGATAATGCTACGAACTTTGTAGGCGCTAGAAATGCCCTCTCAGAAATTTACAATTTGACAAACTCCGAAGAATTTAAAACGTCTTTCGCGAATGAACTTGCCGATCATAGAATACAATGGAAATTTAATATTCCACGTAGCCCACATTTTGGGGGACATTATGAGATATATGTCAAAGGATTTAAGACGCATTTGCATAGAGTAGTAGGTACTCAACTGTTGACCTACGAAGAATTATTAACTGTAGTTACGCAAATAGAATGTGTCATAAATTCTCGTCCGCTTACGCTGCTGAGTGAAGATCCATCTGAACTTAGCGCGTTAACTCCTGCACATTTTCTGATGTCAACTCCTTTAAAAGAATTACCCGCTTGTAAGGTGGCTGATGAGCCAGTTAATTTATTACGTCGCTACGCGTTGCTTGATCAAATGGTAGAATCGTTCGCAAGGCGATGGAAGAATGATTATCTCCATCTTCTCCAGTCTAGAGGAAAATGGAATACACCTTCCAACCCAATCAAAATTGGATCTGTTGTCGTTGTAGTTACCGATAACACTCCACCGCTTCAATGGCCGCTCGGTGTTATTGTAGCTGTATACCCTGGCAAAGATAATGTCATTAGGGTAGCTTCTGTCAAAACGACGACAGGTGTTTACAAACGACCTGTCGTGCGTCTTTGCCCTCTCCCATCTCAATAACTCCTTTCTTTGCCCCCGCTTCAAAATTTCGTTATTCTCTGTCTTATTTTTACTTTTCTATTCTTATTTTAAAACCAATGGTTTTAACGCCGGGGGCAAATGTTCGCGCCACTTCTTGTGGCTCTCATACTGCGGGGTAGTTGTGAATTAATATTTTCAACTGTCATTTTCGCTGCATCTCCACCCGCTTAGTTTTGGACGCAAATCAATCAGTCGTCAATCAGAAGCCTTTCACGCCGGAGGTATACGCTGATTGTCATTCGACTAGGTCCTACCTCGACCCTACCGCCCGCCATTTTTGAGATCGCACCCGCTGTGCGCCTCATTTTCATCTTTTACTATTACGAAGAAGATTAGCCGAGAAGAGCGCAACCAGGCACGAAGAGGAAGAAGAAAACCATCTTGGAGAACACCAGAGACTTGGTGGCTCAGGCGAAGCGTGGTTTGTGGTGCATGCAGCTCCTTCCCAAGGTCAGATCTTTCATCTTCGTAATTATTTCTCTTCACTTCCCGCTATTTTTAAAACCTATGGTGATACAAAGCACTGCCGTCATATCGCGTGCTCAAAATCTTTGAAAAATCACAAATATGAAAAAAATCATGGTAATTGTGTCGATTCGGCGCAACATCACTAAACTTATTTGACAGGACTAAACTTAATTTGAGCGTTCTGTCTTTTTCTTTTGGTATCGAAAAGACAAAGACAGAACGCTCAAAATAAGCTTAGTCCTGTCAAATAAGATAAGTTGTGTTGCGCCGAATTATGTGCTTACGTAAAGATTAAATACAGGAAAAAATATAGCGGTTGAGAAATTCACAATTAAAAAATTACAAATTTCTCAAAACTGTCGAATTATGGAAACCTAGGTACGCGAGTTTGACTCGCACTTGACTGTTTTTTTTTAGCCTAGCCTTGAATCAATTTCTTTGATAGGTCAACATTTTATTTTACGAAATTAGCAAAAAGTGTTATCAAGCCATAGTACGAATTTGGCTGCAAAAATTATGTCACCTCATATTCTCCGAGCCCATACATCCCTAATTATTTAAAGCTGCTACAATATCTTAAATTAGGCGTAATAATCGTCGGTGAAAAGCGGGTGTACCAAGTGTAGACAGTCCGTGACTTGCATTTAACAGTTTACACTTGGAAACACATCTGACACCCTCTCAGGGATTCATGTCGTGAAGATATGTTGTTGTTGTTTCCAGAGGAAATTAAAATATTCCTTACTAGCTGTTGCCCGCGGCTTCGCCCGCGCTGATTTAGTTTACATTTTTCGGGATAAAATTCCGGGATATGACACTCTCCGGCCCATAAACTATCTCTATGCAAAAAACCACGTCGATCCGTCGCTGCGTGAAAGAATGACAAACCAACAAACACACTTTCGCATTTATAATAAGGGTAAGAATGGAAGAGTTTACTTGACGTTTACTTGAATCCACTTGTAAATTTTCGCTCAATAGTTTACAAATTCATAGATTTATGGAAATGGGGTCTTCCAAAGATTCAAGTAAAACGGGATCCTTCTGCTCGGATAAGCGAAATGGTTCCGTCTTTCTGGTTAATTTATTTCTGAGTACATTGATTCATAGTGTTCTTCTGCGTCGGAACAATTTGCAATTCAGATCGCTGCTTTATAGTTGGTCCTTTTGATCCCTAAAGTTTCTATATGAGGGTCGCAATTTGTCTTAAATTACGTGGAAACTTGGTGTCTAATATTGCTAGTTCACATGTTGCTTACTATGTTTTAGAAATGTCAAAGTTGCAAACTAAGTGGGGTACTAAAATGTAGCTACACATTACACGCACGTTTTAAAAAAAATATTTATGCTAATTTCTACGTAATATTGGTGGAAACTGCCCAAAAAGTATTTTTAATTTGATAAAATCCTTGTTCCACACATTTTTTTCTATAACGCCATCATTTTGCTCGTTTCTTAGATACAGTAGCGGTTTTCAATCCCATTCCCTTGCAGAAGGGTTATTAGTTGGTCCGACATGCTATTGTTCTTCAATTGTTATCGAAAATCGATAAGGCAACGGGTATAGTCAGTTGTAAATGTCCTACATGCATTTCAAACTCCAAACGAACACTGATCACATCTCGGCTGGGCTATTTCAAAACCTAAAAAACTTTTTGTATTTTTATACCAGGTAGGTTTGTGTTTCTACATCGCCGTAGTCAGAAAAAACCGGCCAAGTGCGAATCGTACTCGCGCACGAAGGGTTCCGTACCATTATCTATAAAAACGGCAAAAAAAATCACGTTTCTTCGTCTTTGTTGTTATAGCGGCAACTGTCTAACTACTCGTATCACGGTTCATTAGATACAGCCTGGTGACAGACGGACAGACGGACGGACAGCGGAGTCTTAGTAATAGGGTCCCGTTGGTTACCCTTTGGGTACGGATCCTTAAAACGACAATACAGAATCAAAAAAACCTGGTTTGCATACATTAGTTTTAAAGTTTTGTTAGGGCATGCACAAAATCGTTATTTACTGTTTCCTGTAAGTTTTATCCCAAATCCCTTGCAGGGTTTTGTAATTGCATAGCCGATCTGTTCTGTTACTAAATCCATATTCATATTCATATTCATAAATCGTCACTAAAACTTAAATTGCTGGGTTCCTCACAAAGGAAAACACGAAAATGAATGGGCATTAGGCTCATTCACACAATATGTAGCGTCGCTAGCGCACAAAGCAACTCAGACGATGTTTAATTAACGCTAAACTTATGGCATCAAACTGTCACTTCGCATTCCCAACAAAAGGCAACTTCTTCCATTGTCCGACGCTTTCTCCTAATGCGAACGAAACACCTATTCACAGGCGGCTTTGTCAATGCGCCCTTTTCCTGAAAATTACTTCACTCACCCCAAACAATAAAACCAAGGCAAAGTACTTATTTCACCGTAATAGGCTCGGAAACGCCCTAATCTATGTGGCATTTTACATAGCACGACGAGGTAGGCCTACGACACCACGTGTGAATTTCTCTATCTCACTTTCTGCGTCGGAAAATTCTATTGCGATCTCGCTCTGGTGATCAGCGCCAATGCAGGTGAAATGTGTTGAGTTGAATCAGTTTGCTGAAGACAGCCGCGTAGGTTGGTCGTGTGCTCCGGTCATTCGTTCCTCGCAAAAAATTACGCTCCGCGAAATTTTCCCGACGTTTTTCGGTCTTCTTTTGTGATCCAATTCTCGTGTACATTTTACTTTGTTAAATTGGTGTGTAATGTTTATTGACATGGCTTCTTGATTGTGTTTGCTGAAGGTTTTCAGTGTTTTTTTTTGCGCGATATTTATTTTTGTTACAATTATTGAACAGTGCAAGGGGTTGCCGAATGGAATGAGATCCTGATATTGTTGCTGAGTTTATCATTTTGTGACTGTAAGTACTAAATAGAATTTTATAATATTTAATAGATTCTCAACTGATGCCGGGCCTAGTGGGGCCCGAAATATATCTTGAGTAAAATTCTCATTTTTACCTTTTTTATTATTAACTTTTAATAAATTAAAACTACATTACAAATCTTATAAAAAAAGAGTGAAATATATATTAATCAAAAATAATAAATAGATGATGAATATATTTTGATGCTTTTGCCAAAAAAGCTAAAAAAAATCCTTAAACGGGTTATGATTCAGTTTGATTTATTATTAGGCTAGACAAAAACGTTTTTATATAATACATGTTCCCTGAGGCTAGGAGTAGGGTTATATTTATTGGTACTATTATAGAAATAATAGGCCGTTATCATATGATGTACACCCATTTTCGGAAATAAATAGCAAACACGTGTGGCAACGCGGTTTTCTCGAAAGAATGGCGCGATGTGTGTTATTTCTCTAACTTCTTCTGTATCGCCTTAAATCCATACTGTATGCCCAATAACAGTCTCTATGTGGCAAGCAAATAGTTAAATTCGGCATTTTACAATTGGCGTCGTTAGTTTCTAAACACTCGCTGTTTTGCAATTTGCCGTTGGGCAAATACATATTGGGAGCCGAGCGAAGCAGAGCGACCCTCAATATTTCTAACGAGGCAAATTATAAAATGACGAATTCTACTATTTGACAAAGATTCGTCAAATAGCGAAATAGAGAGCGCTTAGAAAATCACGACGACGTTTGTAAAATGCCGAACTATTTGCTGCTTCATCAATACTTATTAAATTAGTAATAGTTCGGCAAAAAGCTCAATAGGGGCTTGAACATATAAAACGTTTTTTTTTCATAATATTCACAAATTTTGTGTTTTTTTGATTTTTTTTTTCTGAGATAAATCATTTCTACTTTATACTTTTCTATCTTATAACGTACTCTTAAAATATTTAGAGTTTCCAAAGCGATGGCTTACGCAATAAATCATATAATCTTAATATTTTTTATTACAAATATATTGTTATTTATTTGTACTCGGCAAATATTTTATTGCAACCTAGATATCTTCGATTGAACTAAAAAATACACATATTATTATATCTAAAGCAATAAAACTATAAAGATAAAACTATAAAGATAAACTGCTACAAGGACACCTTAAAACAATAAAAAATTGAAATGTTTCATTTTCGCACTCTTTACACTTCACACTCTTCTAGTTTTATTTCTTTGAAGTCATATTTAATTTTGGAGAATGTCCATAACCTCATTACGTATGAAAAAAATTCAGTTGTACGCGTGCACGTAATTGCACAATAAATTAAACGAAATAATTAGAAACAATAGTAAAATAATAGATCGCATCGCAGTCCAGGACGGCTCTTCTAGCATTATTTTTCACTCGCAATATCAATCATTCGACTTTCATGACATTAAATACCATGCCATATAAAGTCGAGCGACTAAACCTTCTCAAATAAATACTAAACAATGTTAGGAATACACACTTTAGGTTTTTAATAGAGAAAATCGATACACATTCTTAGAAAAACTGTTTAAAAATCACACGAAATCTGCATTCAAAATTTTCCGCATGCGCCTGATCGTGACTGGGACCCATCCCATAGATTAATCAATATAGTAGTCGCAAGTTGCCATCTCCTCCATCATCTTTAGAGATCGTCTGTCAATATAGTAGGCGCAAATGCCATCTCCTCCATCACGTATGGAGATCGTCATCATTTCAAATTCGAAGCCGTTTGTGTTCTCGGGACTAATTTTGGAAAAAGGGTAAAAGCCACACCTTTAGCGATTAAATTTTTCGGGTTTTCGGAGACGCTATTAGATTACTAAGCCTCCGCTGTCCGTCTGTCACAGAGGTCTTCAGCTTCAGCTTTGTGACAGATAGCCAGTTGAAATTTTCGAAGAATATGTGTTACTACGGCCTTTAACACGGCAAAAAATAAAAATTCAAAAAAATTGTACAAAAACCACGAAAAAGTAGCATTTTAGTTATTTATGCCTATCTTAAAGGCGGTATTATATACAAGTTTTAAATTTGGTCAGATTATAGTACATACTCTAAAGTAACACAACAAATAATAACGATCAGTTTTTCGTACACAGAAGATGCTTGATTTTTATCGCCTTGGTGTTGCTCTTACATCTCTATCTATATATTTTAGTTATTTACCATAATGTTTTTTGGGTTAACGTACCCCTATTGTGTGTGGGAACCCTTTGTGCGCGAGTCCGACTCGCCCTTGGCCAAATTATTAAGACAGACAAAAAATCAAAAAACCAGCGCGTCTGTCGCTTAAAAAAAACGTGCTCTACGCATCGTGCCATTGTCGCCGCACATGTGAAGATCTAGAAATGATCTATTTTCAGCCTCTAACGATCCATGGCCGGCGGGACATATAGTTGGCGACGGATAGACTTTTCTGTGTTATATTTTTAAAATAATACTTTTTTTTTCTTTTGTGTCGCTGCAGTGTTGTTGTGTTTATGGGTTAAAATTTACACGTTCGGAGAATTCGTTGATGTCTCCAAAATGTGACACTGTGTTTTTCTGGTAGCCAAATTGAAACTCTTTTTTATCACTATAAAAACAAGATTTCGTTGAAAAAGACAATAAAATTCAAACACTAAACAAATAAAAATAAAAATTTATAATTATATGATATGTAATATATTAACTGAAAATAAAAATAGATTAAATTTAATACTACTTCTAATTTTCACAAAATGAAAAATCGTTAATGTCCCTTACGTATCGCAATTACAAAAAAAAACTGTTTATTTTTTATGAAAAATATAAATTTATATCGACTCATGGTTATATTATTAATAAGCAATATTCCGCTCAACTCTTACCGTGCTATTGAAAATGCAGAATCAAGCACCACTTTTATTTAAAAATTCCAAATTCTTTAAAATAATACGCTGTACTGGCAACACTTTCACGATTCCGTGTTACCATTACAGATTTGTGTCACTAGCCAAGAATTCTTCTGTCTGTAATTCAGATTTTCTTTTTGTAATTTTTATTTTACTTTTAATCGATTGTTCAACAGCTGGGTTTTAATGATAAGCACGTGTAAGCCTCGGTCTAGTTTGATGAATTCATTATTTCTCTTAATTCTGACAAGGAATGCGATAATAGTGTTAATTTGGATATTTTTAGCATCTAAAAGACAATTTTGTGCTAAAAGTGTAGGCAGAATTATCGTTTGCGAATGTATTGTGTTACACGAGATAACTTTTTCAGGAAAAATACTGATAGAAAAAAAAGTGCTGTATTAACAAATCTGTTTTAACCAAATAGTATTTTATATATAACTGCAATAAGGTAATTAAAACGGGCCAAGAGCGAGTCGGACTCGCGCACGAAGGGTTCCGTACCATTATCTATAAAAACGGCAAAAAAACATGTCTGTTGTATGGGAGCAACTTTAAATATTTATTTTATTCTGTTTTTTATTATGTTTTGTTATAGCGGCAACAGAAATACATCATCTGTGAAAATTTCAAATGTCTTAACTATCACGGTTCATAAGATACAGCCTGTTGACAGACGGACAGACAGACGGACAGCGGAGTCTTAGTAACAGGGTCCCGTTGGTTACCCTTTGGATACGGAACCCTAAAAATATCAAAAACGGTACTATTACTTCGCGATTCTAAGCTGTGATTTGCCCAATTTATTATCACACTGCTTTTTCTATATTGTTGATCGAAGCACCGCTTAGTTACCGAATGAGCGACTAATATTTCTTTTTTGCTTTGGCCTAGGCAAAGGGATTTCTGCCATACAGCCTCGTATGCTTCCACACATTCCACAGAACAGCTTTATTATAAGACCATAGAGAAGCAAAAAAATGCCCGCTTTTTTTTTCTTATTTTTCGTGAAATTGTTAGTTAAAAATATTATAATAGATTTAATTATAATATGTCCAAGACACTTGTGTAGTCTTTTACGAAACTCAATGACTCTTACTCGTATTATGTCACAGTTGCACAAAATACAATGTTATTATTGTCATTGTCAATGTAAAGCTTACATATTTTCCAACCTTTATACTTTAAACTTTAAATTAAGACAAGCATTTCATGAAAAGTATTTATTGGGCCTATTTATTGCGTTATTATCGCGTTTCGATTTACATTATTTTTCTTAGGTTCGAATCATTTCGACCTTGACTTCTTTTCTCATGTTTAAATATTCGTGCGTACTTCTAAATATGTCATTCACAAGTATCCGTTAATATTTTTACACAACTTAATCAGTTAACTACACTATTTTAGGCGTGTTGATTGATTTTTGGCAGGGGACTATCTTATGGGATCGCGTCACCGAAATGGCAACCGAGTGTCATTGCACCTCTTAAGGGTTAGTTTCTCTATGATCTGTAGCTATGAGTATGACAAAACTTCAAATTGATAATTTGACAGGAAAGTTTTCACTTCTATCTGCCGTTTGTTTTTTTTTTTAGTTGTCTTTGTATTGTAATATAAAACAATTCCGTGACTGACTGACAAACAAAACACAGCCAGTCAGTATAATTATTGATTATCGATAACAATCAATTTACAATAGACTTCCGGCATGATCGTGGCTGAAGAAATTCTACCGGTGAAACCGCAGAAGATGAAAAATAAAATGAAAAAACGTTTATCTGTCTCATAAAAATAGTGTTTTATTCTAATTTTAAGTAGACAAAACTGAAAAATGTCTAAATCTCGAAAACTACAAAACTTTGCAAAATATTAAATTCAGTGACAAATGTTTTAAAATCACTTCCTTTATCATCCCTGAAAATATTTACATCGATATCCAAAACAACCTGTATAACCTACAAACTTTTTTGGTAGATAGATAGGCACCTTATGCTAGTCATCCACTAAAAAAGGATTTTGTGATATTCAAATTATAAAGGTATGATACTAAGTGTTGAAATTTTTTCCACGCGCCAAAAAATCCTTATCGAACTGTAGGGTGTAAAGGTGCACAAAGGTGGGATTTTTCCACATTCACTCCATAAGAAGGCGAAATGGGGCGAGAACTTTTTATAATCTCAAATATTTTTTGGTTTCAAAAATTATAAGATAAAAAAAATGGAATCCATTTATGTACAGTCTCCGGGATCTTAGATCGACATATCCGCGACATAGCTTGTAAATGGCGGGTTGATTTAGCCGAGTTATGTAATTAATTATAGTTAGTATAATTGTATATAATAATTATGTTATATAAATATAGTATCATATTATTTAAAACAATATTGTGGTATAACTATTATGTCAAGTTGACATTTTCAACTCTACCGCTTATATCCAAGCATTTTTCCCTCCTTCACAAACTACAAACAAACTGAATACACATTCCTCTAAAGAAAACGTACAAATCCACCGTTCTGCTTATTTGTCCAAGCTCCCTCATAAAGTCCGGTTTTTTGTAAACATTCTAACATTGTATATTTGTTTTGAACGAACTATACTAAACATTAAACCACGTGTTTGATGTAGCAAACTATTTTCACGACCTTCTTAGCTCTTATTAACTAGAGATAAAGGTTATTTTTAAAGATGACACTTTTATAAAAGTTGTGGTAGTAATATGACAACACTGATTCTGTCATGACCTTCTGACGTGCCAGGCATGTCAAAATGACAATGTCCGTCAGCTGCTGCAATATACAGAAACGCGCATTCTGAATTAGTTTCACAGTTTAGCTAAAAACATTGTTGTCCTATTTACCCCATTCTTATTGAATATGCTTTATTTATTATTATCAAATCTTAATAAAAAAATATTATTAAATTATGATTATTGTTATTCATATAATTTATTGTTGTTTGTTAACTGTGCAACGGCATCTGAATACCAAATGAGTTTCAGTTTTTGACGGCACTGAATAATACTCGCGAAAGAGTTGTGTTAGGATCGTCTCAGATAAAGACCTGTAGTCTGTGCCTGCCTCTCTGGGAGAAAGGCGTGAATATAATAATTAATTCCGTGATATTTTTCAAAGCAACACTGTTATATATTTTTATGACCCTCAATATTAATTGACAAAAACTAACTCAAAGCCCTTTGATTATTTACACTTATCAAAGTCAAAGCCCTTTGTTTTTAATGGTCACTGAAATGGATTCTGTGAGGAAATAAAAATGAACCGTCTTTGTTTGGTTATTGTTTATTAACTTTTGAAATATTATACCTCATTGTTCTTCGTTTACTGCTTCCCGGTTCATTTTAAAATAATAAACTCTTCGTGCAACAAAATCACAAAGAAAATGTTTTAACGATGTAAAAAAATGTAAAGGCTATTCTTGTCCTAATAAAAAACGTAGTTCTTTCATAAATTCAAAACTAATGGGCAGAAATTAACGAAATTAAAAATATTAAATTTCAGGGGTAGTGTTGAATCTCATATCAAAAAAAATATCCTTACAAAAGTATCCTTTCGAAAATATTAACTGCACATCAAAAGGTCAGTGTCTTGATAAGGGCGGACCACAATCAGTATTTCTGGGTTGTCATAATAGTAGTTTATGCTACAAGGGCGAAAAGGAATAAATTACGAGGACGATTTAAAACACAAACGTAGCGAGTGTTTTAAACGTAACCGAGTTATTTATTGCTCTCACGCCCGTGTATCATACTACGTTTTTCAATGCATAGTGTGAGGAAATAAAACAAATATAATCAAAGAAAACAATTTAATTATTTAAGTTGAAAGTTACATTGTTACAATTTTGCAAGTTAATGATTGGCTCAAAAGGACTGTATCCAGAGCCGTTAAAGAGTGGAAAAAAAGTATAACATTTATGGTACACAGGAAAGGTGGCAGGTTAGCCAAGTTCTCGTAAATAAATTAAAAAAATAATAATAAAGCCTTAAGGGAAAAATAATCGACTTTCTGTTCGGTTTTGATGCATAAAAAGTGGGCCTTTATGAGCACTTGCATTGAAAAAAAATAATCACGAATCTTCTAACCTAACCTACCGGCTCTTTTCTGCGTTGATTTGATGTGCAGTTAGTATGTTTGATTTGTAATAAAATATTCCCCATTTCTTAGTAACTATAACCAGATTTTATTGACAGCCGAATTACAAAATGACGACTCGAAACAAAAGAATATTTCACAAAATTGCAAATGCGCTGAGACTAATTGCATAGGATGTTTGTAAGTTTTTTGCACGCAAAAAATGCACGTATATAGTAACTCGAAAATTAATAAGTTGTCAACAAAAAATAGTGGCTGGTGTACGTCGTAAATAATGCACTGGTTCCGTCTATGTATGTGTATTATTTTAACATGAATTTTCAAATTACAACTTCACAAACATTTAGGTATTTTTTGGGTTCTATTCCTAGCACTACTTTTCTTTAAACTCAATCAGTTTAATATTTTCTTGTTGGAGAGACGGAAGAAAAAAGTAAGAAAACTGAATGGGTTTTAAATTTTTCATGATAACGATAATTAACAATGAAGATATCATAGAACATAACCCCATATCTGCCTGTAATAACATGTACTTATTGAATTCGTAGATCTGGTTTTGAGGAACTTTGCAGAAAAACAAATAAACTAAAAATAAACGAAGGAACAAAAATTGTTTTTTACCGACATAACCCTGTGAATTAACAAGAAAAAGAAGCAGTCGAAAAGGAAACGACAAATTATACGGTAGCTATCTTGAATCTTTACAAATGTACGAAATACGCTGTGTTTTGAGTGAGTGACCTTGGCTTCTGAAGGTGATGTAATGATAAGTCCATATTGTATATCCACAATCGGTATAACCCAAATCAAAATTCCTTGGGAATAGAAATGGGGACCGTTTTATCCACCTCTCACTTACACACTATCTCCGTCTATATTCGCACATGGAATGGAAATACAGATAGCATTAAAAATAATAGCAGTTACGGTTAAACATCAGTTGCTCGGTGCAAAGTGCACAACTTAACTTTGTTTTTCTTGTTCGAGAGGTCCCAGGTTCGAATTCGAATTTAGAGCTCCTGCACATGTCTAGATCTCTTCTGGCGTTTCTTTTTCAATAATGTTAACTTTTAAACGTACTTTCAGCCAAAACTTTATTTTTAAGTTTTAGGTTCCTAATTGAATTTAAATTGGTCTATTTTGTCAAAAGAAGTCAATGATTTTTTTACTTTTACACGAATGTCCTAATAACATTATATTTTTTATTTACCTCAATTGTGTATGTTTTGTGTATTCAGTGTATCACCTTAAGTTTTAGATATACTTGAAAAAACTAGTTACGTTGTTCCGACTCACCTTCACCATAACCTTTCGTACAAATTATTACACATTCACGAGAATGTTACGTATTGTATGCGATCATAGACGACTACAGCCTACAGACTCCTCTTAACAGGCGACCGATTTCTGTCAACACATCTGACTGAACCAGCAGATATAATTCGCCACTCCAAAATTATATGTTTTGGTAGACGTTAGAGTCTTCGTCTTCGGGAAAGATAAGTTTGTGGCGCTATACGTAAGATTGGAAGAGCCAATAGGATTGCAGTATCCCGTTTCGATTGTTGACAGAATTATTTGTACGCAAGATGTTGAACAATAGGCGTCTTTCTAAGCTGTATTGTCTATGTATGCGATACATTGACGAGCAGCCCAAGGGCAGACAAGGGTGTCTCTACTATGCGAGTACCTCGGTGCATTATCTATTACCAGTGATTAGTCACGCATTTGCGTTTAAACCATGAGGCAGCACGCGGCGATTACCAAACTATGGTATCATCCATCCATCAGCCCGTATTTGTCAACTGCTAAACATAGGCCTCCCCAATATTACGCCACTCTTGGCGGTCCTCAGTCATCCTCATCCAGGCGCCACCCGCAACGTCCTTCAGATCGTCAGTCCAGCAGGCGCGAGGGCGGCCTACGCTGCGCTTTGCTGTATGTGGTCTCCATTCCAATGCCTTACGGCCCAATGGTAACTTTTTGAAAAATTTGCTGACCCATAATAATTGTAGGGGTTAATGTATGAATTTTGTTAACTTTAAATGATTACACTTTGAAAACACGCTTCATATGACACACAAAAAGAAGCTTTATTTGACACACATAATTGCCCTTCCTTTAACACACAAAAGACGCTTTATTTGTCATAAAAAAGACACTTAGTTTGACATGCAAAAAGACGCTTCATATGACACCAAAAGACATTTCACACATAAAAAGACGCCACATTTGACATTAAAAAATTCGCTTAGTTTGAAGCAATATATGTTTTACGTTATAAAAACAGATTTTATTGATTAATCCAATCGTTTTTCATGTTGTTTTGCAGACACGCTTCGCTTTAAAGATATGACGATACCCTGAAAGGATTTGGGATTCCGTAACAAAATAGAAACAGTTACCTCTCTATAGGTACTTTTGTTTGTTCTTTTCTCGGCATAACACATCAATAGGCGTTAATCTGTAATTAATCTAAATCGACAGGTACACTGGGAAATAACAGAAATTTAAAAATGTATCGGGTATATTAATGACGTGCTCTAGTGATCATACCGAATTAATAAATTTACTTCCCCTAATATATTTTATTAGCTGTACTCGTAATTTTAGCGAAAAAAAATTTAATGCATTCAATTATTTTTTTTTATAAACTTTCTGAGCACCTTTTTCTAAAGCGTCATGGCATCCATCCATCCATCCATCAGCCTAGTTCGTCCACTGCTGGACATAAGCCTTTCCAGGACTTTGTCACTCCCGGCGGTCATCCTGGAAGAATTGCCCATACTCACACACGCTCGGCAGGCGGGTTGGTGAGCGCAGTGCCGGAACCCTCGCACCCGTCCCGTAACTAGTCTTTTCCATATAAGGCCCGGCTATTAGGGATGGCTATACCGCCATCCATCGGTCCCATGCATGGTGGGCCTCCTGATTTTTTGCCTGTGAGCTGTCCTCTTGCTCTACTCCGAATTACTTCGACGGGGTCTCCAAGTATCCGTCATAACAAGTAAAAATATAATATATTTAAATTGACAAACCCCTCTACTGCACTATATACGCTAAACAACCTTTTTCATGACGTCATTGGCTTCTAGGTGTAATACGGGACAAATACGTCGTCCTGTAACGAGCAGATTCGTGCTAAAAGGAGGCTCCTTAAAGGAAATGAGGGTAATCAGTTGTGAAGTTTTTGCTCACTTGAACTACGGTTGTTGCAAAAATATTCAGTAATGACCCCACAAATCGGTCGGTTAAAACGTACGTACGGAGTTTAAAAAAAGAACTAGCTTAAGGCTATTCTTGTTCTGTAAAACACGCAAAATTAGAATTTGTAACTTTATGTTATGGCCCGCATGAATAGGTATAATATCATTTCACTTTAAATCAGATTTCTAACAAAAAAAAAATGTAATTAATGATTTTATTGTAACAATTTTTTAATTTTCTATTCCGTTGTAAACTTTTTTTACATGTTTTTCTTTAACATTTAGATTTGACGAGACTGTTGTAGAATTATAGATTTTTCTTTTAGCAGACTGTCATGAGTAAAATTACCCCAAGAGTCCCCTTAAAATGTATGGTAGTTTAAAAAACCAACTCAAGTTTAATTCAAGACTATTCTAGGCGTTTCCTGCGTCCATTTTTAATTGATTTTTTACACATGCTTGGCTGTAAAATGTCAATAGGAATTTCCTTTCGTTAGCGTGTATTAGGGCCCTTCGTTCGATTCCCAGACGGGCATTGTAATGAAGACTGAAAAACATTTGCATTTTTTTTTTCATGGGTTTGCTACTTCCGTTCGCGTTCAGACTGAGCGATAATTTTATACGGGTGTGCGGGGCTAATCTGTTTTATTTCGATTTATTATGTGTGTACTTATCGCTAATTGGCCGTAAATGTGTTCTGTTTTATTTTGACGCGCTTACTTTAAGGTCTATTAATCTTTTCAATTAATTCTTTTACCGAATATTTGTAAAGATTTGTTTTTATAGATTTTTCTCACGATATTAGGTGTAATGAATGGTTTTTTGAATTATAATAAAATATTACACGCTTATGGTTCTAACAATTATAGTCACGAATCAAGTTGTAATCTTGCTCAAGGTCCAAGGTTCGATTGTCTATGGTTCAATCCTATCAATAAAATATGCAGTAAAATCTTAGTCGCAGAATAAATATTTCTTTGTGTTCAACACACTAACAGATTTATGGAAGGTTGTATTTAAATTACAACTTGTAATTACAGAATTATTCTCCTGCATATAAGGTGATTGTATTGATGAAATAATATGTAAATTTAAATTGGTACGTTTTCATTTTTTAAACAAACATGGAATCTCTTTATGGAATAGAATTAATCCGTACCCCTATATGTGAACATGTGTTTGTTGGTTTGTCCTTCTTTCACGCAGCAACGGATCGATGTGATGTTTTGCATAGAGATAATTTATGGGCCGGAGAGTGACATAGGCTACTTTTATCGCCGAAAAATGCAAAATAAATCAGCGCAGGCGAAGCCGCAGGCAAAAGCTAGTTATAAATAATTAATACATGGTATTCAGATTGATAATAATGCAGACAAATGTGTATATGTATGATTCTTCTTAAAAATTAAAACAAATAGTAATTTGTGAAATAGTCCTGTTTAAACTTGAAAATTAGAAAATAACCCAATTTCACATATCCGAAATAGATACCCGTCCGAATTCACCCCGGTACCCAGTTTTGCACGGGTTTCCCATGATACTCGTATTGAAATAGGCCCTGTTTCGTTACAAACAGCTGTACTAATGAGTTTTCAACACGTAGTTTAATATTACGTTTACGTTAATTTTGTTGGTACAGATAATTAAGAGCTCTACAAACGTTGACCTAAGGTCGGCGCTACCCTGATTGGTCGTTGAATAGTGCACCCGTACAAGTAGCGGTGGCCACGAAAATTGCGATCAGCGACTTTTCAATTGGGTAAATAATACTACTTTCTGTGTTTATTATTTTGTGGGTGTTCCTTCTTTCAATAATTTGGAAGATTTAATATGCGCTGCTGAAAAAACGGAATCCCTTGAAAAGCTTTGAGCTTTTTTGCGCCGGTTTGTCTATTTTTCCCAACTACAATACCTATACATATAACTCGAAAATAAATACGTTGATTAAGTAAGCGCGACAAAATAGTATATTACGATACGAGAGCGATGAAACGTTTTCTGACGAGTGTGAGTTTGCGGCACGAGCCGAAGGCGAGTGCTGCAATCACACGAGTCGAGAAAAAGTTTCTCGCACGAGTTTCGTATAATTTTTTATAGGACACTGTGCGTAAAATGACCGCTTTACGCACGCTGCGCGTAAAGCGGTCATTTCGCCTTCGGCTCGTGCCGCAAACTCACACTCGTCAGAAAACGTTTCATCGCTCTGGTATCGTAATATACTATTATAGCACAAGTGCGGAAAATGCCGACTTTTTACGCACAGTGTGCTATAAATTGTATTTTCCATTTGTCATTTGAATTTTGAATAAAGAATTATTCACGAAATTCGTACACAAATGTGTGAACGAGAATAGAGTATATTGCCACTTTTTCTACTGTTTTTTTACAGTAGACAAAAAGAGATATTTTTTCCAGTGCTGCACCTGTGCTGAGACGTTGTTGTGTTGAGTCCTTACATTCAGGTCCTGTGATATTCGGTCACATCGGTCGGGGAATCGAGATGGTCCTGCCATCGTATTGTTTTACTTAATCGTACTCTGTTTTGCCTTTGAATGACCTTGGAATATATATAAACTTTTCCTCGTATTCAAATAATCAGTGACAAATCCACAGAAATATATCTGTGGGCAAACCGGATGTTCAGTCGGTAAATTTAATTTTTCCTTATAAATGTTAGGTAAAAATAAGTTGCGGTTATTTACTTTTCAGCAATGATTGTTTCGAAACTATTATTCATCGTTTGTCATCGTTGGAACTGAGGTATGTACTCGTACCGTAAGTAAGTAAGTAATTTATGTATATTATATGTATAATGTTATTTATTAACATAATAAATAAGAGTTTTGCATCGGTTCTCTTAAGCATTCTGTGTGATAACAGGCCTGACATAATACCAGGGCACTGAGATTTTTTTTTAAATCGCATTGTCCTGAGTCAGACCTTTTTCGCTGCCTCAACACAACATCTGTTGTTTTTATTGTTATTGTGTTACCGATCATTGTGTATTGGTTTGTGTGTTTTGGTTGTTCATTTTCTAATCTACTTTATTTTATTTTTTATTTGTTATTGCAGCGAATAAATGCCTTCTTATTCTTATTCTTCTTATTCTTACCGTTGTACTACGAGGGTGAATCCAAAAGTTCTAAGCCCGACCTACAAAGAGGTATCAAATCTTTGTAAATCTACCGTCATTTGTTAGAATGTTTTTTCGTGATTGATTGTGTGAAGTTGAAGTTCGATACTGCAAGCTATTATTTTTTTGTGATATTTTGTTTAACGCCGTGCTGTGATTAAGTACCTCAATAAAAAAGGTCTTTCACCTAAAGAGATTCATGAAGATATGGAAACAACATTAGGGGAATCTGCTCCATCGTATTCCACTGTCAAAAAGTGGGTATCTGAATTTAAACGCGGTCGGGAGACCATTGAAGATGACCCAAGGAGAGGAAGGCCTTCAACGTCTACCACTAAAGAAAACACTGACAAAATTTGTGATCTCATCCTAGGAGACCGACGATTGACCATTAGTAGGATAGCTGAGATCACAGGCATCAGTTATGGCCGAGTGCAAAACATTATAATTGTAGAATTGGGGTTCCGTACGGTTTCTGCTCGCTGGGTCCCAAGATTGCTTTCAGCTGACCAAAAACGAGTTCGATTCACAATATCGCGTGACTGTTTGGAACTTTTTGAGGCAGATGCTGAGGATTTTATGTCTCGTTTTGTTACCATAGATAAAAGCTGGGTTCATCACCATACTCCTGAAACAAAACAGCAATCCAAACAGTGGAAAAGATCTGGCTCACCCACGCTGAAGAAGGCCAAGTGCGTTTTGTCAGCCAACAAAGTCATGGCATCTGTTTTTTGGGATTCGAAGGGAGTTATTTTATTGGATTATTTACCTAAAGGTGAAACTATAAATTCACGCTATTATTGTAACCTATTACGAAAACTTCGCGAAGAAATAAAAGAAAAACGGCCGGGGATGTTGCGTAAGAGAGTTTTGTTTCATCAAGACAATGCACGAGTTCACACTTCGGTTGAAACGATGGCTGTGATCCATGAATGTGGTTACGAGTTGCTGCACCACCCACCTTATTCGCCGGATTTAGCCCCCTCTGACTATCATCTCTTTCCAAATTTAAAAAACACTTGGGGGGATCTAAATATTCGACTAGAGAAGAAGTGATAGTCGCATTTAATGACTATTTTGACGACCTTCCGGAATCATTTTTTTTCGAGGGTATAAATAAGTTGCAGGTCAGGTGGAAGAAGTGTGTTGATCTAGATGGATACTATGTCGAAAAATAAAAATAATTTTGAACCCACTTTTCTTTCATTTTCACGGTCGGGCTTAGAACTTTTGGATTCACCCTCGTATTATCATATTCGGCACTGTTATAATTTCAATATTTTTCATGTGTTTATTGCTTTACTGGATTGTTGTTTGTTACAATTAACGCTTTCCGTTTACTTCAGTCACTGGTTAAAATGAACCCCTGTTATTTGTAACTTCTTAAAATTTCAGAAAATCATGACCTTATTTTATTTCAGAATCCTCTATAATTAGAATTTTAGAACTCCATCAGCTACTCATCATCTTTAATAATATTAAATAATCCTACAGATATATAGGCAAATCAATATATAATTCAAGGGGTTCTGTTTCTTTATGGTGTTTTAAATAAATCTCTTTAATCGCTATATTTAGGTTTCATGGCATCTAACTAAAGTAATCAGGGGGGTATAAGCCACTTAATCCAATTTCCGCTTAACCTCGAGACTTGTCGCGTCTTTTTGCGCCAAAAAATAAAGTGAAATGAAAATTGCCCGATTTCACCGAATTACTGTTGTTAAAGTAAATAGATTTTTTTGCCGCAGCCTATTATAGCGTGGTGTTTAATTTTCTTGGAATATTGAAAGTTTAGAAGCTAATCGTATTTTTGCTCTTCAGGGCAAATATAACATAGAACGTCTGTAAAATAAATTCACGATTCAAAATTCATGAAATAATATTTTAGTTACAAAACTCCAAAACGATTCATCCTTGAGTTTGACTTATCAACCTCAAACCAAGCATCACAATTTGAACAAGAAAATCAACATTGGCCCTTAAATTCAGCCACGGTCCGATTCGGCCCATTGTGTTCAGACAAAGTTCTCTGAAATCATAATTTATGTGCGCAGGTAGGTTTGTCTTATCGTAAATCGGAATACGGTTTCGGCATCCAGCTGTTTCGGGGATGTAATTACTGGCCCCTTGTGGATGTGCTCTCTAAATGGGCGTTCGTCAATTAGCCGTCTTAGTGTTTGGCTATTGACTGGTTTTGTGCCAATTTCGAACTTTGACTATACCTGATAGTTGCGCATTTTCGGAACGCCAAAGTTCATCCAACTAGTGAATTCCTGATAATGCTAACCTGATGCCTTATTGTCTAACTTCAACATCAATCGCTATTGCTTTCAAAAGTACGCGTGATTGGCTAGAAGTGATGAGTCACGTCATTTCTAGCCAATCACGTTACCTTTTAAGCAATAGCGATAGACGATTTCATGACTATTTCCTTACACAATCGCACTACTGTTTTCATTATAGGATGCCTTACATACCTATTTTAACGTTACGTTGGTTTTGTTATTATTAATTTATGTCAAAGTTTTATCATATGCTATAGTTTACTTTGCTGTATTCACAGTACCAAAATTAAAACAATCAAATAGTAACTTATAAACAAAGTCGCAATTACCCTAGGTTTTACACTTATTATAAAAAGCAAATAGAAAACGCGATGCTATGAAAAGTCGAACATTGTCGTTGAAATGACATACACCAATTTTATACATCGTGTGGAAGAAACGTATCGTTTGTTTATCAAGATCCCCCAGGGCTCATGATTTGGTCCGCCTCTATAGGTTGACTCTTAAGTTATTGTGATAAAGTTCATTTTGCTTTGGCTCGCTTGTCAATTTGTTTCGGGGATGATGTTTTGTTGTACCCTGTCTGGACATCGTTAAGCAATCGTTTTTGCTGTAAGAAGCCTTCGCTTAACGAATGTTCGTGCTAAATCATTACTGATCCTGATTTAGGATGGCGGACTTTTTTACGGTTTTTGAATTACTTTCTTTTGATACATTTTATTTGGAAACGTATGAAATTCAACACGTTGCGCCGACTGTGATTGGCTTTACCATATCCAAAGTCTAATTTATTCCCTACCATACCCATGTACCTTTGGGGAACGTTTCGGTGCCTCATTTTGGGCCCTTATTTATATACATATACATTTATGTAGGTATACAATATTGCTAAATTAAATGCTACACAACTTTCCGCGAGAGTACACCTAACCGCACATTGGAGCTGTATTACAGTACCAAATAACTAAGAGTAATGTCAAATTTGACGTTTGTATTCAACAGTAGACGTTAACGTGGCTGCGGGCTTAACTTAAGATTTTAAAACTTTAGATGAGCCTTGGCACCTAAATCCATTGCATTGTTTTTGAATGAGTGCGTTAACATAATGCCGACGCGCGCACACCTATAAGTGCGCAATCTGTCTACCTACGGTCAGCAAACTGATCAGACTAATGATTAACTTTAAGTGCACTTAAGGCGTCCAACTATCACTGTGTTCAGATGAGCCCTGATTCCAAACGGGTGAGCGTCCCCCAATTAAAACGTGAAAACATTTTTGTGCTGTCATAGTACGGTAAGGGCTTATCTTTATTTTTGAAATCTATGGGCTAAACGGGTTATTTGGCACTTTTGGCTGTATTATGCTCGCATCTAGAGAAACAGTCGAAGCGTGATTTCTAAAACTTGAGTTATAAATGTGTAGAGTTCGACAGATAAAACAGGTTTTTACATTTGATAAGGCTAATTCGATATAAACTTTAATAAGAGTATCTATTGTTTATTTGTTGTTACGCTAATTGGCTACTGTCAAAGAGCGCGCCACAAAACCTCCATTCGAAAATAGGGTACCAAAGTGCGGCCTTCCGGTTCCGAGTCCTTGATGCAAATACGAAGGGTGCACCATGACATCGCGTGCCGACTTTCTAGGGCATTAGGTGGCTCAGTAACGATGATGATGGGTTCGATTGTCTACTGGAATTGAGCCATAATCGTTACTATCGATCTTGTGGTGTACATTAACTTGTGGCCGTGTTGTCGCTAGTATTTTTAATGGGGTCAATTGAATAATAATGGAACTAGTGTTTATATTCGTGTTAGTTTAAAAATATATTTTCATAATCGATCAGCAAATTATAATAATTCCGAGTGCCAAGCACAGATTTGATTTGTTAAATTTCGACAACTCAGCAAATTTCGAGAAGCTGTCAAATAAAGTTCATTATTTACATCGAAATCAATTGCTTGAGATATTCTGAATAATGATGGATGTGGAAGAGGCGAAAAAGGTGTGTCTGGATCGTAGCAGATGGAAATCTTTAGTCTCTGCCTACCTCTCTGGGAGACAGGAGAGTGTATATGTATTCTTAATATATTAAAATATACAAAAATCAATCTCAGAAATACTCAGAAAAAAAATCAGACGGCGGCGCTCATGCAAAAAAAAAACGGGTGTTTCTTTTCTGTGTATTTCATGTGATACACGAAAAATTATAATTAGTTTCTGGTATATGCGTCTTTACTATATAGTCTAGGGATTTGAAATTGGAAACATGTTTGGATAAATTTTCCTCGATAGAAATAATTGTAGAAATGTGGTCTTCAAACACACTTTTTCTCCTGGTTTGACGAATAGGAACCATATACAGAACTCAAACATATTTTATTAGGTGTGTTTCAACAATATCTAGAGATTTGATATTTGAAATTTTGCTAGCTATTTTAGTTTTTTTATAAACATTATTAAACTAACATTTTTCCCTTTTGCCCTGAATCCGCCCCTCTCGCACTGCGCGATTTTTAGCTTGGAGTGACAGTGACAAAAATAAAATTCGCACAGCCTCTTAACCAGTTCATCAACTGAGAAGATCTCTATTAGGTTCCTTCGAAGTGCGTTACTACTTGATACACCAACTACTTATTCATGCACATTGGAACGCTCATGAGGGCGTTGTCTGCATTTTACGCCTTTTTCTAATGGATAAACTTAAAACCGCGTTCACAGTTGCAATTGAATGCAATCAAAATGTAATACATAGAACTGACATAATTTTCTTATGAAAACCTTATTATTATTAAGCAATTTCTTATACTTTTTATTCTAGAGTATAAGGAAAGCATTATGATGTGCATTAACTGAGACTCTGTGTTACCACCTTAATTTAAGTACATGGCCTCGTTAATGGACCCAACATAATCCTGAACTCATGTTGGTTATAACGTATCGGGCAGTGGCGTGCACAGAACTTTTTGCTGGAAAAGCAAGCAATTGGTCAAAAATAACAATAAAAAAATATGAAAAAATTTAAATATCACTTTGAAAAAAAATTTCATGACGCCAGGGTAGACACTAAAGCCAATTCTGAAGGCTTTAATTTCAGTTTTAGTGCTGTCAAAGCTTAAAATTTTCTAAAGAAATTTAGCTTCTAATCCTAACTCTTAACATAGACGAACAATACGAGAAGACTGACAACCCCCTACAAAAAAACGTACTCTGCTAGAAAGCCAAAATCCTGTATTATTCCTAGATGTCACTACTATCTCGCCCGCTAGCTGTACAAACAATGGATGCTTGGTACTAAGGCAGAAGGCGTAGTATAATTCATAGTAATATCCACGAGTAATCAGAGATGGCGCTTTTACTATTTTATGTTGTTTACGAGCGAAACATCGCACACACATAAGTGTAGTACACAACACAATACAAATGCATGTGCACGTGACGTGTCGCATCGCAGGTATAAATGCGCGCGCAAAGAGAATGGGATAAAGATAAGATAAAAGAATACCTAGCATAGGTTACGTTCCAAAACTAGTTAATATACTTATTAAAATTAAAATTTACCTCACAAGAGTCTGTCCCTTTCACACTTTATACATTTACCATACGCTATCTTGTTGTCAGGGTAAAAATTAATCTCCTGGATGTCTTTTGGAACGGCTTCCAAATTGAAAATTACAGTACTAGAGCGAAATAGGTTACTAAGAGCGGTTTCGCAGCCGGATTGTGAAAAACCCGCCCTTTTCTAATTAGTCGAAACTAAACACGTAAATTCAAAATTCACTCAATAGTTATTCAACAAAACTTTATTACCATGTATTGTATAAGTATGTTGCCATCGCAAAGTTTCCATTTGTAATCAGAATATTTGAAGTCATAATTAAATCAGAATTTTAAAATTTAAAAAATTTCGAGGTTCCAATTTATAGAAACCAATGGAAACTTTGCGATGGCAACATACACAATACATAGGTAATAAGGTTTTGTTGCATAACTATTGAGTGAATTTTGAATTTACGTGTTCTGTTTTGATTAATTAGAAAAGGGCGGGTTTTTCAGTCTGGCTGCGAAACTGCTCATAAAGAAGTTATAATTTTTAACCAACGATATGGAATATCATTGTTTTTAACATTTATTTATTTGTACCATATTTACTCATACTAATATATGAAATAAATTGTTTACGTTCGGTGAACGTAAACAATGCGCGCCTTTTAATCGGCACCGCTTATCGTCCGGCATGGGTGACAGTGGATGATTTTATAGACGCTTTGACAGAATCGCTAGCCTCTTTCTCGGGGTATCAAAATATAGGTATTAAAATGCTTATTGTAAAAATATGTAGTATACTTAGCATTTTTCAATGCATGTGCTCGTAAAGGCCCACTTTTTATGCGTCAAAACCGAACAAAAAGTCGATTATTTTGCCCTCGGGCTTTATTATTATATTTTTTTTATTTATTTACAATGGTTGGCTAACCTGCAGACTTTCCTGTGCACCATAGATGTTATACTTTTTTTTACACTGTTTAACGGCTCTGGATACAGTCTTTTTGAGCCAAGTATAATTTAAAGTTCACAAGATTATATTTGTTTTCATTGCCTCACACTATGCATTGAAAAACGTAGTATGATACACGGGCGTAAAAGCAATACATTACTCGGTTACGTTTAAAACACTCGCTACGCTCGTGTTTTAAATCGTCCTCATAATTTATTCCTTTTCGCCCTAGTAGCATAAACTACTATTATTGCACCTTTTTCGAGAAATCCTTGAAAATCCATAAAAATATGTTCCCCTCCCCTTATCTCCAAAACTGGTGGACCGAAAATATGACAAAAGTCATGGTAATATCTGTTTACGTAAAGATTACAGGAAAATAAAATGGATGAGAAATTCACGAAAAAAAAAGACAAAATTCGCGAGTCTGACTTGCACTTAACCGGTTTTTTTAAACTGTGATCTCCACCCAGTTGAGGTACATGGGATTACTTCGGGAATAAAGTGAACTACCAAATTGGTTGAGCCGCGTCGAACTTAGTACTACCAACATCTGTTTTTGAATTCTGACAAAAATCGGAACTTCGATACTTCTCTACGTGTTTTATTACATTTACAGTAGGCGCACTTTGTGTAACTCATTTTACACGGTCGGAAATTACGAGGATATGTTCCGCTTGCATACTACCCTGTTACTCCGTGCGGAAAGACCCGCAGTGCTAGAGGGACGGATTCTGGAAAAAAGTCAAAATGACAACTTTTTTCACTAATTTTATTATTTAAAAAAAAAGAAAAGTTGCTATCAAATATCTGTCTCGTTAAGAGTTTAATAAAGTTTATACAGAATTTAATCCATAAATAATATGAACGGGTTTTTACTTAAATAAATATAAACCTCGACATGAAAACTTTTTTTAGAGCCATCTTTGGCACTTTATTTCTCAATATTCAAATGACTTCTTAGGATTCTGTTTCGATATAAGTGTGTATTATATTCCCGAATGAAATACATATGTTTTCTTTTTTATCTAGTATTGCTAGATGCTTCAAACCAGGAAGAAAAAATTATGGTTTTGCAGAAACTATCCTCTTAAGGGTCGGTTGCGCCAAACATGCTCTCGCGTTTGAAAAATTTAACATATTAAAACAAAATATTTTGAAGAAATAAAATTTGTGTAAGTAGTTAAGAAGTTGAACTACATTATAAATTTTCAGATTTGACACAAGTATCAGAATCGTCGAGAAAAAAAATCGGAAAAATCACTAAAATCACGAAAAACGTAATTTGGCGTTGCAAACAGAAAAAATATATTTTTTTTGTTGCAAATTGAAATTTTTTTTTTTTCGTAAAGATGTCAAAGTACCTTTTTTTCTTTTCGTTATTTAAAAAGAAATACACAAACATTTAAATTCTTTTTGCGTAATTTTTCTGTACAGGAAAAATATAGAATGTTGGAGTATTTCTTTTAAAATAACAAAAGGAAATACAAAATAAAAAAAATCTGTAAATGCTACTTTTATTTCTTTACTCTATAAAAAAATATTTTATTTTGTAGTTAGAATAGTAGACTGATCATACTAGGTCCAAAGCCAAATTACGTTTTCCGTGATTTTAGTGATCTTTCCGATTTTTTTTTTTCGATGATTGTGATACTTGTGTTAAATATGAAAAATTAATGTAGTTCAACTTCTTAACTAGGTACTTACACAAATTTTATTTGTTAAAAATATTTTGTTTTAATATGTTAAATTGTCCAAACGCGAGAGCATGTTTGGCGCAACCGACCCTTAACTCTGAATCAAAAGTTCTAGCACAAACACAAGCACTGCTGACCTCTCATAAACAACTATAAAAACACACGGTTATTTGCTTGTCGCTAAGAAAAGTTCATCAGGCAGGAACCATCCGAAAACGGCGATGTTTGTAGGTAGCAAAAATGCATTCAATCAAATTAAGACGTTATTTCGTCAAAATAACATTCAATGTCAGTTGTATACAATCGTTATTACATCCAATTGGAACTGACCTCATAAACAAAGACAGTGTGATCAGATCTAGTAAGTATTATTAATCAAAGGTAGGTATTATATTACCTTTTTAGATGTTCCGAACAGTACGCGCCATTTCTCGTATATATATAGCTATGCCTATCGCCATTGAGTAGGCGCGTGCGAGCGATGTTAGTTTCATTCACTCTCAAGTATTTGATTACCGAAAGAGAGGTACGATAAAACGGGCACTGTCGCGGTGAACAAGTTGTTTGTTCTTAGGAAATCAAATTGATTTAAACAAAATCTTGATTGTCAAAAGTAATAGATAGATTACATTTAGTAATTTTGAAAGAATAGGCAGCGGCTGAGCGCGAACCAAAGGGCGCGCGCGCTTATACCGCCATCTTTCCGAAATTAAGCGGAACTACTACGAACCTACCTTTACTAGGAAAGAAAGTAATCTCCACTTGAGCCGTGAATCCGATTGAATTCGATTGTTTTGAACCAGTAGCTCTATCTAGCTACAAATTTGAAACTAAAAATCGAATTACGCTCCAAAGTATGGCGGTTGTCAGTCCTCTAGTATTTCGTCCATGCTCTTAAGGACAATTTTGTATCGAAGAAAATTTAGTTTTGACAGCACTAAAACTAAAATTAAAGCCTTCAGAATCGGCTTTAATGTCTACCCTAGGGTGAAAATTTCCAATACAAACTTTATTTTTTCAAAGTGATATTTAAATTTTTTCATATTTTTTTATTGTTATTGCTTTTGCTTGCTTTTCCAGTTGCTTGCTTTTCCAGCAAAAAGTTCTGTGCACGCCACTGGTATTGGGAAGTTTGTCTAACTTTAGATTTGTTGATTTGGTTACAGTGTGTTCCTATTTTAGGCACGAGATATATTATATTCGTCACGGTAGTATATAAAATGTGCACATAAAAAACCACTGAATGGATTTCGATGTGTGCTAGAAAGTTTCTTAAGGATATTCCTAGACTAACGGCCGAAATATTAAGACTAAAAAATGAAAAAAATTCAATTTAATTATTACAATTTCACGGTTTAATATGAGTTTTAAAAGAGACAAATTAGGAAAACCCCGCTTTAAGTCCCGGCATTTGGGAATGGCATGGTGGACCACCAGGTTATGTCTGTTTGAGAGCTGGTGGTAGTACCTCCACAGTTGAGCTCTGCCTATAAGAAATAAAATTTTTTTCTTAACGCTTGTCTACTATTTAAAAGTTATTTACATAAGTCTTGGCATTGACCCGAAGCCCCTCAAGTTGGGCTGACACTAAGTTACCTATTAACACCGAATACTGACTAAACAGTGTTAAATTTAACACTCTTAAGTACATTACACGGTGTACGTGTTAGGTCCTTAGTCAGGTTACCGACGATTAGAATTTTGGTTATCGGATGGTGCGGTCAAAAGATCACAGTAAACTACCATATAATTTTCGACCATATTTTCCATCATATAAACACCCACTATTCGGTCATGACCCTCAACAAACGTCAAAAATCTTGGGGAAAAATTGGCTTTCAAACGTGATTGTGCAGCTTACTTGAGGCCACTATAAACCACCATGGTATGTACTATGTAAAGCCTGACCTGGCCTGAAGCCTGGGCCTATTATGTATCTCTAGTTGCCTTCTGGACTGGGTGTCTATCATCAAAAACATAGATATACTATCGAATTTCGATATCCTAAGGATATTTTTGCACTTGAAGTGACGACACAGATTGTTAATACTTCAATACCCACTAAAGGCAATTTTGAAATTTCAGTTTTTATCTATGTTTTTGATGATAGGCACCTCGTTCAGTTGGCAACTAAAGATACAGAAACAGGCTGGAAAATAAAAACTCATTGCTCATTTGCTTTTATGATTTTTATTTTATGATTGCAACACTCTGACAGCACACACGAAAAAAGAACACCACACTTTGACAGCAATCGACATAATGACGTTTTAAAGTTGAGGTTGCCAGTAGAAAAAATTAGTTAAAAAATTAATTCCGCAATATGGCGAGGTTTTTTATTTTCTTGGTCAGGCTTTACTATGGTAGTTGGTGGTGGTTTGACACTTCAATAGTCGGTCACGAGGTCCTTATTGGCTTATTTGGTTTATTCTGTTTAATTACATAACTGACTTACCCTTTAACTGAGCGTGTTTATTGTATTGAATAAAAGGTTGATAGATTTTTAGGATTCCCCTTATAAGATGGATCCAATCCACGATCAGCGGGTCTATTATGTGTCTTCAGGTACCAACTGGACGGGGTATCATCAAAAACATAGATATATATTCGACCAAGATTTTAGTCGGAGAGATATAATACTATAGAATTCTGATTGTGTAAGGATATGTTCGCACTTGAAGTGACGACACAGTTCGTAAATAGTTCAATACTCACTAAAGGCAATTTTGAAAGTTCAGTTTTTATCTATGTTTTTGATGATAGGCACCCAGTCCAGTTAACATAATAGAGGGGTGATCTGCGATCGGTTGTTTTAGCTATAATGGGAACTAAGCGTCCGGCGGAGGATGCATAGTCGCATATGTTCACAAACGGAATACCAAATTAATGTGTAAATTATGCATATCATTTAGGTAGTGTCTATTTATTCCGATTGGATTATAGAATATTTAGGTTCCCAAATGTCTATTTTATATGAATACTGGTTTAAAGACGAAATTCTAATTTTTTATAATGTAATAAAAAAGGTTTTAAAGTTGTTCAATAGCCGCTAACTTCGTAACTACTTAGTTAAGGTTACAGTGGACTTTCGACATCAACTCCAGGGCTTAAGTAGAGCTCCTCTAGCTGTAACTCGAACCCGAACTTCAGTAAGAATTTTTGGAGCTCATCACCTTATTTATACTATATATATAATAAACAAAGTAATTATACCAACATGTATGAGTCACGTGACCCCGCCGTGATAATCACGGTGGGTAAATACTCCGATTTGAATTGAATGGCCCGCAGACACGATATCCAGACAAGGAGAAGGTTGTTTGTACTGTCACGGGAATTATCACTTACTCTTGAATCTTACTGCACGGGAATAAGAGCTTCTATAATGTAAAGGAAGAAACGCGCTCCTCGCGAGCGTATTTGATATTGATCAAAGGCTTTGATTTAAATAAATATAAATTATTGTATACGGATTGTAATTAAAATGAATAGGTATGTTTATTCCAAATATTTTAGAGTGCCGCGGGGATTTGAAACCGCCATATTTCGTTCATGCTGTATTCGTAGACGGAAAACCATGCAAAAACCTATTTGATGACGTCAGAATTTAAAATTTTAGTATTGTATAAAATGCATTTGCTGATTACACAGTGCAGACTTTGTAAACTATGGAATGGTTATTTGTCACGGGCGTTTTACTTAGGTGTATGGCTTTTACACAATTTATGTGGGGGGAGGTTTTCCCAGACGATCATAATTTTGACAGCAGATTGACTTAATTTAAAGAAGGCGAACACAACCTCTTATAAAAGTTTGAGTGCGACATTTTATTTCTGCGAGATTGATGCGAGCCACGACCCGGACTGTGATTTATCTATTGTTTTAGCTATACAGATAATTAAAAAGGTTACTCTCCTATATCATTTGAATCTCTAAAGCTCCCCTCTCCTCCAACCTATATGCGGTCAGGTCATGCCATTGGCCAATAATTTAAAACAGAACCATTGCATTGATGCACGGCAATAACGATTACTGATTGGTTTCACATTCGCTGGATGATCTTATTATCCAACTATATTGATTGCATTCTATGTTTACTCAGTCAAGATTCAAAGAAATGATAGTGCTTGTTGTCTTAAAAAACCGGTCAAGTGTGAATTTAATCAGGCCATGGAGGGTCCCGTAAATAATGTTTCATTGGTTAATGTTGGGAATATCGAAATCTACCTATATATGTCTATAAATACTGAAATATCATAAAATTCTCCAAAACTACCCAATTTTGCAGGTTCTTTTTGCAACAATATAATGTTTTCTTAGATCCGACGAAAAGAGCGAGTATTACAGCAATTCTTTTGTAATATCACAGTTTTGTATCACAAAACAAACTTCATCTGCGATAAATTCTTTTTACAGCAAAAAAAGGAGCCCAGGGCCACCATAAAGGTTGTATACAAAGAAATCCTATCTTGGCCAATAATCTTTCACGCCACTATAGTCCCGGAAAATCGAAAAGTTGATTTTATCGTAACCAGTTGCTACAATGACAACGAAAAAAAAAATGTAATATTTTTGTTTGAAGGTGGACACGTCAAAGCCTAAAAACTCATATTTATGGATGAAATCAACAAATATCTTTTTAATATTTTAAAAACTTGCGTGAGCTGAAACTTAATTATTATTAAATACGGCTTTAACACTCACGTGTGATAATTGATGACTATATGCCAACGACGGCCCTTAGAATGACACACATCTGAAAAATGTATCGGTGAAAAATTTGGCATATGGTCAACAATTATCACAAGTGGGTGTTAAAGCCGTATTTAATAATAAAATTTAATATATTTTTACGTTATTTGCTTGACAATATATTTGTAAAGTAATTTTTTAATATATTTTTCTAATTTCATACTTGATATCCAAGATAGGGCGCTAGACGCTTAAGGGTTCTTATAAGGTCAGATACACAACTTCAAATTACCATTTCACATCGTGTAACTTAGTCAATCGTTTTAATAAAAATAATATAGATAGTAGACTATAAGACTGATCTAAACAATTTGGAAAAAACGCTAAAGCTTTAAGTTCGCTCGATAAAAAAAAAAAACCTAGTTACCTCTAAATTTCATTTTTTTCGAGTGTTAAGGGCTTTCTTTAAATTACACAGCCTTGAAATTTGTAACTAAAATAAGTAAACAATGACTCACTCTAAAAATTTAAAACATTTTAATAATTTCATCTGTAGTTAGAAGCCGAATTTTTAAATAAAAACGCAGTTTTTGGTGAATACGTGTTTTTTGGTGGTCATAACAGGCACGGCTGAGGGCGCGCGATTTTAAACTAAAAGGGAACGTCATAGAGTTCAGTTCTGATTGATGCAAAATGAAGCGCTCAATCTGACTTTATATACAGCCTTAATCTTGAGACCCAAGTTCTAATCCTGTCTTTGCTGCACGGTGCAGGAAAACACAGTGAGGTAACCTGCACCCCATAAGCTTATATTTGTGCCCAAAGTACGACGATAAGTCTCATACCTAATCACGTTAGGACGTAAAAACCGTCGGTGAAAAGAGAGTATTACGAGTGTACTATTCTCGTAAACACCTGACACCCCTTTCAGCGATAAAAAGTCGTGGCGATGTGTTCTTTAGGGTTCCGTACCCAAAAGATAACCAAAGGCACCCTATTACTAAGACTCCGCTGTCCGTCTGTCTGTCCGTCTGTCACCAGACTGTATCTCATGAACCATGATAGTTAGACAGTTGAAATTTTCACAGATGATGTATTTCTGTTGCCGTTATAACAACAAATACTAAAAAACAGAATAAAATAAATATTTCAGGGGGCTCCCATACAACAAACGTGATTTTTATTGCCGTTTTTATAGATAATGGTACGGAACCCTTCGCGCGCGAGTCCGACTCGTACTTGGCCGTTTTTTTTTTACTTTAACCGCTAGTTAATTGTATCGGAAACATATATATTATGTATAAAAGATGATAGCCCCAACATTTCGCGCCGCGCCGCGACATAATATTGCCCTCGTCGCGTCGCGTCATGAGTAGGGTGACCATTTCGCGACATTGTCCCGCTCTATTTAGGTCAACAGAACGCTCTCCTGATGATACAAGGTGCGCTTTTATTGTTACCCTAGCTTTTCACTCGGTAAGTAATGGCGTGGCACATTTTTTGTCGAAAAAAATACAAACGAAAATGGGCCAGTGTCATTTCTTAGCCATTTTTGTGTTTCGAAGCTACAAATGCAGCACGTAAAATATAAAAAGTAATTTACTCCTTCAGTATATTTCTCTGAGGAGTTTTGGAGTTTCATACAATGAAGAGCAATCGTGTTGCAGATATTCTATCTCCATCCATCAGCCTAGTTCGTCCACTGCTGGACATAAGCCTTTCCAGGACTTTGCCACGCCCGGCTGTCATCCTGGAAGAATTGCCCATACTCACACACGCTGGGCAGGCGGGTTGGTGAGCGCGGTGCCGGAACCCTCGCACCTGTGACGCCGCTGCCCTTTACCAGTCTGTTCCATATAAGGCCCGGCTATTAGGGATGGATATACCGCCATCCATCAGTCCCAGGCATGGTGGGCCTCCTGGTTTTTTGCCTGTGAGCTGTCCTCTTACTCTCCCCCGAATTACTTCGAGGGGGTCTCCAAGTAAGATGGTGGTACCTCCACAGTCGAGCCCGGCATCAGCTCTACCACCTGTTCTACCAATTCTATCTCACCAAGTCCATTTGTCTATGTTTCTAGTAGTGACGTGTAAAAATTGTGCGTGATTTTGTGCGATTTTGTGCGTGTTGCGCGTTTTGTACCGCTTCCGAGATTACGCACACTAGAAAAAATATCTATGCACGCACTGCTACAACCATAGTCAAAAAAAGGACTTATAATATCTGTAGCTAACTAATAATTTACATATGAAATTGCCAAAATTTTCTTACAGATTTATGAGTTCATAATTCCTGTAATTCAATAGTTATTTCAATTATTTGTTTTTGTTTAAAAGTTGATTTTAAGGTTTTACATCTTCGACCTAATTACATTTTTATTTTCAGTTTGATAATAAAAATTAAATCTTCAAATACAGTTCGTCCTAAATGCCATCCATTTCCATTCGTAATAATTTTTTAGAGCTGACACTTTTCAAAAATTACTTTAATGTTGCTGTTAGCTTAATGCTGTCTCATTCATACACATAATCAATTACATAATTTGGATTTGTCATTCGTAAAAAAAATTCAAAAATGTTAGTACTGAAAATTGAGTTTCCTTCAAATTCTCTATAGAAAACGGCAATTTCATATGTAAAGACCTAATAATATCAAACAATACGTAATTATAATTACCAGACCTTTTTTACATCCAATGTACATTTTGTATTAATTCAATACAAACTAATTTTGGGGTCAAAAATCATAATAATACCATTTGCACTTTGCGACGAAGGTAAGAACTATCTGACTTTGCTAATAAGAACAATAAATAGCTCTTATTCAGTTGTGATACGAGTGTTTTTGAACTGTACAATAGTCACAGTTGACTATACATGGTGTTTTAAATGAACGACGTTCTTGTCACGCGATACTGCTATTAACCGCGCTTGCCAAGGGTGATCACTTTATACAGACGATTATGTTGACAGAAGTTACTGCGTTTTTGACTCCATTGCGTCATTTTTGCAGGATAATAAATATTTAATAAATATTAAATTATTTAAATTCTTTACTGCACACAAATTATTGTTAATGCGAGTAGTTTTAAGTTTACGCAAATAAGCGTTAAGGATGATATACATGTCTATCCCTTATTATTAATTTTTATTATTATTATTAATATATTTCACACACACAATGAGATATATTACAGTACATGTGATAGGAGCGATTATCATGCGATCACATGCATGAGCATATACAAGGTGAATTTGTGACCATTGTCCAAATTCATACTTGAGCATTGGTAAGTGATCAGCATCACGATTTTTGTAAAATTCATAAAATGAAATTTCGACTCTATAGTGATTCACTGAGGACTGGGAGTGAATTACTATGGGAAGTAGAAATTTCATTAAACGAATTTCACAAAAATTGTTATCGATTCGTGATACTGATCACTTACCAAGCCTCCAGTATGAATTTGGACGATGATCAAAAAGTCACATTGTATAAAGCACGGCCCACTAAAACAATTTTAACAGCACATTATTATATATAAATTATATATTATTATATATAAAAAAATAAAAATAATTATTTTGGCAGCAGAAGGACTTACAGGGAGCTTTTACAACCTAAAATATTTGGCATCTATTGATTTTGAACATGATATTTTCTACTTTTCCACTAAAATCAGTCATAATTAAGAGGCGTTGGGACCTCCTTAACACCCGACTTATGTATATATGATAATATATGTAGTATGATCATTACACATACGAACAGCTGTAAAGCAATTCCATATAAAGGTAAACCTACTTGACCGAAATGTATGGTACAGATAATATTTTTTTCAGGATTACAGAGTTGGCTTGGCTCCATAATAAAATTTGTTCGTATAGACGACTTCTATATCTAGTTTTTAGCTTTCAGCGATAAAAAATCCAGCCTGCACAGTACAAATAAAAATTTCCGAAAAAAAAACTCTTACATACATATACTCAGATAGTAAGGGACTACAGACTTCCATCTGCTACGATCTTGACACACCTCTTTCGCCTCTTACACATCCATCAATCTAGTAAGACCATCTCTTCTATTCTGGGTCTTTTTGACATCGCCCTTCTTCAGTATTTCGCCAATGGCATACCCTTCTAGAGCAGCCTGACCCAGTAGCATAATGTTTAATCGCGCGCGATGCAACTTAGTTGAGTAACAGGTGCGAGGAGCGTGACACGGTGTTTTTGCGATTAAACAGTACGTCACGCTCTTTGCACTGGGCCAGGGCCCGTAGCCACTAGTTGAATCACAAGTGCAAGGAGCGTGACCTACTGTTTAATCGCAAAAACAGCGTGTCACGCTCCTCGCACTTGTGATTCAACTAAGTCGCATCGTGCGCGATTAAACACTGCTGCGAGCTTTAGCTTCCATTTGCGCGTCATAAGCTTTCGTCACTCTACTTTCATTCAACCTCTCTACATGCCAAAAATAAACTCATTACCATAAAATTTCATTGCAGTACGGTTATACTCAATGCAATTCAAAATGCAGACCCCATTGAATGTTGTACAAACAAGCAGTAAAACTTCTCGATACGTGTTTCGCCTCTAAATGAGGTATCTCTCACATGTTTGTGCTTCAAATTGTTAAATCGTATTGAGATGTGAATAAATACTGCTGAAAAACTCATTGGATATGTGATATCATGATATGTATCAACATTTTTGTGTGAAATGAAATGAAATATCTTTATTTATGTAATGTAGGTATAACAGATACACTTATTACAGGTCAGTTTTAATGTAATATAAGTAATTAAATAATCTATGTTTATGGGTTTTATGTCATGAATAATAATATGGGGAAATACGCAGGGCAATAATAAAGGTTGGGTTTACTTAAATTTAATAAAATAAAAATATAGGAATAAATAATATTATAAATATATGCAATACATATAATAAATATATGCCTAACTCCACCCATTCGATTAGTCTTGCTAAGAAGAAGGGCAAGAAACTTAGCAAGATTATGTCTTTTTTTTTATGTATGTCTATGTATATGTACTGAATATAGAAACAAAACCTATTTCACACAACACTTAAATTATTATCTTTAAGTTTAAAGGTATGTATACTATGAACTGATTAATATAAAGCAAAATATACATTGGCTTAACATTATTACAGTATTAATTGTATTGTTTTTTTTTTATACTTTGTAAATAAAAAAGCAGTGGTCAGCGATGCAACCGTATAATATTAAGTGTATACTTGTTAATTTACCTTTTCTCTCAATCAAAGAGGTAAAAATAAAAGGCGGCCATAGATATCATAATTATGTCTGTGATGGCAGCGCATTCGCTTATTACGGGATCATTAATTTTTTTTAATTCTATTGATAAAATAAGTATTAGTTTACCACTAATTAATAAATTAATAAAATTATCATTAATTAATAAAATTCCCGTATTCGTCCACTGCTGGAGATAGGCCTCCCCAATATTACGCCACTCTTGGCGGTCCTCAGTCATCCTCATCCAGCCGCCACCCGCAACGTCCTTGAGATCGTCAGTCCAGCGGGCACGAGGGCGGCCTACGCTGTGCTTTACTTTACGTGGTCTCCATTCCAATGCCTTACGGCCCCAACGGTATTCACGTCGGCGACAAATATGGCCAGTCGACTGCCACTTCAACTTACTGATTCGGCAGGCTATGTCGGTCATCTTCGATCTTTGACGGATATCTTCGTTTCGGATTTTATCCCTAAATATAATGGTCTTATTATCGTTCGTTAAAAAATGTCATACTGGAACAGGCCCCCCTACGATGAACCGAACAATGTATCCACTTCAATAAAAACAACACGAGAGTAATATTGGAAAGGCAAAACAAATCAACACGCTTTTACCCGTTTTTACCCTTAGCCTCAGAAATTCCAATAACTTATCGCAAAAAAAAAAACATTTTGTACATTTCCAAAAGTCCTACTTCCGCTTCCTCTTATCTGTTGATTAGGAGCTACAGGGGGAATACAGAATGTCTTTTCCCTCAGGGCTAACGGTCGGTAATACATATATTCATAGACCCAATAACCGATGGAGCGGTATGTCGTCATAGTACACAGGTGACTGATAGTAACCCGACTGTGTACTCGAAAATCAACGTCCGAACATAGACACTTCATCACAAAAAGGTGCGGAATTATTTGAATCATCGGTTGCAAAAAAGGCACACTTTTAAACTGTAATAGTCTAATTTAGTTACAAAATATTGCACGAAATGCCGTTTTTTCCATTAGTGATTTGTTTAGGGTCCGTCCATCTGTCTCCCCCTCTGTCTGTTTGTCCGTCTATCTTTCAATAGCCATATCCAGTTTAAAGCTATCAACCTGAAATAAATAGTTATAAAGCTTACTCGTCCGCACCTACTCAGTTAAAGTAGACATACATTTTTTTTTCTAATTACAGTGCAAGTCACAGTGCAAGGTTGCCGAAAAAATATTTTTATTAATTATTGTCACATATGAAAAGGTGGTACTTTTTTTGCGTATCTTTAACATGTACGAAAAGATCATTCCCCACCCCTTTTCAGTTTTAGAATTATGCGACAAAACAATTTGGACATCAGCCTTCTATGAATAAGAAGAAAAAAACGTCTCTACCGAGAGTAGTTTGAGAGTACATTACTGCTAGTGCGTGTTTAATAGAGTAGATGTCCAAAACATGCGGCTTTGACGGACGCGTCGGCATTTCCTGGTTTATTCCGGGGAAATTTCCTCCAGGATTACGAATGTATTGGAAAAAATATAGGTATACAGAAGGATGGACGGTAATAAATTATGCAAAGAGGTGTCCCAAATGTGGCTGATCGGAAATTTAGTTCCACTTTGTGACTGATTTGCGACAAATTTTCATGACGTTTGAGTGACTTTGATGCTATATAAGGTCTTTCAATTTAAATGGAAAGTAATTTAGGAGGTGATTCAGTATCGTTAATACATCACATTCCACTGCAAAGTACATTTTTGCGCGAACTTTTTCTTCACTTGTCCATACAAACTGAGTCAGCTGATCGGACCACTTTGTACTGAGAAGTGAAAAAAAAGTTCGCGCAAAAAAAAAGTGCTTTGCAATGGAATGTGATGTATTAACGATACTGAATAACCTCCTAAATTACTTTCCATTTAAATTGAAAGACCTTATATATTTTTTTATTATTTAATGTTGCTTTCAGAGGGAGTCAGAAGTATTTATGCGTGTGCACTCTCCCTGAAACAGTTAATACTTGTACTGTACAACCTCTTTTCACAGATGGTTTTCACGTCCCAACGTCAGTTTAAAAAGCTATTAAAGATGACGTTTCTAACGTTACAAAACGTAATAACTTAATAGCAGTAAAACGTTATTAATATCGATTGAGAACATAATATTTTATGAGTTACGCAAACATAACGTAAATATTGATATTGTGTTTAGTAATCGTTTAAAAAAACATTTTGCTATTTGGTACTTAGTATGAAACGAATCAATTATATTTTAAACACTATAAAATACGAAATACAAGTTTTTTTTTTTCGTTATTGAGGTCAAATTGGCACCATTAGACGTCACGTTATGACGAAATTGAAACACTGTTAGGGAGATACATAAATCTTGTTATACGAGTAGTATATCAGTCCCACGGCTGAGTTGCCAGTACCAATAAGCTACTCCCAAGAACGAATTTCTTCCCAGGGTTGACACAAAATATTCTGCGATTGATAGTGTAGTTGTCACTTCGAAATGGAATATTTTAACAATAATGGATAAATATTACAACTTCTTGATACGTTGTACCACTAATATACAATTATTTATATAGCCAATTCATACTCAAGACTCTGTAAGTGCTCAGTATCAAGGTTCAATGGTCCTAATTATGTTATTCTTGTTCTATAAAAACGCAAGCTCAGCCCCGAGTCAGTAACTAAGGGGAGTCAACATTTTATTTTGTAAAATTAGCTAAATCTTATCGATCCGTGATACTAACCAAGCCTCCAGTATGAATTTGGCTGTATAATTTCACCTTATATTCATCAGAAACGGCCATGTTACAGGTTTCATCTATTTAATCGACAACTTAAATCGCTTTAAGTGATAAGTCCGCCTTTGTACAAAATTATGTTTTCAATACTCTGTTTATTTTTATATGTCTTTTGTGTTCAATAAAGTGTCAATTCATTCTTTCATTCAGTTCAGGGGAAAACAATAAGACACAAAAATTGCATTATTACATGTCCTGAATAGTAAATTTTGGATGTCTAAAACAGCCACGGATTATGACACGGATGAAAAAACGTAAATAAATGTTGAAATGAGTATGCACGTATCAATGATCTCGAGCCAATATGAGGGTCGTTCAATCCCACCCGTTTTATAACTGAAGTAGCTCGATCAAGCCCATCCAGCTGCTTTTATGAGTAACGCAAACGCAAGGTGAGTCCTGTGACCACGCATTGCTTACTTTATCGGACTTTTTAATTTAGTCGAATTTAGTAGACATCGAAACTTTTTGACGGAACTGTCTGGTTGCTTCGGAAAGCTCGTTAAGAGGCCCCTTTACGCCCGGATTTTTCTCAAGTCTCATACAAAAGGTAAAAACTGATTGTGAGGTCAAAAGCTTACCTTCTTCATATTTCTTTTCATAAGTATTATCTAGCGACATCTAACTACGTCGCTATATAGCCCAGAAAGCAAAATCCGATGAAACACCATCATAATAGCTGTCAGAATATTGTGAATATTGCCTCGTTTTTACGTAAAGTTTAGCAAGTTGTATAATTTTATCTGTACTGGAAATAAAAAAGAGAGAAATACAGACGTCGTTCATGTAAAGAAGACTAATTGTATACACTTTTCTATAAATAAACAGTTACCGTTTCATGGAAATCAGTTTTTACCTGAAACGATTTCACAAATTTGACGCTTTTTGAATATCTCGCCATCTTGTATCTCTTCATGAGAGATGGATCGGAGAGCAGTGTAGGGGGAAAGGGAAACAAATATAAAGATGTGTGCAAAAATTCATTGAGATCAAAGACGTCAGGGCCTGTAGCACAGTGTTTAATCGCGCGCGACGCCACTAGTTGAATCGCAAGTGCAAGGAGCGTGAAGTACTGTTTCATCGCAAAAACATCGTGTCACGCTCCTCGCACTTGTAATTCAACACTGTGCTACGGCTACAGGACGTCACAAATACATATCATAAAGGATTTATATGGCAGCTGAGTGGGATGGCCCAACTTAGTTTGGTCCGTATATTTGCTACCGAAGTACTGCGATAGAGCTCATTAACCATCCATCATGCTGTGACGTAATGATATTCGGTGTACGAGTGTGAACTGTGACTTGCATTTCACAGACCACACTTGGAAACACCTCCGACACCCTCTCAGGGATTCATGTCGTGACGATTTATTATTACAGAATAATAAAGAGGGAAATTTATACTTGCGATTGTCGGCACTTGGTGAAACTTGAAACACATCTTGAGTTAAAAGTACTTGTACATTATAGTTTCGGTTTCGGATTTTACTCAATTTTCAAGAGAAGATGTTAATTAAAATATTTCACTGACTCCAGGCACTAGCTCTGAGTAACGTAAACAATCTAAAGAGGAAGTAGAGAATTATTGGTGTCGATCGGTAACAGTTAATGTATCTTTCTTTTACTCGGATGTTATGCTTGCAGTAAACTTTTTAGCAATTCTATGCATTGAGAAATGTTTTGGCTAGTAAGAAGTAAAATAACTATAGCGTATCTACAATTACCCAACTACTTTACTACTTGCTTTATTCACTCTACTCTCCCATCTTTAGCAGTATTTGCAAAAAGTAATAGAAGTTGTAAGTCATGATATTGGTACTTTTTTTTGTATTCTTTTCTTTACATTAATATAATTACTTAATTAAACAGTTTTACCCCTCAGTGGGGTCTAAATATAACGTTTAAAACTGTTGAATTAAGTTATTATATTTGTGTTAACTACAGAGTACAAAAAATAAAAAACCCTTATAAAGTATTTTGTAAAAAAAAAATATTAACATATTGTGATATTAGTACTTTTGATCCTTGGTACTCTACCACTTTCTCTACTCATGTGAACTAAGCTTTATTGTCATTTCTACCTGTTCCGTAAAACTTTCATGTTCTAGTAAACTACTTTATGAATTTTCGGAAGCATCGCAGCGTGTCTTTGGCAAACACAATGTAAACAAGCGTTTTCGCCCGCCATTTGGTACGACAAAATACAGTATAGGACACAACTGGGTTGTAGTGACTTTGTTGTTTTGTTTTATCATCGGGCATTTCATATTATGATTCATAACATAACGGTCTGTGTCAGTGTGTCGTTTGCTTAGGTTTATTGCTAGTATAAACAACATTGTATCGGATTGAGAAATTTTATGGTGTGATGAAAAGATCGGCGTTCGGCGGGCGGGCGGTAGAGCAGTCTTGTACGTGATTATTTGTTTTTGGTTCCTTTTTGTTACCCGTTTTACGAGTGTCAATTGAAACGAAACTTTGTTTGTTATTGAGTTCATGACGTCAAATTTTATGTATCTAATTCTATCGTACCTTCCCTACAAATATTATGAAGCCGAAAGTGTGTGTCTGTTTGTTTGTTACTGTTTAACGCTAAACTACCGAACTGATTCCACTAAAACTCAGCAAAGAACTAAAGTAATGGGTAGAGAGCAACAAAGAATACTTGTTATCCCGAATAAATGCATAGTCCCCTGTGGAGCTGGAAACTTTTGTCATCTGTCACTTTTGAAATACCATTTTACTTTTGATACCTGTCACGTTTGACATGACATGTATCACTTTTGAAATCTGGCACTGTCATCCATTTTACACATATCTGTCAAATTTTACACTTTTGAGATACAAAGTCAATCATAAAAACAATATCCACGCGGGAAAAGTCGCAGGAAAAAGCTAGATATTATAAATTTACTAGAATATAAAGCCCAATAAACACCCAACAAAGGTACAGATGTCATTCTGCACGAAGATTCAAAAACACATCTTAAGTAATAATATTATACTTATTGCATCTCATGATAACAAGCACACAGGTCTCGTTCTTTTTTCCAAAAACCATATTGAATAAAATATTTTATGTCTTCATTTTCCAGAACACAAATGCGTGGTAACCCTACGCGTATGAATCTAAATGGTGAACGTTTTCCGACAAAATTGATTTCGTTCGGCGTTTTAGTGTTGTGTGGTATGAACTGGGGATTTGGTGTTTCTCAACGGGTATCGCTACCCAGATGTACGGACGCCAGTATGACAGACTACCTATTGGCAGTTCTTATTGCGGAGTCATAGCCGTTAAAATTGTTTACAAATTGGGAGCTTGATCTGCAGGCGACTGCACAGATGTTCAAGCTTAAAATGTGAAGGCAAAGGACATACATAACCAAAAATTTTTTGGTGATATTCTTGACTGTATATCCCATACTGGTTTTGTACTGATATGATTTTAATTCAGACAATCCTGTCTATGAACTAATTAACGAGGAAAACTAATGAAAAAGTTTCAACTAAAAATTTTTCTTTTTGCTTACTTGAAAATGTAAAAAAGCGATTTCAGGATCAAGTCTAATCTGGTTCCCAAAATATTTAAATTATTTAACAGAAAACGCTACAAAATGAATGTTTTTTTTTTAATTTTATATTAGTAATTTACAGTGTAGATGTTTTTTCATTTGGATGCGATACATACAGTATCAACAATAGTAACAAGAACAGCTAAGAACATAGCATAGTCCCACAGAGAGCCTGATACCAAAAAAACCTTCAGGGCACCAGCGACAGGCCAAAAGTTCCCTGTCAAAAATGAGACATATCTCGGAAAAAAAAATACACGGGGTATAATAAAACGTAAGCAGTCGTGAGGACTGTCAACAGTAGTGAAAACTGAACACAATGAAATGTTAACATTAGCATATTGGTGACGCGAAACCATAAGCTTTTCGCCTACTAAAAATCGGTCAACGCGAAAAAAAAGTACGTCTAATATCAAACAGGAACTTGATCTGTTGAAATTTCGTGTATTTTAAGAGGACCCTCAGTTGTACCGTTTCTACATTCCCTATCAAGGATTATGTTCATACTTCTAAGAAAGTGTTCCTATTGCATGTTTTATATTTACAGACGGAACACATTTGATCTAGATATGTTTACACTTGGTTCAATACCTAGAATTGTTAGTTTGTATGAGCATTCGAATCAGCTATTAGTTTAATGGAGCTGTAAAAACAAAACACGAACTAACAGTTGAAAAAAAAAACGCAATACAATAATTAAAACACGTGTCATTCTCACGATACTTCATGGTGTTTAAAGTACTTAGATTAATTACTTTAAGCTATAAGTCAAGGGCAAAATATTAAGTTATTTGGCCTAAGGCAATGTAAAATTAGTGTAAGTTAATTAATATTGAACTTGTTATTCTGTTTTGTTTACATGAAAGAACGAAGCAAGGTCGTGATACAACCAAATTATACTAAAATCCGGCCAAATTGGATAAGCAATTAATCATAGGTACATGTAATTATGAAAACCCTTGTTCAAATAATATAAGTAATATAAAACAGCGTATAGAAAAAAATAACTGTGAACATGGCAGATAAAATTTCCGAAAATCCCGTAATAACAAAAACATTATCCGTTGATTTCCACTTTCACAATAATGTCGGTTATGTACTTCTAGACAACAAAGTTATCCAATAAGGATTCCTTGTTATGATTTTGGGTAACGTAACCCTATTAAAAACAATAACCCACATACATAGTACCGTCATCGATTACGTATGATTACGCCATAACTCGTGCGCGTACGCATCCACCCCTCCCCCCCTGCCTCTGACCGTGACCACTTTCGCTTGATCGTGCAAGGTGGCTCCATTACACTCGCCTGCCGCTCGTACTTGCCACCTGTCTTTTGACATACAAAATAATGATCTAGCCAGCGCATTGCTTATCCTTTTTGCGGTTATAGCCAAGATGACAGTTTTTACTTTGAAATATAGCTTTGACCTTAACATCTGGTAGATAAATAAAAGCTTATTTAGAATTCACCTGCCCTGCAGGTTACTTTGCCATTAACTGAGGAAGTATTTATTATTTCTTGAAATTAATTAATAGCTTGCAGTGTAATATGAATATCATTTGTTTAGCGTTAAAACAAGTGTTTTATGTGGTACCTACAATTTGTTATTTTGCAGATAATTTAAGCTTTTACATAACTTTTTGTTTCATTGATTTACTACGATTAAACCTTAAATATCTAAGCTTACATAGAATTAAATATTATATTGTCCGAATAATGTTAAAAAACAATTATAAAGAAAAATACCTGCTAAATTATACATAAGACTCTTCATCAGTTCGTTCAAGTATTACGTAAGCACCAAGGGGGGGTGGGGGGGTCTCTGTTTTGCTTATTTTGGATGACATGGGGGGTGGGGGGGTCTAGATGATGATTACGTCATCGTTAGTTATTTAAGTTTTTTCGGGGATTCCCGCAAATAATACATATGCGTAGGCACTCGCTTTGAGAACTGATTAGGGGAATTACCGCGCATTAGGGAAATTACCGTGCGCTATTCACTTGTCTAATAATTCACTCTCGTGCCGGCCGGCTGCAAGTGCGCATCTATCAGTATTGTTTGGATTCTAAACGTATTGTAAGCATTGAAAGTTATCATTTGTGTTTATGTTGATGCAATTAGCCAAAGTTTAACGTTTTAATTATTTAAATTTAAATATCTTATTAGAATGTCATATCATATAGACAAATCCAAGTTATACCAAAAACTGTTCGAAAGTTTAAAAAAATCTCATACTGGGACGAAAGTGCAAAATGTACAAAAGTTAGTTAACGAAGTTTGGCGAAATTATAAATTACAAGCAAAGTCAGATAAGGAACTAGATATTATTGTATCTAAGAGAATTGAAGAAGAATTGCAAGCGGCGACTAAAAATAAATCCAATCTGCTTCATTTTTTTTCCAAGGTGAGTAAATATAAGTACAAAGTTTCTCTTTACGTTCTGTAACAATTAAAACGATTTATGAGTAAAAAATATGATGGCCTATCTCAAAGTAAAAAGGTAAATGATTGATATTTTATTTCTTAAGATCGACTCCGGCAATTGGTCACAAAATACACGGTGTTTTCAATATCTGTATGTGAAGGGTTTCTGTGAGGAAAAGCTTTCAATAATATTTAAACGCTGGTTTTATTAAATACGGTGAATTTATGTAGCTTAATAAGAGAATATCCAGCAGAACTCTTAGAAATTTTTCATTTTTAGGCAACGTCTTCTACCAGTAAACCTGCAGAAAAAACACAAATTATACAGCCATTTTCTAACATTGAAAAACAGAAAGAAGATAAAATTAAAACCGGCAATGAATCACAAGAGCAATGCGAAAATAATAATAATGCAGATAAACAAAGAGCAAAACCTTCTCAAGAAGCTTTGAAAAATAAGATTACTCTACTCGAAAAAAATCTGAACGCTTTGTATTCTGCCAGAGATACTATGCCAAATTGCGCTGAAGTTGATAAACAGATCATTAAGTTGCGCGAGGAACTAAAAACAGCAAAAAATACTTTAAACAGGAAGATTCAAAACGCAGTTGCCCAGAAGAAACAAACTAATATTTTCATGAATTTTCCTATTTTAAAAATAACAATATAAAAAAACATTTATTACTAAAAATGTTTACGTAAGCATAGGGGGAGGGGGTAAGTGCTTTGCTTACTTTTGATGACAAGGGGGGCGGGGGGGTAAAAAATGGTAAGAAATCTGCTCACGTAATACTTGAACGGCCCCTTAAAGTATGATCAGTATGGCGTATGTTTTCAGTAAATATTAAAACTGTATTCAAAACCGGGATAAAAACTCTGCTTTATTAAACGTCAGTCGCTTAGCGCAAAGTGCATAACTTAACTTTGTTTTTCTTGTTTAGAAGTTAAAAATTGAAAAACATGTTGGTATGTGGCAATTGACGCTTTTAATTTTAAACTCATGCTTTATAAACCTCACTAATACTGAACTATTGGCGTCAAATGCCACAGACCAAAATGCTTTTCAATTTTAAATTTCTAAACAAGAAAAACAAAGTTAAGTTATGCATTTTGCGCTACGCTACTGACGTTTAACCTTAATGGTCCCGACAAAGGAATACAAATAATATATCATATTACAACAAATATTGCGAACACAGCGATTCTTTCGATATTCTTCGAAGTCACATCATCCGCTAACATTGAGTCACGCGCGGGGTCAAGTAGCAAGTCGAGTCTCGCAAGTTGTCCTTGACGTGCCAGTAATTACGTGTGATGTAAACGGGGCATTGATTGAAGACATAAATCGCGAAATTGTGTACCAAAGAGTCGTGTTAGCTTTGATTGAATACAAACGCCTTTATGAGTTAGGCTTGATTAATGTTTATTGTGGCTCTACATAATTCATACTAGAAGAAACTAGGGCTTAATGTTAATTCAATCAACTAATTGAATTGGCTTTTGAAATCGCGTGTTTCAGTTTTTACATTCAAACTATTCCCTAGTGCGGAAATGTATGCAGCGGATATGTGTACAGCGGATATGCTGTAGTCAAAGTTTTTGCACAACCCTTACCTTTTGTGTCTAAAATAAAAATGGCCGTATTACCCACCAGATTGTCATGTGACCTCGTTTCACAGGTCCATATATCACACCTGGGCTCTTTAATTTTGGTCTCATCATCGTGAAATTGGGTTCACACGGGCGCACTTGATGGTTATCTCAACAGACAAGATCATGACCATGATTACCAGATCATCACTTGATCTTTTATATCGGTAGGTACATCACGGTGACTGACTATATAAGAAATGAGACTTTCCGAAGAGGGTGAATTTTGTACAATGTTTAAGGAAATTTCAATTTATCGGGGCAAAAAACTAGATTTAGCCGGAGTAGTACCTCGTTGATTTTTGTAACGAGGTTGAACTTTTTATTTTCTTTGAACGGCGGATTTGTTGTTTTTGGCATGCATAAAATATAATTAAATCGTCGACAATAATATTTTGTCCTAACTAATATTTTTTTCTAGAACATGTAAGTTTACTTTATAGTATTTTTCTTTAATTAAATTTTTAAATAAATACTATACACAAAAATTGCGAAAAAACTCATTGTTGCCTTGATGGCAGGATAAAATAAGTAAAGTGGTATCATGCAAATCTGACTGGAATAAATCAATTTTGTTATGGTACGAGTAACATGACATGTAACATCCAACATGTCTAACAGTAAATAGTATTTTATTTTGTCTCACATTCGAAACGTAAGCTCACATTTTGGCGTGTCGCCTTTGATGTTTTGGCAACGCAAGTATGCGTATGTAAGTCGCTAAATTTCAACTACACCTTTTTACTCAATTTGTGCTCTTATGTCAACAGAATACGACTCAAGAGTGACTGTACTTAATTTCTCTGTTTGTTTGTAATTAATACATTGTTGTTTTTGTGCGTCTAAATAATTATGACGTCACAACTTAACAGAACAATTAGGTATTTAACAACTTCCAGTTTGTTTTATGGCTGTTACTATTGTTTTATTTTTAAGATAGGTATATCATCGGTGTATTAATGAAAATGTAGAATGTTCTACTGACTATAATGCACCGCTTCCATAGAACAACTTTTGAACCAAACCAAAATAGTTATTTGTGCAACAAGAGAGCAAAGTTTTTTTTGTTGCGAGTGCCGAGTTTGAATCCTGAGCAAGCGAAGGATTCTGTAATTGAATCACGAGCATAGCGAGTGATTCTAAATGGCAAGCCCCACAGAAGTGGGGCGTGACGTGGCAGTGGCGCGGACATAATATGTCACAGAAGTGGGGGAAACGGGCGATCCTGCGAAAATGTTCTAGCTTTGCTACAGCTTATGTATGTGCAAAGACCCAAAAGATATTGCAGGTATTGAAGATATATACAAAGCACGATATTGCTCCACTAGCTTACAAAACTGAATATTAAATTCAATATCGTCCAGCATTTTTTTAGTGACCCCCGTATAGAGATCGACGTGCTGCTTGTGTGGCAATTCGCTTAGATTAAATTATGTTAAGGTGTGTTTATTCGAAAACCATTTCAAAATTTTGTTTTAATAAGCAGTATTTTAGAACTTCTGATCTAAAAAAAAAGCCTCATGATACCATAATACTGAAAAATATTATGTGAAATTGCGTATATTACATAATTTATAAAATTAATCTTAGGAATTAAGCTATGGGAATTAGCTTACTAGAAAATTCGTGGCACGCGTCGCCTGGTGGGGTGGCGCTATGTTTTATCACTATTAGGTTTATTTTTCTTTGCTTTGATTGTCCGTCTGCGCCACCGCCACGTTACTTCTGTGAGGCTTGTGCCTAAGTTAGAACCCTGAGCGTGGTGAGAAATTCAAAGGCACAAGAAAAACAAATTTGCTCTCGTGTGACACACACAACTTTTCACCTAAAATCTCTGATAAACCGATCGAAAATGCAAATCAACACAATCATCACGCGGGTATTTTACTCTATCCGTTTTCGGTAGAAGTTCATAGTTTATACGGGTCCATAGTCTATGGTACAGATTCCATACACGCTGGGAGGGTGTATAGCTGATGTTGCATAGTATACACAGGATTACGAAAAGATTACCTTGTCTTTGGTATCCGACAAGCTGCAGGGCTGTGTATAGCCTCCCAATGTGCATGGAATCCTTATAGAGTGAAAGAGATAGCCACCATGCTGATTTTTGCTATCCCTTTTTAATTTTAAGCAACAGAGGCGCGCTTTTCGAGCTATTGAGGTGAAAAATATATGTTTTACCTATTTAACTTGACATTTTAATCGAAGAACAAACAAACAAACACTCTCACGTTAAAGCAGGTCTAACAACTTTGGAGGATTCAAGTGAAACTAGTTCTTAGGGTTCCGCCGAACTTAGCATCTCAACAAATTGAAATGTCGGCTTATCAAGGCAAAATATTTTTAACTGGTAGGGCAACAAAATGTACTAGATATTTACGGATTAACTGCTGAAATGTGCTATTTTTGTGCCCTACCCGCATTATTTTCTCGGGCGAAGCCAGGTTGATACCAAGCTAGGCTAAGCTAAGACCGAGCCCACAAAAGTTGATGAAAGTGCTAGTTACTATTAAAAATAAATTAAATAGTTACTATAAAAAAAAGTTATCTTTACAAATAAATATAAAATTAAAAAAATAACAAATTATTTTGACCCTTCAGTGGGGTCATCATCCGAAGAAATTTTTATTTTTACTATATATTTTATTTTAGTATTTATACTTATATGAACTTTATATGTAATATTACTCATATTATAAGCATTTGTTTATGTTTATATAAAATACAAATTTATCAATAATACGTAAAGCCACTAACCGCTAGTTAAATATATTTACATATTGTATTAACAATAAAGGTACAGAACCCGCTCATATAAAACCCAACTCACATAACATGTTTTTAACATAATCAATCGACTAACAAATACCAGTTATTTTGCAATGAAAGAAGAATTGTCACGGCCACATGGAAAATGTTGATTCCGATCACTGTCTTTTCTTCAATATTTTTATGTAATTTAATATTAACGTAGGTATGTACGTTTAAGAAATATCTATGTAAATACAATAAAGCAGTTTTCACAAAAATCTGACGCATTTTGTTGTTCGAGTAATGCTACTTTTATCATGACATAAATGATAAATTAAAAAAATTGTTACATAAGTATATTTTTCTATCAAAAAACCTCACCTATTAATTAGTCAGAGAAAATTATAAACCTAAAATTAAAAAGTCTCGCTTCAGAGATTTGCGGAAGTCCCTGGACAAACTCGCCTGATTTCTTACTTTCCGGGTTAGCGCCCTTCACGCTACACCACCTGACGCTAGAACATCAAAAACGGCAGGTTTTCAAGGGTTCATTGGAAGAAAATAGGTCTCTCCTCATTTTGAATAAAATATGTTTAATTTATTGATCTTGTTTTTAAATTTATTGAAGATTTATAGTTTTGTCAAAAAAAAAAGTTTTCACCCTCTTGTTTTTGGTTTTCTAACGTTCGTTTCAAGAACGCGGTTAAGAGATCAACTTGAATTTTTACCATAAAAAAGGTAATAGAAATGTGATGGGATTCTACTTAAATCCAATAGTTTTTTCCCTACCAAATATTTAAGTATTAGCTAAAAACACACCACTTTGTTGTTACGCTGCGTGATCACTTAGTTGCCTCTGTAGACGACAAAAAACCCCAATATACGGCGTTTGATGATTAAAAGGTTTCCTTTTGCAGAGTGAATACTTAGAACCCTTAGATCATTTTACGAAGGGTAGCCATAAAAAAAATTGATGTAGGAAAGAGAGGGAGTAGTCTTTCGTTATTAAAATATGATAATTCAATATATGTTTTTTTCTAGTTACAACGTGAAGTTTAGTATCATTTTTAACTAAACTTGAGACGTACAGGCCATATACGAAATAATACTTATAGTATTTCATATAAAAATCTCGAAATTAAAATAAAATTATAAAAAAATCTTACTTTTTTGACGATAATTTAATTAAAGTTAAATTTGTCGGGTCCGATGATCCAAACGACTCACTAATCTGTTTAACTTATGTTGAAGAGGCTTTTTTTACATGCATAAGATATGGCCCTCAATGGCGCGTCAAAAATTACGATACACACGGTTGATTCAGATGTTGTGGTTATAGCGATATCCTTTTATTTTTCACTTCAGTAACATGGTCTCAAGGAGCTGTGGATATCTTTCGGCACTGGCAAATACCATAGCTACATACCGGTGCATGAAGTAGCAAACCATTTAATCGCAGATAAAACAGAAGCTTTAAGAGGCTACCATGCATTCACAGGGTGTGACACCGTTTCAGCGTTTCATTCTATGCACTTAATCAGCATTTTTCTAAACTGCCTGTCTCCTTAGAAGACAAATTAAAAAACAAAACTCTCCTAAACCTTCGTAATAAGCCCAAACCTGACTGCGATCATTTTACCTTCAAGACTGTTTCTGAGTGTGACGTTAAGAGAGCAATTCTTTCTATTACTTCAAAGGCTGTGGGTGATGACGAAATTTGCTCTCAAACGCTGCATCTTATATTAGATGAACTTTTACCTGTCCTAGCTGACGTTATCAACTGCTCCTTGTCACCAGCTCATTCCCCACAGCCTGGAAAAATGCACATGTCATCCCTCTTCCAAAGACTACAAACCCTTCATCGTTTTCTGAGTATAGTCCAATTTCCATTCTTCCTATCCTTTCTAAAGTTCTTGAGTCTTTAGTCCACAACCAAAATTCGTATTTTTTATCTAAAAATAGGTCACGGCACTCCTGAAAGTCTCCAATGATATAAGATTAGCTATTGACAATAAGAAACTGACTATACTCACACTATTGGATTTCAGTAATGCATTTAACTGTGTAGACTTCGATGTACTCCTTAGCATTCTTAGCTCTCTTAACGTATCTCCTCTTGTCACAGAATGGTTTGATACTTATTTAAGGGGTCGCCTGCAGTGCATACGCTCGGATGAAGTTTCCTCGGAGTGGTGCCAATTGACTGCTGGTGTACCTCAAGGTGGTGTCCTCTCTCCTCTCCTTTTTTCAATTTTTATAAATTCTGTTTCCAATGTTCTTTCTTCAAACTACTATCTTTACGCAGACGATTTACAACTCTACCGCCACTTTGTCGTAATTGAGGCAGATATTGCTGTCTCAGAAATGAACAGTGATCTTTCAAACATTCACAGGTGGGCGGAGGCTTTCGGACTTTTGGTTAATCCCAAAAAATCTCAAGCCATTATTTTCGGTAGCAGATATATGACTAACCTTCTCAATCAAACGGTAATTCCACAAGTAGTTTATAACGATATCCCTATTGCCTACACTAAATCTGCAAAAAATTGATTGTAATCTGACGTGGGCTGCGTGAGGTCAGCAGGAAAGTCTTTGCCACATTTCATTCCCTTAAGCGTCTCCAGAAATTTCTCCCCTTTGAAACTAAAGTTACTCTCGCATTTTTCAAATAAGGCATTTTAGTTTGATTTATCACTACCTGGGTCCTGAATACCAGTAACAGGCATTATTAAGACATGCTTACTCTAACTTAAACTGCACCATCTTTTTCTGTCATAAGAGTTTGTGGTCAAAATCGGGTCTTTGTAATTTATAGTGTTCTCGATATTGTGGAGTTTTTTTTTTTTTTTTCATCTATTTTACTCAGACTAATACATCATGTGGGTACTTTTTAAAAGGGAGATTAAATAGGCTTTTAAAATTAATAATTTTTATTTTATCATCTGTTAAATTAAAAATGATATGGACGACTTTGTACAAAAAAAAGGAAAATGACGATTACATATTTTCTTTTTTTTTAGATTTTCTGTGGAAAATATTGCAAACTGAATAGCAGAAATGAATTCTACGTATTTGATTTACTCGAAAATGATACCCAACTTGACCTTTTAGCTACAATGTTAATGTCAGGAATCTCTCCCCCCCCTACCACCCATATAAAAAACTTACATTAATAAAATTAATGGCTACCCTTCTTAAATCATTCTTTCAGTCCTAAAAAGCAATGCACCAAAAGGAAATATCTTAATCATTAATCGCCGTATATTTTAGTGTACACAGGCAACTAACTAGTATTACGCGTCCAATAAAAAGAGACCCATGAGCCAACATATAATCGCCTCTATCAAAAGCAAATAAGGTCTTTGTCATTGGACTTATTGTGCTAGACGGGTAATAAAAAAAAGTTGCTAGGGTATGCCATCCTCTTCACCGTCTCATCCACGCTTTACATCCGGCGTGGCAGTAATCAAGCGAAAGCTCGCATTGTACTAAAAAAAAATACTTATCCTGTCATCCATATTTACTTTTGTTCTCTGTTTCTTTTCTTGGTAAATAATAGTTAACACTAAAAATCATGTTTGTAATAAGTTTTCTTTTTTGTCTTTTCAGGTAAGTTTTCAAATCAGCTCCAGCTTCCATTCTACCTAAAAAATGCGTAAAGAGATAAGTACCTAATGTTTACCATGTAACTTTGCGGCTGAGGATTTAGCAAGGATCTTTTTTCCCAAGGTGTGCATCAGTTTCTTCGGTGATCCATGTAGTTTTTTATAAATACCGCATTTCGTCGTTATCGCTAAGAAAAATAAGAGCGGAACGTGAGACAGCAACGCTTTTCTTGATAGTACACGAGATGTCAACAGACTGCTAAGATTTATGAGAAATATACAGGGTGCTTGGAAATTCCACCTATTCCTTGAAAGGGGTTATTATACTAGAGGTAATTTCCAACAAATAATGCCTATCAACCAGGGGTCGAAAATGATAAATTATTTTCAAGTAAAACACTTCGATATTTCAAAAATTACAAAATCAAAAAAGGGTTCCACTAAAGACCTTTTATTTCTGAGATTTTGGAAATTCAGAGCATGTCTTTTTTTATAAATGATTACTCAATTATCATTGATCAGAAATATAATAAATAAGTGCTGAGAGAGGAATAGTTATTTTTAAATTATTTATTTTTGGTTATTAGTCTGAAAGTTTGAAAAATAACATAAAACCTTCGTAACTCGGAGACCATTAATTTTCGACACTTAGTTGATAGGACTTAATTTGTTGGAAATGATCTCTAGTTTAACTCCTTTCAAGAAAAAGTTCGAATTTCCAAGCATCCTGTATATGTGTTCTTGCGGAAATTGTATCAGTACAAGTATGAAGAGCAGTAATGTATGTAACTTTAGTGAACCACAGCAGACGTTTTGTCCTAACCAATTAATATTAAAACAACCTAAAAAATGTCTAAAGGCAACCTTTTGGAATAGACTTACTCTTACAAAGTTCTGAAACAAAGTATAAAAGACTTAATTAAGAAAGATTACTTAATCTGCTGTTACTGTAGACTGAGAAAGATTAAGAAGCCCCGATCTTTAAAACCTGGGTTTGAAAAAGAGTTACCAAAACTTAAAGAAGATATCAAAATACTTATATACTTGCAAATTATACTCCATTCATCAGCCTTGAGTACAAACTGCATTTTAATGATCACTCGTTTGCAAATCTCCAGAAATTGCTTATAATGGCCAGCGCCAAACGATTCAGGGGCTGATATTTTGGTAGATTCCATTTTGTTTCCTCGGTGAAAACTAAGTGGTTTTGGAAACAAAAACCGGTGATTGTTCTCGTCCATACGAACACATTTTACTAAGGAACAACGCTCAAATCACGAAAAAAAACAGCTGTGCCATAGAAAAGTTAAAGTAGACCATAATGTATAAAACAGCTGATATTTTTTGACGACTTCAAGTTTGACTCCATAGTAAAAGATGTTCGTATGGACGAGTACTATCATCAATTTTCATTTCCAAGACCACTTGAACTCGCTGTATGAGCAAAGTCGGAAACCTGTAACATTATCAAGTATATCGTCAGCGCTCCTGACCTAAGCCGATCCGGTACCGGATGACGACAGCTTCAATATTTTTTAATTAAATAACTTGGACTCATCGTTTTTCCATGTCAACTAAAAGGGACTTGCTCAGCTAATTTATCGTGCTACCATAATGATGGTAAGATATGTTATAAAGTTTTGTATTTTGCTTTATTTTTATTACACTGCAAACATGAACTCCCTTGAATCATCAGGCTTTAAGCTGCATGTTATCTTTGAAACGACATGATGAATGCTATCTTGTATCTTTGGGCATTTAAAGATTTATTACCTAAATTAGTTTTTTGGTGCCACACGTGAATTTTTAAGTAAAATTATTATCTGGATTGATTTACTTCGCCAAAACTAAATTGGTTGTAAATTCCCGCGTTTCTTGAACTATAGGAGTTGAAAAAAGTATCTAGAAAAATAATTAATTGAGTTTTTACGCAAAAAAGTATCTAGAAAAATAATTAATTGATGTTTGACACCAATAGCAGTCAAATATAATAAATATTCATAACATTTGATTGAAAAGTAACACCTTTAAAATCATCTCGGTTAATTTAAATTACTACACGATGAAAAAAACTTTATAAATGATTAACCGGATACTCTTTTAACCTTGCTAAGCGTAAACCTTAACCGACAAATTGAAACCTTTGGTCCGTCAATGTTTTTTTTTCTTCTCATATAATTATCGTAAGTACATATTCTCGAGATAATGGTACGTCTTGTAATGAAATCTTCGGTCTAGCTAATGGTGTATCCGATTCTTTTTTGCTTTTGTCGAAAAAAACGTAGATAAATGCTTATTACGAGCATTGTTGTTAAAATGCAATGAGCCAAGGATTTCTTTTACTTATGATACCTTGCGTTGAGAAAATTACGTCGTGGTTTTGACATTAGAAGAAGCCTTGAGCTGTTTTCTAAGAGCTTTATCTCTATCTATCTCTAAAGACCCGTTTCATTTATTTATAAGACTCAAATTAGAACTAAAATGATTTTAAATGTAGTCTTTTCATTCGATTTACCTTATTTATATAAGGTTTTTATTTTATTAAGGAAAGACAAACACATATAGCCACTTTGGATGCATCTATAATAACTTGTATCCTGTAAAATCCAACAATACCTATGATAGTTTTAATGGAATAAATAATTTTGTAATTTTGTAATTTGTAAACATAATTATGAAAAAATCAATTTGGCGTCATTTTAAAGCGAGGCCGACTCAATCTATTTTGATAAAGAGCCGAAAGACGTATGTCAGGATTGAAGCAGGTATATTTGTAATATTTCACCTACTTCTGGGAAACAGGCGTGTGTAATGTGACTTTGACTTGCGTTACCATGGCTTTTAATAAATAAATAAAAATTAAAAAAATACGTTTATTCATTACAATTTTTTTAGCATTAACAGTATTAACGTCAGGGCCCCGTGGTAGTTACAGGAACTGAAGGAACCCTGCTCTTTCTCTAGGAGTTACATTAACTTACTTAAATAAACAAGAATATATTTATGTAATATTATTACAACTTAATATAACTTAGTTACAATTAAATGTGTAGAAACTAATACAAAACCAAACTATTACAATTCCAGAGTATGTGAGGTGATGTGAGAGTGTATTTGTGTGGATGTGTGAGAGAATTATGTGAGAGTGTGAGTATATGAGGGTGTAGCTTTGAGCTTTAAATCCTGTCTAAATTTCAAATCATAAAAGACCTTCGATTTATTTTCTTGTTTGTTGTGTTTACCATTACAAGATATATAAACTGAAAATCGTGTTCTTTGTGAATTCCGGTGGTTTAATTATGTCATTGTGTTGTGTTCTAACGATCTTTATGTCAAGGTTTAATATGGGAACCGTTTATAAAGCCTATTCTATTCGAATTAAGCATGTTACAACAAAACGCTGTTTTAATTTTATCTTAGTGGAAATCTTATATCAAACTAGCTTTTGCCCGCGGCTTCGCCCGCGTCGATTTAGTTTTCTTTTTCCTTTGTTTTGAATTCCTTTCTCCTCTATTTTTGTTTGTAGGGGATGATTTTTCGAACAAAGCGCAAATTTTTTTACTGGGGTTGATTTTTCAAAAAGGCTGAAACAAGTCGTTTTTTATTTCTAACCAATTTTAATGGTTTGTCAACTACAAAACAAACTTATTTTCCATACAAACTTTCATTCTTTATTTTACCCCTTTAGAGGTGGAATTTCGAAAAATCCTTTTTTACTCCTTGTCTACATTACAAAGGAAAGCTCTTTTCAAAATTTCAGCTTTCTAGGTCTAAGGGTTTGGGCTGTGCGTTGATGAGTCGGTGAATGAGTGAGTGAGTCAGTCAGGACTTCTCTTTTTATATATATGATTATTTTTAGAATTCTGTCAAATTTGAATCTTTCATAGGGAAGCTTCGGTGTCTAGGGAAAACAAGATCAAAATATTGACCACATTAAGAATATATATTTTTGAAACAATGAAACTGTAAATTTTGTGCGAATGTACCTTTTCAACGAAATAAAGTGTTTTGCAATTTTTTCGTTATTAGTAACGTTATGCATCATGTATCGAAAAGAAATTCAAACTAAATAGTTACATCCGGCACCCATGGTACATAACATACTCTCCATGGTCTAGTCTGGGAGCCATTGAATGCTGCTTCAATTGTAAAACTGTTTATGAGAAATAAAAATATTTTTCATTTTCATTTTCAGTGCGTTATTTCATAACAAGAACGCATAAAATAACGTCATCTATCACTATTTGTTTTGTTTGTATTATCTTTTTGCGTACCTGAGATAACATAATGTTAGGATACATCTGTGATGCATGGCCATGTTGTAAATTTGCTCATATTATCATGAAGTATGAAATAATACATATAGTAGAAAAAAAAGTATAACATTTATGGTACACAGGAAAGGCTGCAGGTTAGCCAGCCACTGTAAATAAATAAAAAAAAAATAATAAAGCCCTAGGGCAAAATAATCGACTTTCTGTTCGGTTTTGATGCATAAAAAGTGGGCCTTTACGAGCACTTGCATTGAAAAATATTTTTTTTTTATAACGATAGGAACGCCATTGTCATAATCGTTTTAATATATATCAAGGTCTATGCTTGGCTCACTTTTTTGTTAATGGAGTAATCATGTTAGAGATGCCGCCATCCTGTTTATATCAATCATTACTTTTTTAAAGGTGTGATTGAACTTATAAAAACCAGATTTTTAATTATGCACCCGACTCGCAAGAGAAATATCGTAAACTTGTTTTATCTTTAAGATATTAAAATTAATTGTAAATACCTGCAATCGATTCTGCTTATAAATTACTTTTTTTTAGCATGTTTATTCTTACGCCTTTGCTCGTAAGGGCCTCTCTTGAGGTTAAGTTGTTTTACAATTCTTTTGAAATCTTGGAGTTGATTTACAAGGATCTCTAAAACGATGTTGAGGGAGTGAAATCAAAAGATTTGTTCAGCTCAAGTGGCCGTGTCGGGTACAATAAAAATCTCAATGCATATTGGGGTCAAAGCAATTGAAAAGGCGAGTAAAAATAGATTGAGCCGATACGATTTGGTCTTCGCGCACTGGACTATTTGGATCACGAATAGAGTACTAGGTGTACTAAGAATTGCTGGAGGTGGATGATACTTTATGTCGATGAGTACACAGAATGTTCACATGTGTGACTACTAAACTATTGTGGGTAAAAGTTCTACCTAAACTAGACTGAAGACGATCCACGTGGGAATCCTGCGGGATCGAAATATATTTCGAAGCGTGCCGGAACTCCAGAAGTCTATAGTTAACTCGTTGAATGACAGAGATTGCCATTATACAAGTAGTGTTGTGACACATGGTAGTAGAGAGGAAGGCGAAAGGGGAAACAGACATTTAGGCTCATTGGATTGACAGTAGATCTCGTTTGAATGTTCACTTTGTGACACAACACTTGTACCGGTTTGTAGAGAAATCTCGACGCTGCTAGCCATTCTGGCCCAATCCTACAGGGAATATATGACGCCATGGCGTCATGTTCAAATTGGTATATCTCATAGTACGCTGCAGGACGCTGTCCAGCGTCTCCGTCCTTCAACGTGTTAAACAATGAGCTGTTTTCCTAGCTTGCTTCCGTAAAAATCTTATAGATGGCGCTGTCTAACGACTTATGATAAATACCGTTTTAGGCCTGCAGTCTCGACAAAGATAGCGATCGCTATTCTACCGATTTCGGTCGTTAAGGTGTAAAAATCTAGTTTTAAAGATTTTGTATCGTATCTACCGTCATACTATCGACTGAAATCGGAAGCGAATTCGATACGCCTCGTTTTGATGGTAGACAATAAAAATAATCGATTTTTATCACTTAAGGCCCTGCCATTCCAAAATGAGCATTTGGTTAATTAATATTGTCAGTTCAATATCTCATTCAAATACAAGTTAAATATATGTTACAATAGAGGATATTATACTCTAAACACAAGTTGATCTAAAAACGTTATTGAGTTAACTTCACTCGATAGAAAAAAATCACAAAGTAAGCTCCTCAGATTGCGAATAAATGTGTTTATAGCAAAGGTGTTCAACGGAGAGAATTGAAACTTTTCCTGAATGTTCTTAACAGATAACTAAAGACACTTATCGACTCATTTTTATTTATTTCTAAATATCTTTTCAGAAATTCCAGAAAAACCTCGCAAATTCACTGATTATGCGTGCTCGCAGCGCACGAAGCGAGCGTTCTAATGTAGACTTTCTGACAATATCATCGAGTTCAAAATTACTTAATACGATTATTGTGTTGGATGCGTAGGGCCTTAACGACGGAAATCGCTAGAATAGACTTATTTCTTTTGTTTATATATCTAGCACAATTAACAAAAGATGTGACTTGGCTCAGATCCGGAAATTTGTTTATAAGCTACGGCGAATAGCGTTTTGAAGGTCATCTTCGCTAAAATACTAGATTTGTTTAGGATTATAGCGTCTCTAGAATTGTACAAAAATCGTTTCAAAATGTTGTAGTTTCGAAAATATGTTTACAATATTCTTGATTCCAATGATTACGATTACGTCAATCAAAATTAATTACAAACTCATATTGATTAATTTCAGAAACAACCATTATTAGTTTGCGTACTGTAATTAACAACCTTCATTATTAATTGTAATGGATTAGCTTGTGTGTTCCCACAGTATTATATTGATTTTAGTGCTAATTCTCCATGTTAAATAACATCAAAATACTAGCGAAATACTAGCGATTTGGGATATAAACAACCCGTTGTATACGTTAGAAACGCATTTTTGAAACAAAAGTTTACGCCCCGTTTCACCCTCTTATGGGGTGAATATCAAAAATTGCTTTCATATTGCACTTCTACACCTCTTGAAGAACGTAAGTTCCAAATTTAATATTTACGTATATATCCTAAGAGCGGTTTGGCAGCCGGATTGTGAAAAACCCGCTAACACTTAAATTCAAAATTCACTCAATAGTTATTCAACAAATCCTTATTACCTATGTATTATGTATGTTGCCATCGCAGTTTCCATTGGGTTCTATAATTAGAATTTCAAAAAAATTTAAGTTTCCATTGGGTTCTGTAAATTAGAACTTCAAAAATTTTTATGGAAACTTTGCGATGACTAAATATACAATACATAGATAATAAGCTTAGTTGAATAACTATTGAGTGAAATTTGAATTTAAGTGTTCTGTTTCGATTAATTAGGAAAACGCGGGTTTTTCACAATCCGGCTGCGAAAGTTTAGGTTGTGCGTTGTCTGTCAGTATATTAGTCACGGAACTGTTTTATATTTCATAATAAATATAAGCAATGAGCAGAAATATTTTTTTTATTTTCTGAGGTGTTCATTTTGGAGCCTGACCGCTAGGGGAGCATGTTTATACACAAATTATTTTGGGAACATTTTGATCAAAAATTAATAAAAAATAACTTGATAAATCGACTCGGTAAATAACTGATTTTCATGCAACTTTATTTTCCTTTGGAAATAAATGTATGTTTTGTATATACTAACTATATTTTCCCCAAAAGAGGAAGAGGCAGACCGAGGATCGTCAGCAGAAGTCGCAGTTACCAAGAACAGAGAACGATGGAAGACCGACAAGAGCTAAATATATTAAAGTAATATGTTAGATAGAAGAAAAAAATTAATAATGCTGTAGCTGATTCTAAAGATTTAAGTGTTCGTGCCGCCAAACTTATTTTTTTAAATATTTAATTTAAATTCCCTGTATTTAAACTAGGTTGCAATAGAAAGAATAGTTTTGACAGCGCTTCATCTTAAACTTTAGTTTTCCAAATATATTACGAACTATTAAATCACTGGTTTTATCTCTTAAATAAAGATTTCATTCTAGATACTCATAATGACATCATACAAAGCCGCGGTATTGTGGTACAATTCAATAATACTCAAAGTGTAAAACACTACCAAAGTACACGATAAGTCGTGCACAAGTATCGTGACTGATGAAGTAATCTGGTCCTCTAAAAAGGCCGCTTTGGATGAATTATATTATGATTCTGTTGCAATGCCGTCTCTTTTGTACGCATGAAGAAACTCTGACTCTATCCTACTTTCAAATCATTTGATGATTCACCCAAGTTGGCCTTTTTAGATCCCCTGATAAATGTTTGCTATGTACAAATGTGTTAAGTATTTTTAAGTTGTAACTAATAAATAACAAATACTTATAAGTACCTACGTTTTATTATAATTGATAGTTTAGGTCGTATACTGCAGTTTCCGTCGATTGTTCTGTATCTGTATTTTATGTATTCTTCAAAACTTAATCTTGAACTCCTATATGCAACCTTGTCATTGTAAATATTATCTTCTGACATAGTCAACAACAACAATGACGCTTTGTTTATAGATAACAGTTTTTTTGGCGTGACAAGGTTCTTTAGTTTGTCAGCAGGAATCAGTTTCCGCGACCGTATATACAACCTCTGTTTTGGTACTAGTTGTTCCTTTATTATACTGTCCACAACAAAGATTTCAAAAGTTTGGATGAGTCTTGGCACCTAAAATCTATTGCATTGTTTTGAATGCGTGCGTTAACATAATGCAGACGCGCGCACACTTATGAGTGCGCAATCTGTCTACCTACGGTCAGCAAACTGATCAGGCTACTAAAGTTGTTCAAATGATTAACTTTAAGTGCACTTAAGGCGTCCAACTATCACTGTGTTCAGATGAGCACTGATTCCAAACGTGTGAGCGTCACCCATTTAAAGGTGGAAACATTTTGGTGCTGTCATAGTACGGTAAGGGCTTATCTTTACTTTAGAAATCTTTGGTCTACAACAAACAGTCTGTGGATGTTCCCGTTTAACTGATTTCAAATAAGCCTTATCGATTTTACCTGACATTAATGCAAAATGATGATCACACAGCGCAATGTAAATTATTTCCAGGCGGGTTTTATTTACTGTTTTATACGCATAAAATAAACATTGATGATCGTATTTGGAATATTTTATTGAAGATGATATCATGTACAGAATGCAAGAATTTTACATTACCTCATGTGGTTAATTGAAATAAAATTATTATGGAACTCGTAGATATTTCAAACTAGATTCGAAGTTTCTGTTTTGTAAAATAACTGAAACTCTCTAAATATTTAGGTTAATGAAAAAACCAGTCAAGTGTAATTGTAACCATTGCGACGATGTTTTTGTACTTATGATACGTGTTGTAATTTTTTAGAACAATATTATGAATTTTACTTTTAGGTGTTTTTAAGAAGAAGAGTCTTAACAAATGGACAGACGGACGAACAACAAAGTGATCCTATAATGGTTTCTCTAAAAATTATACGACCTCTAAAAAACCACTTTGGATTAAATTATTTAAGAAAATCTTTGTTAAGCCTCAGGAGCTTGTAGAGTTTGAGCTAATTCAGTTCTTACTTTAGATTCAGAGACAATCTCGTCTTGTTTTAATCAAATTTTCCTTAATTAAGGCTATTCTTGTCCTTTACAAAACGTTGTACCATAATAAATTTGAAACTAATCTAGACTTGATTTTTTTTCATGACTGCAAATTACCTTTGACAACATTTCCTTGAGCAAGTGCATTTTGTCTTTGATGGGACCTTAATTTTGTCGTCAAGCATCTATCTGACTTTGATATTAAAACATAATTTGCTAAGAAGCGATTACCGAATTACATTAAGAGGCAAAACTGCCTTTAGAGAGGTTTTTCAATTGCTTTAAATATTCTATATGAATATTACAAAACATTGAAAAAATATGTCATTTATTGACCCATGTCCCGTAATTGTGATCTTTTAAAATCTCTGAAGCTTTAACCTACAACGGGTAAATAAATACCATTCAAATGCTTTAAAATGGTTTAAAGAACTGATAAAATGTTTAAACTTTTTAAATTCAAAAGAGTCAAGGTTAAAACTTGAACACAGACACAAGCAATACAAATATCTAACATGATGAATGACGTTTAAAACTTCTAAATATCAAATGTAACATGTGTAAAAAGTATTATTTTCTCTATTTTGTGCTACCTGGCGACGCAGCGATCGTCGTAACAGCCACTTTGCAATGCACTCTGATATGAACGTTATTACTATTTTGTTTTTGTTGATATTTGTACCGACACATTTTAGCCCCTTAAGAACAAAAATCTATAGAAAGCAGAATTCCGAGTCCTAATTACAAAAAGAATTCGAATGAGACCGTCTCACAATTTTAATAATAAATGCGTTTCACAGAATCTGTCATGGACAGAATATTGCAAACTCTTCCTTCAAGCTCAAACATTAAACTTTCAAATGAGTATGATTGTAATCGAAATCGATTTTAATTAATATTTCTTTGTAAATTAAACAGAAACGTCAGAATTATCCTTGATTTCCTGCTTATACAAAACAACGTTTATTTATATTACAATTACAACATATATTACATATATTTATATTACAATTAATGCTTAAGTCGAAAGCTTAGGAGCGGAAATATTTTAGCTAGAAGCTCCAGGGTTTGGGGTTTAAGATATTTATTTCTCATAAAAACACGTAAGAATTCACTTTAAATGAGAAAAAAAATTTGTTCTTACGTAGTACACTCTTAAAAACTACTTATTCTTTACTTTGCATGCTTTTAAATAACGAAACAAGGCAAACTCTGTTACTGCTTTTATATGGAATTCTAAAAAAGCTCAAAAAATCTACAATGCTTTATTTTATAGAAATTTGATCTTAAAAGATGGATGTTATGAGTAATGCATAGTGACGTGCTTTTTTCAATAACGAGACGGTATCATAATAGTTGTTAATACGGTTTTCGAATCAGAGCAATTATTCCGCCGTGTTTGGAAATAACAACAGCGCCTTTTGTTCGTTTTTCGAATTCGAATCCCTGATAACAGAAATGTAGCAGAACGATGAAGGAAAACACTGTGAGGTAAACGTGCATGCCCTAAAAAGCGTGTATTTGTGCCCAAAGCACAAAATAGATACTACCAGAAGGTCGACTCGAGGACGGAGCGAAAACAGACGCACACTTGCATATACGCGTACGTATGATGATCTCGGCAGAATTTTGTATTGGCATTCGATCGACTTCATCCGAGATCGTCGTACGTACGCGTCTATGTGTGCGTGCGCCTGTTTTCGCTGTTATGCGGAGTGAACCTTCTGTAAGTGGTTATTTTGTGCCCGAAGTACGACGCTAAGGCTCACTCCACAGACATTGATCTAAATAGATGACGCAAGTGTATCAAACTCAATGAAAACCAAGCGTGTCACATTTTACAATGAAAACGGTTGACAGCAGTTGGAATTTTCGAAGAAACATAGACATTAGAGTCAAAGTTGTAGGAGTCAGTATATGCGAAGTAAGAGCATTGCTCTCCCTTTTGGCGCGCTTTTTTGGCACTGTCGTGTCATCTATTTAGATATATTAGCTCACTCTCTTTCACGTTGGGACGTTAAAATCCTAGATGAAAAGAGTGTTTTCTTGGACTTGTGTGTTACTTGTGATAGTCTTTATTCGGAAACATGATATATTGTCGTAACGTTACATTTTTGCTCAAAATCTTAAATATTTCTCGCAAAATGTTAACAGAGATTAATGTAGAAACCAAGGAATAATTAGTTGGTGACCTCACCAGGGGACCACATCGGGGACGGTAATTATTCTGATTTACCCCATTAATAGCCCGGTGATTTATAATGGAGAGTCTTGGGTTCGACTCCCCGATGCCCCGGGGCTGCTGTTGCAACTTAGAAAATTGTTTCGTGATTTGTGGCGTCTTTGCGAAATAATATCCTTTAGGTCAGAGGTCCAAGATATCGTGTCTCACAAAAATAGTTATAGATGTCGAAAAGATAGACGGGGAAAAGTACCTATAATATTGACTTTCAAATTTTCCTTGGAAGTTTATGAATTATTAAAATAAAATCTTGCCGTTGTCTAGTTCGCTTTTGACTTTAAACTGTTCGACATGTTGTTTTATTGCGAATTTAATATAACTATTTCATTATATTTTTTATGATTGTTAGCAAGAAAGACACTTGCACCAAGCAAGCAACTTAACCCAGTTAAACTTACTTTTCATACTTTGTCCGTGTACCATCAAACCATAGGGATAGAGAAATAATATTTTTGGGGATGGTTAATATTAAAATTTGAAAAAACGTCACAGTTTATTCAAGACTGTTGAAAGGACAATATGTTTTTCATCGTTATGGTTATTTACATAATCCTCGTAATACTACGTTTACCCATACAATTTTCATTAATTTCAATCAATCTTCCATTGTTATTTTTTCCATACTTGAAAGTTTTGTAGCAAAAAATTGCGGATAACACTCTAGATAAAAAGAATATACGTAATTTTAGGACATAGTTTTAATTATTTTGGTGTAAAAATAACCATTATTCTTTTATAATTTTTAAAGAATTGTCCGATATGACGTCACTTAAGAGTTTTAGACATTATTTTGATTGTGATGTGTGATTGCTTATAAAAAATGTGGTCTGTCTCTGTCTGTCTACTCATCTGTAATCTAGCTGTCAAACTAGTCTAAAGCAAATTATTATAAATTTATCTTGATAGCAAAGGATACATTTCTAAACAGCTATTACTCAAGTGACGTCACACGAGGGCAAATGGAAGTTGCAGCCTTTTCGTAAAAATATTCATCACCATGAGGTTTTTTAGATCAAAACTTCGAAAATACGGCTTATTAAACCTAAATCTCGAAATGGTTTTCGAATTAACACACCTTAACATAATTTAATCTATGCCAATTACTTAAGCAAACAGATCCTGTTCTCAATTAAATATAATGAATAACATACACTGACCATATAATTTGATGTATTCAAAGTAACAATAAATGTATGGACGTTAAAATGTATCCAGCAAAAAAGAATGGCATCATTTTAATGGTACCAGTTGAAAAAGATATCTACAAATTGCAGTGAAAAAAGTTGTTGATATTTGCTATTAGATTTACGGTGGAATAAAAATGTTCATATGTTATTCATGCCTATCGTGTTTTTGTTACAAAAAAGAATAGTATTTAGGTGTTATTAGAGTGCATTACAAACTAGAAAAGATCAATCAGAAACAAAAGCAAAGACAAGAATTTGAAAAAATTTGTAATGCACTCTAATAATATTTAGAATATTCATAGCGATGGATTTCGCAAAATAAACATAATCTTAGTATTCAGGTACTTGGGACTTAATGGAAAGGTTGATTTTTATGATTTTTTGAGACATGTTTGTATTTTTATTTATTTAACAGGTTTGTATTTCCTTGCTTTTTTTTATAATCTACCTCAACAGAATATATTTTAAGAAATATTGTATATACTTTTGTATGTTTCAATCTTATAGCATCTGGCTGTTCTCCATGAAATCGATTATAACATAGCACACATATTTTTATGCCTTAGCTACCATAAAAAAACGAATAAAACGGCGGCATCTTTTTATCTTTAGCAAAAAGAAAACTTCATATTAATTGATGTGTGTATTGTATAAACTAAATTATGTAATTAATTTTCAGTGCTTATCCTGTGCTCTTAAGGTATCACATCCCACCGAATCAAACATCACCAGCGTTTTTTACTTTTCAGTACAAATTGCGTTATCTCGCAGAAAAAGGCCTTTTTGATTTTTTTAAATTTCGAAAATGTTGCCATAAATTATGACAAATAAGGCCTCTATAAAATAAAAAATTGTCTGCAGTTAAACTTCTTATTCATGTAGAATTTTAATCGCAATCACAGTATAATTTAAGTTAGGTTGATTTGCGAACGACCGCCAAATTTACAACACCCAGTATAATAGCATTGTCTATTATTTTTTGCAATAAACAAGACAATATACAGTGCTCCCAAAGAAATAATGCGCATACAAATCTTCGCCACTGTTCGGCAAAGTTCGTATTTCCTTACACTTTCTATACAAGCAATAAGGTCACGTGGTACGTCCGGTCGCTTGGCTATAGATTTGTATGCGCATTATTACTTCTGGAGCACTGTACCATATATAATGTAATCGAAATCGAATTAGGTACCAAATTAGCGACCACTATAGAACCAAAACGATCGGATTAAACTGATTGATTTTATTGAAGCTTTTCGAATTACTCAGCCGTATTTGATAGTGCGAAAATTGAAGTAATACGTTGTAATGTATTTGGAGACGTATTCTTTACCTACGATGCGAGACCATTGTGAATTAAAAGGCGTGGTTCTGTTGCGATGGAAAATACGGAAATTCCTGTTGAGTTTCAATTATTTTCAGTATTTTCTAGTAGCTCTAGTAACGAAATCACTGTAATCACGCCTGTCTCCCAAAGGAGTAACCAGATACTACAGATTTTCATCTGATACGATCCTGACACACCTCGTTCGCCTCTTCTACATCCATCAATTTAGTCATACAAGCTGTTTTATTCCGTGTCCTTAAAAAAACAAATGGTGCTAGTTACTGTAACCGCGTATCATCCTTCTTCCCGCATTAGCACTTGCCACCCCCTCCAGGTCCGGGCCTATTATGTATCTCTAGTTGCCTTCTGGACTGGGTGTCTATCATCAAAAACATAGATATACTATCGAATCTCGATTGTCTAAGGGCATGTTAGCACTTGAAGTGACGACACAGTTCGTAAATAGTTCAATACCCACTAAAAGCAATTTTGAAAGTTTAGTTTTTATCTTTGTTTTTGACGATAGGCACTCTGTCCAGTTGGCAACTTAAGATACAGAATAGGGGGGCAGGTCAACGCACACTGCGCAGTGGCCGATCTTATACGACGATAATGTTTTTTTTTTGTTTTATATTTTAGTTTTTTTTTTCTGTCAGTATCGTTTGTATTACCATAGCCAAAACTATTTATATTACTCTCTTTTGTATAAAAATAGGTTTCATTGTTTCAAGATAGGCGTTTTTTAGACCGGATTTCCTATTTGCACAACATCCTTCAAACAACAGTGTTGAGTCGCAATTAAACATAATAATTCCATTTACATCTGATGATCTTGGCTCTTAGCCTTCTGATTCACCTCGCAGATAGCCTGGATTTAATTAATATTAGTCTTCTTGGGATTGGATAATAACACAATAGTGGTCTTGGATGAAGTAATTTCATTATGAAGTTGTTGTATTACATAGGTAGTACAAGAGTATATTAGAATCGTTTTCACGACAACTAGCAATCCAGATTTTTGTTCCTAAACCAAGTGTAAGGTGTTCTTTTACTTTTTAAAGAAACTTTATACTTTACTGATTTTACTGAATAACCTTTTCAAGGAAACATAGCATATGAAGATTTTTTTGAACTACAGGAAATTTGGTCTGTACGACAATTTTTTTTATTTGTGCCTTTATGCTTCTTTGAGAAAAGAGTTCAGTATGATTATACTTCTTTAATGAATACCTGCGATTGTCGGCACTTATTGAAACATCGTCAATATCTTGATAAAAACACTTGTCCAGTTTCACAATATCAGACTTAAGACCGGTTTCGCAGCCGGATTGAAAAAAATTCGCCTTTTTCTAATTAGTCGAAACAGAACACTTAAATTCAAAATTCACTCAATAGTTATTTAACAAAACCTTATTACTAGGTATTGTGTATGCTGTCATCGCAAAGTTTCCATTGGTCCGACTAAAAGTTCCGCTTGCGTATACGGTTAGAAGCTAAAACTGAAAACAATTGTTTTAGATAGTATCTCATTTAGTCGGCAAAATACTTAAGTGTAATCTAGGGGCATAAGTGGACAAGATGACGTCATAAAGAATTGCCCGATCATCTCGCTTGTACGATCAGCAACGAAATTTACACGTTTTGATTGTAAATTACCTGGGTTAATATGTAAAAATAGTTGTCCGAAAAAAATCCTTGATAAATTTGAAACTAACACATGATAGATTCGACCAAAATTTGACAACCCTTATAGCCCATAACCTATTCGTCCAAGTACATAACTAAATTATTTTCCCTCTTTTAAATTAAAAAATTTCCCGTCTCTACAAGGATTTTTCATACAATCCGTACTACCGTTATTATAAATGCGAAAGTGTGTTTGTTGGTTCGTTCTTCTTTCACGCAGCAACAACGGAGCAACGGATCGACGTAATTTTATGCATAGAGTCTAATTTATGGGCCGGAGAGTGACAGACAGTGACAGGCTACTTTTTATCCCGGAAAAATTAAAAACTAAATCAGCGTGGTTGAAGCCGCGGGCAAAAGCTAGTGAAGTATAAATTGTTTTCTTTGAGCAAAATGTTGATTTTAAAACTTATCTGCTTAGTACTTAGTAGATTAAAATGAGAGCAGGACTGTGGAGAAAACGTAAGACTGCTTTTAACAGCACAATATGACGTCATAAAGAGTCACCCGTTCATCTCGCGTGTACCACCTTCAAACTTGAAAATTTTTATTTGATTATTATTCTTACGTAGTCGATATAAGAGCTACCATGATGCGTGTAGTATTACCTCACCTTGGCACCTAACAGACAGCTTCTCCGATCATAATCGCGCCGTCTTGATCCGTCTTCACTTTTTGCTGCATCTATTGTCTGTACGGTACCATCAGCATAATAAATGGTTCACTTATTATGTGAATCGCTCGATGCGTTGTACTGTGGGACTTCTGTACTCCTGTTTACGCACTGTATAAATAATGATATATGGTCCACTTGACTATTTTTTCATTTTTAGGGTTCCGTACCCAAAGGGTAACCAACGGGACCCTATTACTAAGTGATAGTACTAGTGATAGTTAAACAGTTGAAAATTTCACAGATGATGTATTTCTGTTGCCGCTATAACAACAAATACTAAAAAACAGAATAAAATAAATATTTAAGGGGGCTCCCATACAACTGACATGTTTTTTTGACGTTTTTATTGATAATGGTACGAAACCCTTCATGCGCGAGTCCGACTCGCACTTAGCCAGTTTTTATTTTTAATTACCCGAATTTATACAAAAAAAAACGATCAAACTAGATGTACAACGGTGGGACTAATTGCTAATATTACTTTCAGTCAACCTTTGGAAGCATACAGAAATATATAGTACTCGTAGTTGAAAAAATAACATGGATGGTGTAATTGGTCATCAGAAATATATACCTAAATAAACTTATCTAAGACACAAACTTACAAATAAAATACATGATCATACTTAATCAATACCGATAAAATATTATACATACACACAAACAATAAACAAACACACTTACAATAATTATAATAATAGATATTTCAGTTCTAATTTGACGGGAATTCTATGGAGAAAAATGTTTTACTTTTATGTTAAACGAATTTATGTTTTTCAATGTCTCCATTCCCCCGGTAAGCGATTTCAGAGTCTCGCAGGGTTAACAAAAGGGCTGCGCCCGAATATCTGTCTGTCTGTCTTTGGCATAATTTAAGAACAGCTAGGCTGATTGGGTTAAATTTTGGCTTGTTAAGGAGAATTATGTAGTATAATGAACTTTAGTTTTAGAAGAAAGGATACCAAATAAACGTAAAAAAAATTAATTATAATTGTATTTTAGTCCAAAAAGGATCCGCTCACTCACGCTGATTGTATTTTAGTCCAAAAAGGATCCGCTCACTCACGCTGACTACCAGACATCCACACCGTCAATCTATCATTCAAAATTAAGTATTGAGAAGACGCCATAAAACCCGAATGGCCACCAGCAACACGCAATAGGATCCCTAGGTGAACCCTGGAAGAAATGCAAAAAACCAAGTTGTTATAGACTTTTTTCAAACAGATTAATTGACACGACGATCAAACTCTTTTCCATGGCCTCGCCTTCGTAATATATAATACCTATATATTACGATTCCACCAAAATACCGAATATCAATATCCGACAGTTGTACGGCGCGCGGCGTTGTTGTTCTCGAAATGTACGAGCACTTTTGTAGGTGATTGTACCACTGTACTTGGATTAGGGATGTGAAATTTTATATTTTTGTTTGCACTCGTAGTATTGTGAACAGACTCAAACGTGACGTCGAAATTTGTGTTATCAAATTTGTTATGTGCCAATTTTATTCATAAATATACAACGTGTAACAGAAAGGTGTAACCATATTTGAAGAGCTTACTCAGTTAATGGTATAGAACAACTTTTACTATGCAACAAACCCTGAAATCTCAAAAAAATTATCTGCCCTTCCATACATTTCGGCCGAGCGACATTGCATTTCTCTATTAAAACGGTTGATTTTTTTTTCAAGATACAGGGTTTGTTCCATAGTAAAAGTTGTTCTATACCGTCGACTGAATAAGCTCTTCAAATATGGTTACACCTTTCTGTTACACGTTGTATAGGTAATAAAGCTGATTCTGAATGCTTTAATTTTAGTTTTAGAGCAGATGTTCGCGCCACTTCTTGTGGCTCTCATACTGCGGGGTAGTTGTGAATTAATATTTTCAACTGTCATTTTCGCTGCATCTCCACCCGCTTAGTTTTGGACGCAAATCAATCAGTCGTCAATCAGAAGCCTTTCACGCCGGAGGTATACGCTGATTGTCATTCGACTAGGTCCTACCTCGACCCTACCGCCCGCCATTTTGAGATCGCACCCGCTGTGCGCCTCATTTTCATCTATTACTATTACGAAGAAGATTAGCCGAGAAGAGCGCAACCAGGCACGAAGAGGAAGAAGAAAACCATCTTGGAGAACACCAGAGACTTGGTGGCTCAGGCGAAGCGTGGTTTGTGGTGCATGCAGCTCCTTCCCAAGGTCAGATCTTTCATCTTCGTAATTATTTCTCTTCACTTCCCGCTATTTTTAAAACCTATGGTGATACAAAGCACTGCCGTCATATCGCGTGCTCATTTTTTGGCCATTCGAGCCGGATCTAGATCCATTTTAGGCCCTTTGATCTGCGATCTATAACCATTTTTTGGTATTTCCAACCGCTATCTTCATGTTCTTTGTCTAAAGAACACGTGAATTCCGCTCTAATTTTCACTCTGCCCGCAGTATTACCCCGCATTCCCGCTCTTATTTGCATTATCTATGCATTAAAACCCCGCATTCGTCAAAATATTAGTGATTCCATTTCCTATATACTGGAAATTATAAATTATCTACAGTGAAATACGCCATTCTGTTAATTTATCCGCTGCGATTATACCATTTGATCATTTCACAGAAAATATTATCTGCCTACCTGCTAATTCTTAATATTATCGAGAGGTACTCGTACACAGGTTCGTCCGCCGCCCGTGTTATCTCTAACTCATTAGCACTATTCTATGTTGTAGTCAGTATAAAACTTTCGATAGTTCTGGTACTTGCCTAACTTTGTACTATATAACATGCCAAATTCCGCAGAAGCTGCAAAATTAAAGATGTCGTATAGTTTAAAGAAGCTTAAAAATAAAAGGCAAGAATTGTTTAATCGCCTTCAGAGAGTTTATGACTTTTCTAAAACCGCTTTAGAGGATGTTTCTTCGGCAGAATTGTTTATGGCCAATGTCGAAACTTTGGATACTGTACGCTCAGAAATTCATGTAATCATAGATGAAATTAATGACACAGAGGTATTGATAAATCCTAATTTTGAACCAAATTATCAAAGTTGGTCAGCTTTTGAGGATCTTTACTCCCATTGCAAATACATCAACCGGAAGTTATCACATTCTTCGAAATCGGCTGACTCTAAAGTTAAAGCTCCACTTGACATGGAATGTCCCAAAAAACCTACTATCAAGCTTCCAAAACTGGAACTCGTTGGTTTTTCTGGTGAAGCTACTATGTGGCCAACATTCTATGAAACATTTAAAACCACGATTCACGATAATCCGGACTTGACCGACAACGAACGAGTACAATACCTGATGGGTAAACTTTCTGGCCGGGCACTTTCGATTTGTTCTGGAATCACACCGAACGCAACTAACTACGACATAATCTGGAAAACACTCGTTTCTACTTTTCAAGACTCGCGTAGTTTAGCCACTACTTATTTGGATCAAATGTTTGAATTTCGCCCTTTAACTACCGCTAGTTCAAAAAACTTGGACTTGTTTTTAGACAAGTTCTGTTCCGCTGTTTCGTGTTTAAAATCGCTGAATATTAAAGATCTTTCGGATTTTATCCTTATGTATTTGGCCCTTAAAAAACTTGATGTTGAAACCGCTCGTTCATTTGAAATGTTTAAACGTGGTTCCGATTTACCCCATTATGATGAATTAATATCATTTTTACGGGAACAAACTAAGATACTGAACCGCACTGCACCCGCAATTACCGCTCCCGCTCCGAACCGCTCCGTTAATAATAATAACAACAAAACCGGGTACAGTACCAAGTCAACCCATGCTTTTGTCTCCGCTTCGACCAATAATAATTGTTGTCCGCTATGTAAACAATTAAAACACTATAATTTATATAAGTGTCCCGAATTTGTGAAACTAGATATCGAGAAAAGATTTCAGTTCATCAAATCTAATAACGGTTGCACCAATTGTTTAAGTATTACGCATAACAATTCCGCTTGTAAATCGTCTTATAATTGCCGCCATTGTAATTGTAAACACCATTCGATGTTGTGCCGCAAACAAAATGTGATGAATACTCACACCGCGCTTGGTCAAAATATTACCGTGTCTCCACGCACACATACGCAATCTTCGAGGTTGGTGGATCCTGCCGTATCGGCGACTAACACAGAACATATGACTAATGATTCTCAATCCGTACCAACTGCGAGTAATAATATTTCTTTATGTAACTTACAGCCTAACTCGCAGCGTAATGAAACATGCCTTTTAGGTACAATTCAAGTGATCGTGAAAGATTCTAACGGTATGTCAGTCCGTCTACGTGCGCTCTGCGACCCTGCGTCACAATCCAGTTTTTCGACGGTTTCCTGTTGTGAGAAGCTTAACTTAAAATATGAGAAAATTCCCCGCGCTTTTGTTAAGGGCATCGGCTCTTCATCAAACCCAATTAAGGGTGCGACAAACCTTAAATTGTTTTCACGATTTGATGATTCGGTTTCAATTTCGCTTGACACTTATGTAATCGACCGTATTACCGACAACTTACCATCGGTGCAGGTGGATTTGTCTACGCTTTCGTATTTAAAATATATCACACTTGCTGATGAAACATTTTACTTACCGGGTGAGATTGATATTCTTATCGGTGCATCTTTATTCGCGGATATCTTGTTATCAGGCCGCGTCTCTGGTCCCCCGGGTACGCCGACGGGATTTCAGACCATCTTCGGTTTTACGCTAATTGGTAATACGCCTGTTTACCAAAATACCGCATGTTCAATTTCGTTATGCTCTTATATGGAGATTGAACCGCCAATAGATTTTATTTTACAAAAATTTTGGCAATTAGAAGAGGTGCATTGTGAACCTGCTTCTAGTCCCGCAAATGATGAATGTGAAAAATTATTTATTAACAATGTGTCACGTGACCCCGCTGGTCGCTATTCGGTTTCTTTACCGTTCGCACGGAATCCTAACATACTAGGAAACTCGTACCATCACGCAAAAAAGTGTTTTATGTCTCTTGAGCGTAGGTTTGTTTCTAACGCAGATTTACGTTCCGAGTATAACAATATAATAAATGAATACCTAACTAAAGGTTACATATCCCCGCTTCATAATGATGACCAATTATCTCTTGGTTATTATATTCCGCATCATCCCGTAGTGCGTGTTGATAAATCAACGACAAAGGTGCGTATTTGTATGAATGCCAGTACTAAGACTGACTCCGCTGATGGTACTCGTGTCTCATTAAATGACACGCTGCACACAGGTGCTAATTTGCAAAACGATTTGTTTTTAATTTTACTTGACTTCCGCTTGTATGAAATCGCTTTTACCTCGGATATCAAACAAATGTTCTTACAAGTTTTGGTTAACGCCGATGATCGCAAATTTCAAAAGTTTTTATACCGCTTTGACACGTGTTCACCGCTTATCGCTTATCAGTTCAATCGCGTCTGCTTTGGACTACGTAGTAGCCCTTTCCTTGCGATGAGAAAATTAGACTGGGATGAAACACTACCCTCTGATATTGCGCAGATTTGGCAAAACTATTTGAAGGAGCTACCTGTTTTGCGGGATTTACGTATTAAACGCCACTTAGACGTGTTCCAAAATTCGAAAATTTCGATAATATCATTTGCAGACGCAAGTGAACGTGGATACGGATGTGTCGTATATATTAGAGTACAAGATGACTCAGACACTTGCACTAGCATTCGGCTGGTATGCGCAAAGTCAAAAGTCTGTCCGCTCAAGACCGTCAGTGTCGCCCGCCTTGAGCTTTGTGCCTCGTTACTCATGTCGAAATTAACTCGTCGTGTAGTTGACGCTTATAAAATACGTCACAATATTGAACGTATTTACTGTTTTACCGATTCTATGGTAACTTTACACTGGATACATTCCTCACCGCACAGGTTTAAAACCTTTGTCGCGACGCGTATAACAAAAATAATATCCGCTATTCCCGCTGAATGTTTTTACCATACAGCTGGTTCTCAAAACCCGAGCGACTGTCTTTCCCGTGGTCTCACTCCCACGCAGTTGATGAGTCACCCGCTCTGGTTCACTGGACCTGCTTGGCTTTATCTGGACGCTAAAGAGTGGCCAATCAAAACAATAGAATCAGCTTCTATTGAAGAAAACTTGCCGGAATCAAAAACAATTTCTCTTCCCGCTTTTAGTAATGAAGAACCGCATCCACTTCTTTCTCTTTCGGAAAGAATTTCGTCATGGCTTGTGCTTTTACACACAATCATTTACATCTACCGATTTTTACGTATTTTACCGCGCTCTAATATTTTTACCGCTACCGATATGGATTTCGCTGAAGTTGCATTGATTAAAGCTCTTCAAGCATTTTATTTTCTTGATGAAATAAAAAGATTAAAGTCAAATAAACTTTGTTCTCCCGCTTTAAATCGACTATCGCCATTTTTAGATAAAAATGGATTGTTACGCGTTGGTGGTCGACTTCGCAACACAGACATGACGTTCGATCAACAACACCCTGTGTTGTTACCTCGTAAAAATCATATTGTCGAATTGATTATCATTCATTATCATCGCAAAAATTGTCACACTGGACCAGTGGCTTTAATGTCAATAATCCGCCAAAAATTTTGGATACTTTCCTGTCGAAATATTGTTCGTCGCGTAATACATAGCTGCAATTATTGTTTTAAGGCGAAGCCGAGACAAACCTTCCCTTTCATGGCAGATTTACCATCATGCCGCGTTAATGAGGCTAAAGCTTTTGTCCACTGCGCTGTGGATTATTGTGGTCCTATCAGTATCACTCCGTATCGAAAACGTGGAGTCCGTCCCGTCAAATGTTACCTCTGCATATTTGTATGCCTGGTGACTCGTGCAGTTCACGTTGAATTGGCAACTGATCTTAGCACGAACACTTTTCTTTCCGCGTTCAAACGTTTTTTATCTAGACGTGGAGCAGTGTCTTTCGTATATTCAGATAATGCTACGAACTTTGTAGGCGCTAGAAATGCCCTCTCAGAAATTTACAATTTGACAAACTCCGAAGAATTTAAAACGTCTTTCGCGAATGAACTTGCCGATCATAGAATACAATGGAAATTTAATATTCCACGTAGCCCACATTTTGGGGGACATTATGAGATATATGTCAAAGGATTTAAGACGCATTTGCATAGAGTAGTAGGTACTCAACTGTTGACCTACGAAGAATTATTAACTGTAGTTACGCAAATAGAATGTGTCATAAATTCTCGTCCGCTTACGCTGCTGAGTGAAGATCCATCTGAACTTAGCGCGTTAACTCCTGCACATTTTCTGATGTCAACTCCTTTAAAAGAATTACCCGCTTGTAAGGTGGCTGATGAGCCAGTTAATTTATTACGTCGCTACGCGTTGCTTGATCAAATGGTAGAATCGTTCGCAAGGCGATGGAAGAATGATTATCTCCATCTTCTCCAGTCTAGAGGAAAATGGAATACACCTTCCAACCCAATCAAAATTGGATCTGTTGTCGTTGTAGTTACCGATAACACTCCACCGCTTCAATGGCCGCTCGGTGTTATTGTAGCTGTATACCCTGGCAAAGATAATGTCATTAGGGTAGCTTCTGTCAAAACGACGACAGGTGTTTACAAACGACCTGTCGTGCGTCTTTGCCCTCTCCCATCTCAATAACTCCTTTCTTTGCCCCCGCTTCAAAATTTCGTTATTCTCTGTCTTATTTTTACTTTTCTATTCTTATTTTAAAACCAATGGTTTTAACGCCGGGGGCAAATGTTCGCGCCACTTCTTGTGGCTCTCATACTGCGGGGTAGTTGTGAATTAATATTTTCAACTGTCATTTTCGCTGCATCTCCACCCGCTTAGTTTTGGACGCAAATCAATCAGTCGTCAATCAGAAGCCTTTCACGCCGGAGGTATACGCTGATTGTCATTCGACTAGGTCCTACCTCGACCCTACCGCCCGCCATTTTGAGATCGCACCCGCTGTGCGCCTCATTTTCATCTATTACTATTACGAAGAAGATTAGCCGAGAAGAGCGCAACCAGGCACGAAGAGGAAGAAGAAAACCATCTTGGAGAACACCAGAGACTTGGTGGCTCAGGCGAAGCGTGGTTTGTGGTGCATGCAGCTCCTTCCCAAGGTCAGATCTTTCATCTTCGTAATTATTTCTCTTCACTTCCCGCTATTTTTAAAACCTATGGTGATACAAAGCACTGCCGTCATATCGCGTGCTCAGCAGACAAAACCTAAATTTTTCAAAAGGAATTTAGCTTCTGTTCCTAGCATTTAAGAACTATTTTACAATGAAGAAAATTTAGCTTTGACAGCACTAAAACTAAAATTAAAGCCTTCAGAATCGGCTATAATATTTGAAAACAAAAACATAAATTCTTATATCATTATTGCATATTTTATTGTATTATTTACAAGGTTCAACGATTATTTATAAAGTAATTTGTGTTAACGTTCTATAAACGAAATAATATACAGGCTTGATAGCTCAGCAATCTACTAATGGAAGTTACACGTCACACGAAGACAAATATAAGGAAATCACTTCCATTAATTTGCCTACCGTGTGTGACAGAGGCTCTCAAAGTATAGACTGACTCTCCGTAAAGCAATGAATTTCAAAAATTCTAGTTTGTAGAAAGCAATGGAAACTTTGCGATGGCATCAACATAGACAATACATACATAGGTAATAAGGTTTTGTTGAATAACTATTGAGTGAATTTTGAATTTAAGTGTTTCGATTAATTAGAAAAAGGCGGGTTTTTCACAATCCGGCTGCGAAATTAAAGGCTAAAGAAACAAAAAAGTACTCTAGAACTAGGGAATACAAGGGAATGCTGAAACTCTTTATATATACGTTAATATGACGTGTTTGTATATGTCGCAGGTAAATTTTCAGAGCCGTGAAATTATGATTTCTCTAGTGAAATTATAGTTTCACTTTAGATTTTTGTAACTTTTTTTTTATTATTAAACATAACCTAGTGAAATTATAATTTCACGGATTTGACAAATTTTCAACGATAAATACAAGATGAAATTTAATCAACCGCCTGAATTGATGCTGGAGACTCGGCTAGTGATCAGGAACGAAGTTCATTTACCACTTTATTGGAAATCGTAAAAAAATTTTTTTGCTCCCATTCACACTGGACTAGTTCAATTACAAATCCTAGTATAGGCAGTATAGGAGCAAAAAATTTTTTTTTTTTATTTTACCTTACCGGTCGTTAAACATTGTTCCTGTGATCACTAACCCAGTCTCCAGTACGAATTCATGCGGTTGATTAAATTTCACCTTATATAGCAATATACAGACATAAAATAACAGACGCCTATCTCCCAGACAAGTAGAGAAAGACCACAAATTTAATACTCCTACAGACACAACTCTATCGCTTCTTCTGCATCCATCAATCGATCCATACAGACTACTCAATATAAAAACTAAATTTAACTTTATGAGGCGGTCAGAGCTAAAGTGGCCTAATTTTTTCAGTCACAGAAAATCCGACCGCCTCATATGTAACACTTAAAAGCAGGTATTTAAGTATTATTCTAACTTTGTCGAACATTGGAAACCGCTGGTTTATTGAGAAGACTGACAGCCCTACAATTTGTCTTCGATACAAATGATATCCTTCTACATATCGAAACAAAATCGTGATTTGTTCGTGTCTATTGTTACATAATGAACTTTAATGACCCATTCAGTATCGAATTCATTTTCAAGTCGTTGCTTAGTCACTGGTTAAAAAATATAATAAAAACTTAAAAGAACACGTATTGCGTATCATAGTAATATGTAATATTACAATGAGGAATATTAACTATAATATTCGTACTATTCAAACTCGCGTCAGCTAACGTACATAATATACTTAAATATTTTTGAGACGCTTAGTTAATGACTGCATGTTTAATGTTTTATTGTTTCACCGATATAATTTCGGCATTTTTAAGGAGAATGTCGTTCTTAGGATGTTGACGTATTGTTGTCAACGGCCACATTCGCATTGAAAATATCATAACTGTGTGTGTTTAGTGAAACAATTGGTAAGTACATAGCAAACAACACCAAAATGTGAGCTCGAAATCCGGTTTACAAAACATTTTATTTAAAAAACTGTTAAATGTGCCATCCTTGAATATTACCGTGCAGCTTTGCCGTAGTGTTTGAAAAACGCTCTAAAAGTTTTGTTGTCATCAAACTGTACCCTTTGAGTATTAAATCAATATGGTTGGTTAAATGCTCTAAGGTTGTACCTATTTGTTGTACATTGATTTATTGACAAACAAGTAAATTAACAAATATCTCGCTTTTAAAATAAGATTATATAGTTTGTTATTTTTGTTATAAGCGTATTGTTGTATCTTTTGCTTTGTAAAATATTAAGTATGTATGCTGCTGTTATCCTTGCAAAACAACCTTTTCTTTTTCAGTTTCGGCTCGATTGTTGTTTAGCAAGAATACTATAAAATACCGGTTAATGCAAATCAATACAAGTGAAGTTTTAATTACAAACAGGACTTGCCCTTAATGACGGCAGCAGGTGCTAGTAAAATATTGTTCTATACCCTACGCCTTTTAAGGATGAAATTGGATCGTGTAATGCAAACCAGTTTCAATATTTTTTCTTTACAAATATCGACTGTTCAATCACACAATTTTGAACTTTAATGCTCTCGGTTTTAGGTGTGAGTGAGAAAAAGGTGGTTATGGAACATTAATCCTTGTGGTGTTTTTCAAGCTTGAATAGCTATTATTTTAACATTATCCGGCGTAATTAAGGTTTTGAGACATTAAAATGTACTTAGAAAAAGTAAAAAAGTATGCGCATGATACTTCAAGTTTAAAATAACTTTAGTGTAGGTCAAGATTACTACTACTTTGATATTTCGAGAGCAGACATTAAAACTAACAATATCTTGCTTCTCTCTAAGTGAGACTTAATCATTGTTTTTAAATAACAGAACAAGTTACGATAACTATCAGATTTTATGTCTCAGATGTTCTGAGAAGAACTCTAAGACCAAGTTTACTTGAAAATTACTAAACACCAAATAACTGAAAAGGCTATAGTGATTCCCACGGTTATAATAATTCAATAATTGCAATAATAGCCCCGATCAGCTCACCAAACGTTACTCGTCACGACATCCGACGACCAGCGACTCTTGCGCAACACGTCATAATGTGGCAATGCCTGCAACAGTGAAGGATGCTACTTTTGTTGCAAATGTAGAAATCGGTACATCTTCCGGTTGGTCCATTTCCTTCGGCTTACTAATAATGGATGGATGGTCCTTCAAGGTTACTGTTATTTAGTTTAGGGCAAATACAGACAGAATATACAAGGTGTAACAGAAAGGTGTAACCATATTTGAAGAGCTTATTCAGTCAATGGTATAGAACAACTTTTACTATGGAACAAACCCTGTATCTCGAAAAAAAAAATTAACTTTTTCATAGAAAAATGCAATGCTAGGCTGAAATGTATGGAAGGGCAGATTTTTTTTTTTGAGATTTCAGGGTTGGCTCCATAGTAAAAGTTGTTCTATACCATTGACTGAATAAGCTCTTCAAAATATGGTTACACCTTTCTGTTACACCTTGTATAGGTAGGTGATGGTAGAGCTGATGCCGAGCTCGACATTGAAGGTACCACCACCTTACTGGCAAACCACCCCAAATTTATACGGAGGAGAATAAGAGGACAGTTCTCAAACAGGCACAACCCGGTGGCCCACTATGCCTGCGGGCGATTAATGACCATCCCCGTTGCCAAGCCATATATAAAACAGACTGGTGACGGGCAGCGGCGTCACTGATGCGAGGCACCGCGCTCACCAAACAACCATGTGAGTATGGACATTTCTTCCAGGAGGACCGCCAAGAGTGGCGAAATCTTGAAAGGGCCTATGCTCAGCGGTGGGCGAACCAGGCTAATGGATGGATTGATGGAAATACAGACATCATAGACAAAAATGGGGTATTTTGTCTAAAGTTGTAATTTTTTTATGGATGTAATAAAATGTAGTCTGGTGTTAGGGCAATTAAGGGCAAATATTTGCAGAATTTTATGCGTATGCCAGGAAAATCATCGACGAAGCAAGAGACTCCAACACAAAATTAATTGAAATTTCACCATTTATTTTTTCATATAACGTAGGTACCCTGTAAAATTATCACTAATTTAATGCAAGATAATACGCAAATGCGCCGTCTTTGTTTTGAGATGCGGCCCTCCGCAAAAAACGACAAGATGGATTCTACATTTTAATAATACAAGGTTGAAAACAACAAAGGAATTTAAATTTATAATTATGCGATATAAAACCGCTGTGTCGTTTTTTTCTCCGCAAATGCATTACTGATGTAAATTTTCATCTTTGTAAATGTATGTAAAACTGTTTGTTTTGGTCGGGATTCTTACAAGTAAAAAACGAAACTTTTATTCCAGAAAGTTGGGTGACTTACGCTCCTAGTTGTAAGCGGTAGTGGTAAAACTTTGAAAAACGAGAAATATCTTTTTTAATGACAAGAAAAAAATACAATTACAAGAAGCATAAAATAAAGCTTACACTAAAAAAGAAAATGTAGTCGAAAAAGATCAACCTTAATTAAACCCTTCCAGCGCTTATAACTGTCTTCCGCTCCACCCCGCAGAAAACATAAAAAACAATTATTACATACCTATAGCGCTAGACGGCAGACAAGGGTTAAAAAATATTGATTGATAGATTGCCTATAATTTAGAAAACCCGTATAACGCATATCTAAAAGAAATGCTCATCAATAAATCTTGCACCTTGCATCTTGAGGCTTGGAATCGATTGTATACTATAAATTCCTTTTTTTTTTTTTCAAGTTGCGAAACGCTAACCGCGTAGTCTGATTTCTTAACAGCTTCAAGCCACTGACTTTTATTGACATGCGAATATCTTCACACGTAACCGAATTAAAATTTAATTGATAATAGGTTTTTTTAGGTCGACAATCTGCATTTAGTTTGAGCTTACTACTTTTAAGAGTATTGTAAAAATAATATTACTTGCAAAGTATTACTAATAGAATAGAATATAAAAGCTTACGTCACCATCTTAATTTTCTGCTGTCCCAAAAAAATTTTAAGCAGATAAACCGCAATAAAACAATTTTTCAATGAAAGGCCCACTATTTATGCATCAAAACCGAACAGAAAGTCGTTTATTTTGCCCTAGGGATTCATTATTATTTTTTTTTATTTATTTACAATGGTTGGCTAACCTGCAGCCTTTCCTGTGTACCATAAATGTTATACTTTTTTTTCCACTGTTTAACGGCTCTGGATACAGTCCTTTTGAGCCAATCATAATTTAAAGTTCACAAGATAATATTTGTTTTATTTCCTCACAATATGCATTGAAAAACGTATTATGATACACGGGCGTAAGAGCAATAAATTACTCGGTTACGTTTAAAACACTCGCTACGCTCGTCCTCGTAATTTATTCCTTTTCACCCTAGTAGCATTATGAAGAAATAAATCTTTTCGAAAATAATATGCAGGTCAAACAGGGGTACCTTCAAAAACATTATGTTATTTCAATTAGCCAATATTATTGCCCCCGATTAGTTGCCAAGTTACAAGGTAACAAACAAACGGACGATCCTTTAGATATATGACTAGCTTTTCTTCTCGGCTTCTCTCGCTTTGTTTTTCTAACATTTTTAACGGATTAAACCGTTTCTTGCGACCGAAATAGTAATCTGAAGCTCTCATTCAAAGACCGAAGAACTTAAGGCCGAAGGCCGAGCTACGTTTGTGATCCAAACCACTATAGAGATGGTGTGATACTTGCAGTAAACTTTGTCTTCAATATTCCGCGGTTCTACCGAAATAGTTTTTTGAAGCACCGATTTCGAATTTCAGCAATAGTCCAATAAATTAAAGATTTGAGGTCAATTAAATAATGACTGACACTCCTCTCCTCCCTGAAGAACCTATCTATTTTTTCATACAAAAATACTTTAATAAATATACAATATGCCTCTATTAGCTTTTTATTTGCAATTACACATATACAAGGTGAATTTTTGATCATCGTCCAAATTCATACTGGTAGCTTGGTAAGTGATCAGTATCATGGATCAATAACAATTTTGGTGAAATTCGTAAAATGAAATTTCGACTCCCCATAGTGATTCACTCGGGAGTGGAACTGAATTTCTATGGGAAGCCGAAATTTCAATTTACGAATTTCACAAAAATTGTTACTGATCCAAGATACTGATTACTTATTAAGCCTCCAGTATGAATTTGGACGATGATCAAAAAGTCACCTTGTATAACTTTAAATATAATTCATAAATAAAAGAAAATTTTGAACTTGAAATATATTTCGGCCCTTAGTAGGCCGCCATCACTGACTCATCAGTCATCAGTCATGACGGCCTACTAAGGGCCTAAATATATTTCAAGTTCAAAATTTTCTTTTATTTATGAATTATATTTAAAGTTATATGTTTATACAAAAATAAATAGACTCCTGAACTTAGTAATATTGTTATTATTAATTCAACCTACTCCATACAAAAATTCTTAGATTGACTGGACTATAATGTCTGCGGCCAGACCAGCCCCCCTATTCTGTATCTTAAGTTGCCAACTGGACAGAGTGCCTATCGTCAAAAACATAGATAAAAACTAAACTTTCAAAATTGCTTTTAGTGGGTATTGAACTATTTACGAACTGTGTCGTCACTTCAAGTGCTAACATGCCCTTAGACAATCGAGATTCGATAGTATATCTATGTTTTTGATGATAGACACCCAGTCCAGAAGGCAACTAGAGATACATAATAGGCCCGCTGGCTGCCCTCTTTGACCATAAAAGTTTTTGTTTTTGGCTAGGCCATAGACCAAGTTTAGATCAACATTTTATTCTGAAGCTCTTATTCGTCTAATACTTAACAGTGTCTCCCGTTTTCAACCGTAATTATTCTGATTAACCTATTTGTTAAGGGGAGCTTATCCCAATTTTGTTTTTTTTTTCTAATCCATTTTAAATCATGAAATTGTGATATATTATGTCTGAAAAAAAAATAGGTTTTAGATTTAAATACATCCTTTCTGCGAGTGGCGTGCACAGAGTTTTTACACAGGGTAGACATAAAAACCGGTCAAGTGCGAGTCAGACTCGCGTACCTAAGGTTCCGTATCGTGGATGAAAAATGTAATTTTGTTTTCGTGAATTTCTAAACTGCTATATTATTCCTGTAATCTTTACGTAAGCACATATTACCATGATTTTTTTTTATTTTTCGATCAACCAATTTTAGAGATAAGTTGAGGGACATCAATTTTTTTTTGTAGTTTTTCGAGGATTTCCCAAAATAGAGGCAAGTAAATATAGCTAAGCGGCATCGTTCCAAACAGTTTGGTTATTTGAACATAACAAGCAGAAGAAACAAAACAGTCGATTAGTATGTTTACAACCTGTCAGCCAGTTAAATGTTTCATATTGTTTTGGATTGAATTTTCTAGTTGCTTTACCTTTTATTTGAATCCGGTACGAAGCGGCTTTTCTCGATTACTTCTTTTTTTTCAGCATAACACAGTTTTGAAAACGTACCATTTCTTAATTTTTGCACACACACATTCCCAGCACAACTTTCACAGTAGTTACTACCACCACTAGCCATTTTTTGCAATTTTTAGACCCAATTTTATTTTATTTATACTGCTTGTCATCAATTTGCGTAACGAACGAACGCAAAACAATAATGGATGGCGCCGGCTCAGCTGCTAAGGCGGCTTCGTAAGACTTCGGTAATTTTCGGTGAATGTCGTAAAACTAAAAAGACGTCGTCTTTTTGCAGAGTTTTCGCATACATGTCGCACGCAAACAAGGAAAAGCTTTTGCATTTGTGTGCCATGTACTTACAGTAACGCACACAACAAAGATACTGTTGGAATAATGACCCACACATAAAAGCCGGTACTGGCCGGTAGCCACCATTCCGCGATGGCTGGTCCGATATTGAATTACAACGAATCATAAGCCATTCACTTCATAGTCTTTCGTAATCGATTTTAGCGATGTAATTCTATTTCGGAATGCTCGAGCATAGATACTTTATCTATGGCTGGAGTGAGCGAGCGAATCGCAGCTGTGAACTGAGACTCGCAGTTCCCGCTAATGACAATAGATGGCGGTCGGTGTGGCTACACTTTTTTTTTACGATATGCGTAAAAATGCGTAAATGATGTGTATTTGTCAGGGTAGACAGTGTCTTTTTGTCTGTATGGACTGCACGCCACTGCTTTCTGCAGATTTTTTACGGTTACCTCACTCTGCTCGATCGAAAAAAAAAACGAAACTTGGTCTTTTTTATGTTTTTTTCGTTTTATATTAAATTCACAAGACCTTATTCTATGAAAATTACAGGAAATTGAGGAAAAGGTAATTTAGTAAGTACTTCTGCGGCTAGTTTTATGAAAATTTCACCATAAAAACGCTTTTTGAGTAAATAACCAGTTTTTTGCGAGCGCGCGATGTTTTGGTTGTCATAACAGCCACGGCTCGGAAATGAAAGGTCATAGAAATCAGTTCTATTTGATGCAAAATGAGGTGCTCAATGTCAGGGATAAGGGGCCCTTAAGCTGATATTCAAATTCAAAGAATATTGCAAAGATTCGCTATTGCCTGTGGCCGTGTATACTAAATACTTTATATTATATAGTTTAGACTAAGGTCATTTTATTAACCATCGACCTTTTGGATAGGCCCACTTTAAGTTCTTTACGACATTGGCAACGAAAACATATTTATTTTCAATTACCGGATCATCGTCACGTACTAACTTTCCAGGCTGAGTCAGTCGACATTGAAATATCTATGATTGTAAACCTTAAGTGACTGAAAATAAAATCTCTTTTTAAATGCTCTGAGTTCTTACTAAAACCACGGAGCGCAAAGGAAAATCGACGTTTTCGAACAGTGTTAGGTTCTAAAGTTGAATGTCACGGTTTATTTAAATTGGCGGTCGTTGGTGGTTGTATTGAGTTACACAGCAAAAAACATTTGCTCGGTAAACGACAATTTTTACTTGAGTAGTCAGGAAACCGACGTTGTAAACAATATTTTATCACTTATCACCGAGAAAACTTTAACCGAATGGTGTTTTATTTTTATAGTCTGAGGGATGTAACGGAGCTACGCCTCCGCTTTCGCAAGTGCGGAACTTCCGCATAAATTTGTAACTCCGCCTCCGCAACTTTCAAAACGGAGGTTTAGCGGAGTTTTGTCTGTGATGTGAAAATAACGCGCGCACGCACGATGCATTAGCAGGTTTGAACTTGAACTCACGCAGTGAAGGCAGGGGAAAGAGGAGTGTAGGACGGGGGTGGGTTCTCTGGCCCGCTCCGACAGTTGACCTGGAGCTGGATTAATCTATGATCCACTGTGAAATAGATTGGATGCAGATAAAGCCGCAAAGCTGCTTTTCTTGAAATATAATTTGCCTCTTTTGGAATTTAATTATAATTAAATAATTATAAAAAAAAGGAAATTTTCGTATTTTTTTTTCACCTCCGCCTCCGTTAACCTCCGCCTGGCGGAGGTTGAGTTCTAGACCTCCGCCTCCGCGGAGGTTGAGTTCTAGACCTTCGCCTGCGCCTCCGCCTCCGCCTCCGTTACATCCCTGGTCTGGGTTCATGGATTACACAGTCGTTTCTTAGGATTAAATATGCAAACGTTATTTGTATGAGGACATTGTGAGGATATGCAAGTTTGAATTTGTATTCAGATTTTGAGGTCTTTTTATGGTTTGTTTGTTAAAAAAGTCTGTAGCTCAAATGATTTTATAGACCTCTAAACTAAATATGTTTCAAAAACATTAATATAATCCAAAATCGTACTTAAAGGCTGTTAACTTAAATTAAATTGTTTTTCATTTATTGCACGTCATTTTTAGACATGGTTGTAGTATTAAATAATTTTCTTTGTTAGTTAGGATTTGTAAAAGGCCCTAGAAAATGCTTTACAGCGAAACCGGTCGGGCATAATAAAGTTTACTATATATATGGATAAGTACAAGTGTTTTTTTTTTAAACAATGTTAAATATGTATATTAAAAAATTTATTTCTTTTCCGATTCACAACATTTTAGGCATCCTTTTTAGGAATTTCATCAGTCCTCAACCGACCTTCTAAACCTTTTGATATATGTGTTTTCTGTTACATTTTTGCGAACCCTTTTGTTTCGTATTAGCGAGGAAGGACGGAACGTTTTTTTTTCCATGCCTTTGTTAGTTGTTTAGTTTTATTGTCGCAAAAATTTATTACAGAAAACGGGCCATAAATGTGTTAAAAAGGTCGTTGGTGAGGGTCGACATTTTGTGTGATTTTGCTTAAGAGCAGTTTCACAGCCGGATTGTGAAATACCCGCCTTTTCCAATTAATCGAAACCGAACACTTAAATTCAAAATTCACTCAATAGTTATTCAAAAAAACCTTATTACCTATGTATTGTGTATACTGTATTCGCAAAGTTTCCATTGGTTTCTGTAAATTAGAATTTCAAAATGTTTTCAGAGCACAATTTTTGAAATTCTTGTTAACTATTGAGTGAATTTTGAATTTAAGTGTTCTGTTTCGTTAATTATAAAAAGGCGGGTATTTCACAATCCGGCTGCGATACCGCTCTTAAAAGCATAGTTCTTTGGTTAAAAGTAAAACATTGAACATTTTCGTTAAAAAAAAACTCGCTAACGCCAATAAGGGCCGTGTCACATATAACGGGTGAGAGTATAGCTCAGTGGATTTAGTACTAAGGCCCACTTGCAGCATGTTCTTAACTCGACTTTAACTCGGGTTAAGTCAAAAAATAGAGGGTTAAGAAAAAGCTCTCTTGCACCAATCAAAATCTCGGGTTAAACTAAGAGTAAGTCATCAGAATTTAACCCGACTCTCACCGTGAGTTAAACTCGGGTTAGCAAAGTAATGTTACCAGTTTGACTTAAATTGTGTTGTTTCCAATGACTAGATACTATACTTCATTGGTTGTAACTAATTACTTTATGGTAACATTCAAAATAAATGTCAAATGTCAAACAATCGGGATTACTAACCCGCTTAGCTCAGATATGGTTCTTTATCTAAGCCGCTTAGATATTATCATGGTGCAATAGGACCAATGAAATGTCGGGTTAGTTAACTCTTCCCTTGGGTTAGTTAACCCGAGGGTTAAGGATTTTTTCTCGATCATGCTACAAGTGGGCCTAAGAGTACATGTATAGATAGTGTATGTATAGTAACTATAGCAACAAGTGGTAATACATTGAGTGTAGTAGAAACCCGTCTTGCATTTAAATAAAATTAAATGTGCAAATCCTTCTCCTGTCATCAGAAGTAATCATAATCATCATCAAGGGATGTCACGGTGACAGAATGATGACAATCCATTAGCCTATCAAGTGACGGCCACCGGCCATTTGTTAGTTGGGGGGACGTCGTTCGTGGCTCCTTATAACAAACGTATTGCAATGATTGTGCGGAAGTCAGAAACTGGCGATAGTACTCGTCCATACGAACAACTTTTACTATGGAGCCTATCGCCGAATCGCGAAAAAAAAATTGCTGTTCCATAGAAAAGTGATATAGCTGCCCGACTAAAATGTATGTAACAACTGTTTTTTTGTCTCGATTTCTTAATTTTATTTTACGAAAAGTTGTTCGTATGGACTTTTATTATTGCCAGTTTCCAGCTTTCGCAACTTATTTTAACACTCTGTATTAATAAACGCTATTCATTCCAGCCATACTTGGTTTGTAAGATGATTTGATCTGATGGACAGCGATCTATTGTTTTAGCGATAAAGAAAAAGTGTTATTTTCTTATAAGCAATTTTTTATAAAAGTGGTTTGTACTCTGTGATTTAGAATTATCTAGTTCAGGTTACAAACTTAAGAATTATATTAATTTATATAGGATAACACGACGGATTGAATTTAAATTCTATAGAAATATTTAAGGCTTGACAAAAACGATAAAATTTTGTCGACTAGGTTATATTTCAGAACAATAAGATTCAGAGCAGAGAAAAATCCGCAATTTTTTTTTAAACGCAGTAAGCTACGCTTGCATGAAAGTATGAAAAAATATCGTGGTAGTGGCGCCCTAATAGTCGGATGTTTGTCTTTTGTATTTTTATTGTTTTTAAGGCTGTTGACAGTGATTATAGGTTTCTAAATTGTTTCTAGTGATCAGACATTACAATAGACTTCTCAAAGCACAAGTTTTAAACTAGGTTAAACCGAAAGGCCTCTACTACACATCATCGATTTTTTTTCAAAAGTCCCTTTTTTAGCGTCCGGCCTTGGGACTCAAAAGTCCGGCTTTTTAAAGAGTTTAGTCCGTCTTTTTTATTTTTAGAGATGACAACGCTATATCTATATGTAATGTATGTAACTACATGCCAAAATAGAAGCAAACCAGGTTACGCGGACGGACAGACAGGCATTGACGCTTAACTAAAAGGTTTCCTTTTCTTAGGCGGGACCTTAAAATGTTAATAAATTAAATACATCTTCACGACATAAATCCCCAAGGGGGTGTTAGAGGTTTTCCAAATGTCGACGTCCTAGATGGGTGTTTCAGAATATGAACTGTGAAATGTAAGTCACAGACCACACTCGTACACCCATGTTTCACCGACATTATTACATCCCAGCGTGAAGATGGGTGGTGACTGGTCGCCGTACTTTGGACACAAATTGAACCCACAGTTCAACGTGCCTTCCTAAGCACGCTGACCTAACACAGCTTGCTTCTACGGAATTTGACCCCACTACCTCCGGATTGACCACAGAGGTGGTCAATAAATCCCTAAAATATAATATTCCCCAAAGATCTGAATGGGTTTCGTAAACAATCTTCTAAGCGCGAGTACCGTTGGAGTGTTCTTATAAAACTTTCTTAAGATCACTTAGACGACTTAGCCAAGCAATTTTCGGCTCTAATCTAAAGCAGTAAAGTTGATCTCACTAGTTTGTCACGCTCGCTCATAGAGGTGGTACTAACAGTACAGACGGTTTATTTAGGTTCGATACCATACCGCGGGTCTACCGCGTAATTCTGATTTTCATCAACATCAACTTGAGATTGAAATTTGACGTGCGTGCGAAAGAGATGGCATGTTAGGCGGGCGTCGTCGCACGCACGTCAAAATTCAATCTCAAGTTGATGTTGATGAAAATCAGAATTACGTGGTAGACCCGCTGTTCGTATGATAGTAAATAGAGCTACACGACAAAATAAAATTTTAATATGTCATGTAATAAACTAAGCAGCTAAATAACCGTATTCTGTTAAAAAACAGAAGAGGATACCAAAATTAATAGGTTGGCATCTAATTCAAAGCCCCATCATGGTACCGATTCGGTGTAGCACATCTGAACCTATTTGACAGGACTAAACTAAATTTAAGCGCTCTGTCCTTGTCTTTTGGATAAATAAAGAAAAAGATAGGACGCTTAAAATAAGGTTAGTTCTGTCAAATAAGTTAAGACGTGTTATGCCAAATCGATACCAATATCCCAATTTTAGTTGCATTTTAATGCCGTTGCAGGAATCTTTTAACTAAAGGCGGGTATCAAGTAATTGTTTTGGCAACTGAATTTATATAGGGGAGTCCATTTTTTTAGGAGACGTGATCGTTTGTTTTTAGTTATATATATATTATCGTCTTGGCGGGGCACATATTTGTTATAGAAATATAAATTATGTGGATTTTGACCCTAAAATGTACATAGTATTGGTGATATTTGACTTTTTAAACCTTATACAAAATCACCATCCTATGTATCTCTAGGTACAACAGACAACCTCAATGGTTGATACCGAAATCTTCAAGTCCTTAGAGACTATATGAAAATAATATTAGAATCAATATCGTTGTATCGTTCAATATTTACCTTAATATTGGTAATTGAGGCTAGACTTCTTATCTAATAAATTACAGATAAATACTTTTTACCAACGCATTTATCTTTATTGTTCCAAAAGTTAAGCTAAGTTTGAGCAATCAATTTGGCGGCACCTTAATGATCCATTTATCGCTAGCAATTTACGACGTGGAAGTTCGTAAATCTACAAAACATTGATAAAAATATCTGTTTTTATATACATTAATACAAATTTTAATTACATTTTATAGGAAATATGAGCCAACTTCGTACAACAAAAAACTCTGTAAGTTACAAAAAAGTGAAAAATTTAAGAAAAAGAAATTTTAGTTACCATTCCGATTATTGTTTACATATGTATAATATGTTTATAAGTCTCGAGTTTGAATTTCGCTGTATTAATCAAATACCTAGAAGTATGGAAATACCCTACCTTTTTCAGTAAAACCGTAATATAAAATGTGGTTTTGAATATTCATTTAACGGAATGTCGCATCTGAAAATAAAAACAAACCGCTTTTAGCATTCGCCATATTTTTATTTCGTTATCGCTAAGCCCTTAAAAAATCCGTCAAGTTTAATTCAGATTAGCAAAGTATAGGTTCCGACAACATAGATGTAGCTGATGATATCCATGAATGTTTTTTGACGCTTTAGGGAAGCACCATACATTTATTGTATGTGTTTTCAATATGAACTCTCTAGCCTGAATTAAACAAATTATTATACTATTACCACAGATTGAGCTGATGATTTTTCACTTATTTCAAATGTCTACGCAGATTGAGCTGATGATTTTTCACATATTTCAAATGTCTACGCAGATTGAGCTGATGATTTTTCACATATTTCAAATGTCTACGCAGATTGAGCTGATGATTTTTCACATATTTCAAATGTCTACGCAGATTGAGCTGATGATTTTTCACATATTTCAAATGTCTACGCAGATTGAGCTGGTGATTTTTCACATATTTCAAATGTCTACGCAGATTGAGCTGATGATTTTTCACATATTTCAAATGTCTACGCAGATTGAGCTGATGATTTTTCACATATTTCAAATGTCTACGCAGATTGAGCTGATGATTTTTCACATATTTAAAATGTCTACGCAGATTGAGCTGATGATTTTTCACATATTTCAAATGTCTACGCAGATTGAGCTGGTGATTTTTCACATATTTAAAATGTCTACGCAGATTGAGCTGATGATTTTTCACATATTTAAAATGTCTACGCAGATTGAGCTGATGATTTTTCACATATTTCAAATGTCTACGCAGATTGAGCTGATGATTTTTCACATATTTAAAATGTCTACGCAGATTGAGCTGGTGATTTTTCACATATTTCAAATGTCTACGCAGATTCAGCTGATGATTTTTCACATATTTCAAATGTCTACGCAGATTCAGCTGATGATTTTTCACATATTTGAAATTTCGTGAAACGTGTTAAATGAGCTGTATTTTCAAGCAGATCAAATGATCATTGACGGAACTCTTATTTTTTAATATTTTTATACAAGCTAAAATTTATTTATGTAACTGAATTCATACTGAAGACTCGGTGAGTGCTCGCAGGATCATAGTTCGTTGACCCTTTTCGTGAAATTCGTAAATAGTTTTTTTCGTGTACCCAACAAACGCAAGCCCAATTACTATTGGAGGTCGACATTTAATTTTACCAAATTAGTAAAAATACGGATCACTTACCAAGCCTCCAGTATGAATTTAGCTGTATGAATAAATTTCATGCTTAGCTAATACCGCGCTCAATGGATAACGTCGATGGGGCCGAGGATGTATGAAGCGAGGCATTAAATTCAAATTCAAATTCAAATAGTTTATTTTGCAAGGTAGGTATATTATAATACACTTTTTACAACTCAAATTTAATGTCATAAAAATATATGTAATAAAAGAATAAATGTACATGAACTAAATTAAAGGTTTGTTTAGAAAGGTTTATTTCTAACTTATGTAGCAATGTATATACGATTAAAATGATAAGTAAAATATATATTATACAAGGTGAAATCCAATCAACCGCCTGAACCCATACTGGAAACCCGGCCAGGGACCAGGAACAAGGTTCAATGATCACCAACCGAGCAATCGGTCCGATGTCCAGGGATATCCGCAAAATGTGGGGAAGTCGGTCACGGCAAATTACTGATACCATATATTGTAATACAAAAAACTGCCTGTAACCCAGTATTTTCAGATACACTGTAATTACCTGTAATTTTGTCGTATTTTCATGTAGTGCTCTGTACTCAAGTTTTTAAATTTTCATACCAACATTTTTTTTTGGAGTTATGTTGATTTTGTAACGACTCCCCTTTGTTGTTGAAGTTATAAAATGTCTTCGTAAATGTGTTAAATTAAATAATATTTGCTGTCTTTATGAACACACCTTGATATGTCATACCTACCTGTCACTTCGTTAAACTGTCAATAAATTTCGTTCATTGCATCGCCGTCTGTTCTCGAGCTAATGTGTTTTATTTATAATTCAGTCATCAATGACGAAAACCAAAATCCTCTTTATTTCTATCACTTGTTTTGTGTATTTTATGTAATTTGAAGGCTGTGGTAGACAGGTTTAACAGGTGGTAGAGCTGATGCCGAGCTCGACTGTGGAGGTACCAACATCTTACTTGGACACCCCCTCGAAGTAATTCGGGGGAGAGTAAGAGGACAGCTCATAGGTAAAAACCATGCCTGGGACCGATGGATGGCGGTATATCCATCCCTAATAGCCAGGCCTTATATGGAACAGACTGGTGACGGGCATCGGCGTCACTGGTGTGAGTGTTCCGGCACCGCGCTCACCAACCCGCCTGCCCAGCGTGTGTGAGTATGGGCAATTCTTCCAGGATGACCGCCGGGAGTGGCAAAGTCCTGGAAAGGCTTATGTCCAGCAGTGGACGAACTAGGCTAATGGATGGATGGATGAAGGCTGTGAAATGCTTTGAATCGATTGGAGAATAATAATTGCTCATAATTATGCAGAGAGCAAGTACCGTAGTTATGCAAGAAAACCACAGTGACATCGTGACAGACTCTCTGGGTTTTTGTTTGACAACCTAACTCTAAAAAGATACATCAGAACAAAATATTTTCATCAAAGTAATTTGAAATTTATGTTCATCAAATCAGCATGCCATTAGAGTGGGCCCAAACTCGGCGGAGAATGAACAAGTTGCCAAAAAGCCAATGCCAAAACGCAAATTTGGTCCACCCTAATTCTAAAATTATGCGACTAATAAAATTTGGGCCCAGAGTAAGCGAAGTCGCACCTGGGATGTGATTCTGATGCATGCGAGAAAATTCCGAAGGCTGATGTCGAGTGATCTTAACCAGACTAATTTCGCTAGGCGCGATCGCGCTCTATATGTTTTATTCTTTAATTCTTATCGAAAATCGAAAACTATACGGTTTAAAAACGTTTTTAAATGGAAATTAATGTTATTGTTTTTTTTTTGGTAGCTTCTCATCCGTGTTCCCTATATTAGTAGTTGTCATGTCTGTTGTTGACTTTACATCGCATGGTATTTATCACGCGGTACGTACGACCATAATAAATAGGCCAATGAGCCAACCAATAATCGTCTCTATCAAAAGTCGATAAAGTATTTCCCATTGGCCTGGTTGTGATGGACGGGTAGGACCAAAGATAGGATAAACTAGCTCAGTCAGTAGAACGCCAGTCTCTCAATGAGACGGGTTCGAACCTTACCGGTCACAAGCATCAGGAGATGAAGAAAGATTAAGAAAATAAAACGACAAAAAGTTGCATGAAATAAAATCAATATTCATTATGTTTGCAAACGCGAAACGGTTCTGTGACGCGTGTCCTGTAGTGAAATATCAGTATAGTTTTTATAGTAATTGATTAATTAGTTTATAACTAGAATATTTCATTGCTATAGCAATGCAAAAAACTTTTTCAATTTTTGAAAAATTCGCATTATTATCGAAGTTAGCGATAGCGATATTTATCACTTTTAGTATAAAAACGTGTCAGATGACGTTACTTTGATTGCTAATAACTTCGTATTTATTCGAGATATTGAAAAAGTAATTCTACTACTGATTTTAGCTTTTTAAACGAAATTGATTTTCATGTTGGACACGGGCTCATTGGCACAGAAAACGTCAAAACAGGGGAATGGTTGTAATTTTTAACTTTTCAGTGGGACCCACCTCCCCCTGACTACGCCCATGAAAACACTGTGTGGTTAACCTGCATGCTCTATAATGCTGTATTTTTGCTCGAAGTACGGTGAAAAGAAACACCCCTATCACATTGAGATGTTAAGTTCGTTGGTAAAAAGAGGGTGTGATGACTGTGATGAGTGACAGTTCGCACTCTGAAACAACTCTGACACTTCTTCGGAGATTAACGTGACGATATGTAAAAAAAGTCGAATGATTTAAATTAAGAGTACGAAATAATCCGAGAATAACCACCTTGGAAGGTGTATAGAAATATCGGTCAACAGCTACATTGTTTACTGTCATAAATTATCGTATGCAAAACGGGTTTAAAAAATAATACGCTAGCAAAGCGAATGGATAATGTAGTGGGTTCTGACTATATTTTATTTAACGTAATCTTAAGTTAAAAATATTATATTATACGATATAAATTGAATACATACATTTACTTACGCCTGTCTCCCGGAGGGGTAGATAGAAACTTCAAAGGTAACGTGATCGGCTAGAAATTATGTAACACATCGTTACGTGCCTTTGAAAGCGTAGTTATATATGTTCATAGACAATACAGCCCAGAAAGACGTTTATTGTTCAACATCTTGCGTACAAATCATTCTGTTAACAATCGAAACGGGATACTGCAATCCTATTGGCTCTTCCAATCCTACGTATAGCGCCACAAACTTATCTTTCCCGAAGACGAAGACTCTAACGTAATGAATATAGAAGCCATTTTGGTTTGTCCTACCGAAACATATAATTTTGGAGTGACGAATTGTATCTGCTGGTTCAGTCAGATGTGTTGACAGAAATCGGTCGCCTGTTATGAGGAGTCTGTAGGCTGTATTCGTCTATGTAGATGTTAAAGTCAGACAATTGTGTCGATTAGGTGTAGTACATCTTAATACTAGCAGAATACCACTGCTGTGGCTTCGGCTGTGGCATTAAGCTGAGCTAGAATCCTTTTTCATAACCACAGAATATGGCTATTTCGTTTGTGATTTGTTTTTTTTTTTTTTTTCTGTGGTGTTTGAAATAAAGCTCTTTTCTTTTATTTTCTCTCTTTAACTTATTTGACAGGACTAAACTTAATTTAAGCGTTCTGTCCTTGTCTTTGTGATAAAGATAAAAAAGACAGGATGCTTAAAATAAGGTTAGTCCTGTCAGATAAGTTAAGTCGTTTACGCCGAATCGACACTAACTAGGCCCCTGTTTTAACCTTTTGTTACAATATTTTAACTTAATGGATCAAAAAACACAATTAATCCTTAATAAAACATACTATTTTCATTTTTTCCTGACTCAATATAAGATCAAAGGTTGCAATTTCATAAAGGAACCTTAAAAAGTAAGGGCTTACACGGCGGCGCGGCGGGCATGTTTGTAATTTGCAAACATTACGCTCAGCCGTTTCATTTTACGATTTATTCTCTTTTTAAACATGGAACGTAACAACTTGCTGACTCAAGGCTGGAGTTCCAAGAAACATTGTTCTCTTGCAATTTTTGTTAAACAACCAGATAATATCACTTCGGCTAACGTTCAAAATGGCGACTCCTGACGATATTCTTTATGTCGTGTCGTGTTAGTATAGTACTTGTGTCTCATGACGGCGGATCAGGCTTGGTTGTAGTGGTCTGTGCACGAATACGTTACTGACGAGCCATCAGAACAATTTTAGGAGATTCGCGGCAAGCAGAGTCGCGGGTAGGGTTACCAGATCCGGTAACGTGAATTCCTGACAAAATACCTGATAATCAATAATTTTCCTGACATTTTTTGTAAAGATTTCATGTGAATGAGTAAGCAGCACGATTTTAAACAAGTTTCCTTACAAATATATTAAAGCCAATTCTGAAGGCTTTAATTTTAGTTTTAGTGCTGTCAAAGCTTAAAATTCTCCTAAGAAATTTAGCTTCTAATCTTGAGTCTTAAGGACTATTTTGTATCGAAGAAAATTTAGTTTTGACAGCACTAAAACTAAAATTAAAGCCTTCAGAATCGGCTTTATTGAAACTCTAAAAATATAATAATTTTAAGCAATTATTCATCTTTTTAAAACTCGCGTGAGTTGACATACTAAATTATTATTACATACGGCTTGAACACTCACGTGTGATTGTTGTTGACTATATGCCAACCGTTTCACCGATACAATTTCGGCATTACGCTCAGCGCAGCCAACGCTCAGCGCACGAGCAATGCGTGCAGCTCGCCGATCGGCGGCTGCCAGTGCCCGTTTGACAACGACGGTGAACGCCGCGTCGTCGTCCTAAGAACGACACTCGCCTTGATAATGCCGAAATTGTATCGGTGAAATGGTTGGCATATAGTCAACAACAATAACACGTGAGTGTTCAAGCCGTATGTAATAATAATTATTCATCTGTTTTAAAAATTCCTGACAAATCCCATTTTTTCCTGATTTCCTGACAGAGGGCCAAAATTCCTGACAATTCAGGAAAATTCCTGTCATCTGGTAACCCTAGTCGCGGGCAAAGGCTACTCAAAATCTAAAATTTGCCGTCACCTTCCCAAAAACGACAATGGAAAATTGGAAACCCATTGCCATGGCAACGCCAAAAATAACAGGCGACGTGACGCGAAAAATCCGTGCGTGCTCCCAAAGATTGACATTGACAGGTCTAGGATTGAAAATGTGTCGGCGAAGATGTGAAAGACGTTGAGGCCATTCTCAAATAGATCTGAGAGAAGCCGAGGAGTTATTGGACTGGAAAATTGAAAGAAAACACCCGCTATGTGACGGTTACAAATGGGCACGGTATCTGGTTGGGGCGTCTGGTTTAAGTTTGTGTCCGAAGAAGTATTGTCTCTTCCAGATGCAATTCACAGAAAGGCTTCGTATTAAAACAGTGTTTGGTATTTTATCAATACACAGTGCGTTGGAGTTAAACGCCTACTTCGACTGGAATTCAAAAGTTATTTTTCTTATTTCGTACGACTATAATGATAAAAACCAATCGGTTTTACCTTCAAAATCATGGCCTAAATTTTAATTAGGTATTCTGGAATTTTTTCGCCATCAGAGAATCGCTATTGTTTTTGGAAAATATCTTGATACGTATCAAAAAATACGTTAAAGATTTATAATAAATTACTGTAAATAAATATTAAATATTGACTTGTTTGTCTTTTTAAATAATTAAACCTAGATAAAATTTTAAAATAAAAAAAAAATTGCGAGATCAGTTACAATGAAGTAAAAAGAAAACTTTAACAGATATAAAAGTAAAAAATAAATACTATTTACATTTAACCTATTCACAAGATACCTATTCAAAAATTCGTCCCGATGAGTATTTATTTTTGGTGTAAATTCGTTCCGCTTAAAAAAATATATACTGTAAATGAAAATTCGTCCTCTTTTTGGGGGTCGATTCGATGTAGTAGGGAGGGACTACTAACATGAAGTATTTAAGTATGTGTTAAATCAGCTCGCTCCCATTAACTTGTCATTGGCATCAGAGTCCTTTGTTTGAGTCAGGATTCTGGAAAGTCATGATTACAAATTTACTTTTATTTTGTTCTGATTTCACTTTTTACTCGATAGTACTATCGAGAAGCAATAATATTGTTAAATACCTAACGGTTATGTATCTTATGGGTTGCGGGACGAATTTACCCTGGTCGAGGCAAGCGGGTCGAATTTTCCCAAAAATAGAAAACGGGACGAATCCGGCGGAGCGAATATCCACCGACCCTCTTTAGTTTGTTCTATCTAGTTTTAATCATAATAAATATCTAATATAACAAATATTTGCGACAAACTTAAACCAAGTTCTGCTACCAATAAACTTCACACATGTACCTACAAACAAAGATTTCAAAAGTAAAGATAAGCCCTTACCGTACTATGATAGCACCAAAATGTTTTCACGTTTAAATGGGTGACGTGTGAACGTTTGGAATCAGTGCTCATCTGAACACAATGATAGTTGGACGCCTTAAGTGCACTTAAAGTTAATCATTTTAATAACTTTAGTTGTCTGATCAGTTGACCGTAGACTGTAAACAGATTCCACACTCATAAGTGTGCGCGCGTCGGCATTAACGCACGCATTCAAAAACAATGCAATAGATTTAAGGTGCCAGGGCTCATCTAAACTTTTTTTAAATCTTTGCCTACAAAGGTTAAAACAAACAAGGTAATATTGACTGCTGACGGAAAACAATGTAACTCTGCAGTTTTAACTGTTCGATGATACAGAGTTCGCTGGTGTGTTTCTAACTTTTATCGAGCAACTACTAACTTGCGAGCCGAGAGAGGAATTCGCCGCCCGATTTCGCAAATAGAGCATGATTTTGCATACATATATATATATATATACAATGTGACTTTTGTTTATATTACCAAATTCATACTGGAGACTTGGCAAGTTAGGACCAAGGTTCAAAGAACCCTTCTGTGAAATAAGAAAAAAAAAGGTATTTATTTATTTATTAAATAACATTACAGCTGACTAATTCGGTATACTAAATTGTTCTTCTATACTAATTTACGATCAACTCCATCGTCATCGAACCTTTATATTCATATGCATGTTCTTTATTGTACACAAATAATATAATATTCACACGTTGTACTTAAAATATCATGTACAGCGTATCTTTAAAAAGAGATTTCTTCCAGCAAACCTGGATTGATAAATAGAAGTCATAATTATAAAGTAGACATACGATACGTGTACACTAAATGATTATAAATAACATTGGTTCAACTTACCGGGTCTCCAGTGTAAATCTGGCCACATAAACAAAAGTTGCCTTATCTTCAAATATAGGGAATACTCATCAATATGAACAACTTTTTTGTTAATTATTGGTTGTTATTAGTAATTATTTATCAGATAATGCTTATTTTATTGTAATTATATAAGTACCTATAAATTGACATCGTAAGCGAATTCCCTGCCATCACTGACATGTTACTATATCTATGGCCGCCATTAATTACTTCCTCTGTGATTGAGTTAAGAGGCAACAAAAGAAGTACCCACTCAAATAATTTACGGTTGCTCTGGCCGAAGGCCACATCCTTTTTATATAAATTTATGTTTTTTAAGTTATTTATGGTTTTTTGTTATGTCTTCTAGACTTTTTTGATATTTTTTGGCAATTAAATTTGAAATTCTGTAACTGAAACCAGCATTTACTTTAATATTTTAAGTACTCAATAATAGTTGTATCTCCGCTGATTTTTATTTTCTTGATAGGCATATGCCATGGTTTTATTGACATCCAATCATCTAATATTTAATATCGCATTTCAGTCAAAATTGTGAAACTGAGTCTAGTTTTAATTTTACCAAACAAAGTCTCTTGTGTCTACAGAAATGATTTTTGTCTGTTATTTACGTGATAATATAAAATAAAAGAATCATATTGAATGGATGTAGGGTCGGTTATTGATTGACTCATGTATCTAGTTACTGTGGTTTGTTTTTGACGCATGTCAGTCTAAAGACTAATGAGGGTTTCATGGACTCATATTTATTTTTGGCGTTTGTGTCAGATTGTGACATTCTCGTTGGCAAGTAGACTAGACCGTCTGTCTTACTTTTGTTCTTTTATCTGTTCTATTTCATTTTTGGGGAATAATAGGCTCTACATATGAAATTGCCGAAATTTCCTTACAGATTATTGAGTTCATAGTTCCTGTGATTCAGTAGCTATTTCCATTATTCATTTTTTGTTTGTAACTTGATTTCAAGTTTTCAAGTTTATTTTCGTTTTGATAACCAAAATTAAAATTTCTAAAACAGTTCCTCCTAAATTTACATATGAAATTGCCGTTTTCTATTGAGAATTCGAAGGAAAAGTGTCAGCTGTAAAAAATTATTACGAATCTTATCATGGAAATGGATGGTAGTTAGGACGAACGTTTTTGAAGATTAAATTATTTAATACGAAGATATAAATTCTTGAAATGAACTTTCAAACAAAAAACAAATAATTGAAATAGCTATTGAATTACAGGAATTATGAATTCATGAATCCGTAAGAAAATTTCGGCAATTTCATATATAAAGACCTATTATAGTAAAAAAATAAATATAAATGACCGCCTCTGCAGTTTAGTAGTTCGAGTACTCGGCTACTAATCTGGAGGTCGCAGGTTCAAATTCCGTGGGGGCACATTTGTGTTTCGGTAAGCACGTGAGGTGGGTCCTTATTTTGTGCTAGAACTAGAAGTACGGTGATATACAGGGTGTTAGGAAAAGTACTTCGTTCCTTTAAACCACGTTTTGTACGAGTATAAGTGAAGTACATTGCATTAAACACATAAATAAAATAAAATAAAATTGAAAAAATAATTCAAGTTGCTAGCCTATTTCTAAGCTCGCTATTTCTAGCATTCCTGTTTCTAATAATTCCTATTTCTAACACTCGAAGCACCATTGAAGATATTATTGCGCGTGGCATAAGAACGGTACAAAGTTCAAAGTGTCTAACCCGAGCTGAGCTTGACTGTACCACAATTACACACGGCGCTATGTTGCGTTCTGAAGTAGGGTTAAACAATTTAATGAAAAGTTTTAAAAAAATATTTTAAATTTTTCGTATTAAAATAGTAGTTTATGCTACAAGGGCGCAAAGGAATAAATTACGAGGACGATTTAGCGAGTGTTTTAAACGTAACCCAGTAATTTATTGCTTTTACGCCCGTGTATCCTACTACATTTTTCAATGCATAGTGTGAGGAAATGAAAACAAATACAATTTTGTGAACTTTAAATTATAATTGGCTCAAAAGGACTGTATACAGAGCCGTTAAACAGTGGAAAAAAAGTATAACATCTATGGTACACAGGAAAGGCTGCAGGTTAGCCAACCATTGTAAATAAATAAAAAAATAAATAATAATAAAGCCCTAGGGCAAAATAAACGACTTTCTGTTCGGTTTTGATGCATAAAAAGTGGGCCTTTACGAGCACATGCATTGAAAAAAATTAAACACGCTTAACATAGTTTGTTATACCTATAGCACACCAGCGGGCCTATTATGTATCTCTAGTTGCCTTCTGGACTGGGTGCCTATCATCAAAAACATAGATATATTATCGAATTCCGATTTCCTAAGGATATGTTCGCACTTCAAGTGACGACACAGATTGTTAATAGTTCAATACACACTAAAGGCAATTTTGAAATTTCAGTTTTTATCTATGTTTTTGATGATAGGCACCTCGTTCAGTTGGCAACTAAAGATACAGAATAGGGGGGCTAGTGTAAAGGAACGAAGTACTATTTATTTATTAGAAAAGGCACATCAACGATGTAAACACATAACATAACATTTATAATACAACATTATATAATTGCAGTATAGAAACGCAGAAAGAAAAATAAGTCTGGATGTGAGGAGCTCTGAACCGAGATTCGAACCCGGGACCTCTCGCTTGCCGGGCGATTGCTCTAACCTCTGAGCTATCCAGGTTTCAACACATCTCGTGAATTTAACGATGTGCTTTCTACTGCAATGATATTTATAGATACCCACTTTACAGTGAGCCACTTGGCGCCTAGAGGACGCTAGTGTATTCAAAGCTAGTCAAAGACCATTATGCCCTACCGTCACCTGTTACAGCATCACAACCGGGATCCCGGTTCAGAGCTCCTCACATCCAGATTTACTTTTCTTTCTGCGTTTCTATACTGCAATGATATAATGTTAATGTATATCTCCTTGCGATGGATAAATCCCCAAGTGTTCAAACATAGATATTTATTTCTATCATAGATTTATAATACACATGAAAAATTCTAAAACTAATGTTTACATCTATAACAGATATGCACAGCATTCATAATTAACGTGAAACATAAATTAAATTAAACACAAAACTAAGTGGAAAACTAAAACTAACATGCAATTAATACCTTATCTATTAAGTACTTTTCCTAACACTCTATATTTATCATAACGATATCAACTAACACTAATAAAAGTCTTCTTGAACGAGGTCCACTATTTTATTTACTTAATTATTGCGACTAGTTTCGTCTATTTGACATCGTCGGGCTGTCAAATAGACGAAACTAGTCGCAATAATTAAGTAAATAAAATAGTGGAACTCGTACAAGAAGACTTTGATTAGTGTTAGAATGAAGTTCCATCAAGGAGTCACACCTTACAGTATAAATAAAAAAATCATATCAACTAAGTTTGGTACAAAGCAAAGTTAAAGTTTGTATTGTAACTTTGTCTAAACGATATGAACAAAACTGCATGTTACCTAACATACTGTTTTGTACGACACAGCGAAACTAGCTTATTCTATTTACGTTATCGCAACAAACAAAATGGTTGCAACAAAATGGCGACCTTTCCTGAGTACAGCTCTTTTTTGTCCACTTTTACGCAATCTGCATAATTATAATCCACTCTGGTCATTTTGCGAAACGTCCGACTAAGCTCCAACTATGATTTTAATTTGATGTCATTATGCTAAATGCCCGCTCGTTGGGTGCGGATTGCATGTAATTATTGCGTTTCATAAAAGGAAGAAATTTAGTTGTAAGCTTACATACGATTTCAGTAATGTGTTCATTTGCTATAAACACATTTTATTAGAAAAAAAGCAGCGGGTTGTGTCAGAGACAACCCTAAATGATTAAGTGGATACTTCTTAAGTCGCCTCTTTACTCAGTCACAGAGGTAGGAATCAATGGCGTTCATAGATGTGATATACTAATATGTCTGTGAGGGCAGCGCATTCGCTTACGATATTCGGTCATGTTTTTTTTAATTATTTATATCAAATAAGCATTAACTTATCATGAAATAATAGCTAAATAGGCACCAATTAACTGTAAACAGAAATCAAATTATCCTTCGTTAAAAAAAAAAAGAAATTCCGGTGGTGACGTCCAACTTCAAAACGTGTCCCCCTATAAGTACGAGATACGAACAAAGAAGTCACTTCCACTTCAAAAACTATACGATACTTTTTAAAAATACTCTCTTTATAATTGAAGCAAATTGATAAAATAACACTAAAACGGTCCTCGTTTTCATGTCAATATGTCCACATGGTCCTCGTTTTCATGTCAATACGATTTTGCGTGTAAACACAAACAAACTCTATCCGTGTTACCACAAAACGGTGTTTAACTTTAGACAGTGTTTAAATCTGTTGTTGTCGCCTTTTCTTTCATATTGTAAAAAAGAGACAGCAACAGATTTAAACGCTGTCTAAAGTTAAACACCGTTTTGTAGTAACACCGTGTATGTTTTATGCCCATCAAATCAACACCAACATATACAGGGGAGAGGATGTGAGGGCTGTAGGCAAAAAAAAACCGGTCAAGTGCGAGTCGGACTCGCGCACGAAGGGTTCCGTACCATTATCTATAAAAATGGCAAAAAAACATGTCTGGAAGCCCCCTGAAAATATTTATTTTATTCTGTTTTTTAGTATTTGTTGTTATAGCGGCTACAGAAATAGATCATCAGACAGACAGAAAGACGGACAGCGGAGTCTTAGTAATAGGGTCCCATTGGATACCCTTGGCTACGGAGCCCTAAAAAGAAAAAAAAAATATTATTTTTTTATACAAAGCTTGGTTATGATTCATAAGTTTCGAAAATTAGTTACCTCTAGTAATATATGAATATAAATTGCTTATACAACCTTAAAGTAATTTTTCTTCAAAGAGATCAATTTTCGGAAAATTTGTTTTCTGATTGATTTTATAAATACAAAAATTGTTCAGGTTTTTCGCTTATGATATTTCTGCTTAACCCTGTATTATATGTATACCTTGTAGAAAGAACTTTAAGAACCGGTAAAAAGTATTGTTTTATTTTTTTCAATGCATGTGCTCGTAAAGGCCCACTTTTTATGCATCAAAACCGAACAGAAAGTCGATTATTTTGCCCTAGGGCTTTTATTATTATTTTTTTTTTATTTGTTTGCAATGGTTGGCTAACCTGCAGCCTTTCCTGTGTACCATAGATGTTATATTTTTTTTCCACTGTTTAACGGCTCTGGATACAATCCTTTTGAGCCAATCATAATTGAAAGTTCACAAGATTATATTTGTTTTCATTTCCTCACACTATGCATTGAAAAACGTAGTATGATACACGGGCGTAAAAGCAATAAATTACTCGGTTACGTTTAAAACACTCGCTACGCTCGTGTTTTAAATCGTCCTCGTAATTTATTCCTTTTCGCCCTAGTAGCATAAACTACTATTATGTATTGTTTTATTCCTAAAACATTCTGCGTAACTTACAGCCGAAACGCTCGACTAAATTGGTTTAAAAATAAATTCTACATGAAAAATTGCAGAGTAACGAGGTGTGGGAAAAAGAGTGGCAAATAAATACATGGGTTCCGTACATGGCTTTTATTTTCCCATATTGTTTTGTCGTCGGACATTTCCACATTCACACTAATAATCGTCGGTGAAACGTGGGTGGAGAGTATAGCCTGTCAGCACTTGCATTTCAAAATTCACACTTTGAAACACGCTTTGACACTCTCTCGGGGACTCATGTCGTGACGATTATGTATTAAAGGAGCAAGAAGGGTTGCCATTTCACGACGAACCCCTAAACATGAACCTTCAAGGAAGTAAATCAATATGGAAATTGCTGATTTACGATTTATTATTGTTATGCGGAAATTACATTTTTCTTCTGAAGAGTTGAACATCGAGGTATTTGTATGCTTGGTTCCGCTTACGATTTGATTTATTTTATGAGATCTTTTTTTGGTAAATAAATTTTGCAGCTAAATATTTATCATAATATTTTTATAAATATTTATCATAAAACCGCTTTAAAGCTTGTTATGGTATAAATCAAAATATAATGCATAAAATGCCATAATTTTCTTGTGAAAACTTAATTAAATATAATAATTATTATGCCATTGCGCGAGTTGCCACGCATTTATTGCATACCTTTAGTTCAAAAGTAAGAATACAATATTTTGATGTTTATTTTGCATTGAGATCCTGCATCAGGCTTCGCGGGATGCTTCGGCGCGTGCGCAACACTCGCTATAAGACGGAGCGTCACAATATCAAAGTGTTTCAATATCAGTGTCCTAATATCACACTGCCCCAATATAAAAGTGTTCCAATATCGATGTGTCCCAATAACAAAGTGTCCCAATATCAAAGTGTCCCAATATCAGAGTCCAAAACAAAGTGAGTCTTTGCTTTATTATCCAATTAAATATGATTGACATTAACAAGCGTTCACCTTAATTTTAGTGATAAAATATTTAAGCTATGAAGGGTAGGGTCAGCATACAGAAGTTTATCATAATCATAATCAATTTATTCATAATGTTCATTACATGTCAATAAAAATATAAATATAAAATTAAAAATACAGATCGTATAAACTTACAAAATGAATAAATTAAAGTTTTACATGTCAAAATACAATTACAATTTAACATGTCACTATTTAAAAAAGTTAAAACACTATTAGTGGTTATGTTTAACACGTACCGCGTCGTGTAAGTGCATGGTCGTGTACCTAACAATATGTTGTTACATACTACACTCGCTTTCAAAAGTAATTTACAGAAGAATGCTTGCTCGACGAGCCAATGCTTTAGCTTTGTTATGAAAATTATCGAAACTTCAATGCATCATCTGTGAGAAGATTATACACTTGAGGATCCAAAACATGTGTCAGCCTAGTTGATTTTGTAAGTCTATATACGTTACTCCAACTAGTTTTTCTATGACGTGCACTTTTTCAAGTACAATACATGTGTATATTTTCGCGCGCATATACCGATATCTGAAATATCACCAGCGGCGATGGCAACGTGGGGATCCTAAGTGACTTAAGGCGATATGCAAAAAAAAATACGGGTGTTTCTTTTCTGTGTATTTCAAGAATTACACTGAAAATTTTAATAAATTTCTGGTATATAGATTTTGACTATATAATCTAGGGTTTTGAAATTGGAAAACATGTTTGGATAAATTTTCCTCAATAGAAATAATTGTTGAAATAAGGTCTTCAAACACACTTTTTCTCCTCGTTTGACGAACAGGAACCATATACAAAACTCAAACATATTTTATTAGGTGTATTTCAACAATATCTAGAGATTTGATATTTGAAATTTTGCTAGCTATTTTAGTTTTTTTAATAAAAATATAAAACCAACTTTTTTCCCTTTTGCCCTGAATCCGCCCCTCTCGCACTGCGCGATTTTTCGCTTAGAGTGACAGTGACAAAAATAAAATTCGCATAGCCTCTTAAAGAGTGGCTTGTCGGTCTCAGTTTGACGTACCTGCATAATAGCGCGTACCGCGCGCTTTTGCATACGAAACGCGCGCGCGCTCAGCTTGGCGCCGCCGCCGTACTGCAGCAACGAGTGCACGGTAGCAAAGTAGCAGACGCGTATCACATCCCGCATTACTACGCGTGCCAGCCGCCACAAAGCGAAACACGCGCTGCCCAGCCGCTTACACAGCGCGTCGACGTCCCAGGTCAAACCTCTATTCAACACGAATCCGAGGAAGTTCGTCGTTTCTACTTATTCGATGGGCGTGTTACCGATCGTTACAGTTAGAGATTTTGAAGTTCATCCACGTAACTAAAAGTTAATAGATAAGTAGTGCATAGACAAACTTCATAATATTTTTAATATTATTAGAGTGATTTATATAAAAACGGCTCACCTCAATACGTGTTATGATCGGGAAAGCCGACCAGTTTCAGCAGATTTAGACTGCCTTCATCTGGGCGAGTAAAGACGTTTACGCGACGACGTTACGCCTCACACTGCGGGCTGCGGCTCGCAGGGCTCGGGATGACATCGATGCAGATGGTATTGGTGGTCGGACCGGTAGGGCGTCCGCACAATTAGTTACTTCCGGGCTTGCGTTATTATTTACCGGAGTGATACCAAACAACGATAAACACGCGGAACTTATAGTATCTACGTCACTTTCAGTAAAGTCTGTGAGTGATCCGGTAACTGTTTTTAGCACAGGTTTCCACACCGCGGGCAAAGCCCAACCACTGTCTCTATTGAAATTCGGACGTCGGCTTATTTCTATGGATTCGCGAATTTTACGTGGCACAAATAACTTTTCACGAACTAACACTTTCGCTTTATCGAATCTCATAAAATGTGTAGTATCCGAATTTACGACATGGTCTGCAACGGCGGATCCGTTGCAATCGAGTTTTCTCATGCATCTAATGTGTTCCGTCAGTCTGGTTGACACGTTCCGTCTCGTCTCACCGATGTAACTCTTGCCACAGTCACATGGGATGGAATAAACACCGGGGGTATTTAGTGGCTCTTTGTCCTTCGGCGAACGCAGTAACTGCCTTAATCTACTGGGTGGACGGAAAAATGTTTTAATGCTGTATTTCCGGCGAAGCAGATGTCCTATTTTATCCGTCACACCCTTCACAAATGGAAGATACACCGGAGCTCTTTCAACCACATGTGGGCGCTGATAGGTGGACTGGTTCGCTATCCGGTTACACTGCCTCCAGTTGTAGCCATTACTCTCAAGTACGTTTCTGACATGACTGAGTTCAGCGTCCACATATTGCAGATCGCACAGACTCAGTGCTCTGTTAATAAGCGTACGAGGGACGGACGAGAGATGTTTCGGGTGATGGTGTGAGTCGGCTCGCAGGTATCGGTCTGTGTGTGTTTGTTTCCTGTACACCGTGTGTTCCAACCTGCCTCCGGGACTTCGTACCACCAACACGTCGAGAAACGGTAAAACACCATTGACTTCACTCTCACTAGTAAACGCTACTTTAGGATGGATGGAATTTAAGTGTGCTGTGATGTGTTCCACTTCATTACGATTGACAATGGCAAAAACATCGTCAACATAACGCCACCAGTATCTTGGAGTATACGGTGTATTCTGAAGAGCTTTTTGCTCAAACCACTCCATGAATATATTTGCTACTACCGGAGCTATGGGGGAACCCATAGCCACTCCGTCAGTTTGAAGGTAAAAATCTCCACGCCAGATCAGATAGCCGCTTCGAAGACAAAATTCTATAATGTTTATGTACTCTATAGGCATATCATTTTCCTTCAATAGGTCAGCGATGATATTTACTGTCTCTCCCACAGGTACATTCGTGAATAGGGAAGTCACGTCGAAGCTAACCATAAGTTCGTTGTCCTTTAAACGAACATCATCCAACATTTGAACGAAGTGTCTTGAGTCCTTCACATAGCTACTCGTTTTCCCCGTCAATGGTTGTAAAATGTTTGCCATATGACGTGACAAATTGTATGTCGGCGAATCAATCTGGCTAACTATTGGTCTAAGAGGCCAGTTGGGCTTGTGAATTTTTGGTAGCCCATATATTTTTGGAGCAGTAGGGTTACGGGGTCTGAGACGATTTACGAGCTCCCGATCGTGTTCCGGCAATGTCTCCAAGAGCTTTTGTACTTTTGTTGTCACTCTGGATGTTGGATTGTAGTTGACTTTTTTGTAAGTGCTGGTATCACTTACTAACTCCGTGACTTTGCATTCGTAATCGATTGTGTTTACGATAACCGTCGCATTGCCTTTATCGGCCGGTAACACCAATAATTCGTCATTTTTCCGCAAACGATGTAATGCAGAAAGTTCTTGCTTAGATATGTTCGGCTTAGGTAGTTTAGATTTGCGCAACAGAGTAGAAATATCTTGCCTGATACATTCTGCATCGTTAACAGGTATTTTATTACGAAAGATTGTATCTTCAACGCTTGCAATAATACTCTCCACAGGTAATTTGTCAGGGGAAGGTGCAAAATTTATCCCTCGCGATAAAGCATTAAAGGTATCATCACAAATCGTGTGTGACGAGAGGTTAACAACGTTCGCGCCTGAAAATGCGTTACTACTATTACGCGAATGTGATTGTTGCCTATCAAATTTGAGCAGGCGCTTCAACTTCTTCGCTTGTGTTGTGATAACTTCTTGTAAAATTACCTGTGATCTGCTGTAAGTCATGGCATCTAAAACTTCCCATAAGTCACTCCTTAAAGCATTTGATAACTCCAAATGTAATTGCATTAACTCACTGTTTACAAAAGCCACATCCCGACGGTAGTTTTGAATAACATTCGCCAATAATTTCTTGTTTGCCACTTCGAAGAATTTCTCACAATGTCGAATGCACTTTACCGGTTTGATTATCGCGAACTTTGGTATAACGCCACAATCACGACACTCAACACAGTATTTTAATCCGCACTCAAGTTTGTGTCGACGAATTCTTAGGCGCGTGAAACGATTCACTTTTTGTTGACATACCTTGCCGTAAAGGTTAACAATTATAGAATTAAATGAGACTTGAGGATAATTCATGATTTATATAAAAACGGCTCACCTCAATACGTGTTATGATCGGGAAAGCCGACCAGTTTCAGCAGATTTAGACTGCCTTCATCTGGGCGAGTAAAGACGTTTACGCGACGACGTTACGCCTCACACTGCGGGCTGCGGCTCGCAGGGCTCGGGATGACATCGATGCAGATGGTATTGGTGGTCGGACCGGTAGGGCGTCCGCACAATTAGTTACTTCCGGGCTTGCGTTATTATTTACCGGAGTGACACCAAACAACGATAAACACGCGGAACTTATAGTATCTACGTCACTTTCAGTAAAGTCTGTGAGTGATCCGGTAACTGTTTTTAGCACAGGTTTCCACACCGCGGGCAAAGCCCAACCACTGTCTCTATTGAAATTCGGACGTCGGCTTATTTCTATGGATTCGCGAATTTTACGTGGCACAAATAACTTTTCACGAACTAACACTTTCGCTTTATCGAATCTCATAAAATGTGTAGTATCCGAATTTACGACATGGTCTGCAACGGCGGATCCGTTGCAATCGAGTTTTCTCATGCATCTAATGTGTTCCGTCAGTCTGGTTGACACGTTCCGTCTCGTCTCACCGATGTAACTCTTGCCACAGTCACATGGGATGGAATAAACACCGGGGGTATTTAGTGGCTCTTTGTCCTTCGGCGAACGCAGTAACTGCCTTAATCTACTGGGTGGACGGAAAAATGTTTTAATGCTGTATTTCCGGCGAAGCAGATGTCCTATTTTATTAAGATTAAGGCAGTTACTGCGTTCGCCGAAGGACAAAGAGCCACTAAATACCCCCGGTGTTTATTCCATCCCATGTGACTGTGGCAAGAGTTACATCGGTGAGACGAGACGGAACGTGTCAACCAGACTGACGGAACACATTAGATGCATGAGAAAACTCTATTGCAACGGATCCGCCGTTGCAGACCATGTCGTAAATTCGGATACTACACATTTTATGAGATTCGATAAAGCGAAAGTGTTAGTTCGTGAAAAGTTATTTGTGCCACGTAAAATTCGCGAATCCATAGAAATAAGCCGACGTCCGAATTTCAATAGAGACAGTGGTTGGGCTTTGCCCGCGGTGTGGAAACCTGTGCTAAAAACAGTTACCGGATCACTCACAGACTTTACTGAAAGTGACGTAGATACTATAAGTTCCGCGTGTTTATCGTTGTTTGGTGTCACTCCGGTAAATAATAACGCAAGCCCTGAAGTAACTAATTGTGCGGACGCCCTACCGGTCCGACCACCAATACCATCTGCATCGATGTCATCCCGAGCCCTGCGAGCCGCAGCCCGCAGTGTGAGGCGTAACGTCGTCGCGTAAACGTCTTTACTCGCCCAGATGAAGGCAGTCTAAATCTGCTGAAACTGGTCGGCTTTCCCGATCATAACACGTATTGAGGTGAGCCGTTTTCATATAAATCATGAATTATCCTCAAGTCTCATTTAATTCTATAATTGTTAACCTTTACGGCAAGGTATGTCAACAAAAAGTGAATCGTTTCACGCGCCTAAGAATTCGTCGACACAAACTTGAGTGCGGATTAAAATACTGTGTTGAGTGTCGTGATTGTGGCGTTATACCAAAGTTCGCGATAATCAAACCGGTAAAGTGCATTCGACATTGTGAGAAATTCTTCGAAGTGGCAAACAAGAAATTATTGGCGAATGTTATTCAAAACTACCGTCGGGATGTGGCTTTTGTAAACAGTGAGTTAATGCAATTACATTTGGAGTTATCAAATGCTTTAAGGAGTGACTTATGGGAAGTTTTAGATGCCATGACTTACAGCAGATCACAGGTAATTTTACAAGAAGTTATCACAACACAAGCGAAGAAGTTGAAGCGCCTGCTCAAATTTGATAGGCAACAATCACATTCGCGTAATAGTAGTAACGCATTTTCAGGCGCGAACGTTGTTAACCTCTCGTCACACACGATTTGTGATGATACCTTTAATGCTTTATCGCGAGGGATAAATTTTGCACCTTCCCCTGACAAATTACCTGTGGAGAGTATTATTGCAAGCGTTGAAGATACAATCTTTCGTAATAAAATACCTGTTAACGATGCAGAATGTATCAGGCAAGATATTTCTACTCTGTTGCGCAAATCTAAACTACCTAAGCCGAACATATCTAAGCAAGAACTTTCTGCATTACATCGTTTGCGGAAAAATGACGAATTATTGGTGTTACCGGCCGATAAAGGCAATGCGACGGTTATCGTAAACACAATCGATTACGAATGCAAAGTCACGGAGTTAGTAAGTGATACCAGCACTTACAAAAAAGTCAACTACAATCCAACATCCAGAGTGACAACAAAAGTACAAAAGCTCTTGGAGACATTGCCGGAACACGATCGGGAGCTCGTAAATCGTCTCAGACCCCGTAACCCTACTGCTCCAAAAATATATGGGCTACCAAAAATTCACAAGCCCAACTGGCCTCTTAGACCAATAGTTAGCCAGATTGATTCGCCGACATACAATTTGTCACGTCATATGGCAAACATTTTACAACCATTGACGGGGAAAACGAGTAGCTATGTGAAGGACTCAAGACACTTCGTTCAAATGTTGGATGATGTTCGTTTAAAGGACAACGAACTTATGGTTAGCTTCGACGTGACTTCCCTATTCACGAATGTACCTGTGGGAGAGACAGTAAATATCATCGCTGACCTATTGAAGGAAAATGATATGCCTATAGAGTACATAAACATTATAGAATTTTGTCTTCGAAGCGGCTATCTGATCTGGCGTGGAGATTTTTACCTTCAAACTGACGGAGTGGCTATGGGTTCCCCCATAGCTCCGGTAGTAGCAAATATATTCATGGAGTGGTTTGAGCAAAAAGCTCTTCAGAATACACCGTATACTCCAAGATACTGGTGGCGTTATGTTGACGATGTTTTTGCCATTGTCAATCGTAATGAAGTGGAACACATCACAGCACACTTAAATTCCATCCATCCTAAAGTAGCGTTTACTAGTGAGAGTGAAGTCAATGGTGTTTTACCGTTTCTCGACGTGTTGGTGGTACGAAGTCCCGGAGGCAGGTTGGAACACACGGTGTACAGGAAACAAACACACACAGACCGATACCTGCGAGCCGACTCACACCATCACCCGAAACATCTCTCGTCCGTCCCTCGTACGCTTATTAACAGAGCACTGAGTCTGTGCGATCTGCAATATGTGGACGCTGAACTCAGTCATGTCAGAAACGTACTTGAGAGTAATGGCTACAACTGGAGGCAGTGTAACCGGATAGCGAACCAGTCCACCTATCAGCGCCCACATGTGGTTGAAAGAGCTCCGGTGTATCTTCCATTTGTGAAGGGTGTGACGGATAAAATAGGACATCTGCTTCGCCGGAAATACAGCATTAAAACATTTTTCCGTCCACCCAGTAGATTAAGGCAGTTACTGCGTTCGCCGAAGGACAAAGAGCCACTAAATACCCCCGGTGTTTATTCCATCCCATGTGACTGTGGCAAGAGTTACATCGGTGAGACGAGACGGAACGTGTCAACCAGACTGACGGAACACATTAGATGCATGAGAAAACTCGATTGCAACGGATCCGCCGTTGCAGACCATGTCGTAAATTCGGATACTACACATTTTATGAGATTCGATAAAGCGAAAGTGTTAGTTCGTGAAAAGTTATTTGTGCCACGTAAAATTCGCGAATCCATAGAAATAAGCCGACGTCCGAATTTCAATAGAGACAGTGGTTGGGCTTTGCCCGCGGTGTGGAAACCTGTGCTAAAAACAGTTACCGGATCACTCACAGACTTTACTGAAAGTGACGTAGATACTATAAGTTCCGCGTGTTTATCGTTGTTTGGTGTCACTCCGGTAAATAATAACGCAAGCCCGGAAGTAACTAATTGTGCGGACGCCCTACCGGTCCGACCACCAATACCATCTGCATCGATGTCATCCCGAGCCCTGCGAGCCGCAGCCCGCAGTGTGAGGCGTAACGTCGTCGCGTAAACGTCTTTACTCGCCCAGATGAAGGCAGTCTAAATCTGCTGAAACTGGTCGGCTTTCCCGATCATAACACGTATTGAGGTGAGCCGTTTTTATATAAATCATGAATTATCCTCAAGTCTCATTTAATTCTATAATTATTAGAGTGCATTACAAACTAGAAAAGATCAATCAGAAACAAACCTTGATTGATTTCTAATTGATATTTTCTAGTTTGTAATGCACTCTAATAATATTTAGAGTATTCATAGCAATGGATTTCGCAAATTAAACATCTTCATAATATTTATTCATAATTAATTACGTACAGCAGACCCTTCGAGTTTGGACTTTGATTGGTCTTTATTAATACTTTGGTAAAATATGGTGACCAGAGTCTGGTGATTTGAAGGTGGATACGGTAACTCCTTAACGAACAACAGCAGACCCTATGATAAAGAAAGAACCTTAAGGTGAGTATGATTAATTTTTTTTATAATATCACATGTTCGAGGAATAATTGAATAAATATTATTTTCAAACCTTTTGTTAGCTTTTAATTATTTTAGACAGATAAAGTATTAATTATTTTCGAGATATATGTCGACCAACTTGTCGTCGTCGTCAGTCAATTTTTTTTTATAATTTTAATGAAGCTTACGACTCTGCCCTTTTGTTTGCGTCATAGTTTAAAACTTACTGGATTGATTGCGCTATTTAGTACGTTTGCAGAACAAATATTACAAGTTTTTACGATATACGAAAACGGACAAATAGTAAAAATAAGTTTGCGTCGCAATGCATCGAATCTGTGAAGGTGACATTAGCAATTTTATAGTGCGACGTAAAATAAGTGATATTGTTGGCTTCGCAGAACACTGTGGTACCAACAAGGAAGTATAATTAGATTTTATTGCAGTGAATTCTTCTAAAAGAAGAGTTAATAACTTTTCTGGGCTCACCAGGTCTAATCGAGGCTTTCCATCAAGTCAAACGCAATGTGATTTAAAGAATAGAGTACATGATGATTATACGAATATTATTAAAGGGGATATGTTTAAACTTACTTAAAAGTTAGTGGAAATAACAATAAAAAAAGTGTAAGACGCAACAAAAAAAAACAACTATAAATACACATTACCACATAAAAAACGTTAAACATATAAATAAACGTTTGCACTATAAAGTAATGTAAACGAAATTTATGAAACGCTTTAAACTAATGCTCTCCACAACAAAAGTAATTTAACAACAATAACAACAACAACAACGACAACAAATATTTCGCACTATAATCAAACCAACAAAAACTATATCCTTTTTTTAAATTTAACTTTTTTTACGGCTATTTTTACCATTCATTAAAAACGATATCTCTGACGAGCGGATTTAGCTATACAGGAATATAAAGCAGCAGAAAGCTGATAGAAAGAGACCGCACATGGAAATGAATGAGAGGGAATGATGTAAGGTTTTTTTTGTGATTATAAGGTATTTTTGTGTATATCACGAACTCTGTTAAAACTAGGGATATTTGTTTAATTTTTAATAATTTGTTTAGTCCCAATTTATCAAAATTGTATTATAGGTCCTAGGTTTTTAGGAACATTGCTTGATGAAATAAAACATTTATTACGGATTTCCACACTATTATTTTAATGACAACGTTTTGAAACAATGGTCACATGGCCATTCTGCATAAAGCTTGTATTCCTGTTAACCAATTATAATTTATTCATACAAAACGTCATTATACTCATACATTAGAAAACATTAGTATGTATGTATGTAAAGACATTCTCACAACTTTTATTAAACTTTACTCCGAAAACACTTCTATTACTCTGCTTCACCTATCTCTATGCTAATAAATTCTGTTGTTGTTGACCCTACCTTTAGACTTCGTTACAAAGAAACCTGGCTTCGGCACAAAGAAAGCGAGGCAGTAGTGGGGCGCGATGATGGCGTGCGCGTTGGCGAGCGAATTACCCCAGGGGATCGCGATCAGATGTAGGGGGGTCGCAGTTTGTCAAAACATAGGTTCTGCCTAAGAAAAAAAAATTTTTAGACAACGATAAAATATGAGGTGAAAGGATCGCAAAATTTTTTTGTTTTTTTTGTTTTTGTGTATCGCAATACTAAAAAGATTGAGAAATGATACTATGACTAGAAATTTACTAGTAACGCCGCGCTTTCTGTATGTTGTCTCTTAAATAGATTCTTCCAATCAAAATCCTGACTCAGGTCAGACACCCCTCAGCCTTTTTCCTGATTAAATATATAGTAAAATGTATAGATATAAATTTTCAATGCATGTGCTCCACAGGCCCACAGGTAAAGGCCCACTTTTTATGCATCAAAACCGAACAAAAAGTCGATTATTTTGCCCTAGGGCTTTATTATTATTTTTTTTTAAATTTATTTACAATGGTTGGCTAACCTGCAGCCTTTCTTGTGTACCATAGATGTTATACTTTTTTTCCACTGTTTAACGGCTCTTGAGCCAATTATAATTTAAAGTTCACAAGATTATATTTGTTTTCATTTCCTCACACTATGCATTGAAAAACGTAGTATGATACACGGGCGTAAAAGCAATAAATTACTCGGTTACGTTTAAAACACTCGCTACGCTCGTGTTTTAAATCTTCCTCGTAATTTATTCCTTTGCGCCCTTGTAGCATAAACTACTATTATCATTGACTAATATAGTAAATCGCCCGCCAACGCCGCGCTATCGTCGCGCTCCACGTCTGTCCCGCTTTCTGTGTGCTGAAGCTTATATCCCTAGGTCTAATATCTAGCGTAACCTAGATATCACATAAATGTAGAGTCGAACAAACAAATTTATCCAATAACGAAATGTAATGGGATCGAAAGTTCTCTCGTACCATATTAGTAAACAATATGTCCCCACATTTTATTATTACAAAAGAAGTACCATGATTTGTCATAAAAGGTTTAAACGCCATGACGAAACAGCCCAATAAATTCTTCAATATGTTAACAAAAGATATATATAGGTAAAGTATGTATCCTACAGTTGGCCCAGGGTTCTGTAGAGAATTTAAACAACAAAAATATGTTGACACGACATGAATCCCCGAGTGGTGTGATAGGTGTTACCAGTGTGAACTGTGAAATGCAAGCCACAGGATAACCGCTTTTCACCGATGATTGTTACCTCCCAAACACTTCGGGGGAAAATGGACCAGCAGCTGAATGTTCCTTCCAAACCACGCAAGCTGAACACAAATTAATCTGCACCGCAGGGATTGAACCCACGACCTCTGGATGAACATGCGTTCTGCCCCACGGCCACAGAGGCGAAGAATATTAATATTCTTTTACTTTTTTAACAATTTATTATGAGCTCGTTTTCTGAACTTGCAGACCTCCCCGTGTTGGTATAACTTACAGTATGCTATCAATCAATATAATAAAAATAAAACCTCGAATTTTATGATTTGCAGTTGCAAATCATTTTGAGAAATGATGTTTAAGTAACAAACAATCGAAATTACAGGGTTTATTTAAATATAAAAGCTTAACTGAAACCATTTGAACCTTTAGACTCATTAAAAAAATTCTAGTAATGTAAACTTTACAGTTTTTAGGGTTCCGTACCCAAAGGGTATCCAACGGGTTCCTATTACTAAGACTCTGCTGTCCGTCTGTCTGTCCGTCTGTCACAAGGCTGTATCTCATGCACCGTGACAGTTAGACAGTTGAAATTTTCGCTGATGATGTTTTTCTGTTGCCGCTATAACAAGAAATACTAAAGAAAGAATAAAATAAATATTTAAGGGGCTCCCATACAACCGACATGTTTTTTTTGTGCGGTTTTTATAGATAATGGTACGGAACCCTTCGTGCACAAGTCCGACTCGCACTTGGCCGGTTTTTTATGTTTTGAAGACTAAGTAATAGTCTTATAAAACCCGTTGGTTGTATTACCCGTAGAAATGATTTTGTTATGGAGCGCGGAATGATGCCTGTGTGCTAGCAACGCTGACAAAAGTGAGTGAATGTGTGTGTACTCAATACATTTTTGTACATTGAGTACACACACAAAGACAACACATCATATCCTAATAGCATTTCGAACGTATCACACTTGTATTTGAGTCCTTATGTAATCTAAATATATAAAACAAAGTCGTGTTAGTTACACCACTTATAACTCAAGATCGGCTGGATCGATGTTAGTTATCTCTTTTTTGGTGTATTCTTATCCGCTCCGAATAGCAGAATAAGTAATAAAATATCGGATAAGTTATCGAATAACAATAAATAAATTAATTAATTTTACGAATGCAAACAGCATGTGGTGCCATCTGTTGACAAAACTACGCATATAAAAGAAACCTATTTATCTAGCATTCTGATATCATAAAATAACAACTAAACCCCAAGTTTTAAAAATCGCTTGGTTATTCCAAGAACTATTATTTCTGCATATATTCAATACCCTACGCTAAGCCTAACAACGGTACTGAAACTACTACATGGGTCCCTGCCATTCCTCTTTCGCAATGGCAAGCAATAAAACATTTCTGTATTTGCAAAAAAGTTGTATTAATTTTATTACCTTAATGAAATCCTAAATTAAGTTTAACTAAAGTTAACACGATATTATTAGACTGTTAGGTGGAACGAAGTTCGCCGGGTCAGCTAGTATATTATAAATTATTACTTACCTTTTGAGTACCCATTTAGCCAGTATCCATCCGTAAGGGTGAAAATAACTTCAGAAACAGAAAGTTTTTACCGACTTACCCCTAAAATTGATTATCATAGTTGAATACCGAACTCAATCGTTATAATTAAACAATACAATAGAGGTTGGTCGACCGTCAGAACCCGATAGCTCGATTGATATGGGACCTCTCATTGTTGGACCCTAAGTTGAAATACCGAGGGTACGGGCTTTACGGACCATTGCACCTTACCGTGTGATCTCGATTTAGATAAAAACACAGGATTAAAAGAGCAAATGAAAAAAGGTTTTCAGTAATGGTGTTTGGTTTATTGATTTGTCATTTTCACGAGTTTGTCACGTTTGGGACTTAGATATTGGTTTACTTTGATTTTTACAGGTATTCAATAAAGACTCGATATATGACTCCGCTTGCGAAACTTTTACGAGAAACTTTTGCGAAACTTTAACCCGTAAAAACGACAGCATGTATTTTTGTTCGTTTGATCTATGTTTGTCTATGAGATTCTATGTTATGTATACCTCTAGAATGCAGTCCACCTGGCCATCTACTGCAAATTATTTCTTTGATGTTTAACCAGCGGCACTAAAAGAAGAAGAGTTATCTATGTTTAAATTATATTAATTTTACGCGGTAGACTTCTTTTTATAGAGCCTGAACCAATATTGATTGTGATTTTATTTAATTTTCTATTTTATTTTATTGGGTCTCTGATACTTTTTATTTTATTTGGATCTTGTTAATGTTTGTGTTTTTTGTTTTTATTGTGTCACTATTTAGTCTACTTGCAATTGTCGTGTTTTGTATGAAAAGGGACGAGCTGAAAACCAGCGTTGTGCTGCTGCCTTAGCTCACAACAAATGCTGAGCTTGTTCCTTTTTGCCATTTATCAATTATTAATTTTGTTTAATATTAAGAATGTTAATTGTGTGGCAAAGTAAATTTTAAATTTACTTTGCCACACAATTAACATTCTTCATCATTTTCTTTCTTTCTTTCTAATATCGTTTTTTTATTTTTTCAAAACACAACTGATTTGCATCCTTAGAATAATAAAACAGCTATATTTACAGAAATACTCATTTATTTATAAATGTAAATTCACACGTCAAATTGGAAAATTATAAAAACACAGTAATGTCACAGTATAAGCAAAGACAGTAGGGAAACTACCTGTAAGCGCTCCGATTCGAGCCTCAGACATCAGACGCGTGCTCTACACGCCGTCTAAGCAGACATGGGGGGTCAATCGCTGGGGCCGCGGTGGCGCCGCGCCGCGCTTGCCTTGCCAGTACGCGCAGACGTAAGCGGGTGATAGGACGTGGCGTTTGTAAAGTCTGTGCCGACCTGAACACGATGTCGCAAAGATATTGTTGCGCATTTGGATGCCTAAATTCGTCACGAAAAAAGGAAATCGCCTATTTTAAACTTCCGGCTGATGTCCAAAGGTAAGACTAAAAAATATCACTCAAGAGTAGTACCTACTTACATTACAAATTAAATTTTTGAAATTGTCGCGTTCTTTTTATGTATGTTCATACTGTCTGTTACCAGGGCAAAATAAATAGTTAATAGATTTAAGTACGCTTGTCAGAACAAAAAGCAGGTTTCTTTGAATTTGAATTTGACTTTTTTGTCGGTTGTCGCCGCCGTCGCCGCCGCCGCGCTGCCGCAAGCAAGTCTAGCCAACCAATCGGTGGAGCGGCGCGCGGTACTTTCAATCAAACGGCAGATACGACGAATATGCGGAATATGTCTCAGAGTAAATATATTTATGGTATACAACTCCGCTATTATAGAATTTGCTGGAATGGGTCAGAGTAAATGTGGAGGAAGTTACCGTGGGCAATCATTACGTAAACAATCATCTATCTTTAGCTATAGTAGAAAAAAAGTCATGTCTATCTGTACATTAAATATTTTTTATGAAATTTAAAATTTAACGAGTTATTTATTAGTAAATATTTTTGTACTGAGGCCAAAACTACAATTTTTGTCTCTCTGTCTATCTTTCTGTCTTAAATTCAAATTCAAATTAAAAAAATAGTTTATTTTGCAAAGTAGGTATATACAAGATGACTTTTTGATCATCGTCCAAATTCATGCTGGAGGCTTGATAAGTGATCAGTATCTTGGATTAGTAACAATTTTTGTGAAATTTCATTTTACGAATTTCACCAAAATTGTTATTGATGCATGATACCGATCACTTACCAAGCCACCAGTATTTAAGTTCGCCGGTACAAGCCCGCGAGCGCGAAGCGCGAGCGGGCGCAGTTCCTAGGGATGTCCCCGGTCACTAGGGATGGGAAAAATTGACATTATTGACAGAAAGTTCGCCGGAACAAGCCCGCGAGCGCGAAGCGCGAGCGAGCGCAGTTCCTAGGGATGTCCCCGGTCACAAGGGATGGGAATTTTTTTTTTTCTAAAATTTGTTACAAAAAAATTTGTTTTGGCCATATCTTCGGAACGGAAGGTGGTACATCCCTAGGGGTCCGACCATAGGGTGACAAAAAAGTTTTTTTTTTTTTCAAATGTCAAAACTTTAACGGCCCGTATCTCCGAGACGGCTTGAGTTAGACCCATGTTGATGGGTGTCTAAGAAAAGGTCTCGCCGAGATCTAGCCCCCCCCGGTGTCAAAACTTTAACGGCCCGTATCTCCCAAACGGCTGGAGCTAGACCCATGTTCATGGTACTCTAAGAAAAGGGCTCGACGAGATCTTTCTGAAAATAAAATAAAAAAAATAAAAAGTCGAAAAAAAAAAAAAAATTGCCAAAACTTTGATCGGCCATATCTCCCGAACCGTAAGTCCTAGCGAGTTGCGGTTTCGACTTTAGTGATCGGTTTGCCGAGCGCTACCCGACCGCATAAAAAAATTTGACATTTGACAGGTAAATAACATTCCTGATGCAAAAGTAATTTGTCTTTTTTATTATTCTATTAGCAGGGTGATTGGTAATTCAACCAGTTCCTTCGTGGTTATTTTGAAGGGAATACTTCCATGGTCGCGTCTCGTATAGGGGGGGCTGTTCAGAACTTGTTCTAGACATTTTCATATTTAGTGTTTGAGAATACTTTGACGGGGTAGTTCTTTTGGGGTAGTTTTTTAAATTTGGGAAAGCTTATTGACTTGGTCTGCTCATTAGGGAAGGATAATTTAATTTCTTAATACAGATTATTACTACGTTTTTTAATCGTTCATTATTTATTATTTAAGATAAGTTAATGCTTATTTTTAATTTTGATATGACGATGACGAGTCTTATCGTATCTCGAAAAACCCAAGTAATGATATGAGTGAGCGACAGCCCTAACGCTTCGGTGGCGCGTAGGTATTTAACTCAGGAATTCGGTTCAATTTCCCTACTGTCTTTGCTTATACTGTGGTAATGTATCAATAGATAGTTTAAATTATTCGTATTGCATTAGTAGAATTATAAATTTGTTCAATGCCAATAAAAGTTATAAAAGTCAAGAACAGTACTATTTAATTACTAATAATTATAACTATATTGAAATTATAATTTAATAAAACTTGTTGTTTGTGCGATACAGTCAAAAAAACTCTGCAGTTGTATAACATGCCATACCGATAGCAAAAAGTACAACACAACACCATTGGATTAATATATGTCAAATGTTGTGGATCTATCCTTCGACCAAAATAAAATGAATGGACGGGCCTTGTCTTTACAGTTTCCTCACTCATAACGAGTCTAAGCAATTGGATATATACTTCAATACCTAATTTTTATTTTTATGTTTATTTTGCTTTTTGCACTTTGTAAATGCACAAGAAGGTATTTTTTCGTCAGTTATTTGGATGGCGTGTAATAATAAGCGTACGTGTCACTCTTCTAACAGACAGAGATGAAGTGAGAGTCGGCGCTCACTTTACAGACTTCAAAAATCTGTACGCTATGGCCCGTCCATTTATTTTATTTTGGTCGAAGGATCTATCTATACAAAACTCGGAAATCTTGTGGCTAGCACGCGCGCTCGCATACCGAGTTGGTCAATGTATGAAAGAGCAAGTATGATAGATAGACACTGTATCGACAGCGCTTGCTTTTGGTTGCTAAAGGTTGCAGATATGTATGTAGAGAATAGGCATGATGACGAAAAAATTCTAATTAGTTCGTCAGTTAGATTATCAGAAAATATTGGACACGTATTTTTTCTTTTGTCAATTAAACAAAAAATTATGAAGATATAGCCCGCTAAAGTTCCGCGTGACGTCACGCCTAAGTACACTTTTTACCTAGGCGTGACGTCACCAGCCCCCAAAACCAGTCACCAGTCACCAACTCCCAAACTTTGACGCTCTTTATCTCTGTAATTTTTCGTTTGATTTGCAAAAGAAAAAATACATGTCCAATATTTTTTGATAATCTAAATGACGGACTAAATAGAATAATATTTTGTTTACCCTGTCATCTCCCCTATTCTCTACGTTTCCATTTCTAGTCTCATTAATTTCGTTTGAAGTCAATATTTATTCAACGTAAAATAAGCTTTTAAAGTAACATGAATAAAGCCATTTCTAAATCCAGAAAGACGTTGTTTAACTTACAGAGTAGGCCTTCGTCTCCAACAAGTTATTTCAGCAATACCGATTGGGTAGAGGAATCATATTAGTCAGGTCCTTTATCATATCAGATATTCATATTGACAATCGGATTGTTTGCAGGATATGAAAGAGAGATCACTATTGTTATTTGAAGGTTATTTGATATTGAACCTTATTTTTGGGTATCTCGGGAGAGCTTTGAATGGATCGAGGATTTTATTGTTTGTGGTATATAATGTTGGATTCATTAAGTTTGGTTATTAGCCTAGAAGTTTAGTCGATTCTTTTGTCCATCAGTGTCAAAGTAATGTTTAGATATTGCTTTCTCCAATTTTTTTTTTCTGTAAAACTACTCGGTATTTTATATTAAAGATTCACCATTTTAAAACGGTCATACAAGGAATATTGTGACGTCACAAGACGAGTTAAAAGTTATGACATCTTGGAGTGTATCAATTATGACATCTTGGAGTGTATCAACTATGACATCTTGGAGTGTATCAACTATGACATCTGTAGTGTATCAAATTCTAACTAATGCCTCTTTCCTTGCCCACAGGTACAGTGAACTAGTGATCCAATCAACCCAATAACCCATGCTCGGATAGTGCAGTGCTGTGACCAAGTGGATGCGTCAGGACGAAGTGCCAAGGTCATCACGCTGGCGTGGTACGGGGCCAGCGGCGGCGGGATGCAGGCGGGAGGGGGCTGGTTCGTGCCCTGGGGCATGGGCACGATGGGCATGCAGAAGTTCGCTGTAGCCCTGCCCATGGGCGGGGTGGTACCCTTTGTGCCCCCACTGCTGGCTGCCATGCCACCTCAGCCTCCACCGTTGAGACTGATCGCGCCACCGCGACTTCCAGGCCACCAAGGAATGCCTGGACGAAAGGTATGTGAGATGACGTCAGAATTGTCGTTTTGTTTTTGTGTCAAGTTAGTAGATGTGAAAATGGCTACGAATTTGTTGCTAGTTAAATGAATATAAATATAAGTGAGGTAGAATCGGCCTTTGTCAATCCTATTCTGCATTCACGCATGTTATATGAAAGTTTACGTAGAATCTATCCTAATTGGATTTTAAGGCGATACGTAAAAATCTTAGCGTTCCTGTTACTCCATATGCGAAAAAACCCTCTGTGCGAGTGGGACGGATTCGTGGAAAAGTAGCAAAAAGTCGGTTTTTTATTAATATAAAATGTACTAAGCTATTTTGTCAAAAAGATTTTCAAGGAGACTTTACAAATAGATAATATCCACATTTTGAATGCAATGTCACAATGAAATTAGTTAGGATTCCAGACTTACAGGAAAAAATAAAACAATTTAGAGGTCTTTTCAGAATTAAATTCTATCGAGAAAATTTCATCCAATCAAGTTTTCCTTCAGTAAGAATCTTTAATCAAATACTCAATAAACATTTACCCAAAAATTAAATACGTAGATGACGTTATAGTGGAGTAAATGGATTAAAAAAATTCTCATTTTTTTTTGGTATCGCCTTAATAGAGGAGTCAAACAAGAGTAATCTGAATAGTTCCCAAAGGAGTGCCGTTGTGCTTATAATGTCTAATGTGAAGGAAATTTGGCAGGATATTCTGTCACTTTAGACTTTAGGCAAACCGGGTAAGTCAGCCATCGCCCGCGTCGTTACAGGGATGCGGGGGATGATGACAAAGGGGAGCGAACGGCAGGCTTGTGAGAGAGAGGGTATCTCACACTAGTGAGTGTATCTCCCATTCTCTCTCACACACTGTCAATGCAGCATAAGTCCGCCCCCGTACCCCTGTAGCGTCGCGGGCGATGACTGACTACGCCCTGATTTCACTCAGGGGGGGGCAGAAACTGAATAATATAGGCATAGGTTCTAAAACGAAAAAGACAAACAAATTATTGACACTAGTGTATGTTGACTATTATATTTATTATAGTTTCATACATGTTTATATCACTCATTATGCACAATTTTAAATTTCAATAAGCCAATGTATAATGTTTCTTCATCTCTGTCATTTATGGTTGACTGGAAGAAATTTATTTCAGAAATAAGTCCGCCTTTGCCCTGTATTTCTTTCAATTCTGATCTGTATTTATCTGTGTTTTTGTGTGCAATAAAGTGTTTATTATTATTATTATTATTAACACTACGCATGTATTTTCTATATCAAATTTATCTTTAAAAAATTGGTCCTCGGGGATTTTCAGTAATTCCTACTCCCTATGTATATAGCTTATCTACAGTATGTTTTTAAGACAACTGTTAGTTTTCAGTGTAAAGCGAGATATTAATTTTAATACATAACACTTGCTTGTCTCACACTCCAAGGGGGGGGGGGGGGGCTATTTTTGCCTGGGGTGAGCAGCTGCCCCTACCTGCCCCCCTTGCGCACGCCCTTGATTGCATGTGAATGATAAACGCCAAGTACCTAGCTGTTTTAAAAAAAATAAAAAAGCTAGAAACGCAAAAGCTGAGCAACATTTTTTATTATTTCAATTAAGTGAGCTCGACAAACAAGTGTGAAATAAAAAAATAACTTGTCGAACATAAAATGGAGTCTGCACATTAAGGAGAGGCCAACGTCAATGGCGACAACTTTTAATTAATTAAACTTATTAATTCGTGTAAAATCCCTATTCAACTCTCAAAAGCACAATTATCTTTAATTGAACGCCGCCGTAGCTTTAATTAGAGAGGTGTGTGGGAAAAGGGGACTTATGGGGAAACGTTTTGTAGAGCATTTTTACTATATTGTTCGGGACACAATATTTACAATATTACACAGTCAGTTCCGCGATTTCAGAATTGGCTCCATAGTAAAGTTGTTTGTATAGACGAGTAAGTCTTTCTCTACTTTCCAACTTTTTAGCGACCAAAAATGCAGACAATTCATTTTTTTCGAAATCATTACACGAATGAACTGGCCTGAAACTCCCAAGAAGATTCGGTCGATCGTTTATCGTTCAAGCATACGTCCATCTCTGACGCACGCATAGAGAGTGTGATAGAGATGGATATACGACCGAACGATATTCGATCCAATTTTGTCACTTTGGAGTAGGCCCTCTGGACTAGTTCAAGTACAATTCCTAGTACAGGCAGAACGGGAGCAAACAATTTTTCTTTCGAATTTCTTCTGAAGGGTCATTAAACATTGTTCCTGATCACTAACCGAGTCTCCAGTATGAATTCGGACGGTTGATTTAATTTCACCTTATATAAATGATACGACTTGAATCGAATGCCACTAGGGATGTTGGTTAAACTTACTTAAAATTAATACCTTTAGGTATGGATTATCTCAGAAACTAAGCATTTTAGAGCGTATGATTTTTCGGAATAGTTGTTCAGCATCATTGTCTAAGACGAACAGGACAATAAACTCAAAGTCAATTTTTACCAAAAGAGAAATAACTTATCGCAAATGAATGTTAAAAGGACACTTGACAATCCCTAAAAGAAGATTCGGGTTACAGAGAAAGACCTTACATACACGAATACCCCGACTGACTGACTGATCTAGGGACATGAAATTTGGACGGTAAGTTCTTTGTATGACGTAGATATCCGCTACGAAGGGATTTTAGGAAATTCGCAGGGGATCGGGAGAAACGGGATCCACGGTAGCAACGCTGCGGGACGTTTACTAGTTTCTTAATATTTAGCGAGGTAAACATTTTTAAATTTCCTCAATTCAAGTGGGCCCAAATTATTCAAGAAGCTCGCGTAAACGGCCCTACGTGTGTCCTAAAATAACGAAATTGAGAGGCGGAGATTGACACCGGCTTCGTTAGTTGCTATATTAATTATACCTACTACATACGAGCTATTTTGAGGGCTGTCTAGGGTTCCATAACCCAACTGTTGTTTTTTTGCGTTTATATACTTTAGGTGTTATTTTATTAATCTGTTAGATGAATCCGAGCTACGATCTGCACTTCGATATGTCTTACCATTGTTTTAGTGATAAAAAGGTTTAAAGAGGTTAAGAATGAAACATAAATTTTCCACAGTTTTATCTACTTTTGATTAATAAGCATCTCATTTAATAATAAAAAGCCTGTTTTGTTTTAACTAACAATTCTCCGCTTTTAAAAACTTATTTTGAAGAAAAAAATCAAGTTAATTTCTATTATAGGTAATTGAACTTCGCGTGAAGAGCAATATTAATTAGTAGTTCGCACCGAACTATGAACTCGCGATTCGATCTTGACCGATTTAGCCCATGTTCGAACTTGAAAATTCTATTTGTCTCATTTACTCGCCTACCATATACAAACGTCGGATTGCTCGAGTAGACTCTGAGAACTTCGTTATCTTGTCCAATTAAGTTGCTGTTGGTTTTTTGTTTTTTTTAATAATTTAAAGTGTTATATCATAGCGATATCTGCAAAATGTTTTAATAAGTACCTATTCATTTATGCAAGCTAATTTTATCAGAAAATGTCTTGGGGATTTTTATTATCGCTGGACCAGTTTTAGATTAAAACAAGTGTGCATTCTCTTATATGCTGTAAGAAGTGAGATTAAAGCCTTTCCATTATAGAATGAGCGTTTTGTTTAATTCATATTGTCTGTTCATTATTAAATAAATATATCATATAAACTGAATAAAAAAAAACAAATAAGTTATCTTTAATATTAAATTCACTCGCAAAAGCGATATATAAATATAAATATTATTTCAACAACTGCACGAGATAAAGTGTCAAATCGGGTTTTCTGTCAATCATCCACTTCATTTTATGACATTTTAAAATAATATATAAATTGTATCTAATTCCACTGACGCCGACTGTATGTCGAAATATATCTGGAAATTATTATTTTAATAAGTGTTTTTATATAAATATATAATATAAACTGAATATTAAATAAATGAATATTTAAAACATTTATTTGTTTTTCATTTAGTAAATTATATGTACATTTTTAAATATTCTTATAAAAACACTTTATTCTAATAAATTCCAGATATATTTCGACTTCTTGTCGGCATCAGTGGAACTAAAGAATAATAATAACATAAAATAGTTACACGTCATAAAATGGCAGAATGATGGGGATGATTGGCAATCAGAAATACATCTGGAATTAATTATAATGAAGTGTTTTTATAAGAACATATAAACAGTTCATTATCAATCACTTTCAAATACAAGTAAAAGTAGTGGACATACTCTAGGCATTCCCTGATCTGAAAAGGTACGAGTAATTCTGTTAATTCAGTTAAAATCATTATATATTAAAAAAAAAATCGTTACGACATGAATTGAATATCCAACAGAACAGACACACGACAGATGTGTTTTCGATTATAGACTGTAAAAGGCAAGTCACAGCCCACACTGGCATACTCACATTTCACCGAAGATTATTACGTTATTAATTATTTCTTACCCAAGTCATATTACGTCTAACAATAACAAAAATTGCGATTTGTCTATTGCAAGAACTAAAAAAAATTATTTTTTTTACTACTTTTATGAAAAAGTTCCATTCCGGGCCCCGTTGCGGAATGACTATCAGGTCAGTTTGAAATTTCGTATTGAAATTTCATTTATTGCAAAATTAGGTTCTTTTTGAGGTTTGTCTTCATTTCATGCTAAATTAGGTTCTTTTTGACGTCCTTAGTTTGTCTTTACAATCGAAATTCCCTGCGTTCTGATTCACGACATAATCGATTATATCGCGTCTGACACTCTATTTTTCGCAAAATGATACTAGCCACAAATAAAAGAGTGACGCCGGCCGAAGCCTGAAAAAAAAAAGGTAAAAAACGCGCCGCGCTTTGCAAAGTCATAAAATACATTTAATTTGATAGGAAAAATTAAATATTTAAACACATAAATCAGGTAGTAGAAAAAGTATCCTCGCAACGAGTAAAATGGGTTTTCAGTTTACATTCCGAGGGTAAGAAAATCCACCATTTTATACTTGTCACGAAATATACTATTTCAGAAGCAGTAGAATATTTTTCTGTTCCACTTTATAATAATCTTTGTTCACACGTCTTGTTCTTCGTACACAATCTTGTAGTACAAAAATACAAGATTCCCTCTTATTTCATATCCCTTGCACCATACGCCCACAAGACATATTTTCATCCTTGTAAGGGCTTCATAGCTCCGGTGACCAACTGCAGAAACTGGCATTACTGGATTAATAGTGATAGAACCGTCCCCATAAATGGGAGACTAGTTTAAGAATCCAGTTTTTCTGAAGTCCCTTTATAAACTGTATTTATTGCATAGCTTTCTTTTTGAACAGGAATCGCTTGATTGCGTTTTATGTGGGAATGGGGGGAGTAACAATAAATTCTATTTTTACATATAAAGTGCAATATTAATAAAATAAAAATAAAAAATAATATACGAGCGTGTCATGAAAAATATATACGACATGAATCCCCGAGGGGGTGTAGGAAGTGTTCCTGGGTGTCAACTGGGAAATGCAAGTCACAACCCGCTTTTCATTTCACCGACGATTATTACATCCCAACGTGATGGGTTGTCCCTATCGCCGTTCTTCGGACGCAAATATTTATGACATATTTTAAAATATATTTTATAACTAGAATCTAATAAATTAACATTATATTATTGCAGTATAGAAACGCAGAAAGTAAAGTAAATCTGGATGTGAGGAGCTCTGAACTTCTCACATCCAGATTTACTTTTCTTTCTGCGTTTCTATACTGCAATGATATAATGTTAATTTATATCTCCTTGCGATGGATAAATCGCCAAGAGTTTAAACATAGAAATTTATTTCTGTCATAGTTTAGAATCTAATACTATTTATTTTTCTCACAAGTTATTTACGTGGATTATAAGGTACCTAGGTTCTTTTTGACAAAAAGAAGTCAGGCGCAGCTTCATGCTGTAAGTGAAAAATATCTTGACAGCGCTGTTTTTCAATCTATCCCGTTCTCACAGATTTTAAACATAAACTGCGGATAGACTAATACATTAAATTAGTATGCATTTAATTAAAAATTGATTATAACAATTGAAATTGGATGACAATAAATACATAATAAAATATCATACAAATTAAAGGAAAACGAAAAATAAAGTTTGACAGTCATAAAAAAATTAATAAATGTTCTTTATAAAACCACATAACAAGCTGCACATGTTTGAACAAGGATTTTCGTGAATGTGTTCGTTTGTACCTCTAGAACTACTCAATAGATTTTAATGTGATTTTTCAGTAAGCTAGAAGGGTTTTTGTGTCATCACGCTGTGACTAACGGCTACCAGTGCTACGAGCAGTGACCTTATTTTACTTAAAGAAAAAAATGTAAAATATGTTTTTATAATAATATTTAGAAGAACGAAACGTTTTTTACTCTTAAGTTTTATAGTAAATAAAACTCCATCCTCTATATCAGTTACCAAGAAAAAGTCGCGTCTAAAAGATTTCATTATTCTCTTTTTATTGCCATGTAGGGCTAAACATAGATTTATATCACATGCCTTTTCAAAGCCCACACACGGCTACGATTTCAACCGTCCATTTTTTCCTGCAATTACCAAAGAATTCTACGAAGACGAGGGCATTTATTTTTCCTCCGCGTTGACATAATTAATTAATTATATTAAAATAGTATAATTAACGTCTTTGTCACGTGTCCTCCTGTGGTTAGCAGATGACAGCATCTTAATTGCCATGAATTAATTCATAAATCATCCAAGCAAAAAACGTAGTTTAAATTGTGTGGGTATAAATAGAAACACCCTGTAATTATAAATGTATTTTTCTTGAGCGCATGTCGCTTTAAGTAGCTTTAGTTGGCCGAGGTCTATTTTAGTTTAGCTCTTGGTATGAAATGAGTATTACTATGAATAAATGCATGGTATTTGAATTTCATATTCCAATGGTGTGCAATGTTTCATAATTAATAATACTATAGGGACTCACGCCTGTTTCCAGGAAAACAAAATATTAAAAAAAAACGTGTTATTTGTAACATTTTAAAATTGTATTACTTTGCTTAGCCAGTAGAATCAACCTGAAAACGACGATTACACCGGAAAGTAATGAACACGTCGCGTGATCTGATACTAACCACCGAAGGTTGGCATTTTGCCCCATAATGTCGTACTTTAGGTTATAAATCACCCAGTAATTGCCCTGAAGGCAGTCAGCTAAGTTGTCATTTGATGACGCCTGTGGGCAGATTGGTGGTGAGTTTTATTTTCTTGTTTTTGCTGGGAAGGGGACCGATTTTTTTGCGTTGTCATGTCATATTATGAATTCTGTTAAAACTACAAGGGTCGCCTTGCTCCGCTTTGCTCGGTTCCCCAAATTTGTTTACATGTAAACCTACCACGGTTCGCCTCGCTCCGCTCGTCTTCGTATTTATTTTTGACTTTTTGTTGGAAGACTCGCCCAATTCTACGATATACCTACGATATATACAAAATATGTAAGTTAGGTTCCCTGCGCGCCTTCCGTCCCTTCTTTTATGGCGATATTCCGATAATGCGCAACTGCGGCGCCATCTTAGATTACATAAATTTAGATAAATGGTAGTCAAAATACTTGTAGTTTTTTATTTTTAACGTCTGAATATTGTTTACAGTGCTTCCAAAGTAATAATGCGCTTACAAATCTATAGCCGAGCGACTGGACGTACCACGTGACCGTATTGATTGTATAGAAAGTGTAAGGAAATACGAACTCTGCCGAACAGTGGCGAAGATTTGTATGCGCATTATTACTTTGGGAGCACTGTACGTGGCAATCTTACTTCTGGAAATAAAGATCATTATTTCATACACCGAAGTTTCTCTATGATGCTATTTTCATTTTGACGAACTCCTAAAAATCAATTTTACACTCTGCATACATTTTTAAGCTGAAACCTCCTTGCACGAATTACGTTCGCTTTTAGAATTCACGCTTTTACTCTGCAAGCGTTGAATGCAATCTGCATAGCTAAACCACCTTTGTTGGGTCCTGTTCAAAATAGAAACCGTCTATGCAATATATTGCATCAAATTCTTTATAGGTCGTATTATCACAGGCCTGACTGAAAACCAGCGCGTTGCGGTTTGGATCTGCAATCTGCATAGCTAAACCACCTTTGTTGGGTCCTGTTCAAAATAGAAACCGTCTATGCAATATATTGCATCAAATTCTTTATAGGTCGTATTATCACAGGCCTGACTGAAAACCAGCGCGTTGCGGTTTGGATCGCAATTAGTGTTGCCAGATGGAAAAATGGAAAAGGAGAGCAGGGGCCTTACTGTCTAACTTCAACATCTAATGCTATCGCTTTCAAAGGTATCGTGATTGGCTAGAAATTACGTGACACATAATTTTTAGACAATCACGCGTACCTTTGAAAGCGATAGCGATAGATGTAAAAGTTTGATAATAAGGCTCCAGTTTACAAAAATGGACAAAAAAAATATTTAACAAAGTAAGGCGTTAATAAATAATATACAATATAATATACAATAGAATAAAAAATAATAAATAATATTTGTAAATAAAAAGAAAAATATAATTTTCAATGTTTTCGTTATTTAGATATTTTTCAGAACTAGTAACATAATTTACTAGTAATAACATTCGAAAATAAACCTAAATGCAAGGAATTTAAACTGAATTTATTGATTGATTCGAAAGTCTTGTCATTGTAACTAGTTCTATCTAAGCGGTGTGTCGGTGTCGTGCACGAAGACGGGAGGACAATTTGTAAAAAAGGAGAATATAAACCCTAATGCGTAACGCTCCGAATTTGTTTATAAGACGTTTCTTTTTACATTAGTTTGTATTAAAGCCGATTCTGAAGGCTTTAATTTTAGTTTTAGTGCTGTCAAAACTAAGTATTATTCGATACAAAATGGTCCTTAAGAGTTATGATTAGAAGCTAAATTTCTTTGGAAAATTTTAAGCTTTGACAGCACTAACACTAAAATTAAAGCCTTCAGAATTGGCTTTATTTTCGCCATATAAATTAAAATAAAGCAAGGGGCTAAAACTGAGCTCGATTTTAGCAGTATGTACAGTAAAATATATACTTGTTTATGTATGTCATGGGCAGATGGTAGAATTGGGCAGATCGTAAAATATGAAATCGAAAACCTCTCACCAAAAGTAAGAAATAGGTGGCGACGAAGAGCGAAGCGAAGTGGAGCGAGGCTACCCGTCCAATTTTAACAGAAATACGATATGCCCAGGCAGATCATGATATGCCCAACTCTACGATATGCTGACGACATAAACACGTATACGAGTATACAGAACCATCCATTATGTACGGCATACTCTAGCTCGACAAAGTTTTGTTAGTGCATACTCGTAACATAGAGCAACTAGCCCCGAGAGAGGAAATGCCGGTCCGTCCAAATCCGCCAAGTAATCAGTGTTTTTGCATAGATTTGACTATATGAATCTCACTACTGCCTACAAAGGGAATCTATATCTATCACCGCGGCTTAGCCAATCAGACCGCGTTAACGCGATATGCAAAAAAAAAACGGGTGTTTCTTTTTTGTGTATTTCATGAAATACACAGAAAATGTAAATAAATTTCTGGAATATGCATTTTGACTATATAATCTAGGGTTTTGAAATTGGAAAACATGTTTGGATAAATTTTCCTCGATAGAAATAATTGTTGAAATGAGGTCTTCAAACACACTTTTTCTCCTCGTTTGACGAATAGAAACCATATACTGAACTCAAACATATTTTTTTTAGGTGTGTTTCAACAGTATTTAGAGATTTGATATTTGAAATTTTGCTAGCTATTTTAGTTTTCTTAATAAAAATATAAAACCAACTTTTTTCCCTTTTGTCCTGAATCCGCCCCTCTCGCACTGCGCGATTTTTCGCTTGGAGTGACAGTGACAAAAATAAAATTCGCATAGCCTCTTAAAGCGCGAGAAAAGTTGATGAAATAGATTTCGAACAAACCAAGTGTCATTTCCCTCTTTCGGGCTAGTTCCTCTCTGGTGCATAATATGTTCCTAGTTAGCAGCAACACAAAATGTTTATAAACTAGCGTCCTGTTTCTATAACGGCACTTTAAAACTGGATACTACGCGTCTAAGACAATTAGACAAATGGCGAAGACTTTGTTACCTTTTGACAGCGGTGATTATTGGCTGGCTCATTTGTCCGGTTGTCTCGGACGCGTAGAACAAGAACTAAGGATCCCTAATTAAGGCTGATAATTAAATCGCAACAAGAATCGAAGCGTGTTTTAAAAAGAAATAAAAATGTCCTGCTTAATCGAAAAAAAGGTTACAAAATGTACTAAGTCCCTTTATTGCTTGGGTTCTGTCTGACTGTTATTATGTTTAGTATACGTCGTTAGAATACAGTAGAATAGAATAAGTCTTTATTTGCTTTGATAAGGGTACAAAATGGTGGTGTTATAAATTATAAAGAAAAATGAGCGCCTTAATCAGCTAATATTAATTTAGCATACAAATATTTTGGTTTATGAAGTTAAGACCTTAATATATTTAATTAATTTAGCATGCATGTCAAATCTCAAATGGGGTCTTAAAAAAAAGAAAAAGTTAATAGGTTACATTCACACAATGTCACATCCTACAAATTATATAAATAACGTTACGACAGGAATCTCCTACGGGGTGTCAGAGATGTTACAAGCCACAGTCCACACTCGTACACCCACTTTTCACCAACGATTATTAGACAGATCGAACATAAAAATGTGCTCCTACGGGGTTTGAAAACGCGACCTCCGGATCGATGGTCGAGTACTCCAACCACTAGACCACAGGTAGATTTAGTATTTTTGAAATAGGAATGTGATGGTGGCCTTTTGTATTGAATAGTGTATTTTTAGCAATGACTCGTCTTGTTTGGTCAAATTAATAACCAAGTCACAAGCTAATAAATTAGATAATACACCTAAGACTCACTTTGTATTTACAAAACTCGACGTTGCGGTCAAACTTAAGGGTCCGTATAATGTCAAATGCACAACTTCAAATGACCATTTCACATTGTTTAACTCGGTCAATCGGTATAATAAAGATAGTAAACTATACTTCTGATGGGCATGTCTTAGCAAAAACGCAATAGCTTTAAGTTCACACGATGGAAAAAACTACGAACTACCTCTAAATTTTATATTTTTTTACCTAGGGATTAGTATTAAAAATAAGTGAACAAATGACCCCGTGGGTGAGTCTTAGAATATTTAAATAATTTTATCTCGAAGCCGAGTTATTAAATAAAAACTCAGTTTTTCGTGGAAAAGGAAACGTCATAGCGTTCAGTTCTGATTGATGCAAAATGAGGTGCCCAATCTAACTATGTGTCGTCGCCACATCGTAGAATTGGGCATATCATGATCTGCTCCACTCCGCTTCGCTTGGCTCCCGAAATTTATTTACATGTTAACCTAACACGCTCCTCCTTGCGTCGCTTCGCTCCGCTCGTCGACCCACCCATTTTTGACTTTCGTTGAAAGATTTTTCGATTTCATACTTCACGATCTGCCCAATTCTACGATCTGCCCACGACATATGCACCCTTAAGAGTGACCTTCATCAGATAATTTCTTGTAAAATCAATGTGAGTCTTCGATGTTTTATCTAATCCATTATCATATTATTTATGATAATGTCACGAGATGTTATTTAATTCAAGATTGATTTAATTACTTAATTCCAATGTGATTTTTTGCGCTCACATTCGCAAGTAAAACTAAAACGTCAATAGTTTTAATCAATAAAATAAGTAAGTAAAAATAAAAGGCCTTAATTATTTCTTATAAATAGTATAAATTATCACATGTGTACAAAACTATTACAGATTGAATTTATATTTCTATAACAGCAATATTTGGCCTAAGTTTATTCGAATAAATAATTAATTTTGAACAATATGATTCTAAAAATATTGTTACTCTATACTCTATAGAAATTCTATATTTATTATTAATAAGGCTTCTTTTGTAGAGAGAACCCTAAATAACATAGAGTCTCTAGCAAGCCCTGACGGGACTCTAAAAATAAAAAAGCCTTATTAATCGAAGCAAAATAGAGTGGACACGAAGTTGTGTTAATTTCTCCAGAGTCGGCTTGTTTGTATGGAGGCGTATAGTTCGTTTGCTGAACTACGGTGCGTTGTGATAAACAGATTTTTTTTTAAGCGAATGCTTATTTGTTCGCGCCTCAGGTAGATAGGGGGTCCAATTCAGAACTTGTACCTCACTTCCGTGATCGACTTCAGGAAATAATTCCGCAGATCAATGCATTTTCTTATTTAGTGCTTGTCAGTAAGACTATTTACACAGGGGACTTCTTTCGTTAACAAAGTTTAGGTAATCTTTTATTTTTGACGAAAGATTAATTAATTTATTTTTACAGATTAGTGCGTTTTGTAATCGTTTCATATCTGTTATTAGTTATCATTCATGATAAATTGTTTTTTTTTTTGATCGCGTTAGCTTATTGCGCGCGCTGCCATCAGAAAGTTTACATTATTCTGTATGAGTTTCTATGTGATTGACATCTAATGCCACAACAAGCAGTGTCGAATTACAAAAAATAGTACTTTCTATATTTTTCCAAGCAAGCAAGGTCTCTATAGTAGCGAAATGAGAAAGTGTGTTGTATCATAGTGCAATATATTATTTTAATTCTGATATAATAATTTAATTTCTAAATATTATAGTAACTGTATATTTTTATCAAAACAAAGCTTTTCTGGCAGTTTTTAGATAAAATAATATGCTAAATATTTAAATAATGTTATAATGACGTCATGGTGTTTTGCTTTTTTTGGACATTTTCAAGATAATATTTTATCTATATAACAAATCATGATTGCTGTGCTTATTTTGTATTTATGTTATGTTTTGGTTCTATTTTGGTTAAGTTTTTTCTATTTTATTATTATTACTTAATTATTGGACGTATCTAAGTGTACAATGTTGTACTAAAAAAATAAATATATAAACTGAACTATTCTGAACTGAACTGGCTGTGTCTGATTAAATTATTTTTTTGTTATTGACTCGTTTAGATGATGAACAGGTTTTATTGTAAAAAAAAACTTTCTTTATATCTGCTTGATTTTAGATTTTATTGCAAAGACAACCTTTGATAATTTTAATGTGTTTCTAAATTAATGCGAAATACAAGTAGGTTTTATCACGTGATTAAAAAAAAGTCACGTCACTTACTGCTTTTTTTATAATTGGTTGAGTTGTTTTTTTTATCAAAATAGATTTTAAATCTATTGTCTCTTTGTAAATGGATATGTAAGATTGTCTTTCTTCTCACTACACAAGATCATAGACAAGGCAAACTTTACACCTGCAACACCCCGTGAAATTAACTATGCCAATTTATTAGAGAAATGGGGTAGGGAGCTCAAATTAACGAGGTCAGATTATACCAGCTTCGAACACAATCAAAAGTCACTTTTAATAGAAGCCAATACGATTTAATTTAATTTAGAACTAGCTGACCAAAAAATGCTCTCAATCGCCAGTCAACAAAGAGTTTACCTATTGCCTGAATTGGAACGGAATGCCGGATAATGGGCTGATCGAGTTTCAACTCTGTGACCTGCCATTTAGGATTCGTTATTGCTCAATTTATTTCGGACTGGATCGACAACTTGGCGTTGTGTACCGGAAATTGAATTTCGTTTGCTATTCGCGTGTGAAAAATACCGTGAAAAGAACGAAACGACGTTTCCGAAGAGCTTCGGTTTTTGTAGTTTTTATTGGCTTTGGAGATCTACATATTTCTTTATTTATGGTTTTCGGACTCCATAAAAATCGAAACTGCTACTCCCGATAAGGTCCAGCATAAACCAGAAATTACGCTTGATTTTTCTACAAAATATTTGGAATAAGATGGCTTAATTTTTATCAAGAACTTTTACTAATTAAATACCAAAACATTTTAGGTCCAAATTAAGACTAAGATCCGTTTTAATTAAATATACAAAGAAACAAATTGAAGCTTAATCAAATTGAAGTAATTCTAACAACAAATTAGTTCCTTTGGCAATTTTTAAAAAATTTCAATTATAATAAATTTTAATTGTTTATTTAGGTATATTTGATTCCCCTCGAACGACGATGGAGAGATCAGTGTTGGACGAGTCATGTGAGAATGAGGCGCAAGCAAAACACCCAAGGTCGCCAGCGGTAATAGTCGCCTTAAGGTTAACATTGTTTTTAGGGTTCCGTACCCAAAGGGTAACCAACGGGACCCTAATACTAAGACTCTGCTGTCCGTCTGTCTTTCCGTCTGTTTGTCCGTCTGTCATCAGGCTGTATATCATGAACCGTGATAGTTAGACAGTTAAAATTGCCGCTATAACAACAAATACTAAAAAACAGAATAAAATAAATATTTAAGGGGGCTCCCATACAACAGATATGTATTTTTTTCCGTTTTTATAGATAATGGACGGAACCCTTCGTGCGCGAGTCCGACTCGCACTTGGCCGGTTTTTTACTTTATTTTTCCTCCTGGATTAAATAGCTGATTGTCGTGATCATAAGTACGAAGAAAACCTTTTTTTTTTGTTTAGTTTGACAAGAGATCGCGCATTCAATTAATTATACTTGCCTTAAAATAATGTACGGAAGCGAGTTTATAAATAGAAAGTACATAATATGTATGTGCAGAAACCTATATCTAACATGAAAGAGTACTCTGACTGACTGACTGATTATGACTGATCTATCCACGCCTAATATAAACCAAACGCTGGGATCATAACAATTGGGGCTATAGTTTCTCTGTACGGCGTAGACATCCGCTAAGAAATTTAGGAAATTCCCACGAGATCCAAGGGAGTTATATATAATAACATGAGGAGTAAATACACTTGTACTCGTTTCACAGTTTATAATCTTATTTAACCCGACTGGTTTCGGTTTTACACCTTCATCAAGGCTTTAGTTAGACTTATTTGGATGTTATTCCGTGCAATAAATGATATTATAGTAAACAGTGATGTATGTCGTTAATCAATGACAAGTAAACTTCACTGTATACTATAAATTGCACGGAATACATCCAAATAAGTCTAACTAAACCCTTGATGATGGTGTAAAACTGAAACCGGTCGGGTTAAATAAGATTATAAACTGTGAAACGAGTGCAAGTGTATTTATTCATCATCTTGTTATCCAAGTATCAACAAGCGCCGACAATCGCAAGTATTAATCTTATATACTCATAATACGTTGAAAAATTAAAAAAAATGTAAAGAAATATTGCAATGGTTTATATCGAGCAGGCTATTTGTCTGGACATGTCAAAAAGCGTAATACAGGTCCAGCCCGATACGTAGTAGTTCTCACAATCTTATTTCTTTTAGTCGATCTAAAAAGAACTAACAACTAACAACATTAAGGTCCAAGCTTGATTGTCCGGTTGTTTTAGTAAAGTTTTGCTGTATTTCAACTTATTTTTGAGCTGATCCATGCATAATCGTGGTATTAGTAAGCGACAACCATAAGAAGTAAGCCCTTGATGGGAATATTTTTCAAATTGCATTTAACGTATTCCTTGGGCATTATCACCTATATTTTTGTTTTGAAGAGGCCATTTAAATAAAATAGGGTTGCTTTTTTCTGATCTATATTTCATGAAACACACAGAAACAAACAGTATATGCATGCTTTTTCACTTTAAAATCTAAGGTTTTGATTTACATTTGGATAAATTTTCCTCGAAAGAAATAATAATTGGACGAGGTCTTCAATCACAGTTTTTTCTCCTCGTTTGGGAATCATATCCTTACAGAACTCAACCTATCTTATAAGGTGGGTTTTATTAAATACCGTTTTTATATTTGCTAGCTATTATTTTTTCTTTTTTAATAAGTAAGTGACATAGATTTTCTCTTTCGCCGTGAATCCGCTCCTATCACACTGCGTATTTTTTGCTTGGAGTGACAGTGACAAAAATAAAACAAACAAAGCTCTTTGATACCGCAGACGAGATACGTGGAGATTATTAATTGCCCGATTCAAATTGTTAATGTCTTTTAGAACCGATACCTCGCTATTTAAAACCGCGACCACCACCCAGCTATGGTTGTGAGTTGCTTACCTATTGCTACTATAATTTAATATATATATTAAGTACCGAACTCCGCAATCACTGATAAACCCTATGGGTTTTTGTTGATGGTGCATTTTTGTAACTAGGTTAAGATTTTTGAAAATAAAGAAAATACTAGAAAAAAAAATAAAAAAATTAAGGCGACTATCATTGTGAAAATGTGACTTTCGACATTTTTGAATATTGAATACGTCGCAATTTGGGAAATTGAAACTCTGCATACACATACCTTGATCGTTTATCTAAGGTACCATATCCAGCGTTTTTGCATATTAATGATTTTATAGCTATAATACGCTATACTTTTTTTTTCTTTTTTTTTTTCGCCTATTTCTCGTCGGTTACGGGATGTTGCAGATGTGGTTTATAAAAATTAAGAGTGCCATCTGAATGTTTTTCTTGTTTTTTTATATTTATTTATATAATTCTGTTTTTTTTAATATTATTGAATTCGCATGTTGGAATAATTCATAATTACAATTTAAATTCCAATATTATTATAATTAATTTCCAAATAATTGGAATATTGGCACTACTTGAGAGCTTTAAGTCTAACGAATCACGGTCACGGAAAGTAGTAAAAACAAAATATTTGCAAAAAAACACGGATTTTAGTGATTTAGTGCATTTTACGATTTTCCCGCCAATTTCAGAATGTTAGTCACCTTAAAAACGTTTGCGAGTGTAAAACTGTGTTATTTATCTTGCGGTTACACCGGATTGTTATATTAGTTATTATCATTAAAATCATATTAATTTTATGTTTTCCGTTTACATTTCAAACACAAATGGCTTTTATATTGTCTATGTGGTTGTTAATTGTTTTAGCTTAATAAAACATGTTTTCTTAATCGTTTAGTTAGTTTATTATTACATAATGTTTATTGTTAATTAATGTTTATTGTTACATAATGTTTTAAAGATTACTTCCTAATGATTGTAGAGGTACTACCAACAACAATACAACAACGTTTTTTTAACTGAACCTACAAACACAGACTCACCTTTATTGCAATTTAACAGTTCTTCTGTTTCAAAAAATATAAATTATTGGTTACTACGCCCAACCGGTTTCACTTACAAGCAATTTTAAAGGCGTTTGAGGTAAGTATACTAATTATTGAAAATATTACAAAATACATAATTTACATTAAATGGTAATTTTAGAAAAAAAAACCTAAGGTTGAAGGTTTATGGTATCGGTAGGTACCCAAAACATGAGATAAAATTTGACGTATAAATCTACCGAAAATGGGTCGAATAACAGCAAATTACCGAACATTTTGAACTTTGCTGAAACTGCGTCCGATTCTCTGATTTCTCAATGCGTTTATCAGTTTTTGACAAACATATACCTTAAAAATATTACGAAACAACCCAGATTGTTAAGTTTTTCATTAGAATGACAATGCAAATTGAGGATCGACCACAACCGGTAAACGCGATTTGAATGATCCATTAAACGAACAATACAGACAATATCAAAAGATAGTCGCCGATCCCAGTTTTGGGTAACCATTCATTTGGGCGCTTTGCGTAATACTTCCGGATGAAGAAAGCTTTAGGCACAAAATTTGTGGTTATTTTGTGATTTATGTGTGCTGCTCATAATTTTAAGACTTCAAAACCAGTGAAACAAAAAAACAGCACTTCATTCTGTTAACTAATTTCGCTCGCAGACGGGACAATGCGTTTGAAATGAATCATTCACATAAAAATGATCTCATTATTATCTACAGACGTAATTTTTAGGGTTCCGTACCCAAAGGGTATCCAACGGAACCCTATTACTAAGACTCCGCCGTCCGTCTGTCTGTCCGTCTGTCACTAGGCTGTATCTCATGATCCGTGATAGTTAGACCGTTGAAATTTTCACAGATGATGTATTTCTGTTGCCGCTATAACAACAAATACTAAAAAACAGAATAAAATAAATATTTAAGGGGGCTCCCATACCGGCCGGTTTTTAACTTTATTTTTCCTCCTGGAAAAAATGCCCATACTTACACACGCTGGGCAGGCGGGTTGGTGGTGAGCGCGCGGTATCGCAACTCTCTGCCCGTCACTAGTCTGTTTTGTTTATGGCCTGGCAATCAGGGATGGATATTGGATATATCGCCATGGTGGTCCCAGGCATGGTAGGCTACCTTGTGCCTGTTTGAGAGCTGTTCTCTTACTCTCCGAATAAATTCAGAGGGGTTATCGAGCAAGATGGTGGTACATCCACTGTGGGCCCAGCATAAGCTCTATCACGTTAGTTTTACATGTCATTAGTAAAAAAAAATCCGGCTGCGACCTTTGCGCAGCAGCGAATTATCATTCTTGCTCTTTCTAAAGAGTCAATAGAGGTCAATGCTCAAGGGCATTGACGATTGTTCCACCCTTAATTTTGTTATGTAAAGTTGCTCACTCATCACGAAATGTATGGAACAATGAGCCAACAAACTTCCTTATACGACGCATGCACCAGAAGAATTTTTTAAAATTCAAATCATTAACGTGTGAAACAAGATTATCAAGTTTGTTTCTCCGTCAGCACGGGCAGGGCCACGGGCAGAGGGTTAAGACTCTATGTTCGCCATAGAGTTAAAGATATATATTTTTTTTATTTGGGCTTAGTTAATAAGAATACAATTCTGGAACACGATCTTTTCCAGGCTCTAACTGAAGCGAACATCTCTAAAATAAATCAATGTATTAAATATTCAGTGAAATCTGGCTCCGACAACAACGCGTAAAGTCATAATACCCAACAAGACGACCACATTGATGGCACCGGAGCATTGTGTATTTTGTAAACGCGACTGATCAATACAAATCACGGGAAGCGTATTCACAGAACCCATCAGCGTGCACTTGGAAACCAATTTCCGTTCGGTATTCAAATTTGAGCGCGCGCCCTTGTACTCGATGTAGTATATGCGATTGTAGTAGATTCAAATCAACTTTTTAATAATAGTTAATATATTAGTTGATATATATTGATTTTTCCTCTTTCTTTATTTACTAAAGATTTTTCTTCGTTTATTTTTTTCTCTCTTTCATTATTTAAAGTTTTAAACGAGATAATGCTGCTCTTCTCTAAATTTTCTATCTTGTAAACATTTTATTATTGATAACTGGTTTGTAGTTTTGGGTTTTAAATGTGGAAAATAGTAACCGTAAACTGAAAGTGATCAACTGATTAAATTATGTATATTTGTGTAGTTTACATGCTCACTGTATTCGATCTATACACTGTTATTACAAATTTATTGAATTCAGAACGCTGTAGGGTTTGGCAGACGGGTTTTATTTGCTGTTAACCAAGTTTATGGTTGTCGTAAATTGTTTTGAAGTCACCTGTTGATATAGTTTGATAATATGTAAATTTGGATGTTTACTAGGTGTATCTATCGTATACTTATTTTATTTGTGACAAGATTCAAGTTTGCGTGCAGAAACCAGTGTTTGTTTTTTTATTCATTTGCCTTCTTCAAAACTGTAGACCGAATATGTATTTTGTTTGTGTAGTTTGTAAAAGAAGCATCAGACATCTGGGCCTTGTAAAGGTTATTTTTTGCTCAAGAAAAACTTTCCTAACGAATTTACCAGAAAATGTTTTAACCCTTGTAACTATTTGCTTTGGGAAACTTTCTATTGAATCAGCGTATTCCTTTGATCGAAAAACATTTCAATTCAGTCTTTATTTCAGAGTATCAAACAATTAGTATTTTCAAATTTGTTGTTCTGTTTTTAAAATATTACATTAATTAGGTATTAGACTTTGCCATTTCGAGGTAATTTACTGAAATCAAAATAACAATTCAATTTATTTACCTTTTATTTTTCTCTAAGAGCTATCAGGTATAGTTTCGTTTTAAAAAATATATTTCATTTATTTACACATCTTATTTATTACTGGGCGTAACAATACCGATAACATTAAATTTAATTTTTCTTAAGGCGAGGCTCTCTCGATTTTGTTACTTTTAAAATTCATTTTAAACTTTGAAGTTGTGACAATAAAGTTATGAAAAAATATATATGTCATTATTCACTCTTTGGTTTTAATATTTCGGCCATTCGATACACGATTACTTGCATTTTTCTTCACTCAATAAAATCGTAGAGATAAGCCCTTATTATAATTTATATATCATTTCATTTCCGTTATATTAGGTTTTAGACAATAAAACTTATACCAAAATAAACGTCGTACACAATGAGATATAAAACTGCCGTCACATTAAAAGCACATTCTCCAATTCCAAAATAAAAACACCTTAGAATCGCGAGATTTCTGAGCGGCCCGCTTCCACTGAGCAGGATAGAAAAGTGTAAAATGAAAACGTTGGAGGACATATTTCTCTGGATACCGTTGCCTTAACTGATCCATTGAACAATTTTTCTACTTTAAATAATTGAACACGTCAAAATTCTACGCAGGTGCGTGCATGTCATCTTTGAGAAACGGACGAATGACCGATAATACGTAACTCACGGAGCAATTAAGAAAAGGAGTTGCCGATAATTCATTTCTCTATGGAAAATTGTGTGACACTGCGGGGGTTAAAAGGCAGAGGTACGGGGAAAGTTGGCTCCGTCGTTCCACCAATCAGAGAGCACACAGAGCACATGCCACTAATCGCAAGCTCCCCCTTTTGTAACGTTATGACACCATTGATCGTAACATGGCTTCATTCATACACTAACTTCTATTCTTAATTGCTCCGTGACGTAAATGCCTGTAACCTGCACTTTTCCGATTATATTATACTTTATCAGACTCCATCGAGACCTTGCTAAGTTGCTTTTTTTATTTCAAAGTCCCAAACCTCTTCTGTCGTCGTTATAAAAAGTCCCGCCCACGCCTATCACTTTCTCAAAGGACATTTCGCCCGATCAAAGAAGGCTTTTATTTTCTTATATCCGATCAAGGGCCCTTGGTCTTGGCTCATTATTTTTTACAAGTCCAGCTTTGACATGTGCTCGGAACGTTGATAAGGGTCAAGCTCTATCATGCATCGATTTGTATTTATTTTTTTCGAGCACGCCGTATCGTTTGGGCGAATATCATGGTCTTAATAAGAATTGGCTTGAAGTGTCGATGCGGGATTGCGTGTATGGTGGATGCCTGTGTTTTTATTGAGACCGTAGGTCTTTGTGATAAGATAGAAATTAGAATAAACGTAGGTTTCGGTGGAACGCACTGTAGGTTCGCGCGCCGATTTGAGGGATGCTTTTCCATTTGGCGCTTTTATAATACGCAGGGCAATCAGAATAAAAAGTGGATATATACATATAGAAGTAGAGTGAATAACTATTTTCTGGGCGATTGCGCTTCATCCTAGGTTTCATTAAGGCTTTTCATCAGGCGCGGTAGAGGACAAACATTAATTAAAAAAGAAATCCTCGTAAGAACGTTGCAACATTATTTGTTGTTGATGTTTCAGAATTGTTAATTAAGGCCCAGTATCAAGCTAAACTTCCGTCCTGCACCAATGCTTTTGTTTTTGTTGTCTATCCTGCTGTAATAAACTGCTGCGCGCGCAAAACTACAGCTATTTTGAATTGCGGCTTGTAAATAAAAATATTTCCTGTCACAACATTAAAGGTTTGTTAAACAAATATTTATAAAAAATTTCGTGGCGCTATCCTCAAAAAAGTAGACCAAAAAGCTGTTTTTGCTTAGTTCCGAGGCCCATTTTTGTAAGTTTTTCCTATCAAGGAAAGTTATCGTAATTGCCTTTTTGGTCCGTCAGAACACTCCTTGAAAATAATATATTTTTTTTTTGGCTACTTAATTAATACATAGAAAGTTTTTCTGCAAAAACTGCATTTTGCTTTATACTGCGCCTTAAGTACACTGGCATTTTACTCACTCACAAAATATATTTTTGTCATATCGAGGAAAATTCATTTGACTTGATAATGATTGCACTAAGTTATTCCTTCTATTGGCCCAAAAAGCAATTTTATTTCTCATTGGGACCCTAAAACGAATTCTGGGTTCCCTTAAGCTAAGCCTTTTTTCCCAAAAAAGTAAGCGACAAGGGACCGAAATACGAATTTCTTCAAAAGCTCGCCCGACAGCTTTTTGCTTCCCGAACTTCCATAATGAAGGACGAAAACAGATTCATGGAATAAAAGTCAATTCGAAATAAATTGAAAAGTTTAGAAAATGACATCATTTTTTAGAGTTCCTTACCCAAAGGGTAAAAAAAGAACGATTGTGATAACACTTCGTGAGCACCTTTATGGTTTAGTGGTTTGAACGTATCGACCACTAACCTGGAGGTCGCGGGTCTGAATCCCGTAAGACCACATTTTGTGTTTGTGCTTAGGAAGACACATTATACATAGGGCTCACAGCACACCTGGTATTATACGTATATATTTACTATATTTTCGGTAAAACGAGGGTGAACGAGTATGTACTCTGACTTTTATTTGACAGTCCTAACTCTGAAGCAGCCTTTTAGCTTTTCATTTAAATTTATAACAACAATACTATTTTAATCACACTGATTCGAAAAACGACAGTTGGCTTTTGAGAATAGTGGGAACCAAATTCAAGTACGTTTCAAATTCAAAATTCAAAAAGTTTATGTTGCAAAGTAGGTATATATAATACACGTTTCACAAGTCAAATTTTAATCTTATAAAAATATATGTAATAAAATAATAAATGTACATGAACTACTTAGATTAAATGTTTATTTAATTTATGTAGCAATATATATACGATTAATATTATTATACAAGGTGAAATCCAATCAACCGCCCGAACCCACACCGGAGACCCGGCCAGGGACCAGGAACAGGTTCAATGATCACCAACCGAGCCCCCAGCACGAATCCAGGCGGCCGACCAAATCCCATCCTATATACTACACACTAATAGGTTACATATATAAATACATGCCTACCTCCGCCCATTCGATTAGTCTTGCTATTGCTTTCATTCATAGACTTAGGGTATACTAAATCTATGGTTCCATTGGGAGTTTGAGCTTTCTCTCTTTTGATTGGTCCGCGGTTGTGCTTCTGATAGATTGGAGCATAGAGGTTTTTCCTCTATGCCATGAGTTGAAGCCGCTCGCGTGAAGTAAAAAAATATAGAAATAGCACAAACTGACATTAAATTCTCTGTTTATAACTCAAAATTTTTTTGTGATTGGATACCAAGGAGTTTGTATTATAATACAAACTCTTTGGTGGAGTATGTGAAGTCAACCAAAGAGGTCGAACGTATGGAGAAGTTAAGTATGGCCGGTTAGGTTTTGGCGGCAATGTGCGCTGAAAAAAAAACTGCCATGTGCATTCTTCATTAATTTTATTTCTTTTTTGTCAAAAATTATCATGCTACTCTGTGCTAAGTTATTGGGAAATAATAATTAAAAATAAGTTTGAGTAGAGATAGTAATATATTAACTCCTGAAAACATATTAAATGAAGCAGGTGGTGGAACAATTACTACCACAAAAAGGTAGGTACTTACTCTTACCTTTTCCCCGTGTAACACAAATAACTATTGCATTTACTTGCCCGTCCAAAATTATCATGGTTTCATAATGTCTTATATAAACAGATCAAAACACTTTAAAAATCTGGGTATACAACGCACAGGTCGAGCTTTCCAGAACTGAGCAGGTCTTCAAAAAAGGCCGCTTTAGATGAATCATATTATGATTCTGTTGTAATGCCGTCTCTTTTGCACGCATAAAGAAACTCTGACTCTATCCTACTTTCAAATCATTTCCTGATTCACCCAAGTTGGCCTTTTTAGGTCCTCTGGTCTTCTAAAAAGGCCGTTTTGCATGAATCACATTATGATTCTATTCTAATGCCGTCTCTTTTGCACGTGTGAAAAAGCTCTGACTCTATCTTAATCATTTTATGATTCACCCAAGTTGGCCTTTTTAGATCCCCTGTTCTCGTCTAGGTGACGGCCCGCGCCTGTCTACCAGCGAGTCCTGATGATGAGTCATAATCTCATTAATTGAAATTGGCATTACTTTAAGTCTGTTTTAGTTGCTGCTGATTGGGCGAGCAACATTTCCTGAGGATGCCTCGTTTAAAAGCAAAACTCGTGTCTATAAGTTTCCTTGATCGTTATTTAAGATTACTTTATATTTATACTGGTACGCTTGCATGTGTAAGTTTTACGGGGGATCAGCGCTGGAGCACATATTCTGCATAGCATGACACGAGTGTTTAGCATAATATTGCAAATTATTCAGTATATCCTTAAGTTTAATTATAACCTCATCAAAAGTTCGACCTATTTTGAATTTTGTATGTGCAGGTGCAGGACCATTTTTTTTTTCTCTTTCTCGAGTGTTGTTTAGTACGTAGTGATTAAATTTATAGATTTGTGATTTGTTTGATTAAATTTATAGATATCGTTTGTGATTAAATTTATAGATTATACAATAATATCGTTTCATTGTTTTTACTCGAAAAAATCAAACAAGTAAATAACAAGCATTCTCATCTAGGTTAAGTAGGCTCTTCGCCAAAGAGCACAGCTTAAAAAAAGGCGCGTTTCACATATGCTGTTACAGTAACAAGATAACTACAAGCCTTAACAAGATCCACTTAGTTATTTAAAATGCTTCAACCATACATGGGAGAGAGCAATGTAATTCCATTCTTTTGTACTTAATTCGATTAATTTGTCGCTCTCCCATCATCGAAAGTTATGGCGCAGTTTTTGTAACGCAATTCGTTGGACGCAACATTGTATGGGTGCAGGAAGTTTATTTCGAGACGGCAATGTTAGAATGTTATACAACTTACAAATTTGTGTTTATATAATATGATCTTTTTCGTACTACGAACTACAAAACCATTAGATTTATTACAACTGAAACGGGAAAATAAAGTGTGGATTGATATACCTATATAATTCATAGCTGTCACACATTCAAATTACTCAGAACCCTCTAAGGGTTTTCCATTTTGAATATTCCATAAGTAAGATGGACTCGAGCTACAATCTGAACTGCGATCTTTAAGGCGAAATGTACAAGTTTTAGCGTCCCTGTTACTCCATATGCGAAAGAACCCTCAGTGTGAGAGGGACGGATTTGTGGAAAAGTAGCAAAAAGTCAGTTTTTTTATTAATATAAAATGCACTAAAGTTGCTATTAAAATTTCGTTTAAAGAGGTCTTAGATACCGTTAAAACCCATCTAATAAAATATAATTGCAGTCCATATGTTATTCTAAATTGTCAAAAAAGACCTCATTTCAGTAAAAATTTCTATCGAGCCGAATTTCTCCAATCACGTTTCTGTTTTAACAGATCCTTAGAAATAGATTCCAAGAATAATATACTATTTTATCAAAATAATACATTATTTACTGAAGTGGATATGCAAGTTCTTAAAGTATAGAATTTTTTCTGTAGCGACTTAAATAGAAACTATGACAGAAATAAATTTCTATGTTTGAACACTTGGCGATTTATCCATCGCAAGGAGATATAAATTAACATTATATCATTACAGTATAGAAACGCAGAAATAAAAGTAAATCTGGATGTGAGGAGCTCTGAACCGGGAATCGAACCCGGGACCTCTCGCTTGCCGGGCGATTGCTCTAACCTCTGAGCTATCCAGGTCTCAACACAACTCGTGAATTTACCGATGTGCTTTCCCATACTGCAATGTTATTTATAGATACCCACTTTATAGTGAGCCACTTGGCGCCTAGAGGACGCTAGTGTATTCAAAGCTAGTCAAAGACCATTATGCCCTACCGTCACTTGTTACAGTATCGGGTAGTGAAGAATACACATTTCTCTTATCGAAACTATGACAGAAATAAATTTCTATGTTTGAACACTTGGCGATTTATCCATCGCAAGGAGATATAAATTAACATTATATCATTACAGTATAGAAACGCAGAAATAAAAGTAAATCTGGATGTGAGGAGCTCTGAACCGGGAATCGAACCCGGGACCTCTCGCTTGCCGGGCGATTGCTCTAACCTCTGAGCTATCCAGGTCTCAACACAACTCGTGAATTTACCGATGTGCTTTCCCATACTGCAATGTTATTTATAGATACCCACTTTATAGTGAGCCACTTGGCGCCTAGAGGACGCTAGTGTATTCAAAGCTAGTCAAAGACCATTATGCCCTACCGTCACTTGTTACAGTATCGGGTAGTGAAGAATACACATTTCTCTTATCGAAACTATGACAGAAATAAATTTCTATGTTTGAACACTTGGCGATTTATCCATCGCAAGGAGATATAAATTAACATTATATCATTACAGTATAGAAACGCAGAAATAAAAGTAAATCTGGATGTGAGGAGCTCTGAACCGGGAATCGAACCCGGGACCTCTCGCTTGCCGGGCGATTGCTCTAACCTCTGAGCTATCCAGGTCTCAACACAACTCGTGAATTTACCGATGTGCTTTCCCATACTGCAATGTTATTTATAGATACCCACTTTATAGTGAGCCACTTGGCGCCTAGAGGACCTGGATAGCTCAGAGGTTAGAGCAATCGCCCGGCAAGCGAGAGATCCCGGGTTCGATTCCCGGTTCAGAGCTCCTCACATCCAGATTTACTTTTATTTCTGCGTTTCTATACTGTAATGATATAATGTTAATTTATATCTCCTTGCGATGGATAAATCGCCAAGTGTTCAAACATAGAAATTTATTTCTGTCATAGTTTCGATAAGAGAAATGTGTATTCTTCACTACCCGATACTGTAACAAGTGACGGTAGGGCATAATGGTCTTTGACTAGCTTTGAATACACTAGCGTCCTCTAGGCGCCAAGTGGCTCACTATAAAGTGGGTATCTATAAATAACATTGCAGTATGGGAAAGCACATCGGTAAATTCACGAGTTGTGTTGAGACCTGGATAGCTCAGAGGTTAGAGCAATCGCCCGGCAAGCGAGAGGTCCCGGGTTCGATTCCCGGTTCAGAGCTCCTCACATCCAGATTTACTTTTATTTCTGCGTTTCTATACTGTAATGATATAATGTTAATTTATATCTCCTTGCGATGGATAAATCGCCAAGTGTTCAAACATAGAAATTTATTTCTGTCATAGTTTCGATAAGAGAAATGTGTATTCTTCACTACCCGATACTGTAACAAGTGACGGTAGGGCATAATGGTCTTTGACTAGCTTTGAATACACTAGCGTCCTCTAGGCGCCAAGTGGCTCACTATAAAGTGGGTATCTATAAATAACATTGCAGTATGGGAAAGCACATCGGTAAATTCACGAGTTGTGTTGAGACCTGGATAGCTCAGAGGTTAGAGCAATCGCCCGGCAAGCGAGAGGTCCCGGGTTCGATTCCCGGTTCAGAGCTCCTCACATCCAGATTTACTTTTATTTCTGCGTTTCTATACTGTAATGATATAATGTTAATTTGACTTAAATAGATTTCAAAAGAATTGAAAAGGGTAAAATCAAAACCCATAGAAACCAAGAACCAGACTGAACTCCGAAAATAATTCTGATGAAAAATATCTCGGCGCTCTTTGAACCAGTTTCGGAATGCCTGCTTTATTTCCCAGCCGCAGCTCGGTCACAGTTTAGCATTGTTGACTTTTTTCGGCTCATTCGTCGCTTTGTCCTCCACGGAGGGAGGAAGACGTCCAAGCGTATGAGGTGACTTGGATTTTCATCTTATTTTACAATAAATCTTTAGCCTAGTTACAGTATTTATCACCAGCTGGAACGTCAAGATAAAGAACTAAATTGTTTTGCAAAAATATTTACTAGCGCATATTATGTTTTCTTGCTGTGAATATACGTACCAACTATTTAACAAAATCTACATACTTAATTAAATAAATAGAGGACTTGTCAACCCCAGTTCAGAACATGTAATTGTGGCACAGTCAAGCTCAGCTCGGGTTAGACACTTTGAACTTTGTACCGTTCTTATGCCACGCACAATAATGATGCTTCGAGTGTTAGAAATAAGAATGTTAAAAATAGGGCTAGCAACTTCAATTATCCTTTCTCTGGATTTTTTTCATTTTTATTTTATTTTATTGATGTGCTTAATGCAATGTACTTCACTTATACAAAACGTGGTTTAAAGGAACGAAGTACTTTTCCTAACACCCTGTATTTAATGTTTTAGTATAATGCAGGTCAACTAAATTGGTTGGTTAGACTAACATTTATAAGCGTACTATTAAATCTGTCGATGACATCCGTCCTACATAATGTTCCAAAACCGTGTTATTCTTAATTCCTTTATTCTTTTCAATGCAATTGCTCGTAAAGGCCCACTTTTTATGTATCAAAACCGAACAGAAAGTCGATTATTACGCCCTAGGGCTTTATTATTATTTTTTTTTTATTTATTTACAATCGTAAGCTAACCTGCAACCTTTCCTGTGTACCATAAATGTAATCCTTTTTTTTTTTCATTGTTTAACGGCTCTGGATACAGTCCTTTTGAGCCAATCATAATTTAAAGTTCACAATTTGTTTTATTTCCTCACACTATGCATTGAAAAACGTAGTATGATATACGGGCGTAATAGCAATAAATTACTATTATTGTACACAGAAACACGAACAAAACAGTTACAGTAAGTAGTTCTTCCTATCTTACCTCTTTGAAATGTTTCGTTTCTACCTTTCGTTTTATTTCGATCGAGATTAAATTTTCATTTAGTGGCGTATTTGCTTTCTCCCCCTTAACTCCGGGAATTGTCTCGAAATCTGTTTGGTTTCCCGAAATTAATTCAGCGTTCGGAATGCTTCTTTTGTTTTTTTTGCATCGACAGGTTGTGTTTTTTTTGGCGTGCATATGAATATTGTTGTGGTTAAGTCAGTATTTTTGTATTGTCTTACTTCCTAAAATTATCAAATTTTGTCATAATTATTTTTTTTTGCGACAAAGGAAACTGCCCTTAGTCGTTTTATCTTTGACTTCTATTACTATAAAATGGCCTGTGTTTAGCTCTCTTCGGTTAATATATGCGCAATTGCAATATGTCCCTACATTGTTTCTCCCTTACCTACCAGCAAGAAAGAAATACTAATAAGAATTGAATGTTTCGATACAAAAACATTTCAAAACCTCAAAATCTGGCCACAACTTTAAAATGACTATAAAACGAAAACGAAAAACATTCATCCTATTGTATTATTTAAAAAATGTACAAAACTTTAAGGACTTTCGGGAATCCGGCGTCCAAAACAGCGTCTCCAACTTGGTTACGGGTAAATCCTTAAATTAACAATGTAAAGTTGCCGGGCCGGCCGTTTCGCGGTTTAGCAGTAATGCTGCAAGGTCAACCACACAGGCTTTTTGTTCAGAGCAGGAGTTTCCGAACTGCGGTGTTGTTTTAGTGGGTGCGAACTCATTGTCTGTCTATGTCTAAGTTCACGCAACGTTGGAAGCACAGGGAATAGATTTGTTTTCGCTTTCAATAAATCGTTGTAACACTATAACAAAGTTCTATGTAAAAAAAATTGGAATAACACAAAGTTCTATGTGTCATTCATTAGCTATTGTCACATAGAACTTTGTATTATTCCTATTTTTTTTACATAGAACCTTATAATAGTGAGCCAACGAAATGTATGTAAATTGGTTGTTTTTAATGTTATATTTAAGGCATGAAATACTTGTTTACTTTGAAATATATTTCTGCCCGCAATGGGGCCGGTCGGTTTAATTAATCATTAATTCGATAACACACAAATATTAAATAAATAATTCTTAATTAATCATTTTGGTGTACTTTAGAAGAGCCATCATGTGGACCTTGATATTAATGTTTTGTGAATGTTTTATAATATTAATAAGCGTTTTGCCCACGGCTTTGCCCGTGCTAAAGGAGTTGCAAAGTTGAACTTAGCGGATACCTGCATTACATTGTATAAGGAACCTACCTGCCGAATTTTAAGTTGTTTGACTCTGAGATTTTGTGATAAGTGAGAGAGTCAGGTATTTCTTTTTTATATGAAGATAATTTAAGTTTGTAAATGAATTTCATCTAGTTATGTTAGGTTAAGTCCAAACTTAAATGGACTCTAGCAAAAAAAATACAATATTATGAAGATAATTTTAAATCTCATTAATTTACCGTTTAAATAACAAAAATACAGATAAGACAGACCAAAAATGTATGTAAAATGTCTAGTCATAGACTTAGGATATACTGTATCTGATCCTGTATACTGTATACCTATTATACTGTATACCTATATACTGTATACCTATATACTGTATTTGTATACCTATATACTGTATACCTATATACTGTATACCTATATACTGTATACCTATATACTGTATCATAAGTCTATGGTCTAAGGCATTCTAACAGTGCTACAAGGATCTGATGGCGCCTGTATGACAGTGACAGGGGGGCGCAGCTGTGAAACAAGGACATTGACCATAGATTAGAGCACATATGTGTAACTGACCTTCTTAGATATGGTTTCTTAGATTTGAACGTCAGTGTTATCTTTGCGCTCACTGTCATATCAGTCATTGCAAACCATAGACTTTTCTCTACGTCGAAAACAAAGCAGTTTATAAGTTTTAGGCTTCTTGTTGAAAACACACCGTTACCTACGTTGCAACGTTTTTCCGAATTATACGTTTTTATGACACTGCGTCCACGCAGAACATTTCCACGAATGACGCAAAAACGGATTGAACCGTGAGCCCAATTCTAACGTAGTAACTTGAAAATAATAGTAACTTGTTTTACGAGAATCCATGTTAAACTAGTACTTAGGGAATTCAACAAAAGCAAGACTTAAAAGAAACATATCTTCTGCACAGAGCTCAACTATGCTATTTAATAATCCTCATATTATGTCGACACCGTACAACTCTGAAAAGCTTTTTACGGAACGCGTCATATAGAAAGCTCTGCACATGAAAGCTCTCCATTTATGGAACAATATGATATTAAGCGAAAATTATTTCTGCGAAGCCGAGTACAGAGTCGCGGCTTAAAGTAGAGTTGTGCTGTTTCTTTTAAGGTTTCCGTGCTCAAAATTAAAAACGGAATCCTTTCAGGATAATGTTGTTGTCCGTATGTCTATGAGAACTTTTTTCTGTATTCTAGAGGTCCCACATATCGCGGAATATTCGGAAACGTCTTATTAAAGTGTACATCTGAAGCATTGCTCTCTATGGATGTGAAATTTGGACAATGACAAAACGTGTCAGAGAAAGACTGGAAGCTTTTGAAATGTGGTGTTTGCCAAAGAGTATAGTAAGTGTCCTATGTGTTTGCGAAGAGTGGAAAGAATAAGTTGGATGGAAAAAAGAAGAGAATAAGAATAAGAAGGCATTTATTCGCTGCAATAACAAGTAAAAAATAAAATAAAGTAGATTAAAAAATTAACAAACACAACACTAACATACACAATGATCAGTAACACAATAACAATAAAAACAAGAGATGTTGTGTTGAGGCAGCGAAAAAGGTCTGACACAGGACAATGCGATTTAAAAAAAATCTCAGTGCCCTGGTATTATGTCAGGCCTGTTATCACACTAATAAATATATTAGATTTTAATATATTAGATTAAATAAATAAATATATAATTATAAAATAAGAGCAATGAAGTGATCCTGCAGATTGTAAAAGCAAAGCGAGTTTCGATGAAGACCACAGTTAATAGAAGAGGAAAGATGTTGGGACATTGATACGACACGACAATTTTGTGAAAAATATCATTGAAGGAAATGTGGATGGGAAAAGAAAGAGTGAAGGCCTAGGAGAACATTCATATATCAAGTGAAAGAGAAAGTAAATGTCGTGTCGTATCAAGAAGTTAAAGAAAAGGCGGAGTGCAGAAGTGAGTGGAGACGACTCCATCGAAAACAGCTCAGCTCTTAAATTAAAATGAATGAACGGTAAAGGTATTGAAATTATTAGCAATTTGAAGACTCTGAAGTCCCAATTTTTATAAAACAATCAGACTTCTCGCGCAAGGGAAAGGGATTACCTTTGTATTTCTTCAGTCTCACTTATCAAAACCTAAAGGGTACTCTCCTTTAAGAGCGGTTTCGCAGCCGGATTGTGAAAAATCCGCCCTTTTCTAATAAATCGAAACAGAACACTTAAATTCAAAATTCACTCAATAATTATTCAACGAAATCTTGTATTGTGTATACTGCATTCGCAAAGTTTCCATTGGTTTCTGTAAATTAGAATTCAAAATATTTTAATTAAAAGTTTAATTGAATTCGGAATTTAAGTCTTCTGTTTCGATTAATTAGAAAAAGACGCGTTTTTTACAATCCGGCTGCGAAACCGCTCTTAACTTAAAATCTTGAAATTTCGTCACAAGGAAAGTGTCAACATAAAGCGCAAGTAAAGGGAAATATGTTTTGATTGTTTACTTACGAAATACAGAAAAAAATATCACTTATCAAATTCAATAGCTTAATTCAAATTACTTCGTTTGGCTGAAATCCAGGGATTACCTCTTTCGAAAAAGTAAACCGTTTTGTGTTTTAAGGTTTTTTTTTTACATACCTGAGTTAGTCACATCACTAGCGTAAACCCGAGCAATTTCACTCACAATAAATGTTTCGTCCGAACACCAACAAAGAACGATAATTCAGTGGAACGAAAGAATCAGTTTTTACGTTTTTAACTGAGAAACGAATAGGCATTTTGAAAGGAAACTGACGGAGTAATAAATTCCATAAGTTTATGACTTAGCTAGTTTTGCTGCTTGGCGTTTAGAGGCTGTCTTATGGTGTCGCTTTGTTAAGTTCTCAAAAATGAATTTTTCGTTTTTATGTATTGTTAAAGCATGGTATTTCATTATATTTGATGTTTTTCTATCAGTGAACCCTTCAAAACTTATTTAAACTCTTGAAGTTAATTTACTTTCACGTACTCATACGGTATTTTGTTTTATTTTCAAAGCGTTTGTCTATATGAATACGTTTAATACTGAATTTAAAAGTACAGTAATTTTACCGCATGTTTAACTTTCATATCGTATCGTATCTTTGTTGATATTTTTTTCCTGTACACGTTATAATCATCATCATCATCATCATCATCATCATCATCATCATCATCATGAACTGGAGATATATTTTCAGTATTCAAATTTCTTTTATTGTACAGTATGATCAGAAGATCATTTGGGTTATATGATAACATAAGGTTATGAGTTATAACTGTTACACCTTGAAGAGTAAAAACAGTTCTTCCAAGGTTATGTTACATTCGTCGAATCCCATAAACAGCGATCGAGTACGGTCACCAAAAAAAGAAAAGGAAAGTAGTGCCTAGCGCAAACATTCTTATGCTAAGATCTACTGATTGGTGATAGGTGCGTATATGTATTGCCCAAGAATCCTTATCACATTTCTCACTCGTCTGCGGGTCTTAGGATCAAAGAGCTTGCACTGGGCCCGGTTACTTCATCTGTTTTGGTGACTGTACTACACCTTTCCGACCCAATCCCTTAGAATCGAATAGCTCGGATGAAGTCGAACGCCAAAATTGCTCATATCGGATGTTGGAATTGCCTCGTTCCAGACTTAATGAGCAACCATCACGTCTGGGTTATAGTGTGGTACAAGTCAGTGGAAATTTACAACCAGCGAACTAAAAAATGTCACAGTTATGCATCATCCATCCATTATCCGGAAATGTTTATGCTTATAACGATAATTAAGTGTGAGTGAAAAAGGTATACAAAACTGACAGTTGTGTGAGAGATAATCAATATTTTTATTTATTCGCGCGCCTTATGAGGACTGCAAAAATTGTTCAGTATAACAGCTCAATGCAAGAGGAACGGCAATAGAATCATGTCGCATAATCTAGTAGAAAGAAACCTTAATTCCTTGAAGTTATGCCAAAGTCAGTCGGCACTGACGTTTGAATGAAAAAATTAAAATTTTTGATGAAACTTAATGTAACCCCTTCTGTGAATCCCCGCATTGCTCACATTTAATGCGCTAATGCTTCGCGACGCTTGCGCATGATGGAAAGCATGAGACCTAGGACGAAAGGCGCTTGCCTAGAAACTGAGAAAGTGGTGAGGCATTAATTTGTTTGTTCAGGGACTTCCGCAAAAATCTACGGTAGTCAAGTCGGTGATGAACAAATTATTGATACTCAACTTCCTGTATCCACTGTCCCAGTATGGCTTCTATATCTATCTTGTCTATGCTTATGAAAGGCGCTGTTAATAATATTTTGTTTTTTCTTTGTAGTATTACAATAAATTGTCACTTGTAATATTATTGAAACTCGCGTGACCTGACATACTAAATTATTACTAGAATCACACGTGAGTGCTAAAGCCGCATCACTTGATCACGTGTGTCATGATGTTTGACAACGACGGTGAACGCAGCGTTGTCGTCCTAAGAACGACACTCGCCTTGATAATGCCGAAATGTTATTGGTAAAACGGTTGGCATATAAGTCAACAACAATCACACGTGAGCATGTTATAGTAGCTTGTCACTTGGACCATCCTCCATTTTAGTAGTCTGGTTTAAGGGTACAAAGTCACGCGATTTCGTGTACTCAACGCGATTTGCACTGAACTTTTGCGTCATTTTACTAGAAAAGAAACGTTTTTGCGATATATTTATGTCTGTATTGGATTAGTCAGTCTTTCGTTGCGGGATCCGTTTTTCATGTCTCAAGACTGTTTACATCAGAACACATTAGAAATCGCAATCTGGCTTCCTTCCTGTCTTATTGTAAACATGAATCGTTCTAATGAATACACTAGTACAAAAATGTTTGTCAAGTATAAATCGTGCTCAATGAACAAGTTCCGTCGAAAGCCATTTTTGTAATGTATATTTACCAAGTTCACGTCATTCAATATTTACATATTTCTTGTGGAATCTCAGTGCAACAATATTTGCCATTTTTGTGGAATTGGATACATGTCAAAGATCTGCCAGTGACAAAGACATTTTACGAATTGCGTATACCTAAGGTCCTAACAATATCACTGAAAATATTTTAGGGGATGATTGTATCTCATTAACATTAGTCATTACGCTACACGTGCATTAAATTAACTACCCCATTTTTGTAAAAATTACTAATTATGAGAAAATCATAATTCCGCTTGAGTGTAATTACTTAGACTTATTAATTTAGTTATCATTATCAGCACATTGTTTATTTGTTCTACTTACCACTTGCTGAACGGTGAAGGAAAACATCGTGAGGAAACCTGCATGCCTTAAAAAGCGTGTATTTTTGCCGGAAGTACGGCAATAGGCCCCACAACTAATCACGTTGGGACGTAATAATTGTTGGTAAAACGCGGGTGTACCGAGTATGGACTGTGAGTTGCATTTAACAGTTCACAATTGGAACACCTCTGACACCTTCTTGGAGATTTATGTCGTGACATTATATATATTTATCGCATATGTAGTCAGCTAAAGAGACTGAGCAACTTTCCCAAATGCAATCTCTACAATTTAAGCAACCATAATTCACGTTAAAGGTTGATTGCACAATATATTTCTATTTAAATCTGGTAATTGAATCATTTTGGACAGAAATGTTCATTATTTATTTTTATTTATTACACTGTGCGGTGTACATTTACACAAAAAAATTAAACAGGGCATTGAAAACATTGTATGGTGTACAAAAGCGGTACTTATTGCTAATAGGAATATCTTCCAAGCAGCATTTGGATGAAAAAGAAAATTCTTATCGCTTTCGTTCCGGACCCCCCCCCCCCCTACTCAGTCTAACAAGATGTATATTTGTAATATTCAATGAAACAGCATTCAAAAGTAACGACGAAAGCAACTATAAAAGAGCAACCTTATCTATGCCGGTAAAGAGGATTGTCACGTCATCACTATAGAGCCCATTTTAGGTTGGCACGTATTAAGATAAATTTGTGGCGCCGTAAATATTATTTCTCAATAACAGAAGCACTGTTACGAGCCGTAATAAACCATATTTCAGTATCCGTGGCGTTTTGTGACGTCATCAGTGACTGAAAAAAACGCAGCTACTGTCCATCGCTTCATCTAGTTTTTTTTTTGGAAATACGCCAAAACGCGGCTTTCGATAAAAAAGTCTCGAACGAAAATGTGAAGACGTGTTTGCCATAGATTAGGCCTTTTAGTTTGCGAGTCTTCCCGTTTCGGAAGTTTTTTTGCTCAGTTTTTCTCGGAAGTTATACTACCAGCTATTTTTAAAAAGTTTTTGTTTTTCACGCTTTTAATGTATGCTTTATTCGAAATTACTTAATTTTATGCCATCGAGAGTGTATAGAGTAATTTTATTAAAGATTTAGGTTGATATTGTAAAATTGATTATACTTTAAACTTTCAATTCCGGCTCTAAAATACTCCCAGATAAATTGTAATATGTAACTTTAAAAATCTCCATCACCTAAGTAAACGAAATTATTGTACGTAAATACTATACAAGGTGACTTTTTGATCATCGTCCAAATTCATACTGGAGGCTTGATAAGTGATCAGTATCTTGGATCAGTAACAATTTTTGTGAAATTCGTAAAATGAAATTTCGGCTTCCCATATAAATTCAGCTCCAGTCCCGAGTGAATCACTATGAGGAGTCGAAATTTCATTTTACGAATTTCACCAAAATTGTTATTGATGCATGATACTGATCACTTACCAAGCCACCAGTATGAATTTGGACGATGATCAAAAAGTCACCTTGTATAAGTTTAAAAGGCGTGTCAAGATCGTAATAGATAGCGCAGTATATGTATTTCCTTCTTTTAGGCTGGTGTGAGTGAGTTTAATTACGTATATTATACGTATTATTATGTACAGTCGCAAGCAGTTTAAGCTACCTATTACGATACTATTTTAACGCTTTTGATAGCGTAGTAAAAGCTGCCTGGGTAGGTTGACGTGCAGGTGACCGTATATATAAAACTTCTGTGCAAATCTATTCTTCAAAAGTAGACGTAGTAATGGTCTGTCGTTGCCAAGGACGACGGACGCAAATAACTGTCCCACAAATACTTTTTAAATACATACCTTAACACAAACCAATAGGGCATAGTTTTCATGAGCTCAGTTGTCTAAAAGTTGCGTTTGTATCTAAAACTATTCACACACGAAGAGAATAGGGTCACGAGACGATGCGGGGGATTCCTCATTAATCATTTAACTACATATTCTACTCTTCAAGTAACTAGTCAAAAATATATAAATTCTGCCAAGTTTTCAATACATTTGGAAACTATCTCCTATAAGAATTTAATATTTTCTAGGTCAATACAATTAGTATCAACGAAGAATATGATTTGAACGCACCTGCGTCTATGTTCACGAAGGTTCGCTCTATGACACACCCATATTTATACAAGGTGACTTTTTGATCATCGTCCAAATTCATACTGGAGGCTTGATAAGTGATCAGTATCTTGGATCAGTAAACATTTTTGTAAAATTCGTAAAATGAAATTTCGGCTTCCCATATAAATTCAGTTCCAGTCCCGAGTGAATCACTATGGGGAGTCGAAATTTCATTTTACGAATTTCACCAAAATTGTTATTTATCCATGATACTGATCACTTACCAAGCCACTAGTATGAATTTGGACGATGATCAAAAAGTCACCTTGTATATACACACCCATGGCCGCGTCCATAAATTAGGGATCACGACAAGGGTCCTAATGCCATCTCTGTCGCACGCGTTTAAAATTATACGCTTTCCTGTTGTCAGTGTTGGAACCTGACGAACTTGTTAATTTATGAACGGCTATCTGATGTGGCCATCGATTATATCGGCTATTCGGGAAGTTTGGGCTGCGTCCCAGTTCTCGCTTGTGGCGGTACGTCAAAGGATTTTAGCGCGCTAAACATTGTACTACGTCAACTTATGGATACCTTTATTCTTTTGATGTTTAGTATAAGTTTTATGTTAAAAAAAAATGACATGATCTTGCTAAGTTTCTTGCCCGTTCTTCTTAGCAAGACTAATCGAATGGGCGGAGGTAGGCATGTATTTATATATGTAACCTTATGAGTATGTAGTATATAGGATGGGATTTGGTCGGCCGCCTGGATTCGTGCTGGCGGGGGCTTGGTTGGTGATCATTGAACCTTGTTCCTGGTCCCTGGCTGGGTCTCCGGTGTGTGTTCGGGCGGTTGATTGGATTTCACCTTGTATAATATATATTTTACCTATAATTTTAATCATATACATATTGCTACATAAATTAAATAAACCTTTAATCTAGTTCATGTACATTTATTATTTTATGACATATATATTTTTATACGATTAAATTTTGACTTGTGAAACGTGTATTTTATATACCTACTTTGCAAAATAAACTATTTGAATTTGAATTTTAATTTGAATTTCATAATTAGCTATGTTCCGCTAAACACTCCAGACTCAAGCACCACCCGCCCACCCGCATTAAACATGTACAAGCTAGTAGTACGAGCATAAAATAAAGCAATCTTAAATAACAAGCATGAAAACTTATCGACACGTGTTTCGCCTCTAAACGAGGCATCCGCTCGACAGCAGCGGTAGCTCAGGGGTATAGAACGCTCTGGCCTCTCAATATAGAGATCCAGGTTCGATCCCCGGTCGGGCATGCACCAATGAATTTTTCGGAATTTATGTGCACAGTATTTGTTCTTACTGCCAATAGCTGAACGATGAAGGAAAATCTCGTAAGGAAAACTGCATGCTCTAAAAAGCGTGTATTTGTGCCCGAAGTACGGCGATAAGGCTCACCACCCATCGCGTTGGGACGCAATAACCGTCGGTGAAACGCGGGTGTACCGGGACTGTGACTTGCATTTCACAGTTCACACTCGGAACACCTCTGACGCCCCCACGGGTATTCATGTCGTGACGATATATTATAATTTTAACTATTCATTTTATTTACTTTTTCATCTAAAATGTATTAAGTACTCTAAAATTATTGAGGTAAAGTTTAAGGTCACCAAGTATAGTTAGTTGATTTGTCAGGTCAAAATTACAACAAAATATACAAAAATATAACTTCAGAAATGTATAAGATAGGATACAAAGAAACAAGCCGAATATCTTCGGAATCATAGATGAACGGTTGTTTTTTTATATCCGCTAATGTTTTCGTTATTTCTGACTTGTTTAATGTTTAATGACTCGATTATGAGTCTTTTGAAGCTTGAAATCAAGGTCAGATCTACGAACGGTAAAAAACAAATGTCAATCATTTTGATTGTATTTTAAACCACTGTTCTTTGGCGTTTGTGTTTATCTATGTCAATGTTTTGACAGGTTGAAGTCATGAAATGCTTTTGAGTTTTTTTTAACCTTACGCAGGACTGATATACATTTGAATTTTCCCTGTTAAAATGGAACGCATAAAGTCAAATATTTGTAATACAGGTTGAGTAATAAACATTTCAGTTTATTTCCTTTTCGCAGGTAATTTATTATAATTATCTTGACAATACAATCCATGTGGAAATCTTTTGGCACGCGTTACGTTCACAGAGTAGATTGTGTAAAAAACATATCGCGTAAACCGGACAATGTTGCGGTTTCGAAAATATTTCGTACAAAGTAATTACTTTTTTTTTTTCACTTACTTTTTAACGAGACCATTAGTTTCGGGTTTGATTGAGTGCTCGGTTGATTTTACAGAGCTATAAATACGGCCCCAGTCGTTTGATGTACGACGTTCCGTTTTCGAATTTCTCGAAATTTTCCGGTTTTCTGTGCAGAGCACATACGCATATTTTCGGGAGTTAAATTGGAAAGCGAATTTGAGTCATTGTTTATGGGCCGCATGGGATAAGACCTTCATAATTTTGTAATGCGCCTTTTCGTTTTGTGTAAATTGGAAAAGGGCTCTATTTGATTATCGTTACGTATGAGAAAACATCTGCTTTAATAAAATAGGTACTCCATTTTATTCAAAAAAACAAGTGCATATTTTGCATAATATTTACATTTGCGTAATTGTGGCGTAATAAACATTTAAAACGTATTTTTCAAGCTGTAGCTTGTTAAAATCTGCATTTATTCGCCATACAATTTTAAACAGCTGTTAAAAATTCGGCCAATTTTCGCGGCGCTATAATTCGAAAAGTTTTATTACACACATAAATAATGCACCCCCATTAGGGGGTGGATACGTGTGCATCGCTTATGAACTGCTCCATATGCCTCTGTAGAGACGGTAAAGTATGGTATAACCAGTACATTTCTACTCCCTACTGGTATTCATATAAAAGTTTGTTAGGTTTTTTCTAAACCGAACTACTTAAATGTAATAAACTTTTTTACCCCGGCTTATATGACAGGCATATACGGGTCTAAATGGCGAGCTACTTTTTACACGGGTCTACATTACCGGCTACGTTTTTACATCGGTCTGCATTACAACCTAATTTTAAGGCTAGTCGGTAACTTTTTACCGCGAATTGGTATCCTAGCTCTTAACGTTTTATTGCTATCCTGTTTAGCCTACATACAAAACTACTGCATTTTTCAAATGTTTATGAACTACCAAGGGGTTAATATGTATTCAAATTCTTGAAAAAAATGAGTTATTTAAGAAAAATCTGTGTGGAAATAGGACGTTTTGGAGCACAAAATACAAGATTTCGGAATACTTTGTTGTATTTTTGAAACATGTTGTTTACCTAAAATTCAAAAACGGATAGGAAGTATAAGGTTGGGTGATAGATAAAGTTATTTTAATTTTCATTCGGTTTTATGCATTAGCGCACAACTGAGACGACAATTCTTTTTCTACGGCATCAAAATATGATCCTCTTCCCTTAACGCATGTCTATATTACTGACTACTTATTTCCGAAAACAGGTAATATAAACGATATCGGTATTACCTGTTTCTGGAAATAAGTAGCCTGTAATATAAAATAAAATAGTAATCGAAAATCGATTCAAAGTTAAATAAATTGACGGATTAAATCTAAAATATAAAATATTTTTAATAGCTATGTGATATTTATGATTTATTTATTGCCAAGTCACAAGTATAAAATATGTTATAGATAGCAAATGTACATGTGACACCCTGCAGGGGCGCAGCAAAAACAAGAGATGTAAGAGATTGCCATTTTACTTAAATGTTATTTTATAAATGTAATATTAAATGTAACTTCTATTAAGTTAGTAATGTTTAGTAATTTTATTGATTATAATTATGAATAGGAAATTAATAGTAGTTAATATTAAGTGATTGATTAATAAGATTAATAAGATTCTCAACTGATGCCGGGCCCAGTGGGGCCCGAAAGATATCTTGAGTGAAATTCTCATTTTTACCTTTTTATTATTAACTTTTAGTAAACTAAAACTACATTAATATTAAGTAAGAGGTAATATCCATATTATGTAGTGTTATTATGTTGGTAACAATTATTAGTATAGTAGTAGATTAATAATAATTTATTATTATTTTTCTCCTCGTAGAGCTATTTAAGTTTTTTATTTATTAATAATATTATCGTTAAAAAATTCGTGTTACTGTAATAGCACTTATTGATAAGGAACCTTTTTAGGTTGTTTTTGAATAGGGTGGGCTTTTCAATGTATTTTAGATAATTTGATAGTTATGGAGATTAATAATCTTCAGGGATCCAGTTTTCAACTATTTATAACAAATACTGCAGGCGGAAACACCAATGCTTCACTATAGTAGACTCGGTTATTGTGCCCTAAAAAAAGTTGCTGATTTGGAACTTTTTATCAATAAAATTATTTTTTATTTAACTGCTTTACCTTCTCTATAGACCGACGAGGAAATTAAACATTGTTCTACAGCAGAGGCCCTCAAACTTTTAGGTCGAGGCGGGGGCTGTTGATGAAAATAATAAAAAGCTCCGCGTGTCACAGATGCTGCTTCAAGTTGCCGAGATAGCCTTTTTATTGGGTTAAAACACACATAAGCTCACATGGGTATTATAATTTTATTGGGTGTTTTAATAAGTAATGAGTTCGCGTATTTTTTATGAAAACATGTTTTTCATCATCCTAACCTGTTGCGTTCTCATTATCGCTAAAACAGTAGTTAAGTAGATAGCAGGCAAGATCGTGGCATGAATCTAAATGAGATGTTTCGTGACTGTGAAATGCAACTCACAGTCCACACTTGTGCACACACGTGTCACGTTCATTATTTACATATCGTCACGACATGAATCCCTGAGGGGATGTCAGAGGTGTTCCCGACTGTGAACTGTGAAACGGAAGTCACAGTCCACACTTGTGCACACACGTTTCACGTTCTATCGCCGTACTTCGGGCACAAATACACGCTTTTTAGGGCATGCAGGTTTCCTTGCGATGTTTTCCTTCACTGTTCAGCAAGTGGTAAGTATTAGGTAATAGAAATATTATGCACATAAATTCCGAAAAACTCATTGGTTCACTCGACCGGGAACGAACCTGGGTCTCAAGATTGAGAGGCCAGCGTTCTACCGCCTGAGCTATTGCTGCTTTTATTTATGTTCTTATTATTTATTACCCTTATGTTATCATTATTTATTACCCTTAAGGGTTGATTCCCCATATTTGTATCAAAATATTAAGAAATAATTATAACGGGCAAAAGCTTTAGTTAAGACGACTTTTAACAATAGTTTACTATATGCAACATAATTTTTATTATATTAAAATAGCTATAAAAAAATTGGCTTTACCATAGTCGTGATACCAGCTGTAAATTCCTAAAATAATCTTACTCGTATATCACGCTAATGGAAAATCCAATTATTTTGAATCTACCATAATATAAATAAAAATATGCTTATTCATATAGCAAACTATTGTTAAAAGTTGTCTCAGCTAGAAGTTGTATTTTGGCCGTTACAATTATTTCTTAATATTTTGTTACTAATCCGGAGAAACGACCCTTAATAAAAAATCATATTTATATTGTAAATTTTAAGAAGGATAATATTCTACATAAAATCACATTGTTGGGCAAAAGTCATCACATTCGTTACAACACATAAATATGGACCTTTTTAACGTGTCTTTCGAAACATGCAAACCTAACACAATTTATCCCGTGCGATTTGAACACCTGACCTTCGGATTGGTGGTTGATTACTCAAACCACATGGCCACAGAGGCGGTAATTTTTTCAAGTACATCAAGTAAGTACATGTTGTACTAAATTTAGGGTTCAGTCAAAACAAATAGCTTAAATGTTCTCAATTGGTTCCTAAAGATGTACATTTAAAGCGGTAAAATCTACCAGTGATTCACTGTATTATATTTGTAGTATTTTTATACATATGCTAGTTTATTTAATATTTTTGTAATTATTAATAAAATTTTGGGCTTCCTTAAATTTTCAGATTAATAAAATATAAGAAGCGACTGCAGCTCAAGGGTAGGACGCTGGTCTCTCAATCTTGAGATCCATGTTCGATCCCCGGTCAGGCATGCACCAATGAGTTTTCGGAACTTATGTGCATAGTAATAATTACTGTGCTTACTTAGTACTTAATACTGAACACTGCCTGAACGGTGACGGGAAACATCGTAAGTAAACCTACATGCCCTAAAAAGCGTGTACTGGTGCCTGAAGAACGGCGATAGGGCTCACCACCCATCACTTTGGGACATAATAATCGTCGGTGAAACGCGCGTGTATCGCGTGTGGACCGTGACTTGCATTTCACAGTTGCATTGGAGCACCTCCGACACCCCCTCGGTATTAATGTCAAGACGACAAAATAATATCACAAAGGAAACTGGCCTCGATCGTCGTTATATTTTTAATTACTTAGTTTTTTTTTTGCGTAAGTAACGCAAGAAAAGAACGCAAAAAAAGACAAATAAAATTAAAAAGTTTGGCTCCTGTATCTCAATTTGTCAAAGTAATCTGTTGTCATGAAACTTTTTATTGAGCCCCGGCAATTTGTTATACTTTCGACTTTGGTTCTTCAATTAAAAGTTGTTAGATTGATCGATACGACTTTTTATTTGAGCAGATACTGTATACGAAAAGATGGGACGACCTTTTTACAATGATTATTTTTCGTGGTTCTAAATCAAGTAGCAATTTACAATGGAAATTGAACGAAAAACATACGAGAGGTGTCGTGGGACATCCGGTTGGAACGAAGTTTCTTTCGCTACTGATCGCCACCGCACGTCCATACTGCAGTTAAATACCTAAACGTACATAGGCATACGCTTGTTAACACACAAACATACATACTATAGCAAAAGTATCGTGATGGTCGAAGTCTTACACTTTTTCGATAAGTTTTCTATGGAAATAAGAAATTCTTTATATTTCGTTCATGTAAAATAGGCATTTGTGAACCTAAATATTTTGTAATCCAATCGAATAAATACACACTACCGTAAGAGTATGAGTAATTTACAAATTATTTTGCTATTCAGTTTGTATGGCCTCTTAAGAGGTCGGTGGAGCAATCCTAGTTCATATAAACGAAATACCAAAGCCATTTGTAAATTATAGCTATTCTTAGAATATTGTGTATTTATTCCGATTGGATTACAGAATATCTAGGTGTACCCAAATATATATTTAGAAAGGACACTGATTTAAAGACAACATATAAGCAATTTAAAATTTCCATAGAAGCTTATTTTTCTCATATTTCATGTTTAAATCAGTGTTCTTATTTAATATATATTTGGGAATGTATTTTGTAATAAAATTGGAATAAATATACATTATCTTAAGAATATCTATGATTTATCTATGTATTTTGTTTGTATGAACTAGGATTGCTGCTATAGTTACATGGTAATTCTATTTTTATCTTTGAATATAAATCAAACAAGCGCCACTTCAAGCGTTTTGCTACGAATAAATACATGATTTCCCAAGCGCTTATAACGCCCGCGTTGACAGCTACGCGGCTCTACGCGGCTACGTCGTAGCATATCGATTATTTGTAGGCCCGTAGCACTCCTCTTAAGGCTTACCAGATTACTTCACGTAGCTATAGTGGCTGTGATTTCACGGTGAAACGTTTTCTCATCTCGGTAATGGAGGATGAAATATATGTATATTTTTTTCTCGTAAAAATGCTAAACAAAAGGGGAAGTGACGGATACAAAGGTTGCTGTATCTATTGAAAGACTTGTGTTTTTAAGATATGCAAAGCTTTGAGGCTTTAGTTATAAGTAAATGTATCGTCACATTTACTGGAGAGTCAAACATTGAAAAGGGATAGTTGTCAATCGCTATACAATTTAGAGGCATGCAGAAGCTTGCGGCTTCGCGATCAAGCGGTTAAGCAACGCTTGGCATGGATGGGTGACCGTTAGTGGCAGTTACAATGAGTCCCTTCGTGCCTCAGAAACTGGATAAAGCTGATAGTTGTTGCTTGTTTTTTTAATGGCCCTTAGCCTTTTTAGAGACCTGTATTTTTTATGTTTTAACCGTTAATACTGCCTAGTAATACAAATGTGTATTATCAAACGATAGTTTTCCGATTCAGATTTGCGACCAAAATGAAGTTACAACTCGAATTTCACGTCTAGTGGTATGAAATGCATCACTGTAAACAACTTAGGGATCAACCACACTGACCGCGTTCTGCGGTTCAAAAAATCAGAACGCACGTTCTGCTTGACCACCGCGGTCTGTGTGTGTAAAGATCCAGGCTGTCGCATCGTTGGTCCCTTAGCGAAATGTTCTCAAGTTAGAAAAGGGGGGTTACTGACAAAGAACCAATTCTATGACTTTCATAATATCGTGATGATACCACATTTTTCTGCCATTTCCATTTTGTTTTCATCCACGTTTGTCATCGCACAGATTGAAGTGGCTATTTCATCGATGGATTGAGGTATGATACGGAATATTGATGTATGTGAAAATGTATTACGTCGTCATTTACTTTTTAGATTTTCAACATAAAACGGAAAGCATGACAGGCTATTATTTGGCAGTTCTTATTTAATTTAAGTCGTTTACAAATAGGGACCTTGAACAGCAGACGACTGTACTTTGGGGTGTAATTGTTTGTCTGCAGTACAATGTATTACAATTTATCTATCAATATATCTATCAATATAATTTATCTATATAATTTATCTTCTGTATCGTATATACTTTATTTGGCCAAGTCTCTATAAGCAAGCCGAAAATTTAATTTAATTTGTGCTATTTTGCCGTTTAATACATTTTGTTCAATTGTTACGTTAAAATTGACGAATAAGTTTATATTATGTACTATGTTTATATATATATATATGTATATATATTGCATTAAATTTAAAAAATAATCTATTCTTAACACAAAACACATTTTTTTTATTAATTTGCGCTTCACAATTTTTAAGTTGTCAGTATTAACAGGTATACAACGTGTAACAGAAAAGTGTAACCATATTTGAAGAGCTTATTCAGTCAATGGTATAGAACAACTTTTGCTATGGGGCCAACCCAGAAATCTCGAAAAAAAAATGCCCTTTCATACATTTCGGCCGAGCGGCATTGCATTTTTCTATGAAACAATAATAGTAGTTTATGCTACAAGGGCGCAAAGGAATAAATTACGAGGACGATTTAAAACACGAGCGTAGCGAGTGTTTTAAACGAAACCGAGTAATTTATTGCTTTTACGCCCGTGTATCATACTACATTTTTCAATGCATAGTGTGAGGAAATGAAAACAATTATAATCTTGTGAACTTTAAATTATAATTGGCTCAAAGGGACTGTATCCAGAGCCGTTAAACAGTGGAAGAAAAAGTATAACGTCTATGGTACACAGGAAAGGCTGCAGGTTAGCCAACCATTGTAAATAAATAAAAAAAAATAATAATAATAAAGCCCTAGGGCAAAATAATCGACTTTCTGTTCGGTTTTGATGCATAAAAAGTGGGCCTTTACGAGCACATGCATTGAAAAATTATAAAAGTTGTTTTATACCATTGACTGAATAAGCTCTTCAAATATGGTTACACCTTTTGTGTTACACGTTGTATAAGGGTTTCAAACTAATTCCTTTTTTTGTAAAACTTGGTTAAAATAAATCTTCATTTTATGTACAGGAAAAGACTAATTATGGTTTCATAGACTACGCCGCATCTTCAAAGCTTATTTTTTTTAAAAACACCAATGTTTCATATAAACTGCTACGTTTATTTGTTATTATACTTATAATATTGTTTTAGATAGATTATAATATATAAATAAAAAAGTATTTATTAGTTTCGAAATTATTTTTTTTTTAAATTTTTTTTTATAACTTATTCGACTGAAATAAAAATTATTTTTATTTACTTATTCGACTGACGACGGCCAGAATTTGGCCGAAATATATTTCGAAACTAACAAATACTTTTTATTTATATATTATAATATATCTAAAACAATAAAAGGCAAAAAAAGGCTTGAAAACATTATTTATTCAAATATAATATTATTTACCTACTTTTATTTAAGTTCAAATATTAATTGTCTTGGTGGTAGAGCGGGGCACCCAGTAAATCAGGTCTTTCAGGTCTAGTACAGGGGCCCTTGCAACTTGTGTTAATGCTCTGTTTTTGAACAATAAAGCTATTTTATTTATTTTTTTTTTTTTTTTTAATATATATAAATAATATCATATGTCATACTCGTCCAGAAATTACCAAAATACGAGTATTCGGTATTTTTTATGTTCAGGTTGACGAATATTGATCTCAATTATTAGTACATACGGCTTGAACACTCACGTGTGATTGTTGTTGACTATATGCCAACCGTTTCACCGATACAATTTCGGCATTATCAAGGCGAGTGTCGTTCTTAGGACGACGACGCGGCGTTCACCGTCGTTGTCAAACGGGCACTGGCAGCCGCCGATCGGCGAGCTATACAATCACACGTGAGTGTTCAAGCCATATGTAATAATAATGTAGTATGTCAGCTCACGCGAGTTTTAATGATCTTATAATATTGATCTCATTTATCATAATATATTGACGTATATTTTTTTAACCTCAGATAGCCCCTCCTAAAAAGCCAGGTACTTACATGTATGGGGGTGTATTACGGAAAGCAGCAAAGGAAGAATAATAGCCTACCCCTCCCTACATAAAAAGCGGATTGATCGATGCGCTTCTGGCATCAATCATACTCGTGGTAGTTTTGGAATAAGGTCTCCATAAGCACGGTTTACATTTTGTCTTGTTAGAAATAAAGTAACTAGCGTATTATTTATCCGGCTACTCTACTTTCATCGCTTTTGTCTGGTAACCATTTATATGCGAAAAGAATACGGGTGTTTCTTTTCTGTGTATAATCAGTTTCTGGTATATGCATTTTGACTATATAATCTAGGGTTTTGATTTTGGAAACATGTTTGGATAAACTTTCCTCGATAGAAATAATTGTTGAAATGAGGTCTTCAAACACACTTTTTCTCCTCGTTTAACGAGTAGCAGCCATGTACAGAACTCAAAATAGCGAGGAGCGCAGCTGTGAAACAAGGAGTATGGTTAGTTCCGAGCGTTAAAAGCGTTAGTTCCGATTTTGGGCACAACCAATCCACGCGGCATAAGATCCTTGTAGCACTGGATAGTAGTAGAAGAGTTCAAAGTTTTTGTTGTTCTACAACCATGCATAAATTAAAATCCCAAATTGGATTTTTCCTTAAAGTATCAAAGCTCTCGGAATCATAATGCAAAATCAGAGCTCTAATCTACTTAAAAGCACAGCCCACAAAAGTGGTATAGCTGCATACCACTAGCCCAAATTGGTCATAAAGCTCGACTCAAAAACTTCAAAGAGGTTCTAGAAAGAGGTCGCATGTTGTACTATTAAAAAAGGTCAGCGTGTAGTGCCGCCTTTTTGTCTTTGCCATTCTTTTTTCTGTACACGTGGTACGTGGTGCATTTTTAATTAAAGTCAGCACTTTTGGTCTTTTTTCACAGGATATTATTTTGGTAATGGATCTATGTTTTTACTTGGATTTGGACTAATTGTAAGACTACTTGAATCTAGAAATGTGTCTTAGCTAAGAACGTTATTAGCTAAGAATTAAATAAGTATGTACATAGATATTGACGCACAATTACAAATAAATAATTTTGACATGTTCCTTAGGGTTTTCTAATGTTAAAATGTCAATAAGAAGCTCGTACGCCCACTCTTCACCGTCAACTATTTCATTCCAAGGCAAGATGTATGTTACGCATTCATATGCGTAAATACAGCACATTTCAACATAATAAATATAGAATGCGAATTTAAACTCTTCAAAAACTAAAAAATATGCAATAAAAATATTATTACATTTTTGTAATATTCACATATTACGTGAGTATTTTATAGGTACACTCTAAATATTCTTTATACGCGTAGAAACATGTATTTAGATGCCTTGTATTTAATTTTCTTTATATTATTTTTCAATGTAAGTGCTCGTAAAGGCCCACTTTTTATGCATCAAAATCGAACAGAAAGTCGATTATTTTGCCCTAGGGCTTTATTATTATTATTTTTTTTTATTTATTTACAATGGTTGGCTAACCTGCAGCTTTTCCTGTGTGCCATAAATGTTATAGTTTTTTCCACTGTTTAAGAAAGAAAGAAAGAAAGAAAGAAAGAAAAAATATTTATTTCGGGTAATCAATCGGTCGAGCTTACTTACTATTTATTTAACGGCTCTGGATACAGTCCTTTTGACCCAATCATAATTTAAAGTTCACAAGATTATATTTGTCTTATTTCCTCACACTGTGCATTGAAAAACTTAGTATGATACACGGGCGTCAGAGCAATAAATTACTCGGTTACGTTTAAAACTATTTATTCCTTGTCGCCCTTGTAGCATAAACTACTATAATATGCGTATAAACATGTATTTAGATGCTTTGCGTTTAATTTCCTTTATATTATTTTTTGGTACAAAACAAACACCACCTTCGCATAAAATGCGTGAGTAATTTGAGTAATTAGTGTAATAAAAGAAGACAAAAAAGTGTATTGGAGAGGTAATGTAATATTATAATGAAGTGGTCTGAACTCGGGACCACGGGGAGGCAGGTCATTAGAATGAACACTACACTGTTCTGAGTATAGAGGAGGTAAGAGAGTTTTTCCGCTTCTCCTTTCTTAACACTACATACTAATACACATACTGATAACAATAAATATGCAATTTTCTTTTGCTGTCAAAGTATTTAACGCCCTTCCTGATGATTTTAAAAACATAACGCAGAATGAAATTAAGCGTAAAATACACAACTGGTTACTGAGCCACTGTTTCTACCATGTAAAGGAGTTTTTTGCCTATGAGGAAAATTTTAAATGGTAGACATTTATATCCATGTTCAACGAAATAAGTTCTTTGTAACTTCTTTCTTGACATTTTTCATTATTATTTTGGACATTGTAAAAATTAAGGAATTGTACAATTAAGCTGTTTAATATGACAACGATGCATGCAATTGGTACTAAATATTTGTACGCCTTCATTGGCAGATTTTTGAGGAATCATGATTAACCCCAAAGTAACACCCAATTAATTTACCAAAAACTGAACAGATAAACGCTGATTTGATTTTAATGCAATTTATTTTTTTATAAAAGGTTTGGATATTTTAATCAGTACATAATCATTTTACTCAAACAAGTCATACAAAAAAAAAATTAATGTAAGCAGCAGTGTGTTATTTTAGTCTGCATTTTAGAATGAATAGATCAGTTTAGATATGTAATTTTAATAATACTATTTTTTGTGCTTTTAAACGTGTTTGATAGTGTTTTAGTATTCATAGGAAGTGACGTCACGCGTCATCATGTTAGGTTGAATGGTCAGACTTTTGTCAAACTTTAAGATGTGTTGAAGAAAAATTAATATGCCTTAAATCTGTGATGATAACGTTACTGAAGGTCAAATGAAAGACTTTTTTCTTCATATAATAAAGACTATGACGCTTATTTTAGCATCTGTCAAAAACAGTTAGGGAAAGCTAATCCACAAAACGGTTTCCGAATTGCAAATATTGGTCAAAAAAGAAAATGGCAATTCCAGTCGTAACTAGTTTCTAAACAAAAGGTGTTTGTTGGGATACAAACAAATTACCATATTAAATTGATTATTGAAATTAAATGATAATTTTGAATTCTGAACGCAGAACAATCGTTGTTGTACAGTGGACCTTTCTTATAGTCTTCTCTGTAGGGGCTAATGTCGTACTGCAAGTGTATAGCTTGATGTGGTCTCCATCTCCACTGTACTATACTTCTGTTCTACCACTCGCAGCGCAGTGATCGTCGCAGCCATTGTTGACATACGAAGCAATCAGTGCCGTTTGTTGGCTCGTACTAGGGGCGAGGGGGTGGAAGGTTGTGTCAACTTGTAGGTGCGTGTTGTCTTTATATACATATTATATAGATATATGTATACACATACGTCCTCAGTGTACTGTTTACTTACATACGAGTATGTGGATGCTTAACCAAAACTAGGTAGTAGGTAGACAATGAGGATTGACAAAGTGAGTTGCAATTTTGGAATCTTTGGGGCTGACAGATGTTTATTGGCTATGAAGTTGTCATACTGAGCTGATCAAGAGAATGCGAAGGAGATAATTTGAGAATTTATCTCATAAAATTACATAATAAACTTATCAAGTATTACAAAGTAAAAGAACTATCGCTAGTGATATACTAACATGTTATAGTAAATTTTTCAATGCTCGTAAAGGCCCACTTTTTATAAATCAAACGAACTTACCTGTGAAGTTCGATGTTAATTATGTGAGGGTGTTGGTCCAAGACGTCTTCATATTACTTTTAACTTGTAGTAGACGCATCGTCTCGCCGTTTAACCACGTACTTCGAAGATCTCTCAAAAAACAAATGTTTTTTCTGCGTTTCGGAACGTAGTCCTTTTCTGCCGGGAACGGAACGTCACCACCGCTGTCATTTAGTTTGAAGAAAAATATAACGATATTTCACGGCCTGAAACTTAGGGTGTTTGTAAACAAACAAAAGGGTTTTATTGGGTGGGAGTTTGGACGTCTTGGACCAACACCCTCACATAATTAACATCGAACTTCACAGGTAAGTTCGTTTGATTTATAATTATGTTTCGTGTGTTGGTCCAAGACGTCTTCATATTACTTTTAACTTGTAGGATGTTCAAAGAGCTGTGAAATATTAACTATTAATAAATTGCAAACTGTGTACATTTTATGCATTTATTTTAAGAATTACAATAGTCTTTTTGGCAATATAGTAATTATAATAAGTTTTTTAAATCAATTGCTTTGCCATTAATCAGTCATTATTACATAGAATTGTTCTTGCAAATAATTCTGGTGATTCTACAACAGGTCTGTTGTAGTAACGGGCAAACACAGAAGAGGATTCACTCCATCCTGCGGTTTTTCTTATTAAGTCTATATTTAATCCGCTTGAGTTAGCCTTTGATGAAGACGCATGTCTGGTGCTGTGTGATGTAAATATAGCTGTGTCAATGCCACTTTCAGACATGGTTTCTTTAATCCATCGACTGATGGTCTCCGAACCCACTGCGGAGTAAGGTTTTTTAAAACTTATAAACAATTTACCTTTATTTGTTGCTCTAATTGTCTTTGTCACTTTTATATAATCTAAAAGTGCTTGAGCTGGACAAATTTCTGGCTTGTTTGAGAAGAAAGGAATCATTAGCACAGGCTGGAGTGTACCCTCTCTAGATGTTTTTACAGGATCTGTAATTTTTACAATAATTTTATTATTCTGATGAATGATATTTTCAAGTTTTATAAGGCTAAGAGTTTGTACTCTGTGTGCTGTTATTAGTGCTAGTAGTGTCACTAACTTTTTTGATAACATTTTTAGTGGTATTTCTACATTGGGATATACCTCGCTTAAATAATTTAATACAGTATTAGGATCCCATGTAATATTATATCTAGGAGTATTTGGTCGTAACTTGGCTACACCCTTTAGAAAACGTTTCACTAGCTCATGAGACCCAATATGTGGTCCTAAGAGCAATGATAAGGCAGAACGGCATGAATTAAGGCTGCCATACTTTGAACCCTTGTTGAAAAGTATAGTTAAAAAGGTTATTACATTTGCGGGCTCGGCTAACAGGGATTAATATTATTGTATTTGCATTGTTCCCACCATTGTTTAAAATAGGTATTATATTGTATAAAAGTGTTATTTGAAACTGATGCCATCATGACGTCAACTGATACTTCTGGGGTACCACGATTTTCTAAGGCTTGCCGCATAAGATTAAGATTAACAAACATAGGGTACCATGGTTGTGTTGGCCAGTAAGGAGCAACTAAGATGCCTTTAGCATTTTCATTTTTTATCTTATTTATAGTTTTGAGTAATAATGAAAATGGGGGAAAGGCATAGAAGAAATATTCTTTCCATGATATTGTAAATGCATCTATTGAAATGGCATCAGGGTCTCTCTTCCAAAAAACAATTTTTTTTACACTTTTTGTTTAATCTGGTTGCAAAGAGGTCTATTTCTGGTTTTCCTAGGGATGACTCTATTTGTGTAAATGCATAGTCAGCTAATTCAAATTCTATGTTTGAGTGGGCCTTTCTCGATTCTTTATCTGCAACAAAGTTATCTTTAGATTGAATATATGAGGCAAATATATATATATTTCTATTCTCACACCACTGCCATATTGTTCGGGTTATTTCATTCAGATGAGGATATTGGACCCCACCCATGCGGTTAACATATGATATTGCAGTGGTGTTGTCAATACGAAGGAGAATTTGACAATTTGGACTGTTTGTTGCATAAGTTTTTAGTGCCATGAAGGCTGCAAGAAGTTCCAGATAGTCAATGTGTTTCTTAGCTTCTGCTAGGGACCAATGCCCACCGGCAGAATCAAGGTTGCAAGCAGCTCCCCAGCCGGTCAAGGAGGCATCTGAGTATATTTCTTTGGTGTAGGAATCTGGACGAATGTTGTTAGGGGAACAATCAATGTGTTCTAACCACCAGTCAAAATCTGGTTTAAGGGACTTTGGTAAGTTCATTATTTTGTTGTAATTGTTATTATTAATTAGACTAAGATATTTAACCCTTTCAAATTGTTTAGTATAGAGCCAGCCATATTTGATGGCTGGACATGCTGATGTGAGAAGGCCCAGAAAGTGTGCAAATGAATTTAGGACAAATCCTAAGAATTGACACTTTTGAGGTGTTAAAACACTTTTCTCGTAGTTCATGATGAAACCTAGTGATACTAATAGGTCAACTGTTATATTTATGATTTTTTGTAAGTCAGAATATGATTTAGATACCAACAGTCCGTCGTCCAGGTACATAGTGCACACTATTCCCCTAGACCGGAGGTATTCTATTACCGGTTGCATAATTTTTGTGAACACATAAGGTGCTGTGTTTAACCCAAATGGTAGTACTGTAAATTCATATAGTTTGTCTTGCCATTTGAACCTTAAAAAACGTCTGGAAGAACTGTTTATTTTTATAGAAAAATATGCATCTTTCAAATCAATCTTAGCCATGTAATAGTTATGCGATATTAGTTTTGTAGCAGTTCTTATATCTTCAAGCTTAAAATGTGACATTTCAACATATTTGTTAAAAGTTTTTAAGTTGAGTATAAATCTGAAATCTCCATTCGGTTTGGGAGTAAGAAAGATGGGGGGATAAGAACTGATATTTATGTCGTTGGCATTCAATTACTGCACCAATAGTTAAAAGATGAGATATTGCGTTTTGAATCTCCTTAACTTCCATATTTGAGGCCTTACGGTTTTGTGGTTCATAGGTTTGAGAAATTATACCAGATACTGGTATTGTATATCCCTTAACCCAAGACAAAACAGTTTTATCTTTTGTAATGGAGCACCACTTATCATAAAAAGAAGGGAGTCTCCCTGCATAATGTACCTCTATCTCCTGTTCTTGTATGATGGAGCCGCGCTCTGCACTGGTGGGCGCTGTGGTGCAGGTCTGTTGATTTGCTTGACATGGGCTGTTCTGCCCGCGCTCGGGCCTGGTGGACGTCGCTGCTGCTTCCGAGGCGGGCCCCGGTAGTTTAAAGAAGGATTCTGGCTACCATTTGCATTTTTGTGCGGCTGAGGTTTTGCATATCTTATTTCTGAACCAGTTTTATTAATGGCTTTTCCTGCCTTTAAGGCCTCATTGAGGTTGTCTCCAAATAGTTGTCTTTCAATTTTTGTCTGCAACACAATGTCTTTTGTGTCTTTATTTAAGGCAAATTGTATAAGTGACCTCCTAGCACAGCTCTATGTGTGGAATAAGTCACACAAAATGCGTTCTGCGTTGCTGATGGTTTTTGTTACCTCTAGATTTGCGACTTTACCTTTCAACATGGAATTTAAGGTCACTCCTATGCATGCCGTGGCTTGGCCCAATATATTTTGTTGGGCCACCAGAACTCTGTCCCTTTTATAAACCGGATCAGATATAGCAGCCTTTATCTCGGGGTTTTGTTGTTGTTTCTGGATCCTGCGGTTGAGGATTGTCAGTTGGCAATTCTGGAAAATTTCGAGTGACAGTTGAACATATGATGTAACTGTAAGTAGCTTTAAGAAATACACCTCACAGAGTATATTCACATATAGATAATTATGTTCGAAATAAACCACATGACTATAGTACAATGCCATACAAGGTATGTCTTTAATAGAGCATGAGTATATTCTCAAACATGTTGTACCGAATACTTGTCAAGGGATACACCTCACGAGTGGTTTATACCACCACCACACGAGTATATCCTCAAGATAATTAGTTTAACCATTTTCCTAACCTCAAAACCGCTGGAAAGTAGACAGTTTCTCTACGCTAAAACTGATAGTTTGTTACGGATTTAGGTTGCACTTACCTTCCATTTCTTCCTGTACAGGGTTTTCTATCACGTCTAGCGTTTTCTTTCCTTCATCTTTTCAATCGTTTCAGTTGCCGATAAACTTCGTATTCCACACTGTTCTTGTCCATGTCGTCGCGTTTCCTTTTTCCCATTTTTTATGTTAATTATGAACCAAAATATGGAAGAAACAGGTATTTATACCTTTATATCGCCTCATCCTATTAAGAATGTCGGATATGCATTTTTCACAAATTTTATGTTTCGACATTTTCAGTTCTAAAACATTGGTATTTATGCAGCCAGTTCATAAAAAACCAAGATTTTAATGTTATTTACGGAGTTACCAGAATGAAAAAGTCGGATCTGTGAGTTACATCCATGCAACAATGTCGGATCTTCGCTTGCGACATTGTTGCGGGGAAGGGGGGCGTAAATGAGCGCGCGGTTCTACCAGTTTCGACGATGTTGCCGGGGAGAGTGCACTTGTTGCTTCATTATCATAATTCTTTTGTGAACTAGCCTAATAGTGTCTTAGTTATGTCGAATTTAAAATCCTCAAGGGCGAAGCGCATGTTAAAGTTAGTTTTCCAACCGGATGAAGGATTTATTTCACCGAAACAAAGAAAAGACTGTGTCGATACTTCAAACAATAACTGTCATTTACAAACAGGTAAGAATCAGATTGTTTATTTTACTTTAATAATTTGTATTATTTTTGGTGACAATTTTAAAATAATTTTAAAACGCTTTTAATGCTTAAAAGTTGGGTTTTTCATTAAATTTAAAATTTCCACTTAAAACTGTAGGATGTGACACAACTGACATTATTAGTTGGAATCAATGATTAAATTTTGTCAGAAGTACCACAACCGACATTATTGCTGGTGTATGAAGTTATGTTTTTGTTGGAAGTGACATAACCGACAATATTATTTGAATTATGAAAAAACAATTTTGTTGGAAGTGTCACAACCTACAGTCTTCATGGCATATTCATAATAGTTTTTGTTGGATGTGCTACTTTACTAGGTGCTCATACTAACAAATTACATGTCGAGTGAACATTTAACATCCGACACTTAATGTCAAATAATTAATAAACATATTCAGCTTAGTTATCCAAATTCTGAGCCGAGGGTTCCCTCACGTTTTTTGATTGAAAGTTGATTACATTGGTGCCGGGACTTGGCAATCCCACTACAGGTAGCTAACTATGACTATATCAGTATGAATAATGTATGAATCCTGATGGATAGATCCTCGTTGCTTATCTTGCCATGAATGCATCATGTCGATATAATAATTGCATGTTTCAGAAAATGATACGTTACCAATTCAAGAAGAATTTGAAGAATTTATTCAGCTGGAAGATTTGTTTGGAGAAGTCGACAAAGAAAATGACTCGAAAAAATCTAACTTAGATAATAATAATGAGCGGCATCATTTAGAAACTTTGGGTAGTGAAAAATAAATTTACGAGCTTACTGTTCCTGGATTCCATGAATTACGACAAATGAACGCAGTGACGAATCTGTGATTAATAACTGTAACGAAAACATTGCATTAAATACTTGCAACGTATTTAATAAAACTCCCTTGCCCTCACCTGTTCTAACTCATGACGACGATTGCAATAATCCATTAACCTCTTTTTGTGTCGAATAGTTGACGGTATTACGTAATGAGGACCTTAATGGAAATCTCCCTCCGCCATCTTCGTTATCTGTATCAAATACAACTACACCAATATCCATAAAACAAACAAAAAAAAAGACTTATAAGATAGATAAGGGTAAAAAAAGGTTAGTGCATAAAGAAAATTGGGAAGTAGTGCAAAGAAAGCAAAAAAGAAAATGAAGGGAAGAGCTTTACAAACAAAAACGGGAAAATAATTGAAGAAAAAAGTGAAAGAGCCTTGCAAAACAAACTGTCGTCTCAAATGTAGAACTTTTTTTACCCACGAACAGCGTTTACACATTTTTAATAAATTTTGGTGTCTCGCAGATCGTAATCGTCAATGGGAGTTTGTTATCAAGTATACGGAGAAGATTCCTAAACGTCGTTCTACCACTGACACTATTAAACATGATCGCCAAAACACCTTCATCTACTCTCTACCTACTGAGGAAAAACAAAAACAAAAGGTGTGTAAGACTATGTTTTTAAATACAATTTCATCGGGGGAGAGGATTGTTACTACGGCGTGGAAGAAATACGATGGTGAAGCTACAGTTGAACCGGATAGACGTGGTCGATATCATCATAAGCCTCGAGTGATAGACGAAGACATGATCAAAAGTGTCTGTGATCACGTGAACACGTTAGATCGAGTGGAGTCATACTATATACGCAAAAATTCAAAGAAGCTGTACCTAAATGACATAAAAAGTTCTCGGCAGATGTTTCGTTTATACAATGAATGGTTTGACAGCGAAAATTACCAAAATAAAGCCTCGACCAGACGGCAATAAGTACCCATCATCGTTAATCTTTAACCAAAAAATTTTGATTTATTATTGTGTCACGAGTTGAAATTTTAATTTTTATTGTTTGTAGTTACTTTTTAAATTTTAAGATGCCTTCTTTACTATCTAAACTTAATAAAAAAAGCCAAAACAAATTTTCGCCTTTTATATAAAAACTTCCGACATAAACGTATTTTTTAGTTGTCCATTTAAAATATTCTGAAGTGTCATATTCGACATAAAATTATACTTATCTTCCCATTAAAAATGTTGTATGTGACACTACCGACAAAATAATCTCCCATTATTCAGTTAACAATGTCATAAGTGATTTTTCGCGTGGTTTTACGCAAAATAATGGACATTTATATTAACGGAGATAAACTTTTAGATCCAAAGAACCTATGCTCAAATTTTCAAGTTTCTAACGCTGACATGTCTGATTTTATACAAAATACAAACTTAAAATACCTCTCCTCTAAAATTACGATTTTGTACTTCCGACATTGTTAATAGGATGAGGCGATATTCTTATAAAGCAGTTTTATTACGTGATTTTTGGCGCGCACGAAAACGTTAATGACAGCGGTGGTGACGTTCCGTTCCCGGCAGAAAAGGACTACGTTCCGAAACGCAGAAAAAACATTTGTTTTTTGAGAGATCTTCGAAGTACGTGGTTAAACGGCGAGACGATGCGTCTACTACAAGTTAAAAGTAATATGAAGACGTCTTGGACCAACACACGAAACATAATTGTGCATCAAAACCGAACAGAAAGTCGATTATTTTGCCCTAGGGCTTTCTTATTATTATTATTTTTAATTTATTTACAATGGTTGGCTAACCTGCAGCCTTTCCTGTGTACCATTAATGTTATACTTTTTTTTCCACTGTTTAACGGCTCTGGATACAGTCCTTTTGAGCCAATCATAATTTAAAGTTCACAAGATTATATTTGTTTTATTTTCTCACACTATGCATTGAAAAACGTAGTATGATACGCGGGTGTAAGAGCAATAAATTACTCGGTTACGTTTAAAACACGAGCGTACTTGTAGCATAAACTACTATTATATACATGTCTCGGGATTCAAAAATAAGGGCAAAAGCCATTCGCCGTACTAGTTTGGTAAAAAACTGTCTGATGCTTACTGACTCATATGTGCATCGAAAATGTTGCGACTAAAATTTGAATTCGAGAAGGTATCGCCTTAATGAAGGCATTCTTTTATCTTTTCTAATTAAAGAGTATAGATTATATTTTTAGTGTTTTCTCGGATCAGTTATTTAAAGATTCAGATTAAAAAAAAATATGCCATATAATATATTAAAAAATAACTTTTATATCAGAGCTTTTTTTTAATTAATACGTGTTGAAAAGCGAAAGTCTGTTATTTTACTAACCATATTGAATTAACTAAAATTTATCCACTGAAAATCATGGATAACCGTTAATAATATAACATAACCCTCTCACACTTAAATTAATTTAGCCCCTAAATTCAATTTCCGGAACGTATAGCTGTATTCCCGATTTATTATTTACGCTATATTAATAGCCTGATAATAATATAATAAGATTAAAGTTCGACGAAATATTACTTTTAAAAGTAATATTTCGTCGAACTTTAATCTCATTGTGACTAATCGAATGGACGGAGGTAGGCATGTATTTATATATGTAACCTATTTGTATGTAGTATATAGGACGGGATTTGGTCAGCCGCCTGGATTCGTGCTGGGGGCTCGGTTGGTGATCATTGAACCTTGTTCGTGGTCCCTGGCCGGGTCTCCGGTATGGGTTCAGGCGGTTGATTGGATTTCACCTTGTATAATAATATTTTACCTATAATTTTAATCGTATATATATTTTTTTTTTTTTAGTTTATTTATTCATAGTTAAATTTATTTACATATTTAAGAGTTTAAAGCCATCCGACTAAAACCACATGGTTTATGCGCGGTATGGCGAGATCGCAAACTTTATGCTAAACTAATTCTAACTTATATTATGTTAAATAACATCACGCAGCCACAGGCTGCTGATGTTGAAGAAAATAAAGCTTTATGGCACTTTTTCGCTTTTTATTATTATTTAAGTTTTTTAGTCTATCTAATGTATGGGTAGGTATTTCATTTAGTATTAAAGGAAGCATGTACTCCCATGTTCTCATACCATATATATTATTATAGTTAGGTAGTTTATAAGTAGGTAGGTAAGTTAGGTTTCGTAAGTTCTTAGGCCTAGTTTTCTTAATAAGTTTATCTTCATTATCATATTCTTCACAAATAATAGCCATTTTTATTTTACTATAGATATTAATAATTTTACAGAAGTCAAATAAGCCTTTTTCGTCGCCATTGTATTTGTTTTTAATATTGTTAGGCACAATGACTTTTAATAATCTAAGTTGTAGTCTATAGATGTTGTCGATATAGCTTTTATAAGTACGACCATAACTACTAATACCATAGCTTATAATTGAGTCAGCAAGTGATAGATACATTATTCTTAATATATTATAAGGTAATTTGTATTTAATTATACACAATTTTGATAGAATGCCTCGCAGCTTGTTACATAGGTATTCAATATGTTGCTACATAAATTAAATAAACATTTAATCTAAGTAGTTCATGTACATTTATTATTTTATTACATATATTTTTATAAGATTAAAATTTGACTTGTGAAACGTGTATTATATATACCTACTTTGCAAAATGAACTTTTTGAATTTTGAATTTTGATTTGTACACAAAAATATGTTTAATGTTGAGAAATATTAAAGCGACGTCTTTCCAAGATTTCCTTGAAAAATTGTCGCTTCGTAAAATATAAGGCAACGGACAGAAGACCATGCGCGGACGTAAAAGATTTTCACGTCGTTATTTTGCAGCTCCTTCCAACTTTCCAGCTTAAAGGTTTATTTCAGTCTGCTAAAAGAGTGCGGACACTAATTTCCGCATGTCCACTTGGAAATAAAAGCCTGGAAGAGGAAAAGAAAGGACGAAATAAATGTAGCTTTATTTCAAGAGTCAACTTAGAGACAAGTTCTTGACTAGTAAATAAATCTGTAAAGAGCCAGGACGGCTATTCTGGCATTATTTTTCCCTCGCAAAATCAGTCGTTTGACTTTTGTTTACAGTATGATATATGTCGTGCGGTGTAACGTGGAGCGACTAAGCCTCATCAAATAAAAACTATGGAATATAAGAAATGCTCCCTTTAAATTTTACATACATACATACACTTACGCCTGTCTCAAAGAGGGGTAGGCAGAGACTACAGATTTCCATCTGCTACGATCCAGACACACCTTTTTCTCCTCTTCCACATCCATCAATCTAGTCATACAAGCTCTTCTATTCCGTTGACATGGCCCTTCTTCAGTATGTCGCCAATTTGGTCAGCATACGTCCTCCTAGGGCGCCCAGCGAGCCTATTATGTATCTTAGTTGCCAACTGAACTGGGTGAGTATCATCAAAAACATAGATACACTATCGAATTTCGATTGTCTAAGGATATGTTCGCATTTGAAGAGACGTCACAGTTCGTAAATAGTTTAATACCGTCTAAAGGCAATTTTGAAAGTTCCGTTTTTATCTATGTTTTTGACGATAGGCCCCCTGTCCAGTTGGCAACCTAAGATACAGAATAGGGGAGCTGGTCGAGCTGTACCTTCAACTAGCGCACCATACATTTATTTCGTCACTCTACTTTCATTCATCCTCTCTACATGTCCAAACCATTTAGGTTTTCAAAGAAATCAATAGAGATACATACGAAGAAAGTCTCTTTTGAAATCATCCGGAATCTGCTTAGCAATTTTTCCGCACGTGCCAGAATAGCCGTCCTGGTTTCTTCAACATCACGATTTGAATGATATTTAAATGATGAACAACTGGTTGCAGCACTCAGCGAATCATTTTTGACTCCATAACTGTCAATTATCTTGCATTGATTAAACTTCGTTTGTACTGTCAACCGTACATCAATCTACCCAGTAGTAGTTCATGAAGCGTTCTTAAAAGAGTGAAAATACTTTGGAGCCGGAAACTGGGACGACTTAAAAAATGTTTTAGTCTTATTTCACACATAAAAGAACGATTATTTCTTAAGAGGCCCCTTTACGCCTGGATTTTTCTCAAGATTTATTTAAAGGGTAAAAACTGAATGTGAAGTCAATAGCTTATTTTCTTCATACTTTTTTTCATTTCGTAAGTATTTTTCATATGTAGCCCAAAAAGCAAAATTTTATGAATAATAGCTTTATCGGCGCTTTTTGAACATCTCGCCATCTTGCACTTCTTGATCAGAGATGGGTCAAAGTGTGCAAAGTTTCATTGAGATCAAAGCCATCAGGACGTCTCAAACACCTAAAGCATTTACAGGGTAGTTGAGCGGGATGACTCACCTTAATGTTTTATTTTTCCAATAGTGAATAAACGATAGCTTGTACTGTGGCACTTAGTACTTATACTGTGGCACGTAGTACTTTATTCTGTAGCCTTTCTTGATTTTCTTTTTACACATTTGCGTCAAATTTGCTACGACATAGCAAGTGCTACGACCCCCTAGGTTTCCCGTTTTGTAGACCCGCTACGTCGTAGTATATAAATATAAAGTAATCGTGACGATATGAATCCCCAAGGGAGTGCCTGAGGTGTTCTAAGTGGTCCACATTCGTTATACCCGCGCTTCACTGACGATTATTACGTCCCAACGTGATGGGTAGTGAGCCCTATCGCCGTTGTTCGGGCACAAATACACGCTTTTTAGGGCATGCAGGTTTCCTTACGATGTTTTTCTTCACCGTTTAACCAAGTAGTAAGTACTACAAATACTTTGCACATAAATTCCGAAAAACTCACTGGTGCATGCCCGATCGGGGATCGAACCTGAATCTCAAGATTGAGAGGCCAGCGTTCTAGCCCTGAGCTACCGTCCTAGTTTGAACGTATATTTGCGTAAGGAGACGCGTGGTAACATAAAGCTTGGTTTTAAATTTTAACCTGGGTTTTCTTCTTGTTTCAGAGTGAAAAAGACAACGGAAAAGGCTGTATACTGTCTTGCGAGAAAAGGAAAGCTGACGACACAGATATCAACAAAGATCTCAAAAAGGTAACAACAGTTAATTTTATTTTTAACCACCATGATATGGACTATGGTGGTTGGTGGTGGTTTGACACTTCAATGGTCGGTCACGGTTTGTTTACGTAACCGACTTACTAACGATAACTGAGCGTGGTGAATCTGATTGTTTTGATTACTACACCGTAGGACAGTAGTTGTGAATTATAAACGAAAAAAATCCTCTTATGTAACCACATTTCTTGAGGAATTCTTAGTTGGCAACGGGTTGTGAAATAATACTAGAATATCTTCTTTGGCAACTGGTTGAGAAGTGAGAAAGTTTTTTTCTTTTTTGATAATGTGCACCTCTATTATACATATATATATATATGCATATGTTTGGCTGCGAAATGGACTTGGGTCCGTATCATTAAAAACATAGATAAAAACTGAACTTTAAAAATTGCCTTTATTAGGTATTGAATTATTATTTACGAACTTTGTCGTCAGTACAAGTGCGAAAATATCGGAATTCGATAGTACATCTTTGTTTTTAATGATAGGCACCCAGTCCAGTTGGCACCTAAAGATACATAATAAGCCCGTTGGTTGCGAAACTCAGTTGCCATGGCGGCCGGAGGGATTTTGTTTACGTTCATTAGAAAAGTGCACCTAAAAGAACTAATTAATTAACCTACCCATGAGAATTACTCTTTAAATCAAAATTCAATTTGCAGAATCTGTAGTAGTCTTCCTTCTAAAATGCTTCAAAGAAGTTTCTGTCGCTCCATGTCCTCGACTTTGACCCAATATAAATCTCTTTTATACAATTTTAAATATCATTTCCCTACCACTCGAAAAGGTCGCTGAGTCATTTTGTTTTCATTTCGCCCCTCAAAGTAAGTTAATGTATCTCTCCCCTAATTTAAATACGAGTACATTCCTTGCGTTGAAGGGGGTACCATTTACCCTGACCATTAAGAAAGGGTAATGTATAGTAATATTTGGGACTCTCATTTGTCATTGTGATACTTTGGTAGAGGTACTTTTGTATCGCTAGGCCGCGCGAGCTCATTTCTAGTTGGCTAGTCCAGTGTTTATTTAACTATTATTGAAGGTTATACAACGTGTAACAGAAAGGTGTAACCATATCTGAAGAGCTTATTCAGTCAATGGTATAGAACAACTTTTACTATGGAACAAACCGTGTATCTCGAAAAAAAAAAACAACTTTTTCATAGAAAAATGCAATGCCGCTCGGCTGAAATGTATGGAAAGGCAGATTTTTTTTTGAGATTTCAGGGTTGGCTCCATAGTAAAAGTTGTTCTATACCATTGACTGAATAAGCTCTTCAAATATGGTTACACCTTTCTGTTACACATTGTATAATGTTAAATTATTGAAGGTAGTTATGCAGTTATTTCTTTTTAAAAGAAAATTAATTACTTATCAAATGCTCGTGGTTGTATGAAAATTATTTAATAGGCTTGGATTTTCTTGAAAAATAAGCTGAAGTTATTCTATGGGCCATAAAATAGGACTCTACTTTATGGCAAATACGAGTGTTCGAGTTCCGTGTCATTTTAAAATTGAATTTTAGTTTACTAAAAGTGAATAAGTAAAAGGTAAAAGTGAAAATTTTACTCAAGATATATTTCGGGCCCCACTGGGCCCGGCATCAGTTGAGAATCTGACAATAAATTAAATATGACATAAGTTATTTAGAAAAAAGTAAAAAAGGTTTATTTACAATTTATCTAAATTTAATTTTCATTCAAATTCATTTATTTATTCAATCGATCATTCATTCGTTATAATTTATTTGAAGAAATTATTATTAGACAGTGGTACCACCCAGCAGCCGCGATAGGTATGTGTATTGCGTTGATTCCTGCGGCTGCTAGATGGCGCCACCGTTGCCACACCTTGATCTGGGTTTCTCGTGTCGGAAACTGTCGGAGTCGTCAGAATCAATGTTTTAAAATTGAGGTATTTAACGGAAAACCACGAATCTGTTAGCAATAAAATCGTATTTATGTTCTTTTTTTGGGACAAAAATCATCTTAAATAATTTTCATAAATTCAAGTAACCATACTTTCAACTTAATAATTACCTAGATTTTATTAATTACCTAGAAATAAATAGTAAAATAGAAAAATGCTTATCAATAAGGTTTATGATCTAACTAGCTTTTTAGCCCGCGTTTATTAAGTTTTTGTACAGTCGTATCGAATCCCATCCCATCCCATTCCATCCCACTAATGCCACTATCCCATCCCATCCCGTCAATCCTCATTATCCCATTCCACTAATATACAACGGCGTGAAGGAGTACTTCTATAGGAACTTGACACCCCATTGCCTTCCAATGGGATAAAAAGTAGCCTATGTCCTATTCCAGGTCTAGAACTACATTTGTACAAAGTTTCAGCCTAATCATTTCACTAGTTTCAGCGTGAAGGAGTAACAAACATCCATCCATCCATCTATCCATCCAAACCTTCGCATTTATAATATTAGTGGGATATGTTAACATGGACAGTACCCTGAGAATCAGAATAGTCTAGTCCAGGGTACATTTGTAATTCAATAACATGTGTTACTGTTTTTATTTCATTCAATAAACGTATTTGTACCTATACGATGAACTATGTTCTCATAAACCTGGTGTAAATGAAAGCACATCATCTTATAATCATATTTACCAAAGAACTTTCGCAAAGAAACACATACCGTCGCGTAATCCTGTTTTCCTCTGAATAAGCTGTACGATTACAGTGAAACTGGTCAGGCGAAATCTGACTAATATACCATGAGTAGCTGTTTATATTAAGAATAAATATATAAATATGTTTTAATTATATACCCTTAAAAATGAAAAAAAAAAGTTCACTTGCCTATACAACCTTTTTTGTAAGGTCTTAAAGTTAGTATGGAGTTTCTCCAAAAAATTTTTTCATTTGTGTAGGATTGTTTCTTTGTTCCCAAAAATTTTCAGTATTCCATTTATATATTTTTAGTCTCCCATACAAAAGTGTAGACAGAAATTACAAATAAATTTTCAAACGTCAAACAGCCTAAACGTTTTGTTCCACTACAAATACTAGACTGCGTTCATTTGATCGCCAAATGACGTACACCTAACACTTACACGCGTGCAAAAGAGATGGCATTTTAGGTGGACGTCACCCGGCGATCGAAATGAACGAAACCCTTTCTATTTTAACCATGTAGTTAACCTCCCAAACGCGAGAGTGATTAATCATAGGAAACTACAAACATATGCCACTAAGATATGCTACTAACCGAGAACCAGATCAAAACAGTACGGCCATTAAATTATTACGGATCAGGGTATTGAAGACTATATATAGCCAATAATAGCTAGAGAAGTAAAGAATAAATCTTCTTTTCATAATCTTATTAAGACAAGGCCTTCCTTAGGCGCACAGTGGCTTTGCAATTACAGCCTGTGGACTTATATACTATTTCATAAAGTTGAAAATCGCGTGTGCCAAAATGCGCGCGAAACGATTCAGAACTGTTACACGCAAACTAGAGATGATGAATATAACCATTAACCATTAAATTTAACGAATATTAAAACAAAATTAACATTATCGAATAAAATTATCATATCAACTTCTCCGGTAGAAAATTGGCAACGCGCTTTCTCTCGGTTCGGTTCGGAATTCGGAGCGGCAACGTTTTGTCGTATTGCATCCAGCGAGTAATTAAAAATATTCATTCCATTACGCGTATTAAATAGTATGCTCTATCTCTCTTACGATAAAACGCATTTATTGTTTAGGATAATTTCTAAAAAAAAGGAAGTGATATTTTTAACACATATTTCGATTAGTTATTGGTTGATTGTTAGGTTAGTTTTGTTGTTGTGTTAAATCGGAAGATTTTGAAATTGTTTTGCAAAATAACCTACTTGGAACCATTTCGATAGGTGTGCGGGAGTGGAAAAATTATATTTATATTTTATTTCTTTATTAGGTGAAAATATTCGTTAATATTTATATTCAATATTCAATTCAATAAAAAGATTAACTAATATTTTCAACCAATAAAATTATCGATATTTTTTTTTATCAATTAACTTTTAACCAATATACAATTTCAACCATTATTGACATCTGTAGCGCAAACCTCCATACAAACGCTATCACAAAATTGTGAGGTGTCTATGAAATGTTATTAGAATATTTTAGGCCGAGTCCATTTACAATATACAGATCTATATTTAAGGCGACTAGCACTTTGAAATTGGTGGGAAAATCGTTAAACAGAAGCTAAGTTACATTGGAAAAATGTCAGAATCGATTTTATTGTGCCGTCCCAATGTTAATGGAATCCTTTCCATTAAAACCATAATTTTATGTTTACACTTATTTTAAACTTCATTTTCATTAGTCACTTAGTTCACAAATTAGACAGAAATTCATGCAAATAAAAAGATTATTATTACATACGGCTTGAACACTCACGTGTGATTGTTATTGACTATATGCCAACCGTGAGTGGTCAAGCAACAATCACACGTGAGTGTTCAAGCCGTATGTAATAATAATTTAGTATGTCAGCTCACGCGAGTTTTAATAATATTACAAATAAAAAGAGTTATAAAAACCTCATTTTTTTGGGTATTAAATATTGATAAGATATTGTTTCTGGAAAATTTCTTTATTATTTATTTAAATTACTTATAGATGGAATAAAACATTTCAAAAAGAAATCTTCAATCGAGTCAAGACTAATTCTTGTCGAGATAAAAATTTAGGGCGTTATTTGTTAACTAAGGAATGTTGTATACGCAGTGGGCTGCTCGTGTTTTTTGAAATATATATTTAGCAGAATGTATGTTTGTTTAGTGTGGTAAATCATAAGTAGATAGTGTTTCCGTTATGATGTAAAATATATTTTGGTATGAAAACACAATTTATGGTGTGACCAATGAAGGTGTAGATGAAAAACTATTCTAAAGTTGCAAAAAACTCTCTTAAATTTTGAATGGGGTCTACTTTTATAAAGGCCACCAGTTGGCGCCACTGGCACGTGAGGTATATGTCAAAGGTTTGTTAGTTTAGATTTACATAGAAGTTCGATTTTTTGTTTTGCTTATCCATATAATATTATTTTTTTTTTCTTTCTTAGATGCGAATAAACAATGCCGCAATGATGTGCAGTTCCATTATGTTCCAAAACGAAAGGAGGACTTAATTTTTGTTTTAGTCCCTCTTTTCTTTAGCTCTAATCTTAATTCATTTACTTTCATTGCACCGTACCTTGAATAATAAACCTGAAACTATGAATTTATGTCGACTAATACACAAATAACTAATAAAAAGCCAAAGCTTTCGCCGTTTCGCGGGCATTTGACGTTTCTCTATACCTGTCGCCTCAGTGGCACCACCTGACGTCGATAGTAGCCCTCATTGGGAAGGTATTCATTATCCAGCACGGCCTGCACTTTGTTTATGAATCGTCATTGCGCCTGCCAAATGCAGTTTGACTTTTGAGTTAAAATTAATCACAATACGAAATAAAATCTTGCGAAATTTAAAAATTATATTTCAGATTTGGCAGGCGCAGCGATGAACTCACTTTTGAAACCCAACGGAGTTCAATATTATATCTAAACCCAGATGAAAACGCTCAAGTATTCCGAAATCGTTCCTGGAAGTTTAGCATAACTATTTTGAGTGAAAAGTTTCCTTCACTTAGACGATGTTTTAGGAAAGAAAAAGTTTTGGGTCTCCTCTGACCGTAGCAAACGAACTCTGTAATGATATAACTACCTACAAATCTGCTTTGAGAGTTCTACTTTTTGTACGGTATCCTAAATCTTGCTGTTCTTAGGATTCCGTACCCGAAGGGTGCCAAATGGGCCTGCCTGTCCGTCTGTTTGTCTGTCCGTGTGTCGCAAGCTGTAGGCTTCAGCCGTTATATGTAGCCAGTTGAAATTTTCACAGAATACTTGTTACTATGGTCTCTACCTCTCTCACGAAAAATAAAAATTTTTTTAACCCGTGAAGCGTCCTCTCACAAAAAAACTCGGAAAGGCGGCATTTAGGTCTATCTTATAGATAGACGGTAAATAGGTACATGCCAGTTTCAAATTTGGCCAGATCGTTGTACATACTCTAAAGTAAAACAGACAATAATAAAAACCAGCCAAGTGCGAGTCGGACTCGCACACGAAGGGTTCCGTACCATTATCTATAAAAACGGCAAAAGAAAAAACATATCTGTTGTATGGGAGCCCCCTTAAATATTTATTTTATTCTGTTTTTTTGTATTTGTTGTTATAGCGGCAACAGAAATACATAATCTGTGAAAATTTCAACTGGCTAACTATCACGGTTCATGAGATACAGCCTGGTGACAGACGGAAAGACGGACAGACTGACGGACAGCGGAGTCTTAGTAATAGGGTCCCGTTTGTTACCCTTTGGGTACGGAACCCTAAAAATCTGAGGTTGCCGAATTATTTGTCAGGCGCTATCATTTTAGCGAGGTGGTTATATGTATACCCGTAATGAGCGTTTTTCTCGTTGTTTTTTTTTCTTAGTTCTTGACTTTCCGCTAGATGTCACTGTCCATGTCACTATAGATAAAATATGTTCCGTAGCAATCAATGGCAAAGTGATTTTTGGTTTGTTTGGAATCTATACAAATTTTGTCTTTGATTCTGTTGCTAAAGTATATGACAGTGCCATCTAGGAATCTTATTTAACACTAAATTTGACACAAGGAAAAACGCCCATTGTGGGGTCTTACGGAACCCTTTGTGCGTGAGTCCGACTCGCAGCTGACCAAATTATAAAAATATGAATAAAATCCATCGCAGTCAACTGAAATTAATTTCGACATTTTCCGTCCAGCGTTTTTAATTTGCACGAATAATTCAGATGCTCGAAACATTTGGTTCGGAAATTCCGTTTATAAAAACTCTCAACGCAAACCGTCTGGCCGTCGTCATCGGTAGTTGGTCGGAATAATCCGGAACAGAAAGGTAGGTTGGATTAAAAAAAGTTTGTACAATGGAGAAATGGAAAGGTTTATTTGTAAACTTATGGATATATTTGACGAAGGCGGGAAGGAGGGTTCGTTGTCAGGTGTGTCAGACATGGCGATAACCTCAAAATAATAGTTCGGTTGCTTAGTACAGACGTCTATTTTCACTGTTGCAAACAAATTAACAGGAAACAACCAACGATCAGACGGATAGATTCGGATTACTTGGTCGAGAAACGTGGTAAGTTCGATACAGCGACGCACCCTCAAAGCAATGACCGTTCGTCTCGGCATTCTCCAACAGAATCATGACGGGCCGCACTCCACCGACAAACGAAACGCCAAAAACGTCAGACAACCGGAAACTAGTGTTGCCATCGCTGTATCGACCATACCCAAGTAAACTACTTGACGTTTCCGACTAGGCTCGATAGATGGCGTTAGTTGGGTCTGCGACATATTAATAACTAGTGTTTCGCCCGCAGCTCTGCACGCGTTTATTCAATCGTTGGTTATTTTATTAACACCCCTTAGAGCATATATTGATGAGGATCACTACAATGATAATAAAGAAAACGGCATCCAAATCCGTTGAGTGGTTCTCGAATGAAAACGGAACATACACAGGAAGACAAAATTTCAAAAAAAATATATATATTTGGCCTCAGTATAATACTAAAAACCTATTTCATTAAAAATTTCGCCAAAATATTAAATGTTCGACAGACGACGACCACAAATTGGTCGAAATATAATATATGTACTTATATCGCAAAACGTTCATATGTTTTAATTTATTTACATATATTATAATTTTTATAATAAGTATACAAAATTATATTTATGCTAAAGTGCGTTTATAATTTTTAATTATACATTTGACATTACAAAAAGAAAAATATACCTAAAATTTTAACTAAATAATCTTATAAATTAACACCCCTTAAACCCCATAAACTCACAGGTGGTAGAGCTGATGCCGGGCTCGACTGTGGAGGTACCACCATCTTACTTGGAGACCCCCTCAAAGACAGCTCACAGGCAAAAAACCGGGAGGCCCACCATGTCTGGGATCAATGGATGGCGGTATATCCATCCCTAATAGCCGGGTCTTAAATGGAACAGACTGGTGACGGGCAGCAGTGTCACTGGTGCGAGGATTCCGGCACCGCACTCACCAACCCGCCTGCCCAGCGTGTGTGAGTATGGGCAATTCTTCCAGAATGACCGCCGGGAGTGGCAAAGTCCTGGAAATTCTTACAATAAAAATAACTTAAAAAACTAAACTTACAAGAAAACAATTATACAACATACTACAAAATGTGACGAAAAGGGGTAGACTCAGCATCTGCTGTGAGCTGTAGAGCAGCAACACAGCGCTGGTTTTCGGCCTGTCCCTGTACATGGACTAAACAAAAACAAAACTTTTCTTTTGCAGGTAGCTATTGCACCATCATTCATCAATATATAAATACGAGTATATATCTAAAAATACAATAAAATTGGGCAACTATTTCATTTCATTTATAATTTAACTAAACTCATAAAATTTATGGCGAATTATAACGTTAGGGGTTTTCTAAAAACTGCTTTTCCCTTGAATAAAAAAAATGCAACAACATGAATCCCCAAGGGGGTGTCAGTCACAGTCCAAACCCACGTTTCACGACGATTTTATTGACGTGACGGGTGTTGAGTTGAGCCCTATCACCGTACTTCGAGCACAAACCTGTCGAAGCACGCTGACCTTCGCTGCCCGAACACAAATGTGCCCCTACGGAATTTGAACCCGTGACCATCAGATTTATGCCTGAGACGTTTGAATGAATTAGACCACAGAGGCGGTCTTATACAGGTTGGTTCCATAGTAAATGTTGTTCGTATGGACGAGTACTATCGCCAGTTTCCGGCTTCCGAAACTTCATCATAAGGGGCTATGCGAATTTTATTTTTGTCACTGTCACTCCAAGCGAAAAGACGCGTAGTGCGAGAGGGGCGCATTCAGGACGAAATGGAAGAAAGTTAGTTTTATATTTTTATTAAAAAAAACTTTAAAAGCTAGCAAAATTTCCAAAATCAAATATCTAGATATTGTTGAAACCCATTTATTAAAATATGTTTGAATTCTGTTCATGGTTCCTATTCATCAAAAGAGAAGAAAATGTGTGTTTGAAGACCTTATTTCAACAATTATTTCTATCGAGGAAAATATATACAAACACGTTTTCCAAAAACAAAACCCTAGACTATAGTCAAAATGCATATACCTACCGGAAATGTATTGAAATTTTTCGTGTATTTCATGTAATACACAGAAAAGAAGCACCCGTATTTTTTTTACATATCGCCTGTATTTTTCAGCGATAAAATGAACAGCTACCTCCTTTTCAAACATTAGCGTGCCTAATCGCATCATTTATATTGAAGATCCCTTCCTTTGTCTGCTGGTCTGTAATCCTCTGAAGGGTTAAAAAACTAATATTTTGTTTAATATCCTTTATAAACATTTAAACGTTTTAATATTTGCCCGTCTAATCCGCTTGAGGGTTAATGGCGCACGTTCCTACTTGAACGTTTGTTTTGTTTTTAAACTTTTCTCATTTCGATGCGGCTTGCGGACCGCGCCGTACAGTGGAACGAACGTTGCCATACAAGAGGTTGACATTTACCGATATCATCCGATTTCCAGACTCACAAACACCTATAATTTGATATGCAACAACTGCGATATCAGTGTAAAGAATTCAAGTAGATTTAAACTTGCTTGTAAAGAAGCTTTGATAAAACTAAAATAACTTTTTTTTCAATTCTCTAATTTAAATAATTTACATAAACTTAAAATTAAACAAAATTGTAAAATTATCATTATTTCTAATGTAAATTAATACGTGTTTTGTTAACATTTAGTTTATAAGGCGAGATAAATAAATCATTTGCATGCTGTGATTTCTTTAATAAGTTAGAAGTTAAGCATTTAATTAAGTTTGAATTGTGTTTGTATTTAAGGCTTACTAACTACTAGAAATCCTAATAAAGAAAATCTTCATCTAAATCATTGACCTTTGAAAAGTACCTAGAATTATATATCTTAGTAGATATTTTGGGCTTTCAAGTTGTTATTTTTGTTTGCTTAGGAATTAGGGACATTAATTGTGTGGCAAAAATTGCACCAAAGTTGAATTTTCTATGCCACCGTAAAATAAAGTTATACCTTAAAGTGTTGTTTGTAGGGTAGGGTTTTCGCTGATTTATAATGTTGTATTTTTGCCAATGTTGACTCATATTAGCCGCATCAGTTTTTACAAATCCTTCAAGTTCATAATGACTACCTTCGTAATGACTACTTCCCAAAATGACTACTTTACGAAAATGTAGTATTATTCTATTACGGAACAAGCGTTCTAATGCTAAACACCATTCGCTAATTCCGGATTGAGGAATTGAGGGTTAATGGTACCGATTCGGCATAACACGTCTTAACTTATTTGACAGGACTAACCTTATTTTAAGCGTCCTGTCGTTTTCTTTCTTAATCACAAAGACAAGGACAGAATGCTTAAATTAAGTTTAGTTCTGTCAAATAAGTTAAGATGTGCTTCACCGAAACGGTATCAATAAACAGATGAACACAAATCAGCAATAACTTACTAATAACCAAAAATAAAAAAGCACAAATATAATAATGTATTAAAATTTCAAACACATTGGAAGGCGCCCCAAAACTTCAAATATTTTTCATGTATCGCCTTAACAAAGGTTACAGTTTTAATTTTTACTTTCTAGCTCGGGAATAAGTTTCGTGCAAAGCAGTTTCTATCACGAAAATTTTTTTGTACGTCCCTCTTGAGAACAGAAACGAATCCAAAGACAAGAATTCCGGGCCAGGATTCGAACCTGCGACCTCTTGTTATCAAGACAAGCGCGCTACCAATTGCGCCACCGAGGTTCCTCGTGTATGCAAATCCTTCGTCTTTTCTATTGAATAGTCAATGTAAAAATGTCTACACATTAATTTTCATTTTCCTAAGTTAAAAGCACTTCTACGGTAGTTTCACTTTATTTGTGATATTTATTTATTTGTGATGTATTGTCACAAATAAAGTGAAACTAATGTACAAGTGCTGTTAACTCAAGATGTATTTCAAGTTTCACCAAGTGGCGATAATCGCAAGTATAAATTTTTATTTTGTTACAGGCAAAACTAGAAACTAAGGCGCTAAAAGCGAAAAGGCCTGGATTCACCGATGACCGGTATAACGAAACATCGTATTATATGGAAAATGGTAAGATATAATTATTAAAGTAATCCATATATTTTCGCCCCATTCGCAAAAGGACCCCTTTAATACTTTAACCCTGGCATTTTGCACCAATTGTAATGTTTCAAGATAATGCCTCGTATATTTCAATGAAGCCTTAGATTTTCTCTTCAGACGTCATTATCTTCTTTTTTTCCGTTTCGTTTATCCTTATTTTATTGCGGGACATTACGCAACCTTTAGGCTTCAGCCCTCCAATAATTTCATTACCTTAATTCCATAAAAGTCCAACCTTTGTAAAAAAAAAAAAACGTTCTTACTATTTTCCCCCTATTGAAACTTCCAAGTCAGTCTGACATGTAGGCAAAATCACAAAAGAACTTTTTTCAATAGCTATCGTCCTATAATAAATTATATTGGTTAGAGTGAGTAGAGTCGTCTTCAATTCAAGCTACCCAATTTTATACGAATTTAATCACTATGTTACCTCAATAACCGGTCGGCCATAGCTTCAGGCTTCGAGAGGCGCGCCAAGCGGTTCTTCTTGCGACGGCGCCGGCGGAGAGAACAAATGTATGAAGTTGTATAGGGCCGGCCATGAGTCGCCGCTCGCGCGCCTTGTCCGGCTTCGAGTGACTTGCGCTCTCTCGACGGCGGTGTGCGGGGAGGCGGGGAGCCGCGCCAGTGATCGAGGACACAGGACGAACCTAGTGACGAGCGCTTTGAGCGAGCGAGCGCGCTATACATCCGATGGGGTGGAAGGTGCCGACGGGTGTTGTGGCAGGGCAAAGCCCGTCGCAGAAACCGGCTGGTAGCGCAACAAGAAGCGCCGCCAGAAGCCTGAAGCTATGGCCGGGGGGTAACAACTGTCACAAATGTAAAAAAATATATGGTCATCTAAAAGTGGCTCATCCTGCTGAGTTAGGTACCATAGAAAACGCATTTTAGTATTTGTGACGTCTTGATGGGTTTGACCGCAGACATTGATTTAAATAGATGACGCAAGTGTATCAAACTCTATGAAAACCAAGCGTGTCACATTTCACAATGAAAACGGTTGACAGGGTTAGAATTTTAGAAAGAATTGTAAGACTTACGACATAAGAGATAAGACTCAAAGTTGTAGGAATCAATATCTGTGAAGGAAGACCATTGCTCTCCCTTTTGGCGCGCTTTTTTGGCTTGCGGAGTACATACACTCGCGCTATTTACTTAGATCTATATCTCTGGGTTTGACCACAATGATATATTACACACATCTATGAACATGAATAGTAATACAACTCAGTCAACCGTAGAACTCTTTTTATGATCCCTAATAGGGATTCCCTATAAATAAATAAAAAACTTTTACGCGTGTATAGTGTTTTTTAAAAAGTAAGATCATATCATCGTATATTATATAAATTCAATAAAATTTAAAATATATAAATAAATATCAACGCACACGTTAAAAAATATAAAGTTTGTAAAAAATATAAATGTAAAGACAGGACGTCTCCATTCCTTTTCATATGCAGCGATTAGTTACGCGCGTACAAGCCGCTCTTAATGTTGTCAGCTACCAATACTTTATATCAAAGACCATCAAAAGGACAATATACAATATATTCTTTAACAAAATCCATTTTAGGCAACATGAAAGGCTCGCATTAGCTCAATTCCCTGACTATACTTGAAAAAGGAACGTTCGGAATATTAGCCTTAGTCATCGTGCCGCAATGCCGTTACCCTTTTTCTTCTATTTAATTTTCATTTACCTGCTTCAATTTTGCATGCAGCGCTTTCATATTAAAAAAGACTTTCTAAAGAATCACGTGATTTTACAATTTGTGTAAGGAACACGCCATGCTGGAGTGCTCAAGTCAACTTTAATTTGGAATCAAATTAACTTTATCAAAGAAGAACTAGCTAAATTACAAAGCCAAAGACTATAATTTTCTTTCTAAATACCTAGAACTCTCATAGCATGTTGTGATTTGTAAGGATCCTAATGTTATTTCAGGTCTCCGAAAGGTATACCCATACTACTTCACTTTCACAACCTTCACAAAGGGAAGGTGGGTTGGGGAAAAGATCCTGGATGTGTTTGCAAGGGAGTTCAGGGCACATCCTGCAGCTGAGTATGAAAGGTGCATCAGGGCTGGTACCTTGACCGTCAACTACGAAAGGGTCGATCCTGACTACCGGTTGAAGCACAATGACTTGCTTGCCAATGTCGTCCACAGGTATGTTACTGTCTTTTTAACAAGATCACACCTACACACACACTCACACTTACTTTTTATAAAATATTGTCTATTATCACAAGAAAATCACTAAAGGCAATGTTACTTACGTACAATATACATACTATATTTTACACAATTGGATTATCAGAAATTCCATTAAATTCGTTGATCTTTAGGAATTAACAAAACCTCTTTCTACTTACCTTGTAATATAACTTTCTAATTACTAGGATTTTTTACAGACTCTTTACAGCGAGCCGTAGTGGTTTATGTTTCTTAGAGCTTTAACCCATACATGCAAAATTTATGTAAAACTAATAGCATTCCCTTCATTTGAAAACCTAGTAAATGTGTAAGCTATGAATTTGAAAGTAAAACGATACTATACAACAGACGCAGTACTGAAAGGCCTCTGTATGTAGAATTGGCAAAATTTTACTCAAGTTATGGTGTTTTAAATCCTTAGCACCGAATGGGCATGTAGCGTGCACAAATTTAGTTTCATAAATCACTTTGGAATTGTGCAAGCAATCTCTATCGGTACACGCATGGTCATTCGATGTTAAAGTTCTTGTGTGACTTGTATATTCTTCTTCTAACATAAGAACAAACGAGACTTGATCCAAGACAATTGCATCAATTATGACAAATATATCATCTCAAAAAAAAAATACTCTGGATGTATCCTTTTTCACGACCAGTATCCATTTGAAAAGTTTCTGGGCTTACTAATACTCCAAATAAAGGCCATATAAAGTGTGCAATGATCTGAGGAGTCTGTCTCGCCCTAGCTACAGCCTGAAGGATGTATCGTTACAGGCACGAAGTCCCGGTCACCAGTCAACCGATCACCCTCGTTCATATCGACGAGGACATTGTCGTCGTCAACAAACCGGCCTCTATCCCCGTAAGTGGCAATTGAGACAGCCATGTTATGTGTACGCTTCGAATCACATCCGCTTCATTACATTTTTATTCAGCCTTATCCCAGTTTTGACCTTGCATGCTTTTTACTAACGTTGATGTCATTCGTCTATTATTTTAGTAGCATATAGGTAGGTACTTTGTTTCATAAGTCCGCTTTTAAAACTGAAGATTAAAGCTCCTTTCATCGTGATAAAACATACCATAGCTTAATCTGGACTGAAGTAAGTAACTACGCTATCCCTCTGTAGAAAATCCCAAATTCTACAAAGAAGGATCGTCATTACACTTAAAATGCACTCACAAAACGTTTCTGAATGAGATAACTAATCCTTTTAGCTTAGCGTAATCTACCCTTTGGTGTACCGAAATAATGAAAGGATCTGTAAATTTTATAATCATTTTACATTTTCATCCGTGCTGAATGAAAGCGATGCTAAATATAACTGGCCATCTAGCGCTCGCACTTTGCTGAAATCCGCTTTGCAGCGCCGACCATAAAAGCCGACATCTTTCAAAAGTCCTGTCCCTCGTTACATAAAGCGGTGCCTTTGGTAAAAACATTCTGCAGCTTCTCTATGATGGAGATCTCCTAATATTGCGGAGTACCGGCGCTTTCATATCAGTCTATAAAATAAAAGAAAAAACTTCAGCCTCGGCATTGGTGTCGGTATTTTGCATATAAAGTAGGAAGCTTAGGCTTCTGATCTTAAAGTAGAGTAGTTTCATTATTCTAAGTTTGTTTGTAAAGGATAGAGAAATTTCTGAAAAACATTCACATTTTGTGCTCATAAAGTCGGTAATATCGTTTTACGTGTTTTTGCGTTTCAATGGATAATGTACACATGATACTATTTAGATGTTAATGTATAATTCAACACATCCAGGCTCATATCGTGCCTGAGAAACAAATCAGCCTTATCATTTCTGTAAAATGAGATAGAAAAAGTTGCTCAGTTTTGTACAAAATAAAAATGGCATGGTAAAAGGTCTAGTTTTAATAAAAATGTCAAATTCAAATAGTTTATTTTGTAAATCTGGTATACATAATACACTTTTTACGAGTCAAATTTAATCTTATAAAAATATTTGTAATAAAATAATAAATGTACATGAACTAAATTAAAGGTTTATTTAACTTATGTTGCAATATACATACGATTAAAATGATAGGTAAAATCTATAATCATACAAGATGAAATCTAATCAACCGCCCGAACCCATACCGTAGACCCGGCTAGCGACAGCACGAATCCAGGCAGCCGACCAAATCCCGCCTTATATACTACATACTAATAGGTTACATATATAAATACATGCCTACCTCCGCCCATTCGATTAGTCTTGCTAAGAAGAAGGGCAAAAAAATTTGCAAAATCATGGCTTTTTAGCATATTTCTTTTTTTTTACATATCAGTTACATACTAAAACTTATACTATACTGCAAATGACTTATATCTACTTTAGATAAGGGATATGGGATATGTAGTTCACACTCTAAAGTTTTCAACATCATTAATATGTTAGTTGGGTTACTTGGGTTAAATTATTTTATATTATGTTAATATTTTATGCCTAAAAATAACCTATCATCGGTCACTGTCACTGGTCGAGATCTCTTTATGATTTCGTTGCGGCTTCGGATTGAAGTATTTTATTAATAAAACCTTTTTTTCTCAGTAGCGATGTGATAGAGTGTGCTAAATCATATTATTGGATTCAATTTCGTCGTAGGTGGTCCAGATCATTACACGTCAACAACGGTGGAGGTAGGCATGTATTTATATGTAACCTATTAGTATGTAGTATATAATTATATATTTTCCTATAATCTGAATCGTATATATGTATATTGGTGCTTAAATTAAATAAACCTTAATTTAAATTCATGTACATTTATTATTTTATTAAATAATTTTACAATATTAAATTTGACTTGTAAAAAGTGTATGAATTTGAATTTTAATTCGGGTGATTAGCCAAAATTTTTCTAAATCGTCTTCTCTTTTCTTTCGCTTCTGTTAGTAATTATTATTTTTATTTCCATTTCCATTTTCCAATACTAAATCTAGGTTTTATTCTTATACAAATGGGAGTTGGGAAAAAATATATTCAATTCATCTTTGACCTTGAACGTCCTGTCACATACATTACTATACAAGAAAATACAAGCTTACATGTTAATTACATCTTGATACACGGTTTACTTCTATTAACATAAAATTGTGTATGACAAAGTGGCTAACAATATTAATACCCAGTGATCACAACTTTTTGATTTTTTTAAATTACTTCCAAGAACTACCTACCTATGTCAAAAAGAATGTGATTACGAACGTGAAAAACGACATTAAGTGATGCTACAGTACTAGAACATGCACAAAAAGAAACACTCATCCCACCACTAAATCGGTGCGGAAAATGGCAATCCTTTAGAGTATAGTCAGAAGAACTCTTTTATAAAGATATTCTACTAAAATGGCTCATGTACACTCTTCGCATACATGCAGTGATTCAACTGTTATGGCTCAACGCTACTTTGTGTTTTTCATCTGTGAAGCTGCAAGTTTTTTAATGCTCCTCTTGCTACCTTGTAGATTATATCAACGTATATAGTTATCTTTTCCTAAGAAGCCAGCGGAAGGCAGTTTACCTGTTCAAACCATATACCAACAGACAATATTTTGTTTATCTTGTCCATGTCCATGTTGTAATTCTTAAGATATGGAGTAACACTTTCTGGGCTTTCGAGTAGAAATATTGACTTTAAGTTTTGTGAATATTTTGTCATAAAAGCAGTATTTTATTCAAAATAAATACATTTCCAAGCCTAGAATCTTGTCTGAATCCTGATGAATATGCCTTAAAACAAGTTTACATTACAAAAAATCCGCTGGGCTCATAACTCTAAGATCACTTCAAAGCCGAAATTCAAAGTCCCAAAAAGAGCTTGCACCGTCACAGAGTTGTCACGTCCGGTTTTGACGATATTGTTCTCCATGGTGGGCCAGGCATGAGACGCCGGTGCTCGCGAGTCCAATGAGCATCATTTACATCGACGACGAGCTACTCGTGCTAGACAAGCCATGCTCACTGCCGGTGAGTCCCGAATGCTGTGCCAATACGACGGTGTGACGTCATTACCCTCAGCGCAGCCCGTGTCCAGACTCTGCTGATCACGAACTGCTCCTCAAAGTTATCCCAGATATTCTATTTTCAAACCATTAATAGAAGTAACGCCAGATTTAATTAAATCGTAAAAATATTCTCAACCCCTTCAGGAAACAGTATGTAAATAGGGTAATAAGGTGATCTCCAACTTCCGTTAACTTAATGAAGATTTTATTCAGCAAACGAACCCAACGTTGCCAGTCGTCCCTCTTTTTCTTTAATGTCTGACAAAGAGTGTAAATTCAAAAGTTTTTAAGTCACAGGGGAGAATAATAAGTCTGGAGATGTTATTACTCTTTTACACATTACGTCGCGTCTTCGTAGAAATTTCCGGGCGAAGTTCGGCATCAGAGTCTGACACGGGATTGCGATCTGCACAAAACTTCAGAGACTGCGAAAAACTCCAAACGAATCCGGGAAAATGTGCGGCCTGCGAACTTTCTTTGTGTTTCCACCCCCAACGCTGAATCCCACTTGAAAGCGGGGCGAAACTTCCGATTGTGTCGTGCCTTAAATCTTTCCATCCTTTATTTGACTCTACGTTTACATTTATGTTGTTTTATCGTTTTTTTTAAACTCTTTTACATTCATTTTTGCATGAAACTTTAAGTACATTTTTACAAAACAACTCTTTCTGAACTCTTTCTTAGCTTTCTCTAATCAGCAGTTGCTTTAAAATTCACTGTACTTCAAAATTCCGTCGTCAATGCAAGAGAATTTGTTGATATTTGCTAAGACGGTTTATCCACTGAGATTGTCTTAGATATTCACGAACTTAAGAGCGTCGCTCGACTTAAGCTCTGTGGGGAAGGGGGTATTATCACCACTTTAAATGTATGAAAACTCGTCCCAATTCTACCTTGCTAGAACAATGCCGGTAAATAGGGTGCTGTATATGAGCACATTTCATCAAATTGCTTGCATATCCAACGCCTTTGGTAAATATAATCTTTCGTTGGTATCTAAGGCGCTTTTACGCTTGTGCGGAATTATTTGACGTGATTCAGTGTTTGTATTCATTGAAACTTAATTTGTATGTTTATGTGACAAAGCTTCAGCTAATTAATTTACTGAATGTGTATCAAATTCTAAATTGCAAATTTAGCTTGATGAAGCCTTAATCTAATTTACATGTTCGTGCATGCATTTAAATTTCAATTCATATTACATCAGCTTTTGATTATACTAATCTTTCATTAGATTATAATTTGAATACTCACGAGAGCACAATTTCCGTTTATTTATTTTTATTATATCAATCATGTTCACTGAAAGCCTAGAAATACATAGAGTCAATGTTAATGTTTACATTGTCTTATACTTAAGTTACGTGACTAGTTTTTGTTTAAATAAGTCAATTAATAAATTAAAAAGGACTGTGCCAAGTTATCAATACCAAGCAAAGTAAGAAAGTGACGGAAAAAGAAATAGCAATATTTTTACGACCCACAGGTCCACCCATGCGGACGGTACCGGCACAACACGGTTGTATTTATTCTCGCCAAAGAATACAACTTGAAAAACTTGAGGACCATTCACAGACTCGACAGGTTAACGTCAGGTAAGCTGATTATATTTAAACCTAAGAGTTTATTGCAAACACTACAACGATACAGAATTTACTCCCATAGCCTAATTCCGAAAACGTTTTTTTTTTTCTTCCGAGAATATACGCTATCTTAGGACATAGTTTTCATCATTTTGGTATATAAATTAACCATTATTTTTTAAAGAATTGTTCGATATGACGTCACTTGGGAATTTAGACATTATACTGGTAGTGATGTGTGATTGCTTATAAATAAAGTGGTCTATCTCTGTCTGTCTACTGATCTGTCAACCATCTGTCAAATTAGTCTGACGCAAATTATTATAAATTTATATACAAAGTGATATTTCAATCATTATATAAACATATTTTTTACTTTTTATTTTAAATCTAAAACCATCGCATTTTTTAGTTTCTTACTTGCAATATAAAAATAAATATTTTTTCTTTAACAAAATAAAATGTCATTGTTTTTATGGTTTTTATCGTTTATGTATTTAAATACAACATGATAAATAAAAGAAGCCAATACTAAAATGGTTCATCATTCTGTTCTTTTAAAAAAATACTTAGTAAATAAAAAAAATATTTAATTTAATTTGTGTATAACTGACGTTATAATATGACATGTCATCATTGTACTCAAGAAATAAGTTTGGAAATGGAATACATCGATTCGATTCGGTGCAACACGACTTAACCTATTTGATAGGACTAACCTTATTTTAAGAGTCCTGTCTTTGTCTTTTCGACAAAGAAAAAAAAGAATAGGACGTATAAATAAAGTTTAGTCTTTTCAAATAGTTTAAATAGTGATACACCAAATTGACACTATTATGTATGAAGTTTTAAAGGATAGACACTCGAATTGTCGAATAGTTAGAATCTCGAATAGATTGATAAACCCACACCAAGGCTCTTAGCTACGTGTATAGTTATATTTTTTACCAATATTATATCGTATGTAAAACTGTTATATCTTTAGCTATAAAAGTTTATGTATGCACTTTAGTTTATTAACATAATATCACCATGATCAACTTGAAGCTCTTCACCAATATAAACTTTAGTTAGAGAGTATATTTTACCAGATGGTGAGCGAACTTCAAGTATTTATTATTTAATCAAGTCATGCAGCTGACGGCTCTACGGTTTCCATGTTAAATAACTAGAAGTATCAATAAATAAACATAATATCATTTTTATGATCAGTTGATTTTGATTGCTCTAAATAAAATATATCTTTACGACCAGTATTGACGAAAGGGTACCAGAGTTGTTGGCTGTCACTTGAGCATTCGCACTCATACGCCCACGTTTCACAGACGATTTAGTCATCCCAATATCGGTATATGACAAATTGACACATGTTTCTAGGGCATATTTGTTTCATCGCAACGTTCTTACTTCACCGTTCAGCAAGTAGTAAGTCTACAAATACCTATTAAGCACATAAATTGCGACAATTTATGAAAAAATGCGTGTCAGAACTCCCTAAACCGATTTTCTTTTATGACAGATATTCTATCTCATCAAGTTCGTTTGGCTATGGTTGTAGTAGTGCGTCCACACTAGGGATGCAAACGATACCTCGATGTTTTTATGAACGATACATCGATGTTATCCATGAACAATGCTTAGACCGATGTTTTAATGACGAGTATAGGTCAGTAAAAGGCATTTTATTCATGTAAAATAATCGTGTGCAGAACAGTAAAAAGAAGTTGAGAAGAAATGTGTCTAAAGTTGCATGATTTGACTATAAAGAGTGAATTAAAAAGTGAGGAAACGTCTCTCAAAATTAATGATTTTAAATTCTGTGACATTAATTAAAAAACAAATACCTCTGTAATGTTTTAAAAACACAATAAATGTATAAAATTTAAAGAATGGTGTTATAAACAAAAAAACTTGAGAAAACATCGATACATTGATGTTTTTATGAACGATGTTTTTACATCGATGTTTTTTTTGAAAACATCATCGATGTATCGATGCATCGATGTTTTTATGGGCGATGTTTGCATCCCTAGTCCACACACGCACTTTTGAAGCGAATGCTTCTTTTTTCATGTCTCGGATATATAGGGGGTCCAATTCAGAACTTGTACGTCAATTCCGTGACTGACTTCAGGAAATAATTTCGCAGATCAAGGCATTTTCGTATTTAGTGCTTGTCAATAAGAGTATTTCGATAGAAGACTTCTTTCGTGAAAAAAAGTTCAGGACAACCTTTTGATTTTTGATGAAGGATTAATTGGTTTCTTATTACAAATTAGTACGTTTTTTAATCTTTCATTATTTTTTAAGTTATCATTCATGATAAATTATTTTTTATTTGATCGCATTAATAAAAAATTGAAACGACTCCGCAAACTTAATGCGCGCGCTGCTATCAGGAAGTTTACATAATTCTTTATGCTTTTCTATGTGATTGACATCTAATGCCACAACATGCAGTGTCGAATTACTAACAATAGTACATATTAAATAAGTTCATAGCACACCGTGCGTAAAATGACCACTTTACGCACGCTGCGCGTGCGTAAAGTCGGCATTTTCCGCACTTGTGCTATAAAAAATTATACGAAACTCGTGCGAGAAACTTTTTCTCGACTCGTGTGAAACTCACACTCGTCAGAAAACGTTTCATCGCTCTCGTATCGTAATATACTATTTTTACAAAATTTACTGAAAGAAAACAACTTCCCAAAGCTATGATGGCAAAAGGTACCACATGGCAAGAAGTATTTGCTTAAATAATATACGGTTGTGTCTCCGACACAACCTGCTGCTTTTTCACGTCACTACTACAACCAAAGCTAAGATAGAATATCTTGTAACAATTGAAATCTTCCTCGAGTTTCAAAATGTTAATTCAATCTTTTATCGAAGAGCTATGTCTAGACAGGGGAAATAAATTCTAATCTAGGTGTTTCTAGACTGCCCCTTGACATTAAATTATTCCTTTGTACATTGGTTTCTTGACGCCAGACGTGGTGAACTCCGATGTAGACCACCAGCGGCCAAACGATACAACTACTGCAAATGGAAAACTTGCATGTAGCATGTGCAAACGCACTTATACAGACAAGGTTTATTGGTCACATGAGAACACATGTCCGACGCCTTCCACAGCTGCAACAGTCGTCGTGACCGAACTCAATCCAAAGAATCATCATCATTAAAACTTGTTTGTTTCTGCCAGGTCTTCTTCTATTCGGGAGAAGTCCCAAAAAAGCAAGACAGATGGAGCATCAGATAAGGAATAGACAAGTCCAGAAGGAGTACGTCTGCAGAGTTGATGGGACATTTCCTGAGTAAGTTAAATTTTATAAGTAGGTAATTCAGTTTCTTTTTTCAGAAATTCAGCAAACAATAAATATTCATTTATATTTAAAGTTGATGGTCGTGATTGTCGGCACTTGGTGGACCTTATGACACACTGTGATTAAAATACACTTGTACTTGTCCACTTTATATTATTATTACTTTTAACCTGACCGGTTTCGCTGTATTAAGCATTTTCAAAGGTTTTATTTGTCATTTATTATTCTTTTTTTTTTGTTCGGAAATCTTACAGCCAAGTTATAAATAGGTCTTTCTTTACCTATGAAATTGCCGAAATTTTCTTATAGATTCATGAGTTCATAATTCCTTTAATTCAATAGCAATTTCAATTTAATGTTTTTTGTTTGAAAGGTGATTTCAAGATTTTACATTTACGTATTAAATTTTGTTTTTATTTTCAGTTTGATTGTACAAAATAAATCTTTAAACTAAGTTTGTCCTAAAAGCTATCCATTTCCATGATAAGATTCGTAATCATTTTATACCGCTGACACATTTCTAAAATTAAACTATTGTTGCTGTTAGCTTAATGTTGTCTCATTCATACGCAAAAGAAACTTCATAATTAAGATTTGTCAGTCCTAAAAAAATTGCAAAAATGTTAGTATTAAAAATTGAGTTTTCTTCAAATTATCTAAAGAAAACGGCAATTACATATGCAAAGACCTAATATAATGTAATGTACTCGTATATGTCGTGGGCAGATCGTAAAGTATGAAATCAAAAATCTTTTACCAAAAGTCAAAAAGTTGACGAGCGGAGCAAGGAGGAGTGTGTTAACTTTGGGAGCCGTGCGAAGCGAAGCGAACCTCGTAGTTTTAATAGAAATATGATCTGCTGAATTCTACGATATGCACTAGTACTAAGTGTCACTTTTTATTTTTTTTTATTTTTGTAATTATTTGTCAATTCTTTTAGAAGACCTATAAGAAGCATAATTTTTATATTTATTTACAATGTATGGTATGGGGTATTCAGTATGACATACAAGTTTTCACATAATAATATGTATTATATTGTAGTATTACTTATCTACTTACTATTTTGCTTAATTACACCTACCTTTTATTTTCTTTAAAATGTGTTTGTTGCACGTTAAGGCGCTATAATGCTGCAGAAGGGCTGTCACTTTAGAAAATAAAATCATTATATACTTAATAGAATAATTATTGAAAATCTGCTCAAGTTAATGTGTAGATATAGCAATGAACTATTTTTAAATAGCATATTTTTCATAGAAAACGTTTTTGATGAGCTAAAATTTTAACTTATGCCAAAAGCGGCCGTTTTTAGCAAAAGTAAAAATTTAGCTCATTAAAAAACGTTGTCTATGAAAACCATGCTATTTAAAAATAGTTCATTGTCACTCGTATTTACACATTTACGTGAGCAGATTTTCATTAATTATTCTAGTACCTAAGTAAATAAAGATTTTTTTTCTGAAGTGGCAGCACTTTCGCAGCATAAAGCGCTTTAATATAAAATATTAATAATAGAAATATTAATTAATATAGAAACGTTGTTCTCTTATAAATAACAATTGAACATCAATAATTAAAGAGCACAAACGTGCCTTGTGAAATTAAACAGCTTAAACAAAGCCAATAATAAAACGACATTTCTATTTTTATCCCTCAAAATGTTCACTCACACGCATATATTAATCTTTGATATTATAGTTATCACAAGATTAAAACAGTAACGTTACTAAGATTCAGCGGTGTAACGTTCTAAACTTATAGCAAATGCCGAGATTGGTCCATTTTGTTAACAAAATATGTCAACATTTTACTATGTAAAGTTAGTTTTATGTTTTCATTTTGGGGCAAATGAATATATTTCTATTTCTATTATTTAAATAAATATTGAAAATTGAGTTTTTGTCTTTTAAATGATTATAATTACATAGGAAAACAGTTAAATGAAATTTCTCTCACAAAATTCATTTAACTGTTTTCCTATGTATTTCTATTAGAATTACTTAAATAATCCTTTGCATTTTAGTATTTTAATTCAAATTCAAATAGTTTATTTTGCAAAGTGAGTATATAAAATACACGTTTCACAAGTCAAAATTTAATCTTAAAAAAAAAATATATGTAATAAAATAATAAATGTACATGAACTAGATTAAACGTTTATTTAATGTATGTAGCAATATATGTACGATTAAAATTATAGGTAAAATATATATTATACAAGGTGAAATCCAATCAACCGCCCGAACCCACACCGGAGACCCGGCCAGGGACCAGGAACAAGGTTCAATGATCACCAACCGAGCCCCCAGCACGACTCCAGGCGGCTGACCAAATCCCATCCTATATACTACATAGTAATAGGTTACATATATAAATACATGCCTACCTCCGCCCATTCGATTAGTCTTGCTAAGAAGAACGGGCAAGAAACTTAGCAAGATCATGTCTTTTTTTTTAACATAAACATTATACTGTACAACAAATGACTTATATCTACTTTAACCAAGGGATAAGAAAAAAAAAAGTATTATTAAGTATTATTAGTATTTTTAGTATTTTTACAGATCTAACAGTAGCAGCACGACTAACATGTACTCTTTAATAATTTCCAGTGAAGAGATCGAATGTCTAGAGCCAATAGAAGTGGTCAGCTACAAGATCGGCGTGTGCAAGGTGTCTCCGAAGGGCAAGGACTGTTCGACGATCTTCAAGAGATTGGGATACAATGAGAAGAGCAACACCAGCGTGGTGCTGTGTCGACCGAAGACTGGGAGGATGCATCAGATCAGGGTCCATTTGCAGTACTTAGGTGAGTTCTTGAACAGTTTTTTTGCTATAAAACTTAACTATAAGATCGCCTCTGTGGTCATTGGGTTTGAGTACTAGACTATTGAGGTCGCGGGCTTCGGTAGATATGTTAAGCTGTGCGTCCAATTTGTGTCTCACGCTGGGACGTAATAAAGGCCGGTGAAAAATGGGTGTACGAGTGTAGACTGTGACACAGTCCACATACGGGTACACGTTTGGCGTCCCCTCGGGAAATCTTGTAGTGGCGACGTATTTTTTATTTTAACTGAGGTCCAAATCCAGCACCCAGCTAAAATAAATACAAAACTTGCACAGCGTTGCTGGCATGGATCTCGTGTTAATAGTTCTGTGATCTCGTGTCTCGTAGAAATCCTTTCCTTCGTAGACGTCTAGATTTGAGGAAATTTCATACGAAGAACCTACAGTTCAAATTTTATGTTCCTAGGTGAAGGCGTTTAGTCGAAGCACTTATAGATCAACCAGTCATTATATACTACATACAAAAACAATTTTTAATGGTATTTTAAATATTTTTTAAAAATTCGTAACTATGACAAATCTATCTGTTTTTAAGATATCATCTCTAACCTTCCATCTGATCTCCTCAACAGGTTATCCAGTAGTGAACGACCCCCTCTATAACCACCCAGTGTTTGGGCCCCTGCGGGGTAAGGGGGGCGATACTGGTGGCAAGACCGACGACCAGCTCGTCCATGACTTGATCGCCATTCACAACGCAGAGAACTGGCTCGGTGTTGATGCTGCTGATGATGATATGCTGTTCTCTAAGCCTGCTGGTGATGATAAAGGTGAGATAGTCGAAAAGAGACACAGTAGAACAATTACGTTACTTTCCATGCCTCAAGGTGGATGGTCCAAGGCAATCTTCATACAAACTTGTGGGAACCAATAACGACGACAGAAGTATTATTATTTAATTTTGTTACCTTTTTCCACACGTTCCATCAACTTTACACGCGCGATTAATCAGTTTTTTTTAAACAAACTTTTTTAGAATCTAATTTTGTTATTTAAAACTTTTGTAATCCAATGTGTGAAAGTTTTAAATTGCAAAATAAGACTGTTAAAACATTTTGTTTCTAAGAAAAACTGAATATTCGCAGGTGTAAAGTTGATGGAACGTGTGGAAAAAGGTAACAGAATTAAATAATAATACTTATGTTGTCGTTATTGGTTCTCACAAGTTTTTTATAAAAAACTACCTTGGACCATCCACCTTAACTCCGAATAACGTATCAAAAGCATATAAAAAATTATACAAATATTGCAAGATAATTGGTGAACTTATCTTAAAAAGCTTAACAAACATAAAAGAAAAAGATTAAAGAAGAAAAAACATAAATAATAATACTCTAGTACTGAAAACAAAAACATAATAATACTTTATAGCATAGCCCGTAAGGGGCTGAAATAAATATCAATAAAGCTAGCAAACAACGACATATAACATATATATAATAAAAGATATTTAGCAAATATTATAAAGCGAACACATCAATACATATTTTTATTGTTACTTATTATGGAGACATTTTAAAGGAAAACTTCTATGCGGTGAGCAACTAGCTACTTGATTATATTTACTTTAGGACGCACCTGAAGGATGCTTAGTATAGTTATGCTAATAATATTGATGACAGAATTGTTTAAAAACTTGATAATTACGTAGGCTCGAGACCAAATACAGAAAAGAAACAGTCTAGCCTGAGTAGCCAGGTGTATAGGCGTCCCATCTCGTGACAGCCTCTTCCGCGAAGTACAGACGTTGGAAGGGACAAGGCGGCACGCTAATGTGGATTCCAAAATTGCCGAATCAGCCAAGTAGTTTTAAAATTGTCAGAAAATTCTAAAAATTTTAGTTTTGGCCTCAGTACAACGCCAATGAAGCCGAAGATTTATGTCTGTCTAGATATCCGACAGGGACGGCAGTAAATCTTCGATTCTTAAAATAGTAGTACTAAAGCCTTGGTGATAATGTGAAGCAAGTCTGTTGATTGGTATTTTGGTGCAAAATTATGTTCACTCAATCCCCGAGGAAATATGAAAAATGTTGATTTAGAAGTTGCGGGGTTTCAAGTAAAGGAAAACACATCTTTATTGAAGGAAACCCTAGTTTTTATACGACGAAGTGTACATATACGATTATGTTTATGTTTGACAGATATTTATTAGTTAATAGATGAAATAAAAGTTAAGTCTGTAAAAGCAGATGGACTACATGGGATAGGTAAACAAAGGTATTATATATATATTTTTTTGCCTTCATGACATAATTTTCTCCTGTCTTGTATTTTTTATCTCTTTATTCAATTAAAGTATAGGCTTACTTTTTACATTTAGTTGTTACAATTAATATTATGAAAAAAAGACATGATCTTGCTAAGTTTCATGCCCTTCTTATTAGCAAGACTAATCGAATGGGCGGAGTTAGGCATATATTTATAATATTATTTATTCCTTATTTATATATTTTTATTTTATTCAAGTGTTTGTTTTATTAAATTTAAGTTAACCCAATCTTTATCATTCCCCTGCGTATTTCCCCATATTATTATTTATGACATGAAATTATTATCTATACACATAGATTATTTAATTACTTATATTACATTTAAACCGACCTGTAATAATGTAATAATATATAAGTGTATCTTATCTACATTACATAAATAAATATATTTCAAAATATATATTTCATTTCAAGGTCCCGTTAAAACAATAGCCCTTGGCTAAACCGATAAGTCTGCATTCCTTGGAAGACGAAAATATTTTTAAAATATTTTTTGTTCTGTTTGCAGTTGGCGAGTTTGATGATACAGGGCCAGCTTCAAGAGAATCTTCTCCTCGATTGGAATCTCCAGCGCCAGGGGTCACACCCTCAACTATTTTGACGCGTAAGTTTTTCAAATATGGAAGGAGCAACGTATGTTAGGATCGTAGCGGTTAGATATAACCCTAGGCCTTACCTAAAGGGAGACAGACATTAGTGCTCGTACTTTGTATTTTAAATCGACGGCCATTTCAAATGTTCCAAAACTACTAGTGACATCTCTGGGTGACATCTATTAAACTTAATCAAAGCGGCTACAAACTGGATTATTGAATATTTATAACGTTCCTTTAATTAACAATAACTCACGCACTTGACCAATTATTATTGAATAAACTTTTTTACTTTGAATATTTTTCCGAGATTTTCCTCTTTTCTCTCTTTCTTTTTCACAGTTATCTCACAAGGATCCTTTTTCGTGTTGCTGGTGGCTTTCCAGTTTCATGGCGTCCCCTCCCAAAATTATATTTGTTTGTGAGATTAAAAATGTGGATGTCTAGTTATCGGTGTACGAGAACGGGTCTTTTTCGGACGAAAATAGTTATTAAATTCTTTGACGTCATCATTTTTGTACATAAGAATAAGAAGCTATTTATTCGCTGCAAACAAATATAACAATAAGCAAACACATACAACATGAAAAAGAAAATTAAAAAGAGAAAAAAAAATACACATTATTAGAAATCAAATATCCTATAAATATAAGACATTTGCAATACAGTTTCGTTTATTGAAGCAGCGAAAAGGTCTGAATCAGCATAGCCATTGCGATAAAAAAACACAACGCGCTGTTTTTCTGTCAGGCCTGAGATATCACAGACCATTTGAAATGCAATAGAGAAGTTGACACATTTAATAAAAACGTAAAGTAATATAAATATAAATTAGAAGTAAAATACCATCACTAATATGTGTGTGCTGTGTAAGGCTGTGTTCATAAATATATTGTTTCTATCCTTGACCAAATAGACGAGCAGTTAAGGAACCTATACACAATAAGCACAATTAAGCAACACTACGGCAACTACATACGTATGTTCTAACGTAATTCATTCATTCATTCATTCATTTATGTTACTACTGAAAATTAGTCATTTCATCTCTACTCACTCTGTAACAGCACGATTCTCGCGACGCGAGACAACGTTTCGCCTAACAATCGAGTGTAGCTTCTCTATGCGTCCGATCTACTAAAGTTCAACTTACCCGTTCCAGCCACGCTGCCCAGTCCATCGAGTGGCTCGGAAGCGCCGACAGTGGACGCGTCAACGACCACGTCTTCTGTCGCTTCACCCATCTGCATGATGGTGGCCTCTCCCTCCATGCCCCTCAATGACGACTCCGACGATGCTAAGGTATAGTGAATAAAATTATAGTTGATTGTCTTGTTTCTTTTTCATTTTTGTACCTTGGGTAAATGGACAAAAGTATATAATGAATAGAAGTCACTTGTACTATCCCACAAATTTATTTAGTACTTCCGGACTGGTTTCGCCTTTTATGGCATTATCAAAGGAATTAATATAAGATCTTAAGAACCCGCTCCGAATCGTACTTCATACATATCTAAAAATCAGAATAACTCAAATAAATTTTAGGCTTTCATTTAGACGGTCAATATGAAGTGGTGTATGTCCCTGACTTTTTCACAAACATCGCGTTAGAGACCAGAAAAATATTTAAAATAATGGGTTTTCGCCCTAAAATCGAGTACTTTTGCTAGGCTTCGTTTAGTGACTTATGAACATTTAACAAGCAAAGTAAGCACATACACCACTTGGAAGTATCATCAATATTCTAATTAATTAAAACAGAATAAAAAACAACAAGGAATCGAGACACAATTAAGGTATTCGGAAATTATTATTATTACAAACGCAAAGAGCGAGACTCGCTCAGCACAGTTCGAACAGCAAGGCGTGGGGCAAAGCGTGAGGCGCTAAATCAGCCAGCCAAATATGCGCTTTATTGTCGCAATACGTCTCGCTTCGCATCGGAGTTGGCGTCGTCCTGCACCGGGTTCTTAATTACACAATAAATAGTTTACATCAGCCAGTGCGATCAATGACACTCAACTCAAGGACAAAACAAAAGTACCTTCAAATGGAACGATTTTATCTACTGATTATAAAAAACAAATTTCCTTAGTAAGCAGAAATGAAAAAATATTTTCACCTCTCCTATTTTGAAAATGTGAATTTTGTATGGGCACTGTCAGTTTATTTTTCACACTAGTACACACTTCACTTTTGATTTTCTCACAAACCCCATTCTGGGGCGTGGGGACTCAGTGTCGGGGAGGGTGCCCCCTGACTGAGGACTCTTCCGATGTCCATGACTATGGACATGTCCTTTGGTGCGCGGCTCTACTCCGGAGGAGCACGGCTCGACTCAGGGAGGAGCACGACTCAACTCATGGAGGAGCCGCGGATGTTAAGTTTAGGTCGGCGCGGGCGCGGGAGGTGCAGGCGCGCGAGCCGCAGGCGCGCGTGCCGAAGGCGCGCAGCGACGATTTTTACGCACCAATGTCATAGAGAGAAAGCTTTATAGCCGTACTTCTGGCATATATGTACGGTTTTTAAATCATTCAGGTTTAAGTCAGTGTTTTCCTACACCGTTCAGCAAGTACCAAAAATAAACCAAAAATGAAATACTTAGATAATAAGAAAATAATGTAAAATACTGTAATTACCTAACGAATGTTATTCATAAAATATTTTAATATTAAGTCTGTAAACCTAACCTTTAACAAATATAATCATAACATAATATAAGATGTAGTGTGACTATTAATGTAAATTAATTGACGTGTAAATACTTTTATTTATCAATAAATTGAGTTTGAGTTTGAGTTTGAGTTTGAGTAAGTAAACGAATACCATGCACGTTAAGGGGCTCCATAATGCTAAACATCAGTTTTGCATTGGATTCAGTTAAGACAATGTAGACGGTAAAAAAAAAAAAAAATATGGCGTGTTTTTTGTCTCAAGACAATGGAAGCGTGTCCTGTAGTGAAATATCAGTATATATGTTATAGTAACTGATTAATTAAATATGGCAACTTTATGAATTTTTGAAAAATTCCATTTGTTACCGAAGTTAGCGATAGCGATATTTATCACTTTTAGCATGAAATCGTGTCAGATGACGTCACGTGACATGACACGTGACATCTTCGTAATTTTTTGAGATTATTTGATTTTACTATGGAGCCAACCCTCGAATCGCGAAATTAAATCAGCTGTTGCGTAGAAAAGTTACATAGCTACCCGACAAAATGTATGAAACAATTGTTTTTTTTTCTCGATTCCTTAATTTTTTTCACGAATAGTTCTTCGTATGTACAAGTACTATCGCCAGTTTCCGGCTTCCGCAACTACAACTACATCCATGTTAACACCCTGTGTATATGTATAATTTATATATATATTTTTTGTTATTGTATAGTAATAAGTGTCACCACAAAACTGCATGACTAATCTGAACCTCTGTTCCAACAGTCAGACAAGGTGACAGTTGCCACTCAGACCGGGTGTGAAGCGCCGGGGCCGGTGCCCAGCCCCGCCCCCTCTGGCTCCGCGGAGGCTGCTCTGACCACAGACCCCCACTGCTACGAGTGTCGCGTGAGGTACCGCGACCCGCGACCCCGGGACCTCGTCATGTACTTACACGCATGGAAGTACAAGGTCAGTTTCGATTACCTCTTCCTTCTTTAGAAGCTTTATACATATCCTCACGCCTGTCTCTCAGAGGGGTAGGCAGAGGCTACAGATTTCCATCTATTACGTTCTTCCACATCCATCAATCTAGTCATACAAGCTCTTTTATTCCGGGTACTATTGACATCGCCCTTCTTCAATATGTCGCCAATTTGGTCAGCATACGTCCTTCTAGGGCGGCCTGGTCGAGCTCTACTTTCGACTTGCGCACCAAAATTTCTTTCGTCACTCTATTTTCATTCACGTCGAAACAATTGAAGCATTCCTTTTTCTAGTCTGCTCACTACATTTTCGTTCAGGCCGCAACGATCCCGTATGTCGATATTTTTCACTCTATTATTCAATGTTAATTACATAAGAAATTTATACTGCAGGCTCAGATACGACCCCCTATTTTATTTGGGATATAAGTCCAAGAGCTACCGACCAAAATTGGCGGGTAATTTTACCGTCAGTAAAACTTACCTGAGGTGTTGCTAAAATCGTCGATCTGGCAGGCTTATCTAGTTGGTGAGAAAAAGGAAAAAACTTAGTATCCAGACTTTCGAATTTGGGAAAGGGGGATCCTCCTCTTTTTCATATTGGGCCGAAGTAATTGGACCTTTGTTAGAGTACATGCTACAAATATCATCATATAACATCTATACAAATTTCTTTAATAAACCAAAACCAGTACAGTTAATGCTTGATATTATTTTATCTTAACTAACATGCACACAGATAATTAAAGAAAAATACAAATAAAATTTATATGGATAATAAATCACAGATATGCTGGTCATATATTCATGGTTGTTAACAGTTTTAATTATGTACCCTCTCATCTGCATTGGCCTAAAAGATGCCATTTCATTACTCACACACATAAGATCATGGCATATACTTTTAATGCCCAAGATTCAGAAGTAAAACAGTATAATTATTATCTTACATTGAAATTGTTTTTGTCTGCAGGGCCCTGGCTGGGAATACGAAACACAGCTGCCACAGTGGGCGAATGTTGAATGGGAAGAGATGGAGAGTTCATAGTCCTACGATTTGACACCATTACGGCAAAGCCTCGCAGATACCCTGCATTTTTGTAACCTTCCCGAATGACCTTTTTCTGTTCTCCAGGACTAATGTCACGAAAGTGTGCAGTCATTCTATTTTCGTCCAAAGAAAGTTATTCCATAATATTGATTAGGTTTTCTTTGAACTAAATTAGAATGTCGAGCCTAAACGTATTTAGTACCCACATTTAGATTTAAATTAAGATAGTCCTTTCAATTTTGTGTAACAAACCATAAACAAGATTTGAAATAGTAATGAAATTTAAAGTCGGATCGCCAAAGAATTACAAAATACAGACAGTCTTAGTGGGCTTATGCCTAAATAAGTTCTTTTTTGTACATGCCGTAATGTTGTAATAATAAGTGAACGTGGTGAAGTTGAAAGTGAAAAGTCTGCGAGTCGTGCCGCCATTTTGAAATCGTTGTTACTCATTTGGCTGTTATTGATGCAGTGAGTTAAGGTGTGTAGTAGGTTTTTTTAACATAAATAAGTGAGAATTAGGATAAGGTTCTTATTATCTCTGTTTTTAGCAGTTCTAGAATATGACATCACTTGTGTGTTGAAAAATTTCCGCATTTTGTCCCAGAACAATGATATAAAAGCCTTTCAAAAGAATGTTTCTTAAATGCCATTTCTTGGACAAAATACCAGAAAGTACAGTTTATTTATGATCATGTGTAGTTTTCTTTTCTTTCATAAATGATTTTAACAACTTCTTTGTTATAGTGACATAAGGATAATTTTGATTAATATTCAGTTCCTATTGGCCTAGAAAGTTTCTTCAAGCTTTTTGTAGAGCCTAGACAGTAAGGGAAATGTAACAATTTGTATTAATGATACTGATAAAATTGTAAAATAGTTTTATCGCTTAAACGAGGCAGGGTCAGTACCACAATCATAAACGAATATATTTAAAAAAGTAATGAATACAATTTTTGAGAAAAGGGATAGCTTTTCTATGGAATCTATAAAACTAACATAAAAGAATTTTAACAGATTCTTATTTCGATCAAATCTTGGACCACAACTCTATATTTTCTTATTGTCTTAAAATATAGGACCACTTACCTAAATTCTGTAGGGAAAAGCTATCTCAGTATCTAGTACTAGACTTGTTTCCACTGTTACAACTTTTTGATAGTCTATCAAAATGCAAAATAATTTAATGCATAGAATCATTTGTAATTGATTTTGTCCACCATATATTCAGTGGACCTTTTTTAATATCTATAAATAAACTTACATTATGAGGAAGTTGCAGCAGTGTATTTTGTAGACGCTAATGTTTATGATAAAATTTAATTAACAAATTGAGAGTTTAAAACATTTTGTAGGTGGTTTGTTAGCATTTGTCACGGTTTGGCTTCCATAGTTTTTGGGTAGAGACACTTTTTGAAAATAACTGAGGGATCTATGCTTTGGCCTTTCTTATTTCAAATAAAATATTTGGCTTTAGCTTTAAAGTTATTTGTATCTGACATGAATATCCGTTACATGCATTTATACGAATATTAAATACGTAATAGATATATCTTCACTTTTCCAATTTTCCATCAGTATATTTTTGCTGTCCAAGAATAATTTTAACATCGAGACCAAAGGCTTCAATATAATTTCTGCTAAGAATGCCTATACTATTTTACCAACTATTTCTGTTATTTTCAATCACATACATAGGGTAAACGTTTGCAAATAAGACTATCTCCAGAGAAAAAAAAACTAAAACATTAATAATGTAGCAGCAGGACTTAAAGACAACTGTCTAATTCTTTTATTGTATTTCTTTAACACGTGTGTTTCATATAGATCTAAGTTTCCCTTGGTATCTTATACTGTGTTTTGGATTGTTTTCATATAAACTTTAAGAATAGCACGAAATTTTTTTTCGGCAATTTTTTACATGGATTCCTTTTTTTGTTATTTAAACAGAATGCATATTGTTCTGAAATCGTTATTGGATATACCGGCCGGCTGTCTTTTTTATACATGTTTATTGTATAAGTTGTTTTACAATGTGTAGATAAACTTGCAAAAAGTTCGAATCCATAGGGCTTCTGTGCGCGAGCGCAATCAACTGACCTTTGCGCTATCTGTTATCTGATTGGTCGACGACGACAGAGTAAATATATCTATAGAGTAGTGAATCTTAGTGCAAGTGCTCAGATTCGAACTCACACACGCAGACGTGGGTCTACACGAGATTTATACGGAGACTCCACCGAACCTCGCTGAGACGGCGGCGTGTAGAGCATGCATATGTGTGCGTGAACTTGATTACAAAGGTAAACTACTCTACAGGTACATTGAGTCTGACGATGGTTCTTTCTTGCGTCTCGCTCCATCTAAACCCGTACTATGAATTTAAGAGGCTGGTGACTGTTGCCCATTTGGAAAAAAACATCATATCAAACAATTCAACGGTTCAGTACATCAACAAAAATACTACGAGCATGATAAAACATTTAATGAAATTATTTGAAATGGAATTGTTATGGAAATGTTCTAACGTGATTTAGTTGTTTTTTGTAAGTGATTAATCTTTTTTTGGTTTGTAAGATTTTATAAAGATTTTCTGCCACTTAAACAGTCTCTCGAGTTAATAGGTACAGGAAGAGGATGTAAGTGCAGTTTACTGTTACAATGTTTATACATATGAAAGACACAAAAAAACAAAAAAAATATATTAAAGCGCTGGTTCGTTCTGTTTGTAGTATTATAAATAAATAATAAAGTAGTGTAAACATTAAAAGACACTTTCTTGTGAACTGCATGAGCTTCTATACTTTAATTAGTTGAAGAACTATATATTTTTCTTACGTCTAGCATTAAAGTGGCAAACTGCGTTATATACCAGGTGTAAATAGACTGCTACCTTTAAATGGAATCACATTTTTTACTGATCATTCTGAACCTTTTTTCCCAACAAACATACCCGCGCTAACCATTAGTTTAGGTAATATTTGAGTTTCAAACAAAAATGCGTGAACCTTAACGCACTGCGATACGGGTGTTTTTTGAGGCAACGTCGCGTCGTCTGTGAAACAGCTGTTTACGCGCAGCGTTCTAAAATAGACCTACTTCCTGCGAGATAAAGTCTTTACAGTTAAATATCTTCTCTGAAGATTTGCGCGGGTATTTTTCTTTAGAGAATTGTTCATTATGATCAGTAGATTATGTGGTTTTATTTAAAGGTCTGAGACTATTTGCACCTGTATATATTAGTTATATTACAAATTATGTTGTTAATTATTATTTTGGTGTTGATACTTCATTTTTTCATTTACAAATAATTTGTATATTTTTTACATTTTTTCCCGTGTTCAATTATCTTACCTTGAATTTGTACCACGATTTTACACGCAGTGATTTTTTGTCCTTGTTGTAGGATGCCTTTAAAATAACACAAGGCAGTATTTGGGAATATTGTGAAATAACGATTATTTTGTTGTTTTGTAGAAACACCTATCGTTTCATATAAATTATTCTTCCTTTATTGATACTAGGGTCTAAAAATTGTTCAGATAAATAGCTGCAGCGTCAGCTACTTCATAACGAGGTCAAGTTTCTGAATGATATAGTAAGACAAACTAAAGACGTCAACGTCAGTGGTAGCTTGTGTTACATCAGCGTCGTTTGTGGGGATAGTTTTCAGTAAAACAATGTTTTTTGGCCTAAGTTACTAAACCTTTAGGTATTTTGTATGATTTGTAACAAAAAATATTTATGGGGAAAGATTTTTATGGAATGACAGGGGTCGTGTACAAATTAAGGTAATTAATTATATCTGCCGCATATCACCTGAGGTACAGATACCTATCTATGTATCTAGTAAGTACATCATCTGTACAAAGTAAATAGGTCAACAGGTTTCGTCTAAAAATGCTATTGTTGTATGTTTAATAGTGTGTAAGACCTGTTTATATAATATATATGTACGTTAAATATCAATATATTAGTATATTAGCATAAAACATTGATTGAAATATGAATACTAAATGGGAAGCCGATTTTAATTATTTTCAAAACAGCCAATGTATGATTAGGGTGACTTTGAAATATATAAAAAACGTTTTTTTTTTTTATAAAATTAGTAAAATGTATTTACCATTTTCATACTGAAGTAGATTAAATTTTACATTAATAAGACACCCAAACTTTTTTGCGAAAATAAAAAAGCTTCTTTACAGAAGAAAATTAAGTTCTTCCATAAGGAGGTTAGTATCGGAAGTCAAACTTATATCGAAGTTACGTTTAGTATAAATTTGACTGTGTATATTTAAATAGAAGTCACCTTATATTTATGTATTGTCACGTCTATTTCTTTGATGTAATGTTGCTTCTACGAGTGAAATTTAATCACAGTTTCTGTTATTCCTCCGCCATTTTAATTATTTATTTGTAAGAAATTTTCATGTGCCTTCTCAAAGTATTGATGAATGAATTGATAAAGGTATGTTTTATTACACTTTATTGTAATTGTTGAACATGTATCACCTTAAGTAGGACTACGGTTGGTGCCGTTTGAATTCGGAACCAAATATTTGTAAACATTGAATAGAAGAAGCAGGGTCAAACAAAGAAAATGATGTAAAATTACAGAATAAGTCAGGTTTTTATCTTGAACATCCTAGTTTCATGTAAATTTTATATGGCTCCTTCTATTCACATTTGTAAGTATATTTGGGAATTGTTGGGAATTTTCTGCATTAATTGTCTGTCTGTTATGTTTTTGTTAATTCGCTTGTGTTATGTGTTATGACAGTTAAATTGTCATATCATAGTTGTGCCATAAAGGCTAACATGCGGTTAAGGGCAGTTAGGGCAGCGATGATGATATGTAGTACGAACAACGTCACTATTTTACTTAGAACACATAAAGTTCAGTTTAACATGACATGGCGTATCAGCACATCCAGTCTTAAAAGCCCTTATTTAGTCAATAACATTGATTCTATAAACATGAAAGACATTTGTTAATTTATATAGGTATTTCGTAATTTAAGCGTAAAATAGTATTTCCTTCTTTAGATTCATGTTATAAGTATTCATGTTTCCACTTAAAGATTAGAATAAAATTCATCATTGGCATGGAATTTGTTTGATTTATCCATTATTTACATACCCCATTAAAAAAAGCTTTAACATTAAACCAGTTCGCAAAGCGCACTTTTGTAAACAGCAAGCAGCAAATTTTTTTAAATATTATATGCCTTTTGAGGCGGTTCATAAAGATTTCATGACATAATTTGTTTTAAAATTGATTGAAAAAGCCGTTACTTTGCGGAAGTCCATCATGAATTTGTGGATATATTAATTGTAACCGCGAGGTTACAGGAATGCAGAGCTGATGGGATTTAAGTATTGATTGGATTGATTGAATTGTGGGTAAACTGACTGACCTTTGATGATGATTGTGGATGGATGCGCTGTGCAGCGTCCCTCCTTGTTGGGCTGATGGAGACGGCGTTTTGGTCAGGAATGTGCAGAATGTCTTGGTGTAACGTGAACACAACACTGGTATATACTGTGAACACAACACTGGGACGTATGCGATATTGTTTGTGGCGGCGCGAATGTGTGCACACACGTGTCGTTCTCTAGACGATTCGAGCGGAACAGCCGGCTGCGCGAGCGCGCAGACGTGCGCCTCGGGAGACGTCTCGAGCCGAACAGGCCGGAACAGTGGCGCGCAAGTCGCCGGCGCGATGCGCCGCGGTGCGATGCGCAACCGTCACGCTGTGGCGTGAACATCCTGGGGGGGCCGGGGCTGCGACTCCTCTTGAGCTGAATCCAACGGCAGCCTGGCTATCTTGAACACAGGTCGTCGCAGATTTCCATGGGCTGTGTCCAGATCCACAACTCGGATCACTCCATCCTTGCCAGGCATTGTGCGGAGAATTCTCCCCAACTTCCATTGGAGCGGAGGCAGGTCATCCTCTTTGATGAGGACCAGTTCACCCACTTGAGGAGGGGAAGAAGGGGAGAGCTATTTGGAGCGGGTTTGCAGGGTATGGAGGTAGGATCTGGACCAGAGAGTCCAAAAGCGCTGAGAGAGCGCTTGAATGAGCTGAAAGCGTTTAAGAGCAGATATGGGTCTGTCGTCAAAAGACTGCTCAGGTAGAGCGGTGAGCGGACGACCAATAATGAAATGTCCGGCCGTGAGAGGTTCAAAGTCCGTAGGGTCGGATGAAATTGGGCAGAGAATTCCTCAAAAGTGAGGTGCTGTTCACCTATCACGCGATAAAGTAGTTGCTTGGTGGATTTTACGTTTATTTCGTGCAGAGCGCCGAACCAAGGCCCTTTAGGCGGGTTCAGTAACCAAGTTATGTGCTGATTCGCGAGCTTGTGAGTGATTGCATCATTGTTTGACCTGAGGAAGTTCTGAACTTCAATGAGCTGATTCCTAGCACCTACATAGTTTGTGCCGAGTTACAAGAATTCTCTGTTGGAGTTGAAGTCATTGAGTGAAAATGAGCTGAGTGTGTATGTGATGAGTGAATGTGTGATGAGTGTGCTGAGTGCTGGTTTCATTGAGTGAAAATGAGCTGAATGTGTATGTGATGAGTGAATGTGTGATGAGTGTGCTGAGTGTGCTGAGTGTCTATATGTGCTGATGTGACTATATGTGCTGAAGTGACTATCTGTGCTGATGTGACTATATGTGAAAATGAGTTATTAAAACCTGAGCGCTACCAACTCCAACGTGCGGATAGCTTGTAACTTGCGCGGGCCGAAGTAACAAAGGCTATGTTCAAACGGAACACGGAACTCTTAAACAAACACGACAGAGAAAAAAAAATTTTTTTTTTTTTTAAAACAACCTGTATATGAGCTGATAAACCAACGTGGAACACCCTATATGTGTACCACAAACAACAAGAGCAGAGATGAGATGAAAAAACAAATTGTTTACTATATTTGTGCTATATATACCCGGGTAAAAAAGCAGACAATAACACGAATAAACTGTCCGGCAATATATTACTGTGACACGAGATTACCGTAACATTAAATATCAAAAAGGGCCGGTGAACTTGTTAACTTTTATGTTATTTGCCTTAAAATCATGTGCCGACAATACACGCTAGTTCTTGTTTACACGAAAGTACCTTTACAACAACAACATCAGTCGTCGAAAATTCTATTTATAGAATAAAATACCTACCTACTTCTCTGAGTAAACAAACAAAGAATGTATTTACCTAGCCGAAATCGGATCTAAATGAGCGGACAATCCAATGATGCAAATCAAGCTTTAGTAATATACGTAATACGTATGTATATATGTAATGTAGATACGTAACTACACGGAACAAAGGCAAATTTATACTCGCACCAAAAAATATCTCGCAAAATACGGAAACTACCTTTGACAGTGGGGGCTTAATAAAGATATATAGTGGACTGTAACAAACAATTGGGCTGAATGGATACAATTATATTATCTGAGCTAAACAATAATAACAAACGGGATGAAAACGAGTTTATTCTGAGCCGGGGGCGGGGGGGGGGGCCGGTTCTATACCGATAAATGGAATGTTCTAGGCGGCGGCGGTTCTAATTACCTACCCGCAATAGGTATTCGAGACCACAAAATATTTTTGCCGGGAAAGGGGGCAAAATATGCCACCGGGTGAAAATGGACTGTAGTAAATCGACGGGGGCTGGTTCAGTAACGGTTCGAAGGGCCAAAATTTTTCTTGGATTGAAAATGGACTGTAGTAAATAGAGGGGGGCTGGTTCTAACGGTTCGAAGGGCCAAAATGTAACCGCGAGGTTACAGGAATGCAGAGCTGATGGGATTTAAGTATTGATTGGATTGATTGAATTGTGGGTAAACTGACTGACCTTTGATGATGATTGTGGATGGATGCGCTGTGCAGCGTCCCTCCTTGTTGGGCTGATGGAGACGGCGTTTTGGTCAGGAATGTGCAGAATGTCTTGGTGTAACGTGAACACAACACTGGTATATACTGTGAACACAACACTGGGACGTATGCGATATTGTTTGTGGCGGCGCGAATGTGTGCACACACGTGTCGTTCTCTAGACGATTCGAGCGGAACAGCCGGCTGCGCGAGCGCGCAGACGTGCGCCTCGGGAGGCGTCTCGAGCCGAACAGGCCGGAACAGTGGCGCGCAAGTCGCCGGCGCGATGCGCCGCGGTGCGATGCGCAACCGTCACGCTGTGGCGTGAACATTAATAATTTGCAATATTCCGCTAAACACTCTTACCATGCTATTCAAAATGCGAACTCAAGCACCGCCCGCCCTCCCGCATAAAACATGCACAAGCAAAGCACAAAATAAAGCAATCTTAAATAACAAGCAAGAAAACTTATCTTGTTATTTAAGATTGCTTTATTTTGTGCTATAACAATCACAAGCAAGAAAACTTATCTTGTTATTTAAGATTGCTTTATTTTGTGCTTTGCTTGTGCATGTTTTATGCGGGAGGGCGGGTGGTGCTTGAGTCTGCATTTTGATTTGCATGGTAAGAGTGTTTAGCGGAATATTGCAAATTATTAATATATCCACAAATTCATAATTTGTTTTATAACAAAATCACCTAATTGTTAACAATTTATTTAAAAATAGGCGAAGGTTAACAAATAGGGTTCTAACAATTCTTGCTGAAATAACATACCGTATGATAAATAACATACTGTATGATAAATAACATACCGTATGATAAATCAATAACCGTATAAATAGCAATATGTAACGTTTTCTTTCGACGCTGACGGTTTTTCCGCCTGCCTTTGAATAAGACATCCATTTTTATTATTTTTTTGTACCTCATTTTAGAACATTACATTAATTAATTTAAAATTAAATCAAAATAATATGAATCACTAAAAAATTTAAATTGAATTAAGTCAACATTATAATATATATAATCGGGTCTACCGCGATAAATTATTACCTTTTTTACGAAAAGGGGACACCCGACGTTTCGAGACAGTTGCAGTGATTCCTTTTCAAAATCCAGGTGTCTATGAGATAAAATGCAGCGGTGGAAGTTCCTACATTGGCCAAACAAAACGTAGCATACAGGAAAGGGTCAAGGAACACATAGCAGCTGTGAAAAACCGGCAGATGTATAAATCAGCGATAGCAGAACATCTTTTAGAATCCGGGACCAACCACTGGATAGAACTGCATAACCCGAAAATTCTCTCCACTGACCGCCATTACTACCCTAGAATTGTGCGTGAAGCGATTGAAATCAAGAAACATCCAAATAATTTCAATCGGGAAGATGGTTTCAAATTGTCTCCCACATGGAGTCCAGTTATCGGGAAATTTAAATCGCGGGTTTCTTCTCTTAGTGCATCTCCGGATACTGTGAGTGTTGTGTGCCGTGCGTGAATTAGATAACAATTAATTTTAAAGACTAAAGTGTTTATGCGGGTAAAAGAAAAATACTTCGGTCGTCACCTGCATCTCATCACTGCGCCTCGCCATACTTGCCAGTTTCCCGTAGACCACGAGACATGCAACTGTCTCGAAACGTCGGGTGTCCCCTTTTCGTAAAAAAGGTAATAATTTATCGCGGTAGACCCGATTATATATATTATAATGTGTACGAAACGCGAGAGTTTAAAGTTGTGAATGAAGTCAAGTTTTAAAGATACCATAGGCACTAATCCATGAACTTCATTTTGAAAGTGACGGTACAAAAAAAGGGTTTTTCTCGATGAGATAGGGTTTCAACATGACTTATTATAGCGTAGTATTGTCTACGGCGTAGCAAGATCTACGATGTGGCAATGTCCTTGAAAGTAATACCTTATTATCCCGTGCACCGCACTATATTCAAAACGGATGGATGCGTACTTTAAGGTGGTCTGGTGCCGAGGCGTTATACTTGTAATTTGCGACGGCCTAAATGCGACGCGGATCTAGACATCTTTAGTGCTACGCGTCGTAGCAAAAAAGGGTATTTCTACCATATTAGTCCGGTTGAATAGCGGAAATTCCAATTTGTGGCGGGCACTGGCCGTGGCCTGGTTATTATTCAATAACGTATCAGCTATACATTTTCAGCACACCATTTCATTAACAAAATTATGTGTTTTTTTGTTCAGCGCCTTTTAGGCTGGTACAGTATCTTAAGGCGCGACTTTTTAATACAAATTATGAGAGGGTTTTCTCCCATGGATTGAGTTTTAACGAAGAAAACACAGAGATCAGTTCACAATAAGGCGTCTATGAATAGATCTCTGTGTTTTCTAAACTACGATAACAAATTTTACGTGGGATTCTATTAGCGCGCGCGTTTGGTAGCTTACAAGCGGTGTGCGACGGTCTCTCTCAGACTGACTGACCGGCGTGTGAGCAACGCTAGCGACACGGCGGTAAGGTGGTGCACGCATGCGCTTTTAATCGGTAAAGCGCACCGGAGGTTTACCGCGAGAGGCTCTAGGTGGCAGTACGGAAGGCCGGTTTACTATAAAATTGAATATATGGTCAACGACTTTCATAGCGTATAAGAATTAAATAACATAATATAATTAATGCTCATGATGTGGCAAATCACAAACATTTACTAGTATCGAATGTATGTGTTACAAATACATTATAATAAATAAGAAAGATATTATTTTAAATATTTATACGTATATGCTACGCGTCCAAGACAATAAGACAAAATGTTGAAGACTTTATTATCTTTTGACAGAGGCGCCCATTTCACCCATTTGTCTTGGACGTTAGTTTATAAATTGACTTATAAATGTGTTTCTTTACTTTGTCCTAAACACTTATACTGAGTCAGCTTGAATTTGGATGTGTCAATCAAAATCACCTCATTCCATAGTTTTCCGTATTTTAAGGAACCCTAAAAACACGCAAAGATCATTAAAACTTATTGCGAAAGAATATCGATAAAAGGAGTTTTCTGCACCAAGGACAATCTTTGTCAAAATATATGTCACTCATCAAGATTTTGGGCACCTATAGTTGTCATTTAAAAACCTTGATTTTTTGTGAAAAGGCTTTTTGATGCTATTTTTTGCTTTATACTTTAACTATTATAAATCGCTACAACGAACCATTTCAGAGACAATGTAAGGTAAGAGTTTTAGACATTATAATAATTGTTATTGTTCTAATGGCATGGTTCCTTCAATATAAATGACGCTCTCCATTCATAGGCAAAGATATCAAAAGTAAAGATACGCCCTTACCAGCTATAACAGCACCAAAATGTTTCCACCTTTAAATGGGTGACGCTCACACGTTTGGAATCAGTGCTCATCTGAACACAGTGATAGTTGGACGCCTTAAATGCACTTAAGGGGGGCTTATCCCAATTTTGTCTGTTTTCAAACTCATTTTAAAGCATCAAATAGTTATTTTTAAAATCTGAAAAAAATATATGTTTCAGATACATCTTTTGTGCAGTGTTTTTTGTGGTTCAATTTGCGAGACGTTACACTTTGCTCGATCGAAAAAAAATCCGAAAGTATGTCGATTTTTAAGATTTTTTTCGTTTTATGTAACGTGTACTTAACCAAATTGCATAAAAATTGCAGATAATTAAAGTAAAACTATTGTAATAATAACTTTTGTGGTTATTTTTTTTTTTAATGAAAATCGTTTTTTTTCCCTTAATTTAAAAAGAAAAATTGATTCGCGACTACTCGGCGAGCGGCCGCCAGTTGCCCGCCAGCGGCTGTCGAGGTAAGACCTATGTCAGTTTTCTGAGCCCTGGTTCCCCCTCACTCGTCTCGAAGCTCTGATAGAGTGTACTATCATACTCGTACTATACTATATCATACAGTGTACTATCTTATCATATACATCAAACTATCAGTTGTGTGTACATGTTAATAAAAATCATTTAGTTGTATCTTGCTTGGATGTTTAAAAATAAAAATGGAAACTAGAAATAAGAAGAAAAAAACCGTCCAAGTGCGAGTCAGACTCGCGTACCTAGGGTTCCGTATTGTGGATCATAAATTTAATTTACTATTTTTTTTCGTGAATTTCTCAACTGCTTTATTTTTCCTGTAATCTTTACATAAACACTATTACAATGATTTTTTTCATAATGCTCGGTCTACCAGTTTTGGAGATAAAGACATACATTTTTTTTATATCAATGTATTTTTACAATCAGCTTTTTGATATCTATAATTTGATACCCATATTGTATTTTTAGGATAACATTTTTCAGTTTTGTTTTGGAAATATTGTGAATAATTTCAATCTTTTTTTACATCGTGATATGTGGGCAAATAAATGCTATTTTTGTGCCAAATTTCATGACTTTATCTTTAAAGGTGCTAAAGTTATGAGGCTGTGACATACGGTCGGACGGACAACGGAGTCTCACCATAAAGGTTCCTTTTGTACCTTTTAGGTACTACGGAACCATACAAATCATCAAATTTGAGAGTGCTGAAGATAAGAAAACAATTCTTTGAAACTGTAACGAGATGTTTTATTGATCGTACAGAACAACCAACTTTTGAAATTACGCAAAAAATGTAAACAACTCTTGAGTCCGAGTATAACTGTACAACAGTAAAATGTAACAGTACTTACTCTTGCAGACAGACAGAATGTATAGATATATAATGTACATATTATGTAAATATAAAATATATAATATAATATATATATATATATAAAAATAATGCGATTGTATCTACGTATTATTATTTTTTTGTAAGCGTCAGTATGAATCGTATGTAACTAAGTGATTAAATAAAATTTCTTAACTTCAGCTTATCAAATCTTCGTACTGAGCAAGGCACCTTCGCATCGAGACAATGTATAGAGGCAACAAGTACGACAAAACTCGATAAAAACAGTAATTGGTATTACCAGGTACAAGGACAGCTTTACGTGACAGAACGGCGATTATGTCTCTTTGGCATTTGGGTAGGAGATAATGAACTTGTACATATTGAGCGCATTACAAGAGATGATGATTTTTGGATGACGAAGATGGAGAGGAAGCTAATACAATTTTATATAAAATGTGTAATACCAGAGATAGTGAAAGTGATAGTGAATTGAGTTTATTTGCCACAGAACATATAAAAAAAGAAGACACAGTACAACACAAAACAAAATGGCAAAAAGGAGCAAGCTAATCAAATGCTACACGTTGAAGTAACTTGCAGCTTTGATTTTCAGTTTGCCACATATGAACAAAACACAATAGCAAATAGAAGTAAAACATAACAATTAATAATTAAGAATTTTAACTAGTACAATTATACTATTGACTAAGAAAATAATGAATAATAATAATTTATTCATAAAAATAATATTGAATAATTGAAATAATATTGAAAACACACTAAAAAATAATTAATTTGACAAAGAATTACAAATAAAATAATTACAGTCTATTCCATTTACGAGGTTACATTTGACACTTCTGAGAACGTAACTCTGCACGTTTCACATAAATTGAAAAAATAAATAGTCTTTGTTTATGACAGTAAATCACCGTTTGAAAAAACCACAATCAATTCAAAACATTATACAATTAATTCACAAACATAATCAACGTATTTTTTTTAGATATCGTGCTCAAAATAAGTATAATTTTAAAATAAAATAATATTTTACTGCAAATACGCGTTTACGTTCTATGGTTTATTTTTTACTTTTAAACATAGTGACGTAGCTCAAAAATCTCATAAAATCGGTTAGTTAATCGATTATTCTCTTGTGTACCGAGGTCGTAGGAAATAAAAATCTACTAAAAATATGGTCCACCTCGCAATCACCATGATTACCATGGCAATCACGATCAGCCATATTGTTTCTCTGTTCAGTACGGTGCAGAAGCCTTGTATACGTTGCGTGCGTGTGTTTTCTTCTTGCTTGACCACTAAAAGAACAGTGTTGGGCAGTCAAGCGCGGGAGTTTGTGGTACACCTACAACATTAATTTGAATGTGAGTTTCAGAATGGTAGTTCACTCTTTCGTTATCAGTTGAAAAACTGTTTCCCAAATAAGTAAGGAAAAGCATGGTAAAGATATACCAGAAGATAATAAATTAAAATCGCCACTTAAGAAAAAAGTTAGAAGGTCGATAGTCACACAAACAAAATGCTGTCGTTGTTCCAAGAAGCATGCTATAACGTTACTGCTGCGAATTGGAATAGTGTGGTTTTACGAACATTAAATCTAAATTTCGCTGATTGGGACCGAGATGTGCATATCGATGCCCTAATAGATAACCAAATTATAATAAATACGGTGGATCCTACAGACGATGGTGAGGGTGATGACGACGATGGTGACAATGAATATGATGCAAAGATTTTGAATAGCGAGCACGCATAAGTCGCATGCTGATAAAATTGAAAAATAATAGTATTTAATCAAATTAAAAAACTTGACTAAGTAACTTTAACTCATAAATGGAATAGACTGTAATGGATGTCATGCAAAAAAAAAATTAGAGAGAAAAGACATGTCCAGAAATGGAATGAATAAAAATAGAAATTTACAAATAAAATAATAAAATAAAACAACAGCATGGTATAGTAAACCCACGGTATACACGCGGGATGCCTATAAGAACTCTGACTTTGCATGATAATAAAAATAATATTTAATAAGAAAACGTGGATCCTTCACCTATCTCAGAGCAACAATCAAGCTATGACACCTCGCAACCGGGTCTTAGCACTAGCACACATACAACTGAACAAATCGTGCGACTAAAAATACCGAGGGGGCGAATTTAAAGTATGAAATCGAAAATACTTCACCAAAAATCAAAAAATAGGTGTGACGAAGGCACTGAGGGTTTTTTCGCATATGTAGTAACAGGGACGCTAAAACTTTTACGTAGCACCTTAAAATGAAATTGACACTAAAATAGAAAATTGTTCGCCTGAGAATTGTCAACTCAACTCAAATTTGTAATTTCAAGTCGCCGTTTACAACATTTTTATTCGCTCACAATCTTTCGCCCACTTAGTATTTTAGTACGCTATATTTAGTATTTTTGACACCATATATTTGAATTTATATTCGCTCATTTAAATACTACGCCTATAATTTTAGTTTTAGTGCCGTCGAAACCTAAATTATTTCAAAGTAATTTAGCTTCTATTTTTAATACTTATGAACTATTTAGTAATAAACAAAATTTAGTTTTGACAGCTCCTAGATTACAATGAAAGCCTTCAGAGTCAGCTTTGTTAGCTCATATGGTTACCAAGTGTATTAAATATTTTTAGCTGTACTTCCAAATGTTTTACAAGAGCGTGCTTAGATATTGCTCATATGATCCAATGTAATAAACTCCCCTATTTGTACTAACTCGGTTTTTTAGTAGGAATAGTTTATGTTGGTTCATTTATCGGAATCAATTCTTATTAGTACGAAGTACAGTTACTGGCCCCGAACCTATTTAAATGTACGGCGGTCGGTGGCGAGTCACGTGAGGTCACGATTATAGCCGCTCAGTTGCATCGTAAATAAATACGTCGCGATGAATTGGCGGGGGCTGAGGTAGCGATAAATACCTACAGGTCCCGGATAACCTGCCCTTAAAGTTAATCATTTTAACAACTTTAGTAGTCTGATCAGTTTGCTGACCGTAGTCGTGAACAAACAGTGAGACACATAATATCCGACTGTCCACTGTATTCTTATAATGGCCCTATGGAGGACTTCAAAACTCCAGCAGTGTTCGAATACCTGCAAAGACTCGACAATTCATTAATTTAAACAAATGTATATTACGTGTAATAAAAATAAATTATAACATCTGCCACAAGATAAAAAAAAAAAAAAAAATCTGACCGTAGGTAGACAGATGCGCACTAATAAGTGTGCGTGCGTCGGCATTATGTTAACGCACACATTAAAAAACAATGCAATAGATTTTAAGTGCCAGGGCTCATCGACATCCATATGTAATGAAAGCGCGAGCGTATGGATGGCAAAATGATTTTTTTCTAGTTAGTATGTAATCGCGCAAACGTATTGACAATGACCGAATTGTATTATGGTTTTAGCAGCCTACGACCGCAATTTTATGGTGAATGGAGCCTTAGGCAAAGAAAATTAACTATTGCCCCCATATGTTCTGTGATTACAACGTAAAGAAGCGACACTCAGCCAAAGAAATTAAACAGAGAACTAGACTGTGCTGTCCAATGTTTGTTTTACTAAATTAGATTTTAGTACCTAACAACTAAGGTTGTTATTGTTATGGTAACATATTCAAGCGAAAAACGAGCCGAACGAGAGAAGCACTTGCCACTCGTGTGTCCTTGTTAAGCAAGTTGCCAGATATACATGGCAGGCAAATAGTAAAATTCTGCCGTTTACAACCGGCGTCGTAAGTTTCTAAACGCTCGCGGTTTTGCAGTTTGCCGTTCGGCAAATTTCAAAATGCCCACCGTTTGTCAAATCAAAAATTGGAAGTCTTTCACCAAAAAGTGAAAAATAGGTGCGACGACGAGCGGAACGAGGAGGAGCGTGTTAGTTTAACATGTAAGTACGTACATATTGAGACCCGAGCGAAGCGGAGCGAAGCGAGGTGACCCTCAACACTTCTAACAGAATTACTACCTATATGCCGGGGCAAATTATTTAACGAAGATTCGTCAAATAGTAAAATAGGGAGCGTTTAGAAACTGACGACGCCGTTTGTTAACTGCGGAACTCTAATATTTGCCTGCGATTCTACTCCCATACTGCATAAAGGTAATTACAACATAAAAAGCGGTTACCTACGTTATTAAGTACCTACATAATTTGACCGATGTTGTAATATTACATTATAACACCGCAATTCTGCGCTGTGATTGGCCAGATTAATCTGTCACGTCCTCTTTATCTTCTCGCGTCTGATTGATCTAGGCATCTACATACTAATTTCACAGGCTCACTCAGGTATCATGTGACATATCATGACGAGTGTTCTTTTTTTAAATCGGTCATAGATAAAGTATTGTGTGCAACTAAACATAATTAGACATTGGGAGACTAGTGCAACACAAGCACTTGTGTCTTAAGACGAATGATTACGCCAACTGCAATTCGCATAGATTAAAATATGTTAAGGTGTGTTAATTCGAAAACCATTTCGAGATTTAGGTTTAATAAGCCGTATTTTAGAACTTTTGTTCTGAAAAACCTCATGATGATGAATATTTTTACGAAAAAGCTTGCAATTTTCATTTGACCTTCGTGTGACGTCACTTGACTGAAGGCTATATAGAATGTGTCGCTTGCCATCAAGTTAAAAAATATTACTGTCAGAGTCACAGAACAGAACATGAAGTCCATGTCTGGGTCACAGTATAAACATAACTGAACGCAGTAAGTGTTGCTGTCTTGTTACGAAATCCCAGATTGATCGGTTAATTTTATTTGTTATGAAGTAATGCATTATTAAAATAAATATAATTTTTGATGACAACAATTTCTGTGATGGATTAATATTGACAATCATACATGAGAGATACCAAATATAATTATGTATGTATGTATGAATTGTTGTGTGTTTGTCCGACCATAACTCGAGTATCGTTGATCGGAACGTCATGAAATTTGAATTTTTAAGTTCGAGCCAAATCGGTCAAGATCGAATCGCGAGTTCATAGTTCGGGGCGAACTACTAGTTTATTTGCCTTTTAAAATTTAATAACCGAGATGGTAGGGCGTTAAATTTCAGCCAAATATACGTCACGTGATTAATAGGCACCTCTTGTGACTGACAAAGTACAGTTACGGGTTTTTTTTGCAGACATTGGTAACACTCAACATAGTTTCGTTGTTGTTGTTGTTTGATTTTTTATTGCCAGATGTAGCAATATAGTACTCTGTGGATGACAGATTTTTTTTTTACAAGCAAGGCAAAAGTCCGCATTCAGTATCAGGCCTAAAAGGAGTCATGTGACGTAACATCCGGAAATTCTTTAAAAAATCATAAATAAATAATGACTAATTTAAATACCATAATATTGAAAACTATGGTCTAAAAGCGCGTAAATTCTCTAAAAAAAAATTCAAAAAAAAAACTTTTTTTAATTAAGCTACGCGAATTTGGACCACCTGTCTTTGAAGGCCTACTCCTCCCAAACGGGTGGTCCAAAAACTTTCATAAAAATATTATATGATAGGCATTATAGAGTCAAAAATAAATTTTAAGTTTCATAAACTGTTTTTCTATTGTTAGTTTTGACAAAAAAATCTAAAGTCATCGAAAATTTCACATGATTAACACAAGAATTCTCGTACTCCTTCCAAACGCCTAAAGTGATTTTAATTATTATTTCACCAAATTATAGGGAATTTTTAGATCTAAAAAATTTAAGTTCAAATTTTTTTTTCCGTTCATGGCGTCCATGTAAAAAGTATTATTTTCTCCTATTTTGCGCTAGCCGGAGACGCAGTTGTTGTCGTAACAGCCACTTTTCAAGACGCGCTGAAATGAACATTGTTTCAATGTCGTTTCCGTTGATATTTGTACCGACACACATCGAGTTGCTTATTTAGCGTGGTCATACGCCTTAATGTCTTACAATATGTTACAGTTGCACAAAATACTATTTTCATATTGAAATGTGTGGTGATGACGTCACTGAAGGTCAAATGAAATACATCACTTTTTTAATTTAAAAAGATTGTAATATTTATATACATATATTTAGGTACATAGAAGTTTTAAAAACACATTTAACGAGATATGTTTCGAACTTTATTGTTCGGCATCAGTCTTATAAATTAATTATAAATAATTATGTATAAATTACTATCTACTTCTCCGTTGTTGTTTTTGTTATCACTTCTATTATACTTTTATATGATTTTTATATAATACATATCGATTTTGCGAGTGACTTTTTTAAACTTCTATATACCCTAAATATATATGAATATTACAATCTTAATAACGACAAATAAGTCTTTACTCTTTAACTTTTATTGTGTCACTCGCAAATGCGATATATATTATATAACAATCATATAAAAAGTATTAAAGAAGTGATAACAAAAACAACAAATCACTCTTTACTCTTTAATTTCAATTTAAAAAGGGATATACACGCTTATGTTGATATCTGTCTACTAGAAACAGTTAAGGAAACGGTTTTGGAATCGTAAGTATTAGTGAAAAAAATAGAGGCAAATTAGGAACAATTGAAGATTTTTTTTTTATGTTTATACACGAATGTCTGTGTACTTTCATTTGATTATATTCTAAACGGAATGAAAAAAAATAAGATCAAAATAATTTTCCTATAAATATTTTGATATTAATAATTCTCGGTGAATCCTCAATCAACTCCACGCTCGATCAAACATGTACTTACCGTGAACGTCTCTGCTATGGTTTAGTACGGCGCATATATTTCAAATGTGACAGATGTGTTAAAAGTGACAGATGTATGTGTCAAAAGTGACAGATGTTTTTGTCAAAAGTGACAATACAATTGATTGAACCAAAAATCTTAACCTAAAAATAACAAATTTTGTTGTAAAAGTGGTTGCGTCAGTTTTCGTTCCCAAACGCACAAATTATTATTGTTTTCATTATTTTTTGCGCGGCGAATAACACATGGAATTCGTTGATGCGCAATCCCGCTATTCCCGCGGGATCCCACATGATTTTACGTGCGGGACTAATTCCGCAATATCCCGGTATATAACTATAAAAATCTCTCCTTACTTCCATCCTGTATAAATTGTTTCTTTTTTAAATTTATTAATTAAATAATCATTAAAATTATAAAAATAAAATTAAACATAATGCAAGTATGATTTTGTATATGTGAGGGTGTATAATTATACATATATTACTTTAAATATAATTAATAAATAAAATAAATGTATTAGCTTGAAATATATTTCGGCCCTTAGTGGGCCGTCATCAGTCAAGTATTAAAAAAGAAAAATATACCATAGTAATAAAAACAGGAAAAGAAACAAAAAAAAAAAAAAAGACAATATTTTTCTTAACTAACCTAACCTATTTGTATTGGTCCACAAATTTTTATATCAAATAATAAAATTATAAAATTTAAAAATTTTGTGGACAAGTACAAGCCCTTCAAGTGCCAACAATCACCACCATCAATTCTTCTCATGCCATCCCAATTCTCGTATATGTGTTCCCTGAAAGGGACAGAGAGTTTTCTGTGGTTGGTGGGGTATTCAGGGTATGTGTGGAAGAGCGTGATGGAAGTGATGAGAGGGTGGTTTAGTTTGTCTGTCAGTTAGTGTTTTCTGTTCAGTCCATGGTTGTAGTGGGCACCAAGTGACCAGATGTAGGACGACTCCCAGGTCCTAAGGTCAATGTCAGTTAGTGGAGGGTGAAATGATTTAATGACGCGAACGGTGAAGCAGTTATTGAAGGTTTGATTATGAGATCGGGCGTGCCCCTGATCAAACCAGACACACAAATTAACACACATCACACATCGAATACATACAAAGCACAACCTAACTCCTCATGCAAAACAGCGAACTGTATATACCTGCTAGAATGTCGACTCTGCCCCGCATTCTATGTAGGTGAAACAAGAAACGCTCTCCACATCCGCATGAACAATCACCGTCACACAACAGACTCAGTACAAAATAACACTCTACCTATCCCGACACACGCCCGATCTCATAATCAAACCTTCAATAACTGCTTCACCGTTCGCGTCATTAAATCATTTCACCCTCCACTAACTGACATTGAACTTAGGACCTGGGAGTCGTCCTACATCTGGTCACTTGGTGCCCACTACAACCATGAACTGAACAGAAAACACTAACTGACAGACAAACTAAACCACCCTCTCATCACTTCCATCACGCTCTTCCACACATACCCTGAATACATTTTAATTAAATACATTTTAACAATAATGTCTATTGCATTTTGCGAAAGTTTACAGCTTCACCGAGAGAAATTAAATATTTTGGTGCTCTTCCTCTCAAAATTCGTGAAAGTGTGATTTATTATTGTTTGTGTTGATTGTTTTTTTAACATTGTAATAAAATGTCTTTTGCGATTGAAGGCTGTAAATCGCATACAGGAAGAAAAGAAAACAACAATGAAGCAATATCATTTCATCGGTGAGTTCTGATAGTTTTTATGTTAATAAGTTGCAGGATCATACCTAAAACTCAGTAACAATAATAGTAGTTCTTGTAAATCATACTCGTGTTTAATTCTACACCGATATTTGCCTGTTTTATATAGATTTTCTGCCGATTATTCGAGGTTATGTTTTTTCGCATAGTGATGTACTAAAGTCCGTGTGGCAAACTATCGAACATTGGTTCCCGCGGCAGCCGTGCAAAAAGGATAATAGATTAATTGCAGCGCGAGTTAAAAGAAAAATAATGCCGAATAAATATCGCTATATTTTTTTGTTACAGATTTCCAAAAAGGGAAGAATTAAAAAGTGAATGGCTTAGACGAATAATTTGACCAAATTGGGCAATTAAAAAAAGCAGTCATATTTGTTCGAAAAACTTTACGCCGGATTCTTTTGGACCAAACGAAAATTAAAATGGAGACGTTTAAAAGCAGATGCCTTACCGACGTTATATTTACCAGATACAGACACATTGGTAACATTTAAATAAGTATGTATAAGTAATTGCATTATCAATCTTGTTTGTAGGTACGTGCTTGTTCTATACTATAGTATATTAACTCGATAATTTTTCAATTTTAGGCAACAGAACCAGTACCTATGGATGTCTGTGGAGTAGAAAAGTGCATACTTCTACGTTCGCAAATCTTTCTGAAAAGCCTGTTCGTTCACGTTACTGCCGTGATCGACTTCACGAAGAAATTCCGCAGATCAAGACATTTTCGTACTTAGTGGTTGACAATAAAAGTACTTTGACAGGGTAGTTCTATCGTGAAATGAATTTTGGGAATGCTTATTGACTTGAACTGCGCATAATTTGATTTCTTATTACAGGTTATTAGGTATTTTAATCGTTCATTATTTGTTATTAGTTATTATTCAAAATAAGTTGATGTTTATTTGATAGAAATAAAAAAAAAATTAAATTATCTCTGTAGTAATTGCGCTGTCATCGCTAATCATTGACATAATATTATTATTACGAATCCTATAAGTCTATGATTATTATGATTTCTATTGTTGCGATTAATTCCTTCCTCCTTGATTGAACAAAGACGCGACATCAACGAACATCTATTTGATTGAGTTAAGAGGCGACTTAAAAAGTATCCACTTAAATAGTTTACGGTTTTATCTCTGATACAACCTACAACATTTTTTGTACTAGAAACAAGCACAATTTTTGACTTATGTACCTACCTGCCTACGATATAGTAATTTGTACTTAATAAAAAATATTATGCTAAACGAAAGATATCCTTTTATTAATTACTTATTTACACAATATAACATGTTCCCCACTGGGGTAGACAGAGACCACTTCGCTATTAATTCTCTTGGCTTCCTTCCAAAGAAAGAGGATTATTTTTTTAATAATTTTTTTTAATCACGTTTAATTTAATTAGGATTAATTTAATAATGATTTATTTAATCATAATTAGTGTAATCAATTTTACTAAGTGACTAAAATATTAATCGATTAATGCCAACATTGCCATTGCCGCTCGAAAGCAAAAACAGAAATAGTTTTATCTAAGGTCTTACCTTTTAAATCATACTTCACTTGTACTTTGTACCTATACCCTTATTTTAGCCGCGCAAATGTAATTAAATACTACATCCCTAGGAAACTTCCCGTTCCCAGGGAACAAACTATAGCCAAGGTCCAAGTGAAGAGCTTAACCAATAAAACAGTGAAAGAATTTTCAAAATCGACTCCGTAGTCTTAGAGATTACCCGCGCGAATATAATTAATGGCTATGTTCCTAAAGAACTCTGCCCGTCCCCTGGTAACTAACTATAACCTATGTCCAAGTGAAGGGAGAACGTTTACAATTTTCAAAAACAGTTTTATATTCCCAGAGATTATCCCCTACATACAAACAAGCAAACAAATTTTATCTCCTTTTATTTGTTCTCTCTAATCAATCATTTAAAAACTAGATCTTGGAAACACTTTGAACAAAGTTCATTGTATTTTGTTTTTGAATTTATTCCACAGATAAATAGACAGCAATATACTAAGAAATGGAAGTGAGAGAAGATAGAAAATATACAAGTCAAAAGAGAAGCAAATATACGCACACAATAAAACCAGGTGTGAATAAACAAGAACTATTGGAAGTTACTGAATCAAACCAAATTGAACAGAAAATTACTTCTCCAGCGACAGAATGGAAGGAGCGTGAGAAACACTCATTGAAAAATAAAAAAGAGGAAAAACATACGGACACAAAAATACCAGATGTGGAAAAATTCGAACTATCAACGGAAGTTCCTGAATTAGCACAAATTGAAAATAAAATTACTTCTCCAACGTCAAAACGGAACAAGCATGAGAAACGTTTATTGAAAAATAAACACGATGAAAAATATATGCCCACAAAAAAATCGGATTTGGCAAAACAAGAAATACCAACAGAAGTACCTGAGTTAATCCAAACTGAAAAGAAAATTACTTCTTCAATGTCAAAACGGAAGGAACAAGAAAAACAGTCATCTAAAACTAAAGACGAAGAAAAACATACGCATACAAAAATACCGGATATGGAAAAACAAGAACAATCAACGGAAGTACCTAAATTAAACGAAAATGCTAGGAAAATTGCTTCTTCAACGTCAAAACACAAGGAGCATGAGAAATTATTATCGACAAATAAACACGAAGAAAAACGTACGTACAAAAAAATACCGGAAGTGGAAAAACCAGAACTATCAACAAATGTTCCTGAATTATCAAAAATTGAAAATAAAATTACTTCTCCAACGTCAAAATGGAACAAGCATGAGAAAAACTCATTGAAAAATAAACATGAAGAAAAATATATGTCCACAAAAAGACCAGATTTAGAAAAACAAGAACTAACAAAGGAAGTACCTGCATTAATCCAAATTGAAAAGAAAATTACTTCTGCAACGTTAAAATCGAAGGAGCATGAGAAACAATTATTGAAAAATAAACACGAAGAAAAACATACACACAAAAATATACCGGATGAAGAAAAACAAGAGCTATCAACAAAAGTTCCTGAATTATCAAAAATTGAGAATAAAATTACTTCTCCAACGTCAAAATGGAACAAGCATGAGAAACACTCGTTGAAAAATAAACACGAAGAAAAATATATGCCCACAAAAAGATCAGATTTGGAAAAACAAGAACTACCAACGGAACTACCTGAATTAATACAAATTGAAAAGAAAATTTGTCCTCCAACGTCAAAATGGAAGGAGCATGAGAAACACTCGTCGAAAGATAAACACGAAGATAAATATACGCACACAAAAATACCGGTCGTCAAAAAGCAAGAACTATCAACGGATATACCTGAATTGATCCAAATTGAAAAGAAAATTGCTTCTCGAAAGTCAAAACGGAAGGAACATGAGAAACAATCATCGAAAAATAAACAAGAAGAAAAAAATACGCACCCAAAAATACCGGATATGGAAAAACAAGTACTTTTAATGGATGTTCCTGAATTGACACAAATTGAAAATGAAATTATTTCTCCAACGTCAACAAGGAAGAAGCACGAGAAGCACTCATTGAAAAATAAACACAAAGAAAAATACACGAAAATACCAGATGCAGGAAAACAAGAACTTTCAACGGAAGTTCCTGAATCAATCCAAGTTGAAAATAAAATTACTTCTCCAAAGTCGAAATGGAACAAATATGAGAAACACTCATCGAAAAATAAAAAAGAAGAAAAATATATGCACACAAAAAGACCAGATTTGGAAAAACAAAAACTATCAACGGAATTACCCGAATCAATCCAAATTGAAAAGAAAATTACTTCTCCAACGTCAAAACGGAAGGCACACGAGAAACACTCATCAAAAAATAAAGACGAAGAAAAACATACGCTCACGAAAATACGGGATGTGGAAAAACAAGAACTAACAACGGAAGTTCCTGAATTAACAAAAATTGAAAATGAAATAACTTCTCCAACGTCAAAAAAGAACAAGCATGAGAAACACTCATTGAAAAAGAAACAAGAAGAAAAATATATGACCACAAAAAGAAACGATTTAGAAAAACAAGAATTATCAATGGAAGTACCTAAAATAATCCAAATTGAAAATAAAATTACTTCTCCTACGTCAAAAAAGAAGGAGCATGAGAAAAACTCATCGAAAAAAAAACACGAAGAAAAACAAACGCACATAAAAATACCAGATGTGGAAAAACATTCAACGGAGGTTCCTGAATTAACACAAACTGAAAGAAAAATTACTTCTCCAACGTCAAAATGGAATAAGCATAAGAAACATTCGTTGAAAAATAAACAAGAAGAAAAATATATGCACACAAAAAGACCAGATTTGAGAAATCAAGAACTACCAAAGGAAGTACCTGAATCAATCCAAATTGAAAATAAAATTACTTCTCCAACGTCAAAACTGAAGAAACATGAAAAACAATCATCGAAAAATAAACATGAAGAAAAACATGCACACACAAAAATACCGGATGTGCTAAAACAAGAACTTTTAGCCGGAAATGCTGAATTAACACAAATTGAAAATAAAATTATTCCTCCGACGTCAAAACGAAAGAAGCATGAGAAACACTCATTGAAAAATGAACATAAAGAAAAACATACGCACATAAAAATACCAGATGTGAAAAATCTAGAACTATCAACTGAAGTTCCTGAATCAACACAAATAAAAAAAAAAAAAACTTCTCCATCGCCAAAATGGAACAATCATGAGAAACACTTAACGAAAAATAAACATGAAGAAAAATATATGCACACAAAAAGACCAGATTTAAAAAAACAAGAACAGTCAACGGATTTAGAAAAACAAGAATTGTCAACAGAGATACCTAAATTAATCAAAATTGAAAAGGAAATAACCTCTCCAATATTAAAACGGAAAAAGTATGAGAAATACTCATCAAAAAATAAAAACAAAGAAAAATACACGCGCACAAAAATGCCGGTCGTAAAAAAACAAGAACTATCAACAGAAGTACCTGAATTAATCCAAATTGAAAAGAACATTACTTCTCGAAAGTCAAAACGGAAGGAACATGAGAAACACTCATCGAAAAATAAACACAGAGAAAAAAATACGCACCTTAAAATACCGGATATGGAAAAACAAGAACTATTAACGGAAGTTCCTGAATTGACACAAATTGAAAAGAAAATTATTTCTCCAACTTCAAGACGGAAGAAGCATGAGAAGCACCCATTGAAAAATGATTACAAAGAAAAATATACGCACACAGACATACCACATGTAGGAAAACAAGAACTTTTAACGGAAGTGCCTGAATCGATCCAAGTTGACAATAAAATTACTTCTCCAACGTCAAAATGGAACAAACATGAAAAACACTCATCGAAAAATAAACACGAAGAAAAATATATGCCTACAAAAAGACCAGATTTGGAAAAACAAGAACTATCAAAGGAAATACCAGAATTAATCCAAATTGAAAAGAAATTTACTTCTTCAAAGTCAAAACGGAAGAGGCACAAGAACCACTCATTGAAAAATGATAATGAAAAAAAACATATGCGCAGAATAAAACCGGAAGTCGAAAAAGAAGAACTATCGCTAGAAGTTCCTGAATTTATCCGAATTGAAAATAAACATATTTCTCCATCGTATAAATGGAAGAAACGCAATAGACACTTTTCGAAAAATGAAAACCATGAAAAATATGCGCTTACAATAAAATCAGATGTGGAAAAACGAGAAACATCAACGGAAGTTCCCGAATTAATACAAATTGAACGTAAAATTTCCGTTCCAACGTCAAAATGGAAGAAATGCTTTCCGAAAAATGTACACGATGGAAATAATTTAACACACGATAATAACTCATTAAAATATAAGCACGAAAATCAAACCAAGTCCTACGAGTACAACAAAAAATTACTAAGAGTTGTCATTGATAAATTGATGAAATCAAAAAAATATTCTTTGCGTTCTAAAGAAGCACTTTTAAAACAATATGATACATTTCTACGGAAGTATTCTTTATCCAATTTACGCAAAAAAATGTCTTCCACAAGCAACACAAGGGATTCTGAAACTTCCATGGGTTCCATGGTTAAAACCAAGGAAACTGCTTCAAATACTCGATTTAAACTTGAAACGATTTTTCCAAAGCTTTCCAAAATGTTAATCGCAAAACCAAGCAGGAAATTCAAACAAAATACTCAGATAAAAGACTCTTTGAAAAATATAAAGGATTCAAAAGTCAGAACTTTTAAGAAACACGCTGCAACCTTCATACCAAAATCAAAATCTATGGCAGTACGTCAATTAGAAAAAACCAAAGCATATTTAAAGCAGTCAAAAAGTAATCTTTGTTTTTCGAAAAAACTTGAACATGAATCGAGTAAAAAACTTAATTATGACAATAAAGACAATGAAATAAAAGATGTAAAAGAATATGAAAATGTATTAGAATCGTCAAGGAATATACAAAAAACTGCAATAGATTTTTTGCCAAAACCAGAAAGTACAAAAAAAGCTAAAAATAAATATTATAAGCTTACTTCTCGGAATGTACAATCTGAAATACCTACAAAAACAAACAAAGAAACTAATCCCAGGTTTGGTACTCTGCATAATATAACTATATCCTCATGGTCTGTTGAGGATATTGTATCGGAAAACAAAACAAATAAACCCAAACAGTCTGAAAATACATCACATGAGACGCGTTCTAATAAGGGTAGACATGGCGAAAATAAAAATGATGGTGTTAAGATGAAAAAAAATGTTGGATTTCAACCCTCCATAAAACGTGACAATAATAATAAACGTGTAATAACAAGAGATAAAAGAAGAAAACTTGAAAAAGAATTTGAAAATAATGGTGAAGGTGAGAGAGGAAATCCTGGCGAGCTAGTACGGTCTGTCAAACTGACGACTGGTTCTTTGCATTTTTGACAAATGGGCTATGGGCTGCGTTCATACAAAATAGAACAATGGAATCAATTGTTTTGATCCTTGACTTTGAATCAAACCGTTAAATAAATTTCAGAATGTAATCAAATTTAATAAAATTAAGGACGGCGACTGCAAGCAACCCTCTCTCACAGAATAATTGAACCCATCCACTTTATAGGGATGGCCGACCTTTAGCAGCTTCAAAAACACCTGGTCGATCGCAGCGCAATTTGATACGTTTTGCATGATAAAAATCCTAACATTTTGTATAATAGTACATTGTTCACCGAGGGAAGAAAGGGGAAGATTACCAACGAGGGTGTAGTTTGAGGCCCGAGGCGAAGCCAAGGGCCTCAATACACACGGGTTGGGAATCGCACTTTCTCACGAGTGATACATAGTGCTTTACACTACACCGGCGAGGAAATAGTATAATTTTACTTTTAATCAAGATACAATAAAAATAACCGACTGACTCGCGTGCGATTGACACTTTTTATTTCCTTCTTATTTTTTATTATGTACAGGAAAAGTAAGTGGCCAGTATCAATTTTCGAGTTTTATTTACGAGTTCGCAAAATCATACTGGCCACTTGGCAGAATGACTTTATGTTATTTAAAAAAAAAACAGCACGTTAACAATGGATTTGCATATACTTTTTCTGCCCGTTCAAGAACGTTAACAATGAATTTTCATACACTTTTTCCGCCCGCATATTTGTATGACAGTAATGACGTATTTTCTGCATCGTTTTCAAAAAAGTAAGAAGGTACTTTCCGAGCAGGTGTAGTATAAATTATATTTTGCCTTTTCTGGGAGTTCTATTAGCTTGACCTCGGTTGACTTATGGTATTTACCAATACGAGTAACGATTAGGAAGAAGAAGCAGCAGGTTGTGTCGGAGATACAACCGCATATTATTAAAGCGGAAACTTTGACAATCGATTTGATAAAAATAATATAGATAGTAGACTATAGGGCTGATCAAACCAACTTAGAAAAAAACCGGCCCAGTGCGAGTCAGACTCGCGTACCTAGGGTTCAGTATATGATAAATATAATTTTGTAATTTTTTTTCGTGATTTTATCAACCGCTTTATTTTTCCTATAATCTTTACCTCAACACATATTACCATGATTTCGATACACGATAGAAAAATTTTTCGAGTGTTAAAGGAACTTCCTCAAATCATATAACCTTGAAATTTGTATTAAAAAGAAGTGTTCAATAATTACGTCTAACCTATTTGGAATATTTTCAAAATTTCATCAATAAGCCAAGTTATTAAATAAAAAACCGGCCAAGGGCGTGTCGGGCCATGCGCAGTGTAGGTTTCCGTAGTTGCCCTGCACAATATGCGGACTTCTTCTCCAAGTACATTTTAAAAGTTTGTCGACTTATAAAAAAAAACGCAGCAAACTTTTAGTCCGCTCGAAAGTTGCTCTTCCCAAGAACGGCCCATACATTTTGTTCCTGCTGATGTGAATCGCCCCGTGTTTAGAGGGGACTAAAAGTTTGGCGCGATCTGTACTCGTTAACTTGTAAAGCCTACTTAGCTGTGATAGTTTTTCTTTTCATTTCGTTACATATGTATACTACTGACGTGATTTTTTCACGTCTCCAAATACAACCGTTTCGCTGGCAGGGGGGGGGGACACTTAACTCTAACAAAAATTATCACTTTTAAACTTAATATTTCGCAAACGGAACCCTGGATCGAAAAATGGTATTCTCACACCCCCAATATTTTTAAATTAACCTATTCAATGACACCCCACACGAGGGGATAGACGAGGAAAAAAAAACACTTTACGTGTAGGGGAGGTAACCTAAAAAAAATCTTTCAAAATTTTACTGTTCCACTTTATTACAGCTTTATAGTAAAAACTATAAGGGTTCCTTGTTGTTGACTACGGAACCCTAAAAACGCAGTTTCTTGGTGGTCGTAACAGCCACGGCAGAGAGCGCGTTATTTTAATCCTAAAGGAAACGTCGTAGAGTTCAGTTCTGATTGATGCAAAATGCTCAATCTGACTTTATATGCAGCCTTTAGGCGCTCTTATCCCAAAATCAGTAATTTCAAAGTCAAATAGAACTTTCAAATATCGTCTAAAACTTCCAAAAAAAATACGCAATATAGTTCAAACCTTTATCTAGGTCTTCCACGCATGTGTTACACGATCAGATAAACTTTGCTAGATAGAAATAATTCACGAACACAGCATGTAATAAGACCTTTCAAATCATGCCATTTCCATAATTCCAGTCTTTTATTAATGAAACATATCTGGTAATATTGCTCTTTAAATTTTCTAGGTCAACCACGTAAGTGGGTTTTAATAAACATATCTCTTATTTTTAAACAATTTAAAAACCGATAAAAACAACGTAAAAGTACAAAAGTGTGGTTATTTTCTTTACTCCTTACACGTAAAGAAAAAGACAGAGAGTCACTATTCTGGGATAAGAGCGCCTTAAGAGTGGTTTAATAGCCGGATTGTGAAAAACCCGCCTTTTTCTATGTTAAACGTCAGTAGCTTAGCGCAAAGTGCAAAACATAACTTTGATTTTCTTGTTAAGAAGTTAAAAATTTAAAAATCATTTGGTATGTGGCAATTGACGCCAATAGTTCAGTATTACTGAGGTTTATAAAACAAGAGTTTGAAGTTTAATGCATAATTAGTCATGATCTTGTCCAAACAATGTTAAAACAGTATTTTAATTTGAGATTTATGACTAATTAGATATACAATTTCAAACTTTTGTTTTATAAACCTCACTATTACTGAACTATTGGTGTGAATTGCCACAGACCAAAATGCTTTTCAGTTTCAACAAGAAACACAAAGTTAAGTCATGCACTTTACGATAAGCGACTGACGTTTAACCTTAATCGAAACAGAACATGTTCAAAATTTACTCAATAGTTTCTCAACAAAATCTTATTTCCTATGTTTTGTGTAAACTGTCATCGCAAAGTTTCCATTCGTTTCTGTAAATTAGAATTTGAAAGTTTTAAATTCTAATTTATAGAAACCAATGAAAACATTCGATTTTTTCAAAGGAACTATTGAGTAAATTCGAATTTAAGGGTTCTGTTTGCATTAATTAGAAAAAGGCGGGTTCTTCACAATCCGGCTGCTAAACCGCAATCTCTAAAAAAACAGGCACAATGAAACAAATTAATTTAACGTTTATCTATACATGGACATACGCTTGTAAACACACATTATAACGATTATAATTATACTGCACTACATGCACGGCTGTAATGTGACCCTTTTTTGGCCTAGCTATCATTCGCCAAGTGTTTAGATTTGTAACGAGCGATAAGAAACTTCGTTCCATAAAAATCTGAAAATTCCCACAGAAACTTTATTTAAAAATAACTTCTATCCTCCTACTTATAAGGAACAAGTCTTTAGTACGGGGGTCAACCGAGAGAGCGCGTTTCAGCCGTTTTATAGGAAGACATACCACTGTTACTTGTCTCTACTGTGACCGAGGTGAAGGTATATAGAACTCCCAGAAAATGCAAAATGAAATTCCATTTAGTATGAAATTAAGTTAGAATTTTTATTATGCAAAACATGCCAAGTTCTGCTGCAGCCTGCCAGTTTTTATTAAAGATACTTAAGGTCGCAACAGTGGCGGATACAGGGACAATCAGGCCTGTCCGAAATCATTGCCAGGACGGTGTTGGCGCTTGCCCGCACTCGGTGTAGTATCGTCTTCGCATGGTTGCGTGGAAACAGTGAATGCGCGCACATGCGAACATGCCCGAGATGCAATAACGGGGTGCATATTAGTAAATACCCGCCACTTTATCCACCCACCCGAAGTAGCTTAGTAAATAGCAGGCGTGTCGGACGAATACAACTAGTAAATACCTACCGCGTTATCACAATATAAGAAAGTAGACAGTAGTTTAACTGGGCGGTGTACTTGAAATCAGTACCTAGGGCCGCTCGGTGCTTAAACACGCGCTAGGGCTGCCAACAGACTGTTTACGTATTTGAAAACGTCAGTTCTGGGTCCGATAGAGTTGTATTTAAACAACCATACAATGCACAATATATTCTATAATTTCGTACCATTATTTTACGAAAATGGGTGGGAACGGCTTACAATGTCAACGTGGCAACGTGCGTACGTAACTGCGGTGCGATCGCGACTGTTGTAAACTGAGTTGAACCGAGTTTTGGGAGCGGTTCGTTTCGGACCGTTTGTATGAGGATAGAATACTGTCTACTTTTTATACTGTGGCGTTATCTACCCTTCGTAAATATCAGACGTATCGGAAGCATAACATCTTCTTTCGACTTAAAATTTGTTAAAACACATGGTACATGTGCTATTATCACAACTTGCTTGGTAATCATATTTTTCTGGTTGATCACTTAGCTCACGCATTTAAAATTTTTCGCTTTTTATGTAATCCAATCAAGCACTTTGTTAGAACATGAAAACAAAACTGATTGACGAGTCAAAAACACTCGCCGAATCTTCACGACTCGGCGGTTGTATACAAAAGCCCAAGTGGCAGCCGAAACTACCCGAATGAATAAACCGGAGCCTCATTGGGGGTTTGGGTTGCTTGTAGTCACCGCCCGAACTAACTTTTTGTTACACTTTGAAATTTATTAACGTTTAAAAATTGTGTCGAAAATGTAAGGAGCCAGTCGTCGGTTTGACAGACCGTACCAGCTCACCAGGAGGTTTTTAGTATAGTTTGGGCGTAGTGCAGATCAAAGAATTTTTAGGGTTTTGTACCACGAAATAAAAAAGGTACCCTTATAGTTTCACTTTGTTGTCCATCTGTTCAAGACCCTTTTGCACGATTTGTTAGCAGTTTTATCCTTTCGCGATTCTCAAACTTTTGGAACATTTGATACATTCCATAGCAAATAATTAATAAATCTAGGCATGGCCACATTTATTTACAATTATACACTTTTGCAAAACTATTTTTAGTGTCAGTAAAACAATAATTATTCATAAAACGTGCTTTATCAGGCTTCTAACTCAACGTGAAAAAAAGTTATTGCCCTTTACATAATCAATTTCAAATAAATTTGCCTACCATAAAAACCTATAGGGTACTTCCAGTTGACTTAGAAACTTGAAACAGAACTTCGTTCACAGGTAGGTCTTATAGCACACGTTTAGGAGAAAATCTGAATATTACCAATATTTTATAGTTTTAGAAAATATAATTCACCAACTTAATTGGACCTTTAGATACATGGAGTTGAATAAATCGTAAGTTAAGTTGGTAGTTTTAAACTGCAAGTAGAATTATTTACCATTATGTTTAGGGTTCCGTACCCGTATTGTGTAGTGGTACGGAACCCTATGTGCGCGAGTGCGACCCGCACTTAGCCAAGTTGTTTGTTAACATACTCGTATTAACAGGACATGCAACTGTGGATAAAATTGGAATGTGTATCACTGAAGATACGACAAAGACAATGGAAGACAAAACATGTTTTGAACCTGATTTAGCGGATGAAGATCAACCACCATGCATTATTCATAATATCTCCATCGATAACTTAATAAACGAGGAAAATGGTACAGAATGTGATGATGATGGTCAAGAAGACGGATCTTACATTTTGATTCCTTCTAAAGCAACACCAACACAAAGAAGAGAATATGAAAAGAAAAAAGGAAAATGTAAAGGTAAGAGCGGAAACGTGTAAATGTAATGCTGATCTTACTTTGTGGTTTAGTCTTGAGGAGATTCACCTGATACGTGATCTCTTGGTGGTGGTAAAAAGATCTTAACTTATAAGTATATTGAAATAATTAGGGATGCATCGATACGTTTTTTTGCCGATACGATACCGATGCTCTTCTAAAAATATCGGCGATTCCGATACCGATACGCTTAGTGAATTTAAACGAAGGTTAAATAAAAATACAAGTTCGGTTTAATATAGTTTTTATATTAAAAAATAAAAAATATATTAAGCCCAACTTGTAGTTGGTTAATTACGAGTAGTTAGGATTTCAGAATTAAAGGAAAAAATAAAACAATTAAGAGGTCTTTTCGGAATTAAATTCTATCAAGAAAATTTCATCCAGTCGCGTTTTCCTTCAGTGAGAATCTTAATCAAATACTCAATAAACATTTACCCAAAAATGAAATACTTAGATGACGTTATAGTGGAGTAAATTAATTCGAAAAAAAACAATTTTTTTTTGGTAGACAAAAATGTGATTGTGACTGTTTTCTAATTGTTTTCACCTGAAAGCGTAATCGTGCTTAAATATATTAGTGGAATATAGTACATTTATTTTTCAATTTTATATCATTGTAAGAGAATTGAATAAAAGGGCTTTCATTATGCATGGTAATATAGTCCTGCCGCAGGACTCTCGCGGTCTTTTTCAAATGTCCCTGCGCGTCCAGTATAACAACGCATTCAGAATGCTGTTGGGTCTGCCGCGGTAGTATAGCGCATCTGGCATGTTCGCGGCGGCGCGCACGCTCGTCTACTTCGGTATTATGAGATCGCGCGCCGCGTCACTGTTGTTTTGCTTGCGCGCTTCTACCAACACCATTCTGAGCACGGTCGTGGATAGGATTGACAGTATATTCATCAAAAATTGGGTGCAATTGTCAATTCTACCAAACTGTAAATAAATATTGTAAAATGTGTGTAAATGTAGTACTAATAATAGCAATTGAGGAATTAATAACAAAATGAATGAAATATCTGAAATAAATGTTTATTATTATAGATCGGATTGGGTCTTGCGATACGTGTGTGCCGTTAAGAACATGTTGTTGTAAAAAAGATAAGGGCTTAAAAACCAGTACAGACCGAGATGAAAATAAAATAAATAACGAAACTTTATACAAATCTATAACAACTGAATCAATAATCAAAAAAGATAAAGAGAAACCTAAGTATCGTAAACATGTAAGAATATCTTCACGCACATCTAGCTACATACCAGTTAGGTCTACAAAAAAGCCTACAAAATTGCAATCATTTACAAAAGAACAAAATAAGTCCAAAAACAAAAGATTCGGTACAAGCTTTCATGATTCAAGTTGCAGAAATAAATTTACAAGAAAAATAACAAAATCTAATAAAACGGAAATTCGCAAATCTAAATCATGTATAAGATGTAAAAATCAATATTCAATAACTGAACCAAATGAAAACAAAAATTATAGAGACGATTTGGTTCATGGAACTTGCCTAAAACATGAAGAATTTCCTATAGAGACAAAAGCTGTACCAGTCATTCCAGGAACGTATAAAAACACGTCTAAATATACAGATGTGTCAATAATAGAAACACCTGAAAAAAAGTCTGCCAAAATACAAACAATTCACAAATCGAAAAAAAAGCAAACATGTAAATGGACAAAAAGTCGTTTGCCAGAAAAAAAGAAATTAGTATGTAAATATACAGAAAAAACGGAAACAATAAGTAAAAGTCAAGGAAATTTTTTGCCAAAATTTAGTGAAAAAACGGAAATGATAAGTGAAAGTCAAGGAAATTTTGTGCCAAAAAAAAAGAAAGTAATATGTAAATGTACAGAAGAAAGTTTGCCAAAAAGAAAGAAAGTGGTTTGTAAATGTTGTAAATGTAAAAAGGATATTTTGCCAGAAGAAAAGGCAGTAATGTGTAAATATGCAGAAAAATTTATCCCAGAAAAAAAGGAAGTAATATGCGAAACTAAAAAAGACTTTTCATCCGAAACTACTAAAGAAATGTGTAAATGTAATAAAGATATTTTCCAAAAAATAAAGAAAGTAAAATGTTCAAGTCAACAAATAAGTTTGCCAGAAAAATCGAAAGTATGCAAAGAAAAGCTTTTGCCAACAAAAAAGAAAACAGTATGTAAACATTCTGTGCAGAAAAAGGAGACAAAAATATGTCAACGTAAAAAAGATGTTTGTCCAGAAAAAATGGAAATGACATGTAAATGTAAAAAAACTCATCTGCAAGAAAAAGTAACATGTCCACGTAAAGAAAATTTTTTACCAAAAGAAAAAAAAGTTCCATGTCAATGTGCAAAACAAAATATGCAACAAAAAAAGAAATTAATATGTCAATGTAAAAAGTGTCTTTTGCAAGAAACAGATAAAGTAAAGTGTCAGTGTAAAAGTATTTTGGAAAACAAAAAGGAAGAGAAAAAGGAAAAATGTGTATCGAAAATAACATCTGGTCTTTCTCAAAAAAGAAAAACAACCTCAACAGAACTAGATAAAAAAAGAAAAGATAGAAAAACAAGTGCTCTAAATAAAAAATCTGGATTTCGTCCAATCAAGTTGACAAAAAGGCAAGAGTTAAGTGCTTATGAATCAGTAAGTAATCTTGTCTGTATTCCGTATATTCCTTACCCGATTGATTGCAAAAGCGTCTTTTGACCATATATTGACCATATACTTTCACTATGTACATAGGTACTCGTATTAAAAGTCGCGAGGTAATCCAGTATTTGATGACACGTTAGGCGTGTCAAGTGCCTTGAGAGTTGTTGACAAGCCACAGCCTGGCATCAGCCATAGCAATTAAACATGATGCTTTGCGTGCGAAAATAGATTAGAGAAACAATGAATGTGTTGTAGACAACGCTACGGTAATCGACACAAAAAAATGGTAGCATATGACTGATAGACCCGATCCTTAACAGAAAATGGCGAAGAAAATTATGGTGAAAATAATTATTAATGATCTTTGGAACTTTTTACGAACTTTGGTTCGTAAAAAGTCAGCAGGACCTTCCTCTGGTCATTAATGGTTTGAACTGCCAATTATCTTCTCCTCCTCACACCATTGACCCACTGCTGAAACACTCAACTCTAAGACATATTTTAAGCTCACCTTCTTTTAATGGCAACAGTTTCAACTTTATCCCAGTTTCAGAATACACTGTTGAAAAATAATCATGTTGATCCCGAGTAAAGCGGTGGGTTGTGATGGCTTAGGCCGTAATCTTCTCTTAATTATTCTCATGAAATTCTTCCGTCGATTACTCTCATAATTAACTTTTCACTTTTATCTTATAGCTTTCCTTCGTTATGTTAATGGCGTATATGATCCCTTGACGGAAGTCTTACAACCCCAATACATTCAAAAATTATCGTTTGGTACTCGTATCTGTTCTACCTTTTCTATCCAAGGTGCTTGAAAGAGTGGTCAATCACCAACTTATGAATTTTCTTCACACAAATAACCTCTGAAATCCTTTTCAGTCAGGATTTCGTCTATCTCATAGTACTCGCTCCACCCTTATCAAAATAACTGATGAATTTCTTATAATAAATAAGATAAAATAAATAAAAATACATAACAATAGTTAAAATAAATATTGTGCTATCTACTTATGAAACTATTTCACTTTATTTTTAAAAATATTAATGGTATAATTTATTATGAAAAAAACGGTTGTTCTCTCTTTTATGATTGTTTTTGCCTACTGGCCAACTGTTTCACCTTCGGCAACAATAATTCGTGGTGTGAACAACCTTTTTCCTTAATAATAATTTTATATGTTATACCTTATACAAATGAGATGAGGCATAAAATATCAAATTGAAAAACATTATTTTACTTATAATGGAGACCCCCTCGAAGTAATTTGGGGGAGAGTAAGAGGACAGCTCACAGGCAAAAAACCAGGAGGCCCACCATGCCTTGGACCTATGGATGGCGGTATATCCATATATCCATCGGTAGACCGCCGGGGGGGGCAAAGTCCTGGAAAGGCTAATGTCCAGCAGTGGAAGAATTAGGCTGATGGATGGATGGATGATAATTTATAGGTATTTTCTAACTAAATGCTTAATCGGCAGGATTTTCGTGGAATGTTCAGAGATGGAAGCAGGCTTATCGACCTAATGGTGGTTGTTAAAGATGACGGAGACAAAAAAGCTGAGGAATTAAGATTGAAATTTTTAGTGTCTGCGTTGAAACTCGGTCTTGAAATGGAATTAGAAAATGGGATGGTAAGCGGACCTACTCAAGTATGTTTTTATGATGAAATCATAACTCAAAATGGTAAAAACACAGGTAAAACCATTGAAATCTGAATGGTAAACCAAACCAAATCAATATATACTTCTTAGAATCTGTTTTTTTTTTTTCGTCTTTTATTTTTATTCATGGCTTGGTACATACAAGTGCGACCATGTTGCCTACATCGAAACAAGCATCTAACATCTAAACTAAATATGTAAACATTACAACAAAACATGTTATCTTATCTATCATATCTGAATACTTAATAAAAACATACTTAAAATCAAACAATCTTAAAATCTTAAGGGGCTACACTATGCTAAAACTCAGTCATGTTTGTTCTTTAACTCTCTATCCTGCTCTCACCAGATGCCACGCACGCACAACTTCTGTTATTTTGAAATTGTGGCTCCGTTAGGACATTTACCATTTTCTTTATGTAATAAATATGTTTTTTTTCTAGTTAGTATCAGCGTGTGTTGGTTTCATTTCAATCGGTTATGAAACATGGAAACTGAATCGCTTATTTTCGTGAAATTCATGCTTTTTTTAAAGTTATTTAATTAATAGGAAATTGAAAGTACGTTTATTTATAAAGTGTAATTAATAGTTGCCTTGAGTCACAAAACACGGCAAATTATTTTCAAATTTTTACCGTCTACATTGACGGAACTGAATCCAATACAAAACTGATGTTTAGTATTGTGGGGCCCCTTAAATAAATCTTCACTGTACCAATGTTAGACACTATATTAGACCATCGTCCAAGGGGGTGTTTTCTTATGTGTAAGATTGTGTTTGGAGAGTATAATATGATCATGCGCACCTGATCGGTGAACTTAAATATCAACTTCTGACGTGCCAAGTAGGAAGCGTTTGGGAGTTATAGAATAGAATAGAATAGATAATTATTTATTTATTAAAGCATCAATGGCCCACTTTGTTAGTAAAACTGTCTTTGTAAGAAAATTGTACAGCAAAAAATTTATAAAAAAAAAATTTTAAATACGTGCAGTCCAGTGTGCTTGCAATCATATTCAGGATGCTATTGGTGCCATCTGCGCATCAGGGAAGCGCACATTTTGCGCATTGTTACATAGAAACAATCTACTCGCGCCTCCGCGAACATCCCTGATGCGCGTTTGAAAAGTTGTGCCAGTTTGAAAAGTGCAAAAAATCGCAAAAAAAATCATGTACTTGATTGTCAAAAAAATCTATCTTAAGATGATTGGCAGTATCTTTTTGAACAGCTTAGACTAAATTCCAGAGGATTTACAGTAATTATGTGCCTAACTAGAGATTTCAAAAACATATATTATGTTTATGTTACAGTTTCAATAAAAAAACTGCTATTCCATAAAAAAGTTACATAGCTATCCGACCAAAATGTATGAAATAACAGTTTTTTTTTCTTGATTTCTCAATTTTTATCAAGGAAACTTTTTCGTATGGACGAGTACATCGCCAGTTTTCGGCTTCCGCAACTTCATATTAACACCTTGTATATCGATACTCCTCGAAAAATCAAGGTGCACCGAGTCACTTGTAGAGCGCACTCTTTGAATCCGTCGTAATAACAAATTTATTAAAATTGTTTCATATGCCATAGCCAATGAGGTTATATTTGGTATACCTCAGAATAGGGAATTGGTATACCTAAGAATAAGGAATTCAGATACAGTGCTACAAGGATCTGATGGCTCGTGGATGGCAATGCCAGGGTGACGCAGCTGTGAAAAAATTATGGTAGCGACGTTAGTTGACACAACTAATCCACGCCAAAGATTTCAAAAGTAAAGATAAGCCCTTACCGTAGTATGACAGCATCAATATGTTTCCACCTTTAAATGGGTGACGCTCACACGTTTGGAATCAGTGCTCATCTGAACACAGTGATACTTGGACGCCTTAAGTGCACTTAAAGTTTTGAATTTTTAAGACTTTAGTATTCTGATCAGTTTTCTGACCGTAGGTAGACAGATTGCGCACTCATATTGTGCGCGCGTTGGCATTATGTTAACGCACACATTCAAAAACAATGGAATAGATTTTAGGTGCCAGGGCTTATATAAACTTTTGAAATCTTTGATCCACGCGCGATAAGATCCCTGTAGCACTGTAGTAAAAGATCATTGGCTATAGCATAATGCTTTGTACCTATAATATAATGCAATGAGTTCAGCGTACACAATACAAATATCGTTAATAATTACGTGCAGCAAACAGCGAGCGAAAAAACATCAAAATCAGATTAGGTACGAAAAATCAAGGGAAGAATACTGTGCCGGGCAAATATTTAATATGACTTCGGCTCTTATAGCGTTCACTGTCACTGCATTAGTCGACCAATCACGGCTGGTCTAGAGTTGCATGACGCACAGTACGAACCAATCATCAGCTTTTTGCCCTTTTGAGTGTCTATGATACCCATTATGAAATGTTTCAGTTGAAAAAGTCAAGCGATTTCGTTCACCCTTAGTGAAGTTTGGTAGATTTCTTCCCTATCGACTCTCATATTTCGCACATGACAGGTTTCATGTTCTGCCGCAGATGCCTGTTAACAACCAGTTGGTCTTCATAAAGGTTCATGGTCCTGAGCACATTCTCGAGAGGTTTGGCGAACTGTACAACATAAGAAAGTACTACAGAAACCAGCACATCCGCTGCGTTTCCAATCCAGAACGAGGCTTCCTTAAAATAATAAGGTGAAGACTTCTATAAAACTATAAAACCTCTGATCCCGGACCGAGAAAATTTACAATAAGCGTGCCGGAAAAAGAATCCGAATTTTCTCCACATTACTTCAGACAACTTGCGTTGCTAGATCTAGAGGCAGCCATAGCGGTTAAGGCGATGTAAGAAGACGATCTTCACGTTTTAGAGGGGGTGAAGCAGGGGAACGGTGCGAGGAGCTCCGCCCGTAGCGGGACGCCCTAGCTCGCTCCCGCCCAGCGCGCGGCTTTATTCTGAAGCCATCCGTATTCTGGTCAACACTACTGCAATAAATGTTTTATGATTTCGTATTCGATTTTCAAAAGATGCATTTTATTAATGAATGATATGAGTTACAACGCATAAACATTTTTGTCATATAAAAATATATCGATCAGCTGACCCACTACATGTACATGTTAATGTAATTAATATTTTTTCAATGCAAGTGCTCGTAAAGGCCCACTTTTTATGCATCAAAACCGAACAGAAAGTCGATTATTTTGCCCTAGGGCTTTATTATTATTTATTTTTTTAATTTATTTACAATGGTTGGCTAACCTGCAGCCTTTCCTGTGTACCATAGACGTTATACTTTTTCTTCCACTGTTTAACGGCTCTGGATACAGTCCTTTTGAGCCAATTATAATTTAAAGTTCAAAAGATTATATTTGTTTTCATTTCCTCACACTATGCATTGAAAAACGTAGTATGATACACGGGCGTAAAAGCAATAAATTACTCGGTTACGTTTAAAATCGTCCTCGTAATTTATTCCTTTGCGCCCTAGTAGCATAAACTACTAATATTGTAACATGTAAGTAATTTATTACCACCATTCAATGTGTATTCTGGCAAATAAATATATTTGTATTTGTATATACAGAATGTTGATTTGGTCAGCAACTTCTGTCACAGGTTAGGTCATATTCAAGATAGAGATGGTGAAAAAAATACTTAAAAAACACTTTTCAATTCCGTGTTTTTTTTTTCGGGCTACTAAAAACATCTAATATTATGACAGACATGGTGAAATTGACTCAGCAGTGGTGGAACGGCGCGGTGGGGAGGAGCACCCGAGTCCACGCCGTAGTTACTGTTAATCAAGATAATTTTAGTACATACTTGTATAAAAAGGGCATAACTCCTTTTTCAAGTGGTATTAAATTTTTTTTATTCTGTTTTTTGGAATTAGCATTTTGTTTACTAATATTCATGTGACGCAAGCTGTGGACCATATTATCGACATTCTGTGTAATGTTATCTATCAGCAATAATGTTGCATCGGTTCTTTCAAGCAGCCTCTGTGACAACCGGCTTGACATAAAACCCGGCACTGCGATTTTTTAAATCGATTAATTTTCGCTGCCTTAACACAACATTTCTTGTTTTTTTATTGTTATTGTGTTATCATAGTGTTTGTTAATTTTGTAAGTTACTTTTTTTAAACTTGTCATTGTACCGAATAATATGCCTTCTTATTCTTGTTCTCATTTCTCCTTTGTACTTTTAGGTAAATATGAAATGTTCTCACTATTAAAATTTTCGTTTTGTTTTCCAGGGATAACTATAAGTGTCCAGTGCACTATTCAACTCTGGAAAGAAGTCTTATAGTTTACAAAATGCTTCTTCATTTGCCTTTTGGACCGAGGTTTAAAGATTATGGAATAAACAAGTTGGTAACTTTGTTATACTTTTACTCAAGTAGAGGAATACCGATTATTGCAAAACAGCTCACCTCAATAACTATTTTTGATCGGGATAGCCGACCAGTTTCAGCAGATTCAGACTGCCTTCTTCTGGGCGAGTGAAGACGCTTACGCGACGACGTTGCGTCTCGTCTTTCATTCAATTCGATAGTAGAGGAATACCGTTGTATTTGGGTCTCAGTTTTTTTGGGATACTGTTCAAATTGGAAACCCTTTGAGCGAAGCTTTGGTGTTTGTCTGTCCATCTGTCTGTCTGTGACGCAACTCGACAGCAGCCAATCTGATTAAGGTGACTTAAACTACTGGTGACCTTGGGTGCGTGCGTCAAACTCTCTCACACGCCTCGTCCCGCAATTATCTTATACGCCTCGTCTCGCACTGATCTCACACGCCACGTCCCGCACTGATCTCACACGCCTCGTTCCGCACTGATCTCATACGCCTCGTCTCGCACCGATCTCACACGCCTCGTCCCGCATTGATCTCACGTGCCTCGTCCCGCACTGATCTCACACGCCACGTCCTGCACTGATCTCACACGCCTCGTTCCGCACTGATCTCATACGCCTCGTCTCGCACCGATCTCACATGCCTCGTCCCGCACTGATCTCACACGCCTCGTCCCGCACCAATCTCACACGTCTCTTCCCGCACTGAACTCACCGTCGTCGTTTGAAGTGGAATTCAGCTGCGAATACGCACAATTATACATAATAAATATTTAGAAATAAAATTCAACAAAAATAATCAAAGAACACATTTGTTGTTACAATCTACAATTTGACAAATTTTCAATTTTTTTCTTTGCATACTTATCAAATTTATTTGGATCTTCGGCCTTGTTTTGGTATTTATTTATTTAAAGTTCTTGATACGATTTTAAAATACTTATCAAATCATTTCATTTCAGAAATTCTGTAGTTTATGATGGAAATGTATATAAGGTCTTTCAATTTAAATGGAAAGTAATTTAGGAGGTGATTCAGTATTGTTAATACATCACATTCCACTGAAAAGTACTCTTTTTGGGCGAACTTTTTCTTCACTTGTCCATACAAACTGAGCCAACTGATCGGACCACTTTGTACTGAGAAGTGAAAAAAAAGTTCGCGCAAAAAAAAGCGCTTTTCAGTGAAATGTGATGTATTAACGATACTGAATCACCTCCTAAATTACTTTCCATTTAAATTGAAAGACCTTATAAAATATACATATATTTTTTTACTAACAAAACATCCGAATTAAACCAGTGGGTCTACCGCGTAATTATCATTTTCATCAACATCAACTTGAGATTGAAATTTGTCGTGTGTGCGACGACGCCCGCCTAACAAGCCATCTCTTTTGCACGCGTTGAATTTCGCATGCATTTGCTTGAAGTTGATACAAATGAGAATTACGCGGTAGAGCCCCAGGCCTTATTTGCGGCTTTTCAAGGTCGCCAGCAGTTATGACTATAACTGCAGAATCTTGGTATGAAAATGGAGAGATAAGTACTCCGGTCCCATTTCCGCATTTAGAGTGGACGCAAGCGAAGGAAATATACAACTATGTAAAGGAAACAGGCGTAAGCGGAGCGCGGTTCGCGAAAGTGGGATTTTTGTGTAGCTAGCACGCGCCAGAGATACGTCGATCGAGCCTACTTTCTCTCTCACGCATACCACATTTGTCAATGTGCGAGAGATTAAGTATGATGGAGTGTAAAGACACTGTAAAGACGGCGCGTGCTAGGCCCCAACAGACAGGTATAGGGTTTTGGTCGGAGATTTGTATCAATAAGTATTTTTTAATACAGTTGCTCAAAAAGTGGCGTATTGCAGGGACGTATAGCGTTCGGGATGTGGGCTATTACATACTCGAGCTTTTTCTTTACCTTTTCCGAACTCGTGCGTTCTCTTTCCCAACTGTCAAAATAATGTCTATTAAAAAGAAAAAACCAACCACGAAGTTTGTACTAAAAAAAAATCAAAGAAGTTTTTATGATTCATGCAAATATTTCTAAAAAAAAGCTACTATTTTGTATCAGATTTAATTATTTGATTCAATGAGTTAGGTTAGGTTTCATTTCATTTCATCTAATTAAGTTTCATTTTCATTTCATATCAATAAAAAAATTCTACTGAAGACTTGGCTGTATGGGCATAGTTCCCTTTGCCTACCCAGAACGGGTGAAGAAAACAAAAAAAAATCTCTGCTTATATTCTTTTACGGTTGGCGCCATTTTCCAAAAATTTTCTTTGCGGGTTTAGTTGTTTGTTGCACAAAATGAGTAATTTCGACGATATTTTATTTGAATTGACACCACCGGAACTCAGTATAATTGCACAAAATGTTTCGGAGAACATTTTACCGGAAAAGTCAAAAAGTCGCTACATATCTACATACTACGAATTTATTGCGTGGAGTATTAGTTAGTTGAGTTTATTGTGTTTTTATTATTTTATTAAATTGCTTAATTTTTTCGCAACTGTATTAAAAATAGTTGTTCAGTACACGTGCGGAACCGTCATTGCAACTTGTTCCGACTGTCAACCCTCACCTTCGGCTGCGCCTCGGCTCGGGTAGACATTTGTCGGAACTCTTTGCAATGACAGGCTTTCCGCACTCGTAATGAAATATACTATTATTTCAGGTTAATATCTCGGAATATATTTAGAGACGTGTATGCGTTGCACGACGGACCGTCTTTTTTGATTCCAAAACAAATGATGAGTAAAGCTACCGCTCGACAGGTAACAAATTATTCATCATTGTAATATCTTTATCAATCACGGATTGATCACGGATCACGGATCACGGGGAATGTGACGGATCTCGTTCCAACACGCAAAACTTATGATTGTTTTTCTTATTTTTGAATAAAAAGTATTAAATTAGTATGGTTTTTGGCATTAAGTAGCAATAGTTTAATATCAATTAAGCTTTTCTGAAAATATTATTTTCTTTTATGCATTACGTTGTAAATTATCCTGCACAAAAACAATAAACACGCTTTAAAGTTGTGCGGGAAAGCTTTTTTGTTGCTAGAAAAGCCTAATTGACATTAAATTATTGTTGCGTAATGCCATAAATCACATTTATTTAAAACATTGATATATATAGCAGATTTTATTAAAATATACGCATAAATAGACTATGTAGATCAAGATATATTTCGAGCCCTCTTGGGTTCGGCATCAGTTGCCAAGATATTATTTCTTACAGATTTTATTCCACAACTGGGCCCAAGCTTTCTGTTGTCGGTGTTGGCGGTCTATGCCGTTTACCTTGGTTCAGGAGTACATGGGTGAGAGAGTAAGTATACAGTTTCCTACACGTTACTATATACAATGACACTTCTATGCAGGGACCAAATAACCGGGTTAAAATTTTAAGCCTTAAAAAGTGTTAAGCCCTCAAAAGTGTTAACCCGTCCTACGTATTACCACTTTACGACACTTTCAGTTGGTTACGACGTTATAACCCTATCCAAATGTTAACTTGCTGTTTCATTGGGTTAACCCTTTTTCTCTTTGAAACAAAGGACTATGGATTCTATTAATAAGATATTAATGAACATATCTGCTGTGAAAGAACACACACCCAGTGATAATGTCGACTTTTACAAAGGCAAAAATTGTTGTATTTGCCAGTTAAGGGGCTGCACTATGCTAGAATTCAGTCCTGCTTTAACGCATTTGTTTTTTAACTTTCTATTCTGCTCTAAACAGATGCCGCGCACGCAAAACATCAGTTATTTTGAAATCGTGGCCCCATTAGGGCATTAACCATAATTTCTTTATGTAATAAAGATGTTTTTTTTCTAGTTAGTATCTGCGGGTGTTGGTTTTGTTTCAATCTGTTTTGAAACATGGAAACTGAATCGCTTTTTTCGTGAAAAACAAAAAGACTTTCAAGGCAAAAATAAAATAATACTGACTTACGATAAAGTATGTAATGTTAATATTTATTGTGTAATATAAGTTTATATATTGGTAAAAATATCCAAATTTTATATCCAAGATTAATATTTTATTCTATTACAATAATGTTTTATTATTTTTCTGTTTTAATATTTTAACTATACGCTGATTTTATTGAATATGTTTAGGTTAAAGTAAATAGTAAGTTAATAAAGTATGTTTTCTTTTTTCTCTTAATGGTGGTGGCAGAATAACAGCGTTCCTAATGCCGTTGGTATAGGAACATATGCTGAGTCACCGTCCTTTTTAACAGTGCCATACAACTTTACGTTTAAGAACATTGTACTACTTTGTCCATAATGGTGTGTTAAATAAATGTCTTTTTATTTTATTTTATTTATTTATTTATTTTTTTAAAGTTACAAAATTAACAGAAGATTGAAAATATGTTTATTTATAAAGTGTCATTAATAATTGCCTTGTGTCACAAAACAGGCCATATTTTTTTCAAATTTTTGCCATCTTCATTGACGTAACTGAATCCAATACAAAACTGATGTTTAGCATTGTGGAGCCCCTTAATGTGAAAACGTGTTTGTTCACTTCCACTTTATACCTTGAGGACTTCCTAATACATCTTTTCTTCACATATAAAATGTACCACTCTCTGTCTGTATTCTCGCTTATAACTTGGGATCCACTCAATGAATTTTGATGCAATTTTAATTGTAAGTTAGAACATTTCTTTGGGAGAATTTTAAAATATAATATCATCCATCTCGCTAAGACCAAAGAGGGTAGCGCAATTTTATTTATTATTATTAAAAATAAATAAATCAACTTTATCTTTCACGGTTCCTTATAATGACGTTGACATCCGCTAACAAGGGACTTTAGGAAGTTTCTATGGGATCGTGAGAAACGGGATTCACGCGAACAACGCTGTGGGGCGTCGGCTAGATCATTTTATAAATGCTGTCACTCCAAGTCACTATAGAACATGATGTCACATTTTTGAATGAGCGCTTTTCCTTTGTTAAATTTAGTGTTAAATAAGATTCCTACATGGCACTGCCGTATTCTTTAGCAGCAGAATCAAAGACAAATTAGCACTGATTCCAAACAAACAAAAAACCACTTTGACATTGATTGCTACAAAACACATTTTATCTATGGTGACATGGACAGCGACATCTGGAGGAAAGCTAAGAACTAAGAAAAAAAAAACAACCAGAAAAACGCTCATTGTTTTGAAAAGCTTTCTTGGAAACCATAGAGGAAAAATTTTAAAACAAGTGCAAGATTACGTAGACAATTTTCCAAATTTTACGTATTTTTTCATTTATTTTAATTTTTTGAGGTGCAATGTGATAACAAGCTAAATGTAAACATATTAATATTTACGACAGTTTTCTTATTTCTAGCCAAAGTAGCAAGTCCTATAAAAAAAAAATTTTTTTTTTTTTTTTTTCAGTTAAAATGTGTTACTTCGACTCACACATTTTGTTCGTTTCTTTTTTACAGGTCGCGTATTACTTTGCCTTTGCGGAATATTATAATCGGGGATTATTACTTCTGTCTGTATTCTCTATTGTTTTCGTCGGTCTTCAACTGGGAAAGTTTTGTTTTGTTCCGCTGAAAAACACCATGGAGTAAGTTGTTATTATCAGACACAAATCTCTTTAAGATAGACCCTTGGCATACTTAAACCGTTATGTATAGTATGCAATGTCCAATTTCGAATGTTGAATAATATAGTATATTGAATTTCTTCTCAATTCGAAAAGGTCTTATCCTAAAGAGATTTGTGTCGGAATATTATATTGACTTGTTACTTTGTATCGCCAGCTTAGAATCAAGGTCATTATTCATTATTTTTAAGCATTATGTTACATTGTGGAAGTAAATAAAACGTATGTTAAAAAAAAATTATCAAACCTTAAAATGCAAGAATATGTTTATCGTAGCTAAGATACCTATATTGTACTGTGCGAAAAGGGATTTCTTATTTCATCGAGCGTTCTTTTTGTGTCTGAACGCAAGCTTTACCCCTTACCCATTGCCAAATAGATACCACCAGAAGGCCGACTCGACGACGGAGCAAAAACAGACGCACATATGCATAGACGTGTACGTATGATGATCTCGGCAGAATTTCGTATTGGCATTCGACCGACTTCATCCGAGATCGTCGTACGTACGCGTCTATGTATGCGTGCAACTGTTTTCGCTAGTTATGTGGTTACTCCGCAAGAAAGGCTTACTACCTTCGGTAAGTGGTAATTTTGTGCAGTCATCATGGCTTTTAAAGTTCAATGAGCAATTTTAGTCTGCTTTTTGGAATAAACAGAGCAATTTAGGTATGATTTCAATAATACATTTTTTCGTGCTTATAAAATGATTTTATAAGTATTTTAGTATTTACAGGAATTCCTTGAGAATGCGCCCAAAAAAAATTGTCTATGGAAATTTGTTGTGATCACGACACTGAAGGTCAAATGAAAGACAACGCCTTTCTTCATTTAATAAAGGAAATGCTCGCTTATATTTAAAAATCTGTCGGCTAAAATCAATTATCAAAAGCTTTTCTGCGAAACGGTTTTCGAATCTTAACGGGACACCTGACGCTAGAACATCAACAACACCAGGTTTTCAAGGGTTCATTGGAAGAAACTAGGTCTCTCCTCATATTGAAGAAAATATATTTGATTTATCGATCTTTTATGTAGGGATTCCACCTATAAACAATGTTTTAAGATTTATAATTTTGTCAAAAAAAAATTTTTCCACCCTCTTTTTTTTGGTTTTCAAACGTTCGTTTTAAAGATGCGGTTAAGAGATCAACTTGATTTTTTTTTTATACAATAGGCAATAGAAATATGAAGGGATGTTACCTAAATCCAATATTTTTTTCCCTACAAAATATTTCAGTATTAGCTAAAACACACCAATTTGTTGTTTCGCTGCGTGATCACTAGTATTACGGGTCCAAGAACAAGAGGCCAAAGAGCCAATATATACTCGCCTCTATGAAAAGAAAATAAGGTCTTTGCCAATAGACTTATTGTGCTGGATGGGTAATAAAAAAAGTTGCTAGGGTATGCCATCCTCTTAAATATTTGCGCAAAAGAAGAGGTCAATTCATCTTGTTTTCTTTGTTTCAGTATAATTAAGGTGTTCTGCAGTTACACGTTTTTCGCTTGCCCCGAATGTATTCATAACAAAGAAACATGCGTAATGCGGAAAATGACTGATTACTGTAACACCTATACATACTACAGGATACTTGATGATGGAAGACTATGGTTCTATGCAGCAGTCGTTTGTATTTGGGGTAATTTTTTTTGCAAAATGTTTCTTTTTTTACCCGACTACGGCGAAGCAAAAAGGAGGGTTATGATTTTGACCGGTATGTATGTATGTATGAATGTTCGAAGCAAAAAGGAGGGTTATGATTTTGACCGGTATGTATGTATGTATGAATGTTCATCTGTTCCCTCATAACTTTTAAACTAAGCCCCACACCCTAAAAAAAAAAATACATTCGTCAGCAGTCATAAGCTTTAGGGCAAAGTGGCATATGACCACGGCAATCCTCTGAACACCACTATGAATATTTATTAAATACATTAAAATGTGTAAATTGTTTATTTAATAGACGATACGTTTTGAATAGTTTGTACATAACAATTGGAGATGAGTATATTTTCTTGTTTCATACTTTTCAGAGCGTGATTTTACAGTAGTCGGGTTTTAGATTTTGAACTCATTTTTTATTTTTCGAAAGTGTCTCTTTGTGTGATTTTAGTAGATACGATCCTATTTCCAAGACTACTTTATTTTTTTCACCTTACAAGCTCGTAAAGGTTTTTTATTCGGTTCTTGTTCATCATTTGAAATCTGCGTGCAAAAGTGCTTTTAATCCACCAGCGTGGAAAAAGTTTTTAAAATTTGAACCTTTCTACTCAAAAAAGGTTTTATACCACCAGCCCACTTAAATGCATGGATATCAGTGTGCCAGCATAATTGTTATTAATAATAATAATGTAGTCACATTATCATTTATATATCTATTTATTAAGTAGCTTCCTTATTACTTCCCTTTTAAAAATAGCTTCTGATCCAAAAAATAGATCGATATATGAGAACGAGGCATTAAAAGAGAGAGGGTAAAGCCTCTGGACCCTAAAAATTATGGAGATTTTTGCAAAAATGTTGTGGGCTAAAGGTACATGAATAGTAGTTTATGCTACAAGGGCGCAAAGGAATAAATTACGAGGACGATTTAAAACACGAGCGTAGCGAGTGTTTTAAACGTAACCGAGTAATTTATTGCTTTTACGCCCGTGTATCATACTACATTTTTCAATGCATTTGTGAGGAAATGAAAACAAATATAATCTTGTGAACTTTAAATTATAATTGGCTCAAAAGAACTGTATCCAGAGCCGTTAAACAGTGGAAAAAAAGTACAACATCTATGGTACATAGGAAAATCTGCAGGTTAGCCAACCATTGTAAATAAATTAAAAAAAAAAATAATAATAAAGCCCTAGGGCAAAATAATCGACTTTTTGTTCGGTTTTGATGCATAAAAAGTGGGCCTTTACGAGCACATATATTGAAAACAATAAAGTATATCTAGTACGTTTAGATGGTGCTCGTTGTGACAGCATTAGAGTTGTTAAATCTGAGCAGTCAAGGTTATTATTTATAACATACATTGTGTACAAATTGTGTATTGTGTATTGAATACCGAAATATGAATAATGATTGTGATGCATATAAGAACATATGTTTGTAAATGAATAACAAATGTCATGAACTGTATGTAATTCTGTTGGTGGAACTATTAAATAAATAAATAAATAAACATTATATCAAAAAGTTATCAATACGATGACGACGATTGGATCTTTGACCCAAGTTTAGACCGCAGTGGTAAAGGAGAACAGGCGATATGTATGATTTTTTTGATCACAGAACGCGCTGTATGTGGTGAGCCCCTTACTAAAAATTGACATTTCTTTACGGTAGAAGTAGCATAAGCGACAAAATATTGCAAATTAAACATTTTAGCGTAACCTATACATAAAAAAACTGCGCTTCTATACAAATATAAATACAGAACACTTTATTCCACCAAAAAACACAGAAAAACTTCAGATACATACAACTTTTTCAAAGGTAAAAAAGCTTATTAAAGCATTACATTTTTTTAAATTAAATTAAGGGTAACCATGAGGTTTTAATAATATCATTATTTCATATGATAAGACCTATTAAAAGGGGAAATAATAAATATTTTATCATAAGCAAAATTTTTTGTCACATACCAAAGAGTAATTTCCCGTTAATTGCTTCTACTTTACAATGTAACGAGTAACATAAATAACTATTAATTTTATTTGTAACATAAATAAGTACACAATATTTTACTTTGTTCCATGACAGCAACAGTTTTTGCGTACAAATGGACAATAAGAGAAATAAAATTAATGTGGAAATGGGAAAATAGTGAAGCCGAAAACAAAAGTGAAGTGAGGTAAATACAATTTATTAAATAGTATTAAGATATATACATACATATACAGGGTTATTTTTGGACCCCTAACCAAATTTAAATATGATGTATGGAAAGATAAAAAAGTATTTGGTAAAAAAAAATATCAACTTTTCCTTTCTCAAATCCACCTTTTACACCACTTTGTAAATCCCAAATTCCTAGCCACGTTCGGTCACCCTTGCGCTCAACGCGGTGGCGGGCGATGGAAACGTTAGTGAGGGGGGTGGCCGGGCGGCGCGTGAGCCGGTGCGCACGGTGAGCACAATTTTAATTTGTGTGTGAGGAAATAAAAAAAAATGACGTTTTTTATTTGATAAATTGATTTAACTCATGCAATACTATGACGTGAAAAAATTTGGTTAGGGGTCCAAAAATAACCCTGTATACAACGTGTAACAAAAAGGCGTAACCATATTTGAAGAGCTTATTCAGTCAATGATATAGAACAACTTTTACTATGGAGACAAAACCGAAATCTCAAAAAAAAATCTGCCCTTTCATACATTTTGGCCGAGCGGCATTGCATTTTTCTATGAAACAGTTGATTTTTTTTTTTCGAGATACATGTTTTGGTCCATAGTAAAAGTTGTTCTATACCATTGACTGAATAAGCTCTTCAAATATGGTTACACCTTTCTGTTACACGTTGTATATATAATTTTCCACTGTTATGTCGAAAAGTTGTTCAGTATGATCAGTTGGTTATGTGGTTTCAATATCTCTCTATTTACACTCGGTATAGATATTACTATTGTTCGGCGCCCTTGCAGCAAACTTTCACCTTACGTTTTCAAAATTATGTCTGAACGGGTGCAACATTTCAAGTCTTTGTTTATTCATATGTATAGCTGACATGTGGAAATCCTTGCCAGTGTCCGTTTGTCCGGAAATCTGTGACTCGGATTGCGTTAACGGAAGAGCAAATAGGTTCTTTTCGGGCGAGTTCACTTAAGGCGGAAAAAAAATCGACACTTTAAGAACTTGCATATCTACGTCGGTAAATAATTTATTATTTTGATAAAATCGTATATCATTTTTGGAATCTTTATTTAGGGATCTGTTAAAACAGAAACGTGAGTGGAGAAATTTGGCTCGATAGAAATATTTATTGAAATAAGGTCTTTTTCGACACCAATTCTCCTGGTTTGACAATTTAGAATGACATATGGACTCAATTATAGTTTATTAGATATCTAGGACCAGCCCCCCTATTCTGTATCTTTAGTTGCCAACTGCACGAGGTGCCTATCATCAAAAACATAGCTAAAAACTGAAATTTCAAAATTGCTTTTAGTGGGTATTGAACTATTAACAATCTGTGTCGTCACTTCAAGTGCGAAAATATCCTTAGGACATCGGAATTCCATAGTATATCTATGTTTTTGATGATAGACACCCAGTCCAGAAGGCAACTAGAGATACACAATAGGCCCGCTGGTTAAACGAAATTTTGATAGCAACTTTAGCACATTTTATATTAATAAAAAACCGACTTTTTGCTACTTTTCCACGAATCCGTCCCTCTCGCACTGAGGGTTTTTTCGTATATGGAGTAACAGGGACCCTAAAACGTTTACATATCGCCTTAATAATTCTAGGTCTCTTTAGGCACCGACCGCAGAGAGAGCGCGTTCCTGCGGTCCAAACAATAGAAAGCACGTTCCCACGGTCACTGTGTGTACCAAGCCGTTGCATAGATTACAGTGACCGCGGACCGCGAACGCAGAACGCGGCTGTGTGTGGTCGGCGCTTTAAGGTGGCTCCGTCGGAAAAATTGCCGACTCAATTCGTGGTGGTTGAAATTTAGAACAAAAGCATATTAAAATAAAGTTCTTATCAGCCCGCACTGCAACATGGCTGTTACGTCAATCGCTGCAGCTGACAAGTGCGAAAATAGTGTGGTTTTAGTTTATTTTATCTAAAATAAAATGAAATTCCAAGAACTAAAAAAAACCACATCATTTTATATTGGTTTGTCTAGAAGTTTATAAATTTTTATACTGTTTCGATAAAAACTGAAGCAGTTGCAAGTGGACAAAAAATTGAGAAATAAGGGTAAACTAATAATTTTCTTGCCTCACTTCTGTATATTAAAATAAAATTCAGAAAAAACCACATCACTATTTGTATTATATGTTACTATGTATTTTTCCTGTATTAAAAAATTCTTTAAATACCGTAAATGGTTACAAAGTTACTCAGTTCAAGGTCTTTGGTATTGAGCAAGCCGAAAGCATAGTAGTGAATCTTAGTACAAACGCTCTGATTCAAGCTCACGCACACAGATGCGTGCTCTAACACCCTCTCAGCGAGGTTCAGTGGAGTCTCCGTATAAATCTCGCTGAGGCAGCGGAGTGTAGCAATATATGTATTTATATCATGTATTTATATATGTAACCTATTATGTAGTATATAGGATGGGATTTGGTCGGCCGCCTGGATTCGTGCTGGGGGCTCGGTTGGTGATCATTGAACCTTGTTCCTGGTCCCTGGCCGGGTCTCCGGTATGGGTTCGGGCGGCTGATTGGATTTTACCTTGTATAATATATATTTTATCTATCATTTTTATCGTATATATATTGCTACATAAATTAAATAAACCTTTAATTTAGTTCATGTACATTTCTTACTTTATTACATATATTTTCTTTATTAGATTAAATTTGACGTCTAAAAAGTGTATATATCTATACCTGTTTTGCAAAATAAACTATTTGAATTTGAATTAGCACACAACTGAGTGTTTGTGAGTTTGAATCTGAGCGCTTGTACTAGATTCACTATTCTATAGATATATTTATTCTGCCAAAAGTAAGAAAATAAACTATAATAAATCTAATTTAGGTAATATTTATAATTTTTCAGGCCCATGCATCGGAAGTTGCCAACTGTTTATCGCAAACCGGAAAATAGATTTTCTTATTTTCTCAGAATGTTTATATCAACTATTTTCGTTATTGTTCTAGTAAGTATACAACAGAATGGTGCATTGAGATGAGCAGCATGACGAAAATAATAGACTTTACTAGTATTTTGTCCCGGCCTCGCCTGCGTATATATAATCTCTGTCATCAGCCATTTTTCCTTGACATGTTCTACAAAAATATTCAGACATTTATTAAAACTATGATATAAATAACTTTTTATGTTTGAACACTTGGTGATTTATCCATCGCAAGGAGATATAAATTAACACTATATCATTGCAGTATGGGAAAGCACATCGGTAAATTCAAGAGTTGTGTTAAGACCTTGATAGCTCAGTTAGTTGAGCAATCGCCCGGTAAGCGAGAGGTCCCGGGTTCGAATCCCGGTTCAAAGCTCTTCACATCCAGATTTACTTTCCTTTCTGCGTTTCTATACTGCAATGATATAATGTTAATTTATTAAAACTAATTAACTATAGTCTTAAATAACAAAACTCTTAACAAGCTAAAGGATATCTAAATTAGATCTTAATAAAAACAATACCTCTTTTAAATAATTAGTACGGCATATACTTAATTCATGTCAAATAATAAAAATTACTCCATTAGTAAAGAATGGAAACTGAGGAATGAAAAATAAAACTTTATTACTCTATAAAAATGGTGGTGTCGTAAAGCCTAATAAAAATATTTTGTAAAATATTTAGTATTTTTCAATTTGATTGTGTTTGTAAGGCAAATTTAAAAAAAAATTAAAGCTCTATATGCGATTCGGGAAAAAGTAGATGATAATATTTTGTAACAAGTTATTTATCAAAATATTTGGTGTTAAATAATCAAACCTACAAAAAGTTACCGGTCAAATTCGAGTGGAACTCACGCATAAAATTATGAATTGTAATCGTAGACTCTTTTTTAGGGTTCCGTAACCGAATGGTGCCAAACGGGACCCTATAACCAAGTCTCCGCTGTCTGCCCGCCTGTCACATTTCCACTGAATACGTGTTACTGTGACCTCTGCCACGGCAAATGATAAAAAAAACCCAAGGGGAGTCCCCATACAACAGACTTCGAAAAAGCAACATTTTTTGAACGTAATTCTTTCACCTCATACAAACAAATTTCAAATTTGGTCAGAGTGTAGTAAAAACTAACAATTAGGGGTGCCGAATTGTTTGTCAGGCAGGCGCTACTGTTTTAGCGACTTGTTTTTTGTCGCCTTTATGTTGCTATGGCATCTATTTTTAAACCATTATGTTTTAAGGGTAAGGTACTCGTAATGTGTTGTGGTACGGAACCCTTTGTGCGCGAGTCTGACTCGCACTTGGCCAAATTGTTTATTACAGGCTATGCTGTGGTCTGCAGGATGCCACTACTTTTTTCTAGAGAAATCTTTGGTTTCTTCCATAGTGGAGATGATACGCAAGATGATTACAAATCTTGTAGCCAAAAAAATCTTTACAAAAAATTGGGAGAAAGTATGGAAAAACTCGGATGAAGTGAATTTATTAGACTTGTTTTTTTTTGCTTTGATATATTCCACGCTCGGAATGGTTATCGGTGTTGTAAGTATAATTGTATTTCCTCTATAATCTGTAATTGTTTAAGTGTATTTAGTTTAGTAGTAATCTTTAAGAGGACCCTTTACTGGTCGGCCATAGCTTCAGGCTTCGAGAGGCGCGCCAAGCGATTCTGCTTGCGGCGGCGCCGGCGGAGAGAACAAATGTATGAAGTTGTATAGGGCCGGCCATGGGTTGCCGCTCGCGCGTCTTGTCCGGCTTTGAGTGACTTGCGCTCTCTCTGAGTGTGCGGGGAGGCGGGGAGCCGCGCCAGTGATCGAGCGCACGGACGAACCTTGTGTCGAGCGCTTTGAGCGAGCGAGCGTGCTATACATCCGATGCGGTGTAGTGGAGTATTTATAGCCATACACCAATATTTTCGTCATTAAAGCATGAAACTTGGCATACTTGTTACTTAGGTGTACTGTAGTAGAAAAAGCCCGGGATACAGCGGGTAACACTCTGCTGGGGGGGCTAGAGGGGGGGGAAGTTTCCTTACGCTGCGCCCTCTTTTGAGCCTCATATCTGCTCTTTTATACCTATTAGGGCAAGTGTGGTGTCATTTTCAGATAAATAAAGGATGGCCAATCATTTTCTGGTATATAAAAAACACCTCTACATAGAAAAAAAAAGAAATACGACGCAAAATATGAAATATTATGAACAAAAAAAAATTTAGAAATGTCGATAAATTTCAAATTAGTAAAGATATCGACATAAAAAAAATATATTTAGAAAGCCACATTCATCCAAATTCCAACAATATAAATTTTATTGGAATGATTTATGAAAAAATGTGAAAAAAAAAATTAACACAGCGCGGCAGAGCAACGCACTTACTTTTCTTGGAAAAATATTGACAACAAAAACTACTTTTATAGTCGGTAGGTTACCGTTGCTAGTCAAAATAGTGTTTTTAAAAAGAAGACATATTTTTGGATAAACCTTGTGTATAGTACACGTATGTATGTATATGTAGTACGTACATATTTTTTATTTCACATAACTCAGCGCACTTTAGTTGCCGCTGAAAACATTTGCACCTGGCGCCGCAGTTATTTTTGCATCTGCACCTGATCATTTCCATGCAAGCATCGGCAGCTACTGGCAAGTCTATCCATGTAGTTTGCCAGCTGTCATCGATTTTGGTCCATCCCCAATTAGATGGACTAGGAAGATTTTGAGTCGGTGACATCTGACCCCATACATGGACTGCTTGAAACACTGCTCGCAGGAAATGCTGGTGCAGAGCTCCTTTTGTGGGTGGTATGTTTTCCAGCTGGCCGTCTTTTTTTGTAAAAAGTTGCTTTCGGCATTCATCTACACACAAGAATGAGCTAGATCTAAAACAAAACAAAAACATTTACCTGTCATACAAAATAACAACAATTTTTTCTATTATTGCCATCGCATAGCAAATTCTCTCATCAAAAGCTGTCATAAAGCCTTCTGTAGCATCAGGAAAAGCATTCCAGGCTTCGAATGCACTCTTCTTTCCTTTGTTGTTAAAAGAAGAGACTGTATCATAACCTGTAAAGGCATGGATGGAACAGAGGCAGAACTTTTGCTTTTTGTGGCCCTGTAAAAGAAAATATTTTTTACATTATCTAAGCACGTCACGTAGATAAATAAAATCATAATTATATAATTGTTACCTAGAGTATTTGCTATTTCATGACAACAAAGGTACTGGTGGTGTTTCCCAGTACTTATGTGTACCCATAGCTTCTCTAGCTGAGGTAATTGTTGCACACTTGCGATTGCCAGCACCACTACATCGGTATCTACAGTGCGAATTATAATCCGTGTAAAACTCTGGCTTACTGCGTCAGCCACATGTACCATCATTCTTGTGTCCGCCTCTTCATGGTTACATGGCGCTAATCTTTGTGTGTCGCGAGTACTTTTAGATAAGATATTGGGTCCATCTGTAGCATAAACGTCTTTCCTTTCATCAGTCATAAGAAAAACAATAGAGTAAATGACATAACTCTTCCTTGTTAGTATTGTCTCTCAGAAAGTTTGCCCAACCTTTGGGTATTCTTGTGGTTGCAGTCACCCATGTTCTCAGGCCCCTGCCACATTTCTCCCTGGTTAAATTTTTCAAGCTTTCGCTGTTATACGTGTCTCAGCGTGTAGCAGAGAGTTAATCAAGGTATCGCGTATAGATATCGTCTGGGACACGTATAACAGCGAAAACTTGAAAAATTTTACCAGGGAGAAACGTGGCACGGGCCTGAGAACACGGGTGACTGCAATCACAAGAATATCCAAAGGTTGGGCAAACTTTTTGAGAGACAATACTAACAAGGAAAAGTTGTTTCATTTACTCTCTATTTTTTTCTTATGACTGATGAAAGGAAAGACGTTTATGTCACAAATGGACCCAATGTCTTATCGAAAAGTACTCGCGACATACAAAGATTAGCGCCATGTAACCATGAAGAGGCGGACACAAGAATGATGGTACATGTGGCTGACACAGTAAGCCAGGGTTTTACACGGATTATGATTCGCACTGTAGATACCGATGTAGTGGTGCTGGCAATCGCAAGTGTGCAACAATTACCTCAGCCAGACGAGCTATGGGTACACGTAGGTACTGGGAAACACCACCAGTACCTTTGTTGTCATGAAATAGCAAATACTCTAGGTAACAATTATATTATTATGATTTTATTTATCTACGTGACGTGCTTAGATAATGTAAAAAATATTTTCTTTTACAGGGCCACAAAAAGCAAAAGTTCTGCCTCTGTTCCATCCACGCCTTTACAGGTTATGATACAGTCTCTTCTTTTAACAACAAAGGAAAGAAGAGTGCATTCGAAGCCTGGAATGCTTTTCCTGATGCTACAGAAGGCTTTATGACAGCTTTTGATGAGAGAATTTGCTATGCGATGGCAATAATAGAAAAAATTGTTGTTATTTTGTATGACAGGTAAATGTTTTTGTTTTGTTTTAGATCTAGCTCATTCTCGTGTGTAGATGAATGCCGAAAGCAACTTTTTACAAAAAAAGACGGCCAGCTGGAAAACATACCACCCACAAAAGGAGCTCTGCACCAGCATTTCCTGCGAGCAGTGTTTCAAGCAGTCCATGTATGGGGTCAGATGTCACCGACTCAAAATCTTCCTAGTCCATCTAATTGGGGATGGACCAAAATCGATGACAGCTGGCAAACTACATGGATAGACTTGCCAGTAGCTGCCGATGCTTGCATGGAAATGATCAGGTGCAGATGCAAAAATAACTGCGGCGCCAGGTGCAAATGTTTTCAGCGGCAACTAAAGTGCGCTGAGTTATGTGAAATAAAAAATATGTACGTACTACATATACATACATACGTGTACTATACACAAGGTTTATCCAAAAATATGTCTTCTTTTTAAAAACACTATTTTGACTAGCAACGGTAACCTACCGACTATAAAAGTAGTTTTTGTTGTCAATATTTTTCCAAGAAAAGTAAGTGCGTTGCTCTGCCGCGCTGTGTTAATTTTTTTTTTCACATTTTTTCATAAATCATTCCAATAAAATTTATATTGTTGGAATTTGGATGAATGTGGCTTTCTAAATATATTTTTTTTATGTCGATATCTTTACTAATTTGAAATTTATCGACATTTCTAAATTTTTTTTTGTTCATAATATTTCATATTTTGCGTCGTATTTCTTTTTTTTTCTATGTAGAGGTGTTTTTTATATACCAGAAAATGATTGGCCATTCTTTATTTATCTGAAAATGACACCACACTTGCCCTAATACGTATAAATGAGCAGATATGAGGCTCAAAAGAGGGCGCAGCGTAAGGAAACTTCCCCCCCCCCTCTAGCCCCCCCAGCAGAGTGTTACCCGCTGTATCCCGGGCGTTTTCTACTCCAGTACAACTAAGTAACAAGTATGCCAAGTTTCATGCTTTAATGACGAAAATATTGGTTCCCATACATTGGGTTGCTATAAATCTTCCACTAGTGGAATGCGCCGACGGGTGTCGTGGCAGGGCAAAACCCGTCGCAAAAACCGCCTGGAAGCGCAGCAAGAAGCGCCGCCAGAAGCCTGAAGCTGTGGCCCTGGCGTTACGCCTGGATTTTTCTTAAAACTCATACATACAAAAGGTAAAAACTGAATGTGAAGTCAACAGCTTATTGTCTTCATATTTTTTTTCACAAGTATTATCTAGCGACACCTAACTACGTCTCTATAGATTTTGATTCTTGTGCGAAATGTAGCTAAGTACGTGTATATAGTAAACTCAAAATCACATACAACCTCCGTGTCGTAGGGCCATAATTCTAGGGGTATACTGAGATAGATTTCCATTAAAATTTTAGTTCGTTGTTGGTACACGTGAGTAAATGACCATCTTTACCGACTGCGTCTCGGTAAAAAAAAACGGTGTTGACTTGAAATATAGACTAATTTTTCGCACTAGCATCAAAATGTAGTATTCAAACCAAGAAAAGGGAGAGATTCCAATCACGATACTTCTGTTAGAATAAGATTTGTTCTTGATTTTACAAACAATGACGCAAATTCTTTAATTTAATGTAATCACACGCCCAGAACTTAACATTTTTCACTTAAACGTTTCTTTTATGAACCGAAACGAACGCTGCTGTATTTTTTTTTTCTGTTTGCGGTATATTATTTATTTTTTCAGATTTACAAATGGATAGCATATTTCCTCACTAGTTGCGAGGGGCACACAGTGTTTGCTTTGTACGAAAGGTCGCTGGCTCACAAGTTGTTTCTGATTAGTTCCGTCACAGTTTACCCCATGTTGATCTATCATGGTTTTCTAAAGGTAATACTAGCTATCTGCTGAGCAAACTTGAATAATTTTGTAACAAAATCCTTTATTAGCACGTTTAGGTTTTTTAATCTTGAAAATCAATACACATACGTTGAAAACTGTTTAAAAATCAACCGAATTCTACTTTCGCAATAATTCTGCATCTGCCATATTAGCCGCCTGCCTGTTGTCTCAAAATATTAGGTCTTTACATATGAAATTGCAGAATTTGAAGAAAACTCAATTTTCAGTACTAACATTTTTGCGTTTTTTTTAGGAATGTCAAATCCAAATTGTGTCATTTCTTATGTGTATGAATGAGACAACATTAAGCTAACAGCAACATTTATTTTATTTTTGAAAACTGTCAGCTTTAAAAATCTTTAAAAATGGAAATGGATGGCATTTAGAACGAACTGTTTTTGAAGATTTAATTTTTATAATCAAACTGAAAATAAAAACAAAACTTTATATAGATAAAAAACCTTGCAATCAAGTTTCAAACAAAAAACAAATGATTGAATTACAGGAATTATAAACTAATGAATCTGTAAGAAAATTTCAGCAATTTCATATGTAAAGACCCATTATCACAATCACTGTACAGACGTATTGGTCATTCGACGTATTCCTCTCAGGGCATGATGTTAAGGTGATACGTAAAAGTTTTAGCGTCCCTGTTACTCCATATGCGAAAAAACGCTCAGTGCGAGTGGGACGGATTCGTGGAAAAGTAGCAAAAAGTCGGTTTTTTATTAATATAAAATGGACTAAGCTATTTTGTCAAAAAGATTTTCAAGGAGACTTTACAAATACATAATATCCACATTTTTAATTGCAATTTCACAGTGATATTAGTTAGGATTTGAGAATTACAGGAAAAAATAAAACAATTTTGAGGTCTTTTCGGAATTAAATTCTATCGAGAAAATTTCATCCATTTTTTTTTCATTGAGAATCTTAATCAAATACTCAATAAACATTTACCCAAAAATGAAATACGTTGATGACTTCATACTGGAGTAAATGGATTTGAAAAAACCCCATTTTTTTTTGTATCGCCATAAGTCGAGATCACACCAAGAGCTACACACATTAGATCCTATATCCTTCACTATAGGAGCTAATGTAGTGCTACAGACGCGGTCTGTACAACTAATATGCAACACAAAAGTGCTTTATGAAAAAGTAACTAATTTCGTTAATTTTTCAGACCCTTGGTTTTGACACGCTTCGGTTTGTCCCACAACTGCCTGAGTTCAGTCCTCTGAAAGCGTTGGATGTAACTGCGCAAGCGGTGGTGCCTGAGCTATGGAAAACATGTGGTCCTTCCGGAACTTGCTTGCATCACATCTGCGCGGTTCTGTTGGCAACCTGGCTTATCAATCAAATTCTATATCCACTTGTCAAGTATATTTTTAGGTATTTCTTTTTCTAATTTATTGCAAAAAGGTCTTTATAAAAGAATATCTAGAAAAAAAGACGTTAACTTTTGGAACACCCTGTTATTAACCCATAAAATAACGATATCGCTATTTATTGTGTTTTGATAAGTCATTTAACGTTATTATTGACGAAACAATTTTCAACATTCTATAAAACACTTTATACCGTTGCCTTTTAGGTTTCTATACCCAAAGGGTGAAAAACGGAACCCTATTACTAAGCGTCCGTCCGTCTGTCTATCCGTCCGTCCATCCGTTTGTCACAGGGGTCTACAGCTTCAGCCGTATCAGGTAGCCAGTAGAAAATTTCACAGAATATCACGGCAAATAACAAAAAAAAACGAGAACGCCAATATTTTTTTAACGTTATTTTTTTCAGCTCTATCGAAAAGCAGTAAAAACTACAAATTTTAAATGTTAGTTTGTGTTAAATACTCTAAAATAAAACAACAAAGAACAAAAATTAGGGTTCCGTACTCAGAGGGACGCCAAATGTTTGACAAGCGCTACCATTTCAGCCCCTTTGTTTTTTTCGTCGCCTTGATGTTGCTATGGCATCTGTAATTGCTGATACAGAACCCTTTTTGCGCGAGTCCGATTCACACTTGGCCAAATTATTATCTCGTCATGTAGGTCACTCAAAATGATCTGCTTAGAGACTTCGGACTGATAGCAGATAGGAAAACGATAAAAAAAAGTGTAATGCCGTACATTTTGTTTACATGCGTTTTACTGTTTTTATTCCAGGTGGCTATTCAACGTTAAGGATTGGCGCCGAAATGTCCCGGTGTGGGAAACGGAGTATATGCTACCTCCGGTTACTGACAAGATGATCATGGACCGATATGACTTTCTAAGTAATTACCACATTTATAACATTCTGGTTTATTCGTCCATGATTATTACATTATCCCTACTCCCCCATCCATCCATCAGCCTATGTTCGTCCACTGCTGGACATAGGCCTCTCCAATATACTTTTTATTAGGAGCGTCATTTATGGAGGGGGTTGCCTATACTCACACACGCTGGGCAGGCTGGTTGGTGAGCGCGGTGCCGCTGCCCGTCGGCAGTCTATTTATTTTATATATAGTGCGCGCCAATCTTTTAGTCGCCTCTGATTGAGTTACGAGTGCAAGCTTGCGCAGGTACAGTCAAGGCAACAATAATATGAACGGTTGACTATTAAATGTTTACTATAAGTGGGAAGGTGTACTTGTTGTACCTAGCTATTTAATTATTTATTTATTATTTTAGTGCAATCTTAAGTATATAAATAAAACGCATTAATATTAAAAATAAGTAAATTTATAATGTACAAATATAGGCAAATACGTTGTCACTTTATTTAGAGAGGTGAGACACCATCTATAAAAACTGGTTCCCTACTTGAAGAAGGAAGATTTTCAAAAATAAATCAACAAAACAACAAATAAAGGCAACAGAAACAATAAACTATAACAAACAGATTCAACGATTAACTTAACGAATCATGGAATTTTTTCCTCGTAGGTACTTTTCATGCATCGCGCGCGTGTGTAGTGTACGGACGTAGCATTAACACTAACGCATAGTGTTGACACCTGCTGAAAGGCGAGCGGGGAGTGTGGTGCGGTACGCAGGCGGGTGTGCTCTGCGCCCCCGCTCCTGTAACGTCCCCCTGACACCGTAAAACGGCTTATGCGTCGATTCTTGGGGCTAGCTTCAGAGGCGACTAAAAGATTGGCGCGCACTATAGACGGCGATCAATCGGTCCCAGGCATGGTAGGCCATCTTGTTTCGTGCTTGTTTAAGAGCTGTCTTCTTACTCTCCACCGAATAACTTTTTTCTACTACCTTTATGAGAAAGTTGCATTTAATACTTGAAATTAGTTTTGAAAATCGAACTTTCTGGGCCCCGTTGTGGAATGACTATCAGGTCAGTTTGAAATATCGTATTGAAATTTCATTTATTGCAAAATTAGGTTCTTTTTGACGTTTGTCTTCACTTCATGCTAAATTAGATTCTTTTTACGTTTTTGTCTTTACAATCGAAATTCCCTGCGTTCTGATTCACGACATAATCGATTATATCGCATCTGACACTCTTTTTTCGCAAAATGATACTGGCCACAAATAAGAGCCGCTGGCCGAAGCCTGAAAAAAAAAGGTACAAACCGCGCCGCTCTTTGCAAAGTCCATTAAATTTCAAAAGGAAAAATTAAATACATAAATCAGGTAGTAGAAAAAGTATCGTTCGCAACGAGTAAAAATGGGTTTTCTTACCCTCGGAATGTAAGCTTTCGACGTTCGCCTTCGGCTCACGTCGAAACTAGCTTCGTTCCTCGGGTAAGAAAATCCGCCATTTTATACTCGCCACGAAATATGCTATTGTATTGTTTACGAGTAAGATGGTGGTACCTCTATAGTCGAGCCCAGCATCAGCTATATTCATATTCCGTACTCCTATTCTAATGCGAAAATGTTTTTGTTGGTCTATCCTTCTTTCACGCAGCAACGGAGCAACGGATCGACGTGATTTTTTGTATAGAAATAGTTCATAAGCTGGAAAGTGACATGGGCTACTCTTTATCCTCGGAAAATGCAAACGAAATCAGCGCGGGCGAAGCTTTTCTATTCTTTACTTTTCTATTCTAAACTTTTCTATTCGGTTCTCAAAACAGTTTCCAAATTTATTTACCCATGTCTGTAGACCAGCGCTTCCTAGAGTGTGAGTCTCTTGACCCTGTGGTGGGTTGCAAGCTGATTTTTAAATGGATCCTAAAGAAGTTTTCATTCAGATCTTTTAATTACGAAAATATCACTGCCGTTACTTGGCGTGCACTTTGAAACATACATAAAGTGAATTATTGTATAGTGTGTTTTCACACAGTCTTGTATGTTAACAATATATTCTATGTTAGTAATATACACAGTTTTTGCTCCTGAGAAGTCCTCCTTCCTTTATGTGAAGTAGGATTGTCAGCAATGATCGGTGCTAAAAGTAAATACCGAAATAAACTGCAATTGTCAAATTCGAAGTAACCAAGATAGAAGTCTACAGTCCGTGGTCTATATTGTAGAACATATCGCAATGTTAATATAAAGTAAGGATTTACTTCATAATGATCCACTTGGCGCCTAGAGGACGTTAGTATATCCAAAGCTGGACCAAGACCATTATACATATCGAAGTTCCTCGATGATTATGCCCTACTGTTTAGGTGAGGCATCAAGTAGTAAAGAATACACATCGTTCTACTGCAACAAAAATCGCCAATATAGAATAGTAGATTATGCACTAAGGGAATAAAGCAGTGCCTTACGTCACGGGTGGCATATTGAACCCTGTAGCGAGGGAGTTATATAGAGTCCTGAGTAAAGCGAGGGGTTCAAGCTGCCCAAGACAAAGACAGGCTTTATTCCAGAGGAGCATACTCTACTTTTCACACCTTCTGCGAGACAATGAAAAGCTCGACATTTTTTATCAACATTAATAATTCAATAAAATTCACTGACAATCACAGCACCAAGCACCGTCTTTTGTTTCACATTCTTTGTAAACGCTTTTTTTCTTTTTGTTGAATTCTGCTTATGGTGGCCAGTTTGATTTTCGAACAAACCTCTTTACAATCCCATATGGGCATTTGTTTTTCACTAGTTTCCACACGAATTTGACGTTCCAAATTTAAATCACTTTAATCCCTAGGGATTTTCATATAACTTTATATCCCTTATATGCGTTACTTTACGTTGAGGTTGCATTGGACATTGTCGAGCAGGTGGTGTGAAAATATATTTTTCAATGCATGTGCTCGTAAAGGCCCACTTTTTATGCATCAAAACCGAACAGAAAGTCGATTATTTTGCCCTAGGGCTTTAATATATATTTTTTTTAATTTATTTACAATGGTTGGCTAGCCTGCAGCCTTTCTTGTGTACCATAGACGTTATACTTTTTTTACACCGTTTAACGGCTATGGATACAGTCCTTTTGAGCCAATTATAATTTAAAGTTCACAAGATTATATTTGTTTTCATTTCCTCACACTATGCATTGAAAAATGTAGTATGATACACGGGCTTAAATGCAATAAATTACTCGGTTACGTTTAAAACACTCGCTACGCTCGTGTTTTAAATCGTCCTCGTGATTTATTCCTTTGCGCCCTTGTAGCATAAACTACTATTTATACCATTCCCTTCAAATAAAATGGCTTATTGATAACTTTTTTTTTTTTCAGTTGTACAGTTTGGCCTATGTACACTCTTCGTCTTAGCGTTCCCAGTGCTTCCGCTTTTTAGTGCTTTGCTGAATTTATATGACTTCAGGTATATATCACATTTTAACCTAGAAAACAGAAGTAAACGATAAATAAATAAACTTTAACAAAAACATTGTATCCGAAAAAATAGTAATCAGTGTTTTTGTCAAGTCTATACTTCGTCAAGACTATAATAATTAATAAGCATCTTAGTTCCACTGAGATTTTCGATTTCTATTACTACGTGGTGTTGGCTCGACCAATCAGAACGTGTGGAATCGCATTGAAAGTTAGGGGAATTTGTTTCGAACACAACCAAGAACAGAACAAATCCATTACACCTCTTTTAGGGGTAATTTCTCTGTGATATGCATAAAATAATTTTACTGTTTGTCAACGACAAAACGGCCAAAAAAGCCATTTTATTTGCAAAATGGATCAGTGCCATGATTTGCACAGTATATGCGTTAAAACTACGACGTAGCGGGTCTACATGCTCGTAGCACCTGCTACGTCGTAGCAAAGAGAAGACGCCAATAAAAATTAAACTTTAAATTTGTCGTAGATATTCGGCAAGGCTTTTCTTGTGCTCGCACAGGCGTCCTTTATTACCCAAGTTCGCTGGAATCGGAACGTGGCGCAATATCCTGCTGCTTTTAGCTTGGCTTACTGTATTCTTTCATGTAAGTATGTTTATGTAAAACAATAACGAAACAAGTGAATCTTAAAAATCTTAGAAAGAGAATAATAAAAAAATATCACTTAACACATAAATAGAAAAATTATAATTATAGAGTGGGCAAAATTTAAATTTAAATTTAAATTTAGATTTAGTTGGCTTATGACATTTACAAATTAGATACTTATAATTTATTATTATATACTTATATGTTTATAAATATATGAAATTAATAAATACTATAATATAAGATTTTTATGTGGATTGAGAAGTGTAATTTGTATAAGGCAAGTAAAGGTTTTATTTTTGGATACTTAATATGTTGCCAGTCTCATCATAATCCAAATCAAGAAGCCATTTTTGATAATGGTATGATCACACCAAGCTTACAGTCAGCGGCGTACTGCTGCGGGCTGACTCTAAGACAGAAATTCACAAACTGCACTTTGACTTTACTTTGACGGAAAGATCAACTTTCAATCAAAAATATGTTTCATAGTCCTGTCAAACCATTACTTTACTTTCACAAACCTATACTTTGCTTAGTAATGTTGAATGTTGAGAGTATACTTTGACAAAACAAAGCTTACTTTGTGAAGACGCCTTTGCTGTAAAGTAAAGTCACCACTGTGAATCTGGCCCTAAGCCACAAATCACACAACTCACACTCGCACAGTGAGGGGCCTGAGCCGCAAATTGGTGACTTGGCGAGTGGTTGACTGTATCTAAGCTAACTGACGTACCACCGACTTGATGAATTTGCGCGCGTAATTTCACTGCAAATCTGTGTTAGTAGTAAGAACCAAGTCTTGCAACGAAACATTATGTTTCGAATCAAAGAAAATGCCTTTTTAGGGTTCCGTACCCAAAGGATAACCAACGGGACCCTATTACTAAGACTCCGCTGTCCGTCTTTCTGTCCGTTTGTCTGTCCATCTGTCTGTCCGTCTGTCACCAAGCTGTATCTCGTGAACCGTGATAGTTAGACAGTTGAAATTTTCACAGATGATGTATTTCTGTTGCCGTTATAACAACAAATACTAAAAAACAGAATAAAATAAATATTTAAGAGGGCTCCCATACAATAGACATGTTTTTTTTGCCGTTTACATAGATAACTTCGTACGCGAGTCCGATTCGCATTTGGCCGGTTTTTTGTATTATCTTTCAATTTGTTTGAACTATTTATAAGAAAAAATTTGTCTTCCGCGCATTTTTAACCTATATTTAATTTCTTTTTCAGGCTTTGATTGTATCCAACCAAACAGTGTTAGCAGAAAACATAGGGTTTCATCATTATTATCATTTTGAGCAACATGATATTATAGGCCATGACAAGAAGAAATGGAACCAAACTTTTACTCCGTACACAAGATTTTTCCTAAGATTTTTTCCTCAGAGTGTAAGTATCCATCCATCAGCCTGTATTCATCCACTTCTGAACATGGGACTTTCCAAGATTTCGCCATTCTTGGTGATCCATGGTGATGGTTTGTAACTTTAAAAAATCCGTCTTTAAACAAGTCATAGGTCACTAGGTGTTAAAATACTAGGTCACTTGTATCAATTCAATAATTAGTTTTTAGTTAATCTTAGTACTTAGTTTTTAGTTAATCTTAGTTATATCATGTCATATTCCTGTAATTTAGTCTTCTGTATTTGTAAATAATTTAACATTGTTCACTATATCCTTTTTTGCATGTGGTGCTCACCTGTAATTATCTGGGCATATAGCTTAAAACCTTATGTTATGTTATTAAAATGTATTTATGTACCTGATGTTGGTGATCCAAATAAATAAAATAAAATAAAAAAATAAAATCCTCTTGGAAGCCCATGCTCACACACGCTGGGCAGGCGGGTTGGTGAGCGCGGTGCCGAATTCTTCACACCAGTGACGCCGCTGGCCGTCACGTCCAGTGTAGCATTGCAAAAAAGACAGACTGGTAAAAGGTGAAAATCTCAGCTAAGTTTGAAGAAATTTAATATCACTCTCGTTTATTTATTTTTAAACTAATCATACAAAGTATACGTGAACGATATTAAGATTTTAAACGATGGGCGCCTTTTTAACTGTAAATTCTCGATTTTTTACGTCCCTACTGTTTGGCGGTTGATTAAATTTCTCCTTATACTGGGCGGAAACTGGCGATAGTACTGGTCCATCCGGAAATTTTTTATTATGGAGCCAAGCCTCAAATCGCGAAAAAAAAATCTGCTGTTTCATAGAAAAGTAACATAGACTTATTAATTACAGACTGTAAAAGGAAATAGACTATATGAGATAGGTAGGCAAAGATATATATGTTTTTCTTTTTTCATTAACCTGAATTCCTACTGTCTTGTATTTTCTTAAATAAGGTTAAAGTAGAAAGTTAAAGTGGTTAAAGTAGATATAGGTAATTTGATGTATATTATAAGTTTATGTTAAAAAAAAGACATGATCTTGCCAAGTTTTTTGCCCGTTCTTCTTAGCAAGACTAATCGAATGGGCGGAGGTAGGCATGTATTTATATATGTAACCTATTACTACGTAGTATATAGAATGGGATTTGGTCGGCCGCCTGGATTCGTGCTGGGGGCTCGGTTGGTGATCATTGAACCTTGTTCCTGGTCCCTGGCCGGGTCTTCGGTATGGGTTTGGGCGGTTGATTGGATTTCACCTTGTATAATAATATTTTACCTATAATTTTAATCGTATATATATTGCCACATAAATTAAATAAACATTTAATCTAGTTCATGTACATTTATTATTTTATTACGTATGTTTTTATAAGATTAAAATTTGACTTGTGAAACGTGTATTATATATACCTACTTTGCTAAATGAACTTTTTGAATTTTGAATTTTTGACATGACAAAAATGTAGTAAGCAACCGATTTTTCTTCTCGATTTCTCAATTTTTTTTAAGAATAACTGTTCGTATGTTCGGGTACTATCGCCAGTTTCCAGTTTCCGCAACTTTGTCTTAACACCCTGTATATTTTTGGGGTGTTTAATTTCGAATTTCAAGATTGTTGACATATTGGAGGCCAGCTTCACGACGAAAAACGCGAGATACCAAGAAATTTTCGCACTTTTTAAAATTTTTCATAAATATATTTAGTTTCATCGAAATCGGCTTCATAATTTCAAACTTCAGTAATGTTTGACTCGGAAGTATGTTAGCTTGGTGCAGCAAACTTTATGATTTTAATGTGTTTTCTACAGCAATTTGCTATGGCTTACGTCCCGTCCCGGATTGACACAATTGGAAAAAATGCTAAATGGTATGACGATGTTGACGGATGTTTATATTCGGGTAAGAATTTTTTTAGTTTACACATAAGTTTTCGAAGAACAAGACAAAAAAAACAGATTTCGAAGATTTTTGTTCTAGTGTTTCTTCATTGGTTTTAGTGATAGTAAAATTTTAGATATTTGTAATGGAAATGCATCATCGCATCTGCGGGGACAATTTTTTCGTTTAAAGGTAATTAAAATGCAAAAATTTTAGTTTTGTTTTGACAGCACTTGATTTAATAAAATGAAATGAAATATATTTATTTATGTATTGTAGGTAATACTTAAATATATCAGTTACACTTATTAGAGGTCTGTTTTTAATGTAAAATTAAAACAATGTAACTAAATAATTATATTATCTAACAGTTTTATAATAGTAGTTTATGCTACTAGGGCGAAAAGGAATAAATTACGAGGACGATTTAAAACACGAGCGTAGCGAGTGTTTTAAACGTAACCGAGTAATTTATTGCTTTTACGCCCGTGTATCATACTACGTTTTTCAATGCATAGTGTGAGGAAATGAAAACAAATATAATCTTGTGAACTTTAAATTATAATTGGCTCAAAAGGACTGTATCCAGAGCCGTTAAACAGTGGAAAAAAAAGTATAACATCTATGGTACACAGGAAAAGCTGCAGGTTGGCCAACCATTGTAAATAAATAATAAAAAATAATAATAATAAAGCCCTAGGGCAAAATAATCGACTTTTTGTTTGGTTTTGATGCATAAAAAGTGGGCCTTTACGAGCACATGCATTGAAAAATAAAAAATAATTTGGGGAAATACACTAAAAAGTAATAAAAGTTAGGTTTACTTCAATTTAATAAAATAAAATAATTCACTTAATAATATTATAAATATAGGCAAATACACAATAGTTACATAATAAATATATACCTAACTCCATTTATTCGATTAGTCTTGCTAAGAAGAAGGGCTATTGAACTTAAAAAAGCCATGTTTACGTTATATAAGGAAAGATAATTGTTTGAATCCTTAGAGGTTGTACATATCTTTTGGAATAAAATCATCAGAAATATATTACGGCGCGGAGGAACAAAAATTTTTGGAATGGGAAGCAAGCGAATTGAATCTGGGACATCTCGTTTACGGGCCAACATCCGCTAACCGCTCGGGTGGCAGTTTCAGCCACACGTCTTTTCACACCTCTGTACAACACAATGATATTCTAGCCCTGGAATTATCATTGGTACAACACCACAAAAGGCACTATGTAAATAAAATAGATATTCATGGAATACACAAAAAAAAAAACAATTTCTAGTATATTTCTTTGGACTATAATATAGTAATAATATAATAAAGCATTTTTTTTAGCTCAGCATGTCTATAGAAAAATCTCAAAAGGGGGTTATCTTGAGTTACAACCTTTTCCATTGGGAGTGTCGATATAACCTAGGGGTTTTGATTTTGGAAAACATGTTTGTATCCATTTTCCTCTATAGAATTAATTATTGAAATGAGGTCTTCAATACACTCTGTTCTCGTTTGACAAATAAAAAACATGTATAGAACTCAACCCTAGATTTTTTATTTTGGAAATCTTGCCAGCTATTTTGTTAAAAAAAAAACGTACATTTTTCTCTTTTGCCATGCATCCATGCCATGCGCGTTTTTGCTTAGTGTCGCATAAATAAAATGAAATTTACAAATTTTATTTCTGTCACTGTCACTCCAAGTGTGAGAGGAGTGAAAGGGGAAAAAGTTAGTTTTATATTTTTATTAAAAATAACTAAAATAGCTATCAAAATTTCCTAAATCATGTATATTGTAAAACCCATCTAATAAAATATGTTTGAGTTATTTACATGGTTCCTATTCGTCAAACTAGGAGAATAAGTGTGTTTAAAGAACTTATTTCAACAACCATTTAATTTTCTATCGAGGAAAATTTATCTAAACATTTAGAAAATTTATCTAAATCTATTTCATGATATACACAGAAAAGAAGCACCCTTTTTTTTACACATCGCCTTAATAATTTTCTCTTTTCATAAAACTAGGTCAGCAATCGTATTCACGTGAACTGGATCATTTGAATCCAAAAAAAGAAAGTGAAAAAGTGGATTGGAAAAAACACCAGTATATTTTGAAATGTGGCAGCGAATGTTCAAATGTACGGAGAATCCGAATTAAACTTTTTCTTTTCTTTACGGTATGTATTTAAAGCATAACGTGCATTCTGTATTTACTGAAATGCTACAAGGGCGAAAAGAAATAATTGCTCTTACGCCCGTGTATCATACTACGTTTTTCAATGCATAGTGTGAGGAAATAAAACAAATATAATCTTGTGAACTTTAAATTATGATTGGCTCAAAAGGACTTTATCCAGAGCCGTTAAACAGTGGAAAAAAAAGTATAACATTTATGGTACACAGGAAAGGCTGCAGGTTAGCCAACCATTGTAAATAAATAAAAAAATATAATAATAATAGAGCCCTAGAGCAAAATAATCGACTTTCTGTTCGGTTTTCATGCATAAAAAGTGGGCCTTTACGAGCACTTGCATTGAAAATAATATAATAAACTACAATAATAAAATAATACACCCTCTTAAGGTCCAACCCTACTTGAGAGGAGGACAACGTGGATTACTATATAACAATAGGTCCTCTGCAATTCGAACTCGCACTCACATAAATTAGAGTATGTGTATTAAGGGGCTGCACAATGCTAAACATCAGTTTCGCATAGGATTCAGTTCCGTCAATGTAGACGGCAAAAATAAAAATAAAAATATGCGGTGTTTTTTGACAATTATTAATTACACTTTACAAATGAACAGACTTTCAATCTTCTTTTAATTATAATACTTTTAAAAAAATAATGAATTTCACGAAAAAAGCGATTCAGTTTCCATATTTCAAAACCAATTGAAACGAAAACAACACAAGCAGATACTTACTAGAAAACACCACCATATATTAAAAAATTATAGTTAATGTCCTAATGTAGCCGCGATTTCAAAATAACTAAATTGTTACGTGCACGGCATCTGATAAGATCGGAATATACAATTAAAAAACAAAAGCGTTAGAACAGGACTGAATTTTCGCATTATATAGCCCCTTAACTTTCCCACTTAAGGGCAGTGTAATTCAACCAATGCAGTACTTGCGAGCGCTACGTTTCACCGTATTTCCCAGTAGTAGTGGAACACATTATAGTCCGGAGTCCCCAAAGGTGATGATCAGTTTAAAAATAGGTTTTAGTACGTTTTTACCAACTTTGCTTTTTTTCTGTCTCCCAATTTTACTATTCAATGGCACTGATTTAAAGCGGCAGTTGTGTATAGTAGTTTTTGCAAGTTAAAAATTATAAAATGCATATTTATTAACAAGTTCGGCAGTTGAAACTTGGCAGCAAAAGTAAAAAAATGGGTCGTAAAATATTATAAAATGGATCATTTAATAAATATTGAGCAGTAAAATAACTAAATGGGCATTTAGGAGTGGGCAGTTGACAAATCGGAATTAGTCGGTAAGAAATCTCATTCAAAGCAGTTCTATAAAATTTTATGCTCCCCATGTAGGGGGGACCACATTTTTATGCCTTCAAGCCTCTTTGAATTTTCACATAAATAAAGTAAAACTTCCTTTTTTGACACAAATTCACTTCTGCATCGGCTCCGGCACTTTAGGATGTGCAGCCCCTTTACCCTTGCGTAACAAAGTGCAGGCACCCATACGAGCCGTAGCGGCTAAGGCTGGTCGCCGTAGGCTTTATTACCGCGGACGGAGGTTGCCCTCCTTCCACGCCTCCAGCTTTTTATATACACTCTAGGGGTAGTAAACACAAGTCTGTATAGAGTCGTGGTGCGCTGAGTTGGTTTTTGAATATTATTTACCTACCAGTACAGAAGTCGGCTTTTAAACCGTTTGAACCTACCAGTACAGAAGTATCCACTCCCTGTGAACTGCCGAACTATTTATCTAACCGCCCATTCCATAATTTTTAGTGGCCATTTATTTATAAGTCTGCTTACTTATTAATAGTACTGATATTGTTAGACGAAATAACCAGCCAATTGTTTTTTATTACTGTTTATATTTTACTGTGGCAGATGTGGAGATGGTCAGAATCGGCCTTAACCGCGTACATGAAATAAATTTATACTATAATTTCTGTTAGATTTATTCGTAGCTAGTTTCACTTTCATAATAACACGGACACACATATTAAAATAATATAAGTACCTAATGTCGCAGCCAGTCATGAGAGCGAACACCGAACGAAACGAAAGGGCGCCATCTACCAACTAGTCCACAAACTAGGCTTCCAGCGTGCTTTGATAGAGTCATGCGTGACGCAATCGGCAGTCACAGCTTTTTATTTCACGATTCATGCTTTTCTTCTGGATTCTGATAGAGATTACATTACGACTGACATTTGAGCATGACCCTTTTTTAAATATATCAGAATCATCGTGAAACATTGTTACAACTATGAACGTTTCAAACGCGCTTATGTTTATTTTCGCAATGCCATATGAAAATAACCTCAAAATAAAAACGATTTATCATAAAAAGTCATTATAAGATGGTGTCCGTTTTAAATGGATAGTCAAACCGTGTTATTCTGAATTTGTTCCTTATCATTGACCACAATATATTTGTGTACACTCTTAAGGCATTTTGCTTATGGGGAACTGACCGTCTCCTTTACCAACCGCCGATGAAAAAAATAACTGCTCATTATTTTTTTCAACTGATCATAATAACTTCTCGAATGTTTAAATAACAGTTAAGTTCCCCAATTCAATTACATGCCTCACAATCAGTTCAATCGATGCAGCAGTAGAAAGACGGACAGTCATCTTTCTTGGTGGCATGTTGAGTTATTTCGTTATGAGTACATTAATTCTACGTCACTATAAATTGTCATCGAATTATGCGGCTAACGGACCGACAGGCAAATACTTCTGTATAAGGGTTTTTTCATATGAAGGATATGCAATTTTAAACATATTTCGTTTGTTAGTATTTATGAGGTGAAATTGCCAATGCGCATTGTCTCTTTTTCCACAGATTTCCGTCTCGTTAATGGTCACAGTAATCTTATCACTGCTGGAACCTGGGGCGCAAGTCACGCAGATCAGGGTTAAGGAGACCAGAATCCAAAGGGCATTCTACCAAGGAGACCAGGTCCGAAGCCCTGATGACCTGGAGTATTTCAAAATATGGCCCTGCCCGACAATCGATCTCAGCGACTGTAATCAATACTAAGTTAAGAGCGGTTTCGCAGCCAGATTGTGAAAAACCTGCCTTTTTCTAATTAATCGAAACAGAACACTTAAATTCAAAATTCGCTAAATAGTTATTCAACAAAACCTTATTACCTTACCTATGTATTGTGTATGTTTCTATGTTTCTATCGCAAATTTTCCATTGGTTTTGTTAAATAACTATTTAGTGAATTTTGAATTTAAGTGTTCTGTTTCGATTAATTTTTCACAATCCGGCTGCGAAATCACTCTTAATGCTTTCAAAAATTGTGTAACGGATAGCAATAGTACCTTATAGCTGAATTTTTAGTAGTTGACATGCCAAAACCTACATAGTACTCGTCTATACGAATGACTATACCAAATTACTTTGACTCCTATTTTCTCTCTAATAAATGAGTTTTCAAATCCTAATTTTAATCTTAGTTAATGTTTAGGTTATACAATTAATGATTCGGCTCGTTTTCTTACAACACTAGCGAATATTTGTATGCGAATTATTTATTTAGCAGACCACCTTGATCGTAATGTATGCAATAGCTAACTGTTTTTCGTGATTTCTGTGTTGTTTCCTTATTAAAACCAAAGATTTTAAAAGTTTAGATGTGCCTTGGCATTGCATTCTTTTTGAATATGTGCGTTAACATAATGCCGACGCGCGCACACTTATGAGTGCTCAATCTGTCTACCTACGGTCAACAAACTGATTAGACTACTAAAGTTGTTAAAATGATTAAATTTAAATGCACTTAAAGCTTAAACTATCCCTGTGTTCAGATGAACACTGATTCCAAACGTGTGAGCGTCACCCATTCAAAGGTGGAACTTATCGTTACTTTTGAAATCTTTGATTAAAAGTCGGTCGTATCACTCCTTTCTTGTAGACGACACTACCAGCCGCACTACCAGTAGTGTCGTTGACAATGAACGACACTACCGCGGCACCATTCTAATGTTTTTCTGTACAGTTCCAAACAAAATAAATAAAGCAAAATATATAAGTACTTAGGTTTACTCTGAAAAAAAAATACAATTATTATTAAATCGACTATGAATACCTACATAGATTAATATCTAAGCTTATCAAGTGCGTGACCTAAAGATATATCATTATTTAGTAATTGCATTTGCACACGTGTGATGACATCATCATTACATATTTGATGTTTATTTCTTTTTGTCTTGTTGGCATTACTCTGAACTTTAATTTCATTGGTGTCCTGAAATTTCTTTAGCACATTTAGTAGTCTTAACAATGTGACTGTATTTTTGTTTAAATATTTATTTAGTTTTGAGTGCCAACCCTCTGAAACATTATTTGTGCGGTGATGTTCTCCGAATACACTCAACATGCCAGAAAAGTATGGCTTCAACCAAAAACTTTCAATATATTGTATAAATTTTGGCATTTTGATATCTTCACCACATTCTTGAATAATATACTGAAATCCATCTTCAATATTTTCTTGTGGAATAAGTGGCAGTGCAGCAGTAAGCGCAACAATCCTTTTCTCCGCTTTACATATTGTGTGACCCAAAAGTTTAGCTTTTCTCCAGACACTTCTGGTCCAGTGGTAGTAGCAACCCTTTATGATAATATCGGGGTAAAGCCTTTTAATGGCATTAACAGGTGCAAGTTCGAAGTCGCAGTGCACTTTAGTGGGGTTGAATTCCGGTTGCTGGGATTTGACTAAACTGAATAAAATAAAGTAACTCTTTGCCTTTTTATCGGTCATTAACGCAAAAATTAAAGGGGCCACATTGTTTTTCTCGATGGAACTGCCCAAATCACCATGAATTGTGTAAAGTTGGCTGAATGGTATCGGACAGCTGCTGAAAGTGCCATCCATAAAAATCTCTTTTATATATTTCAACTTCCCACGAATATTTGAATGGCAAAACACTAAAATCCGGTTACCGTTATCATAAAAATCGGCTAATATATAATCATGAAATTGTACCGGAACTATCACATCCTCTACATTCCTAAATGTAGTTTTTGGTACACCATTTGCTTTATTTCTTGCGTCGTACAACGATCGAGAGACATTGTGAAATGGAGGAAAATTTAACACAAAGGGTTGGACACCACTATGTTTCATTTTTAATAATTTATCTTCGTACAGTTTTGGAATGGGATCATCAGTTTTTTTTACTGTCTCCTTCAATTCAGCAGTTTCTTTTAAAGTAGAGTTTTTTGATATATTGGGAGTACAAGAGTGTTTCTTTTTGTTTGTAACATCATTGCCCTATAACATAAAATGAATATTACATTAGTGATATTATAAAACAGCAAGGGTTCTGTGCAATTTTATTTTGCAGGAACTGTCGTAGTACTTACCCTGTAATGTATGATAAATTAAACATTTATAATGAACACGGGATTTGAAATAAGTAATACCATCAGCAGTTAAAAACAGAATAAAACTAGACATACTGCGAACCTTAATAGTTACAGTTCCTAAACATTTCGTCTTCTTGTAATTGGAACATCTCCAAATCGATCCTCCGTTTTTATATTCTTTGAGCACATGATATTTATGCTCGCCCAAAAGAAGAGCTATCCCTCCATTAGTATGAATGTATATTATATCTGATTCAACTTCCGACATTACTGTAATTAAAAAAATAAAATGAGTGTATCCGTATCTGTTTGTATCGTGTTATTATTATTTCAATTAATAAATATTTAATAACTCACCACTGAGAATAAAATGTTATTTTTAGACGATATTTTTTATATTGCGCGTATCGATGATGTTGTCATGTGTGTATGACGGACGCATATACCCTGTGTTCTATGCATATACCAATAGACAAAAGTATAATTTAATCATAGATAACATGACAAGTACGATCTATTTTAGGAAATAATTAGTATTAAGGTCGGCAAGATATCGGGCGTAAATAGGCAACCTAGAAAAACTAACTATTATTGTAGACAAATAAGTTCTAAGACAATTTCAACTTTTAAATTCATCCATCTCGGGAAAATGTGGAGAATGATGGACATGAACTTATGTTTTTTGCCTTGAAATGATATAACTTTCCCTTTAGTAGCAGTAGTTCGGTTGTTAGTTCGGTTGACGGAACTAATGCTTTTGTCCTGAATTGTACCATTTCTTTTAAAATAGAATGGTAGTGTCGTTCATTGTCAACGACACTACTGGTAGTGCGGCTGGTAGTGTCGTCTACAAGAAAGGGTATCACTATGGTAGTGGTTATCAAATCACAATAAACCACTATTTTCCACTAAAAACAACCACGATTAGGTCACGACCTTCTACAAACGTCAGAAATCGTTGGGAAAACTTGGCTGTCAAACGTGATTGTGCAGCTAACTTCAGGCCACTACAAACCACCATGGTATGTATGGACTATGGTCATAGTAAAACCAGAAAAGTAGTTTATCTTAATGCAAAGGTACATCGCGCGGCTAATATATCTTAGCGTGCAAGGTAGGCGCTAGTCGGGGTCACGACGCGGTCGCGCTCACTCAAGTCTCTCGAACAAGGCCCAATGTAAAAAAACTAAATATTTACAAACATGATATATACCTATATATCTATAATATCTGTATTTAAGTATTATTATTATTATAATTAATAATATTGATTTTTTATTAGCTACAAAACTAAAAGAAGGAACGCACGGGGCGAGAGTTAACCTACCGTTCTGGTTTTACTATGCTATATTGGTTGGTTGTGGTTTGACACTTCAATGATCGGTCACGGAGTCCGTTATTTGGTTTATTCTGTTTATTTACATAACCGACTTACCAACGATAGCCGAGCTGTATATTCTGATAACCACTACACATATTTCAGCTTTTCAGCGACTTAAAATTCAGTTGATATTGTTTCATCTCAACCACATTCCTTGTATTTGATATCATCATCATCATGAGTGTATGATTGTGTGGTTTAATTTGAAGATACCTTTACATATTTTTATGTTATGGATAAAATAAAAATTCAGATTATCATGTTTGCGTCTTCCGATAAATATTTTTGTGCCTGTATCGAGATGTATAGGAAGCTAAAATTATTATGTCACAAATAGGATCATTGAAACTTTTTACTGCTTGCTTACCAGGTCTCCTGTATAATGTTTTTTTTTTATTATCTAAGGTCGCGTTATATAGTTAAGCGACTTTTGTGCTTTCTTTGTAAATTTTGAAAATTGTTAGTCTGACTGTTTAATAATAAAATGTAAGCAAATTTTATTTGGTAACATTCATTTTAATATCGTCATCCATCCCATCAGCCTAGTTCATCCACTGCTGGACATAAGCCTTTCCAGGACTTTGCCACTCCCGGCGGTCATCCTGGAAGAATTGCCCATAGTCACACTCGCTGGGCAGGCGGGTTGGTGAGCACGGTGCCGGAATCCTCGCACTAATGACGCCGCTGCCCGTCACCAGTCTGTTCCATATAAGGCCCGGCTATTAGGGATGGATATACCGCCATCCATCGGTCCCAGGCATGGTGGGCCTCCTGGTTTTTTGCCTGTGAGCTGTCGTCTTACTCTCCCCCGAGGGGGTCTCTAAGTAAGATAGTGGTACATCCACAGTCGAGCCCGGCATCAGCTCTACCACCTACCACCACCTTGTTTTAATATCGTAAATAGTGACAACAAGTCCATAGAACAAAAACATCATGATTTTTACAAGATTTGACAAAGCTAATGAGAAATTTTTAAGAGCGGTTTTGCAGCCAGATTGTGAAAACCTTGCCTTTTTCTAATATTTTAATATTTTTAATATTTTTATAAAAATATCAATATTTTTATGCTGTTTCATACTAAACATTTTTGTTCCACGACTGACCAGTTTGTTTTTAATTTTTGGTTCACTTGTCCTTTTTTTGTCGTTGTTATAAAGAAATTTTCCATTTTCCCCAAAATGTTATAATATTTCTGCCCAACTACTTTAACTATAATATGCGCGAATATGCTATGAAGCAATATGCTGTGAAGCAATATGCTATGACACAATATGCTATGAAGCAATATGCTATGAAGGTATATGTTATGAAGCAATATGCTCGCCCGCAGTGGTGTGCATAGAACTTTTTTTCGGAAAAGAAATCAGAAGTTCAAATTTGACAATATAAAAATATGATAACACATTGAAAAAAAAAGTTGGAATGAAAATGTTCACTCTACTGTAGGCAGTGCCTACCCTGGCGTCATACAAACATTCTTTTTTCAAAGTGCTATTTAAATATTTTTTTTTTTTATTGCCAAACTTGACCTTCTGATTGCTTTTCCGGAAAAAAGTTCTATGCACGCCACTTCTCGCCCGTAGGTTTGCTTGTTGTACAGAACAGGTAAAGCTGCAGCGCGTCCGGCATTGATTTTTATGCAATTATGAATAGATAGATAGATAAAAACTTTATTGAAAGCCTCTACAAAAAAACACAAAAGGTACACTTTTAGAGCTTAACAAATAACAAATACATTATAATCCTTAAAATAATGACGTTCTTTATTGACATAGAGGCTGAAAGGTCGCTGGCTCAGCATACGCCACAGAATAATCTGTGACACTGATATTCTGCCAGTACCATGCATTAAAAAGATCTATGTCGGTTAATCAAATTAAGACAATGAACTTATAAAATTGGAATAGTAAATATACTTAAGTAACATGTAATAATTTGACAATAACAAAAATAAAATAGACACATATAATGAGAAAAGGGGGAGGGAGAAGATGCTTATTTATCACCATTTTTAGGATTATGCGCAAAAAAGTAGCTTCTCTTATGAACAGAGTGTGCGGCAGCCAAAATACCATCCTGAAAGCAGTGGGTGGTAGGTGCGCGTGATCAGCCAACACTGAACGCCACTACACATTAGATAATAAGGTTAAACGTCAGTGAATAACTGTAAACATAACCGAGTAATTTATTGCTCTTACACCCGTGTATCATACTACGTTTTTCAATGCATATTGTGAGGAAATAAAACAAATATAATCTTGTGAACTTTGTATTATGATTGGCTCAAAAGGACTGTATCCAGAGCCGTTAAACAGTGGAAAAAAAAGTATAACGTTTATTGTACACAGGAAAGGCTGCAGGTTAGCCAACCATTGCAAACAAATAAAAAAAATAAAATAATAAAGCCCTAGGGCAAAATAATCGACTTTCTGTTCGGTTTGATGCATAAAAAGTGGGCCTTTACGAGCACTTGCATTGAAAAATAATTTTGATATTTTTTTCTTATTTATAATAAACTGTTTCTCTGTTATAGTAAAACCGGTTGGACAGAGTAAATTATGTACAAAACTTGTGGAAAGTACAAATGTTTTCTTTCAAACAATGTTTGACAAGTAGGTACCATCAGTGCCGACAATCACAACAATCGACTTCCTTATTTATCGTGTGATTTAGAAACCTTGGACAATAAGTTATTCAGTATGATAAAATTTGACCAAAGAACTAGCTCGAATCAGTATGATCAGGTGCATCTAAAATAATATTTTTGTATTAGGAGGATGGCATACCCTAGCGATTTTTTTTATTACCCGTCCAGCACAATAAGTCTAATGGCAAAGACCTTATTTGCTTTTCATAGAGGCTGGCTCTTTGGCCTCTTGTTCTTGGACGCGTAATAGGTACTAGTGATCACGCAGCGAATCAACAAATTGGTGTGTTTTTAGCTAATACTGAAATATTTTGTAGGGAAAAAAATATTGGATTTAGGTAACATCCCTTCATATTTCTATTGCCTATTTTATAAAAAAAAAATCAAGTTGATTTCTTAACCGCGTTTTTGAAACGAACGTTTGAAAACCAAAAAAAAAAGACGGTGGAAAACTTTTTTTTTTGACAAAAGTATTAATCTTAATACACTGTTTATAGGTGGAATCTCTAGATAAAAGATCGATAAATAATATATATTTTCTTCAATATGAGGAGAGACCTAGTTTCTTCCAATGAACCCTTGAAAACCTGGTGTTGTTGATATTCTAGCGTCAGGTGTCCCGTTAAGTTTAATCCCCTTGACAGTAAAGACGTAAGCATCCCGGTTTATGGTCTACAGCATGTGTTTTATTTTGATCATTATTATTTTATCGTAGAAAAATAAAGTTTGTATTTTTTGCAGGGAAATGTAAATTTACTCGTACTTACTTGCCACTTACATGGTGCGTTCCGTTGTAATACCCTGAATGGTTTATTTTGGTTTATCAAACGAATGCTAATTTCTTTTTAAATTTTGTTTAACAACAAAACAAAAAGTTGTAAAGAGAAAACAATTCAATTACAAAGTTGGAATTGTTGCCAGTCGCTGTTAATTTGAACGCTCAGAGCGCATTTTCTTCTTAAAAGTTGTCCTCTGAGTTTTTATTGTTAAACGTGAGTATAAAAACTTGAATAAAAAGGGAAACGGTGTACAAAACTTCGTTTTCCAAGATAATCGGGCTTATTTAATTAAAATACGGTTTCCTTGTACTTTTCCTTGCACTTCGCGTTTTCCAAGTAACCACATAAAATGTTATACTTATTTAATTTTTTTAGCGGTATGAAAAAGAAATATAGCTTTATATACAGGTTGTAAATGGACCGCTATCTTTAAATGAAACCAAATTCTACTGATCACACTGAACAACTTTTCCAAAGAAAGCGGCAGTAGCTCAGGGATAGAACACTGGCCTCTCAATCTTGAGATCCAGGTTCGATCCCTGGTCGGGCATCCACCAATGAGTTTTTCGGAATTTTTGTACATAGTATTTGTTCTTACTTACCACTTGCTGAACGGTGAAGGAAAACATCGTGAAGAAACCTGCGTGTATTTGTGCCCGAAGTACGGCGACAAGGCTCACCACCCATCACGTTGGAACGTAACAATCAAAAACATAAAAACATAACATAAAAAGTTTTTCTTTTCCAACACAAAGTAACAATTGAAGACTGTTTTGGAAAAATAACCAATGTCCAATTTTTCAGAATTTTTTTTTTTGCTCTATGGATTCTCTATTGTGCATACAATAATCTGGTAATATTAGAATCAGCAAAAACAACCAAAGTACATTCAAAAAACAGAGTGCTTCCGGAAAAACTACCAACGTCAGTAACGTTTCTATAGAGAATAGCCAATAAATAAACAACATTTTTTTAACTTTTTATATACAAAATTAAGTGTTGTCATGTATCCATGTTTAATAAAAAAACATAAATAAGGATTTTTCCATGTAACTAGTTTTTTAAGGTTTTATTTACCTATGCCCAATGGTTGGTAGATGTGGGCTGATTGATTTTGATATTTACTTCCTGTAAAATGTCAGAAAAGTGACATTGGTTGTTTTTGCATAACACTCTTCAACTGGTTTAAAGCAACTGGCTCCCAAAAACTGAGATTCAGGAGCCAGTTTCTCCTCTTATTTAAAAACTTTACCAATCAAAGTGTAACAATTATTTACAAAAAGAAAATACAAACAGGAATGTGGTTAGTACATAGAAATGTTATAATATCATATAAGTGGGCTAGTACTACTATTAGGTTTTTATTTTTCCAAAAGGAAGGTAAATCTTATCTATTAGACAAACTATGTGGAATAACAAACAGAAGAAAAGAGTATGAATATGAGTATGAGGGTAAGTAATGTGTGAGTGGTATGTGTGTGAAGTGTGAGGAAGGGTGTGTTGTGTGTGTGAAGATGTGTTTGTATATTATAAAACTAATAATATAATATACCTCGCTATATTTATTTTATAATTTGGAAGACTAGAGGGTCGAGCAAATCTTCGGCTTCCTTAAATGTTATGAATCCAGTATTTGATGGCAATTTTACATTGTCGCAGAGGAAGAGGGTAAATATTAATTTCTCTGTTTAGTTTGCTGTATCGTCGGTGAAACGCGGGTGTACCGAGTATGGACTGTGACTGGCACTTCACAGTTCACTCTCGGAACACCTCGGACACCCCATCAGGGATCCATATCGTGACGATATATATATCAAAGAAACATAGCGCAGTTTATTTAGGCCCGGTGTAACTCCAGTTCTACAACCAGCTATGTCAGCCATTGGAGGGCTCACCAGCGAAGCTCTGAGTCTTGATCAGTCACTATGACCGAAAACGGCCAGGAAGCATCATCCTCATTATGTAGGTCCTCACATAAAAATGCGCAAACTCTAGACTCGCATTAGGTATATAAAAAGACATAACGCTTTAAATATTTTATTTCAAGATCAGATTTGACAAAACTTTCATTTCTATCAGATAAAAAAAAACATTTACAAAATTTAACAAGGATTTCACAATATCTTAGTGAGATTTATAACATTCGCCGGATGGACAGTACAGGTACCTATAGTCCAGAGCGTCATAATCTCCTCGTTTCTGATCTCCATGGTAGAAGGCCCTTTGGATCCTTCGCTCAGCAATGCTCACTTGGCTGGCGGAGAAACCTCGGTCGAACAGCGTAAACACAAGAGGAAGCATGAAACCGAAGAAAATCTGGAAGATACATGAAAACTTTGTATCAAAAATACTGATAAGCATACATAAGTGCAAACATATAAAAGGTTATCTATATCGGCCACTCGATATCAGTAATACCGACGTAGTACTAATCTAACTAAGGCCCACTTGCAGCATGTTCTTAACTCGACTTTAACTCGGGCTAAGGCGAAAAATAGAGGGTTAAGAAAAAGCTCTCTTGCACCAATCAAAATCTCGGGTTGAACTATGGTTAAACTGAGAGAAAGTCATCACAATTTAACCCGACTCTCAGCTCGAGTTAAACTCGGGTTAGCGAAGTAATGTTACCAGTTTGACTTAAATGGTGTTGTTTTCAATGATACTTTACCTCATTAGTTGCAACCAATTACTATATGGTAACATTCTAAATAAGTGTCAAATGTCAAACAATCGCTTTATTAACCCGCTTTGCAATAGGACTAATGAAATGTCGGATTAATTAAGGATTTTTCCCGATCATGCTGCAAGTGGGCCTAACTGAGAACTTGTAACTAAAGATAATTGTTTTCTGGGCCCTGCGATTCAAGCTCTGCTTTGTTTAGGGTCAGTTGAAAACACAATTTTTTACAACTTGTTACATTATGCCCAATGTATATGTATTAACTGTATCAATGTAAATTGTAGATTGTATTCTTATGGATAAAAATATTTGATTTTGATTTGATTTGGTTTATGACTTTTTTTCGCGTTTAGTTAAAAGCCTGATTTTGTAAGAGCACGATGAGACCGTAAGTCTGTAGGAGGTATTAATTTAAACTTGATATCTCACTCTTCTACAAATCACATTGAACGACTTTCCTCAAGGAATGCCTGCGTGTGACTGACTGGATGCAATGCATTTATAAAAACTTGGTGATCATTGAACCTGGTTTTTGGTCCCTGGCCGGGTCTCCGGTATGGGTTCGGGCGGTTGGTTGGATTTCACCTTGTATAATTATAGATTTTACCTTTCATTTTAATCGTATATGTTGCTACATAAATTAAATAAACCTTTAATTTAGTTTATGTACATTTGTTATTTTATTATTACATATATTTTTTGATAAATATATATTTGTCTCTTTTTGTTTATAAGATTTTTAATGTAGTTTTAGTTCATTAAAAAATAATAATAAAAAGGTAAACATGAAAATTTTACTCAAGATATATTTCGCTCAACTGATACATATATTTTTATAAGATTAAATTTGACTTGTAAAATGTGTATTAGGTACTTTACAAAATAAACTATTTGAATTGAATTTGAATTTGACTTTGAAATCTACATATTATATCGACTCTGTAGTCCCTTGTCCATTGATTTGAGTGAGTTGGACAACAAGAACTGATTTTTTTTATTTTCCTTATAATTTGAATTTCCAAACGTCAGTCGCAAATTCAGTAGAAATATTTTTTGACGAAATTGAAAGTTTAGCGCTAAAATGCTGATGAGTGAAATAAAATGAAATGAAAAGAAATATATTTATTTATGTAATGAACTTACATCAGACACACTTATTACAGATCGGTTTTTAATCCTAAAATAAAAAATAATATGGGGAAATACACAAAAAAATAAAAGAGGTTAGGTTTACTTCAAAGTAATAAAATAAAATAATTCACATGAATAAAATAATATATATGAAAAAATCATATTATACTCGTAACTATATGTAAATATAATACAATACATATAATAAATAAATGCCTAACTCCGCCCATTAGATTAGTCTTGCTAAGAAGAAGGGCAAGAAACTTAGCATAAAGAGTGCATTTTTGTGATTAAATAACTATAGATAATGAAGTACTAACCAAGTAGAAATAACATAAAAATCTTCTCCAGATCCCAAAATAGCCGAATCAATTGTTAGAGCTCTAAACATTGCACAAGCATTGGAAACTTATTGGAGAATAATAGGGAGTCGAAGTAATTTTAGAACAAGTGCAAATAAGCGGAGCCGGAAACAATGAAGCGTGTCGTTTTGGTTGTCTATAGCCGACCGAACATGTAATATCTGTCACGGATTGTATAGAAAGCATACGGAAATACGAAGAGTAGCGATATTCCTAAGGCATAATTGTTATTTGTTGTTTTTCTTTTTTTAGTTTAGATATTTAAAAATTGCATATTGATGCTACACCCTGTGGGTACAATTACATTGGAACTCGTAATTATTATTGTTACCATCTATGTTATGTATAATGTAATGACATGTAATTAATTGCAGATAGTAAATTTAATTGAATTGAATTGCATTTTTTATGTGGTACAGTGGATACCGCATCAAGTAAGACACATTGGACTTTGTACCTATCGTATATTCTTCTCTGTGGGGGCTACTTTCGTAGTGCAAGTGTATAGCTTGATGTGGTCTCCACTGTACTGTAAAACTGTTTTCCTACAAATAACTATCTTCCTGTATATTATCCCAATAAATACAGTACCCTATTCTATTCCAACAAAGTTGAATTTAGAATGTCTTCGTCTAACTATAGATAATGAAGTACTAACCAAGTAGATCCCATAAACTTGAAGCCTGATGTTGCGCACATTGTAACATTCGCTTCCACATATAATTTCCGTCATTTCATAGTTATAACGATGCTGGCCTGTGGGGTATGAACAAATAATATGTTTTTATATTTTAAACACATAATAAAGCCGATTCTGAAGGCTTGAATTTTACTTTTGGTGCTGTCAAAGCTTAAAAATTTCCAAAGAAATTTAGCATCTAATCCTAACTCTTAAGAGTATTTTGCATCGAAGAAAATGTAGTTTTGACAGCACTAAAACTAATATTAAAGCCTTCAGAATTGGCTTTAATATCATCACATCGTATATCCTCAAGGCATGTATTTAATCGCACATCAAAAATACAATTTTGCACACTAAATTTGCACATCAAAAAATTATTGACTTGCACACTAAAATACTAATTGTGCTCTTATAGGATTTCTGGGTTGTCATAAAGAAAAAACGGGCAAGTGCGAGTCAGACTCGCGTACCTAGAGTTCCGTATTGTGGATGATAAATTTAATTTTGTCATTATTTTTCAAACCGATTTATTTTTTCTGTAATCTTTACGTAAACACATAATGATTTTTTTTCATAATTTTCGGTCCACCAGTTTTGGAGATAAGAGAGGGGGGGGGGGATATACAATTTTTAATGGTTTTTCAAGGATTTCTCGAAATAGATGCAGTTAAATATCAACTTTTTAATACCTACAATTATATATCCACATTGTAATCTTATAATTTTTTTTTTAGTTTATGTTACTTTTTGTTTTTATATTTCTCATATGTGCTCAATTTTTTTTATCGCTATAGTTTTTCTGTAATTGGCCAGTTATGATCTATATAATCGTCATTTTTTTCATATTTTTCGGTCAGCCAGTTTTGGAGATAAGAGGGGGGTCATACATATTTTTGTGGTTTTTTAAAGATTTCTCGAAACCAGTGCCAGTAAATATAGTAAAAGTATTTTTACAATTAACTTTTTTAATATCTACAATTTTGATACCCATATTGTATTTTTAGGATAATATTTTTAATTTTTGTTACTTTTGTTTTGGAAATATTTAGAACAATTTCAAATTTTTCATATTGTTTTGCACCGTGTAATGTGGACAAATTAATTCTATTTTTGTGGCAGATTTCTTTAACGGTGCTAAAGTTATGAGGCTGTGACATACGGACGGACGGACGGACAACGGAGTCTCACTCACACTTTTGTACCTTTTAGGTACTACGGAACCCTAATAACCAAGAAAGTAAGGTATGTTAGGTTGGTAGTTAGGTAGACCTAACCTTCTAACCGAACCTATCGGCTCTTTCCTGCGCTGCAGGATATCTGTTGGGAAATTTAGTGTACAAATAGTTATTTGGGCAATAAGACAGCAAAGTTTTTTTTTGTTGCGAGTGCCGAATTTGAATCCCGAGCAAGTAGAATCCTGGTTTTAAGCTAGTGAGGTGAAAAATACTTTACTATTTAACTTTAAGAGAGATATTTATCCAGCAGAGGACTGCTTGCCTAATGATGATTATGAAAGATTACGTAATTTAGTTTTCGATTACCGTTTATTGTAAAAAAAATTTTAAGACAATAGGATCTCACCTGAGTACAAACAAAAGTTGCTTGGTTTGTTATTAAGTTTTGCAGTATAATTTCTAATATACTCGCTATAGTTGTAACGCTGCAAGAGAACGTGATGTCAGATCAGATAGGTTTTGTTGAAGTTTATCTAGTTAGGACCTGTTTAACCACTTCTTGTTAAATTGTCTGATAGTTTATGTGTAGCATACATTAACTCATAAAAAATACGTTTCATTTTTAAACAAGTGGTGAAACAAGCCATTAATCAAATAGCTGGGCAAGTTATTTTTCTGTCAATTTTTTTGCGGGATTTTTGGTAATAAAAGTAGCTGACTGAAACCATTAAGCTGAAGCTTTCAAAATGTCAAGAATAAAAATACCGTGAGTATACATGAAATATATTAAATAGCATTCTTGTTATAACCAACCGACCCACTAGGGAACCTATAGGAATACAACTTAATTGAGCGCCGGGGTAAGTACGAGGTACGGGGAGAGAGCAAAGGTGGCAGTCGATAATGTTGTCCATGTATCAACTTGTTGATCGACTAGTTGACAGACATACATTTAAATTCATTCCAATTTCAATGATTTATAAATAACTTCCGCCAAACTTACTTTATGGACGCATGACACGTGTGACCCTCTACATTTTCAAACTTACTTTATGGACGCATGACACGTGTGACCCTCTACATTTTCAAACTTACTTTATGGACGCATGACACGTGTGACCCTCTACATTTTCAAACTTACTTTATGGACGCATGACACGTGTGACCCTCTACATTTTCAAACTTACTTTATGGACGCATGACACGTGTGACCCTCTACATTTTCAAACTTACTTTATGGACGCATGACACGTGTGACCCTCTACATTTTCAAACTTACTTTATGGACGCATGACACGTGTGACCCTCTACATTTTCAAACTTACTTTATGGACGCATGACACGTGTGACCCTCTACATTTTCAAACTTACTTTATGGACGCATGACACGTGTGACCCTCTACATTTTCAAACTTACTTTATGGACGCATGACACGTGTGACCCTCTACATTCTCAAACTAATTGTGACAAGTTGAACGACAAATCTACGGTTTCCCGTAGACCACGAGACATGCAACTGTCTCGAAACGTCGGGCGTCCCCTTTTCGTAAAAAGGTAAAAATTGATCGCGGTAGACCCGATTATATATATTATAATGTGTACAAAACGCGAGAGTTTAAAGTTATAAATCTAACTGAAATCGAACGGTTCTTGATATAGTTATATCGTTAAGTGAACCTTTTGTGTTTTTTTATAGTACATACACTGAACACTAGAGGTAAACTAAAATATTTCACTCGGACTCAAATTCAAATCATAAAAACAATGAGCTATAATGAATTATTGTTATTTATGACAAATTTCAATTGATATTCAAAATTAGTATAATCAGTAATAATATACTCAACCTTATCAATTAATTGCAATAGGACGCAAATGTCATAATCTTACTGGTCCAATTAACACTTTTGTACTCATCCGTACTCCCTCCCCCCGCAAACCGTCTTCATCCCGGCTCTCAATTAAGTTGTATACCTATAGTTACATAGAGTCGGGCATGGACCAAAATTACGCAGAGTTAGTTACAGTTGTAATATTTTTATCGATAATTAATTGGTGATCACATCAGGATCAAAGCACAATTGTTTTTTTTTACATTTAGTACAGTAATCTAAAGTAAAGCTAAAAAACTCCGGTGTGTCAACTCACTTTAGTTCATTAAATTATAAATAATAAATCTATTTTATTTTCGGTTCAAAAACTTCAGAAAAATCATGGAAATTAAAATATAGGCATATCCAATGAACATTTTCAATCAACAATATAATTTTCATATTGCGTATCGCAAAGACTTAGACGAAAGCCCGAAAATTGCACATAATGTGGTTCAGGAAGAAAGTAATCCGATGATTTTTTAATTTTTGTTTTATGTTATTTTACTGATATCCTGCACTATTAGGGATTATTTCCAAGTCCGGAATAATGTCTGGAATCCTATCATATTTCAATATGATATTTTAGGATGTAATTCTAAATAATAATATATCACCGAATATTTCGAACTTGATGATTAACGCTAATAAAAAATATAAAAATTTGTTTGCAGTTTTCCTAAAAATGCTTATACTTTGCTAAAAATTTTAAAACCCTTTAAAAAATATATTTATGAAACTAAAGAGAATTGACACAATGGAGTTTTTTTTAGTCGAATTAAGCAATACAATAATAATGTCACTTTTTAAAGCCAAATCAAAGAGGCTTATTCCACAAATCCCCTGCGAAGATCCCCTGCGTCGGGGATTTGTGGACTTTTTGTCCAGAAATCCCCTGCCGACGCTCAAGAAAAACGGCAGGGGATTTTTGGACAAAAGTTCCAGAAATCCCCTTACTCATTTATTTTTATGTTTTTAATAAACAACTAACAAGGTAATCAGTCTTTATTTTTATACATTGGTACCATCGGAAAAAGGAAACGGTTGCTGGCCTAACTTAAAGCTTAGAACCGCTTGCAGCCTGCCAGCCGTTACCGCACTCACACATCCACGTCCACGCGCTCGACCAATGACTAGCAAGAGTGTGATATGGTATTATTACGAGTGTAAATTCATTGTTTTCTGGTGGCGGGTAACAGTTGAAATTTTTGATATGAGTATTCTATGAAATTCTTTATTTTACCGTTACGGCGCGGCGCGGGTCGGCGTTATCCTTTGTTTTATTTTAGCCCTTTAGAATAACCGCAGATTTTTTATTTTTAAATGATATGATAATATTTGATAAAGATGTTTAATATTAAAATTAAATAAAATAATTTTATAATTTTATATTGTATATTGTAACAGTCCAAGTCCCACCGGTGCACCAAAATTTTTTGCTAGCAGACTACAACGATGGCAGTATTCGTGTAATTGCATTCTGTTCCGAATCGGCCAGATATTACATGAATACACCAAACTCCTTTTTGGGAGACGGGACCTTCTGGATTTGTACAAAGCCATTCTATCAACTTTATACCATCCATGGGGATTTAGGCAGTACAAGAAACTTTATTAATATTTTGCCGTTGGTATACGTGCTAATGAGCCACAAAAGTAAGCAAGCATACGAAATTATTTTTTCCATGCTAAAATCCCAACTCCTAGATTGGAAACCAGAGACCTTCAAATACGATTTTGAGGAAGCAGCAACAAACGCGATGAAAAATTAGTTTGAAGATATCTCAATCGCTGGCTGCTATGTCCACTATAGAGATGCGATATGGCGAAAAGCAAAACAATTGCGATTAACTAAACAAACATTGCTGAAAAGAATAGTGACGCTAAATGCAGTTTTGCCTATGCTACCACAGGACCAGATTTTACAGGGTTGGTTTTATATTGCCTCCCAAAGTCCCAGCGACAACAAAAGTAAAGCGTTCAGGCATTACATGCTAAATCAATGGTTGAAACATGATTTCATTAAAGTATGGTGTGCATTCGGTCAGCAACACCGTACTAATAACCAGGTTGAGTCCTGGCATGGCAAAATAAAGAAACGGATAGTGAAAAAAAATCCCAGCCTAATAAGGCTACTCACTGCGTTGTCGGAAGATGCATCATTTTACAGTGTTCGCGCCACGCAGTTTCTTGATAATCAGGAAGGCATATCACAGAGAGCAAGAGATCACAAGAGAGCATTGATCGTGATCAATTCATTGAAGAAGTCCAAAGGGAGTTTATTAACGGTGAAATAACGGTTGGGCACTGTTTAGAAAAACTCCGTTGATTATCGAACTTATTAATTGTTAGAACTAGTGTTAGGATAACTGTAAAAATTTGATTTTCTGTGATATTTTAATTATTCCAAGGTTTGTTTTATTATTGTAACTATAAGAGAAATTTTATGTCTACACATGTCGAAGTTGTTGTAAGTGATTTATCAGTAATACCACTTCTACCTTTTACGCAGCTCGTATAAATTTTTAATATTATCGTACAAATAATCTTTGATTATAGAATATAATTAATAGAAGAATTACTGTAAAAATATGATTTGCTATGTTATTTCGAAGGTTTGTTTTATTATTGTAATTATATGAAAAATTGTATGTCTACACATGTGAACATTGTTGTTAATAATTTATCATTGATACCATTTACTTTATAATTACAATTATATTTAATTAAAGTAAATGGTATCAATGCCAATTATATATGCCATTTACTATACTATACTAGCATTTTTTATGTAACTCGTATAGTTTTACCTGTTCAATATCCGCTATTTATATTTTGTATAAATAATTTTGGGTCCAAAAACCCAACTTTAATGGTAAGTATATTAATGTGCAAAATAATCTGTGATTATAGAATTAATAGAAGGATTACTGTAAAAGCGTGATTTTCTGTGATAATTTAATTATTGCGCGGTTTGTTTAATTATTGTAATTATAAGAGAGATTTTATGTCTACACATGTAAAAATTGTTGTCAGTGAATTACCAGTGATACCATTACTAGTATTTTAACGTTACTCGCATAGGTTTAATTATTCAATATTATTGTACAAATGATCTGTGATTATAGAACTTATTTACCGGAGGATTACTGAAAACTGATTTTCTGAGATATTTTAATGAATACAAGATTTTGTTTATATAATATTTTGTCAAAATATAAGAGACAGTTTATATCTACACTGGTAAAGATAGAACAAATTTTATGTGAGCTAAACAGTGTCATTTTTAATGGTTATGTGCCTTTGTATATGAAACAAATACTGTGATTACCTAATAAGTTGCTTTAATAAAAACATGAAAATAAATGATTAAGGGGATTTCTGGAACTTTTGTCCAGAAATCCCCTTACGTTTTCCTTGAGAGCCGGCAGGGGATTTATGGACAAAAAGTCCACAAATCCCCGACGCAGGGGATCTTCGCAGGGGATATGTGGAATAAGCCATCAAAGACTGTGCTACGTCATCGTAGCGGGTCTACGAAGCGACAAAATTAGTGCTACGAGGATCTGAAGGCGCGTGGATGACAGTAAAAAGGGGGCAGCTGTAAAACAAGGACTATAGTAACGGCATTAGTTCCGATTTTGGACACAACCAATCCACGCGCTATAAGAACCCTGTAGCACTGTATAGTGCAGTAAAGCTGCCGTAGCAAAAAGAGGTCCGTCCTCTTGAACGCGTTGAAGGCCGATATTACACTGGCAGTTTTCTTTGATCAATGTTTTGTTTTTAAGTTTAACGTCAAATTAATGTTTTGTGTCAATTTTGTATGAAAAAGAACATATTTTTAAACTGCTGCCGTTAATTCGAGAGAATGATGACAGATGGAGTGTGGCGATATCTCGAAAAAATACTACAAGTCAACAAGAGCTTCTTCACGACAAAAATAAATAAAGGCACGTTAAAAAAATATCAACGGTACAACAAATGGGACGAAATAAATCCAAATCATGATTATTTAAACCTTTTTTATAAATAAAAACCCTGGAATAGAATATATATACGATCTTATTATTTGGTAAGGTATATCAGTTTTATAATACGACAACACTGCCTTACACCGCAGATATCATAAACCTTTTTCTGAAATGTCGATTCAAAAAGTCGAGGATTCATACTACAGGCATTATGATTGCTGATTTGACAGAAATAACTTGACACATTTTATTGATTAAAAAAATTACTTCATTCGGCTTCTATCTTTGTCCTCGAATGTTATAAATATGCGATCCGTGTTTGTGTATTAAATATATAAGGTATAATAATATTATATAAGGTTATATTAGGTTCTTATATAAGGTTCTTAAATTCAAGTGAACACAGTATCGCTTATAGACAACTTTTCGCCAAAAATAATATTTTTTGCGCTTTTTTTTAACTTTTACGTAGAAATTGAGTCAGCTGATTCATTAAATTTTGTCCTAGGAAGTGGAAAATATATACGACAAAAATACTTTTTATTAACAAATGGGACCTTTTAAAGATATACAATCTACCCTAAAATCATCATGATAAATATAAAATATTGAAATGCAAAACAGTAAAAAAAAGGTTTCACCCCCTGACATTTGCAAACGTCACCATTCTCTCGAATGAACGGCCGGAGTTTACGACATGTTCTAATATGGATCAGTTTCCATAGACAATTTTTAAAAATGATAATTTAATAACGGCCTAAGGATCGATTGTTTATTTTTGGAACCAAAAAAAATGTAATGCCCGAAAAATATTTTCCAGATTCAAAAATACAAATGTGTAAGCCCAAATAGTGGTATAGTAGTTTATGCTACAAGGGCGAAAAGGAATAAATTACGAGGACGATTTAGAACACGAAAGTAGCGAGTGTTTTAAACGTAACCGAGTAATTTATTGCTTTTACGCCCGTGTATCATACTACGTTTTTGTGATACAACGTAAACAAGATTATATTTGTTTTCATTTCCTCACAATGCATAGTGTGAGGAAATGAAAACAAATATAATCTTGTGAACTTTAAATTACAATTGGCTCAAAAGGACTGTATGTATCCAGAGCCGTTAAACAGTGGAAAAAAAGTATAACATCTATGGTACACAGGCTGCAGGTTAGCCAACCATTGGACATAAATTAAAAAAAATAATAATAATAAAGCCCTAGGGCAAAATAAACAACTTTCTGTTCGGTTTTGATGCATAAAAAGTGGGCCTTTACGAGCACTTGCATTGAAAAATCATTTACGTACACATCTGTCCCGCTACGCACAGAAAAAGTTAACCCTTAAAAGTTAAAAAAATGTTCCACTTACCCACATAGGAAAAGCTGCCACCAAAAACTTAGCGTACTCCGTTACATCAATTTCGACTGCTGTTTTATTGAAAGGATTGAGAAGAGGCACAAAGCCCTCCGTGTAATCCTCATGATGGTAATTGTGGAATCCAATGTTTTCAGCAAAAACTGTGTGATAGGCTATAACTATAGCCTGAAAGATATGTGTCTCTATACATAAACCATACACGACGGATCGAAAAATATCGCAAATGTTGTTAAATGCATGAAAATCTGAGTAATAGATTTAAAAGCAATACTTTCAATTGAACCCGTAGATTTTACAAAAAATAAAATAATTAAATGAAAAAAATCATATGTATCTTACGTGAAAGAACAATGTGGTATACGAAATAAGCGTCAGGATACTGCGCCATGTCCCAATACCTGAGAATCTTGGGAACAAAGGCCGGCGGTGAAAGCACAAGAACAGCCTTGCAGAGTACCTGAAACACGTGGAACGAACGCTGCATTCAGAGTTCAATATGGCTTTTGTGACGTAATTAATACACTGTTTTATCTCCTTAGTGAATAATCTACTATCAGAAATTAATACAAGGATTTGGATACTAAAATTCCGATATATAGTGCGTTCCATAAAATAGTTCCTATGCCGTTATGTTGGCTCCCCTGTCTGTCAACGACATCTTAAATAGTTCCTATCTCAGAACATTTAAATAGTTAGAAAGGCCTTGGAGCTGTATGCGTACCAGAACCTTTGTCGCCTCACACCCACAAGCACACACCTTGTCGTAATTGAAATACTATCAAAACTTTAATCCAAATGGTTGTTCTTTCTACGCACAACAAATGACTTATATCAAAAACTTATCAAATGAAAAAACTACCGTATCTCTGTGTAAAACGTTGTGTTTTTCAAACAAATGATTTCATTTACGACGTTTTAGTTTTGATACCATGTGACCATTATAAACCTACCGGCTTTAGGTGGTTGATAACTTGACCGGAGCGGTATTGCGAACTTAATATTAAACACGGTCTGATTATATGACGTGATGATTTATTGCTAGGGATGGGAACATATGTATTTTCTACACGTAAAACTTCGACTAACTTTTTTTATAATCAATCGAGAAACAAATTTGCTCTGAGACAATTTGTGTGTTGTTTTTATTTTCTTTTTATTATCTTGTTTTACATATTTTAGCAAAATTATTTTAGCGTGTATTAGGTGTTTATAAGGTGATTTCATTGATATAGCCAAATTCATACTTGAAACTTTGTAAGTGATCAGTGATAATTATAATATATGGTCACGACATGAATCCCCGAGGGGGTATCAGAGGTATTCCGAGTGTGAACTGTGAAATGCAACTTACAGTCCACACTCGGTACACCCGCGTTTCACCGACGAATATATTAAGATTTAACGCATTTTAAATTATATTATGGTAGCTTCAAAATAATTGGATTTTTCATAAACACTCTTATGGAAAATCCCATTTCAAAGGAGAATGGGCGTTTTGGTCCATACCACCAATACACTTGTGTTAGGTGACATAAAATAGGTGTTATAATAACATTCGAGAAACCGTTAACAGTTACTCCAAAATCGACCGGGTAACTGTACAATCAAGGAGAAAAGTTTTCATATAAAATGTATGAGAAAATATTTAAAACCGTACAAGTGTGTGTTTATTTACTCTACGCTGTAATTCTAAGCTATGCTTAAGTATAAATACTTATTTTTCAATATCTATGATATATTTGTACAGTCGAGAACAAAAGTTTTCGGGAGAAATGTATGAAAAAACATTTGAAAGTGTAAAAGTGTATTTTATTTACTCTACAACGTAATTCTAAGCTATGCATATGTATGTCTAAAAAGTGTATAAGTGTCTGTTTATTTACTCTATATGGTAATTCTAAGCTATGCATATGATTAAATACTTATTTATCAACATATAAGGGGCATCTGCACAGTCAAGGAAGTGTGTGTTTATTTACTCTTCAGTGTAATTCCAAGCTCTTTTTTTCTATATATTTTGTAAAAACCTTTAGTATGTTATACCAACTCTCATACTGTAACTACTGTAATTATTTATATATTCAAGATATGCATGCACAGCTTAGAATTACCCTGTTGGATAATTAAATACACCTTTATACAAGATGACTTTTTGATCATCGTCCAAATTCATATTGGAGGCTTGATAAGTAATCAGTATCATGGATCAGTAACAATTTTTGTGAAATTTGTAAAATGAAATTTCGGCTTCCCATAGAAATTCAGTTCCAGTCCCGAGTGAATCACTATGGGGAGTCGAAATTTCATTTTACGAATTTCACCAAAATTGTTATTGATCCATGATACTGATCACTTACCAAGCCACCAGTATGAATTTGGACGATGATCAAAAAGTCACCTTGTATACTTTTAAATATTTTAGCAAAAACTTTTTTCCTCGACTATACAGATTCCCTATATCTTGATAAATAATCAATTGGGCATGTGCATAGCTTAGAATTACCCTATAGATTAAATAATCACACACTCATACATTTTTAAATATTTTATTCCAAAGCTTTTGACCTCGACTGTACATTTTACCCTATATATTTTGATAAATGTTTTCACACATACATATACGTAGCTTAGAATTACATTGTAGAGTAATTAAAACACGCTTTAACACTTTTAAATTTTTTTTTCATAAATTTTACACGAATACTTTTGTTCTCGACTGTACAAATATCTCATGTATTTTTAAAAATATGTACTTATGCATAGTCAAGAATTACACCGTAGAGGAAATAATATTTTCTCATACATTATATATAAAAACTTTTCTCCTTGCTTGTACAGTTATCCGGTCGATTTTGGGGTAACTGACAACGGTTTCGCGAATGTTATAAAAGTTTTATCTTAAATCTTAATTTAAGAATATCGCTCAAGGAATAAAAAACATCTATGGATTGTGTGACACCACGATACGGCACAACACTAGCGAGCAAGTTTGACAAGTAGGGAGAGTATACATTACTTGTTTACTACATCTTAGCCAAACTTGTGAGCGTACATGGCCGGTAATGTATATTTTTGTTGTCACCATGAGTAAATTAGTTATTTATCTAAAATTCTCATATTATACAAAGTTTTTATAATTACAGGTGAAAGGAAATATCTCAATTTTTCCGGTTTGCTTTCTTATTCGTGATTCTGCAAGTAATTATTGCACAAGACGGCATTTCTCTTTAGATTAGGCAGAGCTGTTCACAGAGTCACGGTTCGCGTGCGACTATGGGCAGCAATCGCGTGTTTCGGTTTAAGTATTGATGTTCAACAGTAGTTGCGGCGCGCGTGACACGCCCACTTAGCCTTTCTATTTGATTTAAATGTTCTGTGGTTCCTATGCCATAATGTTGGCTCCCCTGTCTGTCAACGACGACTAAAATAGTTCCTATACCGTAATGTTGGCTCCCCTGTCTGTCAACGACATCTAAAATAGTTCCTATACCGAAATGTTAGCTCCCTGTCTGGTAACGACATCTAAAATAGTTCCTATACCGTAATGTTGGCTCCCCTGTCTGTCAACGACGACTAAAATAGTTCCTATACCGTAATGTTGGCTCCCCTGTCTGTCAACGATATCTAAAATAGTTTTTATACCGTAATGTTAGCTCCCCTGTCTGTCAACGACATCTAAAATAGTTCCTATACCGTAATGTTGGCTCCCCTGTCTGTCAACGACATCTAAAATAGTTCCTATACCGTAATGTTGGCTCCCTTGTCTGTCAACGATATCTAAAATAGTTCTTATACCGTAATTTTAGCTCCCCTGTCTGTCAACGATATCAAAAATAGTTCTTATACCATAATGTTAGCTCCCCTGTCTGTCAACGACATCTAAAATAGTTCCTATACCGTAATGTTGGCTCCCCTGTCTGTCAACGACATCTAAAATAGTTCCTATGCCGTAATGTTGGCTCCCCTGTCTGTCAACGACATCTAAAATAGTTCCTATACCGTAATGTTGGCTCCCCTGTCTGTCAACGATATCTAAAATAGTTCTTATACCGTAATGTTAGCTCCCCTGTCTGTCAACGATATCTAAAATAGTTCTTATACCATAATGTTAGCTCCCCTGTCTGTCAACGACATCTAAAATAGTTCCTATACCGTAATGTTGGCTCCCCTGTCTGTCAACGACATCTAAAATAGTTCCTATGCCGTAATGTTGGCTCCCCTGTCTGTCAACGACATCTAAAATAGTTCCTATACCGTAATGTTGGCTCCCCTGTCTGTCAACGATATCTAAAATAGTTCTTATACCGTAATGTTAGCTCCCCTGTCTGTCAACGATATCTAAAATAGTTCTTATACCATAATGTTAGCTCCCTTGTCTGTCAACGACATCTAAAATAGTTCCTATACCGTAATGTTGGCTCCCCTGTCTGTCAACGACGTCTAAAATAGTTCCTATGCCGTAATGTTGGCTCCCCTGTCTGTCAACGACATCTAAAATAGTTCCTATGCCGTAATGTTGGCTCCCCTGTCTGTCAACGACATCTAAAATAGTTCCTATACCGTAATGTTGGCTCCCCTGTCTGTCAACGACATCTAAAATAGTTCCTATACCGTAATGTTGGCTCCCCTGTCTGTCAACGGCATCTAAAATAGTTCCTATGCCGTAATGTTGACTCCCCCGTCTGGCAACGACGTCTAAAATAGTTCCTATGCCGTAATGTTGGCTCCCCTGTCTGTCAACGACATCTTAAATAGTTCCTACGCCGTAATGTTGGCTCCCCTGTCTGTCAACGACATCTAAAATAGTTCCTATACCGTAATGTTGGCTCCCCTGTCTGTCAACGACATCTAAAATAGTTCCTATACCGTAATGTTGGCTCCCCTGTCTGTCAACGACATCAAAAATAGTTCCTATACCGTAATGTTGGCTCCCCTGTCTGTCAACGACATCTTAAATAGTTCCTATACCGTAATTTTGGCTCCCCTGTCTGTCAACGACATCAAAAATAGTTCCTATACCGTAATGTTGGCTCCCCTGTCTGTCAACGACATCTAAAATAGTTCCTATACCGTAATGTTGGCTCCCCTGTCTGTCAACGACATCTAAAATAGTTCCTATACCGTAATGTTGGCTCCCCTGTCTGTCAACGACATCTAAAATAGTTCCTATACCGTAATGTTGGCTCGCCTGTCTCTCAATGACGTCTAAAATAGTTCCTATGCCGTAATGTTAGCTCCCCTGTCTGTCAACGATATCTAAAATAGTTCTTATACCATAATGTTAGCTCCCCTGTCTGTCAACGATATCTAAAATAGTTCTTATACCATAATGTTAGCTCCCCTGTCTGTCAACGACATCTAAAATAGTTCCTATACCGTAATGTTGGCTCCCCTGTCTGTCAACGACGTCTAAAATAGTTCCTATGCCGTAATGTTGGCTCCCCTGTCTGTCAACGACATCTAAAATAGTTCCTATGCCGTAATGTTGGCTCCCCTGTCTGTCAACGACATCTAAAATAGTTCCTATACCGTAATGTTGGCTCCCCTGTCTGTCAACGATATCTAAAATAGTTCTTATACCGTAATTTTAGCTCCCCTGTCTGTCAACGATATCAAAAATAGTTCTTATACCATAATGTTAGCTCCCCTGTCTGTCAACGACATCTAAAATAGTTCCTATACCGTAATGTTGGCTCCCCTGTCTGTCAACGACGTCTAAAATAGTTCCTATGCCGTAATGTTGGCTCCCCTGTCTGTCAACGACATCTAAAATAGTTCCTATGCCGTAATGTTGGCTCCCTTGTCTGTCAACGATATCTAAAATAGTTCTTATACCGTAATTTTAGCTCCCCTGTCTGTCAACGATATCAAAAATAGTTCTTATACCATAATGTTAGCTCCCCTGTCTGTCAACGACATCTAAAATAGTTCCTATACCGTAATGTTGGCTCCCCTGTCTGTCAACGACATCTAAAATAGTTCCTATGCCGTAATGTTGGCTCCCCTGTCTGTCAACGACATCTAAAATAGTTCCTATACCGTAATGTTGGCTCCCCTGTCTGTCAACGATATCTAAAATAGTTCTTATACCGTAATGTTAGCTCCCCTGTCTGTCAACGATATCTAAAATAGTTCTTATACCATAATGTTAGCTCCCCTGTCTGTCAACGACATCTAAAATAGTTCCTATACCGTAATGTTGGCTCCCCTGTCTGTCAACGACATCTAAAATAGTTCCTATGCCGTAATGTTGGCTCCCCTGTCTGTCAACGACATCTAAAATAGTTCCTATACCGTAATGTTGGCTCCCCTGTCTGTCAGCGATATCTAAAATAGTTCTTATACCGTAATGTTAGCTCCCCTGTCTGTCAACGATATCTAAAATAGTTCTTATACCATAATGTTAGCTCCCCTGTCTGTCAACGACATCTAAAATAGTTCCTATACCGTAATGTTGGCTCCCCTGTCTGTCAACGACGTCTAAAATAGTTCCTATGCCGTAATGTTGGCTCCCCTGTCTGTCAACGACATCTAAAATAGTTCCTATGCCGTAATGTTGGCTCCCCTGTCTGTCAACGACATCTAAAATAGTTCCTATACCGTAATGTTGGCTCCCCTGTCTGTCAACGACATCTAAAATAGTTCCTATACCGTAATGTTGGCTCCCCTGTCTGTCAACGGCATCTAAAATAGTTCCTATGCCGTAATGTTGACTCCCCCGTCTGGCAACGACGTCTAAAATAGTTCCTATGCCGTAATGTTGGCTCCCCTGTCTGTCAACGACATCTTAAATAGTTCCTACGCCGTAATGTTGGCTCCCCTGTCTGTCAACGACATCTAAAATAGTTCCTATACCGTAATGTTGGCTCCCCTGTCTGTCAACGACATCTAAAATAGTTCCTATACCGTAATGTTGGCTCCCCTGTCTGTCAACGACATCAAAAATAGTTCCTATACCGTAATGTTGGCTCCCCTGTCTGTCAACGACATCTAAAATAGTTCCTATACCGTAATTTTGGCTCCCCTGTCTGTCAACGACATCAAAAATAGTTCCTATACCGTAATGTTGGCTCCCCTGTCTGTCAACGACATCTAAAATAGTTCCTATACCGTAATGTTGGCTCCCCTGTCTGTCAACGACATCTAAAATAGTTCCTATACCGTAATGTTGGCTCCCCTGTCTGTCAACGACATCTAAAATAGTTCCTATAGCGTAATGTTGGCTCGCCTGTCTCTCAATGACGTCTAAAATAGTTCCTATGCCGTAATGTTAGCTCCCCTGTCTGTCAACGATATCTAAAATAGTTCTTATACCATAATGTTAGCTCCCCTGTCTGTCAACGATATCTAAAATAGTTCTTATACCATAATGTTAGCTCCCCTGTCTGTCAACGACATCTAAAATAGTTCCTATACCGTAATGTTGGCTCCCCTGTCTGTCAACGACGTCTAAAATAGTTCCTATGCCGTAATGTTGGCTCCCCTGTCTGTCAACGACATCTAAAATAGTTCCTATGCCGTAATGTTGGCTCCCCTGTCTGTCAACGACATCTAAAATAGTTCCTATACCGTAATGTTGGCTCCCCTGTCTGTCAACGACATCTAAAATAGGTCCTATACCGTAATAATGGCTCCCCTGTCTGTCAATGACATCAAAAATAGTTCCTATACCATAATGTTGGCTCCCCTGTCTGTCAACGACGACTAAAATAGTTCCTATACCGTAATGTTGGCTCCCCTGTCTGTCAACGATATCTAAAATAGTTCTTATACCATAATGTTAGCTCCCCTGTCTGTCAACGACATCTAAAATAGTTCCTATACCGTAATGTTGGCTCCCCTGTCTGTCAACGGCATCTAAAATAGTTCCTATGCCGTAATGTTGACTCCCCCGTCTGGCAACGACGTCTAAAATAGTTCCTATGCCGTAATGTTGGCTCCCCTGTCTGTCAACGACATCTAAAATAGTTCCTACGCCGTAATGTTGGCTCCCCTGTCTGTCAACGACATCTAAAATAGTTCCTATACCGTAATGTTGGCTCCCCTGTCTGTCAACGACATCTAAAATAGTTCCTATACCGTAATGTTGGCTCCCCTGTCTGTCAACGACATCAAAAATAGTTCCTATACCGTAATGTTGGCTCCCCTGTCTGTCAACGACATCTAAAATAGTTCCTATACCGTAATGTTGGCTCCCCTGTCTGTCAACGACATCAAAAATAGTTCCTATACCGTAATGTTGGCTCCCCTGTCTGTCAACGACATCTTAAATAGTTCCTATACCGTAATGTTGGCTCCCCTGTCTCTCAACGACATCAAAAATAGTTCCTATACCGTAATGTTGGCTCCCCTGTCTGTCAACGACATCAAAAATAGTTCCTATACCGTAATGTTGGCTCGCCTGTCTCTCAATGACGTCTAAAATAGTTCCTATGCCGTAATGTTGGCTCCCCTGTCTGTCAACAACATCTAAAATAGTTCCTATGCCGTAATGTTGGCTCCCCTGTTTATCAACGACATCTAAAATAGTTCCTATACCGTAATGTTGGCTCCCTTGTCTGTCAACGACATCTAAAATAGTTCCTATACCGTAATGTTGACTCCCCCGTCTGTCAACGACATCTAAAATAGTTCCTATACCGTAATGTTGGCTCCCCTGTCTGTCAACGACATCTAAAATAGTTCCTATACCGTAATGTTGGCTCCCCTGTCGGTCAACTACATCTAAAATAGTTCCTATACCGTAATGTTCTCTCCCCTGTCTGTCAACGACATCTAAAATAGTTCCTATACCGTAATGTTGACTCCCCCGTCTGTCAACGACATCAAAAATAGTTCCTATACCGTAATGTTGGCTCCCCTGTCTGTCAACGACATCTAAAATAGTTCCTATGCCGTAATTTTTGCTCCCCTGTCTGTCAACGACATCTAAAATAGTTCCTATGCCGTAATGTTGGCTCTCCTGTCTGTCAACGACGTCTAAACTGAATGAATGATCGAAACTGGATTACATTGCGATATAACTATTTTACAAAATGCATATCAGAATTATAGAACCCAAACCCTTGCATTATTTTCTAATAGTAGATTATTCACTACGGGGAAAAAGCAGTATCTTATGTCACATGCGCCATAAATTGAATTCTGAGTGCACCGAGCAGGGATAAGCTCGCCCAAGACAAAGTCAGCTTTATCTTGAGAACAATATCCTACTTTACACATTTTCTGTGAGATAATAAACAAAGTATTTTAAATTTTCGCGCCTTTTTACCACCGAACAATGTTCTTTGTACAACCTCGTTGCCACCGAAGCATTATTTTTCTGTTCTAGTAATTCTTCTGAAAGTTGTGATAGCAAAATAAAACTTACCTGAAATCGTACAGATTTATCATCACACAAAATATTGGGAGCAAAGGAAACGTCTGTACGAAAAGTGTACACAGTCCAAATTGAGTTACTGTAAAAAAAAAAGGAATAATAGAAATAGAGTTACGTGAGCATGATTCAAACGTGGTGCCCCCGAGAGGACGAGAACGGCGTTACCCCTCGGCCATAGCTTCAGGCTTCGAGAGGCGCGCCAAGCGGTTCTTCTTGCGATGGCACCGGGGCGGAGAGAACAAATGTATGAAGTTGTATAGAGCCAGCCATGGGTCGCCGCTCGCGCGTCTTGTCCGGCTTTGAGTGACTTGCACTCTCGCGACGGCGGTGTGTGGGGAGACGGGCGGTTGAAACAGTGATCGAGCGCACAGGACGAACCTAGTGTCCAGCGCTTTGAGCGAGCGAGCACGCTATACATGAAGGCGCCGACGGGTGTCGTGGCAGGGCAAAGCCTGTCGCAAAAACCGCCTGGAAGCGCAGCAAGAAGCGCCGCCAGAAGCCTGAAGCTGTGGCCCTGGCGTTAGAGTTGTATACATTTTTGGTGAACGTCTCTCTCTTACAGTGCTTCCAAAGTAATAATGCGCAAACAAAATTTAGCTTGCCAATCTTACAGGCACTCAATGACCTTGGTTTTTTGACGAATTATCTAACAAAGAGACTACCAGCATAGCCGGGTCGACCCTTCGAATCGGTGGGCTAGTACAACTGTCAGTATTCACGTTTCGACACCGTAAGCCATCATCGGCAGGACGCACGAAGACTTTTTGTTTAAACACTGAGGAATGGGAAAATATATTATCAAAATATAGGTTATCATTACTTAGAGAGTCGTATCGATCCATTATCATCTTGTCAGTCATGGGAGGCAGCAGATACTCAGTCTCCCATACCGGAACCCTTCGTCGCCAATCCTTCACGTTGAATAGCCACCTGGAAAAGTTATTGTGAAACATTTTTTTTTTTCAAAGGCATCTCGATTTTTTTGTTGTTAATTACGGTCCCCCTTTCTGTTAGCTAAAAGGACTTACATCACATCATTCATCAGCCCGTATTTGTCCACTGCTGGACATAGGCCTCCCCAATATTACGCCGCTCGTGGTGGTCCTCAGTCATCCCCATCCAGCCGCAACCCAATACATAATTCAGATCGTCAGTCCAGAAGGCACGAGGGCAGCCTATGCTACGCTTTGCTGTACGTGGTCTCCATTCCAATGCCAATGGCCCCAACGGTTATCACGTCAGTGACAAATATGGCCAATCCACCGCCAATTTTCGGCAGGCTATGTCTGCCACCTTCGATCTCTGACGGATATCTTTGTTTCGGATTCCATCCATCAGAGATGGATATTATATTCACTCTACATATTTACACATATTTATACACATATTTATTTATTTTTCCATGGATATAAATTCTGCGTCTAATCTATTTCTAGGGCAGCTGGAAAATCGGTCTTTGAGTGTACCATAGGGCTAACCAACCTTTTTGCCATTTTTGATATCTGTTTCACTTTCTGTCTAATCTTATAAAAATATAGAAGACAGAATAGAGTACATGGAATTATATGTACACAATATTTGTCATTCGTTTTCTTTTTAGATTGACTTCACAAAATTTCTAAATTCAGTTACATATAGAAAATGGCAATGACGATAGCGTAAAGACACCTGTCAATAAATACTTTAGCAAACTTCATCTCGGTTCGAGTTCAAAACATTCAGATTTTTGTTTGTCAAATCGATGTCATACCTTGTAACTCAGGTTTGTTATCTCTAAATGACCTTGTCCGTTATCCCACTCCGTACTATGAAACGCGGTTAGGAGCGTAAGTGATAAAGAAATGTATGGAGCGATAAGTATCTTTTTCTTTTGACGCTAATAATATATTTCGGGTCATTGACCAATTTTCCAGCTCTTCTAAAAATAGACTATTAAAGTATTTGAGTTAAGCTGTGCTATGGTTTCAATTGGACGCTAAAATAACAGTGATTACCTGAAAATGTATTTTATAATAGGATAAACCAGTTGAAAAACAATCCAAGTTGCAAGTAAAATGGCACTGATCTGATGCAAACAAGACCCAGATGGGCCGCAATTTCTTGAAAAAAATGGTTCAATGTGAAACAACTTGAACAAGTTAATGTTTAAAAATGCAACTGTTGGTAACCACGGTGCTTCGTCTAACATTTGTAATCCAATTATCTGAAAACAGGAAAAAGATTTCTTTCAGATTCAGACTCAGAATTCTGACAGAAATGCATACTTCAGCCGCCATTTATAAAACTCTTCTTTTTTTGCCACGGGTTATATATACACATATCGGTACAACATGAATCCCCGAGGGGGTATCAGAGGTGTCCCCGATCGGATGTCGAAGGTGTCTCCCAGTGTGAACTGTGAAATGCAAGTCACAGTCCACACTCGGTACACCCGCGTTTCACCGATGATTATTACGTCCCAACGTGAAAAGTAAAAAGTCCAAAAACAGGAAAAGTGTAACGTAAAGGTATTTTTACCAATTAAATCAAGTAAAATTTGCAACTATACCGTGTCCAGTGACTTATTGTTATTCGAAAGACAAGTTTTATTTTCAAAGGTTTTTAAAAATAATTTTATGGTTTCTTGAAACATTTGTGCCAAGGAGAATTTTAGGTAAAAAAAAATTTGACACTAAAAATTTCGTTTTCGAAACCGTTTATGTGGGGAATCATATAAAGTTCTTCCAAAAATTCCACAAAATATTTTTCAATTTTATGTGCCGTTTGGGCATGAAAAAGCCAAAGTTCTGGAAAAAGCTCCCCATTTTTCTGTTCCTTAATGGTTGGTTTAAGAATTTAATAAAAAGGGCAGCAAATAGCATACCGGGAAAACTTTAACTTTAAATAGTTTTTGGCGAACGCAAAAAAATATATATTTTTCTTATATCCGCCATACAATTTCATTTTTGCCTAATTTACTCCGTTTCAAAGATCATTGACCTATTGGATTTCTTTTTTTTTACAGAATCCATTGACTTAAGTCGAGTCCAGAATTAGGCGAACTAGCTTAACAGTTCATTGTACACTAATGTTGCCACAGTTTGGCTAGTGCTGTTAATATCGATGTTTAAAAAGTCTAGTTAATCATTATTATTGTGTTTGAAATCAAACTAATAATTTTACTAACGGCCTGTTTCACCACTTCCAGATAAGTGCCTGATGGTTATATGTGACATATAACGCATACAAAATGTGTTCCATTTTTAAACTTATCTTCTGGATATCACTTATCTGGAAGTGGTGAAACAGGCCCTAAGCAAAATAAAAAATAATAAAAATGTATTAAATTAATTAAAATCGAACACATAACGGATTTGGAATTATCATTGACGATAAAATAGCGTTTGTCTCTATCGCACTTTCATATTTGCCAAAAAGAAAGGGATGAATGCTATATGTATGGTACATGAAATGTAACTAGCCCGACAGAAACCACCTAAAAGGATCACAATGACCTGTTGTAATAACATCATTATTTTTGTATTTTATTCCTAATTTGAGGAGTAAGTATCGTAAATATCCGCTTTAAACAGTACATCCTTCAGATCATATTATATCATATAAATTGCTGTAGTTCGTCCCTATTTGGCAAGTATGTATGACTGTGAAAGTTTCGACGACAATTACTTGATAAAATAAATAGAATCAATTTTATAAAAGGTACAAGGTTATATCGACATATCGATGGTTAAGTACCAAATACTGCTATCTTCCATTTTATAGATTTTGATGCTTTAGTGGGAACCGATAGAGCAGGAATCGATTCATAAGTTGGCGTCTAAAATGCTTATTTATTACCATTAAAATGTTATATATTTTTTAATAATATTACTATTATAGCTCATTTGATTTTATCCAAATAAAAAACACTAATCGTTTTTTCCTCTCCTGTAAAATTTACTTTTTGTAGACAGCAGTATTTTGTACTTGACACTCGATATTTGTGTCGACATAAACCTATCACTATTTATTTTTTCCTATGTCTGGCAACATTTTCGGCTGTCAAGTTAGTTCGCCTAATACTGGACTCGACTTTTGATGCATGGGTTTACCAGAACCTTTTTCTTATTAGATATGTCCAGACAAAAGTATAATTTTAATTTGATTAGAAAAAAACTTAAACCCACCTTCAAAAAGCAATGGTACACCATTAGAGGAAAAACTGTTACAGCACTTAGCATAAACAACTTCTTGGCCAGTGACCTTTCATACAAAGCAAAAACCGTATGCCTTTCGCAATTTGCCAAAAAATACGCTGTCCACTTGCAGATCTGTGAAAATAAAAATACATATGTTCATTACAAAACTCTTTGAGGGGGTGGCGTATCCGATTCCATCCATCCATCAACCTGGTTCGTCTACTGCTGGACATTTTGCCATTTTCGGCGGCCCTCCTGGAAGAAATGCTGCCCATACTCACATACGTTGGGCAGGCGGGTTGGCAAGCGCGGTGCCGAAACCCTCGGACCAGTGACGCCGCTGCCCGTCACCAGTCTGTTTTATGTAATGACAGGCAATTCCCATGGCCTAATATTTCAAAGATTTTTTCTTTTCATATTTTTTCAGATAATTTACGTCATTTTAGGACATAGTTTGGAATGTGATGTAATAACGATATCCTATATTATTTTCCATTTAAATTGAAAGACCTTATTTAAATTAACCATTATTTTTCTATGATTTTTTAAAGAATTGTCCGATATGACGTCACTTGAGAATTTTAGACATTATTTTGATTGTGATGTGTGATTGCTTATAAAACAATGTGGTCTTTCTCTGTCTGTCTACTCATCTGTCATCTAGCTGTCAAATTAGTCTAAAACAAATTATTATCTGTGTTACTACAAAACGGTGTTTTACTTTAGACAGTGTTTAAATCTGTTGTTGTCACCTTTTCTTTCATATCGTAAAAAAGTGACAGCAACAAATTTAACTGTCTAAAGTTAAACACCGTTTTGTAGTAACACCGTATAAGTTTACCTTGATAGCAAAGGACACATTTCTAAACAGCCATTACTCAAGTGACGTCACACGAGGGCAAATGGAAGTTGCAGATTTTCGCCAAAAATAGTCATAATCATGAGGTTTTTTAGACCAAAACTCCAAAAAAATGCTTTTAAACCTAAATCTCGAAATGATTTTCGAATTAACACACCTTAACATACCTAAATCTCAAAATGGTTTTCGAATTAACACACCTTAACATAATTCAATCAATGCCAATTGCCAAAAACACGAATTTATTGTGAATTTATTTATTTTAGTTTACACAATATTAAAAACCGTTACTTACCAAGCAATATCAATATTATATTTATATTTAAATATATAAAAAAATATACATGTATATATTTCTATACAATAAATACATAATTATGATGATGACATACATCGTCAAAAGCATTGCCTGATGAGTTGTCCCATACCCCGTTTGACGATAGAGAGAGATAGAAAATATCTTACCACACCGAAAGGCAGCGCGGCTAAAGCGTACAACAGAGACGTAAAGAACATATTTCCAACTGTGAAAACATCTAATTCTTTCATCGAGTCCCATTTCTTTCCGAAAATATTTTTCCAAACCAAATTTTCAATATAACCGCGAAATATTTCCATTAGTTCCTTGAATGGTCCTTTTTCTAAAAGGAACATGTGAGTTATGGCCATCCAGATAATGACCTGTAAAACCACACAATATGTAGGTATATAACACTAAACACACAGTAAAGCCAATTCTGAAGGCTTTAATTTTAGTTTTAGTGCTGTCAAAGCTTAAAATTTTCCAAAGAAATTTAACTTCTATTTTGTATCGAATAAAATTAAGTTTTGACAGCACTAAAACTAAAATTAAAGCCTTCAGAATCGGCTTTAAATGTGTAGGTATATTACACTAAACACCAAAAAAAGTGAAGAAAATCTAAACCAGGATACAATTATAATACAAAAAACATATCTTAGCCTAGACGAAAGACTAAAAATATAATAAAATGCCGGTTTATGTGCATCATATTTTAGTCCACAGCTCTAAAGTTCTATAGCAAAGTATCGCCTTTATGAACTTAGTAGAAAAAGTTAAATGTCAAGTTTAAGGTTTTCTTTCCGCTAAGTTCAACTCGTTATAAACTTCGTTGGGCTCAAAATGTAAGCTTCCGATCTAGCGAATGAACTTCAACCAAGAAGTGAGTTTGCTATCTACTGCGAAGAAGCGCCGCGCTTCCCCACTTCCTCGTTGCAACTGCGATGCCATCTGTAACTAACTTCACACCAGCTTCTTGGCTGGCCCGAAGTTGACGCTACGCTTCATGCGACGCGTTATGCTTCCTGTTTCACATTCATACCACAAAATACATACTACCAGAAGGCCATCCAACGAGTGAAAACAGACGCACACATGCATAGACGCGTACGTATGATGATCTCGGCAGAATTTCGTACTGGCATTCGACCGACTTCGACCGAGATCGTCATACGTACGCGTTTATGTGTGCGTTCGCCTGTTTTCAACAGTTATGCGTAGTGAACCTTCTGTAAGTGGTTATTTTGTGTCCATACATTGCCTGTCCCGCTCATACGAACTGCACTTGGGACGAAAGCGACACAATACTGCGAGCCTATTGTGTATCTCTAGTTGCCTTCTGGACTGGGTGTCTATCATCAAAAACATAGATATACTATCGAATTCCGATGTCCTAAGGATATTTTCGCACTTGAAGTGACGACACAGATTGTTAATAGTTCAATACCCACTAAAGGCAATTTTGAAATTTCAGTTTTTAGCTATGTTTTTGATGATAGGCACCTCGTGCAGTTGGCAACTAAAGATACACAATAGGGGGGCAGGTCGCGGAACGATTTTTGATCGCTCTACGAAAGTGGTGGGGGATTAGCGCATTTGTTTATTCACGTACAAAATTACTAAGTGCGTGACTAGCGCAGTCAAGCTCAGATTACCTGTACTATGCTTCACAAGAGATAGCAGTGTATGGGCACAAAGCAACCACTTACAGAAGGTTCACTCCGCATAACTAGCGAAACCAGGCGCTCGCAAACAGACGCGTACGTACGAAGTTCTCGGCCGAAGTCGGTCGAATGACAATACGAAATTCTGCCAAGATCATCATTCGTACGCGTCTATGCATGTATGCGTCTGTTTTCGCTCGTTAGATGGAGTCGGCCTTCTGGTAGTACATATTTCGTGGTATGGGTATGGTTGACGCCTGGCTTACATAAACTTCACTTTCGCAACGCGTTGCTTATACTTACCAAAGATGCTGAAAGCAATGTCGAAATAAAGATACGACTATAATAAGCAGTTCGTTTTCCATAATCTTTATAAACCGCTGGCAACTTACGGTGCATTGGTCTGGAAGATGTTTAAAGTTTGAATAAGTCGGTCATGATAGCTTCATCCTAATCTTTGACTATTGTGTTTAATATGTTAATTATAAGTACTAGTTATAAGTTAATAGTTATTATGTAGCTATATGTTGCTTTTCCATGTATTCTTTTTGTCCCCAAATAAATTTCGTTCTTTCTTTCTTTCATGTTATGCGTATACAGCTTGGCAAATAATAGTTTGGAAATAAATAAGGGCACTTTAACACAAATATGCAGGTCTACCGCGTAATTTTGATTTTCATCAACATCAACTTGAGATTGAAATATGACGTGCGTGCGACAACGCCCGCCTTACATGCCATCTCTTTTGCACGCACGTCAAATTTCAATCTCAAGTTGATGTTGATGAAAATCAGAATTACGCGGTAGACCCGATGGTCACAACATGTGCTGCGACTAAAACAGTATACTACGACCAAAAGATTTATCAAGTTTTGATTATTATTTTTAATACTCAAGGAAATTTATTATTGGCCTTAGTTTAAGTTTTGAAATATTGTTTAGAGTAAATATATCGCTGTTAATTTCCTAAATAAAAAAGTTTAAGTCCAACTGTCACCGCGTGACACTCTTTTTTCCAAGCTGTGCAAAGCCACGCGCTACGGATTCACATTTTGTACGATTATCACCCTTATGTGGAAGTAGTAGGAACTGCCGTGGAATGTTGTGGAGACTGTACGTCATACGCGAAGAAAGGGATTTTTAAAATTTTACATATTTTAAATTCTTATTTACAGAAACCAATGGAAATTTTGCGATGGCAACATACACAATACATAGGTAATAAAGTTTTTTGAATAACTATTGAGTGAATTTTGAATTGAAGTGTTCTGCTACGCGTCGATTAGATAAATTTGACAGATAGAATCGATAAATTGTAAACGATAACCCTTCCATCCATCCATCAGCCTAGTTCGTCCGCTGCTGGACATAAGCCTTTCCAGGACTTTCCCACTCCCGGCGGTCATCCTGGAAGATTTGCCCAAACTCACACACGCTGGGCAGGCGGGTTGGTGAGCGCGGTGCCGGAACCGCTGCCCGCCACCAGTATGTTTCATATAAAGCCCGGCTATTAGGGACGGATATACCATCATCCATCGGTCCCAGGGATGGTGGGCCTCCTGGTTTTTTGCCTGTGAGCTGTCCTCTTACTCTCTCCGGAATAACTTCGAGGGGGTCTCCAAGTAAGATGGTGGTACCTCCACAGTCAAGCCCGGCATCAGCTCTACAACCTATATAACCCTTATTGCAATGAAATAAGAGTTACATTTTTATTTATCGAATCGATGTGGAGTCAAAACCAAGTTCATGCTAGTACCCCTGTTTCGATAAATCAGAACAAGGCGGGTTTTTCAAAATACGGCTGCGAAACCGCTCTAAAGGGGATCCACAATGCTAAACATCAGTTTTGTATTGGATTCAGTTCCGTCAATGTAGATGGTAAAATATTGAAAAAATATCGCATGTTTTTTGACTCAAGACAATTATTAATTACACTTTATAAATAAACATACTTTCAATCTCTCATTGATTATATTACATTTAAAAAAGCATGAATTTCACGAAAAAAGCGATTCAGTTTCCATATTTCAAAACCGATTGAGACGAAACAAACACAAGCAGATACTTACTAGAAAAAAACATCTTTATTACATAAAAAAGTTGTAGTTAATGCTCAAATGTAGCCGCGATTTCAAAATAACTGAAGTTTTGCGTGCGCATTATGCTATCTGATTAGAGCAGGATAGACAGTTAAAAAACAAAAGCGTTAGAGCAGGACTGCATTTTAGCATTGTGCAGCCCCTTAATATCAGCGTCATAAATTTTTTTTTGAACATTCTGTTGCATGTTGCAATGCATTATTATTACCTTAATTCAGCTTTAGCTAATTCTTTACTATTTTCCCATTTCCAACGAAGTTTCCTCTCTCTGACTTTCCATTTATGTGTGAATAGTGTTGCTGTAATTACAAAACATCGTTATTTGTCAATTTAAGACTGTACATGACACTACACTCTATTTTAATATGGCAAATAATGTTTGTAAACAACTTTATAACCTGGAATATGATGTAAGAAAGCATTTTTATACCTATACATTTTGGTTTAAACTAATAAAAGTGAACTCACGTACATTAATTGCAGTTGAACATATATTTCATCACTTTTAGCATAGTAAAACCAGAACAGTAGTTTAACTCACGCCCCGTACGAGACTTAAATACCTACTGTTGCAGGGTTGTACCTTCTTTTAGTTTCGTAGCTAATAAAAAATCAATACTTAAAATGTTTTGAAGCCGATTATGACAAATGAGCTATCCACCGACGATGTAGTGAAACATCCAAACATACATACTTACCTACTACAAACAAACATACATTCATATTATACATAATAAACATATAGACACTATAACTCATAAAGAAATCTTACTTCCTTATCTTTATTATTGTGAGAAAAAATTTTGGCTCCTGAACTTTACTTTAAAAACCTGGGCATCGTCAAAGGGGGGAAGAGGTTAACTGTCCCCCCCTAGAGATTTGAAAAACTGTTGAGGTTTTAATAATAAAGTAGTCGAAAAATTCGCGAGAAACTCAAGAAGATTAGGTTAAAAACTTGAAATTTATTTATTTTACCTACAATTAATGTCATCTTGCCTCTCCTGGCGACGCCTTTGCTTAAAAATCTTTGTGATTGTTATCTAAATTAGTCAGTTAAATTCATTTAAGTACATAATAATGTGAACAAAGAAAATACGGTTTACATTTCACATTATTATTTATATATACCATCAATTCTTATTCACCTTTCTTGTTGAGTAGGTATTGAGAAGAATGATAATTCTGGATTTGAGGAATTATTATTGAGGCATCCGAAGACAGTACAATATGTTCGATTGCGTGCTGTCGACATATTTGAATTGGTCGGTGACGCGTGGCGCGCGGCGTGGCGGCTTGTTCGAGAGACTTGACTTGACTGAGCGCGATCGCGGCGTGCGTGACCCCGACTCCTACCTTGTATACTAAGATATTGCTTTTGTGTGCGTACTGTAGTTCGCGCGTACTAGCACGCACACATATTAGCCGCGCGATGTACCTTTGCTTGAAGATAAACTACTGTTCTGGTTTTACTATGCTTTTAGGTTATAAAGTTGTTTACAAACATTATTTGCCGTATTAAAATAGAGTATAGATCATGAACAACGCCAGACTTTCACGGATTCATTTGTAGAAATTCGGACTCTCCTTGTATTGATAAAAATATATTTGATTTATTGATCTTTTATCTAGGGATTCTAATTATAAACAATGTATTACGATTTATACTTTTGTCAAAAAATAACGTTTTCCACCCTCTTTTTTTTTGGTTTTCAAATGTTAGTTTCAAGAATGCGGTTAAGAAATCAACTTGATTTTCTTTTCATAAAATAGGTAATATAAATCTGAAGGGATTTTACCTAAATCCGATATTTTTTTCCCTACAAAATATTTGAGTATTAGCTAAAAACACACCAATTGGTTGTTTCGCTGCGTGCGTATTACGCGTCCAAGAAAAAGAGGCCAATGAGCCAACATATAATCGCCTCTATCAAAAGCAAAAAAGGTCTTTGCCGTTGGACTTAATATGCTGGATGGGTAATAAAAAAAGATGCTAGGGTAGGCCATCCTCTTAACAGTATATTATTCTACATGTATACTCGTATAAAATAGCGGCAGTAGCTCAGGCAGTAGAACGCTGGCATCTCAATCTAGAGACCCACGTTCAATCCTCTCGGATCAAACTCAGGTGTACAGAGTGTGGACTGTGACTTGCATTTCACAGTTCACACTCGGAACACCTCTAACACCCCCTCGGGGATTCATGTCGTGATGATATATATTTTCATCATTCTATTTATAGCATCTATCCACATGTATTTTTAGGGTAACGTAAAGTTGCCCAAAATATCATACAAGTTAGTGATTTATACTTCAAGTTGTCTGTCTGTTAAACTCACATATTTAGGTATTTTTATTGAAGTGTTGAGTACTCGTAAAACTTTCCAATTCTAAAATATATCTTTCGAACTCAAAGATTTCAAAAGTTTAGATGAGCCCTGGCACCTAAAATCTATTGCATTGTTTTTGAATGCGTGCGTTAACATAATGCCGACGCACGCACATTTATGAGTGCGCAATCTGTCTGCCTACGGTCAGCAAACTGATCAGGTGATCAGACTACTAAAGTTGTTAAAATGATTAACTTTAAGTGCACTTAAGGCGTCCAACTATCACTGTGTTCAGATGAGCACTGATTCCAAACGTGTGAGCGTCACCCATTTAAAAGTGGAAACATTTTGGTGCTGTCATAGTACGGTAAGGGCTTATCATCCGAGAATGCCCAACCCGAAAGTTTAATGGAAATATTTCTGACCTGTTCATCCTTACAGAAGACGCAGCTGAATGGCTAAAGACATCCCCAATAATATTATGAACGACTTGTAAACTTTTATAAGCCATACGATTAAATAAATAAATAAGGGCTTATCTTTACTTTTAAAATCTTTGTTCGAACGAATCTTTGGCAATGAACTAGGGGATGACGTTTCACTTTCTAAATCTCTACACATCTGCTTCTACCAAAAAAAGGAAAAACAAAAACGTTACTCCAAAAGCAAACGAAGATTGAATAGTATACCAATCTCCCATCGTCTAAAAGCCGGTAGTAATATTTATAAGTCTCGCAGTATGATCTCATGTTCTTGAAAACACAAACGTTTTTATCATGAACACATTCTGGGCAAGCCTTGGCCCCAGTGATGATTGTGTCATTGCAGAAAGCTTGAATTGCTCTGAAAAACAAATATACATTATCAAATATCGTCACGCCAATACATGCTTTTAACCGACGACTATTACATCCGAGATGTGATAAGTGGTCAGCTGACCGAAAATAAATTAATTTGCGCCGCGGGGATTGAACCCACGACCTCTGGTCAGAAGGCAAGCGTTCTGTGATGCGCACCGCGCACTCGGGATCTTATGGGGATATTTCTGAATTACATCACTTTATTTTTCAGTTTATACTTCTTATATATTTTCTTTTTTCATTTGATATTTCCTATTTATCAATTGTGCATTAAGGGAGGGGAGCTCCAAATTTGGTAGAGCACTCGCTTCTTATATTTCTTCAATAATTTACGGATGGAGAAGCACATCCGTATTAATCGGACTCTCTGAGGAATCTTTCTATATGGAGAACTACGTCCGCACTAATCGGACTCTCTGAGGTATCTTGCTCGTGTTTTGTCTGAAAGATCTTTTATACTCGATCTGTATTTATTTTTGGAAAACATCAAATAATTCAGTCAATGCGACGTATGTCGATCCATAAAGGTTATCGATTGCCAACTAAACACGAACAAATAGTCCTTTAACCTACCTATAAAACCTAGCCTTACCTAAACCTAACATATTGCCTAGCTATATGTTACAGTTCTACCCTTAGCCACAGAGGCAGTCAACAAAACGTTGTGAAAAATAAATATATGTAAAGCGTTCGCCGTAAATTCAACAAAAGAGATAAGGTAACCAGCACCAAACCACAGATCAGGGGATCTAAAAAAGCCGACCTAGAAGAATCATAAAATGATTTGATAGTAGGATAGAGTCAGACCTTTTCTAACGCGTGCAGAAGAGACGGCATTAGAACATAATCATCTATTATATAAAATAGAAAAGCTAGAAAAGGGCAAAATTTACGGGAAAGAGTGAGATGGCGCTCTCCATTATCAAATCAAATCACAAATATTTATTTAACAAAATAAGAAAATCAAAATTACAATGAAATTACACAGCGGGCCCCGCACTAGTAAGTCTGTTACGCGGGCTCCCAGATAAAAATTTACATATTAGTATTTATATATTAGTATTTATATATTAGTATAGGGTAATATTACTCAAATTTCACGGTTTTTAGTTCGACTTAAACTTAGATCTAGATAATGTTAATGAACCCATCCTAAAATATTATAATAATATTCCACAGACACCCCACAATGTGGTGGCAGCGATTGAATGGAGGTTTGCGCGTAACGACGCCTTTTAAGAGATGCCATACCAAAAATGTGCTCGGCACAGTTTTCATGGAGTATTTTTTCAGTGCTTATAAGACTTATCTGTGTTTTTTTCGTTCACTGTATACAATTAAAAAGAGCGTTGGTAAATCGGTGCAAGATATTACTGACCGTTTACTCCCACACCAATACATAATTATATATTATACTAGCCTTTCGCCCACGGCTCCGCCCGCGTTTATTCAATCTCTGCCCCGTTTTCGGGATTAACACATCTTATAGCCCATATTCAGACCAGAGTCACTACGATGATAATAAAGAAAACTGCATCCAAATCCGTTCAGTGGTTCTCGAGTTAAAACGGAACATACATACATACACATTACGGCTCACAGTTCAATCCGTTTTCATGGCATGCGTCGAAACGTTCTACGTATATTTAGCTGCGGTGTCATAAAAACGTTTTAATTGGCATAGATTAAATTATTTTAAGGTGTGTTAATTCTAAAACCATTTCGAGATTTAGGTTTTTCGAAGTTTTGGTTAAAAAAACCTCAAGATGATGAATATTTTTACGAAAAGGCTGCAACTTACATTTGCCCTTGTGTGACGTCACTTGATTAATGGCTGTTTAGAAATGTGTCCTTTGCTATCAAGATAAATTTATAATAATTTGCTTCAGACTAATTTGACAGCTAGATGACAGATGAGTAGACAGACAGAGACAGACCACTTTTTTTTATAAGCAATCACACATCACAATCAGTATAATGTCTAAAATTCTCAAGTGACAAGGTCATCGGGCAATTCATTAAAAAATAAAAAAAAATAATGGTCAATATATATAGCAAAATAATGAAAACGATGACCTAAAATGACGTAAATTCTCCGAAAAAAATTAAAAATAAAATCTTTTAAAAATTAAGCTATGGGAATTCGGAAAAACGTTGCAACATAGGGTGACACTGAGCTCAAAGAGCTCAAAGATGACACTGACGTTCAGTTCAAATAAACCATATCTAAGAAGGTCAGTTGTACCATAGACTAAGTATTACTACGTATAGACTAGCAGTTCCCATACATCAGTTTATAGCCACAAAAAAGGTGTAAAATTCCAACGAAATCTAGATGGCGTTGCTAAATCCTCTAACGAACACGATGCTAAAAAAGACCATTGGTGACGCTAGTGGCACAGCGATTTCACGTAACGTAAAAATAATTCCTACTTCGATAATAGATGGCGCTGAAATATTCACTGTTAGTGTCGCCAACTTAGCGCCATCTAGTTTTTCTATACAGCCACATGTTTACTTTGTAACAACGAGAGTTTACTTGCAGCCAATTAAACAAATTATTCTTATTTGCAAAACTTGGCGACACCTAGTGTTGTAAGGGCGCGTAAAAAATTTGCTACGCCTTAATGTATGGGAGCTGTCGGTCTATACGTAGTAATGCTTAGTCTATGGTTATACATATGTGCTCTTATCTATGGTCAATATCTTCTTTCAAAACGTATAAAACCGTCGATTGATATCCTACGTAGAATTAAGTCAAAAAGTGGCGCGTAAAACTGCAGCCGTCGCTAAGCCATAAAAAAAGTGTGTAGAATTACGGAACTAAATTTGAAGTCTACATTTTTGTTAGGCGTGTATGTCAAACAACGATTCCGACGTATTTCTGACTACACCTAGAATAGTGAGCCCTAATACACCATACAGGCAGACAGACATACAAAAATTCTAAAAATGGTAGTTTGGCTTCAGTACAATAAGAATAGTAATACAATAACCTTAAATAACCCATATCATTTGAAATTTTGAAAAATAGACCTTTTTACTACGTTATTATTCAACTTACTCGTCCGCGTCTTTAGATAGGAACAGGTACCATCGTGACCCTTGGAGTATGAGAAAAATAATAGATGTGAAGCCAAGCAACATTAAAGCTCGGTTGTAATATTCAGCAAACGCAAAATAGTATGCCACCTGTCAACAAAATTACTGATTTAAAACAAAACGGCTCTCTTCAATATATAAGAGTACTATGATCGGATTAACCGACCAGAGCGATGCCCGCAGCGTGAGGCGGACTGAGGCGTAACGCCAGGCCCACAGCTTAACCCCTCGGCCATAGCTTCAGGCTTCTGGCGGCGCTTCTTGCTGCGCTTCCAGGCGGTTTCTGCGACGGGCTTTGCCCTGCCACGACACCCTTTGGCGCCTTCCACCGCATCGGATGTATAGCGCGCTCGCTCGCTCAAAGCGCTCGTCACTAGGTTCGTCCTGTGCCCTCGATCACTGGCGCGGCTCCCTGCCTCCCCTCACACCACCGTCTAGAGAGCGCAAGTCACTCGAAGCCGGACAAGACGCGTGAGCGGCGACCCATGGCTGGCTCTATACAACTTCATACATTTGTTCTCTCCGCCGGCGCTGTCGCAAAAAGAACCGTTTGGTGCACCTCTCGAAGCCTGAAGCTGTGGCCGAGAGGTAACGTCGCGTCGTCGCGAAAATGCCTTCACTCGTCCAGATGAAGGCAGTCTGAATCTGCTGAAACTGGTCGGCTATCCCGATCATAGTACATATTGAGCCGTTTTTGTTTAAGGTTAAACGTCAGTCACTTAGCGCAAAGTGCATAACTTAACTTTATTTTTCTTGTTTAAAAGTTAAAAATTTAAAAACCTTTCGGTCTGTGGCAATTAACGCCAATAGTTCAGTATAAGTGTGGTTTATAAAGCAAAAGCTTGGAATTGTATACCCAATTAGTCATGATCTTTTCAAAACCAACTCAAAATTCTGTTTTAACTTTGTTTGGACAAGATCATGAGTAATTGTGCATTAAATTTCAAACTCGTGCTTTATAAACCTCACTAATACTGAACTATATTACGTCTGAAAATAAAGTTAATTATTTCATTATTATTTATAATGTAAACCTTTTTGAGGTTGGTTATATTACAACACCTCTTGTCTTAGATATATATACATACATACATTATACATTTTTATTTTTAAAACAAAAACTATACAAAAATAATTCCTTGGCACCTGAGCTAAACTGAAAGATCTGTATTCCAGGTGCCAGTCCCTAATCACCTAGGTAAAAATAAAAAAATTAATAAAGTAAATATAAACCACAATATACAAAATTATGCACTTGAAAATAAATGTGAATGTGAGAGGGTGTGTGAGAGTGTGTATGTGTAGAGAGAGGGTGGATGTGTGAGTTTTCGTGAAAAATGGTGTGTTTAGATTAAGATTCCCTAGCCCTACGACTTAGGTCTTGGGTTCAGTTGTTTAAGACTACTAGGGAGTATGTGCTAGAGTGAGTAAGGATTTTTAGTGTGGAACGGTGGGGGTAAGAGAGATTAAATACTAACTCGGTCACCCATGTACTCTTGAATCAGCGAGAATGGCATACTGCGGAAGCACCTGAACCATAAAGCTTGTGCCCAGTTGTGAAATAAAATCTGTAAAAAGCCGGTGAAGTACAGTCAACAATAGAAATAAGTAACCATTGGCGTACCATGAGTTTAAGCCTCGATACTCGCTAGCGACTGCGTAAAATATTTTTATGAGATATTGTACAGTGCCACTAGCAGTTTTACGATGAGATTTACGAAACTCATAGTAGGCCTACAAGCTTTGATACAGACGTAAGAGCCATAGATGAGATGAGGAATACTTGATCACATAGACAATACAGCCCAAAAAGACGTCTATTGTTCAACATCTTGCGTACAAATAATTCTGTCAACAATCAAAACAGGATACTGCAATCCTATTGGCTCTTCCAATCTTACGTATAGCGCCTCAAACTTATCTTTCCCGAAGACGAAGTCTCTAACGTAATGAATATAGAAGCCATTTTGGTTTGGCCTACCGAAACATATAATTTTGGAGTGGCGAATTATATCTGCTGGTTCAGTCAGATGTGTTGACAGAAATCGGTCGCCTGTTATGAGGAGTCTGTAGGCTGTATTCGTCTATGCTTGATCAAAAGTGCGTGTATGTACTTAGGTATTGACATAGTATTCCTCATTCTCAACCTACCACTTGTCTATTGGTCTTTCCGTATACGAGCTATGGCTAAACCTTTTGTCCCCAAAACATAAAAAAGAGACCTTTTTGGTACATTCTATGCAAATTTTAAGTTTTAAAATGTAATTTAAAGTGTTCTTATTATGTACCAAATAAATATGATTCTATTCTATTCTATTCTAATTTTACCGATATATCCATAATGAGCATTCCAGGTGGTAGAGCTGATGCTGGAGCTCGACTGTGGAGGTACCACCATCTTACTCGCTAACACCCCCAAAGTTATTAGGAGGAGAGTAAGAGGACAGCTCACAAACAGGCTCAACCAGCCCCCCTATTCTGTATCTTTAGTTGCCAACTGGACTGGGTGCCTATCATCAAAAACATAGATAAAAACTGAATTTTGAAAATTGCCTTTAGTGGGTATTGAACTATTTACGAACTCTGTCCTCACTTCAAGTGCGAACATATCCTTAGATAATCGGAATTCAATAGTATATCTATGTTTTTATGATACACACCTCGTCCAGTTGGCAACTAGAGATACATAATAGGACCGCTGGACGATCAGTGGCATCACTGGTGCGAGGGTTACATCACCATGCTCACCAACCCACCTACCCGGCGTGTGGGCATATCTTCCCGGAGGACCGCCAAGAGGGTGAAATCTCGAAAAGGCTTATGTCCATCAGTGGATGAACAAGGCTGATGGATGGATGGTGTACGGAACTCCGCACAATATCGCTAAATCATGAAACAGCGCGTCAACCGTCGATATACCAAATGTCCTTTTCAATTCACATTTGAGCCCACATCACGGCGCACGCGCTGTTTGATTATTTAGCAATATTGTGCGGTGTACCGTACAAATGGATGGAGAGCTACTAGAGTATTAGAGAAATGACATTTTACCTGGCGAGCAGTTGCACAGCTCGGATTTTGACAGTTCACCAAAAATGCTGGCCCATCATGCAACGCATATGCGTCTCTAAATATATCAAGAGCAATCAATCTGTAAAGAAACCGGTCAAGTGCGAATAGGACTAATATCGTGAGGGTTCCCTATCATTACCTATACATTTAATAAATTAGAAGACTTGAATGATTTTAACTAAATATACAATTATTACCTACAAAATGTATAAAAGAAACGGCAAAATTAAGTTAGTCAAGTCCACGAAGAATTGGAAATCAATAATTTTCGGATGTAAGCCTTTACTCATGCTAAAATAAATATATGTTAATACACCAAGTCTGTTACCATTAGTGCTTCAGAAGCCGAGATATTGAAAATTTACTCATATCTCAAGAATATAAAAATAAAATTCAAGATGGCTGCTGCTTTCTATCAAAAATTTAAAGCTACCCTTGGTGATTTTGTCCGCCGTGTCCACATTCATATCAAATTCATCTTTAATCTGCCTTGCTAAAACCTCATTGATGGTTACATCTAATTACACTAAAATTTTAAAATTTAGCACACGCATGGCAGAAACTACAAATTATAAATGTATTTATTTATCATAAGTGGATACAGTGGAGACCACATCAAGCCATACACTTGCAGTACGAAATTAGCCCCTACAGAGAAGAATATACGATAGGTACAAAGTCCAATGTGTCTTCTTTGATACGGTCTCCACTGTACAAGATTATGGGTATGTACATGTTAAATGTTAACTAAGGTAGCGTTCCAAAACCAAATCCTTATCACCGAGCAATTCTAGTCGGATGAGCATTAACCGCGCATAAACCATGTGGTTTTAGTCGGATGGCTTTAAACTCTTAAATATGTAAATAATTTTAAATATGAATAAATAAACAAAAAAAAAAAAAAAAATTGTTTTGGAACCGGGCTTAATGGAACAGTCTTCGGACTAACTTTGGTGAGATTCGGAACGGACATAAAAAAGGAAAAGTCAAAAGAAAAGTTTGGCGCGAAGACGACAATGTTTAAATGATGGATGAGATTTTATCTACAGGTTTTATAATTATTGAGAAAACTTGCTGATAATCAAGTTGCAGACTTGTAGGAAATAACAAAAAACAAATTCGAATAAAAATTGTCGTTCTAGGCGAGAAAATAGGAATAGTTCTCATCTGTGGATTGAGATGTGTTCAAACGTTTAACACTCTTCATTTCATGTTTTGTAATTTTTGATACCATGTAAACGTATATAAAAATCATACGTCAAGAATCATGTTTTTGACAGGAGCAATATATTCCCTGCGATTTTCGCAGAGCAAAATATTGGTCGTGTCAGTAGAAAAAGTTGCTCGGGTTTGATCGTTCCAAAACGATCTCATTTGTGGTTTTGGAACCAGCATTGAGCTACTTTTATCTGACAGATAGTAATATCTTCTACTTCATCGGACAACCTAATGTGTTTCGGAACGCTACCTAAATAACACTTTTATGCTTAGTCTAGCTAGAACAATGTGGTACCATTAACAAAGCTGTTTGTTTAAACAAAGTGTTGCTGTTTCCTAGCTACGTTTTTAGGCCTGTAAGTAAAGAGTAGCAGCGCCCTTTTCCTTGGGTTGGAGAGAAACTACGAAAAAATTGTAACTTGAAAACCTTCTGACCCAGAGAGAGGAATTTCCGTAAACTGTGAATGATTTTGCAAATAATAATAGTATTTTGTGCAACTGTGACATAATGTGAGCCATTGGGACACGAGTGCTTGTCTGTACGAGGGTCCCAATGTCTAATGCACACAACACTTTGTCTACGACCATCAAAAATATCGTCTTCGCCTTAATATTATTTATCATATTTTAACTAACATCTTCACGATAAATGATAAAAAGAACACTCATTGTGATATTGTCATGATACTCGTCATGATACCTGAGACCATGGAATTAGTATGTTGATGCCTAAGACCAATCAGAAGCGAGAAGAGTAAAGAGGGCGTGGCTAAATAAATTAAGACAGACCGTTATCGCTTTTGATTGAATTTGTAGCGGTGTTGTCATTTTGGCTGTCGGAAGTGAACAATCTGTCATGGATTGTACAGAAAGATCTTTACCGAAGAGTGCGAAATTTTTCTACGCGGATTTTTAAATGTTTCTACTGTACGTCTCTTGGGGTTGGTTGCTCGATGCCTTGGATCAACAGCCTTCGTAAACTTACTTGTGTATTCCATAGTCCTCGAAATTTCGTCCGTAGGGCAAATGAAGAAAAATTTTGTAAACTATGAGACTTCTGTCAAGACTCGAATAAAGAGGTGGAGATGGATAATTCTGCCTGAAATATAAAACACCACATGCATAAAAATCTAAAAAAATACTCCTAGCAACCGTATTACACTTGAGTTACACTTAGGGTGACCGTAGCATAGTGTTTAATCGCGCACGACTCCACTAGTTGAATCACAAGTGCGAAGAGCGTGACGTACTGTTTAATAGCAAAAACAACGTGTCACGCTCCTTGCACTTGTGATTCAACCAGTGGCGTCACGCGCAATTAAACACTATGCTACGAGAGCTGATGTCCCATATTTTACTGGATATCCCTTTTATCCGCGAAACCAATACCGAACAGTATATTGCCCCTTATATTTATATATATGTGGGATAAATATAAATATTCTGAAAATAGAACGCTTCCATAGACCTCTATCTAATCTGTGGTTTAATTGAAGTTTGTCTGTGTCAACAATTTCGGTCGTGCTCTGTCGAATTTTGACAACGCGCGCACCGTCGGTCGCGGCGGCGAGGCAAAATATGCTTGTTGATCAGAATTTATGTTCTTGTGATAAATTATTTGAATTGAATTGTAAAGTCGAAGTCAGATTTTGGTCATTCTATCATATATATTTATTTGTATAGTAATCAAAACGTCGTATACAAGTGAGAACAACTTAAATAGTAAACAAAAACAATTCATAAAATATTTGAAAAAAATGGGGTGCACAGCTTTGGAAGGAAGCATGAGCCATTCTACATATTTTCAACTATTGTAATATTCAAAAGTTCCCGACAATGTGAAATGACTCATGCAATATACGAATTAAAAGCGCATTTCCCACTATCACGATGTGTCAGTTTATTTCAACTAATTAAAAATCCGACTTTAACATCATTCGGTTATTGTTTGGTCTACCAAAATAGCTAAACCAGTTTTAAAAAGATAACATTTACAGTGGTATGCATAAAGAGCGGTTTTGCAGCCCGATTGCCAAAAACCCACCTTTTTCTAATTAATCCAAACAGAACACTTAAATTCAAAATTCACTCAATAGTTATTCAACAAAACCTTATTACTTATGTATTGTGTATGTTAACATCGCAAAGTTTCCATTGGTTTCTGTAGAATGTCAAAATATTTTAAATTAAAAATTTTTGAAATTCTTATTTACAGAAACCAACGGCAACTTTGCTATGGCAGCATACACATCCATCCATCCATCAGCCTAGTTCGTCCACTGCTGGACATAAGCCTTTCCAGGACTTTGCCACTCCCGGCGGTCATCCTGGAAGAATTGCTCATACTCACACACGCTGGGCAGGCGGGTTGGTGACCGCGGTGCCGGAACCCTCGTACCAGTGACGCCGCTGCCCGTCACCAGTCTGTTCCAGGCATGGTGGGCCTCCTGGTTTTTTGACTGTGAGCTGTCCTCTTACTCTCCCACGAATCACATCGAGGGGATCTCCAAGTAAGATGGTGGTTACTCCACAGTCGAGGCCGGCATCAGCTCTACCACCTACCAGCTCTACCACCATATACAATACATAGGTAATAAGGTTTTGTTTTGTTGTTGGGCAGATTGGTCGGTATGATCAGTGAAGTATGTGGTATTTTTTAAAGATAGCAGTATATTTGCACATGTATAGTATAGAACCCAATTATCTATAAAAAGTAATAAGTACAGCGATTACTTTCCCATTATTGCTTAAATGAATGTCCCCCCGACCCAAAAATCTGGATTCATGCTTGGTTACAAGGATGCTTTAGTAGAGTTCGATAGACTGATTAGGGAAATAGCTGCCCGATTATGGCTATAACATGTAATGTGTTACCTCACTATGCGAATAAATTCCCTTTCAGGCTGATGTGTACAATATAAGTGCTGTTGTCTATAAAATCTTCTGATTCCGTAAGCTTCACCATACCGGTCAATCACGTCTGGAGGACCATGTACCTTTATAAATATTAAGTGATTGTTCACTGGCATCTGCAAAAGACTTTTTATTTATACCTTACTATGTTTCCGTAACGTACCTAGTAAGCTTACATACTGGGGTGGTTCGAGTTGGTTCAAAGTTGCAACTATTTCATCAAAATGGGACCATTGTATGGTATGAAATATACGCATGATCCAGGGGCTCTACCGCGTAATTCTCATTTGTATCAACTTCAAGCAAATGCATTCGAAATTCAACGCGTGGAAAAGAGATGGCATGTTAGGCGGGCGTCGTCGCACGCACGTCAAATTTCAATCTCAAGTTGATGTTGATGAAAATGAGAATTACGCGGTAGACCCACAGGACCCCTTTTCAATAAAAAATTATCCTCATGGTTACAAGTCAATCGGATACCAACTTTTTGAATGACAACTATTAAAAAAAAACTTTGGCACCAAAAGTGAAAATGGAGAAAATAATGAGAAAAATTAAATTCTTTTTTTTTTAATAGAAAACTGCTAAAGCTGTTCATAAACGTCTCTAAACGCAGTTTAGCTTCTGAAGTCCCTTAAATTAATAAATAATATTCTGATGCCGTCATTTAATGAACAACCTAGCCGTCCAATTGGGGAGCTAATTTAAGAATAAGAAAAAATGCTCAGGTCTTGGTTTTAGACAGATGACGTCTGACATACATGCCGCGACAAACTCAGTTGTGGGCGTGGCCAAATGTGATGCTGTTTCACTTCGCTATAAGGTGCACGCTACATGAAACTTGCGAGGACAATACAATCGTGCCGATTTCGTCGAAGACGCAAAATTAAAAACTTGTTTTTAGGAGTAACCACCATTAAAATTTGGCAAGATTGTGGACGTTCTAAAACATTATTTTTGGCTATTATTAATATAGATTACATTTTCGATGTCTGATTCGTATTATTTTTTTGATTTTATCTTAAACAATAAAAGCACATTCGGCTGCACTATGCTAAAATTCAGTCCTGCTCTAACGCGTTTGTTTTTTGACTCTCTATCTTGCTCTAACCAGATGCCGCGCACGCAAAACTATAGTTATTTTAAAATCGTGGCTACATTATGACATTAACCATAATTTCTTTATGTAATAAAGATGGTTTTTTCTCGTTAGTATCTGCGTGTGTTGGTTTCGTTTCAATCGGTTTTGAAACACGGAAACTGAATCGCTTTTTTCGTGAAATTTATGCTTTTTTAAAAGTAATAAAAGATTGAAAGTATGTTTATTTATAAAGTGTAATTAATAATTGCCTTGAGTCACAAAACACGCCATATTTTTTTTTTATTTTTACTATCTACATTGACGGAACTGAATCCAATGCAAAACTGATGTTTAGCATTGTGGAGCCCCTTAAAGTAAAATTCTTACTATGCCATTCTCCAATTCAAATTCAAGACCAGTTTTCAGGGCAGCGACGAGAAATTTCATTCTTAGCCGATCAGCGTTTCGATCACCGTCGTCTTTCACAACGATTATTAGATCAATCATCCGCAACCCATCTCTAAACTTACCACGGAAATCCTGAAAAAATATATTGGATGTATTAATGATGTGTTGAAAAAATTAAACAACCTTTAACTTATCATACTGAACAACTTCCTTTAAATATTTGGAACGAAGCTAATAAAAAAACCGGTAAAGTGCGAGTCAGACTCCGCAGTGGATGCAAAAATTAATTTTCAATGCAAGTGCTCGTAAAGGCCCACTTTTTATGCATCAAAACCGAACAGAAAGTCGATTATTTTGCCCTAGGGCTTTATTTTTTTTTTTTATTTAGTTACAATGGTTGGCTAACCTGCAACCTTTCCTGTGTACCATAAATTTTATACGTTTTTTTCCACTGTTTAACGGCTCTGGATACAGTTCTTTTGAGCCAATTATAATTTAAAGTTCACAAGATTATATTTGTTTTATTTCCTCACACTATGCATTGAAAAACGTAGTATGATACACGGGCGTAAGAGCAATAAATTACTCGATTACGTTTAAAACACTCGCTGCGCTCGTGTTTTAAATCGTCCTCGTAATTTATTCCTTTTAGCCCTTGTAGCATAAACTACTATTGTCATTTTGTCATATTGTCACTATATTTTTCCTGTAATCTATACGTAAGCACATATTACCATGATTTTTTTTTCATATTTTTCGGTCCACTATTTTTGGAGATAAGGGGGGGGGGACATATATTTTTTGTTGTTTTTCGAGGATTTCTCGAAATCGAAGCATCTAAATATAGTTAACCATCAGCTCTTTAATGCCTACAATTTAATATCCATATTGTGTTTTTATAAAAGATTTATTCTTTGTTTTTTTTTATAAATTTCTCAATTGTGTTCAACTTTTTTTTTATTGCAATAGAATTTCTGTAATTGGCCAGTTATAAAATAAACTTAAAATCTAATAAATTTGTTTGTGTTTTTTTCAAAGATTTCTCGAAATCAGTGCCAGTAAATGCTGTATATTTTTACAATCAGCTTTTTAATATCTACAATTCGATACACATATTTTATTCCTAGAATTTCTTTCCTCTTTTTGGTATTGGAAATATTTTAACAATTTCAAATTTTTTTTCACACCGTGAAATTAAGGCTTATTAATGCCATTAAAAAAAAACTCTACAACAGCTTTTAATGTTTTTTGTTTAAATAAAATATAATATACTTTATATTTGTATTATCATATCTATCAGTATATTTATAATGCTATTTTTTTGTAAAATTTCAAATCTTTATTTTTACCGGGGCTAAAGGCTGTGACATACGGACGGACGGACGGAGTCTCACCATAAAGGTTCCTTTTGTACCTTTTGGGTACCACGGAACCCTAATAATTTTCCCATATAAATATTTACTACCTCGTCGTAATTTTCTATGGAAATGCGATTTTTTTTTACCGTTGTATTTGCTAAAGTCATTAAACAAACGTTAAAACACATTAGCTACAAAACAACAGAAGTTCCAAATTCCTAAAAATGGCTATTGTTTTTCATGTGTTTTAATCATAGTTGTATTAATTTTTGTTTATTGTTTTAAGTATCCTTATGGACGAAAAGGCAGTGACAGAATAACAGCGTCCCTTTGCTTCTGGCTTAAGGGACAAAAGCTGAGTCACCGACCTTTCCAACAGAACCTGTCTCATCTTAAATAGTCTTTAAGTATTATGTGTTTTGTGTTCTGTTCTGTTGAATGAAAATCTTTTTATTTTATTTATTTATTTCTTAAATTTAATAAATTGTTTTTTTTTGTACATGTATATACGTAAGTGTAGAATTTCAACAAGTTCCTATAAGAGTTCTTTGTTTTTCAATTTGAGGTACGGAACCCTAAAAACGACCGAATTGCCATAATACATATTTATTACAAATAATATTTATTCAAGATTAAGAAAAGCAAACACAAGTTGTGCCTTTTGCACCAAGACTTTAAAGAACAAAATATTTCGGATTGCCTATGAAATCGTAAGAAATCGTAAATATTGGTATCAGAATGTGATTAAACCAAAAGAGGTGAAATATATTTAATACTGTACATTGGGAGTTACGTCATTTTTACAACTTACACATACGTTTTTTTTTTTTTTACTTACACATCTATAGGCGCTCAACTCCTGTTTTTTCGTTAATTTTGGACGGCATTTACAGGTTACCATTTTCTTATCTTTATCTATGCACCTTCTGATTTTTCTGCGTATGTAACGCCCAAATTGTCGAAACCATGTATCATTATAATGTTTACGTTCCGTTTTTTGTCTTTTTTCTTTCTTTATTTTTTTCGGGCCCACTTTACGAGTTCTAATTTTTGGTGTACGTTTTGGTTTTATTTGGTCTGTTTGAATTACTGGCCTCAATATATCTGCATCACCAGTCCCTTGTTCTGTTTTAATTGAATCCTTTCTTATTATTTTTGGTCCCTTCCTTTCCTTGGGTCTTTTTAACAATTTTGCATTTTTCTGAGTTTTCTTTTTTGGCGAAATATGTACTTTCGAATAAGCTCGTTTACTAACACTCAGAGATTCATCTACGGATTCACTTACGGATTCACTTATGGATTCATCCAGGGATTCACTTACGGATTCATCCGAGGATTCACTCAGAGATTTATCCAAGGATTCACTTAAAGACTCATCAAGCGATGAAGTTGATTCATCAAACGATTCATCAGACAATTCACATGATGAGTTGTAAAATAAGTCATCATCGTCATCATCATCATCACTATCAAGTTGCTTTTTTATCTCAACTTTAACCTTTTTTGGTTTACTTATGCATATTTTTGATTGCTTTGACATTTTTTTCTTTAATTTTTTTTCTTCCTTTTCTTTTTTTATCCTATTCTTTTTATCTTCTTTCATTTTTCTTAATTTTCCTGGGCAAGTTATTTCGATCACAGATGCTGGTTCAGAAGATTTCTTTATAATTTTTTTAGCTTTTTGTGTTGGGATATAGTTTAAGCGATTACAAATGCATGTCTTAGGTCCTTTTTCGCCAATATCTTTTTTCTTTTTTTTTGAGTCTATTGTAAATGGACAAGATATTTGAATAACGGATTTAATTTTATCAGTTCTATTTTTACTTTTCCCCTTTTGCGGTAAATCAAATTTTCCGGGCTCACAGATACAAGTCTCAGAAGTTATTTTTTTCTTCTGTAAATGTTTTATCTTCTTAAAAAATACTGGCCCACCTCTCTCTCTTTTTCTTTTTGATTTCAAATTGAAAAGATAAGTGTCAGCTTTTAACCACGTCTTGAACTGATCTGCTTTACTTTTTTTTTTCTTAATGGATTTATCACAAATTTCTGGTTTGTTTGGACATGTTAAATCACTCGTAGTAGGGCCACACAAACACACATCAGGATGAATTTTTTTCATGTTTTCGGCATCTACATCTTGTTTATGCCAAAAACGACGTGCTTCTTCAGGATCTACATCTTTTTTTTTCTTTTTCAATTTGTCCTTTATATTTTGTTCTATAATTTTCAAATTTTTGAAATTTGACGGGTCGTTACAAAAATCAATTCTTCTTTTCTTTTTTATATTCAGATTTGTTTTTGTATTACTTGACTGTCCCTGGCTTTCACCGCTTAAATCCATCACAGAAGCTTTCAGTTTAGTTTTAGATTTTTTGGGTGCATATTTTTTAAATCCAACATCTGCACATGTTGCGACGATAAGTTGCTGCTTTTTAAATTGTGCATTATCTGTCAATGTTTCATTGGTTTCTTTTTCATCTTTTTTCAGAGGCTTCTTTTTAACAGTTTCTGACTTAGTCGCCTTATCTAGTTCTTCCATTATATTGCTTATGTTTGCTGAAAACAAAGGTCTGATAAATATAAAAAGTATTGTAGTAAATGCTGCTTCACCCATATTATTACCACATTAATCAATATTGTAGCTGTTCTGAACAGTATGCATTTGTCTCAAATCATAACCCAGAAAAAGAAAGCGCGATCTCATGTCAGTTATTGAAAACCATAGATTTAGGATTAAATCTATGTACCTATAACTTACTTCTATTGTAATAGACTATAGGCGTATAGTCGGTAACCCTATGTACCGTGTTCATTCTGGATTCATGCTGTGTTCATACTGTTTTATTGGAAAATTAAACAGCTTTGATACTAGCATGGTATGATACCTTGACGTGGTGACATTCAGATGCTTGACCGTTCCTCCCCCTCCCGTTCTCGTAGCTTATTTAAGCCTTAATTAGGCACACAAATTTAGGGGGGGGCGTGATTCAACTTGTGGAGGGGGACGTACGGTCATGCATCTATAAGTCACCGTGTTAAGGTATATCTTATCATACTTATGACAAAGCTATTGAATTTATACCGCGAATAAATCTAGAATAAGCACATTAATGTATCGAGTAAAAAGATTATGACCAATTAGTAGTTGTGTAAAGATAAACTTTATCAAAATAAACAAGGTTGGCCGAGCGCAACCTGGAGTATTTTGTAAGGGTACCAAAAAAATTTCTTTTTTCTGGGGTAAAGATCACGTCTATAAGGACTTTTGTTACTCCCATACTGAAAGAACGTAAATAAAACATCAAAAGCATTATAAGAACCCAAATTGTTTGGCCGATGTTATATTATTACATTATCACACCGCAATTCTGCGCAGAGATTGGCCAAATTTATTATAACACCGGTAGAGAACGAATCACAAGCGATAACGGTCTGTCTTAATTTCTTAAGCCACGCCCTCTTTCTCTTCTCGCTTTTCAGGCATATATATATACTACTACATATATATATATATATACAGTGTGTCCTCGTACAAGTGCACATCCGAAAAGGGGTGAAACTAAACCTTATTTTATCGACAAAAAACGCTTTTTTTAGAAAATCTTTGTTTTATAAATTTACGTTTAAAAATTTTTTTTTCTACCCTGGAGACTATGTATAAAATATATCATAACTTTTGATCTATCGCAAGTTATGCAATGAAATAAAATTGTTATAATACTTAAGAATAGACGTTGCATACCAAATCAAACACAAAACATAATCAACTACCATTACCATAAAAATAATATTCTAAAAGATTATTTCTTTAATTTTTCCTTCTTTTTTTTCAGTAATAGTCAATTTTTTCAAAATAATGTCCCCGTTTTACTATACTTTTCTTCCTATTTACCATTGCCTATTCCATTATCTTTCTAAAAAAAAAATACAACGTTCTATCATAAATAAAATATTTTCTACGAGCGGTTAACCAAAGGCACTGCGCTCGCGTCCCATACAAAGATACCCAGGTGGAGTATTTTTTCAAGACAAAAAAAAAATCAACAATTTTTTTTTATTTGTTTTTGTCGATATATTTATATCTAGTTTCACCCACTTTCAGATGTGCACTTGTACGAGGGACATACTGTACATATGTCGGAGAAAAGTCAACATTTGATTCGAATGTCCGGAACACTGGCGCCATCGAGTAGTGCCGTGGCCATAGTAAAACCAGAACAGTAGTTTATCTTCAAGCAAAGGTACATCGCGCGGCTAATATGTGTGCGTGCTAGTACGCAGAAACTACAGTACGCACACAACAGCAATATCTTAGTATACAAGGTAGGCGCTAATCGGGGTCACGCCGCGATCGCGCTCAGTCAAGTCTCTCGAACAAGCCACCACGCCGCGCGCCGCGCGTCACCGACCTATTCAAATATGTCGACAGCACGCAATCGAACATAATTATTGTACTGTCTTCGGATGCCTCAATATCCAGAATTATCGTTCTTCTCAATATCTACTCAACAAGAAAGGTGAATAAGAATTGATGGTATATATAAATAATAATGTGAAATGTAAACCGTATTTTCTTTGTTCACATTTAACATAGGTACCTATGATAATAACTGTACTATTTTGTTAATTATTCAAGGTGTTTTTAAACGTGGATATGATTTGATTTTGATATTTGAGCTGATATGATTTGAAATCGCAAAGACTTTTTAATTTTAGACTAGGAGCCAATGTTTGATTAGATACTTAAATTTTATTATGTACTTTAATGAGTTTAACTGATTAATTTAGGTTACATTCACAAAGATTTTTAAGCAAAGGTGTCGCCAGGGGGGGCAAGATGACATAAATTGTAGGTTAAATAAACAAATTTTAAGTTTTTAACATAATCTTCTTGGGTTCCTCGCGAATTTTTCGACTACTTTATTAAAATCTCAAAAGTTTTTCGAATCTTTAAGGGGGGACAGCTGCCCCCTTCCCCCCTTTGATAATGCCCTTTTTTTAAAATAAAGTTCGAAAGCCAATATTTTTTCTTACAATAAATCAGATAAGCAAGTAAGATTTCTTTATGAGTTATAGTGTCTATATGTTTATTATGTATGTTATGAATGTACGTTTGTTTTTAGTAGGTATGTATGTTCAAAACATTTTAAGTATGGATTATTTATTAGCTACGAAACTAAAAGAATGGACAACCCTGCAACAGTAGGTATTTAAGTCTCGTACGGGGCGTGAGTTAAATTACTGTTCTGATTTTACTATGCCGTGGCAGTCGATCAAACGAGAAAACTTGACTTCCTGTTTGCGAAGGTAAAACAAGAAAACGGAACCAAGTGCGCGCAGGCTACACCGCGCGGTCTCGATCATCATGCCTTTGAGAAGGCGAGCGGGAACGCCATTAATTTACTGAATTTAGACACAGACGGAACGGTCTATTTAGATTTCGTTATTGTTTTATATCGCCTTTTATCTAGTGTTGTATTTCAAAGTGTGTAACATTAAATAAGTATTATTAATACAGACATTTTGAACTATCTGTGCTGTTATTTACAAGATCGACCTAACAACGATCACGTGACGTGTAACTCAGACCATCAGCTACCTGAACCCTCACTTCTCCCCGTCATATACTATTAAATATATGTATATACTATTACATACTCAATACTCATACTCAAGCATCATGACGGGTATCACTTCAATATTATGAAGAGTATTTTTTTTTCACAATTTTCGTGAAATTATTTCTGATGGTCATAGAATGAATGAATTAATGAATGAATGAATGAATGAATGAATGAATTAATTAATGAATGAATACACACTTTATTGTACACGGTCAAATAAAAAATTGAGTACAGAGTTTTGAACACACAATGTTGTACAAGGGCGGACTTATCACTTAAAGCGATTTCTTCCAGCCAACCTTTGGGTGGTGAAGAAAGTATTATTTTACGTAATGTGGAGGGGGATACCAATTTACAAAATACATAAATAAAAGAAGAATCAAAACCAATAAAGTGAATATACATAATGCCTAATATATAATATACTCCTATCCAACAAAACTTACACAATATATTTTATGTTTGATACATACATACCGTATACATACAAATAAATAAAAAAAATAACTACTTAATATACTCTTAATATACTATATATAAACATATCAATAGACTGAGTGATGAAGTGAAACTACCAACCTAAAGAAACTTCATGATGTGATTTTAAATTATTTTTAAATATCGCCAATGAAGGCGATATACGTATCTTCGTGGGTAAATCATTCCACAGACGAACGGCCTTGACCGAAAAGGACTTCCCATAAGCAGCAGAATTGTGCTTGGAAATACTAAGAAGGCTATTTTCCTTACAGAGTAAGGAATTGAAAATATTCTTTATTATTTATTCTTTATTGTACACACACGGAAATATAAACACAAACAAAATTACAGTGAAAAAAGATGCACATTGGTGAGCTTATCTATATCATTAGGAAAAAGTAGCATAAACGAAGTAATCATACACGTGTACACAGAGAAAAAAAACAATCAAAGAATTATACAAGTACCCATAAGGCTAATTACAAAATTAAAATGTATGTCAATACTTACTATAAATACAATCTATAAAATATTATAAATATACATAGTGTGTAATACTACAAAAACATAAATAAATATAATATTTACCTATTCAGATTGTGAGAGGTAATGTTCCATAAGCTTTTGCTAAAAGGAACCAATAGTAAGACAGTCGCGAATATTATGTGGAAGAGCATTCCAAAGTTGGACTCATTGGATACCTAAGCCTAGAATTCATACACACAAGTCGCCCGATGATCACACTGAACCCAGCCCTGTACTTAAATACATTAAAAAGCGACTGAAAATTTTTCCTTCATGAATTATAGCAGGTCTTACATTGCCTCGGCCCGTTTACTTACTTCGTCAGGCAATTCTCTACTTTGCGAGCCTCTACAATAACGAACTGTAACAAATAAGTTCTGGGTGGATAGTAGTCTGTAAGGAAACAATTGTAATCCTGGTCACGAGTACTATCTGTAATAAATAGGTTCTGGACTATTTGTACTGTAAGAGAAATAAATATCCTGCTTATACAAGTATATACATATGTGTTATGTACAGTCATATGTACTTACAGTACTTAGTATGTATTTATTTAATAATTAAAAGATGACCGCTGGAAGCGATACCATCCGTAGAATGAGGTTATAGTAATGTATATACCTCTCTACGTCTCCTACGTTATTATGACATACTTGAGGAGTACATCGATTTATTAATTACAAATTAAATCATTGGCCGTGATTTATTTGTGTGATCGTCTAGTAGATTAGGACACTACGTTATGTTACAAAACGGTTATGCTCAAAACAATGTATATCATAATTCAACAAAGAAAAATAAAGTAATCAAGAAAAACTAATGTACTAGTTATTGGTTAAATGATACGACTTAGCTGTATTCTGGAACTCAGCTATATTTCAAGGCTATTATTGCCATTGAAAATCCAAGGGAAAACGAAACACATTATGACTAAATCACTATGTAAAACCACTTTTGATTCGACACTCCGTGAGACGTTTAACAAATAACAATTTCATTACTTCGTATGTTACGCGCGACATTATATTTTTAATTAGATAAATGATTATGTAATTATCGGATAATATAGTAAAATGTGTGTGTGTGTGTGTGTGTGTGTGTGTGTGTAAAATATGATATTGCATTTATTTGGGTTAGAAAAAGGGATTGATGAACCGTAGATACTCGACGATCGGCAGCTGCAAGCGCTAATGTGATTTAGCTAGATGTTTAATATTTGAGGGGATTCTAGACCCAGATGAGTCCAGAATGAAGTGGGGGCCCTACAAAATTAGACGGTAATCTCCCTGACCAACCAAATAATTACCCCCACGTTGTCACACAAAATGACACCGCTTCCGAACAAATTCCTGCGAAACAACCTAGACTATACCTTATAACCTAAGTGTCCCTAGAAATTTACACAGACATACAAAACCTCACAAAAACTGCCTCCAAAGCATTCATTCATCACACCTACGACTTGATCAAGTCAATTTCTAAATTTCTAAGCTTGACCTGTGGACGGGATATTGCAGGTGCAACCTAAGGAGCCCCTGAAGCAGAATTCACCAACTCTGGTTCCGACACAAGCACTGGGCAAGGCTTCCCATCAGAGTTAACAGCCATGTGAACACCCGGACGTCTCCAGAGACCACAGTCCACAAAGACCCCGCCCCTAAACCAGAAAGGGTTCCTAACATAAGAACTAAGTATTCATATATCATTCACAACAAAAATCTAAATTATGAAGACCTAAAAATGGAAATTGAGAAAAGTCATGTGAGAAATTTTATGCAGAAATCTCCTTCCTGTACCTGTACCTAAAATCCTGTAGAAGTGGATAAGTGAGAGGGGAAAGAAATAATATGATGGTGTGACACCCGCAGCTCGCAGTACCTATAAAATCTCGAATTTCTCACAGACTTTTTGTTAATCGAATATACAGCAGCACAGCTAGACGTAGAAACGCTAAAGGTCCTAAATTTTGGATAGGAATAAGGGACGTATATATTATTCTTTACATAAATAAATTGTGATACAAATAATTGATATATAAAGCTAAACCGCGTTTCGTATTTAACACTGAAAATATACTATTTACTTCACTCCCGACACTTAATTTCAGAGCTCTGAATTGCAACCGTGCACGTCGCTAGTATAAATTATTTCAGAACCGACGCTAAAACTTTATAACACAGACAAAGACGACACTTCGACGCGATTTCTTATAAACGTTCCGCTTCGCCCGTACTAGTCAAAGACCTAGACTTCAGGTGACCTATGACCTATGACCTAGAGGTGTTTATTTTAATCTAAGAAACCAGACTGTGCGCGACGTGTTTCCTAGATCGACCTGTTTCCGAGCGTCCCGTCACCCAACTCCACTCTTTCTTTGTCCCCACCTATGGCATTTCCTAAATTTTGCATAGTTCTAAGCTCCGCCTTCCTTCCAGACACATTATTTCGTAAATTAATTAGTTGTCAAACACTACTTGAGGCTTGTTTAGCCAAAACTCAACAAAAACAGTCAAGAGCGTGAAACACATTAAAACTAATCTCTTTTTCAACTCGTGAAACATAGATCTACAATAATTTTAGATGTGCCATTCAAATCTATAGAAAATAAGGAAATAAACATTTAAATATAGAATGCTGAATAATTTACTAGTACAATTACTGCTATTTTAATCTTATTCATTATGCAAATTATTTTGGACCTTTTTGAGTTTCATGAAATCGATTAATTGAAATAACATGAGGTAGAATACGTTTTATTTTATATGTTCGTGTTCTAAGTCATTTAACTATTATCATAACATCAGAGCTAGCCTCCGAACATGAAATAACACACTTTTCATGATTCAAGTTTTTAAACTAATTTTATCAATAAACATACACCACCTCTCTGATATTTGTAGATCTGTGGCTTCTTCCAAGATTTTACAAGTTTCACAAAAAATACGAACATGATTTCAACATCATAAAATTTGACACATTCTCTAGGACCAAACTTATGTTTGTTTTATTGCATGGGAACTCTAAAAAAAATCATACTGGCGCCAATTGCTAAGTAAAATATAGATGAAAGCATTTCCATGCCATGTAGCTTGACCCTTGTGACGCTGTGAAATAAGGTCGCTAATACGTCCTAAATCCTTTACCTTATCTTAGGCTGTTATTAATTTGTTTCTGAAATCCACATGACATTTCCTTCCATAAAGCTATAAGTGCATTCAATTTTGTTTAAAATTGAACTTAAACATGAAGGCATACGAACGAAATATCAATTAAATTATTAATATTTGGCTACGCCCACTTATTTAAAATAGGTTGGGTCTAATTCTAAATTGCCGAAGTTCAGATCATAGATGGAGTTACTGGTATAAAATAACGAATAAAAGCAGTACAAAGTAATTTATATATTTCTGTATGAATGAAGGAACTTCAGTCGTTACAGAACCATTCACCTTTTTAACGGAACACGTCCTACCTTATTGTATTGTCGGCTTTTACTTTCCGTCACTCCTTTTTTGGACCCTCTTTTTTGCCGCAGACCTTCAACGCTCTCCTTCCACAAAATCTGTCAGAAACACAAAACAATGGCTTCTGCTCAAAATTATAGGCGGTGTTTTTCATAAAACTAAAGTTATCTCGTTTAGAAAGTTTAAATTTTTTAAATTCTTATTAACAGAAACCAGTTGAAACTTTGCTTTTGCAACATACATAGGAACTATTGAGTAAATTTTGAATATCTCCTCATCATATCAGTTTGTGTCCAAGATTTGGACACTTCAAAAACATACGTAATCTGTGTAGGTCCAAAATTTGGACATTTTGGCCAGTACATTTAGCAGCAAAAGTAACTGATAAACTAGTAACATCCCACTCTGACATAGTGCAATAACGAGAGAGTAAGCTAGCTAGCAAGCATCTTGCAAGTGAAATTTTCTGTTTGATTCATCCTGCATGCGTTCAGACTACAATGTAGCGGGAAAACTAAGGGGTCGTAGCACCTGCTACGCCGTAGTAAAAAAGCCGAAATGCTAAACGTAAGTATCGATTCGATAAAGGGTTTAGCAGGATAGGCTTTGAAAAAGTACCCCCCCAGCTTGGCGTCCTGAACTATAATCAAAAGATGCCTTATACGAAGATAACATAGTGTGAAATTATTAAGATACTAGCTTTTGCCCGCGGCTTCGCCCGCGTTGATTTAGTTTTTGTGTACTAATTTTTATAGAACGTATTTAAATCTGGTTTGGAGTGTTTTTGGTACAATTATTTGATCTCCAGGTAAAGTCTCTTTGGCGGGGCCTATTACCTATTGGTTTTTTTAAATTCATACATGAAGTACCTCTTTATACATTAGAAATTCTGCCCTCAGCTGTTAACACGACCAGGCTGCTAGGTGAGCTCACTCTCGACCAGGCTACGTGCAACTGGCCGTGCGAAAAGCACCTTAGGGGGGACCTAAGATTAATTCCTGCTGTTTTCAGTGACTGACCCTGAGACTTACTAATCGTCATTGCGAAAAGGAAAAAATGGAACCCTAATAGGATCAGAAACAAACATTATAAGTGCTCTCACTCCCTCTGGGAGTCAAGGTGTAGTGCTCGGCCGAAAAACTCACATGCTCGTTATTCGGCCTCGCTAGAAACACACTAATCGGCCTTCGGCCTCGTGGAGCTTAGCTCGGCCTTCTGCCTCGCCAGAGTGCCAAAAAAAGGAACTCACCGATCAAAGTTTTTCCGAAAAAGTATCAAAATCCCTATCAGTTGTCAAAGAATGTCAAATTTGTGTATGGCAGCGTAATCAGCGACCCCGAATGCCCCTTGATACCGAGTTTCATGTAAATCGGAATACTTTTTTGGACCTGTGAAAAAACTGTCAAAACCTGACAAATTAATTTTTTTTTGGTGGTGTAGCCCCAGCTTGACCGATCACTATAGTTAAAACCCGAACTCCCTACGCTTATCCGTTCGGGAGATATGGCCGATCAAAATTTTGTAAATTTTTTATTTTCGTTTTTTTTTACCGGCGTCGTCGTCTAGATCTCGCCGAACCCTTTTCTTAGAGTATCATGAACATGGGAGATACGGGCCTGTAAAGTTTTGAAACTTTCGGCAGACCGATCTCGTCGAGACATTTTCCTAGACACCCATCAACATGGGTTTAACTCCAGCCGTTCGGGATATACAGGCAGTCAAAGTTTTGAAATTTAAAAAAAAAAACTTTTTTTGGCACCCCGTGGTCCAACCCACAGGGATGTACCACCTTCCGTTCCAAAGATATTGTGCTGGGATATAGATAGATAGATAGATAGATAGACAGACAGATAGATAGATAGATTTTGGATAGATAGTTTGATATATAGATACCTCAAAAGGAAAAAATGGAACCCTAATAGGATCACTTGTGTGGCTGTCTGTCTGTCCGTCTGTTACAGCCGATTTGCTCTGGCACACATACTTTCAAGAATTTTCAAACTTCAAAATCGATGCCATTTTCGTAAATAACGTCCAAAAAAACCATAAAAACGACACCCATATTGATATTTACACATTTCAAAATTTCAGCTTTCTAGGTCGAAGGGTTTGGGCTGTGCGTTGATGAGTCAGTGAATGAGTCAGTGAATGAATCAGTCAGTCAGGACTTCTCTTTTTATATATATAGATAAGATGTTTATTCACCATATAACAAAGTCCGTTATAAAAGGTTTTTCAGTTATTATTAATATAAATATCACATTAAATGCAAAATATGTACAATTGTACATACACAATCGGTATACATATGAAATCCATTATTAAAAATGTGTGGCTAACATTAAAATTAAAAATAAATTAAAAATGTCAAACTTAATTAAAAATAAATTTAAATGTCTAATTAGGAAATGAACATGGCTTTATGTTTTAAGCTCTTTGTAGGCAATTATATATGATAACATTTTCGACGTTTGAATTATTTATTTTATTTTATCTCAAACAATAAAAGTTTCGCTACATTTTTGGGAAAAAAACTGCTGAATTTACATATTTTAGGGGTTTGTTGTTAAGATATTACTCAAATTTCATGATTTTTAATTCCGCTTAAACATAGATATAGATAATGTTACTGGACTAAGCCTAAATTATTATAATAACATTCTATAGACACCTCACAATCTGATAATAGCGTTTGTATGGAGGTTTGCGCGTAACGATGCCTCTTACCGGCCCAAAAAGGGCTAATAGTAGTTTATGCTACAAGGGCGCAAAGGAATAAATCACGAGGACGATTTAAAACACGAGCGTAGCGAGTGTTTTAAACGTAATCGAGTAATTTATTGCTTTTACGCCCGTGTATCATACTACATTTTTCAATGCATAGTGTGAGGAAATGAAAACAAATATAATCTTGTGAACTTTAAATTATAATTGGCTCAAAAGGACTGTATCCAGAGCCGTTAAACGGTGTAAAAAAAGTATAACGTCTATGGTACACAGGAAAGGCTGCAGGTTAGCCAACCATTGTAAATAAATTTAAAAAAAACATAATATTAAAGCCCTAGGGCAAAATAATCGACTTTCTGTTCGGTTTTGATGCATAAAAAGTGGGCCTTTACGAGCACTTGCATTGAAAAATATTTTACACTGTATTGTCCCCGTAGAAGATGCCTTAGAAAATAGTTTAGAACCCTAAGCTGTACGGGCACTTTTTCAAAGCCTATCCTGCTAAACCCTTTGACAGAAAAAAGTGATAAGTTTTAAATAATCCTTCTTGCAATGAAATAAGAGTTACAATTTTGTTTATCGAATCGTTGGCCAGTTTGGTTCTCCCCACTCCCCACTGTTATTATAAATGCAAAAGTGTGTTTGTTGGTTGTTGGTTATTGGTTTGTCCTTTTTTCACGCAACAACGGTACAACGGACCGACGTGATTTTTTGCATAAAGATAGTTCATGGATCGTAAGCGACATAGGGTATGTTTTACCCCGGAAAAATACACAGATTCGATAGGACTACACAAAAAGTAAATCAACGCGGGCGAAGTCGCGGGCAAAAGCTAGTATACGATATTTTCGTCGTTTCGTTTCAAGATTCAAGACATTATCTTCCCGATCTGCTTTTGAGTATTGTCAAACAGTGAAGAGAGTGCAACCAGTAATTTAAAAACCGGCCTAGTGCGAGTCGTACTCGCACACGAAGGGTTCCGTACCATTATCTATAAAAACGGCAAAAAAACCATGTCTGTTGTATGGGAGCCCCCTTAAATATTAATTTTATTCTGTTTTAGTTTTATTTATATTTCTGTTTTAGTGTTTGTTGTTATAGCGGCAACAGAAATACATCATCTGTGAAAATTTCAACTGTCTTACTATTACGGTTCATGAGATACAGCCTGTTGACAGACGGACAGATAGACGGACAGCGGAGTCTTTGTATTAGGGTCCCGTTGGTTACCCTTTGGGTACGGAACCCTAAATCAGCATTTACAACCCGGTCACATTATCTCGAGACCTGGCGTCGATGACGTCACGTCGCGTCGGCGCTCAGATATGGTGCGCAAAACAAGCATCCGTGGCGAGCGCGGGGAGGTGAAAGGAGAACGGGGTGGGTGGTTCGCATTCCAGCGAGGTCTCGAGATAATGTGACCGGGTTGTACTTTTAGCAAAGCACCTTCTTCGAGTTAAAGACTTTTGGTATAAGCTACGTGTTTAAATTTTCAGAGATTTCTGGTACGTACCAAGTATTATTATATCAACGTTCCAATCCTTTGGAAAATATATTTCTTATCTCTATCCACCAGTGTAAATAAAACTAAAATAAAATAAAAAATTTACGAAAATATTCAAAACGTCAGTCTAAGAGAGGCAATAACAATAACATAAATATTCTATGTCTATGTCATCTATGTTATAACCACAGACCAAAAACAATACCACAGACTTGATTCGGTGACCTCTTTGTTCACGAACATCCCAACCCAATGAGCATAGAACACATATCACTAAAACTAAAACACTTGCAAGGCAAAAGGAATTCACTCATGTTTGGGTTAAGTATTCCAAGATTCACGTCAGGAAAAATGATACCTCCCACGTCATCATTGTTAATTCTCTGAACGATTTAAACAAGTTGGTATAAAATGTATCATATCGCTGTTATGTTATATTGAGTTCACAAAGTGTATTACGAAAAGTTTGAGCACCATTGATATCATTAAGTTAAATGTATTTTTAATAATTTGTAAAAGACGCCTCACCGCCTCACCCAAGCTTCATTGTTCTACACAAAAGACTCTTATCGCAGCCATCGCTACCGTTTCTTCCTTCGCCATAGCTTGCATTATCGCTCGTATGCTAACAAATTTACGAACTATAATTCTTTGAAAGCTACTTCAGTTATTTGTCTTATCAGGTTTAATTCTACCTCCCTATTTTACTGCAAACAACTATTTTATAAATTCTACCAAATTGCTTTTTTACTTTGCATTAATTTTAACTACTTTACGTCGCATAAAATAAATAGTGTTTCGATTAATTATTATTCGGTTTTACTTACATTATGCCTGGGCTACTGTCGCTATATTTTGTTGCTTTTGGTTACAACTTCGCCAATACCTACTCTGCTGCATATTTTACTGATTAAAAGAGCTTGTTTCTAAGAACAGCTTAAGTATTTACTATCAGAATGTCCGCGGTTTACGCACTAAAACGGGAGTTTTTTCTCGGAACGTCAGTCTAAATTGTTATGATATTATTGCAATTACCGAAACATGGCTGCTCGATTGTGTACATGATTCTGAACTCTTCGACCAACGTTATTTGGTCTGGCGTCGGGACAGAGACTACGAATTGACCAATCAAACATTAGGAGGTGGTTTTCTCATAGCCACCCGCAAGGATCTGAGTGTAACGCCACGTCCCGAATGGAACTCTTCCGCGGAAGACATTTGGGTGTCTATAAAAATGAAAACTTCAAGTTGTCGTAATAATACATACCTGCATATTGGCGCTCTTTACTTATGTAAACAGGAGAATGGTTACTCATTCTCAGAACAGTTACAAAATTATTTGACGAAACTTAATGAATTAATTACTTCCCATCCTTTAGATAAGTTTTTAGTTTTAGGAGACTTTAACCTTAGCAACATCTTGTGGTCTCGAAACGGAGCAAATCTATATCTTTCGCCGAATAATGTGAACAGTACCGAAGAGCAACTTCTTATCAACGAGATTATATGTTGTGATTTACAGCAGTACAACTGGGTACTCAACCAACAGGGAAGAATTTTGGACCTTGTTCTCTGCAATGATAATGTTGTCGTGGACAATTGCTCCTCTCCCTTCGTACCACTGGACGCGGTATTTCATAATGCGTTGGCTATTGATACGAGCTTCGCTCAGTTTGAGTTTCTTAAGCCACTGCCCCGACGTAAATTTAATTACAACAAAGCAGATTTTACCTCTATTAATAACGCTATAGCAAAAACGGACTGGAAAAGTGAGTTTCTTAGCAGGTCCCTTGAGTCAGCAGTAGATTTTTTCTATAGCACTTTGTTAACTCTTCGCGACAAATATATCCCATCCCGCCAAGTAAATGCTGATTCTTATCCCCCATGGTTCTCCCCAGCACTTAAAAAGATTATTAAAGAAAAGCATAAATACCTAACAAAATATAAAAAATATGGTAACACGTCGGATCGACTTTCTGTTTCGACACTGAACAAAAGAATAAAAACCGTTGAAGCTGAATGTTATCATACATTTATTGAGGGGATAGAGAATGCCATACATAAGAACCCTAAGAGCTTTTGGTCGTTTATTAAAGCTAAACACAAATCGAATTCATTACCTAGCAGTATGATTCACAATAATAAAACGGCAAATAATGGAGCTGAGATTTGCGAACTTTTTAATGAATATTTTCTTTCCACTTTCTTAGAGCCTGATCCTGCTGCTACTTTCTCTCAAAATATTGAACACCAGGCGACATCATTTGATATTTCCTCAATTCAAATTTCTTATGACGATATAAAATCTCGGCTTAAGAAACTAGACGTTTCCAAGTCCTCGGGGCCTGATCATATACCCGCTGTCGTCTTAGTAAACTGCGCCGACGAAATAGCCAAGCCTCTCTGTTTACTGTTCAGCAGATCTATGTCAGAGGGTTCATTTCCTCTTATTTGGAAATCGGCATTTATTTCCCCTATCCATAAAAAGGGGCTAAAAATATAATAAGTCATTACAGACCGATTTCCAAACTGTGTATTGTCGCTAAGTTATTTGAAAGAATTGTCTATGACCAAGTCTACGCTTCCTTACACCGGTCGTTCAGTCCCACACAGCATGGATTTCTCAAAGGTCGCTCCACAGTAACTAACCTTATATTGCTCAATGAACATCTCACGGACAGTATGCAGCAATACCATCAAACTGATGTAATCTATACGGACTACAGCAAGGCATTTGATCGCGTTGATCACCAATTGCTAATTTTAAAATTACAAAAAGCTGGTATTTGTGGTGATCTCCTACGATGGTTCTCTTCGTACATCAGCAGTAGGTCTCAGGCCGTGGTCGTAAGTAATTACATTTCTGGATGGGTCGATGTTCCCAGCGGTGTTCCCCAGGGATCTTTGCTGGGCCCCCTAATGTTTATAATATTTATTGCGGACATTGACGGCATTTTTCAAAATTCTCGTGTTCTCAGTTTTGCGGACGATATGAAAATTTTCAAAACAATTGGATCCAACGCTGATGCAGAGGCACTCCAAGAGGATCTTCATCGTCTTGATGACTATTGCACGCGTAACAAGCTGGATCTTAATGTTTCTAAATGTTTTTGTGTCACTTTTTCCAGAAAGAAGTCAAATATTCAATATCTATATCATCTGCACGGTCATGATCTAGTTAAAATCAACAGTATAGAGACCTTGGTGTATTGCACGATAACAAGTTATTATTCGATCAACATGTCGACCAGATCGTCAAGAAGGCTTCACGTAGTCTTGGGTTCATAATGCGCGCCTCTAAGGATTTTCTCAACGTTAAAACTTTAAAAATATTATATTGTGCTTACGTTCGCAGTAATCTTGAATACGCTTCCCAAATATGGAACCTCCGTTATTCAGATTTTATAAATAAAATTGAGAGAATTCAAAAGAAATTCATGCGCTATCTCAATTACCGTACAAAATACACCTCATGTGGATACGAGCAGTCATGTCGTAAAATGCACATACTTCCACTTAGTAAGCGGCGTGACATTTCTGACCTTATCTTATTATTAAAAATAGCACGAGGCATTATTGACTGCCCCGAACTGTTGAGTAAGCTCAATTTTCTGGCCCCAAATCGAAACCGCAGGCATTGTAAAACTTTCTTCTTGCCTACAGTAAGAACTAACTATAAACAAAATTCTTATATTTGGCGAACCTGTAAAGCTTTTAATTGTTTATCTCAAAATGTTAATGTTATGGACTTATTCCATAGCAGTATCCCTTCGGTGAGACGTCTTCTTACTAACCCATTCTTTGAATAAGAGCTATTTCTTGTGTATTTAATTAACCTCCTTTTAATCTGTTTATAACTTGTCATGGTTTGATTAAGTATTATCTAGTCTAAGTCTATCTGTGGAAACTTTAAATGACTAGCTAGAGTTAATTTAAGTTTTTTACTATTGTTATTAAAATAGTCGCTAGTTTTCCAAAATAAGTAATAAATAAATAAATATACCGAGGGAAGAAGCGTAAGCTCCTAGAAAAAAAATGCGACGTACATGAACGACACGCGCTATTGCGGATTAGCATACGAACTAACGTTGGCGGCAAAATTCAAACCTACGAATCCATATTTAAAATTTCCCGCTGGAGAACCACAAATGAAATTATCAGTAATTCACAAACAGTATTGAACACAAAATTCACTAAGCATATCTGTTTATTACTCATTCAATACAAGAGACGAGCCCTTGCCAATGAGCGTTTTTCCTTGTGTCAAATAAAGTGGTAAATAAGATTCCTGGATGGCACTGTCATACGTTTGCGATAGAGTCAAGGACGAAAATTGCACAAATTCAAAACTTGAAACTTTTGGTTTTGACATTGATTGCTACGAAACATAGTTTATCTACAATGCACAACGCCATCTAGAGGAATGTTGAAAACTATGAAAAAAGAATACGAGAAAAACGCTCATTGAAGAATATACAAGGTTAAATTTAATCAACCGCCTGAATTCATACTGGAGACTCCGCTAGTGATCAGGAACGAGGTTCAATCACAACTTTTTTGGAAATCGTAATAAAAAATATTTTTGCTCCTGTTCACACTGGACTAGTTCAATGAGCGTTTTTCTTAGTCTGAGGTTTTTCTCGTTGTTTTTTTTTTCTTAGTTCTTAACTTTCCTCCAGATGGCGCTGTCCATGTCACTATAGACAAAATGTGTTTCGTACTCAGAATATTCTGAGGTTTCATAGCAATCAATGTCAAAGTGGTTTTATGTTTGTTTGGAATTGGTGCATATTTTGTCTTTGATTCTGTTGTTAAAAATACGCCAGTGCCATCTAGGAATCTTATTTAACACTAAATATGACGTAAGGAAAATCGCTAGTACGGGCATAGACTAAATATTGTCTAAGGTACAGGTAGTATAGGAGCAAAAATTTTTTTTTTTCGAATTTCACCTTTCTGGTCGTTAAACATTGTTCCTGATCACTAACCGAGTCTCCAGTATGAGTTCAGGCGGTTGATGAAATTTCAACTTATAGAGAGACTTCATCTAAGCCGATTGTAGATATACCATAGATTTAGAATTACGCCAGTGGATGTGTAATATTATCCAATTGTCGCGAAAAACAGGTATGCTTTACCCAATACATGCTTCTGAACAAACGAATTATGACTCACGAAATGTTTTTATGTATGTTTGTCTGAGCATATCTCCAAATCTGCTCAATCGATTCTTATGAAATTTTGTGTGTTCATCTTATGTACTTATCTTTTATCTTAGGGAATAATGCAATAATTATTAAAATCAGTAGAATAGCTCCAAAATGACAAATTTTCTTATAGTGTTGTCTTGTATGTTAATAATGATAATAAATAATTATTTTATTCTGCTTTTATCACAACAACAATTTATTTATTTAAAGATTTATATGTTTGCATTCTTAATATATCTATCTAGATATAAAGTAAATAACTATAGATGTTTCTGCATAACATACCTAAGATCTATTTGTAGCAATTTCAAATTTGTGAGCTTCAGACTTAAAGAGGCCTAACCGGTCGGCCATAGCTTCAGGCTTCTGGCGGCGCTTCTTGCTGCGCTTCCAGGCGGTTTTTGCGACGGGCTTTGCCCTGCCACGACACCCGTCGGCGCCTTCCACCGCATCGGATGTATAGCGCGCTCGCTCGCTCAAAGCGCTCGACACTAGGTTCTTCATATGCACTCGATCACTGGCGCAGCTCCCCGCCTCCCCGCACACCGCCGTCGAGAGAGCGCAAGTCACTCGAAGCCGGACAAGACGCGCGAGATGCGACCCATGGCCGGCTCTATACAACTTCATGCATTTGTTCTCTCCGCCGGCGCCGTCGCAAGAAGAACCGCTTGGCGCGCCTCTCGAAGCCTGAAGCTGTGGCCGAGGGGTAATAGTAGGTATGAATTTCCATATAAAAAAATCACGGGAGTTACGAGCCGTGATAAAGTTTGCATATGTGTTTATATTTGTTCTTTAGGATGATCTTAAACTATTTTGGGGGGGAGGGGCAAAGTAATTCTATTAAAAAATCAAAATGGCTGCCAATTAACAGAAAAATAAGATATTTCAGCCTGATTTTCTTGATATAACTCAAGAACTGAAAGATCTAGAGGAAATATGCATAGGATAAAAAAATCTGTATAAAATTTAAATATTTTATAAAAAAAATGTCTTCAAAGTGATAAATCAAGGGTTTGCAAGAAAATGACCTCACAATATGAAAGTTTGTAAACGATTATTAATAAAACGGTTTACGTTTTCATTTTCTGTTTTATTTGTTATATGTGTGGTTTTTGTTAGCACTTTCCATATTTTTAGTTTTTAGTTTTTACGGCCGTAGGCAGGTCCGCGTTGCTCTAAGCTGGCAAGACGTGGCCATTCGAAGTGTCGGTCGCTCGCTTGGTACAAAAGAAGGCATAATAAACGACCTAAGGAAGATATTATTCTGTCAAAAAAATCAAAACCCGGAAAGACTGCCCCCTACCCTGAAGGCTCTTCAGCATCACTGTAGGCGATCAGTATACCAAGTCAGTATCTATGGCGGAAATAAAACCGCCAGATCCATGCGAGTAACGATGGCAGAAAAAAGCCGACAAACTCCTACCAGTTTGGATTAATATTCCTACTGTTTCTGCAGCATGTCATCACAATAAAGTGTGGATGCAAACTGAACTGTTCTAAAGCATATAGTTGCGTAAAGAATCATTAAACTGCACTGCTCTCTGCAAATGTTACATACGATTAATTAACTACCTAAGTTCCTAAATTCTTGTCTTTGGTGGCCTTCGAAAAAAAATTATAAAAAAAATGTTGTGAAGCAATTTTCTCGTAAACTATTAGATTTATCAAAAAATTTGCAATTAGTAAAGTTATAAAAAAAATTATAATTAACAATTTTTTCCTTATATGTTTTTATGTAGCACTTAGTGTTTTTGAGTTATGATAAAATCAACGAAGTTTTTAGTAAAAAAAATGTGTTTTATGGCGGCCATTTTGTGTTTTTTGTAAGAAGAGTTTGGCCCCCCCTAAATATTATTTAGGAACAGCCTGAAGAATAGTTACTATCAAACAGCAAAACTTTATCATGACCGGTAACTCACACTGAAGCATTCATACCTACAATTCCGCGAGCGTCACCTAGCTAAGAGTACATTTAAAATTAATAACATGAAAAAAAAAGACATGATCTTGCTAAGTTCCTTGCCCTTCTTCTTAGCAAGACTAATCAAATGGGCGAAGATAGGCATGTAACCTATTAGTATGTAGTATATAATATATGTATAGGATGTTATTGGTCGGCCGCCTGGATTCGTGCTGGGGGCTCGGTTGGTGATCATTGAACCTTGTTCCTGGTCCCTGGCCGGGTCTCCGGTATGGGTTCGGGCGGTTGATTGGATTTCACCTTGTATAATGAGGATAAGTCACATAACGGGAGAATCCAATTTTGACTATTACATTGCATGTGTTATGATTTTCTGAGTACACTACTTTTTGATTTTTTGAAATCCGTCCATAAATGGCAAAGTTATTTAATATTTTATCGGGCTTGATTTTAAAACGCGCGCCTCCCGCCCGTGGATACCGATGTCGTCATCACACACAGACCCCGCGCGATCGCAGTCGTCCAGTACGCACATTCGTGATTAGTAGCGAACACTCGGTTTTTTTTCGAGTTTTATGCATTATCGGTTTATTGTTTCGGTGTTCTGTAATAATGAGCAACAAATTGGAAGATGGATTCGAAAAAGGACAGTCAGATAATCTACCTAAAGTGGATTCTTTCATGGTTTTTGAATACTTAAACAATCATGTGAAGTATACCAGCGCTGAAATCCGAGGTTGGAAGCTTCAACGGTAAGTACCTACCAAATTTAATGTGTTAGTTAGTGAGTTTAGGCCTAGGTACTTTTTCCCATGGCTGTTGCGGTAGGTAATGTGAAAATAATAAAATAACCTGGGTAAAAAGGTACATGGACAGCATAACACACTCCATCATAAAAACGTTAGTCAAGTCAAGTACCTACATTATTTCTTCCTACGGAGTTCGAGTTGATGTTTTTGTAAGCAGGCAACTGCAGGCATGATTCATTGCGATTTAGTAAGTGCCGGTTTCAAGTTCACCTAAACATTATAGACCGGGAGCGCGCCGTAGATTAACTAACATTAGCGGATACCTACCATGTTTTTTGTTTCGATGCACTTAAATGGTGCAACCGCATCAGGTAATGTGATGTAGGTATTTAATGCTGTATGATTATTACAGGTCTGTACGAGAGTCATATGGCGACGATGCCGTAGGGTATGTCCAAGTCCAAAGAAATGGAAATGTGTGCACAGTAAAGGCAAGAATAACACCGGAGCATAAAGTAAAAACTAAAGGTTATAGCTGCACTCTCAAATGTGAAGAAAATGATAAAACTATTATTGATGTTACTTGTCATGATTGTGCTGCACAAAAAGGAGGTTGCAAACATAGTGTAGCATTTTTTATGTGGATACACAGACGCAGTGAAGAGCCTTCTCCAACTGAAAAAAAATGTTATTGGGACAAACCAAAACTGGCCACAGTGGGCACAACCTTGAAATTTATAAAAGCCAAAGATATCGGTTCCAGCGCTGGAGATATTGACGATAACGCTAATGTAAGAAGTGAACAATTTTTTAACAAACTGGTGCACAATATACAGTTAAATTCTATTAGGATTCAGTTAACAAGTTACGTTACACAGAATGAACTTACGAAATTATCATTGCATAACTTGATAAATGATTATAAAAAAGAAGGTAACGACACGAACAGTGCACAAGGCTTCATCGATTATTGTACAACAAAACAAACACCAGAAAAGTGTTCAAAAATAGAACAAGAAACTCTATCTCAAGCTCAGTCTCCTTTATGGCATGAGATGCGATATTGCAGAATAACCGCGTCAAAAATACACGACGCCGCCCATTGCAAAACCCCTGATGGTTCATTAGTTGAGCAAATATTCGGTGCAACCATACCAGAAACTCCTGCAATGCGAAGAGGCAAAGTACTGGAACCTGATGTTAGGGCAAAAGTAGCAAAATTGAGAAAATTTGTAATCGAAAATGGTGGGCTGTTTTTGAAAAGTGATTGGCCTATTTTAGGTGCATCTCCTGATGGCTTAACACAAGAATATGTCATAGAAATAAAATGTCCCATGACCACACAAGGCAAAGAAAGCTTTATTAAAAATAATCGTCTCACAAACAAATCAAAAGGTCAAATCCAGCTGCAAATGTTTTTTTGCAACAAAACTAAAGGGCTTTTTTGTGTTGCTGATAAGAATTTTGAAGCTAACAAAGAAGTAGAAATCTTTGAAGAAGATTTTGATGAAATTTACTGCAAAGATCTTTTGGAAAAGTCAACAAGTTTTTGGAAACACTCAGTCTTTCCTAAATTGGTCAAAACTTAGGTTAAGGTATAAAAATAAACAGATGGCTTAAGATATAAATATTGTTTTATTTTAAACTTGGTTTCTAAATAAGCATTCTTGAAGATTAACTACTCCACAAGCAGATGTCACAACATAGTCTAATATTCTAACATAATCAATGTCAACACATGCATGAGGTGCAATCATTTCAAACTCCCTTAAACGCCCTATACTTCTCTCGACGTGTACTCGAAGGGCCGCTATTCTTTTAGTTTCTAAAACTTCTTCTTTACTTAGTTTTGATCCCGAATCAACGCTAGGAGGCCTTAAAAGTTTGCAACCTTGACATTCAAGTAAATGAGCTATATTCTTAAATCCCCTATCAGCCATCACTACGTCACCGGGGGATAACATCTGAAGAAAACCGCAGTCTTCAAAGATAAGGGCGTCCGATGTCCTTCCTCCATAACCTTCGGATATGAAGTTTATAAGTCCATTAGGTGTTATCGATATTAGATATTTTATAGTATTCGCATTTTTATATTGTGACCACGTCAGCGCCTGATGTACTGCTGAGCTAGGTTTCTCGATTTGAATTTCTAAACAATCTATGATGCTGACGACTGTTGAATAACGCCTCCTAAAAGGTATCGGAAGATTTGAGCGAATATCGTCGCGAGGAGGAATAAAAATCAGTTTCTCCATGCATTGAGCAACCTTAGGTATTGTTTCTTTGAAATGTCTGGCGACTGTAGATTCCGAAACTCCAAATTGAACAGCAAGCACGGAATTCGGTTCACGCCATCTCAGTTTTTTCAAGCTCAATAATACATCCATCAGAGGTCTCTCAGTAGATTCACTCAAATATTCTAAACAGAAATACACTTGCGATGGTAATCCGAGAAAAAGCTTAGGTTCTCTAGATATAGACATTAAAGTTCCTTTTTGCATGTGTTCCTTAAATAACTCAGTATCTACTTGTCGTTTCATTTCACAGGCGTCAGTATTTACACTGAATCCACTTAGGCTCGCAGAAACTGATGAGGTATTAGAGTAAGATGTGAAGCTATCATGCATTGGTTCCCGATGATGATCCCGACGATGTTCTTTTGGTTTCACCGTTTTTATTTTAAGAGCAAACTCTTCAACCCGGTCAAAACCGGCGTCAGTATTAATGCCCTTGCTTCGAACTTTTGGCTTTATATTAACTTGCACTGCGAGTGATTTATATTTAGGATCATTGTGTAGATTTGCCGCATTATCTTCTTCAAGCGGGTTTATAGCCTCTGTATCATTTGAATTAAAATCAATCGTTTCACACGCCACGAACTCTTCTTGTGTTATTAGGTTTTCATGACCAACTTCCGGATTAAGCACTCTTTCAAAGTACTCAATCTGCTGTCTTTTTTTATATCCAGTCCGTTCTACAACGGCGTTATCCTTTCTTTGGCAGTCAAATTTATGCGGCAGAACTCCTTTTTTTAGTCTTAGTTGACCACCCATCAATCGGTACCTTATATAATTTTCCATGTCATTTTCGACCTGTAAAAAGTAAAAACAGATTAAAGATTCTTTATTTTATTTTTAAATAATACTTTACTTACTGAGAAAAGCAGATCCAAAAAATAGGTCCTACAGCAAAGAAATTAAAATTCGAATCATTACCTATTGTTGATAGGTATTCATTATCGTAGATAAAAATGCGGTAGTCTCCCGGACTACAAATATCATACCTACGTTGATTATTGTTTATTGTTATTACCTCATACGATTGTGTTAAGGTTGAGACAATATGACATAAAAGGATTAAGTTTTAAGGTTTTTGATTCCATTGATCGATAAAATAGGTGACATTTACTCAATAATACGAGGAAATAGGTATACGTCAAGTATAAGGTATAACGTAGGAAAGGTACTTACGTCGCAATGATCTTCGCAACAGTAATGAGTACTTTTGCTTGATAAAGGATCTCTCTTCATAACACTACACCACTTTTTTCTAGCTTTTTTGTCTGTTGGAACATGAAAAAATAGTTTGTCGGGCGTACTACTACTTGTACTCTTGCACTTTGGCACGACACAATATTTGTAAGACATTTTTAAGGATATTGATACACAACAATAAATCTATAACAAAGCGACCGTGACAAGCACAGCTCAAGAACTGCGCGGGAAACAGAGTACACCTACAGAACTGAAGAGCGCGTGCGGGGTCGCGCCCCGGGTATGTGTGGGATGACGTCACGCGCTCGCGGCTGGTACTGGCGGGCGTTATTTGAACTGCTACAGTAAAATTGCTGTACTTTCGACATTTCTTGTCCGATTTGGATATTTTTTTCACCATAAGTCATGTTTTTTTTACTGTCATCGATCTACATACTTAACAAAAATCGTGACTCTTCCTCATTATAGATTTTACCTATCATTTTAATAGTATATATATATATACCATTATCAAAACATTTAATAAAAGGGTGGGATGGTTTAGTATTTAGAATTATTAGGATTATTTACTTTTAATTTTAGGTTATATATTTTTTGAGAATAAAATTTTATATTTATTATCCGCATACACTATCTCTTTTGATATAAGTGGTTTAAAAAATTAAATAGACCGCTGAGTTGCACGAAAACGCCCCTAGTTTTCCGATATCTAATCTCAAGATATAATCTCATGATTAAATTTGAAGTAGAGCTGTTCGAAATATTTTTCCTTTCCTTTAAATGATAATTAAGTGCTTCCTGATATAAAAAATAAAATTAACCGGTACACACCTCAGAATAATTATTCTGAGGTACACACTATACTCGCCAGTCAGTATATCCTATGTCTATGGGTACACAGAATAGAAACGTTTAAAAATGTTTCAACTTGAATGATTGACATAAACGGTATTTTTATAACCCGCGTTATTTCTAATTTAGATGTGGCGATGTTTTATGTTTTATGTCGTTGATGCTAGAAGCTAATTTGGTAATAGTTTACAAATTTGCCACCAATATAGAACATTCGACCTATAACATTCATCAAAAGGTTATCCTAAACTTTTTTCCACGACAGAAGTCCACTGTCAGATTACTCTTATTGTCAAGCACTAAATACGAAAATGCCTTGATCTGCGAAATTCTTCCCTGAAGTCGATCACGGAAGTGACTTACAAGTTCTGAATTGTGCCCCATGGCACCATACGAGGCGCGAACAAATAAATATTCGCTTCAAAACAAATAATGAAAATAGCTATTGAATTACAGGAATTATGAACTCATGAATCTGTAAGAAAATTTCATAGGTGTGCACCCGAATACGGGCTATGGAGTGAGATAACGGACATCTGCCTCAAAAATCTCTCACAAATTTAAGTATGGCAGATGGTGACTTGCTGCTTGATAACTATCCAATAGGATAGTCGTTGTGGGCCCTCTATCTAGCCACCATGGGGCGGCCAGGGGGCAACACTATGTAAGCAGCTAAGGTTGTCGAGAGGTGAGTCTGCGGGGCGCAAGATCAAGTGCCCCCGGCGTTATGACATTTTACACTTCCAACCTGGAGCATTCAAAATTCAATTCAAAATTCAAAAAGTTTATTTTGCAAAGTAGGTATATATAATACACGTTTCACAAGTCAAATTTTAATCTTATAAAAATATATGTAATAAAATAATAAATGTACATGAACTACTTAGATTAAATGTTTTTTTAATTTATGTAGCAATATATATACGATTAAAATTATAGGTAAAATATTATTATACAAGGTGAAATCCAATCAACCGCCCGAACCCATACCGGAGACCCGGCCAGGGACCAGGAACAGGTTCAATGATCACCAACCGAGCGAAGCCAATAGGTTCCGCTCTTGCATCTCCACTCTGGCCAGCTGGTTAAGGCAAGCGCAGAGGCGGGGGGTGTGTTGCTGTGTGTATGTGTGTGTGTAAGCGCATGTGTGATAGTGTCCCCTGGAGGTAGGGTCCGTGGTGTCGCCACTCACCATCGGCTCGCCACAAGCCGCCCTGCGGTGACTGATTGCACTGGACGTACTGGACGTACCAGAGGGCGATGGGGTCGTCACATCCATACGCCTTTATTATTATTATTATTATGTTTTGTTTTTGTTCCTAGTAACGGTGAAGTCTCTGTCTAGTAATAGTCATTTTTTCTATTAAATATATGTTCAGATGATTGAAATGTGTAGCTTATTAGAATTATCTGAAAATTTGTACTTTTATGTAAATATAAATAATAATAATAAAAAATCACTTACTACGTATTATAAAAGAGAACACTTTGAACTCCTGTCTAAAACCCATTTTAAGAAGAGATGCCATTTATAATAATAATTATAGGTTTTTTTTTTTTATTTCAGTTCATAATTTTTCAGTCCCTAGTATAAAGAAATTATTTGAAAATAAACAGAAATTTAAAATTAAAAGTTAACATAACATAACATAACATAATCGTACATATTACGCGTGCCGGAACTCGATGAACTGCTTACGAGTACGGACGCCAGCATGACAGGATAACTATTTGCGGTTCTTATTGCGGCGTCAAAGCTGTTAAAACCTTGAACTGTACACGACTGTACTCGTAAGTAGCCTGATGTTGAATAAAAAGTTATAAATAAAACACGTTTTCTTCTCATAGACAACACGTATAATTTCACGATGACGAAAAAACCACCAATTTACTTGTAAAAATTTAATTTTATGCATTATATTTTGATCAGCAGAGGAGATGACATAACGTGTAAACCATATGTAAACAAATTCACAGTAAATTATGTTTATTTAAATTAACATTCCGATGGGCTCACCACAGATGAGAACTCTTCTGTGGTCTGCTCCACTGTCCCACCTATGTCCTTTTTATGTTTGTCCTTTTCATCTATGTCCTTTTTATGTTTGTCCTTTTCATCTTTGTCTTTGTCTGTTCCACCTGTGTCCGTGCCACCTATGTCCGTTCTACCTGTGTCCGTGCCACCTAGGTCCGTGCTACATGTGTCCGTTCTACCTGTGTCTGTGCCACCTATGTCCGTTCTACCTGTGTCCGTGTCACCTAGGTCCGTGCCACATGTGTCCGTGCCACCTATGTCCGTTCTACCTGTGTCTGTGCCACCTATGTCCGTTCCACCTGTGTCCGTGCCACCTTTGTCCGTGCCACCTATGTCCGTGCCACCTGTGTCGGTTTCATCTTTGTGTGTTCCACATATGGTTCCACATACTCGTATATGTTTTTCCTTTTCATTTGTGCTCTTTCCTTCTGTTTTCTTTTCAACTTTTATCAGTCTCTTTAGATCACCTTCAAAGAAAGCCCTTCGAATTCTGCGTTCAGCAATAGTGATCTGGCTTACTGCTGTTCCATTTTCAGATAGTAAGTAATAAATATTACTTCCTACGAAGAAGACAGCCTGGAATAAACGATTTAAGAGTATATTAAGGGGCTGCACAATGCTAAAATTCAGTCCTGCTCTAACGCGTTTGTTTTTTGACTCTCTATCTTGCTCTAATCAGATGCCGCGCACGCAAAACTTCAGTTATTTAGAAAATTTAGAAAAAAAGATGTTTTTTTCTAGTTAGTAGGTTTTGAAACATGGAAACTGAATCGCTTTTTTCGTGAAATTCATGCTTTTTTTTAATTAACGTAATTAATGGAACATTCAAAGTATGTTTATTTATAAAGTGTAATTAATAATTGTCTTGAGTCAAAAAACATGCCATATTTTTTTCAAATTTTCAAGGTTTACATTGACCAAACTGAATCCAATACAAAACAGATGTTTAGCATTGTGGAGCCCCTTAAGGTTTCGTACCCCTTTTGTTTCGTCATATCAGCCTAGATATGTCAGTGGCGTGCACAGAACTTTTTTCCGGAAAAGCAACCAGGTCAAGTTTGACAATAAAAAAAGTAAAACAAAACTTTTAAAAAAAGAAAGTTTGTATGACGCCAGGGTAGGCACTGCCTAAACTAGAGTGAACATTTTCATACCAACTTTTTTTTTCTATGTATTATTATGAATTGCAACATTATGCAGCGCATTCGGTTATTGGTGGAGGCGCTAGTAGATTGTTTCTATGCAACAATGCGCAAAAGGTGCGCTTTCCTGTTGCGCAGGGTGCGGGGTGGCACCTATAGCATCCTGAATATGATTGCAAGTAGACTGGACTGCACATATGTACTTTAAGTCATTGCTGGGAAACATCCAACGGGGGGGGGGGGGGGGGCAGATGCGGAAATAACTACACCACCTTCCCAAAATTATTATATTCATAGTTTTTTATTTTATTTTTATTGTAAAATTTTCTTATGAAATAATTATTCTATTCTATTAAATAAAATTTCTAAATAGAAAGGCTATAATATGGAAGATATGGATTTTTAGAATATATAAAGAATATATTAGAATAATATAGAACTAGGCTATAGTATAAAAGGTACCGACCACGTAGATGAAAAATATTTTTAGCCGTATTCTGCGTACGTTGTTACATTCGCTGCCACAGTGGTCCTTGATCCTCTGACCTGTGGGAAATGCAAGACTTTCATGTGAAAATATATAACTTTAACTTATATATTTTTCTATCTACTTAACTTTCTTTCTATCTTCTTACCAAAGGCTTGATCTGCCGATTTAAGGACGCTCAACGAGCTATGGAGCGGGCTATGTTTGGGATATCTTTGATGGATAAAATCCGAAACGAACATAGCCTGCCGAATCAGTAATTTGAAGTGGCAGTAGACTGGCCATATTTGTCGCCGACGTGATAACCGTTGGGGCCGTGAGGCATTGGAATGGAGACCCCTTCAGCAAAGCGCAGCGTAGGCCGCCCTCGTGCCCGCTGGACTGACGATCTGAAGGACGTTGCAGTTGGTGGCTGGATGAGGATGACTGAGGACCGCCAAGAGTGGCGTAATATTGGGGAGGCCTATGTCCAGCAGTGGACGAATACGGGCTGATGGATGGATGGACTCCCATATACTACAACTAGCTGTTGCCCGCGACTTCGTCCGCGTGGGAGATGATCCACACAGTGTAGTCCTTTGGGAATCCTGCAATAATAAGTACCCTAGTTTTTAAGTTGGATAATAAGTTATCGAAAAGTGATCTCTCTTCCTTCTTTCTTTATAATACATGTCTCACTTTATGAACTAAAATTTTATACGCTACATAATTTTAACCAAAGTTTTCTTGTGTTTTTCTTTCATACAATCGTACGTGGCCTTCATCGCCAGGAATTATTATTTGCTATGTCATCTTCTATATAAATGACGATAACTTTTTTTTCGACATCCGATTTTAATGAAACAAAGCTTACATTCTAATCGAAATTAAGCTCTGTCTACAATGAAAACTACATAAAATCCGTTCGGTTGTTTCAGAAATGCCCGCGAACAAACAGACAGACAGACAGAAAAGAATTCTAAAAATCGCTGATTTGTGTTCTATTTCCCTGCTTTAGTCTCCATCTTTCTATTTGTGTTCTATTTCCCTGCTTTAGTCTCCATCTTTCTATTAATTTTCTTCAATGACACACCGGGTTCTACTCTTTTATTATATGTATGACTAGCTTCTGCCCGCGGCTTCGCCCGCGTGGTCTACAGGAAACAAATGACATTTCTTTTCAGAAACAAACATTAAAAGCGCTCTCACTCCTTCTCAATTAAATAATATCTGGGGGCACGGTAGTGCCCCCGCAAAGTCTCGCAGAAAAAACGCGGAACGGCCGTACCATCCTTTTCTCGAAGCAACTCACGGCACTTTCAACCCCCCTGTATCTTCGTTGTGGGTGAAGCTAGAAGTCTGAAATTTCAGGAACCAAGAGTACTTACTGATCCTATATCTGACCCCAAATTACAACTTTGTACCTATATTCGATTACGAAATATCTCAAGTCAAAGTTCCCTTATTTTGTCACTGACTGACTGACACATCATCAAAAGTCTAAAGGTGTTCTAGCAGGCCTACAAACTTGAAATTTTGCATGCGGTTAGTGTTAAGTGTACATTGCAACAAAAAAATATAAATATGTTATTTGCGGTTGGTAATTTAATATTTCCATACAAAGTCTACACAAAATGTATGTTTCCAGCTGCATCTATAAATTTGTATGACACTAGATGACGTTTGTGGTATGCTGCTTTGCATTAAAGACGCCTAAAACAAAAAATTCTACGTCGAAAACTAAAAAATAAAACCGGTAAAGTGCGAATCTGACTCGTGCATAAAGAGTTCCGTACCCCTACACAATACGGTTACGGAACCTTAAAAGTAAATAACAACAATAAAGATGCCATGGCGACAAAAAACAAAGCGATAACACGGTAGCGCCTGACAAACAATTCGGTACCTTTTTAGTACGGAACCCAAATTTTCATTAGGTATTTTACTTTAAAGTATTTACTACAGACTGCCCAAAGTTTAAACTTTTAGTTGTATGTTGTATTACCGTTCTAAAGATAGAGCCTTTGTTATAATAATCTGTTCCTTGGGTAAGGCACCCTAAAAAGGGTGGTTTATAATGTTCCACACATTCACAATATTAGTCTATTTAAGAAGAAAATAACAACATTTCGTAATTAAGTCACTAAAAAAACGGTAGTTTGCGAATCCGACTCGCGCATAAAGGGTTCCGTTCCCCTACACAATACGGGTATGGAACCCTAAAAGTAAATTGCAACAACATAGATGCCATAGCACCATCAAGGCGACAAAAAACAAAGCGATAAAACGGTAGCGCCTGACAAACGATTCGGTACCTTTTTAGGAAGAAACCCTAATTTTTATTATTTCTTATTTTACTTTAAAGTAGTCTGCCTAAATTTTCAACTTGTATGTATAACCGTTCTAACGATAGAGCCTTTGTTATAATAATTTGTGCTTTGGGTAAGGAACCCTAAAACACATTTAGTCTATTTAAGAAGATAAATATCAACATTTCGTAATTAAGTCGCTATTGAACCGGCTAAGTGCAATTCAGACTCGCTCACGAAGGATTCCGTACTACCATCACACAATATGGGTACGAAACCCCAAATCATTATGGTAAATACCAACAATAAAGATGACATAGCAACATCAAGGTGACAAAAAACAAGGCGCTAAAATGGTAGCGCCTGACAAACAAATCAGCACCTTTTGAATATGGAACTCTAATATTTATATGCCCAAAATTGTTGTTTTATAAAGATAGAGCTGAAACAAATAACATCGAATAATTGGTCCCCCCTTGGATTTCCATTTATTGAACTTTTTATGGTGTCATAGGGGCCATATTATTATTTGCCGTGATAGAGGACAATGTAACATATATTATGTGAAAATATTTACGCGCTACCTATAACGGCTGAAGCTGTAGACCCATGTGATAGATGGATAGACAGCGGAGGATTAGTAATAGGGTCACGGAACCTAATGATACGGAACCCTAAAAATCAAGGTAAAAGGTTATTTATCAAGTAAAGCTTTAAATATATTAAAGGAAAAATAAAGCGGCTAATGTTGTTTTATTTGTATATGCATCCTCTATGATGTAGGTATATTGAAATGTCTATGTACTCGTGTGTCATTCAAAAAAGACCAGGTTTAGCTCATTATTCTGAGAGGTTTAGACATAATAATGTACTCTGTGGTTTAGACTGACAAGCCTGCCTTTCACTTCATGGTCAAAAGAAATTTTAACCTGCCTGTTGCATCTATTTGTGGATAATAGTAATAATAACTTACAGTAAAAATTAATATTGCAATGGAACCTGAAATATTGTACATAAATGAAAATCCTTGTCCACACCTAGTTGTCCCTATACCTGGAGATGGTTCATGTTTGTTCCATTCTTTGTCATTCTTTATGTATGGGAACATTGAGTCGTCATATGACATTAGGTGTGCGGTAGTCGAGTATGTGGTAGCGCATTGGGATGAAATGCAACTTTATACGTGTAACGAGCGTGGAGACACATGTACTTGACAGCAATGATGAAAACTACCACCTACGGTTCCGTATCCGAACTTATGGCAGCCACCGCTTTGTATCCATTTACGTTCGAGATTTACGAAAATGGCCGTTTGAGAGGATCATTCGGTGGCAATCCTGGGATGCCAGTGAAACGTTTACGATTCTCTGGTATTTTCTTTGGTGGTCATTATGAAATGCTCCTTCCCGATACTAATTTCTCAGGAGTATGTCCTAATGATCAGTTAAAGGGAGTGGGTTTTAAGAAAATCCGCAGCTGACGTGCAAGAAATATTACCCGAGAAGAAAAAAAGGAGGACTACCTACAAAAAGAAATGAGATCCCATCAAAAACACAAAATGTAATAAAATGGCAAGTCTCGCAACGCAATCCTTCCACCGTAAAAAGTTGTGAGATCTTATGTAAAGCCAAGTCTGCTATTTTAGTTTTTATGGAAGCACCTTTTCATTTAAGTTAGTATGGGAGCACCTATTTAACAAATTTATCATTAATTGTTTCCTATTTAGTTACCTACCAACATTAAGTGACTGTATTAATATTAGTCATCTTTATTTCCTAATAAAATATGGTGACTTTGCAATCGCAGAGCACAAATAAAGCACTGATGCGTAGAAATATCTTCTCAAATCGCTACTAAATTGGTATTAGGTAGCTGATATGTTGTATATGTTGCTGTGCGATTGCGAAGTCACTATATTTTATTAGGAAATAAAGATGACTAATATTAATACAGTCACTTAATGTTGGTAGGTAACTAAATAGGAAACAATTAATGATAAATTTGTTAAATAGGTGCTCCCATACTAACTTAAATGAAAAGGTGCTTCCATAAAAACTAAAATAGCAGACTTGGCTTTACATAAGATCTCACAACTTTTTACGGTGGAAGGATTGCGTTGCGAGACTTGCCATTTTATTACATTTTGTGTTTTTGATGGGATACAAACTGACACTATCCCAAACAAAGCTAGTGAAGCCAAAAAATTCGCATGTTCGGACTACAAATAAAATTACTAAATTACTAACCAGCCAACAGACAATTGATAACCAGCCAACAGACAATTACTAACCAGCCAACAGACAATTACTAACCAGCCAACAGACAATTACTAACCAGCCAACAGACAATTACTAACCAGCCAACAGACAATTACTAACCAGCCAACAGACAATTACCAACCAGCCAACAAACAATTACTTACCAGCCAACAGACAATTACTAACCAGTCAACAGACAATTCCCTTCACTGGAAACATCACCTTTAGACGTCAAATCTTTGTAAAACTCGTTTTGGTCCGTGCTCTAAAAGAAAAGACAAGCTTGGTACATTATATATATAGCTTAAGGGTGCACATAATGGCAGATTGAGCACTTCATTTTGCATCATGACGTTTCCTTTTAGTTTAAAGTAACGCGCTCATGGAGTCTAGCATAGCAGACCATAATCGAGCTTGAACCTCGCGATAGAATATGTCTATCCCTCCCGAGATAGATCAACAGAGTGAGAGAGAGCACTGCATCACGCGCTATCGAGCTAGATATGGTTTGCCATGCTAGACTAGCTGAGCCATGGCTGTTACGGCTACCAAGAGAGCAGAAAAATAGGTTTGTGTGATTGTGGCTCTTGTTGAGCAGTTGTAAAGCTCTTGTCAGGGGAGCCTTCTGATGAAGATTTCGTCTACTACTGAAGCGTTGTACTCACCCCTTGTTCGTATTCATTGTACAAAAAGTTCACGTATTGGTAACCAGAAATATTCATAATACCCTCTGTAAATAATATTTTTTGTTCATGGTGGGTATTAAAATAAGCGATGTTTTCTGCTAACACACTGTGGCTGGAAACCATGTAAGCCTGTAAAATTTAAAACGGTAAATGAAGTCAAAAAACTCGTTTTCACGTTGACTCAGAAATCTTGGGAACTATACTAAGTTATCTGCACAATTTTTCTAAAACCTTTAAATTGTAATTATTTTAAAATAACTTACATTAAAAAAAACGGTAGCAAAAGCAACAAAAGATAAAACATGGCGCCAAGTTCCAATACCAGCGAATCTGGGGAACAAGGGTCTTCTGTGTGAACACAGAAACAGCCTGGCTGAATACCTGCAACAAAAAACCGGCTTGGGAACGCGTTTCGTTACATCCCATTAGGTTAAAGTCAGTTAGCGCAAAGTGCATAACTTAACGTTGTTTTTCTTGTTTAGAAGTTAAAAATTGAAAAACACTTTTGTGTGTGGCATTTGACCCCAATTGTTCAGTATTAGTGAGGTTTATAAAGCATGGGTTTCAAATTTATTATATTTTATTTATTTATTTATTTATAACACTTTTTGCACATTTACACAAATAACTTAAAGACAAAAAAAAACAATTAAACATGGTGTACAAGGGCGGCACTCATTGCTAATAGCAATATCTTCCAGGTAACCCTTAGTGACAAACAGAAAGGTGAACAAAATAACATGTGGAGGTGTAAATACTAATCAGAAAATAATAGGGAGATCAAGATTAAAATATAAAAATATAAATAAATATAAATATATAAATAAATATAAATATAAACCTACATATCTAAGATATAATTTAATTCTCAATTAGTCATGATCTTGTCCAAACAAAATTAAAACAGCATTTCAAGTTGGTTTTGAGAAGATCATGACTAATTGTGTATACAATTTCAAACTCTTGCTTTATAAACCTTAGTAATATTAAACTATCGGCGTCAAATTAATGCCACATACCAAAATGCTTTTCAAATTTAAATTTCTAAACAAGCAAAACAAAGTTAAATTATGCACTTTCCGCTAAGCGACTGACGTTTAACCTTAACTCTATAAGCTATATCGTTCACTATATAAGCTGTAAGAAATGGCTTACCTGAAATCATACATATTAAACAATGTGCTGAACAATGGAATTAGGGGAAATGACGTCACGAAGAAGGTACACAGACTAAGTTGAGTCACTGAAAAAGAAAAACTTACGTTAAGTTTTTGAAGATGACGACTTTTCTTTGTTAATCTGACGACATCAAAATTTGTTATGAGCTGCGGGTCTACCGCATAATTCTCATTTTCATCAACATCAAATTGAGATTGAAATTTGTCGTGCGTGCGAAGACGCCCGCCTAACATGCCATCTCTTTTGCACGCGTTGAATTTCGCATGCATTTGCTTGAAGTTGATACAAATGAAAATTACGCGGCAGAGCCCCTGTTTGCAATAAGGCAATTTTACTGGAAGGGTTTCTTCAGCCGTAGTTTTTGTTCGCAAGCAAGCTGATGATGATGATGCGGATAGGCAGCAGGTGTAAATAACACAGGATTCCGGATACAGTTCTAATTATATAAATATTATTAGAAATAAGCCATAAGAAGATGGTTATGTGAAATCTTCCACGTATTTAGATGAAGTGGCGGGGCCTAATCCAGCCTTTGCATTGGTCGTTGATGTCGTGGTATGCCGTGATAATGTTCGTAATTGGTCAGTAGGATCAGGTCAGTGACTTAATCTTCGACGTGAAGCTAGCCCTACATCGATTCCTTAACAGAGTTAACATTTTTAAAGAAACTATTTATATTTTATTACTAAAAAATATTCGTGGTTTGGATTCATAATGAATATAAACAGCCTACTCAGGATATGCAGTGTTAAGATGAAGTTGCGAAAGTTCGTACATACGAACAACCCTCGAATCACGAAAAAAAAAAACTGCTGTTCCATAGAAAAGTTACATAGCTACCCGAACAAAATGTATAAAACATCAGATTTGTTTTTCTCTATTTCTCGATTTTTCTCACGGAAAGTTTGAATTTGTGGATAATTAATGATTTGCAATATTCCGCTTAACACTCTTACCATGCTATTCAAAATGCAGACTCAAGCACAAACATGCACAAGCAAAGCAAGCAGTACGAGCACAAAATAAAGCAATCTTAAATAACAAGCAAGAAAACTTATCGACACGTGTTTCGCCTCTGAACGAGGCATCCTCGGGATGTGTTGTCCGCCCGACCGCTCGACAGCAAAACATTTGATTTGCAAATCAAAGGCTTTATTTTGTGCTCGTACTGCTTGCTTTGCTTGTGCATGTTTTATGCGGGAGGGCGGGCGGTGCTTGAGTCTGCATTTTGAATAGCATGGATAAGAGTGTTTAGTGGAATATTGCAAATCATTAATATATCCACAAATTCATGATAAACTTCCGCAAAGTAAAGCCTTTTTCAATAAAAAAATTTTCACGGAAAGTTGTTCCTATCTACTAGTACTATCGCCAGTTTTGGCTTCCGTAACTTCATCTTAACACCCTGCATTGGTCAGAGTTTGCCTGACTAGTTTCACTGTAATCGTAGAGTTTCTTCAGACGCAAATAGGATTACGCGACGGTTCCCCGTTTGCCAAACAGGTGGAATTTATTGAACTTCTTTATGTACACCCGCATGCTATTTTGGATACAATGTAAAAAAAGACGTGACAATTTTATTATGAATGAAAAATAAATCTGTCTGATACTAAGCTAGTGTGCGGGTGTACACTTTTTTGAAGTAGCCGACGCCGCTTTCGGCATGAGTTGGCAGCCAATTGTTTCGGCGTATCAAAGTGTGCTAACTATTTCATCAAACGAATCGTACACTTTTACCACAAAATAACTACTTACAGAAGGTTCACTCCGCATAACTAGCGAAAACAGGCGCACGCACACATAGACGTGTACGAATGACGATCTCGGATGAAGTCGGTCGAATGCCAATACGAAATTCTGCCGAGATCGTCATACAAACGCGTCTATGCATGCGTGAGTCTGTTTTCGTCTGTCTTGCGTTGGTATCTATTTTGTGCTTTTACGGTTTCCTCGTATATCTTAAAAAGCTACTCACGTACGAAATCGTATCGATCCATTATCATTTTATCAGTAAAGGGTGGCAGCATGTACTCCGTCTCCCAAACAGGAACTCTTCGTCGCCAGTCTTTTACATTGAATAGCCACCTGAGGAATAAATGCTGTAATTTTACATCGTATAATCCTCGTAAATTGCTATGCGTTCGCATGTCATTTGTTTTCGATTATAGCACTGTTAGCACATGAAATGCAACCGTTTCATGAAATGGGTGACCACATCATGATATGATCAATTCTACGATATGACCACGACACTTTAGTTATATTGTTTTTTTATTTTACACTAAAAACCGACCAGTAATATGCAAAGTGAATTTGTGAACATCGTCCAAATTCATACTTGAGCCTTGGTAAGTGATTAGCATCATGAACAAATAACGACTTTTGTGAAATTCATGAAATGAAATTTTGACTCCCCATAGTGATTCACTTAGGACCGGGAGTGAATTACTATGGGGAGTCGAAATTTCATTATACAAAGGAGATGATCAGAATCGGCCTTAACCGCGTACACGAAATCAATTTATACTATAATTTTTGTTAGATTTATTCATAGCTAGTTTCACTCTTATAATAACACGGACACATATATCAAAATAAATAAGTACCATGAGAGCGAACACCGAACGAAACGAAAGCGCGCGCCATCTACCAAGTAGTCCACAAACTACGCTTCCAGCGTGCTTTGATAAGAGTCATGCGTGACGCAATCGGCAGTCCCAGCTTTTTATTTCACGATTCATGCTTTTCTTCTGGATTTTGATAGAGATTACATTACGACTGACATTCGAGCATACCCTTTTAAATATATCAGAATCATCGTGAAACATTGTTACAACTATGAACGTTTCAAACGCGCTGAAGTTTATTTTCGCAACGCCATATGAAAATAACCTCAAAATAAAAACGATTTATCATAAAAAGTTATTAAAAGATGGTGTCCGTTTTAAATGGATAGTCAAACCGTGTTATTTTGAATTTGTTCTTTATCATTGACCACAATATATTTGTGTACTCTCTTAAGGCATTTTGCTTATGGGGAACTGGCCGTCTCCTTTCACTCCAGTATAAATTTGGACGATGATCAAAAAGTCACCTTGTATGTATCTGAAGTATACTTACAGTACATAAATAAATGTATTTCGTTTCATTATTTCATTTTTCATTTCATTTCCATAGAAAGCGAATAGTGTGATATCCTGCACACACACTAACATGTGTATGTATAAATCTAGGTCACTTCGTGTACGTCACGTACAATATTGTATAAATATAAGAGTTTTAGGTGAATAAACAGACTACTATTACTGACTTCATACTGAGTGACATACTCCACAACCATCAACTTATCTCAATAGTAGCAAAGTAAAGTGTGATAATTAAGGCTATATGCGAAAAAAATACGGGTGTTTGTTTTCTGTGTATTTCATGAAATACACGGAAAATTTTAATACATTTCAGGTATATTCATTTTGACTATATAATCTAGGGTTTTGAAATTGGAAAACATGTTTGGATAAATTTTCCTCGATAGAAATAATTGTTGAAATGAGGTCTTCAAACACACTTTTTCTCCTCGTTTGATGAATAGGAAGCATATACAGAACTCAAACATATTTTATTAGTTGTGTTTTAACAATATCTAGAGATTTGATATTTGAAATTTTGCTAGCTATTTTAGTTTTTTTAATAAAAATATAAAACCAACTTTTTTCCCTTTTGCCCTGAATCCGCCCCTCTCACACTGTGCGATTTTTCGCTTGGAGTGACAGTGACAAAAATAAAATTCGCATAGCCTCTTAAACTAGTGGACGGCCCCACAGGTTTGCTCGCGCAGATCCCGTTTCTTTTTATCCCGTGGGATATGAGGTTCACTGACCAATACCTATAAACTTATACTGACCCATGGTACCGAAATAGATAGATAGATATCATCCATCCTTCCATCAGCCTTAGTTCGTCCACTGCTGGACATAAGCCTTTTCAGGACTTCGCCACTCCCGGCGGTCATCCTGGAAGAATTGCCCATACTCACACATGCTGGGCAGGCGGGTTGGTGAGCGCGGTGCCGGAACCCTCGCACCACTGACGCCGCTGCCCATCACCAGTCTGTTCCATATAAGGCCCGGCTATTAGGGATGGATATACCGCCATCCATCGGTCCCAGGCATGGTGGGCCTCCTAGTTTTTTGCCTGTGAGCTGTCCTCTTACTCTCCCCCGAATTACTTCGAGGGGTCTCCAAGTAAGATGGTGGTACCTCCACAGTCGAACCCGGCATCAGCTCTACCACCTTGTGATATATCATATAGTAGTAGATAGATATAATCTTTATTTACTCAGCACTATCAACAAAATTATTCAAACACGTTTTAGGTACAAAACAAAAAGGTAAAAAGGCCCTGACTCAGCATGTGTTGCAGCCAGTAGACGACTAATAGCTCTTTTGTCAACTTCTTTTTCCTGAAACATATGTTACCTAGAAGTCGGCGCATTCGCTATGATATAGCAACACAAAAACCAATAGAGAACGCCGACTTCGAAAGAAGTCGGCAAAAGTGTTACTTCGGTACCATCGGTCAGTATACAACGTGTAACAGAAAGGTGTAACCATATTTGAAGAGCTTATTCAGTCAATGGTATAGAACAACTTTTACTATGGAGACAAACCTGAAATCTCAAAAAAAAAATCTGATCTTCCATTCATTTTGGCCGAGCGGCATTGCATTTTTCTATGAAACAGTTTAAATTTTTTTTCGATATCAGAGTTTTTTACATAGTAAAAGTTGTTCTATACCATTCTATATATTTCATATCTATACCTCTTCAAATATGGTTACACCTTTCTGTTACACGTTGTACTTATAATAATTTTAGCCTTTTTAGTGAATCTGCTGTTACATAAGTAATTTGAAGTCGGTTTTAATTTTTTGTTAAAAGTGTATTTTCTTAAAGTTTAGTCTGAGCTATACCAGCCTCAAAAATAAGTAGATAAATCACCTGAAAATATACTTCAGGAATGGATAAATAACTTGGAAGCTCAACCAAGTTCCGACATAGACGGCGAATATGTGGTGCAAACAGGACCCCAGGGCGCAGACATTCATTGCACGAGGTGTGGCAGTCAGGGAGACGATGTCTAACACACCGAAAAGTTTGATTGAGGGTAATTTTGGGTTCCCCCCTATATTACCAGATCCAAGAGTCTGAAGGAAAGGAAAAAACATTATTTTTTTGTTCTCTATCATAATGTCGATTGTCACTAGAACAGTCAACATCCTCTTTTTATCGACGATTTGAACGTCCCAAGAGTCCCAACGTAATAAGGGTGAACCTTGTAGCAGTACCTCGGGCACAAATACACGCTTTTTGGGCATGCACGTTTACCTCACAGTGTTTTTCTTCACCACCAGCAGGTGGTACAGTTTTTTTGTCTCACGGCGACACATCAGGCATGATTGTACAAAACATATTATAGGACAAAGTTAAAAAAACTATGGTCAATATTAGCATGTTTTTTTCCTTAAGGCACACATATCATTAGCATGTATTAGCATGGTATACAAAAAACTTGTGGGAACCAATAACGATAACAAAAAGTACATAGTATAGTTAGGTTCTGTAACTTTTTCTACACGTTCAAATAATTTGAACTCAGTTATCTGGGCTCCACATGAGGCTAAATATTGCTTCATGTTGGAGCGTATTCAAAACAAATTCATAAGATATTTATATTTGAGACACTACGGAGTCTACCCTTTTTTTCCTTTAAAGTATCCCACACTATTTATTTTGGGCATGGTAGGCTACAATGAGCTCAAGGTTAGGCGTGAACTGGCTTTGGTTACATACTTGTTTAAAATATTGATAGGGAAGATACACAATCCAGTGTTAATGGGAGAAGTGTATTTGTGTGTACCAGACAGGTACATGTGGCGGCGCCGCCAGCCGCCCTTGCTGCTCGTACCACGCGCACGCACCGCACTGATGGCGGAGGCGCCGCTGACGCGCGCGTTTACCATTCTCAATTCTATCGCGGAACGCATAGACCTTTTTAATTGTGCTCTAAGTGAATTCACTAATATAGCGTTATATACACAAGATAAGTAGGTTTAGTAAGTTTGATGGAATATGTAGTTAATAGTGTTATTTTGTAGATTTGTAAGATAAAATAAGTCAAACACATCCTATCGCATTAGGTTGCATTCCTGTAATGGTAGGTGTAAGTTGGGAAATAAATAAATAAAATGTTGTACTCGCAAATAATCGTTTTTTTTTTAAACTTAATGGTTTTACAATCTAATTTTGCAATTTAAAACTACCATACATTGGATTACGAAAGTTTTAAATTGCAAAATTAGATTGTAAAACAGTTTGTTTGCAAAAAAACAGATTATTCGCGGGAATAAAGTTAATGGAACCTGTGTGAAAAGGTAACAGAATCAAATAATAATACTTTTGTCGTCGTTATTGGTTCCCACAAGTTTGTAAAAAGATCGCCTTGGACCATCCACCTTAACATAATCCCATTGTCCTGAAAATATATAAAATACAAATATTATCAACATAAGCAAAAAAATGTTTTAAAAATACACTTTGACCGATAAAGTAGGCTTAATTTTAAGGGACCTAGATTTCTCTCAAGGATATTTTTCTTGAAAAAAAAGAAACTATTATTCTTTTGTGGGATTCTTACCTTAATTATAGCATGGTGCACTAGTATGGGATACACTGTCACCATAGAAATTAAAAACAACTTCCGAGTCAGCGATCTTTGGTATAAAGCAAAAACAGTGTGTCCCTCGCAACTGGTCAGAAAATACGCCAGCCATTTTAAAAACTGTAAAAACATAAAAACTCTTCATTTACAAATAGTATTTTGTGCAACTGTAACATAATGTGACACATTAGGAGTCGAATGCGTGAGTTTTGTAATAGACTTGCACGAATGTTCCAATGTCTAATTATGTCAAGCTGCACACAATACTTTATATGTGTCTAAATAAGCTCTAAATGTGTACTTTTTGTGTTTTTTTGTAAGAGGCATTGAATAAAGTTTTTATCTATCTATTTATCTATCCTATCTACGACCATCAAAAACAATTTCACGAAAAATTTGAAAAAGAACACTCGTCATGATATTGTAGTGATACTCGTCATGATACCTAGAATGCTTGAGACCAATCAGAAGCGAGAAGAGAAAATGGGCGTGTCTTGAAAATCAAGACAGACAAATATCGCTTGTTCTCCAGCGGTGTTATAATAAATTTGGCCAAATTGGCATAGAGTTAATTCGAAAACCATTTCGAGATTTAGGTTTAATAAGCCGTATTTTTGAAGTTTTGATCTATAAAACCTCATGATGATGAATATTTTTACAAAAAGGCTGCAACTTCCATTTGCCCTCGTGTGACGTCACTTGGGTAATGACTGTATAGAAATGTGTCCTTTGCTATTAAGATAAATTTATAATAATTTGCTTCAGACTAATTTGACAGCTAGATGACAGATGAGTAGACAGACAGAGACTGACCACTTTTTTTTTATAAGCAATCACACATCACAATCAGTATAATGTTTAAAATTCTCAAGTGACAAGGTCATCGGACAATTCTTTAAAAAATCATAAAAAATAAAGGTTAATTTATATACGAAAAAAAGTAAAAAAAAAATTGTTTTAATTAAGCTTTGGGAATTGCTAATAGTGAAAATATTTTAAATTTATATTTGAAATCGTTCAATATTACTCCCGTCACTAAACAAATGGCAATTTAGCCATCGATATCGATGACGTCATATATGCGGCATTTCATAACAGGTTTATACCTAAAATCTGAGATAGATTTCGTTAGCGCCGGGCCTGGGTTTTTTTTTAGCAATGTCCTTTGGCCAAATTGAAATGGTCCAGTATGATCAGAAAATCATGAGATTAAATTTAAAGACCTGCGGGTCTACCGCGTAATTCTGATTTTCATCAACATCAACTTGAGATTGAAATTTGACGTGCGTGCAAAAGAGATGGCATGTTAGGCGGGCGTCGTCGCACGCACGTCAAATTTCAATCTCAAGTTGATGTTGATGAAAATCAGAATTACGCGGTAGACCCGCTGTACATTTACAGTTTACAGCCGGAAGTGCCAGTACTTACGTATCCAACGATCATGGAAAAGATTGTGATTAATAACGCTTCTATCAGTAAACCAGCTAATTGACTGATATCATCGTCTATGAAATCCTCGACAGTATCTTTTAACACCTCCGCCATGGGTAGCAATATCATTTTTTTCAAGATGGTAGTCCTAACCAAATTATTAAACTTTTTCATAAACCAAAAGTTGATGAAGTAAAAGTGGGTAATTAACGCCCAAACGACAACCTGTAACAAAAAAGGGGTTGGCTTTTGAATTATTATAATAAATTTGGCCAATCGCAACGCAGAACAATCTAGATGTTTTTAAAACTGCTTTTGATGTTGCAATTGCCTTATTGCAGTATGGCAGTAGACAAAATTTTATTGTTGGCCGACACATATAATTTTTTTTTAATTCTTCTTGGGTAAATGTTTTTTTCTTACGTATATTTTTCTTCCTGCAAGACTATTGTATGAAAAATAATTACGGAACAAAATAAAAATATGTAAAATTGAGTTTTATTTGCTTTTTTTAAATGTATACAAACATAATTTGTATACATTTAAAATTTATACTATAAATAATTTTGCAGTTGTGAAAAAAATGGTCCCAATCTGAAAATAAGAGGTCGCGAAAGAAAATCATGAAAATTTCATGCTTTTGTTTTATTAAATAGGGTTTTTGTAAACTAGTGTCCAATGACTGTACTAACTGATAAAAAACATAAATGAAAAAATTAAAAAATTAACATTTTTTTATAATAATTTGAAAAAAATATTTCCATTACCATTAAAAACGAAAATTTTTATTTTTTTTATTTTTCCCATAATTCTGGACCACTTCTCTATCATACTCGTATATCCCACTTTCATTTAAAACGAAAAAAATCATGCATTTAAGGGTTAATACCTACAATTTGATACCCATATTGTATTTTTATAAAATATTTTTTTTGTTTATATTTCATATTTCTCATTTGTTCTCAACTTTTTTTTAAAACGCTATAATTTCCCTGTAATTGGCCAACTATGATCTATAATTGACATTTTTTTCATATTTTTCGGTCGACCAGTTTCGGAGATAAGGGGGGGAGAAATACATATTTTTGTGATTTTTAAAGATGTAGTGCCAGTAAATATAGTAAAAGTTTATATTTTTTTTAAATCAGCTTTTTAATATCTACAATTTGATACCCATATTGTATTTTTAGGATAATATTTTTTATTTTCTCACTATTGTTTTGGAAATATTTTTAACAATTTAAAATTTTTCACATTTTTTTTTACACCATGATAATATATGTGGGCAAATGAATGCAATTTTTCTGCCAAATTTCATGTCTTTATGTTTAACGGCGCTAAAGTTATGAGGCTGTGACATACGGACGGACGTACGGACGGTCGGACAACGGAGTCTCACGATAAAGGTTCCTTTTGTACTTTTTAGTAAAAATTTCAGATAGAAAAAACATTCTTGACCAGCCAGAATATTAGTTTAAAATATAATATTCGATAAGAAGCCGCAAGAAAATGCTGGTAATATGCCGGGTCCGTCTGATCCCACAACTAGCCAGTGATTTTGCATAGACTGATTGGTATGTATCTCACTCCCAATTACCTGGGATCACAATCTCTATAGAGATATCACCACGTGGATATCACCAATGAGGACAGCTATTCTGACATCAATTTTCACTCGCAATATAAGTCATTCGACTTTTATTTACTTTGTTTTGACTAAGCGTCATCAAATAATAAAAAAACTATGGAATATAAGGAATGCCACTATAGGTTTTCAATCAAAAAAATACGTATAAAAACCCGAAATCACCTGAAATCTGCCTTAGCAATTTTTTCGACCGTGCCAGAATAGCCATCCAGATTTATTTCGAACAAACGAAGTCATTGCGCCTCTTTGTGATTAGTTGCTCGATGTATCATACCACGATCCGTCCACAAATTAAGGTACTTACCGCAACAAACAGTAATATGCTCGAGATGAATAATCTACTGTGATATGCAGTTTTTCTATCGTCATTTCTGTATAAGGCTACCTTTTTCCGATACATTGGTCTGAAATATAATATATTAAAACACAATGATATTAGAAGAAATTGTTTTTTTTTTTTCTTCTAATATCATTGTTGAAACGTCTGTCACAACCAATCTACAGTGCGACAAGGCTATTTTGACGCGTGGTTTAGTGTGTCGAAAATCAGAACTAACACCGCTATCATAATAAAATGTAACCCTTGTTTCACATTTTGGCTGCGCCCCCTGTCAATGTCATCGACGCGCCAAAAGAGCCTTGTCGCATTGTATCTTGCGTATCAATAGACCTTGAGATTAGAAATGGCTACCCGCTCTGCCTATACCAAAGACGAATACAGCCTACCAGACTCTTCATAACAGGCGACCGATTTATGTCAACACATCTGACTGAACCAGCAGATACAATTCGCCACTCCAAAATTATATGTTTTATATTAAAATTATATAGTGTGTCCCTCGTACAAGTGCACATCTGAAAGTGGGTGAAACTAGATCTCAATATATAGACAAAAACAAAGAAAAATTTTTTTTTTGAAATTTTTTTTAATCTTTAAAAAATGCTCCACCTGGGTATCTTTGTATGGGACGCGAGCGCAGTGCCTTTGGTTAACCGCTCGTAGAAAATATTGTATTTTATGATAGAACGTTGTATTTCTTTTTGTTAAAAATATAATGGAATAGGCAATGATAAATAGGAATAAAAGTATAGTAAAATGGGGGCATTATTTTGAAAAAATTGACTATTACTGAAAAAGAAGACAGAAAAATTAAAGAAATCATCTTTTAGGATATTATTTTTATGTTAATGGTAGTTGATTATGTTTTGTTTTTGATTTAGTATGCAACGTCTATTTTTAAGGATTATAACAGTTTTATTTCATTGCATTACTCGCGATAGATCAAAAGTTATGACATATTTTATACATAGTCTCCATGGTAGGCAAAAAAATTTTAAAACGTAAATTTATAAAACAAAGATTTTCTAAAAAAAAAATTTTTTGTCTATAAAATAAGGTCTAGTTTCACCCCTTTTCGGATGTGCACTTGTACGAGGGACACACTGTATGTGGCGCGGCGCTTGGACTGAATTTGCCATTGTCATTTTAAGGGCTATACCGTGAAAATTGACACTTTTTGAAGTTATTTATCTGCTCTTTTAATGAAGTTCCAAGTTCCAAGTATAACAATTTTGGGACCTTTAACTAGATTTTGGTCTATCAGAAACGCGATAGGAGGAATTTCTTTCGATAGAAATAATTATTGAAATCAGGTCTAAATTTACACTTTTTTTGATATTCTGACAAATAAGGATAGCATACAGACTTTAAAAATATTTATTTAGATGGGTTTTGACTACACCTAAATTACTGGTTATTGAATTTTTTGTAGCTATTTTAGTTAATGTTGCATTAATTTAAAACCGACTTTTTGACAATTTTCCCCGATTCCGTCCCTTTCGCACTGCTGGTCTTTCTGCCTGGAGTAACGGGGACCTTTGCTAGCACGGTATATCACCTTAAATTTAGGAATGTCAAAACCTAACACAGTGCAAGATTTAACATTTATTACTTTGCATTAAGGTCTGTTTTGAAATAATAATTTTAGGTTTTAACAGGTATCAAAATAAGATTTATTGCATTACATTAGGGGTAAGTGTGTCACTCTGTGTCAGTGATAGGTGGATAAAACAGCCGCCAGGTTTCTTCCCAAGGTCCATTGGTACGGGTTATACTAGCTGTCTTCAAGCAATACATACCTCACTTCAGCTAGTGATACCGCCTTGCTGTTCTCCCACAACCAACGCAGTTTTTTTTCTTTTGAACTCCATTTATAAGCGACTAATATTGCTGCAAATATTAGATAAATAACTTTTTGACCAGTGGCGTCTCTCTACCGCATGATCTCAAGGTTAAGATAAAAATAGAAGAAACAATAAAAAGAAGTCGAACAAAAAGTTTTTTGATTTTTAAGCCTGTTGACTGTTAACCCTTAACCAAAAATGGAGGGGTTATGCGTTGCCCGTATACGTTTGTATATTTGTTTGTTTGTTTCTACGAATAAGTTAGGAGAGAACTGGCGCTGCTAATATATGTTTTTAAAGTTTTGCGTTGTAGATTGTTTATTCTTGCGTCCTGGAGCTGTTTGTGCTGGATAACTAATTAAATTCGCGCGAGAAATCATAATCATAAGTTGTTTTGCGTACAGCATCTGCGCGCGCACTTATTTTCTCTAAGAATCTGCTTTTGTAAAATCCTGTTTACTCAAATTCAGATCTTACTTTGTGTGTCTTCCTCAAGTGAAACATTGTGAGCGCGGCCAAATGTCATGCTGTTTCATTTCGCTATAAGGTGCACGCTCCATGAAATTTGCGAGGACAATACAATTGTACAGATTTCGTCGCTAGCGCCAAATTTAAAATTTATTTCAGGAGAAACATGATTTTGGCATTTTGTTGTACGCTTTCAAACATTATTTTTGATTATTATTAATCTAGATAACATTTTCGAAGTTTAACTCTAAAAAATAAAAGCACATTCGGCTACACTTTTGGTAAAAAAAAAACGTTAAATTTACGTATTTTAAGGGTTTGTTGTTAGGATATTACTCAAGTTTCACGATTTTTAGATCGACTTAAACATAGATCTAAATTATATCAATAGACTCACCCTAAAATATTATAATAATATTCCATAGATACCCCACAATTTGGTGACAGCGTTTGTGTGGAAGTTTGTGCGTGATGACGTCTCATACTTACCCCAACAACTAACGAAGCATGAAAAAACTATCAGTCTACCGTCATCAAAGAGACGGTAGTAATATTTGTGTACCCAGCAATATAATGCTGCTGATTTATGAAAGCAGTAATCTTTCTCAAGGCATTCCGGACAGATTTTTGGTTTATTTTCCTTCGCGTTACAGAAAAAATTAACAATGCTGGAACAAATAATGAAATTGGTCAAGAGAGAATACAACTCAGACAGAGTAAATTATATATTTATATAATATACCAAGTTACACAACTCTATAAATAGTAGCGAATCTTAGTGCAAACACTCAGGTTCGAACTCACACACACAGACGCGTGCTCTACACGCCGCCGCGCCGAGATTTGTATGGAGACTCCCCCGAACTTCGCTTAGACGGCGTGTAGAGCACGCATCTGTGTGCGTGTGTTTGAATCACAGCGTTTTACCAAGGTTTACTACTCTATAAATATTATTTACTCTGACTCGGATCTTGAACCGATCGCGTCGGAGTACAGGTAGTATTGTTTAGTAAAAAAAAAGCAACGAGTTGTGGTGTTGGAGATCCAACCGTAAATTATTTAAGGGTCCATATAATGTCAAATGCACAACTTCATTAAAAATAATGTAGATAGTAAACTAAAGGTATTTCTGATAGTTTCATCTTGGAAAAAACGCAAACGCTTTAAGTTCGCTTGATAGAAAAAAATTACGAAGTTACCGCTAGTTTACAGCGTAGCAGTTTACCGCGCATGTGAGACAAGGCTCTGGTCACAAGTTCTACCATCATTAAAATCAATCAAAAACCATCATCATCATCATCATCATCATCATCATCACGCATGGGTTCGGTTCCAAGTATGACCATCATTCGAACCATTCCCTATTAAACCTCAGACATGGCTGTACGGGCTAAGTTCCTTTTGCCTTTCTTCTTTGTGTAATTGTACTTTTATAGCAGAAAATGTTATTTAAAAGCATTATTTTGTAGGAAACTGAACTTTCATTTAATATTTTTTTCTGTATAAAGAGTCCTAAAAAAATGCCTCTATCTATTTTAGAGTTCATAATCAGGATTTTACGATATGAGTGTAGATAAAAATATGTAATCTTTTTTTTTAAGCTAAATTGTTTTGATCTATGTTTTAATCAAATGAAAGTAAAAATACAAGTGCCTTTTACTCGTAAGATTATGTACCCATATTTTTGGGGAGCATGAAAACAGCCTTCTCAATATAACAACCACTGATACTACAAACATACCCGTTCATAAACTAGGGGTTATATTGTCATCTCTGTCGCACGCGTTGAAAATTGTATACACTATCCTGCTGTAAGTGTTGGAATCTGACTAATAGTTAATTTATCGGCTATCTAGACATTTAGACCAAGCCAGCCTTAAGACGAGGCCTTCCTTAGGCTCACAGCGGATTTGCAATTATAAACCGTAGACTAACTTTCATAAAGTTGAAAATCGCGTGCGCCAAAATGCGCGCGAAACGATTCAGAACGAGTCTAATTTTAAGATTAAAATCGACTAAAATTACAATATTGCATTTAAGTCCTTTTTCAACTTACATTGGTTAATAAACAAGATTTTCGTATTGATAGTAAAATATGATACATAAAAATGAAATGGATCAAACGCAAAACCAAAAAAACACTCAAAAAGAGACTATTTACAAAAATTAAAATTTATCGAGCGAAAGTGTTCCAATTAGATAACGCTACTAACAACGTAAAGATAAAGATTTGAAAAAAAATATATATATGTTTCATATTGATTGCGTCTGTGGTAGATTCAGTACAATCGTTCAAAAACTGTTGAAAAAGGAAGGCCTCCTCTTAAGCTCAATTTTTTATGGTCATTTTGTTTTTGGGCATTGTTAATTTTCAATTGCACTTTAACTTAAAATGGCTATAAATAAAACTTACCCTTTGGTTTCTTCATTTTCACCAAATTGGAAACGCAATATTTGCAAAATAAAGAATGCTGTAGAAATCACCGAAAGACGATTTAAGGCACGGTTGTAATATTCAGCGAACGCGAAAAAGTACGCAACCTATGAACAAAAAAATATTTTCAATGAGGAAATCATACATCCTCTTAATATTACCTATGCAAAGAAATGTGAAATTAAGTAAAATTTAGAATTAAAAAATTATCAACCCCTGACTCTCTCCGTCTCCCTCTAAAAAATTAAACTTTTGGATATCTTGTTTGATATGCCAGAATAAAATCCTGGTTTTTTAAAAAGACAGTAGCTATTTAAAAATTTTAACTAAAGGCTTACCGAAGAAAATATTTAAAAAGACGTTGAAAATATGCGAAAAAAGTTGCAAGTTATACCTTCAAATTATTTTTTTCGTAAACGAGAACACAAAATTTAGATCGACAACTACCCCTTTTTATATTTTAAAATTAAATGCCTATAATATGGCAATAAAGACTTACTGGATTAATTTTTGTAAATTGTGGATTATTTTAAAAAAGAAAAAAGTAAAACCTACAAAATAAATACATTTTCACGCATGGCCTCGCGACCTTAGAAATTGTGCAACACCAAGTTCAAGCGAGAACGAGAATCAGGGGTTGACAGGCCCTTAAGTTTAAGACCACTTACTCTGTCACCCATATACTCTTGAACCAGCGAACACGACAAAGGACTGCAATATTTACAAAAAAATGCCTGTGCCCAGTTGTGGAACAGAATCTGTAATGAAATTATACATTTCATTAACTGGGATATATAAGGTCTTTCAATTTAAATGGAAAGTAATTTAGGAGGTGATTCAGTATCGTTAATACATCACATTCCACTGCAAAGCACTTTTTTTGCGCGAACTTTTTTTTTCACTTCTCAGTACAAAGTGGTCCGATCAGCTGACTCAGTTAGATAAATTACATTTTCCTTAATTACCTGTAATTTTCCTACGATTTGGTAATGTACATTTTATGTAAAATGAAAAAAACATAAAACAATCGACCAAGTTTCGGATTTTTTTTCGATCGAGCAAAGTATAACGTATCGCGTTTTGAACCGCAAAAAAATCTGCAGCAAGAATGAATGTATGTAAGATATATTTTTTTTCAGACACAAAATATCACAATTTCACGATTTAAAATTAATCAGAAAAGAGACAAAAATGGGATAAGCCCCCCTTAAAGCCAAGGGTTGATCCCCTTAAAATCGAAGTAATCAAGACACAGTGCCAATCAACAAAGCAAAAGGTTCGCACACGAAATAATCTGCTACGCTACCGGCTTACAAGAATAAAATGGGGTACAGCCCCTCCAGTTCTCTGCTCTACAGGCCTAGGTCTTTGCATTTCTACAGGCGAATATGCGTGCCCAGTGTAGCATCGATCAGCTCATGCTAAAAAAGTGGATATAGCAGACCTGCCAGATCATAACGGGCTGCCTTAAACCGATCCCTCTAAACAAACTGTACCCAGTCGCATGTACAGCTCCGCCAGCGGTTCGAAGGGAAGTAGCATACGCTGCCAAGAAACACCGACAGAAAATTGACAATAGGCACCGCCTACACAACCATAGCATCCCACCATCCCGTCTTAAGAGCCGAAAGAGATTTCTTCGCTGTACAGTAGCGTTAGAAAATAAACCGCCAGAAGCCAGACTTGACAGTGGCTTAACAAAGTTCCCCCTCCCGCCGATTACGTCATCCCAGAGAAACACACCACCCCTCCCCGATAAAAATTGCCTTGGCCGACCTGAAAATCCCTCAACCGACTCAAAACGCAGGTGGGCCGATGCAAAGAGACCCTAAGCAGATGGGGTATTATGGACAAATCCCCCACACAGTGCAAATGTGGAACTGGCACCCAGATCATGCTCCACTTGCTCTCATGCCCTAATTGCCCGAACTGCACGTTGGACGACCTCTGGAAGGCTACGGTAAATGCAGTCGACCTGGCCACCTACTGCAAATCATTTCTGTGATGTTTAATCAGCAACACGAGAAGAAAAAGAATCGAAGTATTTTATTTTATAAAATTTGAGTTAGGGCTTTATCACACTGGCGATTTGCGAGCGAGGCGATCGATGATCGATCAACGAAAGGCGTAGCAAGCTTGCCGTTGGTAGCGTAGTGCAACTTATCTCTGACGCAACGTGTTCACAACGAACGTGATCGCCTCTCTCACAAATCGCCAAATTGCCCCAGATATAAATTCAGCAAAACTACGAGTAGGTAGCAGAATTAGAATGTAATGCTTACCTGTCGGGCAGAGGCTTTCGTTGTTAACTGTCCTTTGACCAGAAACGAGGGTCCATCATGCAATGCATAAACGTCTCGAAATATGCAACCAGAAACCAACCTGTAAAGCAATAGGAATAAGAGTTATTGTTTCTCCAAACTCTATGATGTAAAATGGGTTTTACTCCTATAATATCCTATCAGTCCTATCGCTGTACTAAAAGATTGTTTGTTTAAAGAGCGAAAGTAATAGTTTTAAAACTGCTCCTATAAGCTATAGATTAAAATATAGTTCTTCTTCTTCTTATCAAGTTAGCTGCAAGGCCTATCAACCTAACAGCCCAGTTTTTAAACCACCTTACCGTTTTATTTGCTGGAAAGGCGAACAACGTCTATGTATACGAAAAACATTGAATATATGTAGAACCAAATCCGAAATTGCGAAAAAATATAGAATTACCTACCCACTTGAACAAATGTTATTAAGGCTGGACCTGAGCCTAGAACAAACAACACCAGATTTCCGAGACTTCTTGAGATTTTTACGGAATTTACCTATGTGCGTGCATAGTATTTGCCTTATTTACCACTTGCTGAACGGTGAAGTTGCGGTGAAGGAAAACATCCAAAGGAAACCTGCGTGCTCTAAAAAACTTGTATTTGAAATACAAATATGAAAGGAATATACCAAAATCCAAATTGTTTCGCCCAAAAAATAAAAATCCTCGATTCTGTTGTTTCGCTGCGTGATTATTAGTATTACCCGTCGAAGACAAATAGGCCAATGAGCCAACCAATAATGGCATCTATTATAAGCTAATTAATAAAATATACCGTCACGACCTGAATCCCCGAGGGGGCGAGAGGTGTTCCGAGTGTGAACTGTGAAATGCAAGTCACAGTCCATGCTTAGTACACCCGGGTTTCACCAACGATTATTATGTCCCAACGTGGTGAGCCCTATCGCCGTACTTTGGGCACAAATACACGCTTTTTAGGGCATGCAGGTTACCTTACGATGTTTTTTTCTTATTACCGTTCAGCAAGTGGTAAGAACAAATACTATGCACATGAATTCCGAAAAACTCATTGGTGCATGCCCGGCCGAGGATCGAAACTGGACCTCAAGATGGCCAGCATTCTACAACCCTTAGCTACCGCCGCTCTACTAACAAAGTCTTTTCCATTGGCCTTGTGTAGGACGGGTAGTCACATTTTTTGCAGGGTAAGCCATTATTGAACTACTCTATAGCCTCGAAAATAAATACAATATTTTATGATAAATTGATTTTTGAGTTCATTAGCGTAGGTATGATTGCTTATGAAGTTATGACAGTTATCTACTATGATGAGTGGAGCAAGCACTCTATTTTTGAGTTCATGAGCGTAAGTATGATTGCTTATGACGGTTGTCTACTATGATTAGTGGGAACAAGCACTCTATTTTTGAGTTCATAAGCGTAGGTATGATTGCTTATGACAGTTATCTACTATGATGAGTGGAGCAAGCACTCTATTTTTGAGTTCATGAGCGTAAGTATGATTGCTTATGACGGTTGTCTACTATGATTAGTGGGAACAAGCACTCTATTTTTGAGTTCATAAGCGTAGGTATGATTGCTTATGACAGTTATCTACTATGATGAGTAGAGCAAGCACTCTATATTTGAGTTCATAAGCGTAGGTATGATTGCTTATGACAGTTGTCTACTATGATTAGTGGAGCAAGCACTCTATTTTTGAATTCATAAGCGTAGGTATGATTGCTTATGACAGTTGTCTACTATGATTAGTGGAGCAAGCACTCTATTTTTGAGTTCATAAGCGTAGGTATGATTGCTTATGACAGTTGTCTACTGTGATTAGTGGAGCAAGCATTCTATTTTTGAATTCATAAGCGTAGGTATGATTGCTTATGACAGTTGTTTACTGTGATTAGTGGAGCAAGCACTCTATTTTTGAATTCATAAGCGTAGGTATGATTGCTTATGACAGTTGTCTACTATGATTAGTGGAGCAAGCACTCTATTTTTGAGTTCATAAGCGTAGGTATGATTGCTTATGACAGTTGTCTACTGTGATTAGTGGAGCAAGCATTCTATTTTTGAATTCATAAGCGTAGGTATGATTGCTTATGACAGTTGTCTACTATGATGAGTGGAGCAAGCACTCTATTTTTGAGTTCATAAGCGTAGGTATGATTGCTTATGACAGTTGTCTACTGTGATTAGTGGAGCAAGCATTCTATTTTTGAATTCATAAGCGTAGGTATGATTGCTTATGACAGTTGTCTACTGTGATTAGTGGAGCAAGCACTCTATTTTTGAATTCATAAGCGTAGGTATGATTGCTTATGACAGTTGTCTACTGTGATTAGTGGAGCAAGCATTCTATTTTTGAATTCATAAGCGTAGGTATGATTGCTTATGACAGTTGTTTACTGTGATTAGTGGAGCAAGCACTCTATTTTTGAATTCATAAGCGTAGGTATGATTGCTTATGACAGTTGTCTACTATGATTAGTGGAGCAAGCACTCTATTTTTGAGTTCATAAGCGTAGGTATGATTGCTTATGACAGTTATCTACTATAATGAGTGGAGCAAGCACTCTATTTTTGAGTTCATAAACGTAGGTATGATTGCTTATGACAGTTGTCTACTGTGATTAGTGGAACAAGCATTCTATTTTTGAATTCATAAGCGTAGGTATGATTGCTTATGACAGTTGTCTACTGTGATTAGTGGAGCAAGCATTCTATTTTTGAATTCATAAGCGTAGGTATGATTGCTTATGACAGTTGTCTACTATGATTAGTGGAGCAAGCACTCTATTTTTGAATTCATAAGCGTAGGTATGATTACTTATGACAGTTGTCTACTATGATTAGTGGAGCAAGCACTCTATTTTTGAATTCATAAGCGTAGGTATGATTGCTTATGACAGTTGTCTACTGTGATTAGTGGAGCAAGCATTCTATTTTTGAATTCATAAGCGTAGGTATGATTGCTTATGACAGTTGTCTACTATGATTAGTGGAGCAAGCACTCTATTTTTGAATTCATAAGCGTAGGTATGATTGCTTATGACAGTTGTCTACTATGATTAGTGGAGCAAGCACTCTATTTTTGAGTTCAAAAGCGTAGGTATGATTGCTTATGACAGTTGTCTACTGTGATTAGTGGAGCAAGCATTCTATTTTTGAATTCATAAGCGTAGGTATGATTGCTTATGACAGTTGTCTACTGTGATTAGTGGAGCAAGCATTCTATTTTTGAATTCATAAGCGTAGGTATGATTGCTTATGACAGTTGTCTACTATGATTAGTGGAGCAAGCACTCTATTTTTGAATTCATAAGCGTAGGTATGATTGCTTATGACAGTTGTCTACTATGATTAGTGGAGCAAGCACTCTATTTTTGAGTTCAAAAGCGTAGGTATGATTGCTTATGACAGTTGTCTACTGTGATTAGTGGAGCAAGCATTCTATTTTTGAATTCATAAGCGTAGGTATGATTGCTTATGACAGTTGTCTACTGTGATTAGTGGAGCAAGCATTCTATTTTTGAATTCATAAGCGTAGGTATGATTGCTTATGACAGTTGTCTACTGTGATTAGTGGAGCAAGCACTCTATTTTTGAATTCATAAGCGTAGGTATGATTGCTTATGACAGTTGTCTACTGTGATTAGTGGAGCAAGCATTCTATTTTTGAATTCATAAGCGTAGGTATGATTGCTTATGACAGTTGTCTACTGTGATTAGTGGAGAAAGCACTCTATTTTTGAGTTCATAAGCGTAGGTATGATTGCTTATGACAGTTGTCTACTGTGATTAGTGGAGCAAGCATTCTATTTTTGAATTCATAAGCGTAGGTATGATTGCTTATGACAGTTGTCTACTGTGATTAGTGGAGCAAGCACTCTATTTTTGAATTCATAAGCGTAGGTATGATTGCTTATGACAGTTGTCTACTGTGATTAGTGGAGCAAGCATTCTATTTTTGAATTCATAAGCGTAGGTATGATTGCTTATGACAGTTGTCTACTGTGATTAGTGGAGAAAGCACTCTATTTTTGAGTTCATAAGCGTAGGTATGATTGCTTATGACAGTTGTCTACTGTGATTAGTGGAGCAAGCATTCTATTTTTGAATTCATAAGCGTAGGTATGATTGCTTATGACAGTTGTCTACTATGATTAGTGGAGAAAGCACTCTATTTTTGAGTTCATAAGCGTTGGTATGATTGCTTATGACAGTTATCTACTATGATGAGTGGAGTAAGCACTCTATTTTTGAGTTCATAAGCGTAGGTATGATTGCTTATGACAGTTATCTACTATAATGAGTGGAGCAAGCACTCTATTTTTGAGTTCATAAGCGTAGGTATGATTGCTTATGACAGTTGTCTACTGTGATTAGTGGAGCAAGCATTCTATTTTTGAATTCATAAGCGTAGGTATGATTGCTTATGACAGTTGTCTACTGTGATTAGTGGAGCAAGCATTCTATTTTTGAATTCATAAGCGTAGGTATGATTGCTTATGACAGTTGTCTACTGTGATTAGTGGAGCAAGCATTCTATTTTTGAATTCATAAGCGTAGGTATGATTGCTTATGACAGTTGTCTACTATGATTAGTGGAGAAAGCACTCTATTTTTGAGTTCATAAGCGTTGGTATGATTGCTTATGACAGTTATCTACTATGATGAGTGGAGTAAGCACTCTATTTTTGAGTTCATAAGCGTAGGTATGATTGCTTATGACAGTTATCTACTATGATGAGTGGAGTAAGCACTCTATTTTTGAGTTCATAAGCGTAGGTATGATTGCTTATGACAGTTATATACTATAATGAGTGGAGCAAGCACTCTATTTTTGAGTTCATAAGCGTAGGTATGATTGCTTATGACAGTTGTCTACTGTGATTAGTGGAGCAAGCATTCTATTTTTGAATTCATAAGCGTAGGTATGATTGCTTATGACAGTTGTCTACTGTGATTAGTGGAGCAAGCATTCTATTTTTGAATTCATAAGCGTAGGTATGATTGCTTATGACAGTTGTCTACTATGATTAGTGGAGTAAGCTCTCTATTTTTGAGTTTATAAGCGTAGGTATGATTGCTTATGACAGTTGTCTACTGTGATTAGTGGAGCAAGCATTCTATTTTTGAATTCATAAGCGTAGGTATGATTGCTTATGACAGTTGTCTACTATGATTAGTGGAGTAAGCTCTCTATTTTTGAGTTTATAAGCGTAGGTATGATTGCTTATGACAGTTGTCTACTGTGATTAGTGGAGCAAGCATTCTATTTTTGAATTCATAACCGTAGGTATGATTGCTTATGACAGTTATCTACTATGATGAGTGGAGTAAGCACTCTATTTTTGAGTTTATAAGCGTAGGTATGATTGCTTATGACAGTTGTCTACTGTGATTAGTGGAGCAAGCATTCTATTTTTGAATTCATAAGCGTAGGTATGATTGCTTATGACAGTTATCTACTATGATGAGTGGAGCAAGCACTCTATTTTTGAGTTCATAAGCGTAGGTATGATTGCTTATGACAGTTATCTACTATGATGAGTGGAGCAAGCACTCTATTTTTGAGTTCATAAGCGTAGGTATGATTGCTTATGACAGTTATCTACTATGATGAGTGGAGCAAGCACTCTATTTTTGAGTTCATAAGCGTAGGTATGATTGCTTATGACAGTTATCTACTATGATGAGTGGAGCAAGCACTCTATTTTTGAGTTCATAAGCGTAGGTATGATTGCTTATGACTGTTATCTACTATGATGAGTGGAGCAAGCACTCTATTTTCTTTACACGACTGCCCCCAAAAAAAAGGAGTGTATTGTTTTCAGGGTTTATACATTTTTCTTTATTCCATCATATCTTCTGAACGCTTTAACCTCCTTTGCAGAACATGCCTCATCAGCTCGCGTACCCAAACACCTGCACGTGGAATAACCTATAGAGGACCTCGGCAAATGCTGTGGATTTGGCTGCGTACTGGTCCAGGATTTTATAAAGGAACCATTGACACGAAAAGAAGAAGAAGAGAGCTTTAACCGATTTTGAGGTGTCATTAGAATCTCTATACCATCTGGATTGGCACTGGGTATAAACGTATTAACCAAAAGTATCATCCATCCATCCATCAGCCTAGTTCATCTACTGCTGGACATAAGCCTTTTGCCACTCCCGGCGGTCATCCTGGAAGAATTGCCCATACTCACACACGCTGAGCAGGCGGGTTAATGAGCGCGGTGCCGGAACCCTCGGAATAAAAGTGTATAATAAAAATATCAAAAAACACGAAAATGAACAGCTCTACATTGGATAAGTATTGTTTTGTATGTCCCCCGACTGCATTAGGTCTCGTTACTAGTTGACGTGTTTTTTAATATTTTTATTATTTATTTTTATTAACCTGTAGGTTTATAAAATTACTTACTTGTGTATGCCATACTCTTGGAATGTAGGTCCGAATGGTAAATGAAGAAGCATTTTGTAGACTATAAGACTTCTGTCGAGGGATGAGTAATAAGTCGGCGGCGGATAGTTACTCCTGTAAAAAAAAATTGTCTGAGTGCGAGTGAGATTTGCGTACAAAATGCTCCGCAATATGGTAAATAACAACAAGTATAGATGCTAAAGCAACATACGAGTATAACAAAAGGAAGGCGCTAAAATTGTAGAGCCTGACAATTAATTTGGTACATGCTGAGTACGGAACCCTAATTTTGATTATTTGTTGCTTCACTTTAGTGTATATATTTTACTTCAACTAATCTGAAACAAAAACGTTGAAAAAATGCCGTGATAGAGGTGATAATTACACGTATTCTGTGAAAATTTCAAATGTGATAGACGGACGGACAGACAGACAGACAGACGGACAGCGGAGGCTTAGTAATAGGGTCCCGTTTGGCACCCTTCGGGTACAGAACCCTAACAATGATTTTGCCGTAAAAATTACAGTAATAAATTGGTACTCGTATATTTAAAAATTATTATAGAAAGGCTTGATTTTTTTTTTCGTTTAGGGGCGTGTCCATCTAATAGCTGAGAAAAGAGTGCGGCTTTCTTTTACCTGCCGGTATACTACAATATACAGGCTGCTCTGAAATTCGACCTATTCCTTGAAAGGAGTAATATAGAAATCATTTCCAACAGATTAAGCCTTATCAACTAGGGGTCAAAAATAAATAGTCTCCGAGTTACGAAGGTTTTTGAGATATTTTTAAAATTTTGAGACTGGTAACGAAAAACAAATTATTCAAAAATAATAATTCCTCTCTCAGCACTTATTTGTTATTTTTCTGATTAATGATAAATGAGTGATCATTTATAAAAAAATACACATGCCCAGAACTCCCATATTCTCAGAAGTAAAAGGTCTTAAGTGGAAAGAAATTCAGAAAACCATTATTATTTGTAATTTTTGAAACATGGACGTGTGTTACTTGAAAAAAATTTATCATTTTCGACCCCTATTGATAGGCATTATTTGTTAGAAATTATCTCTAGTATAACCCCTTTCAATGAATAGGTCGAATTTCAGAGCATCCTGTATAGACGCATTATATAAAATGAAGAATATTAATCATGGAGTTTCAAAAGGGTTTCTGATCTACAGAGAGAAGAAATAAACCACCTAAGTTTACAAATCCAATTGACCTATACTCACCTAACAACCTTAATAAAGCTTTGGTCTGGATTACGGATACAAGAGAGATGTTGCTTCGCAAAAAATTTTCTAACCGCGTACGCCTCTCCGAACCTCTGAAGGACATCTTCAGGACCGTGTATTTTTATGAAGATCATTTGGTTGTTGATCGGCATCTGTTGAACAAAACTTGTGATGATGATGGAGCAAATTTTTATATTTTGGTTATAAGGTGATTTTGAAATATACTCCAAATTCCAACGAACTAAAAAAAACATGGAAGCATAAACTCGCTGGAAAATTGACGTCGCCATTTATGTGCTAAGGTGGGCAGAGCTTATATTTATGTGTATTGCGTTGATCAGTCTTGCGCCGCGCCGTGCGGCGCGCTGTCCGCACTAGTAAGTAAGTAAAACATTATATAAGACGGAGGAACTAAGGCTTATGTCCAACAGTGGGTGAACTAGGCTGATGGATGAGATGATGGACGAGGAGGAACAAAATGCCGTGTTGCATCGTGAAATTGTACAAAAGACACTCAAACAAGCATTGCAAGAAGGATGGTATCAGTTTTTGTGCGTAAATATTCGAAATTTTCATAAATTTAAAACCAAAAACTCAAAAAATGAAATAACCTTCTAACCCCTAACCTGATACGCCGCGCGCAGCCTTGCCGCCCTACAGTGATTGCCCCTCCAGGCGCCCGCAGGGCCGTGCGTGACGTGGTTTAGTTTAGTGGTTTTTATGGCTTTCCTGGTAGGAAATACCACGCATATGGCATACCGTTGTAATCCTAGATAAATTGTCAACCAGCTGATACTACTTTGATTAAAATATATTGTACTATGATCGACCTGCATGCGAGTAAATAAAGAAAAAGGGTTCTATCAGACTTTCCTATTGGGATATAAAAATATCAAACAACATGTAGTATTCTTTTTGTACTTTATTAACCCTCTTACTATACAGTCAATATACTTTGAGAAAATACACTATATTTTGAGACAATTACACAGCAAATCGAAGAATTGATGGATCACCTCACACTTCGCGATCGCGGACAAAATTGAAGGATTTTATTTCGTTTTTTTCTAAGGCCAAGACTGTTTTCTGTGACCAGGGCTGTTTTCAATGCAGAACGTTGGCTAGTGTGACCACTCAAAATAAACCACAGAGCACAAAAATCCGAATCGGAAAAGAAAATCGACGTCAAAAAGTACTCGGGCGGGCGATCCTTATAAGAAAGAAAGAAAGAAAGAAAGAAAACAGATTTATTGCCAAAAAAATAAAAAGTGTTACAATGAAGACATATAAATAATTAAAAGACAAACTTACGAACTAAATTTAAAATAAACAAACTTAAAAGAAATACAATGTCGATTAAATATTCTTTGTTCTTTTTGGCAACAGGTGGCACGCTCAGCTGTGCTGCTAGATTAAAAATCTAACAGCGCTGTTTTTCAACGTACACCCAGGACAAAAAATATACAAATTTCTATTCAATAAATTGCAGAAGGCGCATAAATCATAAAATTTGGAAAAAAAAAAAAACTTAATTTTAAACAAGTTAAGTGCGGTAAAAAAAAAAAAGAATACGAGAGTTAAAAAGAGTGTTGTGTATATAGAGGTGTAACTGGTATCTTATTTACGTTCAATGATTATATATATATATGTATATGTATAAACTATTATAAAAATATTTTCTTTTTGTAGGTATAGGACTGAACTAAACTAAGTAAATAAATATATATAAATATTATTAAATCACAAGCGAACCCCAGAATCAGGAAAATGGTCTGCTAGCTGAAGAGCTAGCGATCTGGTTCTTTTTTTTTGCTTTTATTTTATAACAGAATTTTGCAGATGTTAGTTGTTTTTCCAGTAACATATTTTTTATTTTGTATTTTAGAGTAAAATAGGATACATTTTCCTGCAGTGGTGGGGGAAGGTCGTTCCAGATCTTCGAAGCCGCAAACCTGAATCCTGCTCTGAAGTTCGCAGTTTTGTGTGCGGGGATGTTCATTTTTTTTTTTACTTTACTTCTTGTATGTTTGCCGTGTTCATCACCAAGCCATTTAAACTTACTAAATAGATATTCTGGACGACGGATATGAACTATTTTATGCACCATGACCGCAAGATGGAGCTCTCTACGTCCCTCCATTTTGAGCATTTTTCTAGGATCTATAAGGATCCGTACCGAACGTCGACATGAAAAACGCGATCCTTATAAGGATCCGTAACGCTTGAGGGGATAAACGATTGACACATTACCACGTATAGTGCTTTTTACATTTTCGTCTTTAATATAATAACAAAAAAACTACGACTAGGTCCATTGTTTTCGGTCCAACTCAAGTCTATCTATATATTGACTGGAATCGGAATGGCGTGATAATCACTAGCCAACTATATTGAGATTGTCGTAGTAGTATACTCAAAATTACACACAGCCTCCGTGTCGTGGGGCCATAATCCTAGAAAGGGATGTACTGAGATAGATATCCAGGTTTTCTTTAGTTCGTTACCAAATTCATATAAGAGCGGATGAAAAAACATAGAAGACGCGTTTCTCGGAAATTGTCATTTGAAGACACTCAAAAGGGCAATATTAGGCTCGTGATTGGTTCTTACTGTGTGTCATGCGACACTGGGCCAGCCATGATTGATCTACTCATAATGACAGTGAAGGCCATAGGAGCCCACGCCATATAAAACATACGCCTGGCACAGTTTTCTTGGGGTCATTTTTAGGGTTCAAGACCCAAAGGGCAAAACGGAGCCCTATTAATGTCACTCCAGTGTCCATTCGTTCGTATGTCACGCAAGGGTTTCTATAGAGAATGAGATAGAGACAGAATGCTAATTAGTATCATTTTGCTTGTTAAGTTATTTAAATACTATCATTTTTTTATTTATTGCTCAAATGTGTTTTTGTGTTGATGAATGTTGTGATCGCCTGTAACTGGTCCGCATATCAGAATTTAAATTTTGTCTATAACTAGTTGTGTATAATATGTGTTGGAGTTCCATTAAAAAAATAAAATGCAGAAATAAAATGCTCAGCCATTTTGGTAGCTGCTCTTAGTGCCCCATTTAATAATAATAATATAATAATAAGAACTGTTTATTTCAAGAAAATAATGACAATATAAAGCCGATTCTGAAGGCTTTAATTTTAGTTTTAGTGCTGCCAAAACTTAAATTATTTCAAAGGAATTTAACTTCTGTTCATTCCATTTATGAACTATTTTGCAATGAAGAAAATTTAGTTTTGACAGAACTAAAACTAAAATTAAAGCCTTCAGAATCGGCTTTATGTTTACTTAAATCTAAAGTTACAATCTATAAATCTTAAGATTATATTACTTTATTATTATATTACCTCATCCCTTATGATTATCTTACGCTGATCTTATTAATATTTTATACAATTTATTTTGTAATTTGGGTGCACATCCTCTCCATTTATGTATTTGTCGTGAATATAGTACCTTTTTAATATATTCAAAGCCTGCTTGTAAGTGTGTAACTTTAATTTTGTCAACTAATGTTTTTGGTAATTGGTTTAGTATAAAGGGTAGATTGTGCTTCCAAACTCTTTTACCATATTCATTATTAAAGTTAAGTGTTCGAAAAGTTGTGGTGTTACATAAAGTTCTCAAGTTACTAGGTCATACATGTTTCTCTAGCTGTGTAATTTTTTGTTGATTTTTAGATATAACTGCTAACTTTCTACCCTGTATACCAGTGGCGTGTACAGAACTTTTTGCTGGAAAAGCAAGCAATTGGTCAAGAATAACAATAAAAAAAATATGAAAAAATTTAAATATCACTTTGAAAAAAAAAAAAGCTTGTATTGGAAATTTTCACTCTAGGGTAGACATTGTCTACCCTGGCGTCATACAAATATTTTTTTTTCAAAGTGATATATAAATTTTTTCATATTTTTTTTATTGTTATTCTTGACCAATTGCATGCTTTTCTAGCAAAAAGTTCTGTGCACGCCACTGCTGTATACAACTGGAAAAACATGCAAAGTTTATGTACGCAGTAAGTCTCCACGGATAATATATTATAAAATATAATTAACTTGAATTTGAAGAGTGATAATTTGGCAAAGTGAAATTCATTCTACGTTTGTTTGATACTTGGAAGCGCTAAGCTAAATCTTGACTTACCATACCAGATTCCAACTCTAACTCCAGACCAAGCTTTAAAACCGAAACAAGAAACTTAATTCTTAACTCATCTGCCTTTTTGTCATTGTCATCTTTAACTACCAGCATTAGATCAATTACCCTTATCCCATCCCTGAATTTGGGACGAAAATCCTGAAAACATTATGAATAAATAATATAATTATAAAATAAATACTAAAAATATTTTTAAAATAATTAAAAATGTATAACAAAAATAAATAATAAATGAATGCCTGCTAAAAAGAAACTAGCAGTGTTGAATCGAAGAGGCCTCGGTCGCATACCCAGGGGCCAGGTTTTTATAACGGAAAACTAGTGGCTTAAGGCCATAGAGCACCACAATATTATTATAAATTATCATTTAGGATCACGTTTAGCATAAAGCTCAATCGGCTGGGTCGTAGGCCATGGGCAGACTAATAGACACAGAGCCCAGGCCGATGTTGGGCCGGAAGACAAAGTAACTATGAAATATTTATAGCTGGAAATAGCACTCCAAGGACTAATAGGTAGTTTTCAACCCCGTCCTGACGTAGCCCGATGACTGTATTGAAAAAAAAGTGAATGGTGTTGGCCTAAGAGGTTAATATTATAAAACACATCTCTATAACGCCTAAGACAGGCTTCGTTGGTTTTATCACATCTTTTGAAACCTTAAAAATCAAAAACTTACCGATTGATAGGCGGTTAACTCCTGTTTTTTTGTTAACTTTGTTCGACATTTACATGTAATTAATGTCTTCTGTGACTTTATTATTTTCAATAGACTGACTTTATTATCAGACTTTTGTTTTTTTTCATCCAAGGGAAGAGTACATTCACACCTACATTTACATTCTCCAAGAGATGCATCCCGTTCTTTACATTTTGTATTTTCTCTATGCTTTTCTCCTTTTATATCAAAACTGCCCTTTCTGCTCGATTTGTAATCACAAAGACAGCACATACATTTTTTTGGCCTTTTTTCTTCACTAAGTCTTTTTAACTCTTCTGTTCTTATATTTTTTTCCTTTCGTTTACAACACAGGCATGTATCAGATACTTTTTCGTCAATTGTACAACACGTACACGTCTTTGATATATTTGTTTCATTTTCTTGTGAACTGGTTTTGGCCTTTTTGATGTCACGTTCTTCTTTTAAGGCTTTAACTTTTAACTTGCAGCAATTGCTGCAATTACAGGTCTCATCCATTTTTTTTGCCTTTGTGATTTTTATCTGTAGAGGACATGTGGTATCATGGTATTGTTCGGAACTAACTGAGTCAGTTTCATCTGTACTTTTTTTCTTATTTTTCGTGCGACAATTACACGTTTTTTTTACATTCGATTTACTTTTTCTAAATTTCTGTTTTTTAGACTCTATTTTTGAGTACCTACATGAACGACAAACGCATTCATTAGATGACTTTGTGAGTTCTGTCTTGATTGAAGCTCTTTCTACAATGATTTTGTTTAGACATGTTTTCTTGGTGCAACATTTACATGTTTTTTTGAAACTTTTTATTTTTTTTTCACTATTTTCATCTGTTTCATGTGGTTTTATTGAACCAAATGGACATGAAGTATTTTTTATTTTTCTAAGACATTTAGTTACACCCTCCATATCATTTATACATTCTTTCATTGCATTACTTTTCCTTGATTTTTTGTTGCAACATTTACAGTCTATGTTTGTATCTTTTTTATAAATATTTTGTATTGCATTTGTTGTTTCATTATTATGTTTACCTGTTTTGTCAATATTTTGGTAAGTTTTTTTACATGTACATGGATCCAAGCACTGTTTAATTTCTTTCTCATTGTTTTCATTGACTGAAAATCTGACAGATTTTTTCTTTTTAGAATATTTTTTATTGATATCAAGTCTCTCCATTTCCATTTTGTTAATCTCTTTTAGTCTTTTTTTAATATAATTTTTAGTACATTTACAGGTTTTTTCTATACTCTTATCACGATATTTATTTTGTTGTTCTGTATCCGTATTGTAATTATCCCTTGTTGCTTTTTTCTCACTGGCAGCATACTTTTTTCGTAGTTTGTGTAACTTGCACGTACAGGTATCTATGGGCTGTTTATATTCATTGTTATCTTTACAACTGACTAAATTCCTATTTGCTCTTCTTCTTTTGCAATGACATGTAGCAGTAACTTCAGAATGACTACCATCTCTATCTTTTTTTTTTACGCCATTCTTTTTCAGTTTTTTGTAAGCACATTTACACGTTTTTTCTAAACTTGTTTCATGATTTTTATTTTGTGGTTCTGTATCCGTATTGTTATCATCCACTTTTGTTTTTTTGTAACTGTATGCGTAGGTTTTTGGTAATGTGGGTAACCTGCAACGACATACTATATCTACAGGCTGTTTATAATTATTATTGTCTTTACAACTGACCAAATCCTTATCTGCTCTTGTTGTTGTTTTATGACGTGTAGTAGTTTTTTCAGAATGACTTCCATCTCTTTCTATTTTATTTTCATCTTTCTCATTTCGTTGTTTGTGGCAACATTTACGCAATTTTTCTAAACACATTTCACGATTTTTGTTTTTTTGTTCTATCTTCTTAAGGTTATTTATTCCTTTTTTGGTACTGTCGACGTCGGTTTTTGGGAGTTTTGATGACTTGCATGTACAGGTATCTATAGGCTGTTTATATTCATTGTTGTCTTTACAACTAACTGAATCTTTATCTGATCTTATTGTTTTTTCATGACCTGTAGTAGTACCTTCAGAATGGCATCCATCTCTTTCCATTTTATTTTCGCCATTAATTTTTAGTTTTTTATGAGTACATTTACACGTTTTTTCTAAACTAATATCACTATTTTTATTTTGATGTTCGTCCGTATTGCTATCATCCTCTGTGACTTTTTTGTCACTGTCAGCGTAGGTTTTTGGTAGTTTGGGTAACCTGCATGTAAAGGTATCTATGGGCAGTTTATTTTCATTCTTGTCTTTACAACTGACTGAATCCTTATCTGCTCTTATTGTTTTTCCATAACATGTAGTAGTACCTTTAGAATCAGTACCAACGCCATTTTGTTTCTTTTTGTCATGCTCTCCTAGTTTTTCGGTATACAATGCACACGATATTTCTGCAGTATCACATATTTTATAACTGACCAAATTTTTATCTGATCTTATTGTTTTTTCATGACCTGTAGTAGTACCGTCAGAATAGCAACCATCTCTTTCTATTGTATTTTCGCCATTCTCTTCTAGTTTCTTGCCACTAACTTTACACGTTTTTCCTAAACTAATATCACGATTTTTATTTTGCTGTCCGTCCGTACTGCTATTATCTTCTGTTATCGTTTTGTCACTGTCAACGTAGGTGTTTGGTAGTTCGGGTAACCTGCACGTAAATGTATCTATGGGCAGTTTATATTTATTCTTGTCTTTGTAACTGTCAGAATCCTTATCTACTCGTATTGTTTTTCCATAACACGTAGTACCTTTAGAATCATTACCAATGCTATTTTTTTTCTTTTTGTCATGCTCTTCTTGTTTTTCTATGTACGATTCACACGATATTTCTGTACTCGTATCAAATATTTTATTCATATTAATGTCTTTTCTTTTTTTGTCAATGTTATGGTCAGTTTTTGATTGATTTGGTGAGCTACATTTACACGTAGCTTGGGGTTGTATGTTTGCTTTGTTTTTTTTGCCAAGACATACAGTTGTGCCCTTATAATCTCTTATAACATCTTTATCCTTTACCTTTCCATGAACTTTTTTCAGTTTCTGTGTTTCTTCTAAGCTCGTATTACTTTTGTTTGTTTCTTCTTTATCTTGACTACTTTCCTTAATTTTTATTATTTTGTAACTATTTTCCTTTGTTTTTTGTACACTGCTTGTGCATGTATCAAAAGGCTGTTTATTTTTATTCTTGTTTTTGGCAGAAACTGACGTTTTTTCTATATTATTTTTCTTTCTCTGGCACGTTGTGCTGCCATCATCATCAGGATCTCTTTGATCTTCATAATTTTTCTTTCTTCCATTAATATTTACCACAGACGTGATTTCCACTCTTTTCTTCCAAAATTTGCATGCTCTAACTGAAGGGTACAGAAAAAATAATAGTAAAATAAACTCTTGTAAGCTGCCAGCATTCTATGGCTGCTAGAAATCGAATATGCTATAAAAAGTAACATAAATTGTAACGATGCCAGAACACGCAAGCTAGCCGCCATCATGCACATAGACCATGCGCGGGTAAAGTCATTGCAACAGGGGCTAAAGGGGCACCACAGCGCTAAAAAACCACCATGATGATGATGATGATGATGATGATGATGATGATGATGATGATGATGATGATGATGATTTAGAGGTGGGACGCCTGCTGGGCACAGGCGGATGGTCGGCTCTCCAGTTGGAGCTATTCCATCCAATTCCCATTGCTTGGAGCTTTTGATATCCTATAAAAAACCACCATAGGCCAAAACTCAAAAAAAAACTCGTCTTTCTAATGGCATATGCCTACCTCTGAGCACTCACAATTAGACATGCTTGATTTGGGCATAAATATAATTTCGATAAATAAAAGGATTATTTCATTATCGGTATTCAAAGTTGAAGGATCTGCCTAAGTGCAAATTAACGTGTTCAGTACGTGATTAACAAATACATATGTATAAAGTTTCGTAATTATTCAGTTGTTTTACAATGGGATTCCAAGAAAAGGGTTTTTATAATTTTTAATTGATTTGTTTTTTAATACTTTCTAGAATACTCGAATCTCAAGTAGAAGTTTTAGAAACAATTTCTTCTGAATTGAATTCTGATTTGGTTTTGATCGGTAAATGGAGGTAAAATGGCAGTACTGTTCACAGAGAATAGAACCAAAGTTTTGCAGATTATAGAGTACTCAAGATGGTAACTTCTTTGTGATGTGACTTTGTATGTGCCTCTTCAATTGGTTTCTAAATCAGATCCGGGAAAAAATATTTCAAATAACCCACGACCTTCTTCAACCAGATATTGTAGGTCCACTCGTTTTGGATTCGCAAAAGAGACTGCTGCAACGAGTGTTAAAGATAAAGCCTACTTCAAAGATAAGATTAGGGATTTGCAGCCAACAAGTTATGATTTTGACGAACGCTAATAGACAGTAGAACACTCTTTTCAATTGGTATCTACCATGTCTGTACAGTCTGTAATGTAATGAAACTCCGTCCTGTAAATGTTATGTTTGCGGCGCTATACAGAGTCAAACTAATAAAATTGGTGAATGCATAGAAAGGCCATGTCGATGTCGCCCCCTGCATGCATAGATTATATTTTTCAAGTATTTTATTCATCTTTTTTTAGGCTTGACTTAAAAAAAAACGGCCAAGTGCGAGTCGGACTCGCGTACCTAGGTTCCGTATTGTGGATGATAAATTTAATTTTGTAATTTTTTTTCGTGAATTTCTCAACCCCTTTATTTTTCCTGTAATCTTTACGTAAACACGTATTACCATGTTTTTTTTTTCATATTTTTCGGTCCACCTGTTTTGAAGATAAGGGGGGACATACATTTATTATGGTTTTTCAAGGATTTCTCGAAATAGATGCAATTAAATGTAGTCAAACTATGCATTTTTACAATAAATTTTTTAATACCTACAATTTGATACCCATATTGTTTATATCTCCTTGCGATGGATAAATAATAGAAATTTTTTTATTGCTCTATTTTCATCAGAATTATTTTTCATTTAGACATTAGACATTTAGTCATTTTTTTCAAATTTTTCAGTTCTAGAGTTTCGGAGATAAGAGGCCATACATTTTTTGTGATTTTTAAAGATTTCTCGAAACCACTGCCAGTAAATATAGTAAAAGTATATATTTTTACAATTAACATTTTAATATCTATAATTTGACATCCATCTTGTATTTTTAGGATATAATTTTTTATTTTTCTCACTTTCGTTTTGGAAATATTTTGAACAATTTCAAATTTTTCATATTTTTTTACACCGTCATATGTGGGCAGACTAATGCTATTTTTCATGTCATTATCTTTGACAGTGCTAAAGTTATGAGGCTGTGACATACGGACGGACAACAGAGTCTCACCATAAAGGTTCCTTTTGTACCTGTTAGGTACTACGGAACCCTAACAATGGCGAATTGCAAGTGAAAAAGACAAAACTGACTTACACGAAAAGAAAAAAGAACATCATCTCGTTTTTAGGAAAAGACTAGGTTTGATTGTAGACAAGCCGCGAAGTGGTGTTAGTGGAAACCCTAACGATAGAGATACAGCAAGAAAATTTAAAAAAAAAGATCTTTCTGCTGGCATTACGGGACTTAAAAGGATATTAATCTAACTGTTGGAAAATTTTAGAGTGCTTATCTCCAGGACATAAAATAAACAAGAAAAAGTTTAAGGATTTAAGGACCGCAAAAGAGCTAGCGAAAGTGTTAACTCAGAGCAAATAAAAATTCAAAAAAATTGATGCGCTGTCAACATTGAAGTAAGGCTGGTTTTGTAAACACGTGTGCGCTTCGTGAGTGTTGCAGCGTAGTAAAAACTGAGACAGATTGCGCATGTGTGAGTTTCAAGACGTTTACCAACACGAAACACTCTCACCTTTGGCCTGCTTCACCCGCTATATGGAGTTAACTACGTCTTGACTTTTTATTTGGTCTGAGAATCATGTAATAACATGACAGCTGCAGCTAAAGTTCTTATTCATGGGTCTCATATAACGATCATGCTGTTTTATCTATAGGAAAACTGTCTTAAGAGGCAGCTCAAGCAACCAACAAAAATATTAAGGCTTTTAGATGCAATCATACTCGAAACATATCACGGGAAGCGACAAATACAGATCTGTTAAATGCACATCTTTTTTATTCTGATCCTTTCAGGACCAAGAATTATCTAGTAGAATAAAATGGCTTTGCCGAAAGCAACTTTAGATTTACAATAATTATGTATACAAAATTTCAAGCCATATTTTGTGTATAACTTGTATTTGGTGTCATATTTTTTGTTTGTGTAGTAAATAAACTTTAAAGTTAGAAATAAATATAATTATGTAGTAGTTAATATTACATGTGTTTTAAATATGTAAATGAAAATAATCTCGTGTTTGTATTGAGCGATTATTGCTTTAATATGCTTGCTTAAAAACAATTAAACATTTAATTTTTTTTTTTTTAATCAGGATAACGATTTTTGTACTGAATTTACCTGGATATTTCAACAACAAATATTTTGACTGCCAGAACCAACTTTATAAATTATAATAAATAAATAAATAGGCCAAAGGTTCTAGTCAACCACTGTGCACAGCTTCCGCGCGGCAGGGAAACGAAGCAATAAAACCACCGCGGCGCAGAGCTCATAGCCCGGGAGCCCAGCTTTAAAATAGCTATCTCATAAAATACCTCGTTGAGCTTATTACATGTCTTTGCGAGCAGTCTCATGCACTTGCTCAGGCCTTTCAGGTGCTTTCAGCGTGACAGACCGAGCGACATGACGGATAGACCACTCGCACTATTCTAACGGCAAGCTCTCATAGATTAATGCCAAGGCGGCTAAGAGACTTATTCGTTTCGCAAGCGGACAAGTGAGAGAAAGAGGAATCGACGGGGCGACATGATGGACCAAGAGCTGACGACCTCAAAGATCAGGTAACTTTATCGTCAGTGAAACGCTGGATAATACTTACTTGAGGCACCCTTTAGCCAAAATCGTTGAAATAGCTGGCCGCACCAGAATTCTGAATTTCGGTAAATGGTTGCGGGGTAAACGGAGCGAAGGGGGACCCTTTGTCACGCCCCACTTTCGTACGACACCTTTAATAATTTTTCTTGATATGTTTCCACCACAATTTTTGGCTGGCTGTTTTGTGGTTTAGTTTTAAATAAAATCAGAAAAAAAGGCAGCGACGACGATATTTTTTATATTTTTTATTTAGATATTATTAAGGCTGGCAACGACACGACACAACGACACCAACATTGGGTACATAGGGCCAGTTAGCAATACAAATTTATGACGATACTTCCTTATTTCTATTTTTTTCTTCCCCATAACTCCTAAACCCACCAGGCGCGGCCTGTCAGTCCGACGATTTTAACAAAAGGGTGCCTAAACCTTATTATCCTCAGTTTAATTGACGATAAAATTACCTGATCCTTGAGATCGTCAGCTCTCAGTATATAAGATTCTCAAGCAGTACTTCCTTCCTGCGATGGTGTACGGCGCTGAGGGCTTGATTTCAAGATATGTATACAGAGCACTAATATTGGAATAATATTATTATATATATGATATCCAGGTCTATGCTTGGGATATCTCTGTCAATCTCTGATGAATAAAATTCAAAACGAGGTGATCCGTCAGAGATCGAATGACCGACATAGACTGCCGAATCAGTAAGTTGAAGTGAAAGTAGGCAGGTCATATCTATCGCCGACATGATAGACGTTGGGGCCGAAAGGCGTTATATGGAAAACACGAGCAGCAAAGCGTAGCGTAGACTGACCTCGTGCCCACTGGATCAACGAAGAACTGAAGGACGTTGCTATAAAATGTATATATATTTTTTAAATAGACCAAACAAACTACGTCTTTCTAAAATATACATAGATATAAATATGCCATAATAATATACAGGGTGGAAAAAATGAAAGGGCCCTGGAGGGGAACTACCTTAAATCCTTTAGTTAGCTCATTTTACTGAAAGGAAACATTCCTTTATTTTTTAAAAGAAACAAAACTGCATTCAAAGACCTTCTAAAATTTGCTTGTCTCACCTGGGAACTGAACCAACTAAAAATTAAAAAAATAAACCCTCGCTATTTTATTATACGAATCGGTAGGATTATTGTTCAGGATAAAATTTGTCTACTAAACTAAAGTCTTACACTCATCTGTTGTACTAGATACCCATGAAATTGAATATTTATTACAATTTCTTTATTAACAAAACCTAGTGCTGTTCACTCGTAAAGTAATAATTATACGCCATTATTACACAATGACAGCACTGAATGAAAGCAAAACAAAACAAAATTTGAATTTCGAACGAATACTTTTATCGATTTTAAAAATGTTGAAAGTTATGGTTCGAACTTCAAGTTTGTTGCTCCGCGTTGCAAAAAAAATACGTTTCTTTTTTAAACTGTTCGTCAGTACGCCTAGTGCAAGAAGTAATTGTGCTCTGCATACATTTATTATTACCATTTAACGATTTTCTTATTGAAGTATTCAACAAGGTACTTAAGATAAATAACATTAGCAAGCTTGTACTTTATACGATGTCTTTGGATGTAAGAGAGATAAGAAAATTATAACGTGTCATTTACTTGTTACAAGTGAACAGTACTAGGTATTGTTAACAAAGAACTTGTAATAAATATTTAATTTCATGAGTATCTCGTACAACACATGAGTGTAAGACCAAATATTTATTAGACCAATTTTATTCTGAACAATAATCCTACCGATTCGTATGATAAAATAGCGAGGGTTTTTTTTTTTAATTTTTAGTTGGTTCGATTCCCGGGTGAGACAAGCGAATTTCAGAATATCTTTGAATGCAGTTTTGTTTCTTTTAAAAAATAAAGGAATGTTTCCTTTCAGTAAAATGAGCTAACTAAAGGATTTAAGGTAGTTCCCCCCCAGGGCCCTTAAATTTTTTCCACCCTGTATATGCTTTACAAGCGATATTTTTCGCCTCAGTGGTCGGCGTCGATTTCTAGTATTATCTTGCTTTTTATAAATAAAGCCAATAATAATATTTTATTATTAATCTTCTACACTTAATCATCATACTATCATGGACTATATACCTCTGCATTTAATTTTGTCGTTAATCATGATCTCATCTTTTTGTTTTGCTTTATTTTCTGTCTTGATTTTTTCATCTTTAGAGTTTGTTGATTCGGGCACACATTCTTTTTTTCCCTGGTTTTTCATGTTTACTTTTATGTTCATATGTTTGTTTTTTTTATCAGTTGTATACGTTTCTTCCTTAGGTTTTTCGTTTGTTTTATCCTGTATAAAGTCTGGTTTTATATTGCCTTGATTTTTCCCAGTCCTTATAACATTGTAAATACATGTATCAGAATGTGACCATATCATTGATTCTTTCAGAAAGCTATCATTTTTTGTGTCAGTTTCACGTTCACTCTGAAGATACAAATCTGATTTCCTTTTAAATTCAGTAAGTTCATAATCCGATTTTGTTTCCTTAGGATCAACATCACCGCTTTCATAGATCTTCTTTTTAAATGCATTCTTCCTCTTCCTTGCCTCCTCAGGCATTACGTTATTTTTCTGAAATTAAAAACCAAAAAAAAAAAAATTTCATCAACAACATACAATGAAGAAAAGAAATAACGCAAACCAACAACAACAAAGAAACCTAGAATCAAGGAATACACACAATTTTCTAATAAAGGAAATGAGGAAGAGCAACACCATTACAAGTTGCCGAAGAATATAATAATACATATATAGACAAAGATACGCGTCATCATTGATACGGAAAAAGTCAAGAAACTCTGCAGGGCTTGTAATTTTTGCAAAATTTCTCACAAACTTCGACACAAATTCTCTGATAAAAATAAAACTCAACGGGGCTCGAACCTTTATCTCTCCTTACCGCGGACCAAAAATCCGAAATCGAACATATGGAAATAAAAAAATGCGAGTTGTAGTATATCAAAGAGAATGGAAGCTTCAGGGAAACCTAAAAAATCTAATAGGAAATGAAATGTAGTGAAATTTTAGATGAATTCTGCTGTGCGTTACTGTAGACGTATACCTATCCACACACACTCTTGAATCTCTGTGTACTAAGAAACTAACTTCCACAACGTCTTCAAATTTTTAAATATTATTTTTTGTCTTATAGTCACTTACATGTTCATCCTCTTGGTTCTCACATGATCCATTATCTAATTCATAATATTCCTGATCCTTTTTATATTTTTCAAATTTCGAAGCAGGTAATGGTGTTATCACAGTAGATGTATTTTTTCTCGATTTATAAATTTTTGAATTCTTCATTTTTGTACAAGAATCTATTTTGGTTGTACCATGTTTAGATTTTCTGCGTCGAAACAAGAATGTCCTTGGTTTCATTTTTGGATTTGATAGGCATTTAAAACGTGGATCATTACAAGAATCATACTTTCTTAATTTTGTCATATTCTCGTTTATCATTGTTGTAGCTGAATGGCTTTGGGTGTCAGGCTTTTTGTTAGATCTCTTCATAGAAGTTCGAGAATCTTTTTTTGTTACTTTACTTGACATCGCAGTTGATGTATTTTTTCTTGATTTATTTATATTTGAATCTTTCATTTTGGTTGAAGAATCTACTTTTTTTGGACCCAGTTTAGATTTTCTGCGTCGAAAAAAGAACGTCCTTGATTTTTTTTTTGGATTTGTTAGACATTTAAAACGTGGATCATTACATGAGTCATACTTTCCTGATATTATCATATTTTCGTTTATCATAGTTGTAACTGAGTGATCTTGGGTTTCAGGCTTATTGCTCGTACTTTTCATAGAAGATCCAGAATATTTTCTAGATTTATCATGTGGTAATGCAGGTTTTTTATATGTTATGGGGCAACTTGCTGTACACGATTGATATTTAAAATATGGTCGCTTCGTTGAGCTTGATGTTTTTCTTTTTACTTCTATGAAATTTCTGTTGTCGACTTTTACTGATAACATCTTGATACAATTTTGACGATTGAAGTGTTTTACTGCCGCCGGTGATGTTTTTTCTAATCTCATTGTAATAGAAGATAGGCTTTTGTCAGTTTTTCGTAAATTCTGATTTTTCTGTAATATTTTTAACTTAACTTCTTTTTTTTTTGCTGATGTTTTATTTTTATTTTGGTTTTGTGATGAATCCAAAAGAACATCTGTGGATGATATCTTCTTCTCCACATCCTTATATAGTTTTTCATTTTCCAGTAAACAATCTCGATTCTTTCCTACGTCTACGTTTTCTTTACATAATTCTTTGAAACTTTTTTTCCATTTGGTACCAACTTTTTCAGTTGATAGTTTCTTCAAGTCCTTTAAATCGTCATTCCCATTAAATGGTTTTTTGTTAGAATGCATTATATTTGCTGCCTTTTTACGTGGCATATTTTTATAACTCGGTGACTTTTTTATTTTTGGAGTCTTAGCATCTTTGCCTTCTTTCCTTTCGCGAACGGCGCTTTTTTACTCTTTAAAATACATAATTTATGCCGTTTGATTATTGTATGAACCATGGCCGAATAAAACATTATATTAGGTCCTTACGTATGAAATTGGCGTTTTGAATGGAGAATTTGAAGGAAACTCAATTTTAAGTACTATTTTTGCATTTTTTTTAAGAATGACAAATCCAATTTTTATAATTTCTTTTGTGTATGAATGAGACAACATTAAGCTAACAGCAACATTAATTTAACTTTTGAAAAGTGTCCGCTGTGAAAAATTATTACGAAGATGGCATTTAGGAGGAACTGTTTTTGAATATTTAGTTTTAGTTATCATACTGAAAATAAAAATTAAATTTAATGCGTAGATGTAAAACCTGAAAATCAACTTTCAAACAAAAACAAATAATGGAAATAGCTGCTGATATTGAATTACAGGAATCATGAACTCACGAATCTGTAAGAAACTGTCACCAATTTCATAGGTAAGCCCCCAATACCATGGTATGAACCAGAGTTACAACATTCCTGGTACTGTATAACAAAGTTCTATAGTGGATTATAATTTCGACAGTATCTCTGAATTTATCCAACTCAAAGTGGGTAAAATAAAAATATGAACGCCAAAATATTTAGATTCAGACTAGGCTAATCCAGCGCTACAAAATTCAGAAAAAAATTAAGACTGGTAAAATGATATTGTGGATAAACGTTACCTATTCCAGATTAAAAATGTTTTTTTTTTTAAAACACTCTAGTACGGACAAACGCTGCTTGCAATTTCAATAATAGGTATTTTAACAAAATTCTCACCTAAATAGTGTAAACAGAAATGTAAAATATTCAAAATTCATAAGACTGATCTAAAGGACTAAGACAAAGACAATATAACCATGACTAAGATATAACAGATTTGTCTTTGCTAAATCTGAGACACAGATCCATAGAACACATATCAAAGACAATATAACAGTGGCGTCTCATATTCTGAGAGTGGCGTGCACAGAACTTTTTGCTGGAAAAGCAAACAATTGGTCAAGAACAACAATAAAAAAAATATGAAAAAATTTAAATAACACTCTGAAAAAAATAAATTTGTATGACGCCAGGGTAGACAATGTCTACCCTAGAGTGAAAATTTCCTATACAAACTTTTTTTTTCAAAGTGATATTTAATTTTTTTTATATTTTTTTTATTGTTGTTCTTGACCAATTGTTTGCTTTTCCAGCAAAAAGTTCTGTGCACGCCACTGCATATAACCACTTCGATGATAACCATAGATACATTTCAACCATAGACTTCGTACGCCGGTATATCCTAACTCCTAAGTCTATGATTTCAACCATGGCAAACACTCATAATAAGAATAAGAATAATTCTGAGGGCAAACCTCATTCCTTATTCTGAGGGGCAAACATGTTGTGTGACAATGACAATCAAGCAATAATGACCATATAATGACATACCGCAATATTTAAGGTGAAGTGGGCATTGGGAAAACGTGGTGGTAGAGTCATCGAAATATGTGGTAGAGTGCAGGACGAACTTATATTATAAAAGGCTTATCACATTCAACGTAAGCTAAAATCAAATATCTTGTACCCAAAAGGTGGAAAATTATTTAAAAAAGTACTCATGTATGAGTTTAATATATACATATAAACCTCGATACTCCATTATACAGGCAGTTGAGATAAAATCGCGGAAGCCGAAAACTGGCGATAGTACTCTTCCATACGAAAAACTTTCCGTGAAAAAAAATTGAGTAATCGAGAAAAAAAATCTGTTGTTTCATACATTTTGGTCGGATATCTATGTAACTTTTCTATGAAACAGCGGATTTTTTTTTCGCGATTCGAGGGTTGGCTTTGTAGTAAAAGTTGTTCGTATGGACGAGTACTATCGCCAGTTTTCGGCTTCCGCGATTTTATCTCAACAGCCTGTATAATGGAGTATCGAGGTTTATACGTATATATTAAACTCATACATGAGTACTTTTTGAATAATTTTCCACCTTTTGGCTACAAGATATTTGATTTTAGCTTACGTTGAATGTGATAAGCCTTGTATAATATATGTTCGTCCTGCACTCTACCAATGACTCTACCACCACGTTTCCCCAATACCCACTTCACCTTAAATATTGCGGCATGTCATTATTGCTTGATTGTCATTGAACACAACATGTTTGCTATGGTAGTGATGCTACCATTACTAGCGCCGACTTGCGTTAGTTCCATAATTAGTGGTCCACGGGATGGGTTCGGGACACTGACCTCTAATACGGTGACTGTCAAATATTTTCTGTGCCTATTTAATTTTCGCCATTTTGGCGCTGTAGGCAGCTACAAAGTTCCATCGACCTAAAATTTTAGCAATGTGTGCAATTTTATAGTAGTGTGATGTCAATCAAAATCTCGGATTAGAAGACGCTTTTTACAATAAGGCTGCATAAAAAGTCAGATTGAGCACCTCATTTTGCACCAATCAGAACTGAATTCTATGGCGTTTCTATTTTGTTTAAAATAGCGCGCTCTCAGCCGTAGTTGTTACGAAAACCAAGAAACACGCGCTCACGAAAAGCTGCGCTTTTATTGAATAACTCGGCTTCTAGATGAAATTACTAAAATGTTTTAAAATGTTTAGACGGGGTTACTGTTCACTTATTTTAATAATAATTTCGAGGTAAGTTCTTAATTTCTTTTATCTAGCGAACTTAAAGCTTTTGCGTTTTTTCCAAAATGTTTCGATCAGCCCTAGGCTAATATCTATTATATTAAACCTACCTTTTTATGTTAAACCGATTGACCAAGTTTCACAACGTGAAATCGTCATTTGAAGTTGTGCATCTGACCTTACGTCGAAAATGTTTCCTGGGAATTTCGCCGGTGGCGCTTCATTTGTACCGCACACCCTTAGAATAATAAAATTATTCTATGCGCACACCCAGTCCGGTGGTAGAAAATAGTAGTAGAGGTCAGTGGTTTGGGAGTAATCAGAACGGTATCACACATCATATTTGCGGTGTGATAATTTTTTTTTGTTGAATGTTACTTTTTGCCAACTTTTTGCTCTCCGATTTTACATCAATGAAAGAATGTCATAAATATCTCTCACATACAGGATATAAATAAATAAATAAATAAAAATAAATATTTCTTTATTAAGGTAACGAAAACCCATTGGAAAACACATGAAATTACATACATTAAAATACACAATATAAATAACAATTATTAAAAATCTAAAAAATTTGTACAAGATTCGAATTAGATTATTTACAATTATTATAATAAATTAATTATATTTTTTTATTAGGCAAGCAAAGTTTGACATTCCAATGCTGCAACACAGGATTGTCAAATTTACTAGAAAATGTCCTCAGGATGTCGCTGTCGCTGCCGCTGGTTCTGCGTATAATCGTATGCCATGGCCGAATCGTGATATTCCATGGCCGAATTGGGATATGCCATGGCCGAATTGGGACATGCAACCTAAGATTCTGTATTAAAGCCAAAACTACCATTATTGAAATTTTGGTCTGTACCTATGTAGGTTGTTTCCGGTATGGGTTCGGGCGGTTGATTCGATTTCACCTTGTATAATTTATTACAGATTTTGACTATCATTTGAATCGTGTGTATATATATAAAAGGTGACTATTTGATCATCGTCCAAATTCATACTGGAGGCTTAATAAGTGATCGGTATTTTGGATCAGTAACAATTTTTGTCAAATTCGTAAATTGAAATTTCGGCTTCCCATAGAAATTCAGTTCCACTCCCGAGTGAATCACTATGGGGAGTCGAAATTAAATTTTACGAATTTCACCAAAATTGTTATTGATCCATGATACTGATCACTTACCAAGCCACCAGTATGAATTTGGACGATGATCAAAAATTCACCTTGTATATACATATATATTGAATTAACATTTAATTTAGTCCATGTACATTAATTATTTTATTACTTGTATTTATATAAGATTAAATTTGACTTGGAAACAGTGTATTAATTACACCTACTTTACAAAATAAACTGTATTTTGTAAAGTAGGTGTAATTAATACACTTTACTACGCGAAGATTTTAGAGGAGGTTGTTTTCCTCTATGACAGGGCCTAATATCTTTGACATAGAGTAAATAAAAGACAATAGCTGACATACTGACTTTAGTATTTTAGAATATCTGCATTTTTGTAAATATTTATTTAATATATCTTTTTAAATGTATATTATGAGGTAATATTATGATAATACGATATGAAGATCCAGTTGAGGTCGGACTGATAGTGATCACGAGGTATTTCATCAAGTACTTCATGCTTTATTCCTCAGATCAACTTTTAATATCGGCTTTGTCCCAAAGATTTCAAAAGTTTAGATGAGCCCTGGCACCTAAAATCTGTTGCATTTTTTTTCGAATATGTGCGTTAACATAATGCCGACGCGCGCACACTTACGAGTGCGCAATCTGTCTTCCTACGGTAAGCAAACTGATCAGACTACAAAGTTGTTAAAATGATTAACTTTAAGTGCACTTAAGGAGTCCAACTATCACTGTGTTCAGATGAGCACTGATTCCAAACGTGTGAGCGTCACCCATTTACAGGTGGAAACATTTTGGTGCTGTCATAGTATGCTAAGGGCTTATCTTTACTTTTGAAATCTTTGCTTTGTCCACGCTAACCATCTAGCCCACCGAAGCCCAAAGCTGAGCATTTTGGATATTTCTCGTTTCGCGGCCGAAACTTAGAAAAAAACGGCCAAGTGCGTGTCGGCCCACGCGCAGTGTAGGGTTCCGTAGTTACCCTGCACAATATGCGGACTTCTTCTTCGAGTACATTTTATAAGTTTGTCGACTAATGCAGATCGCGCCAAACTTCTAGTACGTTTGGAAGTTGCTCTTCCCAAGAACGGCCCATACAATTTGTTCCTGCTGATGCAAATTACCCCGTGTTTAAAGGGGACTAAAAGTTTGGCGCGATCTGTACTCGTTAACTTGTAAAGCCTACTTAGCTGTGATAGTTTTCCTTTTAATTTCGTTATGTATACTACTGCCGTGATTTTTTTCACGTCTCCAAATACAACCGTTTCGCTGGCAGGAGAGGGAGACACTTGACTCTAACAAAAATTAACACTTTAACCTTAATATTTCGCCAACGGAACCCTGGATCGAAAAATGGCCCCCAATAACCACACAAGGGGATAGACGAGAAAAAAAATCATCCCCGCTTTACGTGTAGAGGAGGTACCCTAAAAAAAAATCTTTTTAAAAATTTTACTGCACCACTTTATTGGCGTGATAAATATGTATACCCATGCCAAATTACAGCTTTCTAGCATTAATAGTCTCTAACCTAAGCCACGGACAGACAGACAGACAGACGGACATGACGAAACTATAAGGGTTCCTTGTTGTCGACTACGGAACCCTAAAAATGCGGTGCGGTTCCGTACCACCACACAATACGGATACGGATCCCCAAAAACATGATAAATTAGAAGGGGAACGAAAATACAAACAGAAATAAAATGTCAGCTTTCGGATGATTTTGTTGCAATAATTAGGTTACGTATAGCCATAAAAAAAATACATGTTTTTGGTTGAACTTTAAGGTATTCATTTTCCACAAACCACGTTAATCGATTCATATTTGTACTGTCAATGAATTTTTTTGTAACCCTCTATTGCACACTTCTTATCGATTTTGTTTCAGGTATCGCTTCCGCGATTTTGTTGGTTTTTTTTAAATAAAATTAGTGTGTATGATATCTATTCATTTTCCAAATACCACGTTATTCGGGTCAAAAAAAGCACCCCCTTTTTCCAAAAATACGTTAATCCACTGATGCAGTCAGCGGCAGCAAGATATTGTCAGTCTACGCCTAGCGTTGGCGCCCGTAAGACGTGGAACCTGTGCCCTTTTTTGCAAGCTATAAATATCTCCCAAAACTACTTCAAAACACATTGAAATTAATTTTATAAAGTAAGATTTCGAGGAGCATCATATTCCTGCCGTTAAAAACTCAACAAAATATGCGTATGAGTGATTTAGCTACATCGTGCCATAGTCATAACAACAAAACTGAATGAATTTGGAATGAATTCATACTTTTATGCGGGAAAATAATATATGTTACTCTAAAAGAATAATTTTGTGATCGTTATTGAAACCCAAATTAATTTACTTATACTTACTGAGATCTGTAACAAAGGTCAATGACCTTTTCGTGAAATTACCCTCTAGTATTGGCTCACCATTTCAGGTCCAATAATTGAAGTTTTTTGCAAATTATATATGTACACTTACTTGGGATAAATCGCCAAGCATTTAAAATATAGAAATTTATTTTGAAATATTTACAGTGCATGGCAAAATTATTAGATCGTAGATAATCCTGTCGGTACATGTTCAGGTTCTGTTACGCAAAATGAAAACAATGAAACTCTTTTAGGATTAATTTGTTATCCCTATGTTTGTCTGTCTGTCCGTTTGTCTAGACAATTTTTTCTGGGTAAAATTAATAAATACCAATATAAACGGCCCTCTATAGAGCTGTAAAAACATACTTTTGACGTTTTTATTTATATTACGTTTTAGGTTTTTACGTTTTTTTTTTTTTACGTTTTTCATACAAATTTTCTCACTATGAAAATGTAGGGATGAACACTTGAGATAATATTTTGCATTTAAAAGTCAACACAGAAAGGAATTGTTGAACAAATAATGTAAAAAATATGAAAACCATGTTGTTCTATTCTAAAGGGATTAATTATCTACTGTTCAATGTGGCGATAGCTTTGTTTATTTTTTTCCTTGAATTATTTTTTACTAAGATAACAAATAGTTTAATACAAGGTTTTTCTTAAGAGGTCCCTTTGCCCCTGGATTTTTCTTAAAATTCATACAATAGGTATTAACCGAATGTGAAGTCTACAGCTTATTTTCTTCATATCTTTTTTCATGAGTATATTCTAGTGACATCTAACTACGTCTCTATACAGCCCAAAAAGCAAAATTTGATAAAACACCATCATAATAGCTGTCAGGATATCGTCAATATTGCCTCGTTTTTACGCAAAGTTTAACAAGTTTGTATATTTTATCTATACTGGAAATAAAAAAGAGAGAAAAACAGGCGTCGTTCATGTTAAGATGACTAAGTTTACACACTTTGCTAAGTATAAACAATTACCGTTTCATGGAAAACTGTTTTGACCTGAAACCATTTCACAAATTCAATTAACTTATTTTGAATATCTTGCCATCTTGCACTTCTTGATGAGAAATACAATTTCAATTAGTAAAAATACAACTTTTAGTTAAGAAAACTTATAGTTAAAAGTCTACTGTATGCATTAACATATTTTTAATTATATTACAATAGTAATAAAATAATTGGCTTATCTGTCGTCGTGATACCAGCCGTAAATTTCTTAAATAATCTGATATCACGCTTATGGAAAACCCAATTATTTTGAAGATACCATAATATCATTAAAATATGTTTATGCATATAGCAAACTTTTAACAATAAATTGTCTTAGCTAAAAGTTGTACTTTACCGTTATAATTATTTCTTAATATTTTGTTACAAATTCGGAGAAATAGCCCTTAAGGAAAACCTTCTATGAAAATATTTGTTATCTTTGTAACAAAGAAAAAAAAAATAATAAACAAAGCTATCGCCACATTGAACAAACAGTAAATTATTAATCCCTTTAGAATAGAAAGATATGGTTTTATATTTTTTACATTATTTGTTCTACAGTTCCTTTCTGTGCTTTCTTTCAAATGCAAAATATTATGTGAAGTGTTGATCTCTATATTTTCATAAGGAGAAATTTGTATGAAAAAGTTAAACAAAAGGCCATAAAAACGTTATAATATGTATATTTTACAGGGCTGTAAATATTAGCATTTATTGATTTTACCCAGAAAAATTGCCTAGACAAACGGACAAACAGACAAACATAGGGACAACAAATTAATCCTAAAAGAGTTTTGTTTTCTCATTTTGCGTAAAGGGACCTGAACATTTCAAACTATGATACAAATAAATTTCTATATTTTAAACACTTGGCGATTTATCCCAAGGGTGAACAGGTGTCCCAAAAGTCAACGCTTTCCCTTGGAAGGCTGGTAAATTATGACCTCAGCAAAAAGTAGATAATCTTCGAGTTGATGGTACTTTTATAAATTCGAATAGATTTTTGAGAGTCAAAGCTAACCAGTTCTAAATTCTATGAATAAAATTTTTGTTGCGCAACTCTGAATAGTCATGCTATTGATAAAGTCAAAAATAAACCTTGAAATGCTGTTACATCAGGAAGAAAAATAAAAACCCAATTTATGAGCAATTTTTTGTAATTAGGTTAGTTCGATACCACACCCTGAAAAAACATGTCCTATGTTAGTTTTGCAAATTGTCTTAAATAATGGCTCATCAAATATTGTTTTTCAAATGATCTGGCAATTTCTGTGTATTACTTTTGAAAAAAAAGTTATTGCTATTTTACTACCAAAGGAGCTGCGTATTTTTTTAAATAATTAGAATTTAGAATGAAAGAGTGGCGGGCAGTAAAAATATTTGACGTTAATTAGAAATGCCATTTAACACGCGTTAGAGTGAGATAAATAGTGACGCTATTTAAAATGAGTTGGAATGAGATAGTAACGCAGTTAAACGTGGTTGAATGAGAGAGGCATAATTGATATAGGCTACAGTGAGATAGATAGTGACGTGGTGCATTCCTTCTGAGAATATTTGTTAGTTTCCACTTTTTGTAATAACAACTTTAGTAAAAATTTTTTGTAAAGAAATTTTTGGTCCAATTTATTTTCCCGCAAGTGTAAACCCAGCTCAACGGGCGAAAAATATTTAAAGAATGGGTAATGGTGACAATTAAACGTCACAATATTATTATGTATCTCTAAAGGAGTGTCTGAAATGTTCCGAGGGTCAACTGATAAATCAAACACTCAAAAAACCACTTTTAGCCGACCATAATAAATTTACGTCCTGACGTGATAGCAAGTAGGATCAATGCCGTGTGACAATGATCGAAATACACTAATAAATTAGATAAAATAAAATGCGTATTACTTTTGACCCTGCCTCGTCCACTCTATTCGTATTTTTGCTATGATGACGCGAGCTTAGAGACCGGGACGAATTTCCCCCCGCGCGCTATCGTAAAATAGAATAAGCCACGCCCGGAACTGGTTTTTGTTTTGGCTATGTCATACTCTTAAACTACAGCAACATAATCCGTTAAATGGTAACGCCTCTAACAAACATTTCACGGTTCCCGGCGAATACGAAACCCTAATATCTTAACTGCTATATTTTTCCTGTATCTTTACATGATCACTTATTCCACATCCACCCATCAGCCTAGTTCGTCCATTGCTGGACATAAGCCTTTCCAGGACTTTGCCACTCCCGGCGGTCATCCTGGAAGAATTGCCCATACTCACACACGCTGGGCAGGCGATGGGATGGATATTAGAGATGGATATTAGGGATGGATATACCACCATCCATCGGTGCCAGGCATGGTGGGCCTCCTGGTTTTTGCCTGTGAGCTGTCCTCTTACTCTCCCCCGAATTACTTCGAGGGGGTCTCCAAGTAAGATGGTGGTACCTCCACAGTCGAGCCCGACATCGCTTATTTACCATGATTTTTTCATGTGGCCGGAAAGACAGCGGAGGCTTAGTAATGAATGGGGTCCCGTTTGGCACCCTTTGGGTCCGGAACCCTATAAACTCGGGAATACGTATAAAGCAAAAATAAAACGAATTTTTAGACGCCTTAAGTCTAAAGACTCAATTAGCAAACCTATTGAAACCTTATACGAGTATAATGTAAAAGTGCAAAATCGAGTTAAATGTATGGAATTCCTGGGCCTTTTGGGGGGGACCACGACTCCCTCTCTTCCTGCCAATGATTTTTTGGCTGTAAATAACGGTATGTATTAAAGGAGAATACTTTTTTTTCAGCTAAACATAAATTAGTGTCCTTTGTAAAATGGAGGACCAAATTGAAGATACTAATGAATCAAATATCAAATCAAAGCATTTTTTCAAAATTATGCGAAAGCGTACAAGGAAAAGTAAACCAATATCGGCGGAGGACGTTATTTTGAATAAGGATGAACTTACTACAAACAAAAAATTATCATCAGAAAAAATCGTTTCAAAATGGAAGAGAAGTTTTAAAGAATTATGTAGAGGCCATTTTGAAATAAAGCAAAAAAAAAGTGGTGAATTAAAAACATGTATGGGTATAAAAAGTAAAAAGTTAATGATTGTAAATTTTCCAAATGTATCTTTTAAACCAAAACAAGTAATTAAAAGAGAAAGTTTTGTTAAAAAATATATTTCCTCTGTCAAAAAGTATGCTGCTTCCCCACAGAAATCACAAGGGAGCCCTTTTATTTCCATAAAATCAAAAAAGCGTGCATACAAAAATAGACCTAAGCGCTATAAAAAAACATCATTTGTCGATAAAACAAACAAAATTAAAAAATGTTCTCAGGGTACAACAAATAGATTGCAGTCAAAAATACAACCTTTTACTGTTACCCCATGTGCCGACAAAGGATTAAAAAAATATGCAACGACATACAACAATTCTCAAATAGACTCATTAACTTCTGCAGAAGGATCAAAATTGGAATTACATGTTTGGCCAAATACTAAAAGATCTAAACTATCAGATTCATATAATGATCCTCGTTTTAAATCTCCATCAAACTCGAAAATTAAATCCAATATTATCCCATCACGACTAATAAAATCCAAACGAAATTCCTCCAGAAAAGATTCATCCACTAAAATGAAAGATTCTAAAATAAAAACTCCCAAAAAAAATACTTCAACAATGATGACTAAATGTATTTTAGCACCAAGTGAAAATATCGAAAGAAGATTTTTAGACAAAAAAAAATTTAAAGTAAAGGAAAAGGATACAAAAATAGGTTACAAAACAGACAAAAGAGCAAAAGCTGAGTTTCATGGGCAAAACAATAATATGAAAAATAAATTATCTGATATTGGTAAAAATCATGCACACAAAACCAAAACTAACAATGAAATTGATATCATAAAAAATGAACAGAACAGCAAAATTGAAAAATTCAAATTTCACAAGAAAATATTATACAAAAAACCTAATGAAAGAGGAGACATTGATAAAACCAAAAAAAACGTACATGATTCGTTTATTGTCGGGCAAACGCGGTCTGAAACAAATAATTATGAAAATGAAAACGAATCAGACACGACAATAGAAAGTAAAAAAATTGAATCTAAGACATGGTCATATTCTGACACATGTATTTACAATGTAATGAAGGCAAAAAGCAATCGAGGAGGAGACATGGGGGAAACAGAATTGATCATACAAACGAGAAATAAACAACCAAAGAACGAATTATCTAAGACATGCATATGCAGGCAAGGAAAATTTGTATCTACACAAAATGTTAAAAATGGAAATGTAACCAAACAAGTGAGAAATTTAAGTCATAAAAATAATGTTAAGTGTGACAAAAAAAAGCCTGTGTCTGAAAGTTCTCGTCCAATAAAAGCTAAATCGATCAAAAAATGTAAAATGAAAGAAATCGAAATAAAAAATCAGAAAGATACAATAAAAGATAATACCAAAAGAGAGAACAGAAGGAAATCAGTATCATTCGAGGTAAAAAAACATTCAATTACCTTTTTATGCAGACAAAATTTAAATAAACTCCAATCTCAAACGTCATCGTCGTCAAATGAATCTTTTCATAAATTGCCTACTGATAAAGAAAATGCCAACAAAAATACCTGTAAAGGTGGGACAGACACTCACTCGAGATTGTGGTCATGTTCAGAGACATGTATAAAAAAGAAAAAAATGGCCAAAAACAGATATGACTCTAAGAAAGAAAAAAATAAAATCAAAGAAGATTGTAAAATAAAAAAGAAAGTGTCTAATGGAAAGCCACAGAGAAGATCATGTAGAATAAAGAGTGAATCTAGTTTAAATAAAGACAAAAAGAAAGTACAATCACATTCTGAGAAACTTGTGTCTCGTTCATCAAAATACAAAAACAGACAAAACAAAGAAGGTGATGAATATTACAGTATGATGCAGAAAAAAACAGTAATGTCTTGTACTTCTAGTGATTGTGAAAAGCAACAGTCTAAGAAGTCACATTCTAAGAGTGATAAAGTTTCCTTGAAACAAAGTAGAGAGGTTAAAAGGGGAACGACAATATGTGACACTACCAACAAATATAATGAAGATATTTGTAGGAAACATAAAATAGGAAAATGTTATACAGAAAAACAGGAAAAAGAGGTTAATGAACAAACCTGTGCCAAAAAGATGAAGGCTCTAAGCGACTCTCATAAAAAGTTCAAACAGAGAATATCAAGTAAAAGTACACCTACTTGCCAACGCATTTGTTATATTGCAAAACAAGATCGGGGAAACAATTATCAACGAAACTCATCAAAAAAAAAATTCCGCAAAGAACCCAAAAGTGACTATGAAGAAATAGAAAAACCAAGACTTAGACAAAAATTTATTCCTAAAATATGGCAGAAATACAAAAACAAATCATTTAAAAAATACAGCTCAAGTAGTTACCCACTGAAGAAAAAAGAGGAAATTAGTTCACATAGCCAGAAAAAGAACACCATAACATGTAGAATTAAACTGCCAGAAAAAACATGTACATGTAGTACTCCTGAAACAAAGAAGCTAAAATGTGTTTGCATAGTATGTAAATTGCCAGAAAAAAAGTGTATATGTTGTCCTTCTAAAACAAAGAAGCAAAATATATGCATATGTTGTCCACCTTGTGAAAAAGAATGCAGAGAGAAAAAAGAAAAACAAGAAAAATTAAAAGAAGAATGGGAAAGAAGAAAACCAAAAGAATGTGCTTGCTGCAAATGTTACAAGTCACCCGTAGCTGTATGTGAAAAAGATATGGCATTATTGGCAGACGTTGTATCAGATAAGAAAAATAAGTGTCAATGTTGTATCTGCCCACCCAGAAGCCGATTTCTTGAAGCTCAAGATAGAAAATATGTATTGGATGAATGTGATTACTTAATTGCACCGAGGAAGACTCCCTGGTTTATGGAAAAACCGAAAATAAAAGCATGTGTATGTTGCGCTTGCCATGGACTTAAAACTAACTATAATCCATATTATGATTATGATGAACATGGCGTGAATGAAAAATTATCAAAACCCATAACTAGGGCTAGAAAAACTATTGAAGATAGTTTAACCGCCGTTATTGGATATGCTATGAAACAAGGCAAAAATGAAAAATTATCCGAACACAAATCTAGGAAAAGTACTGAAAATAGTTTTATGGAACCAGAACAACGCAAGAAAAATAAGAAATATTTTAAAAATAGATCAAAAAAGGTAATGACACCTATCCTACGTCAAGATAGAATAAAAGCAGAAACTAAAAACCGTAGAACAGCACCAATGCCAAAAAAGAAACGTAAAAGCATAGCATCACCTGGAACTCCGCGAAGAATGACAGGGAATGATGAAATGCGAATACGTCGAAAACGACACAAACACAAAAGATTACTTACATGCAGGTGCCGTACAAAACTGAGCAAAAGACAAGAATTGAGTGCTTATAGATCAGTAAGTAATTTTATCTAATCCCATACTACAAGGTAATTAGTAATTCAACCTTGCACTAATCACACCATCAAAAGTGGTTTTACAAGTACCTACGTTGTTTATCAGTATTGCAACAGCGATTTTTTATAAGATATATAACACTGCTTGTCTGCCCTGTGATTGGCCCAAACACCGCTTAGATAACCAATCAGCGCTTAATATTTCTCTCATTTGGTTGGGAATATGCAAAGAGTATTTCTGCCATGCAGCCTCTAATGCTCCCGAACACCTTCAAACATTCCGAGAATTGGACTTAACAGAAAAACTAGACATTCTGGTAATTAGACCTATACTAGCGGACTGAAAGGAATAGGAGTAAATCCGTAAATTACCGACAATGAGGATGAACGGCTAAGATTCTTGCCTGAGCATAAATCTCTGGTGTCCCAATTGCCCTTATTATGTCACAGTTGCACAAAACGCTATTTTTGTGGAATCTTTTTATATACACTCCTCAACAAATACTTAGGGGATATTTAAAATTACATTACTTACTTTATTCATGCTCAAAATCACCGGAGTACAAAGGTACAAGAAAAGTTGTTATCTTGTCATCAATAGTCATCACTTCAAGTTTGCAGAAAAATGTATCATAGCTCTTCTTTGTAACATGTCCCACGCATGCTCAGCGGGATTCATATCAGGCGACTGTGCAGTTATAGTACATTATTGCCGCGGTCTGCAATGACTGTGTTGCTGGTAGCGGTTATGATGGCCAAAAGTGTAGCGTAGCGCAGCTCCAGGCCTATACAGCGCGGTCAGCATTGCAGCCCTTGATAGACAAGTTTGGTCGAGCCCTTTATAGCGCGGACAGCAAGGGCTGCAATGATGACCAAGCTTGAAGGCCGAGAGCGTGGCTAAGCTGAGTTCGAGAGCATCATAGCGTGATCAGCAACGCAGTCATTGCGGACCAAGGCTTGTATAGTGCTTTACTCAAAAATGCTTTATTTAGTTATTTTCACAACCTTTAAGTTTGTATTTTTCCTTTGACTTCGGTGGCAATAAATTTTAGTCACATATTTCAAGAGCGGTGGTTTTGGAATGTATTGCAAATGCCTATAATTTCTATAACTACTAACCAATTGCTGAACGGTGAAGGTAAACCGTATCATATTAGAATAATTTTATTTATAAAAAGCCCTATTCGTTCTTTTGCCGTGCAACACTAGAATTTCAAAAATGTTCGTGCAACTGAGTCAAAAACATTATGAGTATGCAGAGAACTAGACTGTGCACTACGCAACGAAAAATGAGCCGAGCAAGACAGGCGCAAGCTCCTATATGTCCGTTTTTTACCAATATGTAAATATATTAATTATATATATTATATATATTTATACTGGCAACTTGCTAAACAAGGACACATGGGCAGCGAGTGCCTCTCTCGCTTGGCGCGTTTTTTGCTTGAATATGTTATCGTAACAATAACAACCTTATTGGAAAGAAAATAAAATCTAATTTAGTTGAACAAACATTGGAGAGTGCGCAGTCATGCACAGTCTAGTTATCTATCTATACAACGTCTTTGAACTGCGTATGTTCCGCCACCAAGGGAGTGTCAGAAGACCTACATAAATGCTGGAACAAAACTCGACGATAATGGATTTCCAAATGAAATTGCAGGTTGCTTAAACTCATCCGTAATGAAATTCCATACAACTTTACTGGCGCCTATTCAAGTAGCGCGGAAGCTGGAAAGGTCGGCTTTGCTCAAGAAGGTTGTCAAAATAATGACCACATTATAAGCATTTTTGAGTAAATACCATTCCCGCCTTATGTGTCGCATTGTCGTGAATCAGTTGGAACCCCTGGCCCAATTGCACTGCGTGCAGGATAGCCACATGTTAAAATAAAACCTAGTCCACTTGACTACCCACCTACCGCCTCGCTATTCTACCTGACCTGCCTGCTATACTTAGCATACTGAACTTCAATTTAATCAATTAAGAAATAATCTACCTAACTGCATATGGATAAATCGTTTTCGTTATCGTTTTTACTGTTTCACGGCGTCGGTACCTTAGAGGTAGACGGCTGGCCTCTCACTCTTGAGATCCTCCCCGGTCGGGCACGGACCAATGAGTTTTTCGGAATATATGTGCATAGTCTTACTTACCACTTGCTCAGCTGAACGGTGAGGGAAAACATCGTGAGGAAACCTCCATACACCAAAAAGCGTATACTTGTGCCAGAAGTACGGCGATAGGGCTCACCACTCATTATGTTGGGACGTAATAATCATCGGTGAAACACGGGCGAATCGAGTGTGAACTGTGATTTGCCTTTCACAGTGCATATCCGGAACACCTCTGAGAGAAGATACGAGTTTATGTGGCTCATCAAAAAAAAAATTCCGCAAAGAACCCAAAAGTGACTATGAAGAAATAGAAAAACCAAGACTTAGACAAAAATATATTCCTAAAATATGGCAGAAAGACAAAAACAAATCATTTAAAAAGTACAGCTCAAGTAGTTACCCACTGAAGAAAAAAGAGGAAATTAGTTCACATAGCCAGAAAAAGAACACCATAACATGTAGAATTAAACTGCCAGAAAAAACATGTACATGTAGTACTCCTGAAACAAAGAAGCTAAAATGTGTATGCATAGTATGTAAATTGCCAGAAAAAAAGTGTATATGTTGTCCTTCTAAAACGAAGAAGCAAAATATATGCATATGTTGTCCACCTTGTGAAAAAGAATGCAAAGAGAAAAAAGAAAAACAAGAAAAATTAAAACAAGAATGGGAAAGAAAAAAACCAAAAGAATGTGCTTGCTGCAAGTGTTACAAGCCACCCGTAGCTGTATGTGAAAAAGATATAGCATTATTGGCAGACGTTGTATCAGATAAGAAAAATAAGTGTCAATGTTGTATCTGCCCACCCAGAAGCCGATTTCTTGAAGCTCAAGATAGAAAATATGTATTGGATGAATGTGATTACTTAATTGCACCGAAGAAGACTCCCTGGTTTATGGAAAAACCGAAAATAAAAGCATGTGTATGTTGCGCTTGCCATGGGCTTAAAACTAACTACAATCCATATTATGATTATGATGAACATGGCGTGAATGAAAAATTATCAAAACCCATAACTAGGGCTAGAAAAACTATTGAAGATAGTTTAACCGCCGTTATTGGATATGCTATGAAAAAAGGCGAGAATGAGAAATTATCAGAACGCAAATCTAGAAAAAGTACTGAAAATAGTTTTATGGGACCAGAAGAACGCAAGAAAAATAAGAAATCTGTTAAAAATAGATCCAAAAAGGTAATGACACCTGTACGACGTCAAGATAGAATAAAACCAGAAACTAAAAACCGTAGAACAGCATCAATGCCAAAAAAAAAACGTAAAAGCATAGCATCACCTGGAACTCCGCGAAGAATGACCTTGAATGATCAAATACGTCGAAAACGACACAAACACAAAAGATTGCTTACATGTAGGTGCCGTACAAAACTGAGCAAAAGACAAGAATTGAGTGCTTATAGATCAGTAAGTAATTTTATCTACTTCCATCCTTCATACTTCCATATTACCTTGCACTAATTACACCATCAAAAACGGTACAAGAAGTACCTACGTTGGTTGTCAGTATTGCAAAAGCGATGTTTTATAAGATACATTATAACACCGCTTATCTGCTTTATCTGAAAGGAATAGGAGTTAATCCGTAAATTACCGACAATGAGGATGAACGGCTAAGATTCTTGCCTGAGCATAAATCACTCGTGTCCCAATTGCCCTTATTATGTCACAGTTGCACAAAACGCTTATTCTTGTTGTTACTTTTTTTGTGGAATCTTTTTATATACACACCTCAACAAATACTTAGGGGATATTTTAAACTAACGTCCAAGTCTTGCTGGAGTATAAAGTCCCAAGTTCTTTTTTGGTACAAGAAAAGTTGGTCTTCTGTCATCAGTAGTCATCAGTCATCACATCAAGTTTGGAGAAAAATTTACCATAGCTCTTCTTTGTAACATATCCCACGCATGCTCAGTGGGATTCATATCCAGCGACTGTGCAGTTATAGTACATTACTGCCGCGGTCTGCAACGACTGCGTTGCTGCCAGCGCTTATGATGGCCAAAAGCGCAGCTTCAGGCCTACACAGCGCGGTCAGCATTGCAGCCATTGATGGACAAGTTTGGTTGAAGCATTTATAGAGCGGGTAGCAAAGGCTGCAATAATGACCAAGCTTGAAGGCCGAGAGCGTAGCTAAGCTGAGCTTGAGGCCATCATAGCGTGACCAGCAACGCAGTCATTGCAGATCAAGGCTTGCATAGTGCTTTACTCAAAAATGCTTCATGTGGTCATTATTTTTACAACCTTCAAGTTTGTATTTTTCTTTTGACTTCAGTGGCAATCAATTTTAGCGGTGGTTTTGGAATGTACTGTACATGCATATTACTTCTATACATACTAACCAATTTCTGAACGGTGAAGGTAAACACTATCACGTTGAAATAATTTTATTTATAAAAAGCCCTATTTCTTTTGCTATGCAACACTAGAATTTCAAAAATGTTTGTGCAACTGAATCAAAAATATAACGTGTATAGACTGTGCACTACGCAACGAAAAACGAGACGAGCGAGAGGGGCGCAAGCACCCATATATCCCTTTTTACCAATATACATATAAATATATACTGTATATTTATACTGGCACCTTGTTAAACAAAGACACACGGGCGGCGAGTGCCTTTCTCGCTCATCCCGTTTTTTGCTTGAATATGCTATCCTAACAATAACAACATTATTTGAAAGACAGTAAAATCGAATTAAGTTGAACAAATATTGAATAGTACACAGTCTAGTTATCTATACAATGTCTTTGAACTGAGTATGTTCCGCCACCAGGGGAGTGTGAGAAGACCTACATAAATGCTGGAACAAAACTCGACAATAATGGATTTCCAAATGAAAGAAATTGCAGTTGGCTAAAACTCACCACCAATTAAATTCCATACAACTTTGCTGGCGCCGGAAAGGTCAACTTTGCTCAAAGAAGGTTGTCAAAATAATGACCTCATTATAAGCATTTTTGAGTAAATACCATTACCGCCTTATGTGTGCGGCTATTGTCGTGCATAAGTTGGAACTCCTAGCCCATTTGCACTGCGTGTGGGATAGCCACATGTTGAAATTAAACCTAGTCCACTTGACTACCCACCTACCGCCTCGCTATTCTACCTGACCTGCCTGCTATACTTAGCATACTGAACGTCAATTTAATTAATTAAGAAATAATCTACCTAATCGCATATGGATGAAATCGTTTTCGTTTTTGTTATTGTTTTTACTGTATCACGGCGGCGCGGCGTCGTCGATAGTTCAGGGGTAGAACGTTGGCCTCTCAATCTTGAGATCCATGTTCGATCCCCGGTCGGGCATGGACAAACGAGTTTTTTTTACGGCACATACATATACAGGATGTAATCGTTGAATTTGAATGAATGAATGAATGAATGAATTTAAGTGTGACCATGCGATTATTCCGTAACTATTACAGATATCAAAAAAAATTAAACTGGTATCGGAAGTACGTTACCTAATCAGTAAAATGACATGACATGCACAATGCGTGGTGGCTGTTACGACGCTCGCTGCGTCCTTGAAAGGGCAAAATAGGAGAAAATAATACTTTTCACATGGGCGTCATTGTTCGATTGAATAATTCTATGTTATATTTATAGCTATCAAGTTTATCTATTTATCAAAGCATAAATGAATTAAATCACTTAAGCTGCTTAGGAGCAGTAGGAAATTCAAGCAAAAAAACACCATTCAGTTGAAACAATTTTTCATATAGAAGTTTTGGTGGTACGAAAAAGAAAAATGTTGCATATGTTGTCCTAGAGTTGATAATCCATAATACATTTTTTCAATATTTTTGGTTTGGCCATAAAAGAGGAGTAGGCTTTAGAAAGTACCCATTTGGCGGTATAAAGGGCCTTAATCGACGCCAGCGCCGCGCCGTGAAACAGTAAAAACGATAACGATTTCATCCATATGCGATTAGGTAGATTATTTCTTAATTAATTAAATTGAAGTTCAGTATGCTAAGGATTGCAGGCAGGTCAGGTAGAATAGCGAGGCGGTAGGTGGGCAGTCAAGTGGTCTAGGTTTTATTTTAACATTCTGTATTGTCGATCTAACTTATAAAAGTGGTAGTACTGTACTGTACGGAATAAACTACGTCACTTCCGGTTTGGAGCAAAAACTTGTTTTGTTCCCATGCTGCGCGTCGACAAAGAATATTATAGCTGATTTTAAAGGCTTTATTATTAGGTTTGGTGCTGTCAAAACTAAAAATTCTTCATTGCAAAATAATACTCAAAAGCTAAATTACCTTGCAAAAATGTTAGTCCTGTCAGCACTAATTCTAATCAAATCAAATATACTTCTAAAGCCGTTTCAGCTTTGAAATATTTTTTTCAGGATTTTCGTGGTAAATTTAGAGACGGACAGAGAGTGATTGATCTAATAGTGGTAGTGAAAGACGATGAAGACAAAAACGCTAACGCGTTACGCCTGAAATTCCTAGTGGCCGCTTTGAAATTTGGTCTGGAATTTGAATTGGAATACGGCCGCGTAAGTCACATTAAATAAACTGGGTACACAGAACTAACTTTCTCACTATATGCTAAATAAACTGGCTACACAGAACTAACTTTCTCACGATATTCTAAATACTTAAGAGAGCACCGAGCTTTTTACACACACAAACACGTTTTTGTATACTTAGTTTAAAGTAATAAACAATTAAATTAAAACGAGGGGAAATATATTGGTATTATTGGGTACATATACTAGACAGTATACACGATGGAAACACGATTTGATGAATTTGCCTCTATAGAATAAATTCGCAAATTTACCTCTTTTCGAGTAATTTTTTCCTCTATTTCCCTACTTTTTATAAAAATAAATAATTTGATGTTATGATTAATTTACTAAATTATAATTCATATTTAAAAATTAATATTAAATAGATGACTGGAGCGTTTATGCACGACAGTTTTTTTATTTAAGAACAATATGATGAAAATAACAAGGAAAAACATTGAAAAAGTGCAAAAGTTTGGTTATTTTCTTTACTCTTTACACGTAAAGAAAAAGACAGAGACAAAGGCAAACGCTCGGTGTGCCCTTAAGACTGTACATGAGCCTAAAGCATGAACAACGCCAGACTTTCGAGAATTCATTTGAAGAAATTCGGACACTTCTTGTATTAAAAAAATATATATTTGATTTATTGATCTTTTATCTAGGGATTCTACTTATGAACAATATATTAAGATTTATACTTTTGTCAAAAAAAAATGTATTCCGCTCTCTTTTTTTTTTGTTTTCAAACGTTCGTTTCAAGAATGCGGTTAAAAGATCAATTTGTTCTTTTTTTTTTCATAAAATAGGTATGAAGGGATTCTACTTAAATCCAATATTTTTTTCCCTACAAAGTATTTCAGTATTAGCTAAAAACACACCAATTTATTATTTCGCTGCGTGATCATTAGTATTACACATCCAAGAAAAAGAGGCCAATGAGCCAAGACGGACTATACTGTAACAAAAATAAACTTTTAACAAAAAAATTGCAACCGACTTCAATAGTAACAGCAGTCATTCACTAAAAAGTTAATAATAATTCTATAAAGACCGATGGTACCGAAGCAACACTTTTGCCGACTTCTTTCTTCCTGAAACGTTATGTTATCTAGAAGTCGGCGTTCTTATATTGGTTTTTATGTTGCTATATCGTAGGAAATACGCCGACTTCTAGATAACATAATGTTTCAGGAAGAAAGAAGTCGGCAAAAGTGTTGCTTCGGTACCATCGGTCTTTATAGAATTATTATTAACTTTTTAGTGAATGACTGCTGTTACTATTGAAGTCGGTTGCTATTTTTTTGTTAAAAGTTTATTTTATTTCACATTTTTTAGTGTTGCTGGGTTAAATTGTGAAATATGGGTAGTTCTTGCAAACGTGGTTTTAATATGAAACGAAGTTCAAGTGAGTATAAGTAGCTATGTTTGAGTAGCTTCCTGCTATCAATCTCGAGTTATGTGCTGTCATTCGTTAAAGAGTTCTACGGTGATGAAGCCAAGATCGAAGGTCAGGTGGGTACACTGGCAATTTTCAAGCAATGCCCTGCAATGAGCACCATAACACAAACTGATTGCCGCAATCCAAAGTTATGTGCTGTCATCCGTTGAGGAGTTCTATGTTGATGAAGCCAGGATCGAAGGCCAGGTGAAAGAATGATGATTTTCAAGTAATACCTTGTAATCAGCACCCAGGTACAAAGCGATTACTTCAATTTCGAGAGGTATGCTGTCATTTTCTGAGGAGTTCCACTGCCTATCTCTGAAGAGCTTCATCAGATCATGACCATACCTAAAATGGGACCTACCTGGAAGTACACTTTTTCAAACAAAAAAAGATTTGTTCAAATCGGTTCAGAAATGACGGAGTTATAGAGTAACAACGCCAAAAAAAAAAAAAAAAAAACATACAGTCGAATTGAGAACCGCCTCCTTTTTGAAGTCGGTTAAAAATAAAAGACCCGCTACTCAAGGTCTCTTTATCAAGAATTATTTAACCTTTCTTAAAGAAGAAATAATAGTTACGTAGAGAAGATTCACTTTTCAAAGACACTTGAATAAAAAGCTACTCTCGGCACGCGGCAATAAAGTGCAATTTAGTTCGCACAGCGCTGTGCAGCTAAAATTGTCTTCACCTGCTAGGCGCCTCTTTATCGGGTAACTCTATCCCTCTTGTAGTCTTGGCGGAGTAAAATAGGCTTACTTCAGCCTTCGATCAACAATATACAACAAGATGGCAGGTCAGGAACAAAAACAAAGCGATACGTTGATACCAGCTGCCTATACCTTATATACTAAATACGCGAAAACGTCCTAAGCTTTTTGTATTAAAAATCTTTAATCGCTTACGATAAGGTGCAGTATTGTTCATGCAAGTATTCACATCTAACATTATGTTATAAAAGATGGCAAGAAACGGTCGAGTTTGCAACGGTTTATTGAAAATCCAACTTTATGATTTCGTCATTAAAGTACAAAATAATTCGTTCAAAAATGTACTTATTGAATTACACATTTTGAATTCGTTCCTTTGAGCAAATTGGAGCCAATGTTTGTGAAGTTGGCGCGTGCGTTGGCTTAGAAACATATTATTGAAAATACCATGCCGTTTACAGTTTACAATACAAAACAGAAACTCGTTGATATTTACTTACCGAAAGTACGATATTCCATCACTACTACTTATATTTTTTCGGTTATTTCGGCAGTTTTTTAAACCACATTGAGGTATTGCGATACGTGTTCACCTTGGCGCTGTCACTAACGAACTAAATTCAAATAAGGGCTCACTCTGCAAGTGAGCTCTTATTTGTCGGTTCGCTTTTGACGCGCTGACCCGTCATCTACTTGTACAACAAAATAATTTGTGACTGTAGATACAGTTTTTTAATAGCTTGAGACAGCATCATGTTATTTGATATCTACCAGTACTTGCAAAATTTAACTACCATTTATCATAATTCATATTTCAAGGGATTTATAGATATACTTATCCTGATCGAAAAACAACAAAAGCGTAAAACAAGCCAAATCCCGCCTACAATTTTGCAATGCGCAGTTTTGCAGTTAAAATGGCAGCAAAGCATAACACGACACGCATTTGGTTCAAAAAGGGATCCATGTTGTTTTGCAAAAAGGAAAAAAATAAAAAAACTTTGCCGAACAGTGGCGAAGATTTGTATGCGCATTATTTCCTTGGGAGTACTGTATATTGTTGATCGAAGGCTTCAGCTAAGATTTCTAACGTCCATCAAATGCTCACTTCCTGTTCTCAGCAATGACCTACTACTTATATGAAAGGACAATAAAATCTCTAATACCATTCGTATGTTCTCTAGATGCCAGTCAACAACAACCTGATCTTCATAAAGGTACACGGACCAGTAAAGGTACTTGAAAAGTACGGCGAATATTACGGTATCAGACGGTTTTATAAACAGCAGCACCTTTACTGCAATAATGGCCCTGAGAAATACTATTTAGGCAATGTAAGGTAATATTAGATGATTCTAACGAAGTGATGAACTTGGGAAACGAATAAATAATCAATTAATAAATATTAAAGTAATCTGTTCGTTAGAACAAGGCGTGAAATTCACATAAAGCCCTCGTGAGCGTTCCGTATGTGCATTACAGGCTGGTGTATCTAGTAGTTATAAAAATTCGGTGTACAGGTATGGTGGAACAATTCAACGGTCTAGGGTGCCACAGTCGGTAGCGTACTTTTCGTGAAAACAAGAGGTCGCACGTTCGAATCATGGCCTGAGGAATTGTTTCAGAATATCTGTTTTTGTGTAATCTGTTTCTTATTTAACTTTTCTAGTTTGTAATGCGATCTAATATTCAGAGTATCCAAAGCAATGTCGCTATAAAACAAAGAAATAGTTTATTGATTTAGAAGCACTTTAAAATTAAAAAAGTGGTGACCGGAGTCTTCTTTTAAGCTGACAGCAGCCTGTGCCAGAAGACACCAATCTTCCACGTATATCTATATATCTCTAATAGCAACTGTTAATACCTACAAGGATCATCCATCCATCCATCAGCCTAGTTCGTCCACTGCTGGACATAAGACTTTCCAGGACTTTGCCACTCTCGGCGATCATCCACGAAGAATTGCCCACACTCACACACGCTGGGCAGGCGGGTTGGTGAGCGTGGTGCCGGAACCCTCGCACCAGTGACGCCGCTGCCCGTCACCAGCCTGTTCCATATAAAGCCCGGTTATTAGGGATGGATATACCGCCATCCATCGGTCCCAGGCATGGTGGGCCTTCTGGTTTTTTGCCTGTGAGCTGTCCTCTTACTCTCCCCCGAATTACTTCTAGGGGGTCTCCAAGTAAGATGATGGTACCTCCACAGTCGAGCCCGGCATCAGCTCTACCACCTGTTAATATTGTCCAAGGATAAGAATACTAAAATACTACAACTATACAAAACAAAACATCATAGAGATTTAAATACATAATATTAGAGTGGCAGATGATGTTTGTTTCCGGTCATGGCACCACTTCGACTCATAGTCGAAGTCGAAGCGAGACTTCTTAAGGAGAAACAACACGTATCTGTCGTGGCCATATCGTAGAATTGACCATTTCATGATCTGGTTGGGCATCTGGAATCAAAAATCTTTCACCAAAAGTAAAAAATCGGTGCGACGCCGAGCGAAGCGAAGGGGAGCGAGGAGGAGCGTGTTAGGTTTACATGTAAATAAATTTGGGGAGCTTAGTGAAGCGGAGCAGAGCGAGGCGACCCCCCCTAATTTTAACAGAAAATACGATATGGCCAACCAGATCATGAAATGGTCAATTCTACGATATGGCTAGGACATATCCACTACGAAATGTTCTTCGATGGTTCTTCTTATTTTAAAATAACAGATATTAAATAAATGTGATTTATGGCATTTCGCGAACATAGTTTAGTGTCAGCTAAGCTTTTCCGGCAAAATTTTGTTATTTTATGCATTACGTTCGAAAAGCCTAACTGACACTAAACTATGTTCGCAAAATGCCATAAATCACATTTATTTAATATCTTTAATTCAAAAATAAAAAGAACCATCTTAAGTTGTGCGTTTTGTAGAGGATACGGATCGTTTCCCCTTAAACTCGAGCTTTTAAACAGGTTTTTACGGTCGAGAAGGCTAACTCGACAGACTCGGAATTGCTCTCCTGGTGTGCCCGAATGTAATGTTATGTACGCACTGGAGGTGAGCGACGAGGAGCGTGTTAGGTTTACATGTACATACATTTGCGGAGCCAAATGAAGCGGGGCGGAGCGAGGCGACCCTCCTAGTTTTTACAGAAATATGATATGCTCAATGCTAGATGTGCCAACGACATATAGAAAAGATAATTGGATTCAGTAGATAATTAAATTTTATATGGGGGGAACTGAAATATTTATATATTGTATAACCAGTTGGACACATATTGAAACAAGAGACATTTTTCAGATCAAACTACACGGAACCAGTCTTCTTCTCAAGCCTGGAAAGAAGCCTTATAGTATATAAAATGCTTCTTCATTTACCTTACGGGCCGTCACCTAAGGAATATGGCATACACAAGTAATTTTTTTTTTATTGAAAAGCCGAAAAGTCTGTCCACTCAGTGGTTTCACGGTCAAAGGATGATGCCAGGAATTGTATGGACTCTGGTACCCGCTCCAATATAAATAAACAATATGTGATTAGAAAGGTATTTACATGTAGAACAAGAATTACGCTGCCACTTGTCTAAATTGTTAGTCCGATCGGAGTAATATAATCAAGTAGTATTCCATCCATACGCAGTGTTTGTGCGATATATAAATAAACCATCCCTTGATAATGCTGATAAGGCGAAATTAGTTGGGAAATAGTGAAATAATAAGTTTTATTACTTTATAATCAAGTAGGGTAGATTGTTGAGACTATGGCTTAAACTTACATGTTCAGTACTAAGATTTAGATTTAGAACTAAGCGCCATAGTCACTTATAACAAGTCAAAAAGGGCTATCCAATGATGTACCACACATAGCTATTTTAGTAGGGTACAAAAATTTGCATCATCCTCTGGCTTAGTAATGGCGGTTACGGACTCGAATCCCATTGGGGCATAATTTGTAATCTACATTTATTGTTGCAACAAATCACAAATAGCGTTGAATAAATGCAATTTCTTCTAGGTTTTTGTATGGGGACCCATGGGGGGTTTAATTTTGTTTTATTATGTGCCATGATAGAGGCCATTTTAACAAGTATTCTGTCAAAAATTTCCAGGCTTGCTATTATGGCTGCAGCTGTAGACCCTTGGGCCTTGTGACATACAGACAGTCACTTAAAAAATATTTATTGAGATGGGTTTTAACAATACCTAAATTACTGGAAATGGAAATTTTCATAGCTATTTTAGTTAATTTTTATTAATTTAAAACCAACATTTTGTCAATTTTCCCCGATTCCGTTCCTCTCGCACTGCGGATCTTTCCGCCTGGAGTAACGGGACCTTTGCACGGACGATATATCACCGTATTTATTATAAAACAATTATATACGTTATACGTTTACATGGTATCTATGGTATCTAAATTGAGTATTTACTCATTATAAATTACTAACTCTTGCACCGTTATTTGTGTTTGTGCGTCACTATTAGGCTTTGGCAGAATAACAGCGCCGCAGATTGTTTCTCTGTACACTACAGCACATGCTGAGTATTGCTGAATTTAAAGCCTTTTTTGCCATTATACAAGGTGTAACAGAAAGGTGTAACCATATTTGAAGAGCTTATTCAGTCAATGGTATAGAACAACTTTTACTATGGAGCCAATCCTGAAATCTCAAAAAAAAATCTGCCCTTCCATACATTTCAGCCGAGCGGCATTGCATTTTTCTATGAAAAAAAAATTTTTTTTTTCGTCATACTGGGTTTGTTCCATAGTAAAAGTTGTTCTATACCATTGACTGAATAAGCTCTTCAAATATGATTACACCTTTCTGTTACACGTTGTATAATACCTATGTATATACGTAAATGTTACACAGCTGTGTGTTTCAATAAGTTTTTATGTGCTGAGTCTTAATATCAAAAAATTTGGTGGTTTTTAATTTTTTCATTTCCAGTTTATTTTTGTTGTGTTAATGAATAAATGATTAACCTATCTAATCTTTCCCTATCTTATCTTATCTAATATAGGTGAGAAGCTTTAGGAAAATATATAAATTCATTGGGCATAAATAAAGTTTTAATTAACTAGTGGACTCAGCCAACTAGTTATAGCCTCGGGTATAATTTACAAGAGGCATCTTTTATTTGGGTCCATGTTCTCACACCGGGAAGGCATTGACGACTCGGCATCACATAATTTAGCCTAAAATCGGTCGACTTGTGACATTATTCTATACAAAAATCAATTTAGTGGATGCCGATAAGCGCTTATCCAAATAAAAGACCCCTCTTGTAAATTATACCCGAGGCTATAAGTAGTTGGCTGAGTCCACTAGTTAATTAAAACTTTATTTATGCCCAATGAATTTATGTATATTTTCCTAAAGCTTCTCACCGTTACGCGCAGATGTGCTTATCTAATATACAAAGTTATTAACCGAAACCTTGTTTAACAGACTGATAGCCGGCAACATATTCAGGGATGTGTATGCGCTCCATGACGGGCCATCGTTCCTGGTGGAAGACCAGGACTGCAGCAAAGCAAGCGCTCGGCAGGTGAGAAGACATTAATAATAAGTAGGTAGACGAGCTTCTCGCCCGCTGCTCCACCCGCGTTTATTCAATATTTGCCCCGTTTTCAGCTTGGTGGTTATTTTATTAACACCCCATATGGTCTATGTTGACCAGGGTCACTACGATAATAGTAAAGGAAACCACATCCGAATCCTTTAGGGAGCTGGCGAGCAACATTTCTAAATCATTTGCTCATTTTTCATATCGATAGGGATTAAAGTTCAAATTAAAACAAATCGATTTGGTCAAGTCCCTTAAGAGTCGGAGTTCCGAGATTGGGCAAAACAGGGTTCGGGGTTATGGCTTTTTAAGATAGTAAAATATTAATTTCTGAAGATAATAAATACCACTTGTTACCTTACAAGATGAAGTACAGGTTCATTAAAAAAAATCTTGGCACTAATGTATAGTAACTTCAGAAAAAAACAGGATTTTCAAGTTCAGGTTACACCCGTAGCGCTGCAATGCTATTCAAGAGATTTTCTTGAAATTCCTGTTTTTTTTCTGAAGTTACTAATTAGTTAATGCCGTGATTTTTTTTAATGAACCTGCACTTCATCTTGTAAGGTAACACGTGGTATTTATTTTGTTCAGAAATTTTTATTTTTACCGTCTTAAAAAGCCATAACCCCGAACCCCGAATCTCGGAACACCGACCCGTAAGCTCCTACGTTGCTGTGTTTTTGTTCTACGGCGCTTCAAAGTTGTAAAAAAAGGTCTATTCAATCATTTACTTGCATGGTTTTAGTAGCGTCCGTTGGATTCATTTGATTCATTATGACTCACTTAACACAAAAATACTTGATAAAAAAATACAAAAAAAAAAATCTCTCAAATTCAATGAGCAAATGGTCTGACATTACTGTCCAACCATATGTAATATACTAGTATATAAGTTTAAACTCTCACTTTTCGTACATATTATAAGGCAAATACATTTGATCGCGGAAGACCCGTTTATATATTATAAGATAATATAGTAGACTTGCTTTTGTCCGCGGCTTCACCCGCGTTAAATAAATTTTAATTAATTAAAATTAATGAGGTAAACAAAGGAACATGATTTTTTGAGCCTTATGACTTTATCGTCATTATCCGTTTCCACCTTCCAGTGTCATTATCAGACCCTAGTCAACATATTTTACAAACACACTGAAGTATAGTAACAACGTATAAACATTGTTTTATAGCATTACTGCGACATGCCGCTACTGACTGCAACATTGTGACGCATTTAGCAATAAGTAATTATATTACAGAATATTGTACAGTTTACGGGGTCACTCTATTTCGGCAGTTGACCATTAAACATGTCAACTTAACGTCTGTGTTTCAATCACCACTCCAGACTTCTATACTACAGACCCTTGACTGTTATTTGAACACTCATTAAGACCGACCAAATAAGCCCAAACTCGAGAGGTCTGCTGTTGTCCGTTGAGAAGTTACCGTAGCCGTAGATAAATAAAGGAAGGATAGATTGCTATCTCCTTGTACTGTTCGCAATACTAAAAATAACGTTGCTAGATGGCGTTACTTGTCTCGCTGGAAATAAAATGTGTCTGAAATCGACGAAATATAGCATTTTACTGTTCTGGTTCATCATATTTATTTATTTTATGAATAAAAACACAACATTTTCATAACATCGCATCAGAAAATAGTGAATTCTTAATCAGGTGTTTTTAACATTTTTTTCTTTAAGCTTTCGGTGGTAAGCTGGCAATCTAACCAAGCGTGCAGATAATTATACTGGACTCCGGTAGATGGCGCACAACGGTCAATTAAACAAAATATGTGCATTAAAATACGCTTTATTTACCTAACACACACTTCTCATACATATCGGTAGTATATAACTTTACTCTTTGACTCAACTGTCATGCACGGTTAAGCGATTTATCCTCAGATTGTCGCGTATTGTCGTATTCTAGCAAATTTTTGTTTTTGTGGGCGCAGTACAGTTGCTACACACACACACATCGAATTTCGTTCCATCAACTGTTCGATAGATGGCACTTGGTATGTCACAATTTATCTAGTATAGTAGCGACATCAAAAATAATACGTCAAACTACTAGGTACCGGCGAAAATAATAAGTTTTACGCGGGCTTTGTTCTAATGTATGGAGTGAGCAATCTATCCTTCCTTTATTTATCTATGCCGTAGCTAGACAAATTTTTTGCGCGTTTTACACGTTTGGCACGTTGTGTTTTGATACCGCAAACCTCGCAATAGGTAGCTCCATGTTGGAGCTATTATGTTCCCGCACCCTTTGCACCTTTGCAGATTTAGGTTCTTTGTATAGGACTGGTGACAATACGGACATTTATCTAAAAAAAACAAATACTTTTATTAGAGTTGGACAATTTTATTTAAATACACACGGTTAACCGATCCTAAACCAAGCCCAGCTGCTGGTGCGGATGTCGCCGACATGTGGTTAAATCAGCCTTCTGATTGAAATTGGTTCTTCGGAACTCCTGCAGTGCAAAAGAGAGCCGGTAGGTTAAGTTAGAAGGTTCGGTATGGCGAGTCACGCTTCGTGGTTATTTTTTTATAACCACCCAGAAATACCATTTAAACCAAAAGGCTAGCCATTTAGTTAGGAAGCTGATCTAACCACATAGCAACGACATGTATATGTTGTGTTCATATCGTAAGTTTGAAGATATTATGATATGCCTGGGCGGATCGTATTTTTGTTAAAACTAAAGATGTTGCCTCGCTCTGCTTCGCTTATATAAACCTAACACGCTCCGCTCGTTGTTGCACCAATTTTTTCGCCTTTGGTGAAAATTTTTCGATTTCATACTTTACGATATCGTCAAACTTACGATATGACCAGGAAATATACACACATATACACGGTTAACCGATCCCAATGGCCAGTAGATATGTTACTTTATAAGTACAAATAACACCTACTTATAATTCTTTCGTACTCTCGGCAACACGTTAATAAGCTATTACAATCTGTACAAAAAACGATGTAATATGAATCTTACGACGCCAAAACAGAGTTCATTACTGTAATGTAGAAAAGTGACATTTTGTATAGCTTGACCTGTTGCTGATCGCACTCCTACTTACCTGTTTAAAATTAACATTCTTACCTTTTTCACGGATCCCCTACTTCCCGCAACACGGGCATTATTTGCCTTTTTTATTTATTAAAAACATATCTGCGGGCTGCAACAACATATAACATGATAAAAATATGTAGTCAGTAGTTTGAATATCGTTGTATGTACTACATAATCATAGTATCATCCAAGTTAAGGGCCTTACTATTGCCAAATGGGTACTTTCTAAAGCCTACTCCTCGTTTACGGCCAAACCAAAAATAATGATAAAATGTGTAATGAATAATAAGCTCTCAGACAATATATGCAACATTTTTCTTTTTCATACCACCAAAACTTCTATATGAAAAAAATTTTTTACTAAATGGTGTTTTTTGGCTTGAATTTCCTACTGCTCCTTAGTGGTTTAGCCGGTTAAATTCATTTATGCTTTGATAAATAGATAAACTTGATAGCTATAAACATAACATAGGATTATTCAATTGAACAATCACGTCCATGTGAAAAGTATAATTTTCTCCTATTTCGCCGTATCAAGGACGCAGCGAGCGTCGTAACAGCCACTATGCATTGCGCGCTGATATGAACGTTATTTCAATGTCGTTTCCGTTGATATTCGTACCGACAAATATCGAGCTGCTAATTTGGCGATGGTAATCGCCTTAAGTCAGACAGTAACATACAATTTTTTGCATTTTTGCTTCTTCGCACTTCGCAAGCGTCCTTGTCTTGAAGCCGTTGCTGAGTAACTAAAGCGGTCATAGTCAGAATTATGTACCTAGCATGAGAGGATCAGTGTATCCGCAAGACGAAAGAACATTAACTCATCCCTTAAATTTTTATGGACATCAAAACACTCATTTTCTATTCCTTTTATTGGATATAGAAAGTACTTACGAAAGTAAACACACTTCGAATATTTGCAATATTCGTAAGGTACAGTGGAGACCGCATCAAGTAAGACACATTGGACTTTGTACCTATCTTATATTCTTCTCTGTAGGGGCTAATGTCGTACTGCAAGTGTATAGCTTGATGTGGTCTCCACTGTACCTGCATTAGGTCACTTCTAGTTATATAGCCAAAAATACATACTTGAGAAGTTGAGACTCGGTAAGTGGTCAGAACTTAGTGACCCTTTTTGAGAAAAAACACAACAAAAAGAATAGGTTTTCTTTACTAATTGACTGGGAGTTGTTCTTAAATAAGTATAGGGCACCAATTTTATTTTGCGTTTCTTACTGAGTCTCCAGCTTATACGGACGGATAGACGGACAGCCTAAATAATAAATTTAGTCATTTCACTTTGAAAATGAAGGACTTTACAATTTCATCCCCCTTTTCACCACTTCGGGGTTGGGATTAACACAAACGCTGAGACACGTATAAAGTAATTTTCAATTGTCAGTCTAACCCCTGGAAGTAGTATGTACAAATACTACTTCCATAGTCTAACCACAAAATTTAACCCGGCGTGAGTGAGGTGAGAAATTGTTACACCAGCAACCCTAGCACGCACTATAGATACAGTTACCTTCTATCCTGCTTGCGCTGTTATACTTACCGCGCTTGTGAAGGTGAGAAAGAGCAATTAGGATGGGGAGACGCTATATCTATGGCGCATGCTAGGGGTACAGATGAGGCGGGTAGGAGATACCCAAAATTGTTACACCAGATGAGGCGGATAGGAGATACCCAAAATTGTTACACCAGATGAGGCGGATAGGAGATACCCAAAATTGTTACACCAGATGAGGCGGATAGGAGATACCCAAAATTGTTACACCAGATGAGGCGGATAGGAGATACCCAAAATTGTTACACCAGATGAGGCGGATAGGAGATACCCAAAATTGTTACACCAGATGAGGCGGATAGGAGATACCCAAAATTGTTACACCAGATGAGGCGGATAGGAGATACCCAAAATTGTTACACCAGATGAGGCGGATAGGAGATACCCAAAATTATGATGTTTAATTTTTGATACTATGATTATGTAATTAGCATTTATGATTGAGATACATTATTAATAGTATCCGTTTAACAAGATTAGTAAATAAAATACCAGCATTTAGGCGCTCTTATCCCAGAAGGGTGACTCTCTGTCTTTTTCTTTACGTGTAATAAGTAAAGAAAATAACCTCACTTTTGTACTTTTTCGTTGTTTTTATCGGTTTTTAAATTGTTTAAAAATAAGGGATATGTTTATTAAAACCCACTTACGTGGTCGACCTAGAAAATTTAAAGAGCAATATTACCAGATATGTTTCGTTAATAAAAGAGTGGAATTATGGAAATGGCATGATTTGAAAGTGCTGTGTTCGTGAATTATTTCTATCGAGCAAAGTTTACCTGATCGTGTAACACATGCGTGGAAGACCTAGATAAATGTTCGAACTATATTGCGTATTTTTTTTTTTTAAGTTTTAGACTATTTTTGAAAGTTCTATTTGACTTTGAAATTACTGATTTTGGGATAAGAGCGCCTTAAGTACAAAAAGCGTTATTTTTTATTGAAATAACAAAGTATCTAAATTGTCTTTGAAAAAATAGATAATTTGCTCTCGGAGTTACAGGATCTAGCACTTGAGCAGTTTTCTAATATTTCTTGTAGCCGACGTTCATTTTCTTCATAAGACATCTTGAAAAATCTAAAAATAAATCATAAAATACTATAAATAACTATAAATCAAAAACTTACCGTCGACACAAACACTACGAGGTCGGGTGTGACTAGAGATGAGCGAAAATTCCCATCGGGAAAATTCCCGGATTAATTCCCGTTTGGGGAAATTCCCGGTGTTTATCGGGGAAAATTCCCAATCGGTGGGTTTTTTCATTTTTCTTCACAAATACTATGAAACTTAAAATTAACCTTACTGCAGGTGACAGAGGAAGTTACAGCCAACATTTTATTTCCTTACACTTAACTGCGAAAATATGCGCTTTGGAAACTACAGGCACTTGAATATATTTAATTAAAAGGTTAAGTAACCGAACTATTTTTTTTTGTGATAGACTGCTTACGCAATTACAAATACCTTTTACTGATAATTTTTTTCTGAAATCTGCATTACTTTTTAATAAAAAAAAATATTGAAATATTTTTTGTATGGAGAAAACAATGATACTGTCAATTAAAGAAGAACTTGTCATTTAGCTACAATACGGCAAATCTACTTATTTGCCCTGGTGGTTAGCTTTTATTTCAAAATATATTAAAACAAAATGAAAACACCCGAATATTTTCCCAAACGAATTTTCGCGGGTGGAAACCCATCCCTAGGTGTGACGTACCCCAGCCACGTGTACGCATGTGTTACTACCGTCGGCGTCGCCGTCGGCGCTACACTAAACTAGGGTTGCCAGATGGTATCCTAAAGGAGGACATGTCCTCCTTTTTCACAATTTGTCCTCCCGTCCTCCCTCACCTATCGATTGTCCTCCCTTTTCAAATTTTGCACTTACTGTACCACATACCGACACTGTTTGGTTAGCCCTTACGGCACGGTTTATTCTCCTATCCTCTCGCAAGACATTCAAATATCAGCTTGAAAATGTAGTTCTGATTAGAAATGTCTAACGAATAAAACATAAAACTGTATCCTTTTATTTAAGTACGTCCTCCTTTTTTTCTGAAGTCCTCCTTTTTTGCTTAGTAGCACTGATTTGTCCTCCATTTTCATTTTTCCATCTGGCAACCCTACACTAAACGCAATACTGTACCTCGCCCCTCGCACCCTTACCTCCAGCTATTGAAACGACAGGGCTCGCAAGAGAACAGTAACATTCACGGGTTGTAACATTAAATAATCTGCGTTTAAAAATAATCTACGCCGGGTAGATCCTAACATCGAAACTGACGGACTTACATACAAACTTTCATCCCCTATTTTACCCCCTTAGGAATGGAATTTCCAAATATCCTTCCTTAATGCTTGCCTACACTGCATACAGTGGCGTGCACAGAACTTTTTGCTGGAAAAGCAAGCAAGTGGTCAAGAATAACAATAAAAAAATATGAAAAAATTTAAATATCACTTTGAAAAATAAAAGGTTTCTATAGGAAATTTTCACTCTAGGGTAGACATTGTCTACCCTGGGTCATACAATTTTTTTTTTCAAATTTATATTTAAATTTTTTCATATTTTTTTTATTGTTGTTCTTAACCAATTGTTTATTGTTGAGGAGTTATGACGTCATCTTCTTTTTGTATGAGAAAAAGAAATTTTTGTTCTGAAAGCTATCGTGTGTGGTATTTAATGAAAGGGCTTACTAAGCCGATTCTAAAAATATATCACATCATTATATTTCAATCACTTGTTTTAAATTAAAATAAAAATCATTTTCAAAACATACCAAGTTTGGGCTCCTCCAGATATGATACGGTTGAATCATTATTTGTAAAATATACATAAAATGATATTTAATAGCGTCATATCCAACCAAAAAAAAGCAATCTTGAAAATATTTACATTAAGTATTTTTTTTATTATTTTTTAATATTACAAAATGTGATAAAAACATGTATAAAAAGTTCAATTTTAGACACTGAGGATGATAAATACTAATGTGAGAGGAGTTTTCAAACATTTTTTTTATTATTATGTATCAAACACCTATAAACTCACTGGAGGAATTAAAAGAAAGAATAAAATCAACGCAGCTGAGCAAATCAAGCCATCACTCACTTCGAAGTGTGGCTACGTGTGTGCATTTGGAATGAAGGAAAACATTTTAAACAAGATATATAATTTTAAAAAAGAATTTTGTTGAAAAAACACATTTTCTTAATTTTTTTTGTATCATTTACTTACTCCATTTACACAAGAAATAAAAAAAACGATCGTAATTTTTGTTCATTATTGATATTTGATTTATTTGATATTATTGATATTTGTTCATTATTGATATCTTTTGGATAGCTGACGATACTGAAATGTAATTTAAATGTTTTTTACGACGTGTTCCATACATTTTTTTATAACCAAATAAATCTTCAAATAAATTTTCAATTTTTAATTCTTTGTTGTCGTGATTTTATTTCAGTTATTTATATTTTATTTTATTTCAAATGTTTTTATCTTTAAGGAGATCGACTAATCATTAAGCTATCAGTTCACGCCAAATTTCAGGCCAAAACACAACAAGATTTTTTTGGCGTTTTTATTTGCCAAATTTCGCAATTTTATAAATAAAACAAAGACTGTCGATTTTCTCGAAAATGGCGGATTTGCGACCCCCAAGTCATGGGGGTCAAATCACTCCAAATTAATCATAGTTCCTTCCCCCGAGACGAATAAGAGCAATTTTCAGAATTTTGACCGACTCGGGGTCGTCGTCAGTCAAAAATGGAATAAAATACAGTAAATGTTGGTATCGATTCGGCATAACACGTCTTAACTTATTTGACTGGACTAACCTTATTTTAAGGGTCCCGTCTTTTTCTTTCTTTATCAAAAAGACAAGGACAGAACGCTTAAATTAAGTTTAGTCCTGTCAAATAAGTTAAGATGTACTTCACCGAATCGGTACCGTTATCTTTCAGATATTATTCCACAACTGGGCCTGCACGTTCTTGAGCTCGATGCCACACTCTTTGATACATGAGTACATGGGTGACAGGGTTAGTGTCTCTATCTGTTCGCATTCATATACTCATCGATCATCATCATCATCATCATCATCATCATCATCATCATCATCATCATCATCATCATCATCATCATCATCATCATCATCATCATCATCAACATCATCATCATCATCATCATCATCATCATCATCATCATTAGGGAATGCAATCCCGCAATAAAACTTCAATCCCGGTATTTACGGGACTGATGAATTCTAATCCTAGTAGCAGTTCCTCGGTTAGTAATAATAATAATAAAAATTCTTTATTGCACAATAACAATATGTCAGTACAGAGGCGAACTTAACGCTTAGTGATCAGGTACAATGATTTACATAAAAACAGCTCACCTCAATACGTGATATGATCGGGAAAGCCGACCAGTTTCAGCTGATTTAGACTGCATTCATCTGGGCGAGTGAAGACGTTAACGCGACGACGTTACGCCTCTCCTGAAACTACTAAGCTATCCCGATCAAAATATATAATTATGACAATATTAAACATTGTTCCTGATCACCAACCGAGTATCCATTATGAATTCGTTCAGTTAATTTAATTTCACCTCGTATATTGAGTTGAGCTGTTTTGTTTAAATTGTGAATTATCCTCAATTTTCATTTAATTATATAGTGTTAGGTTTGATTTAAAGAAAGCAAGCCCTTTATTTAAAGATAGCAAGCCAATTATTTAAAGATAGCAAGCCATTTATTTAAAGGTAGCATGCCATTTATTTAAAGATAGCAAGCCATTTATTTACACCGGTATACCAGTATATTTCATTACAAGCCTTTCGTCCGCGGCTCCAACCGCGTTCATTAAATCTTTGCCCCGTTTTCAGCTGGGCGGTTATTTTATCAACACTTCTTATAGCCTATATGTTGACCAGGCCCCGTAGCATACTGTTATAGTTTAATAGCACACGATGCAATTTAGTTGAATCACAGGTGCGAGGAGCGTGACACGATGTTTGTGCTATTAAACAGTATGTCACGCTCATCGCACCTGTGATTCAACTAAGCCGCGCCTGCCTCGCGTGCGATTAAACATTATGCTACGGGGCCAGGATCACTACGATGATAATAAAGAAAACCGCACCCAAATCCGTTAAGTTATCGAGCGAAAACGGAACATACATACATACAGACACAAACAAAAATTCAAAAAGCTTTAGTTTTGGCCTGAGTACAATACAAATAACACATTTCATTTAAAATTTCCCAAAAATATTCAATGTGCAGACCCTACTTTTTTTCTACTTTATTATTACAAAAATATTTTACTAAAATAATCTTGTTAATTTTACAGGTGGCGTACTATTTCGCGTTTGCCGAATATTACAATCGTGCTTTGATGTTATTCGCAGTCATGTCGATAGTATTCGTCGGCCTCCAAATTATAAGATTCTACCATTTTCAGACTGGAGATTGTATACGGTACGTACACCGCACAATATCGCTAACTCATCAAACAGCGCGCCAACCGGCGATTTACCTAATTAATATCAATATAATCTATAGTGGACATCTAGACTTATCATTTAACAACCCCAAGGGATACACCCTACATCTTATGGTCCTTCGAGCCGGATGTTGCCATTTGTTTGTACACAAACCTATTTTATAATGACATTCATTTTTTGTTGTTTGTTTGATACAAATGTCATTATTGGATTTTTTTGTATAAACTGGGGTATGAAGCTCACATAATTGAGTATTGGAGTCATATTCAATACATTGATGGAGGTCATTATCTGATATTGGTAGGTAAATACGAGGGTGACACTGAAAGTTCTTAGAAAATCAAAAACTGAACAAACTAGCAAGTTATTAGTTTTATTATATATTTTCAAAATACTGTCCATTCACATCAATACATCTCTGCATCCGATGGAACCACTGAGAAAAGCACTTCGCCCGCTGATCATCTTTTTTCCGACATGTTGAGGTTCATTTCATGAAATGTTCAATTCTATGATCTGGGCACGACATATACAAGGTGACTTTTTGATCATCGTCCAAATTCATACTGGAGGCTTGATAAGTTATCAGTATCTTGGATCAGTAACAATTTTTGTGAAATTCGTATAATGAAATTTCGGCTTCCCATATAAATTCAGTTTGTAGCATAGCAAATTTTGTAGGTGCGGTTATCACAAAGTTTTCGCGTCGTTGTTTTGCTTGACGGTAAATTGCGGTTTACCCTCTGTTCTAGACATGAAGTTTCGCTCGCTTGTTTGTTGCGATTTCCGAGGTTGTTTCTCGGTCATTGGTCGGCCAGGTATTTTGCTGTCGACTCGTGTTGTGTGTATCATAATTTTTTAATTTTTTGATAATGGCGGATTTGCCAACAGGAGTTGTGTCTTTAATAAAATAGGTGGGTTTCGTGTTAAATTTGGTGTGTATATTTTATGTGGGATAGTTCTATAATATTGTTTTTGTATTTCAGGAAAATCTTTATATTCTTCTGATGGTTTAAAAAGGATTTTTTTCGCCGGGTTGGTGGAGATCTGACCTATTGTCGGATCATGGTACGTATTGCTTTCTTTGTATTTTGAGACACCGGAATTTTGTTCTCATCGATCCGTGTGGTAAAGGTTTTAATATTGTTATTTTCTTCTAATTCCAGGGAATTCAAATTCAAGTTCGAGTTTTTGCTGTTTTGCTTCTTTGGTGAATTTATCCAGCTGGCTGGGAAATGACCGCCGCGTGGTGTACACGGTCAAGCAGTCCCTTTGTCTGCGAGGACGGAGATCGTTGACCTTGAGGTGGGGCTGCGGTCGGCGTGCCATTTCTTGTTGAAAATGTTGGCGAATTCAAGTAGGTGTTGAAATTTTTATTTTTAACCTCATACAATAACGGTGCCTAGGACGGTATGTTTTCAGGACACTTAGTTATGTGTCTTATTGTTAACCAAGTGTAAATTCTTCTTCCTGTTTCACCGAATAACCTAAAATGTAGAATTTAATAGTTCCGTAATTTTTCCTGGTAAAACTGAATGGTGTACCAGACGATTTGGTTTAAAGAGAATGATCGACAAATATGTATTGTTAGTTGGATCTACGGCTCCACTGAGCTAGATTTTATTTGGAAATTATTTTCCTTGTTTGTTTTCAAGTTTTGTTACTCTTAAAGTTTTTTTTTTGAAATGTAATTTCACAAGATTCCATGTAGTCTAGTTACCTGTGGTTAAGGCGGTAACTAACTATCTAGTTATTCACTTAAATGTTTTATTAATGTCTTGGCAAAACTAATTCCAATGTAATATTACTACCTGATGTTAAGGCGGTACCTGACACTACTATTTAAAGGTACTTAAGGTTTTAGTAATGTCTTGGCAGAATATATGCCAAATGAAGGTCTTGGCCAAAAGTTTGTAACTATGTAATATTTTCCATAACACCTTTTGATTTGTGAAATTAGACATTTCTTTGATAAAATTAAATACACTTAATTGTAAAGTACCTCGAAGTTTTCTTCAGAACCTTTTACCAACTATTAGGTTACAATTAGGTCACTTTTTAATTTTATCTTGTTCAGTAGCACGACTGGTGGAAAGACCGGGTACCCGCCGGTCGTGAATCTGACAAGTTCCAGTCCAGAGTGAATCACTATGGGGAGTTGAAATTTCATTTTACGAATTTCGACAAAATTGTTATTGATGCATGATACTGATCACTTACCAAGCCGCCAGTGTGAATTTGGACGATGGTCAAAAAGTCACCTTGTATAAAAAGAGAAGTCCTGACTGACTCATTCACTGACTCATCAACGCACAGCCCAATCCCTTGGACCTAGAAAGCTGAAATTTTGCACAGAGCTTTCCTTTGTGATGAAAACGAGAAATAAGAAAGTAATTTTCCTTTCCACTTTCCTTTCCAATTCCACCTCTAAGGGGGTGAAACGGGGGTCCAAAGTTTGTATAGGGAAACAAGATTAGTTAGACTATTTTATTCGAGACTTCAGAGGAGTACTCCTATTCATAAATGAATAAACACGTGTTTCAGGTTTTTTTCAGAATTCAACCCCTAAAAAGGGGAAATGGGGTGACAAAGTCTGAAAATCAACATGGGTATCGTTTGTATGGTTTATCGGGTCGCTGATTACGAAAACAACAACGATTTTAAAATCCAACGTGGTGGACGTGAAAAATGGTTTTCCAGAATTCACCCCTAAAAGGGAGAAATGAGGTGACAAAGTCTGAAAACCAACATGGGTACCGTTTGTATGGTTTATCGGGTCGCTAAACCCCCGCAGGGGTTATAGTGTTAACGAAACAACATTGAGCTCTCGAGATATCAGTGCAGAAAGTGTAGATAATAAGATACGGTTTAATTTTAGAGACACTATATTATAAATCAACATAACTAATAATTGTCACTTAGATAAATTTCATCTGCCATCTTATCATTCACCTCATAAAATCTTGGTCTTTTTCTGGCGCGGGAGCATGTACGGTACGTACACCGCACAATATCGCTAACTCATCAAACAGCGCGTCAACCGGCGATTTACCTAACTACCACTGTTCAGTTCACGTTTGAGCCTACATCATGGCGGACGCGCTCTCACCTCCCATATCAGTTATCAATATCAATACCTTATCAATATAATCTACAGTGGACATCTAGGCTTATCATTTAACAACCCCAAGGGATACACCCTACATATGCAAAGAAGTAAGTTGTGATCGTATACGATGCATTGCTTATTGCTAAAGCGCTGAGGTACCGTCGGCATAAGAAAATGTGGACACGGGCTGCTTGAAAAATTATTCAAGGGTTTCACACGGGTGTACGCAAGATTTCTGTGTTGTTACTTACATTTTTTTTTATCTGGCCCTGATAGAGGGTGGGGCAAGTACCCAAGTGCGTACGTTCATGGAGCGAGTGATTCTATGTTAGAATCCGGAGCGTGGTGAGGGAATCAAAGGCACAAGAAACAGAATAAATTTGCTCTCGTGTAACATATACAACTTTTCACCTCACTAGCGAGAAAACACAGATGTAAAGGAACCATCTTTTTTAAACGAACTTATAAGAATTCAATGGTTTTTTTCTTTAAACAATACACCATATAAAAATATTGCACATAAAATAAAATGTAAGGAGTGTTAATTGAATCCCAAAAGTCGCGAAAAATCGGAAAATATTTGATAAACCGATCGAAAACGCAAAACATAACCATCACGCCGGCGTTTTACTCTATATTTCCGTTTCCAGTAGAAGTTCATTTGTTTATACTACATACTGATGAAGTCTAAAATGTTGTAAAGTAGCACGACCGGCGGGTACCCGGTCTTTTCCACCAGTCGTGCTGCTAAACAAATAAAGTTAAAAAAGTGACCTAATTGTAACCTAACAGTTGGAAAAAGGTTCTGAAGAAAACTTCGAGGTACTTTACAATTAAGTGTATTTAACTTTATCAAAAATATGTAAAATTTCACAAGACTGAAGATGTAACTGACAATATTACATTGTTACAAAATTTTGGCCAAGACATTATTAAAACTTTTAGAACCTTAAATAGTTGTGTTAGTTACCGCCTTAACATCAGGGAGCAATATTACATTCGGAATAAATTCGGCCAAGACATTACTAAAACTTTTAGAACAACAAATAGTTGCGACAGGTACCGCCTTAACAACAGGTAGCAATATTACATACGGGATAAATTCGGCCAAGACATTACTAAAACTTTTAGAACATCAAATAGTTGTGTTAGTTACCGCCTTAACAACAGGTAGCAATATTACCTTCGGGATAAATTCTGCCAAGACATTACTAAAACTTTTAGAACAATCTGTTGAGTTAGGTACCACCTTAGCCACAGTTATCTATATTACATTGTATCTTGTGAATTTACATAAAAAACTTTAAAAGAAAGAAACTTGAAGAAAACAAGGTAAATAATTTCCACACAAAAATCTAGCTCAGTGGAGCCGTGAATCCATCTAAATAATATTTGTCGAACATTCTCTTTTGACTAAATCGTCTGGTACACCATTCAGTTCTACCAGGAAAAATTACGGAACTATTAAATTTTACATTTTAGGTTATTCAGTGAAACAGGAAGAAGAATTTACACTTGGTTTAAAAAAGTCATAAATCTAAGTGTCCTGGAACATCCCGTCCAAGCCACCTTTTATAATGTGAGGATAAAAATAAAATCTACGTCACATACTTGGAATTCGCCATCATTCTCTAACCAGAACGGCCACGCAGACCGCTGACCAACTTAAAGGTGAATGAACTCCAACCTCGCTAACAAAGGAACAGCTTGACCGTGAAATACCACGCTGCGGTCATCTCTCAGCCAACTGGACAAAATTTCACGAAAGAAGCAAAACACCCTGGAATTAGAAGAAAAACAAAAACATATTAAAAACCCTTACTACACGGAACGATGAAAACAGAATTCCGGTGACTCAAAATACAAAGAAAACAATACGTACCATGATCTGACAATAGATCAGATCTCCCACCAACCCGGCCAAAAAAATCTCCAACAATGACCTCCAAAAATCCTTCTGAAAATAGAAAACAATATTACGGAAACCATTCCACGCAAAATAAACACACCAATTTAACCTCGAAACCCACCTTCTTTTTAACTTTAAACAACTCCTGTTGGCAAATCCACCATTTTCCAAACAAGGAACCAAAAAGAAAGGTAAAAAAAACGACACTACTTGTCTGCCAAAACACTGACCGAGCAATGCCACGGAAATGGTCTCGCTCTCGCACCAGACAAGCGAACGAACTTCATGTCTATCCACTTAACTTGCACACTTACTAACCCAGCGAACAGAGGGTAAAATCGAAATTTACCGACAAGCAAACAACGACGCGAAAACTTTGAGATAACCGCACCTTATAAAATTTGCTATACTACAATGTCAGTTCCTTTTTGTGCCGATTCAAAGCGAACATACTGGGAACTAAAATTGACACTTGTTATAGTAAACCGTCATTTTCTCATCTTTATCATTAGTTCCGAATACGCTCACGTGACTCACTGCAGCGAACAGCGCCAAAATGTCGATAATCTTTCATCATTATTTGGTCGCCAATAGCAGAGAATATAAAATATTACTACGTAAAGAAGCGACACTCACCTCCCCGCGCGAGTTTATCGTGCCCCGCAAGTTAGTGGCAAATCTGGAGGCAGGCAGAGCTCGAGTACCACTCGTTCGTTGCGCGCGTATTTTGTTTTTTGTTTTATTACGATATTGATTTTTAATTAAGTAATTTTTTTTATTAAAGTGGTATTTATGGATGCATTGAAAACGGAGCAAAAAATAAAGAACGGAGATTTTTTTAATTTCCTGCCGATGAACTAAAGCAAGGCATTTTCTTTTATGTATTGGTTTAGGACGTTAACTGCAACTCTCAAACAGTTGTCAAACAGTTGGTAAGAATTTCAACATTAAGTTGAAATTTTAAAAATCGAATGTTTTTGTGTGACCGTTCGATCTGAGCAAATTTCAACATGTCCTAAAAAGTGTGTATTTGTGCCCGAAGAACGGCGGTCGATAGGGCTCACCACCCATCACGTTAGGACGTTATATTTGTAGGTGAAACGCGGGTGTACCGAGTGTGGACTGTGACTTGCATTTCGAAGTTTACACTCGGAACACCTCTAACACCCCCTCGAGCATTTGATTCAAGTCGTGACGATATATATATTTTTAATACAAAAATAATCCATGGAGAACCAGAACTAGGACCTAGGGATTAACCACGCTAAAATTTAGGAAGAGAATCATATAAGTTGCTGAATTATAATGTTGTCCCTCTCGATCGACGACGCTCACACGCTTGCTGCCAGCCCTAGACAAGCTCACGCACACACACCCTTGTTTGCTGAATCCTAGATGTGAGGCGTTTGATTTACACCCGGTGTAGTACCCAAAAGCGAGACCTCAGTGATCTATGCATATTTTTTACTACTTATACATTGTTTAAGCTTGCCTAGTGTTTGCTCACTCGAACTGTCCATGTATGTTCCATGTATGTCTATCACGTTTAAAACGAAAGATATAAGTGAAAAGGTAAAAGTGCTAACACACCCAAACCCGAGGCGTGCACAATTGCGAGACTCCACCTCACATTTATGTGTTTAAACATACGGTGTTTGTAAACCGCCTCGGTTTGGAGTGTGTGAATACGACTCGGTTTTGGTATTGCCAAAATCACAAAATCGAGACCGCTTCATTTTAAGCTATTGTTGTGTGTAAGGAGACTCGGTTTTGATAATGTAAAAAGCATAAATATGAGGCCGTCTCTTAATTATGATACGGTTGTATGTTAAGTGTATACTATTTTCCAACACGCCAAAAGAAATGATTATTCACACCAGTTTGTTCACAGAACATATTTTTTGTTCTTGGAGTTTGTTGCTATTCAAGATTCAACATTCATTTATTTTTATTACATAAATAGGTATTTTAAAAAAGCACTTTATCAAGTTAATCATTTCAATTAATAATGTCTAAATTAAAAATGAAATTTTATTATGCAAATGTCAGAAATTTATTCAGGAAAAACTGTGCCCGATATAGCATTCAACACTTAGCACCCGGACAACGTACAAAGAAATAAAAAAGTATATATGAAAATTAAAAAAAAATTAAAAATATAATTATTTTTAAATATTAGGCAATTTATACAAAAAGTATTTTTTTTTCGGTAACTATTAGTTTATTAATAACAGTTTGGGGCGGAAAGCCATCAATTTTAGAGTACGATAATGATGTTGCGGAAATCTAAAAATTAAAAAAAAACTATTGTTTTTTGAGCAAATTTTGTGAGCAAATTTTTTCTCGCGGTTTGAAGTTTAGTTCCATTGTAAAAGTTATTAGCATAGACAAGTAATATTGCCAGTTTCCGGCCTTTACAACATCATATTTAATAAATTTAAAAAGTGAAACTAGTGCTATTTGCACCAAGCTGTTGAAACATATTCCGAAAAAGAATATAAAATGAGAAATATACGTAATTGAAACACTTAAACATATCCTGAGAACGGAAACGTAGTTAAAATTTAATTATAATTCAAACTGACCGTCTCGCTTTGACAGGCACCTCACTTTTGGGTCTGTAGACGGACAAAACGTCTCACATTTAGGACCACACAAACACATAAGCGTGTGTGGACAAGCCAGTGCGCGCGTGTGAGTGTAGGTAAATAACTTGAGCACTCAGTATGGAGTGACGGGGGTGTGCCAATAGCCAACGTGGCTACCTGTATCACTATAGAGGTCAGTTGTTTATTCGGAGTCTATAGTCTATGGTACGGATTCCATGCTCATTGGGAGGTCATACACAGGATTTCGAGAAGTTTACCTTGTCTATGGTATCCGACAAGCTGTGGGGCTGTGTATAGCCCCCCAAAATGTATAGAACTCATATAGAGTGAAAGAGATAGATAGGCGTGTGGAACGAGGACGCGGGCACGTTGCGTGCCGCCAACAGTGCTGCCAGATCAGCGCATTTCGCGCCAGATCTAGCGCTTTTTTAGACCACTTACCACTCAAAATTCGTTTTTAGCGCCTAGCGGAAAATCTTTATTTCGAAATGAGCTTTGTTTCATTATTTTTGGCGCTTTTTCGGAATAATTTTGGGAAATCTAGCGCTATTTTGGAATGAATTTTGTTTCAATGAAGATAATTCTACTTGCATGATTTAAGTGTAAAATTTTAGTGTAAAATTTCATTATCTTCTTTTAATAATTCTTTACGGTTCTATTAATGACGTATATTTCTGAAAAAGCCAATCAAATGCAATCAGCTAATCAATCAGGCCACCAATATATAACATATAAATAGCGCTTCTTCTGGCGCTTTTTATAAAAATGTATGTTTAGCGGAATCTAGCGCTTTTTCACATCAGAGTTAACGCGCAACACTCGATTGGAGGTGGCAGCCCTGGCTGGGCGCCAAGCATCAGTCGCTCGCTCCCTCTCGACGCGGCAAAACAGAAGCGTTATTATTTTCGACGAAGACGTCGCGGCGGCGGCGCCGGCGCAGCGTTCCGATCTCACGATGCGTAAACCAATTGGGCGGCAGGGCAAATAAATTTTGTACAGCGTATTTGCATATTTCAGGGAACGTAAAAAAGATTGCTCGTCTTTAGAATATGTGCAAGATGTTAATTTGACAAAATTAGTAGCCAAAATAACAGGTATTCCAAAAAGTACTGTAACGAGAATTATAAATGAGGGAAATGAACAAGAAAACGGCGCCGAAAAAACAAATTTATATATTTTTTATTTATATTTTTATTTTTATCACTTATTTTCAGGTCAATCTTTGAGATTTGCGGTAAACATGAGCTGATGAAGACTTGTCCAGAGTGCGATGATGCTGAAACTTGCCCTTTTAAGAATCGTCATATGTATTGCTCTACCTATAAATATTTTTACCGTCTCCTGGATGATTCGAGGCTGATTTACTATTCTATGTTTGTTGGTTTATGGGGTAAGTATTTTAGAGTATCATATCCTTAGATATCATTTTTGTTTTTATACAAAAGGAGTAAGATATGGTGGGAAGGAAGCTCGCGCTACTGTCAAAGCTCGCGCTACTGTCAAAGCTCTATCTATGTACTCTATCTGATAAATCCCGTAAAAATAAAATAAAAGTATCATAACTACCCAAATGCTTTATTTGTTGCCAAACCTTTTCAAATGGGGCTTCTCAAATAACGGGAGCTGCGATTGCAGAGCCACCCAGCAAACCATGGATCACGTCATATCATGTCCATCGTGCTCGACCACCTGCATGATGACCGATCTTTTTGAGGCCAACGACAGAACCATAAAAGTGGCCTCTTTCTGGTCCGGAAAGGTTTAAAATAATAATAATTTGATGCGATCGACGCGCTAAGAAGAAGACCCAAATGCTCTTTTCAAATTCGCAAATTTACCTAGTGGAGCTCTTAAAAGTATTTTTTTTAAATCTAGATTTACAAAAAGAAATTAAACATTAAATTCTGACATGGAGTATTATTATTAGTATTATTACCAGAAAAAAACTGAAAGTGCCCTCAATCAAAAAATTTTATGGAAAGAGATCAACGGAACATCTAATACCTAAATTATTAAATAGTATGCTTAATAACTTAAGAGAGTCAATTAATCCTATCAACATTAAAATCAAATTAAAACCGTACTTTTTAAATATTCTATCACCATAAGTATAAATAACTATAATTATATATTACGTTGTTTTATGTATAGATACAAAATACACGCCTCTAAAACTACTTTATAATTAAAAAGTCATAATTAAAATCATAATAAAACATAAAACACCTGTATATAGTAACCCTGATATTCACTAACTGGACTAATTCCATGAGAATAACATCTTAGGCTAGATATTATCTGCAATCTAAAATAGCTTTTACAATATTGTAACTAAAGACTACATTAATTGGTAATAAATCCACTATAGGTGTCGATTCGGCTAAACACAATTTAACTAATTTGACAGGACTAACCTTATTTTAAGCGTTCTGTCTTTGTCTTTTCGATACGGAAAGAACAAGACAGAAGGCTCAAATTAAGTTTAGTTCTGTGAAATAGGTTAGCCGAATCGACACATTTATAAGTTTGTAGCCGGTTGATAATGGGGTACAGTGCGACCCAATCTTTTAGTCGCCTCAGAAGATAGACGCAAGAGAGGCGACGCAATAGCCGTTTTACGGTGTCAGGGAGACGTTACAGGAGCGAGGGCGCGGAGCACACCCGCCTGCGTGCCGCACCACACCCCCCGCTCGCCATTTAGCAGGTGTCAACAATATGCGTTAGTGTTAGCATAGTAAAACCAGAACAGTAGATTAACTCAGGCCCCGTACGAGACTTCAATACCTACTGTGTCAGGGTTGTTACTTCTTTTATTTTCGTACCTAGCTAATACAAATCAATATTTAAATACATATATTATACATATACTACGTAGGTATGTATTATGTTTGTAAATATTAAATTCATTTACATTGGGCCTTCAACACGATGGCAGCAGCAGCGACAGCCGGTACGAATAGCGATACGTTAAATGCACGTGTTACCAACTTATCTGTTGCCGTAGGTCAAACTAAAATGACTTCTATATTCATTAGTAACAGTCTTCGTTGCCGCGAGTCGCCGAAATAGTTAAGTTTGTGGTGCTGAACTGTTCTCAAGGCGGCTCCCTTTGGTGGCACGTTTGATCTACAAAGACGCCGCCGCGCCGCTGCGCCGCGCCGCCGTAGAAACTCGAATTGACCTTTATGTAGACCGGGAGCTCAGTACCGTATTTTAACCTTATATGAGGTAGATATTAATAAAAAGCACATTTATTTAAATACGACTTCTTTAATTTAAAATGCTTACAATTTATAATATTAAGCACGATATTTTGAAACATTATCTGTCAAATCCTCACGTGATATTAATTGTAGCCATTGTAAGCGCCTGAAAACAACAAAATAAAAATTCTGACAAATCAACTGACATTTTGAAGCCGATTATGACAAATGAGCTATCAATCGACGACGTAGTGAAACATTCAAACATACATACATTCATATCATACATAATAAACGTATAGACCTTATAACTCATAAAGAAATCTTACTTGCTTATATTAAATAAAGTAAGAAAACTTGAAAATAATCAATTATAAAATTAAAGATAAGCTCCTGAATTTACCTTAAAAACATGGGCATCGTCAAAAGGGGGAAGGGGGCAGCTGTCTCCCCCTAGAGATTTGAAAACTTTGAGATTTTTATAATAAAGTAACCGAAAAATTCGCGAGAAACCCAAGAACATTATGTTTATAAGACAATTATTTTGTTTCTTGTAATGAACAATTAAAAACTTTACATTTGTTTATTTTACCTACAATTCATGTCATCTTGCCCCCCTGGCAACGCTTTTGCTTAAAAATCTTTGTGATTGTTGACTAAATTAATCAGTTCAATTCATTTAAGTACATAATAAAATTTAAGTATCTAATCGAACATTGGCTCCTAGTCTATAATTAAAAAATCTTTGCGATTTCAACCATATCAGCTCTACATTTAAAAACACTTTGACTAACTGACAATCATAGCACAGTTATGATCATAGGTACCTATGTTAAATGTGAACAAAGAAAGTACGGTTTACATCTCTCATTATTATTTATATGTACCATAAATTGTGTACTCACCTTTCTTGTTGAGTTGGTATTGAGAAGAACGATAATTCTGGATTTGAGGAATTATTATTGAGGCATCCGAAGACAGAACAATATGTACGACAGCGTGCTGTCGACATATTTGAAGTGATCGGTGCCGCGCTTGTTCGAAAGACTTGACTGAGCGCGACCGCGGCGTAACCCCGACTAGCACCGGCCTTGCATACCGAGATATTGCTGTTGTGTGCGTACTGTAGTTCGTGCGTACTAGCACGCACACATATTAGCCGCGCGATGTACCTTTGGTTGAAGATAAACTACTGTTCTGGTTTTACTATTTTTACTATGGTGTTAGTGCTACGTCCGTACATTACACATGCGCGCGTTGCATGAAAAGTACGTTTGTGGAAAAAAAATCTGTGATTCGTTAAGTTAACCGTTGAATCTGTTTGTGTCGCCTTTATTTGTTGTTTTGTTGGTTTAGTTTGTTAAAGTTTATTGTTGTTGTTATTGGTTGTTATGCCTCACGGTCGTTATAGCGTTTTAAGGCGACAATGTAGGAAAATGGTGTTTATATTAATTTGTTTTATTTAAACAGTTAAGATTGCACTAAAATAATAAATATATATTAAATAGGTAGGTACAACAAGTACACCTTCCCACTTATAGTAAACATTTAATAATCAACCGTTCATATTATTGTTTCCTTGACTGTACCTGCGCAAGCTTGCACTCGTAACTCAATCAGTGGCGCGTTCATAAACTTAGGGGTCGCGACACGGATTCTATTGCCATCTATGTCACACACGTATTAAATTGTATACCGTAAAACTACCCAACTATGGTCCAGGTTTGGGGGGTTTCAAATTTGTGCCTTTTCCACAAAAAAATGGATTAACATATTTAAAACCCATTGATGTTTTTAGTTAAAGAAGATCGTAGTTAGTTAACACCTCCAAGCCAAAATATAGTGCGGATGTTATTTCATTTTTATTTTTTTTATTTATTTTTGGACTATTGTTGTATGGCATGTTGACAACTATGGTCCAGATTGTAAATCATCCTCTGAACGCATATTGTGACACATTGGACTATATTTGGGTGCTTTAATTAATTGCCTGTAGTTTAGTCTTTAAGAAAAAACACAAAATTATGAGGTCAAATCAAGTTTTATTGAATAAATTTCACGCTAAAAAAGACACTAAAATTTTCACAAAATATGAGAGATTTTTATACGTTAAATTGAACACTTTACCATTGTTTATTAAATCCTAGGTAAAAAATAACAAATATTTTTAAGTTATTATATACTTTAAAAAAAATCAATAATTATTCAAGAAACATGGGATAGAAATAAGCTTGTTTATTTTTTTCGCTTTCCCCATCTGTACTCGAGTTCCAGCACACGGAGCTTATTGGGATTTTATATCTTACAGTGAAGCCGATTCTGAAGGCTTTAATTTTAGTTTTAGTGCTGTCAAAACTTAATTTTCTTGATTACAAAATAGTCTTTAAATGTTAGGAACAGAAGCTAAGTTACTTTGAAAATGTTTTAGTTTTGACAGCACTAAAACTTAAATTAAAGCCTCCAGAATCGGCTACAATAGCTTCCCGCTTTTTTTGTTAGACAAAGTTCCATTTGGCGATCGCTATAGCACTTATATGCACGCCTACCAACTTTCCTTCTCATAAACTTGTCTCGTGACGTCATTTTCTGGAACAAAACAAGTTGGTTTTTAATTATGGTCCTAAAAAACGTTAGGACCATAGTTGAAACCTAAGTATCAAATTATAAAATAAAATTCACAAAAGTTTAAATCGTTACAATTGCACAGTAAACTGTACGTTAAATACATGTCAACAACATTACCTTCCGTTGGAATCCAACTTTGAACATCCTTTCTCACTTTACACAATGTTTTCAAATAAAAGTTTGCAGAGTTCACTTGAAATGTAATTTACGCTTCCTCTCGCAATACATTGAATGAATGAAACCCAATGTGCCATCTAGCTGTAAAGCGTGAAACTAGTAGCCTCATATGTTAAACGAAGAAAATAGTACGGAATTTCAAACAAGATGTCCCTACAAGACGGAACCAATGCGATTTTGTTTGAAGAGGTACCTGGACTATAATTGAGGCCCAGGACTATACTTGGGTAGTTTTACGGTACGCTATCCTGCTGTCAGTGTTGGAACCTGACGAAAGTGTTAATTAATGAACGGGGGTCAGAGGCGACTAAAAGATTGGCGCGCACTATACTACTGACTCACTCGCATGGTTGCGATAAGCGACTAAAGATGTTACGTAGGTAGCTAGGTAGGTATATAAAATATTTTAATAATTAAGGAAAGTCAATTGTAAATGTGTGTAAATTTGTAAGACTTATTTACATAAAACGTTACATATCTTAAAATTAGTCTATACTTATTGTATTTTAACAATCTAGATGTGTTTAGTTAGATTATAATATTATATGTTTGTTTCTAGATAAGACAGGAATCTCGGTGTAGTTATAAACCCTGACGGGGTTTTGATACACCTCTATGCTATAAAAATGTATGTTTTCGGTTATAAAACAAATAAATAAATTTAAAAAAAAAAGTCGTTCGGTGGCGCTTGTTCATACAGCAGGCCCATCTTCCAGTTGACGACATTCTTTTGTTATATATCAATGGTCGTATCTTATAAAACGAAACCTATTATACCCTAATCGTCTCGGATTGACCCACGAGCTGTCAGCTTCAGATCTACTCCTAGTACATACCTCTCACCAAAACTTGATAACATCCATTCTAGACACTTCAATCTTCATATAGAATACTTCTGTTCACAATAAAATGCATATCATCTAACGTGCCAAGTGTGAACTAGAATTTTTCTTGACGGCTCTTTGGTCAATTCGAGACAATTAGGGTTTGGCAGGAATGTCAATCGCGAGAGGTTTTCAAGTCCACCGCGAACGGAGCTATTCATTTCTTGACTGAAAAGCAAACATCGTTCCATTTTTTCAGGGTTCCGTACCCAAAGGGTGAAAAAGGGACTATTATGGTGGACTTTCTTATCCGTCCGTCTGTCCGTCCTAGGGCCTATTTTTTCACCGGTCCGTCCACCGTACGTGTAACATAGCCACAAAACTTCTGAGCCGCCTTGGAATTTGATACAAAATAGCATTTAGAAAGCCACATAATGTGGTAAAATAATAATGAGAAAATAATCAAAGCCTAACATTCTAATACCATTTAAAAAATTATCTTTTCTTAAACGTACGCGGAAATATTATCATTACTTTTGAATAAAGAACACGCGAAGTATCATATTTCCGTAGACTGAAAAACCAAAATCAATTCCCGGCGCATCCTTTGAATTTGGAACGAAGAGCGCACCGGCAATGTTGTATGAAACGGTGTGCTGTTTGAACATTGGTTTGTGTCCTTTTTCAATTCTAGTCTGCTAAGGATTTTTTCTTCAAGGTGTAATTTGTGCTTAGCCGATAGTGGTTCCTTGTCAATTGCGTTTTTATAAGCCTCGCATTCATCGCATTGATCTTTACGAGGCACATATAGGCCTATATTGAAATCGGTATTAAAAATCCGATAGTAAGCGTCATAATTGACAGCTTCCTTTCCAGCCTCATGTCGAAGTTTTTCGTATTTGCGATGTAGCTCCGCTACAGTCAGACTTCCGTCTATATATTCTCGGTTTGTTTTAGCCCTTAAGTAATGACTTTCTGTTCGCGGTATCGAATTTATGTGATCACGAACCGATTGTATAAGTTCAGCACTTAATTTGCAATTTTTACCGTGCTTTCCGCGATTATCTGTAGCTGCCATAAACAAAGGATTATCTGGCATTTTATCAATTACATTTTGTATAGTTTTTTCACCAATACTCAATGTGTTTAGCAAGAAAATCTTACAGACTCTGACTTCTTTTCCATTTACAATGAAGTAGTAAGTAGATTTTGGTTTTCTGGGTTGTTTATTGCAGGGGTTGCCGACTGTAACCTTGATTCGTCGAGTTGCAGGTTGAATGTTTTTGACGCAAGACGCAAGAAAATCTCTTTGTCTTTGATGTGTTCCCAGCTCCCAGTAGGCATCAAAAATATTTTTCCTTATTTCAGATGAAACTTTAGCGGAACAAGAGAGTCGGCATTTGTCTTTGCAAGGAGGAAGCATTGATTTGGCTGGCACAAGTTTTCCTCTTTTTGTTGTATACTCTTGTCCACTGTTTTTTAAACGCTTTGAAATCACTTGTTTCCACTCGTGTGGATTTTTTTGTCGTTTTCTGGACTGTCTTTTACTAGATTCTGGCTCAATACTTTCCTCGTTCAAGCTCAATGCTGGTTCTGGTTCCATATTGCTTTCATTAATTTCTACTTCAGCTGTATTATGAACTGTCTCAGATAAGCTGCTGTCTGAACTTGATGAACTACTGCTGTCGGAGCTAGATAAACTGGACGAACTGGAAGAGCTGGTGGGATTGATAGGTTTTATCAAACGTTTAGAAGGTTTTGCACGGCGTGGAAACTTATATTCCGAGCCTTCAGATGGTGAAAAATCTCCAGCATTTGAAGAATCGGCTTCGATTGTATTACCTAAAAAAAAACATCGTTTTCTAGTATAACTCGCCTATCCCTGCAATACCAAACAATTTGAGATAAAATTAATGACTTACCCGAGGGTGCATTTGCTGTAGGTATAGCTTCCAGAATGTTGTTTGGATTATCTTCTGTCATTGTTTCGACATTAGCTGCAATCGAAGAGTTTTGAAAATATTATAATAAATTAATAACTTTATACATTTAAATAAGAGAACATAATAATACTACCGAATATTACTACCGAATAGTAAAGAAGTATTCATACCCATTATTGAAATAAGTTTTGAAGGGGTCATTGCCTCATGGAGCTCATGGATTAGCAAAGGCTCATTAATTGCTTTTGTTTTGACACCCGGAGATTCATTCATCGTATATGAATGATCTGCTTCCAAAACGTTGCTTTCCATGAAATTGGGGTCCTGATTTTCGAAATCATTATTGTCTATCCACGTTTCGACCATTGTTTTAGTTGAAATGTCTAGAAATAAATAGGATTGTTATAATTATTTATGAATTAATTAAATGCAACTGTAGTGTAGTGATAATATTGAAAATTTCATACTCATTAATGAATTTGTGTTTGAAGTTGTTATTGCTTTATGGTGTTGGTCTTCAACGAAGGTGGCTGGGATGTTGTCAATTTGAGGCTCATAAATTTCTTCGGTCTTCTCAATCTCTATGTCATCATTTAACATCATCAAAATTTTTCGACTTCGGGATCCCATTTTTCCCTGAAAATGTGTCAGTAGAACATAAAACAAAGCTTCAAAATTTAAACAGCAACACCATTTTAAAATTGAAAAAATAAATTATTTACTCGAAAACACAAAAAAGCTGAAGGTAAGATTTAGAAATTGCCATTTAATTTACCTCTGGCACAAGAAATTTGGAATGACAAAGTCACAGTGTTATTAACTACTTAGAGTTAGAAAAGAATTCGGAATGAGGAGGTGTGAATTGTTTTTATGTCTATTTTACAAAACATGTATTGGAATCACAACACCATATTTGTTCATAAGACTATAAAGTAATAAAAAATTTGGAAGTACAAAGTCACAAATGTTGCAATGGCTTTGTCTCTCCAAAAAATTGCTCATGAAAAAGGCATAAGTGTGCTAAATATGACTTTGTCTCTCCAGGAATATCAAATATCAAAGGGCATATTTACCTTCGCGGCTTTGGCGCTCCAACATAGAACCACTCCGCGCGGGGGCGACGGCGCAATTGACCAATGAGATTATGTCACGCCAAAACGCTCACTCAGTCGACCCAAAAAGACAAAGACACTATTGCCATCTAGCTACTTTTAAAGTGAATCTAATGGGAGTCTTTGTCCCACTAGATACGGGATTGTTTTTTAAGGCATTTCTGTATTTAACCCGATTTTACGATTTTTTGTAAGATGTGCCCTTGTACCACCAAAGGTGCGATATATGGATAACTATTAAGGTTTATAATGGGCATTCCCTAGATGGCGCTAGCAGTAAGGAAATATTGTCGCTTTTTTTTCTACTGAGTTTTCATTCTTCTCCTGGTAAAAGTGTTCCGTGTACGTCCGTACACTACACATGCGCGCGTTGCATGAAAAGTACGTTCGTGGAAAAAAATTCTATGATTCGTTAAGTTAATCGTTGAATCTGTTTGTGTTGCCTTTATTTGTTGTTTTGTTGGTTTAGTTTGTTAAAGTTTATTGTTGTTGTTATTGGTTGTTATGCCTCACGGTCGTTATAGCGTTTTAAGGCGACAATGTAGGAAAATGGTGTTTATATTAATTTGTTTTATTTAAACAGTTAAGATTGCACTAAAATAATAAATATATATTAAATAGGTAGGTACAACAAGTACACCTTCCCACTTATAGTAAACATTTAATAATCAACCGATCATATTATTGTTTCCTTGACTGTACCTGCGCAAGCTTGCACTCGTAACTCAATCAGAGGCGACTAAAAGATTGGCGCGCACTATACTATTGACTCACACGCATGGTTGCGATAAGCGACTAAAGATGTTACGTACGTAGGTATATAAAATATTTTAATAATTAAGGAAAGTCAATTATAAATGTGTGTAAATTTGTAAGACTTATTTACATAAAACATTACATATCTTAAAATTAGTCTATACTTATTGTATTTTAACAATCTAGATGTGTTTAGTTAGATTATAATATTATATGTTTGTTTTTAGATAAGACAGGAATCTCGGTGTACTTATAAACCCTGACGGGGTTTTGATACACCTCTATGCTATAAAAATGTATGTTTTCGGTTATGAAACAAATAAATAATTTTTTTTTTAAAAGTCGTTCGGTGGCGCTTGTTCATACAGCAGGCCCATCTTGCCCAGCAGTTGACGACATTCTTTTGTTATATATATCAATGGTCGTATCTTATAAAACGAAACCTATTATACCCTAATCGTCTCGGATTGACCGACGAGCTGTCAGCTTCAGATCTACTCCTAGTACATACCTCTCACCAAAACTTGATAACATCCATTCTAGACACTTCAATCTTCATATAGAATACTTCTGTTCACAATAAAATGCATATCATCTAACGTGCCAAGTGTGAACTAGAATTTTTCTTGACGGCTCTTTGGTCAATTCGAGACAATTAGGGTTTGGCAGGAATGTCAATCGCGAGAGGTTTTCAAGTCCACCGCGAACGGAGCTATTCATTTCTTGACTGAAAAGCAAACATCGTTCCATTTTTTCAGGGTTCCGTACCCAAAGGGTGAAAAAGGGACTATTATGGTGGACTTTCTTATCCGTCCGTCTGTCCGTCCTAGGGCCTATTTTTTCACCGGTCCGTCCACCGTACGTGTAACATAGCCACAAAACTTCTGAGCCGCCTTGGAATTTGATACAAAATAGCATTTAGAAAGCCACATAATGTGGTAAAATAATAATGAGAAAATAATCAAAGCCTAACATTCTAATACCATTTAAAAAATTATCTTTTCTTAAACGTACGCGGAAATATTATCATTACTTTTGAATAAAGAACACGCGAAGTATCATATTTCCGTAGACTGAAAAACCAAAATCAATTCCCGGCGCATCCTTTGAATTTGGAACGAAGAGCGCACCGGCAATGTTGTATGAAACGGTGTGCTGTTTGAATTTAGAACTCTTTCATCTATCGTACACAATTACACATTGCGTTCTGATACCTTTCGGCACAAACTGTAAAAAAAAATTTACGGTAAAGCGGAGTTCGTTATTATTTGGTTAATAATAAATTAAAATGAGTTCCGATGATTCTAAAAATGAAAATGAAATGGACATTGGACTGCACTCCACCAGATTTAAGATCGGAAGCTGAATTAGCGATGGAAAACCTGCTTCCAACGAAATCAAAAGAAAAATATATGAAAGTATATGAAAATTTCATGTTCTGGAAAAACGAGAAAAATGCAAAATTGTTCTCCGAAACAGTGTTTTTGGCGTATTTCAATGAAATTGCTAAAACTAAAAAGCGATCTACATTATGGGCGATTTATTATATGCTGAAATGTACAGTTCATATTAAAAACAGCATTGACTTGAAGAACTACGGAAATTTAACAACTTTTCTAAAACGACAAACGACAAACGACAATCAAAACATAAAGCAGTTTCTACTTGAAGCCCCAGATAATATATATTTAGCGACAAAGGTAAATATAATTCTATTATACTTACTAATATTAAGAATGTGGAAGTTAGTGAAAATGTTTGTTTGAGACACAATTACGTGCGCCAAAACGGCTGAACTTATTTGGTTGAGTTGGTTGAGTGTTGGTACAGAGGTAGACTATAATTTATGTGTCGTTCTTAATATTATATTGTTCGTGAAAGCCATCGCTTATGATATTTATTTTTGTTTGTTACAGGTTGCTCTGATTTTGGGCGTTAACGGAGCATGCCGAAGTGTCGAACTCTATAATATTACCACAAAAGACATAGAATGTCATGATGACACAGCAATAATAACCTTGCGCGACACTAAAACAAACATTGACCGGATGTTTGTCGTCCGAGGAGAGTTCCTTATCATTGTAAAAAAATATCAAAAACTTCGTCCAGTAGACACAAAATCGGATAAATTTTTTTTTAACTTTCAGAAAGGGAAGTGTACGAAGCAAATCATCGGAAGACACAAAATAGCTAAAATGCCTAAAGAAATAGCAACTTATTTAAACTTGACAAATCCTGAATGTTCCACTGGACATTGTTTCCGCAGATCTTCAGCCACTCTTCTTGCTGATTCGGGAGCGAATTTAACTACTCTAAAAAGACACGGAGGTTGGAAGTCCGATAAAGTGGCTGAAGGCTATATCGAAGACTCTGTTGAAAATAAAACTGAGATAACCAATAAAATTAACCAAAACATCAAATTGCGACCTGTTAATGATTCGGAAACAACTTCTTACCCACTCACCTCTTGCCAATTATCAAGTCCACAGCCATCCATTTCTAAACAGCAATTAAGTTTCCAGCCACCTACCAGTGACCAAGTATCAAATTCCCAGCCGCAAAAGTCAGAAATACAACAAACGAACATAAATGTGCCTGGAAAAACAATAACATTTTCGTTCAATAATTGTCCTAACATGAGTAATATCACTTTTAATATTAATTAAATTTATTATGTAAAAGGCCCTTTTTTATTTCCTTGCATTTTTTTAAGAAAAGCACTATATATGCCGCGGCCGAAATGGCAATTGCCTGTCTCGTATAATTTTTTTTATCACCTTTTTCTTTAGTTTTAGATTTTTTTATTTTTTATTTTTCAAAGAATTATGCAGCATAACTGTATATTTTATACTCGGCCTTCAAACTCATACTCGACCTGCAATTGCCTATTTCGCTGCCTTTGCAATAATGTACTATTTTACAATTCTATCAAATTTTAGGTTTTATAAGCGGATTTTATAAAATATACAGTTATGCTGCATAATTCTTTGAAAAATAAAAAATAAAAATATCTAAAACTAAAGAAAAAGGTCACGCAAGTCGAGGCGTTGTCCGAAGTTGCGTTTGAGACGAAATAATCGTCCGGTGAAAAGTGGGTTTACCAAGAGTGGAATGTGACTCGCTATTCACAATTCACACATGGGGAACACCTCTGACACTCCCTTTGGGGATTCATGTCGTGACGGTATATTTATTTACACCCGGAAAATGTTATTTTATTTACATTTTAGCAACTGTTTTCGTATTTAAATGGAAAGTAAGGGAAAGAAAGCTACAGTGGAAATGGGAAGGTGGTAGAGACATAGCGAGAGCCGAAGTGAGGTAATACATCATTACTTATTTTACATTAACCTGCACCCGTAGCACAGTGTTTAATGGGAAGGTGGTAGAGACATAGCGAGAGCCGAAGTGAGGTAATACATCATTACTTATTTTACATTAACCTGCACCCGTAGCACAGTGTTTAATGGGAAGGTGGTAGAGACATAGCGAGAGCCGAAGTGAGGTAATACATCATTACTTATTTTACATTAACCTGCACCCGTAGCACATTGTTTAATCGCGCGCGACGCAACTTTGTTGAATCACGATGATTGATTGATTTTCAGAAGTCTTTATTGAAAATAATTTACAGTAACCAATTTGCAACTAATAACTAGAAGTAAATATAAACCTTAACTAACTAACTTAACTATTGAAACTGGTCGGCTTTCCCGATCATAACACGTATTGAGGTGAGCCGTTTTTATATAAATCATGAATTATCCTCAAGTCTCATTTATTTATTTAATTCTATAATTACTTTATTAGACTGTAAGTGTCTCTCAAAGCTATTTTATTTTATATAATGACTACATTCTAATGCTATTTACGACTGAGATTACAAAACATATAAAAATAACACGATATTAAAAATTAATGAACACTTCAGGGTTGGATTCAGGCCCTCTGAAAATCATTGTCTATGGGAATTAAAAATATACTACTTGGCTAAAATTATGGCTAATATAATATAAAAAAAAAGGCTGAAAAAAAATTGCCTATTTGTTAGTGAAATTTTTAAAATATGTACTAAAAATATTCATAATTTAATAAAATAGCCTATTTGTTAGTGAAATTTAAAAAAAAAAATACTAAAATTATTCATAACGCACAGCTATTCCCTATATTGTAGGCTAAATGTTAAAAAGCAAAACGTCTCAACCAATAAAACAAGTGGGTCGGCCTGAAGATAAAATTATGGTATTTTTACGTAGTATAGTTCCATTACGATACTACATACTACATGTCATGAAAATATGGTACAAATAGTATGATTATACTACGAAATTCAACCCTGACACTTGGTGAGTGTGGTTCATTTAAGCTATAAATGAAAATGTTACTTAAATCTACGAAGTTATACACTTATAAATCTTATAAAACATAAACTAATACACATAAATCACGATGTTTTTACGATTAAGGCGCTGCGGAAAAAAATCGACACAACTTGCATATCTACTTCAGTAAATAATTTGTTATTTTGATAAAATAGTATATTATTTTTGGAATATTTTTCTAGGGACCTGTTAAGACTGTACCTGAGCCTAGAGCATGACCAACTCTAGTCTATCTAGGATTCGTTTGAAGAAATTCGGACTCTCCTTGTATTGAAAAAAATACATTTGGTTTATTAATCTTTTCTCTAGGGATCTTACGTATAAACGTTGTACTAAGATTTATACTTTTGTCAAAAAAAAATGTTTTGCACCCTCTTTTTTTTTTGTTTTCAAACGTTTGCTTGAAGAACGCGGTTAAGAGATCAACTTGATTTTTTATTTCATAAAATAGGTAATAGAAATATGAAGGTATATCACCTAAATTCAATATTTTTTTCCCTACAAAATATTTCAGTATTAGCTAAAAACACACCAATTTGTTGTTTCGCTGCGTGATCACTAGTATTACGCGTCTAAGAAAAAGAGGCCAAAGAGCCAACATATAATCGCCTCTATGAAAAGCAAATAAAGTCTTTACCATTGGACTTATTGTGCTGGACGGGTAATAAAAAAAGTTGCTACAGTATGCCATCTTCTTAAACAGAAACGCGATTATAGCGATTTGGCTTGATACACATATTTATTGAAATGAGATCTTTTTCGACACCAACTCCCCTGGTTTGACAATTTGGAATGACATATGGACTGCAATTATTTTTTATTAGACGGGTTTTAAGAGTATCTAGAACCTGGTTAAACGAAATTTTTATAGCAACTTTAGCACATTTTATATTAATAAAAAACCGACTTTTTCCTACTTTTCTTCGATTCCGTCTCTCTCGCACTGAGGGTTTTTCGCATACAGAGTAACAGGGATGCTATAACTTTTACATATCACCTTAAACAGCTCCTCACACCTGTTATTCAACTAAGTCGCGTTGCGCGTATTAAACATTGTGCTACGGGGGCAGAACTACTGTCGCTTCCATTTTTTTTAATTTACATTATGTTTTTGAATGTTGAATGTTTGAATTTGAAATTACATTTACCATTGGATCGTTCATTGGTCTTTGGGTATATAAAGGTTTCTAGATTTTATTTTATTATCTTTTATAAAATATTTAGTGTATATTCAAGATTTCATATTCTTCGTGCCCCACCTAAGATTTATTTTTCTCAGAGAATTCATTTCTAATTGATACTTTTCTATCTTGAAATATTTAGAGTTTCCAAAGCGATAGATTTCGCAATAAACCCTAAAGTCAATTTAATAATACCAAAAATTAACAAGGCAAATGCAAAATAGTTTCTCTACAACTAGGCAAACTATTTTGCATTTTATATAATCGCTTTTATTTAGGTACACGTAAGGGTTTTTTTAACAAAAGTTATATTTTTTCAGGCCAATGCATCGGAAAATACCAACAGTATATAGAGACAACCGTTGTAATTATAATTTCCTTATATTCCTCTCGAGTCTCGTCATATTTGGTTTGGTTGGTATTGTTATATCCCACTTATATCATAAATAGATGTTTGTATGCCTATTTGCAAACCGGTTAAAAGTCGTCACACATTACAACGGATCGGCACCAGACCACCTCAAAGTAAAGCATCGAAATATGAGCTTTAATTCTTATAACGTACGCGACATTTTTGTACAGTGCGCGCCAATCTTTTAGTCGCCTCTGAAGCTAGCCCCAAGAATCGACGCATTAGCCGTTTTACGGTGTCAGGGGGACGTTACAGGAGCGAGGGCGCGGAGCACACCCGCCTGCGTGCCGCACCACACCCCCCGCTCGCCGTTCACCAAGTGTCAACACTATGCGTTAGTGTTAGTGCTACGTCCGTACACTACACACGCGCGCGTTGCATGAAAAGTACCTACGAGGAAAAAATTGTATGTTTCGTTAAGTTTATCGTTGAATCTGTTTGTTATAATTTGTTGTTTTTGTTGCCTTTATTTGTTGTTTTGTTGATTTAGTTTATTAAAGTTTTGTTGACGTTTGTCGCGGACGTTATAGCGTTTTAAGGCGACAATGTAGGAAAATGGTGTTTATATTAATGCATTTTATTTATATAGTTACGATTGCACTAAAATAATAAATAAATAATTAAATAAGTAGGTACAACAAGTACACCTTCCCACTTATAGTCAACATTTAATAATCAACCGTTCATATTATTGTTTCCTTGACTGTACCTGCGCAAGCTTGCACTCGTAACTCACTCAGAGGCGACTAAAATATTGGCGCGCACTATACTAGTGGACGATGGGTTGTCAGCGCGTGCGTGGACCGCCGCGCGCCGCCGCATCGTGTCGTATACTTTAGAACACCTGCTCCTTGCCACAAAATAGATACTACCAGAAGGCCGACTCGACGACGGAGCGAAAACAGACGCACACATGCATAGACGCGTACGTATGATGATTATGGCAGAATTTCGTATTGGCATTCGAACGACTTCATCTGATATCGTCGTACGTACGCGTCTATGTGTGCGTGCGCCTGTTTTCGCTGTTATGCGGAGTAAACCTTCTGTAAGTGGTTATTTTGTGTCCTTGCTGTCGGTCTGTTTGCTACTCATTGCCTACTATAGCTTGTATTCTTCGTGCTCGCACCGCCCGCGCGGTTGGAGGGTTGGGGCGGACGAGGGAGCTAGGCCTCGGAGGAGGTGCGGGCAGAATGGCGGGAGGGTGGGCGAGCACGACGCGTGCGACGGACCGCCAGTCGCCGGAGGTCACTCGCCACGGCTACTTGTGTATTAGGAACTTGTCGCATTTTGTAGAACGCACACGACATCACGATCCGAAGATGAGCAAACCGATTGGAAGACAGGCAGAAGAAATTGTGTATAAGGTATACAACTTCTTTAAAGAGCGTAACAAAGATAAATCAACGCAGGAATACCAGAATTATGTCAATTTAGCAAAAATTGTGTCTGAAGCAGAGATGTATGATGTAGAATTAAACATTGATTACCTATTTTGCTAAAACGCATATTATTATTTATTAATATCATCACTTCATACCCACCTAAAGTAGCTAAAAAACTATCTTATACAGTACAAAATACTTCGTAATAAATCTAAAGATATTTATATTAAGGGACAATTCCGTAAAACAGGTGTTGGCGTAGTCTACTTAACATGAATAGATTTTAACATAATTCTAGGGTTATTCATAAAAAAATTAATCTCAAGATATATCTCAATAGCAAATCCCTACCTGTATAGCCATGCGCTCGGCCGTGCACATAAACGGCGTGCTTCCTCGTCCGCCCCAACCCTCCAACCACGCGGGCGGTGCGAGCACGAAGAATACAAGCTATAGCCGATCACGCGTTGTCGGACGTGTGACCGCGCGCCGGCACTGCTACGTCACCCGTCTCCCTCACACGCCCCGCCGTTCAAGAAATAATATGTGATGCCGTAGCCTTGGTGACGATACGACGCACCATCCACGCGTTGTTGCCTAATAGATTCACAGGGCTGATCACGCCACGCCGCCGGCGGCTCGTTGATGGTAAATTGAAAATGGAGATGAGACGGTGCTGGTCCGATGCCGAAGCGGTATAATGTAAGTTAGTCTTTGCCCGCGTCGTTACAAGGACGCGGGGTATGGTAACAAAGGGAATCGCGCGGGAAGTGGGTGGCAGGTATCTCTCACACTCTCTCTCAATCACAGATGACCCCTAGTAGATACCTTATGTTAGCCATTTTCTTCTGCATCGATTTCACCAAAATTGGTGGAAGGTGCGGGCTGCGGGGAGCGTCACAGAGCGTCAAGGACGCGCTTGACATGCACCGACCGAGTACTTGCAATAGTGATGGGATAGCGGTCTAGAAAATTCGATTTCGGTCAAGATGGATTGCAACATATACAAGGTGACTTTTTGATCATCGTCCAAATTCATACTGGTGGCTTGGTAAGTGATCAGTATCATGGATCAATAACAATTTTTGTGAAATTCGTAAAATGAAATTTCGACTCCCCATAGTGATTCACTCGAAACTGGATGTGAATTTCTATGGGAAGCCGAAATTTCATTTTACAAATTTCACAGAAATTGTTATTGATCCAAAATACTGATCACTTATCAAGCCTCCAGTATGAATTTGGACGATGATCAAAAAGTCACCTTGTATAGCGGATTCCGAATGTCATTGAAACATCAATTTATAAATGTAAATTAATAGGTATCTTTAAATGAAAATACATAATCTATTGATCATACTGAACAACTTTCCCAAAGAAATATGACCGCGCAAAACTCACAGTAGATTTTCAAAATTATTAAGAAAATGTGGAACAATAATAATTTTATTTCTTTGGAAATATTTATATTATATACTTATAGCAGTTTTTAACATAACATTTATATTTTATTATTTATTTCTTTGGGAAAATTATTCAGTATGATCAGTAGATTAAATGGTTTAATTAAAAATTACCTGCCCTTTTTACATGCGAAATAGTTTTTAAGGCGGGCCATCAAGCTCAGCTGCCGTTTATTTATTTAGTTTTATTGATTTTTTAGTTATAATCATTTATTTATTAATTTTATAGATAAAACTTAAAACAACATTAACAAAAAATACAAGAAATAAAGCCAATGACAGATATCCACAATTGTACATTAACGAAAGTACATAGAACTATTTATCTAGACACTAAAACATATAATTCAAAAAGACAAAGACAAAATGACACAGACTAATAATTAGCATTGTTATTATTTTTATTAACATGAATACTAAAAGAAGTGCATAAAAGTGTGCGTGTGTGAGAAGAGGTGTGTAACGAAATGAATGTAATTGAGTAAAGTGTACTATAGCTACTAAGAATCAGGAAAATTCAATTTATATATAACTCGTTTTTGAATGTGAATTTATTGCAATCAAATGGATTAATAGAGTGAAATTTTAAATTGTACTTTTTTACCAAACTTATAAGTGGGGAGTTCTGCGCATAGTTTGTATGAAAAATTCCTTTGGTGTTTGTGAAGTCCTGGTGGGTCTAATCATAATGAAACTTTGCACACATCTTTAGATATGTATTTTTTTCCCGAGATAGTACTCTGACCAATTCTGCACTGTGATTGGCCAACTTTATTATAACACTGCCAGAGAACCAATCACACCCAGGTAGCATTCGGGGTTCTATATAAGATGTCTAGTCGTTCACAAGCTGTGTAAGTCAGCTGTATAAGAGCTGTATAGCTTGCTATAATGCTCTTATAGAACCAGTTTGGGCACAAATTAGACAGCCTTAAGTTCACTATGGCTGTACATTAGCAGTATAATAGCATTATAATAGCAGTTTAAGTAGTAACATCGGACTTAAGGCTGACTTACGGCACTATATGGGACGCAGCGTGAACCATACAGCGTACATGAGTGTAATAAAGAGTAACAAGTGGCTAAATACACAGCCTCAAATTCACATGTGTCCTATTATTTCTTTATTTTATTATTAATTTCCTCATTGGTTTGGTTTTGTGTGTGCCATCAGAAACATTAACTCCGGCTGATCAAGGATAAAAATTTATGATAACACGCGGTATACTTAATAATGTTAATGCCATGGGAATGCAACTTTATCGTGAAATGTTTACATATTTACAGCTAAAATATTCACGCGCCTCTGAAAAAACGCGATATTCATTTTAAAATATTTAAAACTGGCTGAGAGGAAATCTACAATTTTCAGTTTTTGATATTATATTGGCATTATAATTATACTACAGTAATTAATTATAACATGAAACCAAAACTCAATCGCTCTATCTGCGTATTTTGTGATAAATCTGCATGATAATTTTGGAGATTTATTTGGTAAATATTTTAGGTTACTAGAACAACATGGTGGAAATGAAAAACGGCTATGTGAACTGTTATAACACCAATTTAATGCGGTGAGCGTATATATGTTCACATGTGTCCTGTTAGAATGCTGTTATCTATATGAAGTCCCACATTTGTACCACTACAGAGCCAATGTCTATAAATTTATTCTAATGTGAACTTATGTACAGCTTTAAGATGTATTTCAGGTCAATTGTGTATCATCGTTTAATTCTTTCAATATACTGAAACTTTAGAGATCCGCAATAATAATTATTGTCCGTTAAATCGCCTAGCCCAGGTACTAAGACAAGTATGAGTACCTAAAGTACAAATTTTGTAACAAACTAACAAAAATCACTTTTTGTTTTCGTGTGAGATACACAGTGGGAAAAGTGTAATAGAATATCACATTCACATTCATGTTCAGCTTACAGCAAATAAGAGTAGTACTTGTGGACAAATAAACTGCTATTGATGTTAATGGACAACACATGTAGTCCTTTTAACAGCCTACAGTGCACATGCGAACCATTTAAACACTTCTGTACAGATAGTAAAAAAAGGTTATTTTAATGATCACAAACAAGTCCTACTACAGCTACTAGCTGTATAACAGTCTAAAACAAGTAAACATAACAGCCTTTGGCTTTATAAATGACCACGTGTGTTCTAATAAAATGCTAGCTCTATAACATCGTACAAGTAGGCCGTTAAACAGCGGTTGCCGTATCTCTACCCTCCTATAATGCTCTTAGTCAGACGGCTGACTAAAGGATAGTTGTTAGAGTATTATTACACCAACAATCGTATAAAAGTATAACTCTACACTTCTATAAGTCCCTTAGACAGGTGTAGGTGTTATTAATCGCAATAATGCAGCTTCTACATCACGAGTGAACTGTAATAATGCTTCAAGTACACCTGGGAACTAAATGTGTACTCTTAAATGGAGTAAAATGCTACTTGGGAAGCGATACGGTCTGTCTTAATTTCTTAAGCTACGCCCTCTACTCGTTCTCGCTTCTAATTGGTCTCAGGAATACTAATTCTTTGGGCTTAGGTATCATGACGAATGTTCTTTTTTAAATTTTTCGTGAAATTAGTTTTGATGGTCATAGATATATTTTTTCTTATCTTTTTCTTATCTTGTAATCGGCTATCGGTTGGTTGTACCTAACCCACAAGTTTATTTGGTTGTACCTAACCCACTGTTTATCTTATTATAGGCTATCGCTTGGTTGTACCTAACCCACATGTTAATCTTATTATAGGCTATCGCTTGGTTGTACCTAACCCACATGTTAATCTTATTATAGGCTATCGCTTGGTTGTACCTAACCCACATGTTAATCTTATTGTAGGCTATCGGTTGGTTGTACCTAACCCACATGTTAATCTTATTATAGGCTATCGCTTGGTTGTACCTAACCCACATGTTAATCTTATTATAGGCTATCGCTTGGTTGTACCTAACCCACATGTTAATCTTATTATAGGCTATCGCTTGGTTGTACCTAACCCACATGTTAATCTTATTATAGGCTATCGCTTGGTTGTACCTAACCCACATGTTAATCTTATTATAGGCTATCGCTTGGTTGTACCTAACCCACATGTTAATCTTATTATAGGCTATCGCTTTGTTGTAACTAACCCACATGTTAATCTTATTGTAGGCTATCGGTTGGTTGTACCTAACCCACATGTTAATCTTATTATAGGCTATCGCTTGGTTGTACCTAACCCACATGTTAATCTTATTATAGGCTATCGGTTGGTTGTACCTAACCCACATGTTAATCTTATTATAGGCTATCGGTTAGTTGTACCTAACCCACATGTTAATCTTATTATAGGCTATCGGTTGGTTGTACCTAACCCACATGTTAATCTTATTATAGGCTATCGGTTGGTTGTACCTAACCCACATGTTAATCTTATTATAGGCTATCGCTTGGTTGTACCTAACCCACATGTTAATCTTATTATAGGCTATCGCTTTGTTGTAACTAACCCACATGTTAATCTTATTGTAGGCTATCGGTTGGTTGTACCTAACCCACATGTTAATCTTATTATAGGCTATCGCTTGGTTGTACCTAACCCACATGTTAATCTTATTATAGGCTATCGCTTGGTTGTACCTAACCCACATGTTAATCTTATTATAGGCTATCGCTTGGTTGTACCTAACCCACATGTTAATCTTATTATAGGCTATCGCTTTGTTGTAACTAACCCACATGTTAATCTTATTGTAGGCTATCGGTTGGTTGTACCTAACCCACATGTTAATCTTATTATAGGCTATCGCTTGGTTGTACCTAACCCACATGTTAATCTTATTATAGGCTATCGGTTGGTTGTACCTAACCCACATGTTAATCTTATTATAGGCTATCGCTTGGTTGTACCTAACCCACATGTTAATCTTATTATAGGCTATCGCTTGGTTGTACCTAACCCACATGTTAATCTTATTATAGGCTATCGGTTGGTTGTACCTAACCCACATGTTAATCTTATTATAGGCTATCGGTTGGTTGTACCTAACCCACATGTTAATCTTATTATAGGCTATCGCTTGGTTGTACCTAACCCACATGTTAATCTTATTATAGGCTATCGGTTGGTTGTACCTAACCCACATGTTAATCTTATTATAGGCTATCGCTTTGTTGTAACTAACCCACATGTTAATCTTATTATAGGCTATCGCTTGGTTGTAACTAACCCACATGTTAATCTTATTATAGGCTATCGGTTAGTTGTAACTAACCCACATGTTAATCTTATTATAGGCTATCGCTTGGTTGTAACTAACCCACATGTTAATCTTATTATAGGCTATCGCTTTGTTGTAACTAACCCACATGTTAATCTTATTATAGGCTATCGCTTGGTTGTAACTAACCCACATGTTAATCTTATTATAGGCTATCGCTTTGTTGTAACTAACCCACATGTTAATCTTATTGTAGGCTATCGGTTGGTTGTACGTAGCCCACATGTATATCCACGAGAAAGAGCCACTCAGAAAGTATATCAAAATAATCCCAAACTTAATAGAAAATAAAGTTTTTAAAAAGTTTTTTGGCGAAGCGAATTGGAAAACTTATAAAGATTTTGATGAGGTAACAATGATAAATATGTTTATAAATTCACTGATTTATTCTGTAGCCGGGATGATTATCAGTGTGGTAAGTCTATTGTATATTCACTTATTATATTATAGTTAACAGCGGTTTCGCAGCCGGATTGTGAAAAACCCGCCTTTTTCTCATTAAACGCAACAGAACACTTAAATTCAAAATTCACTCAAAAGTTATTCAACAAAACCTTATTACCTATGTATTGTGTATGCTACCATCGCATAGTTTCCATTGGTTTCTGTAAACTAGAATTTCGAAATTGAAATTCTAATTTTTAATTCTAATATTTTGATATTCTAATTTACAGAAACCAATGGAAACTTTGCGATGGTAGCATACACAATACATAGGTAATAAGGTTTTGTTGAGTAACTTTTGAGTGAATTTTGAATTCAAGTGTTCTGTTTCAATTAATTAGAAAAAGGCGGGTATTTCACAATCCAGCTGCGATACCGCTTTATGTAGCTGGGAGTTAATTTTTAGGCGTGATTTTTTACGATTCCGTAACAAATCCGAATAATGCTTCAAGAAAAATTTATCCTTCGGCACACAGCGGAGTTGCTATTATCATTAACCCGGAGACTGACTTCAATAAAGTTGAAAATCGTTTGCGCCAAAATGCGCATGACTGAGTCTTATGTAAAGAGTTCATTCAGAATTAGTCTAATTTCAAGATTAAAATTAAATTTATACTACACCTGCTCGGAAAGTACCTTCTTACTTTTTTGAAAACGATTCAGAAAATACGCCATTACTGTCATACATATATGCGGGCGGAAAAAGTATATGCAAATCCATTGTTAAGCCTGTACCTGAGCCTAGAGCATGACCAACTCCAGTCTATCTAGGATTCGTTTGAAGAAATTCGGGCTCTCCTTGTATTGAAAAAAATATATTTGGTTTATTAATCTTTTCTCTAGGGATCTTACGTATAAACAATGTACTAAGATTTATACTTTTGTCAAAAAAAAATGTTTTGCACCCTCTCTTTTTTTGGTTTTCAAACGTTCGCTTCAAGAACGCGGTTAAGAGATCAACTTGATTTTTTTTTCATAAAATAGGTAATAGAAATATGAAGGTATATCACCTAAATTCAATATTTTTTTCCCTACAAAATATTTCAGTATTAGCTAAAAACACACCAATTTGTTGTTTCGCTGCGTGATCACTAGTATTACGCGTTCAAGAAAAAGAGGCCAAAGTGCCAACATATAATCGCCTCTATGAAAAGCAAATAAAGTCTTTGCCGTAGGACTTACTGTGCTGGACGGGTAATAAAAAAAGTTGCTAGGATATGCCATCTTCTTAACGTGCTGTATTTTTTTTTAAATAACATAAAGAATGAGCAAGTGGCCAAGTGGCCAGTATTGTTTTGCGAACTCGTACATAAAACTCAAAAAATGATACTGGCCACTTACTTTTCCTGTACATAATAAAAAATAAGAAGGAAATAAAAAGTGACAATCGCACGCGAGTCAGTCGGTTCCTTTTATTGTATCTTGATTAAAAGTAAAATTATACTATTTCCTCGCAGGTGTAGTATAAGGCTTCGCCTCGGGCCTCAAACTACACCCTCGTTGGTAATCTTCCCCTTTCTTCCCTCGGTGAACAATGTACTATTTTTAGTTTTATTTTTATTATTTATCGATTCAGATCTTAATTAGACTATGTTTTCTTAATAAGAATACATGTCATTGCAGCCTCTCAAATGGATCGCGTACATCATGGCAAACCTTGAAAGGCATAACGTTTTCGCCCTCTACGAGCGATCTTTGACTCACAAGTTGTTTATATTCAGTGCGGTCACCGTCTACCCATTGTTAATGTGGCACACTTATTTTAAGGTGAGTATTATCGTAAAAAATTGTTTCAATCCATACCAACTGACCTTGGACATAGTAACTATGCCTGAATGCCTGAGTTAAGCATATGGCCACTGTTACCTCTTATTTACACACCCGTTCCGTCTTTTCGCACATGGCAATAAAAAACAATAGCTGCAGTCATGTGATACTAAAATTGATACAAATACATTTTTATATGTTTGACACTTGGTTTTTTATCCATCGCAAGAACTCTCTGTCCCCCTCCAATAAGGTAAAAGGTTAAAAGGCCACCGATAATATAATAGTAGTTTATGCTACAAGGGCGCAAAGGAATAAATTACGAGGACGATTTAAAACACGAGCGTAGCGAGTGTTTTAAACGTAACCGAGTAATTTATTGCTTTTACGCCCGTGTATCATACTACGTTTTTCAATGCATAGTGTGAGGAAATGAAAATACTCGTAAATATAATCTTGTGAACTTTAAATTATAATTGGCTCAAAAGGACTGTATCCAGAGCCGTTAAACAGTGGAAAAAAAAGTATAACATCTATGGTACACAGGAAAGGCTGCAGGTTAGCCAACCATTGTAAATAAATAAAAAAAATAATAATAATAAAGCCCTAGGGCAAAATAATCGACTTTTTGTTCGGTTTTGATGCATAAAAAGTGGGCCTTTACGAGCACATGCATTGAAAAATCATTTATTATTATCTATGCGGTATAGAAACGCAAATTTGGTGGACAGGCAAAAATTCAGCGGTCTAGGATGAATTTATCTAGTGTCATATTATCTGTGGTAGGAGGCGGAGTCGTTAGCGCACTTGTTGTGAAAACGAAAGGTCGCAGGTTCAAATCCTGGCACTAAGACTTTCTTTTTTTCAAAAAATATGTTTGCTTCAAATTTGTATCTAATTGATATTCTCTAGTTTGTAATGTTTAAGAAAAAAAATTTAAGTTCATTTGTCACAAACCTGGGATTGCATAACAGGAAGTAGACCGATAAAGGTTGTTTGATAACTGTATCAACCAACCCACAAGCTCTTTACCCACAAAATACCTGCTTATGGTCGAAAGACCGATCGCAAGTAGGCCAAAAATGGGAAAAAAAAAGTTCATTTCTGACACGTTAATTCAACATTTGTAGGATTGCCTGATAACGAAGTCACCTTGCATTTATTTGTTTTTACTGTGCTTGTTCTTTGGTTTTCCAGCTTATTGGTATAAACATGCTTAATGAAGACCCATGGTTACCTCCATTGAAGCTATTTAATGAGTTTGACCTTATCCATTTTTTTGGACTGGAGCCAAGGTATTGGAGAAACTGCGGCATTTCTGGATCATGTATGCATCAGACGTGTGCGGTCTTATTCGGTACCTGGATAGCCTACCAGCTTATTTATCCTTTCTTAAAGTATATTTTTAGGTGAGTGTTATTACAGAGAATATAATAGTAGTTTATGCTACAAGGGCGCAAAGGAATAAATTACGAGGACGAGTAACCGAGTAATTTATTGCTCTTACGCCCGTGTATCATACTACGTTTTTCAATGCATAGTGTGAGAAAATAATCTTGTGAACTATAAATTATAATTGGCTCAAAAGGACTGTATCCAGAGCCGTTAGACAGTTGAAAAAAAAGTATAACATTTATGGTTCACAGGAAAGGCTGCAGGTTAGCCAACCATTGTGAATAAATTAAAAAATAATAATAATAATAAAGCCCTAGGGCAAAATAATCGACTTTCTGTTCGGTTTTGATGCATAAAAAGTGGGCCTTTACTAGCACTTGCATTGAAAAGTATGTAATAGTAATACTTTATATTTTCTGGCCTGGTTTCAAGTTCATACATGGACGCCAGCAATAGCCATTAAAATCGTTCACAAATAGGGAGCTTGAACTGCAAGCAACTGTACCAAATACACCATTGATCACAAACACATTGAACAAACAAAACTAAGGAACTCTCGTGAATAATGTGAAATAGACATACCTATGAACTGATTGTTACATAATATTGTTACATTATATTATTGTTCCTTATTTATACTTGCGATTGTCGGCACTTGATGAAACATAGAAAGCATCTTGATTTTGAACACAAACACTTGTACTATTTGTTTCATAACATAAATATATTGGTTGCACACCGTTGCACACTTCCCAACCGGTTTCGGAAATTAATCCATCTTCAAGGGATACAGAATAGTTATTATTTTAATATACGAGCAATAACACGACAAACGTATGTCGTTTCAAAAGTATGAGACGCAAAATAACTTTGGTGCCGAGCGAAACACACCATTTTTCACCTCACTACAGCGGGGAAAATGCTAGGTGCAAGACATTGACATGAGTTATAATACAAATATGCTGGACATGTAGTGCCATACAAAATGACAGGTCTTTATTGTGCAGATTCAAAGCGCGCCCACTAAGCGTAAAAGGAACTAAAATTGACACTTGTTATTATAATAGATAACGTCATTGTTTCATCTTTATCATTACAGTAGAGCCACTGAGTGATGGCGCCTATGACGTTTAAATGCCTACAAAGTATCGTAATTATTTATAAGCAAGTGTGAATTAAAAAATGTAATACTTTATTGTTGATAGTGATGTACAACTTATTTCGGTTATTATTTTTCGATTTGAATGTCGCTTTATTGTGCAATAGAATTCGTATAGAAATAAAGTTTTTTTTTTTAAAGTTTCTCATTTTTTATAGGTCGCCAAGTTACGCAATAATATTTAATTAAAACAAAACAATGACGAAGTTAAACTAAACGAAAATAAATGATAGTAAAATACTTTTTTCGATTTAATCTCTTGGGGGCCCCGGGCACTACACCACAATCACCGCATAGCCCTCCGATAGCTACGCCACTGGTTTTGGCACATTTTACTTTTGTATAATTATGTTGAATGTTGAATGACGTGTCTAATGTTGAGTAAACTCACACTTGATTTTTATTTTTAACCGAAATTTGAAATGTACCTCATCACTAAATGCGGCTGTCATAAGTGCTATCACTCAGTGGCCCTACTTTAGTTCCGAGTACGCTCACGTCACTCACTGCAGCGATCAGCGCCAAAATGGCCATAACCAATTGCTTCATTATCAGGTCGTCAATATCCAGTCCAGTGTACTCGTATGTATTATTAGAAATGGTGCAAGAAAAAACAAACGAAAAACGAGCAAATCATTTTCATTTTTTATTTCTTTGTTCTATTTGATTGTTTTGTTTTATTTGATTGTTCTAAAAATGAGGGCTGGCGCAGTGCACTGACTTGAAATGAGTATTATTGCTTTTTTCCTCTATGGTATTAATGCATTTCAGTGGGCTGGCTGGCAAACTTTTTTTGAATAGAAATATTCGAATTTTAAAAACCTTTTCCACGCTAGCGGATAAAATGAATTTTTGCACGCAGATTTCGAATGATAAATAGAGCCTTTCCGAGCTTGTGAGTTGAAATAGTTATTTGTGCAACAAAAGAGCAAAATTTTTTCTTGTTGCCGAGTTTGAATTCCGAGCAAGCGAAGGATTCTATGTTAGAATCCAGAGCGTGGTGAGGGATTCAAAGGCACAAGAAAAAGAATAAATTTGCTCTCGTGTGACACATACAACTTTTCACCTCACTAGCGAGAAAACACAGATGTAAAGACACCATCTTTTTTAAACGAACTTATAAGAATTCAATGGTTTTTTTTCTTTAAACAATACACCATATAAAAATATTGCACATAAAATAAAATGTAAGGATTGTTAATTGAATCTCAAAAGCCGCGAAAAATCGGAAAATCTTTGATAAACCGATCGAAAACGCAAAACATAACCATCACGCGGGATTTTTACTCTATCTATCAGTTTCCGGTAGAAGTTCATTTGTTTATACCACCGATGAAGTCTAGCAATATAACAACATGGACATGTTTTGCCGTACAAAATGACTGTTCTTTTTTGTGCCAATTCGAAGCGAACGTGCTGAGAACTAAAATTTACACTTGTTATTTTCTAATCTTTATCATTAGTTCCGAGTACGCTCACGTGACTCACTGTAGTGATCAGCGCCAAAATGTCAATAATCAAATTTCATCATTATCTGGTCGTCAATAGCCAGCCTGGCTACTTGTATTACTATAGAGGTCAGTTGTTTATTCGGAGTCTATGGTACGGATTCCATACACATTGGGAGGCCATACACAGGATTTCAAGAAGTTTACCTTGTCTGTGGTATCCGACAAGCTGTGGGGCTGTGTGTATATGGAATCCATATAGAGTGATAGAGATAGCCGCCATGCTCATGTTTGCTGTCTCTCTTTCTCTTGAGCAAAGGATATGGAGTTTTTGAACAATTCGCAGTGTTCTTAATTTAAAACACTTTTCTTCACTGCTTAAAACCAGTGAGCTAAAGTCGATTTTGCTCATTGTTTTTAAGTAACAAAGGCGCGCTTTTCGAGCTAGTGAGGTGAAAAAGTAGTTTTCTCTACCTATGATCTCTACCGTCACTAAGTAACATGACGCACACGCTGGACATAACCATTGCCCTAGCATGGTCTTTACCTGCAACCTGCAGATGGCAGCTACTGACTGACAGTTGGCAGCAAACTATGGACTGTCTCCGTGGTCTAGTAGTTTGAGTACTCGACTACAAACCTGGAAGTCACGGTTTCAACGCAGGAGAACATTTACGTGCTGTTGGTCGGTCCATGTAAGAGACCGAAGTACGACGATAGGGCTCACCACCCATCGAGCTGGGACGTAACAATCGTTGGTAAAACGTGGGTGTACGATTATGGACTGTGTCTTGCATTTCACAGTCGTGACGATGTATTTATCTATAGGTCAGCAGAAGTTTCTTCGATACATCCTTGTCATTTCATCCAGGTGGCTATTCAACGTGAAGGACTGGCGCCGAAAAGTTCCGGTATGGGAGACTGAGTATCTGCTGCCTCCCATGACTGATAAGATGATAATGGACCGATACGACTTTCTGGGTATTTATTATATTCTACTTCAAGTCATAATAGGTTCCTTATAAGCTCGTTAGATGGCGCAGATAGCTATTAAATTTTTTTACGTTTTCACTTGGACTATTTTTTAAGGGATTTTAATACCTTTAATGTCGTTTCTGGTTTCTATTCTTTATAATCCATAGCCCAATTACGTAGCCAGTAGCCGTCTATTAGTTATTTTTTTCAATAAGATAAGTCAGTCCGAGGTTGTTATTTTTTTCCCCTTTTGTATATAAAAATTAATCTGTAAGGGATTATCATAAAGTGATAGTCTCGTTTAGACACATGGCAAATGTCAAAATTCTTGACATCTTGCACTTGGATTCATGAATGAGATTCGCTGACATTCATTGCGCGGGCACAAAATAACCACTTACAGAAGGTTTACTCCACATAACTAGCGAAAACAGGCGCACGTACGTACGACGATCTTGGATGAGGTCGGTCGAATGCCAATACGAAATTCTGCCAAGATCATCATACGTACGCGTCTATGCATGTGTGCGTCTGTTTTCGCTCCGTCGTCGAGTCGGCCTTCTGGTAGTATCTATTTTGTGGCGCGGGTACCATTTTTAGGATTCCGAATCCTAAAGGCAAAACGGAGCCCTGTTAATGTCACCCCGTGGTCCGTCTGTCTGTCTGTCTGTCCGTAGGTCACGGCTCTCTAGCTCTTAGACGGAATGAGATAGAGACCTGAAATGTGGATATGTTTTGACTAAAAACTGAATATTAAATTGAAAATAAAAATAAAATCTTTTTCAGGGGGAAATACATGAAAATAAAGCAGAAAAAAAAATTGTTACCCCTAAATTTCGGGTGTCATTGTCTAGAGCTCATTAAGTAATTTTTTTATCTCCGAAAATAAAGAAATGGGTGGCTATCAAAATTGTCACTTTTACACCATTTTTGTTACGGGGTCTATCACAAAGACTAAAGCAGTTAGGAATTTTTAATTTCTGTATATTATGTACCATATGGTTTATTTAAACAACAAACACTGAAAATGCTGATTTATGATGTAGTTTTAGGGTTACGTCCCCGAATACTCAACCAACTTAATTTTGCAATTTTGTTTTATACAATTTGTAGATAGTGATAAGTTTGTAATTTCTGTTCAAATTATTTAGGTATATTAACCTATGGCACGAGTCCTACTCGCACTTGACCGGTTTTTTTTTTCTTTTTCTTTCTTTAGTGATTCAATTCTCTCTGTGCACGCTCTTCGTGGAGACACTTCCTTTGCTCCCGCTTTTCAGTTCGCTGATAAACTTGTACGACTTCAGGTGCGTTGTGATCGTTTATTTACGTAAATAGGTTAGAATAGAAATAATAATAATAATAATAATCGTTTATTCACTTTCTTAACAGCTCATTAGATACATATTATATCCCGCCAAACTGCAAGGCAGTTTGTTGGCAGAAATATCTCCCCTTTTTGTACAATACTGTCATGTTAACTGTTTTTTACGCTATCTCACTTAATTATGTCTTACATACGATATATCATCTCGTATATCATCTCACATATTTTAATACACTTTCTTTAACATTATAACATTTTATCTTTATAACTAACTTTTTATGTAACACTTGCTTTTACAGATAAATATTTTTGTTCAATAATTTCTATTTTGTTTAAGTTTTTGAAATATATGTTTTATTAACTTAGATTTAAATATATTTTTGCTGCCGCTCTTTCGAATGCATAACGGTATCTCGTTGTAAATTTTAGGAATGAGGTATGGTCTGGCTCGCTTACCGTAATAGTTAGTGGTTCTAGGCACAATTAATGCTTCATCACTCAACTTTCTACGTAACCGAGGATTTGATACTGGCACTTTAAACTCATTATATCCAAATTCTTCTAACGCAATCTGAAACGATACTTTCCCATCGACCGGTAGTATTTTACATTTGGTGAATAATTTATTATAGTTTTGTTTGCATTGACGTTTTAATTTATCGCTTGATAGAACTTTAAGGAACCTTATTTGTAGATTCACAATAAATCACGATAAATCACACCATCATTGGTGTGCCGCGACATATTTTCGCCGACGATCTTAATGGCTGTACGTAAAGATATTCCGCCATACAAAATGAGTTCCACTCTCATTCTTCCATATTGCCATATATACCTAGATAAGTTTGATCTGACACATTATATCTGTAATTCCCTGTTGTTCTTTTTAACGCAATGCTTTATAACAAGAAATACAGAGATGAGAAATCTCGTTCCAACGGGACTAAAATACACTATTGCAAGGGTTACTTTCCTGTGATAAAGTCTATTCTAGTCACAAATCTAACAACAGGCAATTATTGTTAACATTGTCTAGTTAATGATTAAAGCCATACACTTTCCTAATACATCGATATCATTGAATAGGAACGAAAGTACTAACTTATAGGCATTTACGCCAAAAACGACAACTTCTCTCTCGCAATGAGGCAGGCTGTGTAGCTCTGAGCGAGATAACTAATTACCACGCCCTTCCAGCGAGATCATACACGCCCTTTATATCACATGCTTTTATAAACACTGGTTTCCTTCACCATCAGCAAGGTAATTATACAAAATATTATGCACATAAACTCTGACCAGCAGGATTCGAACCCGAATCTCAAGATTGAAAGTCCGGAGTCTTACCGACTGAGCTTCCGCTGCTTATAGGAGTTTAGTTTTACTACTGTATTATTAGTATCCCATCCCATCCCATCCCACCCCGTCCCATCCCACTATCCCACTATCCCACTATCCCACTATCCCACTAATCCCATCCCATCCCACTAATATTATAAATGCGAAAGTTTGGATGGATGTATGGATAGATGGATGTTTGTTACTCCGTCCCACCGTATCTACTAAACCGATTGGGCTGAAACTTTACACAAATGTAGTTCTAAACCTGGAATAGGAGATAGGCTACTTTTTATCCCATAAACCAGTTCCCATAGGATGGCAATGGGGTGTCAAGTTCCTATAGAAAAGTGATATAATATTACTCCTTCACGGCATACCTACTGAACCGATTGATGGGCTGAAACTTTTCATAAATGTGCCTGGAATAGGATATAGGCTACTTTTTATCTAGAAATCAAATACGAGATCAAGAACTAATTCCATTCAGAAACGCGGCTCGGCCTTCGGCCTTGCCAAAGACACTTTTCCTAAGAATCAAATACAAGATCAAGAAATAATTCGGTTCTAAAACGCGGCTCGGCCTTCAGCTTCGCCAAAGACACTTTACCTAAGAATCTAATACGAGATCAAAAAATTATTTCGTTCGGAAACGCGGTTAAGCGTTCGGCTTCACCAAAGACACTTTAGCAGAGGATCAATTCGCTTAGATTAAAATATGTTAAGGTGTGTTAATTCAAAAACCATTTCGATATTTACATTTAATGAGCCGTATTTTAGATCTTCTGGTCTAAAAACCTCATGATGATGAATATTTTTACGAAAAAACTGCAACTTCCATTTGCCTTCGTGTTACGTCACTTGAGAAATGGCTGTTTACAGCGATCTGTAGATCGCTGGCTATTTAGAAATGTATATTTTGCTATCAAGATAAATTTATAATAATTTTCTTCCGACTGATTTGACATATGGATGACAGATGAGTAGACAGACAGAGACAGACCATTTTTTTTTAAAAGCTATTACACTACACAATCAATATAATGTCTAAATTTCTCAAATGACGTCATATCTAGGGAATGCAATCTTGCACCTAAATGTCAATCTCGGTATTTGCAAGATTACAAAAAATCAATCTCGCAAGATCTCGGTATTAGCGAAATCTTGCACTAATGAAAGTTCTTTCGAAAAAATATTGTTTCAACAACTGGTTAATAAAAAAAATTAAACAAGATATCAATCCAATTAAAGGGGTGTATTTAAACACACTTATAATAGATAATTATATTATTCTACTGATTATACTGAAAAACTTTCCCAAAGAAACATACCAGCGCAAATGAAAAAATAAATTCTCCTTTCCATAATAACTTAAAAAACCTACTGTAAATGTTGTATGGGCATGTGTTTTTTTTCATTAGCTTTGTTATGTTTCTTTGTAAAATTTGTTTTGTGTGAACAGTAGAATAGAGTATATGATTTTATTTAAAAATAGCGTGTGTTTTCATTTTATATAGCCTAAAGACTAGCCCGGCCGCAGACAAAGTTCTTTCCAATTCCTTGTTTGTAGTCATCAATTTCGACAAAATGATATTGATGGTTTTATGATTCAAAATGCAGTTATTGTCTTCTCGACCCAGCAATTCCAAAGCTTTATCTTTTTTTTTTAATTCAAGTTTCGTCAATGCCCTGCATCTGTAAAATGCGCTGCCACTTGATCTCGCAAATCTTGCGAGATCTCGCACTGATGACGATGCGTGATTGATCTTGCAATATTAGTGCGAGATCTCGGTATTTCGAGATCTCGGAATACCGAGATTGCATTCCCTAGTCATATCGGACAATTTAAAAAAAAAAACATTGAAAAATTATGGTTAATTTATAATGGATAATTCATGTTATATATTAAAATTAATACATATATTTAATAAAACTATTAAATCTATTATAATTATTAATTTTAATATATAACATGAATTATCCATTCAATAAATTGCACACCTGTTTGACTCTTTATGACCTTTATTACAAAATAATATATTACTTGAACTTTAATTTATTTAGACTTAGTATTGAATCTTTAAGTGAAAACCTGTTATTGGCCTTGCTTATGTATCAAACTATTGTGATCTTATTTGTATAATCGCTGTTGGTTTTCCAAATAAACGATAAATTAAAATTAAAATTAAAAGTGCAACTTTATTTTGGTATATTTACCTTTAACATCCTACATATTTGAAAATGCAACACATTTTCTAGAAGTTACACAGAGGAATTAACCCCGAAGAGGCGAAATGACACTTGGTTTATTTGAAATAAACGCCAACTTTTGTCGCACTTTAACGCGCTCTGATTGCCTGTTATATACAAGGTGACTTTTTGATCATCGTCCAAATTCATACTGGAGGCTTGATAAGTCATCAGTATCTTGGATCAGTAACAATTTTTGTGAAATTCGTATAATTAAATTTCGGCTTCCCATATAAATTCAGTTCCAGTCCCGAGTGAATCTCTAGTCGAAATTTCATTTTACGAATTTCACCAAAATTGTTATTGATGCATGATACTGATCACTTACCAAGCCACCACTATGAATTTGGACGATGATCAAAAAGTCACCTTGTACAGAGAAAACCCTATAAGCGGGAGTGAGATGGATATAGTTAAATCTATGCAAAAACACTGATTTGTTAGCAGAATCGAACGGATCGTCATTTTCTCTGTCGGGGCTAGTTGCTCGATGATAAGTTATTTATTTGATATTGGCCATGATTGCCCATGAGTCCTGCGCAGGCTGTAAATCTACTTGTTACAGATACTCAGCACGGCTGTTCTTGTGCTCCACTCGGCGGCCATTGTTCCCAAGATTCTCAGGGATTGGAACTTGGCACAATATCTTGAAGTTTATTGCTTATTTGACGATATTCTTTCATGTAAGCAAACTAATTAGATATCTATTTAAATATGGGCGTTGAAGATTACGTGGATAGATTGAATAGGTATCAATGGCAACTGCGGCGCAAACTTTTCGTTGTCTATTACCAACAGGGGCGAAATTAAATACATATTAGTTGGAATATTTTTAGTTTTTTTTTACGGATTTCTCACTTCCGTGTTATTGTCGCGTTTAACGCCATGCATCGCCCGCAGCAATGAAGTGTGTAACGGGTTGCAAACAGTTATAAACGACCATTTCGCATGACTTTGACAAGCATCGAGCATCGCAAATAATTTCCGATGTTCTCTCGGATCCTCTGCACCTTCTATGGCCAATTCGTCTGTTTTTTCAAGGTTTTTTGAAGGTATTCAATGCCTTGATGTTCCAGCCAGGCTACTATTATTTCGGCTTTTTAACTTAGCTTATTGAGTTTAGTTTTACACTTTATCTTTAAAGTTGCCCTTCTTTTCTTTGTTTATTTTTATTCTGTACCATTGCTCGATAGCTCCCTTTTTAACATCAATATGCAAAGTGTTTAGGCCTGTTGTCACTTCCAGAGCCCTAAATGGAACAGTTTTTAGGGCTCCAGTAATCATGAGGCATGCTAAACTTTGTACTTTATCTAGTTCTTTTCTTGTGGATTGTATGTCTGTTCTTGGCCTTCATACAATTTTCCATATAGCAGCCTTGATAAAATGATGGCCTTGTATATCCAATGTACTAGATGTCAGATCCCATTTACTGCCTACTGCCTTTCTGCATTTGAAATGTGTTCTAATGACTTCACTACATTGAGTTTTAACATGAGTATCAAATGTCAGTTTGTTATCAAAAGTCACCCCAAGGTACTTTATTTCTGTACCTTCATCTAGAACCCTTTAATTTGATAGGTAGTAATTACTTGGGTTTTCTCTGGCTTGTAAATAGCACTAGTTTTGTTTTACTGGGATTGAGATCAATTCCTTTATCTTTACACCAGTCCAACACTTTTATTATTGCAGTGATCATCCCAGATCTCACCGTGCTTAAGTCTTTCCCTGCTGTCATTATAATTCCATCACCCGAGTCCACTTAGAGATATATATGCATTCTATTAATGAAGGTTATTATTGAATATATCAGGAGACACCACATTATAGGGGATAGGCGTCTTCCTTGAGGAAATCCTCTTCCTGTTTTTATAGTACGTTTCCCCTGCTAAATGTTCAAATATAACTCTGTTGTCTAGCATTGTAATTATCCATCTAAGTATTGCTTCATCAATCCCTTCTCTTTTGAGCGATGCCTCACGCAACCAGTCACGCGACTCACGCAACAGTCATACCCTGTGGTCCGAAATAGAATTACAATGGATCATAAGCCATTCACTTCATACTTTCATAATCGTTTTAGCGATGTAATTCTATTTCGGACCGCAGGGATAGCAACCTGTCACGGGACTCACGCAACCAGTCATAGCAACCAGTGGGTCTACCGCGTAATTCTCATTTTCATCAACATCAACTTGAGATTGAAATTTGTCGTGCGTGCGACGACGCCCGCCTAACATGCCATCTCTTTTGCACGCGTTGAATTTCGCATGCATTTGCTTGAAGTTGATACAAATGAGAATTACTCGGTAGAGCCCCAGTTACGCGACTCCTCACGCATTGGAATAACAAGGTCAAAACCATGAACGTAGTCAAAACCTTCTGACAGCCGCAAACTTAAGGTGCTTGCTATTGACTTTGCCATTCACGGCTTTTACAATAAGAGAAGACAAACGTTTTCTGTTAATGGCGCCCAAAGCTTCGTGAAAACAAACAAAGGTTATGGTGCTAGAGAGGGATGAAGCGGTGACTTACACTTACATTTGTGCATGGTAGTGAATGTTGGGTATGGCAAGATAAACATTAAAGTAGCATCCAAAAAGAAACATACAAAAAAATAACTGTTAAAGAAGGAGTTATGCCCTTTTTTATGTTTACTTACATTTACAAAAAAAATATTTTTTCGTCTTCAGTATCGTGAATACATTCTGTATATAAATAATAATAACAAATGACCGGATCCCTATTGGCCCGTGACTGAAAAGAGTACCAACATAATAATAATTACAATATACATAGTACAGATCCCTCGCAACGAAAGTTAGACTCATATATGACCCTTTTTTTTCAGGGTATATTTGCTGCGTATCAAACTTCACTAGCAGAAAGCATTGGGTACCACAACTACAGGCATGACGTCTATCGGTATTCGCCTTCAGATTCTTGGCCAAATTATCAGCCAATAATAAATGGGCCCCGTTGTAAATTTGAGAATTTTGATTGTCATTACGGACACTTTCTGCTTGCAATCTTCCCTGCCTTTGTAAGTTTCAAGTTCCACTTTAAAAAATCTATCCATCCATCAGTCTGTGTTCGTCCACAGCTGGACATAGGCCTCTCCATACTCTCCAATATTTCGTCACTATTCTGCGTCATCCTCATCCAGCCGCTACCCGCAACGTCCTTCAGGTCGTCGGTCCAGCAGGCACGAGGTCGGCCTAGGCTAGGCTTTGCTGTACGTTTAAATTAATCCAATAAATATTAATCCTATCCTATCCTAACCTACTTCCTACTATCCTACTTTCTACCCTGCTCTCCTATTTTACTTCCTAACCTTCCTACTAATAATAAGGTGACGTTAATTTGTACAGCCAAATTCACACTGAAGATTCGGTAAATGCTCAGTATCAAGGTTCGATGACCCTTGTTGTGAAATTCGAAAATGATTATTTCGTATTACCTACAAAACGCAAGCCCAAGAGCTGTATTTTTGAATCGTTCGTTTTCAATTCACGTGCGAAAGTATATACCCATCTCACGTAGCACATCAGAACTTGTCATTTGCAAGATGAGACAGGTATATATTTTCGCACGTAAATTGAAAACGAACGGTTCAAAAATACGGCTCCAGAGCGGTTTCGCAGTCGGATTGAAAAAAACCCGCCTTTTTCTAATAAATCGCAACAGAACAAAATTCACTCAATAGTTATTGAACAAAACCTTATTACCTATGTATTTTGTATGATGCCATCACAAAGTTTCTATTGGTTTCTGTAAATTAGAATTTTAACATTTTTAAATTCAAAACTTTTCAGCTGTGTTGCCTTCTTAAATTCAGTGTATATCAAATAATTACTCTTTACAGAAATTTGCAGATAAAGGAACTACTGTAAACACTCTTCCGGGAAAGGAGAAAGACCCGACATGTTTATACTCAGGTATTGCAACTTCGTATACATTTAGTTTACGAATAGTAATTCTCTATTCGTAGCATTTAGTCAAATAAGTTGGCGGGTGGAATATAGCCACAGATGGCGTGTCCCAATCGTAAAAGTCAGTTGCGCCTCGGACCCATAGTACCTAAAGAGACCGAGAATATGGACCAAAAGCAACTTTTCCGAGTCTTCGCTTTATTTGTTTGTTTGAACTCAGCGCTGTCAGCGCTGAGTCTAAAAAAATATTTTTCTCGTAAAAAATCCTAATTTGAAATGAAATGAAATACGAATTAGATTTATTACAAGTAATTTATTTTATTATACAACGTGTAACAGAAAGGTGTAACCATATTTGAAGAGCTTATTCAGTCAATGGTATAGAACAACTTTTACTATGGAGCCAACCCTAAAATCTCAAAAAAAATCTATCCTTTCATACGTGCCGTGCGGCATTGCATTTTTCTATGAAACAGTAAAAAAAATTTTTTGAGATACAAATTTTGTTCCATAGTAAAAGTTGTTCTATATCATTCACTGAATAACCTCTTCAAATATGGTTACACCACTAGGGATGACCCTCACCAAAAAAATCGGCCAAAATATTTTTCGGCTAAATTTTCTTTCGGCCATATCTTCGGAACGGAAGGTGATAGACCCTTAAGGGTTAAACCAAAGGGTGTCAAAACAGGTTTATTTTTATAATTTATATCAGACTTTAACGGCCCATATCTCTTATATGGCTGAAGCTAGACCCATGTTGATGGTACTCTAATAAAAGATCTCGCCGAGGTCTACCCGCTGGAAATGTCCAAACTTTAACGGCCAATATACCCTAAACGGCTGAAGCTAGAATCATGTTTCTAGTACTCCTAGGAAAATCAAGGTCCAAGGGGCACTTAGGATCGTTGATTACGGTCCCATATTCAAATTTGACACTTTTTGGCAACTGACAGGCTTTTTGAGTTTTTCGGCAAAACTTTGATTGGCTATATCTCAGGAACAATAAGTCCGGAAAACGTCTCGTTTTATTTTTGACAAAAACATACATATTTCGAATATTAAGTAGCCCCCCTGGACTCGTATAGAAAAGTATCCGCCCTGCGGGCTCGGACTCTTAACTTATTGGTCCAGGAGGCGTAATGCCACACTGTATATTACCACAGACACGGGTTGCTCTGTGCTCATAGGTAGTTTGCTTTAATGAATGAAGAGCATAGTACATACCAGCACAGACAATGTCTGTGTTGAAATACATTTTGCTTTAGAATATTGGAGCAAAATACATGCGAGTACAGACAGCCACAATGACTTTTTAGTCTGCTGCGGTACGTGGTGAACAGAATGGTGCCTTTGTTACAGAAATGATTTAATGACACGAGGTAACAACATGAATAATTATATAGAGGCATCTATCAGAATATTTAAGGATATAGTGTTGCAAAGGTCAAAGGTATTTTACAGTTGCGCTTTGGTAAAGCTTATTACGGACAGTTTTGAGACCTACTATAAATTGCGTCTTTTAGAATTTGCTCACTCCAGACGCGATAAAGACATAATTTACATGAAATACTTAAAAAAAACCGTTGAACTGAAGGAGTACTACAAAGTCAATGATAAAGAATACAAAGTGCAATCGGAAAAGGATCCTCAAAAATCTTACACGTTGTCAGTAGAGATTGCATGTTGTGAATGTCCTCAAGGTACCAGCGGAAGATATTGTAAGCATTTGTGTTTCTTAGAAACAAAATTGCACACATATATGCAACATCGCATGACAGGAGGAATTTTGCTAAATTGGCATTAGGAAATGATGTATCTAAAGACCTTTGAAAATTCCTTTGAAGAAGCTGAAACTTGCAACCAAGTTCAACCCATCATGCCATCAAATTTATCGAACATTCTTATAATATCGGTAGAAAATACGTCGCAAAATGAGGAAAAAATTAAAACTGAAATAAATATAGTGAAAGAACAATTTAATCGTGTAGCCGACATCCTAATGGATGACTTTCCGCCGAACAATTTAATGATCATAAGAAAATTAAATAAAGTTTTGAGCAATATTGAAACACCAGAGTAAGCCAAAAACTACGCCATTCAAAGAATAAAATGTTCAAGTTCAAAGAAAATTGGTGTTCAGCCAACGTCTATGGCGAGAAGAAAGGATAGAGGCATAACTAAAGGAAAAGGTCGTATAAGCAGTGGAAGAGATGCAGCAAGAAAACATAATTTATCCGGAAATATAAGAAAAAATCAACCAAAGGCAAAAAACATTAAGAGGATTTAGATGACTACAGGATTTAGTTATTAAAAAAAATACTGAACTTATTTCACTTATTTTTAATTAATAAACATTATACTGATTAGGGTTTGCAATTCGAATATTCGAATATTCATTTTATTCGAATATCCGCTCCAATTTCAAATTCGAATAATTCATTTAAATTATTCGAATAGTTGAATAATAATAAAGTTTTTGTTTTTGGTCTTATTCTTACTCTGCCCCTGAGTCCCACCCCACCTTGTGTTCATTTACTCGTTCAGCCTCGTTCGTTCGTTCACTCAGTCAGTCACGCGGCCAGCGACAGCGCGCACGCATCTGTGTTGTGTTAACTTGTGTTAACACAAACAAGAAAAATAATTAAAATACTTGATTTTATTTGAATAAAATTATGCAGCAATCAAACCAAACCACAGTCTAGCTGCTTTTGTTTGTTTTGAATTGATATTGTATTGTTTTCAATCAATGTTTAAAAATATTCGAATATCCGAATATTCGAATATTTGGCTCTAGAAGTATTCATTTTATTCGAATAGTAAAATTAAACGAATAGTGCAAACCCTAATACTGATACAATTGTGTTTTGTTTTTCTACATAATATGTGTTTCACCATGATTATTTTACTTGTCAAATCCTTTGCTCTGCACTCGTACGTAGTTTGCTTTGGAAATGACGAGCATAATGTATACTAATACAGAGAATGTCTGTGTTAAAATACATTTTGCACTTTAGTGTAACGAGCACAAAGCGGTCCAGCACAGACTATGGATGTCTGTGGTAATATATAGTGTGGCATTACGCGTCCAGGAGAGCTCACTTACTGCTCTCTGCAGTAATGTACTATTCCCTTTTTTGTTTTTGCGGCAGTTCATTCTCTTAGGTCCGGGGGTTGCACTGGACTGGACGCACCCGCCAATTTAGTTGACCCGAATGGGTAACAAAACTAACTTTTTATCCTAATCGGTGGCTGCATTGTCTCTTCGACCTAGGAGTATGTCATACGCATGAGGCCTTATATGTACCGATTTCAATATGTTTGACATGTACCAATGTTACTAAATATATTTCAATATGTTTGACATGTACCAATGTTACTAAATATATTTCAATATGTTTGACATGTACCAATGTTACTTAATATATGTCAATATGTTTGACATGTACCAATGTTACTAAATCAAAATAATGTACTCATTCAAAATTTAAATACCGGATTGTGAAAAATCCATTGTTCTCAAATCCACGTATCAAAATTCTAATAAACTTTTTGCAAAAAAATAATAACCGAGTTCAATAGTAACAGCAGGCATTCACTAAAAAGTTAATAATAATTCTCTTTCTTCCTGAAACATTATGTTATCTAGAAGTCGGCGCTCTTATATTGGTTTTAATGTTGCTATATCGTAGTAAATGCGCCGACTTCTAGGTAACATAATGTTTCAGGAAGAAAGAAGTCGGCAAAAGTGTTGCTTCGGTACCATCGGTCTTTATAGAATTATTATTAACTTTTTAGTGAATGACTGCTGTTACTATTGAAGTCGGTTATTATTGTTTTTTGTTAAAAGTTTATTTTATTTCACATTTGTTAGTGTTGCTGGGTTAAATTGGTAAAGTATGGGTAGTTCTTGCAAACGTGGTATTAATATGAAACGAAGTTCAAGTGAGTATAAGTAACTATGTTTGAGTAGCTTCCTGCTATCAGCACCCTAACACAACATGATTACCGCAATCTCGAGTTATGTGCTGTCATCCGCTGAAGAGTTCTACGGTGATGAAGCCAAGATCGAAGTTCAGGTGGGTACACTGGCAATTTTCAAGCAATGCCCTGCAATGAGCACACTTACACAAACTGATTGCCGCAATCCAAAGTTATGAGCTATCATCCGTTTAGGAGTTCTATGGTGATGAAGCCAGGATTATTCCTTCCTTAACAACTAAAGATTTAAATTCAAGCCCTGGGCTTGCGCAGGATCTTTTAATAGATAACGTACCTCAGTGTCTTTCTGTATTTGCTTTTAAACATATTAATTCATTAACTGTAATTAAAACATTTAAATCGCTTATCTTGAAAAAAGCCTATCTGTGAAAGTTATAAGTTCTGTTATTGATTTAATAGCTCCTTATTTGGCATTAATTTTTAATAAATGTGTAGATGATGGTATCTTTCCTGACTTATTGAAGTTTAGTAAATTGATCCCCCTTTTTAAATCAGGCGACAACGGTGACCCATCAAACTATAGACCTGTGTCAGTTTTACCAGTTTTGAGTAAGGTTTTTGAAAAAATAGTTTTTAATTAATTGTTATTTCATTTTAATTTAAATAAGTTGCTTCACTGTGAACAATATGGATTCACTAGAGGGAGGTCAACCACAGATGAAAGCCTTCGATTGCGTTAATCATGAAACACTCTTATGGAAATTGGATCACTACGTAGTGAGGGGCAAATCTTTGGCGTTATTGAAGTATTAATGGGGTAAAATGTGGGGGAAACTAAGTTTTTGGGCATTACGGTAGACTCTCGTCTTCAGTGGGGTCCCCACATAGAAGCCCTATGTGGTAGACTTAGTTGGGCCGCATACGCTGTTAGACGCATAAGGCAAATTACTGATGTAGATACTGCTAGACTAGTCTATTTTAGTTACTTTCACAGCATTATGTCATACGACATGCTGTTCTGGGGTAGAGCCGCTGATACAGACGCAGTCTTTGTTTTGCAGAAGAGAGCAATTCGGGCTATTTATAATATGAAGCACCGGGATTAATTAAGAGAAAAGTTCAAAGAAATTAATATATTAACGGTTCCTTGTGAATATATTTACCAAGTCCTTAGATATGTCAGAAAAAATGTTGAGTCTTTGCCAAGGCTTGGTGAGCAACATTGTAAGGAAACCAGAAATAAGCATAAACTGGCTTTCCCAAAAATCAGACTCGCCAAAGTGAGTACCTCTTTCGTAGGACATGGTATAAGATTTTACAATAAACTTCCAAAAGAGGTCCTTACTTTGTCAGAGAATAAGTTTAAACAGTATATTAAGCAGGGCCTACTGAAAAAGGCATATTATAAAATAAATGAATATTTGGATGATGGTAAAGCATGGTGTTACAGTGATAATGATATTTGTCATGATGGTAGGTTATAATTTAATTAATTTGTATAATTACCTAATTTGTGATTCCTCTAAAGAGTTAACATTAATTAATTACAGACTGTAAAAGAAAATAGACAGGTAGGCAAATATATACATATATGTTTTTCTTTTTTTTGATTAACCTGAATTCCTGCTGTCTTGTATTTTCTTATCCTTTGGTTAAAGTAGATATAAGTCATTTGTTGTTTAGTATAAGTTTTATGTTAAAAAAAAAAACATGATCCTGCTAAGTTTCTTGCCCGTTCTTCTTAGCAAGACTAATCGAATGGGCGGAGGTAGGCATGTATTTATATATCTAACCTATTAGTATGTAGTATATTGGGTGGGATTTGGTCGGCCGCCTGGATCCGTGCTGGGGGCTCGGTTGGTGATCACTGATCATTGAACCTTGTTCCTGGTCCCTGGCCGGGTCTCCGGTGTGGGTTCGGGCGGTTGATTGGATTAAAATATATATTTTACCTATAATTTTAATCGTATATATATTGCTACATAAATTAAATAAACCTTTAATCTAGTTCATGTACATTTATTATTTTATTACATATATTTTTTTTATAACATTAAATTTTGACTTGTGAAACGTGTATTTTATATACCTACTTTGCAAAATAAACTAAGTATTTGAATTTGAATTTAAAGTATTTGAAAGTAGGAAAAAGTCGGTTTTTATTAATATAAAATGTACTAAGCTATTTTGTCAAAAAGATTTTGAAGGAGACTTTACAAATACATAATATCCACATTTTTAATGCAATTTCACAATGAAATTAGTTATAATGGCAGAATTACAGGAAAAAATAAAAGAATTTAGAGGTCTTTTCGAAATTAAATTCTATCAAGAAATTTTCATCCAATCGCGTTTCCCTTCAGTGAGAATCTTAAACAAATACTCAATAAACATTTAGCAAAAAATGAAATACGTAGATGACGTTATAGTGGAGTAAATGGATTCGAAAAAAAAACATTTTTTTTTTCAATCGCCTTAAAGCGATGACGACGACGACGATAGTATTAATTTTAAATATCTGTAGCCGTTTATATAGATAAATCCCGCGGATTCAACCACGCCAATGTTATAAATGACTACCTATGTTCCTAGGGACCTACCTACCCGTCCCCAGAGAACTGCCCATCCCCAGAGAACAAACTGTAGCACTGAGGGATTCCAATTAGTGAACGAATTTTCAGAATCAGATTGGTAGTTTCGGAGATTACCTCCTACATACAAACTACACATCTTTATAAATTAGTTTAGATTTGTTATCAATTCACAAACAAATAATAACAGTACAGTATGATCATTGTAATTTTATTTCAAATAAATATATTTTTTATTATTACCTTTGTATGGCATTTAATTATTTATAGATATGGAGCATATAAATAATAAAAACAATTAAAACACGATATATTTCGACTCCTACTGTGGAGTCGTCATCAGTCGAATGAGGTATAAATATGACATATAAAGAACATAATTTTTTTTTTAAAAAGTGACATCTCTTAAAAAGAAGGAGGAACAAAGAAACTTTTTTTTTTAAATAACAAAAAAAGAAAAGAAAGTTTCTTTGTTCCTCCTTCTTTTTAAGAGATGTAATTTTATTTGTTTTACAGGCCAGGGTCGCTACAGCTATAGTGTCCAAACAGACCCAAAGAATGAAAAGAAAAACAATAAGTTTCTCTGTGCCAGTGAATGCAATAACGTGCGCAAGATTCGACTTCAGATATTTGTGGGCTTTATGGTTTGTATTACTTATTTGGATGTACTCAAGTAATAAACGTCGCGTCGGTTCTCAAAACTATAGTAGACGAAAAGAGCGTTACTCCAGCAAGGTGTTTGCGTTTTTTTTATTATTGCAACAATTCTTTATTTTTTATTGTACACACACTATATTATTATTTTAGTAAATAACGAGTAAATAACTCGTATTATTTTGTAATTGTTGCAATTTTTGCCATCATGACTTTTCCTTTCGTTCTATTTTTACTCTAAAGGTAATAACCCCGTCTCCTACATGAAGATCTTCTTGTCGTTCTATTTTTGCCCTAAAGTAATGAGCCCGTCTCCTACATGAAGATCTTCTTGTCGTTCTATTTTTGCCCTAAAGTAATGACCCCGTCTCCTACATGAAGATCTTCTTGTCGTTCTATTTTTGCCCTAAAGTAATGAGCCCGTCTCCTACATGAAGATCTTCTTGTCGTTCTATTTTTGCCCTAAAGTAATGAGCCCGTCTCCTATATGAAGATCTTCTTGTCGTTCTATTTTTGCCCTAAAGTAATGACCCCGTCTCCTACATGAAGATCTTCTTGTCGTTCTATTTTTGCCCTAAAGTAATGACCCCGTCTCCTACATGAAGATCTTCTTGTCGTTCTATTTTTGCCCTAAAGTAATGACCCCGTCTCCTACATGAAGATCTTCTTGTCGTTCTATTTTTGCCCTAAAGTAATGAGCCCGACTCCTACATGAAGATCTTCTTGTCGTTCTATTTTTGCCCTAAAGTAATGAGCCCGACTCCTACATGAAGATCTTCTTGTCGTTTTATTTTTGCCCTAAAGTAATGAGCCCGTCTCCTATGTAAAGTAGCACGACCGGCAGGTACCCGGTCTTTTCCACCGGTCATGCCGCTTAACAAATAAAATTAAAAAGTGACCTAATTGTAACCTAACAGTTGGAAAAAAGGTTTTGAAGAAAACTTCGAGGTACTTTACAATTAAGTGTATTTAACTTTATCAAAAAATATGTATAATTTCACAAGACTGAAGATGTAACTGACAATATTACATTGTTACAAAATTTTGGCCAAGACATTATTAAAACTTTTAGAACCTCAAATAGTTGTGTTAGTTACCGCCTTAACATCAGGGAGCAATATTACATACGGGATAAATTCGGCCAAGACATTACTAAAACTTTTAGAACATCAAATAGTTGCGACAGGTACCGCCTTAACAACAGGTAGCAATATTACATACGGGATAAATTCTGCCAAGACATTACTAAACTTTTTAGAACATCAAATAGTTGCGACAGGTACTGCCTTAACATCAGGTAACAATATTACATTCAGAATAAATTCTGCCAAGACATTACTAAAACCTTTAAGTAAATAATCTGGTTGGGTTAGGTTCCGCCTTAACCACTGATAACTATATTACATTGAATCTTGTGAATCTACATAAAAAACTTTAAGAGAATGAAACTTGAAGAAAAACAAGGAAAATAATTTCCACACAAAATCTAGCTCAGTGGAGCCGTGAATCCATCTAAATAATATTTGTCGAACATTCTCTTTTGACTAAATCGTCTGGTACACCATTCAGTATTACCAGGAAAAATTACGGAACTATTAAATTTTACATTTTAGGTTATTCAGTGAAACAGAAAGAAGAATTTACACTTGGTTTAAAAAAGTCATAAATCTAAGTGTCCTGGTAACATCCCGTCCAAGCCACCTTTTATTATGTGAAGTTAAAAATAAAACCTACGACACATACTTGTAATTTGCCAACATTTCTACCAAGCTGGCACGTCGTTGCTGTCCAACTTAAAGGTGAATGAACTCCAACCTCGCTAACAAAGGGACAGCTTGACCGTGAAACACCACATGGCGGTCATCTCTCAGCCAGCTGGACAAAATTCACGAAAGAAGCAAAACACCCATGACCCAACAATAAATCAGATCTCCCGCCAACCCGGCCAAAAATTCCTTTTGAACTTTACAATCACCTCCAAAAATCCTTCTTAGAAACTTTCAACAACTCGTGTTGGCAAATCCGCCATTATTGTTTTCCAGACAAGGAACCAAAAAAAAATTAAAAACACAAGACACGTCTTGACAGCTAAAACACTGGCCGAGCAATCCTTCGGAAACGGACCCGGGCTCGCACCAGACAAGCCAACGAACTTCATGTCTATCCACTCCACTTGCAACACTTACTAACCCAGCGAACAGGGGGTAAAATCGAAATTTACCGACAAGCAAACAACGACGCGAAAACTTTGAGATAACCGCACCTTACAAAATCTGCCATGCTACACCTACATGAAGATCTTCTTGTCGTTCTATTTTTGCCCTAAAGTAATGAGCCCGTCTCCTACATGAATATCTTCTTGTCGTTCTATTTTTGCCCTAAAGTAATGACCCCGTCTCCTACATGAAGATTTTCTTGTCGTTCTATTTTTGCCCTAAAGTAATGACCCCGTCTCCTACATGAAGATCTTCTTGTCGTTCTATTTTTGCCCTAAAGTAATGAGCCCGTCTCCTACATGAAGATCTTCTTGTCGTTCTATTTTTGCCCTAAAGTAATGACCCCGTCTCCTACATGAAGATCTTCTTGTCGTTCTATTTTTGCCCTAAAGTAATGAGCCCGTCTCCTACATGAAGATCTTCTTGTCGTTCTATTTTTGCCCTAAAGTAATGAGCCCGTCTCCTACATGAAGATCTTCTTGTCGTTCTATTTTTGCCCTAAAGTAATGAGCCCGTCTCCTACATGAAGATCTTCTTGTCGTTCTATTTTTGCCCTAAAGTAATGACCCCGTCTCCTACATGAAGATCTTCTTGTCGTTCTATTTTTGCCCTAAAGTAATGACCCCGTCTCCTACATGAAGATCTTCTTGTCGTTCTATTTTTGCCCTAAAGTAATGAGCCCGACTCCTACATGAAGATCTTCTTGTCGTTCTATTTTTGCCCTAAAGTAATGAGCCCGACTCCTACATGAAGATCTTCTTGTCGTTCTATTTTTGCCCTAAAGTAATGAGCCCGTCTCCTACATGAAGATTTTCTCTGAAGGTAATGAGGCCGTCTCTTACTCAAACTGAGCTTACGAGCGGTTTCGCAGCCGGATTGTGAAAAACCGAAACAGAACACTTAAATTCAAAATTCAGTCAATAGTCATTCAAAAAAAACTTATTACCTATGTATTGTGTATGCTGCCATCGCAAAGTTTCGATTGATTTCTGTAAACTAGAATTTCAAACTTTTTAAATTCAAAATTTTTGAAATATTTATTTACATGAATCAATGGAAATCAATGTATCGTGACGTCGTATGACACTATTTCATACTTAAGTAATAAATTTCGCTATCGAGAACTTCAGTAATTAATAGGAATTTTTCGATAATTCAAAAAGTGTTGTGCTTTGCTATAGCTAATTAATCAGTTACGACAAAACTATACTGATATTTCACTGCAGGAGACGCGTCCATTGCAAAAATAGCCCGGGCGGCCGCTACAAGCAACCCTATCAATAACAATCAATCAATAACAAAAATAGTCCGGGCGGCCGCTACAAGCAACCCTATCAATAACAATCAATCAATAACAAAAATAGTCCGGGCGGCCGCTACAAGCAACCCTATCAATAACAATCAATCAATAACAAAAATAGCCCGGGCGGCCGCTACAAGCAACCCTATCAATAACAATCAATCAATAACGTAGTAGATATTAAAAAGGTGATTGTAAAAATATATACTTTTAATACTTATAATAATATATATAATAATAATAAGTGGTTTCGAGAAATCTTTAAAAAGCACAAAAATAATGTATGTCCCCTCCCTTATCTCCGAAACTGGTCGACCGAAAAATGTGAAAAAATTTCGATTATAGATCATAACTGGCCAATTACAGGAAAACCATAGCGATTTAAAAAAAAAAAGTTGAGCACAAATGAGAAATATAAAAAAAGTAGTAAATACATAAATAATATATTTTATAAGAATACAATATGGGTATCAAACTGTAGGTAATAAAAAGCTGATTGTAAAAATATATAGTTTGACTATATTTAATTGTATCTATTTCGAGAAATCCTTAACAAACCATAAAAAATGTATGTCCCCTTATCTCCAAAACTGGTGGACCGAAAAATGTGAAAAAAATCAGGGTAATATGTGTCTACGTAAAGATTACAGGAAAAATAAAGCGGTTGAGAAATTCACGAAAAAAATTACAAAATTAAATTTGTTTACGGAACCCTAGGTACGCGATTCTGACTCGCACTTGGCCGGTTTTTTTTTCCAGTTGCACTTTTGTCTTTATAGTAAGTAAAAGTTGTTTAAATAGACGAGAACTATATCACCAGTTCTCAGCTTTTCTGAGCACTGGCTCATAATATAATTTTATATCAAAATTATAGCCGATTTTTGGGTCGATTCGGCGCAACACAACTAACAAGACTAACCTTATTTTGAGCGTCCCGTCTTTGTCTTTCCGGTACAGAAAGAAAAAGGCAGAACACTCAAATTAAGTTTAGTCCTGTCAATTAAGTCAAGTTATGTTGCGCCGAATTGGTGTTATTGAAGGCTTTAATTTTAGTTTTAGTTATGACAAAACTAAATTTTCTTTACTGCAAAATAGCCCTTAAACGTAAGGAACATGAGTGAAATTACATTGGAATAATTTTAGTTTTGACAGCAATAAAACTAAAATTAAAGCCTTCAAAATCGGCTACATTGTATCAATGAACGTCCGTCTCCAGGTCCTGTTTGCTGTATGCCTGCCAATGATATACACACTGTTTGACACCGGAGAAGCGGCGAGACAGGTTGGCGTGACCGAACATAGGATCAAGAGGGCATTCTACAACGGAGACCTGCTCAGAGGTCAAATTGACAAGGATCCTTTTAGCTACATGGAGTGTCCCGCATTGAATAGCTATGAGCCAATGTATTTATGAGCTTTGTTCTTGATGTTTGCGTGTTTTCGTTGTAAGTGTTTTTGTGTGTTCTAAATTGAAACTGTATTGAATCTGATCTCTGAATAAAAATAAAGTATTATATATCATGCATTTTTGTTGTGAGCTGTTTTAGAATTTGTGTGGCCTTTTAAGGTCGATTCTCCGCATTTATAACAAAATATTAAGAAATAATAATATCGGCCAAAATACAACTTTCTTTATTAAAACTATGACAGAAACAAATTTCTATGTTTGAACACTTGGCGATTTATCCATCGCAAGGAGATATAAATTAATATTATATCATTGCAGTATAGAAACGCAGAAAGAAAGAAATTCAGATGTACTTTTCTTTCTGCGTTTCTATACTGCAATTATATAATGTTAATTTAACTTTTTTTATTATTTATTCTTTATTATACACACACGGAAATATAAACATAAACAAAATTACCGTAAAAAAAGATGCACATTGGTGAGCTTATCTCTAAACAGAGATTTCTGAAAGCAAAACCATCACAATAGGAAAAAGTAACATAAACGAAGTAATCATACATGTGTACACAGAGAAGAAAAACATACAAAGAATTATACAAGTTTAATAACAAAATAAAAATTTATATCAATACTTACTACAAATAAAATCTATAAAATATTATAAATATACTTAGTGTGATTATACACTAAATAGACATAAATATATATATAATATACAGTTTAATAAATGTTTAATAAAATAATAAATATTTGTAATATATAGTGTTTGTTGACTATTATATTTATAATAGTTACATACATAATTATATCACTAATTATGCACTCATTTTAAATTTCAATAAGCCAATCTATAATGTTTCTTCATCTCTGTCATTTATGGTTGACTGGAAGAAATTTCTTTCAGAAATAAGTCCGCCTTTGCCCTGTCTTTCTCTTAAATCTGTATTTATCTGTGTTTTGTGTGCAATAAAGTGTTTATTATTATTATTATTATTATTATTATACAGGTGGTAGAGCTGATGCCGGGCTCGACTGTGGAGGTACCACCATCTTACTTGGAGGCCCACCATGCCTGGGACCGATGGATGGCGGTATATCCATCCCTAATAGCCGGGCCTTATATTGAACTCACCTCACTCCTATATTGCGCTCACCAACCCGCCTGCCCAGCGTGTGTGAGTATGGGCAATTCTTCCAGAATGACCGCCGGGAGTGGCAAAGTCCTGGAAAGGCTTATGTCCAGCAGTGGACGAACTAGGCTGATGGATGGATGTATGGATATATAATATTTACCTATTCATATTGTGAGAGGTAGTGTTCTTTAAGATAGTTAGATAGTCGCTTTTAGATAAGAGCAATGTATAACAATAGTCTAATATGCATAAATCTTAGAATAAGCATAAATGTATTTTTTATGATATTATGGTAGCTTCAAAGTAATTGGAATTTCCATAAGAGTGAAATTTGAATTTTAAGAGGCATTTTTTTAATTGATTTTTTTCTAATTTCACTCTTATGGAAAATCCAACTGTTGAGGATGAGATGGTGCTTTAATATTAATTAAAAATAAATAAAGAAACAATTGTACAGTAGGTTGTAGGTTACAATTGGCGGCCTTATCACTAAAAGCGATCTCTTACAGACAACCTTTGGATAGAAGAACCCCTAAAAAATAAATGTATATAGGCGGTGCACAGGATAAATTACACACTTTAAAACATTTTGATAAAGTAAATAAATAAATAACATAGAAATAAAAATTACGTGATAAAAATATATTAATAAATTATGTATTTTTACAAATAAAATTTATTAATATAGAAACAAATAGAGATACACACAACTTTAAGTTCAAAGAGAAAGATAATGCTGTTTGACTAATCTTTTAAATGACTGTAAAGATGGAGCTCGTCATATTGTGAGAGGAAGATATTGATATCATCATACTAGTATACATATACCCGTGTCAGTGGAGGAAGGGCATTTCACAGATGTACAGCTTCAACAGTAAAGGAGTTTCCATAAAAACACGTGCTTTGAAAATTGTTATGAAGACTCAAAGCCATTGACGTAACGTCAATGCTCAAAGCGGTCTTTTAAATGAGAGCGATAAAAAAGGATTAAATAGAATAAAACAGATTAAAGAAGACAAACCATATTAGAATTAAGACGGAGGTGGATAGGGAGCCACTCAAGCTGAGAACGAAATGTTGAGATATTTGCGTAATCCAAATATGAACCTAATAGAAAAGTTTCGAAGACGCTCAAGTTTACTAACTTGTTCCTCAGTGAGGTCTAGGTAACAAAAGTGAGGTCTAGGTAACAACAGTGAGGTTTAGGTAACAACAGTCAGCGTAATCTAGAATAGGGAGCAGCGGGTCTACCGCGTAATTCTGATTTTCATCAACATCAACTTGAGATTGAAATTTGACGTGCGTGCAAAAGAGATGGCATGTTAGGCGGGCGTCGTCGCACGCACGTCAAATTTCAATCTCAAGTTGATGTTGATGAAAATCAGAATTACGTGCTAGACCCGGAGAGAATTTGCAAGCGCAACCTTGGTGGCAGTCGGCAGAAAGTTTTGGAGTCTTAAACATTTTACGGCAACCTCATCAAGTTGTGGACCCCAGGTAAGCCTTTCATGTACAAGTATTCCAAGGTTTTTCACCTGAAGCCCTTTTACATTCATAAAGGTAAAAACTGAATGTGAAGTAAACACCTTATTTAATTTTTTTTTTTTCATATACATTTTCTAACGACGTCTAACTGCGTCTTTATACAGCCCAAAAAGTAAAATTTGATGAATCACCACCATAATAGCTGTCAGGATACCGTTAATATTGCCTCGTTTTTAGCTAAAAGTCGAGTCCAGAATTAGGCGAACTAACTTGACAGTTCATTGTACACTAATGTTGCCACAGTTTGGCTAGTGCTGTTTATAACGATGTTATTATTTTGATTTCAAACACAATAATAATTAATCATTATTATTGTGTTTGGAATCAAACTAATAATTTTACTTAGCAAAATAATAATAATAAAAATTTATTAAATTAATTAAAATCGAACACATAACGGATTTGGATTTATCAGCGACGATATAATAGCGTTTGTCTCTATTGCACTTTCATATTTGCCAGAAAGAAAGGGATGAATGCTATATGTATGGTACATGAAATGTACCGTACTAGCCCGACAGAAACCACCTAAAAGGATCACAATGGCCTGTTGTAATAACATAATTTTTTTTGTATTTTATTCCTAATTTGAGGAGTAAGTATCGTAAATATCCGCTTTAAACAGTACATCCTTCAGATCATATTATATCATATAAATTGCTGTAGTTCGTCCCTATTTGGCAAGTATGTATGACTGTGAAAGTTTTGACGACAATTACTTGATAAAATATAAAAAGAATCAGATTTATAGAAGTCACAAGGTTATATCGACATATTTGTGTCGACATAAACCTATCACTATTTATTTTTTCCTATGTCTGGCTACATTTTCGGCTGTCAAGTTAGTTCGCCTAATTCTGGACTCGACTTATAGTTTTATAATTTTTATCTATAGTAGAAATAAAAATATAAAGAAATACAGACGTCGTTCATGTAAAGAAGACTAAGTTTATATACTTTTCTATAAATAAACAGTTACCGTTTCATGGAAAACAGTTTTTACCTGAAACCATTTCACAAATACGGTGCTTTTGAATATCTCGCCATCTTGCACCTCTTGATGAGAGATAGATCTGAGTGCGGTGCGAGTGGAAGGGAAACATATATAAAGATGTGTGCAAAGTTTCATTGTAATCAAAGCCATTAGGACGTAACAAACACCTAAAGCATTTATATGGCAGCTGAGCGAGATGGCCCACCTTAATGCTCTAGGGGACCTGAGTAATGAGTACTTGGACGAATAAACCAAAGGTACCATCAATAATTATCTGCGGTAGTAAATGCCAATCAATGATAGATATAAAGCAAGGACTACCAACTATGATAACTTGTGTCTTATTAGGATTTACTTTAAGTCCATGTTGTTTACTCCAAGTAAACACTTGTTTCAAATCTTCATTTGTCATACATGTCATTTTTAGCAGCTGGATTGTGTAAAACCCGCCTTTTTCTAATTAATCGAAACAAAACACTTCTATTCAAAATTTACTCAATAGTTCCTCAACAAAACCTTATACCTATGTATTGTGTATGCTGCCATAGCAAAGTTTCCATTAGTTTCTGTAAATTAGAATTTTAAAATTCTATTGTTTAAATTTTGAATATAAGTGTTTCTCACAATCCGGCTGCTAAACCGCCCTTCAGAGAACAAAGTAATTCCAAAAGAACATCAAAGTCAACGGTGTCGAAAGCATTACTGATGTCCAAAGTCCAAAAGCCATACATCGCTTGGGAAACTCTAAATATTATTTACTAGCCCCTCACTCGCTGCTCCGCCCGCGTTGATTGGATCTTTGCACCCTTTTCGACTTGGCCGTTATTTTATCAACACCCCTTATAGCCTATATGTTGACCAGGGTCACTACGATGATAACAAACAAAACCGCGTCCAAATCCGTTGAGTGGTTCTCGATTTTGAACAGAACATACCATACACACAGACAGACAAAAATTCTAAAAATTGTAGTTTTAACACGACTTTTTTACTAGGTACTTAATTGTTAGTATACCTATAGATTTAGTTTTTTATATGCACATTCACCCTAATATATTGAATATTATCTATTGAGAGAGAATTTCAGAGAATAATTGGAATTTTATCCCAAGCGATGGATTTAGATAGGCTTGTGTTTAACGGAAGACTAAAATTAATAAATGACCACCATTACAATTAGTGAATGAACACCAAAATTAGTAAATGATCACAAAATTTTTAACCTCATTTAAATTGCCAAATTGAATCTTCCGGGCAGTGTTTTGTGAAAACTAACGGGCCGGGCCGGCCGGGTTTTGTGAAAACTAACGACGTCGCCTTGCTCCGCTCCGCTTCGCTCGGCTCCTTATTTTATCTTACATGTCAACCTAACACGCTCCTCCTCGCTTCGCTTCGCTCCTCTCGTCGTTGCACCTATTTTTTTTTGGTCGAAGTGTATGGGATATCAAAGTTTATTTTGGTGGTCATTAAATTTTTTCCCATTTAGATATGATATATTATATAGAATCAAGAATCACTAATGGTTTCTTTTTCATCAATGAACAAATTGATGAAAAAGAAGCCTTAACTAAAGGGCCAGTTTCTAGCCAGACAAGGATCTCCGGGTGACAACTGCAGCTGGTGATAAGAGTTGCATTAACGCAATGTTAATGTTATTTATTATTGTACACCTCCATACAAGTTTAGTCCATGTCACCGCTCGTCTAAGTAATTTTTAGGATTGTAAAAATACATTTTCTTTAAAAATAAAAATGCGGCAAATTCTTATTGCTAATATTACATATTTACACGTCTACATGTTTTCCATTTTATACGCAAATAAATAATCAATTCATCATTTATTGAGGCTATTAATTTTGTTTAAAATTAAATTTTGTTTAGGTATGAAACATTGATATTTTGATCCTTTTTCTATACGTCGTATATGTATTATTTACCGTGATATTTTATCCCAATGCAATACGTTTGTTGGTGATCAAATTATAGGAAATTTGCACAAATTGTGAAATCTTAACATCCTTGAATTTAAAGTATTTAGACAAATGTGACCGAGAAGAATGTTCAGGTTTTTTATTAAGGCGCTACGGAAAAAAAATCGACACTTTTAGAACTTCTATATCTACTTCGGTAAACAATATATAATTTTGATAAAATAGTACATATATGACGTAGAAAAAGCCTCAGTTGTATTTTTAAAAAGTGTGACGTCAGCACTACTGACGTCACGAATACTTTCTTGGTGATCACTCATCTTCAATTTTCAAATAAAACATTGTAAGTATTACCAGAGCTTCGTTTTATTCAACTTACACCACAACAACTTATTAGAGAGGTCTGCACTGTCCGACGGCTCGAGCAAGTCTGCCTGAGCCCTGAGCGTGGGCTGTGCGGCCGTATTTAGTGTGCGAGCACGAGTTTACAATTTTAAGTCAAGTATTGAATGTATGTGAATTTACGTTAATTTTACATTGTAATAATCATAGTTTAATTAATTAATGGCTTATGAACTAGTTTTAATCTAATCACATTATTAAACAGAGTTATTTAATTAATAATCTCCTTTTATAAACGATGAACCGTTGCTGTTGCGCCGATATATATTTTATTTTTAGAATCTTTCTCTAGGGATCTGTTAAAACAGATACGCGATTGGAGAATTTCGGCTTGATAGAAATATTTATTGAAATGAGGTCTTTATCGACACCAATTCTCCTGGTTTGACAATTTAGAATGACATATGGACTGCAATTATATTTTATTAGATGCGTTTTAACAGTATCTAGGACCTGGTTAAACGAAATTTTGATAGCATTTTTAGTACATTTTATATTAATAAAAAACCGACTTTTTGCTACTTTTCCACAAATCCGTCCCTTTCGCACTAAGGGTTTTTTCGCATATGGAGTAACAGGGACGCTAAAACTTTTACATATCGCCTTAAGTTTCGCGTACTGAGTGTTCAAACGGAACAGTTACCGTAATAATCGAAAACAGTTTGATCGAAAATCGAAAACAAAATAAATGTTTGGTGCCATTGCCAAACTAAGTCATGAAAATAATAGCAACCGTTCTTCTCAAGCAATTATTTTTTTTATCTTAAATTTCTATGAATTTTCTAGGCGCATATAAATTAAAAAATATATATTGCATCTTACCAAAAAAAATGTTTTTTGCTTCTGTAATCAGTTGCTCAAACATTAACTTGTTGAATGTTGGCAAATAAATATTTTTTTTATGTTTATGTTTAATTGGCTTTGATTAACACAGCCAAATTTATACTGGACACTAGGTTGGTATTTAGAAACAAGGTGCTATTAGCGGATACAGGGGACGGGCTATGGGGGCCATGGCCGCTCGCAAAACTCCCAGGAATCCATACATTTGACCATTTTATTAGACTTTTCGATTCGAATTGGGTACACTTTTAAACAGTATAGGTTTGCCAAAAGCACCGCAAGGCAACTTCCCTTTTTTACTTTGTGATAAACATTGTCAGAATGGCCCCCCCCAAAATCAAATCCTGGATCCACCCTTGCACGGTGCAAATCGCAATTTGGCTCCCTACTAGGCGGATCGGTGCGGCTTGCCTTGGGCTAGGGGACTTTTTTTTTATGAATATATCACGACATGAATCCCCGAGAGGGTGTCAGAGGTGTTCCAAATGCGAACTGTGAAATACAAGTCACAGCCCATACTTGGTACACCCGAGTTTCGCTGACGACTATTACATCCCAACGTGATGAGCCCTATCGCCGTACTTCGGGCACAAATAGGTATACGCTTTTTAGGGCGTACAGGTTTCTTTACGATGTTCAGCAAATGGTAAGTAAGAACAAACATTATGCATATTATTACCGAAAAACTGATTGCTGTGCCCGACCGACAATTTAATTAAATTACAAAATCAAAATGGCGTGTTCATGAAATGGCGGTACAAATCAAAGCCACATTTTATTTGTAAATACTCATCTTTCAAAATAGTTGGTAACAGACAAACATAACTAAAGTTTTAATTGTAAGTAGGTATTTGAGTGCACTGATGATAATATAATATAAATGGAAGGTTTGTAGAGGCACAAGATCCGTGAGCCAGGGGTCAGCAGAGAGATAAAGTTGGCTTCTGATATACATAGATTCGGATGTGGTTTATTCGTCATTGATGCTATATTGCATGTACCTATGTTTTTCTTATCTACTTGTAATTGCAACATTAAGTAAGTAACAACAACAGTAAGTCGCTGGACCGCGATAAGCAAAGATATGGGATTGAGCCCCGTCACATTGTTTTTCATTTATTTTTCTATCTTGTAATGCACTCTAAATATTTAGAGTTTCCAAAGCGATGGATTTCTTAATAAATCATATTATAATCTTATAGAAGCTTCATTTGGAGCAGTCAGATGGGAAGACCCCATGCCTACACAGAAACTTATTTTAATGATAAATCCCTCGGACAATATTTTTTGTAAACTATGCCTGTCTTTGATTGTTGGTTTTTGTGAAACAAGACGTGTTTTTATTGATTTTTTAACTCAAAAATGATGAAGGCAATGTTTCATCTAATGGTGTTTTCACTGAACGTGTTTACAATATGTTATGATCAGGCATATATTGATGTACCATGTCCCAGTGAAGATATTGAAAAATTGCCGTTTAAGGCAAGACATCTATTTTTGACGATATGGTGCTTGGTAAGTAATATTTTTACTTTATTGATTCGTTTTCACGGTATTACCCTGTCTCAAAGGTAAAAGATTTTCGTCTTGGACAAATAAACCAGATTTTCGTACATATGTTTTACTAAAGCAGCTTTTACTTTTTTGTTATTATTTTTCAAGCCCCAAATTTTGTACCCCGTTAGCCCAACAAAGCCCTTATCGAGACTACTTATTTGGGATACATCACGTGCATCGTTCTTCCATTGTTCTTTTATTGCCTATTAAGGCGATTACCATCGCCAAATTAGCAGCTCGATATTTGTCAATACAAATATCAACGGAAACGACATTGAAATAACGTTCATATCAGCGCGCATAGTGGCTGTTACGACGCTCGCTGCGTCCTTGATAGGGCGAAATAGGAGAAAATTATACTTTTCACTTGGACGTGATTACTCGATTGAATAATCTTATGTTATGTTTATAGCTGTAAAGTTTATCTATTTATCAAAGCATAGATGAATTCAAACGGCCAAGTCACTCAGGAGCAGTAGGGAATTTGAGGTCAAAAAACACCATTCAGTAAAAAAAAAAATTCATGTAGAAGTTTTGGTGGTATGAAAAAGAAAACTGTTGCATATGTTGTCTAAGAGTTGATTATTCATAATACATTTTTTCATTATTTTTGGTTTGGCCCTAAACGAGGAGTAGGCTTTAGAAAGTACCCATTTGGCAATAGTAAGGCCCTTAAAAAGAAAGTGAACATCCAAGTGTGACCTTGATACCGCGGTCAACAACAGAATCAGTTCCAAGGTCTTCTGCTCACACGATTTGAAACTGGCCACCAAGATCTCACTATAAGTATATGGCGATTGTGCTGCCAAACCTCCTCTATTTCTCTCATGGATGTAGCCAGGTTTTAGTTTCGGGGGGGGTCAAGAAAATAAAACGACAAGAAGTGCACGAAATAAAATTAATATTCATTAATTATGTTTGTAAAAAATTGTGTTTGCAAACGCAAAACGCTTCTAGCAGCTGCTAGCAGAAGTGGCACTTGACCTGGAAAACGTCAAAGCAGGGGTAGGGTTGTAATATTTTAAACATTTCGGAAGGGGTTTGAACCCCCAAAACCCCCCCCTGGCTACGCCCATGATTTCTCTGAAACATGGTGTGTATACCACCACCACATACGTACGCTGAACAGATTCCACCCGCAGCCATTTAGACATAATATACTCACGGGTAATCAGCACACGGGAGTTTACAAAGAAGATCGGCGACATATCGGCCATCTTCGGGAATACCAGCGCAGTACCGACTAGGAGTTGAAGTAGTCGCCAAGACCTTAAGGCCCTTAATACCACCAAATTGGTACTTTCTAAAGCCTACTCCTCTTTTATGGCCAAACCAAAAATATTGAAAAAATGTATTATGGATTATCAACTCTAGGACAACATAATTATGCAAAATTTTTCTTTTTCGTACCACCAAAACTTCTATATGAAAAATTGTTTCAACTGAATGGTGTTTTTTGGCTTGAATTTCCTACTGCTCCTAAGCGGCTTAGGTGATTTAATTCATTTATGCTTTGATAAATAGAGCGAGCGTCGTAACAGCCACCACGCATTGTGCACTGATTTGAACGTTATTTCAATGTCGTTTCCGTCGATATTCATACAGACAAACATCGAGCTGCTAATTTGGCGACGGTAATCGCCTTAAAAGGATCGGAGCCGATCATCATTATTAAAAAAGACCTAATTTTTATTCAACAACAGAAGGGTTGATAATAACTAGGTAGCCTAGCATTTGGAGTAAAAGGTGACTAGTGACTAGCGACTAAAGGCTGCCAAGTGATTCGTCATGACTTCATGACTAGCCGTACCAGAGGAGTGGGAGTTGCGTAGTATCAGTCATTTGTTCGTTGCTGACTTCCGTAGATTTTTGCGGAAGTCCCTGAAAAGACTGAATAACGCCTCGTTCGCTATCACTCTCCCAGTCTTATCGACACTTTTCATTAGGCGCGGTAATGAAAAGATGAATGAATGAATGATGATAAATGAAATATTTCGCCATAAGCGAAAGCCCACTGCCGAAAAAACAGACAAGCACCGAATTTTCGCTATAAAGGTTTCCGATTTATCAATTAACAAATAAAATAAAAGAAGATTTTACCAATAAAACCTGAGGGGTACAACTTTTGGATCTTCACCAGACAGACCTATCAGGCCTGTTCTGCTTCATTTTACTTTTAATATCCAGTTAATAACAATCCATCGATCGGGTTGTCTAATTGTTAACTTTTTCGTTTCAGATTATCCAAACTCTATATTTCACCGTGGCATTCTTGGACGACATCTTTGACTCGAACACCACAGAAAAGAGAGACAATCACCGTCTCATTCGCATCATAAAGGACACATTATTCAGCATAGCCTTCCCTCTCGCTTCATACGTCGCTCCAGTCTTCTGGGCCATCTACCACATCAACAGAGAGCTGATCTTCCCAGAATACATGGACAAGCTCGTCCCAGAATGGGTAAACCATGTTCTCCACACCACTATTCTGATCTTTATCCTTATAGAGCTGGTGACCTCATCCAGGACCTACCCGTCTAGGTCGGTTGGCATATCAATTTTGACCATCATGAACGTAGCGTATACGGCCCTGCTTGTCTATATCTATGTAAGGTACGACGTGTGGGTGTACCCATTATTTGGGGTCCTTAGTTGGGCCCTGAGAATAATGTTCTTTGTGTCCAGCACTTTTTTTGGGTGGTTTGTGTACGTTATGTGTGAGAATATAAACTCTTTTGTTTGGTCTAACAGGCTTGTTGTTCATGTTAGGAGTAAAGGTAGACGCGATTGATTTGTTTATTTACTTACTTATTTTATAAATATTAGATGAATGCTATTTTATAGAGGAAAATAGTGAAATGAACGAAATAATTTATAGATGAAGCGCAAACTGCACATAATATTTACCTTGTGTGGGATTTGTTGTAAAGCTAAGTTGCAACTATGCTCTTTCATGTTTGCTACACGATTTTACCTTGAAATTACGCTGTTTGGTTTTCATGACATGATTTTTTTGTATGGATACTATTTTTTTTCTGAAGCCTTTCGTGTGGGGTATCAAATTAAAGGTCTTCATGAACTGATTTTAAAAATGTACTACACCATATTTACTTATTTATTTTATTTTATTATTTGCATAAAATTTGTACAACATTTACATATATAGGTTGATTTAACGTAAGATGAATGATGTATAGGAAAATACTTACTTCAAACGAAGACGTGTTAAATTATAAAATGATACAATACAATACAATATTGGACAATTAAACCAGGAATACAATATACCTTTCGATTAATACTTGCAATTGTCGGCACCTGGTGAAACTTTGATAACAATGTGATGAATAAACACACTCGCACTCGTTTCACAGTTTATTAGCTTATTTAACCCGACCGGTTTCGGTTTTACACCATTATCAAGGGTTTAAACCTATAAACTCTGAAGTGTAAGTGTGTTTATTCATCATGTTCAAAATACAATATTTCTTATAGCAGACCAAAACACAAAATAAATAAAAAACTATGACAGAAATAAATTTGTATGTTTGAACACTTGGCAATTTATCCATCGCAAGGAGATATAAATTAATATTATATCATTGCAATATAGAAACGCAGAAAAAAAAGTAAATCTGGATGTGAGGAGGAGCTCCTAACTTGTGGCCGTCGTTAGTCGAATCAGCGGGTCTACCGCGTAATTCTCATTTTCATCAACATCAACTTGAGATTGAAATTTGACGCGCGTGCGACGACGCCCGCCTAACATGCCATCTCTTTTGCACGCGTTGAATTTCGCATGCATTTGCTTGAAGTTGATACAAATGAGAATTACGCGGTAGAGCCCCAGTTTTGAGTCAATATTTTACATCACATATGAAAATTTCAGGTATCTATCTCAATTCGTCTAAGAGCTGGAGGCCCGTGACATACGGACGGATAGACAGACAGCGGAGTGACATTAATAGGGTCCTTTTAATAGGGTCCTTTTTGCCCTTTGGGTACGGAACCCTAAAAACTGATAAGATATCGACTCAGTAGTCAGTCGTTTGCTTCTGATATTTTTAAAAGATATAACACGTCACGCGACATATTATCACTTAAGGGATAAGATACTGACTCAGCAGACAATCGATTGCTTCTGGTCCTCTTAAACCTTTGGTCCCAACGAGTTACACCGAAACCAGTCACAGTGTAACTCGTTGGGACAAAAAATAATAAAATGTCCCAAACCAGTTACACTGTTACTCGATGGGACAACTTTTTATTTTTCATCCCAACGAGTCACACACACCCCTAAAACAAGAGTGTAACTCGTTGGGATTAACATATGTTACACGTTGACAGCTTTTTTCTTCCCAACGAGTAACACTGTTACCTAAAGCAAGTAGGAAATAACGATCTAAGGCGGAATAATATTTCTAATTTACCGAAGGTGTGATGAGTGATGAGTCACCTATTGTGATGAGTGAGTCACAATAACAACTTAGCATAGTTTGGTTTCTCAGATTGTTTATAGGCTTGGAAAAACCTACAGAAAAGGGGCCGAGGTGGCGTCGGGAGCTTAAACTGCAACTATGCTAAGTTGTTATTGTGACTCACTCAACACAAAAGGTTTACGCTTTCGGTAAATTTGATCGGAAAATTATTTCCTACTTGCTTTAGGTAACAGTGTTACTCGTTGGGAAGAAAAAAACTGTCAACGTGTAACAGATTTTAATCCCAACGATTTACACTCTTGTTTTGGGGTGTGACTCGTTGGGACGAAAAATAAAAAGTTGTCCCATCGAGTAACAGTGTAACTGGTTGGGACATTTTATTATTTTTTGTCCCAACGAGTTACACTGTGACTTGTTTCGGTGTAACTCGTTGGGACCAAAGGCTCTAAAAAGGCCGCTTTGGATGAATCATATTATGATTCCGTTCTAATGCCGTCTCTTTTGCACGCGTGAAAAAACTCTGACTTCATCCTACTTTCAAAACATATTATGATTCACCCAAGTCGGCCTTTTTAGATCCCCTGATCTTAGAGGATACATGTAAGATATGTATCCTCTAACTTCTGATACATATAATAGATAGGCATAACACGTCACGCGACATACTGAAGGAGTATCAGAGGTGTTTCCGAGTGTAGATACTCACTGAAACAGTCGACAGTCGTACACCCTCTTTTCACAGACGATCTTTAAGTCCCAACGAGATGGGGGGTGAGGTAGTCTTATCGCCGTACATCTGATACAGATACAAGGTTATTGGAGCATACAGGTTTACCTCACAGTATTTTCCTTGACAGTTCAGCCAGAGAATATAAAGTAGTTCAGCAAAGATAAGTAAACAAATTTATTTATTTATTTAGTTTTAATAAGGAAAACATACAGTCTATAAAATAAAACATACATAAAGAACACACTAAATAATCACAGACAAAAATGTTTTCACAGACTAATAAAACATAATGACACATCACGATAACTTGAGTTCCATATAAATATGATCAATTTAAAGAAGTAAATATACTATACAAAACTAAACACAAAGTATGAGAATAGGAATAAAATTTACAAAATGGCATGCATGAATACAAAATAAAAAGAAATTACTTATTAATATCTCAAAATTTCAAAGACTTTTTTTCTGTATACGCCCTGAGATACAAAAAAGACATCTAAATCTGAAAAAAATTTATTATAGTCATCTAATGCTCGATGAAGAATGGTGTTGCTTCCATACTTAGTATTACAATTACGAAGATAAAAGTGTCGCCTATTTCTAGCACTTAATCTCTGACCAAGAAGTTCAATCTTGGCTAATAAGGAAGGTGAGTCAATTTGACTATTGATAATTAATTTTATGTAAAAATAATTGGTCTCTTCCAGTGCGACGATTCTGAAGGGTATCTATGAAAAATTTCTCAGCAAATACTCGCGATCTAAACCTTAAATATTTCATAAATTTTATTTGGATATTCTCAATCGCTTCACAATAAACATCGAAAATAGGGTTGCAAACAGTTGAACAGTATTCCAGAACCGATCTTACCAATGTATTATAATAAGAATACTAAAGTTGAGCCATCCTTGAAATACTATGCAAGTAAATTCCGATAGTCATTGGTGCATGCTAGAGCGGCAGCATTATTCAAACCCGGGTCTAAAGATTGAAAGTTCTACCGACTAAGCTATCTCTGCTTAAGAGTTATGGTTTATGGTTAAATCTAATGATGTTTTTAATTTATAAGTGTAAATTGTTGGTTTTGAAATAAAAACTATTCTTATTCTTATTCTGCTCTAATAATGAGCGTATAACCCATTTTAGGACAGATGCCTAAGTCAAACTAGTTCTACGGAAGAGCTTGGCGCCTATAGCACCGGTATATATACACCCTTGTAGGCGTCAAGGTAATACTATTATATTATTGTGCAATTTTTAGATAAATAAAAGCATATCCTATTCTATTTCAAAAATCGTAGGTAGGTTAGGTATGGCGAGTCACAGAAAAAGTATATTTCATTTCATTTCATTTTATTTCACGGAGCGTAGTGTAGTGGAGCGACCAACATACATAAGATTCGTGTTTTTTTTTTTATGAAACCCTAAATATCAGTTTAGTCTAAGCAAAACTATTTTATCCTAAAATTGGATTTAGCCGGTAATCTATAAGAAGGTAAGAGATCCCTTTGTTGTCAACATAGTATTTTAAAATTATTATTTTCCCCATATGAGAACTAAAAAGTAACCGTGTAAAAAACACAACCCTCACTTATCATCACTAAGATGGCCAGAAGAAAAACGAAACAACCGTCACGGTTTGAAGTAAATTTATTACTGATTGAACAGGATGCTATTTATACAAGGAAAGCTTAAAGAAAGCTATCTCTTCATCTTCGAAGTTAAAACCTAAGAAACTTGGTCAGCGTATACTTCGTTTCTGGTGTCGCCTTTTTCTTATTCCAAATATTGTCTCTGTTCCTCGAGATCCTGTTGAATGCAACGGCGTTGTTCACCAGGGTAATCATCTGTAGCAAGTCCAGGGTGTCACTATGATTCTCGATGACGTTACAGAGCTCCTGTACCATCCAAGATCCGTTCTCGTCACGCCAGGACACGAAGTCTGCGGAAAAAACAGCATTCGGAAGTAAGTCTATTTGGTGGGTCTTCGAAGACGACATGGTAAAATTTATGTGTATTGCTATTTATGTTTGAAGAAAACTATTAAACAGCTGTGTGGGCTTGTTTTCTTGAATTTTCCAAAGCTTTCGGTCTGTCCGCTACGAGATTTTCTAAAAAAGGTTGGAAAATACTGATGCTGTATCTGCCATAAAATCAATTTTCTCAGATTAGTTATGTTATGATTGTTAATTGGGCGGGCACATGCCCGGATCCGTGCAGAATGGTGCGTGGAGTTCGTCAAGGAGGGTGAACCTCTCCAGTGATATTTAACCTTTATGTGACAGCACTGATTTACAAGCTCAGCAACCACTGGTTGTCATTTAAACGGAGCTCTGTCAACAACATCAGCTACGCGGATGATTATGGTGTTGCTGAGTGCCTCAATCGATGGCTTTGCGAAACTGTTAATAATCTGCGAGATATATTAATTATGCTGGATTAATATATAAGTAATGCCAGCAAAAGTGAATGCATGGCCTTTGAGACCGGGTCCGTTTGTTCTATGTATGTACCACCTATTAAACTGGATGGTGTTACATTGAATAGGGTGAAATAGTTAAGTACTTAGTACACATAGTCACCTTTGACCTCAGAGCGAGAGCGAAGAGCGCTGTCTGTGAGGGCTAACATGATTGCCTGGAGGATTGACGCACAATGCTCGAGGAAAGTAACATTTTAAGATTATACTCGTACATTTTATTATTTACACATAATCTGATCGGACCCGAAATATATCTTGAGTTTTTTATGATATAAATAAATTTAACTTAATATTAATGGTATAATTTAAAAATAAAACAAAAGAATAAAAAACTACAAACAATTTTTTAATTATCTTTCTGGGGTCCTTATATGATTCTACACTTACATGGAAAATACTAAATGGTAAATTAGCTGATTCTTGTTATATACTTCATTAAAATTAGCTGAGCCTTGTTATATCTTCCAAGTTCCATTAAAATTCCCAACTCTCATACGACTAAAAACACAGATATTTCTGTGACTAAAACTGATTTTTAACATCGTTACATACGTATGTAGCAGGTAAAATTGTCTCGATTCGGTGTAACTTAATTTAAATGTTCTGTCTTTTTCTTTCTGTATCGTAAAGACAAAGACCGCTCGCTCAAAATAAGGTTAATCCTGTCAAATAAGTTAAGTTGTGTTGAGCCTAAACGACACCAGACTTAAATTCGTGAAATTATAATTAATATAACCAAGCAGGTGGTAGAGCTGATGTCAGGTTCGACTGTGGAGGTACCACCATCTTACTTGGAGACTTCCTCGAAGTAATTCGGGGGAGAGTAAGAGGACAGCTCACAGGCAAAAAGCCAGGAGGCCCACCATGCCTGGGACCGATGGATGGCGGTTTATCCATCCCTAATAGCCGGGCTTTATATATAGGTAGAACAAACTGGTGACCAGCATGTGTGAGTATGGGCAATTCTTCCAGGATGACCGCCGGGAATGGTAAAGTGCACAGGCTTATGTCCAGCAGTGGACGAACTAGGCTGATGGATGAAGGTTAGGTTAGATTATAAAAAATTTACCGTGAAATGGCTCTGAAAATTTACCTGCGACATGTAAGTATAATTTTGCGAGACTTGGCGATGGCACTGCCGTGCCCCCAGATAAATAACTACCATCGAATACATGGTAACCGGCGTACAATACGCTAGTCGCTAGTCCTGAAAAATCACTGATGCAGTAAGCGCAAAACGAAATACGACCAACCTTCGACAGTAGAGTACATTATGAGGAAGTCAGCGTGTGTTGGCACCAGCAAGGAGTCATCAGCTCCGTCGTACATCACCCGACCCTCGTCCACCTGGTTACCTCTACAAGCCTGTCGACAATAAGCATTGTATGTCGCAGACATTTCGGTGATTATGATGAGTTTCACTGGTCATTATCAAAGATTAGAATGCAAAGGTGAATGCTAAAAATAGGCGTAAACTATTACATTTATTTTTAATTGATTAATTCATGTCAGACACAAGCAGTCATTTCCATATTTTATTTAAAATCTAGTCTAAAATAAAATCTAGTCTCAGCAAAACGAGTTAGGCATATATTTATTATATGTATCGCATATTTATAATATTATTTATTCCGTATTCCTATATTTTTATTTTATTCAAATGTATTTTTTTATTAAATTTAAGTAAACCCAACCTTTATTATTCCCTTGCGTATTTCCTCATATTTCCACATAGATTATTTGTTACTTATGTTATATTAAAATCGACCTGTAACAATCATAAGTGTTACATAAATAGGTATATAATACATAAATATATTTCATTTCATTTCATTTTAGCACAGGCAACGAGGCCCTGTACGTTTTTAGGGTTCCGTACCCAAATGGTGTCAAACGTGACCTTATTACTAAGCCTCCGCTCTCTGTCCGTCCGTCTGTCACAGGGATCAAATGTATACAAATCTATAAGCTTTTTATAATATTATGTTTCATTAAGGACATCAACAACAACACATTAACATATAAAACAAAAAAAAAGTCAATAACAGAAATACATGAAACAAAAACACATTTAAAAAAAATGTACATAATAGTAAAAGAGAAAATGACAGACTAATAACATCGCATAGCATCGCATACAATGCATAATATATTTTAAAGGGGATTTTGTAAAGTAAAATTAATGTAAGTGTATTTTCTAATAATAAATAAATTATATATTTGAGCCTTTATTTAGCCTTTTATTAATTTAAATATTATTTTAAATAGATATAACATATAAATTAAAAAAATATTATTCGACTGACGGTGACTACAAGTTGGTCGAAATATATCTCGAAACTAGTTAATATTTTTTTAGTTTAATACTATAATCTTTTCTAGTAACGGGAATAAGGAATGTAATGGAGCGGCAGTAACTCAGGGGTAGAACACTCTGGCATGGCTGGCATCCACCAATGAGTTTTTCGGATTTTATGTGCATAGTACTCGTATTTGTTCTCACAAAGCGTGTATTTGTGCCCGAAGTACGGCAAAACAGCTCACCACTCATTACGTTGGGACGTTATAATCGTCGGTGAAACGCGAGTGTACCGAGTGTGGACTATGACTTGCATTTCGCAGTTCACACTCGGAGCATCTCTGACATCCCCTCTGAGATTCATGTCGTGACGATATATAGTGGAGCTACTGAGAGGCAAGAAAATCCAAATTTTCAAAATTATTTTATTAAGGAGAGACTGGTCATACGCTACATACACCCTACACTTAATCCATGTGCCATTGTTGCATATTTGTGCAAGACAATGATGGAACATGCAGATAAATTTGGTTAACATTTGACATACTTGTCATATGTCATGTTTGAATGATAATACCCAGAATTGGCCTTACAAACCCAAGAAGTATTAAAATTTATTGAAAAAGGCGTTACTTTGCGGAAGTCCATCATAAATTTGTGGATATATTAATAATTTGCAATATTCCGCTAAACACTCTTACCATGCTATTCAAAATGCAGACTCAAGCACCGCCCGCCCTCCCGCATGAAACATGCACAAGCAAAGCAAGCAGTACGAGCACAAAATAAAGCAATCTTAAATAACAAGCAAGAAAACTTATCGACACGTGTTTCGCCTCTAAACGAGGCATCCTCGGGATGTGTAGTCCGCCCGACCGCTCGACAGCAAAATATTTATATTAAATTTGGCGAGTCTTCTGAAAGTGATTCCCGTTATAAAGAGAGCCTGCCCTCAAATACAACCTCATTGCTCGCAATATCCTGGAACCAATCTTCACCGAAGCCTATAAAGATTGAGAAACAACGGTATCTTGAAGACACGACACTGGAACAACAACAGCACCAGAAGTTTATTCACTTTGTTTTAGATAGTCACTTTTCTGCTTTAGTAGAAAACTCTCTTCTCCTTTTCTTCGAATACTCGGAACGACTCCATAATTTGTGTTTTTTACAAGTTATTAGCGTGAAAACTTATTTTTGTTGGTCATATCAAACATTTCATTCTATGACAGAACTTCAGCTCAAAGTAAAACCAAACCCATAGATAACAACAAGAAAACTAAAAAGGTTCTACACAAAATCATTAAAGAAGGTTTTAAGGAAAGAAAAACCTTACCTCCATGAAAGAAATTCTCAACAAAATAAAAAACACGTCAAGTAAACTACTTCAATATTATACACATCTTTATTTTTTAGGAAAATGTCTCGAAATTGGAGCTGCACCCAAAGGGCTAATCCCAAAAGTTGCACTACATGCAATACCACCCATTATGAGAAACAACATGATCATAACAAATTATGTTAACGCTCTAAACTCTACGTACACATTATACAACCAATATTTTTGTATATGCACTGACTTAAAAAATAAGCTAGATGCGCTTGTGAAAGTTAGCCTGATCGCCTACCCCCACCTTTTTCTCCAAATACAAGCAGTCATTTTCAAGGCCAAAACGGATCTGTCAAATGAATACCCCAGATTACACAAAAAATTACAAAATCTGAAAGTATATTACAGACGAAATAATGTTAATCTACCTATTACATACCAGAATCTGAATACAAGTTCAGACCTTAACCTAACCCCGACAGACCTGACGAACCCTTTTTCAATCCCTCCCCCTCCAAAAATAAACTATCAACAAAAAGACACAGACACAATAGTTAACCTCTCCTCAATTAATTTAACCCCTGACGACAGATCAGTACTTAACAAAGGATTATCTTTTTGTCCAACTAAAACTCTCGATCGTATCAAACTGATGAATGACTTCGTGCAATTTGGCCGCAAAATTAAATGGAAACACTACTGGCAAAATCATCCAAACCAAAATAGCAATAATACACACGAAGCATTACAAAAATTCAAGCCTCCGTCACCGAATGAACCACCAGCCTTACCACCAAATCACCCCATAGAAATATTCATGTCAAGTATCCTAGCAAAATTATCTGACGACCGATTCATCCAAACCTTACAAAATAAAACACAAAATCTTACATACAAAGAGAGACAATCCCTGAACAAACTAAAAAACAACAATGATATAATCATTTGCCCTGTGGACAAAGGATCTGCAACCGTCATTTTAAACAAAAGTGACTATATAGCCGAAGGACTCCGACAGTTAACCGACTCCACCTTCTACTCCATTACACCAAGTGACCCATGTGACCAGGTCGTGAAAATAGTCCGTGATCTCCTCCAATTGAGGGGAACAGCTGAGGGTTTATCACAAATTGATATAAATCTAATGATCCCAAGCCATCCGAGAACCCCAAACTTCTACATGCTTCCAAAAATACACAAACCTAACAATCCCGGCAGACCTATAGTAGCATCTTACGATTCACCGACCGAAATAATTTCAGCTTTCGTTGATTTTCACCTTCAACCAATTGTAAAAGACCTCCCATCACATATAAAAGATACAAACCATTTTCTTGAAATCATCCATTCCGTACAGTTACCAACCAATACAAAATTAATATTAGTTACAATAGATGTAGTTTCACTCTATACAAATATTCCCCATGATGCTGGCCTGAATTCACTTCAAACTTACCTAAACACACGCCCATCACCCCATCAACCATCTACAGACTTCGTTGTTACTCTTTCGGAAATCATTCTCAAAAATAACTTCTTTTCATTCAAAAATTCATACTACCATCAAATAAAAGGTACTGCTATGGGAACTCGGATGGCCCCAAGCTTTGCAAACATCTTCATGGGTTCAATCGAAACGTCTTTTTTAAACAGTGAGCCTCTGAAACCCCTGGTGTGGCGGAGATTCATCGATGACATCTTCATGATCTGGCCACACAGCAACGACTCCCTTAATAACTTCCTCAATCGTTTGAATGATCACTCCACACTTCAGTTCACCCACAACATCTCATCAGAAAAAATCACCTTTCTAGATGTCGACATCACAATAGATCATAACAATCTAATCAACACATCCGTTCATTTCAAACCATCAAACAAATTGCAGTACTTGCATTTCAATAGCTGCCACCCCAAACACATCAAAAAATCCATTCCATATTCAATGTCACTCCGTGGCCGTCGGATATGTAGCAACGAAACCACACTTGACAACTACCACAAAATTATTCACAAAAGCCTACGTAACCGTAACTACCCAGACCAATTCATTCAGAAACATCTTTACGACCGACCTAGATTTCATAACACACAAAACAGACACACTCAACCATCCAACCAACTCCGACTCATAACAACATACTTTGAAGGAAGTTTTAAACTCAAAAAACTCATAAATGACTTCATGCCCATACTAAAACAAAACGATGAAACAAAATCACTACTCCCCACTAACCCACCGATCTGTTATCGTCAAAACAAAAACCTTAAAACCATTCTCACAAAAACAAATTCAAAAGACACAAACATTCCGCTCAACACATCCCCAGCCACAGCTCCATGCCGACGGCCACGGTGCAAAACCTGTGCACTCATCAACACATCTACACACATTAATACACACCACACAACACACCCTTACAAAGCTCAGACAAACACATCATGCATATCAAAAAACTGTATTTACCTACTGGAATGTCGACTCTGCCCGGCATTCTATGTAGGTGAAACGAGAACTCCGCTTCATATCCGTATCAACCAACACAGATTCACAACAAAAACACATAATAATACACTACCCATCCCAACTCATACCCGCCTACACAACAAACCATTCGACGACTGCTTCACCGTCCGCATTATAAAATCATTTCACCCACCACTGACTGATATTCAGCTAAGGACCTGGGAGTCGTCTTACATCTGGTCGCTTGGTGCTCATTACGGCCCTGGACTAAATAGACAACACTGACTTACAGACAAACGAAACCTATATAAAAACATTACAAAAACCTGACTCAAAAAAACAATCATTCTAGACTATACTTAAAAAAGACACACACAATTCAACATTCTCTTTCAACACACCACACAAATCTTCCTACACGCACACAAACACCCTCTGTTTCTATCCCAACCACAAACACATCCTCACATAAATCAAAAAGTTTAGTTTTTAGGGAAGTAGTTTTTCCTTTTTTATTTTTTTATTGTATTATTCTCATTGTCATCTTGTAAATATCATCTGTCATCCTGTCATTACTACTCCAACTGATGCCGGGCCCAGTGGGGCCCGAACTTTATTCTAAGGGCCCGAAATATATCTTGGACTATATTATGTAACTCTACAATAATTGTGTTTCTTTTATGTGTATCTACCTATATAATTATATATAAAAAAGAAAAAACAAGCTTTTTATATTAAATATATATATTAAATATTTTGCTGTCGAGCGGTCGGGCGGACTATGACAAAAGTATGAAGATAATTTTTTGAAATTTAAAAATTTACAAGTCCGTGATTTCTTTTTTTGACAATAAATCGCTACAGAAGCATATAGAGATTAGTAGTAAGGAGATGAATATAACCTGTACGAAGAAGAGTTTCGGCTTGTTAGTCAAGGTGCAGTCAGTACTCAGGAAAGGAATCAAGATATCCTTCAGGTTGTACGTCTGGTCGAAGGCACATAAACCTCCGCCTGCTGACCCGTGAGTGAGGATGGCGACGGCTACACAAGAGGTCGATACGGGATCTTCGGCTGCCACTGTAACATAAACAGCTTCAATATCTCGTCTTCTCAATCCTCTCTTCTCTAAATAGGATAAAACGAAAGTCCCAAGTTGCTTTTGTAGACCTTTACGCTGACTAAATGATAAGAAGTGACATTTGTAGTATTAATATTGATGTAATGGGATAAGTTTAGAGCTGTCCTCATCGTACCATTTGAATCAATTTACAAAAAAGTCTTTAAAAAATAATGCATCACCGTACGAAGCCGGTTCGCTAGTAAATATAAAAGTTATTCTTGAAGTTACGTTCGCTACGGAGAGAAATAGTGGTGACCTTTAACTGGTTCTAGATTTCAACTTGGGGGCTGTCCATATATTACGTCATCGATTTTCCGGATTTTCGACCCCCCCCCCCTACAATCATCCTATCGTCAATATCCAATGACCAAATCTCATAAAACTGATGGAATTTTCGTTATTTTAAACAATAGTTTTTTTCTTTCGGCAAGACCCCCCATTATTGCCATGCAACCTGCAGTAAATAGCTATAAAGGCATGGACAACTATACGTACTTAGTTGAAAACCACGAAGCCCGCGGTCCCAGTCAAAAAATGCAAGCAACTATACAATCACAACAGGATATCGTCGACACTGAGCGGGTGTTATGTTTTTCTAAGTAGGTAATTAGGACTAGAGTTAAAGAGGTAGTTGTTATGCTTAATAAAAAATTAATCGATGCTTGAATGCCACTAGATAGTCACTCATCAATCAATAACAGTGAAAAAGAATCTACTTTTTATCATCCGCTAGAATTTTGGTCACAAAATAAATCACACTGACCTTTAATGACCGCGTCTATTATTTCTTCGTAACACAAGTCCTGGTAAACTGTAACCTCGAAGTTTAAATTCTCAAACACTTTCCGAAGTCGCTTTACATCTTGAAACGTACCATTTCTGTTACTTGGCTTTTTTTGGCTGCAGCAAAATAAATTAGACACCATTAACAAGAAATTCTGTAGTATTTGTCTGGCATTCACCAATGTGTGATTACGACGACGTGATTCATGTGATTTACGTGATCTTCCATAAGTTAGTTGTAGGTCTTCTGTTTTCGGCCTTTCCCTACAGCAGAAACGGAATCATGTTATGGTCCGTTCGAAATGCTACGTGTTAGTGAATGCCAAGCAAATGTAGGTTAGTTGATGCAAGAAACTTACGGAGCAATCCTAGTTCATACAAACGAAATAAGTACTAACACCATTTGTAAACCATAGATATCCTTAGAGTAGTGTGTATTTATTCCGATTGCATTACAGAATATCTAGGTTCCCAAATATATATATTGAAAGGACACTGATTTAAAGACGACATAATAAGCAATTTAAAACTTCCATGGAAAGCTTATTTTTCCCATATTTCATGTTTAATGTGTTCTTATTTAATATACATATATTTGGGAACCTAGGTATTCTCTAATGCAATCGGAATAAATACACACATCTTAAGAATATCTATGATTTACCAATGGTTTTGGTATTTCGTTTGTATCTTGGTATAGTGACATAAACGAAAAGTTCAAGGGGCTTCAGTAAACTAGATTAGCAGCTCGAAATGTGTCGGTACAAATATCAACAGAAATAAAATAGATATAACGTTCATGTCAGAGTGCATTGCAAAGTGGCTGTTACGACGATCGCTGCGTCACCGGATAGCGCAAAATAGAGAAAATAATACTTTTTACACAATATGTTACATTTGATATTTAAAGTTTTAAACGCCATTATGTTAGATTTTTGTATAGCTCGTGTCTGTGTTCAAGTTATAACCTAGACTTTTTTGAATTTTAAAAGTTTAAACATTTTATCAGTTTTTTAAACAATTTTAAAGCATTTGAAAGGTATTTATTTCCCCAATTGTAGGTGCTTTACAGGTTTTAAAACTTCACAATTACGGGACATGGGTACATAAATCTCATATACTTTTTTCGAATTTTCGTAATATTCATATAGAAAGTTTAAAGCAAGTCAAAAACGTCTCTAAAGACAGTTTTGCTCCTGAAGCCTCATGAAAGTATGAAAGTACCTGAGTGACAACGCGCTGAGAACCTATGCCTATGATTTTCCCTTTGCTTACCCGCTTTTAAATTATAGATAGAGGTTCTTCAAAACGGACATTCGGAAACATGGAGAAATCTGCAGAAATCAGCTTTGCCTACAACACAACTTACTTAATGGTTGCCCTCTCTTGAAAGTAGGTGCATAGCTTACCCACAATATCCAGACTCCTTGTAAGCAAAATGGTTAAATATGAAAAGTTTCTTTACTCCACTCATGTCGTAGGACAAGTCTGGAAATTTTTTAACAGGGGCAGGATCTTCAGCCAACCTGGAATGAATAAATAGCTGACAACCAAAGAAAAAAAATTATTAATAATCCTCCCCAAATAAAACATCGTAACATTCTTAAGGCGCAGTATAAAGCAAAATGTAGTTATCGCAGACAACTTTATAGGTATTAATGTAGTAGCAAAAATTGCCAAAATTATAAATGTAATTTCAAAGGATATGCTTTAGTGTTTTGACGGACCAAAAACGCAATTACGATAACTTTCCTCGATAGAGAAAAAACACAATAATGGGTCTCGAAACTATGAAAAAACAGCTTTATGGTCTGCTTTTTTGAGGATAGCGCTACGAAATTTTTCATAGATATATATGTTTTACAAACCTTTAGTGTTGTGACAGGAAATATGTTTAAGTACAAGTCTGAATGTAGCCGCAAATTCAAAATATAGGCACCGGCACGGTTTAAGAGTCACGAGCAAAGTTGGCGGGAAAATGCGCAGAAGTCATTTATAGGGACTGTTTGGAGAACAGAAGAGGGCGCGATGGGAGGGCAGGCGCCGCGCCGCGCGGCTGTGATTGGTTTGTTAGTCGCTGTCTGTTTGCCGCGTTGTCACCGCATGTCTCCGGGCGCTTGAGTACAGTCACAAAAACAAACATTTTGAGTAAAGTGTATTATTTTATTAAATTCTGTTTTTGAGCTGCAATTTAATTGCCAAGATACCGAAAAACAAAGTTTTAACTAGATAGGCAAGGAAAATGGTAAACAACGTGCACCGTTTTATGAATTTTATTATTTAACAATTTTATGAATTTCACTTTTTTTTTTTTATTGATCCATGAATCTTATCCTCGAGTATGCATGGTCACAAATTCACCTTGTCTATTAGGTGACTCTTAAACTCGGTAGGTGGTCAGAGTTACAGTTTAATGACATTTTTTGTGAAAAATGCAATAATAAATTTAGACTTCCTATACTAATTGACTCACGAGTTGTTTGTAAATAAACGGTCATTGAACCTTGCTCCTGACCATTTACCGAGTCTACAGTATGAATTTGGCTACATAAATAAAAGTCACCTTATACTATAAGTAAAGTTTTAGTATACCGTTTGGTAAGCAGTTAAACTATAGCCCTTTTCATTAGTGTACCTTTATTAATCAATTGAGTCATATGTAACACTATTTCATATTTTGCATCAGGATTTTGTCTTAACTATACACAAACAACTTGCCAATTCCATTTACACAATAGAGTATCAGTAGGTAATGTAGGTATGTTTATTCCTAAAATTCGGCTAAACAATTACGTCCGCGAGTGTACGTGCGTAAACGTACCTCCACTTCTTTTGTTCCCGCATAGTAGTTTTGCATGCGCAGCAGTTTATTAGAACAGGATGGACAAACCAAAAACAAAAGCGTTGGTGCAGGACAGAAGATTAGCTTGATACTGGGCCTTAATTCATAATCATAACAAAGCAATCGCATAGTGTAGATAAGTTTTTGTTTTACTCGTAATCTCGGAGATAAGAGTCTGTCGATATGGCTGACGACATGGATTGTGTTAAATCCTAAGAATAATAATTCTCCAGAAAAGTAACTCTCCTACAACTACCGCTTCAATTTTGGTTCCATTTACGCAAACAATCTTACTGCAATTACAACAAAACACTCACTGTGTTACTACAAAGCGGTGTTTAACTTTAGACAGTGTTTAAATCTGTTGTTGTCGCCTTTTCTTTCATATCGTAAAAAAGTGGCAGCAAAAGATTTAAACACTGTCTAAAGTTAAACACAGTTTTGTAGTTACACCGTCACACTCTCATAGACAAAGCTTGCACGCGATTGGTCGCCTAAAGGTTACGTGCGTCGTCGCCGGCACAGCAACAGAAGCAACGAGCAACAGAAGCACAGTATTCTGTGACAGAAGCATGGATGGTATTATGCAGTATCACGCTAAAATAAATAAACTTGTTTACGTGTTTATTTCGAAAGTGTATGCTGCATATTTTACTATATTTGCAAGGCATCCAATCAGATTAATTTCTTTCCAAACGAACCGCGGTTACCCATTTTTCACGTTGGATTTAATTTGCTGGGAATCTGTGGTAATGATAAATGTTGTAGGTACCAATGGATAATATCATCCTTCGTACTTAAAACGAAAATGTATTATCTGAGCACACCACATGAGACGTATAGATAATAGAAAAAGTAATCATAGGCACTTGTTGCATAGCACTTTCCAGAGTCGTCAAGTATAGTTTTTAAAATGTTTATTTACTTACTTATGAAAGGCGATTCAAGTATTTTTCATATCCTTATGGCTTTTACACCACTTCACGACACACGAAGGCATATTTGTAAAATGAAATAGCGCAAAAACACAATAATATTATGCACAATCGAAACTTCTCGCGGCACAAACACGCGACTCAAGGTGTTACCGGTCGGCCACAGCTTCAGGCTTCAAGAGGCGCGCCAAGCGGTTCTTCTTGCGACGGCGCCGGCGGAGAGAACAAATGTATGAAGTTGTATAGAGCCGGCCATAGGTCGTCCCTCGCGCGTCTTTTCCGGCTTCGAGTGACTTGCGCTCTCTCGACGGCGGTGTTTGGGGAGGCAGAGAGCCGCGCCAGTGATCGAGCGCACAGGACGAACCTAGTGTCGAGCGCTTTGAGTGAGCGAGCGCGCTATACATGAAGGCGCCGACGCCGTGTCGTGGCAGGGCAAAGCCCGTCGCAAAAACCGCCTGGAAGCGCCGCCAGAAGCCTGAAGCTGTGGCCCTGGCATTATAATGAACTGGTGGGCTTCGACCAAGATAAAATGAATGGACGCGGGCCTTGTCTTTACAATTTGCTCACTCATAACGAGTCTAAGCAATTGGATATATACTTCAATACCTAATTGTAAGTATATACAGGGTGGAAAAAATTTAAGGGCCCTGGAGGGGAGCTACCTTAAATCCTTTAGTTAGCTTATTTTACAGAAAGGAAACATTCCTTTATTTTTTAAAAGAAACAAAACTGCATTCAAAGATCTTCTAAAATTCGCTTGTCTCACCCGGGAATCGAACCAACTAAAAATTAAAAAAATAAACCCTCGCTACTTCATTATACGAATCGGTACGATTATTGTTCAGGATAGAATTTGTCCATTCAAAGATCTTCTAATTCAAAGCTTTTTGGTAGTGTTCTTGCACTTTGGGAATGCACAAGAAGACATTTTTTCGTCAGTTATTTTGATGGCATGTAATAATAAGCGTACGTGTCGCACTTCTAACAGACAGAGACCGACTGAGATGAAGTGAGAGCCGGCGCTCACTTTGCAGGCTTCAAAAATCCGCACGCTATGGCCCGTCCATTCATTTTATCTTGGTCGAAGCTGGTGTGCCGCGTTGTCCCTATTTCACGCCCCGCCTTCCGCGGATTCTATTTCGTGGAACCATTTTGGGCTTAGTTACGTTTCTAGAGAATTATTATTCGTAGGTTAAATCATTATATTTTGCGAATCCTAAGATTTTTTTTATAAGCTGCTTGGTGGACAACAATTATTTATTTTATTATTGATTAAAGCTGTTTTTAAAATTAACAAATGTTAACTTCGGTTTCGTTTTCACGTTCGGTTTTACAAGGTGTACGACACAGTAACACTTGCAAGTGTTACTGTGTCGTATTTACGAGGCAAAGCGAATTTCATTTTTGTCACTGTCACTCCAAGCGAAAAAACGCGCAGTGCGAGAGGAGCGGATTCAGGGCGAAAGCAAAAAAAGTTAGCTTTATATTTTATTTAAAAAAAATTTGCTAGCAAAATTTCCAAAATCAAAAATCTAGATATTGTCTATAAATAAATACGAGTACCTATCTAATAAAATATGTCTGAGTTCTAGATGGTTCCTATTCGTCAAACGAGAAGAAACAGTGTGTTTGAAGACCTCATTTCAACAATTATCGCTATCGAGGATCTATCCAAACACGTTTAAACCCTAGAGCGGCGGTAGCTCGGGGGTAGAACGCTGGCCTCTCAATCTTGAGACCCAGGTTCGATCCCCGGTCGGGCATGCACCTTTGAGTTTTTCGGAATGTATGTGCATAGTATTTGTTCTTACTTACCAATTGCTAGAACGTTTGAATTTATAGAGAACTATTTGATATGGTATTCGAACTATTAATAAATAATATTGGAACGCAGCAGGTAGGAAAACTGACAGGTTTTGGTTTGTCGGGTCGGGTGTATTGGACAGTAAATTGTTATTACGTAACCCTTGTGGTTTTAATAATATCCTGGAAGGCCCAGGTCACATCAAATAAAGTATTAAAGCACAGAAGAAAAAGTAGTACTACGTACAGAAGGTCAATTCAATGTTTCAATGGTTTCGGAGATGTGTGTGAACAGACAGACGGACATACAGACAGACAGATAGAAAAGAATTCTAAAAAACGCTGATTTGTGTTCTATTACTCTTCGTTAGTCACCCCCTTTCTATTTTTATTAATTTTCTTCAATACATTGAAGAAAAAAAAATACCCGATGTGTACACAGACACATCGGGTTCTACTCTTTTATTATATGTATATTGATTAAAATACTTAAACATCAAAATCATAATTTCATTCATAACCGCAAGTGGCAACCCTACCGAGTGGCACTGGTAGGATGACCTTGAGACGGTCAGGAGTTGAAGAAGCTTTCGCGCGTTGTGATTCGATACAATATTCTCGCCTGCACGCCCCTGTGGTACTTGAGAGTAGGCAGTTATATACCGAGACCAACGCGGGTGCGAGCGAGCTAGTATCATAGATAATACACCCGCTAGTATGCACTTTATTGCCGCGCAGGGAGAGTAGATATTTATTTAAGTGTCCTTGAACAGAGAACCTTCTTTACGTAGTACAGATTTTTCTTAAGGCGATTGCCATTGCCAAATTAGCAGCTCGATATTTGTCACTACAAATATCAACGGAAACGACATTGAAATAACGTTCATATCAGCGCGCAATGCATAGTGGCTGTTACGACGCTCGCTGCGTTCTTGATAGGGAGAAATAGGAGAAAACTATACTTTTCACTTGGACGTGGTTACTCGATTGAATAATCTTATGTTATGTTTATAGCTATAAAGTTTATCTATTTATCAAAGCATAGATGAATTCAATCGGCCAAGCCACTCAGGAGCAGTAGGGAATTTGAGGTCAAAAAACACCATTCAGTAAAAAAAAAAATTCATGTAGAAGTTTTGGTGGTATGAAAAAGAAAAATGTTGCATATGTTGTCTAAGAGTTGATTATTCATAATACATTTTTTCATTATTTTTGGTTAGGCCATAAACGAGGAGTAGGCTTTAGAAAGTACCCATTTGGCAATAGTAAGGCCCTTGATAAAGCCGTACCCATAGACTTTAATTTTTGTTTAAGTGCATTGAAAATTTTAATTTTTTCAATAATTTCTTTTCTATTCCTTACATCTAAGGACTACCTATTATGCAATTAATAAAATGTTGTTTTGACAGGAGTTAAAAACTAAAATTTTGCTTTACTATAGGGTAATAAGTAGATATATGATAGATAGAGATTAGAGTCAATAAAATGCAACTTACCGTGAATTATTTTTTGTTATATCGTAACCCAAACCATCAGTAACACTTTGCACGACGTTGTTTTTTTCCATTTTACCTGTAACTTTTTAAACTTTTGAGACGATATTTTTTAATTTTATCGCCTAGTTCTACAGACAGATAAGTATTTTGTGATTGTGACTTTGTTGTGTATGATAATCGATCGATTGGTCCGAGTTATCTATCAAACATGTGTGATTCATCATTCGCAGTTGAATTGCCAGGATAAAATTTAAAATACCACAAATTGAATGAACAAATATCAACAAATACAAAATACAAAATAAACTTTTCAAATAATGAATACGAACGTCAAATATTCACCTATAAAATCTTGCAATATTTGTATATCTTCGTAAATCGGGGTTCATAGGGTGATCGAAATGATGATGAAATTAAGGCCACTGTTGCCAACTTAAGAATTAGATAAAGGCCGATAGCTCTACAGAAAGGGCTGATTTTAGGGCGGAAAGGCCGATATCTATTGTAAAAAACTCCTTAGTATAAAATTTTAATTTCTACGATTAAGTCGACAAAAAAAAGAAACATATTGATGGCGATAAAGTGACGTAACGGACAACACGTAATTTTATAGGAGGCAAAAAAGCTTTTTCACCTCACTAGTTCGAAAAGCGCGCCTTTGTTGTTTAAAAACAGTGAAAAAAATCGATTTTTACTCACTGGTTTTAAACAGTGAAGAAAAGTGTTTCAAATTAAGAACACTGCGAATTGTTCAAAAACTCCATATCCTTTGCTCAAGAGAAAGAGAGACAGTAACATCAGCATGGCGGCTATCTCTTTCACTCTATATGTATTCCATACACTTTAGAAGGCTATACACAGCCCCATAGCTTGTCGGATACCATAGACAAGGTAAACTTCTCGAAATCCTGTGTATGGCCTCCCAATGTGTATGGAATCCGGAAACGGATAGAGTAAAACTCCCGCGTGATGGTTATGTAGGTAGTAATGGGTTGTTCTCAAAATTTTTGTAGGTAACAAAATTGTAACAAAAATAAAACGTCACAAAAATGTAACGAAAAAAATTATAAGGGTTCGTTCATCATCGCTATATCCTTAAGTCCACGACTTTACTTGTGTTGAATCGTTGTTTAACGGAATAAAATTTAATGAAAAATAACAGGTTGTTAGAAAAAATAATTTATGTAAGGAAAATAATTTATTCCATGTAATGAAATTTTGAAAGAAAGATTAAACATTCATTGAAAAAAATCCAATCTAATGATAATATTGAGCAAATTACAGTAACAGTAACATTCTATTAATTAACAGAAAACCTTAATGATTTTTTTAAAGAAACCTAACGAATTTTACGTAATCAACTATTAAGAGTCGAGTCACCGGATTTGTAATAAAATATTAAGAATTAATTATATATAACGCCCAAAATGCAACTTTTAGCAAAGCCAACTTTTAAAGTAGAAAGGATATCACTATTAACTCGCCCGCTCGCTAGAATATCGACTAGAAAAAAAACCAAAACAGGGTCCGCGGGAACAACAAAGTCACACACACAAAAAAACACACTTACTATACGATTTCAATGTAACCACGACTTAATTGTATAATTTTGTTAGGTTCCAAAAGAAAGTTACAAAAATAAATCTAAAATCACGTTTTCCTAACCTCAAAATATTTGCTGCTCATCACATGTGAGGAATGGAAAGAAGTTAATGGAATACGCATGATCTCTATGCAAAGTTCTTCATGCTTGGCAAAACAAATAAAAAATACTTCTCACCTGTTCCTGTAAAACCTTGTGACAAAAATAATTCCCAAAAGTCTATTCTTCTGTTCACGCAATCTTCAACTCACAACAGCCGTAAACAAAATAGCTGCTGCTTGACATTGACACTTATGTCAACTGTTTAGGGATGTTCAACTTCCTGTGTTGCCATGAAGCAAAAAATATGAATATTCTTTTTTAACGTTATATCAGTGTTACAAAATCGTAACAAAAATATGGTAGAAAAAATATTTGTTTAGACAAGGCCGTTTTTAAATAAAAGAATAATGGATTAAATATTTTAAGAATAAATCACTTTTAAGTTCAATTCATAGCAAAGCAATAACATAAACTTGATATTAGGGAAGGCGGACTTCACAAAACTACAAAAATTTTGAGAACAACCCTAATACTTTATATTCTCTGGTTATGTTTGCGTTTTTGATCGGTTTATCAAATTTTTTCGCGGCTTTTGGGATTCAAATAACACTCCTTACATTTTATTTTATGTGCAATATTTTTATATGGTGTATTGCTTAAAGAAAAAAACCATTAAATTCTTATAAGTTCGTTCTAAAAGATGGTGTCTTTACATCATTGTTTTCTCGCTAGTTAGTTTAAAAGTTGTATGTGTAACACGAGAGCAAATTTATTGTTTCTTGTGCCTTTGAATCCCTCACTACGCTCAGGATTCTAACTAAGAATCACTCGCTACGCTCGTGATTCAATTATAGAATCCTTCGCTTGCTCGGGATTCAACCTCTGCACTCGCAAAAAAAATCTTTGCTCTCTTGTTGCAAAAATAACTATTTTCTTCGTAAAAAGAAATCATACGTACCTTACATCTAATAGGTACTTTTCTTTGGATGCATGTTGATCATTTTTAAACACAATTTTTTATTTTAATCAATCTATTTCAATTCTCTTATAAACGAAAGGACGTATTATCACGGAGATAGCTTGTCCCTTACCTTACGTAAAAAATATTGGATTAAATTAAATCGTAATGGGGATAGGGCTTGAATATCGGACCATTTTTCAATTCCGGAATTGGGTTTCGATATTGAGCATTTCAATTCCGGAATCCGGAGTTCCGGAGTTACTACCCAATTTTTTGAAAAAAGTTTGATATGCAAAAAAATATATTTATGGATGGTTTTCCGACGGCTAATTGAGTTACTTCATTGGATCGAGGTATTTTCTCGAGGTATCGTACGTAGTGCCTTTTTTAGAAACTATTAATATGTGCTAAATTTGATGCCAGTCCATCTATGGTCGGAGCGGTGCGTGATTAAGTAAAAAACATCTAAACTTTCGCATTTATTATATTACAAGCTCTCCGCTCGCTGGGCTTACGCGCAGCTTAATGACTTGTATTGTGTTGTGAAAATGAGGTATTTTCCCGTGATAAAATGTAGCCTATATCCGTCTATCTATATCTCTCTCAAGGATACCTACCATCTATCGTTCTGCCAAATTATATCAAAATTTAGGCGTGAAAAGATAAAAAATAGACCGAAAGACAGTTACTTTTGGATTTGTAGTATTAATTTGTATGTATAGATAAATAAATAATATATTATGCATACAGTGGAATCTAAATGTAGAGCTAGATTATTAGTAGGTAGTATTAGGAAAAATTTCATTTTTTTTCGTGAATTTCTAAGCCGCTTTATTTTTCCTGTAATCTTCACGTAAACACATATTACCATGATTTTTAAATATTTTTCGGTCCTCCAGTTTTAGAGATAAGGGGGGGGTATACATTTTTTATGGTTTTTCGAAAAAGATGCAATTCAATATTGTCAAACTATATATTTTTACAATCAGCTTTTTAATATCTACAATTTGATACCCATATTGTATTTTTAGGATAATATTTTTTATTTTTCTCACTTTTGTTTTGGAAATATTTTGTACAATTTAATTTTTTTTCTACCTTGATATGTTATGTAATGTAATTATTAGACGTAATTACACGTGTTATGTAATGAGTGCCATTTTTGTACCTAATTTCATGCCTATATCTTTAATGGTGCTAAAGTTATGAGGCTGTGATAAACGGACAGATGGATGGACGGACTGACGGACAATGGAGTCTCACCATAAAGGTTCCTTTTGTACGTTTTAGGTGCTACGTGTAAAGTATATGAGTATTGAACGTCAATCAAACACGGCGTACGAGCTGAGACTAATCTTTATTAGGTACCCACATCATAATAATATCAACATCTCCCTTCTTTAATAAATTTAATTTGCGCTTAAATTAGAGATGATAAATACAATTTAATGACATGCCATATAATCAACATAAATAACTGACAAATTTATGACTTTATTTTATATAACATGCATTTTATTTATTATTATTATTCTGACTATCTACAATATATTTAAACAGAATTACAATCAAAAATAAACATATTAATGTACAAAACATGCAATTGTGACATGCTGCTTACTTTAAAACCTTAATTCTAGCTACACTTTAGTTTTGATTTACCACGGAGTTTGTGGACGAAATGTAGTCCACCGATCAGGCTGTCTCACTATCCTGCCAGAACGAGTAACATAATGATTAGGATTGTTTGCCCGACACTGGACACGGGGGCTACGGGAAGAGGAATCTAACGTACCAGGCGTGACTACTATATCGTCATAGGAAAAGTTTTTATAGCATGGGGGTGAGTCATGTCGGCGCTCTGAATCCGGTCTAGATGTCTACGGTTACGTACTATTGTACCGCCTGAGCTCAATTCAATTGAGTAAGACCGCGGACGTAGCATATCCAGTATTGTACCATTTTCCCACTTGTCATTTATCCATGCTTTAACTTTTTGACCCTTATTTAATGGGGTCTACTTTTATAAAGGCCACCAGTTGGCGCCACTGGCACGTAAGGTATATGTCAAAGGTTTGTTAGGTTAGATTTACATAGAAGTTCGATTTTTTGTTTTGCTTATCCATATAATATTTTTTTTTTCTTTCTTAAATGCGAATAAACAATGCCGAAATGATGTGCAGTTCCGTTATGTTCCAAAACGAAAGGAGGACTTAAGTTTTGTTTTAGTCCCTCTTTTCTTTAGCTCTAATCTTAATTCATTTACTTTCATTGCACCGTACCTTGTATAATAAACCTGAAACTATGAATTTATGTCGACTAATACACAAATAACTAATAAAAAGCCATAGCTTTCGCCGTTTCGCGGGCATTTGACGTTTCTCTATACCTGTCGCCTCAGTGGCGCCACCTGACGTCGATAGTAGCCCTCATTGAGGGAGATCCTTGGCATTTCTATCGTAGTATTCCTTTTGTACTTTGCGTCGTTTTTCTATATTTTTTTTAACATTATTTTGTATTTTTGGTTGTAATAATGCCGGAGAACATGGTACAACACTACGCAACTTTCTATTGTTTAAAAGTTCCGATGGAGATGCCAACCTACTGTCTATAGGTGTATTTAGGTATTCTAAAAGTGCTAATCTAAAGTCTGTGTGGTCATATGAAGTTTTTTTTAGAATATTTTTTATGGTTTGAATAGCTCTTTCCACCTGACCATTCGACTGCGGATATCTTGGAGAAGACGTGATATGTTGGAACTTCCACTCGTTTGCGAAGTTTCTAAATATGTCGGAACTGAACTCTGGACCACAGTCAGATACAAAATAATCAGGAATGCCTTGCCGGCTAAATATTATTTTTAATTGGTTAATAACGCAGTCCGAAGTAATAGATTTCATTTTTATTACTTCTATAAATTTACTGTAATAATCAATAATTAAAAGAAATTGTTGACCTGAGAAGTGAAAGATATCAGCTGCTACCTTAGACCACGCCCTATCTGGTATTTCATGTTGAATCAGCGTTTCTTTGCTGTTTGCTTTTTTAAAAGTCAAACAAGCCTGACAGTGAGAAATCATGTCCTCTATTTGAGAATTCATGTTTGGCCAGTACATTATTTCTCGTGCCCGTAATTTGCACTTTTCTAATCCCAAATGACCGATGTGAATTTTTTGTAATAATTCTCGTCGCATGCATTTGGGTATAACTATACGGTCACCTTTCCATACTAAACCATAAGAGACCACTAACTCGTCTCTTGCATCCCAGTAACATCTTAACAAACTGTCTACCTGACTTTTGTGCTCTGGCCATCCTTTTCTAATAACTTTCATAAGTGATTTCATTTCTTCATCATCTTGAGTACATTTTTGTATCAGCAAAAAATGTGAGTCGGTCAGCGGATTACTACCGGCTATCGCACATATCTGCGCCTGCGCTTCCAGGTGATCACGTGGCTCAATGTGTCGCGGATTGCCATTATCAGCACAAGCACGCGAGAGTGTGTCCGCCACGTACATATATTTACCCGGCTTGTATATAAGTTTGAATGTATAAGGTTGCAGTCTCATAAGCATTCTTTGTAGTCGAGGAGGTGCGCTATTTATCGGTTTCTTTATGATGCTAATTAGAGGTTTGTGGTCCGTTTCTATTGTAATATCGGTCCGACCGTACAAATATGAGTAAAACTTTTCACAAGCAAACACACACGCGTATAACTCTTTTTCTATTTGTGCATAGGCTTGTTCTGTTTTGTTAAGTGATTTAGAAGCATAACTGACAGGGTGACCATCCTGTAGGAGACAAGCACCCATACCGTCTTTAGATGAATCTACAGACAATGTGATTGGCTTATCTAGGCTATAGAATTTCAGCGTTGGTGGGCTAATCAAACACTGTTTTAAGTGTTCAAAACTACTTTTATGCCTTTCTTCCCAATGCCATTCCACTTCTTTTTTTAATAGCTCACGTAGGCTTTGAGTTTTTTCTGAAAGATTTGGTATAAAACTGCCTAAATATGTAATGAGCCCTAAAAGCCTTTCTAAATCTTTAACATTTTTCGGCTCTGGCATATTTTTTATAGCTGAGGTGTGCGATTCATCAGGTAATATGCCATGTTCACTTATTTTGTGACCTAGGTATTTTATCTCTTTCAGTCCTACTTTACACTTCTGCCTATTCAATTTGATGTTAATTTCACGGCATTTTTGTAAGACTTTACGTAATCTACGATCATGTTCTGCTTTTGAAGGGGCATGCACGAGTAAATCATCGACAAACTGACAAATTCCTTCTCCCATATCATCAAAGTGTTCCATGAGTTTCTTATGGAAAACCTCAGAAGCCGACGAAATTCCGAAGGGGAGACGTAAAAATTTATAACGACCAAATGCCGTATTGAAAGTACATAAGTCTGTGCAAGATTCCGCTAATTTCACTTGCCAAAAACTATGTTTACAGTCTAAAACGCTAAAGTACTTAGAACCTGACAGTGTTGCTGTTATTTCATCAAGGGTTGGTAATTTGAAATGTTCACGTTTAATAGCATTATTTAGGTCCTGAGGATCTAAACAGATTCGAAAATCACCATCTGGTTTCTTCGCTAAGGTCATGCTATTGACCCAGTCCGTGGGTCCCTGCACCTTTGATATAATACCTTGCTTAACCATTTCATCTAACTTGTTTTTTACACTCTCCTTTAAGGCCATGGGTAGTTTCCGAGGGGGATGTACAACTGGGCGCGCTGTTTCATTTATTTGTATCTTATATTCTCCTGGAAGACACCCAACTCCCTGAAATACGTCGGCGTATTCATCTAATATTACTTCCTTTCCTACTTCTATATTTACTGCCATAACGCGTTTCACTAGATTCAGTTCTTCGCATGAACTCCTACTCAAGATCGGTGGTGAATCTACGTTAGCAATAATAAACTTTAGAATGTACGTTTTGTCCTTATAAATTACCTTAAGATTACACTTTCCTATGACCGCGATATAATCACCCGAATACCCACGTAACTTTATCGATGAGGGGGTTAACTCATTTTCTAACACCGAAATACTCGATAGGAATTTTTTGGGAAGAATATTTACATCAGACCCCGTGTCCAGCTTAAATTTTATTTCAAAACCATTTATACACAACGTTGTTGACCAGTCACTATCAGAAGATACAAGACTACATACCTGATCAGTGGAGGCACCGTCGATGTAATAAGCTTTACACATCTTAGCGTAGTGATTATATCGGTTACAATTATCGCATTGCACTCCAAACGCCGGACATTTATAAAGTTCATGAGTCAAACCGCACTTCGAACAGACTCTGACAGGCCGACGGGGTTGGGCGGGTGTACTCCTGCTATCAGCTGGCTGGGCGGCGCGATGACCGCGTCCGCGCCCTCGACCGCGCCCGCGCCTGCGACGGTCACGCGAGCCACGCGTGCCGGAGACGCCCGGCGGCGCTGACGTTACACATTGACATTGAGCACCTCGCACCCAATGCACTTTTTCGTTGCTTTGCTCGTACTGAGAACATCCAGCTTGCTGACTAATTTCGTGAACGTGATGTGCCGTTGTTACGCTTTTTATAAAACTGCTAGCTTGCGCACGCGACATTTCTGCCAATTTGCATATTTCAAGTGCTTTATTAAGTGTTAAATCAGATTCCCTCAGCAATCTTTCTCTCATTGCATTATCTCGTATTCCACAAATCAGGCGATCCCGTATTAATCCGTTACAAAGATCTTTAAACTCACAGGACGACGCCATTTTGGTAATTTCGAATGCGTATTGTTCTGTCGATTCAGATTCCATTTGATTACGACAAAAGAATTTATTTCTTTCCAATGTGATATTCTTTTTTGGTGAAAAGAAATCGTCAAATTTGGTTAACACCGCATCCAATGTTGTAAATTTTTCCGGAAACTGATCGTAAACTTCACGGCATTTCGCGCCGATGACGTGTAACAATATGTTGATCTGCACCGTTGCCGTTTTCTTATCAAGTTCACAAGCTGCAAAATATACTTTAAACGACTTTTTCCAGTTATCCCAACTTCTGCACAGGTTTCCAGAAGTTACGTTCGACACGTTATTGTCAAACTCAAATGGTAGCGGGGGCTGTAACACGGCCTCCATTGCACTTTGTCTGTAGTACACACTATATGTAGCACCAACTTTCTATTTATTTACACTTTTCTGATTTATATAACAACACCGTAATTTTATATTGTAAGTTCGCAGTAAAACCGCGGCTGCGCCATGTAAAGTATATGAGTATTGAACGTCAATCAAACACGGCGTACGAGCTGAGACTAATCTTTATTAGGTACCCACATCATAATAATATCAACACTACGGAACCCTAATTATGAACGCTAGTCCTTTACACCGTTAAAAGATATGTATTTTTTTCCGAAAAGATGTATGCCAATGTAACTTTCATTAAATATTTCCATAAACATTGCTAACTTCAAGTTACGTATAAAAACCGTTGTGAATATGATAAGTGTTGGTTTTGGAGAAGTAAAAAAATGTTGTAATTAGATAATCGGTAAGTATAATATTTTTAGGCTTTGACACTTTAATTTAACCTATCAAACTAAATATTTCTAGATTATTACTTCAGATTCAAAATAATCAGTCAAGAAAGATATAGTATTTTCACTCTTTTTGTGGCGCCTTGTCCTCTTCTTTACAACATTATTACTGACTGAGCATACCAACCCTAACTGATCAGCACAACTCTCATATACTCTCCATAAACTGTTGAAATACATGATCACACTATTAGCACCCTTGAGATATTGCTCAATAAATGATTTAGAATCATTCTGTCTTTCTAGAATTGATGCAATGTTATGTACAAAAGTTCCATTATAAAACTTTGAATATACAGTATTCTCATACGTTTTGCCACATAGAGTATTTAAGCAATTAAACTGATGCAAACAGCATTGAAACTGAGCAAACTTGTGTATCTTTTTAACATCATAAGTTTTGGGTCTTTTCTTGATTTCAGGACTGATTTCAAAATGTTCAAGGAGGATGCTGGCTGCTACCAAACAGTCGTTGTACAAAACTTTGTTTTTATTTAAGAATATTTCAGAACGCTCAATGGGGATAAGAGGCCTTTTCTTGAGTTCAGCAAGCTTATTAGAATGCTTGTTGTTGAAGTAAAATTGTCCTCTAAAATTGCCAGTTTTTTCATCAATAACATCCAACATTATGAAGCTAATAAACAAACTGTGTATGAAGCTTGTTGGGACATTGCAATGTTTCACCCACCACAATATAGAAAGCATCACTAAACGGAAATTTGATGGAAGTGAATCTATGTGACACAAATCTAATGCATGAAACTTTTCTCTGAGAAAATGAGTGAAATATGCTCTCAGTTCTTCGTCAGTTATGTCACTGAAATTTATTTCAAATGGTCTTGGCATTGCATACTCTTTCCCAACAAAAACTCTTTTGTAGTTACAATCCTTCTCTCTGCTGATGTACAGACAATATTCATGAGAAAAGTCAGTCAATATATCAAAAGCTAATCTTAGAATATTTAAGACGCACAAAAACGCATCATCATCATTGTAATCTTCAGCTTGAGGACAAGAGAAATCTAAATGGAGTGTATATAAATCAATGTACGTCATTGGTATAGAATTTTGTCTTATTTTCTCAGCAAACCACTCAGGCACACCTAGTACAGAGACCTCTGTTATGTGTTCTTCATCAATTTCGTCTGAGGATCCAACACCTGACTCATTATTTTCAGATGATTCATCTTCGTCACCATCAATATCTGTTAAACTTTCATTATCCTGTACATCGTCTTCAGGTATCTGGAAGACAGCTTCTTCAGAAAATTTTGCAGACAAATTAAAGAACTTTAGTGAACGACAATGTTTACGGTTGTAGGCGTCAATTCCGTTCTTTATTATTTTGAACAGTTTCCTTTTTTCAGTCTTTTTCATTCTACCAATTATTTTAGCTATAGCTGAATCCAGACTTTCATTCTGTAACCATTTCAATAAGCCGTGAATAGATCGTTGTTGCTCATTTTTCTTTGTCTTTCCTTTAGGCAGTTTCAGTTGGGAGAAAAAGTTTTTGAACATTCTTTTTTGTACATAGTCATTACCAAGGAGAGTTGCAAACAATGGCAACATTTCTTCCTTCAAACCACCAAAGTTATCAACCAGGTTCTTTACTTTGTAAATCTTGCATTCTAAGGCATAGATCTTAGTATCATTATCTTCAACAGCTACAGGTTTGTTTTCTAATGTATTAAACGGTATGTACAGCACATTGTAAATGAAAAAATCTGAATCATAACTGAGGACTGGACAGTTCAACTGACGGGCCATGGCAGCTATTTCATCATCAGCTTCATACTCGCAGACTGTGTAAGGAACCTTCATTTCGGTCAGAACCTCTGTAAACACATCCCGCAGTAATAGCGGAAATATTTGAAGACTCGATTGGGTAACTGGGTCAAGTCTAGAAGCGCCTTTTATTTTAGAGCGTAAGCGACTGTAAGCCGTCTTCAATTTCCTGTTCTCGTAGCTTCCATCGAATAAAACATAGCTGATAACATTGCACTTTCTCAGGTTTTTGAAGAACCTCTTTACGCAGGCGGCAAACTTGTCATAATCGCCGCCGAAGGCTGGGAAACATCTCGAGCTTCTGTACAATTGAGCACAAAGACTGTGCCCATCGATCACGAGTGAAGTGTCGTGTAGTAAATGATACTTTAGAAAAAGTTCTTGGTTAGAATTCACGTATGTGGTCAGTCCTCGGACACCCATAGTGATGAAGATATTAGGCTGTATTTTTACTTGGACTTATAATGCATTACTAGCTTAATGTAGGCGTACTTTTAAACACGGTTTATAGAACTCTGCGTAGGCAGAAAAGAATTTAATTTTAAAAGAAAAAAGAATGAAGGAAACATGGTTAGCTTGGTTGGGATTTTGGGAAACGTCAATTTTTTTTCTCTATTTTCCCAAAAAGTGGGAGGGAAGGCAAAGAGAACTTAGCTCATACAGCCATTTCTGAGATTTCTTGAGGATCATCTGAAGGGTTTATCCTGTGGTAGAGACGCTGTCATGTCAGTCAGTTCGTGCTAAAGTGATGAGTGATAGACCCATACTCGGACGAAGCATCAAATGGACTTGCTATTTGCGTGCACCCGTAAGGGACAGAAACAAACCCTGCGGTCCGTAATAGAATGAGGGGTTTTCAAAGTCAAATTAAAAAAGAAAAAGTAGTACCAAACGACAAAATAGATGGCGCAGCCTGTACTAAAAGTGTCAAAAAAGTCTTCCTGGCAACACTGAATTATTTTGATTTTGACACTTCTTCTTTGCTTCTTTCTTTTTTATGGTCAATCCATGCCTCAAATGTATTATTGCTAAGATCCATTGTTCTTTCCGTAATTAGTTAAACTGTGTGTTCCTAAATTTTTACAATTAGCTACAACGCATGGGCTGACCATGTTGAAAGTTAAATGAAATACCAAGCTATTAACGTAAGTAATATAGATAGAAAACAACATTGTTGGATTTAACAATTGAATTGACAATTTTTATCTTGCTGCCCACAGATTAAAAAATAATCTTTGCTTTTTGACACTTGAAAGCAGGGTAACGCCATCTGTGTTTACTTTTGAAAGCTTGATCAAGTTCAATTTGGAAAACCGCTCATTACATAGATAAAAGCTATGAATGAATTAAAGTGTGAGCGATGACTGGTCCGTAATTTGTGAGCTAGCAAACGATGTGAAAGATAGCTTATGATTCGGACCACATTAAAAAAGATACATCTTAACCATAACCTCTTATCACAGAATACAATACGATTATTTGATTTTATTTCGTCAAAGTGCCGTGATTCGTGATGGAACAAGAAGAGTTTGTAGCACTGTTCTTTAACGTAGACTCAGATAGCGACGAAAAAATATATATACATATAAATTCTTCCTTTTCGACGAAAAGTTCCACACGACTTTTTATTTGTTTCTCTCATGGCCGAATAAAACATATACTATGGTTTGTCTGATCTGAACTGCTGAAAAAATGGAGCGAAAACGATTTTTGACATTCCATTCCGTTCAACGCTCACAATCCCTGCGTTCCGAAATAGATTTATATCGCTAAAATCGATTACGAAAGTATGAAGTGAATGGCTTATGATCCATTGTAATTCTATTACGGACCGCAGGGATCGCCTCACCTCCGTCGCATGAGCCATGTAGCCCTGTGGTCCGTAATAGAATTACAATAGATCATAAGCCATTCACTTCATACTTTCGTAATCGATTTTAGCGATATAATTCTATTTCGGAACGCAGGGAAAGTCATACGAATGAATGAACGCATTTGCTTCACTCATGGATTATTAGCCATTCACCTTTCTATTTCGGAACGCGGGGAAGGTGTACATCCAAAAACAGAGTGACCAGGCGTAACGAATTTTTTACCCCGTTTTATTTAAGTTCTATAACTACTGTAATTTGAATTGGTAGTTAAAATGTATTTTAACGAGTAACTATGATTATTTATTACTTTTATTTTATTGTTAGGCAGACTTTTATATAACTGACATCACCCAGGGAAAACTCATGTTAACATTAAATAAAACAAGTTTCATTGTAAAATAATTTATTATCCTTTAAATAAAATAAGCTAGTGTATAGATTTCTCACGTTGTCCCCTTTATTATACAATCGTGGGAAAAAACGTCTGATTTATACATTTTGGTCGAGTAGGTACTGCATTCTTTTGTCACGATTTTTGGATTGGCCAAATTGGATTTTGACTTGAAATACGAACTTTAGATTCAAAATTAATATTTCAATGCCCTAAAACAAAGAAAAGCATGCATTGTATCCTACTGTGAGTTTATTTGATTAAAATATTTGTCAAAATATAGGACTTACGAGTGAAATGTAATATCTTCATATTTCCGCTCACTACGGCTTTTACATCCCAAAACACAACAAAGTACCATATCCTCAGTGTTCTTTGCGTAGTTATCACGAAATGATTTGCGTTCCAAACACTTTTCAACAACGGATCACAAAATTATCAAATAAAATCAAATCACATGAAGCGGTTTGTTGTTGGTATGTTGTATCCCTCTATAATTTGTGGTATGTTGGGCAAAACTGCTAGTTTGCCCAACAATAAAAGGCGACACGCAGATAAGGACAGAAAATTTTGTCTTCATCTCCTTCACTCTTAGCTATTCAACTATTTGTCTATCCTGCTTGCTCTTGGTATTGTTATTCGCGTGTCAAGTCCATTTGATGTTTCGTCCGAGGACCCATAGCACAAACACAATGTAGGGTTAGAAAAAACACACAAAAAGTCACAGCCTGCACTTTTGTTCCATTAAACAACACACTACACTGGTTACGGCGATTTTAATTTACAATATTGTATCACTATTGTTAATCAAACATCCAAAATGCAATATTTTTTCAATATATAACAAAAAAACGACGCCATGACATTTTCGCGCTTTTTTTTCGAATTTCTTTTTTTATCCCATCAGGGAAAGGAGGCTGAACAAATAAGCCATTCTGCCTTATTTGTTGTTCTATCTGTCTTGATTAGGGCATGCAGAACCGGTTACGGTTCTAGATTTTTGATACCCGGTTCTGGGAGCAGTTGGAACCGGGTAACCCGGTTCTACCTGGTTCCGACTGATAAACTCTAAGTCTATATATGATCAAATAAATCACAGAGAAACTGAAAGGATACGACATTATTACGAGGTATGAAATAAAAAACTTGGAAAATTATATCAACTCAACATTTATTTGGTCACTCTAGCTTACTAAACAGTAATTTTTATCATTAAATAACAGAAATAATAAAGGAACTCTAAAAATATATAATTATCTTAATCAAATCAATCTATACACATTGGTATTTTGTAAGTTCTATATATTTTTTTCTTTATTATACACACAATAATCAACCTTACAAACCGCCATCATAAAAATACGAAGAATTTAGTTTTTTTTAGTAAATCAAGATGATAAAGCAAAATAAAATAATATATTTTTATACTCATACTAGCTTTTGCCCGCGGCTCCGCTCGCGTTAGAAAGATTTTCGTGGAAATAAGGTAAACAATGACAGTAGGTAAACGTGATTTTTCGAGCCTTTATCATCAACCCAAACTCCTCATCAACTTCCTCAAGGAAATCGTCAATGGTCAATTTAGGATTTGCCCTTCCAGTCTCATCATCTAACCCTGGTCCCCATGTTTTACTAAAGAATAAATGAAGACCAAACACCAAGGGTCTGCTGTTATCCGTTGAGGAGCTCCCGTATGCTCCTTCCAGTCCCATCATTAGATCCTGGTCAGCATATTTTACAAATACACTCACCAAAACCGACCAATTAAACCCAAACTCGAGAGATCTGCTGGTGTGTATTGAGGAGTTACCGTATCCACCTTCTAATCCCATCATCAGACCCTGATCGCCATATTTTAACAAAGTACTAATAAAGACAAATCAAATAAGCATAAACTCGAAGGGTCTACTGTTGTCCGTTGAGGAGATCCCTTATTCACCTTCCGGTCCCGTAATCAGACCTTGGTCATCATGTTTTACAATAAGCCTTAGGACGGACGGACGGACGGACGGAGAGAAATATACTATGCCTGCGCCTCCACCCTAGTTTAGTTAACCCTGCCCCGTTTTCGGCTTGGGCGTTATTTTATGACTGCCCCTTATAGCCTATATGCTAAACAAGGTCACGACTATGATAATAAACAAAACCGAACCCAAATCCGTGCAGTGGTTCTGAACTTTTCTTCAATGTACAATTTTTGGCAGCACTTGCTTATGCGAACAAACTTCTTAAATTCTTTATTACAGCAAAAATAAATACTTATTAGTCTCACAGATCAGCATTTGAGTACGATTCTACGAATTTCTACAACAGACATTACAACAAACATTCCATAAATAGGCAGTCAAACACAGCCTCGAAAATCACATTGATTTGACTCGCATGTAAAGTTATTTCGAAGTTTTTATTAAATTTGTTTGTTTTTTGGTACATTTCCTTTTTGTCATTGTTCATGTTGATTCGTACTTATTAATAAAATTTAAATAACTAATATGTAAAAGAAAATAATAGGATTTTTGCATTTTCAATTTATCACATTGATATACTTGCTTCGCCCGAGACTGATTCTGACCCTGCGTTCCGAAATAGAATTATATCGCTAAAATCGATTACGAAAGTATGAAGTGAATGGCTTATGATCCATTGTAATTCTATTACGGACCGCAGGGTTGATTGATTCACTCCACAGACAGATTCACTCATTCTCATATTCTCAATTTCTTTCACGCCGGTCGGTGTTCATATATTATCGCGTTTTTAATAAAAACACGTGTGCCAAGAACTTAGTATTGAAATCATAATTATAAAATTAATCCGCAAGAAAGAAGATCAGTATTATCTGTTTATCTCGTACCTACACAGTGTAAGCAAAATTTTATGTAAGGTACCTACATATCTCACGTGTATGTGACCGATCAATGAGTATTTTTCATTTTAGAATAAAACACGATGACTGAAAAAGAAGTGGCCACTGAAAGCAAAAATCAAGAAGAAAATGAGAACTCCAACAATCAGGAGGACGAGACTGAACTGGAAAGCGCAATAATTCGCCAAGTGGAGTACTATTTTGGTGAGTTCTAACCTTACTTTTTCTTCCTTTTATTTTTTTTTTATTTAAGCATCGAATAATGTGTACATATGCTTACCATTCATTTCAATACCTCTTATTTTGCAACAAGAGATTTATTCACGTTTGCTATTATTACGCTAAAATGCCAAGATAAAATCCTGCACCTTTGATCCTATTGAGGTTTCAGACAGTTTTTGAATGTACAGCCTGTAGCTCAAGCCATTTTTAACTAAGTATTTAAACAGTTATCAGGACTACCATAATTTATTATAATTTATAAGCTTAACTGCATAGATTTAGTATTATATTATTGGATATGGAGTAACTAAGGTGAGACCAAAAACAAAATACATCATCATGCATGTGTGCAAGACACATGTGCTGCACCATAATGATGATGATGTTAAGGTGGGATGCCTGCTGGGCACAGGCGGATGTTCAGCTCTCTATTTGGAGCTCTTCTAGCTTGGTATCCTAACTAGAGATGAAACGGATAGTGATTTGGCCGGATACCGGATACCTGATATCCGGAGAGGCACTAGGCCGGATATCCGGCTCGAGATATGCGTTTCGCATTAATTGAGCAAGTCTAAATATTACGACCCAAGGTGCTCGTGGGTGCAACTGGGCGCGAAGTTGTTCAGTATGATTCTTAGACCATGTGTTTTTATTAAAAGATACCTATTGAGTATATTGTGAGAGCAAAAGAAGCTGGTGTAATGTATGAAGAAAAGCATGAACATTTATTCCCAACAATTGCTGTAAAGCTTGTCTTATTCTACCGTAGTTCAATTCTTGTTCACTTAATGTATTAGAATTTAGATTATTCAATCATTGATACAATCAATTTATTTTGTGATTTACACGACTTTTTGTATGCTGAGTTAGGTATCCTGCCGGATACTGGCTACTATCCGGCCGGATACCGGATACCAAAAATATGGCCGGATATCCGTTTCATCTCTAATCCTAACGTCCCAGGGGCTTTCGCTCCTCAAATCTTCTGCTTCTATTAATAAATTCCAATATGTCTGAGCACTCAAGATACTTGAGATCTTCCTCTTTGATGTGGTCATCACCAAGTGTCTCCCATCTTAGGCTCGAATATATGAAGCATTCACCTAAGTAGTGCTTACTCGTTTCCTCCTCGCCACAGTGTGGATACAAGGGGTCCTCCTGGACCTTTATTATTAACAGTTGACTCTACGTAGGTTAAAAATATACCTTACTTTATTGTAGACGAAAGTCGAGAGAAAAATCTTCGACTATCGGCAGCCCTCGATATTCTTCTGAAGCCAGGTGGCTTATTACCTTATTAGTGACGTTTGTGGTTTGAGTCCAATGAACCTGTTTTCCACCATGCAAAGTTAAGGTTATGAATAGCAGAAGTTAACCTATTTGTTATTTATCATTTTAAATTGAATCTATGAATCTTATCATCCTGGACCAGATACTGACAGAGGCGACATACACACCCTCTCATACACACACCCTCACCCTTACATATGAACATGTCTAAATTAAATTAAACTTAAACTAAACTAAATTAAACCTAAATTTATTGCTTTAATTAAATTTAAACTTGAATATACCTATCTACTTAAATATATTTCCTATGCAGTTTTAAGCAGAATATTATTATAATTAGTGTTATAAAGAAGAATGGTGCCTCCTGACATAGGTCTTTTCATGTTTAAAAGGAGACACCGGCCACTACCTATATTATGTGAACCTGTTTAATGAAATAAAACATTAGGTATTTTATATATTTTTATTTTATGAGTATTCAAAGCAATAATTTGATTAAATGCGATAACTGTTCCCATCCAAATTTGAATAAATAAATATTTACAAAACTTTTGTGTCTGCTAAAATGTTGCATTTAGACAAAACGTTTCAATAGTACTTACATATGGATTGTACAATTCTGTGAGTTTCTTTAACTTTATATTAATCATGACTAAAAATTCCCAAAAAATTACACTTAAACCTGAGTTTTGCAAAAATAAGCAGGATTGACTGACTGTCGATCCATACAGTGGGTCTACCGCGTAATTCTCATTTTCATCACCATCAACTTGAGATTGAAATTTGTCGTGCGTGCGACGACGCCCGCCTAACATGCCATCTCTTTTGCACGCGTTGGATTTCGCATGCATTTGCTTGAAGTTGATACAAATGAGATTTACGCGGTAGAGCCCCAGGTCCATAGAGTGTATGTGAATGATCTTGCCTATCTATATCACTCTATCGTTAAGTGTATACATATAAAATACAGTCTTTTCTTTTGCATTGTCAATCTAACTATAGATACTAAATATATGGTTAACTTTATTCCTCAGAGCAATAACTATTCTCTGCTGTATTCTGTTCTTAACGTATGGGTTCCATCACCATGTAATTTTCTTCTGAGTATGCTTTTAATAACCCTTCACTAGCTTTTCGCCGGCTACTGGTAATAAGGACTAGTTCTACAAGCGCTACTGTATGGCTGCCCATGATAATGGTGTTATTTTAGAAACATTATTTTAAAGTGGTAGATTGACACAGTTCTACTCGGTCTATCCGTATGAAACTTATATTGACATAATCAAGAAGAAAGGAGCTAAAGAATATACTTTTTAAGGTTGTTAAAACTTTTAACACCTAGATGCTCATTGCTCACTTTCAACTTCAAGCTAAAAATGGTCTATTCTGGGGAAAAAGGTGCATTTTTCTTTAATATTTTGGACAAGGTCCGTGGCAATAAATAAAATCCAAATGTATACACTAATATTGTTTTATATAAGAAATACATACAAAATTACATAAAGTCAAAGTTTTTTCGAATTTCAAGTGAGGTTTCAATAAAGCCGATTCTAAACTAAATTTTCTTCATTGCAAAATTGTTTAAAAGTGTTAAGAACAAAAGCTAACTTGGGAAAAATTTAAGTTTTGAACTTAAATCCTTCAGAATCGGAATTATTAACAATGGAACCCTAATAAAAAATGATAATTAATAATTCCAGAATTTCATGGTGATTCACAAAATATATACTTTTTATAGGGTTTCCATGTATAATTACAGAGATATAGACGAATAAATATCTACGGAGGGGGTATGGCAAAAAAGAGCAAAAAAAGTTATATGCTTTTTATTGCTAGTGCTTGTAGGCGTAGCTTGTAGCGTTTTGCGAATTTTTGCATTAGCACGCCAAGGGATATGGATTTATAAAATGTTATCTGTAGTTTTCCTGGAGACCCTGTCCTTTTAGAGTGATGCTGCTAGGAAAGAGGCAGACACAAAGAAGCTCTTCATCCAAGCCCAATTAATTATGTAAATTGCTGCTATATCTTTAAAATCAAAAATCACATTACAGGAGATTCAAACCTTCCCCGTGACAAGTTCCTCAGAGAGCAAGTGAAGCTGGACGATGGCTGGGTTCCCTTCGAGATACTCATCAAGTTCAACCGTCTCGCTAAGCTCACCACAGACTTGGAAGCTATCGCTAATGCTATCAATAAGTCCACATCTGGCCTGCTTGAGGTATGTATGCGTAGTAGATAAAATATGTTGTGAATGTTTGCTGTCAGATCAAATTCCCTTCAATTGTGTCATTGTGATGCTTTTGTTCAGCTCTAACTCATACTCAGTATTTATTATCTTGGACAGTCAGTGTAGAACCAGCACTGTCTTTATGAATATTTTTAAAACCATTCGCAGGTATTTCATTGGGCCACAATAAGTCAGAAAATATGTGATAATGAACAGTTATAAAAACAAAAAAAATACATCATCACAACATGAATCCACAAAGGTGTGTCAAGAGTTGTAGATTTAAGTCACAATCCACACTCATACACCCACGTTTCACATAATAGGTGGTGAGCCCTGTAAAGGTAATACGGGCACAAATGGACTGACAGCTAAAGCGCTTTTCGAAGCATGCACACCAAACACAAATTGTCCCTATGGGATTTGAATCTGCAACCTCCAGATTAGTAGTTGAGTACTCAAACCTGAGTTAAAAGTATAAAATGCTATGAATGTTTACATATTCTAATAACTTCAGCAATCATTGCTCGTCTAATAGTGGTAAAGTGTTCTCGTCATCAAAATTTTTACCAAGACGTAAAAATTAATTTACAGGTTTCAGATGACAACAAAAAAGTGAGACGTAGTCCAGAAATGCCTCTACCAGAAATGAACGAAGAACATCGCAAGGAACTGCAAAGCCGCACCATCTACGCTAAAGGTTTCTCAAAGGATGCTGCCCTTGATGACATCCTCAAGTTCTTCAAGCAGCAAGGAGAAGTTGAAAATGTTATCATGAGGAAGTACCTCGACCGGCAAACAAAGAAACGGTGCTTCAAGGGATCTGTATTTGCTACTTTCAAAGTCAAGGAAGAGGTATTTTTTTTTTGTTTGTTGTGTATTGTAGTTGTGAATGAAAAAATCAGTTTATACTTAATTATATTGTATATTTATCATTGTTCAAGACTTAATACTGTGAGGGCATGAGAGATTCTAGTTCACGATTGAATATATGGGTAAATAGTTAAACGCCTTCTTGTTTGATGGCATCTTTTATCTAGTAATGGTAAACTACCTGCATTGCAATAAGTTGGAAACATTTTGCCTGGCCAATATTTGTACAGTCGCCTGCACATGCCCCTGACAGCAAGAGTGACTGTATAAAGTTCCCTGTATGTTTCGGTCGAATTTCCGTATTGCGGCGATAATTAGCAGAATCACTGGCACACAGGCTGGACCCTGCATGCCTACGAAATTAGAACTGGCAACCTTGAAATCAGAAAAAATAATATTTTTGTCGTTTGATGATGAGGAATAATGTGTATTTTCGCAAGGGCTTGATCCACCGATTTAAAGTCGCTCAACGCGCTATAGAGCGGCTATGGTTGGGATATCTCTGCTCTGATGGATAAAATCCGAAACTAGGATATCCATCAGAGATTGAAAGTGACCGACATAGCCTACCAAATCATTAAGTTGAAGTGGCAGTGGCCATATTTATCGCCGATAAGATGACCGTTGGGGTCGAAAGGCGTTGCAATGGAGACCGCGTACAGCAAAGCGTAGCTTAGGCCGACCTCGTGCCCGCTGGACCAACGACCTGAAGGACATTGCGGGTAGCGGCTGGATGAGGATGATGGAGGATCGCCAAGAGTGGCGAAATATTGGAGAGGCCTATGTCCAGCAGTGGACGAATACAGGCTGATGGATTTTCGCAACAAACTCGATACAGTAGATGACCCAATTATTGGCTTAAAATGTTGCGAGCTTTTCTGCGAAATCACAACTAACTATTCCGGACAATAGTTTTAAATCTAAAATTGTAAAGTACCACGAAGATGGCGCACTCACCATTAATTTGATATCTTGAATCTTCATTAATTCAAGTTAACTGATATTTTACAGGCCGAGAAGTTCTTCAACAACAAAGATCTTAAATACGAAGACGCAGAGCTCATTGTCCGCTGGCAGGATGAGTACATCAAACAGAAACAGGAGGAGTACGTGGCTCGGAAAGAGAAGAAGGAGAAGAAACCAAAGGGCGGAGAGGTTTGTTATTAGTAAAATTACAATAAGTGGCAGATGTGCTAACAGTGTTGGCTGAAAAGTCTGATTTTTCACGGACGATATTTACATCCCAACGTGATAGAATAAGGTTATAAAAAATATTTTATCTACTCCCATACTGCAATAAGGTAATTACAACATCAAAAGTAGTTTTTAAGTACCTACCATAGACTAATAATACAAGAAGACCTACAAGCGTCTTACATTCAACCGTAACTTGATTTTTAGTTCAAATGTTGTAGCAAGATGGAGCTACTAGTTCAAAACAACCGAATTCACGGCTAATTGGAAATGACTTTCTTTCCTAGTAAAGGTAGCTTCGTAGTGGTTGCGCTTGATTACGGAAAGGTGGCGGTGTACGCGCGCGCGCCCCTGGCCCCTCGCTACGACATATGCTTTCAAATGTATGACTGTAGTTGAAGATTCCATGCATCTTCACCTCAAATTGATGGTATTTATTTTCGAGCAATATACTAATGGTTAGATAATTTAATAACTTAAATAATACAAAAAAAAAACGAAATTTTTCTTAATACATGAATCGGTACGAATTCTAGAGCATGAGTCGCTGCGCAAGAGCGGGCATTATTCTGTGGCATGGCAGTGTGCCGCTGGCCAGTGCTACCACCTTAGGGTATTTTCCCCTAAATTTAGGGAATTTTTTCATGTTTAGGGGATTTTTTGGGTTTTAAAAGTATTTAGGGTATTGTTTAGGGGAAATTTATTTGGACCGAATTTTGGGTTTAGGATGCAAATATCTGAACGTGAACTGCACTTCTCTATCGCTAGCGTCAACAATAGATATTTTTTGTTAGACATTTTTCTGTTTTGACTTTGATTCTTTAAAAATGGATGCTATTCATGACTGTTTTAAAGTTACTGAAATACTTGTAGTTAAATAAACTGATAGACTTTTTAGATAAATCAATAATAGTTAACCTTAAATTGTGTTTTACTTCTAATTTGAATGTTTAGGGGAAAAAAGTCTGGAAAGTGTCAAGGAGTTAAGGGAAAACCAAAATCCGAGGGTGAAAGCGCTGCCGCTGCTGGCTCACTGGCTGTTCGACGTGGAACCTGTGTCGTTTGTGCTTACGCCGCGCCACCCACTCTGCACCATTGACCATTCATTTCAAATAATTTCTCTTATTATTATGAATGGTGTATAACCTTGTATTGATTGTGATGCGATAGTGTGTATATTTTTAAGCGGTAGTGTAGACGTGAAGAAGATTTATATTATATGGGACAATTTTATAGACATATTATAAAATGCGAAAAGACGCTTTGTTAGGGCTCTGTAGTACCTAAAAGATACAAAAGGAACCTTTATGGTGAGACTCCGTTGTCTGTCCGTCCGTATGTCACAGCCTCATAACTTTAGCACCGTTAAAGAAAGACATGAAATTTGGCACAAAAATAGTATTAATATGCCCACATATCAGGGTGTAAAAAAATATGAAAATATGAAAATTTTTAAATTGTTCAAAATATTTCCAAAACAAAAGTGAGAAAAATAAAAAAAATATTATCCTAAAAATACAATATGGGTATCAAATTGTAGATATTGAAGTATATTGTAAAAATATATACTTTTATTGTATTTACTGGTACTGGTTTCGAGAAATCTTTAAAAAACCACAAAAATATGTATGTCCATCCCATCATCTCTGACACTGGTAGACCGAAAAATATGAAAAAAATTTCGATTACAGATCATAACTGGCTAATTACAGGAAAACTATAGCGATATAAAAAAAGTTGAGCACAAACGAGAAATATTTAAAAAATGTAAAATAAATAAAAAAAAATTATGAAAATACAATATTGGTATTAAAAAGCTGATTGTAAAAATATATAATTTAGCTATACATATTTAATTGCATCTAGTTCGAGAAATCCTAGAAAAACCATAAAAAAATGCATCCGAGGGGGCCTCTTATCTCCAAAACCGGTGGACCGAAAAATATGAAAAAAAATATGGTAATATGTGTGAACATAAATATTGGAAAAATAAAGCGGTTGAGAAATTCACGAAAAAGAATTACAAAATTAAATTTGTCATCCACAATACGGAACCCTAGGTACGCGAGTCTGGCTCAACCAAGTTATGCAATGTGTAAGGTCATTTGAAGTTGTGCAGTTACCTAGCATTCATACGGCCGCTTACGCATACCTACCTGAAAGGTAATTCCCAAATATCAACTTTTCAACAGGAAAGTAGAAAGAATGAATCAGTACCTAAATTAATAATAATTTTGTCCAGGACAGAGTAGGTAGGTACAGTGCGCGCCAATCTTTTAGTCGCTTCAATTTTTTAGGCGACGCAATAGCCGTTTTGCGGTGTCAGGGGGACGTTACAGGAGCGAGGGCGCGGGTCACACCCGCCTGCGTGCCGCACTACACCCCCCGCTCGCCTTTTAGCAGGTGTTAACACTATGCGTTAGTGTTAGTGCTACGTCCGTACACTACACACCCGCGCGTTGCATGAAAAGTATCTCCGAGGAAAAAATTCTATGATTCGTTAAGTTTATCGTTTAATCTGTTTGTTATAGTTTATTGTTTTGGTTGGCTTTAATTGTTGTTTTGTTGATTTAGTTTGTTAAAGTTTATTGTTGTTATGCCTCGCAGACGTTATAGCGTTTTAAAGCGACAATAAAGCCAATTCTGAAGGCTTTAATTTTAGTTTTAGTGCTGTCACAACAAATTTTGTTTATTGCAAAATAGTCTTTAAATGCTAGGAACAAAAGCTTAATTACTTTAGAATAATTCTAGTTTTGACAGCACTAAAACTAAAATTGGAGGCTTTAGAATTGGCTACATTGTAGGAAAATGGTGTATGGTGGTGTAATTATATTAATGCGTTTTATTTATATAGTTAAGATTGCACTAAAATAATAAATGAATAATTAAATAGGTAGGTACAACAAGAGTACACCTTCCCACCCACTTATAGTAAACATTTAATAATCAACCGTTAATATTATTGTTTCGTTGACTGTACCTGCGCAAGCTCATTCAGAGGCAACTAAAAGATTGGCCCGCACTGTAGGTTAGTGACCTATAGACTGTGTGTTGTATCTACAAACATCACCTCACAACAACGCCATCTTGTGATATGACATAAAAACAAATGGATTAGCTTTGCTTTAATTAGTTATAAACTTACCTAGTGGTGGCGCAGAAAGTAGACATAAGAAATAAAAAGCTCAAAATGCAGCGCCATCTAGTTTTAGTCTGCAATTTGGGTGCTACGGTCTTTAGTATAGCAATCGGCAGTCTTCTTGTATTATTAGTCTATGGTACCTACATTGTTTTACCGATGTTATTTTGCGCTGTGATTGGCCAAATTTATTATAACACCACTAGAGAACCAATCACAAGCGCTAACATAGAATCATATCTTTATTCATGAACATAGGTAATGTTAGGTTGATACAAATTTTTGAGCGCTATGTTCTACCGACAGGCGTATGAATACATTAATATTAAAAAAACACACACAAGCAGCTTGCTTCATAATAACTTAAAGTAGACAAAGTCATCTTAAAAAATAAATGCTCAAATGTCAGGAGGAAAAATAAATACACTCGATTACTTCACACAAAGAAAAACATTAATGTCTAAACAATTCAAATAAAATAATTATTAATTATGGTATGATTGAATGGAAGTATCATTTGGAAAATCATTAATTTTATAGTAACGGTCTGTTTTAATTTCTTAAGCCACGCCCTCCTTACTTTTCTCGCTTCTGATTGGTCTCCGGCGTCTTGATACTAGTTCCATGGGCTCAGGTATCATGGCGAGTGCTCTTTTCCTCATCTTTGGTGAAATTGTATTTGATGGTAGTAGATACAGTATTGTATGAAACTGAACATAATTAGACATTGGGACACTCGTGCAAGTCTATTACGAAACGAACAACAATGTCTCACATTATGTCACAGTTGCACAAAATACTATTATTTCAAACATTTAATTTTAACATTATTAATGCATTGTTTTTTAAAGTATTAAAGAAAAAATAAGCTGACTCTGGTGAACGAATCACGCCAGAGTTTACTCTGTATTTAAAATAGAATTTTGTGTAACGTAAAGTAATGTTAGACATTAAATCAAATAAAATACACACAATAAAAACAATAAGGTTTTATTGTGTATATAAAGCTTGTTATAGCACAATATACAAGGTGACTTTTTGATCATCGTCCAAATTCATACTGGTGGCTTGATAAGTGATCAGTATCTTGGATCAATAACAATTTTTGAAAAATTCGTAAAATGAAATTTCGACTCCCCATAGTGATTCACTCGGGACTGGAAGTGATTTTTTTATATATTTTTTTGAAAATATGATACTACTATAATGGTAAGTGAAATAAGTAACTAGGTACTTATTTAAATATTTTATTTTCCGTAAAAAAAAAAAACTTATAATTCAAACCAGACAAAATGTAAAATATGTTGTAAACCGATATCGTTAAGATCTGTCCGGCAATATCGATTTCATGTGAACTCATGCTTTGTCTGCTTCCCCCCGCCTCGCCGCGCGGCGCCTAAGGCGATGCACAGCGGTTATGGTCAAAGTAAACCTCAAACGTGTTCATTTCGTGCCCGCGTTGCGACCAAATCGATACACTTTGGGGCATCCGTGGTTGCCCCTCAAACGTATCGCTTTCAGTCCGATGCGTTTGTATTATCCAACAATCCTTTCTTTTGTCTTGAGAAATATCTCACAACAATTTGATACGAATTTCCAGGGAAAAAAGGAGGGTGGGGAAGAGAAAGAAGAGTTCAAGCTGCCGACCGGAACCGTGCTCAGCTTCAGTGAGGGGCACGATCAAATGACCAGAGAGGACATCAAGGAGGCACTCACTACACACGGTAATTAATGATATAATATAAGAGTATACTGGATGAGATTTAATCAACCGCCCGAAATCATACTGGAGACTCGGTTAGTGATCAGGAACAAGGTTCAATTTTCATTATTTTTCGAAATGAAAAATGTTTTGTTCCCATACGAACGGGACTAGTTCAATTCCTTGTATACGCAGTACGGGAGCAAAAAATTGTTTTTGTAACGTCGCCTGTAAACGTTATTCCTGATCACTAACCGAATCTCCAGTATGAATTCGGGCGGTTGATTAGAATTCACCCTCTACCGGAAGCCGGAAGCGATAGTACTCGTCCTTAAAACAACTTTTTTTTTTAATATGTAGTCAACGCAGCTGTTACATAGGTACCCGACTAAAATGTATGAAACAATAAAGTTTTTTTTTTCAAGGTAAGTTCGTATGGACGAGTACTATCGCTAGTTTTTGGCTTAACACTTAGCACTTAGCTTAAGGCACTACGTTTTTTTTTTTTTTTGTTTATATATTCATAGTTAAATTTACTTACATATTTAAGAATTTAAAGCCATCCGACTAAAACCACATGGTTTATGCGCGGTATGGCGTAAAAGTTTTAGCGTCCCTGTTATTCCATATACGAAAAAACTCTCAGTGCGAGTGGGATGGATTCGTGGAAAAGTAGCAAAAAGTCGGTTTTTTATTAATATAAAATGTACAAAGCAATTTTGTCAAAAAGATTTTCAAGGAGACTACAAATACATAATATCCACATTTTGATTGCAATTTCACAATGAAATTTAGGATTTCAGAATTACAGGAAAAAATAAAACAATTTAGATGTCTTTTCGGAATTAAATACTATCGAGAAAATTTCATCTAATCGCGTTTTCCTTCAGTGAGAATAAATCAAATACTCAATAAACATTTACCCAAAAATGAAATACGTTGATGACGTTATAGTGGAGTAAATGGATTCGAAAAAACCCCATTTTTTTTTGGTATCGCCTTAGCCCTTAGCTTAACACTTTGTATAATGGAAGAGTACCACCATACCAAATCAGACAAGACAAGTAGCTTTTGGGATATTATTAACTGAAACACGGAAAGCCTTGGTATCTGTCTGAGAAACTATCCAATTGTGTCATATGTTAAAATATACGAGTGTATTGATTTAAAACTAATTAAATTATACATTTATGATTTACTGAAGCCAATTTTGAAGGTGTTACTTTTAGATTAAGTGCTGTCAAAACTAAATTTTCTTCATTGCAAAATTGTTAATAAGTGTTAAAAACAGAAGCTTTGTAAAAATTTAAGTTTTGATAGCACTAAAACTAAAATTAAAGCCTTCATAATCGGCTTCATTGTGTATATTATGTACATGGTATAAAATATATTCACTTTTGAAAAGCTTTTTATATGTATTTATATAAGTAAATAATTGAATAAAATACTTTATATTATAAAATACGTTAATGTTAATGTCTATGTGTGTTGTCTTTTTGAACTTTTTGATTTTATTATATAATAGTAGTTTATGCTACTAGGGCGCAAAGGAATAAATCACGAGGACGATTTAAAACACGAGCATAGCGAGTGTTTTAAACGTAACCGAGTAATTTATTGCTCTTACGCCCGTGTATCATACTACGTTTTTCAATGCATAGTGTGAGGAAATAAAACAAATATAATCTTGTGAACTTTAAATTATAATTGCCTCAAAAGGACTGTATCCAGAGCCGTTAAACAGTGGAAAAAAAGTATAACATGTATAGTACACAGGAAAGGTTGCAGGTTAGCCAACCATTGTAAATAAATAAATAAAAAATAGTAATAAAGCCCTAGGGCAAAATAATCGACTTTCTGTTCGGTTTTGATGCATAAAAAGTGGGCCTTTACGAGCACTTGCTTTGAAAAGTATTTTATTTAATTATTTACTCGTATATTATGTACGTTGTTCGAGTTCTGTTAAGTCTAAAACGTATTTTGCATACATGCATACATACTATATATACTCCCAGAAAGGTAGGCAGAGATTACAGATTTCTATCTGCCACGGTCCTGACACATCTCTTGTGCCTCTTCCACGTCCATCAATCATTATCAACACGAAAAATACTAAATATCACTTGAAAACAACAGGTGCAGAAATCGCGTACATCGACTTCAAGGTAGGCGACACTGAAGGATGGGTGCGTTTCATTAAGGAGGGTGCGGCCAAAGAGGTCTTTCCGAAAATACCCGACGCGAAAATCAAAATCGGAGAATCGGAAGTCGTCTTCAAAGTTTTGGAAGGGGACGAGGAAAAAGCATATCTAGACAAGACAGTCGAAGAAATGGTAAAAAGACGAAAAAATATGAAAAACAACAGGCAGAACCGCGGCAGGCAGAATTATAAGGGAAAACAACAGCACCAACATGGAAGGAAAAGGAGACAAGGCAACCACGAGGATGCGCCCGCCAGCAAAGTCAAAGCTGATAGTTAAACTTAGATTTTTAAGTAAAAAATATGTCGGAGATGTTTGTTTTTTATTTACGTATAAAACTTCTGAAATATTACTGCAGTCTTTACGCAGCCCAAATCGGACCACAAAATGTACATCAGTGAATTCAATAGTCCTACTTTACGGTAATTTCTAATTTTACAGTTTTTTTATACGATAAAAAACTATTGGATTTCCAAATTACCCTTTCATTCTATTTTATTTTATGTATGAATGTTTTAAAATACTATTATAAGTATAAATAATTATACTTATGTTGATTACGAAACTAGTAATCGGGATGTTTGTTTTTTTTTTTTTTTTTCATACAATGTCTTTACGCAGCCCAAATCGGAACACAAAATGTTTAAGTACATCAGTTAATTCAATAGGTAGTCCTACTTTACGGTAATGTTTATACAATAAAAAATTGTTGGATTTCCAAATGACCCTTTCATTTATTTTATCTTATGCATGAATGTTTTAAAATGTTATTAGTTTTAAACGAAACTAGATTTTTAAGTAATCGGGGATGTTTGTTTTTTTTTCATGCAAGGTCTTTACGTAGCCAAAATCGGACCACAAAATGTTTTTATCAGTTAATTCAAAGTCCTACTTACGGTAATGTTTATACGATAAAAAACTGTTCCAAATGACCCATTCATTCTATTTTATCTTATGCATGAATGTTTTAAATAAATGTTATTTGTTGATTAAGGAACCGTTCCTTTCTGTATTTTATATTTCTAAAAGTTTAATACATTTAATTTACCTATCTGTATTGTTGTTTTAATAATAAAAGACAGTCAAATATGATTAGTCACCAATGATTAGTGTTGACTATATGCGAAATGTTTTACCAACAATAATCATACGTGAGTGTTATATAGCGAGTAATATTAATTAAGTATGTCAGCTCAGAATGTGGCGAGTTTTAATAATATTGCAGTAAAGTTTTTACATTTTTCCACCCGTCAAACCGTTAAGTTACCCGTAAGTTTCCATTTATTGTTGACAGCACTGATCGGTACACATTATATTTTGTAGATTATCCAAACGTCGAGGTGTACAGTGGAGACAGCATCAAGTAAGACATAGGACTTTGTACCTATCTTATATTCTTCTCTGTAGGGGCTAATGTCGTACTCGTACTGCATGTTGTAGCGTTTCTTTTTTAAAATAATTGGTTTTAGCCACTACATAATCACGAACGTAATTTCGTCGGTTCGACCTAAATTTGGACTGCCACCAGGCAAGCCTGGTGACAGCCAAAAAAAGAGGTAAATCTGGATAAAGAAACCGTATAATTTGACTTTAAATAAACTAAAAATAACAAAACTGAAGAAAGAAAAATATGGTATAAAACACAATGATATCTGAAGAGTATTGGGTACTAAGGAACTTATTAAATCAACACAAAAATTATGCCTAATTCGTCTTATTTAGGATTTTGTTTTCCTTTAGCTTAAACGACGCATTTGTTCACAAAATAATGGATTTAAATTTGGATATCGAAACTAGTTTATAGTATTATAATATATATAATCGGGTCTACCGCGATCAATTTTTACCTTTTTACGAAAAGGGGGACACCCGACGTTTCGAGACAGTTGCATGTCTCGTGGTCTACGGGAAACTGGCAAGTATGGCGAGGCGCAGTGATGAGATGCAGGTGACGACCGAAGTATTTTCCTTGTACCCGCAAAAACACTTTAGTCTTTAAAATTAATTGTTATCTTATTCACGCACGGCACACAACACTCACAGTATCCGGAGATGCACTAAGAGAAGAAACCCGCGATTTAAATTTCCCGATGACTGGACTCCATGTGGGAGACAATTTGAAACCATCTTCCCTATTGAAATTATTTGGATGTTTCTTGATTTCAATCGCTTCACGCACAATTCTAGGGTAGTAATGGCGATCGGTGGAGAGAATTTTCGGGTTATGCAGTTCTATCCAGTGGTTGGTCCCGGATTCTAAAAGATGTTCTGCTATCGCTGATTTGTACATCTGCCGGTTTTTCACAGCTGCTATATGTTCCTTGACCCTTTCCTGTACGCTACGTTTTGTTTGGCCAATGTAGGAACTTCCACAGCTGCATTTTATCTTATAGACACCTGGATTTTGAAAAGGAATCACATCCTTTGGTGTGCGTAAATGGCTTGCCACTTTGGATAACGGAGTATATACAGTCTTAATGGAGTATTTATTTAATGCTGTTCCAATCTTATCCGTAATACCTTTGATATAGGGCATAAACGCTGGTTTTCTGTTAACCTCAGGACACTTTTCCTTTTTTGGTCTTGGATGTCGCCTCTTCATCTGATATCCGTTTTGTCTGAGTACCTCCTGAACATGTGACAGCTCATCCTTAAGATGGTCAGGGTCACAGAGATCATGTGCTCTGTTTGTTAGTGATGTCATGACGGATTGGATGTGACGAGGATGGTGGTGTGAAGAGGCGTGCAGGTATCTATCTGTGTGTGTTGGTTTTCGATATACAGTGTGGGCCAGAGAACCATCAGATCTCACCATTAATTTGACATCAAGAAATGCCAAAGTTCTGTCACATTCCATCTCATACGTAAAGTTTATTTTTGTATGGATGGAGTTAAGATGATCTGCATACTGTTTTGCTTCCTCGTTACCCCCCTTGAGAATGCTAAATACGTCATCAACATATCTCTTCCAGAGTCTGATTGTTGAGGGACCGGTACGTAAAGCCTCCTCCTCAAAATGTTCCATCCAGATATTGGCGAGCACCGGAGCCACAGGAGGAGGCTTTACGTACCGGTCCCTCAACAATCAGACTCTGGAAGAGATATGTTGATGACGTATTTAGCATTCTCAAGGGGGGTAACGAGGAAGCAAAACAGTATGCAGATCATCTTAACTCCATCCATACAAAAATAAACTTTACGTATGAAATGGAATGTGACAGAACTTTGGCATTTCTTGATGTCAAATTAATGGTGAGATCTGATGGTTCTCTGGCCCACACTGTATATCGAAAACCAACACACACAGATAGATACCTGCACGCCTCTTCACACCACCATCCTCGTCACATCCAATCCGTCATGACATCACTAACAAACAGAGCACATGATCTCTGTGACCCTGACCATCTTAAGGATGAGCTGTCACATGTTCAGGAGGTACTCAGACAAAACGGATATCAGATGAAGAGGCGACATCCAAGACCAAAAAAGGAAAAGTGTCCTGAGGTTAACAGAAAACCAGCGTTTATGCCCTATATCAAAGGTATTACGGATAAGATTGGAACAGCATTAAATAAATACTCCATTAAGACTGTATATACTCCGTTATCCAAAGTGGCAAGCCATTTACGCACACCAAAGGATGTGATTCCTTTTCAAAATCCAGGTGTCTATAAGATAAAATGCAGCTGTGGAAGTTCCTACATTGGCCAAACAAAACGTAGCGTACAGGAAAGGGTCAAGGAACATATAGCAGCTGTGAAAAACCGGCAGATGTACAAATCAGCGATAGACATATATTTTTATAAGATTAAAATTTGACTTGTGAAACGTGTATTATATATACCTACTTTGCAAAATAAACTTTTTGAATTTTTTTTTTTTTTTTTTTTTGCAGAACATCTTTTAGAATCCGGGACCAACCACTGGATAGAACTGCATAACCCGAAAATTCTCTCCACCGATCGCCATTACTACCCTAGAATTGTGCGTGAAGCGATTGAAATCAAGAAACATCCAAATAATTTCAATAGGGAAGATGGTTTCAAATTGTCTCCCACATGGAGTCCAGTCATCGGGAAATTTAAATCGCGGGTTTCTTCTCTTAGTGCATCTCCGGATACTGTGAGTGTTGTGTGCCGTGCGTGAATAAGATAACAATTAATTTTAAAGACTAAAGTGTTTTTGCGGGTACAAGGAAAATACTTCGGTCGTCACCTGCATCTCATCACTGCGCCTCGCCATACTTGCCAGTTTCCCGTAGACCACGAGACATGCAACTGTCTCGAAACGTCGGGTGTCCCCCTTTTCGTAAAAAGGTAAAAATTGATCGCGGTAGACCCGATTATATATATTATAATGTGTACAAAACGCGAGAGTTTAAAGTTATATATAGTTTATAGTATCCCAGAAACTAAGATTACACGGAAGTTTTAATAACTTCTAATCCGAAAGAAAACGTAATATTAAGGTGTTAAGAGCAATCGTTATCTAGCTTTACACTAAGGAAGAAAAATAATTGATGCTGGATATCCAGACTACTGGATGTTAGGCTACGGATACTAAAAACCTGGTAAGGGTCTCTTCGTGACTTGGGTGTTTCCAGTCTTCCTGGGAGTAGTCGATGAAGCCAAGCCGACTTCTGTTTTAATACCGGAAGCTTTAGCCCTCCAGAGTACATAGTCCTTATACGAGTATCCGGCCTCAATAGGTACAACCGTACGAGATGGCGGGAGGAATTGAAGTAGAAATGGGGAAAAAACTGGGAAGAACCCTTGAAAAAAACCTGAAGGGTCGCTGTCTTAGAATAATAACGCCTAGAATGATAGTTCCCTTCAACCGATCTCTCCAAAGCAGGGTTGGATTCAGACCCTCGGAAAATTATTGTCTATGGGAATTAAAAATATACTACTTAGCTAAAATTATACTATGTTTCGTTTTTCGTCGATTTTTGTTTTGAATTGAAATAAAATTGCCTATTTGTTAGTGAAATTTTAAAAAATTTACTAAAAATATTCATAATTTAATAAAATAGCCTATATGTTAGAGAAATTTAAAAAAAAATTACTAAAAATATTCATAATGCGCAGAAATTTTTCTATATTGTAGGGTAAATGTTAAAAAGCAAAACGTCTCAACCAATAAAACAAGGCGGTCGGCCTGAAGGTAAAATTATGGTATTTTTACGTAGTATAGTTCCATTACGATACTACATACTACATGTCATGAAAATATGGTACAAATAGTATAATTATACTACGAAATCCAACCCTGCTCCAAAGTGAGGCAAAAAGATGATTCATGTGGGCGTAAGCATCATGTAGCTACGTTTGCTGACACGCACACAAGCGCATAAACAATGTTGCTAGTGGAGTACGCATTTTCCCTAAAGTAGGGAAATTGGAACTGTTACTTAACGACTCGGAATTATAATTTCTTGGTATACATTTCACAGCTTAGTTTATTATAGTGTTGAAATCAGTATACATTATATGCCCATATAAGCACGAGTTAATATATAACGGTATTTATATTATTTAACATATATTATATAGAATCACAAAACAGTGACTAGAAGGAGTAGTCTGATACGGTAGTGATGTATGTGCCCTGCCCAGATCATAGAATCGAACATTTCATGAAATGTTCGACCATATCATGAAATGGTCGCATTTCATGAAATAGTACATTGTTTGTTGACCATTTCATGATATGGATTGACCAAATCAATGAATAGAGATCGTTTGACGATATAATCAATTAAACACAAGACCATTTCATAATCTGGTCAAACATCGTATGATCATATCGTAAAATAGTTACATTTATTCACCACTAGCAGCGCTGATGGCGCATTGTTATTGTTTGTGCGATGCATCATGGCGGCGCTACATAATTCTCTTGTTTTAAATGTTGTTAATAATGTAATAACTGAGGAAGAAAGTGCAGTGAAGTGTAATTAAATTCCTAAAACAACTAATTTATTTTATTTAAACCCAGATGGTTGTGATTGATTTTTCTAAAAAATTAACCTAAGTAGGTAGTATAATAAGTAACTTGAAATACGTGCTAATTCTTTATAAGTTGTTGATTTTGTACTTTAAAGAACAATAATCAAGTTCCTAATAACAAGATTTCGAATTTCTAGTATCAACATTTGTATGAACACCCAAAATTCAAAAAGTTTATTTTGCAAAGTAGGTATATATAATACACGTTTCACAAGTCAAATTTTAATCTTATAAAAATATATGTAATAAAATAATAAATGTACATGAACTACTTAGATTAAATGTTTATTTAATTTATGTAGCAATATATATACAGTTAAAATTATAGGTAAAATATTATTATACAAGGTGAAATCCAATCAACCGCCCGAACCCATACCGGAGACCCGGCCAGGGACCAGGAACAAGGTTCAATGATCACCAACCGAGCCCCCAGCACGAATCCAGGCGGCCGACCAAATCCCATCCTATATACTACATAGTAATAGGTTACGTATATAAATACATGCCTACCTCCGCCCATTCGATTAGTCTTGCTAAGAAGAACGGGCAAGAAACTTGGCAAGATCATGTCTTTTTTTTTTAACATAAACTTAAACTATACATTGAATTACTTATATCTACTTTAACCAAGGGATAAGAAAATACAAGACAGCAGGAATTCAGGTTAATGAAAAAAGAAAAACATATATATCTTTGCCTACCTGTCTCATATAGTCTATTTCCTTTTACAGTCTGTAATTAATTAATGTTAACTCTTAAGAGGAATCAAAAGTTAGGAAATTATATTAATTAATTAAATTATTACCTACTATCATCAAAATCAGTATCACTATAACACCATGCTTCACCATCATCCAAATATTCATTTATTTTATAATATGCCTTTTTCAGTAGGCCCTGCTTAATATACTGTTTAAACTTATTCTCTGACAAAGTAAGGACCTCTTTTGGAAGTTTATTGTAAAATCTTATACCATGTCCTACGAAAGAGGTACTCACTTTGGCGAGTCTGATTTTTGGAAAAGCCAGTTTATACTTATTTCTGGTTTCCTTACAATGTTGCTCACCAAGCCTCGGGAGAGACTCAACATTTTTTCTACATTACATTAATACCCTACATTAATGATATGATCAAACGTCGCCGACCAAGTCGTTAAACGTTGAACATTTGATGATCTGGTCAGTGACAGTTGACTATTTCATGAAATGCGATGATTTCATGAAATGGTCGACTATTTCATGAAATGTTCAATTCTATGATCTGGTCACGACATATGTATGAAATTTCAAGTGTCTAATACTGAGCGGGAATCTCCGGAACTATGGAGCAATTCTATAAACTTAAAATGTGGCAGGTGGGGTGAATAAAAAACCATAATGAGTAACTACGTTTCTCTTATATTTGAAAAAAAATAAAACGATCTTTGCCGCGTAGTGGTCGCCACAACAACCTAATGGCCTTGGAACTCTAACTGTTTTCTAAACAATTGTCGCTTAGATGACACCATTTGCGAAAGGTTGTCTTTTTTAGATTCATAAAAGAATCGAATTTTTAAATACCGTTCAACAACAAGCCGCGCTAATTAGAAATGAAAACAACGTAAAATAGATAACATAAGCAAACATTTAACAAAAATATTTAGTATACAAAACCCGAAAAAATGTGATTCATTGAAATGATGAACCTTGGTCCTGCCACTTACCGAAAGTGACCTTGTATATTAGTACTAATTTGGGGAATATATTTTTTTCTTTTACTGGCAACATTTTAATACAATGGCGTCTACCAAGATTACGTACGATTATTTCTGTTTAAGTTTATGTTTTACGTTAAATTATAATGTGAATTGTAGTACTGAGAGGTGGAATGTGATGTTACAGTGTTTATTATATTTTTCCGTTGTATTGTGACACCCATTGACCGCACAAACCATCATTTTCAATTTAATTTCCGAGAGTTGTTAGTACTAAAGGCTGACCTTGAGAACTGACCAGGCCGGCCGGCGAACCAGGCCTATATGGCCTGGTTTTACTCGCTTCACTTATTGTGCGCGGACTTGGTTTCTAGGCGTTATTATTCTAAGGGTCGCTGTAAAGAAATAAAACAACAGCGTCAAGACATGCTTATGAAATCAGGGAAAGGAAATTAACGTATTGGAAACGGGACAAAAGGGATTTTCAGAGAATGAAACCAAAATTACACAAAACTTACCAGGAAATGCAGAAAGAAACTGGCTTTCACAATGTTTAGAGCAAATGTGCTCTGTTTCAAGTTTTCAAATTTTAAATTTGTTATTTTTGTAACAAATTTATCTTTCTTGTACCACGATACTCTTTGATATGAGAAAAATAACAAAAAAAATCTAACAAGATATTCCAAATATTCGAATTCGAAAATTCAGCAAAGTAGCCAACGATAAAGAAAGACTAAAAATATATGAAAAAGGTTGAATACTTGTAGCGAATGCTACAATGTGTATAGCTTGATGTGGTCTCCACTGTACATAGCAATAACAAACCCATTCATGAACAAACCTCATATTCTTATTCTGATTAACATACGCTCCAGGAGTGCGTTCATTAAAGAACCCTAGGCCGTAGTAATACTTTATATTCTCTGCCTAGGCTGTGTAGGAACAGTTGTAACGCTTAGTTTTTGAACGGTTTTCGTCATGTAGCGCCACTCCTAACGTCAGTTGTCATATTTGCATTATATTTAGCATTAGGTCCATGATATTTAGTATAAATATAACGTTGAGAGGACCCTCCCTGTACGAAATTTAACGTAAATATATCAAGTGTAACGTTGAGAGGACCCCCTCGGTACAAAATTTAACATAAAAATATGTCAAGTGACGTTTGGAGCCTATGCGAACCGTGTGAATCCTGGTTGATATTGAAAAAGTAGACACCATTGTAGCGACACTGTCATTTTTGAACGGTCGATGTTGAGCTTAGAGCAACGAACTAAAATTTAGTTCGTTGGCTTAGAGCATATACCAACCCTGCGTTCCGAAATAGAATTATATCGCTAAAATCGATTACGAAAGTATGAAGTGAATGGCTTATGATCCATTGTAATTCTATTACGGACCGCAGGGCAAGTGTTGAGACGCGAGTTGATTTTTGAACGGGTTAGTGTTGCGATCCGGGTAGGAAACCCAACCGATGTATTAAAATAATGACTATCAGCTGTTTTTGACAACCTTCATGAAGAGGGCGGTCCGCCATTTTGAAAAAAAAAAAAGTCAGGTGTTATGTTAGGTATATGCCGTATATGTATAGTATTCAATTCAGCCAGTGGGTAATATTTGTCCTTTGTTTATTAGAAAAACCGAAATATATTTGTTCAAGTCTCCTACCTCGTTAAACATGAAGCCAGGTGCAGAAGCAATAAAACCACCCGAGGAGGAAGCGACCCCCATTACCGGAGACGCTATTGGTGATACCGCATACAGTGAACGATTTGTATTGAAGCTTCTGCTAAAATTCGCCAATTTAGACACACTGAGAGATGAAATACAAGAGAAATCGTTTGAAGAAGACCTGTGCACTCTTTGGGATATGACTGCGGAACCCGATGTTGTCCAATTCCTCCAAAAACACAAAATTTTCAACTTGTTGAACTTCGCTCTACCGGTCGTCGAATCACCCCGAATCGTTGAAATAATCGTAGGAATCACCGGTAACATGTGCTGCCAGAAAGAAATAGTCGAGGATCTGCTTATAATGAAGCCACTTCTTACTTTATTGTTGGAACTCTTGAGCTCAGATGATAGTTTAGTCCTTATCCAAGTGCTTCGCTTAATCACCTCTAGTTTATTTCAAACAGACCCAAATTACATTCCGACATGGATGGAATTGTTCGAAAAAGTAAGTTTCTCTGAAACTCTGTACTTCATATTGAAAAATTCTTCAAATAAAGATCTTTTGGTAAACGCCTTAGAAAATTTCAACACTGTGTGTTCTTACTGCAATCAAGATGAATTTAGAACAGATTTCTTTACACAGTTTGTAAAGTTGGATGCTATAGAAGCCTTAACAACTGCATTTTTAGAACTGACTGTAACACAAAGCAATAGCTGTGAGCGAGAAGAATTAGAAAGAATCCTAGTTATAAGCTTACAAATAAGCTTGAACCTGATTGGTTTTGACAAATCCATTATTGAATTTTCGTCTTCCAGTAAAGCAAAGCTCACAAACATGATAGAAGTTATCCTGAACTATTACAATAACAAAATTGTTAATCAGAAAGAGATAGACATGGATTTAACTGATGTGATTGATAGTACAAATACTATTATAAAGGTATTAAATATCAGTGAGAGATGTAACCCAAATAAATACTTTGAGCAAAGTTACAGTATGTGGCAAGCTCTTCAGCTGGCCTTAAATTCTGAACAAAATGGAAGCTCAGGCTTTGAGGATGATGATAAGGAGCAATTACGTATTTTTACCAGAGAAATTGATGCTCCACTATGCACACTAATCTGTAGGTACATGGAGAAATGTTCAATGAATAACCTGCTTGTGGTTCTGGATAAAATTGGTTCCAATCGTGAAGACATTCTCCGGAGAGTCAGTGATGCGAATCTTCGAGATGCTGTTTCAAAGAGAACTGATAATTATCAAAGTATAGTGGATAGTGTTGTTACAACACACAGGATAAAGGATAACGTTGACTCATAATAAAAATGTACAAACAATACAAACTATTTTTATTTGTATTCGAAGAGTTACTAAGCAATACTGCTGTATAATAATCCTGCCGGCACCCATGTTCACTATTATTGTGGTAGATAATAATCCTGCCGATGCCCATATTCAATAGTATGATAGATAATAATCCTGTCAGCGCCCATGTTCACTATTATTATGGTAGATAAGAAATCTACCGGCACCCATGTTCACTATTTTTGTGTTAGATAATAATCCTGCAAACGCCCATATTCAATAGTATTATGATAGATAATAATAATCCTGTCGGCGCCCATGTTCACTATTATTATTGTAGACAATAATCCTGTCGGCGTCCATGTTCAGTAGTATTATGGTGGATATGGAGATATTTTTTAATATACAAAAGTCATTTCTATTCCAACGCTCGTGATTGTATAAAAATTCTTTTTGTTCTTAAAGATCAAGTTTTTTTGTACGGAAAATACAGTGATTGATTTACATATCCTTTTGAAATTAAATTATTTGATGGGAAACTGACTCACCACAATACCAGTTCATATATCCTACAAAATTTCATCGAGTTTGATTATTGTCCTAAATATTATTGAACTCCCTTTGTATGGCTCTTTTCAAATTTATGTGTTTGGTGGGATAAGTATATTACGAGGGTGAATCCAAAAGTTCTAAGCCCGACCTACAAAGAGGTATCAAATCTTTGTAAATCTACCGTCATTTGTTAGAATGTTTTTCGTGATTGATTGTGTGAAGTTGAAGTTCGATACTGCAAGCTATTATTTTTTTGTGATATTTTGTTTAACGCAGTCTGACGGGATTTTTCACAATGGAGAAAATTTAACACCGTGCTGTGATTAAGTACCTCAATAAAAAAGGTCTTTGACCTAAAGAGATTCATGAAGATATGGAAACAACATTAGGGGAATCTGCTCCATCGTATTCCACTGTCAAAAAGTGGGTATGTAGCTGAATTTAAACGCGGTCGGGAGACCATTGAAGATGACCCAAGGAGCGGAAGGCCTTCAACGTCTACCACTAAAGAAAACACTGACAAAATTTGTGATCTCATTCTAGGAGACCGACGATTGACCATTAGTAGGATAGCTGAGATCACAGGCATCAGTTATGGCCGAGTGCAAAACATTTGTTAACCATCGACCCCTATTCCCGCCAGTACGAGTAACTCCGAGCACGTGTCATCACAACACAACTATCATGACTTCCTTTGATTAAATCTATATGAAATAATTAATATGTGTGTATCAAATGATTACGAATGTTATTAGTTTTGTTTGGTTAGAATTTATATTTATTGATTTGTATAATCTCCGCTTTTTCTAGTAATTTATTTTGGCGCCGACTACAGTGGCGCCAAGGTTGTCATTTTAATCAGTATCAACAACTGTATTTTTCAAATATGTACCAGTTACTTTGTAAATACTCGTTACAATTATCTCCTAATTATATCATGTATTTATGTAGCCGTAAAACTAGAATTCAATGGTTAGAATCTTTTGTTTAGAAATTTAAATTATTGTATTCAACTTCCGGTATAGAAATTGAGCTCAGACATTATAAAAACGGAGGTAAGATGGAAACAACTCACATTTATCAACTGTACGATACCTGAATATATTGTAAGGGGAAACGCTGCCCAAATACACAGCTATCTATTGCAAATTGTATTTTATTAAATAAAGTACTACATCAACCGTAAAATCTCAGAAGTGTGAAATTTGTGAAAATGTCGGACCCTACGCCGCTGGCTTGGGCATCACGAAAAAGAAGAAAACCGCCTCCGAGGACGACGAAAATGCAGTTTTTTTTTCTTCCGACGACGACAACCCTCCATTGCAAAGAAAACGACGCCGTATTGTTCAAGATACCGACGCTGAGATCGATTGCGAAGACACACCACCTTCGCATCAGAAAAGACGACGGGTCACTAACGCCGATGCTGAAATTATTGCCAAATTCCGGCCAGAAGATAATACGACGAATGTTAGTAGCTGGCTTCACAAAATTGACCAACTGGGTGAAGTTTATGGATGGGACTCGACTGACCGGCAATTTATAATGCAACTTCGTCTGCGAGGTTCGGCCAGGCACTGGTACGACGATCTTGATGACTATTGTCTCTCGTGGGGAGAATGGAAGACTGCTCTCGAAACTGCTTTTCCGAGATCTGTTGACTATGTTGACAGGCTTGAAGCTATGCTGGTTAGGAACAAGAAGGACACCGAAACAATGACCAAGTACTATCACGACAAGTTGTCATTGCTCAAGAAATGTGACATTCAAGGTCAAAATGCGATTTCCTGCATCATCAAAGGGCTACCTAACGATCTCCGTGCCAATGCAAAGGCGTACCAATGTGAAACACCAAACGAGCTGTACTACGGGTACTTGTCGTCACTGGAAAATTATAGAAGAGTGGAAGCAACCATTACATCCCGGAAATCAACATGGAGAAGAGGAACGAGCGAGGGGACTGCAACAACGACGCCAGCAACGGGACTCAAGCGATGTTACTCCTGCCGAAGGACGGGTCACGAGGCACGCGACTGCAGAGGACAACAGCGCTGTGATACGTGCCATCGCTTGGGACACACATCTGCTACGTGCTGGTTTGCCGCTTCAGCTCCATCTCGGCAACAAGACCAGACATCCCGGGTAAGTCATGTCATGTACACTACTACTACCGTTTTTTTGAGCATTTACAAACGCTTAGTCTACTTTGGTAGCGAAAAACTGGTCGCATATATTGATACGGGAAGTGTATTTAATATCCTAACGTTACATAAGGCAACAGTACTTAATCTTGAAATCGTGCCTTCTACTGTAGTGATGAAGGGTTTTGGAGGTGCTCACTCACAGTCGTTGGGGAAAACATTTATAAAGGTGATAATAGATGATGTATGTATGTTTAGCTGGTTACGCAGAGATAACGAACTATGATTTGCCTGAAATAGATTTAATAATTGGCCAGTCAATGATCAATCAGGCGGGTGTTAGCTTAGTGACTACTATGAATTCTGCCAGCTTTGTAAAAACCCATGAATTAGAAAACTACCTGAAGCAAATAAAACTAGAGGAGTCTGACTTTAATATTAAATTCGGTGTCTGTCTCAAACATGATGTGACTGCATTAGCACAAAGTGTAACTTTGGTTGAAGTATATGTGAATATCACGTCTGAAAACAAACACTTACTGTTCCTGACACATCCAGTATATTTTCAACTAGGCAGGTTCTGTTATGCCATTCCTGGGGGAATTATTTGCATTGGAGGACATTTAAAGATCATAAACCTGAGTGATGACGATATCTCTTGGCATGCTCACAAATTGATAGCACGTGCGGAACTTGTCACCCTTGTATCAAGTAAGAATGACACCGTCTTAACTATTGATTCATTTAAGCGGCTTGATCATGAAAAACGGTTCGGACAGTTATGTAATGTTGATGTAGGTGTACTAGTAAAAGAGGATTATAATAGGCTCATGTCTCTATTGAATAAATTTAGCCACCTTTTTGCAAGGGATACTAAGGATTTAGGTAGCACGGATTTAATTGAAATGCGTATACAGACAACGACCGACAAACCAGTTTACTGTAAACCTTATCGATTATCCCATAAAGAAAATGAAATTCTTAACGAAAAAGTTGATGATTTAATTGAAGCAGGTATAGCACGCGAATCAACATCGACTTATGCTAGTCCTGTAATACTCGTTAAGAAAAAGGGTGGGGATTACAGGTTGTGTATCGATTATAGGGCTTTGAACTCAATAACTGTGAAGGACCGTCATCCATTGCCTCATATTTTAGAAAATTCATACGTGGGTTTGCTGTGATCGCTCTTCCCTTGACACAGCCCACAAAGAAAGACGTACCTTGGGAATGGGGCTCAAAGCAAGAAGTAGCTTTTCAAACTTTGAAACGTAAACTTGTTGAAAGGCCCGTATTGGGAATTTATGATAGCAAAGCTGCAACACAGCTGCATACGGACGCAAGTAGTCTAGGTTTGGGTGGAATTTGCTTACAAACCCAGCCTGATGGGTCACTAAAACCCATAGCGTACTTTAGCAGAGTTACGTCAAGAGAAGAAAAATTCTACCACAGCTACGAGCTAGAAACACTTGCAGTTGTCGAATCACTGAAACGTTTTCGTATATATTTAACAGGAATTCCAGTCAAGGTTGTCACTGATTGTGCGGCTTTACGCACTACGTTAGTCAAAAAGGATTTGATTCCCCGCATAGCTCGTTGGTGGCTAACTATACAAGACTTTGACCTAGAGATTGAGTATAGACCAGGGGAAAGAATGAAGCATGTAGATGCGTTAAGCAGGAACCCTGTGGCAGGTAAAACGTGTCATGTAGTAGGGAATATGCTTAAGATTGATGAGGTTGATTGGTTAGTTACCCTCCAGTTACAGGACGAAAATACACAAAGTATTATTAGACAATTACGAGAGAAAACTAACAACCCTGATATTGCAAATAACTATACATTAAGAGATAATGTTCTTTATAGAAAGACTCTTAATGGTGAACGGTTCGTTATTCCAAAGCTTGCCAAATACAGCTTAATTCAAAAATACCACGACCAAATTGGGCACCCAGGGTTTGAAAGATGTGAAAAAGCCATAAAAGATCAATTTTGGTTTCCTGGTATGACTCGTTTCATACGGAAATATACTAGTTCTTGTCTGCAATGCGCGTATGGTAAGGGCAACTACGGTAGGACAGAAGGAGAACTGTATCCTATAGAGAAAGTAGCAGTACCAATGCACACTGTCCACGCCGATCATTTGGGACCCTTTGTTAAGACCCGGAAGGGAAACACATACGTGCTAGTTGTAGTCGACTCATTTACGAAATTCGTTTTTGCAAAGGCAGTCAGAAACTGTAGTTCTATCGAAACAATAAAAACATTAAAGGACATTATTGCCCAATTTGGAAACCCAACCCGTATAGTAACAGATAGAGGTGTAGCCTTTACAAGTCGCTATTTTAAGCTGTTTGCGGAGGAATTTCAGTTCAAACACGTCTTGAATGCTATAGCCAGCCCTAGATCAAATGGGCAGGTTGAACGTGTTAATCGAACAATTATAGATGGTTTAAACACGATGACTGAGAGCGAGAGCACATGGGATGAAAAATTGACTGATGTAGTTTGGGGCATTAATAACACACCGAACTCAACAACTAGTTTTTCCCCATTTAAGCTTATGTTTGGACATGAAAACTCTCGTTTGCCAGCATATCTCGATAGAGAATCTCAGAACTCTGTTCTTCAAGAGCAATCGTTACAAAGTAGAAGAGAAATAGCGAAGCGAAGAATTGACAGAAACATGACTTTAATGAAAAAAAGATTTGATCGTAACCGTAAGAAATGTCGGAAGTATACGGTAGGACAATTAGTTTTATGGAAGGGTGGAGCCACTAGGGATACTACTGCCAAAGTCTCGCAGAAGCTAAAAAGTCCTTACACGGGTCCCTACAAGGTTTTCAAGGCTGAAATGCACATAGATCGTTACACAATCTGTAGTGTCAAAGGCATGAAAGGATATAAAAAGTTTAGTGCAGTTGTAAGGGGAGAAGTACTAAGACCATACAAAGCTGTAGTATCCGATGCAGAAAGCTCTGCTAGTGATAGAGATGTGGATAGGGACGACCTGATTGATTTGTTAGAGAGCTAAACTCTGTAAAAAAAAAAATACTCATTTAATGTTGTTTCTACATATGTAAGAAAATTCATTATGTTCTGTGTTAAAGGAATACCTAACTAGTTTTAAACAAAACAGATCACATAGCTGTTAATCCTTTATTAAAATTGTCCTAAACTCATATAAAGAATATAATACTGCCAAAGTTAACTATATTGTAGGTATCAGATAAGTAATTTAAACATGTACTTTTATTATTAGGTATGTGAATAAAACATGACAAAAAAAAAAGAAGTTCATTTGAAAAAAAAATGTAGATACTTCAATATTTGATTTTATGACCTTGCAAGGCTAAGGCGTTCGTCCGGTAGTTATTCAATCTTCTCTGACGCAGTTACAGACGATAATGATCTGGAAAAAATATTATTTGTGCATTACTAACAAACAATAAATAACGTTATCAGGTTATCGGCATCATTGTATGCACTCAGTTATAAGTCTGTGTGGCTTAAGGAAGGAAAAATATTAGTCTGTGACAATAAAGTCATTTATGTAAAAGTATTGGTGACATAAGACTTGAAGAAGCAGAATAATAGCTGTGCGTTATACAATTGTCTTGTATGACAAAATACATAGATGTCTGTGTGACATGAAACATAGAAGTCTGTGTGACATGATACATAAATGTCTGTGTGACAATTAATTCAAGTCTGTGTGACAATTAATTCAAGTCTGTGTGACAATTAATTCAAGTCTGTGTGACAATTAATTCAAGTCTGTGTGACAATTAATTCAAGTCTGTGTGACAATTAATTCAAGTCTGTGTGACAATTAATTTAAGTCTGTGTGACTATTAATTTAAGTCTGTGTGACTATTAATTTAAGTATGTGTGACATTATGCTGCTTACATGTCTGTGTGACATTATGCTGCTTACATGTCTGTGTGACGATTAGTTTAAGTCTGTGTGACTTGGGAAATTAAAAACAGCTGTACGTATTTCTGACGCTCAACAATTTACAATTAATTACTAAAGCAGCTTGAATACTTACCAGTACAAAAATTATAAAAAGGAGAATCTACGTTTACACATTATTTAGATGAAGTAGCAAAATGCTGTCCACTTTTATTTTCATTTACAGATCGCGATTGGTGATACGAAACCAACGAGTGACCGCCGTGGGACACGGCAGACGCAGGATGGCCGAGTGTTAACCATCGACCCCTATTCCCGCCAGTACGAGTAACTCCGAGCACGTGTCATCACAACACAACTATCATGACTTCCTTTGATTAAATCTATATGAAATAATTAATATGTGTGTATCAAATGATTACGAATGTTATTAGTTTTGTTTGGTTAGAATTTATATTTATTGATTTGTATAATCTCCGCTTTTTCTAGTAATTTATTTTGGCGCCGACTACAGTGGCGCCAAGGTTGTCATTTTAATCAGTATCAACAACTGTATTTTTCAAATATGTACCAGTTACTTTGTAAATACTCGTTACAATTATCTCCTAATTATATCATGTATTTATGTAGCCGTAAAACTAGAATTCAATGGTTAGAATCTTTTGTTTAGAAATTTAAATTATTGTATTCAACTTCCGGTATAGAAATTGAGCTCAGACATTATAAAAACGGAGGTAAGATGGAAACAACTCACATTTATCAACTGTACGATACCTGAATATATTGTAAGGGGAAACGCTGCCCAAATACACAGCTATCTATTGCAAATTGTATTTTATTAAATAAAGTACTACATCAACCGTAAAACATTATAATTGTAGAATTGGGGTTCCGTAAGGTTTCTGCTCGCTGGGTCCCAAGATTGCTTTCAGCTGACCAAAAACGAGTTCGATTCACAATTTCGCGTGACTGTTTGGAACTTTTTGAGGCAGATGCTGAGGATTTTATGTCTCGTTTTGTTACCATGGATAAAAGCTGGGTTCATCACCATACTCCTGAAACAAAACAGCAATCCAAACAGTGGAAAAGATCTGGCTCACCCACGCTGAAGAAGGCCAAGTGCGTTTTGTCAGCCAACAAAGTCATGGCATCTGTTTTTTGGGATTCGAAGGGAGTTATTTTATTGGATTATTTACCTAAAGGTGAAACTATAAATTCACGCTATTATTGTAACCTATTACGAAAACTTCGCGAAGAAATAAAAGAAAAACGGCCGGGGATGTTGCGTACGAGAGTTTTGTTTCATCAAGACAATGCACGAGTTCACACTTCGGTTGAAACGATGGCTGTGATCCATGAATGTGGTTACGAGTTGCTGCCCCACCCACCTTATTCGCCGGATTTAGCCCCCTCTGACTATCATCTCTTTCCAAATTTTAAAAACACTTGGGGGGATCTAAATATTCGACTAGAGAAGAAGTGATAGTCGCAGTTAATGACTATTTTGACGACCTTCCGGAATCATTTTTTTTCGAGGGTATAAACAAGTAGCAGGTCAGGTGGAAGAAGTGTGTTGATCTAGATGGAGACTATGTCGAAAAATAAAAATAATTTTGAACCCACTTTTCTTTCATTTTCACGGTCGGGCTTAGAACTTTTGGATTCACCCTCGTATGTGCCTTTCCACGGGTACTTCCCACAAGAAGTTTTGGGTACCTAATGATGTAGTAAAACCAAAAGTAAACATAGGAGCGTAACTTTTACATGACTTCCTAGTTTATGGAACCCTAAACATGGACAGAGAAAATAAAACCACAATATGTATACGTGATTATATATTTTGTAGACATCATAAAGCAACATTTACATGTACATAAACAAGTATACCGGCACAGCGTAACTACAGACATAGCATACGCTTCGCCACGTCGGCTCTGACGTCACTACACAAGCATGCGTCGGCGCACAAACCTGTCACTTACATGATATGCTCGCCTCATAAAAATATACACCACAAATACTGAAAAGTAGAACGGATATTAATAACAATATATTTTACATGTACTTAAAAGCTAACTAACCACGAGCCTACAGTCCCCTTGCGGGATAAAATCGCACAAAAATTTAAATATCAATTCGTAAATATGTGTATTACAATAATAACATTATATCGTTAGAGATAAAAACTAACGACTAGACTGTACACTGATCGTACCAAGGAGTCGCTGACGCCTCTGCGTCCATTGAGCGTCACCAACATTGTGTGACGTCATCGCTTAACACTTACGTCACGAGCCGAGCCTAAAGGTCACGCAACTTTTCTATAAACACTGAAACGAACAAACATTTCATTAACAATACTTTTAAAGCTCAATGAAAGCAGAGTCACTCCACAACATTTAGATCGGTAATTAATTAATTACATAATGTTTACCTAAATACAATAATAAATTACATAAATAATCTGAACCGAAAACAAGTGTTAGGCTTTCTGATATACATATATTATATGTAATACCACTAGGATCCCAGTTTTGCTATAGAACGCTTGCTACATTGTACCTATGTACATAACAATCTGCCGACTCGCTGATATGACAAGAGATACCATCCCCTTTGTACTATAGGGATATGTTTATTGTGACATAGCACTCACAAAATATACATTGCATTGAACCTAAACTTTAAATTAAACTAACGAAATTTAGCAGACTCAAAACAATTTAAATTTACAACACGAAATACTAAATTTCTAGATAACATCCACAGTTGTTTGTTTCGTCTCGAAAATATAATACAAAATCAAACAACATAATACTTACACACCACATGTGTAATGTAAACTAAAATATTTGATTGAGAAATGATCAATACAAAGCCAAAAACCCCGTTTGTTCGTACGTATGGTCCGATTTTGGCACATAACCAAGTCAATTAATACTATTATTGTAACCGATTCGAATGGCAGTGTCCATTTGAATATAATCTGTAAATTACAATAGTTTCTTTGGTACATTTTTGTGAGCAAACCCTTTTATTTGTTCCTGGACCAAGTGTAATGTAGAGAAGCCCTAAGAAGCGCCTACTAATGAAGATACTTCATACTAAAATACCAAATACTGCTCATTGGACCTATTCAAATTTTACATTACAAGCCAATAAAAACATAAAATGATAATAGACTTTTCTTGTCTTTTCGATTAAAGAAATTATATATTAATTTTTAACATTTATATATAATTGTGTAACTGATGCCGACCACAATTAGTGGTCGAAATATATTTTACTACCTATAATTATATTTTTTGTGTTTTCGTATATATATATATATAATTTCTTTAAGCCAATAAAAAAATATAATTAACTTGTCACCTGTCGGTTTGTCTGTCTGTCAGTAAACCGAGCCATTCACTGGAATGTTCCTGTTCCCCCGAAGCTTCTCGACAAAACTGGGACGCAAATAAAGTCACACAGACGGCTAGGCGTCGCTTAACTTTAGACAGAGACAGATACATATTGCTTACATTAAGCGTATTGATCTGACAAGAGTAAACAGTACACAATTCCATTTGTACTTACACCAAGAGTCTGAAATACCGAACGACCTACATCCCCATACAATTTCGTTGTCTAGCTCGGACAAGAACGCTTGGGCTCGTGAAATAAATATAGGATACGTTACCACTACACAGTCATCGCGCTATACACTATACGTACGCACACATAGACAAATATCACACTTGGATACGACACCTTCGTAACAATAACACGTACTAAGTTCGAGATTATTACACTCCTTGCGGATGAGCTCGGCCGGTGACCTTGACCTCTGGGGTCGCACCTGGGGCTTGAGATCAGAGGCCAAAGCTAATTGGAACGTCTAGGTTCGCTTCTCGGTACACAGGTACGTTGGACTGTTGTCCTATCTGAAATTAAAATTAAAATATAACTAAATATCAACGCAAATAATCCAGTGAGGGAGGTCTACGAGACCTACGTCTCGCAGAGGGAGGTCGACTTGTCGCAGAGGGAGGTCTACATGTCGCAGAGGGAGGCCTACGCAACTTATTCTCTTAATAATATCTTTAATAATAACGTTTAAGTAGTATTATTATTTTCTTGTTTATGGCTTCTGATAATGTGTGTGACTAACACATTTAATTCCGCCAATGTGACGTCACAAACCAAAGCACTGTATTAATGAAAAGTAATTTCGAGGGATTTGGTATCCTGTAAGTCCTTGTGGTGATTGCTATTATCTACAACAAAATACAGAAGGTGATGAAAATTTATATACAGGGTGGAAAAAATGTAAGGGCCCTGGAGGGGAACTACCTTAAATTCTTTAGTTAGCTCATTTTACTGAAAGGAAACATTCCTTTATTTTTTAAAAGAAACAAAACTGCATTCAAAGATATTCTGAAATTCGCTTGTCTCACCCGGGAATCGAACCAACTAAAAATAAAAAAATAAAAAACCCTCGCTATTTTATTACACGAATCGGTAGGATTATTGTTCAGAATAAAATTGTCTAATAAACATTTGGTCTTACACTCATCTGTTGTACGAGATACCTATGAAATTAAATATTTATTACAAATTATGTTCACTTGTAACAAGTAAATGACACGTTATAATTTTCTTATCTCTCTTACATCCAAAGACATCGTATGAAGATCATCGATTGCTAATGTTATTTATCTTAAGTACCTTGTTGAAGACTTCAATAAGAAAATCGTTAAATGGTAATAATAAATCTATGCATTAGGCGTACTGACGAAAAGTTTAAAAAGGAACGTATTTTTTTTTTGCAACGCGGAGCAACAAATTTGAAGTTCGAACGATAACTTTCAACATTTTTGAAATCGTTAAAAGTATTCGTTCGAATTTCAAATTTTATTTTGTTTTGCTTTCATTCCGTGCTGTCATTGTATAATAATGGCGTATCATTATTACTTTACAAGTAAACAGTATCCCATCAAAAACATAAAATGTACAAAAATGGCAAGTCTCGCAACGCAATCCTTCCACCGTAAAAAGTTGTGAGATCTTGTGTAAAGCCAAGTCTGCTATTTTAGTTTTTATGGAAGCACCTTTTCATTTAAGTAAGTATGGGAGCACCTATTTAACAAATTTATCATTAATTGTTTCCTATTTAGTTACCTACCAACATTAAGTGACTGTATTAATATTAGTCATCTTTATTTCCTAATAAAATATAGTGACTTCGCAATCGCACAGCAACATATACAACATATCAGCTACCAAATACCAATTTATTTGCGATTTGAAAAGATATGTCTACGCATCAGTCCTTTATTTGTGCTCTGCGATTGCAAAGTCACCATATTTTATTAGGAAATAAAGATAACTAATATTAATACAGTCACTTAATGTTGGTAGGTAACTAAATAGGAAACAATTAATAATAAATTTGTTAAATAGGTGCTCCCATACTAACTTAAATGAAAAGGTGCTTCCATAAAAACTAAAATAGCAGACTTGGCTTTACACAAGATCTCACAACTTTTTACGGTGGAAGGATTGCGTTGCGAGACTTGCCATTTTTGTACATTTTATGTTTTTGATGGGATCTCATTTCTTTTTGTAGGTAGTCCTCCTTTTTTTCTTCTCGGGTAATATTTCTTGCATGTCAGCTACGGATTTTCTTAAAACGCACTCCCTTTAACTGATCATTAGGACATACTCCTGAGAAACTAGTATCGGGAAGGAGCATTTCATAATGACCACCTAAGAAACTACAAGAGAATCGTAAACGTTTCACTGGCATCCCAGGATCGCCACCGAATGATCCTCTCAAACGGCCATTTTCGTAAACCTCGAACGTAAATGGATACAAAGCGGTGGCTGCCATAAGTTCGGATACGGAACCGTAGGTGGTAGTTTTCATCATTGCTGTCGAGTACATGTGTCTCCACGCTCGTCACACGTATAAAGTTGCATTTCACCCCAATGCGCTACCACATACTCGACTACCGCACACCTAATGTTATATGACGACTCAATGTTCCCATACATAGAGAATGACAAAGAATGGAACAAACATGAACCATCTCCAGGTATAGGGACAACTAGGTGTGGACAAGGATTTTCATTTATGTACAATATTTCAGGTTCCATTGCAGTATTAATTTTTACTGTAAGTTATGATTACTATTATCCACAATTAGATGCAACAGGCAGGTTAAAATTTCTTTTGACCATGAAGTGAAAGGCAGGCTTGTCAGTCTAAACCACAGAGTACATTATTATGTCTAAACCTCTCAGAATAATGAGCTAAACCTGGTCTTTTTTGAATGACACACGAGTACATAGACATTTCAATATACCTACATCATAGAGGATGCATATACAAATAAAACAACATTAGCCGCTTTATTTTTCCTTTAATATATTTAAAGCTTTACTTGATAAATAATCTTTTACCTTGATTTTTAGGGTTCCGTATCATTAGGTTCCGGGACCCTATTACTAATCATCCGCTGTCTATCCATCTATCACATGGGTCTACAGCTTCAGCCGTTATAGGTAGCGCGTAAATATTTTCACATAATATATGTTACATTGTCCTCTATCACGGCAAATAATAATATGGCCCCTATCACAGCATAAAAAGTTCAATAAATGGAAATCCAAGGGGGGTCCAATTATTCGATGTTATTTGTTTCAGCTCTATCTTTATAAAACAACAATTTTGGGCATATAAATATTAGAGTTCCGTATTCAAAAGGTGCTGATTTGTTTGTCAGGCGCTACCATTTTAGCGCCTTGTTTTTTGTCGCCTTGATGTTGCTATGTCATCTTTATTGTTGGTATTTACCATAATGATTTGGGGTTTCGTACCCATATTGTGTGATGGTAGTACGGAACCCTTCGTGAGCGAGTCTGACTTGTACTTAGCCGGTTTAATAGCGACTTAATTACGAAATGTTGATATTTATCTTCTTAAATAGACTAAATGTGTTTTAGGGTTCCTTACCCAAAGCACAAATTATTATAACAAAGGCTCTATCGTTAGAACGGTTATACATACAAGTTGAAAATTTAGGCAGACTACTTTAAAGTAAAATAAGAAATAATAAAAATTAGGGTTCCTTCCTAAAAAGGTACCGAATTGTTTGTCAGGCGCTACCGTTTTATCGCTTTGTTTTTTGTCGCCTAGATGGTGCTATGGCATCTATGTTGTTGCAATTTACTTTTAGGGTTCCATACCCGTATTGTGTAGGGGTACCCTTTATGCGCGAGTCGGATTCGCAAACTACCGTTTTTTTAGTGACTTAAGTACGATATGTTGATATTTTCTTCTTAAATAGACTAATATTGTGAATGTGTGGAACATTATAAACCACCCTTTTTAGGGTGCCTTACCCAAGGAACAGATTATTATAACAAAGGCTCTATCTTTAGAACGGTAATACAACATACAAGTAAAAGTTTAAACTTCGGGCAGGCTGTACTGTATTTGGGTTCCGTACTAAAAAGGTACCGAATTGTTTGTCAGGCGCTACCGTTTTATCGCTTTGTTTTTTGTCGCCTTAATGTTGCTATGGCATCTTTATTGTTGTTATTTACTTTTATTCAAATTCAAATTCAAATAGTTTATTTTGCAAAGCAGGTACACGTTTTACACGTTAAATTTAATCTAATAAAGAAAATATATGTAATAAAATAATAAATGTACATGAACTACGAGTAAATTAAAGGTTTATTTAATTTATGTAGCAATATATTTACGATTAAAATGATAGGTAAAATATATATTATACAATGTAAAATCCAATCAGCCGCCCGAACCCCATACCGGAGACCCGGCCAGGAACCAGGAACAAGGAACAGGTACGGAACTCTTTATGCACGAGTCAGATTCGCACTTTACCGGTTTTATTTTTTAGTTCTCGCACTTTAACTTTAACGTCGAATTTTTCGTTTTAGGCGTCTTTAATGCAAAGCAGCATACCACCAACGTCATCTAGTGTCATACAAATTTATAGATGCAGCTGGAAACATACATTTTGTATAGACTTTGTATGGAAATATTAAATTACCAACCGCAAATAACATTTTTATATTTTTTTGTTGCAATGTACACTTAACACTAACCGCATGCAAAATTTCAAGTTTGTAGGCCTGCTAGAACACCTTTAGACTTTTGATGATGTGTCAGTCAGTCAGTGACAAAATAAGGGAACTTTGACTTGAGATATTTCGTAATCGACTATAGGTACAAAGTTGTAATTTGGGGTCAGAAGTAGGATCAGTAAGTACTCTTGGTTCCTGAAATTTCAGACTTCTAGCTTCACCCACAACAAAGATACAGGGGGGTTGAAAGTGCCGTGAGTTGCTTCGAGAAAAGGATGGTACGGCCGTTCCGCGTTTTTTCTGCGAGACTTTGCGGGGGCACTGCCGTGCCCCCAGACTAGGTACTGTTTATAAAAAACTTGTAATAAATATTCAATTTCATGGGTATCTCGTACAACAGATGAGTGTTAGACTAAATGTTTATTAGATAAATTTTATCCTGAACAATAATCCTACCGATTCGTATGATAAAATAGCAAGGGTTTATTTTTTTAATTTTTAGTTGGTTCGATTCCCGGGTGAGACAAGCAAATTTCAGAATATCTTTGAATACACTTTTGTTTCTTTTAAAAAATAAAGGAATGTTTCCTTTCAGTAAAATGAGCTAACTAAAGGATTTAAGGTAGTTCCCCTCCAGGGCCCTTACATTTTTTTCACCTGTATACAATTTAACTAATTAACTATATCTTAAATGACTAATTACTAGATGAACTTAAAATTACAAAATGAATATTGCTAGTATTCGTATATATTTACAATTTAATCTTATTTACTGATATGAATTTCGACAAAATGTAAATGAAGGAAGTATCAACTAGACTCAACAAGAAACTCATGTTAACAGGAAGAGATATTGTATTAGGAAGAAAGTTATAGAGAGAGGACTGAAGTCTAGGACATTCAAAAAATATATGGTCTACAGAACCTTCTGTAAGACCACACTCACAGAAAGAGTGATCCCTCACTCTAATTTTGGGTAAAAAGACTGGTGTACACGCATGGCCTAGCCGAAGGCGACAAATAACGGATGTAGGTAGTTTATACGCATCACGAAATTTAAAAAACCAAGGACGACAAGGGATGTTTGGTTGTATTCGACCATAGTACTTCCCAACTGATTTCTGGGAGTGTTTACGTAGTACCTAATTATAATAACAAGATTTCTATAAATAATTGTCTCTGTGTGTCAAATGTTTGACTTCAAACATGCTTCAAACTCAGAATAGCTTATAAAGTTATAACCATAGAGTACACTGAATAACGGTTATAACCACAGATAATAATTCAAATCCATGCTATCCTTTTCGCGCTTAGAGCCCGCGTAGACAGAGTGAGCATTCTGGAGTTCTGCGCTCCGAGTTATATGTAATGTATAGGTTTCATAGCGCCCGCGCACACAGAGGACAATGTGAACGCTAGTACATTTCCGAAAATACAACGCGCATTCTACTACGATGGCTTTCATGGAGAATTTGATTGCATTGGTAATTAAGTATGAAATATTGATTTATTCGTCTTTAAGTTTAAATGTCAGTCGCTTAGCACAAAGTGCATAACTTAACTTTGTATTTCTTGTTTAGAAGTTAAAAATTGAAAAACATTAATGTATGTGGCAATTAACGCCAATAATTCAGTAGTAGTGAGGTTTATAAAGCATGAGCTTGAAATTTAATGCAAAATTAGTCATGATCTTGTCCAAACAAAGTTAAAACAGCATTTTAAGTTGGTTTTGAGAAGATCATGACTAATTGTGTAAACAATTTCAAACTCTTGCTTTATAAACCTCACTAATATTTAACTATTGGTGTCAAATGGCACAGATCAAAATGCTCCTCAATTTCAAATTTCGAAACAAGAAAAACAAAGTTAAGTTATGCACTTTGTGCTAAGTTAGTGACGTTTCACCTTAATGTAGTTTTATTAATAAATTAAAATATAATTGAAATTTAAAGTGAATATATATTTCGGACCCCATCCAGAGTCACACTGAATTATATATTTCACACGGAAAGACGTTTAGGTGATGATGATGATTATAAAAATCGTCACAAAATAAAAAGCAGCATGGCTATTTACTGAATTTCGAAAGCAAATAAAAATCGTCCTTCTTCAAGCAATTTAGGAAAATGAACAATGAATCTCTTTGTTTATCTTGTTTGATGTAAATCGGTTAATCCTACCCATTCCTTTTTTTGTTTCACCTTTGACCACTCAAAGGTTTGAAAGAACGCGGAACGGTTTTCTGTCTGCGTGGGCTCTTAAAGTTATTTTCACGAAAGAAGTCCTGCGTATTAAGGAATTTTCGTATTTATTTATTCACAATAAGTACTTTAACAGGAGACTTCTTTCAAAAAAAAAATTGTACATTGTTTAAATTTTTTATAAACGCAACTCATTGGTGAAAAGGTTAAAGCGTCAATAGTGTTGGGTGCGTTCCGTTTTGGTCGCATCAAAGCATTGCTCGCAACCATGACGTCACACTGACCTAGAGCTTACGCGCCAGAGAACCCGTACACCTCCAACACCCGAATCTCGAAGTCCCCGGACGGACAGAGCGGCGGGTTGTTGAACGTCGAGCACCGGTCCGTCTTACCGAATCGGATGTTTTCGTCCATCCATATCGCTTGACCGTCACTGCAAATACAAATGGTGTTAGATAAATTCTTGTCGCATTTGGAATCGCTTGGTTAGTTTAATACCATAAAGCGCCAAGGAATGAATAAGTTGATGTTTCTGTAAGTTAGTCCTACTACAATCTCCAGAAGGGTATTTGCAAGTTTTAGTAGCAAAAAAATCACTGTTCCATAATTTTTATATGTTAATTTAACCAGTGTAAATGGTATAATTAATTAAATGAAATCACGTACTCTATTGGCCAACTTTCTTAAAGGAACACACCCAAAATAAAAATAAAAGTCTTTCCATATAAAGTTGTTCAATAATATTCAGTACCACCAGAGTGTATGTGGTTTAATTAAAAGATGACAGTTCTTTTACACCTCGTATAATAATAGTATTTCAGAATCATGGAACAAGCTTTATCTCTGTTGCAATATGTATGTTATGTTAAATGGGTACAAACAGCAAACATCACCAATGGATTTCCGATGCATTCTCGAAGATCCTTCGAAAAATAACACAGGCTGGACTAAGTAGCTGGAAAGCCGAAAACAAGAGGTAGTAATCGTCTATCTATGAACAACTTTTACCATGGAACCAAAACACTAAAATACTTACCTTCTTGACTAAAATTAATGGAGCAGCGATTTCAGGCTTGGCTCCAATGATATTCGAGAAAAATGTGTAGATAAGCGATTCACGAATTGCACGTTAAAACTTGGCTAATTAGCTAAACTAAACTCACAGTGTCGTGTCGCGTCGGCATCAATACACGACCGACATCGCACAGCAACATATAGTTCTTGTCTCTTTTTCGCTCCCGATATTTCGGTCGCTTTTTAAACTTCAATGTGCAATTTTTGTCTGCTATTTGGAATAAATAGATCAATTTAGGTATTCAATTTCAATAATACATATTTTCGTGCTTTTAAACCGAATTTATAAGTATTTTAGTATATACAGGAAGTGACGTTATCATAATTAGGCTGAATGGTCGAATCCTTGTCAGACTTAAAGATGCGTTCAAGAAATATATTTTTCGTATTGATATGTGTGACGATGATGTCACTGAAGGTCGAATGAAAGACATCACTTGTTTTCATTTAATAAAGGATATGTATGCTTATTTAAATACTCGTATACAAAAAACGAAACGGTTTTCGAATCGTAAATATTGACGAAAAAAAGAAGAGGCCAATTGAAGGGTTTCGAGGAAAAACAACACTTGTCACAGACTTGGCAGAGACAAAAAGCAAAATGAATATACTTTGATATAGGCTCTTTTACCAAAATTATAACAACATGCCGTCCTACTTCCACGTTTCAATGTGACATTACAATACTACGTAATTTACTGAGGATGTGCCGTTCGCCAAGTTCAATTCTTGCCTATGTTCACCTTTAAATATAATATCATCGGTTGCCTCCATACTAAAAGTTGTTCGTACAGACGAGTACTTCAAGTTTTCAGCGGCAAAAATTCCAGCCAGTAAAGCACAACAAACCAAAACCCTTAAACAAAGCGGCAACTCCGCGTCATACCCGCCACCGATGGTGATCATCGATGTATCGGCTGCCAGGAACAAGGAGGTCGCGTGCGACGAAGGTTTCACATCTCCGGGCTGCAAACCCTCGTCCTGCAGTAGACCCACCCACGGGTACTTCGCTCTAACTGGATGTAGACTATAAGAGAACAAGTTGTTGGGAGGATGCTTTTGTAGTGGCCGGGGTTTGCGACCAATGAGACGAGACTGTTCGGATAGGAAGCGCTGACGTCATGGGAATTTTTGTTAAATTTATTGTAGTTACACAAAATAAGGAAACGGGTAGATTGACTTGGATTCGGCACTCGGTTTTAACACTCGTAAAACCTTCATTCTACTCGCGTTCTACATGATATATGTCTTTGATACATTTTGGGACCGATAAAATTTCTTTAACAGTATAAAATTGCGTTACAAATCGCAAAAATCCCCACAGTAGCGCCACCTAACGTAGCTCCCCGCCACTACGGCCGCCCCCCCGCCACGTCCACTAACCCGCCTCCGATGGTAATCATCTTAGCATCAGCCGCCATGAAGAGCTCGGAGCCGTGAGCGACCCTCTCCTCGCGATGTTCCCCTGGGACCCCCGCCACGCACCCCACCCATGGGTACCGGGCGCGCTCCGGGTATAAGCTGGAAAGCACGTCGGTTCACGCAAATTAACGGTAGCCTAGGAACTGAGTGGCGTTTTGTTCTGATTTAATCATCTATCTATATGAATAAAAGAATAATCTGATTGTCTGATCTATCAACGCCTGGACCTAAGGTAGGTAGGTTTTTTGTGTTACGTAAACATCAGCGGGATTTTAGGAAATTTTCACGAAACCGGGACAAACATGATCATCCACCTCAGGTGATACCAATAGGCGGAAAAGCCATAATGTTGTTAGAAGAGTCTTATAATTTTGAAATCTGTCAAAATTTAAGAAAGGGGGGCTCTTTTAGGGGGGCTATCTTAAGATAGGAAATGCAATTTTTCAAATATCTCAATAAATTTATTAAGACAATAAATAGAACTTCGATGGAGTAGTTGAAATATCTGATGTAGAGGACACATTTAAGCTGATTCCGAAGACTTTAAGTTTAGTTTTAGTGCTGTCAAAACCTAAATTTTTCAAAAGGAATTTAGCTTCTGTTCCTAGCATTTAAGAACTATTTCACAATGAAGAAAATTTAGGTTTGACAGCACTAAAACTAAAGTTAAAGCCTTCAGAATTGGCTATAGTATCTGGGTATTATTACTAAATGACCAAAGAATAGTTGTTTATGCTACAAGTGCGGTAAGGAGGCAATAACTTACTCGCTACGCTCGTGTTTAAATCGTCATCGTAATTTATTCCTTTTCGCCCTTGTAGCATAAACTACTATTTTTTCCACTGAAGAATATTTTCGTATGTAATCAGGTATTTATCTCTCGATTTTAGCGGCAAGAGCCTATCATTTGCAAATTGGTTAAGTCCAATGATTTATCAATTAAATCCCAGATTTTCTAACGAAATAAATGCACAAAAAATACTCCAAATCTCAGATATAAATTTTAGGCGGGCATTGTTTTTCTTTCCTTGCACCCAAAAAAAACGGTTCGTTCCAAAACGTGTCATAGAATTGTGACTCGCGCGCGCTACTTGCGTGCGGATGCGTTCCGGAATTTGTTTGTGTGCGAAACAAAAAGCAATGAACCTCTGATCAGTGAATGTGATAATAATAATGACTCTCGTCGCTTAAATGATCTTTTAAGTGACCCGATTATTTTCATTTTGTAAATACATCAAAACCATTTTTCCTTTAAAATTCAATGTGCATTCAAAATGTTATGGACTTAAAATTATAACTGGCTCTAAAGGATTGACTACCCAGAGCCGATCAACACAGAAAAAAAATGTATATACTATGGTACACAAGGAAAGGTTGCAGGTTAGCCAACTTACTTTAAATAAATAAAAGAAAAATATAATAGCACTTGCATCGAAAATATTTAAATATAACTAAATTAGTATATTAAACATGGATGTTTTACTGTTTTCATATGCAAAGTGAAAGTCAAATGGATCAAAAATAAAATTTCCACATTCCTTTTAAAACCTACCACACACATTTTCGCTAGAACAAAACGCCAAAATTCCGTACAAAATATACCAATTTACAAGTTGAAATGTAATACGTACGAAACATCGCAAAGTTTGATTTTTGAACGTACCATAACTAAATTAGAGTCTGTTTAGCGAATGTTGACAGTAATTTTACCTGACAGGGGGAATGAGCGTTTTTCCTTATGCCAAATTTAGTGTTAAGGGTCGGTGTTCCGAGATTCGGGGTTCTGGGTTATGGCTTTTTAAAACGGTAAAAATTCAAATTTCTGAACAAAATAAATACCACTTGTTACCTTACAAGATGAAGTGCAGGTTCATTAAAAAAAATCACGGCAATAATGTATAGTAACTTCAGAAAAAAAACAGGAATTTCAATAAAATCTCTTGAATAGTATTGCAGCGCTACGGGTGTAACCTGAACTTGACATCCTGTATTTTTTTTTCTGAAGTTACTATACATTAGTGCCAAGATTTTTTTTAATGAACCTGTACTTCATCTTGTAAGGTAACAAGTGGTATTTATTTTGTTCAGAAATTAATATTTTACTATCTTAAAAAGCCATAACCCCGAACCCTGTTTTGCCTAATCTCGGAACTCCGACTCTTAAATAAGATTCCTAGATGGCACTGTCATATTCTTTAGCAACAGAATCAAACATAAAATTTGCACAGATTCCAAACAAACGAAAAACCACTTCGACATTGATTGCTACAAAACACATTTTATCTATGGTGACATGGAAAGCGCCATCTGGAGGAAAACTAAGAACTAAGAAAAAAAAACAATGAAAAAAAACGCTCATTGAAAAAAAATTGTCTTGTTATTTTTCCATACCCGTGTCAGGTAAAGCTACTGTCAACATTCACTAGGCAGACTCTTTATTTGTACCAACATTCCAGTGATACTTTCTAGCATCTACATAATAAAGTGCAACTAACAATAAGTTCTACCGTTCTAAACATGCGAAGCGTCGTGCTTTCAAGTGTAATCCAAGTTTTGTGCTCAAGAGTATAATTAAAGTAGAGCTTCTACCCGAAGGGCGCCTAGAAGGGAAACAGATTAGCAAACGACCGATTTCTGTGTGATATCCTACTTGCGCTCTCTGCTTTTTCAATGTGCGAGGGTGCGAGTATGATGGAAAGACACTGTATCGACGGTGCATGCTAGACATGCTCGGAAAATTAAACCAAATGCTCTACTGATCATACATACGTACATTTGTTTTAATAGGTAGTTATTAAAAATGTATATCGAAAAGTGTTTTTTTTTAATAGTTATCTTTTAAATTTGCTTTGTTCAAAATTGTTTCTATGTGGTTTAATTTTCTGAGCACGTCCTTAATACACTCGGTATAATAAAACTATTTTAGATTTCAGAAATCGGTCTTAAAATTGAAAGAAGTTTCTTGTAGTTCATGCGAAAGAATGAATATTGGTCTGAAATGCTTTAGATATACTGAATTCGAAGTAGAAGAAACTTCTTCATACGAAATTTTTGGGGTTGTTTACGGAAACTTTTCTCTTTAGGGCCTTAAGAGCTGCTACAGTGCTGCCAATTTAGAAAAAAAAAATTACCAAAATAATTATTTAATGTCTGCTCAATTAAATCTCTAGAAATAGAAATGAACTTTTCAATAAGCAAAAATTTTAACTGTTGTTAAAAATATACGCTTTTACCAAAAGTATACATTTTAGCTATAAATAGACATTGGTGTCGATTCGGCGCAACACAACTTGTTCGACAGGACTAACCTTATTTTGAGCGTCCAGTCTTTGTCTTTTCGATACAGAAAGAAAAAGACGGAACGTTTAAATTAAGTTTAGTCCTGTCAAATAAGTTAAATTGTGTTGCGTTGAATCGACACAACTGCTGTTTAAAAATAGCTCATTGCTATTTCTAGGCATTTAATTGTGCAGACTTTCAATAATTATTCTGGTATTTCTGGTGTGAGGCGTAACGTCGTCGCGTAAACGTCTTCACTCGCCCAGATGAAGGCAGTCTAAATCTGCTGAAACTGGTCGGCTTTCCCGATCATAACACGTATTGAGGTGAGCCGTTTTTATATAAATCAAATATTCTGGTAAGTAGAAAATGGTACCGATTCGGCGCAACACAACTGACAAGACTAACCTTATTTTGAGCGTCCCGTCTTTGTCTTTTCGATACAGAAAGAAAAGGACAGAACACTTAAATTAAGTTTAGTCCTATCAATTAAGTCAAGTTGTGTTGCGCCGAATCGGTGTTAATGATAATTTTTCTTTAGTGGCAGCACTTTAGCAGCTCTAAGGGCCTCAATAATAATTTTTAACTAAAGGGCTAGTAAGGTTTCCGTATACATCATTATATTTATGATTTAATTAATTCTATCGTATGTCATGAAGTAGAGAGTAGTCACTCGAAAATTTAAATTAAATAAGAAGATGCATTCTGTGGAAAATATAATAGAAATAGACATTATTTGCATGGAAGTATTCATTCTACGTATGTATAACATAATTCAGAGTTTTCATAAGTTCTACTAAATCATAACTCACTATAAGTCGAAGAGTGCTATAATGGTGTCGATTCGGGGCAACACAACTGACAAGACTAACCTTATTTTGAGCGTCCCGTCTTTGTATTTTCGATACAGAAAGAAAAGGACAGAACACTTAAATTAAGTTTAGTCCTGTCAATTTAGTCATGTTGTGTTGCGCCGAATCGGTGTTAATATATATCTTGCACTAGCTCTAAACATTCAAAATACTAAATCATCACCCGTGTTTAATCGCGCGGAACGCCACTTAGTTGAATCACAAGTGCGAGGAGCGTGACACGATGTTTTTGCGATTAAATAGTCACGCTTCTCGCACCTGTGACTCAATTAAGCCGCATGGCGCGCGGTTAAACACTATGCTACCGGGACATAAATCACTATAAGTCGAAAAGTGCTATAATATATATATATATATATATATTATAGCACTTTTCGACTTATAGTGATTTATGTCCCGGTAGCATAGTGTTTAACCGCGCGCCATGCGGCTTAATTGAGTATATATATATATATATATATATATACAAGGTGACTTTTTGATCATCGTCCAAATTCATACTGGTGGCTTGGTAAGATATCAGTATCATGGAATATCATGGAATCATTTTGGTGAAATTCGTAAAATGAAATTTCGACTCTCCATAGTGATTAACTCGGGACTGGAACTGAATTACTATGGGAAGCCGAAATCTCATTTTACGAATTTCACAAAAATTGTTACTGATCCAAGGTACTGATCACTTATCAAGCCTCCAGTATGAATTTGGACGATGATCAAAAAGTCACCTTGTATATATCTTGCACTAGCTCTGAACATTCAAAATACATGAAATACTCCATACTTTTTGTGTTCAGATCTTCCGCAAAGATATATGCACCCATTTCTTTTTTCGCCCTTTGTTAATATCAGATAGGAAGATTTGGCTGACAACACTAAACTTTAACAGTTTCAAGGGACATTAGTGTCGATTCGGTGTAACGCGACTTAACTTATTTGACAGGACTAACCTTATTTTAAGCGTCCTGTCTTTGCCTCTTGGATAAACAAAAGAAAAAGACAGAACGCTTAAATTAAGGCCCACTTGCGCCACGCTACTTAATCCAGGTTAACTAACTTTTAATGCTTTGTCCTTGTCACATCAAGCGATAGAAATAAGGACATAGCATAAAAAGTTAGTTAATTTTCGTTATGTTGCTTGGCGCAAGTGGGGCTAAGTATAGTCCTGTCAAACAAGTTAAAGCGTGTTACACCGAATCGACACTATTGAAGTCTACTTTTATTTTAATTACCGCAAGTGATAGCAAAATTATTAGTAACACATATACGTAAAAAATATACCTTTCCTTCCTATTTGACTAGCGTAGAATCTTGTCAGTTAAACTGATACAAAGAACATGGCAACATTAAATAGGCGTGAAGTGTTAATCCAAAGCCGTAAAACAATTTAAAAAAAAGTGAAGTGTTTATTAACACAAATTGTCAAACTTCCTTCGTCTTCATATCGACTAACCAGACTCTACTTAGGGCAACAATTTATATCTTTACAAGTTGGTGCGTGATACGCTCATGTCTCAGGCGAGGGAGGATGGTAGATTGTACGTTGGCTCAAATAGATCGCATGGTTTGGTATGGTACCCCGATACTTAAAGGGCCGCGTTGGCAACTCAAAGACTCGGTGTTTTTAGGAACAGACTGACAGTTCTGTCAATGTCAATGTTCTTATGTCAATGTCATCGCCGTTGAACTCGTTTACAAATAGGAAACTTAATAAACTGCAGCCGACTGTTTGTACAACCGCTATATAAGCGACAGATTTAATTAGAATTATTAATAATGTGCTTATTTATTTAAGCATAGTTTTCAAAATAGCGTGGCGATTATAATGCTATCTATTTGAGCAAACGAGCTGTATTCACGGCATCGCGCCCCGCGCGTGCTATACCTCCCCCGTCGCCTACAGACCTGGGGCTCTACCGCGTAATTCTCATTTGTATCAACTTCAAGCAAATGCATGCGAAATTCAACGCGTGCAAAAGAGATGGCATGTTAGGCGGGCGTCGTCGCACGCACGTGAAATTTCAATCTCAAGTTGATGTTAATGAAAAGGAGAGTTACGCGGCAGACCCGCTGGCCTGGCACTCCCAAGATTCGGTCGATCGCTTATCGTTCGAGCACACGTCCATCTCTGACGCACGCATAGAGAGTGTGGTAGAGATGGATATACGACCGAACGATATTCGATCGAATTATGTCACTTCGGAGTAGGTCATCTGCGCTATAACTAACAGACACAAGTAATTGCACATACCTGAACAGGAAAGTTTCCCCAGTACCGAAGTACGCCTGTCGGTTCCCTCGCTCGTCTTTCTGGTTCCTCTCGAACCATCGCGTCGAGCAGTACGCTCCGAATACCTGACGGGACATTGGTGGTAATTATTTAACGATTGTAACGATCCATATGTGTGGTATCCAGGAATACCAAATAAAACACGGGACGTAAGGGGAAACAGACAGTTGTATTCTGAGACTAAAAGTCGACTGACTAGTAAGAGAATTCTCCGCTTACCTACATATATACATAATATGCATAAATTGAGGCGACGAATTAGCCAACCACAGCACTGTATTTCATTACTAACCCTTAGCATAAAATTCACAAATATGAAATCTCGTCGGGTGTGCCACCTAAATTGGTTTCATTACAAACTGCAAGAGCGAATTAGTAACTACTAGAGCTTACGTGAACACCGTAGTTGCGCCGGCAGCGCGACAACAGTGTCATCTATCCATCAGCCTGTGTTCGTCCACTGCTGGACATAGGCCTTTCCAAGATCTCGCTACTCTTGGTGGTACTCCGTCCTCCACATCCAACCGTCGCCAGCAACGTCCTTTAGGTCGTCAGTCCAGCGTGAACAGCTGCATTGTGACTGACCTCGTTGTTGCACGTCTTGATCATGAGCAGCGTGGGCTCGTGGTGCTCGACGCGCACGTAGAACGTGGTCAGCGAGCAGCCGTGCTCCTCCGTCGTGTACAGCAGCACAGGCTGGTACATCGTGATGCGCACCGGCAGCCACGACCACAGCGTGAACAACTGCAATTCACACATTCGTTACTTCCTGTTGGAAACGTCACTTGATAGTTATAAAAACGTTTGGTAAGAAATATATTTTTAAATGCATCTGGTTATCTTGTGGACAATTTTAATATTTGGACATCTGAAAAAGACAGCGTCATTCGGGATTTAAGAGAAACTCTATCATAATGTGGCCAACGAGAACTTGGATGTGTAAGGAAATATAAAATTTTAATGAAACCATAGCAGATAGTATAAAAAAAATATAAGAAGATTTTCTAAAAGTTCTAGTTGGCTGGAGTATAGTGGACACTGTCCATGGAGCATAGCTTCATAGACGCGTAATTGTCATAATACGCTCGGTATACATAGAGTTTCCAAATTTTGTATAGCAGTAAGCAGGCGTATACCGAGCCTATAATGACAATAAAGTTACGCCTCCGTGGACAGTGAGCCTGAGTTATTGGGATGCAAATAAATCGACAAACCCAAATAAAATTTATAGATAAAAATTAACCGTAAATAAAACAGGACATCACAGTATTAGTAGTGCCCAATTAGAACAAAATAAATCTAGAGACATTTACATGAGGTTTCTTCTCCTTAAAGCCATTTTAGACGGAGCTCGAGTAAATGTAACCAGATAATACTAGCTTAGTGCATTCAGTGCAGTTTTGTGCACACCTAAAAAAATAACATCACTAAACATTTACAGATTTACGTTTACAAAAGGAACAGAATTAGGCATGCAACATTTAAAATTCTGAAATTAACATCTAATTTTGTTATCTGTTACAGAATGAAAAATACAAGTTAACTTACAGAACATTGGCAGGTAGCTTTACATTACATCATCTAAATAAGAACTAACAAAGAGTAACCATTTACATAAACTAAAATATTATCTTATGTACAAAACGGCACTTTTCAATGCTATTTGCAAAAAATATACAGCTACAAAAAAGAAAACTATTTACTTAACATCTCTCCAGGTTACTTCGTTGGTACCGTTTGCTAAGTTTTAATACTACTCCCGAGAATTTTGTTCAATGTTCCCTTCCAAACTACAGTATACATTTAATTGGGCGACACATTTCGCCAATATAGTTCAAACTACTCCTCTAAACTACAATTTACACAAAGTGGGGCGGTACCTTTTGCCAATATCATTCAAACTTCCCCTCCCAACTAAAATATTATACACAAAGTGGGACGGTATCTTTTGCCAATATTGTTCAAACTTCCCCTCCCAACTAAAATATTATACACAAAGTGGGGTGGTACCTTTTGCCAATATTATTCAAGCTACCCCTCCAAACTACAATTTACACAGAGTAGGGTTGTACCATCTGCCAATATTGTTAAAACTAACCCTCCAAACTACAATTTACACAAAGTGGGGCGGTACCTTTTACCAATAGTGTTCAAACTACCCCTCCTAACTACCAATTTACCCAAAGTGGGGCGGTACCTTTTGCCTGAGGTCAGAGAAGTGACGATCCTTGTCCTTGAAGACGGCGTTAGGGAAGGGGAACCAAAGGGCGCGGTGGTACGTTCGGGGACTCTGGAAGTGCTATTTTTTTACTCTTTCGCTAGATGGCGTTGTCTTACGAGACGTTTTGACATTTTAAAATAAAACTTGTCCAAAACTCGTTACATGGGTAGTTTGATTTGTAAATTTAGCCTTTGTTTGGCAATTTGAATGGTAGATGGATCATGTTTGAAAAAATAGGTAAAATCAATTACTGTTATAATTTTCTCAAATGCCCCTTTTACATAACTTAGTTTTTTTTTCAAGTTTCTAACTCTGGCACAAAACATCAGCGCTTATAACATCAATACACAAAACAAGGATTTTTTAAGATATAGCATATCCATGCACATTAATACTTCTAGCTTTACAAATTACTTACCATAGTAAAATATAAACGCAAAATAAATGGAATATCAAGCAACATTTAACCTAAAAATCTCTACCGATGGGGTCCTTCTGAAGCAAGATTTAATGGTTATTTTTAATTTAATATAGGTATGTTTAATATCTTTATTTATAATAGAATATTGATTAGACCCAACAATACAATAGCTAATTCAAGTACACAATACAAATATAGCAAAAATTTCGTTAAGCGAACTCAATCCATGGACTAGTGACTCCGAATAATCCTTTACTTATAGATTGTGACTTTTGTTTATAAAGCCAAATTCATACTGTAGACTCGGTAGTCAGGACCAAGGGACAATAACCTTTTTTGCAGAATACGAAAAAGAAATTGTACCCCTATATTAATTTACGAACAACTCCGCGTCAATTAGTGTAGGAAGCCTAAATTTCATTTTGCATTTTTCACAGAAAGGGCCCATTGAACCTTGGTCCTGACCATTTGACCGAGTCTCCAATACGAATTTGGCCATATAAACAAAAGTGACCTTGTATTTGCTTCAAAAGTACCACGAAAAAGAAAACACCTACGCAAGAAGCGGTGCATCTAACATCGATGTGAACTTCGGTTGGCTCTTACTTCGCTCTGGTCAAGTATTTGCGACTTGATCGCCTGTATGGGGTACACGCCCATGGAGAGGGCGCGCGGGCCCGGCGAGTGGGAGCCCTAGACAGGGGCACGAGGTTAGCACGGCCACGATGCCACGACATGCATCGTCAGCCCAACAGGCCGGGGTTATTCACTGCACTATCTTACAATCGCGTTCAACGCACACTGCTCGAGCGATCGGGTTTAACACTTTGACAGCCAAACACGTCTTGGCGGCATCAATAGTTTTTTAAGTGTGTGACTTTTATTTGGTTTATTGAAAATCACGACCTCAGTTGGTGGCGCATTAACGGACAATACCGCAAATAGCTTGGTGTTTAGGCTAAGCGTTCATATTCAATTTGTTTACGTATGAGACTAGGGCGGTAGGACGGATTTTAACAACGCTTGCGCCGCCATTGGCCAATACAGGCTCAAATATAGCTCAGGCAATAAAACTGGGTGAGTTAGTAATGTTTGTTATTTTTTATTACCATGTTTTAAATTTTATTAAAAATAACATTTTATCTACTCCCATACTGCAATAAGGCAATTGCAACATCAAAAGCAGTTTTATAAGAACCTAAATTGTTTATTCGATGTTATAATATTACATTATAACACCGCGATTCTGCGCTGCGATTGGCCCAATTTATTATAAAACCGCTAGAGACCCAATCAACAACAAAGACGAGAAGTAAATCCCGACCTTATTTCTTAAGCCACACCCCCTTTATCTTGATTGGCCTTCAAGCCGCATTACCGAGACGACGCACCCGAGGTTCATGAACGAATGTTCTTCTTCTATTTTTCGTGAAATTGTTAATTGAAAATATTTAAAATAAAGACGATATTTTCGATAGTCGTAGATAAAGTATTGTGTTCTTTGTGTGATTGTGTGATTGTGTGAACATAATTAGACATTGGGACACTCGTGCGAAATTCGTAAACAATCACTCGTGTTCCAATGTGTCAAATTATGTTACAGTTTCACTAAATACAATTTTTTAATTATCATACTTGAAATATTATAGTAAATATAATACATATAAAATTATTTTAGTTATATTTCTATTAACGCCGAAAATCGCCCGTGGACCAGTTCAAGCGGCGCTTTACGCCCCGCTGTCAAAGTGTTAACCGGCTGTGACTATTCAACGAGCTGTCAAAACTTGCAGCGCTGGATGCTCTGCATGTGTGATGAACGCAAGGATTATTTATACCGTATGTTCCGTAATACTCTGTAAACTCACACGCATGCTGAATCTGACTTGTCAGTTGGAAGTTTCAAGATATCAAGAATGAGAGAAATAGAACACCACACGAAAACAAACGCAGTTGTAATGAATCAGACATTCAAAGCCAATGGAGTGATGTTTTTTTTTTTCGTCGTTCGACTAAAGTAGGCGTATGATAACATCGCGTACACAATAGATAACCATTCACAATAGTTTCTCGCTACATAGACTTAACAAAACATAATTCTTTGGAGTTGAAATGTCAAACGAACATAAATTGGGTAGGGGGGGTAGGGTAGAAAAAAAGAAGTATCTTACAGAAAAAAATCAAGACACGATGTATGAGAATGTCTTTTATCGATATCGATGAAGTTAGTCGTGTTAGAAAAAATCGATGATTTAGGAATGCTAAAAAAGCGAAAGCCACGCCTATTCTCGACGATTACTATACCATCTGTTTGCAAGTTTCCTCAGACATTCTCTGTGGAGGAAGTAAAATATCTGATATACATAGAATACTTTTATTCTGTGGCTTTTTGTGTATTGTGGAGTTATTTATTCCGTGTGGGTTAAAACAATAAAGCGACCCTTTCATTTAAAAAGCTTTACCCTTATAGTACTTTTATATCAATAGCGTGTGAGAACCTAATTATTGTTACATTAAAAGTCCTCATACAATTTATTTTGAATAAATATGATTCAATGACTTATTCGTCATTAATTTTAGTTAATTTATATAAAGATAGATATACTTAAACAAATACAATGATAGAGAGTAATATATATTCCGGACCCTATCCTGGGTCCAGAATCAGGCACAATATATACTTTTAAAATAGTCCAGAATGGAATAATAAGAAATAAGTCCTTAGAGATTGGACCTTTATATTCGTAATGTAGTTGTTAACTTTTGAATATAAAATTTTAAGGCCTCGCCAGACAGAAAGTGTGCCAATGTCGACCCGGAGATGATAGTGTGTTTGCGGGCTAATTAATATACAATGTGTAACAGAAAGGTGTACCCATATCTAAAGAGCTTATTCAGTCAATGGTATAGAACAACTTTAACTATGGAGCCAACCCTGAAATCTCGAAAAAAAAATCTGACCTTCCATACATTTCGGCCGAGCGGCATTGCATTTTTCTATGAAACAGTAATTATTTTTTTTTCGAGGTACAGTTTTTGTTCCATATTAAAACTTGTTCTATACCATTGACTGAATAAGCTCTTCAAATATGGTTACACCTTTCTGTTACACGTTGTAGAAGCGTATGAGGGACGCCACACCACACCGAGCCACCCGGTGGGGCGCTTCTGTGTGGTGACTCAAAAACACTTCTATAATAATTCACCCGACAACAAACTATCATCTCGCCCTGACAACGCCACGCTTTCTGTCTGGCGAGGTTTATAGAAACATGTTCTTTTTTATTAGACAAATCCTTGAAATAATTATTGGAGTCCAAACTCACCTCTCTGATGGTGAGCGTGTGAGACATCATCTGAATGTTGACCTGACTCTGACTGGTGGGCAGGTTGTCGGAGGACCTCGATCTGACCAATCGGGACCCCGTGATGACTTGCTTGGACTTCAGCGTCATCTCAGTCTTTATAAACACGCGGGATATGTACTGCGAGCTGCGGGGGAAAAGGGGCCTTTAGTTTATGGAGATAAGGTACAATTACTGTATACTCTTAGTGATTTAATCGACCACTATAAGCCGAAGGTCGCTGTTAAATCCCGTAGGGAAACATTTGAGTTCAGTCCGCATGCACGTAGGCACGTGGATCTATATCGTCGCTACTAACTGTCGTATCTTAGTTTTTGAGTTCAGTCCGCATGCACGTAGGCACGTGGATCTATATCGTCGCTACTAACTGTCGTATCTTAGTTTTTGGGTGATTTGAGTTAGGACTAATTAATGCAAGTAACTAAGTGAATATAACGTGTGAAATTATTAAATATTATTAAACAGAAAGATAATATAAAACCTGCACCAATATGAAGTACAGTAACACATTAACTTCCTGATAATTTTATGAAATGCATTCATTAAGCATAAGTACTATTTCTTTTTTAATTATTTAATGCATAGTAATTCTTATTTTTTTTTTTTTGTATTCTATTTGATTAATAATTTGCACTAAATTATTAATTTTACATTTTCTTTAAGTTCTATAATGCTGAAAATTTTATTAATAATCATATTATAATTACTTATTATTTTTACTTTAATTTGATTTTATAAACTTTTGTTAAATATTTAATCAGAGCTAAACATTGTTTTTTATATTTAATAAAAACTATAGTATTAAGCCTACCTGCACGATGTACGATTATTTTAAGTTTGAAATGGGGTCATCTGAGAACCAGCATTGTAGCATTGCTTGCAATCTACAGCAAATGCTGAAACATCTGTCACAAATATGATTGTTGTGTGTACATATCATAATGTTTGCATGTGTGACAAAACAATTATTTTCTTTCTTTCTTTCTTTTAAATTAAAGTATAAACGATACTATACTAGTTAAAACAGCGAAGATATTTGTGCCATAAGTACGGCGATTGGGCTCGGTGAAATGTTAACTCAACGAGTTAACATTTCACCGACGATTATTACATCCCAGATGTAATAATCGTCGGTGAAATGTTAACTCTAACTTGAATTTCACAATTCATACTCGGAAACAAGTTTTACACTCCCTCAGGGATTCATGTCACGACCATATGTATATCATAGCGTTAGGGACCAGCAAGGTCTTTAAAGCACGCAAGATATGAATTGGGAGCTATATTACCTAGATAATATTCTGACAAGAATAAAAAGGTTTATCGTCAAGGTTTTCTTACAGTATTCAGGCTGGATTTTCAAACACTGACAAGCCGAGAACTGGTCATTGCTAGTACTTGTCTCTCTATACGATCAACTTCTACAATTAAATCGGAAAAAAACTGTTGTTGGATACATTGCGGTCGAGTAAGGATTAAGGACTTACTATTAAAGCTGATTTGTTTTTCTTGATATCAGGGTTGGCTCCATAGTAAAATTTGTTTCTATATGTCGTGGGCAGATCGTAGAATTGAGCAAATCGTAAAGTATGAAATCGAAAATCTTTCAGTAAAATTAAAAAAATAGGTGCGACGACGAGCAGGGCGAGGAGGAGCGTGTTAGGGTTTTCACATGTTAAGGTGATATGTCGTCCGTGCAAAGGTCCCCGTTACTCCAGGCGGAAAAACCCGCAGTGCGAGAGGGACGGAATCGGGGAAAATGATCAAAAAGTCGGTTTTAAATTAAAACAAAATTATCTAAAATAGCTACGAAAATTTCCATAACCAGTAATTTAGGTATTGTTAAAACCAATCTAAATAAGTATTTTTGAAGTCTGTGTGGTATCCCAATTTGTCAGAATATCAAAAAAAGTATAAATTTAGACCTCATTTCAATAATTATTTCTATCGAGTGAAATTCCTCCAATCGCGTTTTCGACAGCCCAAAATCTAGAAAAAGATCCCAAAATTGTTATACTAATTCATTTTACTTGGAACTTATTTAAAAGAGCAGATAAATAACTTCAAAAAGTGACAATTTTCACGGTATACCCCCTTAATAAATTTGGGAGTTTTTACTCGGATATGCCCAGTCCTACGATCTGCCAACAATATATAGACGAGTACTATAACAAGTTTCCGGCTTTACAGCGATTAAAAATCCACACTGTAAAGATAAAGAAAGTTAATGTGGTTGCGCCCTTACCTTAACGCCCGTATGCTGAAGGCGGTACGTAGCAACTTGGTCGGCGAGGCGGGCATGCTCTTACAGAACTTATCTATGGCGTGGTCCACTCCGTTCTTGGTGGCTTCCGCGTACCACTCAGAGTTCTGGTTGGACGAGTGCTTGTGGAACAGGATCAGAATGGCGAGCGCCACTCGGTAGAATACCTGCCGAATAAAAACATTATTCATAATAGGGACGAGTTATATCTGTGTTTTGAGTTTCACCGACTAATATGTGCTAAATCTACCAGCTTTGTGAACGTGGTGTTTCTGGAGAAAGGTTTCCCAGAACCACGCGTATTGAAAGACGCTCGGCGTCAATTCGGAACTGGTGAGGGTGCAACTCGTCCAGGTAATGAAACGGGAGGTTAACCCCCATGGTAATATAATTTCATGTTGTATAGACCAACTGAATGAACGGCAACTGAAGCCGTATGGTACTAGGCACTGGAAGAATTGGCATTAGACAAAACTCAATTTCGAATGCAACGTTAATAAGAACATCGCCCTTAAATCTACAACGACGACGATTTAGGCCACAAATACTCCATTATTAATGTTGTTTCCTTGACCTGCTTCGAAACGTAAATCATAGGATCTACTGATCATACTGAACGACTTTTCTACGAACTTCTAAAGTTAAATTGAAATAAAAAAGGGCAGCGGCCGGCAATATTTTCTAAATATTCCGGCCAAATCCGGTAATGCGCGCTTCCTAAATCCACTTATGGGTTTCGTCCCTAAATGAAGCACTGTGCGGGTTACATTTTTGCAAATAACGTAATAATTAATTCCAAAATATTATGCTTAAAAAAGCCTTGTAAATTTCTTTTTTTTTAAACATAATGTGTAGTAAATACCACCGATGTCCAACAATCACAGACAACAAAAATTCCAAACGAATTCGAGAAAAACAATTTCGGTTTACAAAGCCAAACAATTTACCCACAAAACAGGTGCAAACACTTCGTTTGGACGAGCAATTTCCACAAAATCAATCTTGCTGTCGATTTTATTACGTTTCCACTGAATTTTATTCCCATCTGTCGGTTTTTACAACTTCTGGGAATATATTTGAAGCAATCAGTTGGGTAAATAGAAAAGTTACTTTGTTTCATCGCCAGTAGAACCGTGATCAAAATTTTCGATTTGATATCATGATAGAAAATAGAAACAGAAAATATTTTATTTCGCAAATACTACGTTCAAGCACACGCCGTCGATACAGATATTTCTATTATACTTTCTCTCTCGCACATTGACAAACGCGGTATGCGTGAGAGCACAAGTAGGACAGATAGACACTGTAAATCTGGTGTGTGCTAGCCAGACTGGAATCCTTATTGAATATTTGTTTATGAGACAGCTAAAGCTATGTAGCATTTCTTTGTTACTGTTTAGTGTTGACAAATACAGCTTGGTTCTGTACTTTTTACCATCACCGAGCAGGGACAAGGATAATCTCCTGGGGACGCAAACAACAGCCGTCCTCTCTTTACAGCAGCCGTTCTCTCTTCACCAATGACCACCACCTTTAGAGCGTTTTAGCACCCGGATGGTGAAGAACCCGCCTCTTTATCTAATTAATCGAAACAGAACACTTCTATTCAAAATTGACTCAATAGTTCCTCAACAAAACCTTATTACCTATGTATTGTGTATGCTACCATAGCAAAGTCTCGCGATTCCTATACCGACATCTTCGACTCTAGTTCGTTGTCGAATTTCGACGTTCGGTACACAATGCATAAGGCTCGCTCCATAGCTTTGATCAGCGTCCATCTACTGTTTAACTATCAACTAATCAAGTAAGCATTATGTTATGAATAAAATGTATATTTTTAGAACGCATCAGTCGAGTGTTCGGTCGACGATTTTGTTTTTTGTGTGTGGTAACACTTCTCTCACTTGGAGCTGTCAAAAACCTCGGATAGGACGGAATTTTGGGAAAGGGTCGCGGTCGACCACACTTTTAATTATATTAATGGTTTAATACAAGGGAAATCGATGTGGACATCGTAAAAAACATTATTGGGTCAGGGTCTGACAATATTTTGGCGTGAAGGCCACTTTCAGTGTATTTCCTGTGTGTGTGACATAACCTATATACACGCGGTGTGCAACAAGTGCAGATCTTTGTCACGTTACCATTTCTTCTGGGTTTGGATGCATCCAGGGGTAGGTGGGTTGTGTGTAGATTCTTCGTGACGGTGAGCAGCGTGTCACAGCACCGGAACGCCTTGGAGTCCACGTGCGAAAGGAATTCGTGCGAGGACTAGCTGATGAGGTCATCATACAATTGTCTGGTAGGACATTTTGTACTATATTTTGTAGAATATAAGATATTTGTAGAATATAAATCTGGGACAGCTTATGGGCCCCTGTTCCAGCTGCTAATATCGCCCTTTAACATACAATTAGTGGTGTCTGAGCGTGGTTATGAAACCCTCGCACCAGTGACGCCGATGCCCGTCACTAGTCAGAAACATCACCACTTTATTACCACACACATTATGTATAGAACATTTAACCTAATAAGCAGGGGTTAGTGTGATTTATGTAACTGTGCTGTGTTGATTTTAATATGGATATTCCCGGGATCAGAATTCTGACCTGGTTTTGTTGTGTTGTTATATTCATCGGCTGATACATATTAATTAATCATCGTACCTTTATTCTCTGAATATCACTTGATAAATTAATTTAAAATTTTTATTAATTCGAAAATTATTAATGGCCTCTGCTGCTGGGTATTAAAACAGAGAAAGAGTACATTTTAATAAAAAAAGGTGATATGAAGATATTTTAATACATAAGCTTTTATACTAGTTATTGCTTAGAATGTGTAATCTCCGATGAATTTATATTTAAAGTAATATACATGGAATCCATATTGATATCAATATTCAGTTCCAAATTAAAAAATCGCATTACCTACCTAATTCCCAGCTCTGCTAATAAGGCATGCAAAGTTTACAAATTCATTGAGGGAAGGGAGAAAAAGGCATACCAATTAACAGAGTCAGTTCCTGCGTTAAAGAGCAGTGTGGGAGGGAGACATCGCGTCTCGCGTCAATTAATGTCACGTCACTCACCGCACCCCTCCCGCACCGCGCAGTAACCTCAGGAACCGACTCAGTTAAACGGTAGGCCTGTAACAATCTTGCTTACCTTGATACCTTCATGGAAGAAGCAGTCTAGCACCCTGACGAGGTGAGGGAAGGGCAGCGCGGCGAGGATCCACCATTGCCAGTCGGCGTATATGCGTTCTGGACCTATGGCTCCAGACAGTCTTGAGAGGTGCTGGGCGGCCGACTTCTGCAAACAATTAGACTTTGTATGGAACTGTTGGATGAAATGTAGGGTGGCTTTGATTGGTACACCCAAACACATTGTGAAGACTCGGTGACTAATAAGGACCAAAGGTATCTGTGAAAATCCTGAGTCAATCAGTTTGGGAAGACCAAATTATTCAGAATTTCACGGAAAAGGGCATCGAGTTTCGTTTCCTAATTTACGAAGTGTTATGAATTTGGCTGTATAAAGCCAAGTCATCTTACATAGACTCACAATCGTAGTTATTTACTGAACAAACAAATACGAGACGAGTCGTATATAGGACACCCGGTTGGGACAAAGTTCCTTTCGCTACTGGCGCGCACACCGCACGTCTGTACTGCAAGAATATACCTACACATAGACATACGCTTGTAAACACACAAACAGACATACATCTTGTCGTAACGGTCGAAGTCTAACACTTTTTCGACCCAGCTCTCATTCTCCAAGTGTCTGTAGTATGTAGCATGTAGTCACCGACTCGATATTTCTGTGTATACCATTATTGGAGGGCTTCAGTTCTAGAGACTTCTTCTTAAAATGCTTAAGAACTACCCTTTACTACTACCATCTTGCGAGTTTTGGAAAATTCATTCCTCATTATTTTAAGGGTCGATTCTCCTGATTTGTAACAAAATTATTAAGAAATAATTATAACAGCCAACTAAAATACAACTTTCAGCTAAGACAACAACAGTTTGCTATATGCATAAACATATTTTTATTGTAATGAACAGAAAATCACTTGTACTATCCCACAAATGTATTAAATACTTCCTGACCGGTTTCGCCTTTATGGCATTATCAAAGGAATTAATATAAGATCTTAATTACATAATAAATAGTTTACATCAGCAAGTAAGATCAATTACAAGTGATTTTCTGTTCATTATGTATTGCAAGTTCCACCAAGTGCCAACAATCAACAGTGTAAACATATTTTTATTGATATTATGGTAGTTTCAAAATAATTGGATTTTCCATAAATGTGATATTAGATTATTTTAGGAATTGACGGCTGGTATCACGACTATGGAAAAGCCAATTATAGCTATTGTAAAATCATTAGAAATATGTTTATGCATCTAGCAAAGTATTGTTAAAAGTTGTCTTAGCTAAAGGTTTTATGGCAGTTATAATTATTTATTTATATTTTGTTACAAATCCGGAGAATCAACTCTTAAGGTTAAACGTCAGTCGCTTAGCGTGAAGTGCATAACTTAAGTTTGTTTTTCTTGTTTAGGAGTAAAAAGTTGACAAACCTTTTGGTTTGTGGCAATTGACGCTAATAGTTCAGTATTAGTGAGGTTTTAAGCAATATCATAGAAAAATGCAATGCCGCTCGGCCAAAATGTATGGAAGGGCAGATTCTTTTTTTTAAGTTTCAGGGTTGTCTCCATAGTTAAAGTTGTTCTATACCATTGACATAATAAGCTCTTTAAATATGGTTACACCTTTCTGTTACACGTTGTATATGTATGTATTGTATGTACAAAATCACTTTGCTTTCTTGTCTTTCCAGAAAATGACAACAGCCGAAGATAGAGCGCACACAATGTATCTATTGTCAGCTTGTAAATAGGACCCAGGTTATGGACCTATAGTCTTTCGAGTCCGATAATGTTATCACAAAATTTATAGTTGGTAGATCACGTTGCGACGTCTAATTAATAATATAAATTTAATATTTCTTGCACTACTAAACGTGACTTCGGGCGATAAATTTATCAATAACAAAGGTAAAATCGACGACTCAACCATATTTATGTTGCGGCCGTAATGGATGTTGAACATTTAAAATTGCGTTTCATTGTGAGCCGCAAATATGTAAACATGTCCATTTGTGCCTACTACAGCAGTTTGTTTTAGCACCGTTTTGTTTTAATATTGGAATATAAGCTTATTATGAAGTTAAGAGTCGTTATCACACGCAAACCTGCGTACAAACGCTGTCACCACATTGTGGGGTGTCTGTGGTTTGTTAAAGTAATATTTAAGGCTGAGTCCATTAACATTATCTAGATCTATGTTTAAGTGGAACTAAAAATCGTGAAACGTACATACATATACTCACGCTAGTCTCCCAGAGGGGTAGGCAGAGACTAAAGACTTTCATCTGCTACGATCCAGACAACTTCTTTCATCTCTTCTACATCCATCAATCTAGTCATACAAGCTCTTCTATTCCGGGTATTTTTGACATTGCCCTGCTTAAGCATGTTGCCAATTTGGTCCGCATATGTCTTTCTAGGGCGGCTTGGTCGAGATGTACCTTCCACTTGCGCACCATAAATTTCTTTCGTCACTACACTTTCACTAACCACCATGAAATTTGAATAATATCCTATCAATAAACCCCTAAAATACGTAAATTTAACGGTTTTTCCCAGAAGTGTAGACGAATTTGGTTTTATTGTTTTAGATGAAATCAAAAAATTAACACGATTCAAATATCGAAAATGTTATCTAAATTAATAATAACCAAAAATAATGTTTAGAAACGTCCAGTCTTGCCAAAACCATGTTTCTCCTGAAACAAGTTTTCAATTTTTTAGCCCGCGACGAAATCGGCACGATTGTATTATCCTCGCAAGTTTTATGGAGCGTGCACCTTATAGCGAAATGAAACAGCATGACATTTGGCCACGCCCACAACTGAGCTGGTAAAAGAAAAAAAAGCGTGGATTTGGGCCCGAAGTACGCCGATAGAGCTTACCAATCATCACGTTGGGACGTAATAATCGTCAGTGAAATGCGGGTGTACCGAGTGTGGACTGTAACTTGCATTTCACAGTTCACACTCGGAACACCTCCGACACCCCCTCGGGGATTCATATTTTATTAGATATCTTACTTTCCATAGCAGATTATGCAGTTAAGTAACCGCGGAAGCTCGTCCGCGCCTTGAGTAATAAAGCGGGGCGCGGAGGTATGCGCCGCCCTCCCCGCACCACTCCGTCCCCAAGGCGCGATCACAGTACCACAAAATAGATACTACCAGAAGGCCGACTCGACGACGGAGCGAAAACAGCCGCACACATGCATAGACGCGTACGTATGATGATCTCGGCAGAATTCCGTATTGGCATTCACCCGAGTATCTCCGAGATCGTCGTACGTACGCGTCTATGTGTGCGTGCGACTGTTTTCGCTAGTTACCGGAGTGAACCTTCTGTAAGTGGTTATTTTGTGGTACAGTGTTGATTGGTCGTGCGACTTACGGCATGTTTCTTGGCGATCTGCATGACGGTCTTCCAGGTGACCTCGTTGAGCAACTTGGTCTGTGTGATGAACATCTTCTCCTTGGAGGCCACCAGCGACGCCATGCAGTGGTAGCACTCTTCCTCTGTAACAACACAGAAAATAACACTTTAGAACATTATTTTTGTAAAAATACGCTTTACTTCGCACAAGAGTTATAAGGATTGTGATATCAATGAGGATTGTCTTTTTTTTCTGGGGTTCCCGCAGTACTACACTTATTATTATTATTTTTTTTTTATTTATTATCATCAAAGAAAACACAATTACATTATTCTACGATATCAATAAACCTTGCAAGGTTTGTCTAGATATCAGGTGATCCGTAGGTAGCTACATTTTAAACAAACATATTATTTATAACTTAAACCTAGTTAGGTATATAAACCTACTTACAATACAGCGGGCGGGTTAAACGCACACATACGCAGTGTTTTCATTGTAAGAATAGGGAAAGATAACATTCATCATGAGAACTGGTTAAAGATTTGTCCGTGTGTGCGTCACGCATGGATGATTTTAACAGAATACAGGCTGTGTGCTATTTGTGAAAAAAAAATTGTAAATAGGTTAATCTAAATTTACTACTTTTACCAGCTATATATGAATAAATATATACATTATATACGTCTATATACATATAATATTATAAAAATATATTTTTATACAAGGTGTAACAGAAAGGTGTAACCATATTTGAAGAGCTTATTCAGTCAATGGTAAAGAACAACTTTTACTATGGAGCCAACCCTGAAATCTCGAAAAAAAAATCTGCCCTTCCATACATTTCGGCCGAGCGGCATTGCATTTTTCTATGACACAGTCGATTTTTTTTTTAGAGATACAGGTTTTGTTCGATAGTAAAAGTTGTTCTATACCATTGACTGAATAAGCTCTTCAAATATGGTAACACCTTTCTGTTACACGTTGTATAATAGTAAGATTTTAGTTTAAAGTTAACGTTTTTATGATTTATTGAAGATTTAAGATCGTTTGGTAGTTGATTAATAAGTTTAGGTATGAGGTATTGAGATGTTCTTTTTCCGTATAAATTAGTAGTTTTTTGTATAATGAGCATATCAAATCAATCAGTCTAAAAATCATTAAATATTTAATAATTTATATGACTTTATAGCGATATCCAACGCTTATAGGATATCCGACGCAACGGTCGTTTTTTAACTTCAATGTGCAATTTTGTCTCCTTTTTATAATGATCAATTTAGATATGTTATTTCAATAATACATATTTTTTTGCTTTTAAACCGATTTTACAAGTATTTTAGTATTTACAGGAAGTGACGTTATCATATTAGGTTGAATGGTCGAATCCTTGTCAGACTTAAAGATGCGTTCAAGAAATAATATTTTTCGTATTGATATGTGTGATTATGACGTCACTGAAGGTCGAATGAAAGACATAATTTTTTTTTCTGTATATCAGAAACGGTTAAGGAAAGCTATTCCTCGAAATTGTTTTCAAATCGTAAACATTAACGAAAAAAGTTTCAAATCCTATCCCAAAGGTTTTTAAAATATTTGCTAACTTGAAATTTGTAATGCACTCGGAAATATTTAATTATTTGACTAAATATGAAAACAAAATTATTCTAACTTTTTTATCTTCGCAGAACATGTTCGTAATCTGGTTTTGTGATGCAAAATACAAATTCAAATGGAATAAAACTTCCTGTATAAATGTAGAATTAGCGAAAGTTTTTTCTATACATTGGCGCTGTTGGTTATTAAGTATGATCAGTTTAGTATTTATTTTAATTTAATACTCCCTGTTTTGTTTACAACCCGTATATGTTAGGATAAAAAGTATATAAAATAGAATATATTTAAAAAAAAGTAGTGAAAAAAACCTTATTGTATAACTTGGAAGTCAGAACACTCTCAACAATGTAATAAACACTCAATTCCGCAGCCGACAGCGGCAACACAATCAATATTCGATCGGAACACAATGGTTTCAATTACGATCAGCACACACCAGTGAGCGGGGACTTCCTGGATTACTTATCCCCAGTTAACTAGGTGGCAGCTAATCGATTTTTATCATTGTAGACCTTAAAATATTTAGTTAAAGCATGGACGAAGTTAAGAGGCTATGCGAATTTTATTTTTGTCACTGTCACTCCAAGCGAAAACACGCTCAGTGCAAGAGGGGCGGATTCAGGGCGAAAGCGAAAAATGTTAGTTTTATAATTTAAAAAAAAAACTAAAATAGCTAGCAAAAATTTCAAATATCAAATCTCCAGATATTGTTGAAACACACCTAATAAAATATGTTTGAGTTCTGTATATGGTTCCTATTCGTCAAACAAGTAAAAAGTGTGTTTGAAGACCTCATTTCAACAATTATTTCTATAGAGGAAAATTTATCCAAACATGTTTTCCAAATTTCAAAACCCTAGATTATATAGTCAAAATGCATATACCAGAAATTTATTAAAATGTTCCGTGTATTTCATGAAATACACAGAAAAGAAACACCCGTATTTTTTTTGCATATCGCCTTAAAGTAACTTTGCTATCCGTCCGTAGTATCAGTTCGTGAATGGAAACGTCAAATTTGTCATACCTCGTGCTATTTGATAATCAAATAACTCACTAAATACTTCCGAAGACTCTAATAGTAGAGGATGCTAAATGGGGATTTACTCGAGCGTCGTGGGGACCTATTGGATTTTGAAGATTAGATGGCAAAAAGAAAAGAAAATGATATCATGTGAATGTGTACCCTTTCACCGGTGCCGGTGGGGGGAATGACGACAGCCGTATTTGAAGCCACCTCGTTATTTGTCTTGAGAATTTAAATCATGTTACATTTTCTAAGGACTTCTTGTGTTGACTGTACATAACTACCTCAAATTTTCACTGTCGGCCGAGTTGACCCCCAATAAAATTGATTTAATCGAAAGGTGAGATGGCCCCTTAGCCAAAAGACCCTAGTGGTCCTGTGGGTAGGCCATTAGGCGGCTAAAAGCTTTTTGCAACATAATTGTCTTTACGTCCGCTGCCACTTCGGTTGAGTGCTCGAATAAGAATTCGAGTAATATAAGAATATTATCGGATTCTGAAAGAATTCTGCTTTTGATATCTTTTACAAGGGTTTATTTATATTCATAAAAAAGCCTTTCAATTAAGCTTTCCATCAAAGTTACCGCCTATAATAGCAGGCGTTTAATAACTGAATACCCGATCAAAGGAAATAGCTTTGCTCTGGTTACATCTCAAGGCAAGGCCGGCCGGGGCGGGCGGCGGCGCGTTCATTATTATCTAGTTGCAAACTATTTCAATATTCCCGGTGGAGTTGTAAACTTGTAAAACTGAGCTGGTTTAATGAAAAGTTTAACAAAGCGTTTAAAGACGATGCGACGAAGTTTCAAAAGTCACTTTTCAGGCTTCTAGGTTCATATTCTCGTATTTTTAGGGTTCTATACAATAAGTGTGCCAAACGGGACCATATTACTAAGCCTCCGGTGTCCATCTGTTTAAGAAATAAGTGGATGGTATACGAATAACAAACCGCAAAATGGTATACAAGCAAGCCGTTTGGTACACAATACACATGTACTTGAGGCCCTAACAATCATTTTAGCCAGCAGTTCTTGGAAAAACAATCCCTCAGGGGGGGATTATGACCCCTCTTAACCCTTTGTATGGAAGATTTTAATTTGTTTGTTCTAAAACCTGTCGTATGGGGTATCAAAAAGGGCTTTATGAGCTGATTGTAAAGATATACAGCATCGCTATGTTTCAGCCAGTGGTTTTCTAAAAAACAAAAATACATTTTCAAAATACAACAAGTTTGGGGCCAACGTTTTTTGTTTTAGCTCCACCCTAAAGACGGTGAATACATACAAGTTTCAAAAGTCAGAGTGTCTAAAGTAAAATAACCGAATTAATTGTCAGGCGTTACCATTTTAGCGCTTTGTTTTTGTCGCCTTGATGTTGCTTTTCGCAGGCAGCCCTTAGCGGTGCTTATATCGTCATGAATAAGACAATAGCAAGGCAGCCATGAATTCAACCGATACACCGACGCGGGGTCGTTGAACCGACTGAAACTTTTATGTAACCTCGCGCACTGTTACATATTGTTTGTTATGTGCTTATGCAATCATGTCAGGTACTGTTTATGTAGATCTTGTCACAAAACGTCTGGCCCGAAAACATTGTAAATGGGTTTCGTCAAAAAACGAAAACTTATAGCAAGTACTCGTATATTCGCTGAAGCCTCTATGTTATGTCCATCGAAAACGGCAAGACAGATTCTGAAATTTTGCTTGTGAACAGAGAGTACATCAGAATAAAGCATTACACCAGGATTCTGGCAAAAATATACATATGTTAAGGAATACTCTCTGACACACTGATCTATCAAGGCGAAGTGGGATTTAAGAAATCCAACTTTATACAAGCGTTTTAGAAAACCAGATGTAAATACAGAACTGAAAACATTACATACTATTTACGAAGATATCAGAAATCTTGTCGGCTTTCCCGATCATAACACGTATTGAGGTGAGCCGTTTATATAAATCAGAAATCTTGTGATTATATTAAAAATATGATTTGACACTTTCACACAATAATCTTAATAAAAACACTTGTACTGTTTCACAATATATATAATATAATAATGTGAAACAGTACAAGTGTTTTTATCAAGATTATTCTTAAAGAGACCTCTGAAAATTTTATTTATTACGTTTTTATCTGTTATGCGGATCGTATCATTACAAAACTTGCTAGGAATATTTTTTGGATAGTTGTCCATCTTTTGACAGCAATTTTTTTTTTTCAAAACTGTCAAAAAAATTTTTATTTAAATAAAGAGGGGAATTTAGCGAATTCCCGCAGGATCAAAGAAACGGGATCCTCGGGAGTAACGCTTCGAGGCGAATAATTTCCAGCGTTCTTTGATACGACTTAAAGTTACTTACAATGAGAGTGTTGTTATGAGCAATAAAAACTCAAGACCTAAAATGCGAGATTAGTTTCCAATAGTTTCCCTCCCCCGCCCCGCAACACCAGACGGTTCCATTCGACGAGTGATTATGAGCAATAACGTTTGATCACCACCTCCGTAACCACCGAGTGAGCTCACTCATTGCTCGGCTCTATCAAACAGCTGGAGGTTTATGTACGCCTCACCCACTGTTTACTTCATGCATGCCGCCATTCCTGGGATCAGAGCTAAAGGTCGTTGAAAAAATAACGCTATATTTCGGTTTCATGTACACATTGACATACAAACTATGGACCTCGGGTCTAGTACAAGATTTACGAAAAAAGATTTTAATTTGAATCGTATGTCATTGTTGCATGGCTCAATTTTGATTGACATGGGATTGACACGCTTTTTTAGTTTTCAATGGTTTTGACACTCTTTTGGTTCGGACACTTTTGAGCGCAGGATCCGATGTCTACTTGTTAGTACGTCAATGTATGTATATCCCGGTCACATTATCTCGAGACCTCGCTGGAATGCGAACCACCCGCCCCCGTTCTCCTTTCACCTCCCCGCTCTCTGTATCTGAGCGCCGACGCGACGTGACGTCATCGACGCCAGGTCTCGAGATAATGTGACCGGGTTGTACATAGAATAGAATATTAAATAGAATTACATTACGAATATAGCTTGAACTCTAGGTTCTTATTCTATGGATTAGAATGACAGATACCATCAGTTCATCGAACTGATAAGAACTGTCATTCTAATCAAGCTGTAATGTACAGAGTATATTTGAATCCCGCTAATGCCGGAAATCAGTGTTTTGCATAGACTTGACTATATGCAACTCACTCCGACTTACCGGGGATTCTTTATCTCAATCAGTGGTGTTGGCTTAGCCAATCAGAGCGCGTTAGAGCGCGTTAGAGCGCGTCAAATGTTGGCAGAATTTATTTCGAACAAACCAAGTGCCATTGCGCCTCTTTGGGTTAGTTCCTCTATAGCCAAAACAGCCAGAAATTTGGGCAAAGGACCGAAAATGTTGGAGTGAGAAAGAAGCCTTAGCCTAATAACTCATTAACACTCTCGCCATGAAGAGATCAATAAGCGAAATGCAACAGAGTCATCTCTTTTACTCATATGGCTCGGTCCCCTACATGACTGCGAGTCTCGCGAGAGTGTAAATAAGGTGTCCGCAGATATAATGGCTGCGTATATAAAAACGATCTTGGCACGTCTCATTTATACAACAACAAACCACGCGTTTTTTCGGGTTGTAAAAGAAATAATTAAAACACTTTAGAGCTCGCATCCAATGTCAGTGGTGACTGGTGGATTGATCTGGTAATGAAAATATTGATGACGCCAAATTTCGGTAATTTATATGGGGTAATAAATTAACATCTTGAAGAAAACACTCTTGTACAAAGTTGTCACTATTATTTTTTATTTCCCCACACATAAAAATGAGGGTAGTATTTAAACAAGCGGAAATAGGTTCAAATTTAAGGTGTCAAAAATACTGAATATTGCATACTAAAATACTAAGTGGGCTAAAGACTGTGGGCGGGTAAAAATGTTGAAAACGGCGACTTGAAAGTACAAATTTTAAATTGAGTTGAATAATTCTCAGACGAACAATTTTCTATTTTAGTAACAATTTAATTTTAAGCAATAAAACTGGGGACGTCGCCTCGCTCCGCTATGCTTCGCTCGGCTCCTTATTTTATTTTACATGTAAACGTAACACGTTCCTCCTCGCTTCGCTCGTCGTTGCACCTATTTTTGACTTTTGGTGAAATATTTTCGATCTCTAACTTTAAATTCGCCCACTCAGTATTTTTAGTCGCACGATTTGGTATTTATTCCGGACACGTAAAGTCGTTAAATATATTTTTATTTGCCCGATTTATAATTTCCCTAAAAGTAATAGTGCAGCTTGTACGTACAAGAGTGTTTTCTTCAAGATGCTTTCTATGTCATAAATTAAGCTTGTAATAGATCATTACATATGAAATTGCCGAAATTTTCTTACAGATTCATGAGTTCATAATTCCTATAATTCAATAGCTTTTTCCATTATTTGTTTTTTGTTTGAAAGTTGATTTCAAGGTTTTAGATCTAGGTATTAAATGTTATTCTTATTTTCAGTTTGATTATAAAAATTAAATCTTCAAAAACAGTTCGTCCTAAATGCCATCCATTTCCATGATAAGATTCGTAATAATTTTTCACAGCTGACACTTTTCAAGAATTAAATTAATGTTGCTGTTAGCTTAATGATGTCTCATTCATAAAAGAAATTACATAATTTGGATTTGCCATTACTAAATAAAATGTTAGTACTGAAAATTGAGTTTCCTTCAAATTCTCTATAGAAAACAGCAATTTCATACGTTAAGACCTAATATTATATGAGATTATTTAAAAATGGCTAGGAAATTATGAAATATTGCTATTTGTACTAACCTTGAGTTATAATTATAATAGTACTAGCGACCCGCCCCCGGCTTTGCGCGGGCATTTATTGTAATTGTAATTGGGTTCACCCGTAATAATTATAATAAATAAATAAATAAAATAAATAAATGTATTATAAATATTATTAAATGTTTATTTTGCAAAGTAGGGATATATAATACACGTTTCACAAGTCAAATTTTAATCTTATAAAAATATATGTAATAAAATAATAAATGTACATGAACTACTTAGATTAACTGTTCATTTAATTTATGTAGCAATATATATACGATTAAAATTATAGGTAAAATATTATTATACAAGGTGAAATCCAATCAACCGCCCAAACCTATACCGGAGACCCGGCCAGGGACCAGGAACAAGGTTCAATGATCACCAACCGAGCCCCCAGCACGAATCCAGGCGGCCGACCAAATCCCATCCTATATACTACATAGTAATAGGTTACATATATAAATACATGCCTACCTCCGCCCATTCGACCTTCCTCTTGAATCACTCTATCTATTAAAAAAAACGCATCAAAATCCGTTGCGTAGTTTTAAAGATTCATACATAGGGACAGACAGCGGGAAGCGACTTCGTTTTATACTATGTAGTAATATGAATGGACACAATTCGAGATACGTTTCTGATATCATCGACAAACATTCACGTTTACGGCGCCGTATGGCGAGCCGTTAACGTTTTACGACGATCATCAAATGACCCCAATAGGTTTGCAATGCACCTAGCGTTTATAGCATCACTATCGGATGCTTGGGGCGTGGCTAAAAATTTATTTCTCTTTTACAAAAATATAATGAATCGTCACGCCACGTATACCTGAAAGTGTTTTAGTAGTGTTCTGATTATGTATGTTTATGAAGAATCAAATAGTTTTACACCCGCTTTTTACCGATAATTATTCCGTCTGTAAGCCGACAGTATCTACAATACAAAATTACACACTGTGCAGTGGTGTGCATTGGATTTTTTTCCGGAAAAGCAATAAGAAGGTCAAGTTTGACAATAAAAAAAATATGAAAAAATTTAAATAACACTTTGAGAAAAAAAAAATGGTATAAAAATGTAATCATACAAACTTCCTTTTTATAGTGTTATTTAAATTTTTTCATATTTTTTTAACTGTCAAACTTGACCTTCTGGTTGCTTTTCCGGAAGAAAAGTTGTATGCACGCCACTGATACTGTGCTGTTGGAAGTATGATGTACAGTGGAGACCACATCAAGCTATACACTTGCAGTACGACATTAGCCCCTACAGAGAAGAATATAAGATAGGTACAAAGTGCAATGTCACAATGTGTCTTACTTGATGCGGTCTCCACTGTACAAAACGTATAGGAAGCGATACCAAAGTACGTTTCGTAACAAATCACACTCGCATAACGTCGTACAGCGCGGTACAGTCGCTCATTAGCAGTAATTGTACAGTCAACAAAACAGATGAAAAACCAGGCAGGTGAGGGGTCTTCACTTCAGTGGGTATCTCTTTGTTGATCCTACTTTTGTCTAAATTGTCGTCTTTGTGATGAATAAAGTTCTATAATTCCCATAGCTTAATTTCTAAACGATTTCTTTTTTAATTTTTTTTTCAGAAAATTTACATCGTTTTAGGACATAGTTTTCATTATTTTGTTATATAAATTAACCATTATTTTTTATGATTTTTTAAAGAATTGTCTGATATGACGTCATTTGAGAACTTTAGACAATATACTGATGGCGATGTGTGATTGCTTATAAAAAGTGTATAAAAATGTAATCATACAAACTTCCTTTTTATAGTGTTATTTAAATTTTTTCATATTTTTTTAACTGTCAAACTTGACCTTCTGGTTGCTTTTCCGGAAGAAAAGTTGTATGCACGCCACTGATACTGTGCTGTTGGAAGTATGATGTACAGTGGAGACCACATCAAGCTATACACTTGCAGTACGACATTAGCCCCTACAGAGAAGAATATAAGATAGGTACAAAGTGCAATGTCACAATGTGTCTTACTTGATGCGGTCTCCACTGTACAAAACGTATAGGAAGCGATACCAAAGTACGTTTCGTAACAAATCACACTCGCATAACGTCGTACAGCGCGGTACAGTCGCTCATTAGCAGTAATTGTACAGTCAACAAAACAGATGAAAAACCAGGCAGGTGAGGGGTCTTCACTTCAGTGGGTATCTCTTTGTTGATCCTACTTTTGTCTAAATTGTCGTCTTTGTGATGAATAAAGTTCTATAATTCCCATAGCTTAATTTCTAAACGATTTCTTTTTTAATTTTTTTTTCAGAAAATTTACATCGTTTTAGGACATAGTTTTCATTATTTTGTTATATAAATTAACCATTATTTTTTATGATTTTTTAAAGAATTGTCTGATATGACGTCATTTGAGAACTTTAGACAATATACTGATGGCGATGTGTGATTGCTTATAAAAAGTGGTCTGTCTCTGTCTGTCTACTCGTCTGTCATCCAGCTGTCAAATCAGCCGGAAGCAAATCATTATAAATTTATCTTGATAGCAAATGACACATTTCTAAACAGCCATTTCTCAAGTGACGTCACATAAGGCAAATGGAAGTTGCAGCTTTTTCTTAAAAATATTTTTTAGACCACAAGTTCGAATATACCTCTTATTAAACCTAAATCTCGAAATGGTTTTCGATTTAACACATCTTAACATAATTTAATCCAAGCGAATTGTGTCGATTAACTTATTTGACAAGACTAACCTCATTTAAATCGTTCTGTCTTTGTCTTTTCGATACAGAAAGAAACATACAGAACGCTTAAATTAAGTTTGGTCCTGTCAAATAAGTTAAAACGTGTTACACCGAATCGACACTATTGTGTCTACTGCCGGAAGAATGAACGATCATTATAATCCTCTATTATCTGTTCACAAGATTTCGCTGTCAATTAAGGTTCTTCCGAGATTGGGCAAGGTATTTCACGAAATAATTATCTAAGCTAAAGCAAAGACACTCAATTCTGTAAAACCATTCATAGTTAAGAGGCTATGCGAATTTTATTTTTGTCACTGTCACTTCAAGCAAAACATCGCGCAGTGCGCAATGTATTTCATGAAATACACAGAAAAGAAACACCCGTTTTTTTTTCGCATATCGCCTTAATACTAAAATATAAACTATAAATGAAACAATTTATAGTTAAATCATAGTTTATGCAACGTGTAACAGAAAGGTGTAACCATATTTGAAGAGCTTATTCAGTCAATGGTATAGAACAACTTTTACTATGGAACAAACCCTGTATCTCAAAAAAAATGAGTTTTTTATAGAAAAATGCAATGCCGCTCGGCTGAAATGTATGAAAGGGCAGATTTTTTTTTGAGATTGCAGTGTTGGCTCCATAGTAAAAGTTGTTCTCTACCATTGACTGAATATGCTTTTAAAAAATATTACACCTTTCTGTTACACGTTGTATAAGTTCTACTACGTGTTCCTTGATAATTCCGTAAGGCGAAACCGGTTGGAGTTCCTAAAGCTACAATAACAGAAACAGTAGAATGTTTTATTCAAGATATTGATGATGTTTCACTAAATGCCGACAATCGCAAGTATTAATCATAAAACCATTCAGTTTGTCTGCAATTTCATAAAATTCATAACTAAATAGATAATAAAACCGATTCTGAAGGCTTTAATTTTAGTTTTAGTGCTGTCAAAACTAAATTTTGTTTATTGTAAAATAGTCCTTAAATGCTAGGAACAGAAGCTAAATTACTTTGGAATAATTTTAGTTTTGACAGCACAAAAACTAAAATTAAAGCCTTCAGAATCGGCTACATTACCTTTTGTTTTAAATACAGTTTACCTTAAAATAACATTATCAACATTAATATAGATAACCTCTGTAAAGTTGTAGAAACAGAAAACGTTATTTTTTAGTCAAAATTTAGTTTTATGAATGTTTCGTTATCAAATGCAAATAATATCGAGTCTTGTTGATACTAGTATTATTAATAATGCTTGTGCATTAGCTCTCTCCGCCAATATTGATGAAGGCGGCAAAACAGTCGCACCAAACAAGCCTCCTAGACTCGAATGACAAGTGATGACGTAGCACAAACAGCATGATTCATACTAGAACAGTGTTCCCACGTAAATTGTGACTAATTAATTCAATTTATCACATCGTAAAATCTGTTTTGTCGCGGCTGGGGTTTATGAGTTGTATTAAATTGGATTCTATTGTCGCTAATTAAAACGATCTAAATTTTGTTTTTGCACTAGCCTTTTGCCCGCTCCTCCGTTTGAGGAGGAACTCTACCTGACGCCCCTTTTGCTGAGACTTATTTTAATAAACTGTTTATTGGTGACAGATCAGATCTCCCTATGTTGCTAAAATACCCTAAAAGCTTTCGTTGGTAATATAATAGAATCAAAAATAGTTGCGTAACCTTGTAAAGGCCTAGTAGTCCGGGAGGTAGCGTTGCAAATGAAAAAGTCATAGTAAGCCGGCTGATTTTGATATCGATAGTTGATCTCGTACTTATCAGTGAACTGACCGTCAGCTACTTAAGTAGCGGTGGGTGTGGGAGACTACGAAAGTGGTAAAAAAATAGAAATAAATAAATACGTAGGCTAATTTTTTTTAAACCCGAAAAAGAAACTGAAATTATTCGTCACCTACTTGCATGAAATTGAAAAAAATTATAAAAAAGTCACAGCAAGCCGGCTGATTTTGATGTGTTACTCGTATGTTATCAGTGGACTAATATTGGCTGATGGATTAGATTGTTATACTTATAGGTTCTCAAGTTATAAGCGTGTACAGATAGACACACATTAAATTATTTTATAGCACACCGTGCGTAAAATGACCACTTTACGCAGCGTGCGTAAAGTCGGCATTTTCCGCACTTGTGCTATAAAAAATTATACGAAACTCGTGCGAGAAACTTTTTCTCGACTCGTGTGATTGCAGCACTCGCCTTCGGCTCGTGCCGCAAACTCACACTCGTCAGAAAACGTTTCATCGCTCTCGTGTCGTATTGTACTACTTATATATGCCTGATAATAAGAGAAACATTTTTAAGAGGGAAGTAATAAGCAAGATACTTAATAAATATATATATAATAAGAATGTGACTGCACACTATATTCGTAACAAATAATTATCAACATTCCTCTATCCTAGTTCCCTACCCTACCATACACACACACACTTACTTTTACTCTGACATCCTACGCCGCACTGTGGGAACATTTGTATGGAATCACGGAAATTACTACTGATAAATGACTAAAAATATTTCACAAGTGATTTCAGGCAACTAACTTATGCGTATAGGTGCTAGGTAGGTTACAAAGCTACATTTTGGTGCTACCCACTCTAAAAAAAAAAAAAAATTTAAATATCCTACAAGATTTTGGCGACGATATTTTATTAATTTAAAAACCCCGCTATTCCCGCGAATTCAATTTCTAATTAAAAACAAACTTCTTTTTTTTATAGTCCTTTAGGCAAAGGACTTATTGCCTATACAGCCTTAAACGCAAGCATAAATTGCAAAAAAGTAACTACGCGTGGCGCCAACTTGAGAAAAAAGATGTACTAGGTAACTGAGTTTTGTTCTTTTAATTTTTAAAATTTAAATTTCTTTAGGGAGGGCAGGTATGGGCAGCTGAATTTATTGTCAACTAATAGTATAGATATCTAGCTATTCACTGACATACATAACTATATGTAGGCAAATGTAGCTAAAAGTGTAGGACCAAGAGTTTGAATAAAAACCGTAGTTATTCTGAAACTAAATTTAAATATAACCGTAACCCTGAGTTTTTTTATTTTTTTTCATTATGAGTACGGCATAATGTAAACAAGAAAATAGACACTAAAAAAAATATGTATATAATTGGAAACTTTTAATCGAAACATTTAAATAAATTCTTTCTATAAATGGTTTTGAATGCAATACACTGAAACAATCGAAAATTTATTAATTTTAAAAATCAGTAGAAAAAAAAGTACCAAGCCCAAAAAATTTTTTTTGGTAAATTTGGAAGCAGCGTTTAATTGGTCATTCACAAAAAATAAAATTTTCTTTGTAAAAGATACAACACAAAAATTATCTATTTCCGCGGAATTCTCACTGTGCGCCGCTAACTTTTCAATATTACTATTTTTCTGTATATAAATGTATGTATTTTTTTCTCTTGGTCTTTGAAGTTCATTTTAAATGTATTATAGTAGAAAATGTAAAACCGTAATTGGCATAAGTTTTGATGTTATTAGCTACGATCATAAATGTTTAAGGCTGTTGTTTTTGTAATAACAATAAAATAAATAAATTTGTTTCCACGGACTGTTTCTAAACTTTCTGTTGCTTTGCTTTGTAATGAGAGAGCTATTAGAACTTAAACGATCAAATTATTTATCAAAACGTTTTCTTATTTACGATTCAAAAAATGATTGGAATAGGAATAATCAAAGCGAAATGGCAAAAATTAACGTGTTCGCTGCCACCATTAGCTCAGGCGCGTAGCATGTGCTATGACTCCAGTCTTCCCATTTCGTAGAGCCATTAAGTCATCGTAGTTACTACGCATATTTGTGTCAATAAACTTGAACGTGACTAAAATAATTAAAAACGTAAATCATAAAAAACCAGACTGAAAGTAACATAAAACAGCTGGTTTTATTACACTAACAGCTGAGTTTCTCTTTGCAGGCTGTACTCTGCCTATTATCAGAAAAATCCTTTGTAAACTATAATTTGACGTAAAAAGAACTTTATCTCTTGTATATGAGGTGCAGAATCCCGTGGCTTTGCACTGATTGTCGACGATAAGTGTACGTGACGTCGGACACGATAGCAAAAGAGATAAATAAAGTGGTACAGACAGCAACGTAATGCGGGAAATCCCAAGATTTAATTTTCCTGTGGCATCCAATTTTCTTAGAGCTGACAGCCAACTTTCAATGATGAAGATCCAATTTTCATCGAAGTTCACCTAAGCTACCTTGCCCCAGGTATCATGCCCTGAATTTGCAAAGCATTGATGCAGAGAGTATCGTGTTTCAAGGATAAAATTACACGAAAAACTGTACAATTTAATCAATTGCAAAATATACTTCGTAAGGGTCATTAAGGGTCGATTCTTCAGTATTGTACCGAAATAAGGAAACTGAAAAATATGTATTATTAGGAGTCGTTTATCAGCCGGATTGTGAAAAACCCGCTCTTTTCTAATTAAACGAAACAGAACACTTGAATTTAAAATTTTACTCAATAATTATTCACCAAAATACCTATGTCCTGTGTAAACTGTCATCGCAAAATTTCCATTGGTTTCTGTAAATTAGATAGCATACTGAGGAAATTTTGAATTTAAGTGTTCTGTTTCGATTAATTAGAAAAAGGCGGATTTTTCACAATCCGGCCGCTAGAAACAATATGCAAAAACAACAGTAGCTATAGCGGCTGCAAAATAATTATCGTCGTGAATTTACGTTTCCATTCTATTTAAAACTAATTTCATGACTATCCGTTGTGTTATCGTCTATTAATAAATAAGTGTTCATAGTTCGTGCTGTAACTGTTTGTCAACCTACATAAAATACCGATGGAAAACCTAATTAATTATTTTGAAGCAACTTTAGAGTTCCATAAAATTCGGTATTTGTAAATAGTACATTATTTAAATACTTTGTTTACAGCTTTGCGCTAGTTTATGAGTGTTATAGATATTTTTTATATTTTTTGTTCTAAATCAGAAAGAAAAGACAGAACGCTTAATTTAAGTTTAGTCCTGTCAAATAAGTTAAATCGTGTTACACCGAATCGACAAAAAGAACTACAAGGCAAAAATAAATAATGAAAAAAAACATACAGAATTTTTCGATATACATCGGCCTCTTCAATGATTCGACTGACGACGACGGCCTTGTTGAATAGGCCGAAATATATCGGAAAATTATTTTAAAGTATCTATCAAATTAAAATTAAATAAAAAAAAATATCTTTATAAATGTTCTAAATCTGAAGAATAAAGTGCAAAAAGAGCGCAAGGAATGCTGCCTAATCATCTAATACAGATAAAAATTATCTACACGTCATCTTATCAGTCAAAGATATCACATGAAATTTTATATAACACAATACACTTTAATACAGCATTATATGATATGTGACGTTTTCTTTTATTACAATAGCATTTACATACATATGTCGTGGGCAGATCATGTAATTAGGCAGATCATACAATTGGGCAGATCGTATAAAGTATGAAATTGAAAATCTTTGACCAAACATCAACGATAGGTGCGACGAAGGAGCGTGTTAAGGGCCTTACTATTGCCAAATGGCTACTTTCCAAAGCCTACTCCTCGTTTATGGCCAAACAAAAAGTAATAAAAAAATGTTTTATGAATAATTAACTCTTAGACAACATATGCAACATTTTTCTTTTTCATACCACCAAAACTTCTACATGTTTTTTTTTTTTTACTGAATGGTGTTTTTTGACCTCAAATTCCCTACTGCTCCTGAGTGGCTTGGCCGATTGAATTCATCTATGCTTTGATAAATAGATAAACTTGATAGCTATAAACATAACATAAGATTATTCAATCGAGTAATCACGTCCAAGTGAAATGTATAATTTTCTCCTATTTCGCCCTATCAAGGACGCAGCGAGCGTCGTAACAGCCACTTTGCATTGCGCACTGATATGAACGTTATTTCAATGTCGTTTCCGTTGATATTCGTAGCGACAAATATCGAGCTGCTAATTTGGCGAAGGTAATCGCCTTAAATTAATTTGGGGAGACGAGCGAAGCGGAGCAAAGCGAGGCAACATCCGTAGTTTTTACAGAAATATTATAGAAATATAAAATTATTTCTAACGTATAAAAATTCTTGTCTCTAAGGCGAAACAATAATATATGAGATTTTAACATAATTTTTATTATGTCACTGTGTTAATTACTTTTGTCACCTGCACAGTAGTTAATTATATTGAAGGTCTTTTGTTTGCGTAATCATTAAGATTAATGATATTTAGAATTACCTGGAACTTTAGAAACGAAAAAGCCGGTCAAGTGCGAGTAGGACCCGCGACCTGAGGGTTCCACCATTTAAATATGTAAATATAGGTAGTGATGTATTATAAATCGGCGTTTTTAGTATTTGTTGTTTAAATACAGCATATGGTACATAATATACAGAAATTTCAAATTCCTAACTGCTTTGGCCTTTGAGATAGACACCGTAACAGAAATGGTCTAAAAATGGAAACTTTGATAGCCCCCCATTTCATTATTCCTTAAGACAAAAAAAATGAAAAATGTATTTATACTCTACTTAATGAGCTCTAGACAATGATGCTAGGATAGAAAAAAAAAATTCTGCTCCACTTTCATGTATGAGGCCCCCCATGATAAATAATTGTATTAAATTTTAAATCCAAAATTCGGTTTTGGGTCAACATTTCAGGTTTCTATCTCATTTCGTCTAAGAGCTAGAGACCCGTGACATACAGACAGACAGACACACGGCCAGCGGAGTGACATTAATAGGGCTCCGATTTGCCTTTTGGGTATGGAACCCTAAAAATGAAATACAGCAGGGTATTAAGTATCAAAATTTTCCTAATTTCCCTTTTTGATGAGTTTTTCCTTACGACTAATGGAATTTTCACGGGTCGTTGGATACATATTTCAGAGAATAATACATATTTGTTTTGTAACTTACAAAGACTCTTTAAAACAAAATTAACTTAGATGAAAATAAAGTAAAATACAGTCAAACCGAACGTAGGACTGGCGCCCGAGGGTTCCGTACCATTTAAATAAGATAATACACTATGAGTACGGTTATCAGACCACAATAAACTACCATTTTCCCAATGACCCTCAACAAACGTCAAAAACCGTTGGGAAAAATTGGCAGTCAAATGTGATTGTGCAGCTAACTTCAGGCCACTACAAACCACTATGATTTTTACTATGGTGGTTTGACACTTCAATGGTCGGTCCGTATGGGTTTATTTGGTTTATTCTGTTTATTTACATAACCAACTTACCAACGATAGCTGAGTGTGAGCTGTTTAATCTGATAACCACACTCTTTATGTAAACAAAAATTATTTACCTACAAAATTTATGAAAAAAAATCTGCAAAACATTGGTGTAAAATCCACATTATAAATCGCCGTTTTTAGTGTTTGTTTTTTAAATCCACATTATAAATCAGCGTTTTCAGTGTTTGTTTTTAAAATCCACATTATAAATCGGCGTTTTCAGTGTTTGTTTTTAAAATCCACATTATAAATCGGCGTTTTCAGTGTTTGTTTTTAAAATCCACATTATAAATCGGCGTTTTCAGTGTGTTTTTAACATCCACATTATATTTGTTTGTTGTTTAAATATGGTACATAATATATACAGTAATTCCAAATCCTAACTTGTTTCGTTTTTAAATGTTCCCGTAAACAGACCTCGTAACAAATGTCTAAAACTGACAATTTCGATGCCCCCCCCCCCCCCATTTTTATTAATTTATGGGACACGCCCTAAATATTTTGCGCTGGTATGTACCTAACAGATCCTTCGTTATTTGCGAACGGCCAATGCCAACTGTATCCATCACATGATATATGTGTCAATGTGCTACGGCGGCGGCGCGTAGCGGTTGTAGCAGGTCTACGGAGCTACAGAACTTTGGCATCATCAAGCTTGCTACGACGAGTGAGTTATCTTTCTACTGGAATTTACAGTTGGTGAAATGAAATGAAATATATTTATTTATGTAATGTAGGTATAACAGATACACTTATTACAGGTCAGTTTTGATGTAATATAAGTAATTAAATAATCTATGTGTATAGGTAATAGTTTTATGTCATAAATAATAATATGTGGAAATATGCAGGGAAATAATAAATGTTGGGTTTACGTAATATTAATAAAAAAAATACAATTAAATAAAATAAAAGTATAGGGAATGGTTTAATTCAATAACACATCATCCAGCCCACATCCACTCACTGTTGGGTATACTCCAACAATGAAATCCGCCCTGTGATTCTCAAGTTGTATACAAACAGATAGAGGTTTTATTGTAAACATATGTACAAATAGATACACAAGATGATACAGTCCTCTCAGTTAGAGAAGAGAATTACTGTAGTGTATTTGATACGGTTTTCACTGAAATAAGTACGAGTACGCTGAGACCAAATGAGAGCGGAGCAATGTTTTAAAAAAGACAATCGATGAGACTTGTTCATCGCAGTCAGAGTCACGGCACGACGAGTAGTATAAATAGGAAATATATACAAGGTGACTTTTTGATCATCTTATACAGAAATAGAAAGGGGTGAAAGATATTTATACAAGGTGAATTTGTGAACATCGTCCAAATTCATATTTGAGCCTTGGTAAGAGATCAGTATCATGAATACGTAACAATTTCTGTCTCGCCTGATGACGGCCCCACTGAGGGGTCGAAATATAGCGACTAAAACCATTTAAGTGTTTGTATTTATGTGGAGTAAAACATATATATAAAAAATAAAAAAGGCCCTTGAACGGTGTTTTATAAAAATATTTTATTAACATAATTATTATAACAATTTGTGTGAAATTCGTATAATTAAATTTTGATTTCCCATAGTTATTCACTCCCAGTCCTGAGTGAATCACTACGGGGAGTCGAAATTAAATTTTATGAATTTTACAAAAATCGTTATTAGTTCATGATACTGATCTCTTACCAAGGCTCAAATATGAATTTGGACGATGTTCACAAATTCACCTTGTATAAATAAATATCTTTCACCCCTTTCTATTTCTGTATAAGACGCAAATCTCCATGATCCATGAATAGCGTCAATCACGAAAGCTAAAAAGGGGATGTAATGACTGAAAATTATGAAAGCAGCAAATAAAGGCCTTATGATAAAAAGTGACATTTATTTATGCATCCAAATCCATACGGGAGGCTTGGTAAGTGTTCGTTTTTCATGAAAGTACGAATAGCCTGCAAAATAATGTAATTTTCATGATTTTTTATCACAACCGGCCTAACTTGGACTACAGTAGAGCCACTGAGTGATGGCGCCTATGACGTTTAAATGCCTACAAAGTATCGTAATTATTTATAAGCAAGTGTGAATTAAAAAATGTAATACTTCATTGTTGATAGTGATGTACTACTTGCTTCGGTTATTATTTTTCGATTTGAATGTTGCTTTATTGTGCAATAGAATTCGTATAGAATAAAGAGTTTTTTTTTTAATGTTTCTCATTTTTATAGGTCGTGTTTGAGGTCGCCAAGTTACGCAATAATATTTAATTAAAAACAAAACAATGACGAAGTTAAACTAAACGAAAATAAATGATAGTAAAATACTTTTTTCGATTTAGATATTTAAACATCTCTTGGGGGCCCCGGGGCACTACACCGCATAGCCCTCCGATAGCTACGCCACTGGTTTTGGCACATTTTCCTTTTGTATCATTATGTTGATTGTTGAATGACGTGTCTAATGTTGAGTAAACTCACACTTGATTTTTATTTTTAACCGAAATTTGAAATGTACCTCATCACTAAATGCAGCTGTCATAAGTGCCATCACTCAGTGGCTCTACTTTAAACGAAATGCGACTTTAAAAGTATACGTTAAAAATGGTTTTTGTTAACTGGGCGGCTTCGTTCGAACAAACCTGGCTTAAGGCGCAGTGGGTCCGTCGCGTAACGGAAGAGATAAGAGTAGTGTGGTGAATCAAGAAGAGATTGGATAATGCTGTTTTTTATGAGCAACGTTTGATATAAATTCACAAAAGTGCGTTTCTGAAATAAATCCTTTCTTGTGTTTTAGATAATTAGTTTATTCATGGGTTTAAAGAGCAATTATTGTTACTTTTACCTTATTCGTTTGGATGGCCTAATGTTTTGAACTGAAAAAACAGCCTTGCATATTTTTTTCTATACAGCGAACTTTCCTCCATCACGTTTTGGACTTCTTTATTGTCTAATAACATGTATTTTTTCACAACCCTATCTATTTGTAGTTTGGAAATTAAACTGTTTCAAAAGCTAATTCTTTTACTACCTATGTCGTCTTAAGCGGAACGTAGTAAGAACTGCCAATGGTAAACCATGAGTATCGGACACTGTCCAACAACATTAGGGTTCATAAATTAGAATTAGGCCTTTGTTTTAGATAAGAATATTATGTAGTTTGTTTGTTAGAAACTTTTGGGTTAACTTCACGAAGAAAAGGTGACAAGAAAGAAGTGTAAAATGTACTTGGTTTAAACAAGAAGTCGGAGTGCGACTGTGTACGTTGTACGGTTCGGGTTCCGTGAATTAGCAAATATATATTTTTAAACACGCTTTATCTGATACCATAATAATAATTTTTCCGGGTTTTTCGCATAATTCAGCGCCTATATGCCACTTTTTAATTTATGCTCCAAATCCGGTACCGAAGGTCCCGGAATATCCCGGGATTTGGCGTAGATTAAAGAACCGGGAACACATAACTTCGTCCCGGTGCTTTCGTTACTTTCGAGACTAAGTAAAAACCTCAAATTTTGAAACAAGAACAATAACATCGCACGCGAAAACTCCGCCTGTTGCCTGCAAGATAATAATTGGCTTATTATTTTGAATGCTTCTTTACATCAAATTATTTTTTCCGTTGTTCTCAAAATATTAGAGCGTCTAACCTCAGCGCGAGCCGATGTCTTGTTTTATTTTTAAGATAAAGAAAAATTTTTCGTTTTTTTTGTAATAAGAATTTGTTTTGTTTCGTTTTTGTTTCTGTTTTTATTATTATTCTTACTTAAGTCCCAAAAATCCCAGGACTCCCGGTAACTTTAACAGCAAGTCACGAAAGGCTCGGGACTCAATTATAGCACCGGTTCTTAATTCCCTACTCCCAAACGACATCCAAATCATGTTATAAATGTGAAAGTGAGTTTGTTATTCTTTCGCGCCGAAACTACTAAACCGATTTCGGTAAAATTTAGAAAGTAAAGGGCAAAGAAAAACATAGAATAATGTTTACTGAGTAACGAGGGTCTGGAAACTTTTGTTATCTGTCACTTATGCAATATCTTATATTTGACATCTGTCACTTTAACGCCTGCCACTGTTTACATCTGTCACATAAGACTGTCACTTTGAAATGTAAAGACAGTAATAAAAACGATAACCACGTGGGCGAATCCGCGGGCAAAAGCTAGTTTAAATATAAGGTGAAATTTAATCAACCGCCCGAATTCATACTGGAGTGGGGACTCGATTAGTGATCAGGAACAATGTTTAATGTCATTTCAGGTGAAATTCGAAAAAAAAAAATGTTTTTGTGTCTCCAATATAATAAATTTGGCTATATCATAAAGTGACGTTTTTATGCAGCCAAATTCATCCTGGAGACTCGGTAAGTGGTCAGGACCAACGATCAATGACCCCTTTTCGCAGAATAAATAAAAAAGTTGTGCCCATCATATAGGTACTAATTTACGAACAACTCCGAATCAATTAGTATAGGAACAAGGGTTTAGACCTTGATCCTGGCCACTTACCGAGTTTACAGTATTAATTAAGTTACTTTATGATACTTCACAAGGTCATCATTAAGGGTCGATAACGGCCAAAACACAACCTAAGAGCAATGTATACCAAAGTTCATTATATGCATAAACATATTTTTAATGTACTTTTCAATGCATGTGCTCGTAAAAGCCCACTTTTTAAGCATCAAAACCGAACAGAAAGTCGATTATTTTGCCCTAGGGCTTTAATATTGTTTTTTTTTTTTATTTATTTACAATGGTTGGCTAACCTGCAGCCTTTCCTATGAACCATAAATGTTATACTTTTTTTTCCACTGTTTAACGGCTCTGGATACAGTCTTTTTGAGCCAATTATAATTTAAAGTTCACAAAATTATATTTGTTTTATTTCCTCACACTATGCATTGAAAAACGTAGTATGATACACGGGCGTACAAGCAATAAATTAATCGTCCTCGTAATTTATTCCTTCTCGCCCTAGTAGCATAAACTACTATTATGATACTTCACAAGGTCATCATTAAGGGTCGATAACGGCCAAAACACAACCTAAGAGCAATGTATACCAAAGTTCATTATATGCATAAACATATTTTTAATGATATTATGGTAGCTTCAAAATAATTGAATTTTCCATAGGAGTGATCATAGATATTATTTTAGGAATTTTTACTTACGGCTGGTATTACGACTATAGAAAAGCCAATTGTTTTATAGCTATTGTAATATCATTAAGAATATGTTTCTGCATATAGCAAACTATTGGTATACACTGCCCTTAGGTTGTATTTTGGCCGTTATAAATATTTATTAATATTTTGTTACAAATGCGAAGAATTAAACTAAAACATCATAAAACCCTATACCGGTAATTTATTTACATTTCAAATAATCTCTGATTCGCAGTAAATTTATTTATATTTTAATAAAAGTCTGATGTGCAGTGTAACTTCAAAGGTTGATCACCTTCTATGCAAACTGCGTCCGCATAAATAATGCGTAACATTGAATTTAATATCGCATAGTAAAACGTCCCACGACTATGATTCATAAACAAGTTATAAATCTTTATATTTGTGTATAATGTAAATGTTTCATTAGTTTTATTTTCTGGCTAGCGTAAATTGAAATTCGAATTCATTCCAATTCCAATTAAAAAGAACTGGCTTTTACCCGTGACTTCGCCGGCGCTCACATATGTGACTCAGTGTAAGGTACAACGCCATATGTCGGCGCTCACCTACGTGACTCAGTGTACTGTACAACGCCATATATCGGCGCTCACCTACGTGACTCAGTGTACTGTACAACGCCATATATCGGCGCTCACCTACGTGACTCAGTGTACTGTACAACGCCATATGTCGGCGCTCACCTACGTGACTCAGTGTACTGTACAACGCCATATATCGGCGCTCACCTACGTGACTCAGTGTACTGTACAACGCCATATATCGGCGCTCACCTACGTGACTCAGTGTACTGTACAACGCCATATGTCGGCGCTCACCTACGTGACTCAGTGTACTGTACAACGCCATATATCGGCGCTCAATTACGTGACTCAGTGTACTGTACAACGTATATATACAACGCCATTTGTATGTCGTCGGCACATCGTAGAATTATGTATAACATAATCTGCCTGGACGTATCATACTTCTGTTAAATCTAGGCGGTTCGGTTCGCTCCGCTTCGTGTAAAAACCTAACACGTCGTTGCACCCATTTTTGACATTTTCTGAAAGATTTTCGTTTTCATACTTTACGATCTGCCCATGATATGGTACATACCATGAAACAATTAACACAAAAAATACACTCAACTATTACACTGGAACCCCATCCAAATCTCTTCAGTATTTTTTACGTGAATCGCGAGCATACAGACAGACAAACAGACGGACAGACAGACAGTTATGTTTCCGCTTGAACAGACAAAACCGTACCATGATTTTTATTAAAAGTACAGATAACGATGCCTATGTTAATGTACGTAGCTCACATTAAAACACACAAAACTGACATAAAATACAGAAATATAGCAGGAACTCAACGTCTTCTAAATTTACAAGCATGTTTGTTTATTTGTTTGAATGTGGTTTGCAGTACTTTTGATACGATCCAGAAAATATTTTTATTTTACGTTTGTTTCACTGAGACTTTTTCAGTTGTAATGAATTTTTTTTGGTGAAATAATCACCACCACCAATCTAAAGCAAAAAGAAAGCTCAAGTTGCTACTCGTATAATGCAAAGCTTGGTAAGAAGGTACAAGCATCAGGTTAGCAATTAACCAAACAATAAGAAGTAATGATTGAATACAGCTCTGTCACTCTTACTCTGTAATTGTGCTGAGCTGAGTCTTGAGCCCTTTTGTTCTGCTGCGAAGTTGCATTATTTCATCATTGGGTTTTGTTTTTCCCCATGTTGATTGCCTTTGTATTATCGGTATTGCGTAATTGTGTTGTATGTAGCAGATAAATCAATTTGTGTTTTATTTTATTCTAATAGAAATACAACAAAAACCTAGTCAAATCGCAAACGTTCAATTCGTACCATTTTATCACCTTTTAAACGCAGTACTCGCAGAAATGTAGAGCTGCGGTCAAGTACTCTTCTCCACTAAGAGACACCTTAATGGTGCTCTGGAGAACTAACACAGCGGTACCTAAACTATAACTACTTACCCCTGTGGGGGTAAAAGAGCAATTCGCTACGAGTAATAAGACTGGAAGGTCCTTCAAAATTATAAAAAATGCAAAACAATACCAATATAATCATAATCACAATGACTGGAATTAAAATTGACAGTAGTTATCTTGTTCTAAGGATATAGTAAAACATCTTGCTAGTTTTTGTGATTAATTAATATATTTATTCTTATTAGCTGATAATAAAAATAAATATTGTAGTAAAAGCCGGTTATTATGATAATATCCGCGACCATTTCCAAAGTAATAATTAATATTATGTTTAGTTTTTAATCTATCTTAAAACATAAGGTGGGTAAAGACATGTTCCTAATTCATTCATAGGGGTAACAAGACTGAAAAGTTTAGGAGCCGCTGGTCTAGTAGAAACTGGGGCTGAACGTGAAAGTCTAGGAAACAGTTGTTTAGGTTTGTATAATTTAAAATATGTACTAATAGTCTCCAAGTAATGAGCTTCGAAGTAATTTCAACTAGTTCGTGATAAATAAGGAATATAATTTTACAAGCTTGTAAATATTTACTTATTTACGACTGGAAAGCTTTCTCTTTTGAGAATTTCTATAGAAAATCTTTGTCCGTTCAGTGGGGATATTATCCCGGAAACTTCACTGAAAATTATTCAAAAAAGCAGTCCTTCATGAAAAGCTGACAATATGCCACATTTCGCACAACTTGAGCCAACTTTTATCCATTCAGCGCTAAGTTACATCTCCATCACACAAAAGACTCCTACCCTCAAACAGGTCACGACCTACATTTTCACAACTACCCTCCTCTCGTCCAAGAGTACTCGTAAAATGAAACGGCGAGGAATCCCTAAGGAGTACTTGTACTTGATATTATCTATTCCGTACAAGTACTTTATCAGACTTGAGGCCTTTGTTGTCATGTAATAATTTCCAGCAAGCTAGTTCTTGATGAATCCGAAAATAAGGAATAGATTTAAGATGGATGCGCACGGTCTCGTTTGCAAGCACACATCCATCTTAAGGCAATTCAGACTTATCTAATCAGCTTATCACACCTAAATCAAATTAGCTAACGTTACTTTTTTCTTTTAAATTCAAAATTTATTCATTTTAACGAGATTTTCTTGAACAGCTAGAAAATGTATTTTTTGGTGAAGTTTAGGCTAAATTCAATTAAATTTTATGTTTTTTTAATATATTTAAATATAAATATCTAATATATCAATATCCTGTACAAACTGTGACATTACTTGTTAGCCATGGAGCAGATAATACTAGTTTATGAAACCGGCGCATAAAGAGGTTAACACGAGTGTTTTAAAACCTAGTTATGTGTAGTTTCATATACCACTTTATCTACACTCATGTAAAAAGTATTATCTACCTATTTCTAGCCCAAAATTATTGATAATACCAAGCTGTTTTTTACTTTTCTGGAGGTTCGTCCTTTTCGTCGCTGTTTCCAGGTGAAGTAAAATTATCATCCTTAGCACTCACTGCTGTCAGCCATTTATACTTATTGAAGCCAGCAAAATAAAACCCACTTGTCTCACCATAGATAATAAATGCCCGAAAATAAATTGAATTGTAACCTCCTTACAACCTAACCTCATAACCTCCTCCTAACTGCTGTACGTATAAACAATTTTATATAAAACCTATTTGGTATAAAATATTAAAACCTCAGTCATTTATGACATGGCTGTATGGACTAAGTTCCCTTTGCCATCCTACTTCGTGTAGTTGTACTTGTATAGCAGAAAAAATTATAATCATGATTTTACGATATGAGTGTAGATAAATATTATAATAATATCTAAATATAAAAATATATTTAATTCCTCATCAAAGTGCATCCTGATGTCAAGTGGTCGCCAAGTATAAACGGAACAAATTTTAAATTAAATTAAATTGGATCATTTATCAATATACAAATTATTCTTTATTTTACCTGTGTAGTTTTAAGACAACTATTGAGTAATTAGCTAACTTCATAGTCAAAGCCAAATAAATGGCTGACTTGGCTCTTCTCGGGAAACCGAAACTTTTTACGGCGAAACTGTTACGAGCCTTGGCTTGATTTTTTCTAGGAACATTTTTGATGGCTCCCATTTTACGGGTTAAATATGTCAGGGTAACACAGAGAGCGGAAATACAAACGGTAAAGTTTACCCAAGAATCCTCTAAGAACTCTGAGCTGAAATAAACAAGTTCCTTAATTAAGATTTATGACAAAAGTTAGGCCATCGGGATAGACGCAAAACAAGGAAAAGTTCACAGATTTCCGTGGAAATTTACTTGAAAGGATGCACCATTTGATTAGACGGCATTTTTCGGGTTTTATTTTGTCTTCACATCATAACTTTTGAAGAAGACTTGATGAAAATTGGAAGCTGCAGTAGTAGCTGAACCACTGGTTCCTTTGCCCTTTAACCATATACGGACTTAGCTGCGTGATAGAACCAGCTCTCAACATGCTGAGCGATAAGTAAGCATGACAACCTGCAGATAGACGACAGGTTTTACCCACCGTGGACCGTCGCCTGACAAAGAAACTGCTACGTCTCAATAGACCCAAACTTCGCATGATGGTGGGGCTAATTACAGGACACAGTAACGGACAGTCCTCGGTGCAGAGCTTGTATGGAGGTCGAAGAAACACTGACCCCCGTGACAATAGACTCAGCGTAGACGTCAGCACACAACGGGTTAAAATCCTCGGTGAACCAGGGACGCTTCGCCAATCCTGTGGCGACCTAGGTCGTTTCTTGAGATTCTGGCCTGAGCTGGGTTGGCTAGAATAGCCGGCCCCACACTTTCTACGCACAAACGTCCAAATAAGAGACTAAGTGCGGAAACCGAGCCCGCCAAAGAAGAAGTAGGGGCCAGCTAAAATGTCGGTATAATTTGGGTACTCATTTTCCTTTTCACCGCAATTATGAAGGTAAGTAATAATGTCTACAAACTATGATGGCTGTGGCGGCACGTCTACACGTTTGCCGCATTCTTTAATTATGTATAATTAAGTATAAATAAGGATTCATCTTTCGTCAAATATACATTCCATACTACAGTGTCAATCAGACAGTAACAATTTATTTTATATAAAACCGCCCCCAAATTGGTGACCCCGACGTGACATCAGCAGCTCATGTACCAAAATACTCACCCGCATCCTAACTATTACTAGTTTCTTCGCATAAACATGAACATATTACTAGATGTAGTATATTCGTAGATATAACTGTGATGTACTTAAAAACTTGTAATTATTTCTACGACGCCACCGCAATTTGGTCGATTAATTTTTTAATGATATTAATGTTCTTCGGTAGAACAAGATGTTTGTGTGTATTCTATCCAGCCAAGCCAACTACCCGAATGACTATTGATATAGCGTTCTACTGCATCAATTGAGAATGCCTTGAACATAAAACGTATTGGGGTCGTAACAGCCCTTATTTATGAAGATGTTATTTCTGGCTGGCAGGAACCGTCTAGACATGTAGACTGGATCAGTTCAAGGCCTGCCTAACAGAACAGAATCTTATACAAAACAGTTCCGTGACTGACTGACTGATTGACTGACTGACTGACTGACTGACTGATAAAATGACCGACATCGTACAGCCTAAACCGCTGAAGATTGAAATATGAAAATCGGAGAGGTGTAGACGTGCATTAAGAAAGGATTTTTCAAAATTCACTATAAAAGGGGTGAAAGTGCATTCCCAACAGATACAATGGACTCTAATCCACGCCGACAAAGTCCTCTATAGTAAGTTATGAAGAAATTACGGTATGGAGAGTTTTATAGAATTTTCTTATTCGTTTCTTTATGAGCGGTTTCGCAGCCGGATTGTGAAAACCCCGCCTTTTTCTAATTAATCGAAACAGAACACTTAAATTCAACATTCACTCAATAGTTATTCAACAAAACCTTATTACCTATGTATTGTGTATGGTGCCATCGCAAAGTTTCCATTGATTTCTGTCAATGATCTTGTATTGTAGTATAAAACCTCATTGGTTTCTGAGCTTGATAGCTATAAACATAACATAGTATTATTCAACCGAACAAACACGTCCATGTGAATAGTATTATTTTCTCCTATTTCGCCCTGTCAAGGACGCAGCGAGCGTCGTAACAGCCACTATGCATTGCGCGCTGATATAAACGTTATTTCAATGTCGTTTCCGTCGATATTCGTACTCACAAACATTGATCTGCTTATTTGGTGACACTAATCGCCTTAATAACGTTTAACATTTTTAACGCTATTTCTACGTATATTATGTATGCCGAAACTGCTATGCGAGCACGTACGCGTCGATTAGATAAATTTGACAGATAGAATCGATAAATTCTAAACGATAACCCTTATTTCAATTAAAAAAGAGTCATATTTTTATTTATCGAATCGATGTCGAGTCGATACCAAGTTCATGCTAGTACCCCTGTTTAAAGTTATAGACATAGTACATTATAAACTGACATACTTTTAAGTGATGGTTATGGAAGAGGCAAAAGAGGTGTGTCAGGATTGTAGCAGATGGAAATCTGTAGTCTCTGCCTATCCCTGTGGGAGACAGGTGTGAGTATATGTATGTATAGTTTTAATTTTGAGCTGTACTGAAAAACATCCGGTTTATTTCGTCATATTTATGTTTTTGGGGCTCTGTGACTAATTTAATCCCCATATCTATATGATACGAAACAATTGCCATGAGTCATGTGTCTATCGCATAATAAAATAGATAGACATATCTAAAAGTGGGGCGAGTCGAAAGATCTGATAATTGTGTCGATTCGGTGTAACACGACTTAACTTATTTGACAGTACTAACCTTATTTTAAGCGTCCTGTCTTTTTCTTTCGTTATCGAAAAGACAAGGACAGACCGCTTAAGAGGCTATGCGAATTTTATTTTTGTCACTGTCACTCCAAGCTAAAAATTGCGCAGTGCGAGAGGGGCGGATTCAGGGCAAAAGGGAAAAAAGTTGGTTTTATATTTTTATTAAAAAAACTAAAATAGCTAGCAAAATTTCAAATATCAAATCTCTAGATATTGTTGAAACACACCTAATAAAGTTTGAGTTCTGTATATGGTTCCTATTCATCAAACGAGGAGAAAAAGTGTGTTTGAAGACCTCATTTCTACTATTATTTCTATCGAGGAAAATTTATCCAAACATGTTTTCCAATTTCAAAACCCTAGAATATATAGTCAAAATGCATATACTAGAAATTAATTGAAATTTTCCATGTATTTCATAAAATACACAGAAAAGACACACCCGTATTTTTTTCGCATATCGCCTTGTTTAGTCCTGTCAAATAAGTTAAGATGTGCTACACCAAATCGACACCATTGTTGTTTTATTATGTGTATTCAAGCAATATTTCATATTGCTTCGTCGTATTATTAGGTATTGTTTTTTTAATATGAATAATTTTGTGTAACTCCTTTGATTTACACGAGAGCGGTTTTGCAGCCGGGTTCTGGAGAACCTGACTTTTTCTAATTAATCGAAACAGAACACATAAATTCAAAATTCACTCAATGGTCATTCAACAAAACCTATGTATTGTGTATGTTGCCATCGCAAAGTTTCCATTGGTTCCAACGCTTGTGTTTTTGAATTGTCTATCATGCTCTAATCAACTGCTGCGCACGCAATACAACAGTTTTTTTTATTTGCGACTACATTAGTACATCTAATTAAAAATCCTTCTACAAATGTCTTAAGACGTATATGTATAAACTTTCTGCGAATTTTGAGATTTGTAGCTTTAAAAATACACGTCATTGAGGGCATTATAAGAAATTTTTTAGAGCTGACTTTAGATTTTATTCTATCGAGCGAAGTTAATACCGCAGTGCTTAAAGGCTAAAGTATATAACCAGTGCGTCCTTCTAGTGATGACGTACGGCGCTGAGACATGGTCTCAAAGGCTTGATCCGCCGATTTAACATCGCTCAACGAGCTATGGAGCGGGCTATGCTTGGGATATCTTTGATGGATAAAATCCGAAACGAAGATATCCGTCAGAGATCGAAGGTTACCGGCATAGCCTGCCGAATCAGTAAGTTGAAGTGGCAGTGGACTGGCCATATTTGTCGCCGACGTGATAACCTTTGGGGCCGTAAGGCATTGGGATGGAGACCACATACAGCAAAGCGCAGCATAGGCCGCCCTCGTGCCCGCTGGACTGACGATCTGAAGGACGTTGCGGGTGGCGGCTGGATGAGGATGACTGAGGACCGCCAAGAGTGGCGTAATATTGGGGAGGCCTATGTTTAGCAGTGGACGAATACGGGCTGATGGTGTAGTGTGGTGGTGAGCGAAGTTAATGAAACCACGTTTTCAAATCTACAAATGTCTTAAGTATGTCCTCTTTTATAACATCTATATTTTTTCATTTTAAATAAGATAATAAACTGCCCATAGTATATAAATAAAATGTGTATTTAGCTTGGTACGGGGCCTTAAGTAAATATAAATAAGCAAGCTAAAAGTTACCTCACCTAACAACTTGACAATCTCGAATGGATATTAAATCATTCGTTTATTTACCAGACCTCCTATTTCTGATCTCATCTAGACACGATGACGTCACATCCCACGAGCTAGGCCTATCGAGGGTTACCAGATCCCTGAAAATTTAGTTAATTTCCTTTTTGCCAATTATTCGGGTTTTGCGCTTTTGAACTATGTTACTCAACTTGCTTACACTATTTCGTAGTTCGTACAATATTCAACTTTACCATGCCATACTAGTGAGTTTTTTCTCTCTCCATTAGTTTTTAGTTGTAAATGTTTATGTCTCAATTTTAGACCTGTAATGTTTTCTAACTGTTTTTCATCAAATATATTTCGAACTAGCCTTTGCCCGCGGCTTCACCCGCGCTCTTTAGTTTGCATTTTTCCGGGATAAAAAGTAGCCTATGTCACTCTCCGGCCCATAAACTATCTATATGCAAAACAATCACGTCGACCCGTTGCTCCGTTGCTGAGTGAGAGAAGGACAAACCAATAAACACACTTTTGCATTTATGATAGGGGTACGGAAGTACAGTACTCCCAAAGTAATAATGCGCATACAAATCTATAGCAGAGCGACCGGACGTACCACGTGACCTTATTGATTGTATAGAAAGTGTGAGGAAATACGAACTTCGCCGAACAGTGGCGAAGATTTGTATGCGCATTATCACTTTGGGATCACTGTACGGATTGTATGATGAAAATCTGTAATTGGCCTATTATTAAGTAGCGTTTATAGAATTGATGATTTGTAAAAAGCTGTAGATTTATTTTTATTCAACTCCATAAATATCGGGTACTTACCTATGAAATTGTCGAAATATTCTTACAGATTAATGAGTTCATAATTCCTGTAATTCAATAGCTATTGGAATTAATTTTTTGTTTGAAAGTTGATTTCAAGGTTTTACATCTACGTTTAAAATTTTGTTTTTATTGTCAGGTTTGATACCTAAAAATAAAGCTTCACAAACAGTTCATCCTAAATGCCATCCATTTCCATAGATAAGATTCGCAATATTTTTTCACAGCTAACACTATTCAAAAATTTAATTAAAGTTGCTGTTAGGTTAAAGTTGTCTCATTCATACGCAAAAATAACTATTAAATTTGGATTTGCCATTCATTCCTAAAATAAATACAAAAAGTGTTAGTACTGAAAATTGAATTTTATACAAAACGGACATTTCATAGGTAAGCAAAGTTCCTGACAAACTATTTTTTTCCTGATTACTTGACAGCTCCAAAATTCCTGACATGTCAAGAAAACTCCTGTAGCTTGGTCACCCTAATCGCGCCTCCGCAAGTCTTGTCTAAGACCATTTCATTCATATGGAAATTGTTTTGGCCATGACATATAATAACTTTAATAACGCATGAAAGTTGACGCTGTTTAAGGCGATACGTAAATGTTTTAGCGTCCCTGTTACTCCATATGCGAAAAAACCCTCAGTGCGAGTGGGACGGATTCGTGGAAAAGTAGCAAAATGTCGGTTTTTTATTAATATAAAATGTACTAAGCTATTTTGTCAAAAATATTTTCAAGGAGACTTTACAAATACACAATATCCACATTTTGAATGCAATTTCACAATGAAATTAGTTATGATTTCAGATTCACAGGAAAAAATACAACAATTTAGAGGTCTTTTCGGAATTAAATTCTATCCAGAAAATTTCATCCAATCGCGTTTTCCTTCAATGAGAATCTTAATCAAATACTCAATAAACATTTACCCAAAAATGAAATAAGTAGATGACGTTATAGTGGAGTAAATGGATTCGAAAAAACCCCATTTTTTTTTTTAGTATCGCCATATCACCATAGAGGTGGCATATTGTCAAGAAGGACATAAGCTATCAGTTTCGAATGAAACATCAGAATGTCACATTATTTTGAACTACCAACTCGTGCATTTGAAAAAACATCTATTATATAAAATCGAAAAGCTAGAAAGGGACAAAATTCTCGGAAAAGAGTGAGATGGCGCTCTACACACCTTTGTATCACTCACACGAACGCCAAAATCGCGAAAAAAAATATGCAATTCGATTCCTTGGATTGTGACAATGATGAACGGGCATAAACAATATGGGTTTGGATACGTGATCGCTTAATAATTAAAGAATAAAATTATGAAATCAAAATGTTCCGCGTTTCAGAAACGTCACATCTGTATGACATGTCTAGACGGCCGTGCATACCGTTTTGGGTTTGCAAAAACGTAACATCATGCAACGCAACTTTAAACGCAAATTGAACAACAGATTATTTTTCCAGAGAATACATTTTATACGAATTAATTAATTCCAGAGATTATCTCCTACACCCAACGTCACTTACAACCATCTCCACTCTATGATTCAAGTGTTTTGGTTTTTATTACTATTATAATTTTCAACGCAAGCAGAGCCGCGGGGACATCTAGTAATTTATAATATCCTGATTATAACAAAACATATTTAATATATTTTATAAATATTTTAATTGGTTTTTAATATCGGGACATCGCAAAGAATAAATAAGACTAGTAGGAACCCGTAAAATATATAAAATATACATAAAATAAATAAAACATGCTTTGATAAATTTTAATCGTAGAAACGGCTCAATAATTAATTTAAGATGTCTGAATCAAAAACATAAGGCCATTTACACCATTTTTGTATAGCTATGTGAGTCTATAACCAAAAATAAATGTACTGTCTATGCTGTACACTGCGGATCTACCACGTAATTCTCATTTTCATCAACATCAACTTGAGATTGAAATTCGACGTGCGTGCGACGACGCCCGCCTAACATGCCATCTCTTTTGCACGCGTGGAATTTCGCATTCATTTGCTTGAAGTTGATACAAATGAGAATTACGCGGTAAAGCCCCTGGTTAAGTACGATCTTTGGCCTCATAGGATTTATTCTGAAATACATTATTCGTTTTGTTTTCGCTTGTGTGTTAGTTTTTCGCTTCAAGATGTGGTCTTATAACTAAAGGGTTTCAACAAAAAACAGGGAACCCTGATAACTATGCCACCGTGTATGTCTATCCATCCATCCTTCCGCAGAATAACTCCAGAACTGCTGGGTCACCAGAACCTCCAAAAATTTTGAATAATTTGTGGCGTTACATTTATTTAAAAATGAAAAAATAATGAGCAGTTTCAATTCAACTGAAAAGATATCGATACAGTGAATATTGACAGCATTTTCGATGATTGACAGAGTGAAAAATATTGCGTTGCGGAGGCCTGAAAGAAGATGTAGTGACAAAAATAGAATGCTTCGGTGGTTTGGGCAAATAGAGGGGATGAATGAAAGTAGAATGACGAAATAAATTTATGGTGCGCTAATGGAAGGTAAAGCTCGACCGAGCCGCCCTAGGAAGAAGTATGCTGACCAAATTGGGGACATACTGAAGAAGGCCCATGTCAAAAGTACCCGGAATAGAAGAGTTTGTATGACTAGATTGATGGATGTGGAAGTAATTGCGGAACCGTGCGTGTAGGATATACTGTTGACAGACTGAAAGAAACCAATCCGCAGTATGGCGGATTCAGCTAGCAATGCAGGAAGTTAAGGCGCTCGTATCCCAGAAGAGTGACTCTCTGTCTTTTTCTTTACGTGTAAGGAGTAAAGAAAATAACCACACTTTTGTAAATTTTCGTTTTTTTTATCGGTTTTTAAATTGTTTAAAAATAAGGGATATGTTTATTAAAACCCACTTACGTGGCCGACCTAGAAAATTTAAAGAGCAATATTACCAGATATGTTTCGTTAATAAAAGAGTGGAATTATGGAAATGGCATGATTTGAAAGGTCTTATTACATGCTGTGTTCGTGAATTATTTCTATCGAGCAAAGTTTATCTGATCGTGTAACACATGCGTGGAAAACCTAGATAAAGGTTCGAACTATATTGCATTTTTTTTTGAAGTTTTAGACGATATTTGAAAGTTCTATTTGACTTTGAAATTACTGATTTTGGGAAGAGAGCGCCTTAATTGAATCCCATGAAAAATAAAATGTTTATGCTGTGCCTTATCTAATTTATTATCAAAAATATTTAATGCCTCCGATTCTAATCTCGATTCTATTACGTTATTCTAATAAACGTCAACGTTTGAGCGATATTTTTCAGTAATTTACGATTATTTATCGTTTCAAGTATTCGTAGGAACGAATAGGGGAGCGAGCAAAGAGTCACGCAATACAATAATCTATTACGTTACGTAACAATGTTATAGCAAAAAAGTAACTTTGGGTAAAGTACCGTGCCTTGCCGCACATCAAAAGAAATTGCCGTTTCTCTTTGGAATTTACTTCCTTTTGAAACCATAGCCAATAGCCGTCATAGATTTTTTTTTATTGAATAGATGAAATATTTTGGTCTGTTCGAAATACATTTTTCCTATACGTGTATGGGATGTAAACTGAAAAAACTCAACTGTTCTTTTTTACTTTTACATAGTAATATTGATAATGTTAAATTCCAACAGGTTTATTTTTCATTTGCAAATTTTCATTGCGTATTAGTTTATTTGGAAAACTTGTTCACTGATCAATTAATAGTTTTGAATTTTTGTTTATTTATTTATTTATTTAAGATATATTTGCAGAAGATACAAAAAACATTGATGGTGGACAAGATCAAGGGTACAGTTCTGTTGTACGTTCCTTATAAATGTATACATCCTTCGCAAATAATATTTAAAACTATATAAAAGAAAACATCGGTAACTTCTAAAATTACAAATAACAGAAGAGCTTAAGATAAAATATGAATATATATATGAACTTAAAAAAAAGGAAAAGAAATATTAACATAATGGCATAACTTTTGCAATTTTCTGTTTGTAATAATTGAGTGAGTCAGAGAAAATATCGATGTTAGGATCTTTAATACAAATGGTTTTGTAGCTTTGGCAAATTCTATTGATGGGGGAGTGTGTGCCTGTGTTGTTTAGAACATAAAATATATACCTATACATAAACTAGATCTATAGGTATATTATGAATCGTATAACAAATACATATCTTTAAATAATCCTGTTCTAACTGTAAAATTAAAGCAAATAGATAATAAACCTTTTGTAGTGCGCTAACGGAAGAGGAAGCTATATAGAGTAGTATCAGAGTACAAAAAACTTTACACAGACGTAGCATAATCTGTCGACACGGTCGAGTAACCACAGTTAATAGCAACAACATGTCGTGACTGCGACTCTATAAGTTTTAATTGAACGCTTTGTTTTTCCTATGCATCAAATTAAAAGAGAAGACCATGCCGCAGTCGCCAAAAGCAGATATCGATAAGCAATCTTCAGGAAGACAAATGACCATACACACGAAAAAAGAATTCCGTAACGGTCACATTGCTTCAACACTAGCTGCCAACTTCTGGATCAATACACGCAAGCCATTGGCGCCAAGCCAAGCACAAAACGCGGCCCGGTATCAACCGCTTTTTTAAAACAAATCGTAATGCTATTTTTTCACGCAAACAAAGGTCGATAGCGACGTGACACGAGTTGAACTGTGACAAGTAAGCCGGTTGACACTGGTTTACGAGATAGCGGAGAATCCACAGAATTATCTCGGCATTGAGTCGTGTGTTCGACAACAAAAACAATGAGACCAGACAGTCGATTCGATTGTTTTGGACGCCACACGTGACGTGAGTAGTGTCACAGGAGATTTAGTTGAGCAGCTGCGCCCAGACGATTGAAGACTTCTTGTTATTGACTTGATACTGGCGCGGCTGAGCCGTCACAATAAACAAGACCTACGCTCCAGTTTGTAGGGTTCAGATCATGGATAATTGGATCACTTTGTTGTCCGTCTATCTGTCTGTCTGTCCGCAAGGATCTTTTTCTCAAGTTGAAGTTAATTTCGAGTGTATGACTCGTGCCGATCACCGTTTGGTTAAATTAATTATGTAAAGTGCGCGTCCAATATTTTAAGTTCCTTCATTCATTCCAATTTATTTATTACACTTTTTGTACATTTACATACATAATTAACAATATTTTAAGTTAATTAATTCATTCTAATTTATTTATTACATTTTTTGTACACATTTACATACATAATTAACAATATTTTAAGTTAATTCATTCATTCTAATTTATTTATTACACTTTTTGTACATTTACATACATAATTAACAATATTTTAAGTTTATTCATTCATTCAAATTTATTTATTACACTTTTTGTACACATTTACATACATAATCAACACATTTTTATATAAAAGACAGACAGTGTGTACAAAGGCGGCACTTATAGCTAATAGCAATATCTCCCATGCAACCTTTGGGTGGAATGAAAAAGACGTTAACGAAATTAAACTTTTTTTTAAAGGGGTAGCGATAATGCTAACAAAATAAGCAGCGTGTTAGTTTTAACTAAAATGTAATAGTGATTAACATAATAATCTAATATATATTTTATATCTCTTAACATAAACTTACTTAAAAAACTACATAAACACACAAAATTTAAAATAAACGTAAATAAATAAATACGTATACACACTTTAGTAGTTTATGCTACTAGGGCGAAAAGGAATAAATTACGAGGACGGTTTAAAACACGAGCGTAGCGAGTGTTTTAAACGTAACCGAGTAATTTATTGCTTTTACGCCCGTGTATCATACTACGTTTTTCAATGCATAGTGTGAGGATATGAAAATAAATATAATCTTGTGAACTTTAAATTATAATTGGCTCAAAAGGACTGTATCCAGAGCCGTTAAACAGTGGAAAAAAAGTATAACATCTATGGTACACAGGAAAGGCTGCAGGTTAGCCAACCATTGTAAATAAATAAAAAAAAAATAATAATAAAGCCCTAGGGCAAAATAATCGACTTTTTGTTCGGTTTTGATGCATAAAAAGTGGGCCTTTACGAGCACATGCATTGAAAAAATAATAACAGGGACGGGATATTTAGATGGAGTTCTATTTCGACGGGTATTCAGTACGAAAAAGTACTTAACTTGTATCTCAAATTAGTTTACATACATTTTAAACAATAATTTTAAAAAATTAGGGTTCCGTAACTCAAAATCAAAAAGCGATATTCTTATATGATCGATTCGTTGTCTGTCTGTCAAGCAAAAGTAAGACCCTTTTTCTCGGGCCTCGTGAGAGTTATCAAGCTGAAACTGATACCTACCACAGAAGTTAAAGACCGCATTCAGACATCTTACACAACGCGAAAAAAATATTGTCCTTTTCATACAAACTGGCCCACCATAAAAACCTATAGGGCAATTCCAGCTGCCGTAAAAACTTTAAATTTAGCTTGAAGGGAGGTCTTCTATCACAAGGAAGGTATAAACGCGACAATGACAAATTTTTCATTCTACTAGGCAAACTTAATTTTTGCAGTTTTCTTTCATACATTCTGTACAAAATTAAGTTTGTAATCTTTATAGAATTAAATGAAACTTGAGGATAATTCATGATTTATATAAAAACACACAGTGAGGCGTAACGTCGTCGCGTAAACGTCCTCACTCGCCAGTCTAAATCTGCTGAAACTGGTCGGCTTTCCCGATCATAACACGTATTGAGGTGAGCCGTTTTTATATAAATTTTGTAATCTTTGTTACAATTTTATTAAAGTCAAAAATACTTATTTTGTTAGAATATGAACATGAGACCTCGTGCTTAAAGGGTTGCAACCGATATCAATACGATATATGAGCGTACCGGAACTTTTACCGTTATATCGGTATCGGCGATATATAAGACGATATCCAGGTGGATACATCAATGTACAAAACTTCAATTCGTAGGCGCGCTAACGCATCGCGACTCAGTTTCAAGCTGATATTACGCAAATAGATCTGAGAAATCGTTTGACACCAAAAAATTTCAATTTGCTGTGTTTTCAGAATAAAAATTTGGTCAAATGTTAATTTTAACTACTGAGTTGGTCGCTAATGTCGTATTTAATTAGTTAATTTTGTGGGCTGATTAAACATTAGGTTAAAATTGGAAAATAAATTCGCTATTAACATATTTTCGCGGTTTTCTTGAACTAAAATTAAAAATTTACAATATCTTGCTCGTATCGGTATCAGCCAACGACAACATAGTCGTTGGTATCAGCGATATTTTTCAAAAAATATCGTTATTCGTATCGTATCGATAGATCAACGTATCATTACACCACTTTAGTCTATCCGTTCAGATGCAGAAACTATACTCGTAGCTGGATTGACTCAGTCATTACAAAGCAAAGGCGTCATGGATAATACGGAAATAAGTCATACCTATAATATTTCAAAAACACATTTGTTAAGGCGCTACGAAAAAAAATCGACACTTTAAGAACTTGCATATCTACTTCAGTAAATAATGTAATATTTTGATAACATAGTACATTATTTTTGGATTCTTTTTCTAGGGACCTGTTAAAACAGAAACGCGATTGGAGAAATTCGGCTCGATAGAAATATTTATTGAAATGAGGTCCTTTTCGACACCAATTCTCCTGGTCTGACAATTTAGAATGACATATGGACTGCAATTATATTTTATTAGATGGGTTTTAACGGTTTCTAGGACCTGGTTAAACGAAATTTTGATAGCATCTTTAGTACATTTTATATTAATAAAAAACCGACTTTTTGCTATTTTTCCACGAATCCGTCCCTCTCGCACTGAGGGTTTTTTCGCATATGGAGTAACAGGGACGCTAAAACTTTTACATATCGCCTTAAGGTGCGTCGTGGAAAGTTGAGATGGATCACAAATTACTACCAGAACCATTATAGTTAGAAGGACTTTTCTTTCAAAATATGTTGATGATGATGATTAATTAGAGTATATTAATCTAAGAATAGCCTCCTAAGTACGTTGTCTTGCAGCTATAACTGTTCTGGTAGCTGTCCTTTGTGACCCATCTGAACTTTCCACCCTATGTATACTTCAATTTATTTTAATTTTAAATTCAATGCAATTAATTGTAACCGAATAATTTATTGTAGCTAAGATCTGTGTTTACAATTTTTTATAATCATTACTACTAGCAGCATGGAACACCAAACTTATACATGGAGACAAGTAAAGGAAGCTAGTCCCCACCACCCAGGGAATCCTACTGTGGGGACTAGAGAACGCCAATGTTAGTAGTTTAGTACCTACTAATATCAACTATATGTTTACCGAATATTTCTTTACTTGATAAATCATATGCCAATGCCCGAAGAAAAATCAACCGGTCAAAACGTCCATATAGAAACTACGTTGCATTGGTTATTGTTTTGTTTTGATACTATATTGTATTGCGATTAGGGTTTGCAATTCGAATATTCGAATATTCATTTTATTCGAATATCCGCTCCAATTTCAAATTCGAATAATTCATTTAAATTATTCGAATAGTTGAATAATAATAAAGTTTTTGTTTTTGGTCTTATTCTTACTCTGCCCCTGAGTCCCACCCCACCTTGTGTTCATTTACTCGTTCAGCCTCGTTCGTTCGTTCACTCAGTCAGTCACGCGGCCAGCGACAGCGCGCACGCATCTGTGTTGTGTTAACTTGTGTTAACACAAACAAGAAAAATAATTAAAATACTTGATTTTATTTGAATAAAATTATGCAGCAATCAAACCAAACCACAGTCTAGCTGCTTTTGTTTGTTTTGAATTGATATTGTATTGTTTTCAATCAATGTTTAAAAATATTCGAATATCCGAATATTCGAATATTTGGCTCTAGAAGTATTCATTTTATTCGAATAGTAAAATTAAACGAATAGTGCAAACCCTAATTGCGATGTTACCACAATTATTGTTCACAAGTATTATATCAGAGGTTGTCATTGTTAGTATCTCTGAATGCAGTCCTCTGGTTATGCAAAACAACAATCGTCGCTTAGATTATCTATTCAATGGTTTTCAATTGCTTATTGAACGAAAGATCACCTCCATTTCATTTATGTTTACTAGTTATAGTTTACAAAAATAAACTACATTTTTAGGGTTGTTCTTATTGATTTTTTGAGTGAGTTAAGTAAGCTCGGACTTTCGAACCAAAGAGTAAATAAAATAATGTTATTACATGATTGCTTATATAAAATTATTTTATTTAGGTAGTCTTCAGTTGCATTTTATTAAGCATTCATTCAAATATTATATTTTTTGTATGTAAAATATATATATTGCCTTTATCAGCTTGTTTTTTCGTTTTTTATATATAATTATATAGGTAAATACACATAAAAGAAACACAATTATTGTAGAGTAACATAATATAGTCCAAGATATATTTCGGGCCCCACTGGGCCCGGCATCAGTTGGAGTAATAATTATTAAAATTATAAAAAAAATTATTACTCCAACTGATGCCGGGCCCAGTGGGGCCCGAAATATATCTTGGACTATATTATGTTACTCTACAATAATTGTGTTTCTTTTATGTGTATAATTTTTTGTATGTAGAATACAATGCGTATTATTACAGCTTTTCCTTGCCCCCCCTAAACAAAATCCTGGCTACTACTTTGTTGGCCTCCATGGTATCATTCTTTATTATATGTTCAGTGGTTTCGTCAGGACAAGTATGCCAGTTTTGTGGTTTGGCTGCGTAGAAAGGGTTAAAAATACAATTTGACCAAAATTTATGAAACAGCTGAATTTTTTCACGATTTCAGCATTGGCTTCATAGTAAAAGATGCCTTCGGTTCTTCAGCGATTAAGTCTTAAACGCATAATTTATCAAACCCGATACATAGCTTTGTATATTCATATTTATATTATTTATCATGTTAAAAAACATGATTATTTGATTATGTGAGCTAAAAATATGTGTGGCAACAGCATTTCATATTTTTTATTGCATCTGTTATTATCCTTTTTTTTTTTAAATGCTTTTTTTTTGTAATTTTTCACATTTTAGGAGGAAAATTATTAAACAGCGCCGAAAAATGTTTTGCTTGATTTTTTTTTTATAGTTTTTGATATTAATAATAAAAAAAATATATATATTAATAATGATAAAAAATAAAAATACAATTATTTCAAATTCTTAAAACTGAATACATTTTTTCCATATTTTGATTACTGTTTTCGGTTTCATACAAAAATTAAGTATACATGTAAAAAAACCAGCACGTATATTTCACTCAATAATATTCGGCCTAATCCCCGCCGCGCCGCTCCATGTTTCTGAGTATCCTTTACAACAACCGCAACCTTTTTGATATTGCGACCCCAAAATTAAAAAAAGAGTTATTGAGCGACCCCAGAAAAAAACATCACTAAGTTAACAAGTGCAAAGGTTGGTTCAGGTAACGAAGCTAGCTGTTTTTATTTCATGTGTATGTAAAGAGAGGTTATAATTTATGCATAAACCTTAATAAAATTCGATAAGTACAGGACCTTGTTGACTTTTTTGGCGACCCCATAAATATCTTTCGCGACCCCAGGGTTGCGGACCGCTGCAGTTTACAATAAAGACCCTGAGATAGAATATGAAATGTGAACCGACATAGAGATGGTAACTAGAGGAAATTGTCAGTTTCCGAGTGAGCCGTCCGGGCATAATTCTATCTGTCTCGCCCCCAACCCGCCTCCTCATGTGTCAAGTGTGACTTTTGATAAATTACACCACTTAAAGATCTAGATGCAGGACCTCAATTCCCAGAATGTCGAGATGGAGCCATCTCATTCACCTATTTTTTATTAGCTCGAGAATGGAGAATCTTATTTGGACTGCTTCTCCAGAACTTTTGCATTTTTGCTCTTGTGTCTCTAATACGTCGCACAGTGCTGCCCTCAATCGCTGCCCTGTACTCACTAGAATAATAATATATGTGCTTGTACTTCGACGGTAAACCCCGAGGTCTTTTATTTCTTGCGATATACGGTCCTACTTGTCGTTATTTCATTATTTTCTGTTTGCGAATTTCTTCGAATTTTTCTAGCCACTATTTTGACCTTTGCTGTTCTTTATTGGCCACTTCTAGGTCTTTTATCAGCAGAGGACATCTCTATGAACCATTCGATAGTTTGATGAACGAATTCGGGTGTTATTTTTCACATTATGTGTCACTTAGTTTTTTTTTTTCTAGCAAGTATCGTAGCTACTTAGGAAATTACGTTTTAATATTATAAAAGTTGGATGGATAATGAAATTAAGATCTTGGCTAAGTAGAGATGGGCGCGGGAAAATTCCCGGGTTCATTCCCGTTTGGGAAAATTCCCGGTGTTTATCGGGGAAAATTCCCAATCGGTGGGTTTTTTTCATTTTTCTTCACAAATACTACGAAACTTTAAATTAAACTTACTGCAGGTGATAGAGGAAGTTACAGCCAACATTTTATTTGCTTCCACTTAACTGCGAAAATATGCGCTTTGGAAACTACAGGCACTTGAAAATATTTAATTAAAAGGTTAAGTAACCAAACTATTTTTTTTTGTGATAGACTGCTGACGCTATTACAAACACCTTTTACTGATAAAGTTTTACTGAAATATGCATTACTTTCTGAGAAAAAAAAATATTTAATTATTTTTTGTATGGAGAATACAAAGAACTTTCTGTCATTTTGCTACAATACGGCAAATCTACTTATTTGCCATGGTGGATAGCTTTTATTTCAAAATGTATTAAAACAAAATGTCAAAATGAAAACACCCGAATATTTTCTCAAACGGGTGTTTTCACGAAAACTTTCCGGAAATTTTCCCGGGTGGAAACCCATCTCTAGCTAAAGGTAACAATTTCTAGATGGCAAAGAAAACTTGGTTGAATGAGAATTTAAAAAGATAAAAAAAAAACTTTAGTCATATTTTCAGTTTTAATTTAAACGACGTATTTTAACAATAGATTTTAATAAATATTACAGCACGAAACGCCGTTATTAATTAACCCAACACATGTTGACACATTTCAGAATCCTCACAACTATGAGTACTCATCTGATCATAAAGCAATTACACTGACACGTCGGACAACTCTCTGAAATTAACCAAGTGCTTTCATTAACCATTAAACCGCGAGAGGAAGTGAACGTATGGAATTGACAACACAACGGACGCAATGCAAATCTGTGGCATACCGCTGACAGAAGCTATCAACAACCGCTGAAACATTCCAGACCCTATTACAAACGTTGAAGAGTTCAATTTAGATTCTGATATCGACAATCAAGGATGCGATTTCGCGACAAAAGAAAATGAACTTTAAATCAGTGATGTAAGGTTGAGAGCAGTTTGCGAAGGTTGAAATTGAGATGAAGAAGTGCTCCGGCAATTTGCCTATTGCCGAGCTCAAATTATCGCCCCCTGACTACTTCTGAATTAGTGCGATGGCGACGTAAAGTGTCGCATGCACGCTCGCAGAATTGAGAGGATATTCCGTTATGTAACTGGTTAACTTGCTTTGTTACAGGGTTTCTGGAAAGTTTTAGGAATCGAGACTGAGAAAGAAAGAAAGAAAGAAATAAAGAAAACATCTTGAATTAAAACACTTGTACTTGTAGTTTCACTTTATTTATATTAACTCCCTTTAGATGTGTTTCAAGTTTCACCAAGTGCCGACAATCGCAAGTATAATTTTTTTTTTTAAAGAAAGAAAATTTATTTGCATAAATTGTGGTATACATAAAGATGGTGAGGTATACAAAATTTGTTCAGCACAGTTTACCTTATTCTATCTATTCATAACGTTTCTATAATAACATCACTAATTTCTAATTAACTATAAATTTGTTATATTACAACAGTACTTAAATTCAAAAAATCTTTAATGTCATAGAAACATTGCTGTGTTAAATAATTAAATTTATAAACAATTTCTTAAATAAATTGTAGGGGTTTTCTTTGAGACAGTCTGGTAACTTATTAAAAATCTTTATTTGCATAAAATATGTGGTTCTTTGGTCCGTTCTGTATTAAAAAAGATTAATTATGTATCTGAAAGATTAGGATGTGAAGAAAACGTTAACGAAAAGAAGGCGATTGAAATCTAAAGCTAAATAATTTACTTGTGATTTCTTAGAATGCAGAAGGCAAACCAAAGAGGAGGTGATAGTGAAGAGAGAGTTCTAGCGAATATGTTTGATTGAGAAGCAAATAAACAATATTTTTTCAATGCAAGTGCTCGTAAAGGCCCACTTTTTATACATCAAAACCGAACAGAAAGTCGATTATTTTGCCCTAGGGCTTTATTATTATTATTTTTTTAAATTTATTTACAATGGTTGGCTAACCTGCAGCCTTTCCTGTGTACCATAAATGTTATACTTTTTTTCCCACTGTTTAACGGCTCTGGTCCAGTCCTTTTGAGCCAATCATAATTTAAAGTTCACAAGATTATATTTGTTTTATTTCCTCACACTATGCATCGAAAAACATAGTATGATACACGGGCGTAAGAGCAATAAATTACTCGGTTACGTTTAAAACACTCGCTACGCTCGTGTTTTAAATCGTCCTCGTATTTTGTTCCTTTTCGCCCTTGTAGCATAAACTACTATAATAAGTCTACTCGAACGCACGAAAAATCAAAGAATCTAGGAGAACAGCATAATTTTAAACTCATAATAGCTGTAATAATCACAGCCAATAAATTCGATGCTACTCTGTACACATTATTCATAACATCGCCATAAAAATATATTGCTTTGAAATAGAGGAAATTGGCCCATAATCTGACGACAAATTCAAACTCCAACTTTTATAGGTTTATTTATCTTATAATAGTTTAAAAAAAGATTTCAAAGCATCTTGTAACTCGTTGACTGGTTGTGTTAATTATTTATCGTTTAAATATTATTAGAGTGCAATACAAACTAGAAAAGATCAATCAGAAACAAACCCAAAGACAAGAATTTGAAAAAATTCTCCAGGCTAGGATTCGAACCTGCGACCTCTTGTTATCATGACAAGTGCGCTACCAATTGCGCCACCGAGGTTCCTACCCAGACAGGTGAATTCTTCCATCATACTTGTCCACTGTTATTTTTGCTTCTGCCTGATATACTAGCTTGTACTGCACATATAGAACGCTCACGAGGGCTAATACTCTAATAATCTAATAACTCTAATACTAATAATACTCTATTTATCGTTTATGTATTAGTTTAAGTTTATTATTTAAGTATCTGTTAAAAGACACGCTTACGTTTTAAAATATAAATTTTAATTATTTAAAGTAGATTAAATGGTAGATAGGTGGTAGAGCTGATGCCGGGCTCGACTGTGAAGGTACCACCATCTTACTTGGAGACCCCCTCGAAGTAATTCGGGGGAGAGTAAGAGGACAGCTCACAGGCAAACAACCAGGAGGCCCACCATGCCTGGGACCGATGGATGGCGGTATATCCATCCCTAATAGCCGGGCCTTATATGGAACAGACTGGTGACGGGCAGCGGCGTCACTGGTGCGAGGGTTCCGGCACCGCGCTCACCAACCCGCCTGCCCAGCGTGTGTGAGTATGGGCAATTCTTCCAGGATGACCGCCGGGAGTGGCAAAGTCCTGGAAAGGCTTATGTCCAGCAGTGGACGAATTAGGCTGATGGATGGATGAGATTAAGGTGATATGTAAAAGTTTTAGCGTCCCTGTTACTCCATATGCGAAAAAATCCTCAGTGCGAGAGGGACGGATTCGAGGAAAAGTAGCAAAATGTCGGTTTTTTATTAATATAAAATGTACCAAAAATGCTATCAAAATTTCGTTTAACCAGGTCCTAGATACTGTAACAAGCCATCTTATAAAATATAGTTGCAGTCCATATGTCATTCCAAATTGTCAAACCAGGAGGATTGGCGTCGAGAAAGACCTAATTTCAATGAACATTTGTATCGAGCCGAATTTCCCCAATCGCGTTTCTGTTTTAGTGGATCCCTGAAAAAGATTCCACAACTAATATACTATTTTATCAAAATAATACATCATTTACTGAAGTAGATATGCTAGTTCTAAAAGTGTCGATTTTTTTTCCGTAGCGCCTTAAATTTGTAAGTAGATGTGTAATCTTCACGTGTGTTTCTTTAATAGATTTATGTATTATTGTGGTGATCACTAGCCTGTATCTATTTTTTGCTTATAACTTGAGCATTGTTTAACAGACACGGATTTTGCTGTTATGTTGATATTTCTGAGGAAAGGTTTGGTAGTCTATATACCTGCGCTATGCTTCAAGGGAGCTGAGCCTTAACTATATCTGTAAATCAAGTCGGAGAAAAGCGGGTAGGAGGAGATTAGACGGAGCCGCAGCAAAAGATTAGTGAGAAACTAAATTAAAAAAACGTTAATTTTTGTAACAAATTATTTGCAAATAGTTTACGGTGTACCACGATCCCACATTACTATTGAACGAACAAGCAACCTTATCATATTCACTGGTATTAGAATATTTTAAAAATTAAGATTTGACATTAGCCGATTTTAGACAATATTTAATTTTTAATTTTGACATTAATTGTAATTCTAAAATTGTATTCTAAATTCTTCCGACATTTAATATTCTCTATTCTTCGTAATTTCAATATTTATTTGATTATAATGATTTTTTGCTAATTTTAGATAGTGTAACATGACTTTACAAAATGTGTTTATTTCAACCTACAATATACCCAAATGCACCCCCCTAGGTTATGACTTACTTCTTTTGATCGTATTATCAAACTAAATCCTGTTTATTTAAACACATAAAATTCGTGGTTTTTAAAAAATGTATTATTAACACCTCAAATACAGTGCCTGATGATGTCGTAAAACGACGAAACCGGTAGCAACTTAAAAGGTAATTAAACATTATTATATTTGTGGAACCGAGTACCAAGGAGTTTTATTTAATATTGTATTTGCAAATAAATACAAAAAATGTTTCAATTTAAATTGTAGTTTCTACTTTGTAGTGTATTAATATGGCGAGATAATAGTCCACAAAATTACGTAGGTGCATGCTTCTGACTCTAAAATTATGCATCCTGTAGTTTGCCAAGATTGATCAATACCTAAGATTGTAATCCGTATATGCACTATTATATTATTAATGCGAAAGTGTGTTTGTTGGTTTTTCTGTTTGTAAATAATAAAACATTACACTTTAAAATATTCAGTACGATTTATTAAATTAACATATCGTTGGCTCACTATTACAAAGTTCTATGTAAAAAAAATGGAACAACACAAGGTTCTATGTGTCATTCATTAGCTATTGTCACTTAGAACCTTGTATTATCCCTATTTGTTTTACACAGAACCTTATAATAGTGAGCCAACAATATATTGGTTATTAATTATACATATATATATCAATGATATTATCCACTTACGAAATAAAAGACAGTTAAAAATGTTACCATAAAAAACTTTAGAAAAATAGCTGTGACTTGATTCCCTGGCCCATCTCTATTTTGTAAATCCTGTAAGTTAAGAGGATGGCATACCCTAGCTACTTTTTATATTACCCGTCCAGCACAATAAGTCTAATGGCAAAGACTTTATTTGCTTTTCATAGAGGCGATTATATGTTGGCTCTTTGGCCTCTTTTTCTTGGACGCGTAATACTAGTGATCACGCAGCGAAACAACAAATTGGTGTGTTTTTAGCTAATACTGAAATATTTTGTAGGGAAAAAAATATTTGAATTTAGGTGATATACCTTCATATTTCTATTACCTATTTTATGAAAAAAAAAAACAAGTTGTACTCTTAACCGCGTTCTTGAAGCGAACGTTTGAAAACCAAAAAAAAGAGGGTGCAAAACTTTTTTTTTGACAAAAGTATAAATTTTAGTACATTGTTTATACGTAAGATCCCTGGAGAAAATATTAATAAACCAAATATATTTTTTTCAATACAAGGAGAGTCCGAATTTCTTCAAACGAATCCTAGATAGCCTGGCGTTGGTCATGCTTCTAGGCTCAGGTAGGGTTGGTGTTCCGAGATTCGGGGTTCGGGGTTATGCCTTTTTAAGATGGTAAAAATTCAAATTTCTGAACAAAATAAATACCACTTGTTACCTTACAAGATGAAGTGCAGGTTCATTAAAAAAAAATCACGGCAATAATGTATAGTAACTTCAGAAAAAAAACAGGAATTTCAAGAAAATCTCTTGAATAGCATTGCAGCGCTACGGGTGTAACCTGAACTTGAAATCCTGTTTTTTTTTTCTGAGTTACTATACATTAGTGCCAAGATTTTTTTTAATGAACCTGTACTTCATCTTATAAGGTAACAAGTGGTATTTATTTTGTTCAGAAATTAATATTTTACTATCTTAAAAAGCCATAACCCCGAACCCTGTTTCGCCCAATCTCGGAACTCCGACTCTTAAGGGCAGAGTTGGGATCACGAGTTCTGCAACACGTGGATATCGAGACGGCGGCGGAGCAATAAATTGCATGGTTTACGATAATATGCCGTTTCAACACCAATTGTTTCATCTTGCATCGTCATAGTAATAACCGAAGATAGTTTATGTTTTCTAATAAATTAAGTACTTTGATTTGTTTTAGCACATTCAAGATTATTGCTGTGGTTTTGCGTGATATGATCTATTTTTAGGTATTCCAATTCAAACACTTATCTTTGCTCTAAAGCCAGATGGAAATGTTTACCTTTTTAGCCATAAATAGGGTTAAGGCGAATGTATACGCCAACTGCAATTTAGACCTGTCTTTGAAGGCTTACTCTTCCCAAACGGGTGATCCGAAAATTTTCATAAAAATACATGATAGGCATTATAGAGTCAAAAATAAATTTTAAGTTTCATAAACTGTTTTTCTACTGTAAGTTTTGACAAAAAAAATCGAAAGTCATCGAAAGTTTCACATGATTAACACAAGAATTCTCTTACTCCTTCTAAACGCCTAAAGCGATTTTAATTATTATTTCACCAAATTATAGGAAATTTTTAGATCTAAAAAATTTAAGTTCAAATTTTTTTTTTTCGTTCATGACGGCCATGTGAAAAGTATTATTTTCTCCTATTTTGCGCTAGCTGGAGACGCAGTGGTTGTCGTAACAGCCACTTTTCAAGGCACGCTGAAATGAACATTATTTGAATGTCGTTTCCGTTGATATTTGTACCGGCACACATCGAGTTGCTTATTTAGTGTGGTCATACGCCTTAACTGGAAGAAATTTATATTTGGAATAAGTATTCATTCCATTCGTCGCGAGAGTTGAAAAGAATAACCTACTAATTAATTTATGAAATTACTAAGACACTTTTATTTATAGTTTTATTGTTATCTTTCCAGTCTATTGCTAGAATCAGTTCATTGACATCATTCTTTATCTTGGTAACATCACGAAGGTTCCCTTAGATTATCATAAGTAAGCAAGCTCCGTCGACATAGTAGCGCTAGTTCATTATACTGATATGATGGTTTATTATAGATTCTCTGATAAGCAGTGAATCAGTTCTTCGTCACGATTTCAAACAGTTATTTTTAACATGACATTAGGAATCTTCATTGGCAACTGAAAACAAAACGCAAACCCATCCCGTCCCTACAGAAACCATATAAAGCCTAAATAATATTGGTTTTTGGATATGGCCGGCGTTGGCAGGGAACTGGGAATTCTCCAAAGGCAGCCCCTGAAGATAGACACTTTATTTGTTTAAAAAAACACTTGTACTTATCCACATATTATAACTTTATTATGCCCGACCGGTTTCGCTGTAAAGCATTTTCTAGGGCCTTTTACACATCCTAACTAACAAAGAAATAATTTACACTACAACCATGTCTAAAATGACGTGCAATAAATTTTAACATTTTATTGCACGTCATTTTAGAAATAGTTGTAGTGTAAATTATTTCTTTGTTAGTTAGGATGTGTAAAAGGCCCTAGAAAATGCTTTACAGCGAAACCGGTCGGGCATAATAAAGTTATAATATGTGGATAAGTACAAGTGTTTTTTTAAACAATGTTTTATAAATTCCACCAAGTGCCAACAATCACTAGCATCTACTATGACACTTCTATTATTTAATATCACCGACGCACGCAGGTAATTTGTTTACGTTGTCTTCTGCAACATAACATAGTTTCGGCAATGCTAAGGATCGCAGCACGATATATCAGGTGCCGATTCGCTACAAAAATATACTACATCTTCCTTTTCACAAAACAGCACGATTTAGAGCGCATTCTACACCACGTACGCCCGTATTTACTGTGTTTGTAAGTTCAGTATTATCTATAGGTACGACCCTGTCATATACATATAGGGTGACTTAAAATTGGAGCCCAAATCCAACTATTTCATAAATTATAAAAGAATAATGTCTCAAAAGAATTTATTTAAAAAACTGGTGAAATCCCGAGAAATCATGGTCACCCAAATAGAGGTGGGGTAAAGCAATAAATGCGGGGATGAGCACGTGCACTAGGTGCAGCCCAACTTATCGATGTTTATCGTTAATGCGGCGATGCACTCGTTTCTATGTTTGTGTGAGCTCAGTTTTAGCTTTTTAAGTTGTTTCGTGCTGGAATGCTTAGATTAGGATAACCATAAGTTACGTTTCTATAAACTAACATTTTATAATGCTTTTTTTAAACTACTACTCTGTATTCCATATAATAGTGTTCTAAAAATGTTTACAAACTAACACTAAAATACTAGCACTTTTGTTAAATTTGGTTATTTATGTTTCAATCCCAATTCAGTAGTCTGATGAAAACTTGCTTAATTGGTTTTTATTTTTATTTGTAGTGACAAATATCGAGCTGCTAATTTGGCGATGGTAATAATAATATAATAATAATAATTCTTTATTTTCGTTACAAAAATATTCTTAAAATTAGGTACAAGACTGATATATATTATTCTATGTCTTAGTAATTATCTTAAGTACTCAGGGAGTTATCCTGTTCCCTAGTTTAGGTAATCCTGAATCTTAGGGTCACAGTGTCATATCCCCTCATAGAGATACAGACTTCGATAGGTGATGTTTATTTTGATTTATAAAATATGCTGTAAAATATAATGTTTAGATCTATATATACATTTAACATGCATGCAAAAGAAATAAAATTAAAACTAACTTAAAAGGGCTAATTTAAAATGTTGGTTGTGTGTATGAGAGTATGGATGTGTTGTAGTGGAATAGTGTTAGTGTGAGTAAGAGTGTGTTTGTGAAGAAATATGCGGCACATCCTATTAACAAATTTTCAACAATTCTTCAGTTTTTCCATAGTTTAGTCGAAGTAGATAATCATGGACTTTTTGTGAACACTCCCTTCTAGGTAGATTAAAGTTATCATGTATAATATATTTAACAAAAGAGTGCAACTCACCAGGCATGAAGTGCAGTAGAGCCGCAGTGATGGGGTAGAGCGAGGGACTGTAGGTGATGTCAGGGCAAGCGTACCCGAGCACGGAGACGACGCGGTCAGCCACCGCGCGGCCCTTGCGCGTCAGGTGGTAGCCGAGGCAGTGGGTCGCCTCCACGAAGGGGGGCAGCATGATGGGCTTGTCCGGCAGCTCCACTGTGCCGAACACCTGCACGAGACACAGGGGTTAGGAGTTTCTCACATAGAGGAAAGAAGGACACAGCGTTTACTGGGTGCTTTTACTTTCGTTCCTTTCGTTTTACTTTTTGTCGATTTGTTTAAATTTAAACTAAATTGCATCATATCAAACACAAGGTTAATGAAGCTGCATACAAGGTGACTTTTTGATCATCGTCCAAATTCATACTGGAGGCTTGATTAGTGATCAGTATCTTGGATCAGTAACAATTTTTGTGAAATTCGTAATATGAAATTTCGGCTTGCCATAGAAATTCAGTTCCAGTCTCAGGTGAATCACTATGGGGAGTTGAAATTTAATTTTACGAATTTCACCAAAATTGTTATTGATCTATGATACTGATCACTTACTAAGCCACCAGAATGAATTTGGACGATGATCAAAAAGTCACCTTGTATATAAAAAAAAATTAAACACATCGTTACAGAAATATTACAATAATAATAAATTATTGTCAGGGTTCTTATGCAAAGCGTACAAAAAGGAATCATTATGGTGAGACTTCGTTGTCTGTCCGGCTGTCTGTATGTAATATTCAAATATAGTAGGTACACAATTGCATTCACTTTTCCACACAACGATGTAAAATAAAATATGGAAAAATCTAAATTGCTCAGAACTTTGGTAATGTCGGAAAAAGCAACAAATTCTTCTGAATACGACAACATTTTGGAACATAAAACATATAAATAGGTTTACAAATGGTTGTTATATGCAAACAAAATTCTAATGCAAACGGAGCTAACTGTAAATACGTCGATATTTTTACGTACAGCAGAAACCTTCGACTCGCACATGACCGGTTTTATTCACAAAAAGGTTTCGTTTACTAACCTTTATACTTTTGTATATAATATAACGTATGTACCAAATATCTAATCGCTAACACGCAAATTGATTTAGTAAACACATTCAGGTCTGTTGTCCAATTTCCAGCGGACTATATCCCCCGACGTGATTATCCACTTTGTGAACAAGGCCATCCTCGGCCTGGTACATGAGGTCTCTTGTGCGGTCGGGGAAATTGATCTTTGACCCAATAGAGAATCACTAAAACCACCTGGGATAGTAGGCAGGTGCGTAGTATCAGTACAACATCCGGTACCGACTTCCGTGGAGTTTGCGAAAGTCTCTGTATAAACTGGTTCCGTTTTCTGGGCAAGCGCCCTCCTTCCTAGGTCTCATCCACGCTATCCATCAGGCGCGAAAGTCGAAGAAAAATATCATCAGGGTGCGGCGCAGAAACTTGCTGATTTGAAATGTCAATAAAAGAAAAAGTAGGAAAGATATCATTCTATTTATTTATTTTTTTGTAAAATACATCATCTGAATATTTTTATTACATAGTTTTAAATATTAGATCGGTCAAATGACGGCCCTCAATGTCAATGCATTGAATTACCCGACTTCTGAAGTTCCATTCAACTCTTTCAAGCATATTAGAGGTAGGGTCCTTGGACAGTCATTGTAAACAAAAGATTTCAGATAACCCCATAAAAAAGTCGCCCGGAGCCAAATCGGGGGACGGGTCGGCCTAACAAGGTCGCCTCTTAAGGATATAGGACGCTCTGCGAAGTGTTGTAAAAACAAGCCCCGAAGGCAAACGCGCTACTCCTTCGTCCAATGCATGGCGGAAACTGACTTGTGACTTGGCGCGGCGGGTAACATATTACAAAACTTCCCTTTTGAATGAGACCCTCCCCACCCTTTCTCGACCCCATTTCACCGCTTGGCGCCAAACACTGAGCATGGCGCCAAATACAAATCAGCAAGTTTCCGCGCCGCATCCTGTATAATCCGTTAGAAAAGTTGACCAAATGTCCCAAATAATAACCATCATCTGCCAGCACAACGTATCAGAAGGTTATCTTTCCAGTGAATTCTAGGTTAGCCAAAGGGGTGTATTACCTTTTTTTGTTGGCAACTGTACTAGAGCAAGAAAGATCTTCATTAATCCCTAACATTTCGCCAGAATATCTAGCTCTTTAAAAGAATTTGAAGGGGAATATAATTCTCGCTTATCGAGCGTTAGCAAAATGGGCCAGCTTTTTCCTTTGCAAGAGGATATTCTGTTGAATATACGACAAAGGAAAAGTAGCTAAATACGAGGTCAAAAACTTTAAAGGGCCATTCTTCTTCGAGGTATTGATAACTGTTACTTTTCTTTAAAAATAGTTTGTGAATTCATTTCTCCGTCTTCGCTCTCAAACTCTTTAAATGTAGTAAAAAATGGGTAATTTCTTTGCTTGGATAATTTTCCACGAATTCTTGGCTCGAAACTCTGTTTCTTTTGTAACAACTACTCATGATGGTAACATTTTAATTTGGGAAAAAAATTCAAAATGGAAACTATGTATAAAGTTATTTGTATAGAAACGAACAAAATAGTACATATAATACATAATTGTGTATTTTCAGTAGTTTCATTTTAGGACCTTGGAAGTCACACACTAAGAAAATGAAGACAAAGTTCCATTTGATATACACATTCGTATAGACAAGATTTATCACAAAACGTATTTTTTTCATTGCCTCACCTCCAACGTTATCAACGTCTGCTAATAACTTACACAAATAAACTTGGTCAATATTTTCGTGAATCAAGCACTCAAGATTAAACGGCTTGTTTATTAGAGCATCTGATAAAGAAAATGCCTGTTCGTTAATTAAAAACAACTTGTCATTGAAGATATCAGAGGAGGGGTAATGTGTGTCACGAGTTGAAAATGAAATTCTTAAATATATTAAAACTACAGCAAGTTCGATGGCCGACGCATTGATAATATGGAAACGCTTTGATACAACCAAACTTTGGTCACATTGCGTAAAGCATTAAGAGTTGGGAGCAACGACCGGACCAGTGTTTGTATATTGGACGAATGATACATAATGTAAAAACACCTAATAACTGTTTGTCAAGCCGACGTCCGACCGGTTGTACGCTGCCAGGTCCACTCTATATTTAACTTTCAGCTAAAGATTCGCGGATTTGGGAAATACTGTTCAAAATGTTGCAAAATGCTGCAAATATGGCGCAACTATGTCAACAGAAACTATCAACTGAAATGAAAGGAAAACTTTAGTATGTATGAATGGTTCCACTGATATGCAAACTTTTGTGTATTGTACCTAAAAAAAGTATCAGGAATACAAGAAATAGTTCACACTATGCAGCATTGCTAAAATGATCTTTAAAATTGAGCTGTCCAAACTTAATAAATAAACACATTTCTATTTCAAACAAGAGTTTAACTGCATGAATAATGGATGATCTGCTTGTTTGTTCAACCATTTTTCTGGTACATGTCAGTCGTTTTATTCCATGAGCCGGAATTGGCTTTTGTATTCTAAATTGCGACAATGTTTCAACTTTGGGTTATTGACTGCTACTAAGGTAGAGCTAAATTAGAAGGTCATCCACGAAGCGTGCGAAATCATAAATATTTAGACGTTGATTCATACCATGTGACAATTTGCCGCAGCCGTTCTAGAGAAAAGCAAAATATTAAATCGAATCTTTTACTATTTAGTCAACATTAAGATAACTAAAAGTCGATATCTATAAACTTAGTATATTTGGCATCTGACAGTATGCCATTTTTAGATCGAAATTACCAAAACACTTGCTACCTGACATGCCCAAAAAGTTTTCGATCTACATTTATGTAAACTTTATACCTTAGCAGGACTGTTTAGTAACAAAAGAAAAACCTGACTCGGAGACATTCGCCACCTCATCGTTTTACGTAGAAACGAAATGTTTATCAATTTTATCATTTACTTCACGCAACCTTGCGTCTGCAGCATGAATAACGAATCGAGCATTTTTTGCAGGCTCACTCCACTCGCTACCATCTCAACTACAGGCTAGACAACAGGTGGGTGTTAAAATTTACAAACTCTCGCAAATTTTTATGGCTCGAAGGAAGCTTGAAATATTTTCCAAGTATAACAAAGTGGAAAATTGTATTTAATATGTTTATATTTTTTTCTGTATTTGCAAGCAAAGACCACCGATGCGTGGTCTCATCAATCGGAAATCAAGTTTCCATTTGAATATTATGTTAATAAGAATCACGTCACGAGAGAGCAACGCGCATATTTATTCAAAAAAAGTTTTTATAAACAAGAACGTGTTGTTCAGTAAAAAATGCAAAAAGATCCGCATTCAACCATGTGTGCGGTATCACGTGCGCGTGAGCATGCCACGCCCCCGAGTAGAAGCTCACGCGCACTGGTCGTCCTTCACTCAGTCAAGGCCGCCTACGCCAGATTAGCACACAACAGCAAGAGCAAAACCTGAATCCAATCGGGTGAGTGAGTTGGGGCGATGCGATGTAACTCGCTTCATTCCTGGCGTAGTTCAGATGAAACACAACTGAGATGACGATAAAAACGTGTAAAACTAGCTAAACAGGAAAATATATGACAGTTACAGCTACAAGATCTGCAAAACACGCTGTTTATTAAACAAAAATAGACATCAGAATGATAATTCATAGTAATAGCTAAGTTATATATTATTATTAGGTATTACATGACGTACAGATAATAGTTTTTAATCAAATAGCGTTATGATATTATTATCACGGATACTACTTTAGTTAATAAGCGAGCAAGTTACAAAGCAAGAAAAAAGAGTTGGTATGGTACTCAAATTTGATGACCTGGGTAACAAAACCACAGAATACCTATAGACACACAAGTATGAAACAGAAATAATGAAAACATTATTTCTTTGTTGACGCTATGCATTGTAAATATTTTTAGCTAATGTAGAATAATAAAATTCATCTAAACGAGTAATAGAAATAAATTTACATATCTATCTATATTTTTATACTTGTGCAATTTTTAGGGTTTTGAGTAGTTCCGTTTTAATCTAAAACCGCACGTATTAATGTCCATGTCCATGGTAGAAAGGGAAAGAACAACACGTCCATCACGTGATACGTCCGAAACAAGCAAGCACATGTGAATTTATTTATCCCCATTTCAATATTAATGCATTCAGTCCAGCCTTGGAATCGGACAAGCATACATAATGTAGTGAAGTGAGTGCTATTGAATGCTTTCAACAAAATACTTGATTGATAACCCAGTTCTGAAAGCGTGAGTGGGTGTACCTCAAGTGAGCAATGGAGAATATGGAGATCCTACAAAGTGTTTGCAGTACTATTGTTGAAGTAACTGAAGACACGTGATCAATTAAGAGATGACAAAGCATCAGCTTGTGTAAAAGAATTACATGACAATGTCAACGTCTTATGACTGAATGATGAGACTTCATTTTGTATATCGACTAATAATGCTTCTTTTCCACTACATATTGGATGCCCATGAGAATTTCGACTTGGGTATCATGATATCATCTCAATTGATACAGACGTAGCGCGCGGCCAAGATGAGACCGATTATTTACTGGCAAATTAACGGTGGTCTCAAACAATAAGGCGTGTGGGCGTGCGCAAGGTACTAAACACTCGTCGTCACCATGAGTGTCTTTTGTTGAAGTCCTTACTGGTTGATAACAAGAATGAAAATGCCTTAATTTACGGGACAACTTAGGTGGGAAAGGTATTAATTAAAGACCACACAACCCGACGCAACCTTTGTCTCCCACTATAAGAGTTAATTGCTTAAAGTGGACCGTCTAAATCCTCATTGCAAATGTAATGCGCTCCTTTTGTATTTGTCGCCCTGAGAGACTAACAACTACACTGCTCAGAAAATACAATCAAACAGGTATTCTAAAGTATCTTATGAAAAAGGAAAGGTTTGTTATCGAAATATTTTCTGCCAGAAAGGATCTCGCGCAATCTCAACAAACCAAGCAAAACAATTCGGCGAAAAAAAAGGTTACCAAGGATATTGAATAACATGAAAATGTAAATGTACTCCCAAAAAGTAAGGAACTTTTTTCGGCATCTTGGAATAAACAACAACCGCCGGTGGTTCCCGTCGACGAATAAGATCGATGGAACTATTTTCGGCGGCACAAATCCGCAAGGTGGATTCCTTCAGAAATAACTTTCGTTTCACCATTAGCTTTGGCTGTAATGTAGTACTATAAATCTATCGTGGCTTTAGTCGATAGGCTATCCACTTGTCGGTAGCTCTAGAGGTCAAATCGCATACTTTTGTTACTGTTATTCTTACCGAAACCACAGTTTAATGACTATTACAAACAATAAAACTGTTAATAAGTAAATGATTGCAGTGCCATTTTAATATAAATCATCAATATTTACACAAATACATCGGTGAAGAAAATCGAGAAAATATATGCAGAGAAACAGAGAGATAAGCGAACGAGGGAGATTGCATATAGGTTGCGCAAGATATCAGCAAACAAATGGTGCGTGCAGAGAGAGCGTTTTTATATTGATAACTGTTTATAGTAAAGAAAGTTAATTATAGCCATTGAGTTGAGGTTTTGCCACTTAGAATCTTGGTATATAACTGATAAAAGTGTAAATAAATATAGCGTCAAAGGGATTGCTACACACTCCGGATGTTGAACAAGGACAGCCTTTATGACAGATGAAGATAAATGTTGAAGATCGAAGAAGTTCAACATTGATTTTATTATGTATAACGATATTCGGTAAATTAATAGATAAAAGCAATAGGTATATTCCATAGTCCCCTTTCTCCTGATCATAACAAATCAATAACATGATATCGTTCAACAATAAAGTATTCGTTATATTATTATTTGTTTGTTGATAAGGGAAACTGTCAGGGATACAATCCAGAGCCATTTTATGCGCTATATGATAAATTTTCTCTATTTGTTCTATAAACTACCAATGAACATTTTATATCGAAATTACGTTTGAAAAACTATTTTAGTAATGTCATCTTTAAAACAAAGTTCCTGTAATCGAAGTAAACAGAGTTGAACTAATACTTGCGATAACCTCTGGACATGTTTACTGCAGCACCTCTTTTGATTGATATAATGATACATGACCGGGGGTTATCTGACTTTCAAATGACATGATGAACTAATCTGGTCCGTCTTTGGTGATTTATTTTTAGGTTGCTTTTGTCGTTTTTTAGGTCATGTCTTGTGATCAATTTTGACAGAACAGGTGAAATAATCTAAAATATGAATCCAAAGGTATGAAAATACTAGATGAGTTTAAATAAAATACAATTATTTTCCCATATTAAAATCATAGGGTCGTTCGTTTTTAACTGCGCTGGTGACAACAACAATCAACAATTACATTAAAGAAGAACTTTTAACAATAAGATCGTCTAAGTTATTGACTGACACTGGACATATGAGTGAGTACAGGTGACGTACCGTACCCAGCTAGAAGACAAAGAGCTACAAGAACACTACAGTTATTTAGCCATGGACACCCAGGTTCAGGTAGCCGCATGTTCGGTGTTATTAAAAATATTGGCAAAGGCACCCGCGATAACTGCCAGAAATAGCTCGACCCAATAAGAGGAAACAGAGACGTGGAATTACGCAATGCTAGGCTACGAGCAGCTTGAGGAATCCAACTGAATTTGGCTTCAGCTATCGGTATTCTGTTTACTTCTATAGATATCTTAAAACATAACCAAACATTTGACAGGATACCTGTAAAGCATTGTCGTGAGCGTACAGTCGATAACCCTATGTATCGAGTAACAAGATAGGACCAATTTGTAGTGGACCAAGGGGACCAAGTTGAGCATTTTGTTTTTGCTGACTGTACAAAATGCTCCAGGTTGCGCGCAGCCAACCCTGTTTATTTTGATGTAGTTTTTGTTTCTACACAAATACGAATTGGTCACATCTTGTTACTCGATACATAGAGTTACCCACGGTGCACCCGTAGTCAAATATTTCTGTGGTAGTCAATCATGAGGAAAGGATCTAAATAAAATCAGATTTGCAAATCAGTCTATTCCATCTTCATTGTTGAAAGAGGTAATTGAGTTAGTTTGAATTGTTGATTTAGAATGTAAAGAGAACATTGTGCAAACTAATGCATACATTTCCATACTATTTGCACGATCTTTGTTTCTTATTTCAAGAAGATAAGGTGTAAAATAGTTACTTCTGAACTGCATTGTAGATAATTTGTTTTCTTTCATATACCCATGTGCTATTTTATGTCTATTTTAAACTTTTGACCTTAGTGACGATTAAGATAAGACACATTTTAAAGAAATAACAGGAACTACCCAGAGAACTAGGCAAAAATGGAAGCAACAGCATTTAACAATAATAGATTTGAGGTATGTGATGCCCTGTCCTATCTGCAGTACAACCAATAGAACTAGGCAAAAATGGAAGCAACAGTATTTAGCAATAATAGATTTGAAGTATGTGATGCCCTATCCTATCTGCAGTACAACCAATAAACACCACACAGAGGCACAGCATCAGCCTGCAGAACAGATAAATCTCACTTTCCAAAAGGTCGTCAACCCTCCAGGACGTGTGTACACTAAATCATGAATTAAATAACAACAGAGAGTCAACAAACCGATCACTCAGACAATAGTAACAAAAGATTGATAGCAGGTCACATTCGTTGGTGATAAGGGAGCTGGGTGAGATGATAGAGGGAAATCTTTATGACGTAAATAGCATCCAAAGATAAGATAAACTCAAGGAGATTAAAAAGATCAGCTGATCCTGATATTCCTTACAACTGTGCGTTATTTTTTGTTTTGCCAAAAAATATGTACCAAAGTTACTCCTAGGATATTAATGTGGATATTAAGCTATGCAGTCACACAATAGTGAAACCCCACCCATACCCGTTCAGTAAATTTGTACGTGAATCGCGAGCATATAGACAGACAGACAAATATATTTGATTTCTTTTTATTTTATTTTTATATATATATGGAACCTACTTGTAACAAAATTTTCCGAAGTACCTACTTACGATTATATTATAAATATTAAATACAGGTTTATAATTAGGCAAGAGACACAGATGATTAGCAAAGAATTATAGGTTACATTCACACAACAATAAAAATGATCAATTAAGGTTTCTACCAACGCCAACGACCTTGAACTAAATAACTTTGTAACCATTTTATACAGTAACTATATCAGTTTTTAATAGAAGAAAAATACATAGTAATCTGCATGATACAAATAGTGATGTGGTTTTTCCTGAATTTCATTATAACATACAGAAGTGAAGCAAGAAAATTCTAAGTTTACCCTTATTTCTCGATTTTTTGTTCACTTGTAACAACATAACTGCTGCAGTTTTTATCGAAACAGTATGAAAATTTATAAACTTCTAGACAAAATAATATAAAATGATTTGGTTTTCTTAGTTCTTGGAAATTAATTTTATTTTGGATAAAATAAATTAAAAACGCACTATTTTCGCACTTGTCAGTCGCAGCGACTGACGTAACAGCCATGTTTCAGTGCGAGCTGATAAGGACTTTATTTTAATATGGTTTTGTTTGAAATTTCGACCACCACGAATCGAGTTGCTAATTATTCCGACGTAGCCACCTTAATTCCCGATGAACAACTTGCACTAGATTTGTTTTTACTTTAATGACGTCACAAGACTAATAAGGAGGCCATAACTAAGTTTTATTATAAAACTGGAGTTGGGTTAGGTCAGACACGACCAGGGATTTATTAATTATCGTAAAACCATACTGAGCTCACCGGACAAATTCCATACATAGTTCATGAGCAAGTCTATTGATGGTGAAACAAATTGCTCTAACGATGTAACTATTTACTAATTCCTAGAATATTATTATTTGAAGTATCTGTGTCACTATTTGCTAGATAAATGAGATAATGTGCCTGTTTATGAGCTAAGAAAAATTTATTTTACTTGTTGTTATCGATTCTTTCTCAGAAAACAGAAGAATAGACTTTCCGTCACATGAATAATGTGAAATAAACATACTTGGTCAAGTAATTGTTCTCCGATTGGAACCTATCACTATTTCAATAGTAATAGATAGCACAACAGGACATATTGTTTTTTTAATGTCATTGTAAGATAAATAAACACTTTGATTAAAGATTAAAGATTACGATTATAAAAAAATACACATTCAATGATTTACTCAATGTGAGTAAATACTATATATTGATTTTTACCTGAATCTATTTGACATATTATATTTGGATTGTTACCTGAATTTATTTGACATAATAATTTAATTTTGAATAATGTGACATACCTATTTGTAATTTGACATTTTTGTTTTATTATAAATAACAGCATAATTGTAAAATACCATTTTATTATTAATTTAAATTGTACTTACTTCAAAATATTGTACCTTGATGTATTTACTGTATATTGACGATGTAATTTACTGAATAAATGAATATGAATATATAATAAAACATAGGTATAATAAAAGACTAGAACCCGGTGTGTCTTACATTGAAGAAAAGTAATAAAAATAGAAAGGCGGTGACTAAAATAAAGTAATATAACACAATTCAGCGATTTTTAGAATTATTTTCCGTCTATCTGTCTGTGTGTTTGTTTGTTCACGCACATCTCCGAAACCACCGCAAGGATTTTTATGTTGTTTTCACAGATGGACAGAGCTTAATTTGGATTAGAATATAGGCTTTGTTTCATTAAAATCGGATGTCAAAAAAAAAAGTTATCGTCATTTAAAGAATTTTGGAATTTACTTTTCTACTGTTAGAAGTTACATAGCAAATGATAATTCTTGGCGATGAAGGCCTATAGACGTCACGGACAATTGTATAAAAGAAAAGAAAACAGGAAAACTTAGGTAAGAATTACTAAGCGTATAAAATTTTAGTACATAAAAAAATCAACAGGTGGCGCTGTTCATTATTAGAACGCGATTTTGGTAAATAAAAAGTGTTAATACGAATTTAATTGCAGCAATTGTATAACAGATTGTGATACCTTCTTTGATGTAAATTGTAAAGCTAAGTATATTAAATTCTATTAAAAAACTGTAAAAGAAAAGAGCAGTGTCTGTCTGTACATTGATGATATTTAAAAAAAAAAACGGTGTCGGATAATGGTACAAAAACAAAATCTAAAATTTTTGTCGATATTTCATGCATCACGCAAAAACTACTGAACGGGTTTTGATGCGGTTACCACTATACGATCCTCAGCAGTGAGACATGTATTATAAAAAGAAGAAGGAAGGGACATCACTGTTCGATAACTTATTATCTAACTTAAAAACTAGGATACTTTTTACTGCGGGATTCCCAAGGGAATAAACTGTGGCCGCATTATCTTCTTCAACGCGGACGAAGTCGCGGGCAACAGCTAGTAGGTAATATAGGTATGTTTATTATGCTTCCTTACATATAGTCTGGCGCAAATGTGTGATCTTTCTTCTATACCTAGATGGTCAAAAACTTCTGTTACTGTATCATCGATGTTTGGACATTAAAAAAAATGAAAGGTAAAAAATAAAACTATGACAGAAATAAATTTCTATGTTTGAACACTTGGCGATTTATCCATCGCAAGGAGATATAAATTAACATTATATCATTGCAGTATAGAAACGCAGAAATAAAAGTAAATCTGGATGTGAGGAGCTCCTCACATCCAGATTTACTTTTATTTCTGCGTTTCTATACTGCAATGATATAATGTTAATTTAAAAAATAAAAATGCCAAATTATTGACAGTTTTATAGGCTGTTATTCTATACCACACTTATAATATATTTTGTTTAATTCACCATGGAATGGGGGTTGAAGGAGAATTGTGTCGCTGTAATTGCACTGTAGAAAACATTAATATCAACAAGAAATTTATTTATCGCACTATCCATGTACAGTAGTGCCTTGACCGTCCATGACCGAAAAAGATCCGGAAGACTACGCACCGTTCGGACACCAGCTGTTATTAAGGCAGTGAAGGCGAGAATCGCGAGAAATCCCGTCCGGAAGCAAAAGTTGTTGGCAATACAGATGACTGTGAAGAGAAGTTCCCTTGAAAAAATTATCAGTGATGATCTTGGGCTTCGCGCTTACCGTAGACGAAAGGGTTATCTACTAAACGCACGATTGAAGACTATGGGTTTAGCACGAAGTCGCGCGTTACTAAAGAGGTGCGCACAAAATGGCCATCGAAAAATCTTATTTACAGATGAAAAAATCTTCTCCGTCGAAGAAAATTTTAACCGTCAAAATGATAGAGTATACGCTAAGAACAGTCAAGAAGCTAGCATGATTGCTTCGAGGGTCCAACGAGGACACCACCCCTCATCAGTGATGATTTGGCTTGGGGTGTCCTATTCAGGGCTAATTAAGGATCATTTCTGTGAAAAGGGCGTGAGAACTGGCGCTAGTCTTTTAAGATAGACCTGTGGTCAAACCCTTAAGCCTCACCTTTTTTCAAAACCAGTCATGAGTCTTTCAGCAGGACTCAGCCCCCGGGCACAAAGCAAAATCTACGCAAGCGTGGTTTCGGACTAACAAGATTGATTTTATTGCGCAGGAAGAATGGCCATTCTCAGGATTTGTAACAAAATATTAAGAAATAATTATAACGGACATAATCCAATTTTTAGCTAAGAGCAATGTATACCAATAGTTTACTATGGGGCGGGTCTGGTCTGCGGATGATGGTAATAGCATGAGCTTAGATGGCAATGGCCATAATGGGGGGGTCTTGTCAAAATGAAAATTATTGTTTAGCCGCTAAATTGACCGCCGTATCAGTGCAAAGTACTCTCGCATTGGGACGAGAACAGAATGGAACCATTTAATTGATCTCAATTGCGTAAAGTCAATTATCAAGCTTGCTCATGAACACTCGCCACGCAAGGCCTGGTAATCACACACGTACACAAAGATTATTGCAGCCAGACAAGCGAACATAACACCTATTGTTATCAACTTAACGTCTACGTAGATTATAGACGGACATGATGAAGACAATGATAATGATATCTGTTTGATTTGTCTCAATTCAAGTTGTCTTTACCTACTATAACGGTCTTTTAGTGACATAATTTGTAGCTTTGCAAAGTGTATCAAGGATAATTTTATTTATCATTTCTTTGAACTCTTTGTGTTCTACTAGTATAGTATCCGCACTAGAAACGACCTTCACCCATCTGTTTAATGGATGAAAAGCATTTTATATCACACTTAATATATTAGAAAATATATCTCGGGTGGGTTGTCTAAAAAATTCCTGGCAAGACTATGATCAATAAAAAATTGAAAAATGACTTTTTATTAAATATTGCACTCATGAGTTTAACGAATACATTTAATACCAACCGAAAGTATGAAGCCTATAGAATATACAAAGGCCGTTTCTAGTTCGGATCGTAGACTATACATTGATCTTTAAAAATTTACCGGATTTTCTGTTAATGTTTGTTTTTTGTTGGTTTATTGCCTTAGGATTTTTTTGCGACCAGGCCTTTCTCGAACCAGTAGGTAATATAATAATAATAAGTGATATATGGTATTTATTTCACTTTCCACTTAAATAACAAAAGGTAAAGCAACTATGTGCACAACATCATATCAATTCAAAATTAACATGTGAACAGCAGCAGGAAATAGGTGAACTATCGTTTTTGCGCCCGCGCCGGTCACTTCCTATAATCTATAGATCAGTCCGTTACCGCATTAGTCATCTACTTATGTCCCAAGGCGACTAAACCAGAAAACTGGTCAGATCAGCTGACTTGAACCAGTAGAAGTCCAAGGACTTGTCAAATCATGCAGAAAGTTAGGTGTAGCCAATTTGAGTTTTTTTTTTAGATCTGCCCTGCCTGATAGAATTATTCGTTCGTTAAAGTCTAAAAGTGTCATTGTTCAGTAAGAAATTTGTTACATTGAACATGTCAAAAAAGCTCAGAACAAACTCGTATAAGTGAATGCAACCAACATAACAAATAAGCAGCAATCTATAAACATTTAACAAGGTAGTAAAACAACACTAACAAAACAAATATAGACAAGCTAAGTGCCAAAGTTTCCAGCATTAGAGTGCAGTTAAATCATCTCCCAAATCCGAGTACTGCGTGTTTCAGCAATGCATTAACCACGGTAATGAAATAAGGAATAGTGGGATTCTGAGGCACGTGACCTGACCTAGCTATGCATGTAACTGAAGAAAGCAACAAGGTTTTAAGCCGATACCACCATTAGGTTAGGTCCTTTATTCGTCATCTAAAGCAAATGCAGTCTTTCGTAATGAGATAGTCCAAATCGCAACTACACCATTAAACTAACCAGACAACAAGAACAATATAACTTTATATGCACACCATAAAAAAGGAAACAGAAATATAAACACTTAAATTTATGAAACTTATTATGTAGCACAAACAGGCATATGCTTTAATCGTATCAACTGCAGCTATAATTGTAGGAACCATATTAATCAACAGGTAAAGTGCCAGTGTGAATGATGACTAGAGATACAACCGCCCACATAATGAATGCTTGTATTCGTTGCCACTGTACAATTTGTCGTTTCTGTTTTTATATTCAGTCAATGCCACGTCACGATTCTGTCGATATACGTACAATAAACGTGCACTGTTTGGATGTAATGTCCAAGTTTAAGAAACCCGTATGACTAATCGAATTCGTGACAATTATTTCTTTCCAGGGTTGTATTGCTTTTCGTATGTCTATGTGCAGATAACTAAGAAACGATTGTTTGGTATTACGATGGTCGATGACGCCTTATATTGATTAATATTTTAAAAAACGCATGTAGATAATCTGTCAAACAGGATGTCGAAAGACTTCATTGCTCAGAATAGCTTTACCAAAGAATCAAAATAGTCCTGCCAGCCGGAACAAGTCACCCAGGCAAGCCTGGTCAGCTAGGGTGATATAGACTAAACCTCAATGAAACCTCAGTGAGAGGCCTATCATGTCCTACACTCAGGACTTAGTTATATAAGCATGACATTTTAATGTATTTTATGTATTTTAATGTAAATTTAATGGATTTGAATGTAAAATAATTTTCTGTCAATCTTATTATTTTATTTTATTTTGCATGTTAGAAATTAAAGATATTTTTAAGTAATTTGCATGTAAGATGTATTTAGTAAATTGTAATAAAGGCTAAAAAAAAAAAAAAAGCTGTCAAATAGACCAGATCACAAAGCCGTGAGGAATATTTGTCGTATGGGACGAAATCCATAGTTTGTGCCGGCTTGCACTGCTTCGCGAATGATGTTTTATCCTATTTTCGGTGTTGGCGCGCCGCCACACCGCTCACCACCTTTGTGAGCCGGTCAATTATCGCCCTCTTGGTTTTTATGATCCTACGCGAATAAAATCAATATTCCCCTCGATTTTTGTTGAACAAAGAGAAACGGGAATAACTCATGACGGCAGTATCAAAATGGTTGATAAACTTGATGATAAGCATAAAATTACCTATACATTTATGCCTATTAGTGATGCAAAGAAAGAAACGATTTGATCAGTTAATAACATGGAAATATTATTAGAGTGCATTACAAACTAGAAAATATCAATCAGAAACAAATCCAAAGACAAGAATTTGAAAAAATCCCCGGGCCAGGATTCGAACCTGCGACTTCTTGTTATTAAGACAAGCACGCTACTAATTGCGCCACCGAGGTTCCTACCTAGACCGGCGAACTCTTCCATCATACTTGTAATGCACTCTAATAATATTTAGAGTATTCATAGCGATGGATTTCGCAAAATAAACATAATCTTAACATGGAAATATATCAAAAAGTAACAGAATATCATGCATGAGTCATGTCATAACCTTCTCCCTCGTATCAAAGCTAGTACAACTCCAGAAAACATTCCCTTTTTTAATGTTCCGTACCCAAAGGGCAAAACGGAGCCCTATTAATGTCACTCTGCTGTCCGTCCGTCCGTATGTCACGGGTCTCTAGCTCGCAGATGGACTGAGTTACAGATCTGAAATTTGGATATTTTATGTACAAAGTTGACCAAACACATAGTATGGAATAAAAAAATTAATTTAATTATTTTAATCGGGGATCTCGTCTCATTAAAAGGGAGACGACTCATTTCTTTTTCTTACCCTGATATTAAAGAGCCGATTGTAAAAATATATACTCGGTTTTTTACAGGCTATATTTTGCAGAGTGTGCGCGAAATTATACTAATTCCCTTAACCCCCTTCTCCCACCGGAATAGGTTGGCGTGTAGGAAAAGTTGTCAATATCTCGTTCGTTCAAACGCAACGTTTCAAATTTTCGTTTATCATCCACAGGTAAGATGTCCAAATGGTTTAGACATGTAGTGAGAATGAATGAAAGGTACGGTGCGTAAGTCAAAGGTAGAGCTCTAGAAGGACGTATGCTGACCAAATTGGCGACATATTGAAGAAGGGCAATGTCAGAAGTACCCGGAATAAAGAGCATGTATGACTAGATTGATGGATGTGGAAGAGGCGAAAGAGGTGTATCAGATCGTAGCAGATGTAAATCTGTAGTATCTGCCTATCCCTCTGGGCGACAATCTTGAGCATATGTGTGTATGTATGTATGTAGGTAAAATATGGAGCTAGCATCCGTTTATTCAGATATTTAAACACAGATTCCTTTAAAAAAAGCATATAATTTACAATCTAGGCATGTGCTTTTCATCCTAGGTTTCATAAACGCTTTCTATCAGAAACGGTTATATAAGCCAATTGTGAATAATATAATAATAATAAATGATCAACAAAGGGAGTATATTAATAATTACTATGTTTCTCCTGCTCGAAAAGTAAAATGTATGATTACAAAAACTTATCACTACGACAGCTAACCACGCAAACAAAAGCATCAGCTGATAATTAGTTAATTAGTAAATAAAACACAACAAGTGTTTTACGCTTTAAATCTTCTGTTTATACAAAATTAGTAAACATTACATGAAGTTTTATTTTAATAATGTCATCGTCCTTCTTTTCACCTATCCCCTAAAAATAATTGATTGTAATAAGATACAGTGTAGCTCATCATCCAAAAGCAAATCATCATCTTTCAGAATCTAAATCAACCAGCAAACAGCCGCAGTAGGCGTTTTAAGGCCTGTTACGGTTGACTTAATCAACAACAAAACATTATTAATTAAGCATAAAGACGGATCGACTTACATGAATTTATTTCGCGATACGCGACATGTTTCGAATTCCTTCCGAATTCGTTATCAAGCGAGCGAGGGTCTACTATACTACTTCAAGATTTTTGGGAGGCGACATAGTTACTTTATACACTTATTGCATTTTGATCGATGTTAATTAAGCTATCAAATAACAATCAGGTCGCTTACGACAGAACGTATGAAGAGTTTAGCCATTAACAACATAATCCTAAGTTATTGGACAATGATTAGGTAAATGTAAATGATCATGCATGTTGATTCGTTAAGATAAGAACAATCACCAGTACGAGCTGTGAACCCACGAAATTAAACATACACTACACGACATGACAGCAAACAGAATGGAATGACATGCATAAGAACAATCACCAGTACGAGCTGTGAACCCACGAAATTAAACATACACTACACGACATGACAGCAAACAGAATGGAATGACATGCATAAGAACAATCACCAGTACGAGCTGTGAACCCACGAAATTAAACATACACTACACGACATGACAGCAAACAGAATGGAATGACATGCATAAGAACAATCACCAGTACGAGCTGCGAACCCACGAAATTAAACATACACTACACGACATGACAGCAAACTGAATGGAATGACATGCATAAGAACAATCACCAGTACGAGCTGTGAACCCACGAAATTAAACATACACTACACGACATGACAGCAAACAGAATGGAATGACATGCATAAGAACAATCACCAGCACGAGCTGTGAACCCACATTAAACATACACTACACGACATGACAGCAAACTGAATGGAATGACATGCATCTGTTATCAATGACATGCGCTATTGTGCACGTGTCCCACTGCCAGCGAAGTACCAAAATGCGATTGACCTTTCCCAGAAAAAAAATCATTGGACATGGTGCTGTCTATTGGGCTTCGGCTCAGTAAGATTTTCTCAGTGATGCTCGTTTGGTACGAGTGAGCAAGGCAGAAAGACAAGAACAGGCACGAGAAGTACAGATCTGTATCTCTTTTTCTAGCACCAAATTTACACAAGTAAACACTTACTCCTCTTTGTTCAGTCCTGCCTGCAGTTCAAGATCCCTATTCTTCAATGGCTATGACACCACAACAAGAACTGCCAATGGGTAGGTAGCATGTCATGCTGGCGGCAGTTTATCGACTTGCTACTTTGGTTATTCTAGGTACTCACTACTCGCCGGCAGTGAGACAGATTCTTTAAACTGGATCAATGATTTCGCAACCACCGAGCAGTTTTGCGCTCGATCTATCTTCACCTGACACTTGTTTGACTGGGTTTTACCGGACCTCAGGTATCGATTACAAACAGTTTTAGTACTGTGTCTGTGGTTACAGCTATGACTTTATTGGTGAGAAACAACATACAAAATGGCGACACGTGTTTATGAAGGACGTTCATTCATTGAGAGAACCGAGAGAAAGAATTATAATTTTTCTTCACTTTTATCTATATTCTATTTATATAATGTCGTCAAATTGGACATATCCAATAGGTTTGCTGGTAGAAATTGCTCAAACGGTAAGTTTACTGATACTTATAATACATTTTATTCTTGTTTGCAATAAAGGATTTTGAATTGAATATGCAGCCAGCCAGGCAGATCATATTTCCTCCGCTCCGCGTCGCTTGGTTTCCCAAATTTATTTATATGTAATCCTAACACGCTCCGCTCGTCATCGCACCTGTTTTTGATCTTTGGTGAAAGATTTTCGATCTGCCCACGACATATACATACATATTTATACGAATGCCCTGACTGATCTATCAACGTCCAGACCAAACGACTGGACCTAGGAACACGAAATTTGGACTGTAGGTTCCTTGTATGACGTAGACATCAGCTAAAAAGGTATTGGGAGAAACGGGATCCACGCGAGCAACGCTGCGGGGCGTCCGAGTTGAATTCATACCTGGCTTGAGCCAAACACAAGTGATATTCCCACAAATAGTTCACATACAGTCATATTGTTCAGTGATTACAAATTTTCATTAATGAAGATTGGATCCTGTAAGACAATCTCCTTATTTTAAATTCAATTTGCAAAGCAAATGAGGGTTCCAATTAACGTTTTGTTTGAAACAGCCAGGATTCGCAGCCTCGGTCCATATAATCGGATTTGCCTTTTAATCAGATTACGGGATTGCGCGGTCTGAGGTCGGCATTATTTATTCATTGTCTGATATTTGACGCAAGCCAACAGACCTTAGACGAGTTTAATCGTATTTGTGTTCAGGTTTTATTATGTGCCATGATAATGTTTGTCAAAAGGCGTATAGGAATTTAGGATTCATACTTCGCGTAGCAAATGAGTTTACAAACTTAAAAGCTTTAACAGCACTGTACGGAGCATTAGTCAGAAGCCAGTTGGAGTGCAACGCCACAGTATGGGCTCCACACGAAACTAAGTATATTACAATGTTGGAGCGCATACAAAACAAATTTACAAGATACTTGTACTGGAAAATGTATGGCGTCTACCCTTTCTATCCATTGATGTATCCGACCTTGTTCGTGCTTGGCATGGTTGGATACAACAAGCTGGAAACTAGAAGAAATATGTCCCTCTCACTATACATTTTTAAGATATTTCGAGGTAAACTTGCCAATCCGAGCATACTAGAGGGGGTGAAATTGTGTGTACCGGAGGACTATGTACACAAGCGCAGGATGTCGCTTCTTTTCGCGGTGCCCCACGGGAGGACCAATTTGCTCGGAAAAGCACCTTTGACACGCACCATGCGCACACTAAATCTGGTCGCGGAGAAAATTGACCTTAACCACTGTTCTCTGAGCGAGTTCGTAAGGGCTACTATGTGGGTTTTATGTTACTGAAAAATTGATGTACTAGTTGTTATATAGGTTGTTTATGTTAAATTAAGTTAGTTGACTTCTTACACTATTGTATTAGGATTACCTGTAATAATAGCTGTAATATGTAAATAAATAAATAAATGTCCAAACCAAGGTAGGTACATTCAACCCAATCAGATAATAGTAAACAAGTGACTCACAAAACAAAATTTCTCTAAACGATATGAGTAGTAAATCTAACCAGCAGCAACATGAATTATTGGAAATAGTCGCTCATAAAGAAAGTAATGTAAAGGAAACCCATCATAAACAGAATGGATAATGATCCCAGAGCTACAAGGTCAAGACACGACATATATTTACACTATACCAACTGACAATTGGTCACGCCCCACGAACCCTTTCTTTTCTTCATCCAAATAGATGTGCATTCACTTATTGCAATAGAGAAATTTCAAAGGTAAATGCTGTTTGCCGACTTATGGCGGATAATAAAGAAACACTATAATGTTCATAGAGATTTTGAGGAAATGGAAGCCTGACACATTGCATCAAACAAGGGAAAAGATGCAATAAAGATTAGTCGTGACGGCGCAAGTCCAAACACTTATTGTCCAAACAGAAAATCGTCAAAGTGTAAACTTTAAATCTACATCTCATACTTTGATAATGACCCAGAAAAGCCAATGTTTGTTTTTAGTGACTCCAAAATAGCTTCGAGGACGCCATGACACGTGCACAAAGCATTTGACTCATTCATATATTTACTTCTCACTCATTTAAGGTATTTGAAGGAATCCCGTGAGAAAATCGAGTTAATCGAGCACCGGATTTCCGTAAAATGTGCACCGGAAACGAAGTCATTTTTGGCACTTTCCTCGAATGATAAAATCGACAAGAATTTTGCCATTTTCCTCGAGCAATCCACTCACCTTCAATTTCATGAATAAATCTTTGTCTTTGACTCATCCATAAATATTTTGGGAAAGAACATGCTTTTTACTTTTGATGCTTTCTGGAAACAGTGACTTCCAAGCTGTATTCAAGGCGAGTTTTTGTTGATAGTCCAAATTCATGAAAATGAAAATGAAATGAAAATTTCTTTATTGCAAAAACATGTTACAATATACAAGACGACACTAATTCCCACATTAAGTTGCCTTGTGAAGTGGAAACTAGGCTCTACCCAGAAACATTTTTTGTAAAATTCGTCAAATGAAATTTCGACTTCCCATGGTGATTGACTAGAGACTAGGAGTGAATTTTGTTTGGACGGTAATCAAAAAGTCACCAAAAAGTAAAAACAAATAAAATAGATTGTACATACAAGGACTATTGATGTGTGTATTTGTATACTTGATGTCAAAAGTATAGTAATATCGTCGAAACAGTAGTTTCAAGCCTCGGCGAATTATGAAAGCTAGATTAACGAACAATATTTTAATGTACATCAATATCCACACTTGCATTGAGAGAAAAGAAAACCCATGATGATTTGTGATCCAGGACCAGATGCCTTATTGTCTAACTTCAACATCAATCGCTATTGCTTTCAAAAGGACGCGTGATTGGCTAGAAGTGATGAGTCACGTCATTTCTAGCCAATCACGTTACCTTTAGAGCAATAGCGATAGACGATTTCATGACTATTTCCTTACACAATCGCACCTCTGGCTACAGTCCTGTAGGAAAAGTCACGTATGGAGAATTTTGTTTTAGTAATGTTTAGTAGGTATCCTAGTAGATATTTTGAGCCTGGGTGGATATTCGTCACTTAGTGCATTTTCCAGCTATGACGTCATCATCTTTTTTGTATGGATTTTTTTTCATTTTTTTTTTAAACCCTTAATGGTATAAAAGGGCTTCATGAGCTGATTGCAAAAATATACTACAACATTTCAATTAAACCAATTGTCTCGTAATATCATGTCTAACGTCAATAAACCACAAAAAAATATTATGATAATAAAAATATTATGCTTACAACATTATTTTCATGAAGTTTTCCTTACAGAATACAGTACTGAAATGAAAGTTATTTTCATGAAATGAATTTCGGAAATATTAAAGTTTATAATCATAATTATTTTTTTCTTTCCTTACGTTAGACATGAGGACATTAACAGTAAGTTGATGTATGTTTCACAAAAATTCCTTGAGCCGTTTCCTACCTGGAAAAGCCCAAATTTTTTGAAGCTGTTTATTTTTTATGAAACGAATGGCTGAATTAAAATGATCTAGTATACTTTTACAATCAGTTCATGAATCCATTTCTTTTGATACCACACACTAAAGGTTTCAGAAAAAAATTAATAAAAGAAGTCCATAAGAAATTATGACGTCATAGCTGGTAAATGCACCAGGTGACGGATATCCACCCGAGCCCAAATACTTACTAAGAAACCTACTAAAAACTCCTGAAAAAAAAACCTCCATTCGCAGCCCTTCCTACAGGCCCGCACTCCCAATAACATTCGGTCGATCGTTTATCGTCCGAGCATACTCTCATGTCACTTCGGAGTAGCCGTCCGGGGGACTGCAGAAGTATGCAGACAGGTCCAGGATTAGCAAAAGAAACACATAAAAACGGCGACAAGCAATATTTGACGGTGATAGGTGACAAAAATACTATCAGTGGATATTATGCCTCAGTAATAAGGTCCACTTTCATTCGTGCTTAGGAAAAAGTCGGTGCATTGGTATGTTCATATGTCATGCACCGTGTGCGCCCGCGCATGATTGTTCTATATCTATAACAAGACCAGAGGCGAAGGTGAGCAAGCCAAGTGCCAATATTAGACTAGAAAATAAACAACATTGTGCACTTGTTCAAAGTTGATATTCCAATTAGTATTAATTGAGTATCTGGGTTATATACAGGGATGCAAAGACAATTTTGTTAATGAAGCTTGAAAGCCATTTGTGTAACATTGAAACATTTGGTCGTTATGTACGTAAAACAAAACCGGATGTGTGTACGTAATGGGACCACAATAAATAATTCAAACAATGAGGCAACATAGCAGTATTTGAAAAATATCTCATAATTCATGGTGCGTCCGAGAGCGTTGCGGTGGCACTTCTAATCATTATCCACGGCAGATGTGGTGTAATTAGTCGGGCATTGTTAAGAGCCTGGTGGTTAATTAAGATGCGGGAGACGACGGCCATTGCGAGGCGAGGATGTCGCGCGTTGATGTCTCTAACACCTGTCGAGCGAGAGGGTGCAAACAAACTTTCAGACAGAAGCACTCGGCGGCTAAACGTTCCATTTTCATTTAAACCAGCCTCCACAAGTGACGAGTTTCTACACGAGATGCATAGTAAACAGCAGACCACGTGACACGCATACGTCAACGATTATGCTAATGCTTTTAGAACGGGCTATTCGTTGTAGCTGGGCTCGGCGGTGTTCTGTCCTATATGAAAAATAAACCTGAATGAAAACTCGTTGACAGTTTCGCGACCTTCACGAGGACGACACTTTCTTATCTACAAACTTAATGGGTGGCGATGTCTTGAGTCAATACATGTGACCTTGGACATATTACTCGGTGTTTTCGCGCGATAAAGTCAATCTGTTACGGCCGTATTTTATTAATTTATCACGCGAAAAACACGCAAGTTGAACACCTTGGAAAAAATGTTACAATCTAATTGCACCGACCTGTGTAACCATGTCCCAGTAGAAGCCATCGAGCATGGACTTTCCATGTTGGTGCTGCCTGCAGAGCGCGGGCCACAGGGAGGCGCGGACGGGGCTGTTGATGGGCCAGGAGTTTTCTCTGATAAGCAGCTTGAGCTCCCGCTTGCGGCTCTGCTGGAGCAGAGGCTGGACCTCCTCGAAGGTCTTGAGGGGCGCTTTCTTGCCTGCGAATAGGGGGCTGGGTAAGCACTGCGTCCAGATAGGGGAGTCTGTGGAGGATTGCGCGAGGGAGTCGGCGCTCGGTGCGCGTAACGCGGCCGGTTCAATGTACATGGCAGTGCGGGGGCGCGGGGCACATGCTGTCGGTGCGCGCGCGCCGGCGGCACTGCCGCTCGCGCCACCCGCGCCCGCGCGCCAGCCTCCGGAAAATAGAGATAGTGCCGAACGACTTCGATTGTTTATCTGACCGTGTGACGCAACCTCTGTGTACAGTAGACCCGGCGTCAATTTTTCCTACTATAATATTCATTACGCGTTTAATTAATTCTTTTTTTATGCAAAGTGTTCTATTTAACATGTAATGAAGACGTTAACATCGGCATAATGTAAATAGTACGTATTCAGTAAAACTTTCGTCATACTGGGAACGCGGATTGCTTTTACTAATAATGCTTGGGTGTTACTGGTACAATACATATAACAAAAACATGCATCGCTATCGGAATAAAAATAGTAATCAAATCGGGCACTCGCAAAAACGCAGCGTTGGCAACGCGCCAGCAAACTAAATTTTCTTACATGTACGCATTTGTATATTTGGAACTTGTAGAAGAACAGAACTCAGTAAGATTAGAGTGGATACGGTAACATAAATCAAACGCACATAATATCGAAATGAGCCTTGATACGAGGATGCCAGCAAACTTCGTAATTTTAGCTCTTTTATGACCGCTGCAATTATTTGACGCAGTTCTGTTTTGCGTCGCTAGTCTGTCCCACGTCCGAGGCAGTGCTGTCACCCTCGGATTTTGGTTCTCCCCTAACTCCTTGTAAAAATCCTCTAAATTTGACACTTTCCAGACTTTTTTCCCCTGAGCATTTAAATTGAAAGGAAAACACAATTTAAGGTTAACTATTATTGATTTAACTATAAAGTTTATCAGTTTATTTAACTACAAATATTTCAGTAACTTTAAAGCAGTCATGAATATCGTCCATTTTTAAAGAATCAAAGTCAAAACAGAAAAATATCTTACAAAAAATATCTATTATTGACGCTAGCGATAGAAAACTGCACACCACGTTCAGATATAATATGCATCCTAAACCCAAAATTCGGTCCAAATAAATTTCCCCTAAACAATACCCTAAATAATTTTATACCCCAAAAAATCCCCTAAACATGAAAAAATTCCCTAAAATTAGGGGAAAATACCCTAAGGTGGGAGCACTGGTCCGAGGAGAGCACATGGGACTTGCCTTGCCCTAGGTCAATAAAGCACTAAAATCGATATCTAAACTCCATTTCTCGGAAAACAAACAAAGTGCAACGACATGCGGTATTGAATATTCATAGCTTATCGATTACTCAGGTCGTAAGTTTATTCTTGCCTTTGAGAAACAAAAATAAACTCTATTCACATCGCAATAAAACTCTTCTAAAGAATACTCTACAAACGGGTAACATTTCGAATACAGATTTATTAAGGAGACATAAAGTGGAAATTCATTAGGAACATTATGGATTTAATTTTAATTTATTTACAAATTTATTTTTACTCCTCAATACGTTTTTCGGGGATTTTTTCTTTATCTGATTTTTATTCGTTATTTCCACTAATTGTTTACTATGACGACGTGAAAAATAAATTTTCTGATTGAACTTCTAGGTTGATAAGTTATATTGCGCTCTATGTTATTGAGATTCATGCCAAAGAAACGGACGTTGCTCGAATCTAATACTTTGCTATTATTATATGTATACCCTTCATATTTAGTTATCATAAATTAAAGTTGTAACTTTGAACAAAAAAGATAATTCAACAAAAAAAAATCCAAATATAATTTACAACCTATTAGGTAGTAGAGCTGATGCCAGGCTAGACTGTGCAGGTACCACCATCTTACACGCAAATCCTCCCGAATTTATATGTATAAAGCAGAAGAAACCTTGTATAAAACAAACCGGTGACGGGCAGCGGCGTCACTGGTGCGAAGGTTTCTGCACACCGCGCTCACCAACCCGCCTACCCTTTTATTCGAGGATCGCCAAGGGTGGCAAAATATTGGAAAGGCCTATGTCCAGCAGTGGACGAACCAGGCTGATGGATGGATGGATAGACCTACCTATTTAATTCGATTATTGCGATTATATTTTTCTGCTAGCATGATATTTTTTATAATTTTTCGTCTATTCGTTTCGGAGATAAGGGATCATAAGGGATGGGCTTATTCGAAATTTATAAGGATTTCCCGAAATATTTAAAGTAAAACTATATACAGCATAACTATATACAAGGTGACTTTTCGATCATCGTCCAAATTCATACTGGAGGCTTGATAAGTGATCAGTATCTTGGATCAGTTGAAATTTTTGTGAAATTCGTAAAATGAAATTTCGGCTTCCCATAGAAATTAACTTCCAGTCCCGAGTGAATCACTATGGGGAGTCGAAATTTCATTTTACGAATTTCACCAAACTTGTTATTGATCCATGATACTGATCACTTACCAAGCCACCAGTATGAATTTGGACGATGATCAAAAAGTCACCTTGTATATATTTGTGAATCAACTTTGTGATACACAGATAACACTCCCAGGCACGGTTTAAGAGGCACGAGCAACGAAGTACATACCTAGTGGGCATCTGCGCATACAATTTTGTACGGACGCACACACGGCAAAATACCATAATTAGGACGTCAAAAATGTATTTTTATATTAAATGTAACACAAACCGGGATAGATATTAATGACACCATATCATTGATACGTTTCGCTCCATCCATACTTGATCAATCTTGTACGAAATAATTTTGCCACCAAAACACCATGAGGTAAAGTCGAGTTTTTGACAATTCTGACGTATATTGTGGTGTTTTTTAACATGGAAACTGTAACATCAGGTATGTAAAAATAAAATTTTAAACCTATAAATATATTTAAAAACATATTTATGTTTGGTCTATGTTGTTAAGTAAGTAATGACCACTTTCAAGTTTGAAATTTCAAAAAGTTCCACTGATATCTAATAGCTTCATATTTCAATAATGTTAATTTAAATCTAGCTATCTTAAATTATCCTTTTTTTAAATATGTGCATTTGTTCACAGGTAGGTACTCAGAGTAAGCTTTGTTTGTCAAGTCAATCATAAAAACGATATCTAAGCAGACGAATCCGCGAACAAAAGATATAGTATTAAAACTCGCGTGAGCTGACATACTAAATTATTATTACATACGGCTTGAACACTCACGTGTGATTGAAGTGTTGTACATACAGACCTTCTTTATGAAATGTTCTAAATTATAGTGAAAACCGCATTAAAATCAATTTGAAAGTTTGGAAGTTATTTATAAGCGAACACACAGACACATTGATTGTGACTGCCTTATATTATTTAGTAATTTGACAAAAGATTGCCAAACATGAAAAGGATATGCTACAGCTATTTTCTTTTTGAAACATGTACCTAAAGCTATGTACTAAGTTGAAAATTGAATTAAAAGTAGTAACATATTTTTGACCCCCTAAATATGCCATTTTGCCGTATGTGCGGCAGCTTGCCAACGACACCTCTCGACTTTTTTAAAACTATATCGGGTCTCTTAGACCGCGCTTGCAGTTTAGTGTCAATAACTAAACCTTTCTGATAAAACGTTTGTTATCAGAACAGCTTATTCTAAGTCAGCAAGCCTGACTGATTAGTTGCCTCGGTGAGCGGCAACAAAGATATATTTATTTTTATTATTATTTCTGTCACGGACTACGGTTGAGATGTAATCCAATTTGTACAATATTGCTGCGATATTTAATGTTTATTGCGTGGTAGGGCTTCATGATATACACATTTATCTACAATACCTTGCGTATGAGCATTTCTCATTTTTTTTCGTAACTTGATTTTTTTGCTGTCCCACAAAGTTATTTATCATTATTGTGTACAAAATGGTCTAACAGTATTTAACTGTAGACGGTGTGGTTTTCTTTATTTATTTTTGAATACGAAAAAAATACTGAATGTCTAAAATAATTATATATTAATTAAAATTAAGTAAATAAAAAACATTCCCAAATTTTAATGTATGAAAAGTCACGTGTCCCATACGACTTACTGATACTTTGATCGCTAATATTTCGGAAAGTTCAAAAGCATCCTACGTATTTTTTTATTTTAATTGCTTAATCATTATGTCGGGGTTCATTTCATATTATCTTTGAGAAGAGACTAGTGCATTATTTTTTCAAAAAACACATTTTAATCTTGTCCCAGAAAAGTTTCAAAAAGTGACATCCTCTTTTGTTACCAATTTTAGCATATTACTTTTGTGAAATATACCAATAAGTTGATATTTTTAGTTTTTGGCAACACTCTACGTGACATTTCAGTATGCCATTTTGTTGAGCAATCTCTCTCTGCTGGATGGCGTCTTAAAGTGTACACGTGCCTTCTATTGCTCAATTTCTGTTCAGTTTTTGTTACCAGATTTTACAGGTAAATTGTTAATATCTCATAAAACCATTGTTGGTTTTTGAAAGAGAATATTCTAAGTTACATTCGAGTTGAATTTAAATAAAACAGTTATTGTTTTTACTGTGATGAATAAATTTCAAAACATAAATTATTCTCGTTTCGTTACTTCTTCTTTTGTTACTTTGGCATAGTAATGTATAAGAGGAAAGTTAGGTAACAAAAAAGGAATTCAAACAAAAGTAGCAAAAAAGGTAACAAAAAAGGAATTTTGTTACTCTTATTTTGTTACTGTCCCAAAATTAATCAACATTAATTTTGAATTTTCCTGGGTTTTAATTGACTTAAAACACCTAAAAATGATCGTTAATAATGAAAAATAGAAACATGTCAGGATAAATAATATTATCTTTCTATAATTAATTTTGGTTTTCATAAAATAAAAACTTTTGCCTTTATGTTTGTACCAATGGTAACAAAAAATAATTATTGCAGAGTTTTCGTAAATATGTTTTTATTTAAAGGGATATTTTTGCTGAAATTATTAAAAGTATAATCATGAATTTAAAGAAACAATGTTTCCTACTGGTATATCTACAATAACTTATCCAATTTTCACCAAATAAGTAGTAACAAAATAGGACGCTTTTTTTCGCCCACTAATTGGATTTTCACAATTTTATCACTGAAACGGTGAAATCACATACGTGCTATACCAAAATTATCAATCTAAACATAATGAATTATCAGATTTTTATGTTATATACATATATTTACGATATTTTCATTTTGGACAAGTTTTTGAATTAGTAGTAAATTTTTTGAGAAATGCTCGTATACTATCGCGAATTCCAATCCTTTTTATTCAAATATTGATATCAAAGTCTGGTTATCCGTCTGGGACGTTCAAAGGTGAAATGACTTCGCACTCCGCGATAGTCCAAGTGAATGTGCAGCGAATTTATAAATTATACGTCAAACCTATATTGCCATTTAAATCTTTAAAAAAAACTGAAATCAAACCAAACCTTGTAGGCATTACACAGGGCGAAAGGATTTTTCCAGGACTCTAATAAGCTCCAATAAGTGCCTGGACTCGGCATGCCTAATCTACTGGCGGCTCGCTTCTGCGCTGTAGGATTTCTAAAAATTTCCGAAGATCTAGTTTGGCTTATTTGTCCTAAAAGCGTGTTTGGCTGGTAACAAATAAAACATTCATTTTCATAACTAATTAAGTAAAAACCAAATGAGTTCTACCTACCTACCTACATCACTGATTGTTTTGACGACGTTTAATATTTGCAACAATAAAAATGCATTCAAAATTTACGCGACGCGTAATGCAATTTACTTATCGCTGTTTCGGTGAAGATAAGAATCGCAACTTGAGAAATAAAGTAATCTTTAGTGTGGACCATGCAACGCATTCTGTAACAGTTTAAATGAAACAAACAGGCAATTAGCTAGGAAAAACAAGATACTAAAACAAAATAATATTTCTTAATAATGTATTATGTTGTCGTTTTCTTTGTTAAGAACACAAGTTTGTGAATTAGAATGAATAATTTATTTACACCATTATTGGTAAAAAATTTACACTTACACGTCAATTTTAACTACAATAAATATATGAAAACGGGAGCAGCGGTAGCTCAGGGATAGAACGCTGGCCTCTCAATCTTGAGATCCAGGTTCGATCCCCGATCGGGCATACATCAATGAGTTTTTCGGAATGTATATAGTAAGTATTTGTTCTTACTTACCACTTGCTGAACGGTGAAGGAAAATATCGTGAGGATACCCTTAACACATTGGATTCCAAAAAAAAATCGTTACTGGAATGGTTTGCCACTATATAAATGCATTTGTGTATTTTTTTGTAACATGAATAATGAATCCTACTATTTTCTTATCTTCGGTATTATTTGAGGTGCCAATCAAAAAAAAAAACCTCCTTAGAGGATGCTGAAGCATTTAGGTTTCTTCCTGCGTAGTACTAAGTACTAGATCCAACGTAGCTGGCGTCTTGTATAGACACCAAGTACGAGTTAACTCGTAGTTAGCATTCAATGGGTTAAAGTGATAGACAGGTGGTAGAGCTGATGTCGGGCTCGACTGTGGAGGCACCACCATCTTACTTGGAGACCCCCTCGAAGTAATTTGAGGGAGAGTAAGAGGACAGCTCACAGGCAAAAAACCAGGAGGCCCACCATGCCTGGGACCGATGGATGGCGGTATATCCATCCCTAATAGCCGGGCCTTATACGGAACAGACTGGTTACGAGCAGCGGCGTCGCTGGTGCGAGGGTTCCGGCACCGCGTTCACCAATCCGCCTGCCCAGCGTGTGTGAGTATGGGCAATTCTTCCAGGATGACCGCCGGCAGTGGCAAAGTCCTGGAAAGGCTTATGTCCAGCAGTGGACGAACTAGGCTGATGGATGAATGGGTTAAAGACCGTGCCCGAAGTACGGCGATAGAGCTCTCCACTCATCACGTTGGGACGTAATAATCAGGGAAAAAATAACGAATATTTATTCAATTATGGAACAGCTTGCCGTTACACATCCGTGAAGCGTCGTCAATATCAGTCTTCAAGACCAAAATAAGACAATACTTTCTTGAGTTGCTGAATATTACTTGATTTCTTTTGATTCTTATATTATATACCTAATATGTTATGAGTAATTAATTAATTTCCATCACTATACATTTATATATTTGTGTAAACTGTTTATGTAGTTTATGTATTTTATTATATACTATAACTTTGCTTAAAATGTGTATTAGGATGTAGTCTAGTTATTTATTATTTAAGTATGTACTATTTTCATGATTACGACTTTTTAATAGTATGGCACTACCCTCAACAATTTCCTCATTGCCAAAGGTTAGTTGGTAGAAAATACTAATTAGTATTAAGCTCGCCTTTGTACGATGATTTTATCCTGTGCAATAAAGAATTTTATTATTATTATCATGATATTAGGAAATAAAATGTTACCTACTCATAAAAGAGATCAAGTCATACGACAGACTCCGCAATGATGACTACCGGACCAGAAACACCAAGGAAAGAAGATAATTATCTACCGATATAACTTAGATTATAATCGAAGTAGGTAGATAATGCATGATGAATTGAGGAAAATGAACACGGCACAGGGTCTGCCAACAATTTTGCTTTTTACGCAAATTTTCTTATATACGTATCTATGTCATAGTCAACAATGAATCACAGTATTCATCATCCATCCTTCACATTCATTAATCAAATTAATCATCCTTCCATCAAATCACAATATTAAATCAATATCTACGACGACGTAGTAAGAAGAGATGGAAATATTTAGGTAGTGCAATTTTTTTTGCAACCGGATACTAAATTTTAATATTTTTTGTAAATTTTAGAAAGACGTAAATGTTATACATTTTACAAAACGATTATCAACTAGCACTTGATATTTAGCAGTTCAAATTAAAAAATTGCAATATTTACCTATTCCCCTCTGATAATAAGTTAAGATCAAGTTGGTATTTAGAAGAAAAAAATATCTATTGAAGGGGGGAAAGGTACCAGGGGGTAGCCCCCCTTGCTTCCCTTCCTCACACATCAAAGCCTGCGGTTGTATTTTGATTACCGCAGAGACTACATATTTCCATCTGCTACAATCCTAACACACCGCTTTCTGTGCTTCCATATTTATGAATATATTTATTTATATTATTTATATTATTTCTCATTGACCTACAGGTACGTCAATGTTATTTCTAGCATAGACGAATAATCTATGTTTCTAGTCATATTTTACAGGTTGTCTGGAAGAGATCGCTTTTTAGTGATAAGACCGCCAATTGTACCCTACTTTTACTTTGTTTTTGGTGTGCAATAAAGAATATTGTATTGTATTATATTATATTCCGGATACTTTTGACTTTGGCTTTCTTCGGTATGTCGCCAATTTAGTCAGCATATGTCCTAGGGCGGCCCGGTCGATTCTTCCACTTGCTCACCATATATTGAATTCGTCACTCTACTTTCATTCATCTTCTTTAATATGCCTAAATCACCGAAGCGTTCCTTCTTCTATTCTAGTTACATCTTATTCCAGGCCGCAACGATATAAAATAGTAGTTTATGCTACAAGGGCGAAAAGGAATAAATTACGAGGACGATTTAAAACACGAGCATAGCGAGTGTTTTAAACGTAACCGAGTAATTTATTGCTCTTACGCCCTTGTATCATACTACGTTTTTCAATGCATAGTGTGAGGAAATAAATATAATCTTGTGAACTTTAAAATATAATTTTTAATGTAGTTTTGGTTGATTAAAAACTAATAATAAAAAGGTAAAAATAATAATTTAACTCAAGATATATTTCGGGCCCCACTGGGCCCGGCATCAGTTGAGATATAATATAATTGGCTCAAAAGGACTGTATCCAAAGCCGTTAACAGTGGAAAAAAAGTATAACATTTATGGTACACAGGAAAGGCTGCAGGTTAGCCAACCATTGTAAATAAATTAAAAAGAAATAATAATAAAGCCCTAGGGCAAAATAATCGACTTTCTGTTCGGTTTTGATGCATTAAAAGTGGGCCTTTACGAGCACTTGCATTGAAATAAAACATAATTATCAATGACACTTATCACCGAACTGAACTCTAAATTTAGGAAATTAAAGGAATATCTTATTAAGAACAAAGCACATGTATACGAGTTAAATGCGGGTAGGTAAACATTAATTTTATTATTGCCAATAGTAAATTAAAAGCAGGACAGAGGTATTTTATCGTCCATAACTCTTTATAATGGGTCTTTGTTCATTGAAGTGCTGGATTGTGTGAAATTTTATGAATATTATAAAGCCATAAAATTAAATTAATAAAACATACGTGACACGTACATATTATTGTGATCACGACTCGAAGGAGTCTTTTCAACTGAACCAATTGACCCTTGGTGACCCCAAGAAGGACGAAAAAATCTCTGGTTGAGCTGAAAGGCTAATGGTTAACACGTTGAAGGACAGAGATTGCCTTCATACTAGTTGTGTTGTGACACATGGTAGTAGAGAGGAAGGCAAAAAGGACATTTAGGCCCATTGTATTGACAGTAGATCTCGTTTGAATGTTCACTTTGTGACACAATGAACAACACTTGTACTGGTTTGTAAAGAAATCTCGAATTAGGAGAGATGACAGGGTAAACAAAATATTATTCTATTAAGTCCGTCATTTAGATTATCAAAAAATATTGGACACGTATTTTTTCTTTTGTCAATCAAACAAAAAATGACAGAGATAAAGCGCGTCAAAGTTTGGGAGTGGGGGCTGGTGACGTCACGCCTAGGTAAAAAGTGTACTTAGGCGTGACGTCACGCGGAACTTTAGCGGGCTATATCTTCATCATTTTTTGTTTAATTGACAAAAGAAAAAATACATGTCCAATATTTTCTGATAATCTAACTAACGGACTAATTAGAATTTTTTAGTCGTGTTCAAATTGGTATATCTAATAGTATGCTGTAGGACGCTGTCCAGCGTCCCTGTCCTTCAACGTGTTAAGCATTAGATAAAGATCGTGAATTTTTAAGGCATAATTTCTAAATGAGTCGGAGTTAGGTACATTGACGGAAAACGTACGTAATGAATATACCGCTCATAAAACTTCAAATTCAAGGATTCAGAATATATACAGAGTATACAGGTAGTTGATTTGGGCCGCAACTTCCGCCACAGGGGTAGTAATTAATTTACACAATAATTATTTTAAAAAAAACAGCTTAAGAGCGCACCGAGCTTTTTACATACACAAACACGTTTTTGTAACCCTTGTTTGAAGTAGTAAACAATTAAATTAAAATCTAGGTATTATTGGGTATACAGGCTGTAAATGCAAAACCAAGAATCCCTTTAGGGTATGAAAGTATACACGATACTGATACAATTACGATAAAAAAGTATACCTTGAATTTTTACCAAAAATTATATTGTTTTCCTAAGATCCAGCTACGCACTCTTATCAATGCAGTTCATTCACCCCGTAGTGCGGTAACGACCAATCATATTGAGTAATTATGTTCTGTGCTACTGACGCTATCAGAGGTCAACGACCAGCGAGTGTCCACCGGATTAGAGTATTTCAAGTTTAACAAATCGTGTTATTATGTGGTACTGCTACATAAAAAAATTGCCGCTATTTTTTTAAACACTGTATGATTCATACTTACATACCCTAGAAGGATTCTTGCCTTTGCTTTTACACCCTGTACATACTAGACTGTATACACGATGGAAACACATAAAGTAGGCTCGATAGAATAAATTCGCAAAGTTCCATGTTACTTCTTCAATCTATCTGTATGCTTCCAAAGGTTGCCTGAAAGATACTGCTAATCTATTAGCAATAAGTGCCGCCTTTGTACACTATTTTTTATTGCTTTTTGTACGTTTAGTGTATTGTTTTTTGTACATAGGCGAAAAGTGCTTCAAATTAATTAATTAAATAAACATCCTCCTGCGACGGTGACCATGACCAAGTCCTCGATATACAGTGTGTCCCTCGTAAAAGTGCACATCCGAAAAGGGGTGAAACTAGACCTTATTTTATCAACAAAAAAATGTTTTTTTTTTTTAGAAAATCTTTGTTTTGTAAACTACCGTGGAGACTATGTATAAAATATGTCATAACTTTTGATCTACCGCGAGTAATGCAATGAAATAAAACTGTTATAATCCTTAAAAAATAGACGTCCCATACCAAATCAAAAACAAAACATAATCAACTACCATTACCATAAAAATAATATCCTAAAAGATTATTTCTTTAATTTTTCCGTCTTTTTTTTCAATAATAGTCAATTTTTTCAAAATAATGTCCCCGTTTCACTATACTTTTATTCCTATTTATCATTGCCTATTCCATTATCTTTCTAACAAAAAAAAAATACAACATTCTATCATAAATACAATATTTTCTACGAGCGGTTAACCAAAGGCACTGCGCTCGCGTCCCATACAAAGATACCCAGGTGGATAATTTTTTCAAGATAAAAAAAAAGTTAAAAAAAAAAAAAAAATGTTTTTGTCGATATATTTAGATCTAGTTTCACCCACTTTCGGATGTGCACTTTTACGAGGGACACACTGTATAGAATAAGTTTTATGAACCTTCGTCAAATGAATATCAATGACTTTGCTGAAATTTGCATACATTAAACTTTAAAATTACCTTTCAATAACAATAGATTTATGTTCGGAATGTAAAATTCATACCTCTTGTGAGATATACTATTGGCATAGTAAAACCACTATTGGTGAAGATAAGATAAATCCAGGATCATCGATGTACTGCACCAGGATGTATTATTGGGTAACAAAAGAAAAAAAAAACAAATCCTGATTTTTTAAAACTATGATATTGTATTGTAAATCTAACATTTACATCGGATTGGATTGGATTGGATCCCCATGTAACTCTGCAAATTATTTTATCGGCTCAGTAAAGCCGATTCTGAAGGCTTTAATTTTAGTTTTAGTGCTGTCAAAATTAAATTTTCTTCGATACAAAATGGTCCTTAAGAGTTAGGATTAGAAGCTAAATTTCTTTGGAAAATTTTAAGCTTTGACAGCACTAAAACTAAAATTAAAGCCTTCAGAATTGGCTTTAATATTTAAGTCATGCTGAGGATTGACAGAAGAACAAACGTTTCCAGGCTGGCGTTGGGTTCCCTTTTTTTTAACGGAACCCTAAAAACATCGCTCCATTATAAACGGGTTATTCCGATATTCATTTTTTTTTATTTTTATCGTCATGACATGAATCCCTAAGGGGGTGTCAGAGGTGTTTCCGAGTGTGGACTGTGAAATGCACAGTCCACACTCATACACCCACGTTGCACCGATGATTATTAAGTGCTAGCGTGATTATTGGCAGCCCTATCACCGTTCTTCGGGCAAATATGGATCCAAAGGTTAACGTGCCTTCGGAAGTACGCATCTCTACAGGATTTGAACACGCGACCTCCAGATTAGTGGTAGAGTACTCGAACCAGTAGGCCACAGAGGCGGTTATTTTGATATCAGATGTCTGAGCGCCGCAGCTCCTCATAAACAGTGTCACAATAAATCTCAATGAGAGTATCCGCCACCTTTCGCCAGGTGGCGTGGTCTCCCCTCTGCGCGGGCGCAATGCTCCTCGCACGTGATTGGACGTAACCATCGAATGATTTTAAATTGACCGCAAACATACTCCCAGGCCGTGTTCTCCAATAAAACATTATTTGCCGTCGTTAGTTACCTATTTAAATTTAAATAAATTATACATAATAACAAAAACATAAATAATTCTGTAAACAAAGAGTTAATTAAAGAAGAGGCCGCAGTTCGAATCCTGGCCATTCCTGGCACAAAAATTATTTCAAAATAATTTGTTTACCTAAGATTTGTGTCGAATTGATATTTTATAGTTTGTAACAAAGATGTTAGAACTCTTTGGTTTGTAATGCACACTAATAAATAATAATATCATGAATTATATATCAAAACATAATGATATAATCTTAGTAAGGTAGTAGGTAAATTGTCAAAGTCAATTTAACATTTCTGACCAATTTCTGACAAGGTTTATGAACTGTTCGTTTTCACTCAGGTGGTTGTGGAACGGGTGACAGTTAATTTTTACCTTTACCCCAGCGGGGCGTTTAGGAACGCTACCTTAATATATATTTGCATTTCTGTAAAAGTTGTGCAATTCAGTAACAAGTACTTTTAGGGTTTCGTACTTAAATAAGGAAAAAAAGAACCCTAGCTCTTGAAATCAGTATTCAGTGTATGATTTCACATTTAGGTTACTCATTTCCACATTGTTTGCAATTTTAGTTTTTATGACCTTGGGTACTATTGCTTCATATTTTTTCTGCTCTATGCGTGCCCAGCAAAGCATATTAATACTCTATACTCGTATTATATTGGGTTTAAGGAAGCCAGTAAAATACAGAGTTAATGATGATTCAAATAATATTAAATGTATAAATCGTTTTAATTTGACACTTTCAATATTAGTAAGTTATCAGATATTATGTAGAGCCAAGACCCTAACTCTACAAGCCCTATCTTGGTTAAAAAGTATGACTTGGCCTATAGTATGAGTAGTTATAAAATGAACAGTAGTTGCCTGACGCTCAAAATTCTGAGGTCTCTGCAATGAATGCTTATTTTCAATGGGTAGTTTGCAATGTTTTATTTTTACTGATACCAGAATTCTTTTACTGCTTCATTCATTTAAACAGTGTTCCCAGTATGCATAGACTTTTTTGAAGGCTTTAGAGTCTATTCAGAAATCTTACACTTGATGTCAAAATTTTGTAGTTGTAGGCTAATCAGGTTCCCACCTCGCCTTAAGTATACCTATAATGTTATAAGTAATAGACATGGGGCTAATATTGTTTGTTGTTTAGATTTAAATAATATGTTATCTGTATTCTTCTTGAACTGAAAAATGATGTATCACTCATACATACAGTATGAGGTATTTCATTTCCATCTCTGTTTACTGGTAATAAAGCATGTTATTATCCTCATTATTATCTGTAAACAAGTAGTATCAATCCCCAGATTGGTGGTAAGATAACACCTCTTTAGTTAGTGTTTGCTTCTACACAGATAATGATATTGTGTTTAAGTGACCCACTTATGTTAGACTAAATGGAAGTTTGTTTATTTTCCCACACAAGAGTTTTCTTGTGTTGTCCCTTTCTAGAAACACTTAAACACTACAGGGCCAATAAATTCAATTTAGGACTTCTTAGCACATGGCAATGAGTCTACGTATGTCAAGGGACATTGTTGTGAATAACACACCAGCACTTTCAAGTGCAAGTCTGAATTATACGAATTTAAGCGAAAGTAGTTGGATTACTACATGCACATCAAATCACAGACTTTTTATTGCAATGTCAAATGCTCATTAAAAACAACTTTCTCTTCTTTGATACTTCAAAAAATTGTGTACCTATGTGTTTAACCCGAAAAAATTTAAAACAAATATTTTTCTAATCTTTATTCACCAAAGATATTTGTAAAAAATGTATGTTTGGCTTAGATTTGTCAATTTTAGTTGACCAGCAATAGCTTACTTCAGTGGCGTGCACAGAACTTTTTTTCCGGAAAAGCAATCAGAAGGTCAAGATTTACAATAAAAAAATATGAAAAAATTTAAGTAACACTTTGAAAAATAAAAATTTGTTTGACGCCAGGGTAGGCACTGTCTACCCTAGAGGAAACATTTTCGTACAAACTCTTTTTTTTTCAAAGTGTTATTTAAATTTTTTCATAATATTTTTATTGTCGAACTTGACCTACTGATTGTTTTTCCAGAAAAACGTTCTGTGCACGCCACTGGCTTACTTCCTGGTCTCAACAAAAAAAATGTACCTGCTATTTATAACTTCTGAAATCAATAATAAACAGACATATCAAAGTCACTTGCAGAGTGTTTTCTTGAGTCACAAAGTCAAATAAAATACCCAACAAGTATTTACAAAGCGATGTACCATCTTCATAAAACAGTCTATTGTTTCACATAAAGAGTGTCTGTTTGTACATTGAGTCCTCATGTTTGACAAACAATTTGCAACTTTAGCTGATTTCAAAGAAAAATCCACTTGGCATGCACACTGAAGAAGATACTAAAAATTTCATGAATATCAACCATTTAAAAAATCAGGATTTTCAAAATACTTGGCAGGTTTTTACTTACAAAAATTAAAAACACAATAATGATAATTTTGTACATATTTCAATATCAACAAATTAATTTAGATATTGTTTGTCGCACAGTTGTACATTCATGTTTTGTAAATTAACACTAACATGATGTAAGGACATCTTTAAAATATTTAGCTCAATTCACAGCATGTGAAAATGATAGAAAAACAAGAAGTATAGAATAGGTTACTGTTTTAAAATTATTTGTCTAGCTATCTTATATTATCACTAGAGAACAAAATATTTCTTTTTGTTCTTATACGATATTATATCACGCTTGAATTGGCAAGTCTGAAGCCTTTTTATTGCAACGGACAGCCACTTAGAATTTTTGTAAGATTAATATTAGATGCAGTAACTTTTTGTAGCTATTTAAAATTGAAATCTCACCTGGTGGACTGTCAGTTAGGATCGTGATGCCAGTAGGGTCGACATGGGGAGGGAAAGCCTCGTACAGGTCCGGCTCCTCTTCAAGCACTGCCGACAACATGACGGAGGGCATCCCGTGCACACACTCACAACACTCGCACTACTGTGACTTTACACACACACTGGCACAGTCAGCTCTCCGGAGCTCACACCCGCGAGCTTCCTAGAGCCATGATCCAATCCACAAGGTTCAACGCTACACCATCTCCCGACGTCTAAGTCAAATCTTGCTGCACCATTTTCAAATCTGTAAAACCAAATACAATTCACCGGATCACTGGCACAGTATCAAGTCTTAATGTGTGACTTATCTCAATGATAACGCTGTCTTATCAGCATTACCGACCAAATCAAAAAGTTATTACTGAAACGATTTCTAGAAACTAGATAACATTGAGATGCTGACACTGAGAGAGAATTATCTGATAGGATATAATTAGTGTTAAGATCAGCTGATAGTTCGCCAGTACGACGGTCAGTCTTGACATTTTATAGTTATTTTAAGAACACGCCTTGCTGCTAATCGTACGAGATCCCAATGTCAGACATTTACGTGAACTGTAACACGCCCATCGTAACTTTCATGTGTGAAAGGCTGGCGTCTATCGCGAGCGTCGAGTACTCACCGCAATCCTGGCGATGAATGATGCGAAGGCTGCTGCTCGACTCCGTAGTTACCGCTTTGGAGTCCCGAGACGTCTGACCCGGGCTAAAGGCTCCCGGTAGCTGGGCGGTCGCAAACGTAATAATAACGAATAGGATAATAGCCTCGAATGGGAGCTGCCGCTTCAGCTTTGTCACTTAAACGAGCCACTTCATGCATCACAAAGATAATTTAATAACTGACCATACACACGGAGTCATAGTTGAAATAAATTCACTGATTACTTAATACAGGATGATAAAGTAGCCCGTCTGCTACCTATTGCAGTGTTGCCAACTCTGTATAAGGAAATAGAGCTAGTAGGTTACGAAAAAAGAGCTAAAAAAGAGCTAATTATTTCAGTTAAAAAGAGCTAAATAAAAACAAGGATATGAAATCAACATTTTAATCATTGCCACATTTTGACTCAGCGAAACATAAAATAATGTTATATCTTAAAAGATACAAATAGGCAATCAAAGAATTTTTGGACGAATACTCCAGAAAATGTGATTATTCATCGTCAGAACAATAATTTATTAAATTAACTAATGCTGTCCTACTTGTGCTTGGTTCTTCTTCATTAGCCCCTAGGTTTAGTTAAGTTGCCATTGTACCTATTTTGTTTTTAACATATCTTTCGACAATTCATACTTGTGATACTTTTTTAATCATCGTAATCCAGACCTGATAGTCAGAATTGCATAAGTTGTGTAATTTCGAAGTCTATTTCGGGATTTATTCCTGACAATATTTAGCTGAATAAATACCCTTTCAACTTCACTGTTAGACAATTAAACCATTCGCGGCAAAAAAACGTAATTTTTTCATGTTATGAAATAGAGCTAAAATTTTATAAAAAAAGAGCTATAGAGCCAAACACTTTTTTTTGGAGCTGACTCTTTGTAAATAGAGCTGAATTTAGCTCTAAAAGAGCTAAGTTGGCAACACTGACCTATTGTGCGCTAATCTAATTAATCGTTGTATTTATACAGGCATGTATTTTACAAAAATATTTTGAAAATAATTTCGATATAGAACGATATATTCGATGAATTTATATATTTTTCGGAGAATTTCTATTCCTCAAATTCCATCGTCAACAAAAATCAAATCGTACACACGCACACCAGTCGGTCAGACAGACAGATCCATAGAGTGCTTGCTTTTTAGAGTACCTAGAGAGATATAGGCCGCCATTTTTGCATTGCTTTCGAATTGTTAAATGTTACCATTTCAGAGTGGTCCACAATTTCGGTTCCGTTCGGACTATCAATTCTATCAAAGAACCTGTGATTTGATGATTTTCGGGATTCCAATTCTGGTACCTAATTATGTTACCTTTAATGTACAATTGGTAATTATTTAATGTATAATAGTCTTCACGCATGCATGATATTTATATACAATAATAATAATATACAATTTACTCGTAGAATTCCGATAGCTTAATTTAAAAAAGATGTTTTGTAAATTTGTTTTCTGACGGTATACGCCATTTTAGGACATAGTTTTCATTATTTTTATATAGAAACTAACATTTATTTTTTATGGTTTTTAAAAGAATGGTCGGTTATGACGTCACGTGAGAATTTAAGACATTATACTAATTGTGATATGTGATTGCTTATAAAAAAAGTGGTCTGTCTCTGTCTGTCTGCTCATCTGTCATACATCTGTCAAATCAGTTGGAAGCAAATTATTATAAATTTATTTTCATAGCAAAGGACACATTTCTAAACATCCATCTCTCAAGTGACGTCACACGAAGACAAATGGAAGTTGCAGCTTTTTTGTAAAAATATTTATCATCATGAGGTTTTTTAGACCACAAATTTGAAAATACGGCTTTTTAAATCTAATCTCGAAATGGTTTTCAAATAAACACACATTACCATAATTTAATCTATGTGAATTATAATAGGTCCGATAGGACTTCTTAAGACAAGATCGTGGCAAATGCAAAGTATGAGTAGTAATTATATTATATTATATACAATATCAATGGGTATCTTGCGAAAGTTAGAAAGACAAGCTACAATATAAAATAAATTAAAAATAATAATAATAAAATATTGTGGGTAGCATTTCTTGACCCTATTATTTACGACTGCACTATAAAAAAATTGTAATAGCTATATATATTTTATATTTTTATTATTATTCTTTATTTTTTTTTTAATAATATTATATTTGTATAGACATATATACACTTTTGACTTTGTACTTGTACCTAACTTCGATTATTTTATAGGGTATAGAAGAATAAGAACTGAGTTCATGATTAATTTCAATAATTGGTTTAAGAGTTAAAACCACTTCAATGTTTCCATAAAATTCTTAAAAATCATGGCTATCCGACACAAACGTCAGTCGATTCCCGCGGAGTTATTTTTAATTGTTGATTCAAAGCTGTCCTTCATACTTTACTCGGGATTAGGATCACCTAATGGAAAAGTTTTACCTACCCGATGATGTTGCCTAGGATTAGGTTTCATAAAACTCCAGTTGGCACAACATTTATTTAGTTAATTAATTTAATTGGCGCATTAATTTATGCGTATTTAAGAGATTGGAGCTTAGAATTAAATTGGAATCGAACAGGAATCAAATTCGAATCGGCTATTTACAATAAAATTATTTCCACTTACTGATATTTAAGTGGGTAATTGTCCAAATTGGAATCCATTTCTCTCCACACAGTCATAATCGTGCACTTTTTATTAAATTCTGTCGTAGCCTCGACAACGTTACGGTGTCATTTCACACTAGGTCATCTAATTATTTGGTCTTTGAGATCATCAATATTTTGTGCCTCTTCCAGATACACTTTTCACTTCAGCCCACAGATAAAAATCAAGTGGCGTAAGGTCCAGTGACCTTGCAGTTCACGGCACTGACCCACTACAACCAATCCACCGCTCGGGATAATATTCACAACCAGTGGCGTAGCTATCATAGGGCCAGCTGGTGCAGTGCACCAGGGCCCCGGAGCTCAGGGGGCCCTCCAACCTAAGGTTTGAAAAGAGCGGGTCAGCCAATTCGCCAGCTCCTGAAGCTAGAAAACCTCGACCCTGCTCACAAGATTTTTTTTATTTTATTTAATGATTTTAAGTGAACATCAACAATCAGAGAACTCCAGATCTAAGACTTTCAACACATTCGCCAAGCGTCCTCGATAAGTATGTGCTATTTGTTATTGCTATTTGGAAGTTTGGTTAAGTACGTACCTACATTGCATCAGCGATAAGCTCATTAGCTCACGTGCTTGACGGTCGTGAGATCAATTCGACAATTCCACCCGTAAACTCTTATTTGGTAGTAAACGATGCCGTTCGAGGTTCTATCCAAATTCAGAAGTTCTTTGCAATAATACAAGACTTGTTCAACTTCTTTGGAAACAGCATTAAGCGGACCTCTTATCAAAATTTACTGGCGAATCAGAAATCACTTTGAAAAAATGGAATCCAACAAGATGGTCGAGCAGGGTTAACTCAATAGCTGCAGTCAAAGTTCGTTTTTTCGATATTATTAAAGCATTGTCCGAAATGACGCTGAAGAGTTCAAGTAAAGACGAACGTAGTGAAGCAGAGGTTATAAAATCAAAAATGCTGAATTTTGAGTTTGTATTCCTTTGCGAATTCATGCACAGCGTGTTGAACAGGATCAATTATGTTTCCAAAATTTTGCAAAAACGTGATATCGTTTTGGAAGAGGCGAGTAAGGCTTTGGACGAAACAACGAATAAATTAAAAGAGTACAGGAATGACTTCAAATCCTTCAAATCCAAGGCCACCGAAACCGCGAAAAAATACGATATCGATCCTACCTTTCCAGAAAAGCGACGAAGAAAAACTAAAAAGCATTTCGATGAATTGGCTTCTGATCACCGATTCCAAAATCAGGAAGAAGTCTTCAAAGTAACCATTTTCAACAATGTACTCGACATAATAATCAATCAGTTAGATGCGCGTTTTTCTGGTATGAGTGCAGTTTGTAAAACGTTCGACTTTTTGATTCCAAAAAATTTGATTTTACTCCCGAAATGTGATCAGTTTCAGATGAAATATTCGGATATAATTGGACCCACTTTTTCGCTCCAATTTCTTAATGTTAACGAAATTTGGCGTGCTCGAATGTGACCTTACGGAAGTGTATACAGCAATGCTACTGTTTCATACAATACCTGTTACTTCCGCGGCAGCAGAAAGATCTTTCAGTAAACTGAAGCTTATAAACAATTATTTAAGAAACAGCATTATACAAGATCGCCTTTGACTCTTATCGTTAATTGCAATAGAAAATATATAATATAGAAAATATAGACGAATTCGCAAAAATTAAAGCGCGCAAGAGGTTGTGAATTGGACAGGGAACTCTGTTAAAAATCGTTTTCTTTGTCATCTATTGATCTCATCAGTATAATAAAGATTTTATAATGCGTCGTTGCTTATTTTTTCCCATTTTCTTTTATATAAACACAGAGATTTTACCCCTCATAGAGATGACGTATGGACTACTAATGATAAGTTCAACTCACTGTGATAAGTTCACTGTATCCTGTATCCTATCTATAATTTTGAAGGCCAATATATAAGTTGAAGCTACCGTGAAAGAGGGGGTGAGGGCCTGATTTTTTCTCTATGCACCGGGGCCTTTGCCTACCTAGCTACGCCACTGTTCACAACGCGCACAACATCTGCATAATATGCTGGTGCACCATCATGTTGGTAATAAAACAGTTCGCGGTTTAGTTCATTACATAACACTAGGGGCACATCCTTCGTCTGGCACTAGGGTGTTCACGTAGACATGATACACTTTCCCTCTCGTATAAGAGTCTCGCACGAAGCCCACTTCCCCCGTTATTGATGTAGCACTGTATTATTTCATAATACTCTTAGAGGATTCGTGTCGGCGCGGTATATTGCAAAGTAAAATAATTTCAAATAAAATGCGCATGCGACTCGGTTCGAGTTAACGTACGGATCATACAGCCCTTAATAATTAGGTCACGGTCACGACTGACTGACCGACCACTTTGGTGTTTTTGCGAATCGGAAATCCCGTTGTGTGAGAAAGGGGTGGGGCAAGTGCAACAGTGAGACGTCATTCATTGATCACGTGCCTCCAACAGTCTACCTAATATCGACGCTTATTGATAGATGTGGCGCTGTACTCGATTCTCAGTGTAATATTATGTATGTAGTTCCAGTTTTAGTCATTTTGAATTATTTTAGTCAAACCATTTTTAAGTTGGTCCATACTGGAATGGTTAGGATGGCCATATATTATGCTTGCAAGTAACATTTTCTAATACTTTTTTAAATATTAAATGAATTTTTTTTCTCATCAAAAACATCATCTACAAATTTCCATCAATACACCCAAAAATTATTAGGCTTGCTTTTAAAATCATCCTGTATATGGTAAACACATACATTTTTTTTTTCTTTGCGCACTTTAGCCCGTACGTATAAAAAAATAACAATTTTTCTTTTTTTTTAAATATATAGAAAATTTAATATAGTTTTAAAAAAAGAACCGCATTAGATTCTGATAAACTAAACCTGGGATTGTATTATAATGTAAAAAATTTGGTATCATCGTTTTTATATGACTATGTACTTCTAGTTCTAGTACCAATACTGTTACCTCTATGGTTAGATCCATATCATTTCGTTCGTTCAAACCGCGAAGAATGGATGATAAGCTTTCTAGATACCGCCAAAACAAAATACCTACGCCGCGCCGCCGAATAAAACATGGTCTGTATCAAACTCAGAATAAGATTAGTATTCTTATTCTGAGGTATCAAAGATATAATATCTTTGGTTTGTCTGTTCTTTAGGTTTTCATTTTAAAACTTACTTAAATCTGAACATTGCAAACAGGATAGCATATTCATTTTAGAATGAATCCGAATGAATAAGCACAAGAGCTCGTACCTACGGTTACGCTGAGATTTGGAACACACTTCGCACATGTGACGTCCCTCTCCCAATTCAAGTCACGTGATTTATGAAAGTCCCCTTTGTCGATACTTGGTATAAAAAATAATATTTTTTTACCCTTTATATATTTCTCCGCACCATCATTTTACGACATAAAAAAATTGCTCCACACGACATACTTTTCTACATAAATATCCAATTAGCAGCTATAGGTTTTCATGGTGAGCAAATATGTATGAAATTGATCATAGAATCGTAGAATACCGTAGACTTCTGTAGGAGGCATCAAGTTTCAACTAGATATCACACAAGGAGCCCGAACAAAAGGATCTTGACAGACGGACAACAAAGTAAATATATGAGGGTTCCATTTTTTCTTTTTGAGTGAGGTACATAACGCTAAAAACCAGGTCAAAAATCATGGCTGGTAGCTGCACTAATTTCCCAACATGATTATTATTTATAAATCTGTCAAAGTCTTTGTAAAATAAGTAGACCAACCTACACATTTCTTTAAAATTGTAATTTTCATTTAGGTATGATAATTAAATATATACCTATACAAAACGCGTAGATATGCGGTTTTCACCTTTTTAGCCATAGATATGTTTTTAGCATACCTACCTACATGCTTTAAGTGGTGTTCTCCATTTTGTAAAGTAAGACCGAGACCGAGACCTTGGTCTTGGTCTCGGTCTCGGCCATTCTCGGCAAAAATTTACGTCTTGGTCTCGGCGAAAAAACTCCAGAGCATCTCTCTTAATTAGATATGACCATCTCGGTCATGGCGGAGACCGTGCAGAACTTCGGAGATAGAGAAATTTTAAAAATTTACGAGGATGACACCGTGATGAGGAGAATAACGAAGAAAATACGAACGTGTTACTAGAACTAGTGTATTGAAAGTGTCCTCAGAGTGCCAAGTAAAAGAAACTGCTCCTCTATTCGTTACTATAAATGACTTTAATATCTCACTCTTCTTATTTTACAATAAGTAATCCTTTTTACATTCAAGCTCTTCGTCTTTACCTTTCAATCGCTTCGACCGCCATTGATTGACTACCCGAATCAATACCAAGTCTTAAAATACATACTGTTTTTGGTTGTTAATCTTTTGGATAAATCATTATTCAATAAATACCTTATTATATAAAATTAATACTTCCAACATAATAATACAGATTCATTTCATTTGTAAATTTACTTGAAAATTCATACTTAGTCAAATACCATACTGATTAAACTTTGTTAGCTAACATTCGGCCATACTGACCAATGTCTGTCCTCAGACATAACATCTGTATAATGTAAGAATAAGAAAAAGAACCTTTTATTTTTTTTTGGGCAGGGAAGGTTGTCTCTAACAAGATGATCATAACATAAAGTGTTATGGTACCTTACATAAGTTTTCGCTTTATCCAGCTAATTATTATTAGAGCTTGCAACTTTAAATTATACATATTTCAATTAATAACCTGGTTCATTCTTCCAAGTTAATAACACATTACATAGAAGCAATTTTAACAACAACATCAACAACATTAAAATAAAACAATCTAACCTAAAACATTGCAAAATGTCAAAATAAAATTCACTAGTGTGGTGCATTCAGAAATACGATTTGAAGAAATTAATTGATGATGTCAGATTATTTTGATTGGAATTGTAAAAATTCGTCACGAGTATATATATACAATGTTTCGGCCATTCTGTTCAGTTTTGAATGTCCTCATTCACTCAATAACTGCACAATAGTATGTTGATACGTTAATACCATAATTTTGCTAATAATTTGAAAATAATGTGTCCTTTCTTTATAACCATCCATGGCAGCAGTTCCTCAGCAGTCTCAAAACAGTCCTCTTGCAACGTCTTCTTCAAAACCAGGCATTGCAGTACTCTTACTCCATGGTTTAAAATACTTGGCCCGGCCATGGCAGCACGCTCACTCCATGGTCCTTGACCTTTTGTCCTTTATTTATAATCATCCATGGCAGCACGCTCACTCCATGGTATGATCATTTAGCCAACGACAGCGCTTTCGCTTCGTGGTCTAAATTATCTATAGTCAGCCCGGCCATGGCAGCACGCTCACTCCATGGTCCGTGACCTTTGTCCTTTCACTTCCTTATAATCATCCATGGCAGCACGCTCACTCCATGGTATGATCATTTAGCCAACGACAGTGATCTCACTTCGTGGTCTAAATTATCTATACTAGGCCCGGCCATGGCAGCACGCTCACTCCATGGTCCTTGACCTAAAACATAAAACAGCAGCAGAAAAATCTCATTCGTCTAAAGAAAGTTTTGCTAGAATTTTGTTACTGTTATTCAGTTAGTAAGTAAAGGCTTTAGAAACTTCACATGTAAAGTCATTGATGTACCTCATGTAGTTAGAGAACGATAGCGATCTCACTTCGTAGTTCAACTTTTCATCACTAGCCGTGGCAGCACTCTCCACGGTAAGATCAGCCAACGACAGCGCTCTCGCTTCGTGGTCTCAACGATTTATACCCGGCCCGGCCATGGCAGCACGCTCACTCCATGGTCCTGGACCTGAAACATAAAACGACAGAAGAAAAATCGCATTCGAACAAAATATTATTGTAGACTCTAATGATGGTAAGTAAAATCAAAGACTGAAAATATCTTAAAGTGATTTGATAATTATAGTAGCATTAATGAATTTGGAGATAACTATAGTGCCGTTATTAATGCATTGATTATATTATTGATTACCTGTTTGTTTACGCACTAAACACTTACCAAATTAGTATAGATATCCATAACAAAAGGGAGATTTATTAAAACCGTAAGTCGATTTACAATATTATTATTTCGTTTATAATGTAATTAATTAAGTACAGACACCTCTAGTTAAAACATCCTAATTTTAACACTATTTTAAATTTTCTACTCTCTAATTATTACGATAGTACATTCGTCTTCGGTACTACTGTTAGGATCACTAGGTTGATTCCCATCATTACTTAAAACATTGAAAGTAATCAAAGGTTTTATTTTATCGGCGGAATATACATTAGTGTATCTCTCGTTCCTTATACTGGTAGCTATGTCTTCATTGGTTGGCTCAATCTCATTCAGATCATGGATGTGTGGTTCTGTCGTATTCACTGTTTTTTTTTTTTTTTTACAGGATACAACTTCTGCTGGAGTCCGACCTATGGCCTTATTTAGGTTGTTATTGAGACTCCATTGTACTGTATTTACGTGTGTGTCCCAATTCTTATCGTCATCACCATGTGTTAATGCAGCAAGAGAGGCTAGAATAAATCGGTTGTACCTCTTTATTTGGCCATTGGCCCTGGGCATTGCCAATGCGTTTTTAACGTGCTTTATTTCCAACTCCTGGGCAAATTCCTCAAATTGAGCAGAGGTAAAACTGGTACCGCGATCGGAGATAAGCACCTTAGGAGCACCAAAGATCCCAAATGTCTCCCGTAAGACAGCAATCGTGGTATTCCTCTTTGTATCACGTACTGCTCTGAGGATTATAAATTTACTGAACCCATCAATAATACCCAGGATATAGGTATTTCCTGTCTTACTCTTCGTAAATGGTCCCAAATGGTTAATGTGAATGCAGTCCTTTCGCCCTGCCGGTTGCTTTGCATAAGCACATGGGATACAAGCACGTACATACTTTTTTAAAAAGGTGGCCATTTGCGGAAACCATTATGTTTGTTTCATCTTGTCTAGGGTCTTTTCGTACGAAAAGTGACCACACTGATCGTGCGACATGTGGCACACTTTCCATCGAGCGTCTCGTGGTATGGCCCATCTCAGTATTTCCCCAATCTTTTTAAAAATTTTCCCCTCTTTAAGCACATATTCGTTATGAATATTCTTCGCCTCGATACAATTACTATCCAAAATGCATCTTATGTGGTTTAGATCAGGGTCCGTTAACTGAACGCTCTCCAGGTCACCAGGAGTAGTAATTTTTAGTATGTTTGCCATTGGTGTGTCTAGGCCTTGTGATTTGGTTTCAAAGGGGTTTAGGCTGTGAGCATCTGCATGCCCCATTTTAGTACCAGCTCTGTACTCTATATAAAAATTATATTCTTGGGCGTGTAGCCACCACCGAGCTATTCTCGAGACAAGATCACGCTTGGTTCATGTCATCCTCACTGCGTGACAATCTGTCACAATCTGAAACTCTATCCCGATCAGATAAACTCGAAACCGGTGACGTGACATAACCACGGCCAAAGTTTCCAGCTCATAAGAATGGAAATGTTGTTCTTCGGCTGTGGTTTGTCGGCTGAAATAGGCAACAGCCCGAAGAGGAGAATTCGCATCAGGACGTTGTTGCAAAATGCCGCCAATGCCTACTTGACTGGCGTCAGTATGAAGTTCCGTCATAAAAGCTTGATTGTAAACAGGGTGAGACACAATAATCTCCTTTATTCTCTGGAATGCATCTTCTTGTGCATGACCCCAACTCCATATTGCATTTGTTTTTGTTAGAATAGTCAGAGGTTTAACTAGGGCTGCAAAATTTGGGACAAAGCGCCGGAAAAAACTAGCTAGCCCAACAAATTGTCTTGAATGATTTCTTGGTTTTCCAGGGTTGGTTCTTCAGAAATACGGTACACATTGAGATTTATTTTATTTTCTTCACTCTCGCACATATATTCTTTAAGAAGTATATTGGGAATAGGTTTTCCCCTAGCTAGAACTCTTCCACAAGTAAGAGTAACATTTTTTGGCGTTAAGCATATCACCATAACACTTGATAGACCATCTGTGACTGTGTAAACACCAGTTAGTATAATGTATTCTGTTCCAGGCTTCATGGAAGCTTCAGAAGACACGTATAAACGGTCCCGAGTATGAATCACAGTTGACCGTCACCGTTGAGGCGCCACTTACTTCAGTGGTCTCTGCAAGAGTAACCTTAACAGTCTCTGTTGGCCTGAATAGTGAAAGCTCTGAATCAGTCTTAAATACCCGTAGTCCTGGAAATTCAGTGAGATTTTGCCCAATTAGTATGCTTGTATCTGCAGGCAGTAGTGCTTGAGGTACAATGTGTGCTTCGATGACTTCTTCTATGTTGTCGACTTTCACGGTAATGTTAACTTTAGCGGTTGGCCTTATCATTCCACTCCCAAAACCCTTGAGTAGTGGAAGATCAAAGTAATCATGTGACACATTAGTTAGTTTAAACACTTCGTTACCGAGCAGCGTGCACTCACTGCCTAAGTCTACAAAAGCTTTGTATTTTTCACCGTTAATCATCACGTCTTTGTAGTACTTTTTGTTGCTGGCTTTAGAGGTGAACTCTATCTTCAGCACTTTTTTTTGTTGTTCCAGAGGCCAATGGTGTGTTATTAGCGGCCACCTTGCCACAATTTTGGGATGTATGTCCAACTCTTCGGTATTTATCGCATTTGATCAGATTTTTACGACAATCAGCCCAGAAATGCCCAATACCTCCACAATTAAAACACCAAGATAATTACGACTGCTTCAGATTGTCTGATCCTTGAACACGTTGTTGATCTTTGTGCTGAATATACACTGAATCTCTGAAATTTCCTATTTTCTTATGGTTTTTCGTCGCGTTTAGTGAATATTTCAAGTACAAGAGTACTTCTTGAACCTTTGGCTCTCATCCTTATATTATTGTCAAAGATGCCATGTGTGAGACAATCTACAGCTTTTTGCTCGGAAATCTCGCATCTGTTAATCGGTCGCATTAATCGTAATAATATTCTTCAAGAGTTTCGTTTCTCCTAGTTCTTCTGGCTAACATTTCTGTTAGCAGTTCGCCATAATTGTCCTCGCATAGGAAAGCCTTTAGAGTTTCTCTTGCCATTTTGCCCCAGTATATTTGACGCTGGTTAGACCGTCATACCATCGTTTTGCCAAGCCTGTCAGACGTAAAAGTGCAAAAAAAATTGTCTGTCTCTCCGTTCACCCATAGAAAGAAGCAGTCTAATCCATCTTTTGCAACCAGTCCTTCATACTTTGAACCTTAGCCTGAGGGTCGAACTCAGGTATCATATTTAAAGCTCCATGACTTTGGGGAGCACGATCTTTCCTCTCCAGTACTGCTACCAGGTCACGAAGAACCGAGAGGTTTTTGCCCTTTTTACGTTGCCTCTTAGGCGCAGGGCTTGCACTCGAAGAACTTGAACTCGAACTCGAAGAACGTCTGCGATGCCTCTCCTCAATATGCTTTTTTTTATTGTGCCGTTTGCGTTGAGCAGGAGAAGATTCACTACTACTAGCTGACCTATCAAGTTTCTTTTGTCTTGATCTCCTGGCTCCTTTAGCCTTTTGCGGAAAATCAGCATCTCTATTGAAGGGTGATGTTGCAGGAGGCGTACACGGTTCAGAAATTTTACGCTGCCTAAGGAAAAACAGCTCATGAATTTCGTCAACCACACTATTGTGTAGTATACTATATTAATAAATAACCCTCCTACGAGCAACTGTTATTTTTATTTATTTTTTTCGAAGCCAATGCGTATCGCTTGTGAACGGATTTAATTTCATTGTAAACAATCGTACTAATATTCAAAAGTGTATCTCTTGTATTTAAATGTTTCACCATCGCAGGAGACAAGGCTTGCATAACCCCCACGATTGACAAAATTTTTAGATGAGCTGACAGTATGAAAAACTTTATTTGACTAAATATCGTCTCCTCAATTTATGCATACGATACATCTTCGGCCTACGTAAGTATGACCATGTGCCCTCGGTATATGTGTTCTATGACCATGTGTCTCAATCTCGTTCTAATCTTAAATGGCTTAACATCCGAAATCGTCGTAACGCTCACATATTATCTCTTCTTTGGAACATCCTCAATGACCCCCTATCCCCTGCTTATCTAAAAGAGCGGTTTGTTTTTCTCGGTTCTCTTAGCCGCTCTCAGCGACCTGAGAACCGTTCACTTCTGCGCACTCCGACACATAATACTGACATGTTTACTAGTTCTTTCACAATTTCCGCAATACGTCTCTGGAATGGTTTACCGGTCAGGGTACGAGAGTCTCTATCACTAGCAGTTTTTATAAATAGAGTTCATCAGCACTTTCTTAAAACGCGAACTATTTAATCGGGTTTTTTGTTTCTTCTTTTGCACAAGTTTAGAGTCTTGTCTTAAATGTGTATCTATATATTAATATGTATGTATATGTGTATTTATTGTATAGAAATACATATATATATCTATTTTATATATTTATAATATATACCTCTATATACTATTGATACTGCTTAGTAAGTAATGGTTTTTAATATTGTGTAAACTTTTTACTGTTTAATATTTAGTTACTTATAAGCTTGTACCTATTTAATTATAATTTTATCATCTTTTCCGGCACTACCCTAATTTATCCACATCACCAAAGGTAAACTGGAAGATAAGCTAATTAGCATTAAGTTCGCCTTGTGTACTATGTTTATAAGTGCAATAAAGAATTTTTATTATTATTATTATTATTATTATTACCTCTTATTGATCTCAAATACAAAACGAGTGAAAAATAAATACTGAATGTCTGTGCGTAGTACACCAAAGTATACAGTAGCAAACTGGCCGCCAATGAATTGGCCCCTAATCTAAATTTATGTATATGTAAACTGTAACATTGCGTTTTGGAACGCACCTTCATCTGAGAGTAAGAAAACGCCTTTTGTGGAAATGCGTTTTTGAGCGCAGATTTATTTCACGTAAATAAGAAAACGCCTTATGACGGAAATCGGACCATGTTTTGGTAGATGTGTTTCGAGGTTGTCTTGTCTTTGGATACTCCACAGACATTTGGTCTGTGGGGTACTCTAGTGGCACTCTATCTTATACATTTCTTCTCTATGGTATCACCATATCAAATTGCTCTATACATCTTCAATGCCTATGTTACTGCCCCGAAACATTTTCCTCGTTCCATAAACTATCAATATGAGATGAAAATCACAACATGTAATGTAGAATGTCTTGTAAACACCCATTCTACGAGTTTTTCTGCCTATTCTAGTTATTTTTGATACGTGCTAGTTGGGAGGACACTGACTTACACTTTTCTTAATTGGGTATTTTACCCATTCTGCTACTTGGGATCTTTACCCACTTTGTAACCAAGTGCCTGGTAGAACCTGGTAGAATAGCAACAAAAGGACTCACTTTGGTAGATAGACGCATGGTAAAGCTTATTACCTACTTATTCAACTCAGTAATGGACATATTTTTACTCTGGTAATTAATGATTCATTGCTGGTAATGGTCATTTGTAAAGAGAAGAAAGCACAAAATACTCACACGATATTCTTGCGTCAGTTCTGTAGGTACCACTTCTGATCTAAAAGAAACTGCTCCTCTATTCGTTACTATAAATGACTTTAATATCTCACTCTTCTTATTTTACAATAAGTAATCCTTTTTACATTCAAGCTCTTCGTCTTTACCTTTCAATCGCTTCGACCGCCATTGATTGACTACCCGAATCAATACCAAGTCTTAAAATACATACTGTTTTTGGTTGTTAATCTTTTGGATAAATCATTATTCAATAAATACCTTATTATATAAAATTAATACTTCCAACATAATAATACAGATTCATTTCATTTGTAAATTTACTTGAAAATTCATACTTAGTCAAATACCATACTGATTAAACTTTGTTAGCTAACACAAGGCTTCAAAGGAATGTAAATATTTTTGAATATTGGCATTCATCTCCCTACAAGATGTTAAAAGTATAATAAGCTAGTAAGCTAATAAGTTTTTGTCAACACCACCAACAAATGTCGCAAGTGAGCAGCTATTTAGTAAGGGAGGTCATAATGCTGAAAAATTACTTTTTCATGTTGTATTAACATAAACTTCTTATTTTGATTATTATTCTGAATAAATATTTTTTGTGAAACTGATGACTTTTTGTGTCATTTTCTAAATATTTTTAATACTTTGTGATGTCTCGGTCGGTTTATCTCCTTGCGATGGATAAATCGCCAAGTGTTCAAACATAGAAATTTATTTCTGTCATAGTTTATAATTAAGAAGATAAAATTTAAATTTTGAATTTGAATTTGATCGTAGCTTAAAAGTGAAAAAAAAAAACAGAGTTATGTTGTGACTATAAAAAAAAAGTTATATCACTGCAACAGCATATTTTACATTTTTTAGGCAAAGAATCTTTGACATGGAGCCTCGAACTCTCCCGTTGAAGCTTCACTATGAGGAAGTCCGTATTTTATTGATAACAAAAATATATTCCTTGCGAACTTTTTTTTTGCTTTTCATTGGATAATTTCAATAAAAAAGATGCTTAGCTCCCATATCTAATTAAGAGATATTTGATAACCCAAAAAATTTTACCTTTGAATTTATTACCTCTCAAGAATAATAGAGACAGCGATAACTACCCAGAGAGAAAAGTTTCATGAGTAATAATAGTATAAGAGACACATAAAGGTCATTTATTTTAGCGTGCCGTTTTCAATAGAGGTCAGTACTCAGTATGGTTACAAAGTTTTTAGTTTTTGACTAAGTACGGGTAACATAAATGATGGTGTTCACATAAAAACACGCGTTAAATGCATATTGCCACTTATTTTTGGCGGCCGTATGATATTAAATAAGTGCGTGTAGTAATGTGTGACTGTTTTTAGTCTGTGAACTTCCCCATTTCTTGGGAATTCACTTTTACTCTGGTAACTTTTACACACACTAACATAAATACTTAAACCGACACAAAACCGGTGACGCTGTCCCTTGCTCTATAATTTTACTCGCTCTACGGATCTGAGAATTTACCAGTGCATTCTCAAACCTTGCATTGCTACAACAGTTATCTTGCTAGCTCGTTTGCACGCGTTAGAAAATGTCTACAGGAGTTCGTTCCGTATTGTCCGTGACGCGCGTCAAAATTCATCCAATTCGCGCATTAACTGCATCAATGCGATTACCAACATAGCAAATGCAAACACCGCATCAACCTGCACGAACCGCTTCTGCCCATGAGCTGATGCAACTTCATGCGACTGAACTCGTAACTGAACGAAGCAATGTCAATTTGTGTTAAATATTTTTTGGAAGATTTTAGCAAGATTTTATTTGGGATTTTCTGACAGTACATTAAAAAAAATAACCTTTGTTCCAAACTCAGAATAAGGAATACAAATAGAAACCTGGCTAAAATAATACGCGGAGAAAGACACCTATCCTTGATTTTCTTACGACATTTTAGTGCGTTAGAGAGAGATAGATATGTATTAGTTTTTTCTTAATTAGGTAGGTTGTCACTATACCTTGACCGTCCTAAGGTTGGCCTTTCCTAGTTTTGCGGGACGCAAGGGGGAGGGTGCGCGCGGTTACACACGGTATTTCCACGTTATGATGTGTCTAAAGACCAATTTAAGAAATATGACTATGGTGTGAGAGTTTGATAATAAATAGTAAACGTATACATACACTGAAACACAATATATACCCATTATATTTTTTAAATATACACGATAAAAAGAACAATGGAAATTGGTATTGAACCTTTTGGTAAGACATTGAAAATGATTTGTTTCAGAAAATCATCTTCCAAGGAGGTAAAAAATAAAAAAGATCGGCCAAGTGCGAGTCGGACTCGCGCAGGAAGGGTTCCGTACGATTATCTATAAAAACGTAAAAAAAACATGTCTGTTGTATGGGAGCCCCCTTAAATATTTATTTTATTGTGTTTTTTAGTATTTGTTATAGCAACAACAGAAATACATCATCTGTGAAAATTTTAACTGTCTAACTATCACGGTTCATAAGATACAGCCTGGTGACAGACGGACAGACGGACAGCAGAGTCTTAGTAATAGGGTCCCGTTGGTTACCCTTTGGGTACGGAACACTAAAACAGGTCTCACAAATAAAATTACAAGGTACAATTTTTTGCCCATGTCCCATAAATTATTACTTGCCATCTCCTCCTTCTTTTTTCTTTTTAAAATAGTTTGCTACATTTAATAACATTATTTTTGCTTGATGGTTTAACTTTTTATTACGCAGAGTCGGTAAATCCATGTATACAAAATGTGTGGCAGGCACATAGTTTTATTTAAAAACAAAGCGTTGCTTAGCAACGAAACGGGTACTGAAATGCCTTGTGTATCCGTGCGCACATGCGCGTGAAAAGCGCTGGGTACTTCCGAACTCGTAACAAAATGTTCAACCCATGACTCATAAGTACTCACAACCAAAAATAATTATTCCGTTTCTAACTTCGACTAAATTCGTTCCGATCTCTACACATTTCGGCTGATTGAGATAGTAATGATAGTAATGATAGCAAAAAAAATCTAAAAATATTTATCAATTATTTATTTTTGTGTTTTCTTATTAAACTTAGTATGGGAATCACAAAAAAAATTCAAGAATACATACAGGTATCTGTTACCAATATTGCAGTCTGGATAAATTACCCAATAATGTTAGGCAATAAAATGAACACGCCACAAAATTTTCGAGGGTTGAAAGTCGTGGATCGAGATTGGAAGCACCCAGCGTGTTCCCCCTCCTACGTCCCGCGAACCTAGGAAAGGCCAACTTTAGGACGGTCAAGGTATAGTTCGTTGCTTTGCTAGTGATGTAACAATGTCGATTTTTGACTACGATAAATAAACCAAATCGAAATGAACCGCGACCAATCTCCTTACCACACATCATATCGTATCAAAGTGTGAAAAAAAAGAGAATGCAGGAGGCACCGACCTTTCTGGTGACATCCTCTTGCTTTGGAAGGAGGCCAAGAGAATTAATAGCAAAGTGGTCTCTGTCTACCCCAGTGGGACACATGTTATTTTGTGTAAATAAGGAATTAATAAAAGGATATCTTTCGTTTAGCATAATATTTTTTATTAAGTACAAATTACTATATCGTAGGCAGGTAGGTACATAAGTTAAGTCCAAAATTGTGCTTGTTTCTAGTACAAAAAATGCTGTAGCTTGTATCAGAGATACAACCGTAAACTATTTAAGTGGATACTTTTTAAGTCGCCTCTTAACTCAATCAAATAGATGTTCGTTGATGTCGCGTCTTTGTTCAATCAAGGAAGAAGGAATTAATCGCAACAATAGAAATCATAATAATCATAGACTTATAGGATTCGTAATAATAATATTATGTCAATGATGAGCGATGACAGCGCAATTACTACAGAGGTAATTTCATTTTTTTTATTTCTATCAAATAAACATCAACTTATCTTGAATAAAAACTAATAACAAATAATGAACGATTAAAATACCTAATAACCTGTAATAAGAAATCAAATTATGCGCAGTTCAAGTCATTAAGCATTCCCAAAATTCATTTCACGATAGAACTACCCTGTCAAAGTACTTTTATTGTCAACCACTAAGTACGAAAATGTCTTGATCTGCGGAATTTCTTCGTGAAGTCGATCACGGCAGTAACGTGAACGAACAGGCCTTTCAGAACGATTTGTGAACATAGAAGTATGCACTTTTCTAAACCACAGACATCCATAGGTACTGGTTCTGTTGCCTAAAATTGAAAAATTATCGAGTTAATATATTATAGTATAGTACAAGCACGTACCTACAAACAAGATTGATAATGCAATTATACATAATTATTTAAAGGTTACCAATGTGTCTGTATCTGGTAAATATAACGTTGGTAAGGCATCTGCTTTTAAAAGTCTCCATTTTAAATTTTCGTTTGGTCCAAAAGAATCCGACGTAAAGTGTTTCGAAGAAATATGACCGCTTTTTTTAATTGCCCAATTTGGTCAAATTATTCGTCTAAGCCATTCACTTTTTAATTCTTCCCTTTTTGGAAATCTGTAACAAAAAATATAGCGATATTTATTCGGCATTATTTTTCTTTTAACTCGCGCTGCAATGAGGGATTTTCTTTTCTTTTTTTTTTACTCTTCCCTAGTCGCTGGATAGATGGCGCTGAACTTGGTAAGTTACTGCAAGGAACGGAACGTCACATAATTTTTTGATTATTGCACTTGGGTGTAATTTTGAGATCGTAAAACGAAACGTACATAAAAAAGTAATTAATGTCATTGACATTTTGAAAATAAATAAATAATAACAACAAGGAAAAAGAAAAAAATAATTAGCAGTCTTTTTATGAGTTTTCTAAGCCAGAAAGAAAATGTCCCAAGAGAAAAAGAAGAGAAGTCTGTGCCTTGTGGATTTGTATAAAAATGGAGGCATAGGTACATCTTTTTCCTAAAGATGAAAGTCGTAAAGCGCAATGAGTACAAGCCATGGTACATTTTAAACCTGGACGGACCATAACAAAGCATTTGCTCATAGCATAATATGCTCAGCACACATTTCATCAACCAACGAGCATATGTGACGTGACGTGACGTGACGCAATGTTTTTTTTCAATCGTTTTGGCTTTGGCACCTAGCAACGTAGTCAGTTCAACACCATCTACAGAGTTCTGGGAAACTATGTTTTTTTTTTAATACTCAAAAAGAAAACCTCTCATTAATCTATTATCCTTTATGCACGGCTGCCGCGGGAACCAATGTTCGATAGTTTGCCACACGGACTTTAGTACATCACTATACGAAAAAACATAACCTCTCATAGTCGGCAGAAAATCTATATAAAACAGGCAAATATCGGTGTAGAATTGAACACGAGTATGATTTACAAGAACTACTATTATTGTTACTGAGTTTTAGGTATGATCCTGCAACTTATTAACATAAAAACTATCAGAACTCACCGATGAAATGATATTGCTTCATTGTTGTTTTCTTTTCTTCCTGTATGCGATTTACAGCCTTCAATCGCACAAGACATTTTATTACAATGTTAAAAAAACAATCAACACAAACAATAATAAATCACACTTTCACGAATTTTGAGAGGAAGAGCACCAAAATATTTAATTTCTCTCGGTGAAGCTGTAAACTTTCGCAAAATGCAATAGACATTTCGATGCCACCAAATTAAGATGTGATGCACGCAACGAACGATATTACAACACAACGATACAATGATGAGACATATTTAATTTGATGGTATTATAATATTTAAAATACATCCAAATTACATCCATCTGACATTTGTTTGGTTCAATCTAGTGACACACCAGGAAAAAATATAAAGTAAGTGCGGTCCGTCGTTTCATTCACTCGTACACAGGAGTAATTTACGTTAGATGAGTACAATGGCTAATGCCCAGTTCTTATTTTAGTCAGGCTTCTATTTGTATTCCTTATTCTGAGGTTCCAAATTACTCCATAGATCGCATTGACGAGACGTGTGGGTCTACCGCGTAATTCTCATTTTCATTAATATCAACTTGAGATTGAAATTTGACGTGCGTGCGACGACGCCCGCCTAACATGCCATCTCTTTTGCACGCGTTGAATTTCGCATGCATTTCCTTGAAGTTGATACAAATGAGAATTAGGCGGTAGAGCCCGTCGTCTGACTTGAGTGTTGCCAATGGGGACTTTTATAATGAGAGGTTTTCTTTTTGAGTATTAAAAAAAAACATAGTTTCCAAGAACTCTGTAGATGGCGTTGAACTGACTACGTTACTAGGTGCCAAAGCCAAAACGATTGGAAAAAAAAACATTGCGTCACGTCACGTCACTTACGCTCGTTGGTTGACTGACATGTGTGCTGAGCATATATGTGCGAATGCTTTGTTATGGTCCGTCCAGATTTAAAATGTACGATGGCTTGTACTCATTGCGCTTTACGACTTTCATCTTTAGGAAAAAGATGTATGGCTTAATTTTTACACAAATCCACGAGGCACAGACTTCTCTTCTTTTTCTCTTGGGACATTTTCTTTCTGGCGTAGAAAACTCATAAAAAGACTGCTAAATATTTTTTCTTTTTTCTTGTTGTTATTATCTATTTATTTTCAAAATGTCATTGTGATGTGATGTGACAATGACATTAATTACTTTTTTATCTACGTTTTACGATCTCAAAATTACATCCAAGTGAAATAATCAAAAAATTATGTGACGTTCCGTTCCTTGCAGTAACTTACTAAGTTCAGCGCCATCTATCCAGCGACTAGGGAAGAGTAAAAAAAAAAAGAAAAGAAAATCCCTCATTGTGCTCGGTAACGGAACGGCACGATATTTTTTACCGTCACGTTTTAACAGTGATTCATGTCGTGAAGCTATGGTTTATATGTATATGTAAATTTTAAAATAAAAAATAATTTTTAATTACGACCTTCATAAAAGATTCAACAATTTTTTTTAACACATATTTCGTTATAATCATGGTTCCGATCACTAACAAATTAGTTTTTATTTTTATATTAGAAATAAATGCGTTCACATTAAACATGTTTTTGAGTTGGCAACGCTCGCCATGTCTCATCAACGCCATCTTTTGAGATATTGAACTATTTTTTTTTTAATTAGCTGTCAGAAAATCACTTATTTAAGTGAGAACAATGTAGTTTTAGGTTTTAGGTGTGAAAATAGAGCCAATTATAAGACCGTGTTTGCCGAAGTTATATTATATGCCGTATTCAAACTACGTACGTAGAAAATCCAGGTCAAAATTGTTCTGATTTGTTTCTATGGATGAGGCGGGTTGATTCGCTTTGACAAAACGGACAAAACAAATTGCTTCAACAAACTGATGCACTATATGCGCAATTCGGTACGAAGCCTAAAAGTTGTTTTGCTGTCACCACAGCTGTCACTGGCAGAAAGAAAGAACCTGACAATTTATTGTTTTCGAACGGCGGCACTCAAATTTTCCCAATCATTTTGATAACTCGGAAAAAAAGAGTAACAATAAACTTTTGTGCAAAATAAACAACATATGCGGCGCAAAAATGTCTTCAAACGACGTGGATCATTTCAGAGGTAATGGTAATACTTCGGTTAATCTGTTCTTTGTCCTAAGAAATTAGTCGTTTACATCGATATGGCTTCTAATGATTTTCCTTTAAACTGTTTATGCGTTTCAGACACGATACAAGTGTTAATAGCGTCTTGTGGAGATAAGGAGGAGTCTGTAAACAATTCGGTAATCAAATCTTTGACGAGAGTAGCCTCTGTATACCCAAATCAAGTCATTGATTATTTTTGCAACTTTTACAAAAACACTGCTAAAGTCAACCCTGTCCAGTTGGGAAACATAATCAAGTAAGTTAATGATTTCGTTGTTTAATAACCAATATTTTATTATTGCATACTTAAGTATAACTTTAAATAATGGTCAAGTGTTTCCAGTATTTAATGTCTAAAGTTTTGGGTTGGAGAAATAAATACAAAAAACAAAAACCTTTTATTATTTTCTTTTATTAGCATCATTAGTTTATGAATTTGGTTTTATCATTTCAGGGTCTTAGAACAAACATGTGTAAATCACATGAAGCTAATCGAGTCAGGTTTGGCAACGGAGCTGGTAAGCGCTATGCTCCGAGCAATGACTCAGGACAAAGATTACCAGCCAGTCATTCAGATGGGTGCCTCAGCTGTTCTGGTAGCAGTTGGACATGTCTACTTAGATCTGGTAAGGATTAAGATGTGAGGTTTCAAAATATGCAGCAAAGACAGGATTTTTAGACCCTTGTTTGATTTTGAGATACAAGTCAATTTTGCTTCTTCTTCTTCTTGGTGGGCTCGGTTTCTGCACCTAGTTTCTTACTTGGACCTTTGTGCGTGGAAAGTGTGGAGCCGGCTATTTCAGGCAGCCCGGCTCGCCAGAATCCCAGGACTGGTTCAAGTCAATTTTGCTATGTATAATGAAAATCACCATGAATTCTCGGTGGTACATTTTGATGGAATTAATATTTTTGTTTGCTTTTTTCTAAAAATCTGTGTAAATAACATGATATATCTTTATATTATATTTAGGCCACTTATAACCTCCCCCCCCCCTTGGTTATACATCGTGAGGCTCCGCCCCCCTCCCAGCAATGCATATATTTTTAATTTTGAAAATATGAGATAGTTTTGGAATCAATAGTAATATAAAATATAAAATAAATTAAATATGGCTAAAAAGCCATGAAAAAAATTAGTACATTACGATATGAGAGCGATGAAACGTTTTCTGACGAGTGTGAGTGAGTGAGAGAAAAAGTTTCTCGCACGAGTTTCATATAATTTTTTATAGCACAAGTGCGGAAAATGCCGACTTTACGCACGCGCAGCGTACGCACAGTGTGCTATAAAAAATTTTATAGACACAAAGTCACTTGCTTGAGATTTTACATGGTTACAAATTCAATTTTTACATATCACACATTAAAATACAAGTGATAATCACACTATCCTCTCCCCCCATCCTGATTAATCGTGATGTTTTTCTTTCCCCCCTCCCCCTGTTCCAACCTTATGTGATTAAAGGACGACCCTTACTCTACATAGAAAAATCTTTAGAAAACACATTTAATTCTAGTTTTGATTTTGTTTTGCCATTTTTGTTTGATATGACTATGTGACCAATAAAGTAATTGGTGAATTAGAGTGCATTACAAACTTGAATTCAATCAGAAACAAATTTAAAAACACAAATATTTTGAAAAAGTTCCTCGGGCCAGGTTTTGAACCTGCAACCTCCTGCTTACATGACAGGTACCAACGCTCCCTGGCGCTACCAACTGCGTTACCTAGGTTCGTATCTGGAATAATGAAATTGTCCACTATACCTGTACACCGAATTTCTTTTTTGGAACTATATATACCAGCTTGTAATGCACATACTGAACGCTCACAAAGGCAGTGAATATTGAGTCATAGTAATTTTTTTTTTCAATTAATGCGCTGGACTGGCAGACAACTACAGTGAGATTGTAGATGTACAGTGCAGGCTAAGCTGCATGCAAAAGGCTAATAAGTAAATAAAGTTTTATTAAATTTGATGGTTCTCCTAGGATTTTGGCTTTATGTGGCTAAAAAAGGCTGAATATTTAATTCAACTGTGCAAAGTATAATCCATAGAACTAAAATAAAAACCAGATGTTACTTTTATCTTTCACATGTAACAGGATTCGTTTATTGAATTTGGTTTATCTATCAGACACCTAACTTTAACATAATATTGTAAATTATTGATTATACAAAGTATTTGTATTGTAAGTATGAGTCATATTTACAAATAACTTTTGTTCGCAACTTTGCTTTTGTTTTGTAATAATTTTGAATGTGTTTAACCCTTTTTTCCAATAATATTCTGAAGCTCTAATTTAAAAACAAAAAGTACAGTGTCTAAGTAATATTTCTGATTCAGACAATATTCCGAGCCCCCTTATATTATCTTGCTGTTAACGGCGTCCTTGGGTGAGGCAGCAGGTCGACCCAATTCAAATCATAATAGTATTCTAATACTCTGAAATCCCATAAACATGGTCTCCAATAAGGTTCCACATTGGAGGTACCATCACCTTCCTTGCAAATTTTCCCGAAGTTATTCTTATTCGGGGGAGAGTAAGAAAACAGCTCTCAACCAGGCGGCCCGCCATACCTGGGGCTTGGGACCGATTGATGGTGGTATATCCATCCCTAATTGCCAGTCCAATTATATAAAACAGATTGGTGATGGACAGCGGTGTCACTAGTGTGAGGGTTTCGCCACTGCTTCGCCAACCCACCTTCCCAGCTTTTGTGAGTATAGGCATTTCGTCCAGGAGGACCAACAAGAGTGGCAAAATCTTGGAAAGGCCTATGTCCAGCAGTGGACAGACCAGGCTGATAGATGGATGGATGGAAACCATGACAGCGTTCACATTTTTACACTGAGCTTATGAACGCAGCTCATGGTATTGGCTCATGGTACATATAGTCACGATATACAGAGGTGGTTGTCAGCTTAGTCACTGAGGTACCGCTGCTAAAACATGGAAAACATAAATAACAGCTTGTTGCTGTCTCTTCGAAGTATCACAGCACAATAACAAACAGTTGCCCACTCTTCAGGTTCTTCAATCCCTGATCAAGGAGATCTCCCCAGCCTCTGTCCCGCACTACACAATCCCACACACGCTGGGCACGCTGGCTGCGGTCAACACGCGGGACATCATGCCATTTATTAAAGACATTCTCGGGAAAATGCTGCCTCTACTGTCCATGGTGAAGGTCGAAGGCACTAAGCAGGCGTTTGCTTATTGTAAGTGGTTTTTCTGCTAAGAAACTGTTGTTATACTCGGTAGGTAGTTTTTCAGCTGAATACAATATTCTACATACGCAACTATGATTAAATTTTGATAATATTATGAAAGAGAATTGTTGAAAAGTTACTGTTATAGTGAAACAAGTTTGCCATAAATAAAAAAAATTGCCTGAACCTTAAAGTTACGCCAATTATGCCGTGAAGAAACAAAAAAAGAGAAAAGGAAATCTAATCTGGGACTGCTGAGAACTGTATAAGTTGAGATAGTGTAGATCTTTGGTTAAGTTTGGTAAAGCTTCTCAAGGTAGTACACAACCAAATCAACCAACACGATTAAGGAAGAATAATCATCAGTGAAAAGTGAATGTACGAGGGTTTTAGTTCAGTTGAGACATGTCGAAGGAGATAATTAACAGTTTCATACTTATGAAATTCTCAATAGTTCTGTGGCTTGAGATCCGTTAGTGTAGATTGTTACATAACAAAATATCTGATGTTTGTTATAATAAGTTTCTTTTGTGTGACCTACTCGTATCTCAATGGACTCATAAATTTTCTATTTCAGCCTTTGGACACTTCGCAGTCGCCGTATCAGAGCAAATAGGCGATAACGTTGAAAACGACATTACATTTATAAAGGACAATTTTGTCGTAGAATTCTCTATAATATTCGACGTACTTTACAACCAATGGCTCCACTCTTCTGAGCCCAAAGTTTCGGAGTCTGTACTTGAAGCTTTAGGGCCGATAACGCGGCTGATATCAGAGAGAAAGTTCGACGAAACTGTCAATAAGTTTGTACTATCATTGCTGTCTTTGTATCGCAAGACAACAATCAACTCCTATTACATCAGTCAATGTATATCGTACTTGTTAACATCGTCGCCGTTAAACCCAAAGATATCGCTGACTGACAGCGTGATAAACTCGACGAATCACACAATGTTTAATCTAGTCGTTTTAGAACCGGACTACGATCAGCCACAAACGGTCAAGAACCATTTCGAAGTGCTTCGCTGTTTTGACCATATGGCCGGTCAGTTCCCTGACCCGACTATAGAAGGTCTTTTACACCAATGCAAAAATAACCAAGAGAAAGACAGAATGAAGTCTGTGATAATTCTTACGCATTTGACGACGTCTTCCCAAGTTTTTGTAGAGAAATATTCAATCAAATTCATTGCATTACTGAAAGTTATGACCACAATGGAGCAAGGGCTTAAAATGAAAAAGTTACTCGTGAAGGCAATAGTAGGACTGGTTTATAGAAACTGCATTACTAGTGCCGAAGACTTCAGCATGGTGGAGTTTATAATAAAGCATTGTGGATATGAACCAAACACCCCTATTTTTTCTAAAGTTGATGTAAGTGACTTGCATGATACATGTAAAAGTTCACTTATTTTAATGTGTAACTCGGCAACAAATGTAAGAAGTCAGCTTAGAGATTTAATGCTGAAATCATTGACGATGGAAGAGTTCACACCGTCAATGTCTACAGTCAGCCATTGCCTTTCGTCAATCTTACAAAACAATTCCAACGCATCGGGTGAAGAAAAATCAAATTTCGTTTCCGAATACAAAGTATCACCAGATTTAGTGTTTATCCGGTGCATAACACATTTAGCAGAACCAGATAACGTCGATCGAAATAAAAATCTTCTGATATTTCTTGATGAATATTCTGGCGATGTTCACAAAAATTTGAAGACATCTTGGGCAGTGGAAGTTGAAAGATTACTGAAGTTCGTAGTCAAAAATGAACCAAATGACCAATGGCACAGTATGCTAATAAGTCTTTTGGTAGCTGCAATTGAACAAGTTAACAGCAATAAATGGGTAGAAAATGTTGCCACGCTTCTTTCACATCAGATTTTAACAACCAAACAACCTCCGATGATCAAAGGCGTCTCATTGCAGTTTTTAGCTGTTCTGTCCTGCCACATGTCTAATGCTGCGGTAGTTGAACAAGTTTTGAAGATAATTTTACTCGCGTTGAAATCCATACCGATGGAAAGTGTAGATTATGTAAGCAAAGCGATAGGTATAGCTTCGAGACAGCACGGGGAGTATGTGCTGAATGATCTTGACGCATTTAACAAAGAAATAGAAGGCAAAAGAGGAAGCAAACTGCTCAATTTCATCTCTTCTAGACATTCCAGGAATGAAGCGGAGATTAGCGTTTCGAAATACGCAGTAATTGTTTGCTATGGGAAAGTGGCGAATGAGTGTTTAGACGTACATGTATTGGCTCGCTTAGGCGAAAACGTAACGGCCATTTTGTTTGATATTCTAAAATCAAATCCACCAATGCACCTCTGTCGAGCCAGTGTGACAACATTGTACGAGATCAGTAAAGCATTACAACCCGCGGCACATCACAATGTTGTCTTGCGCAATAGATGGCAACTACTAAACGCCGTTTTGGAACAGATTTACAACGCGAACCTTGATAAACGCAACGTGGAATTGTATCCGATTATTGTGAAAGCTTCTATGGCTTTAACGAAGTTACAAAAAGGAATCTTGCCCGAAGAAAGAAACACCATCTTACGTGTCCTATTCAGCAACATATTCGGCGAATTATCCTCGTTCAAAAAGAAGTACGAAATTGAAGGAAACGGCGAAGATAATGATAAACTGGCTAAAACGTTAAATGACAGTTTGACATTACTACACGATTTAATAAGAGAACTCATAATCCAGTCTACCTGCCTCAGCACGATCGACGATTTAATCGGGCTGTTAACCGAATGGCTAAGGCACGAAAACGACGAAATCCGAACCGCATCTGTACTGATATTCCAAGTTATTCTAGACGCGTACATTAAGAACGTGAAACTAAATTACGAAACGCCGAGCAAATTCGGTCAAATGGGCTACTTACTCGGTCTCATTTTGCCTGGGATTGCCGATACCATCTTCCCAGTCCGACTTACTACCATCGATTGCATAAAACTAATAATCCAAATACAATACCTCTACGAGGGACACACGATAGAACCCGACGACGAATGCTTGGAAACTTTAACGTCACTACATAATCACATCCTAACAAATGATTTAAACATGATTTCGGAATACTGCATGACGGTTTCAGAGACTATTTGCGATAAAATCCCTCATCATCATACAATGCAATTCGTAGAAAGCCTATTGGATGGCTATGACGATCAAGAGATACGATGTATTGGAACGAGCGCGGTTTTAGACGCGCTATTCTTGAAAAAGGGTCAGGATTTGTTCCAAAGTATAGAAAGGGTTGTAGATATACTGTTGGCTACGATGGACCGTGTAAGTGAGGGAGCGAGAGAGAAGCTGCTGAAACCGCTGACGTCACTCACACGTCATCATTCTAATGCTGTTACGGCGGTGCTTTTAGGGCAAAGGATACCGTTGAGACCGTAAGTTTTATTTCACATTAATCTCGCTTGAAAGAAATAAATACAATATAAAGATGTTGTATTCGAGTTTTATGATGGCTTTTTTATATACTGTTTTATGGCTATGGATTCAATGTCCTCTTGAGGCACACATAATTTTTTAGACTTGAAAATTGTAAAAAGTGCTGTCTAAGTCTGTATCTGTCCTGTCAGTTCGCGCTAAAATAATCGACTTTTAGAGCGAACAATATTGAGCATGAAAAAACACATGTAAAAGCACAGCCTCCACATTTGTTCCTTTGAACAAAGCACTGCGCGGGTTACGGCGATTTAATCCACAGTTATTCTATTATATTATTGAATATTTTTTTCAATTCAACAAAAATCGGTGCCATGAGCTCTTGCCTCTTCAAGCTTTTTTTCAGACCGTAGTGGTTAAGGCTGCTGTTGAATAAAACTTCTATATTTTTTATGATATATTATCAGGATTTTACCCAGTACTTAGTCCTTTGAAATAATAGCTAATTTTGCGTAAACCTTTCAGCTGCGTTGTATCGTGCTGGCGGTACTTGGCTCAGGATGAAAGTCAGTGTAAAGCGATAGTCGAGAACTTCCTTCGTCTGATGACGTCGACGGAGCTTTTCGAAGACCCATACCATATCACGGAGAACCATATAGCGGCTTTGCAGCCTCTTACTGTGAGTTACTGTGGATAAAGACAATAATATAGCATTTTAGATACATTACCCATGCGAGGGTAGATCGGTACTAGGGTTGCCTACTTTAGGAATGAGATTTTCGGGATTTAATGGAATAAAATCGGGACATCTTAAAAAAGATTTTTATCATAAAAAAATAGAAAAGTTGGAAAAGTTCACAAACTAAAAATATTTCAATTTTCAACCAATAATATAAGTCTCCTTGTGAATTTTCTTGAATAATAATCGTGAAAATATTTTACATAGTATAATAATTACTTACCATAACTAAAATTTAGTGTATGCTAAAATTAAATTATATAATATATGATAATGAACTAAACAAATTACGCAAAATTTTCGTTCTTAAATTAATATTTGTTTTGGTATTTGGCGCACTTTATACATTTCCGTACGTAATCGAAAAATTCAGAACATGTCAGTTGAATGAAAGATTGGTAAATGTTGTAAATCGGGACAACTAGGGTCCCGCCAGCCCCGTAGTCGGGACATGGGACACAGGGGCCTGAAATCTGGATATCCCGATTAAATTGGGACAGTTGGCAACCCTAATCAGTACGCTTCCTAGCTTGTCATCACCGCTGCACCAACCATTCATCTCGCTACCATGACATGAAGCTCTGCCGAAAATTCGGCACAACATAAAAAGTAAAGCATGGTGAGTCCTGCACTCCTAATAAAAAACATATTATAATGATAATCAGTAATTTGTCACTCTTGAAATATTCATTTTTGATATCACTTATACTCTATTTCAATAGGGCAAATAATGTTTGTAAACAACTTTATAACCTAAAAGTGATGAAATATGTGTTCAACTGCAATTTTTGCTGCACAATTAAACATATTAATGTACGTGAGTTCACTTTTATTAGTTTAAACCAAAATGTATAGGTATAAAAATGCTTTCTTACATCATATTTCATCACTTAGGTTACAAAGTTGCTTACAAACATTATTTGCCGTATTAAAATAGAGTATAGTACGTATAATATCTGCGCAACTTGGCCATGCGTCAAACCAAGTTTTATCGGAACCCGTTTTCGTGATTCTCGATATCCAGCACAGCATCTGATTTGCTTTAGTAACATTTGAATGTCAGAACCTCATTAGTTCTTTTATTTCCAGCTAATAAGCGCGCTAGGAGAGATGCTACAAGAGCCAGCGATGAGCGCCATCTGTGTAGAAAAGTTCCCGGATATGTTCTCGGTACTGTACACGACAGTGGCGTGTTACATCGACGCCGAACCGCCGGCGTACGCCGTACCTACCAACAAAGGACAGGTAACGATTAGTTACATTAGAACCATTTCTAACTAATAAGCGTGCTAGGAGAGATGCTACAAGAGCCAGCGATGAGAGCGATCTGTGTAGAGAAGTTGTCGGACATGTTCTCGGTTTTAACTAGCAACAGTGGACAGGTAACCGTTTCATCCGTCCATCAGCCTCTGTTGGTCCACTGCTGCTAGACATGGGGCTTTCCAATATTTTGCCACTCTTGGCGGTCCTGCGTCATCCTCACCTGAAGGACGTCGTAGGTAGCAGGTGGATGAGGATGAATAGAATATAATTTATTTATTTCGTAAGGAGAAGGTACAATAAAAGTGATAAAAATAATAAGCTTAAAATCTGAGATACACTTGAAGTACTAAATAACAGATGTACGCTGTCATCCTAGATAGGTTTTTACGTATATAGTAAGTAATAACAGCCTCGTTACCTTGGAGAACAGAATGGAGTAAAAAACATAATGTACTTTAGAGACAGGTAATCGGCCTAGCAATGTAAAGTAGTTATAGGTAGAAGAAAAAATTATAATAATTTAAAATGTTCGTTTTCAACCCTCGGTAAACAATGTACAATATCTTTATTCAGGAGCGGTTCGGCTTCATCCCCAACAGAGAGGCGATCCGTCTGTCGCCGGCGCACATCGCGCTCGGCACCTTCAACGCGTTCCTCGAGCAGTCGCAGTGTCAGAAGGTAAAGGGTTTATTTGTTGTCACTTAAGTCTATGCAATAACTTTAGTTCTTCATGGCGTATAATAATACCAATATTTATTACCAAATAAACTGGTTACAATTGCGACTGGTTGCGATTGTCGGCACTTGGTGAAACTTGAAACACATCTTGAGTTAAAAGCACTTGTACATTATCATTGTTTATGTTTATAATGAACATTATCATTGTTTACGTTGCTCAGAACTAGTGCCTGGAGGTAATGAAATGTATTTTAATATTTTGTATTTAAGAGGCTATGCGAATTTTATTTTTGTCACTGTCACTCCAAGCGAAAAATCGCGCAGTGCAAAAGGGGCGGATTCAGGGCAAAAGGGAAAAAGTTGGTTTTATATTTTTATTAAAAAAACTAAAATAGCTAGCAAAATTTCAAATATCTCTAGATATTGTTAAAACACACCTATTAAAATATGTTTGAGTTCTGTATATGGTTCCTATTCGTCAAACGAGGAGAAAAAGTGTGTTTGAAGACCTCATTTCAACAGTTATTTCTATCGAGGAAAATTTATCCAAACATATTTTCCAATTTCAAAACCCTAGATTATATAGTCAAAATGCATATACCAGAAACTGATTATAATTTTCTGCCTATTTCATGAAATACACAGAAAAGAAACACCTGTAGTTTTTTCGCATATCGCCTTAAATCTTCCCTTGAAAATGGAGTAAAATCCGAAACCGGTTGGGAGAAAACACAAATAAAATGAAACTATAACGTACAAGTGCTTTTAACTCAAGATGTACAACTTCAAGGCTAACTAAATAAATTATTTACTTAAGTTTAGTACTTGTATAATTGTGTCGATTCGGTATAACACGACTTAACTTATTTTCTTTATCTAAAAGACAAGGACGGACGACTTAAATTAAGTTTACAAATAAGTTTAGTCGTACTACACCGAATCGACCCCAATATGTACTTCCCCTCTGCAGGCAACGGCAAAACAACAACGTCGCAGATTTTGGTTTGCTGCATTTTGCTGAGTCGGAGCCTTTTCTCTTTGCCGCAACACACAGACCACTAGAATAAATTAACTTTTCTTTGTGTCTTACTGTGACTTATGTGTGTCTTATTTGTTTTAGATTTAGAAGTTAGTTTATTGAGATGTTAATTGTTTTGTTGCGGCTTTGTTCTTGTATGTATGTTTGTGTTGTGTTTTTGAGAATAAATGAAAATGAAAATATTTATTGATACGATCACTATGAACAAAACATTAGGCTATATATCATACACAATACAAAAAACTTGACATTGTTACTTAGCACTAATGAGATGTCTACGATGCCTGATAATAGTATAAACAGTAATATAGGCATCAGTGCTTCTCCCGTTGTGCAGAATAAAACAAGCACTTAGTATAATATTCGGCTGCGTACCGTAGAAGTTTGTTTTTAAAAAGATAGTATGAATTTGAGCAATCGACACAGAATTCGTTTTGACATTACCAGTAGAAGTAATTGACAAAACGACGTTTACATTTTATTTATTTATTAAATTTATACTTGCGATTGTCGGCACTTGGTGAAACTTGAAACACATCTTGAATTAAAACACTTGTACTTGTAGTTTCACTTTATTTGTGTTAACTCCCAACCGGTTTCGGATTTTACTCCATTTTCAAGGGAAGATCTTAATTAAAATATTTTACATGACTCCAGGCACTAGCTCTGAGCAACGTAAACAATGATAATGTTGACAGAAACTATAATTAAGTAGGTAGGTCGACTTTCGACTTTCGACCTACCTACTTAATTATAGTTTCTGTCAACATTATCGCCTTTCGACTTTCGACCTACCTACTTAATTATAGTTTCTGTCAACATTATCGCCTTTCGACTTTCGACCTACCTACTTAATTATAGTTTCTGTCAACATTATCATTGTTTACGTTGCTCAGAGCTAGTGCCTGGAGTCATGTAAAATATTTTAATTAAGATCTTCCCTTGAAAATGGAGTAAAATCCGAAACCGGTTGGGAGTTAACACAAATAAAGTGAAACTACAAGTACAAGTGTTTTAATTCAAGATATTTATTAAATGTTATATCTATCTATCTACTTCGCTACTACAAGTCTACCATTAAACTCAGTCAGCACCGGACCTACCGGTCACAGATTACACATACACATATTACAAGCCTAGAAACCCAGCTAGGAAACAGCTTATGCATTTTTGTTTGGTTCATCAGGGTAGATGAACCAAACAAAAATTAGACTAAGTAAATTTTAGTCTTAAGGTGAAAAGTCAGTCTCTCGGTACATGGTGCACGACTTAACTCTGTCTTGTTAAGAAGTTGAAAGTGAAAAACATATCGGTATGTGTCAATTCACGCTAATAATTTACTATAAGTTAGTTTTATAAATCAACAATTTGAAATAAAATGCACAATTAGTTGCGATTTTGGCCAAACAAACTCAAAATGCAATTTCAAGTTTGTTTTTACAAAATCATCGCTAATTGTGCGTTAAATTTCAAACTGTTGATTCAGAAACCTAACTTTAATTGAACTATTGGCGTTAATTGCCACAGACCAATATCTTTTTCACCTTCGACTTCTTTACAAGAAAAGCAAAGTTAAGTTGTGCACTTTGACTGATGTTTAGCCTTAATCTTGTAACCATTTTATTTACTGCTATAACATGACGTTATTTCAGCTAAAAGAAGCGTGCTCCCTCTGCTTCACGATCGAGCACGGCTCCTCGTCCACCCTCCAGGAGCTAGTGCCGATACTGAGCGGCGCGCTGTCGACCGGCTGCCCGGGCGTGCTGCCGAGACTGGTGACGTCACTGGCTAACAGCGCGCGCTCGCCGCTCCCGCCGATACGGGCCGCTGCTATAGCGCTAGTGGCGCACTTGTTGAACTATAGGTGAGTGACCTTCTTCTGTACGAGTACTAGGCTCGACCTAGTTTTGGAGACGACTGTTAATGTACTAAACTTTAATTAAGTTAAAGATCTAATGTAATTTTCTTTTTGGTAAATAAACTTATTCTATTATAAAGGGAAGCTGTGTGCAAAATTTCAGCTTTCTAGGTCCAAGGGTTTGGGCTGGGCGTTGACGAGTCAGTTAGTGATTGAGGCAGGACTTCTCTAGATGCCGTCGTCATTTTGTAGGATCCGGCAAATTGTGAACGGGAAATTATTAATCGGGAGAATAAAAATAAAATTAGCGACTTCAAGTGTCCGGAATAAATACCAAAGCGTGTGACTAAAAATACTGAGTGGGCGAATTTAGAGTATGAAATCGAAAACATTTCACCAAAAGACAAAAAATAGGTGCGACGTCGAGCGAAGCGTGTTATGTTTACATTTAAGATAAAATATGGAGCCGAGTGAAGCGGAGCGGAGCGAGGCGACGTCTCCAGCTTTATTACTTAAAATTGAATTATCACTAAAATAGAAAATTGATCGCTTGAGAATTGTTCAACTCAACTCAAATGTGTATTTCCAAGTCGCCGTTTTCAACATTTTTATTCGCCCAGTCTTTCGCCCACTTCGTATTTTAGTACGCTATATTCAGTACTTTTGACACCTTAAATTTGAATTTATATTCGCTCGTTTAAATACTAGCCATTGTAATTGTAAAGTATGAAATCGAAAACCGTTCACCAAAAAATAAAAAAATATGATGATTGCTTTAACTTGTAGATGCAACGACAACACAGTCCTCATAGAGACGGTGATAGCCACCCTGAGCCGCGGCTGGAAGGACGATAACCCACACGTGCGAGCGACCAGTTTGCGAGGAGTCGCTAACATAGCTCAGCTGCGAGTGGAACACAGAGCTCGCGCGCTATCTGAAGCGTTCACTGCGCTCAGTCAGGGGATAGACGCGCAGAAAACTGAGTAAGTGGACAAATAATAGTCTCCTTGTACAAGTTACACTATTTTATTTATTTATTTAAATTAACATTATATCATTGCAGTATAGAAACGCAGAAAGAAAAGTAAATCTGAATGTGAGGAACTCTGAACCGGGACACGAACCCGGGACCTCTCGCTTACCGGGCGATTGCTCTACCAACTGAGCTATCCAGGTCTCAACACAACTCGTGAATTTACCGATGTGCTTTCCCATACTGCAATGATATTTTTAGATACCCACTTTATAGTGAGCCACTTGGCGCCTAGAGGACGCTAGTGTATTCAAAGCTAGTCAAAGACCATTATGCCCTACCGTCACCTGTTACAGCATCGGATAGTGAAGAATACACATTACTCTTATCGCAACCAGGATCCCGGTTCAGAGCTCCTCACATCCAGATTTACTTTTCATTCTGCGTTTCTATACTGCAATGATATAATGTTAATTTATATCTCCTTGCGATGGATAAATCGACAAGTGTTCAAACATAGAAATTTATTTCTGTCATAGTCATCGTAATTGTATTCCTCTAGGTCCCCCATGCACAACGTGCCTCTAGCCGCGATCCAGGGGCTGAGTCGACTCCTCACCGAGATAACTGACCTCGACGCGGAGTACGATCGAGATCTGCTCTCGATCTCACAGAAGATCCGCCCGTTCATGAACACCGACTGTTCGCTGCTGCGGGAGCATTCCATTAGGCTGTTCGGTGAGTTATAGTTTAGGTCGCGTCCATTCATGATATCAGATGACCTTGAAAAAGACATCCTGACTGGCTCATCAACCCAGCCCAAACCCTTGGACCAAGAGTGTTTGGAGTGTTTGTCCACGGTCCGGTATTCCAGTATTTGACGGACCGATAAGCTGCACATGTCTTTAGAACTGTAGATACAGGCACAGTTTATCGGTCCGTCAAATACCGGATGGAATACAGGACCGTGGACAAACGCCTTTATGAAGATATAAAAATGTACCTGTATGATGTGTTTTTAGTGTTATGTTATGTATGATTTATGATTGATTCAGTTCGCTAGTAATAACGTTATGAAGTGTATAAAAAAAATACAAACGATATGAAATGTTATTTTTTTTAATACACCTGCTCAAATATGCTAGATTTTGTGAAGGTTTGCGGTAGAATTCTTTCTATGATGGTATCCGTAACGAACGGGACCCTTACTAAGACTCCGCTGTCCGTCCGTCTGTCACCAGGCTGTATCTCATGAACTGTGATAGTTAGACAGTTGAAATTTTCACAGATGGTGTGTTTCTATTGCCGCTATAACAACAAATACTAAACAACAGAATAAAATAAATATTTAAGGGGGCTCCCATACTACAGACATGTTTTTTTTTGCCGTTTTTATAGATAATGGAACGGAACCCTTCGTGCGCGAGTCCGACTCGCACTTGGCTGTTTTTTTATTACAAGAACACAACAGACTTTGTACTGCTTACCGTTTATCCTACCTTCTGTATGTCAGATTTTTGTATGAAACGATCCCAAAGATGCGTTAAATAGTCGAAATGTTCTACTAATATAGAATAGATCGTGTCATAGATATTATCTTTCGTTTCAGGTATAATAGCGGGTAAAGTGAACTCGGAACATCTGGTTGAACAATCCATCTCGTCATTGCCCTGCTTCCTATTGCATTTGTGCGACGCTAACGCGGCCGTTGTTAGGGTCAGTATTTAGATGAAATTCTTTATTTTTTACTGTACATAATACAACGGATATGCACATGGGCGATCTTATCTGTGATAAGAGATTTTAATAAATATATAATATGCCTCTATTAGCTTTCTATTTGCAATTACACATATATAACTTTAAATATATCTAATAAAAAAAAGAAAATTTTGAACTTGAAATATAATATCTAAGGCCTACTAAGGGCCGAAATATATTTCAAGTTCAAAATTTTCTTTTATTTATTAATTATATTTAAAGTTATATATGTGTTATTGCAAATAATCAGAGATTTCTTTTAGCAAAACCATCTTGATGGAAAAATTACATTAACAAAATAGTCAAAAAAATCCCAAACTATATCACACTTTTTCGTGCAAGAAAATTAATCCCGTAGCATTTATGTAGATATGTCTTGTTTCACTTTTATCCCACTTCTAAAAACTTGTTCCAATAAATTTCAGGCAACAAAATTCACACTAAAGCAAGTATTCAAAACATTCAACGCGCCCCGAGCCAACGAGTTGGTACAAACCCACCTGCTGGATGAAGGACGCCTCTACCTGGACGACTTCCTCACTGTCCTACTTCGTAGTCTGACGACAGATCTGCCGACAAGTCCGGCGACGCAGCTGCACTCCGCTACCAATTACCTACACACCACCAGGCACGACCTGAGGCCGTGGGCTCCCAAGCTTATAGGTAACTATACCTTGACGTATCTGTCAACTGTGGGTCTGACCCACTCGTTTTCCGATTTCTACTATGCAAGAATGACAAGAAGAAAATGTCGATGTCGATGCATCGATGAGACTGACATGACATTATAACTTTTTAATTTACGTTCCGTTCACCTCCATTCATTACCGGTTTTTAAAATCAATGAAATATTGCTTACCGGTTTTAATTTTTTCTGCGTGAAACGAAAACCGTTCACATTGATTTCTTCTGATTCAAAAATACGTCAAATCGTGACCAATCGAATTGAATTTCGCACGTGATTTTTTTTCGTGCGTGAATATATGATTCACGGCGAGTGATTCAAAAATACAGCTCCGTTCTATATATTGACGATGGGCTGTTATGGGCTTACGCATGCATTGCCTTGCTTGATGAAAAGCATCGATGTCACTTAGAGCGATGCGCCCTCGGCGATTGTGGCTTCTTATAAACATCATGCTAAAACTCGGCGAGTCCAGTGGCGGATTAGCCTATAAGCTAGTTAAGCAATTGCTTAGGGCATCACGTCTCGGGGGGCACCATAAACAGCACCGAAAAAATATTTTCTAGCACATGAAAGGTAAAGTTTATTGAAAATCAGCGCGTAATTAAATTGACTAGAGTGAGATGTCTTCGCGTGGATTTGCAAATCTTCCGAATAGTCAGGTATTAAAAACGAACGAAAATGCTACAAACCAGTCTCGATTCGATCGATTTAATGAATCGATCGATTCAATATTGAATATAGACACTATTATTCGTTAATTTGGTGTCGGTAAAAGTCGCAAGTCGCATTTCTCTGAATAATGAAAAAATGGTATGCTTTGGTTTTTATTATAAGTCCACTTATCTCTTCCGTACACGCGTACATATTCTAAAAAAAGTATAAAAGTTTTTTTTTTTTTTTGTTTATCTAATTATCATGTTTTGTACATATTTTTGTCTTATAAAAAATAAAATCACGTAAACCCTTAGTGGGTTTAAATGTGATTTCTGAGCCACTTCTTAGTGGTACAGTACATAACCAAAAAAATACAAGTAAATAATAAAAAAAAACATTTAACTGACATAATTAATTAGTTTAAGACAATAGATGTCTCTTCATGATTTTTCTTACTTTTTTAGGTTTGACATCTATGTCTTGCAACACTTTACCTGGTATTATATTCTTTGTTCGTAATGATCGATCTCTTTGTAATAAATACGTAACTTTTGTGAAAGACCGATACTGTTTTACTAGTGGGGAAGGGGCCCATAGGCGTGGATTGCTTAGGGCATCAAGTAGTCTTAATCCGGCGCTGGGCGAGTCATAGGTGCCATCACTCGATTGCGCTACTTTAGATTACGTAACGTATTTTATAGCACACCGTGCGTAAAATGACCACTTTACGCACGCTGCGCGTGCGTACTCGATTGCGCTACTTTAGATTACGTAACGTATTTTGTAGCACACCGTGCGTAAAATGACCACTTTACGCACGCTGCGCGTGCGTAAAGTCGGCATTTTCCGCACTTGTGCTATTAACAATTATACGAAACTCGTGCGAGAAACTTTTTCTCGACTCGTGTGATTGCGGCACGAGCCGAAGGCGAGAACTCACACTCGTCAGAAAACGTTTCATCGCTCTCGTATCGTAATGTACTAATGTGTACAATTTCCAGGTTTACTGTACTCTGAGGTATACAACCTGCGCGACTCTCACCCCGAGGTAGCACGCGTCGACGATGACGTCACGCGTTGCGCGCGCACGCGGCTCATGCAACTCGTCAAGGATGCAGGTAATACATGGGAAATAATGCTATTGTTGCCTAGATAGAAGTTTGCGATTTATGGTGTTTTGCCGTTAAGGCTGCATATAAAGTCAGATTAAGCACCTCATTTTGCACCAATCAGAAGAACTGAACTTTCCTTTTAACAATTTTTTTTATGACATTTCCTTTTAAATTTTCTCACGAAACTCTGCATTTTTATTTAATAACTCCGCTTCTATATGAAATTGTTACAATATTATTTGTAAAACAAATTTCAAGGCTGTATAATTTAAGGAAGGCCCTATAACACTCTAAAAACATGAAATTTAGAGGTAACATTGTAAGTTTTTTCTATCGAGTGAACTTGAAGCTTGCTTATTTCCAAAATGTTAAGCCCTACTATCTACTATAGTCTACTATCTTTATTTGTGTTAAACCGATTGACAAAGTTACACAATGTGAAATGGTAATTTGAAGTTGTGCATCTGACCTCATACGGACCCTTAATGTCGCCTGTAATGTTGTCAAAATATGATGTCACCAAGATACCGCAAATTCATTATTAAAAATATATACAAAAACATAATCACGACATGAATCCCTGAGGGAGTTGATTCCAGTTATGGACAGTGAAATCTAAGTCAGCCACATTTCGCGGACGATTATGACGACAGTAGCCTATCGCCCAACTTCTGGCACAAATATGGATCCACACCTTCCGAAAACTTACAGGATTTGAACCCGCGACCTCCGGATTAGTGAAGAGTTTAGAACGCAATATAAATAAAAATAAATTACATTATTTCCAGACCCGCGCGTCCGAGAGCACTCTGCGCTTGCGCTGGCGTACATCTGTTTAGTGGACGGTGATGGGCATGAGCAGGGGGGGAGGGGATGATGCTGGCGGGTGAGAGTCAACGAAGCGGGGGGGTGGACGAGTCTCCTGTAAAGACCGTTGCTACTACTCTTTATATGGCATATAATGGCAGTTTGAAACCATACCCCAAAGATCAAGCCCTATACCAAGTGTAAATAGACTGCTCATATCATACTATATATATATCATACTGGACAAGTTTCTAAATGAAACACCCGAACAAATGAAAATAAAATTATATTGTAAATTAAACTAATTCTTGATATTTAATTGTTACAGTTACATCGTTTTATTTTTCTCAGCGACCGGTTTCGTTTTTATCACATCGTCAGGTTTTTGCGATAAAATGGTGTCGATTCGGTGTTACATATTTGAGAGGACTAAACGTTCTGTCTCGTCATTTCGATACAGAAAGAAGAAGGCAGAACACTTGAGTTTAGTCCTGTGAATTAAGGAACACCGAATCGACACCAATATTAGTTTTAAGGATAGCATAATTCGTCTTGTTTACCTTTGTGATGATGGAAATAAAATTACTTGCCCACACAAAATTGACAACAGATTCTTTAAATAAATATGTTGGGGTTTTTATCATGCGGGCGGTTTTTTTCTTCGGGGAAAGTTGTCCAGTATGATCAGTTAACTATGTGGTTTCATTTAAAGATATCAGTCTATTTATACCTGGTATAAAATGTCATAGAAGGTGTAACATTAATACGATTTAGAGAAGCTTTTAGAGTATATACTCTTGACTAGAAAAAAAATTGCGGTAAAGACTTTTGCGGATTTCATTACTTAATTTTTAAAGTCATTTCACTGTAAACCCACTGAGTGTCACACGCACAATTATTGCGTCAGAGACCTTGACCCCTGGGTGTCAAACGCGCAACAGTGGGGAAGCTTACTGTCAAATTAGTTCCGCATAGAGGGCATTGTGTGTTTGTGTCTGTTAGCTTGTCAGTTGACATACAAATAATTGAATAATTAATTATTTTCCTTGAAAAGTTAAAGCAATGGGTGTTTGTGTGGCTTTGGGATGTAAAGGAAAGCAGCGAAAAACCTCTTTTCTTTAGTTCCTCCTTCAACTGAGCGATACATCAGGTAGAATACATGACGAAGCCACCAACAAAAAAAGGCATAAAAGTCTTTAGAAATGTGGAATGCAAAAATACCATCTATCAGCGTCTTTTATAAGAGCGTGATGAGACACAAACACTCAGCGCCCTCTACCCGTAAAAGCTTTTGGTTTCCTTTCCCATTGCGCCAGAATACCTTGAAATCGTGATGCTGGACATCCATGTGGTTAAGCACTTAACGTCGCATGATAATTATCAAACCATTAACGATTGTCGCCTACAACTTCTTCCCTATTTCTGACGTGCCATATCTGACGAGGGCAAACACACTGCTATAAGTAAAATTCCATGGCGACTTCAGTTTGTTGCATGATAAACTATGTAAAGCCGTCAAAGAAAACCATAAAGTGCGTTTTCTTTTTAACCAAAAATATACATACATAAGTATATCTTAGTAAAAATTATTTTAAGCCCTAGAGCCGAAAAGTAATTTTAAAATCGAACACTTACAAATGGAATAAATGATTACAACTCTGTCCTCCTTATTTCCAAAATCCACCAGAGTCTCGTTGTAAATAACACATCACGTCCTGAAACTATTACCAGCACTGTAATCTATTACTAGCACTGTAAACTATTGCTAGCACTGTAAACTATTGCTAGCACTGTAAACTATTGCTAGCACTGTAAACTATTGCTAGCACTGTAAACTATTGCTAGCACTGTAAACTATTGCTAGCAGTGTAAACTATTGCTAGCACTGTAAACTATTGCTAGCACTGTAAACTATTGCTAGCACTGTAAACTATTGCTAGCACTGTAAACTATTGCTAGCACTGTAAACTATTGCTAGCACTGTAAAACACAGTTCTGTTTATTGACATTTAGTTCAGCAAATTGCATTGATGAGCAAAAACATTCGTGTCTCCAACGAATTTAGGAATGAAAGAAAAAAAAAAGGCTATGTCTATCATCGTGTACAATATATGACTAATATAATAAACAAACAACAAATTGTATAATATAATATTACATAAAAAAAAAACTGGTGCTTAAAGGAAATTCGCAATACTATTAGAGACTGATACTAGGATGATCTTCAAAATTGATAATTATGTTTTTATATAAATGTACTAAAGAAAACACATGAACTTATATACATATTCATCAACTCCCATACTGCAATAAGGTAATTACAACATCAAAAGCGCTTTTATAAGTATTTACGTTGTTTGACCGAGGGATGTTATAATATTACATTATAACACCGCAATACTGCGCTGTGATGCCAAATTTATTAAAACACTGCTAGAGAACCAAACTTAATTTCTTAAGCCACGCCCTCTTTAACTATGATAGAAATAAATTTCTATGTTTGAACACTTGGTGATTTATCCATCGCAAGGATACGCCCTTTTTACTCTCTCGCTTCTGATTGGTCTCGAGCAGCGAATCCTATGTCTATGGTCTCAAGGATCTACATACATCCTATGAGCTCAGGGTATCATGACGAGCATTGACGTACCTACCCAAACGAGTATCACTACAGACAGTATCATGACGAGTGTTTTTGATTGTCGTGGGAAAAGTGTTGTGTGCAACTGGACATAGTTAGACATTCGGACACAAACTCACTTAGTTCGTTTCGTAAACAAGCACTCGTGTTCTAATGTCTCACATTATGTCACAGGTGCACAAAATACTATTCTATATTTACTATTATTATAATAGTGAGATATATTTCGGGCCTCCTACGCATACTTGTAACTTATACTGACAGATATCGGGGTAAGAGGACCCAATGGTGTCGATTCGGCTAAATACAACTTAACTAATTTGACAGGACTAATTTGGCGTTCTGTCTTTGTCTTTTCGATACGGAAAGAAAAAGACAGAAGGCTCAAATTACGTTTAGTTCTGTTAAATAAGTTACGTCGTGTTGCGCCGAATCGACACAATTGCCAATATAAATAAATAGTAAAATAAAAATATTTCATTTCGGACAACTTGGAATCTATAGAATATTTGTAGACTTAATAATAGGTCAGTAACAAGGAAAAAAATTATATAAAAATGAAATATAAACACTATTAATAACTATACAAAAACAAAAACACTATGAAAAATGCACCAAGAACGATCAAGGAGGCATGTCTCCATGATCACTCTCCGCACAAAGCACCTCAATAGTGGCGACGTAAATCTGTCGGCTAAATCTGTCTGTCGGATGGTGTTGGGACTGTCACGCGTCCTGCGTATCAGGGATGTGGTCTTTTTGCGAATTATGATCTCAAAGCCATCAGTTTGATATTCCGCAAACATCCCTGATGCACTACATAAGCGGGGCAATCCCAACATCCTAAATACATTATTATATTGGACTCGCAGGGTGTCCAGAGATCTCTTGGTATACTTGACCCACAGATTCCCCGTGTACAAACTCTGGCAGTATGCATTAAAAGCGTTAGCTTGATTTCCTCTATACACCGGGAAAATCTGCGGGCTAACGTGTTACCTCTAGCGTTCCCTGCGTTCCCTTTCAATATCATCGTCTGTGAGGTCGTCGGCAAAGATATGTCCCAGATAATTAAATTTAGTCACACGTGTGACATTCTTGCCGTTTAGGGTAATATTCCGTTTGTGATCTGGACATTTAACGAACACGATTTTTTTGACGTTAAATATGACTCCATGCTCAGCTGCATATGCCTCACAGACTCTTAACATCTCTTGAAGACCGCCCACAGTCGGGCTGAGCAGCACCGTGTCAGAAGTGCGTTCATTAAATAACCATGGGCTGGGTAGGAACACTGGGGTTGTAACGCTGAGTTTTTGAACGGGTTTCGTCGTGTGACGATGCTCCAAACGTCAGTTGTCATTTTTGCATTATATTTAGTATAATAACGTTGAGAGGACCCCATCTACACGAAATTTAAGGTAAATATATCAACTATAACGTTGAGAAGACCCCCTCGGTACGAAAATTAACGTCATTTCATTTACGAAAATTAGCGTAAATGTCAGGTGACGTTTGGAGCCTATACGAACCTTGCGAACCCTGCTCAGAGTTGATGTTGAAAAAGTCGACACCAGTGTAGCGACACTGTCATTTTTGAACGGTCGGTGTTGAGACGCGAGTTCATTTTTGAACGGGTTAGTGTTGCGACCCGGGTAGGAAGCCCAACTCGGGTGTACAGTCAACTGTCCAAAGATTATTATTTTGTAATACTTTAGCGTAAGCATTTTATAGTTTACTTATTTTGCAAAACAATCATCGTACAATCAGTGAAATATACGCACTCCACATTAGCGGTTGTTTTCTTCATAAATACGCCGCTCTTCATTCAATCATCTATAAAACTGTAGAGAGAAATCCCTACATTATGATTTCACTGATTGTACGATGATTGTTTTGCAAAATAAGTAAACTATAAAATGCTTACGCTAAAGTATTACAAAATAATAATCTTTGGACAGTTGACTGTACATCGGGTGTGAGTTTATGAACGACTATCAGAGATGTTGTGTTGTCCATGGCTACTGGTTGATGCACCGCCCTCTTTTTGTATGTGTACTATATGAGTACTATATCTACTGGCAGCAGGCAGACTGTGTGCCTAAAGGTGTGCACTAAGGTGTATGCTTTCGAATCGCTTTATAATATAGTTGGAGGGGTGCTGACGTGCAGTGAATGTGGTCGCACGTTCACTGCAAAAATCGGCTACGTCAGCCACGTGAGGGCTCACCAGCGCCGCTCTCAGCAGTGACAGTCGCTGTGACCGAAAACAGCCGAGAAGAATTGATTGATATGTACTATTATGTGCGCGAGAAATATGAGTACTTGTGCTGTACTTATAGTCTTTGTGTTTATAAGTGGGAGGAAACGTGGAGACACCTGAACACGGGCATCTGATATATGTACTTGTTCAGAAAATGCTCACTTCGTGCTCTCAGCAATAATTTACTTTTATGCCGATGAGGTCGGCCCGAAATATATCAACTTTCAGTGTTTTTTTAAGCATGTTTATATAAAAACATTTTAAGACATAAATTGTCAATATTTATTTACAAAGTTGTAAATCATATATTATTTTAATTAATTAAAGTGAGAAAATGAAAAACTAATTGTAACTTATTTTTAAGTGTAGTTGCTATATTTTAGTTCTTTATGGTGCAAATTTAATCAGTTTGGTTGACTGCTGCTCAATTTATTTCAGTAGTGTTAGCCTAGATTATATTTGTATTTGTACCATTTTTATTAGCTCAGTCATTTGTTGGTTACTTATCATAAACTTAATGTTACATAAATATATAAACTGAGAAATTACTATTTTATAAAAAAGATACCAATATATGTATTGCATACGATTAATGGAATTATCTATATGAACTTTGTAATGTCATAGTTAATAATAAGTAATTGTTATATTTGTAATAAATAAACTGTAATTCATTTATAGTTTTAATTGTAATCCAGCTGTCGCCTCCTTGGTCAATCAATATTACCAACAAAACTGTCAATAACTAAACATTCGATATAAAATATAACATAGCGGATAAAAACGAATCCTAATAAATTTATTACAAATCTAAAACCATGTATAAGAAAACCAAATCCACAGCGTCCAAAACCACTTGGGAATCCGACCTAAAATCAATGTTATTTAATTACGAAACGACATACAGAACAGATTATCGCGACACCCAGGTGCTGCCACCAGAGAAATTGGAAAGAATCCCTAGATTGAAGAAAGATCAAGTAGTGTTTGAAAAGCTGAAGGATTTGCAGACAATAACGCCAATGAAAGGCGAGATTCCGTTCTCCCTGCAAATCAAGCCTAAAGAAATAATCAGAACCAATCCTTATTCTAAACAGGACCGTTATGTGAGTATATATTATAACATTATAAGGTATGGTCGGTACGAGAGTCAATCAAATGTTTTACCCACACTGCTTATTCTTTTAAAAAAGCAAGTTTAACGCGTACCTTTTTAGCTAAATATAAAAAAAAATATTAGATAAACAGATCATTGAATATCTTTCGAATCAAATAATATTTCATAATTATTGTAATTATCAGCAAAACTAGAGGGTAACTCAGTTGACAACACCGTTTTTCCATAGTAATTCGGGGACAAACTCGTCCACTGAGTTACCATAAATTTGTTAAGAACTACAGAGAATTCATAATATTTTTTTATTTCGGAATGTTACGTTATTATCTAGTTAGCAAACAAAATCATTTTCGGAAAGAAAAGAACGAAATTGTAAATTTTGTGGTTGAATACTGGCAGGCTCAAAAAGTAGTGTGGGCAAAAATGTTGATTGACCCGTGAATCCATAAATAGGAGTCACGATAAAGATTGGCCATGTTCTTGTAAAAAAGCAGTGGCATAGCCATGTTTTAGTTTCTGGGAAGGTTCAAGAAAATAAAACGACAAAAAGTGCATGAAATAAAATGAATATTTATTATGTTTGTGAAAAATTGTTTGCAAACGCAAAACGCTTCTAACAGAAGTGGCAGTTGACCCAGAAAATTCAAAGCGGAGGTAGGGTTATAATATTTTTATCTTTTCGGGGGGAGGGGTTTGAACCCCTAAAACCGCCCCCTGGCTACGCCCATGGCAGCCTAAGGTTCTTAGTTTAGTATAACTAAGTACTCTAGCCATATTCTAGCTGGTATGAAACTAAAGCAATTTATTGCGTATCTATGTAGTAGAGGTATATACGAATGCTCAAAATATTTATGTATTTAAAATAGGTTAGAATCCATTTATTCATAATCAACCAACAATTAATTGTATCAATGAAAACCGTATTCAATCCACTAAGTTCTAGAGTAATAAGGAAATATTATCTCTATATAAAATCGTTATCCATACGTTTTGTTAGTGTTATGAAATGAAACCTTCCCCTTAAAACATCTTCACGATATGAATCCTCGAGGAGGTGTCAGGATGTTCCCATGCGTGAACTGTTAAATGCAAGTCACACACAGCACCCGTTTTTCACCGACGGTTATTACTTGACAGGAATAATCCGCACTAACCAATCAATTCTTCATCTCCAGTTTAAAACGGACGTGGCATTATTAAGTATTTAGAATGTCGTCATACACCCTGTCTTCTAAACTTGAACCCCCTCATGTAAGAATATTAGAAAATGTAGCAATTGTCGGGGCAAAATGATAGGTGTTGGCGGGCGATTTATTCTGCAAATGTACAAGAGACGCCCCACCAAGCTCAATGTGGCGTCTCTCACACTTTAGTAAATCGCCTGCCAACAGCATACTTAATATCTAGTCTCGACCACACGTCTTTCTAACGCCAGGGCCACAGCTTCAGGCTTCTGGCGGCGCTTCTTGCTGCGCTTTGCCCTGCCACGACACCCGTCGGCGCCTTCCACCGCATCGGATGTATAGCGCGCTCGGTCGCTCAAAACACTTGACACTAGGTTCATCCTGTGCGCTCTATCACTGGCGCGGCTCCCCGCCTTCCCGCACACCGCCGTAGCGAGAGCGCAAGTCACTCGAAGCCGGACAAGACGCGCGAGCGCCGACCCATGGCCGGCTCTATACAACTTCATACATTTGTTCTCCCCGCCGGCGCCGTCGCAAGAAGAACCGCTTGGCGCGCCTCTCGAAGCCTGAAACTTTGGCCGACCGGTTAGTGCTTCGTGCGACAGAGATGACACTACGATACGATATGCATTATTTACTGCCGCGATGTTACCGACAAGGCATTAAAACTCAACGACGCTTCCAGGAAAAAAACGCGGATCCCCACCGCGCGGAGGCGCAACACTCGCGTCCCCGCGTCTACATGACGCCAGCGCTCAGCCTCGACGATATCAAGGATCCTGTCGCGCGACAGTTGATCGTCACTGACGTGTACACCAGCAACTACACGCGCGCGTGCAAGGAGGTGCTCGTACCAGAGAACAAGGTCGTCGCGCCGCTGCAGCTCCTGCCTGCTCCGGCTAAACCGGTACGTACTACTTCAGATTAGACGAGATTTGCCTATTACTTCAATTGTTCGTATTCAGATGTATCCACGTTTCCTCACACTTATTCCACCGACATAAACACAAAAACTATAGGTACGGCAACGTACTCTACTCATATTTCTCAAGCACACTAAAATACAGTGACGTATTCACCCTAGGGCCAAAAGGGCCATGCATGCCCCGGGGCGGTAGACTGCGAGGGGCGGCACAAGAAATTAAGAATTAGCCAAGTATTCTTAATTAACAAAATCCGTTAATTATGACAGTGTCATTGAAGAATTTTGTAACCAATTTGGCCATCAGAAAAAATGTAAATATTGAATAAATGGTGTTTATTTATTTGTAAGGCCTTTTTAGTTTTTACATGCTTAGCCCAAATCAACACCGTTGGATTTTATTTTATTTTATAGTTGAAATATATTTGCTTTTTTCTCGTTATTGTTAGTGCAATACTATCTACTCCTTACCTATCTGGCACTTGTGCCCCCCCCAGAAATAAATCCTGGATCCGCCCTTGTCAAATATACCACTCCATTTGCACACCGGTGAAGATAAACAGGAACGACGTGAATCTATCAGAATCGAAATTAAGTCAAAAGCCTAAATTAATACAAATTCAAATTAAAATTCAAATAGTTTATTTTGCAAAGTAGGTATATATAATACACGTTTCACAAGTCAAAAATATATGTTATAAAGAGTAGTTTATGCTACAAGGGCGAAAAGGAATAAATTACGAGGACGATTTAAAACACGAGCGTAGCGAGTCAAATCAAAGTCAAAATAAATCACAAATTTAAATAAGTAAAATAAAAAAATAAAATAGAAAGTAAACAGTAAAAAATAAATTAATCCTAACTTCTACTAGTAATAATAATAATACATAGCAATTAAATTCGAAAATTCTCTCGAAATCTTCATCTCGAATATCTAACAAAGTCATTAGCCCTTGTTTACGATCACTTACCAAGTCTCACCTGTTAATTCTCAAATTACCTGTATAAATTTAAGTCACCTTATGATGGGAAGTCAAAGTCTCGGTAGCTGCCTGCCTGTGTACCGCAATGAAACTCTTGTTTTCTTTCTGTTGCAGATTTTCCTTCCTCAATTAAAGCCACCGAAAGTACCGAAGGAGTGGCTCAAAGAATCGGTACACTGGGACAGAAAACAAGCTCGCTACTCGAGCCACCCCGCCAAGGAGTTCTGGAAGAAACACGACCCCTATGCGGGGTAAGATCACTGAAATCTTTATTATTCATATTATTGGAACCAGTGGCATATTTTAAGATTTAACGCCCTGGGCCTTAAGGTTTGCCGCCCCATAAAATTACGAGAAAAAGCAAAAATATTTCACTTATAAAATAAAATGAAATCCAATGGTGATAATAAATGAAAAAAACTAAAAAGGCCATGCAAACACTTTAATATTCATATTTTTTCCGATGGCTAAATTAGTTACGAAATTCTTCAATGAGACTGTCCTAATTAACGGATTTTGTCAAGTCAGCTTCTATAGGTATTAAAAATAGCTAATTCTTAATTGCTTGTGCCGCCCCTCGCAGCCTGCCGCCCCGGGCCATGGCCCTTTTGGCCCTAAGGTAAATACGCCACTGATTAGAACGAAGTTCCTTGTCGCCCGTTATATTCCAGACGGTTGGCGGATGTGGCTACGCCGAAAAAAGTGCATCACGACTGCCCCCAAAAAAGGAGTGTTATTGTTTTCAGGGTTCATGTATTTTTCTTTATCCCATCATATCTTCTGAACGCTTTAACCAATTTGGATGAATGAGGTGTCATTAGAATTTCTATAGCATCCGGATTGGCACTGGGTATAAAAGTATTAAATAAAAATAAATAATGAAAAATATTAAAAAACACGACTGCCATAATTTCAAAATGAATTTAGTAATGGTATCGATTCGGCATAACACGTCTTAACTTATTTGACAGGACTTACCTTATTTTAAGCGTCCTGTCTTTTTCTTTCTTTATCGTAAAGACAAGGACAGAACGCTTAAATTTAGTTTAGTCCTGTCAAATAATGTTAAGATGTGCTTCACCGAATCGGTACTAATGACAGCCAGTGCAGTCGCGGGACATACAAAACAACACGGTATCCAATGTAGAGTTGTCCCCTTACTGTCTTTTATGTGCTCTGTGCTGACTGCGCTGGGTGTCGTTACTAAGCATGACGGACCCACCGTACCCCCCCCCCCCCCCCGATTTGGTGCCTTGACGTCGAGTCCCGCCACGTCGAGTAGCCTCTACGTCTACTATTTTTTTTGTATTTACTTTTTTATAGTGAAAAGTTCACGCATTAGGTGCCGCCACGTCTACTGTGAGAAAAAGTACAGTCAATGAAACAATTTTTTTCCAATCGTAAATCTTTTAATGATTACAAATAAAAATCAACATAAATAATTGCAGTAAACGAGGCCCACTTGCACTAATTTTTAAGTAGCGTTTCAGTATCTATCTGTGTATACAGGTATTTAAGCGCTGCTTAAATATTCGTGCAAGTGGCCATTGTATAACAATTGTATATTTTAAATTGAATATTTCAAATCACAGATCAAGTACCAACCTGCGTAGGTATATAGATATTTATTTATTATAGCTATGCTAATGTTTTCCGATGTCCCATTAGTTTGGTTTACTGGTCCCTGGCCTACACCGTACCATACCTCATACCTGGTATGGTAGGTCTTTTAAAGTTAAACGATACCCCTAGCTAATGTAGCCGATTCTGAAGGCTTCAATTTTAGTTTTAGTGCTGTCAAACATAAAATTATTCCAAAGTAATTTAGATTCTCTTTCTAATAAAGGACTATTTTGCAATGAATGAAATTTAGTTTTGTCAGCACTAAAACTAAAAATAAACCCTTTAGAATCGGCTTTAATAGTGTTGTATAGAGATGAAACGGATATCCGGTTACTATCCGGTATCCGGCCTATCCGGTCACATTTTTGGTATCCGGTATCCGGCCGGATAGTAGTCAGTATCCGGCCGGATACCGGATACTTAACTCAACATACAAAAAGTCGTTTAAATCACAAAATAGTTGTATCAATGATTAATAATCTAAATTCTAATACATAAAGTGAATAAGAATTGAGCTATGGTAGATAAAGACAAGCTTTACATCAATTGTTGGGAATAAACGTTTATGCTTTTCTTCATACATTACACCAGCTTCTTTTGCACTCACAATATCCGAATGTAACTCAACATTGTATCTTTTAATAAAAACACATGGCCATACTGAAATCATACTAAACAACTTTTCCAAAGAAACATACTTGTGGAAATGAAAAAATATTTTCATGTTTCCATACTCATTTTGAAAACCTACTTTAAATTTTGAAAGGGCACTGGGCGGGCAGGTTCAATTTTGTTTTTTCAATATGTTACTTTGGAAAATTTGTTCAGTGTGAACAGTATATTACGCGGTTTCATTTAAAGATACCTGTCCATTTATATACAGTATACACCACTCCAAGGAGACAAAAGATACATATTTACAAATTTCGTTAGGATTGGAAATTGTTTCGCGTTTGCAAACCAGCATTTGTATGATTGTGATACGATCATTTAGAAATGATCTTCATTTAAAAAATGCACGAATAATCTCGCCCACTTGCACCCGCACGCACCTTAGTGCGTAATATTTAGACTTGCTCAATTAGTGCGAAACGCATATCTTACGCATATCCGGCCGCCGGATATCCGGCTCAAGATATGCCTAGTGCCTCGCCGGATATCCGGTATCCGGTATCCGGCCAAATCACTATCCGTTTCATCTCTATGTTGTATAACTACCTAAGTTCATTTTGAAATTATAATATTTTTTATTTTTATGACCGTTACGTTTTCATACACTTCTTTATCGCTAATGCTTCTTGCCGCGTTTCATAGTACGGGGTGGGGATTACTGCAGTATAGATATGCGAGCGACGGCTTGCGCGTCAGTATCGAAAGGAACTTCGTTCAAAGCGGGTGCCCACGACACCTCTCGACTTTTTTTATAGCCGACAGCTCAGTCAGAACGACTTGACTCTCAAACATCTTAGTATCCGGGTTCGAATCCAACTCGTTGGTAATAATTATTTTTTTAATTCATTTATAGTACTCCCAAAGTAATAATGCGCATACAAATATATAGCCGAACGACAGGACGTACCACGTGACCTTGTTGATAGTATAAAAAGTGTAAGGAAATACGAACTTTGCCGAACAGTGGCGAAGATTTGTATGCGCATTATCACTTTGGTAGTACTGTACATTTGTAAAGTTGCTGAACAATGAAGGAAAACTCATCCAGCCGCTACTCGCAACGTCCTTCAGTGTAGCTAGCACGCGAAAAAGATACAGGTATATCTATCTTATTTGCGCTCTCACGCATACCGCGTTTGTCATTGTGCGAGAGAGCTAGTATGATCGAAAGACTAGACTATGATCGCGTGCTAGACCCCCAGGTCGTCGGTCCAGCGAAGCTCGAGGTTGGTCTACGCTACGCTTTGTTTGCTGTATGTCCATTATTTTCAGTCTCAACGGCCATCATGTCGGCGACAGCTGACGATAAAATTAATATTGTTTTAGAATTTAGGAAAGCAATAATTGTAATCTCTTTTCTGTACAGGTGTGTGTCCTGCAAGGAAGCTGCTAAAGTGAGGACGATGAGAAAAACTGGAATATTTTGAAGATGTTAAACAACGAATACATTTCGTACAATAATAAAAACATTAATTTTGTTTAAAAATTTATTTAAAACTTGCCAACAATTTACACCAAGAAAATTTCATAACATTTAGAAAATAATTAAGTAATATTTAAAGTTTTCACAAAAATAAATTAATTGTTATATCACAAAAGAAGTACATAAGCATGTAAATAAAATGTGAAGTTTATTATTTACCTATCTACAGTTCTTCCTTTGGAATAAGCCAGTTCGTATGGAAAATTATATTTGTATGGTAACATACGTATATTTGGGAGACTATTCCAAATAATACAACATAACATTCAAAATGTATAACGTAACAGTGCACTTTATTGTATCCAAGTTAGCAGGGATTTTTTAGAATATTTTATTTATGTAAAAAAGGATAATCTTCAATCCCTCTTAGCCAGGGATGGCGAAACTAAGGCCCGGGCCATCTCCGGTCCGCGAAGCGTTGAAATCCGGCTCGCGACAATCAAACAAAAATCAAATGAAGTTTTCATACCGTCTGAAATTTCGCAGCTAACTTGAAAGTTCAATTTATTTGCAATTTCCTCCTTATTTCAATAGTTATTTTGTAATATTGCACAATAATTAGTGTTTCAGAAAATACATAATTACTAATATTTTTATTTCAGTAAATAATATAGCTAAAAATGCAACAATTTTGCCCGCCATATATTTCGTTCGTAAATATTGGCACGCGAAGGAAAAAGTTTCCCCGTCCCTGGTCTTACCCCTCTCGTCCTCTATCCACACTTGATGGGTAAACCGCCACGCATATGTCCAAGCGACAATATGTAGGGATGGGCTCTTTGAGCACGCATTACGCATCAAGTAAAACTAAACTCTAGCTACTTTATTGTCTAAGAGCGGTTTCGTGGCCGGATTGTGAAAAACCCACCATTTTCTAATTAATCGAAACAGGGGTACTAGCATGAACTTGTTATCGACTCGATAAATAAAAATGTAAATCTTGTTTCATTGCAATAAGGGTAATTTTTTACAATTTATCGATTCTATCTGTCGTATTTATCTAATCGACGGGTACGTGCTCGCATAGAAGAACACTTAAATTCAAGATTCACTCAATAGTTATTCAACAAAACCTTATTACCTATGTATTGTGTATGCTGTCATCGCAAAGTTTCCATTGATTTCTGTAAATCAGAATTACCAAAATGATGAATTAAAAATTTTGAAATTTAAAAAATCAAAAAGTAAAGAAAACAAAGAAAACTTTGCGATGACAGCAAACACAATGCATAGGTAACAAGGTTTTGTTGAATAACTATTGAGTGAATTTTGAATTTAAGTGTTCTGTTTCGATTAATTAGAAAAAGGCGGGTTTTTCACAATCCGGCTGCGAAACCGCTCTTAAAATAAAGTGCAGTTAATTTTCGCGCGGTCTCAAAAATAGCATGTATCAAAAAATCATTTATTATGTTGAAAATAATGGTAATTTTTAAATGTAAAACATTCTGGCCGTGCTAAGTTAAGATAAGTTATTATGCAAAGTTTTATGATCTAATTTGAAATATTAATTGAATACTTACGGTTTACCGTTTGGAGGTAACTTCTATCGAGAAAATTTAATGGAATACAATTTTTACCACATTCTGGGCATAGAATTAATCCTCAACTTTACTATACAAGGTGACTTTTTGATCATCGTCCAAATTCATACTGGAGGCTTGATAAGTGATCAGTATCTTGGATCAATAACAATTTTTGTGAAATTTGTAAAATGAAATTTTGGCTTCCCATAGAAATTCACTTCCAGTTCCGTGTGAATCACTATGGGGAGTCGAAATTTCATTTTACGAATTTTACAAAAATGATTATTGATCCATGATGCTGATCACTTACCAAGCCACCAGTATGAATTTGGACGATGATCAAAAAGTCACCTTGTATATTTATTCCAGAGTGGTTGCTGCAATATTGTTGATATAACGTAGGATCATGCGAAGCAATGTAAGATATTATAGATCCTTTAGAAGCTAAGAGACAAGAACCAACGATGGCGATGGACGGTCCCCGCTATGTTTCGATGACTATTATTCTTTTATCCAAATTGTGTGACAAGACTGACAAGTGATATGACAATTTCTCGTATCGAATGTCTTACTGTTTCACGCCTCAAACGTATCGCCTGCTAACTCGGATAATTTATCAAGGTGTGTTTTTTCACAAACGTGCTAATATAAGTGACACAAAACTTATAATTACAAGAGAACTTCGTTTAAGGCAAAGATTTCAAAAGTTTAGATGAGCCCTGGCACCTAAAATCTATTGCATTGTTTTTGAATGTGTGCGTTAACATAATGCCCTAAAGTTGTTAGTTTAGTGCACTTAAGGCGTCCAACTATCACTGTGTTCAGATGAGCACTGATTCCAAACGTGTGAGCGTCACCCATTTAAAGATGGAAACATTTTGGTGCTGTCATAGTATGGTAAGGGCTTATCTTTACTTTTGAAATCTTTGGTTTAAGGACATTTCGTTATTACACGAGATCACTTTGTTATATAATACCTAGAGTCATATATTATGTATTTACAAAAACAATAAATTATAAATTAGGTGCAATCTTTTCACACTTTAATTGACTAAACTTAAATAACCTAGTGTCTACTCGATTTTGGTAAAATATTTCAAAAGTAATTTTCTTAGGAAGATTTTTATCGATCATCAGATAAAATGACAGATTGTCAATTGTTTAAATAGTTCATACAAAACGTGCTACATTTTATACTTGTCACCTTGATAACGCTTATCCGACAATTGATAAACCGTCTCTAAATATATCTAACTGGAAGTGCAAAAAGGACAACTAAAATATTTAATTAAATTATATTCTACCGACTACTAACAAACACCAGGTACATGGTTACATGATTAAATTGTTTTATTTCAGTAAAGTTTAGTCAACCACTTGGTATTCAAAATAACGGAAGAAAATTACCTACAAAATTTCAGCTTATCAAACCTGGGGCCTTTTTAAAATACAATAGCTATCGCTATCGCTAGCATAGGCATCGTGATTAACTAAAAATTATGTGTGATGTCATTTCTAGCAAATAACGATACATTTTAAAGCGATAGCTATAGGTTAAAGTTAGATAACAAGGCCCTGTATCTATTTGAAGAGGTCACAAAAATGTCGTAGCAATAAAAGAGTTGTAGAAAAATTATTTTAGTTTGTAATAGAAAATTCGTTTATTTGGTAACAACTTTCGACCCATTATTTCATCACTTAAAACCTAACAGTTACGAACCTCTAATAACGTCAATGCTTTGCAAGCACGCAAATGAATTAATTAAAATTATCTAGAAGGACGCAAAAACAATACATTACAGTTGAGTTATAAAGTCATGAACAGATATTTTCAAAATACAGTCACAAACTAATAAATAAGAATGACAGGGTATTTCCGACTAAACATATACAATTTAAGAAAAATATACTTTATACTACATATTGGATTAACTTTGGCATGACAGCTTTATCCTATATGCCCTGCAGAACGAACGAGAACAATTGGTTAACGGGTTAAATACGGTTCGCCTGTGAGTTCTTAACTAAAGGAAAAACTTAAAATTAATCCAATACGCAGTATCACTTTCTCTACTTATTATTTAAGACCTCTAGGCCCTAGTCTAATTGGTTCCTTATAAAATCACCACTAGACATATCACTTGGTTCCAAAGTTAATAATAATAAATACCTACCCCACCGTTACTCATACAGTTCCAGTCTGATTCAGTTTTCACTTAAGGCTGTCGGACCCAACAATATCACGACCATAACAAATTTAGATGCTTTGTGACACTCTTATCGACTATAGACCCAGCACAATGGGAAACACTGGCAGCAGACAGACCACATTGGAGGCAGACTGTGAACACTAAGGTGTATGCTTTCGTGTCGATTAGACGCGCTGAGCTCGACACAAAACGAGACCAGCTTAAGACCCGACCACCAGTGGCCATCAATTATAATATAGTTGGAGGGGTGCTGACGTGCAGTGAATGTGGTCGCACGTTCACTGCAAAAATCGGCTACGTCAGCCACGTGAGGGCTCACCAGCGACGCTCTCAGCAGTGACAGTCGCTGTGACCGAAAACGGCCGAGAAGAATTGATTGATCGACCATACTGGTACATAAGCTCTGGTATATGTTTTGATAAGGTTTGCAGCACAAGAATACGAGGCACCAAACTGAGGCAATGGCTTGTCTATCCTTTAGGAACTTCATATAGCAAGTGACCCGACGGGACACTGTAAAGACAAATTGAATGGCGCTCTGTGGAACGAAATACAACAAGCACCCGCTGCGCTGCATAGAAATCCATAAGAACCAGCAACGCAGCGTCCCATCAGCACGCCCGGGGCACTTGCTATATCAAGTCCCCTAAATTGAGTTAAGGCGTATGACCACGCTAAATAAGCAACTCGATGTGTGTCGGTACAAATATCAACGGAAACGACATTGAAATAATGTTCATTGCAGCGTGTCTTGAAAAGTGGCTGTTACGACAACCACTGCGTCTCCGGCTAGCGCAAAATAGGAGAAAATAATACTTTTCACATGGACGCCATCAACGAAAAAATAATTTTGAACTTCAATTTTTTAGATCTAAAAATTTCCTATAATTTGGTGAAATAATAATTAAAATCGCTTTAGGCGTTTGGAAGAAGTAAGAGAATTCTTGTGTTAATCATGTGAAACTTTCGATTTTTTTTGTCGAAACTTACAATAGAAAAACAGTTTATGAAACTTAAAATTTATTTTTGACTCTATAATGCCTATCATATATTTTTATGAAAGTTTTTGAACCACCCGTGTGGGAGGAGTAGGCCTTCAAAGACAGGTCCAAATTGCAGTTGGCGTATCCATTCGCCTTAAGCGAGCAATGAAGCTGCCATAAGAAAATAGTTGTCATTGCTCTGCGCTAGCCGAAGTTGATTTCACTTGTATGAAGATTAATACAAGTGGCACGTTAGTTCGCATGAGCTGTTAATCTAAAGCGCGATACAAATCGTCAATACAGTAACCTATATTTTATCACGCATTAAAAGGGTCTAGCAGGCTAAGGGAACAAGATTGGCCCACGAAAGCGATCTGGCTGATTTTTATGGTGGTGTACCGGTTTAAGCCAAGGTTACTGTGTGCCAAAAATCAGCCCTCGATCTTCTTTTGTTTTAGAGATATTTGACATAATACCAAATCATCAAGGTGTATTTTAAACTAATTTTTTAAGTAATCCACGCAAGCTAGAATAACCAAATAAAATCACGATGAATGAGAATAAAATAAACTATTAAATGCATATTTTTACGGAGGGCTCTACTATTAAACTTCAGTCAAAAAAACATAGTTATTTTGTTTTAGTACATTTTTTTGACACTTGTCGCGGAGGTACATCTACCAAAAAAATCTCGAAATAAGCTACTCAAGACCTCTACAAGTGAATACAAAAACATTTTCAAAAATCGTGGTGCGTCATGTCAAAAAAAAACATTTGCAATACAACACCAGTATTCTAGTATATTAAAAATCAGCCAGATCGCTTTCGTGGGCCACTCTTGTTCCCTTAGCCTGCTAGACCCTTTTGTACGTGTCATCCGCGAATCTATTGTCTGTCAAGAAGGGTATAACATAACCCAGCTCTGTATTTATTTCGGTCAAGTTTATAAGCAGACTGGGGTGCTAAGCTCTATTGAACGCCGCACGGTAAAATAAATTACCTTTATATTGACCTTTTTTCTCTTTCAGTGAATCGCTGTCTCTATTACTTTTGAAAGGTAAACAATATTTTGGCGTGGCCTTGTTATAAGAAGTCAGTTCTGCAGTATGGTTAAGCTTTTTTATTTCGATCGTGGCTATGTCATGCAGACGTCTCCAAAATTACGATTTTATACCCAAAAGACCTATTAGTAGCTCCATCTAGTGCGCGACAGAGAAAACATTTACCGCCTCCATAAACCTTACGTTACATATAAATAGAGGGCGCTGTACAAGTACAAGATATGCAGTAACAGCAATATAAGACACTAGGATGACAAACGCGAGGGATGTAACACCGTAGGCAGTACTTATCTTTTTTCGTCAGTCTGGGACATTATATTCGGCCCAAATGGGGCAGAATGGCGAAGCGGGTCCTCCCCAGGACCAACCTCGCGGTATGGCTAGATGACTCAGACCAGTTTTTATAGCGCCAGCGTGCCCGTTGAAGTTGGTCTTCTCGATTTGGTTCAAACACAAAATACTGCGCTGGCCCGTCGCGTTAGGGTCTAAATTTGTTTGGGTTTCTTCGTTTAGAAGGGTGTGGTAGTCGGTTTGAAGAGCTGGAAAGAAAGAGAGGGTTTAATAGTTTTGAACGGAGGAAGAGTGATTCAGGGCGCTTCTCATGATTGTGCTGAACACCTAGCCGCCTGGATTCGTGCTGGGGGCTCGGTTGGTGATCATTCAACCTTGTTCCTGGTCCCTGGCCGGGTCTCCGGTATGGGTTCGGGCGGTTGATTGGATTTCACCTTGTATAATATCAATTTGTACCTATCATTTTAATCTTATACATATATGTACATACAACGTGTAACAGAAAGGTGTAACTATATTTGAAGAGCTTATTCAGTCAATGATATATAACAACTTTTACTATGGAGCCAACCCTGAAATCTCAAAAAAAACTGCCCTTCCATACATTTCGGCCGAGCGCGGCATTGCATTTTTCTATGAAACAGACGATTTTTTTTTTTCGAGATACAGGGTTCGATCCATAGTAAAAGTTGTTCTATAGCATTGACTGAATAAGCTCTTCAAATATGGTTACACCATTCTGTTACACGTTGTATATATTGCTACATAAATTAAATTTGACGTGTAAAAAATGTATAACTATTTTGCAATTTTTTTTATATATAATTATATAGGTAAATACACATAAAAGAAACACAATTATTGTAATATAGTCCAAGATATATTTCGGGCCCCACTGGGCCCGGCATCAGTTGGAGTAATAATGACAGGATGACAGATGATATTTAGAAGACGACAATGAGAATAATACAATAAAAAAAAATAAAAAAAATAAAAATTTTATTTTTTTATTATATTTACAAGATGACAATGAGAATAATACAATAAAAAAAATAAAAAAATATTTTTTTAATTGTATTATTCTCATTGTCATCTTGTAAATATCATCTGTCATCCTGTCATTATTACTCCAACTGATGCCGGGCCTAGTGGGGCCCGAAATATATCTTGGACTATATTACAATAATTGTGTTTCTTTTATGTGTATTTACCTATATAATTATATATAAAAAACAAAAAAACAAGCTAATAAAGGCAATATAACGTTGTGGTCGCTCCACTGCCGCTATAAGTAGCGTTGGTGTCGCTAGTGTGTCCGTCTGAACTGTTTGTTGACGAAGTTTTGTAATCATTTTGCATTTGTAGGGCTGGGCTCTTCTTTAATCAGCCTTGGAAAATAGGGGCTGTGGTGACAAATGGATAGACAGAATGACGCGCTGCGCACGATCATACGATCATGGTACTAATAAGCCCCCTTTTTTAAGGTCCCGTACCCAAAGGGTAACCAACGGGACCCTATTACTAAGACTCCGCTGTCCGTCTGTCTGTCTGTCTGTCACCAGGCTGTATCTCATGAACCGTGATAGTTCGACAGCTGAAATTTTCACAGATGATGTATTTCTGTTGCCGCTATAACAACAAATACTAAAAAACAGAATAAAATTAATATTTAAAGGGGCTCAAATACAACAGACATGTTTTTTTTGCCGTTTTTATAGATAATGGTACGGAACCCATCGTTGCGCGAGTCCGACTCGCTCTTGGCTGGTTTTTCAGGACGGATAAAGCATTTGAAGGACCCAGTGAAAAAGTACCTAAGTCAACTTATATCAAATGAAGAAAGCTTACAGTCCTCTTTTCCAAGTTTGTAAGTTTAAAAGCATCAAAATGGGCTTAAGACATTAACAATAATAAGGTGAAGGTTTATTTACGACCATGCTGTATTTCGATTAATCCTTGTATGAATGTCAATGACATACAGATAAAAAATATTACCAAACTTCAGTGTGAATGTGACAATGATACGGTGTTGCAATCGTAAAATCAATCAAAACTTGTCATAATCTTTATAACTATAAGTATGGATTATTTTATTGTAACGAGTCGTGTTGCGAGGGGCGGTATCGTGTACCTAATCTATAATAATAATAAAGTAGTGTTGAATATTTTCAATATATTGAGGACAAAACAAAATTTTTTAGAATTTGTGTCTGTCTGTCTGTACATATGGACGTTTACTCAACGGATTTGGATTAGTTTTTTATTACCATTATAGTGGCCCTGGTCAACATATAGATAAGGGGTGTTGATAAAATAACCACCAACCCGAAAACAGAACAAAGATTGATTAAACGCGGGCGGAACCGCGGGCGAAAGGCTAGTAATAAATAATACACTACAGTACTTCACATGTAGCCACCAACGACCTTGAGTCGACCTGTGTCGGTACAAAAATCGACAGAAAGTATATTGAAATAACGTTCATATCAGCGCGCACTGCGTTACGTAGCTGGGTCTCCGGATAACGCAAAATAGGCGCTTAAAATTTTATAAAAAAAACTTGTAGCTAAAATTCTTCAGTTTCCATTTGTTTCGTTGCATACTTAATTGATTAAATCGGACCTTAGTATTAAATTGGACCCTGTTTTTGTACTTATTTTGTTAAATTATACGTAAAAATTTAAAATTCTAATCAATGCATATCATTCCACATATTCTGTACTATATCATATATTTTATTCAATTTTTTTACTAAATTAACATCTAAGTAAAACCCGACCTCAATTGTGGCTTTCTCGGTTACCTCTCTAAGAAGTAAGGATCAGATTATGTTTATTTTGCGAAATCCATCGCTATGATTACTCTAAATATTATTAGAGTGCATTACAAACTAGAAAAGATCAATCAGAAACAAACCCAAAGACAAGAATTTGAAAAAATGCCCCGGGCCAGGATTCGAACCTGCGACCTCTTGTTATCAAGACAATTTTTTTTTCAAATTCTTGTCTTTGGGTTTGTTTCTGATTGATCTTTTCCAGTTTGTAATGCACTCTAATAGTTTCGGTTATTATTTTTCGATTTGAATGTTGCTTTATTGTGCAATAGAATTCGTATAGAAACAAAGTTTTTTTTTTATTAGTTTCTCATTTTTTATAGGTCGTGTTTGAGGTCGCCAAGTTGTGCAATAATATTTAATTAAAAACAAAACAATGACGAAGTTAAATTAAACGAAAATAAATGATAGTAAAATACTTTTTTCGATTTAGATATTTGAACATCTCTTGGGGGCCCCGGGGCACTACACCGCATAGCCATAGTAATCTGATAGCTACGCCACTGGTTTTGGCACATTTTCCTTTTGTATCATTATGTTGAATGTTGAATGACGTGTGTCTAATGTTGAGTAAACTCACACTTGATTTTTATTTTTAACCGAAATTTGAAATGTACCTCATCACTAAATGCAGCTGTCATAAGTGACATCACTCAGTGCCCTACTTTAATAAAGTTCTCAAGGTAAAAAAGGAAATCCCAAGAATGCTCTGTTGACTAACTACATATAAAACTGTTCCGATCAGCCGTACCGGTGACCTTTGATTTTTACTGCCAATTAAAGTGAAGTGGGCAATAAGGTAAACGTGCTGTGAGAGTGCAGGACGAACTTATCTAGAGCCAAGCGCGAGTGAGCAAGACAGGATAGATGTAGCATATGAGCCTCATCAAAGTGTATTAAGTGTATATACAACGTGTAACAGAAAGGTGTAACCATATTTGAAGAGCTTATTCAGTCAATGGTATAGAAAAACTGTTACTATGGACACAACCCTGAAATCTCAACAAAAAAATTTGCTCTTCCATACATTACGGTCGAGCGGCATTGCGTTTTTCTATGAAACAGTTAAATTTTTTTCTCGAGATACAGGGTTTGCTCCATAGTAAAAGTTGCTCTATACCATTGACTAAATAAGCTCTTCAAATATGGTTACACCTTTCTGTTACACGTTGTATATACCGGGTGTCCCAAAATTAGCACGTCACACTGTCACCGGAGGTAGATGGACCCAAGACGCATTGAATTCAGTTGAATTGAGTTCATTATGTTTGAAGTAATTTTTTTCACGGTTGCTACTCAAAGTCGAAACTATTATTTTTATGTGAGAATAAAATTGAGATTGACTATCAACTGTCGTTATTTCACATTACTTATCGACTAAGTATTGTTTGTTTCATAATAAGTAACTATTGTTGAGGGAGTACACATATAAAAAAAAGTAAAATAAAGTGCATTTTAAAATTCTCTGATACAAACATTACAAAAAAATTGTGATTTTTAAAAAATGACTAAAACTGGTCATAACTCAAAACCCACGAAACTTTTCTATGGGCATGTTAGGCTTGTTCAATGCGTCTTGGGTCCATCTACCTCCGGTGTCAGTGTGACGTGCTAATTTTGGGACATCCTGTATATATTAACTACATTTAAAGACAAACTAGTCAAATAATAACGTTTATTTACATATATTATAAAAGAAATTTGAAGTCATAAGATGAAAAATTATCCAAAAAATATACATATCAAGTTTTGTAATGACACGATCCACATTACAGACATTAAACGTGGTATATACAATTGTCAAAGATGTGAAAGTTTCCAATGATATTTTCATAAAAAAGTGAAAAGTTTTTTGTATATACTAGGTGACTTTTTGACCATCGCCAAAATTCAAACAGGTGGCTTGGTAAGTGATCAGTATCATGGATCAATAACAATTTTTGTAAAATTCGTAAAATGAAATTTCGACTGCCCATAGTGATTCACTCAGAACTGGAAGTGAATTTCTATGGAAAGCCGAAATTTCATTATACAAATTTCACAAAAATTGTTATTGATCCAAGATACTGATCACTTATCAAGCCTCCAATATGAATTTGGACGATGATCAAAAAGTCACCTTGTATATATTTTTTTTAACAAAAAGAGAAAACCTAGTATATAATAAATATTCATTTAATGTTATTTTCTAGATTCGACTGAACCCATTAAATATTCGAATTATAAAAGCGGCAATGCTGGACTCAAAGGTCATCTTTATCAGGATTTAGCGCGAACAGAGATAACTCCCGCGCAGCTGGCCGTAAAGGATTTGGCGATAACTCGTGAATCATCGATAGACAAAGGAGATTTATCGAAGTGGTATTACATCACTATGTTTCGCTAAATAAACGTTTTCCTTATTTGCTCTCCTCTCATCCCAAATGGAGATCACGTCGAGGTAAACCACAGACCACTTAGCCATTAGACATGTTATTGAGCACGAACAACATACATACATATACTCGCGCCTGTCCCCCAGAGAGGTAGGCAGAGACTACAGATTTCCATCTGCTACGATCCTGGCACACCTATTTCGCCTCTTCCACATCCATCAATCCAGTCATACAAGCTTCTATTATTGACCATGAACAAGTGAGAATTTTATCCGCCACTGCCGGGGTGTTGCGGAGTAATGCGGGGAGGGTACAAAGTAATGGAGATTTCCATAATTTGTATTTTATTCCATAATTAGTATGACATTTGTATAGTAGTGAAATTGCACTAATATGTTGGCGAAAAAGGGTTTGCCTCCTTACGACGTCTAATGGGTAAGTGGTCTGTGATTTAAACAGTTTGGACTTTGCCCTCCTTTAAAGATGGAAGACGAAAATGTGCGCAAAAGATAGTTGTATGTTTGTCGCGCGCGTTTCGAGTATTTTTGTAGAGGGGGCAGAGAGAGAGAGCACTTTCTTTCTAACACTCAAAATGTAAAGTGATTATCCATCGATACAGTGTTTAGCTCGTTGTCATTTCCACTCTAACGTTCGAAGTCGGACCAATACATAAAGCGGGCGTCATGTGCCACGAATGGCGTACTTTTCATGACTACATATTTCCGTCTGCTGCGATCCTGATACACCTTTTACGCCAATTACGGTTTCAGTAAAATTTAGCAGGCGAACGCGATTTGCACCTTGATTGAGCGAGCGGGGTCACAATATCGTTGCGAAATCGTTTGTCAAAATGTTAATAAGTTATTAATTGACTAATTTGTCTTTAAATGTAGTTTATATATATATATATATATATACCTACATAAATATATACTTAATAAAATATCATAAAAGTTAATGTGAAATATATTTCGGGCCCTATCCTGGGTCTGGCATCAGTCACAATGTTCAATTCGGTTTTCGAAATGTTTGGGTATCCAAACGAAGTTTTGACAGTTTAGTATTAAACGTGACGTGACATACGAGTACACGCTATTTAGTGAGACGATGCAAAGAGGTCCATTCACCCCCAGTATTATGATACTTAATTTTAGAAAACGATACTTCCGATATGTATGACTTCTGTAACGAAATGCAACAACTTATGATTACCATGGTACGAGGGTCAGGTCGAGAGTCGAGACGGCGGCATTTCCTTTGACGAGGCAGCAGGTGTCAATCGGGGGAATGACCCGCTTTGCATCATCTCGCTAAACGTAGTACCTATACAGTTTGCGTCATATTAAGGCCCTTACTATTGCCAAATGGGTACTTTCTAAAGCCTACTCCTCGTTTATGGCCAAACCAAAAATAATGAAAAAATGTATTATGAATAATCAACTCTTAGACAACATATGCAACAGTTTTCTTTTTCATACCACCAAAACTTCTAGATGAATTTTTTTTTTTACTGAATGGTGTTTTTTGACCTCAAATTCCCTACTGCTCCTGAGTTGCTTGGCCGATTGAATTCATCTATGCTTTGATAAATAGATAAACTTTATAGCTATAAACATAACATAAGATTATTCAATCGAGTAATCACGTCCAAGTGAAAAGTATAATTTTCCCCTATTTCGCCCTATCAAGGTCGCAGCGAGCGTCGTAACAGCCACTATGCATTGCGCGCTGATATGAACATTATTTCAATGTCGTTTCCGTTGATATTTGTAGTGACAAATATCGAGCTGCTAATTTGGCGATGGTAATCGCCTTAAAAGAGCGCTCGCGACGATTGTATTATTGTATGGTTTTAATTCTATTTAGTGATACTCGTATTCTACCTAATACATTTTTCAATGTATTAGGTAGCATTGTTAGCTTGTAACTATTTACTTGTTTTAATGGTTTTAGACTTTAGTATACATATCTGATGTAATAACTGTTGTGTTTGAGCACTACTATATGTCAGCTTGCACTGGACCCATTGGTCGTGTAATATATTTAACTTTAGTTAGATATTATCAAGTTCTCATTTTAAGTGAATATGTAAATGTTCTTATCAGAAATAAAGAATCTTAAACCTAAAATGTACCTACCAATAACCAATATACGAAGCCGCGAGCGAAAGGCTAGTTCAAAAATAAAACAACAGGCCTAGTACTTTCGTGCGCGAGTGTACCCATGGGCTTCCAGCGCTCTTTGAACAGGACGCGCCCTGTAGCAGTTGTCTGTTGTACTCACCATGCACGTTATCCCAGCTGGTGAATTCTCCCATCACAACGAGGTGGACTGCTGCCGCATCAGCCAGGCGGCTGAGCTGGTTCAGTCTGCTACTGTCGTCTTGACGTAGCTGGTCTTTGCACTGGATGTTGATCAGGAACAGCGGTCTTCCGCAGATCAGGAACGCTGAAGGAAATGGTCAGATTTTAATAAATTTTCATTTATTTATTTATCACATTACAGCTATTATTACAGGTAATACTATTACAATATAGTAAGAAGTCAACTAACTTAATTTAACATGAACAACCTAAGTAACAAGTAATATATCCATTTGTCAGTAACATAAGACACACATAACAGCCGTTGCGAACTCGCTCAGAGAATATGTCATATTATGGTCAGATTGGGTATTGTAGGTACGTATTTAGTTATACTCCACAACTAATAATGAATATATCACATTATGGTTACATTGGGTATTGTAGGTACGTATTTAGTTATACTCCACAACTAATAATACATATAACACATTATGGTCATATTGGGTATTGTAGGTACGTATTTAGTTATACTCCACAACTAATAATGAATATATCACATTATGGTTACATTGGGTATTGTAGGTACGTATTTAGTTATACTCCACAACTAATAATACATATAACACATTATGGTCATATTGGGTATTGTAGGTACGTATTTAGTTATATTCCAATAATTAAAATCAAAGTAGGAATTAATCTACCCTCAAAAAAAAAAAAAAAAAAATTATTGCTAAAATTAATTATTATAATATAATATTTTAAATTAAAAATTTTATAATTTATATTTTTAATAAATTTTTTATGGTTACATTGGGTATTGTAGGTACGTATTTAGTTATACTCCACAACTAATAATACATATAACACATTATGGTCATATCACATTGTGGTCACATTGGGTATTGTAGACACGTATTTAGTTATACTCCACAACTAATAATAAATATATAATATTATGGTCATATTGGGTATTGTAGGTTCGTGTTTAGTGATACTCCACAACTAATAATAAATATATCACATTATGGTGATATTGGGTATTGTAGGTACGTATTTAGTTATACTCCACAACTAATAATACATATAACACATTATGGTCATATCACATTGTGGTCACATTGGGTATTGTAGATACGTATTTAGTTATACTCCACAACTAATAATAAATATATAATATTATGGTCATATTGGGTATTGTAGGTTCGTGTTTAGTGATACTCCACAACTAATAATAAATATATCACATTATGGTCATATTGGGTATTGTAGGTACGTATTTAGTTATACTCCACAACTAATAATACATATAACACATTATGGTCATATCACATTGTGGTCACATTGGGTATTGTAGATACGTATTTAGTTATACTCCACAACTTATAATAAATATATGACATTATGGTCATATTGGGTATTGTAGATACGTCTTTAGTTATACTCCACAACTAATAATAAATGTATCACATTATGGTCATATTGGGTATTGTAGGTACGTATTTAGTTATACTCCACAACTAATAATAAATATATCACATTATAGTCATATTGGGTATTGTAGGTACGTATTTAGTTATACTCCACAACTAATAATAAATATATCACATTATGGTTACATTGGGTATTGTAGATACGTGTTTGGTTATACTCCACAACTAATAATAAATATATCACATTATGGTCATATTGGGTATTGTAGGTACGTATTTAGTTATACTCCACAACTAATAATAAATATATCACATTATGGTCATATTGGGTATTGTAGGTACGTATTTAGTTATACTCCACAACTAATAATAAATATATCACATTATGGTCATATTGGGTATTGCAGGTACGTATTTAGTTATACTCTACAACTAATAATAAATATATCACATTATGGTCATACTGGGTATTGTAGGTACGTATTTAGTTATACTCCACAACTAATAATAAATATGTCACATTATGGTCACATGGAATCGCGAACGAATTCCGTACCACCACACAATACGGGTACGGAACCCTAAAAACATTATGGTAAATATTAACAATACAGATGCCATAACAACATCAAGGCGACAAAAAAAACATGACAATCAATTCAGCACCCTCGACTTATTTGCGGTGGTAGAGGCCATAGAAACATAATTCTGTGAAAATTTCAACTGGCTACCTATAACGGCTGAAGCTGTAGACCCATGTGACAGACGGATTAGTAAGTTTGGCACCCTTCGGATACGGAACCCAAAACTTTCAAAAGTTTAGATGAGCCCTGGCACCTAAAATCTATTGCATTGTTTTTGAATGTGAAATGTCACACTTTTGGCTTTACTTGTATTTCTTGAAATGTTAGTGCACTTTAAAAATGCACACGACGGCATATTGACACCCTTTTCTCGTAAAAATTCATTAAGGCGTCCAACTATCACTGTGTTCAGATGAGCACTGATTCCAAACGTGTGAGCGTCACCCATTTAAAGGTGAGAACATTTTGGTGCTGTCATACTACGGTAAGGGCTTATCTTTACTTTTGAAATCTTTGACGGAACCCTGAAAATGTGCAAACCAGTTTTTAAATCATAAAAACATAAATCGTAAGATATTTAATATTCCGCAACACGATAACGATGTTTTAGTAGCGATTTTAACGACTGCATGTACACGATAAGGTTTATGTAGTGCAGGTACTGCAACAAAATATATGATTCAATCATTCAAGTGCAAACATTTTGTCCATCCATCCATCCATCAGCCCGTATTCGTCCACTGCTGGACATAGGCCTCCCCAATATACGCCACTCTTGGCGGTCCTCAGTCATCCTCATCCAGCCGCCAACCGCAACGTCCTTCAGATCGTCGGTCCAGCGGGCACGAGGGCGGCCTACGCTACGCTTTGCTGTACGTGGTCTCCATTCCAATGCCTTATGAGTATGACATAGCCAAAACAAAAACCAGTTCCGGGCGTGGCTTATTCTATTTTACGATAGCGCGCGGGGGGAAATTCGTCCCGGTCTCTAAGCTCGCGTCACCATAGCAAAAATACGAATAGAGTGGACGAGGCAGGGTCAAAAGTAATAAGTATTTTATTTTATCTAATTTATTAGTGTATTTCGATCATCGTCACACGGCATTGATCCTACTTGCTATCACGTCGGGACGTAAATTTATTATGGTCGGCTAAAAGTGGTTTTTTGAGTGTTTGATTTATCAGTTGACCCTCGGAACATTTCAGACACTCCTTTAGAGATACATAATAATATCGTGACGGTTAATTGTCACCATTACCCATTCTTTAAATATTTTTCGCCCGTTGAGCTGGTTTTACACTTGCGGGAAAATAAATTGGACCAAAAATTTCTTTACAAAAATTTTTTACTAAAGTTGTTATTACAAAAAGTGGAAACTAACAAATATTCTCAGAAGGAATGCACCACGTCACTATCTATCTCACTGTAGCCTATATCAATTATGCCTCTCTCATTCAACCACGTTTAACTGCGTTACTATCTCATTCCAACTAATTTTAAATAGCGTCACTATTTATCTCACTCTAACGCGTGTTAAATGGCATTTCTGATGAACGTCAAATATTTTTACTGCCCGCCACTCTTTCATTCTAAATTCTAATTATTAAAAAAAAAACGCAGCTCCTTTGGTAGTAAAATAGCAATAACTTTTTTTTCAAAAGTAATACACAGAAATTGCCAGATCATTTGAAAAACAATATTTGATGAGCCGTTATTTAAGACAATTTGCAAAACTAACATAGGACATTTTTTTTTCAGGGTGTGGTATCGAACTAACCTAATTACAAAGAATTGCTCATAAATTGGGTTTTTATTTTGTTCCTGATGTAACAGCATTTCAAGGTTTATTTTTGACTTTATCAATAGCATGACTATTCAGAGTTGCGCAACAAAAATTTTATTCTTAGAATTTAGAACTGGTTAGCTTTGACTCTCAAAAATCTATTCGAATTTATAAAAGTACCATCAACTCGAAGACTATCTACTTTTTGCTGAGGTCATAATTTGATATTCTGGTCAGTCATGAGCTGGCCTACCAGCCTTCCAAGGGAAAGCGTTGACTTTTGGGACACCTGTTTACCCTTGGGATAAATCGCCAAGTGTTTAAAATATAGAAATTTATTTGTATCATAGTTTGAAATGTTCAGGTCCCTTTACGCAAAATGAAAAAACAAAACTCTTTTAGGATTAATTTGTTGTCCCTATGTTTGTCTGTTTGTCCGTTTGTCTAGGCAATTTTTCTGGGTAAAATCAATAAATGCTAATATTTACAGCCCTGTAAAATATACATATTATAACGTTTTTATGGCCTTTTGTTTAACTTTTTCATACAAATTTTCTCCTTATGAAAATATAGAGATCAACACTTGACATAATATTTTGCATTTGAAAGAAAGCACAGAATGGAACTGTAGAACAAATAATGTAAAAAATATTATTATTATTATTATTATTTTATTTAATTAAAATATATAACATTACAGCATAATACTAACACGTAAACCATATCTTTCTATTCTAAAGGGATTAATAATTTACTGTTTGTTCAATGTGGCGATAGCTTTGTTTTTTTTTTTCTTTGTTACAAAGATAAAAAATATTTTCATACAAGGTTTTCCTTAAGGGCTATTTCTCCGAATTTGTAACAAAATATTTAGAAATAATTATAACGGTAAAGTACAACTTTTAGCTAAGACAATTTATTGTTAAAAGTTTGCTATATGCATAAACATATTTTAATGATATTATGGTATCTTCAAAATAATTGGGTTTTCCATAAGCGTGATATCAGATTACTTAAGAAATTTACGGCTGGTATCACGACGACGGATAAGCCAATTATTTTATTACTATTGTAATATAATTAAAAATATGTTAATGCATACAGCAGACTTTTAACTATAAGTTTTCTTAGCTAAAAGTTGTATTTTTACTTATTGAAATTGTATTTCTCACTAAGAAGTGCAAGATGACAAGATATTCAAAATAAGTTAATTGAATTTGTGAAATGGTTTCAGGTCAAAACAGTTTTCCATGAAACGGTAATTGTTTATACTTAGCAAAGTGTGTAAACTTAGTCATCTTAACATGAACGACGCCTGTATTTCTCTCTTCTTCATTTCCAGTATAGATAAAAGTATACAAACTTGTTAAACTTTGCGTAAAAACGGGGCAATATTGACGATATCCTGACAGCTATTATGATGGTGTTTTATCAAATTTTGCTTTTTGGGCTGTATAGAGACGTAGTTAGATGTCACTAGAATATACTCATGAAAAAAGATATGAAGAAAATAAGCTGTAGACTTCACATTCGGTTTATACCTATTGTATGAATTTTAAGAAGAATGGGTAAAGGGACCTCTTAAGGAAAACCTTGTATTAAACTATTTGTTATCTTAGTAAAAAATAATTCAAGGAAAAAAATAAACAAAGCTATCGCCACATTGAACAGTAGATAATTAATCCCTTTAGAATAGAACAACATGGTTTTCATATTTTTTACATTATTTGTTCAACAATTCCTTTCTGTGTTGACTTTTAAATGCGAAATATTATTTCAAGTGTTCATCCCTACATTTTCATAGTGAGAAAATTTGTATGAAAAACGTAAAAAAAAAAAAACGTAAAAACCTAAAACATAATATAAATAAAAACGCCAAAAGTATGTTTTTACAGCTCTATAGAGGGCCGTTAATATTGGTATTTATTAATTTTACCCAGAAAAAAATGTCTAGACAAACGGACAGACAGACAAACATAGGGATAACAAATTAATCCTAAAAGAGTTTCATTGTTTTCATTTTGCGTAACAGAACCTGAACATGTACCGACAGGATTATCTTCGATCTAATAATTTTGCCATGCACTGTAAATATTTCAAAATAAATTTCTATATTTTAAATGCTTGGCGATTTACCCCAAGTAAGTGTACCTATATAATTTGCAAAAAACTTCACTTATTGGACCTGAAATGGTGAGCCAATACTAGAGGGTAATTTCACGAAAAGGTCATTGACCTTTGTTACAGATCTCAGTAAGTATAAGTAAATTAATTTGGGTTTCAATAACGATCACAAAATTATTCTTTTAGATTAGAGTAACATATTATTTTCCCGCATAAAAGTATGAATTCAATCCAAATTCATTCAGTTTTGTTGTTATGACTATGGCACGATGTAGCTAAATCACTCATACGCATATTTTGTTGAGTTTTTAACGGCAGGAATATGATGCTCCTCGAAATATTACTTTATAAAATTAATTTCAATGTGTTTTGAAGTAGTTTTGGGAGATATTTATAGCTTGCAAAAAAGGGCACAGGTTCCACGTCTTACGGGCGCCAACGCTAGGCGCAGACTGACAAAATCTTGCTGCCGCTGACTGCATCAGTGGATTTACGTATTTTTGGAAAAAGGGGGTGCTTTTTTTGACCCGAATAACGTGGTATTTGGAAAATGAATAGATATCATTCACACTAATTTTATTAAAAAAAAACCAACAAAATCGCGAAAGCGATACCTGAAACAAAATCGATAAGAAGTTTGCAATAGAGGGTTACAAAAAAATTCATTGACAGTACAAATATGAATCGATTAACATGGTTTGTGGAAAATGAATACCTTAAAGTTCAACCAAAAACATGTATTTTTTTTTATGGCTATACGTAACCTTATTACTGCAACAAAATCATCCGAAAGCTGCCATTTTATTTCTGTTTGTATTTTCGTTCCCCTTATGGCCCCAACGGTTATCACGGAGTTTTGTAACGGCTATCTCACTCACTCATTACAAATTCTCCGAAACTATTATAGAGCCTAGGCAGGTAGATATCATAATACGACCTACCAGTGGTGGATCCAGAGGGGGCTAGAAGGCTGAGGCCCTCTAAAATATATGTCCTCATACTATTACATTCTGACAATTTCCTGCTTATGTTGTACTACAGACTTAAATTTATTTTCAATGCAAGTGCTCGTAAAGGCCCACTTTTTATGCATCAAAACCGAACAGAAAGTCGATTATATTACCCTAGGGCTTTATTATTATATATTTTTTAAATTTATTTACAATGGTTGGCTAATCTGCAGTCTTTCCTGTGGACCATAAATATTATACTTTTTTTTCCACTGTTTAACGGCTCTGGACAGCTCTACAGTCCTTTTGAGCCAATCATAAATTTAAAGTTCACAAGATTATATTTGTTTTATTTCCTCACACTATGCATTGAAAAACGTAGTATGATACACGGGCGTAAGAGCAATAAATTACTCGGTTACGTTTAAGACACTCGCTACGCTCGTGTTTTAAATCGTCCTCGTAATTTATTCCTTTTCGCCCTTGTAGCATAAACTACTATTAACTACACGTATTTTAATACATAATACATGAAAAAGCTCGATGAAAGTTTCTTACCCTTTTTCTTAGCAAAACTTATCGTATGGGCGGACTTAAGGCCTGTTTCACCACCTCCAGATAAGTGCCTGATAGTTATATGTGACATATAACGCATACAAAATGTGTTCCATTTTTAAACTTATCTTCTGGATATCACTTATCTGGAAGTGGTGAAACAGGCCCTTAGGTATACAAGGTGACTTTTAGATCATCGTCCAAATTCATACTGGAGGCTTGATAAGTGATCAGTATCTTGGATCAATAACAATTTTTGTGAAATTTGTAAAATGAAATTTCGGCTTCCAATAGAAATCCACTTCCAGTTCCGAGTGAATCACTATGGGGAGTCGAAATTTCATTTTACGAATTTTACAAAAAATTTTATTGATCCATGATACTGATCACTTACCAAGCCACCAGTATGAATTTGGACGATGATCAAAAAGTCACCTTGTATATTTACCTGTAGCGTAAGATACTCGTATTATCTATCAACATTGTTGTATTTATTGCTATTTATTTAACTATATATATAATATTATTTATTCTTATACAAATTCTTTATACAAGTGTATTATTTTATAAAATTTAACTAACCCTACCTTTTTTTTGTAATTTTATCATGTTCTCTTTGTTCAATCAAGTTATTGATTAGATTTAATTACATCGCATGTGTCGCAACTCGCGGCCACTAACGGATCAGTGCACAGTTCCGCTGTGGCATTTTGCTGAGTCAGAGACCTTTTTGTTTGCTGCATCTTACAAACTTCCTCACCCTGTATTATAGTTATGACAATCGTATCGATTCGGCTAACTTATTTGACAGAACTAAACTTAATTTGAGCCTGCTGTCTTGTTCTTTCCGTATCGAAAAGACAAAAACAGAACGCTTAAAATAAGGTAAGTCCTGTCAAATTTGTTAAATTGTGTTTAGCCGAATCGACACCATTGTTTATTTATTAAGTGTATTTGGTTTTTTGTATACAGCTTTCAAAATAAACGCCATTTCTTTCATTATTTTTTAGTGTATTTCCGCGTATTATTATTTATTATATAAATTATACATTATATAGTTCTATTGTTTTATTTTTACATTATATTGAACGTGTAATACGTGTATGTAATGTACCTACATTACAAACATAAGTGATTTGATTTGCTCCTTTGTCACAAATTTAGTGACACAAGTTGTACAAGTTTGGTATAGGTCAGACTTTAAATGTAAGGTCACCCTGCATTACACGTTCTTGAGTGCAACTGAAACCGATATGGTGGTCGACCTTTAAGACTTGTTCAATCATGTATCAATGAACGTAGACCAGAGGCCAATGTCACCAGCCCGACATAATAGCTAGGTATATGTCTAAATATAGACCGATTTTAATGTGAGCTTTCAGGTTATGCATATGATTAAGACATATTTTGTAGCAGAAATTAATATATAAAAAAATCATCAGGTCGATATTTTAACTTGAGACCCTATGTCCATAAAATTTCAAAATTGGGTCACTGTGTGACGCCAAAAAAATCGACATAATCTTGCTAAGTTTCTTGCCCCTCTTCTTAGCAAGACTAATCGAATGGGGGGAGTTAGCCATGTATTTATACTTAGCATATGGTAGCTATTTGTGTATCGTACTTTGGTTTCCTTATTAATTATTCCAAGTATTCCATTTGCGCACCATAAATTCCTTTCATCACTCTACTTTCGTTCATCATGCCTACATATCCATTGTCCAGTTTGTCTTTGAAATACACAATTTTGATAAGAATTAAATGTAACAGTAACTTACAAAGATGTGTTTTCAATACTCGGTTGATATACAAGTAAAGGCAATAATAATTGTTATAAACAAAATACAAACAAATAACAAAGTACATACAATGTAAAAATAATAATGTATACAACGTGTAACAGAAAGGTGTAACCATATTTGAAGAGCTTATTCAGTCAATGGTATATAACAACTTTTACTATGGAGCGAACCCTGAAATCTCGAAAAAAAATCTGCCCTTCCATACATTTCAGCCGAGCGGAATTGCATTTTTCTATGAAAAAGTTTTTTTTTTTTTTTTTTCGAGATACAGGTTTTGTTCCATAGTAAAAGTTGTTCTATACCATTGACTGAATAAGCTCCTCAAATATGGTTACACCTTTTTGTTACACGTTGTATAAAATATAAACAAAATAAATAGTTACATTATGCGAAGATTTAGCTCTTACACGTGGAGATGTGCCATCCATCTAAATAAATGACTGAAATTACGAAACGTAACGAATAATGGATATTCTTTTATCACTTTTCTAAAGAAAAGAAACTGCCAACATTAGTTATGCCTTTGTTTGTTCAACATGATTCGAAGATTACTGTAATAAACAACTAAGTAGTTAAATTATTATTACATACGGCTTGAACACTCACGTGTGATTGTTGTTGACTATATGCCAACCGTTTCACCGATACAATTTCGGCATTATCAAGGCGAGTGTCGTTCTTAGGACGACGACGCGGCGTTCACCGTCGTTGTCAAACGGGCACTGGCAGCCGCCGATCGGCGAGCTGCACGCATTGCTCGTGCGCTGAGCGTTGGCTGCGTCGTCGATAGGGGTGGGATGGTGGATGCACTTGATTCCTTTGATTGTTCCAATTGTTTGTTATTAGGGGCGGTTATTAAACAAAACGAACTCACAACATCGTCACTGTCACTGGGCGCTGTCCTAAAGTTGCTCGATCCATCGAGAACCGGTTTCCAAGACGGAGCCAGCTGCCAACCATGATCCCTGTTGAAGTTGGGGTTACGACTTATCTCGATGGCTTCGTGTATTTTGCGAGGAATGGTATATTTCTCCTTCACTAATACTGTAGCCTTGTCGAAACGGATGAAGTGGGTCGTTTAACTAAGTAGTTTTCCATAGCTTGACTTATGGCTTTATTTTATTTCCTTGACTTGCAATTATCATGATAATTTTTCTTGTAGGTGTCTTCTTTTTTACGTGTATAAATTAAATATAAATCGGCGCTGCCAGTGCCCGTTTGACAACGACGGTGAAAGCCGTGTCCTAAGAACGACACTCGCCTTGATAATGCCGAAAATGTACCGGTGAAACGGTTGGCATATAGTCAACAACAATCACACGTGAGTGTTCAAGCCGTATGTAATAATAATTTAGTATGTCAGCTCACGCGAGTTTTAATAATATTATAAATTAAATATACATAATGGACAGGTATCTTTAAATAGAACATAATCCACATATCATACTAAACAATTTTCCCGAAGGAACATAACCGAGCAAATAAGAGAATAGAACCTGCCCATGCAAATTCACAGTAAGTTTATAGGCATGCATAGACCTAGTAAGTATTCAAACACTGGGAAAAGTAAAAATTGTCGACTTCAAGTAATGATGAAGACCCACATACATATAGAATCGACGCCGCTGGAAATACTTACTACCGAGGTACAAAATACAAATAAATACAATTCTAGCTCGCAGGTCGTGTCTATTTCATGCTAAAGAGCACCGTTAGGACCAAAAATGGTAATGACATTAAATCATATTCCAACCTATCTGCGGTTCTAAAGAGACGCTCAGACGGTTAAATTAGTCTGAAGTCCAAGGTATTGCCACCAAATGACATTGAAAAGTTTTTGAGAGAAGCTCCGGATAGCCTGTAACGGTTAGTCTGGCAACATACGAGTAGGTTAGTTTAACTTCTTCTCTACATTATTAAGGCGTATGACCACGCTAAATAAGCAACTTGATGTGTGTCGGTACAAATATCAACGGAAACGACATTGAAATAATGTTCATTTCAGCGTGTCTTGAAAAGTGGCTGTTACGACAACCACTGCGTGTCCGGCTAGCGCAAAATAGGAGAAAATAATACTTTTCACATGGACGCCATGAACGGAAAAAAAATTTTGAACTTAAATTTTTTAGATCTAAAAATTTTCTATAATTTGGTGAAATAATCATTAAAATCGCTTTAGGCGTTTGGAAGGAGTAAGAGAATTCTTGTGTTAATCATGTGAAACTTTCGATGACTTTCGATTTTTTTTCTCAAAACTTACAATAGAAAAACAGTTTATGAAACTTAAAATTTATTTTTGACTCTATAATGCCTATCATATATTTTTATGAAAGTTTTTGGACCACCCGTGTGGGAGGAGAAGGCCTTCAAAGACAGGTCCAAATTGCAGTTGGCGTATCCATTCGCCTTAACAAAATAATTTTATGATATTTGTTTTTCTCGGGAGTGTGGTGAAAAACGTCGTATGAAACACGTGAGCATTGGCCATTTCTCACTCAGCTCCATAACGCCCTCACCTTTGGCTCGGCGGCAATTGAGCCTTGTTTGTAATGGCCAGCTTAGGCTAAGCTGGCCATTACACACAAGGCTTAGCTCACTTGTATCATCATAATGTACTATTAAATGACTGGTAAACTGAAAGGCTATAGTTAATTAGCTCGCCTGATATTATCATAGCTTCAACAGAAACAGATGATTGTATAAAAAGCAGAAATTTAAACTTCCACAACGGGACATTCCTCCAGAAATGCCAAGTCCATTGAAATAGTCATGTCGCTAACAACAAGTCGGTTATTTAGGATTCCTGCCCATTGAGTCATGTTTGCAAACACTTGCAGTGATTTAGCGCTAAACCTAGTGGCATATTATCGCTAATATTAGCATACAATCGATTTGAGACTCAAGTTGCGCACGCGCCGAAGACGTGAATTGAAGCAATTACTAAACCAAATTGATTGATTGAGCGTGATTCTGTGGAGTGAACAGTACCTACTGTATTTTTTATCACACTAGTTCGTATTTTGCGTAAGTATGGCCGCGTTTCAAGTATGAAACAAATCATCTTGAAGAAAACACTACATTACACTGTTTCACAATATATTTTATCTACTCCCATACTGCAACAAGGTAATTACAATAATAATAATAATAAAATTCTTTATTGCACAGAATAAAATTATCGTACAAAGGCGAGCATAATACTAATTAGTATTTTCTACCGACATCAAGAGCAGTTTTATAAGTACAGACATTTTTTATCCGATGTTATAATATTATATTATAACACGCGATTCACGCTTGCGATTGGAACAATTTATTATAACACCGCTAGAGAGACAATCAACAACAACTACGAGAAACCCCGCCTCCTGTATGCTTGTGGCTTCTGATTAGCCCTCAAGACAGCATTATCGAACGATGCACCCGAGGTTCATGATTTCATGAACGAGTGTTCTCATTTTTTGTGAAATTGTTAGTTGAAAATATCATAAAGACGATATTTTTGATGGTCGTAGATAAAGTATTGTGTGCAACTGAACATAAGTAGACATTGGGACACTCGAACTATTACGAAACGAAGCACTCGTGTCCCAATGTCTCAAATTATGTTACAGGTGCACAAAATACTATTTTACTTAATTAAACCCAACCGGCGGGTCTACCGCGTAATTCTCATTTTCATCAACATCAACTTGAGATTGAAATTTGACGTGCGTGCGACGACGCCCGCCTAACATGCCATCTCTTTTGCACGCGTTGAATTTCGCATGCATTTGCTTGAAGTTGATACAAATGAGAATTACGCGGTAGAGCCCCTGTTTCGAATATTAATTAATTATCAAGGGCTTTTTAGGTCTTAAAAACGCAAACTACGTACTACTCGTATAAAAAAATCATGCTATTTATGGCCCTTGAAAATTAATTAATATTCGAAAGTAAAAATATATTGTGAAACAGTGTACAAGAGTTTTCTATAAGTTTTAACAAGTTGCGAGAATTGCAAGTATCATTATTAACTCAAATCAGTTTAACAATTCCCAAACTAAAATTGTCTGTAGGCGTTAATTGGGCAAAATTGACCTCGACACTCGCTAATTCGGTAATTTCTTAAACTTCAATGCTAGTTTTGTCTGCTTTTTGAAATAAACAGATCAATTTAGGTATGTAATTTAAATACCTCTTTACGTGCTTTTACGCCTATTTTCCGAGTATTTTAGTGTTTACAGGAAGTGACGTAATCATTTTAGGTTGAATGTTCAAATCTCAGAATAAGGAATACAAATAGAAGCCTGGCTAAAATAAGAACTGGGCATTAGCCATTGTACTCATCTAACGTAAATTACTCCTGTGTACGAGTGAATGAAACACCGGACCGCACTTACTTTATATTTTTTCCTTGTGTGTCACTAGATTGAACCAAGCAAATGTCAGTTGGATGTAATTTGGATGTATTTTAAAAATAATAATACCATCAAATAAATACGTCTCATCATTGTATCGTTTTGTTGTAATATCGTTCGTTGCGTGCATCACATCTTAATTTGGTGGCATCGAAATGTCCAATGCATTTTGCAAAAGTTTACAGCTTCACCGAGAGAAATTAAATATTTTGGTGCTCTTCCTCTCAAAATTCGTGAAAGTGTGATTTATTATTGTTTGTGTTGATTGTTTTTTAACATTGTAATAAAATGTCTTGTGCGATTGAAGGCTGTAAATCGCATACAGGAAGAAAAGAAAACAACAATGAAGCAATATCATTTTATCGGTGAGTTCTGATAGTTTTTATGTTAGTAAGTTGCAGGATCATACCTAAAACTCAGTAACAATAATAGTAGTTCTTGTAAATCACACTCGTGTTCAATTCTACACCGATATTTGCCTGTTTTATATAGATTTTCTGCCGACTATGAGAGGTTATGTAATTTCGCATAGTGATGTACTAAAAAGTCCGTGTGGCAAACTATCGAACATTGGTTCCCGCGGCAGCCGTGCATAAAGATTAATGAGAGGTTTTCTTTTTGAGTATTAAAAAAAAACATAATTTCCAAGAACTCTGTAGATGGTGTTGAACTGACTACGTTACTAGGTGCCAAAGCCAAAACGATTGGAAAAAAAAACATTGCGTCACGTCACGTCACATACACTCGTTGGTTGATGACATGTGTGCTGAGCATATTATGTGCGAATGCTTTGTTATGGTCCGTCCAGGTTTAAAATGTACCATGGCTTGTACTCATTGCGCTTTACGACTTTCATATTTAGGAAAAAGATGTATGCCTCCATTTTTATACAAATCCACAAGGCACAGACTTCTCTTCTTTTTCTCTTGGGACATTTTAACTAGTAGTAGTTTAAGTAGAAAACTCATAAAAAGACTGCTAATTATTTTTTTCTTTTTCCTTGTTGCTATTATTTATTTATTTTCAAAATGTCATTGTGATGTGATCTGACAATGACATTAATTACTTTGTATGTACGTTTCGTTTTACGATCTCAAAATTACATCCAAGTGCAATAATCAAAAAATTATGTGACGTTCCGTTCCTTGCAGTAATTTACCAAGTTCAGCGCCATCTATCCAGCGACTAGGAAAGAGTAAAAAAAAAAGAAAAGAAAATCCCTCATTGCAGCGCGAGTTAAAAGAAAAATAATGCCGAATAAATATCGCTATATTTTTTTGTTACAGATTTCCAAAAAGGGAAGAATTAAAAAGTGAATGGCTTAGACGAATAATTTGACCAAATTGGGCAATTAAAAATAGCAGTCATGTTTGTTCGAAACACTTTACGTCGGATTCTTTTGGACCAAACGAAAATTTAAAATGGAGACGTTTAAAAGCAGATGCCTTACCGACGTTATATTTACGAGATACAGACACATTGGTAACCTTTAAATAATTATGTATAATTGCATTATCAATCTTGTTTGTAGGTACGTGCTTGTACTATACTATAGTATATTAACTCGATAATTTTTTTAATTTTAGGCAACAGAACCATTACCTATGGATGTCTGTGGTGTAAAAAAGTGCATACTTCTATGTTCGCAAATCGTTCTGAAAGGCCTGTTCGTTCACGTTACTGCCGTGATCGACTTCACGAAGAAATTCCGCAGATCAAGACATTTTCGTACTTAGTGGTTGACAATAAAAGTACTTTGACAGGGTAGTTCTATAGTGAAATGAATTTTGGGAATGCTTATTGACTTGAACTGCGCATAATTTGATTTCTTATTACAGGTTATTAGGTATTTTAATCGTTCATTATTTGTTATTAGTTATTATTCAAGATAAGTTGATGTTTATCGGATAGAAATAAAAAAAAAATTGAAATTACCTCTGTAGTAATTGCGCTGTCATCGCTCATCATTGACATAATATTATTATTACGAATCCTATAAGTCTATGATTATTATGATTTCTATTGTTGCGATTAATTCCTTCCTCCTTGATTGAAAAAAGACGCGACATCAACGAACATCTATTTGATTGAGTTAAGAGGCGACTTAAAAAGTATCCACTTAAATAGTTTACGGTTGTATCTCTGATACAAGCTACAGCATTTTTTGTACTAGAAACAAGCACAATTTTGGACTTAACTTATGTACCTACCTGCCTACGATATAGTAATTTGTACTTAATAAAAATATTATGCTAAACGAAAGATATCCTTTTATTAATTCCTTATTTACACAATATAACATGTGTCCCACTGGGGTAGACAGAGACCACTTTGCTATTAATTCTCTTGGCCTCCTTCCAAAGCAAGAGGATGTCACCAGAAAGGTCGGTGCCTCCTGCATTCTCTTTTTTTTCACACTTTGATACGATATAATGCGTGGTAAGCAGATTGGTCGTGGCTCATTTCGATTTGGTTTATTTATCGAAGTCAAAAATCGATCGACATTGTTACATCACTAGCAAAGCAACGAACTAGTGACAACCTTCCTAATTAGGAAAAAACTAATAAATATCCATCTCTCTCTAACGCACTAGAATGTCGTAAGAAAATCAAGGATAGGTGTCTTTCTCCGCGTATTATTTTAGCCAGGTTTCTATTGTATTCCTTATTATGAGGTTCAAATTCTTGTCAAACTTTAGGATGCGTTCAAGAAATATATTCTTTCGTAATGAAGTGTGTGGTGATGACGTCACTGAAGGTCAAATGCAAGACATCACTTTTGGGTAACCAACGGGACCCTATTACTAAGACTCCGCTGTCCGTCTGTCTGTCTGTCTGTCTGTCACCAGGCTGTATCTCATGAACCGTGATAGTTAGACAGCTGAAATTTTCACAGATGATGTATTTCTGTTGCCGCTATAACAACAAATACTAAAAAACAGAATAAAATAAATATTTAAGGGGGCTCTTATACAACAGACATGTTTTTTTTACCTTTTTTTATAGATAATGGTAAGGAACAATTTGTGCACGAGTCCGACTCGCACTTGGCTGGTTTTTTCATTTTATAAAGGTTATGCACACTTGTTTTATTATCTCTCTACTAGAAACGATTAAAAAAAGCTTTTCCTCGAAACGGTTTACGATTCGCAAATATTGGCGAAAAAAAGGCTAATTGGTATAGATTAAATTATGGTATGGTGTTAATTCGAAAACCATTTCGAGATTTAGGTTTAATAAGCCTTATTTTCGAAGCTTTGGTCTAAAATCATCATGTTGATGAATATTTTTACGAAAAGGCTGCAACTTCCTTTTGCCCTAGTGTGACGTCATTTGAGTAATGGCTGTTTAGAAATGTGTCCCTTGCTATCAAGATAAATTTATAATAATTTGCTTCAGACTAATTTGACAGCTAGATGACAGATGAGTAGACAGATCACTTTTTTTTTATAAGCAATCACACATCACAATCAGTGATTGTTTATAAAAAAGTGGTCTGTCTCTGGTCAATCAGTATAATGTCTAAAATTCTCAAGTGACAAGGTCATCGGACAATTCTTTAAAAAATCATAAAAAAATAATGGTTAATTTACCAAAATAATAAAAGCTACGTCCTAAACTGGCGAATATTCCCTAAAAAAATTGAAAAAAAAAACTTTTAAAAATGAAGCTATGGGAATTGGTGACATATTGAAGAAAGGTCAAGTCAAAAGCACCGACAATATAAAAGCTTGTTGACATAATAAACAAACGTGGAAGAAGCGAAGGGGTGTCAGGATCGTACCAGTGGCGATCAGTAGCCTCTTCCTACCCCGTCAGAAGAAAGACTGGAATAGGTATGCAAGGTTTTTTTTTTAGCTTATGTTCTAATAGGCATTGATCCATGTTATTGCCCACTACCAAAACTCGAGTATGAATCTGTTTCAGCAAACCTCAGAAAAAAGAAATGCCTGCTAAATTTAAATGAAACCATATCTTACCGTATTTAACAACTTCCCTAAAGCATAGATAAATAAAGGAAGGATAGATTGCTATCTCCTTGTACAGTTCGCAATACTAAAAATAACGTTGCTAGATGGCGTTACTTGTCTCGTTGCAAATAAAATTTGTCTGAAATCGACGAAATATAGCATTTTACTGTTCTGGTTCATCATATTTATTTATTTTATGAATAAAAACACAAAATTTTCATAACATCGCCTCAGAAAATAGTGAATTCTTAATCAGGTGTTTTTAACATTTTTTTCATTAAACTTTCGGTGGTAAGCTGGCAATCTAACTAAGCGTGCAGATGGTTATTCTGAATTCCGGTAGATGGCGCACAACATTCCTTGCAAGCATTCCTTTTTCTATTCTATAGTTTTTGGTGGTGGTGGTGGTGGTGGTGGTGGTGGTTTGGACATGTAGAGAGGATGAATTAAAGTAGAGTGACGAAAGAAATTAATGGTGCGCAAGTGGAAGGTACAGCTCGACCAGGCCGCCCTAGAAGGACGTATGCTGATCAAATTGGCGACATACTGAAGAAGGGCAATGTCAAAAGTACCCGGAATAGAAGAGCTTGTATGATTAGATTGATGGATGGGGAAGAGGCGAAAGAGGTGTGTCTGGATCGAAGCAAATGGAAATCTGTAGTCTCTGTCTACCCCTCTGGGAGACAGGCTTGAGTATATGTATGAGAGGAGCATAGAGTTCATTATGATCAGTAGAGCACGTGGTTACATATGTAACCGATCTTAAGTTTGGTGGCCTTGCTCGGTGGAACATAGAGGGGCTGTCCCTCTATTTTGTAACTTTAGTTGCCAACTGGACTAGATGGCTATCCTCAAAAACATAGCTAAAAACGGAACTTTCAAAATTGCCATTAGTGGGTATTGAACTATTTACGAACCGTGTCGTCACTTCAAGTGCGAACATATCCTTAGACAATTACAATTCGATAGTAGTCTATGTTTTTGATGATAGGCACTCGGTACAGATGGCAACTAAAGATACATAATAGGCCCTCAGGATTAGAATTACCTTCCTGAATCATATCATCACAGTTGCTATTGGGCTGAGTGAGCATAGACCGAACAGAATATCACGGCAAAGAAGAGTTCTATACCAAACAGCAACAGACGGCTAATTGATGACAATCATTACATGCATCCTTAGTTTCGCTGATTTATCCGGCAAATTTACATCATTCTTACCTTGAGCAGCAACGCCGTAGCTACCACAACTCCTCAACTTAGCCACCTTCTCCACTAGCCGTCTGGTACTGTCCGTCTCTCCCACAAGCTTCAACACTTGCTTCAGGTCGATATCTTCAACCGTGATGCCTCCCTTACTCGCCGCGTCGTAGATGAACCCTAGCGCGCGGCTGGAAGAGAACAGTGTTGTGAGGACCATGGAGAGAGAAGACTGCCTTGAGACAATAAAAGCTGTAGGGCTGTATGTAGTTGTTGTCTTGTTTTTGCTGCGCCCCTACAGGGCGACACTTGTACTTTTCCTTTATGTAACATCTTTTATGCTTGTGACTTGGCAATAAATAAATGATATGATAGTTATATAAGGTTAAGGTAATCATTTAGAGTGACATACTAATTATTTTCAAATTCAAATAGTTTATTTTGCAAAGTAGGTATATAAAATACACGTTTCACAAGTCAAAATTCAATCTTATATAAAAAAAATATATGTAATAAAATAATAAATGTACATGAACTAGATTAAACGTTTATTTGATTTATGTAGCAATATATATACGATTAAAATTATAGGTAAAATATATATTATACAACGGAAAATCCAATCAGCCGCCCGAACCCATACCGGAGGAGACCCGGCCAGGGACCAGGAACAAGGTTCAATGATCACCAACCGAGCCCCCAGCACGAATCCAGGCGGCCAACCAAATCCCATCTAATAGGTTACATATATAAATACATGCCTACCTCCGGCATAAACTTTTTTGACAATAACACTTCGAAATATACGAGTACATTATTCTTAGTTGGGTGTTGTTTTTTGGGTATACAATTTTTTCTTGGAATTTTAATACAAATCTATGAAAAAATCGAAACATATTTGTATGGGCAAAACCAAAGCTGGTATTGAAGACCATAATAACTGTCTTTCCGTTCTACATGGAAGTAAATACAAGCTTCGAAAGTTCGTTGGTTCATTATAAACAAAGACATCAAATTATAAGCCTATTATTTCTAGTAATAGCCTGTCACGCGTAAATCGAATTCCGTAGAGGTATGGATTCCGTCAACAGACTGACTATAAAATCTGACTGAATATAGTCATGAATAGTAGTTTATGCTACAAGGGCGCAAAAGGACGATCGCGTTTTAAACGTAACCGAGTAATTTATTGCTCTTACGCCCGTGTATCATACTACGTTTTTCAATGCATAGTGTGAGGAAATGAAAACAAATACAATCTTGTGAACTTTAAATTGTAATTGGCTCAAAAGGACTGTATCCAGAGCCGTTAAACAGTGGAAAAAAAATTATGACATTTATGGTACACAAGAAAGGCTGCAATTGAAAATAAATTTAAAAAATAATAATAATAAAGCCCTAGGGCAAAATAATCGACTTTCTGTTCGGTTTTGATGCATAAAAAGTGGGCCTTTACGAGCACATGCATTGAAAAATATCTGAAGCCCACATATACCTATACGTACAACGGTCGCGGTGAACTACACTGTGGTCGCTGTAATCGGACTTTTAAAACCATGCTGGGTTTCGCGAGTCATATCCGCACTCATCACCGTAGAAGTCGAACAAACCATGAGGTCGCCGTCGTCGGACTACGATGAGGAGGACATCATCATCATCATATTATCTGACTATAGTGAAACTAAATATATTGGTCGTACAATTTTGGTCGTAGTTTTCAGTCCGCCACATTATGTGGTATAGCGCCCTCATTTTTTCCAAACTCTTTTTTGACAAAGTATACAGTAATACGAACAAATACTGCACCTCGATTATTTTATTTATTTAGGGAAAAACAACAGAAGTAAACTGCAGATATAATTAAAAGGAACTAACAAAAATTTTGTTTACAAATAGTTAAATCTACTCAATTCAACATTTTCCTCATTTATCTTTTCGCATATCTTTGGAAATATGATTTATAAATATGTAACCATAACTAACGGCAACTAGTCCTAAACTCGAGCTATATCTATATAGCTATTGGTAGCTTGGAATTACTGAAAACCGAATATTGCAGAAGTTTCATTATTCATTTCGTGACTACTGTATTCGGCTTGAAAAACAGGTCCTTTTGAGATAATTATTACACAAACATAAACATACGTCACGACATACATATCCCCGAATGGGTATCACTGGTGTTTCCGAGTGTAGTCTGTCAACAGAACAGTCAACACTCGTACAACCTCTTTTTACCGACGATTCTTACTTCCTATCGTGATACAGATGAGCTTTATGGCCGTAATTCGGCCACAAATAGACGATTTTTAGGACATGAAGGTTTACCCAGTGTTTCCCTTCACTGTGTAGCAGGTGGTAAGTACACAAAATAAATTCTTTGCACATAAATTCCGAAAAACTCATTCAACCAGGCAGAATTCGAACCTGAGTCTCAAGATGGTCAAGAACTCTGAGCTACCCCTGCTACACAGCATATATATTTTTATTATCCTGTGTTCCAGTGTAATTCTGTATCTCACATCCTCAAAACTTTATCAAACCAGCCGCTACGCCGCGCCGTGAATGGACAAGACACGGAAGGCTTCCGTAACTTGACGGAACCCCAAAAATCTCAACTATGAATTAACGATGAAGCACACCAGCAATACTCCCACTAAAAGGTATATAAAGCTGAAACACCGAATATAAACGAATCAATAAAATGGCCGGCTTTCGGGTAAAATGCCACTGCACAAAAATGGGGGTATCGCGTAAAAATAGGTTATTGTAGGGTGCCGGGCAGAGGGTGACATGACCTTGTCCTCAATCACCTTCGTGTCCCTCCCTGGCACTAGTGCAACCCTACTAATTTGTAGGTTATTATAGCATACAAACAATACGCTGACGACGGTATGACAGGAATGTAAATTGTTAGAAATCAAAGTTACAACGAAATTGTTAAATGATTTTTAAAGTTTCAAATTAATTTATAGTTGTTAATGCGTTTTACTCGTTTGTCATCTCTAGGAAAGTACCCACTTTGCAGGAATAATTTCTATTCCGCTGCAAAAGTTCGATCGCTATTCATGAGGGCGGAGTTGTTTTTTTTTTTTTTGAGGGGCGCTAATTTGCTGCGTAAGTAGGTGGTAGAGCTGATGCCAGGCTCGTCTGTGGAGGTACCACCATCTTAGACAGCTCTCAAACAGATATATCCATCCCAAATTGCCGGCACTTTATACAAGGTGGCGCAAAAGTAATGTCATAATTTGAATTGGCTGCCATTTTTGCAGATGGCGCCAAATGTCACTGTGCTTTGACGTTTATGATGTAGATATATAGAGAATTAGTTGCCAATAAGCCATGAAGCGATACACACCTAGAGAACGTAGAATTATTGTTACTGCTTATTTAACAAATTTTGATCTCCCGTTTTGGAGATTTGATCTGGCCGTCCAGATCGCCATACCTAACAGCACCAAACTTCTTCCTTTGGGGCTTTTTAAAATCTCGCGTTTACCACAACAAACTACGAACCTTGCAAGTCTTGAAAGATAACATTGAAGAAGAAATCGCCAATTTGGAGCCAGATGTTTTGCGAGCAACAATTCAAAAAGTCGTAAAACGATCGCAATTATGCATCAACTCAGGAGGTGGCCATTTGAGCGATATAATTTTTTCCAATTAATGTCATCAATTTTACACTATCAAATAAACTTTTTTTGAAAAAAGAGCTCTTTTTTTTCATTCAATTCAAATTATGACATTACTTTTGCGCCACCTTGTATAAAACAGACTAATGACGCGCAGCGGCGTCACTGGTGCGAGGGTTTCGGCATCGCGCTCACTAGCCCGCCTGCCCAGCGTGTGTGAGTTTGGGCATATCTTCCAGAAGGAACGTCAAGAGAGCCGAAATTTTGGAAAGACTTATGTCCAGCAGTGGACGTATACGCTAGCAAAAAGCTCGTTTATTTCCGAAATATGAAAACACAGAAGGGCTAGAGCTAAGGGTTTTTAGATTATGTGTATTGAATTATACAAATGTATACAAACAACTCATCGTCTACGTAAAGGCACGCCTTTAGGTCACGTTGTTCCTCATGCGACTCGATACCTGTAGCTGAGAATCTACTATCAGTACACGAGAAATGTACAGCCCGAGGCAGAATAATATTCCACTGAAACTTTAGGTCCGTCTGTGGCGCAACTGAAAAACTACTGGACCGGCTTAAGAGGCTATGCGATTTTTATTTTTGTCACTGTCACTCCGAGCGAAAACACGCTCAGTGCGAGAGGGGCGGATTCAGGGCGAAAGCGAAAAATGTTAGTTTTATAATTTTTATAAAAAAATTAAAATAGCTAGCAAAATTTCTAATATCAAATATCTAGATATTGTTGAAATACACCTAATAAAATATGTTAATAAAATATGTATACGGTTCCTATTCGTCAAACGAGGAGAAAGAGTGTGTTTGAAGACCTCATTTCAACAATTATTTCTATCGAGGAAAATTTATCCAAACATGTTTTCCAATTTCAAAACCCTAGATTATATAGTCAAAATGCATATACCAGAAATTTATTAAAATTTTCCGTGTATTTCATGAAATACACAAAAAAGAGGCATCTCTATTTTTTTACATATCGCCTTAAATATGGGGTACCAGCCAGTGTTGCCGCTGGTCATATTTTGGGTTGCCGTATTCCACTGACAAAATTGCCGTATTTAAACAAAAATTGCCGTACATATACATTTATTTAAAAAAAAATTGCATTATAATTAATTTCCCATGATATTTTCCACAGTATACAGATCGTCATTTTCGTATTCAATTTTCGGCTTTTCAATTTTTTTTATCATTTCGGTGGTAGGTTTAAAATTTGTAGAATTTTCGGCTTTTCAATTTTTTTTATCATTTCGGTGGTAGGTTTAAAATTTGTAGAATTTTTTTTTTCTTTCTGCGAATGCACTGCTTGGCCATAATTCACGGGGGAGGTGTAAAAAGTTACATACAAGCGTTTATGTTGTAAACAACGGACGGGTTAGTTTCGTGAATGATGATATAATTTACGGAAGAGACACTCTATAGTAGATTGTTATACAAGGGAGGTAAATCATTCGTTCGCTCGTGCGCTTAAATATCTCGGGTGTAATTGATCACTTACACCCGAGTGTAGTACTCTACTTTGCATCACTAATACGAGGAAATAAAAATCAACTTAAGGCGCATGACCACGCTAAATAAGCAACTCGATGTGCGTCGGTACAAATATCAACGGAAACGACATTGAAATAACGTTCATTTCAGCGTGCCTTGAAAAGTGGCTGTTACGACAACCACTGCGTCTCCGGATGTCTCCGGCTAGCGCAAAATAAGAGAAAATAATACTTTTCACATGGACGCCATGATCGGAAAAAAAAATTTGAAATTGAATTTTTTAGATCTAAAAGTTTCCTATAATTTGGTGAATTAATAATTAAAATTGATTTAAGCTTTTGGAAGGAGTAACAGAATTCTTGTGTTAATCATGTGAAACTTTCGATGACTTTTGATTTTTTTTGTCAAAACTTACAATAGAAAAACAGTTTATGAAACTTAAAATTTATTTTTGACTCTATAATGCCTATCATATATTTTTTTGAAAGTTTTTGGACCACCCGTGTGGGAGGAGTAGGCCTTCAAAGACAGGTCCAAATTGCAGTTGGCGTATCCATTCGCCTTAAAATACACTTTCCAACAAAGATTTTACTTTCTTTTCAGTCCGCCTCTTAATAAAATCGTCATAGGTTCTCAAGTATCTCTCTTTTGAAATCGGAGGTTTTCTGCGAATGCCTTTCTCTGTAGTTTTATCGATTCAGGCGTCAAGTCAAAATCATCATTATCACTTGAATTCATAATTTTTTCGTAAAAATATATTTCTAAACGTTTTCAACAAGATTTGCGTTGCGTCAATTTTCTTTTTTTTCATGCGATTAAAAAAAACAATTTGTTGTGTCACTTTTAAGCGTCTTGCCTCAAATATGAAGTCTTGTCCCAAAAAACAAAGAAAGGAGCCTCGTTCGATTTTCAAATTTACTTACCTCCCAGGGTGACTTGAAATATCGACCATCTCGCACTAGAATCAAAATCTACTATTTTTCTATTTCGCAGTATCCATAATATATGGAAGTGTTTTTTTACATACACAAGCTCATTTTCTCTGCCTTATAAAGCAAATTACATCTACAACAAAGAATTCTTGGTTTCTAGTTATCGACAAAAAAGGGCGAGCACTTTATTTATGTTAAAACACTAGTATCAATTCAGGAGCTCCTTTAAATTCAATCGTAACTGCATATACAAAGGAACGTTACAGATTTCCTAGTTATACTCATCGAGCAACTAGCTTCGAGATAGGAAATGCCTGTCCATCCGATTTCACCAACTAATCAATGTTTTGTATAGACTATACTCACCTCATTTTCGATTACAGGGGATTATCTATTTCTAACATCGCGTGGTGTTGGTTTAGCCAATCAGAGCACGTTAAAGCGCGACAAAAGTTGGCGAAAATTTCGAACAAACCAAGTGTCATTTCGCCTGTTTCAGTTCCTCTGTGGTTACACTTCCTAAACCAAAGGACTAAGTTCTAAAAGCTTAGATACGCATTTCACTTCCGATTACATGGGATTATCTATTTCTAACACCACGTGGTGTTGGCTTAGCCAATCAGAGCGCGTTAAGGTTAAACGTCAGTCGTTCAGTACAAAGAGCACAACTTAAATTTGTTTTTCTTGTTAAGAAGTTAAAACTTAAAAAGATATTGGTATGTAGCAATTCACGCCATTAGTTCAGTATAAGTTAGATTTATAAATCAACAGTTTGAAGTTAAATGCACAATTAGTCACGATTTTGTAGAAACAAGCTTAAAATGCTGTTTCGAGTTCGTTTCGAACAAATAATGGCTAAATGTGCATTAAATTTCAGGCTGTTGATTTATAAACCTAATTTATACTGAACTATTGGCATGAATTGCCGTAGACCAATATGTTTTCCACATAAAACTTCTTAACAAGAAAAACAAAGCTAAGTTGTACACTTTGTACCGAACGACCTTAAAACCCGACAAAAGTTGGCGAAAATTTCGAACAAACCAAGTGTCATTTCGTCTCTTTGGGGTTAGTTCCTCTGTAAACCACATGACATGGTTCTAAACGCTTAGTATTGTTCTACCCATTACGTGTCATTGGCAACATGTGAACTAGCAACATAAATAATAAAGTATTTACACTAATAATACGGTTTGAAAGTTCTAGCACATTCTAAACAACACTAATAGCTTTCTGTGTGGCTTGTTTAAAAAATGTTTGTTTTCAGTATGAGCTGGAACAATTACAGAAAAAAAAAACAGAAATATAATTATCGTCACGACATATTTCCCTAGGGGGTGTCTGTGTCAGAGGTGAAAAATGAAAAATATTTATTTCACATAACAGTTAACATTTTGAGAGCAGTATCCAGTGGCTCCCAGACTAGACCATGGAGAGTCTGTCTGTACCATGGGTGCCGGTAAATAGATGATTTACAATTTTCGTCCAGGGGATCTAAAACGGCCGACTTGGGTGAATCATAAAATGATTTGAAAGTAGGATGGAGTCAGAGTTTGTTAAACGCTTGCAAAAGAGACGGCATTAGAACGAAATCATAATATGATTCATCCAAAGCGGCCTTTTTAGAGGACCTGGTGGCTAACAAAGTGACACTAAGATGTAATTAAAATAAAAGATCATTTGAAAGGTTGAATAATTAAACCTAATTATAAGACTAAAATTAAAACTAAAGCTAAAGTTACAATCAAAGATTGGGAGATCAATAATAATAATAATAAATCACGGAACACACATTCTAGTCACGGAACACACATTCGGGTCACGAAACACACATTCGGAGTGCTCAGATGGACTCAGACCGAACTAGATGCTCTGGACAGAAAAGTCCGCACAATCCTGACCCTTCATAGGATGCATCATCCGAAATCGTCGGTCATGAGACTGTATCTCCCGCGGAAGTGTGGTGGTCGAGGCCTTTTAAACGCCAAGGCTATGCACAACCGTGAAATATGCAGTCTCAGGGATTATTTCCTGTCGAAAACGGATGATGTAATCCATAAAGAAGTCGTGGCATGTGATAAAGGACTCACCCCTTTGTCCTTAGCCAGCGAAGAATGGCGCGACCCGGTTGTACTTAGCACCGCTGAACGAGAGTCTGTGTGTCGAGGAAAGGAATTGCACGGGAGGTTTCACAAGGCCCTTCACGAGCCTCACGTTGACAAAAAAACCTCCATGCATTGGCTGCGCTTTGGTGACCTCTTCGGGGAAACCGAGGGTTTTGTCTGTGCAATACAAGATCAGGTGATCAAGACGCGCAACTACCCGAAATACATTATCAAGGATGGGACCCAGGACATCTGCCGGGCATGTGCCCATCCTGGAGAATCTCTCCGACATGTTATTTCCGGGTGTTCCGCTCTTGCCAACACTGAGTATCTGCACAGACACAACCAAGTGGCCAAAATCCTTCATCAAGAACTCGCCCACAAGTACGACCTCGTAAATCAGAAGGTGCCATATTACAAGTACTCACCGGCGCCAGTACTAGAAAACGGCCGCGCCAAGCTCTACTGGGATCGGTCTGTCATCACGGATAGGACTATTCTCACGAATAAACCTGATATCGTGTTGATGGACCGGGCGCAGTCTCGCGCAGTTTTTGGTGGATATCACAATCCCACACGATGAGAACCTCGTGAAAGCCGAAACCGAGAAGAGGAGGAAGTATCTCGACCTGGCTCACGAGGTTACCGACATGTGGGGCGTGGCATCCACCGAAAGAAACACCGAAAAATACGGGTGTTTCTTTTCTATGTATTTCATGAAATACACGGAAAATTTTAATACATTTTTGGTATATGCATTTTGACTATATAATCTAGGGTTTTGAAATTGGAAAACATGTTTGGATAAACTTTCCTCGATAGAAATAATTGTTGAGATGAGGTCTACAAACACACTTTTTCTCCTCGTTTGGCAAATAGGAACCATATACAGAACTCAAGCATATTTTATTTGGTGTGTTTCATCAATATCTAGAGATTTGATATTTGAACTTTTGCTAGCTATTTTAGTTTTTTTAATAAAAATATAAAACCAACTTTTTTCCCTTTTGCCCTGAATCCACCCCTCTCGCACTGCGCGATTTTTCGCTTGGAGTGACAGTGACAAAAATAAAATTCGCATAGCCTCTTAACCGACGAAATTGACGAAGCAACGTGATAGGGCTCAGCCGTGTGGCCGTACTTCATGAACAAATACATTCTTAGGGGTATGGAGGTTTTACTTCAGCCACAGTACAAGGAAGTAGACAGTAGTTTAACTTCGCGGTGTCCTTGAAATCAATACCTACGGCCGCTCGGTGCAACGCGCTAGGGCTGCCAACGTATTTGATAATGCTATATTAAATTGTCGCAGTATTTAATTTAAACAGCCATACAATGCGCAATATATTCTATAATTTCGTGCCATAATCAACGAAAATGCGCGGGAGCGGCTTACAGTGTGACTGAGGCACAACTGCGACAGCCGCCCCCCGACAGCTCCCGAGATTTCGAAGCGCGTCGTTTCGGGCCGTTTCTATGAAGACATAATACTGCTTCCTTTTCTTATACTGTGCTTCAGCGTTCTCCAAGTTGTAATATTCACATACTATTCAAGGAAAAAAAACTTATTGATGCATCGTGATTTGCTCGATCGAAAAAAAAACCGAAACTTAGTCGATATTTCACGTTTTTTGACACGAAATTGCAGGATATTAAAAAAAAGTTACTTAATAAATACTTGTATGGACACTTTCTTCAAAATTTCACCGCAAAAAGGTTTTTTGAGTGTAGAACGTGTTTCTGAGGTTCCGTACACCCGACGAGTGCACAACGGGACGCGTTGAAATTTTCACAGAATACGTTGTCGCGCACGAAGGGTTCCGTACCAACACACGATACGGGTACGGAACCCTTAAAACATTATGGTAAATAACAACAATATAGTATAGATACCATAGCTACATCCAAGCGACAAAAAACAAGGCGCTACAATGGTAGCGCCTGACAAACAATTCAGTGCCCTCTGAGTACGGAACCAAATTTGAAATTTATTTGTATCGCCGTTTTTAAGATAGAGCTAAAACAATTAACGTTAAAAATGCTACTTTTTCGAAGTTTTTTGTATGGGGGTGGGGACCCCCTTGGGTTTGAATTTTTGTATAAGGGGGGCCGTTGCGATTGATTTTATTTTTAGGGTTCCGTACCCAAAGGGTAACCAAAGAGACCCTATTTCTACTTCATGAAAATGCATCAGCATGCATGCATACTAAATGGATGCTAGCCAGGCAGTTATAGCTAGGTTTGTCTTTATTATGCATACGACTCTTTTAGTTTGTTGACAGTCAGACAGTCAGCCAACAGTTTTTTCAAGAAGCCATTTTAGTTTTTAAGCATAATAATACATGTTTTTAGGGTTCCGTACCCAAAGCGTAAACTATTACTAAGACTCCGCTGTCCGTCTGTCACCAGGCTGTAATTCATGAACCGTGATAGTTAGACAGTTGAAATTTTCACAGATGATATATTTCTGTTGCCGCTATAACAACAAATACTAAAAAACAGTATAAAATAAATATTTAAGGGGGCTCCCATACAACAGACATGTTTTTTTTGCCGTTTTTATAGATAATGGTACGGAACCCTTCGTGCGCGAGTCCGACTCGCACTTGGCCGGTTTTTATTATTTCCCGTGATAGGGGTCATTGTAACACGTATTCTGTAAAATTTCAATTGGCTGCCGGCTAACGGATGAAGCTGTAGACTTCTGTGACAGACGGACGGACAGACGGAATGCGGAGGCTTAGTTATTACGTTCGGCACCCTTCGGGTACGGAACCCTAAAAAGTGAATCAGTCGCGCCGGGGATTAGTATCGTAACGATCTAAGTCGTTTAAATGATAACCGCTGTACCTTGAAATATTGGTTATCTTTTTTGTTTTATCATATTACACGATAAACGCAAGAGAAAAATCGAAGGAATATATAATTAAAAAATATATAAACCTCACAGTCGGTATCTGTCCGTCTACGGCACCACTCAAAAATAACTGCTCTGAATGACCCCCCTGGCAGAATTACACAGGAATCCCAGAAACATAGGCGTTGCCAAGGGGGCGGAAAACTCGGTAGAAAAATAGATCAAATATTAAATTATTATTACATACGGCTTGAACACTGCACTGCCCGTTTGACAACGACGGTGAACGCCGCGTCATCGTCCTAAGAACGACACTCGCCTTGATAATGCCGAAATTTTATCGGTGAAACGGTCGGCATATAGTCCACAACAATCACACGTGAGTGTTCAAGCCGTATGTAATAATAATTTAGTATGTCAGCTCACGTGAGTTTTAATAATATTATAGATCAGATAAATATATTTAAGTTTCAAACAAATTTAATATTTTATGTGTTAAATTATTTTTGATTCCTTTGGATATGACTAATATTGTGATAATGACTAATATTTGGATATGATTAATTACCACTGTAAGGCACTCGCACCCTAAAGACCACTTTTTAATCACCGGGGACTTCAACTTACCAGAAATTCGTTGGGATAAAAGTTCACCTAACTCTCCCTTTCATGTTCACCGAGGGTCTGCTGCCGTTTATGATCTAGGAGTGAGACTCGTGGATGAGTTTGGCTCATTAGGCTTTGAACAATATAATTTCATTCCCAATTTATCTAATAATGTTTTAGACCTTATCTTTGGCAATTTCGGTCTGGAGTTGAATCGCTGTTTGAGTCCTTTAGTCAAGGAAGATGTCGCCCACCCTTCTTTAGAGATAACGGTTAATGAAATTTTAACCACTCCTCTAAGGGAAGCCAATCATCCTAGGCGTAGGTTTAGAAAAGGTGATTACGAGAGCATACGTGCCCTTATTTCAAATTCTGACTGGACTCATATGCTAAACCAAGGTTCTATCGATGAAGCAGTAGAAAAATTTTACGACATATTGAATTCAGCCATAGAAAAATTTGTCCCCCTTGACACCAGAAATCAACGCAATGCCTTCCCCCCCTGGTTTTCTCCGGCTCTGATTAAAGTGATTCGTGAAAAAAATAAAGCGCACAAAAACTGGAAACAATTTCATAATCCTTCTGATTACGACGAATTCTCACTTCTTAGGCGTAGGCAGCATGACCTTCAGCAAGAATGTTACGAACGTTATATATGCTCTGTTCAGAGTTATATCAAAGAAAATCCAAAATATCTATGGAGTTTCATTAAGGCTCGTCGAGGTGGATCAGGCTATCCAAGTTCTTTGGAATACAACGGAAACACTCTCAGAGCGGGAAAAGATATTTCTGAAGGATTCAATTCCTTCTTTCATAGCGTTTTTGTTGAGCCTGCTCAAAACTATGATGATGACGTACTTGCTCCTCCATACTGTGATGATGGGGACATAATACATTCTATAGAAGTCACTCCGAATGAAATATCAGCACAAATCTCAAAAATAGATCCTAATGGTGGAGCTGGCAGTGATGGTCTCCCTGCTTTCTTTATTGTGAAATGTGGCGGTGCTCTCAGTGTGCCATTAAGTATACTTTTTAACCGTTCTCTTTCTGAGGGTAAATTTCCATGTAAATGGAAAGATGCACATATAGTACCTACTCACAAGAATGGTCCTAAAACAAAAGTGCCTAACTATCGCCCTATATCTATACTAAATGTGCTCGCCAAGTTATTTGAAAAAATAGTGTATAACAGATTATACCCAACAATTTCAAAAGGCATACCTTCTGAACAACATGGTTTCCTTAAGGGACGATCGACTACAACGAATTTGGTTGAGCTGGTAGCCTTTGTCCTTCAGAAAATGGAGTCTGGCCGGCAGATTGACGTGGTCTACACGGATTTTGAAAAGGCTTTTGACCGCGTGGACCACGTCATTCTGCTACGAAAGCTTGAAAAACTTGGAATACAAGGCGATCTTCATCGCTGGGTGACTTCTTATATTTCAAATAGGAGACAAGCAGTTGTGCTCGGTGGTCATCGCTCAAATTTCGTTGATATTCCCTCCGGTGTTCCTCAGGGCTCTCACTTGGGTCCATTATTTTATTGTGCTTATATCTATGATATTTATAGTGTATTTCACGACTCCAACTACTTGCTGTATGCGGATGATAAGAAAATATACTTGGATATTAATAATGAAGCTGATTGCGAATTACTACAAGCTGATCTGGACCGACTTAGTATTTATTACAGTAAAAATCGGATAAAAGTTAACGTTGCTAAATGTGTCCAAATAAGTTTTTCCAGGAAGCGTAATCCTGTCATACATGCTTATAATATTAGCGGTAATCCCATACAGCGAGTAGATGTGGTCAAAGACCTGGGTGTGAGCCTTGATTCAAAATTAACATTCGAGCACCACATTGATGCAGTTGTGAGCAGGGCATATAAAAGTTTAGGTTTCGTAATGCGGGTATGTGGTGAATTTAGGGACCTTTCTTGTCTTAAGGTGGTGTATTATGCTTATGTTCGAAGTTTATTGGAGTTCGGGTCTTCTGTATGGTCACCACATTATATAACTTATAAACAGCGTATCGAAAAAATACAGGAGATTTTTTTAAGACATCTAAATTTTAAAGCTAGATTACTAAAAATGAAATACGAAGATTCTTGTCTACACCATCGCATTCCTTCGCTCGAGGATCGCCGGCTTTTGCTTGATATGTCCTTACTATATGACATTGTTACTGGCCGTATTAACAGCATGAGCATGGTATCTAACTTTCCCCTTAGAGCCCCATCATTTCGCACCCGGCACTCTGCTAGACTCTTTTATTATGTACCCAATGTTCGCACAAACTATGCCCAATCATCTCCTCTCATTCGTCTAGCTAACGAATACAATAAAAAATTCTTTAAAATTGATCCATATGGAAACTCCAGAACTTCATTTCGAAATAAAATAATGAACGAAATATATTGCCCTAATGAAAAACCGTAATTATAATGATAATTATGATTTTGCTAAACACCCTCCCCTTTTTACATTCCCCTCACTTACACAAACACATACTCTCTCATACATACTCATCTTACATTAACTCCACACAACACAAACATCTTGTCGAACAAATGAGCAAATTAAACTACAGGATTACGTTAGGTACTTGGTTAAGTCGCTTTATTTTTGTTTAAATGTTTAAATATAAGAGTAGTCTAAATTCGGACTAACGAATTAGTTAAGTTTTGATTATTATTTTTTACAGTTGGGGAAATTTGTTATTGGCCTTAGTTTAAGTTTTGAAATATTGTTTAGAGTATATTATATCGCTGTTAATTTCCTGAATAAACTAAATAAATAAATAAATGACATTTTAATAAACTAAAAAAATAAAATAATTTTGAACAAAACCAGGAGTGCAATTGTGTAAGAAAATCACATCGTATTCAACTGACAGCTTAAAACGTACGGCTTCAAATGTCAAACAGTTTGACAATTAAAATCGCACGTTTTACGTCGTCGTCGGTCGTACGTTTTCTGCACAATTCCAGGGCAGTTTTGTTTCAGTATGGCCCCTTAGTGCCCCCCCCCCCCCCATAACAAACGGGCGACGCCATTGCCAAGAAAACATAAGGAACTTCTCCGAAGACGTCGAATTGTAAAAATGTGGGGGGTTTTAATGATTTCGTTCAATAAACAAACATTCCGGCTTGTGCATAAAATCTGGATTTGGTAAATTTTAAACACAAATTATGGACACAATCAAAAATCAAAATTAAAAATGTTTATTGTGATAACCAAATATTTTCATAATTACAATTACGGCTGGAGCTTTATTTTAAGTAAAAATACCTGTATCAGAAGACTCATAATTAAATAAATATTAACTTAAAGCCTTTTTTTATCTCTTTATTATTTTAAGTAAGTAAGTAAGTAAATCGTTTATTTGTAACTAAACAGATAATAAATAGTAATTAAACAGATAATAAATATAAGTTTAATATTATATAAGTAAACAACGTGTAACAGAAAGGTGTAACCATATTTGAAGAGCTTATTCAGTCAATGGTATAGAACAACTTTTACTATGGAGTCAAACTTGTACCTCGAAAAAAAAAATTTACTGTTTCTTAGAAAAATGGAATGCCGCTCAGCCGAAATGTATGGAAGGGCAGAATTTTTTTTTTGTGATTTCAGGGTTGACCTCATAGTAAAAATTGTTCTATTCCATTTACTGAATAAGCTCTTCAAATATGGTTACACCTTTCTGTTACACATTGTATATTAATATAATTATAATTATGTGAGTGTCAGAGATGTTCCCTGAAATGCAAGTTACTCGGTACACCCACGTTTCACCGACGATTATCACTTCCCAATGTGATGAGTGGTGAGCTCTACCGCCGTACTTCGGGCACAAATACACGCTTTTTAGGGCATGCAGGTGTCCTCACAATTCCTTCACCGTTCAGCAAGTGGTTAGTAAGAACAAATACTATACAGATAAATTCTAAAAACTCATCCATCAAACAGGCCAGTGTTCTACCCCTAACAGCTACCGCTGCTTCCTTATTGAAACATATTATTCGACTATTTCTTTGTTTCTTGACTTGTGCTTTAACGATTTTAGAAAATGTATTATTCTCACAGTTATAGGCAGTTGTTTGAGTTTATTATATTAATTATCTAATAATTGTTAATGTTAATAAAATTATTGCAATGAAGATAATATACAATATTATTGTACGTTATTAACTTTGCTGTCTTCAATATTGTTGTGATCTACGCATGAAAAATTGATTAATAAAAAAAAACATAATACTTTTCGACCCTACTGTAAAATATGACCAAAACGAAGGTCAAGCGACAATTTCTTTGATAGTACACCTATAATCTATATAATATTTCTACTTCATGAAAATGCAATAGCATGCAATGCATACTAAATGGATGCTAGCCAGGCAGTTACAGCTAGGTTTGTCTTAATTATGCATACGACTCTTTTAGTTTGTTGACAGTCAGACAGTCAGCCAACAGATTTTTTAAGAAGCCATTTTCGTTTTTAAGCATAATAACACATGTTTTTTAGGATTCCGTACCCAAAGGGTAACCAACGGGACCCTATTACCAGAGAATATAAAGTATTACTACGTAAAGAAGCGACACTCACCTCCCCGCGCGAATTTAACGTCCCCCGCGGTCCCCCGCAAGTTAGTGGAAATCTGGAGTCAGGCAGAGCTCGATTACCACTCGTTTGCTGCGCGCGTGTTTTGTTACAAAGTTTTATCACGATACTGATTTTTAATCAGTATGGTGCGTTATTGCAGTGTTTATGGATGCCTGGAAAACTTTTTTTCAAAAATTAGAATTGCGTGATCAAACCTTACAATTTCCTTCAGTAACGCATTTGGAACAATAAAATCAGTATTTATAACTTTCCATGTTTTGACAAGTTTTCATTTTTTTTCCAAAATTTATGTTTGAGTAGTTGTTAAGTATATGATGATCATTTATGCATACGAAACTATATAGGTACCTACTAAGCTTAGGCATACTATATATAAGTATATATATATAATAATACATATATTTTTTAATACTGATTAATCCACGGGGAACCAGAAATTGGACTACGCTAAAATTTAGGAAGAGAATCACATAAGTTGCTGACTTATATTGTGTCCCTCTCGGGCGACGACGCTCACACGATTGCTGCCAGCCCTAGACTAGCTCACGCACACACACAAGCGTGTGCGGACAAGCCAGATGCGCGCGTAAGAGTGTAGGTAAATAACTTGAGCCTTGACTATGAAGTGTCGGGGGTGTGCTATTACCAGAGAATATAAAGTATTACTACGTACTATTACTAACACTCCGCTATCCGTCTGTCACCAGGCTGTATCTCATGAACCGTGATAGTTAGACAGTTGAAATTTTCACAGACGATGCATTTCTGTTTCCGCTATAACAACAAATACTAAAAAACAGAATAAAATAAATATTTAAGGGGGCTCCCATACAACAGACATGTTTTTTTGCCGTTTTTATAGATAATGGTACGGAACCCTTCGTGCGCGAGTCCTACTCGCACTTGGCTGGTTTTTTTAACCTACAATGGGCTTACGCTTTGATGAAAAGATGCCAATAAGACCCAGAATAAAGCGCCTTCGCTCAGAAACTGGTATATTCGTGTTTTCCCGGATAAACGTCGTATTCATTTGTAAATAAAAAGAATTTAATATTGAAAAACATATACTTATGATGTCATATTCCATTCAATTCACGAGTACCTACTTGCATTTTCCTGCATCCAATGAAATCGCGAAGATACCTATGGTATAAATATCATTTAATTTAAAATTTATTGAAAAAGGCGTTACTTTGCGGAAGTCCATCATAAATTTGTAGATATATTAATAATTTGCAATATTCCGCTAAACACTCTTACCATGCTATTCAAAATGCAGACTCAAGCACCGCCTGCCCTCCCGCATAAAACATGCACAAGCAAAGCAAGCAGTACGAGCACAAAATAAAGCAATCTTAAATAACAAGCAAGAAAACTTATCGACACGTGTTTCGCCTCTAAACGAGGCATCCTCGGGATGTGTAGTCCGCCCGACCGCTCGACAGCAAATGCTATTATAGCTATTATAGCTCGACAGCAAATGCTATTATAGCATTTGCTGTCGAGCGGTCGGGCGGACTACACATCCCGAGGATGCCTCGTTTAGAGGCGAAACACGTGTCGATAAGTTTTCTTGCTTGTTATTTAAGATTGCTTTATTTTGTGCTCGTACTGCTTGCCTTGCTCGTGCATGTTTTATGCGGGAGGGCAGGCGGTGCTTGAGTCTGCATTTTGAATAGCATGGTAAGAGTGTTTAGCGGAATATTGCAAATTATTAATATATCTACAAATTTATCATTTCATTTGCTTAAAAATCCGTCCCTCTAGTTCCAAAATAACGACCTCAACATCGCAAGTTTTTGGAGCGGCCAGTGCCGGATTAGCTCATAAGCAAATTAAGCAACTGCTTAGGGCATCACGTCTCGGGGGGCACCACAAACAGCACCGATAAAATATTTTCAAGCTCATGAAAGGTAAGACTTAGAGACTAAGACTAAGGGTAATGCGATGTCGTTGCGTGCACCTCACGTGAATTTGCAAGTCAGGTATTAAAACGAACGAAAATTTAATGCTACAAGTACAAGAGAGGCTCGAGGTTTTATCAATTTTGAATACATGTTTGGCGGGACTGGGCTTGGTTTAGGTGTTCTGTCTTTTTCTTTCAGTATTGAAACGACAGGGACGGAGCGCTTGAATCGGGTTTGGTCCTGTCAGACATGTGACACCGTTTTGACACCAATATCTAGTTTAGCAATTCAACACAGAGTCTTGCGTCTTTTTCTTTTTCTTAATTTAGTTTTTTGCAAATTGTTTCATGTTAGTTCCTAGTATAACATTATATATATTTATTGTTAGCATAGTGAAATCCGTAATTGGCACTATTAGCTGATGTAATATTTAGTTAATATTTTATGTATTTGCTGTGGATTTTTGTTCATAAATAAAATAAAATAAAAAAACATGTAGAGGCAGATGTGCAATATGTGCAAATAGAACTTCGACATTATCGTTCATGAATTTGCTGTCCGTAAAAGTAGTAAGTCGGATAAATAATGAAAAAATGGTACGCTTTGGTTTTTATTATAATTACACGTATCTCTTTCGTACACATTTTAAAATATTACTAAGATTATAAGAGTATTGTATTCTTTGTACGTAATGATCGATCTCTTTCTAACAAATACGTAACATTTTTGAAAGAACGTCACTGGTCTACCAGTGGGTAGGGGGCCCATAGGCGTGGATTGCTTAGGGCATCAAGTAGTCTTAATCCGGCACTGGGAGCGGCCCACTTCCACTGAGCAGGTTAGACAAGTGTAAAATGAAAGCGTTGACTTCCAGGGACGTCCCCTTCGCAGGGACTTCCGCAAAAATCTACAGAAGTCGGTAAAAATTACTGATACCTACTGAATGCCACTACGCAACTGCTTGTGAACTCTCCTCTGTATATTATTTAGTCTTAATCCTTTATACTGATCTCTGATGGATAAAATCCGAAACGAAGATATCCGTCAGAGATCGAGGTGACCGACACAGCCTGCCGAATCAGTAAGTTGAAGTGGCAGTGGACTGGCCATATTTGTTGCCGACGTGATAACCGTTGGGGCCGTAAGGCATTGGAATGGAGACCACGTACAGCAAAGCGCAGCGAAGGCCGCCCTTGTGCCCGCTGGACTGACGATCTGAAGGACGTTGCGGGTGGCGGCTGGATGAGGATGAGGACCGCCAAGAGTTGCGTATATTGGGTAGGCCTATGTCCAGCAGTGGACAAATACGGTCTGATGGATGGATGGAACCCTTTATAAAGCTCTGGTCACGTATTGGGCGCCACAAAATTACGTTTAAAAAAAATCTTCAAAGGGTATGACAAACGGTCAGACACCGGAACTTGGCTACAAAATGTCCGTTCCTTACAAAAGACTACACGTCGAAGTTATTCGAGATCGGAGAGCAAAATAATCAAATATCTCAGAAATCGAGGGTCGATTGTAGGAAGGATTTAGCGAACGTGAAAATGACAATAAGGCCCATGATTCAGCTAGCGATGATTATTTTTGGAACGTGGCTTTTTGCCCTCTAACTACTTACCTGATATGACAAAGTACGAGTACATGTACGTAAAGCGTCTGCTAGTTTGTTTGCCAATTGTTTATGAACATAGTTTACGCAAAGCGAGCACCTTTGTTAGCTATTCTGGTTCATCACTACTAGCTATGGTAACGACCTGCCCGCGATAGAATGCAGATTTACAAACATCTGCAAAATCGCTGGCTGGGGCGTGCAGATGATCGTTTTGGTTCGAGCGTGTACTGAAAACCTAATCGCTGCAAAGAAAAAGCCTTAGTTGTTTGTGATGTGACGTCATCTCGAGACTGATTTTTATATTTAGCTTTTTTAACCAGTCCGTTTAAATTAATATTAGGTCTTTACATATGAAATTGCGGTTTTCTATAGAGAATTTGAAGGAAACTCAATTTTCAGTACTAACATTTTTGCATTTTTTTTTAGGAATGACAAATCCAAATTATTTAATTTCCTTTGTGTATGAATAAGACAACATTAAGCTAAAAGCAACACTAATTTCATTTTCAAAAAGTGTTAGGTGTCGAAAGTTATTACGAATCTTATGGAAATGGATGGCATTTACTAAAATTAAATCTTTAAAAACAGTTCGTCCTAAATGATTTAGGACGAACTGTTTTTGAAGATTTATTTTTTCTAATCAAACTGAAAATAAAAACAAATGTTAACTAGATGTAAAACCTTGAAATCAACTTTTAACCAAAAAACTAATAATTGAAATAGCTATTGAATTACAGGAATTATGAATTCATGATTTTGTAAGAAAATTTCGGCAATTTCATAAGTAAAAGACCTATTATTCATTAAAATTGGCTATGTTTACGTCCATTGATATAACTTCGTCTAAAAAGACTACAAAAAACAAACTGTCAAAGAAAAACATATCCAATCCAATCCATCAGCCATTATCAGTCCACTGCTGGACATAGGCCTCTCCAAGGGCACGCCACATTTTTCTATCCTCGGCCATCCTCATCCAGCTACTAAAAAAAAACATATGATCTGTACAAATTTCCATTGAGCACAAAATCTAAATCTGTCAAGACATCACAAATTCTTGTGGCAGATGAGCTTAATTAAACTCTCCGAAGTCTGCCCGCATTGAGTCGCCAGTGCAAGGAGTTTTGTCAATTGAAACATGGCCTGATTGATCGATAAGAAAGTTGTGTAATAAATAATAAAGAATGTGCATCCGCTCAAATTACACAAATTAATGTAAACTTACTTGTCTTTTATGAAATGCAACGTCAGATCAATTTATTCTATGGTCAGTTGTACGTTGGCTACAAAATGACTGAGCACATTTACTTAGGGGTTTTGTTGAGGAATGTTCTAGGACATGTACCATTACCACGTCACATGTAAAAAGGTCGGTGATTGTTTTTTAAACAGGTCGCTGAAAAGTCGTAGTTTCTTGTTCACGGAGTGGTGCCAAAATTAAATAAGTATTGCTGCCGTTAATTCGAGAGAATGATGACAGATGGAGTGTGGCGATATCTCGAAAAAATACTACAAGTCAACAAGAGCTTCTTCACGACAAAAATAAATAAAGGCACGTTAAAAAAATATCAACGGTACAACAAATGGGACGAAATAAATCCATATCATGATTATTCAAACTTTTTTTATAAATAAAAACCCTGGAATAGAATATATATACGATCTTATTATTTGGTAAGGTATATCAGTTTTATAATACGACAACACTGCCTTACACCGCAGATATTATAAACCTTTTTTTGAAATGTCGATTCAAAAAGTCGAGGATTCATACTGCAGGCATTATGATTGCTGATTTGACAGAAATAACTTGACACATTTTATTAATTAAACAAATAACTTCATTCGGCTTCTATCTTTGTCCTCGAATGTTATATATATGCGATCCGTGTTTGTGTATTAAATTATTTGATTTGTAATTATTTTTTAAATTTTCGTAATTTTAGTAGGTAGTTTTTTTATCGAAATTTACATTTTATTTGGTTGACTGGCACTAAGACATAAAATGGACCCGCAACCGGGCTTTTCAAGAAACATTTATATAATAAATATAATAAACTATATAAGGTTCTTAAATTCAAGTGAACACAGTATCGCTAATAGACAACTTTTCGCCAAAAATTATATTTTTTGCGCTTTTTTTTTAATTTTTACGTAGAAATTGAGTCAGCTGATTCATTAAGTTTTGTACTAGGAAGTGGAAAATATATACGACAAAAATACTTTTTATTAACAAATGGGACCTTTTAACGATATACAATCTACCCTAAAATCATCATGATAAATATAAAATATTGAAATGCAAAACAGTAAAAAAAGGTTTTATCCCCTGACATTTGCAAACGTCACCATTCTCTCGAATGAACGGCCGGAGTTTAAACAGATTTTGACGATGTTTTGTTGTTACCTATGCTTGTTTGTTGAAAAAGTGTTTATAGTACCAATGTATCTACATGTACGGGAGCTTAGCAATGGCTATCGAAGATGTGATATGTGATTATTCATTTAAATATATTGCAAAGTGATTTTTAATTTCTGATTCGTTCGTCATATCCAGTGTTAAAAACAAAATACTGCTATCTACAAAAAGTAAATTTTACAGGATATAAAAAACGAATAGTGTTTTTATTTGGATAAAATCAAATGAGCTATAATAGTAAAATTGTTCAAAAATATACAACAATTTTAATGGTAAAAAGCATTTTAGATGTCAACTTATGAAACAATTCCTGCTAAATCGGTTCCCACTAAAACATCAAAATCGTTAAAATGGAAGATAGCAGTATTTGGTACTTAACCGTCGATATGTTACATTTTGCAGGGAATACATATTTGTACAAAGAGTGTTATACAACCAGATGAAGCCAGTTAGAATGTTTCACAATGGTTTCATATAGTAGTTAAAGATAACAAAACTGCAATGATAAACGATAACATTGAAAGGAAATTTTCATAGATACACATTTCTAAAGTACCTATAACATAAATAATATACGTTATTTCCATCTGCTACGGCATACTATTCTGATTCGAACACATTTTGTATGGTGAAAGTGAGGCCTTATCTTCTGAAGAAACATTAAGAATTGGTGCTTGCATCACGCGGTGAGTGCTATTTTTTCGGATCGGCTTACCACCGTCATAATCCCACCCCTCGCCACTACTACTCATTTATACAAACAATAATTGCTGTGGAGCCAAAAATGAACTGTTCCTAAGAAAAGGTACCTACATGTATTTCGACTGCTACGTGATTCTCAAGAAATAAGGAAAATCATGAATATCTCAACATGCCTACAATTAAAGAGGAATGCAACCACAAGCGACTGTTGCAAAGTCACCCTAATTAGCTTGCTGCTGGATTGCTGAACACGACATTTAAGTATCCATAGACTCATAGTGATGGAGTACGAAGGTATATTTGAAAAAAGAAACCGCAAATTGGTATACAATCGAGCCGTTTAGTACACACGTACTTGAGGTTCAAACAACCATTTTGGCCAGCAGTTCTTAAAAAAATATGACCAACCTTAACTTTTTGTATGTTTTTTTTTTGTGACTCCTATCTTGTGGGTTATCAAATGAAAGGGCTGAATTATAACGATGTTGTATATTTTTACAATCAGCTCATGAAGCCATTCGTTTGATACCCGCCCACAGGACAATTTAGAAAAAAATATTTAAGGCAATATGCGAAAAAAATACGGCTGTTTCTTTTCTGTGTATTTCATGAAATACACGGAAAATTTTAATAAATTTCTAGTATATTTATTTTGACTATATAATCTAGGGTTTTGAAATTGGAAAACATGTTTGTATAAATTTTCCTCGATAGAAATAATTGTTGAAATGAGGTCTTCAAACACACTTTTTCTCCTCCTTTGACGAATAGGAACCATAATCAGAACTCAAATATATCTTATTAGGTGAGTTTTAACTATATCTAGAGATATGATATTTGAAATTTTGCTAACCATTTTAGTTTTTTTTATAAAAATATAAAACCATCTTTTTTTTCTTTTGCCCTGAATCCGCCCCTCTCACACTAAGCGATTTTTCACTTGACAGTGACAAAAATAAAATTCGCATAGCCTTTTAAAGTTCCATAAAAAAGTGGAATTTTGAGTTTCAATATACAGCTTGGCAAAAAAATTGCTTGGAAAAAATGAGGGCATTATACCACACATTTGTGGTCACACTATACCTTGGACGAACTTTACAGTACTATACACTACAAACAAAATATTTATTTTCACCTGTCACAGCGTCAAACTCTTTTTTGCGAATAAATAATGCACATTATATCGTAGCGTCATCTCTGTCGCACGAAGCACTAACAGTTAGGTAACAGAGACGGTGCTCTACGAAGCCTTACATAAAAAAAATATACATATGAAGTACTTACTTACATAACTGTACTGTATTTACTTAAAACATACATATATACAGTGTGTCCCTCCTACAAGTGCACATCCGAAAAGGGGTGAAACTAGACCTTATTTTATTGACAAAAAAATGTTTTTTTTTTTTTTAGAAAATCTTTGTTTTGTAAATTGACGTTTTAAATTTTTTTTTGCCTACCGTGGAGACTATGTATAAAATATGTCATAACTTTTGATCTACCGCGAGTAATGCAATGAAATAAAACTGTTATAATCCTTAAAAAATAGACGTCCCATACCAAATCAAAAACAAAACATAATCAACTATAAAAATAATATCCTAAAAGATTATTTCTTTAATTTTTCCGTCTTTTTTTTCAATAATAGTCAATTTTTTCAAAATAATGTCCCCGTTTCACTATACTTTTATTCCTATTTATCATTGCCTATTCCATTATTTTTCTAACAAAAAAAAATACAACATTCTATCATTAATACAATATTTTCTACGAGCGGTTAACCAAAGGCAATGCGCTCGCGTCCCATACAAAGATACCCAGGTGGATAATTTTTTCAAGATAAAAAAAAAAAAAACTTTGTTTTTGTCGATATATTTAGATCTAGTTTCACCCACTTTCGGATGTGCACTTTTACGAGGGACACATTGTATATGGAGGGAAGTTGTATTGCTGAACCTACAAGTGAACCGACAGTGAACAAATCTAATAAAAGTCAGCTCCTGACTGATTATAGATGAAAAAGGGAGAAAAACTTATATGCAAGAAAGAGCAGTCATATACACATCATCAGCTTCTAGCTGCTTGTGTATAATAAAATTAATAAATAATAATGTACTTGACCAAAATGCATGATATCAACATACCTTCCACCCTGATTAGGGAGGCAGTACTCCCACCTCATGCTGTTGCAGTGCCACTCTCTCACTCGCCTCAGATGTGGGGAGTTCAGCTCCTCACAGATTATCCTCAGAGCCGCCTCCTCCACTACGTCTTGGATAGCTATTATTGATAACCTGGAAATTGGATTTTATTTAGTAGGTTGTTAGGTTGAGTTTGGAAAATAAAATAATGTCAGTACAGCTTCATAATTAGCTGTAGATAGATGCAAAACTATATAAAGGTTCTCTATTTAAGGAAGTTCCCTAAAATTATCAATAAAAATTATAACTTTTTTTTTAAATAAGCAAATTTTTTTTTTGAAGAGGATCTACCTTAAATTCAAAGCCTTTATAATGGTCCCATGTCAGCAAATTAAATATAACAATTGAATCTAATGTGATTGTGTCTATTACACAAATCTGTGCTTAAGTATGGGAAAGGTCAATAATTTTGTTAAACAAAACTTACTTATTTTCCAAAACAGTTCTGCAAACCACTTCTCTGACACCTGGGTTGTTTATCTTATCTACACTCAGCTGACAAAGGTTCCAGGAAGCGAGACGGCAACATCTAGTGCCATCTCTTTCATACTGGAACTCCTCCTGAATTATTGGTCTATGGGAGTATGCTGATAACAAATCTAGTATATCATTTACAGGAGCTGTGGCAAAACCATTTGGTAACGTTACTGGAAACCTTGACGACATTGATAAACTTTTCCTATGAGAACTCTTTGGAGTACTTGATAAACCATTCAATAAAGCACCGTTAAAAGCAGACCAGCCATTGACATGTTTGTTAGCTAAAAGTTGAACACTCTCACACTTTCTCAATTCCAAGCTAAGGTGCTGTTTGACTGTGCCGAGTCTCACCACATCCATTCCACGGACTCTTATTAGATCATCTAAAGATTTGAATGGTCCTCTTTCATTTCTGTGGTCTACAATGTTTGCTGCTATTTCTTGGTTCAGGCCTGGTACGCATTGTAACTGGAATACGCTGGCAGAGTTCACAGAGCATAGCCTGCCTTCCAAGTTCAAGCGCACACTGTCAAGAGATTGTGTACATGAGGAGGCTCTGGACAGTGTTTTCCTTGTATTTGTGCATATTTCTGGCCTCATTAATTCTAGTTTCTCTGCTCCAATACCTAAAGACAGTTTTAATATTAGCAAGTCATCCAACATCACTGTAAGTTAGCTCTAACGATACAGTTAACACATCATTAAACTGTAATTATGTGCAGCATGTAAATAGATTCATTGTGTGAACTTAAGTATAGTATTTTTTGTTGTATTATCCTTGACATGACACGGTTAATTGCTGAGCCAACTTAAAATAGGTTTTTTGTACTTAGGTACATGCTTTATTCATTGTACTTATATAACTTGAGAAAAAAGGTAGTCCTATGATATCTACAAGTTTCTAATGAGACAAAAAAGAATGTTGGGTCAGTGTCAAAAGAATGCAGAAAAAATATCTACATAGCAATGTAACAGCTCAGCCTGCCGGCCTTGCATCTCGCAGTTCCCCGAGCCCTCTTAACTACACCATAACAATTTGTTGGTAATGATAATCACCTGAGACCAGGGCAAGGTCGTCAACTCGTTTGAACCGTCCGATGATCTGCCGGTGGTGCACGATAGCACGCGCCAGCTGGCGGCTGACGCCCGGCAACGTCATCAGCTGCTCTTCCGTCGCCGTGTTGATGTTCATCAGCTCGGGATACTCCTCCGAGGGTGGTAAACTGAACGTGTGGCTCAAACTAGACTTGTTGAGCTTACTCCGCCGCACGAAGCCGCGGAACGACCGCTGACGCCCGCTTTTGCTCCGCACGGAGCTCGGACTTTGCCCCATATCGTCACCCGCCACTTCACTTACCAATACTGATCATTAACGACAATTTCACTGGCGACAATAGTTCACAAAAAAGAAATGTTTTGTTGTGTTGGAATTAAAACGTTGTGGTACACTTTACACCACATTTGTCGGCATTGAGAGCAAGTGCGTTACAGGTAAGTTAATCGATGGAGTATGTAAACTTTCCGTATAACTTTGAGATTTGTTTATAAAAATGATTTTAAGAATTGCAAAACCGCACGCACGACACTTCCCAGTTCTGGGTTCTGTGGACGCGAAATACGAACGAACGAACGACCGACGGACGACGAACTTAACTCAATCACTCAACTCAACCAACCAACTCTCAGACTTGGGTGTGGTTATCAAAATAAACAGATTCACCACGATCAGCTGTCCACTGCGGTCCGCATGGAATCAAACTTCTCACGCCAATCAAATCGTTCCGAATGGGAGATGGTGTCCATCACTGCGGGTCTAGAAAGAAAAACGCCTTCCAGTGTTCTCTGTCCCGTGCCACTCGTCTTCAGTATGGACTCGCTGTCAGTTTCAATTTCAGTTCGTCTTCCCAACGTCTGTGTAGCCGACCTCTCAGTCTTTTTACTTCGCGTGGATACCAGTTTTTGCTCCATTTTGTAAGTAAGTACATAAAGGCGACTTTGGACTTTGCCTTCTGTCTTTCTTGGTTTGAATGCTGTAGGCATTTATCTATTTTGGGGAGGCCTGCTTTCTATTTTTTTGTTTTTTTTTTCGTTTCAGTGGTGCTCGATCGCACAATGTCTCCCTTCTTGAAACTCCAGCACACAACACTGCGTCGTTTAGCAAGTCGTTCACTATTGAGGCCATCACACTGTGGAATTCACTTACCTCGAACGTTCGGGATTGTCCATCTCAGAATATTTTCAAAAGACAGCTAAAGGAGCACCTTTTGTCACTATCATAAGTATATTTTATAATTAATTAATTCATTTCATTTCTTGGGTATTTATTCATATAGTCTGTTTTATTATAAATATAAATAAATTGATATTGTATTTAATTGTATATTATATATATTATATATATTTATGTAGGTATTATGTATTATATATTTATACAGTAGGTTAATTTTACATTAATAATACTTTATCATTATCATATTTAAATAAATTATTATATATTCTTTAATCTATGTACACTAATGTATGCCTACTTTTTTATAAATAAAAGTATTTCACTAAAGAAGTTCTTGCAAAGTAGTTTTTATTGTAGACTTAAATACGAAAATGCCTTAAAATATTGAGAAGCGTTGGTTCGGACCGCTATGAAGTTGCACACAGAATGAACGAAATGCAAAACAAGAGCAATACGACGAAACTTCATTTCAAAACAATTCGCTTGATTTGTTTGCTTGAGTCGACGTTTTTTTATGAAAAAAGGATTTCGTGACGGAAAAAGATGGTGGAAATTGTCCTTTGTGACAGTTTAAAGTCTGTCAAAGTGTTGATCGACGAGGAAAAGGTAAAATTTTTATTCAGAAAAAGGAGAAAAATATATATTTACTTACTTAATTTATTGTTAAAAACCACAAAACATATGTCGAGCTTGCCCTATTCTGAAACCCTAGGCACGCCACTGTATAGTATGTTTGTAAATGTTTATTTTCTGTGTACAATAAAGAATAAGAATAAAAATCGATATTTCTAATTTACTGTGTGACCACAGATAAAGTTAATAGACACTAGATAAAACAAAGCTTTCATGACACCGTGCCTCCTATCTTAAAATGTGTTTTATGCGGTAGATGATTTGATGACATATTTTATGATATCTTTAACATTTTGTGACAAAATAAAGCCAAAGAAATTTCAAATAAAGTCATGAACTTACTGCAAATACACGTTAAACCCTAAATATTTCACTTATTTCCTATTCGAAACGATACTCGTGACAATTTTGTTTGACGACTCCTCCAATCGAGTCGACTTCGTTTTCGACTCGACTACGACCGTATTCAACTGCCAATTGGAGCTTGTGTCTACAAATAAAACGAATGGCTTGCACAAATCATTCAAGCTCGTTTGTATATTTACGTTTTCAATGTTTCATGTATTTTGACATATTTTTCATTATATAACATTTAGCGGTTAAAGACGTAACGAATGAGCTCCAAAAGTGTTAGTTTCTAGATGCATTGCTTACTTATAATCCTTTTAGAACTCTTTTGAACACGACATGGACATTGACACATGAAAGTGATAGAATTTATAGAAAGTTTACGTTAAGCGAATACAAAGGGCATATACTAGGTACTTAATTAGGTCCAAGAACTGATTTCTTTTAACTACAATATTTGAATCATGGTTTAATCATCCATCCATCCATCAGCCTAGTTCGTCCACAGCTGGACATAAGCCTTTCCAGGACTTTGCCACTCCCGGCGGTCATCCTGGAAGAATTGCCCATACTCACACACACTTGGCAGGCGGGTTGGTGAGCGCGGTGCCGGAACCCTCGCACCAGTGACACTACTGCCCATCACCAGTCTGTTCCATATTAGTGATGGATATACCGCCATCCATCGATCCCAGGCATGGTGGGCCTCCTAATTTTTTGTCTGTGAGCTGTCCTCTTACTCTCCCTCGAATTACTTCGAGGGGGTCTCCAAGTAAGATGGTGGTACCTCCACAGTCGAGCCCGGCTTCAGCTTTACCACCTAGTACGGTTAAATAATAAACTATAATGCTCCCAATAACCTATTTTTAAAATTGCTACCGGCCGGCTGCCACTTTTTATAGATCGCTCAGAGTGCAAACGCTCTGAAGCAAGGGCGATGCACAAAATGGCGTCGTTAATAATGTCATCTATGATGTCATAGCGACCATTAAGGGTTATTGTTATCGGGTGACTCGGAATGACGATAGACGCGACATAATCGATTATTGACTCGGAACGCAGCAATCGTTGGTAAGGTGATTACGTGAGAAAACCGAATAAACTCATCAGATTTCGTGACCGACCATTGATTAAAGTGTCAAACCACTAAGGAATAACTCACGAACCTATTTCTAAACTGGACATCGCAGTTTATCAATAAAAACGAGCCGAGCGAGAGGCTCCAAAGTCGTAATGTATCTCTTTTTAGTAGGATGTCCATAAAATCCTCATATTTGCCTTCCTCCCATTAACATAGCCCGGCTTCCTTCCCGAACCCACACATTGACGGTAAATAAAATAGTACATACCTCAGACCAATAAACCAATAGTCAAATTTCAATCTCAAGTTGATGTTGATGAAAATTAGAATTACGCGGTAGACCCGCAGACCCACTTGTAATACCTACATTACATATCCATGGAATAACTCGACTCATGGCTAGCCGTCACTCGCATTCACACCGTAGACTTAGGATATATATATCCTGAATCTATTCACACCTCAGAATAAGGAATACAAATAGAAGCCTGACTAAAATAAGAACTGGGCATTAGCCATTGTACTCATCTAACGTAAATTACTCCTGTGTACGAGTGAATGAAACGACGGACCGCACTTACTTTATATTTTTTTCTGGTGTGTCACTAGTTTGAACCAAACAAATGTCAGATGGATGTAATTTGGATGTATTTTAAATATTATAATACCATCAAATTAAATATGTCTCATCATTGTATCGTTGTGTTGTAATATCGTTCGTTGCGTGCATCACATCTTAATTTGGTGGCATCGAAATGTCTATTGCATTTTGCGAAAGTTTACAGCTTCACCGAGAGAAATTAAATATTTTGGGGATAAACTGTACATTACGGGACACTGATCTGGGCTTTCATAATTTTTTTACAGAAAGTAGATGATGTAAGAAGTCTTTCCCCGAACTATTTTTTGTAGCAAATGCGTAGTTTTTGAGAAATAAATTATTAAAAGTTGACAATAAAATTTTCGTTTTGACTCACGACCATCACTTTTGACATGTCAATTGCGTTTCGTTATGCAAAGGTTGAGTCTATACAACCACATCTGACGAATTTTACCGTAATTATGTTTTACTTCACATTCAATAGGTTTTGGTTTGTATTGCAAACTTAAAATTTTGTATATTAACGTGAAAATTATTATAAAGATTATTAATTTAACGACATTTAAAAAGAAAAATTGTGTTTCTGCTATGCTAAAACGAAACGCAAAACGACGCCATTTTGTTTTAGCGACGTGTCGCGTTGAATTAGTTGTCGTTTGTTGCTTTTGCGGTCGAGATCGTTTTACGTACTCCTGTCTAACTAACAAACGTGTGACTACCATGGCGTCTCCGAAACCCCAGTCTTTGAGTTCTGCTGCTTTGCCTGAAGAGTTGAGTGAAGTGCAAGTATTGGACTCTGTTGAGCCGCTTGTCACGGCTTCCTTTTCAGTGCCTTCGTCTAGTGCGCAAGTGATAGACTCTAGTGAGCCGCTTGTGCCTTTTTCGGATGCTCAAAAGGAGGTTAGTATACCCCCACTTCAAAGTTAAAATAGGTTGAATCTGTTTCAAAACCGAATCAGAGCACCCCGACTCTATACAGTCTTGTGGCTACTACCCCTAGAGTGTATATAAAAAGCCGAAGGCGCGAAGGGAGGGCAGCCCCCGCCCGCAGTAATAAAGCTTAGGCACCTGTGTGAGCCGTAGCGGCTGAGGCTGGTCGCCGAAGGCGACCAACAAGCCGAAGCTGCGGAGGTGAGCACGGGTGCCTGTGCTTTGTTACGCAAGGGCGAAGGGGCTGCACTTCCCGCAGCGCCGTAGCCGATGCAGAAGTGAATTTGTGATATAAAAGCGACTTCAGTATTGATAGGTTCAAATGGTTCAAAAATTGACTTCTGCACTGGTAGGTTCAAGGTTAAAAGAAGGGGGGTTTCTGCACTCCCCCCTAATGACAAACCTGCAATTCTCATTAATATCCCCCCCCGCTCACCCCTCCATCGAGGTGTTATCACATACATAACCTCAAACTTCAACCATGAATATCTCGAAAACCATGGGTTTGCTACAAAAGGGGAGGGTACCAGGGGGTAGCCCTTCCCCTCTCCCCCCCCTCCCCCCCACCCCTCCCCCCCCTACGCTCCGTTCCGTAATGTACAGTTTTACCTTGTAATAAAATGTCTTGTGCGATTGAAGGCTGTAAATCGCATACAGGAAGAAAAGAAAACAACAATGAAGCAATATCATTTCATCGGTGAGTTCTGATAGTTTTTATGTTAATAAGTTTCAGGATCATACCTAAAACTCAGTAACAATAATAGTAGTTCTTTTTTTCTTTAGGTTTTCTTTTTGAGTATTAAAAAAAAAATATAGTTTCCCAGAACTCTGTAGATGGTGTTGAACTGACTACGTTGCTAGGTGCCAAAGCCAAAACCATGGCCAAAACGATTGAAAAAAAAAAACATTGCGTCACGTCACGTCACGTCACATACGCTCGTTGGTTGATGACATGTGTGCTCAGCATATTATTTGCGAATGGTTTGTTATGGTCCGTCCAGGTTTAAAATGTACCATGGCTTGTACTCATTGCGCTTTACGACTTTCATCTTTAGGAAAAAGATGTATGCCTCCATTTTTATACAAATCCACAAGGTACAGATTTCTCTTCTTTTTCTCTTGGGACATTTTCTTTCTGGCTTAGAAAACTCATAAAAAGACTGTTAATTATTTTTTTCTTTTTCCTTGTTGTTATTATTTATTTATTTTCAAAATGTCATTGTGATGTGATGTGACAATGACATTAATTACTTTTTTATGTACGTTTCGTTTTACGATCTCAAAATTACATCCAAGTGCAATAATCAAAAAATTATGTGACGTTCCGTTTCTTGCAGTAACTTACCAAGTTCAGCGCCATCTATCCAGCGACTAGGGAAGAGTAAAAAAAAAAAGAAAAGAGCAAGGTAGTATTCTTGGACCTAGCCTTTTTTTGTTGTATATTAATGACTTGCCTAAAATTACTGACCATGAAACAATATTGTTTGCTGATGACACTACTATATTAATTAAATGCAATAATGAATCAAATTTTCAAAATGACATTAATATAACAGTTGACACAATTATAAATTGGTTAGCTGAAAACAATCTGAAGGTTAATGTGAAAAAGACTAAATTTATGCAATTTCATACGGACAGGGCTAAATCAATGCAATTAAATATTGGTTATAAGGGGACCCCAATAGAAGAGGTCAATTCAACCAAATTTTTAGGAGTTTACTTGGACACAAATTGTAAATGGAAGGTGCATGTAGATATGATTTGCACAAAACTTAACAGGTTTGTTTTCGCACTTCGAAGACTTAGGGAAGTTGTATCGCCAAAAGTTTCAATTAGTGCATATCATGCCTACGTTGCATCTACATTGCAATATGGATTGATACTTTGGGGTAACTCATCTGACGTGGATAGGGTTTTTAAAATTCAAAAGAAGTGCCTTAGAGCCATTTGCGGATTACATTTCATGGACCACTGCAAGCCATTCTTCAAGAAGCTTAAACTTCTATCTTTACCCTGCATGTACATAGAACAAATTGCAGTTTTTGTACAACAACAGGCAGAATATTTTCCTAAAAAAAAAGAGGTCAGCCAAAGATCACAAAGAAAAAAAGGAGGCGAGAGACTTTACATACACCATTGTAAACTGAGCCTAGTTAAACAAAACGTCTTCCAAATGGCAGTCAGAGTATTTAATGCTTTACCGGACGATTTTAAAGATTTACCACTGAACCAATTCAAGAGCAAACTTCACATGTGGCTCCTCGACAAATGTTTTTACTCGATGGATGAGTTTTTTAATTATAATAATAATTTTTAACGTTGGTTTATATAGATTGACATTCGTATTCCTTTTAAATTGACGATTCACATAATTTAACATTATATATTGACATTTGTATTCTCTTTAAATTGACGATTCACATAAGTTTACATTATAAATTGAGTTATTTTATATATTTATTTGTAATTCAGATTTTAAGGTTTAAGGTCAATTGTTTCTTTGTTTGTGTTTATTTAGATAAATATTTGTACGCCAAATTTGGCAGATTTTTGAGGAATGACATATTTAAGCATATTGTAACACCTAATTTTTAAGGACCAAAAGTCAAACAAATAAACTTTTCTATTCTATTCTATAAGAAAATCCCTCATTGCAGCGCGAGTTAAAAGAAAAATAATGCCGAATAAATATCGCTATATTTTTTTGTTACAGATTTCCAAAAAGGGAAGAATTAAAAAGTGAATGGCTTAGACGAATAATTTGACCAAATTGGGCAATTAAAAAAAGCGGTCATATTTGTTCGAAACACTTTACGTCGGATTCTTTTGGACCAAACGAAAATTTTAAATGGAGACTTTTAAAAGCAGATGCCTTACCAACGTTATATTTACCAGATACAGACACATTGGTAACCTTTAAATAATTATGTATAATTGCATTATCAATCTTGTTTGTAGGTACGTGCTTGTACTATACTATAGTATGTTAACTCGATAATTTTTCAATTTTAGGCAACAGAACCAGTACCTATGGATGTCTGTGGTTTAGAAAAGTTCATACTTCTATGTTCGCAAATCGTTCTGACAGGCCTGTTCGTTCACGTTACTGCCGTGATCGACTTCACGAAGAAATTCCGCAGATCAAGACATTTTCGTACTTAGTGGTTGACAATAAAAGTACTTTGACAGGGTAGTTCTATCGTGAAATGAATTTTGGGAATGCTTATTGACTTGAACTGCGCATAATTTGATTTCTTATTACAGGTTATTAGGTATTTTAATCGTTCATTATTTGTTATTAGTTTTTATTCAAGATAAGTTGATGTTTATTTGATAGAAATAAAAAAAATGAAATTACCTCTGTAGTAATTGCGCTGGCATCGCTCATCATTGATATAATATTATTATTACGAATCCTATAAGTCTATGATTATTATGATTTCTATCATTGCGATTAATTCCTTCTTCCTTGATTGAACAAAGACGCGACATCAACGAACATCTATTTGATTGAGTTAAGAGGCGACTTAAAAAGTATCCACTTAAATAGTTTACGGTTGTATCTCTGATACAAGCTATAGCATTTTTTGTACTAGAAACAAGCACAATTTTGGACTTAACTTATGTACCTACCTGCTTACGATATAGTAATTTGTACTTAATAAAAAATATTATGCTAAACGAAAGATATCCTTTTATTAATTCCTTATTTACACAATATAACATGTGTCCCACTGGGGTAGACAGAGACCACTTTGCTATTAATTCTCTTGGCCTCCTTCCAAAGCAAGAGGATGTCACCAGAAAGGTCGGTGCCTCCTGCATTCTCTTTTTTTTCACACTTTGATACGATATGATGTGTGGTAAGGAGATTGGTCGCGGTTCATTTCGATTTGGTTTATTTATCGTAGTCAAAAATCGACATTGTTACATCACTAGCAAAGCAACGAACTAGTGACAACCTACCTAATTAAGAAAAAACTAATACATATCCATCTCTCTCTAACGCACTAAAATGTCGTAAGAAAATCAAGGATAGGTGTCTGTCTCCGCGTATTATTTTAGCCAGGTTTCTATTTGTATTCCTTATTCTGAGATTCACACGATCCGTAACTCGCTTTCAACCATAGATATCTTAATAGGTAGGTACTTTGTTTATAACAAACTACACTATATAAAAGCTAGGAAGAGTAGCTCAATTAGTTTTAATTTTGACAGCACTAAAACTAAAATTAAAGCCTTCAGAATCGGCTTTATTGAACTTATTAAGTTATAAGATTTGAGGACAATTTTACTTTTAGATAAATAAAACTACTAATACATTTTATGATAGTCTGTCCTGGTGGTCCTGACTTAGTAGCTGCCTTGGCAGTTCGCGCTAATTAATAATTACGATACCTTTTGAAAGCGATAGCGATCTACATGGAAGGCCCCTGATGCGACTAATGTCTATGTGTCATTGTTATAGAAACAAATCTGCACTAACAGTTTATTGACTTGAGACGATTCTCTGCGATACCTACCAAAGGTAGCTGATGTGTAATATTTTCTGCTGGGTTCTCCGAAATTCACGTCAGATTTGTTTCTATGCATCAAATCGCGTCAACAAACAGGGTCGGAATTCGGAAATTGGGCAAAAACAGGGTTCGGCATTATCACTTTACACGATAGTAAAGGAATATTAACATCTCTAAATAAAGTACGCAAATACCACATGCTATAAATGAAGAATAATATTTTTATAGTAACTGACTCATAAAGATTTCACTGTTAAAAAGTTATAACATCTCATAGAGCCAAACCTCTAACTCTACAAACCCTTATAGTTACTACATTTTTCAATGCATAGTGTGAGGAAATGAAAAAAAATATAATCTTGTGAATTTTAAATTATAATTGGCTCAAAAGGACTGTATCCCAGTGGCCACGCCACTGCTGTATCCAGAGCCATTAAACAGTGGAAAAAAAGTATAACGTCTATGGTACACAGGAAAGGCTGCAGGTTAGCCAACCATTGTAAATAAATAAAAAAAAAAATAATAATAATAAAGCCCTAGGGCAAAATAATCGACTTTCTGTTCGGTTTTGATGCATAAAAAGTGGGCCTTTACGAGCACATGCATTGAAAAAACCTTAAAAGCTAGGTTTAACCCTTTCCCTCCTTACGGTACTAATAAGTACCACCTCCTTTTTCGTCTATTATTTTGAATATGAAAACACTTTGTGCTTATAATTTCTGACGATCCTTTAGAGTACCGATTGCGTAAGCCAATCACAGCACGCTATTTGAATTACCGCGAGAAATTGCCGAGTGATTGGAGCAGCAAGTTACAACACGTTGGACGTTCAGTCACTCTGCGTTTCTCTGTGTTTAGAAAAGTTTTTTAACTAGAATATCGTAGGTAAGTGCCAATATTTTTGATTATTTAGCATCATTATGTCATCAATTATACGGCTTACAACTTAATAATGTATACCTACACTATTATATATGAATTTTGAGAAAAACTAATGAGGACTAGTGAGTACCGTCAGGCAATCACCGTCCCGTGAGGCAATTCAAATACTCAAAGGGGTTTTTAGTTGTTTGTTTTATTTTGTTATTTTTTAACTTTTTTTTTTTTTTATTATTATAACATACGGCTTGAACACTCACGTGTGATTGTTGTTGACTATATGCCAACCGTTTTACCGATAAAATTTCGGCATTATCGCCTTGATAATGCCGAAATTTTATTGGTGAAACGGTTGGCATATAGTCAACAACAATCACACGTGAGTGTTCAAGCCGTATGTAATAATAATTTAGTATGTCAGCTCACGTGAGTTTTAATAATATTTTTGTTTTAATTTTTTTTTCTTATTTTTTATATTTTTTATTGTTTTAGATGTTTTGAAATGGACATTTCAAGTAATCTTGCTCTAATTGAAGCCCTGTTATTAGAAGAACTTCCAGACTGTAACGAAGACTCTGATGCAGGTGTTTCTGACGAGGAAACCGAAGAAAATGTTCGACCAAGAGGCTTTGATGAGATTTTTGAGGAAGCTTTAGACAAAGTTTTAGCCGAAATTCCATCATCATCGCCGGCAAATGAAGATGCGCCATCAGATTACCTCATTGATCAGGTACCCACATCTTCAATGCCTAGCTCCAGTGTTGAGATTGATCTTCCGACAGCAGACTCGGATATGTCCAGAGCCTGCCGAAAGACGGTAGTTGAACCAAACCGGAAATGGAAAAAGCGACAGTTAAAAACAATATTACCCGAATACATCCCAGACACTGGAGTAATAGAAGACCTTTTTGCTCACTGTACTAGACCGACTGACATATTTCTAGTATTGATTGATGATGTCTTGGATAATATTGTATACCAAAGTAATCTTTACGCCACACAAAAGGAAAAGGTATTAAACCTAAAAAAGGAGGAACTCTTAACTTTTGTTGGTATTAATTTCTTCATGGGTTACAATACTCGACCGGCTTGGAGAGACCATTACTCTTCAGCATCTGATCTCAACAATCCGCTTGTTTGCAAAACAATGCCGAGAGATAGATTTGCTCTCATTCTATCCCATCTACATTGCAATGATAATGCTTCAATGCCTAAAGACTGCAAAGATAAGCTGTATAAAATAAGACCAATGATTGATGCACTCAACAAAAAATTTCAAGAGGTTTATCATGGTACTCGCGAAATGAGCGTGGACGAGTCTATGATTAAATTCAAGGGTAGGTCGGTCTTGAAACAATATCTTCCGATGAAACCCATAAAAAGGGGTTACAAGTTGTGGTGCCTGGCCGACCAGAGGGGCTACATTAAGAAATTTCAAATCTACCAAGGAAAAGACCAAGAAATGAACTCAAAATTTACTAACTATGGCTTGGGAGAAAAAGTAGTTTTAGAGTTGACGGAACAAGAGTGGGGTAAAGGGAAGATTATCTATTTTGACAACTTTTTCTCGTCTGTTCCTTTACTTGAAAAACTGAAAACTGAAAATACGTTGGCGTGTGGGACAATCCGAAGCAATAGAAAGGGACTGCCTGAAAACATGCTCGCTGATTCTAAAATGAAAAGAGGTGACAGTGACTATCGATTTTCAAATTTAGATATTGGCTATTGGAAATGGAAGGATAACAAAATGGTTCATATAGTGTCTAATTTTCATGGGAGCGAAGAGGACACTGTGTCACGTAAGGAAAAGAATGGATCGAAGTCCACAGTCACATGCCCTGTCGCTATCAAGGATTACAACAGTTACATGGGTGGCGTGGACACAGCCGATCGTTTGTGAAACTGCATTTGGACTTATTTACAAAAGCAAGTGATTTTTACCAAAGAAATACTAGGAACCCTGACAGACTAGTGGTTGACTTTACACCCCGGACAACATTGTACCAAAAAAATTGTTCATATATGGCCATAAAAATCTACAATGGCATCCCTGATAACCTCAAGTCATTGCCAATTAATCAATTTAAAAGTAATCTTTTTAAATGGTTGCAGGGACATTGTTTCTATTCAATAAAAGAATTTAGGGAAGTTTGTAATTATAATCATACTTAGTTATTTAAAAAGAGGCATTGTAAAACATAATTAGTAATTGTATTTAATTGTAAATAATTTGTTGACAAGATTATCATTAATTTAAGTATTTGCATGCTATAACACTAGCTGATTAAGGCGTTCTTTTGTACACTCCTAATAACCTATGTACCCTTATCACAGCAAATAAATATTTTCTTTCTTTCTTTCTTTCTTTCTTTCTTTGAGAGCCCTTTACTGTATAGACCGCAAATCTCCGAAATGGTGGCACAGGTTATTTTGGGGTCTTCTGGATATGGCATTTATCAATTCTTTTGTCATTCACGGAGTCTTGATGGAAAAAACTACCGTAAAAGATTTTCGACGGTCTGTGACTCAAGGTTTGATGACAATGAAAGTTGCTGGTCAAAAAAGAAAGAACTTAACTGATGACGCTTCAAAGGGTGGTCCTTCTAAAAGACGCAAATCTGATTTCTCTACTCTGAAAGACGTACGATTGGGTAACAGAGGCATACATTGGCCCACGTATGTAGAGAATAGAGGGAGGTGTGAAGTCTGTAGTTTGAAGAAGATTCAGTCGAAACCTCACAGCAAATGTTCCCATTGCAATGTGTTTTTGTGCGTAAATGAAAAGAAAAATTGTTTCGTAGAATATCACGAAGTCGATGTTTGATTAAAAAATATGTTTTGTTGCTTAAAACTACTTCAATATGTGATCTCATTAGTTTTGTATTTTTCAACGAAGTTCCTAACATTTTGGTAACCTAAAGTTCCTGACGGTACTCATAAGTCTAGGTATTAGAAATAGTACTTCTAGGTATTAAAAAAATCTAAAAAAATTCTATGCTCTTCTTTTTACCTACCCTTTTAATATAATACAGTTAAAGTGAAAAAATTCCTTAAAAATCTATACCTCGGTAGGAAAGGGTTAAGGACTATTTTGTAATAAACAAAATTTTGTTTTGACACGACTTAAACTAAAATTAAAGCCTTCCGAATCGGCTTTATTTGTCTTACTATTTAATTTAATAAACCGAAATTGATATTTCCAACGCATGGTACTGGCAGAATATCAGTACCTATGCTGAGCCAGCGCCCTTTCAGCCTGTGTCACAAATTGTTACATTTTAAGGATTTTTTAGTTATTTGCTATGTTTTAAGCTTTTTGGAACTTTGAATAAAGTTATACAAACAACTGCCCGCGAAAAAAATTCAGAAATCGAGAAAAAAATCTGTTGTTTCATCATTTTGGTCGGGTATCTATGTAATTTGTCTATGGAACAGCTGTATTTTTTTTTCGCGAGTCTCCATAGTAGGGGAGGGGAAAAAAAAATCTCTGTAAGCTTCTTTCCTATGAGTCTTTTCGCTTAAAACAAGATATCATAGATAATACAGCAAGATATTGGCGGAACTAATGTGCGCAGACACGTTTAAAGAAGCCAGATAAAACGGCTAATAATAATAATAAGAGTTGTTCGTATCGACGACAGCATAATTATATATATAGTATATAAGGTCTTTCAATTGAAATGGAAAGTAATTTAGTAGGTGATTCAGTATCGTTAATACATCACATTCCACTGCAAAGTACATTTTTTTGCGCGAAATTTTTCTTCACTTGTCCATATAAACTGAATCAGCTGATCGGACCACTTTGTACTGAGAAGTGAAAAAAAAAGTGCTTTGCAGTGGAATGTGATTTATTAACGATACTGAATCACCTCTTCCATTTAAATTGAAAGACCTTATATATAATATATACAACGTGTAACAGAAAGGTGTAACCATATTTGAAGAGCTTATTCAGACAATGGTATAGAACAACTTTTACTATGGAACAAAACCAGAATATCGAAAAAAAAATTTTACTGTTTCATAGAAAAATGTAATGCCGCTCGGCCGAAATGTATGGAAGGGCAGATTTTTTTTTTGAGATTTCAGGTTTGACTCCATAGTAAAATTTGTTCTATACCATTGACTGAATAAGCTCTTCAAAAATGGTTACACCTTTCTGTTACACATTGTATATTATATATACATATATACTGTCGTCCATACGAACAACTTTTATATTATATATATGTACGTACATGTTTCCATTAATTAGAAAAAGGCGGGTTTATCACAATCCGGCTGCTAAACCGCTCTTCAGAAATTACTGAAATTTCACGATTTTTATAATATTAAAGATAATGTTTAAGATAAAATCAAAAAATTATTACGAGTCAAACATCTAAAAGTTTATAAAACTTGTCTTGCCAAAATCTGGTTTCTCCTGAAAATAGTTTTCAATTTTGCGCCCGCGACGAAATCGCCACGTTTGTATTGTCCTCGCAGGTTTCATGGAGTGTGCACCTTATAGCGAAATGAAACAGCATGAAATTTAGCCACGCCCACACATGAGTTGGTCGCGTCATGATGTCTGTTCTTAATAGTTTGTTCCCTAGGGACGGACCGTTACTAGTTAATTAAATTCGCGCGGGAGAAATGCTAGTTTATAAAAATCAAGTACCTACTTATTATCTTGATTTTTAACATAAACACTTGTACAAGTTGTTTCATAACACAATTATATTTGTTGCACACTTCCCGTTGCACACTTCCCAACCGGTTTCGGAAATTAATCCATCTTCAGGGGATACAGAATATTTATTATTTTAATATACGAGCCTACTTATTAGTTTTTATATACCTACTTATTAGTTTTCATAAATTAAACACAATTTAAAACTTACTTCTTTCTATTTATACAAATGAAGCAAGCACACGACGGTAGTCAGTACCTACTACAACGTTTTTGCGTGATAGAAACGTCGCTTTTGTGGAAGCAAGAGTTTGTTGTCTCCTTTAAGTTGAGCTATCATAGCTAGTTCAGAACTTAGTATATTTTCTAGGTGTATATTGTTTGCTGCTAGATGTTCTGAGATCATTCTGGCCTCAGCTCGTTTCTTTACGGCGATACAGATCATTCTCCTTAGAGACTCGTTTTCAGCTTTAAGGTTTTGCATTTTGAATTTTATTTACTTACTTTTAACATTTGATTTAACGCAGTAAGCATACGAATTTGGACATCCGCGTATTCAAGTTGGTTTAGTAGTCGAATGTTTTTCTCTTTCAGTTCTATAGCTCTGGACATCTCTTGATGCTGTTTGTCGGTAACTTCGTACAGCTGGTCACGTAGCTTCCGATTTTCTTTCAATAGCTTTCTTGAATCCGAATAATGTGCGTTAATTTGGGTGGCTTTACAACGTTTCATGTCACTAATCAGTTACAATTTTGTAATCATTTTCCAAATCATTTTGTTTGTTTTGACAGTTTTGTTTTTATTAAAATCTGTTTGTTTTTTTTGTTAACTTAACATTTTTTGGGGATAACTTTTTCTTCATTTCGTTTAACTGACAGTTTTAATTGTTATCAATGAAAATGTATGATTAACTAATGCAAAATATTGTTATATTTTTGAAATGAGAGAAAATTTAAACGACACCATGATCAGAACAGTTGCTGTGCTATTTATTCAAATGATATATGTACAATATTTTTTAGTCAGATAAGCATTAAATAAATACATTCATAATAGTTGCGAGCACATTTTTGCACTTTCAGTCTGCTGTAAATAAAGTTATTTACAGAAGCGAGTGCGTTTTAAGTTTTACTTAAAATAACTATTTGTCTTGCGTTTGATCATAATCAGCTCAGTATACTGGTGGAAAACATAAATTACAATGTTCACCAGTGCTTAGATGTTTAAAGTTGCTGTCTGATGTTTTTTAACAATTTATATTTTTTTTATTCATAAATACATATAGGTAATTTATTTTTGTTATATTTCGTACAATTCAATTTTAAATACAGGCTTTTTACAGTTGCTTAAAGATGGATTTCTGCAACAGACCTCGATTGGAATCCGTATGAATTTAGTGAATATTCAATATAAATAAAAATAAAAAATAATTAACAACTAAAACCTTTTCCTATGTTATTGGAACCTAAGCCTATAATACAAATCGTAACAAAACTTATTGATTGAGAGTCTACAATAATTAAATAAATCACTATGCCTTTACAAAGCCTGCTTCAACTGTTATTACAGTGCCATTTTGTTTTCAAGTGAACTGATATCAGCTACAAGTCGGTCTCAGAACACTGATTGGTTGAAAGAAAATAAATTTTGTCAAGTAGCTAACTCAGAGCCGCGTTCATAAACTACGAGTCGCGACATGCACGCGTTGAAAATTGTACACGCTATCCTGCTGTCAGAGTTGGAACCTGACGAAATTGTTAGTTTATGAACGGCTATCAGTGTAGTTGCTAAGCGCGCACACGCAATATTTTTGGCCAATAATAAATATACCAAAAGCGGTGTGATTCAAATATGTAGTCTCTGCCTACCCCCTAGGGCCGCCCTCACAAATAAGGGGACCTAACACCATCTCTGTCGCACGCGTTGAAAATTGTATACGCTATCCTGCTGTCAGTGTTGGAACCTGACGAAAGTGTTAATTTATAAACGGCTATCGGGGAGACAGGCGTCATTTTATGTACATATGTATCTACCATTGTATTTCCAATATTATTGTTAGGTATCTTTTCGGACGGTGTGCAATTAATACTGTGGATAAAAAATTACGTTGGGTATTATTGGCAATAATTGCGTGTGCGCAGAAAGCCAATGAAAAGTATAATGGCGACTGTACACCGAAGTTGCATCGTTTCAGTGTCATCTTTTACAAATTTTGAAGGCAAGTAACATTTTCGTCACGTATTATAAAAATGATGTCGATGAAACTCAGCATTGAACTATGGCCATATACAAATTTCTAAATTTAAACGAATATAACTTGAATATAAAGTCTATTGTGTAGGGTTGTAGGACTATGTAGGCCGACTTGTACCAATATTTAAATTTAGATTAAAGTAGCATTCCTAAACGCCTGGTTAAATGTAAAATTGAAACTGTCAAAGTGAATTTTACATTTTCTGACAAGGTTTATGAACTTTTCGTTTTCACTCAGGTGGTTGCGGAATGGGTGACAGTTAATTTTCAAGTTTAGGAACGCTACCTTAGTAGGTAGGTACGTTCCGTAAGCTGAGTTTAATTTTACAGAAATGTATTGACTGACACATCGTAAACTCGATTTAGCTACAGTATCTAAATTTTAGATTTTGGTGCAAGGCATCAAATAATATTGACAATTGTGTCGATTCGGCGCCACACGACTCAACTTATTTGACAGGACTAAACTTAATTTGAGTGTTATGTATTTTTCTTTCTGTATCGAAAGACAAAGACAGAACGCTCAATATAAGGTTAGTCCTGTCAAATAAGTTGAGTCGTGTTGCGCCGAATCGACACCAATATGTCTCAAATCACACTTTAACATTGAAAGTAAAGTCTTTTTGCTAACAGTTGAGCATAAAATTAAATACAATTTTCGTTTATGAGAGGTCTCAAGCTGTCCAAGGAAATGATATAACCCGGAGCATTAAAGAAAGGAATCTAAAATGGCGGCATGTACTTGTGATTTTATTGCTCAGTGATACAGACAGCATAAAAAGTTGTTTCTTTAATATTTTTTTTGGAAAATTTCTGGTCAATTTTAATATACAAGGTGAAATTTAATCAACCGCCAGAATTCATACTGCAGACTCGGTTAGTGATCAGGAACAATGTGTACTGACACCACCGGCGAAATTTGAAAAAAAAAATTTTTGCTTCTATGACTGCCTAGACTAGAAATTGTATTTCAACTAATTTAACAAGAAACAAGTAACAATGTGTTGGGAAACTAGACGCGTGGAGTAAGCTTGAGCGGCAAATCCAGACTATTTTTTTTTGCATGCAGTACGCAGGTGTGCGACTGAAGACAGATATACTGTGCGAGTGAGAGGGGATGATGATGGGCGCCATCTAAGATTCCTTTCTTTATTGCTCCGGGTTATACCAGTATTGCGCCATTCAAATAATAAAAGCAATATTTTTTCTTGAACAGCCTGTATTTAATACCCTCGTTGTCTATTCGAGGATGTTATGTGGCTAACGAAAAATATACAATTATATAGAGTGTAATCATAAATACCATTTTGTTCACTTAAATAATGATATCACAGAAATATATGTTATATAAATGAACCGTATTACATGAAAAAGATATCATCAGGATTTGACTAGTTTAAATGACGTTTTTTTTTTAATTTTGTGTATTAAATGATCTGGCCAATTTGAATATTATAGTTCGTGTTACGTATTACTGGAAATGATGCATAAAAGTATGTTAACGCAGTCACTCAAAGGTGGTAAAACACCCTACTAAAGCGAATACTTACAACTTTAGAAGCATAATTTTATTAATAAATACTTAGTATTAGTAATAATCAATTAATTATTCAATGTAGCCACCTAACATTTTGCCTCCATTATAAAAATAGACAATAATCCAGACTTTTTGCATCGAACCTCTTCTCTTTATAAAAACCTTACATCTATTCCATTTTGCTGCCATTTTACATATAGTAATAATATAATTATTAATTTTATTTTAACATTTTAACTAACATTGCAGGCCTATGACAGAAATGTTAAAGATGCACAAATATTATATTATCTCCATCTACAGCTTCTTTTTGTTTAAAAGGGACTAAATAAGTCAGCCAAAGTACAAGTTAATCTAGATGCCTAAACATTTTGTGTAAATAGGTTACACGAATCTCAACAAATTCGAACTAATTAGTATTTAGCTGACCTTCTAAACGACTTCATACCTGCTTTTTACTCGGAAAGCTCAATAAAAAAGTATATATTCCTTCGTTTTAAACTCTACGCTTTGTTTAATTAGTACTGACTCTATATTGTTTCATACATACTAAACCAGCGGGCCTATTATGTATCATTGAATCGGTTGCGAACTGATTGCTAACTACCAAAAATAAATTGCCTTCAATGGGCATTGGAACTATTTACGAACTTTGTCGTCACTTCAAGTTGCAACGTATCCTTTGACGATTGGAATTCGATAGTATACAGGATGTAAATAGACTGCACCACATCCACATCCTCTACTGATCATACTGAACAACTCTCTGAAGAAGAAAAAAATACCCGCGCAAACCTTCAGAGAAGTTATTCAACTGTAACTCAAAGACTTTATCTCGCAGGAGGAAGGTCTATTTTAGAACGCTGTGCGTGCCCGTATCTCGGTGCGTTAGGGTTCACGCATTTTTGTTTGAAACTCAAATATTTCCCAAACTAATGGTTCACGCGGTATGTTTCTTGGGAAAAGTGGTACAGTATGTTCGGTAGAATATGTGGTTTCATTTATAGGTAGCTGTCTATTTACACTTGGTATATAGTTTTTGATGGTTAGCAACAAGTTGGCAACCGATATAAAGATACATAATCTAGGCGTAGATTGTACATTTCTATATTCTTTCTAAATACTTCATAAAAAGTTGATTTTAAGTACTCTACGATATGGTTAGTTTATAGTTTGAAGCTGAACTGCGAACAATGATAAAAGAAAATAAATGAACTTTATTGTAAACAGAATAAACAGAATGAGCATGTTTAGGACCATAATAGTGACCATAAAGTGGTATAATAATATTTTTAAACAGGGAAGTTTGAATAAGATAAAATAAATGAAACGAATATTTAAAATATTGAAAAATTTTACTATTCGAAAAGCACCATACCACGTTTTTGGAATGTTCAATATTGCACCATAAAACATGAACAGAACAAATTTGAAAAATCCATATAAAAATTAATTTACACTCACTCTAAAAATAAATAAAAGACTCACTAGGTCGGGGAAGTTGCAAGAAAGAAATGGCCAATAATGAATTATGCATTAGTATATTTCAAATAAATAAATTTCAGCTTTATCCAGTAGACATTAGAGGTCACTATTACAATCCCACTTGCGACAACTTAGCCATCATTTACAATAAATCGTATTTGCGATGTTTAAATTTAGGAGTATACAAAATACATAAGTACTTACTATACATACATTTGTAGGATTTTATAGCAATATATTAGATTACTTTAGGAGGTGATATTATATTTTGAAATACCGAAGTTTTGTAATGTGACAAAATCGCCTTGAACTTATGTTATAACTAATATGTAAAAAGGACTCCTGTCGTTTTCGTTCAGTACTTATCCTAATCCCTTACCGGGAGCCTCGGTCAATAGTTTGTAAATATTAAAAATGCGAACGGTAAGCTATGCTTTAATGGCGTTAGCCATGATCATGGCTTCGATCTGTTGTAAATCAGTGGCGTGCATAGAAATTTTTGCCGGAAAAGCAATCAGAAGGTCAAGTTTGACAATAAAAAAAATATGAAAAAACTTAAATAACACTTCGAAAAAAGAAAGTTTGTATGACGCCAGGGTAGGCACTGCCTACCCTAGAGTGAACATTTTCATACCAACTTTTTTTTTTCAGTGTTAATTGAATTTTTTCATTTTTTTTTATTGTTAAACTTGACCTTGTGGTTGCTTTTCCGAAAAAAAGTTCTATGCACGCCACTGATGTAAATCAATTATATCGTTATCGAAAATCAATCATTCTACAGATAATCTTAATTCAAGAAGGAGTATTTATCAAAATGTATACATCAATTTCTCAATTATAAATTAAGTACAATCACCCCCTAAAACTAATATACCGTTTCAACACAACTTTAAATAATGGTTTGTACAAATAGTGACTCCATTGTGCATTTTGTATGTCTATCAATACTTTCACTTCACTTGGATGTTATTCTATATCTATTGTCAGAAATCACCAAAAACGTAAGGGTTTTCTTTAAGGCCCTAAGAGCAGGGTTGGAAAAAGTTTTTTTTAAAACGAACAAGTCATCGTGCTTACTAAAAAAAACATGTTTTAAACATATTTATTAATGTTTTTTTTATGGATGTTGTTTAAAACATGTTTTTGGATATCGTTTTGGTAAAATAGGTAAGTTAGATTGTAACTATTTTAGAGTGCATTACAAAATTAAAAAGATCAATTAGAAACAAATTCCAAGTAAGGCAAACATATTGCAAAAACTCTTGGGTCAGGATTTGAACCTCCAACCTCTTGCTTACTTGGTATTTGTTTTTAATTGATCTTTTTATCTTGTAATACACTCTAAAATATTAAAATATTTACTGTTTCCAAACCCAATGGACTTCGCAATAAATAAAATAAATCTATCTATGATTGATACAAAAGCTGTGTTCAAATATAATCAAATCATAATCATTTATTTAATAATAATAAGTAACTTTCCTAAAGAAAACGTTTACAAATACTTAATACAACGTCAACCCTGCCTAAGAGCTGCTAAAGTGCTGCCACTGCCAAGAAAAATGAACATTTCTTACTTAACAGACTGCTCTAAATGTCTAGAAATAGCAATGGACTGTTTTTAACAGTAACCTAGTATCCCTCAGCCAGCCCCCCTATTCTGTATCTTTAGTTGCCAACTGGACTGGGTGCCTATCATTTTAAAGGGGGGGGGGGGGGGGGGGGAAGACATGCTCTCAATGGATTGGAGAGGAAGGTGTTTAAACTTTTGATAAATTAAATAAACAATAAAGCCAATTCTGAAGGCTTTAATTTTAGTTTTATTGCTGTCAAAGCTTGAAATTTTCCAAAGAAATTTAGCTTCTTATCCTTACTCTTAAGGACTATTTTGACAGCACTAAAACTAAAATTCAAGCCTTCAGAATCGGCTTTATTGTTCATTAAAACTTTGAAAACCTTACTAAATGAAAAATAGGTTATTGCTATTTCTAGGCATTTAATTATAACCCTTTTAATTATAATTCTGGTAAATGGTAAATAAAAAATTATCCTTTTTTTCTGAAGTAACAGCACTTTAGCAGCACTTAGGCCCTTAAGGCTGATTTGGAATTTTATTTCTTAAAAGCGAAGTGAAGTAAGGAAACGTTCTATTTTGGTACGATACATTAAAAAATATGCTCTATGCTTAGGATTCAAGGTCACATTTTAAAAGTTTTTTCAGAGGTATACATTTGAATGATTCAAAATAATATCTCTTAACCTCAGAACAATAATAATCCTCTGAACAGTAGAATAAGCCGTTCGAAGTTATATTCATTATCCATTACTGTATTTATTTTGATTTACAGAACAATGTATAACAAAAATACCTGTATTTCGTTATAATTTCGTAGTGAATCGGCCTTTATTTAGCTTGGAACTTTCATTCAACCGTCTGAGCCTTCATAGAAGATCACAATCGTCATCAACTCCAATAATCTCACCTGAATCATCTTCCCTCTTGACTTAACCAAAAAAAGAAAACATAATAAATACTTAAATTTAAACAAAAACAAACCATATTTAGTGGACATGAGAACTGACAGTAAATATCACTCGAGTAGCAGTTTAAATGGAAATGTATATGATAGACTTGTTCCTATTCAATTTTCAGAGTTAAATATTACATACAAATCTATGATATTTATTATAAACAAATACGATCACTCCTCGTTTCCGATGTTAATCTCACATACACTTTGCTTTATAAATAACATGATGCCGCCGCGGCACCGAATGTGTTAATACAGTCCTTTGCCAAAATGAAGCAACATCAAAAAATCTGGAAGAATCTCAAGGCGTTCGCGTTACGATCGAAGTGTTCGCTTACCATCGCGGGGGTTTGTTCTACGAACCGCCGCGTGACAAGTACAAGCCAGCGATGTATGACAGTGCGTTGCGTGTCGCTTCGGCGTTCCGTGTCCGGAACATTGTAAAAGCGAGCGGGACCGGGTGTCCGGAGCATTAGTGTATGTACGCTCGTCGCACGACTATGTACCTGCAAAACAATATGTTTTGATTATTTATAGAGTAATGAACGAGTCCTATCTAGTGTTGCCACCTTGGTGGTTTTCCCACCAGAACTGGTGCTTTTGCAAGGCTTTTAGTGGTATTTCTTCATTATACAAGGTGTAACAGAAAGGTGTAACCATATTTGAAGAGCTTATTCAGTCAATGGTATAGAACAACTTTTACTACGGAGTCAACCCTGAAATGTCAAAAAAAAAATCTGCCCTTCCATACATTTCGGCCGAGCAACATTGCATTTTTCTATGAAACAGTTATTTTATTTTTTTTGATATACAGGGTTTGTTCCATAGAAAAAGTTATTCTATACCATTGACTGAATAAGCTCTTTAAATATGGTTACACCCTTCTGTTACACCTTGTATATTGCAATGATATAATGTTAATTTATATCTCCTTGCGATGAATAAATCGCCAAGTGTTTAAACATATAAATTTATTTCTATCATAGTTAATGTTTCAAATCTTTGTTTATCATTCGTCCAGCTGCCAGCGTGCTTCTTTCAGAGAAGAGTATAGTGCGCGCCAATCTTTTAGTCGCCTCTGATTGAGTTACGAGTGCAAGCTTGCGCAGGTACAGTCAAGGAAACAATAATATGAACGGTTGACTATTAAATGTTTACTATAAGTGGGGGGAAGGTGTACTTGTTGTACCTACCTATTTAATATATATTGGTATTTTAGTGCAATCTTAACTGTTTAATTAAAACAAATTAATATAAACACCATTTTCCTACATTGTCGCCTTAAAACGCTATAACGACCGCGAGGCATAACAACAACAATAAACTTTAACAAACTAAATCAATAAAACAACAAATAAAGGCAACACAAACAGATTCAACGATTAACTTAACGAATCATAGAATTTTTTCCACGAACGTACTTTTCATGCAACGCGCGCATGTGTAGTGTACGGACGTAGCACTAACACTAACGCATAGTGTTGACACCTGCCGAACGGCGAGCGGGGCGTGTGGTGCGGCATGCAAGCGGGTGTGCTCCGCGCCCTCGCTCCTGTAACGTCTCCCTGACACCGTAAAACGGCTAATGCGTCGATTCTTGGGGCTAGCTTCAGAGGCGACTAAAAGATTGGCGCGCACTGTAAATAGGATTATTCTATCCGATCCCACTTCATTCTAGGTATCATCGACGCTTCCCATGAGGCGCGCCAGTGGTCCGTCGGAACCTCAATGTGAATAATAAACTCTGAACATTAAATGTTATTAGAGTGCAATACAAACTAGAAAATATCAATCAGAAAACAAACCCAAAGACAAGAATATGAAAAAATTCCCCGGGCCAGGATTCGAACCTGCGACCTCTTGTTATCAAGACAAGTGCACTACCAATTGCGCCACCGAGGTTCCTACCCAGACCGGTGAATTCTTCCATCATACTTGTCCACTGTTATTTTTGCTTCTGCCCGATATACTAGCTTGTACTGCACATATAGAACGCTCACGATGGCGTTATGTGATTTCACGCCTTGTTCTTAAGAAACAGATGGCGCTGTCGTCGCTACAATATTGTTGCTTCAGACAGTTAAGAAATTAACAGTTCTCATTAACTAAGATTATGTTTATTTTGCGGAATCCATCGCTATGAATACTCTTAATATTATTATTTAGAGTACTCTAATAATATTTAGAGTATTCATAGCGATGGATTTCGCAAAATAAACATAATCTGAACATTAATTCTGTACAACATCGTTTACCATCTACGGGTTCCGACAATGTATTATAATAAAAAAAACCGGCCAAGTGCGAGTCAGACTTGATACAAAATTTGATACCCATATTGTATTTTTAGGATAATATTTATTATTTTTCTCACTTTCGTTTTGGAAATATTTAGAACAATTTCAAAATTTTCATATTTTTTTACACCGTGACATGTGGGCAAATTAATGCTATTTTTGTGTCGAATTTCATGTCTTTATCTTTGTAAAAATCCATGTAGTCGCGGACCCAAAGCTTTTTTTTTGTAACTTTTCCAAACTCCACTTGATTAACAATCCATTTGCGATGCGAGCGCCGCTTCCGTCTCAAGACGGCGCTGAGCAACAACTTCATGCTTTGCTCCGCTTCCACTATAACCAAACTAGATGGCGCAAGCATCGTGTCATTTTTTAGTATGCTAAAAATTCGGATCCAATTTTACAGCACTTTCACTAGAAAGCATGATAAACTATAACTATAGCCTGTTTATCCTTCAACCAATTTTATTCTTACCAAGCGGTAGCCATTAGAAACTCGCTGTGTATGCTCAGGGCAAAGATAAGTTGGTTCGACTACAGTCCGTAGCATAGGACCAGTTTTAAAATTAATAAAATCTTGCTAAGCGATACTTGGGAAACGAATCACACCCATATTCAAGAACGATACTATGAGAACGCACAGTAGGCTTAGCCCCACAGTGCATGAAATCTCGTTTCAGAAACATCACTTGAGTGTCGCGCGACACTATGAGCCTACTTGAGTGCACCCTTGGCCAAAGTTACTCATTAGCTACTTTATGGAACGCATAGTGTCAGCGGTTGTCAAATTTATAACCTCAAAATAAATACAAGTTGACTTCAGTTTGATAAGTTACGTGATTGTTACCCATTTATTTATTTCTGTATTGTTTCTGGGTTAGTAAAAATGACCAATAGTGAGGAAGAATTTAATTACTATTTAGAAGATCAAGTAGCGCGTCGAAGAAGGATGCTAATAAGGCGTGTTATCAAGGATTTTCAGAACCGCATTGTAGGCGTTTTCAACCTCTTCCTCTTCTAGGTGTTTCGCATTTGTCTGCTTATTTTCTATTATAGGCCGTTTACTTACTAAACTTATAAGCAGGTCTTTTTTGGCTATTGAATATGCTATTTTCTTTGAGCTAAAAATTAAAAGAATACGATCATAAAACAAGTTTTTATATGTGTTGAATGCTTACAACAAAATATTGTTTGGGTAGCTACGTAGATTATTATTATTAGAAGGTTTACCGTTTGCCGCCATCATCACGGGGAAAGGTATTTTCCATGACCAACGTTCTTTTAATTTTTATGAAAACTCAAGTGCACGGCACAATGAAAAGGGAAGCGCGTTGAGGTTATGTTTATTTATTGACAAAAAATACTTGACGTTTACATGACAATTTGAAGTTAGCTCCGAAATCAACCAATCGCAACGCTGAACGGTTCCCTATGCATTCACTGAGCTCTGAAATACTTAAGTGTTGTTTATGAAACCAGTGGATGGACATGTCCAACACTATGAGAAATCAGGCACTTTGCAATGCGAACGGATACACATAGCTAAGTAACGTTCTTGAATACGGGTGTCAGATGCGTTGCATTTCGCTCAACTTGAAGTTGTCAAATGCGATATTGGAATTTAGTATAGACAATGACACATTTTGAAACGCAAGAGCTGTTAACCATAGAGTAATTAAGAAGACTATCTGCTGTCTTTTTCTCACCAGCCTCTAATGGCGTCGGTTTCTTGTAAAATTGTATTGCAATAGATGTTAAAATAAACTTCGTTATTTCGGGGATTGCGTCTCATTTACGTCGAAATTATTAGAAAATAAAAGTGTAGTTACCTATTCCCGGCCAGTACACTAGCACTCTGAAGAGTTGAGATCGACCGGCGGCGGCGGCCGGCTCTTGGCGCGAGTGAGCCGGTCCAGTTCTGCAGCCGCGTCCGACCTGGAACCAGGAGGTATTAACTTGTTATATACGGTCAAACGTACCATCGGCGAACGAACTAAACACAACATCGAAATCATGATCTTTCAGGGACGTATATAATGGGAGTGTTAACCCGTAAGCTCGTAATATACAATATGGATATCGTTGGAAAGCTAGAAAGACAAACAATAAAAAAAACTACAATAATGAAAAAAAAATACAATAACAAGAAAGACTACAATAATAAAAAAAAATATAGGTTTTTGACCTTAATTTTACGGCCCCTTTTATTTTTTTAATTTATGGTTAGTGTTATATTTTTTATATTATTTTATTTGAATAGACACATATATATATATAGTGTAGATATATATATAACCAAAACTTTCTTTCTAGACATAATTATATACTTTCTCCAATACATAAAAAAGAACGTTATCTTTTTTTTTTAACTTATAAAGAATTTAATCTAATTTTAGAAAAAAAAACTGCATTAGATTCTGACAACTACTTTAGGAGATATAGCCAAAAACAAAATTGGCGGGAAAAAAATTCGTCCATGGCTTACGGCTTAAGGAGATGCAAACCTGACCTGACCATAGGTCTGATTTTAGTAGAAACTTTTTATTATAAAATATTAAGTTCATATTAAGAAATAGTAGTAAAATTTTTATGGTAACTGATTAATTAGTTATAGCAAAGCACAAAACTTCTGAATTTTTGAGAAATTCCTGTTATTACTGAAGTTAGCGATAGCGATATTTATCACTTTTAGTATGAAATCGTGTCAGATGACGTCACGATACATGCCGTTAAGCTCACTTTAATTGCCAATAACTTTGTAATTTTTTGAGATCGAAAAAAAAAATTTACTCCAGTTTTTAGCTTTTTAAACGCAATTGATTTTCATAAAAAATCTCCAATCCCCCCTCATACATACACCCGTGAACTTTTATGTTTTCAAAGTACATATAATGAAGCCGAATTTTAGAGCTTTTTAAAACCAAGGTTCTCAAGGAATCAAGAGTTAGCTTTATTTAACTTTTTCGGTATGACAGCTCAAAACTTGACAGATCATCATTTACTTTTGAACTTGACTATAAACAATCTAGATTGAATCTTTTTAAAAAATTGCTTCATTTGATACCCCATATCGGCGAACGAAACAAATATAGAAGCCTGATTAGCGAAGAAAAATGACCCCACGGAAACTGTGTTGAACACAGTTTAGTATGGCGATGGCTCCAATAGATTTCACGTCTCTAGGAGTCATTCTATTATCTCATATACATACATAGTAAAATTACAAGTCCTGACTGACTGATTCATCGCACAGCCCAAACGGCTAGACCCAGAAACATAAAATATTGGCAGTAGGTTACATTTAATCATTAAGGGGCTTCAGAAGTAAAACTGCGTTTACATATGTTTTTAAATTGGTTTAAACTTTCTATGTGAATATTACAAAACTTTGAAAAAAAATACATCACACATATTGACCCACGTCCCGTAATTGTAATGTTTTAAAATCTTAAAAAATCTTACAACAAGAAAATAAACACCTTTAATAACCTTTCAAATGCTTTAAAAAAACTGATAAATAGTTTAAACTTTTTAAATTCAAAAGAGACAAGGTTAAAAATTATACACACACACACAAACAATACACAAATCTAACACAATGATGTTTAAAACTTTTAAATATCTAACTTAACAAAACTTAACACATGTGAAAAGCATTATTTTCTCTATTTTGCGCTACCCGGCGACATAGCGATCGTCGTAACAGCCACTTTGTAATGCACTCTGACATGAACGTTATTTCTATTTCATTATTGTCGATATTTGTACAGACATATTTCGAGCTGCTAATTTAGCTTACTGAAGCCTCTTAAAGTTAAACGTCAGTCGCTTAGCACAAAGTGCATAACTTAACTTTGTATTTCTTGTTTAGAAGTTAAACATTTAAAAACATTTGACGTTTAACCTTAACTAGACAATGTTAACGAGAATTGCCTATTGTTAGATTTGTGACCAGAATAGACTTCATCACTGGAAAGTAATACTCAAAATAGTGTGTTTAAATATATTGGAACGAGCTTTCTGATCTCTGTATTTCTTGTTCTAAAACATCGTGTTAAAAAAGAACAACAGGGAATTCCAGATATATTGTGTCAGATCAAACTTATTTAGGTATCATTAAAAAATAAGGCAATATGGAAGAATAACAGAGGAACTCATTTTGTATGGTGGAATCTCCTTACGTAAAGCTCTTAAATAGCATCTAGATACAGTGCGGGAACGTAAGAAATGCAAATCGAGCTAAAGAGGTCACTCAGTACCTACAATATGAATGTGTCATTTGAATTATAGATATAAGTGTTAGAAATAACAATTATAAATTAATGTCAGTGCTCCGTGCGACAGAGACGATGCTCTACGGAGCTGAAACTAGCCGATTATTGCCTATGTATCTCCCTCTTTAGCTCTGTAAGGGATTGAATAAAACTACCAAAATTTTGGTGATATGACCATGAGGTGCACATCGAACAAGCTTCCATCGAAGTCTACAAAAGTCTCCCTAAAAACGAAACTACCGACTACCGGCCAATATAATTATAAAAAGTGAATTAGTTGTGCACCCGTTAATTGTCGCTTTTAATTATTAAAACAAATGACAGATGGCAGCACTTGTATATAAACTAAAATTTAAATAAGTATACAGACCAAAAACGATATATCTGAAATACATATCCACATATGCGTCGCCTACAAGCTCCATGTGCATTATTAACGTCCCCGATCTGTACAGTGCTCAGATTTGGTTGGTATAAATATATTAAATCGCATCTAGAGTGACGTACCTGGCAGCGGCGGCGGCGGGTGAGGCGTCAGGCGTCCTCGGGCCGCCCGGAGAGCCAGTCTTCTTGTACAGCAGCGAGTTGAAGAAGTTGGCTAGTACACCCTCGTTGCCGGGCGTGCCGGGACCCATGCCGATCTTTGTGCCGTCCAACTAGAGAGGGGAAATTGATAGAGGCGGAATTTGAAGTCATAGACAATGGACGGATAGATGTAGCGTAGAGCCACTGAGTGATGGCGCCTATGACGTTTAAATGCCTACAAAGTATCGTAATTATTTATAAGCAAGTGTGAATTAAAAAATGTAATACTTTATTGTTGATAGTGATGTACTACTTGTTTCGGTTATTATTTTTCGATTTGAATGTTGCTTCATTGTGCAAAAGAATTCGTATAGATACAAAGAATTTTTTTAAAAAAAGTTTCTCGTTTTTTATAGGTCGTGTTTGAGGTCGTCAAGTTACGCAATAATATTTAATTAAAAACAAAACAATGACGAAGTTAAACTAAACGAAAATAAATTATAGTAAAATACTTTTTTCGATTTAGATATTTAAACATCTCTTGGGGGCCCCGGGGCACTACACTGCATACCCTCCAATAGCTACGCCACTGGTTTTGGCACATTTTCCTTTTGTATCATTTATGTTGAATGTTGAATGACGTGTCTAATGTTGAGTAAACTCACACTTGATTTTTATTTTTAACCGAAATTTGAAATGTACCTCATCACTAAATGCAGCTGTCATAAGTGCCATCACTCAGTGGCCCTACTTTACTTTATTAGATTGTTGGCAAAAAGAGAGTACGATATATTCTTTATAAAGTTACAAAAACGACCAGTCTCTAATAGCGATTGATTTGTTTTGTTAATAATATATGAAGGGCAAGCGGGAAGAGGGATCATAGTCAACAGAAGGTAGTTTGGAAATAAGTAGAAAAAACTTGTTGACGTTATTATTTAAGAACTCTTAGTGGGCTATTATTGTTGTCGCAGTTAATTATTGCAATCACCGTTTTTTTTTCTTCAAAAGCAAACTTTATTATCCTTTTTTAATAGCTCCATATTCATAGAAAATTTTTTTTTACTTTTACTCTAATTATGACTCTTTTTTAAGTTCGGTTTTAAGCTCCTTGAGTCCGGTATATTTTTAAAAGCGAATATTCTGTGGTCTGTGTTATTTTTTTTTAGTTTTATTTTTGCTCAATTATTGTTCTCCAGATATTTAAAAAAATGGCGCTATTAACTCAATTAGTAAAAGAAACTGACAATGACCTTTCTTCCCGCTTAACCTTCATATGTCGTAATGATATCGAGGGCTTCCTGCTATAGGGGCGCATCCTCGAAATTGATAACTACTGTGTAAAAAATATATAAATTTCTGCACAAAACAGAGAATTGTCTTAAGAATTTAATGATATTAAAATAGAAAAACTGATTTTTCGGTGATGGAGCCCTATAGCATGAATCCCTCGATATGTGTACGTATGTCGAGTCACGACCGGCGCGTGCGCAAGTATACCTGCTGCGTGGTCCGCTGCTGAGTCCTGAGCGGCGAGTCTGCCCGAGGCGCAGGCGCTCCCGCTTGTAGCGCGGCCAGTTGTCGCTGCAAGAACGCTTGCTCATCTTCTGCCAACACCTCGACTTCGCGGTTGGCGCCGCTCTAGAAAAAAAAAAAAAAAAAACGTTGTAACGGTTACTTACGTCCACGTAATGTAAACGCTAACAGTTCAAGCTCTTTATTTGTAAACAGTTTTAACGGCTATGATTTCGCAACAAGAACTGCCAAAAGGTAGCCTGGCAATCTTTTGTGCAGGTATTGCCGTGGCAAACGAAGACCTCTGACTCAGCACAATGTCCTGTATTAGCGCTGATTTTCTGCCGTGGAGCTAAAAATGGACAATAATTACAGAATCGGGAAAATCTGAAATGTACACAACGCCCTCGTGAGCGCCCACTGCATTACTAGTTGGTGATAAAGTATTTGATTGTGACGGTGTAGATCTTGTAATAAACTCTAAATTTTTAGAAGCAGTTTTGTTTTTTACATTCTACATTTAACTTAGGAAGACGATACGCTTTCTTCCCTGTAACTACGCACCTTCCTGGTGGCAGGTTGGCTGATGACGTCACGGTAATAGTCGTCGGGTTTGCATGTCTGCATGTTCTCGTATAAAATGCTGATTTTCTTCATGCTGTCCCATCCCGCCGGGCTGTAAATGACAAACTTTATTAAGCCCATAGATATCATAGATTTGCCTCCACTTGTTCGTGTTCAGATGTATCCACGTTTCCTCCCAATTATTTCACCGACATAAACACAAAAACTATACATACGACACACGTACTCATATGTGCACGTAAAGTGGTAGCGGAGGCTGGCCGCTTATGTTCGGCTGATCGTACTAATTACTTTTATTTAAGTAGGTACTAATTTAATTAAAATTTGTATCAGAGACTCACGGATCCTACAGTCAAACTGTTTTGTGGGTCATGTTTAGCATTAAAAATCTGCCTCTTTTGATAAATAAAAGTATTCATTCCTTCATTCATTCAGTTCGAAGTTATTCGGAGTGTGTGCATTTCTTCCAGGAAAAACACCAAAAGTAATTGAAATCTTGGAAAGGCCTTTGTCCAGCAGTGGACGAACCAGCTGGTGGATGGATCATCCACCCATCCATCAGCCTAGTTCGTTCACTGCTGGACATAAGACTTTCCAATACTTTGCCACTCCCGGCGTTCATCCTGGAAGAATTGCCCATACTCACACACGCTGGGCAGGCGAGTTGGTGAGCGCGGTGCCGGAACCCTCGCACCAGTGACGCCGCTGCCCGTCACCAGTCTGTTCCATGTAAGGCCCGGCTATTAGGGATGGATATACCGCCATCCGTCGGTTCCAGGCATGGTGGGCCTTCTGGTTTTTTGCCTGTGAGCTGTCCTCTTACTCTCCCCCGAATTACTCCGAGGGGGTCTCCAAGTAAGATGGTGGTACCTCCACAGTCGAACCCCGCATCAGCTCTACCAGCTGATGGATGGATGGATTGATAGGATTGATAGAGACTCACATGAGCACGGCATCCTTCTCGACGATAAGGGCGGGCGTCCTGAACGGCAGGCCGTATATCCTGTGTGTGAGGTACTTGTACAGCAGATCGCAGTTCTTATCCTCCTGGTAACAATACAGTGAATAAAGTACCACGAAGTACCGTGAAGCTTATTGGAACAGAACAGCACTGATGCCGAGTAGGAAGCATCTGTAATACCTTAGCACTGGTGTAGAAGAGTGCAGCGCCGTACTGCAGACAGAAGCGACGTATCCATTGCTGCATGAAGTCGAAGTGCTCGTCGCGGTAGTCGTGCTCTTTCTCCAACAAACTCATGTAGTCCGTCTGGGGACAAATAATACATTGAGCGCTCAATTTAATGAATTCGTACATAAATTACTGCTCAACTCTGTAGTTATTCCTTCAGGTCATTTACGCGTCAATCCGCTTATTCATACTATTTAATTGTAGACATCAAACTTGCTTTGGCATGGAAAAAGCCGTTGGAATGGAGACCACGTACAGCAAAGCGTAGCGTAGGGTGGTCTCGTGCCCGCTGGACCGACGACCTGAAGGACGTTGCGGGTAGCGGCTGGATGAGGATGACGCAGGATCGCCAAGAGTGGCAAAATATTGGAGATGCCTATGTCGAGCAGCAGGCGAACACGGGCTGGATGGATTCAACTTGCTAGATCTAAATCTAAACAGTTACGTGACTGATTGACAGACACCCCTAAATATAGAAACATTAAATTTGGAACATATGTTCTTTAAGGGGTGCACTAAGAAAATAGTATTCGATATTCACCCCATAAAGGGGTGAAAAGGGGTGTAAACTTTTGTATCGAAAATGCTTTCACAACAGGTACAAGGGGGTGTTTATCTGTTTATATCTCAAACCCACACGGGCCAAGTCGCAGGCAGTGGCGTGCACAGAACTTTTTGCTGGAAAAGCAAACAAATGGTCAAGAATAACAATTTAAAAAATATGAAAAAATTTAAATATCACTTTGAAAAAAAAAAAGTTTGTATTGGAAATTTTCACTCTAGGGTAGACATTGTCTACCCTGGCGTCATACAATTTTTTTTTTCAAAGTTATATTTAAATATTTTTATATTTTTTTAACTGTTTTTCTTGACCAATTGCTTGCTTTTCCAGCAAAAAGTCGCAGGCATCCTCTAGTTTATAATAAAATAATGAGAAGGATTATTACACAGGACAAATTGACAGAAGTAGATTCCTTGCGGCCTCATTAGACCCATCAAAATAATTTAAAGAGAGACAATAGTCGGATATGACGTCACTTGAGAGTTTAAGACATTATACTGAATGTAATGTGTGATTGCATTAAGTGCTTATAAAAAAAAGTGGTCTGTCTCTGTCTGTCTACTCATCTGAATCAGCACATTATTATAAATTTATCTTGATAGCAAAGGACACATTTCTAAACAGCCTTTTCTAAAGTGAAGCCACACGAAGGCAAATGTATGTTGACATTTTTCGTAAAAATATTCATCATCATGCGGTTTTTTACACCACAAGTTCTAAAATAGAGGTTTTAAGTTAGAGAGTTTTGACCCAGAAGTAATGCTGAAGTGATTATTTGATAAAATCACATTCAGAAGCACTTTTAAGTCTAAAAATGATATTTTAGGAAAATTGGCAATATCATTTTGAATAGCTAAGAATAAATTCCAGACAATTTAGAAGCACCACTTTTTGATCAAAACTCTCCTACTTAAAACCTCTGAATCTGCACATGCTTCCTGTACATCATCTGAACTTTAGTCTAAGCTGTTAAAATTTTACTGCCAAGTTTTGTAAGACAGAATTTAAAAAAAAATCTAGTACTCCTGTTTTTTCATGAAACAACCACATAAACATATTTTTTGGTACATACTTCCATAGTGAAAAACCTCTGGTTCTGCACATGCTCCCTGAAAATCCTCTGGAATTTAGTCTAAGCTGTTCAAAATGATACTGCCAATCATCTCAAGATAGTCTTTTTAGACCATCAAGTACATCATTTTTGGCGATTTTTTGTACCTTTCAAACTGGCATAACTCCCAAACGTTTCCTACTTGGCTCGGCAGATTCACCAGTCATGTGCGCATAATCATATTTTAGTCTCCAAACCCAATCTTATACATAAGAAAACACCCCCTTGGACGACGGTCTATTAGGGCAACTAGATCGTAGACAACGCATGTGACTGCGGATAATTAGACAATAATCAATAATTGTGTGTCATTTCTGACCTTAGTGACGACGACCACAATGTCCAGCCCCAGGTTGGTGGTGAGCACGCCCTCTGACAGCGGCGTGTCGTCATCGTCAGCGTCCAGCTCGTCGGACAGGTTCCTCGAGGAGCGCTTCATGGGCGAGGAGGCTGCCTGCTCCATCTCGTCACCCGGCTCTGTGTACCGCTGCCACTTCTGCACGCTGTGCGCCTTGCTCGCTAGTCTTTGTTCTGGAATTTAATTAACGATTGGTAATAAAATGATAAAAAGAAGTAGAGGACGACCTCGACGTCGGTGGAGCGATGACATAGTAGAGGCAGCAGGAAATACGTGGACCAGGTCCTCTAAAAAGACCGTTTTGCATGAATCACATTATGATTCTGTTAATTTGCACGCGTGAAAAAACTCTGACTCTATCCTACTTTCAAATAATTTTATGATTTACCCAAATCGGCCTTTTTGGATCCCCAGATGAGCAAAGAACAGAGTCGAGTGGAAAATGTTGGAGGACGCCTACGTCCAAAATTGGATATTCCATGACTAGCTAAAAGGGCTACAAATAGCACTAAAACAATTGAGACAAAGTAAAATATTTAAGGTTTAAAGAATTTTTAGTGATCTTTTTTTAGTAATTAGATTATTTAGTAGTTAGGAAACACTTTTTAATGGTTATGGGAATTAAAAACTATTATTACTATTATTTTTTTATTTATATTTATAATAAAATGTGTTCCCAAAACGGGTGTCCGAACTGTTCTCGAGTATGGACTGTGAAATGCAAACACCAACGTTTCACCGACAATTATCAAGTCCCAGCGTTATGTATGGGTGGTGACTGGTGAGCCCTATGGCCCACAAATTTGGACCCACAACTTAACTTGCCTTCCGAAGTATGCAGACCCAACACAAATGTACCCATTCGACAAAAAGCACTCAGCCTTGGTTTTGTTTGATAGCTTACCGAAGCTCCAGGATGAATTTGGCTGTATCAATTAAAGTAACATATACCAGTTAGTAATGTAATAATAAATGTATTTTCAATGCAAGTGCTCGTAAAGGCCCACTTTTTACGCATCAAAACCGAACAGAAAGTCGATTGTTTTGCCCTAGGGCTTTATTATTTTTATTTTTTTACCAGAAGCTGGCTACCCTGCAATCTTTCCTGTGTACCATAAATGTTATACTTTTTTCCACTGTTTCACGGCTCTGGATACAGTCATTTTGAGCCAATCATAATTTAAAGTTCACAAGATTATATTTGTTTTATTTCCTCACACTATGCATTGAAAAACGTAGTATGATATACGGGCGTAAGAGAAATTTATGCCTTTTCGCCCTTGTAGCATAAACTACCTACTATTAATTTGCAGTAGGTGAAATAAAAAAAATATATTGTGAGTATTGTTTTAAAAAAAAAAAGAGTTTTTTTCATTTTCATGTTTTTGTTTCTTAAGAGGCCTCATCATACACAAACCTCCATACAAACGCTGTCACAAGATTGTGTGGTGTCTATGGAATGTAATTATAATATTTTAGGCTAAGTCCATTGACATTATCTATATCTAACTTTAATTCAATATAAAAATCGTGAAATTTGAGTAATATCTGAACAACAAACCCCCAAAATAAGTAAATTTAACTGTTTTTTTTTACCAAAAGTGTAGAAGCATGTGCTTTTATTGTTTTAGATAAAATCAAAAAATTAATACGGGTCAAACATCAAAAATCTATATCTATACTAATAAAAGCAGCATAAAACTAAATACGGTCACCCATAGGTAACTTGGTAGATGGACCCAGTAAAAGAAGGTAAGAAAAAGTGAGAGATTAATTAAAAGAATTTTGCGAATTTATGGTCAAGAAGGCAGTGCCACAATTGTTTTATTTTATCATAACATAATATTATAAAGTCGGTCAAACACTGTAAGTACAGTCGGCAATGTTCCCGCCTGTCCACCTTAAGAGCTTGTTTAGTGTGCAGTGTTTCGCGGCAACTTCCGCTAGCCCCGCCTTGTCAGTTTTTGTCTGCCAATAGTCCTAACAAAACTTTAAATAATTCATTCAAAAAAAGCTTCGGTCATATAATAAAAAACATGAAAACAAAGAAAACGCCATAAAAGTGTCTCTCATAGACTTTCATTGGTCAACAAAATAAAAGGCGGGGCTAGCTGAGATCGCCACATGCAAGCAACAAGGTTTTGAAACTTGACAGGCGAGAACCTTGCAGACTTTATTTATAAAACCGCTTTTGATGTTGTTATTACCATAATGTAGTATGGGAGTAGATAAAATACATTGTTAACTGATGTCTGCCGCATTGTCGTAGTTTTACGACGGTCGTCTATATCTGTTTCTGACATAGACGAATACCGCCTACAGACTCCTCATAACAGGCGACCGATTTCTGTCAACACATCTGACTGAACCAGCAGATATAATTCGCCACTCCAAAATTATATGTTTCGGTAGGCCAAACCACAATGGCTTCTACAACGTGTAACAGAAAGGTGTAACCATATTTGAAGAGCTTATTCAGTCAATGGTATAGAACGACTTTTACTATGGAGCCAACCCCGAAATCTCTAAAAAAATCTGTCCTTCCATACATTTCGGCCGAGCGGCATTGCATTGTTCTATGAAATTGACGATTTTTTTTTCGGGATACAGTTTTTGGTCCATAGTAAAAGTTGTTCTATACCATTGACTGAATAAGCTCTTCAAATATGGTTACACCTTTCTGTTACCCGTTGTATATTCATTACGTTAGAGTCTTCGTCTTCGGGAAAGATAAGTTTGTGGCGCTATACGTAAGATTGGAAGAGCCAATAGGATTGCAGTATCCCGTTTCGATTGTTGACAGAATTATTTGTACGCAAGATGTTGAACAATAGACGTCTTTTTGGGCTGTATTGTCTATGGTTTCTGAGTTTACTTACGATTTATTCTTGACCTAACTCATTTAAAACTTGAAAGCTCTGAAACCTGGCATATTTCCAGAACTATCTACATAATTATATTTTGGCCGAGCTGTTTTCACAGAATACGCGGTCAGCATGCCAATACATATCATAAACAGAATGCATTCAAGATTTAAGGATCGTAAATCGCACCTTTGACATACATATAGGTAAATATGAATAGAGTGTGAATGCACGGTTATACTGTGCCAACATTTATCCATACAACTTGTAGCAAATAAAAGGACTTCTGGTCGAGAAATCGGTATTTATTCACTATTTATCTGAGATTATTCAAGATGTCGATGACGTCTGTACTCTTTTGTCGTCCGTCCGTCAGTGTCCGTCATACGTTGTTGTCTTTTCGTCAAAAGAAGGCTAGTCTACGCCAGACTCCTTGTCCATCTGTGGGTCCGTCTGTCTGTCCATAACACAACTATCACAGCTTATGTATAATAAATACGTCTTTACCTATGAAATTTTCGTACATATTCATGATTATGTTTTATTTTGCGAAATCCATCGCTATGAATACTCTAAATATTATTAGAGTGCATCACAAACTAGAAAAGATCAATCAGAAACAAACCCAAAGACAAGAATTTGAAAAAAATCCCCGGGGCAGGATTCGAACCTGCGACCTCTTGTTATCAAGACAAGCGCGCTACCAATTGCGCCACCGAGGTTCCTACCCAGACCGGTGAATTCATGACATATTCATGAGTTCAATATTCCTGTAATTCAATAGCTATTTCAATTATTTGTTTTTTGTTTGAAAGTTGATTTCAAGGTTTTACATCTACGTATTAAATTTTGTTTTTATTATCAGTTTGATTATAAAAAATAAATCTTTAAAAACAGTTAGTCCTAAATGCCATCCATTCCCATGATAAGATTCGTAATAATTTTTACAGCTGACGCTTTTCAAAAATTTTGTTAATGTTGTCTCATTCATACACATAAGAAGAGACATAATTTGGATTTGTCATTGCTAAAAAATATGCAAAAATGTTAGTACTGAAAATTGAACTTCCTTCAAATTCTCTATAGAAAACGGCAATTCCATATGTTAAGACCTAATATATAAATCACCAAGGGTTCCGTACCACCACACAATATGGGTACGGAAATCCCAAAACATTTTGGTAAATAGCAACAATAAAGGTGCCATAGCAACACCAAGGCGATAAAAACAAGCCGCTAAAATGGAAGCGCTTGACAAACAATTCGGCACCCTCTGAGTACGGAACCCTAACTTTTATTATTTGTTCTTATACTAAAATTTTACCAAATTAAGATAAGATAGAGCTCAAACAAATAACGTGAAAAAAATGCCACTTCTTGGGAAAATAAGGGTTTTAAGAAACCAAAATATGAAGTATTTATCGGAGATAGGGATCGGTAACAAATGCGTGACATTCGACAAATTCAGATATTGCCTAATGTTAATGTTGTAACAAGACAACGAGAGAGATAATAGACGAATTTAGATAAGGTAAGGAGCGGTAGCTCAGTCGGTCTGTCACTAGAGACCCGGACTCAAATCCTACCGGTCGAGCATGCACCAATGAGCTTTTCGGAACTTACGTGCTATCAGGCTTAGCCAGGTTTTAGTTTCGAGTGAAGGGGGGGGGGGGGGGTTTCAAGAAAATAAACGACAAAAAAGTGTACGAAATAAAATTCATATTCATCATGTTTGTGAAAAATTTAAAGCTGCTAGCAGAAGTGGCACTAACGTCAAAGTAGGGGAAGGGTTGTAATATTTTAAACTTTTTTTCAATGCAAGTGCTCGTAAAGGCCCACTTTTTATGCATCAAAACCGAACAGAAAGTCGATTATTTTGCCCTAGGGCTTTATTATTATTATTATTATTTTTTAATTAATTACAATGGTTGGCTAACCTGCAGCTTTTCCTGTGTACCATAAATGTTATACTTTTTTTTTCCACTGTTTAACGGCTCTGGATACAGTCCTTTTGAGCCAATTATAATTTAAAGTTCACAAGATTATATTTGTTTTATTTCCTTACACTATACATTGAAAAACATAGTATGATACACGGGCGTAAGACCAATAAATTACTCGGTTACGTTTAAAATCGTAATTTATTCCTTTTTTAACTCTTTTATGGGCAGCTAAAATGTGACTGCAAAGGCACGATTGGCGGTTCATAATTAAGTTTTGGCTTCTACACTTATGTTTGGTAGTGAATGTTGTGTATGGCGAGTTAAACATCAAAGTAGAGTGAACGCAGTGGAAATGCGTTCCTTACCATATGTTAAACCATACCTTATGTATGGTTTAACATTGAATGACAGAGTGAAAAATATCGACATACGAGATCGTTGCGGTCTGAAAGAAGATGTAGTGACTAGAATAGAAAAAGGAATGCTTCGGTGGCTTGGAAATGTAGAGGATGAATGAAAGTAAGGTGACGAAAGAAATTTATGGTGTGGAAGGTACAGCTCGACCAGGCCGCCCTAGAAGGACGTATGCTAATCAAATTGGTGAAATACTGAAGAAGGACCATGTTAAAAGTACCCGGAATAGAAGAGCTTGTATGACTAGATTGATGGATGTGGAAGCGGCGAAAGAGGTGTGTCAGGATCGTAGCAGATGGAAATCTGTGGTCTCTGCGTACCCCTCTGGGAGACAGGCGTGAGTATATGTACGTATGAATGTATGTAAGGTCAAATATAAATTACTAGCAGACGCCCTGCAGCCTTGCTCTCGTGGATCCCGTTTCTCCCGATCCCATGGGAATAATATACTAAAATTCCTTCGTAGCAGATGTCAGTCTGTCAGTCAGTCAGGGTTAGGGTTGCCAGATGGAAAAATTAAAATGGAGGACAAATCAGTGCTACTAAGCAAAAAAGGAGGACTTCAGAAAAAAAGGAGGACATACTTAAATAAAAGGATACAATTTTTTGTTTTATTTGTTAAGACATTTATCAGAACTACATTTTCAAGCTGATATTTGAATGTCTTGCCAGTGTCACATGCGTGGTTAATGCGTGCAGGATAGGAGAATAAACCGTGCCGTAAGGGCTAACCAAACGGTGTCGGTATGCGGTACAGTAAGTGCAAAATTTGAAAAGGGAGGACAATCGATAGGTGAGGGAGGACAGGAAGACAAATTGTGAAAAAGGAGGACATGTCCTCCTTTAGGATACCATCTGGCAACCCTAGTCAGGGTATTCTTTTATATATAATTTTAAACGCTATTTAAAGATACTAATAAAAACTACACCATAAAAACTTTAATTGCAACAGATAAATATAGAATAATAAGGGAAATAGATAATGAAGAAATGTAAGTATTGTGTTACAAACCCACAAAGACACTTTCTTCGAATTTCACAGCATGCATTGTCTAAAAAGCTTATTTGCATAATTGGACACACGCAAAGAACTCGCCCGTTAAGACTCCTGTTAGAAACCAATAAAATTCTTAGTTTTGCCACCAAGGAAATGTAAACAAAATGATAATATACAAGGTGAATTTTTAGTCACCGTCCAAATTAATTCCTTGTCCATATATAAAAAATAACAGGTTCAAGTTGATTCGCCAATCGCGCATTCATGTACTTCTTTTCTTTTAGTTAGTATGAATTTTGTACATAGGAAGAATCTTTTAATTTAGACACTCTATTTCTTTGAAATAAAGATGAGATTACGGTAAAATAACCAAGCTATCGGTCACATAACAAAGTAAACCTTATAGCTTTTGTTTTTAAGGCTCAAAGTAGAAAGTATCCTCACGAGATACTCAGTGTCGTCCGCGACAACTTTATGACGTAATTCGAGCATTGGTGAGTCAGAGCAAAATATAAATATTACGAGGTCTAAAATATTGCGTATTGAATACTAATATGTTGACACTATACCGTTTTGCCATGAATTGGTTTGATTGAGACAGGCAATCATGTCTTTATCTTTTAAATGGGAACAAAAACTGATAACTTGTAATTTATGATTTCTCTAAATGGCTAGAATTTTTTTTTTTTTTTATTGTTTAGTGTGTTGTAAAATAATATTATGTTGCATGCAAAAAAAGTTTGTACAAAGAAAACTTTTCATCTGAGTGAGTTTAATGTACAATATATAAGTACATAATATATACTTCAAATAGTTATAAATATAATAAGATATTGACAGATTCTAAGATACTGGGTTGGGCTAGACTGGCAAATACTTTTATAAGAAATTGACCTTAAAATTGTTATTTAATTAGTATGGGAGAATTGTTTCAATAAATACATACATTAATTTTCCATTTCATGTTAGATTAAACTGTCATTTGGACTATTTGAAAAAGTCCCTTAGGCCCTTGAGTAGAGTTTTATGGTTCTGTGGAAGATTGACGAGATAGGGTATAGCGGGAACAAATCTATGATGACGTCACACTTTCAAAACTTATGTGATGAAGCATATTTACATGAAGATGACATCCCTATTGACAGCACTCATATAACAGAACAGGATATGCAAAATACACTTGACAGAACATGTTTTAAGCTAAAAGTTGACAATTACCAGGTGTGAGATCCAATTTGTCTAAATGATCGCCGAGCACTGAAGCCCAGCTCTGTAGTTGGTCAAGAATCCCCCACGGCGTCGTCATGGCGACTGTGAGGATGACCAGTGTGTGGGGGAATGTCTTCTCGCTGAGGGCAAATTTGAGCAGGTTCGTGTGACCAGGATCCCCGTCTAGGACCCATACACTGAGCCGGGTGTGATCTGAAAGAAGAGGAAGCTTTTGTTTATTATACATTTATATTTAAACACCTTGCAACTGATGAGGAAGGCTTTTTTGTTTTTGTATGAAGACTTCGACAATAGTTCTTAGCTTCATTTCATGGAAAGAAAATTTTACAATTGAATTGTTTTTCAATATTAATCTAGATGTATTCTACAAAATCACACTGCAAAGTTTCATTCTTAGAGAAAATATTGTATAACTCAACTTCTTTGTCGATTGGACTACAGTCACAATGTAGACGATGTGGAGCATGCTGGTTAACTGCTTGGCCAACAAAATGTTAAGCTTTTATATTAGAACGTTACTTTTGTGAATAAATTTAATTTTATTTTTACAACATGTGTTATGCTGGTAAATCTTATGAGCTCTACTTCCACCTTTTCCTTGCTGAATTAGTAGAATTTTGATGTCGTCTGCACATTGTAGAATTGAGCATATCATGATCTGGCTGCAGATCATATTTCTCTTAAAACTAGGTGAGTTTCCTCGCTCCACTTCCCAAATTTATTAACATGTAAACCTAACACTCTCTTCCTCACTCTGTTTCACTCAACTTCACTCCGCTTGTTGTCACACCTGTTTTTGACTTTTGGTGAAAGATTTTAGATTTAATAATTTACGATCTGCCTAATTCTACGATCTGCCCAAGAAATTGATACCATATGGCTTGATTCAAATTCAAATTGTTTATTTTGCAAAGTAGGTATATATAATACACTTTTTACAAGTCAAAATTTAATCTTATAAAAATATATGTAATAAAATAATAAATGATTTCGGGGAGCTATCCTGTTTAGGGTAATAGACTGGAGCAAAATTCATAACCAAACATGTTTTGCTTCTACAGGACTGGAGTAAAGCTTTGAGAATAATTGAGAAAGCAGTTCACAAAAGTGTGCTTTAAGTTTTGAAAGTTTGTAAACTTTTTAGCTCTATAGAAATGTAGGTAATGGTGTTGATTTGGCGCAACACAACTGACAAGACTAACCTTATTTTGAGCATCCCGTCTTTGTCTTTTCGATACAGAAAGAAAAGGACAGAACACTAAAATTAAGTTTAGTCCTGTCAATTAAGTCAAGTTGTGTTGCGCCGAATCGGTGTTTATGGGAACTGAAATCTGATTGGATATATAACTACAAACAGGAGTTTAATTCCAGAGAAACATCATGAGATTCCTTAATTCTGAGCTTTATCAGTATGGAATTTGACAAACAAATTGATAACTCAAATGGTCATAAACATGTGTTTAGTAATATTTTTTTGAAGTTCCTATTTTAATTCTATACAATGCAAGACTACATATATAATTAAATGTCAGGAGTGTTTTCTTCGAGGTTGGAAGATAGTCAACATAGGAAAATTACAATAACCTTGGGAAGAAACCGGAGGTTTTTGTTTTAGTTGTTTATACAAAACCTGGATTGTAATGCGTAGGTTTTTGTTTAGAAGTAAGTATTTTTCTGGGTAATAGAATTCTTCAGAAAGACTTGTAAAGCCATTTATTTAATTACAGTAATAATGATACATAAACAAAAAAATTCCTTTTGCCACATAATTAAACAGCTTTTACAAAGTGGCCATTCCAAAATGATTAGTAAATAAATTCTGTCTCAGTCTTATCTCTTTCACTTTTATGAAGTAAGCTTTAAATTTAGCCAGGCATATTGGTATGCTACCTAATTAAACAATGTCAGTTTGTATGCCACAAACATGTACAGAAATAACATTAAAATGGAATATGAATGAAAACTTACCATCCCGGTATTCATCTCTTACATCTATATATGCATATTCCAGAGCTGAACCCTTCTTCGGGTCCTCAACTCCTTGTAATTTAGCTATTAGTGTAGTTTTGCCAGTCTCATTGTCACCCAGTACTAACACATTTTTATTTGAAGGTAGTTTTGTGTTTCCTTGATTCTGAACCTCCTCCAATATAGCAGACCTGGAAAAAATACATCCAACTCATCAGCAGTTAATCGTTTGTTGGTATTTTATAAACATTGCTAGAATAACCCCATGTGTGCAAAATGACGAGGCGAGGTTTTGGGTTCACGGGAAATGTTGAATATGAATGCACTGGGAAAAGGCTCGACGGCTGCTTTACAAACAAAGGTAAGACGACGCAGCTAGGTCACATATTTCTCAGGTATACGAACTGACATCACGTAGGTGTGACACATTCGGGGTACCCTATATGGGGACTGCATGTTACACGGAAAATTAACATGGAACCGTTACCATAAGTTATCCTTCGTGTCGCCGTTCTCTTTCTTTTTAGATTTAAGCCCCTTGACCTGGCCGTTTGTCTCCATTCTTCAGAAATGATAGAAGATAACAACGGCACAGAGAGGCTTTTCGTTTTCGGCCGTTCATACGTCACTCGCGAGATGCAAAATGTTGCCAATTACAATTGTAACTTAACCGAAGACTGCTCTGTATTCTAAAAATGCTAGGATTACTTGGGCGCTTTTATAATTTCGACGATAACGTCCAAGGAAAATTAAAAGTATCTCCCTTCAATTCCATACAATTTTACTTCCCTGTTAAAACGTGATGGTAAGAATTATCGTGCAAAATGCCAAGTTACCGTGCAAAATTATAAAAGCACGCATATGTATACATTTCATTCAAGTAAAAGAAAACTTTTCGCAAAAGTTCTGCATATTCAAATATTTTGATAAATTGCAACGGCATTATGTTGAAATCTATAAAAAAAATGGTGAGTCATTCGGTAATACAAACAAAACTGATTTGGAAATAAAATGTTGGGAATTAGCTTTTTATTTTAAAACTAGTAACATTATAATCATGGTGAGTTTGTTCGGGAAGAAAGTTGGTGATTTTTTCGCATGGTCACAAATGCAACTACGAACAAATTTGTAGTGTACGTTTAACACGCGCGCATCGCCGCATCGATTAAGTGTGTGTCGGGTTGCATAGAGTATGGTTATCAGATCATGATCAACTACTATTTTCCACTTTTTCCATTATAAATACCCTCGATTAGGTTATGACCCTCAAAAATCGTGGGTAAAAATTTACTGTCAAGCGGGATTGTGCAGCTAAATTCAAGCCACTATGAACTACTGTGGTATGTACTATGGTGGTTGGTTTATTTGGTTTATTCTGCTTGTATACATAACCGACTTACCCTCGATAGCTGAGTGTGTCTATTTTGTTTAATCTGATGACCCTACCCAATATCTGATGACCTACCCCTTGTCAGAAATGTAAAATTTCACTTGGACAGTTTAGGAATGCTACCTTACACCGCGTTCCAAATGACGACATAATCGATTTTATCGCGTCAACGGTCATTCCGAGTCAGTGTAAGCGTGATAACGATAGATGGGATCATGAACGACGCCATGTTTTGCTATCATCTATTGGTAATTCCGTGATATTGGAACTACCAATTGCTCTAGCAGAGTAGGAAGCGGATCTACCCAAAATATACGCTGTATATTATCAGGATAAATAGTTTTATTTATACTGAAAATAATGTTGACACAACAAGGAAAAAAGTGTGACAATATCATCTAGACACACGCTAGAATATTTTAAATCCTAACTGGCTTAACGGCCAGTTCAGTTGACAGTGTCAGCCTCCTTTCTCTCCAATACTCCTCCTCAATGGAAGACTGGACTGTCCTCAACAGCATCTAAACATTCATCTTCACCAAAGCACTCTATCATACTGTCATCCATCAGGCGTACAAGTTCATTTTTCTCACACAGAACTCATGCTTACCTCGCGGTAGAGCTTTTGTAAAAATGTCCGCAGTCATCTCTTCAGTCTGCAGGTACTCCACTTTCACAATGTTACTATTCAATGCCTCTCTGATGTAATGACATCTCACATCTATGTGCTTTGTTCGTTGATGATGAACAGGGTTCTTTGCAATCTGAATAGCTGACTGGCTGTCACTATACAGCATGATCGCACCACGTTCCTTTCCAGTTAGCTCCTCCATAATTCGCTTGAGAAACGTAGACTCTCTGCATGCCTCTGACATCGCAACATATTCAGCCTCTGCACTGGATAGGGCCACTGTACGCTGTTTCTTGCTTTCCCATGATATAGGAGCTCCTCCTAGAAGAAATACGTATCCTGAAAACGATTTCCTATCACTGATATCTCCAGCATGATCAGCGTCTACATATCCAGTCAGACATCTTCCTGTCTTCTCAAAATTCAAACTGTAGTTAGCTGTACCCTTAAGGTATCTCAGTAATCGCTTTGCTGCGTTCCAGTGTTCAATTGTGTAACAACTGTTGAATTGGCTTAGATATGCCACTGCATGACTGATATCAGGTCTTGAGCAAACAGCTAGGTACATAAGTGAACCTATCAACTTCTGGTAATGAACATCTTTGGGTGGGATGAAATTTGCATCACTGGGTTTCTCCAATTTTCTACCTGTTTCTAGCGGTGTTCTCACTGTTTTACATTCAGACATTCCGAACTCTTTCAAAATTTTCTGAACATATTCGCTTTGATCAACAGTTAGCTTGTTTCCTTCTTGGCAAATCTTCATTCCTAGAAAGCTATCTACTTTCCCCAAATCCTTCATCTCAAATTTACTTTTCAATTCTTTCTTGACAATATCTTTCTCAGCTGCATCGTCATAGAAGATCAAGATATCATCTACATAAACTGCAATGTAAATTACGTGTTTGCCTAGTTTCCTGAAATAAACACATGGTTCGTTGGCAGACCTTGTGAACTTCATCTCAATCAATGCGTCATGAAGTTTTTTATTCCATTCTCGTGGTGCTTGTTTGAGACCATACAGCGCTTTCTTGAGTAAACATACATGATTTTCTTTGCCTTTCTCTTCAGCAAGTTTAGGTTGCTTCATGTAAACTTTCTCTCTCAAATCTCCATTCAAGAATGCTGTAACTACATCCATTTGATCAATCATTAGATCATTCTCAACAGCTATAGCAAATAGAAGTCTCAGTGTGCTATGTCGAATCACGGGAGAAAAAGTCTCTGTGTAATCAAGTCCGTGTTTCTGTGTAAAGCCACGAGCTACTAGTCTAGCTTTATATCTTTCCTTCCCCCCCGGTTCCTGTTTGATTTTAAAAATCCATTTGGAATCGACTACGTTATGGTGGGAATCCATATTCTTGACTAAGCTCCACGTGCCATTTTTCTCCAAGGCATTAAGTTCAGCATCAATGGCCGCTTGCCATTTATCTCTATCATGTCTGCTGAGCGCTTCTTCAACAGTAACTGGGTCATCACTGCGTTCTTCTGTGGCTTCATACAGATAATAGTCATCGTATCTCTTAGGCGTTCTCTCGCGTAAAGGATACCTCCTGCTGCTCTCTGGTTGTGCTTCAGGTGGTTGCAGTTCATCCTGAATTTGTACAACCTCAGGTGACTCCACTCTTTCTACTTGATTATGTTCATCTTCTACCGATGTATCATCTGCGGTACAATATTCGAACGATTCTTCATTTACCACTTTTGGTTTATTTACTAGCTCACGTCTCTGTTCCTGCTGCCTTCCATTGTTGTGTGTCTCTACATTCAACAATTTTGGTAAGATAGTCTCTCTTGGAACTGTAGCTTCTCTTTTATTGAAGAACTGATTCTCAAAGAATGTCACATCTCTTGACTTCTGAAGCTTATGGGTCACCGGATCACAAAGTCTATACCCTTTGGATTCTGTGCAATATCCGACGAAGATCATCTCCTTGCTCCTCGCATCAAGCTTCTTGCGTTTTGCTTTCTCAATATGCATAAACGCTCTACAACCAAAGACTCTCAGCTGGCTTAGGTTCGGTTTTTCTCCTGTCCAAGCTTCAAATGGCGTAACCGTCAGCGCTTTTGTAGGTGAACGGTTCTTCAAATAAACTGCAGTATTGGCAGCTTCTGCCCAATACATCCTGTTCAGGCCTGCTTCTTCTAATAAGCAAATGCTTTTCTCAACTAGCGAGCGGTTACTGCGTTCCGCTACTGAGTTCTGTTCGGGGCAGTAATCAATAGTTAATTGATGAATAATTCCATTTGCTTTGAATAACTGACTAACCTCTTTATTCACGAATTCTTTGCCATTGTCAGATCGAAACTTCTTGATCTTTTTGTTAGTTTGATTCTCTACTAACAACTTGAATTCAACAATCTTCGAAAAAACTTCACTCTTTTTGCGCAAAAAATAAATAAATGTGTATCTCGTTTTATCGTCAATAAACAAAAGAAAATATCTCATGCCGCCGTGTGACTCCGTACTCATTGGACCGCATACGTCCGAGTGTATAAGTTCTAGGGCCTCACTTGCTCTAGATGTACTCTTCTTGTTAAAAGGAGTGCGTGTTTGCTTACCTTTTAAACATGGCTCACATTGTAGTTTATCCTGGTTGTTGAAACTCACTCCTGTTGCCATACCATCTCTCAACAGCTTTAAGTTGGGTAATCCGAGATGTGCCAGTCTCTTATGCCAAAGCTCGTTATCATCTGGGTTGGAAACTGTAAAGGCCGACGTAGGTTCTGTAGCAACGGATTTAAATTTGTAAACTCCGTTCTCACTTTTACAGTTGTAACTCGCTTCTCCTTTTATACAACAATCATTCTTGTCATATATGTCACACCCTTTCTCGGAAAATACAACAACAAAGTTTCTACTCACCAGTGTATCCACACTCAATAAATTCGCAGACAATCCAGGTACATACTTTACCTCTCGTACTCCAAATTGCATACTTCCATCATTAACGACATCACCTGAACCTTGCGCATATAACTTCTGGCCGTTAGCTACACTGATCTCTTGAGAAATGTTAAAGTCTCTATAGTTAGCTAGCCAGTCCTTGCGGTTCGTCATGTTTGAAGACGCTCCTGAGTCCACAATCCATTCGTCGTCGTTTCTCTCGATGGCATTATAAATAAAAAATGTGGATCCCTTATCCTTGCTTGCATTGGGATTTTTCGGACAAATCATTGCTTTATGTGGTCCTCCACATACAAAACATTTAATCTGTTTCTTCTGCTTCTCACGCTTCTGCTGCGCTTTCTCGTTGTTGCCTTTGTTGTTCGTGGAATCACTCTTGAACCTTGAACGGTTTTCTCTACCTTTGGCAATCAATGCATTCTCATTGGATGTCGACGGTACCGGACTATCCATTTGAAGCAATTTTGTTTTTACGTAGTTAGTTGTAAGTGTGATGTTGGCATTCTCTATCGTCATCTTCAAGGGTGCATACTCTTCGCTAAGCCCTTGGAGCATAAGTGCTGCCAGTAGCTCATCATCAAGGTCCTTACCGATGTCTCTCAGTTGTTGAGCTACTCTAAGTATCGTGGTCACGTACTCAGTGATACTGTTAAATTGTTCTAACCTCAAACTCACAAGGTTACCCAGTAGTCTGCATCTATTAACTATGCCTTTGTCTTGGCAGTTCACTTCTAGAGCTTGCCAGACCTCCTTGGCAGTACTAGCCTGTCTGACATGAACTAGCAAATCCGTACTAATCATGAGGCAGATCTTAGCGCGAGCTTTCTGATCTCTCTTCGTTGCCTCTACATCCTTGGCAGCTGGTGTAGTTTGTATATAGCTCCATAGATCGTCATGTACTAGTGACATTTCCATCTGAAATTTCCATGTTGAGTAGTTGAAACTTCCTTCAAGTTTCTGGAATGTCGGTATGCTACTACTACTGGTACTCATCTTGTTGTGTTGTCTACGAGATGACTGCTCTTCTTTAGTACTTTCTCCAGCACTAATCATCAGCTCGATCTCGAATGACAATTTTTACAGCTCTCTGTCTGTTTCGGATAAATACACTGCGGGATCATAACCTATTGGTAATTCCGTGATATTGGAACTACCAATTGCTCTAGCAGAGTAGGAAGCGGATCTACCCAAAATATACGCTGTATATTATCAGGATAAATAGTTTTATTTATACTGAAAATAATGTTGACACAACAAGGAAAAAAGTGTGACAATATCATCTAGACACACGCTAGAATATTTTAAATCCTAACTGGCTTAACGGCCAGTTCAGTCGACAGTGTCAGCCTCCTTTCTCTCCAATATCATCATCCATGCTTTAAAGCATTTGCACTGTGGGCGATCTATGAAAAGTGACAGCCAGCTGGCGGCAGTTTTAAAAATAATTTATTCGGAGCTTATTAAACGATGATTCAAAGATTGAAGTTAGAGGAAATCACTTCTTGGACCTATTAAAGTAGGTATTCACGTAACCTAAAACAAATTCTGTCACTTTCAAGTGTCAACGTCCATGTCGCGTTCAAAAGCGTTCCAAATGGATCATAAGTTTAAGCAGTGATGGACGCCATTGGCCATTCGGAATGACTTGATAGGCGTGAGAAGTTTGATGGTAGTGTTGGCACTATTAGCGTCATGCGGAACGCGCTGAGTATTTGAACTACCATATCAATCAAACAGATGTCAAATAATTGTTTTCGTCGCTGAAAAAGTTTTCGTCCGGTCTCAAATGTGCGATATTTTTGCGAACTCTGAAGAGATAAACTAATAAAATCTCCTTGAAAAAGACTAAAAATAGTTTCATCTATTCCTGGATTCAAAACTCTCAAAATCATGTTCCGGAAACAGACTCCTTCATCGAAAAAGACAAGTCTTTCACAGGTGAGTCAGAATTTATAAATTTGTAATCGCTACATATCGCTTCGCTGGTCCTACCAATTTTGTCATTACTTTTGAGTTATTGCGTATTTTGAGTTACTGTATAGGTATGGCAAAAACATTTTCATGCTGTTTTAGATTGGAAGATGGGCTTTCTTAGCTGCTACAAAACCTTATCAGCTGATTGTTCATGGTTTTGTAAACAAAGGAAAAGGGCCGTACGATAACCTCCGTGTCGCTTATACTTATTATTGATTTGTTGAGCATCTTGTTAACTGGACATTCATCAAAATTACTATTGTCTTTCCATATTGCTACATTATATTTCTTTGTTATTTGTCTTCAGTTTGGCTTGCTCGATATTCCTGATACACTGGACGATGATGATGCCATGGATGTGTCTGATGATGATTTAGACCTGGAGGCTGAGTTGGCAGCCATCAGCGCAAGTGGTGGCCGACGCACTCGTCCGAAGAAGACTGCCCCATCAGCACCCAACTTAGATGCTATGATAGCTGAGAGCTTAAAGGATATACCTTCTGATGATGAAGTTGGATCTGGTAATTTCAGTATGACCTACCTAATTCAAATTCAATTCAAATTCAAATAGTTTATTTTGCAAAGCAGGTATAGAGATATACACTTTTTACACGTCAAATTTAATCTAATAAAGAAAATATATGTAATAAAATAATAAATGTACATGAACTAAATTAAAGGTTTATTTAATTTATGTAGCAATATATTTACGATTATAATGGTAGGTAAAATATATATTATACAAGGTAAAATCCAATCAGCCGCCCGAACCCACACTGGAGACCCGGCCAGGGACCAGGAACAAGGTTCAATGATCACCAACCGAGCCCCCAGCACGAATCCAGGCGGCCGACCAAATCCCATCCTATATACTACATACTAATAGGTTACATATATAAATACATGCCTACCTCCGCCCATTCAATTAGTCTTGCTAAGAAGAAGGGCAAGAAACTTAGCAAGATCATGTCTTTTTTTTTTCCAACATAAAACTTATACTATACAATATATGACTTTAACCTACTTTAACCAAGGGATAAGAAAATACAAGACAAGGAACTTATTTAAGTCTTTTCTTGCTACTGTTAGCCACTATTATTTAATATTGAATATTATTAATTCTGTTTTAAATTATATCAAGTAAAAACAGTCCCCCTGAGAAATAATTTAATTGAATTTCTAATTCGATATTAGGTTTTGGGTCAACAGTATACACAAAATAGTTAAATTTTAGGTTTGTTTCTCATTACGTCTATGAGCTGCCTCCTTTTTCAGCTTGGCGGTTATTTTATCAACACCCCTTATAGCCTATTTGTTGACCAGGGTCGATGATAAAAAAGATAACATCGGCTAAATCCGTTTCTTGAGTTAAAACAGAACATTTATACAGACAGGCAAAAATTTGTAAACATTAAGTTTTTGGCCTCAGTACAATGCTAATACAATAACCGATTTCATCCAAAATTTTGCAAAACAATTCAATGTACAGACATAACCTTTTTACTACTTTATTATCAGTAGGTATAAAGATATATAAGTATAAGGTAAGGTAAGTATAAGGTGCTGGGAGAGAGCAAAGAAAGGTGAAAGTCGATAATGATGTCCATATATCAACTTGTTGATCGACGAGTCGACAAACAATGCATTCCAATAAGTAACTTCTGCCATACTTACTCTATGGACGCATGGCACGTGTAACCCTCTCCATTTTCAACCTAATTGTGACAAGTTCAACAACAAATCTAACTGAAATCGAATGGTTTTTGGTACAGTTTACGACAAAAGTGAACTTGCTTTTGTGTTTTTATATATTTATAGTACATACACTGAACACTATACATTCAACATTTCAAGATTTACTGTTCAACATTTTCAGAATTCAACATTTTGAGATTCAACATTTTGGGAATCCAACATTTTGAGAATTCAACATTATGAGAATCCAACATTATGTTCCGGAAGGAAATAAATCTGTAAAATCTGATTAGATTCAGATTTAAATCAGTAAAACGATGAACAATTAATTAATTAATGTAACGTACGTCAACCTTGTCAAATAACTGCAACAGGATATAAATCCCATAATCTTACTGGTCAAATTAACACTTTTGTACTCATCTGTACTTCTCCCCCCGCAAACCGTCTTCGTCCCGGCTCTCAATTAAGTTGTATTCCTGTACAGGTATACTTAATTATTTATTCTAGTCCTTATTTGATTTAATATCAATATGACATCCATTACAGGTGACGAAGATGACCCTGATCTTCTGAGCGAGTTAAACGAGTTGACAGAGGACAGAGATGCACCCCCCGCGGCACCTCCCCGCCGCTCCGCCCCGGCACCCCCCAGTGCTGCCAACAGTACCGTCAGCTTGTTGCAAGAGAGGATCAGCAACTACATGTTGGCTGAAAGCAACGCTAAAACTAATGGAGAAAGTAGTCGGGCTCGGAGGTGGGTTTCAAAAACTATTATATTATAATGTACACAGGTGGTGGTTTTTACAGGTGGTAGAGCTGATGCTGGGCTCAACTGTGGAGGTACCACCATCTTATTTGGAGACCCCCTCGAAGTAATTAGTAAGAGTAAGAGGACAGCTAACAGGCAAAAAACCAGAAGGCCCACCATGCCTGGGACCGATGAATGGCAGTATATCCATCCCTAATAGCCGGGCCTTATATGGAACGGACTGCTGACGGGCAGCGGCGTCACTGGTGCGAGGGTTCTGGCACCGCGCTTACCAACCCGCCTGCCCAGCGTGTGTGAGTATGGGCAATGACCGCCGGGAGTGGCAAAGTCCTGGAAAGGCTTATGTCCAGCAGTGGATGAACTAGGCTGATGGATGGATATAACGTACAAACCTCGATAGCAGCTGATCAGAGGCTTGTAAGATTTTTAAAATCTTTTTCAATGCAAGTGCTCGTAATATTACGCTCGTGTATTCTTCGTTTAGAGCTAAGGATACAGTTGAAGCGGTCGAGAAAATTAATAAGGATCTGGAAGCAATTTCTGTGTGGGCTCAAACAAATAATTTGGTCTTAAACCCGAACAAATCGAAGTTTATGATTTTAGGGACGCGTCACCAATGTGAGTCAATTGCAGAAATGAAACCTCACATTGAAATAGGTAATTATGATGTAGATAGAGTTTTAAAAGCGCGTAATTTAGGTTTAATTTTAGACGGTGAACTTCGCTATATTGAGCATATTAACAGCAAAATAAGAAACGCTTTCTTTAGGCTCAAAGTTTTATACCAAATCAGAGAATTTTTAACGGAGAAAGTTCGCATTTTGATAACAGAGTCTCTGGTTTTGTCACTCTTCAATTTCTGTGATGTAGTCTATGGGCCGAGATTGTTCGCTAAAACTGAGCGCGCAATCCAGCGTGTACAAAACGCATGTGCACGATTTTGTTTTGTTATTCCGAAGCGAGGTCATGTGACACCCTTTTTAAACCAAAAAGGGATTTTAAAGATGTCAGCCTGCAGGAAATTACACCTGGCTTGTTTAGTGCATCGTGTTATACATAGTAAGAGACCGACGTACCTTTATTCGAAATTTATTTGGAAGAGAGATTGTCATACACAAGTTTATACTCGAAGTAGGGAAACAAGTAAAATTATTATACCTAGACACAGAACCAAAGGCTATAAAGGTTGTTTTAAATATGCGGCGTCCAAGATCTGGAACGATCTACCTCCACCATTGCATGAGGAGATGAAAACTAAGAATTTTAAATTACACGTAAAGAAAATTTTCTTTGATTTACAAAATCTCATTTAGTATAGTAGCCGCTTAATAAAATACCTTCAGTGTCGTTATAATTCATTAATTAATTTTCAATTGTATTTTTAGATTTATATTTATTTATTAATGATGATGTACAAGCTGCCTGCAAAAAAAAAATGTTTTATGTTTATGTTTAGTGCGTGTACAGGGACAGGCTGAAAACCAGCGCTGTGTTGCTGCTCGATAGCTCACAGCAGATGCTGAGCCTGCCCCTTTTCGTCACATTTTGTAGTATATTATATAATTGTTTTCTTGTAAGTTTAGTTTTTATGTTATTTTTATGTATTTCCGTATTTTATTGGTGACGAATAAATTTCATTTTCTTTCTTTCTTTCTTTCTGTAAAAGCCCACTTTTTATCCATCAAAACCGAACAGAAAGTCGATTATTTTGCCCAAGGGCTTTATTATTATTCTTTTTTTAATTTATTGGCTAACCTGCAGCCTTTCCTGTGTATATCATAAAATCCATAAATGTTATACTTTTTTTCCACTGTTTAACGGCTCTGGATACAGTCCTTTTGAGCCAATCATAATTTAAAGTTCACAAGATTATATTTGTTTTATTTCCTCACACTATGCATTGAAAAACGTAGTATGATACACGGGCGCAAAAGCAATAAATTACTCAGTTACGTTTAAAACACTCGCTACGCTCGTGTTTTAAATCGTCCTCGTAATTTATTCCTTTTCGCCCAAGTAGCATAAACTACTATAAAATTATTAGTTTTGTTGTAGTTTAATGACTAATATATGTAAAAAATAAATTGGCATAAATATGTTTTTTTTGCCCAGTATGTTTTCCCTTATGGTAAAGAGTGACCCCCTCCATTGAAGTACATAATTAAGTTTGCAATCTGTATATCTTAGAGGACATCAAAAATATAAATCCTTTTTTCACCGACGATTTCAACATTCTAACTTGATAAGCACTTATACACGTTTTTTATAGCATGCAGGCAGGTCATCCTCATTCTTTTCTTCACTGTTCAGTAAATGGGAAGTATACAAATTGTGACTTTTAAAAGGCTTAATTCTTTTATCGCTGAGTAATATGGAGTATGTAGGTACTTGCTTTTTGATTGGTCTTTGTGGATTAGATTTTTGTGTAACTCTAGGTCGGTAGAAGCCTTCTCTATTGACTAACTGATATGTTAGCCTTAGTCATAACATAAACTAAGCTTTGGTTGCAAAGACGAATTCACGTTCAACAGATTCAACCGTGGCCTAAAAACGCTCAACGATCTCCTCAAACAAGCGAAAGCCGGCAAACCAATCAACGACGAAGATATTCCTCCGCCAGTCAGTACCGGCAAAAAGCCCGGTGAATCCCCCGCGCCGACTTCCGAACCCCCCTCTTTCCCTCCACCACAACTTCCCGAAGTAATACCGAGCGCGCCTGAGCAAACGCCGAGTCCTCGCGAAGAGGCACCGAGTGCACCCGAAGTGTCACCGAGCGAGCCCGAAGCGCCGGCGGTGGTTAGCGAGGAATTAGATCCTGAGAAGATGAAAGGAATGCAGTTTATTTTGAGTAAGTTGGTTTGATTTTCTATAATCCGTGGTTTGATTTTATTTGTTGTAGAGACTGCCATTTATATATTTGCTTTTATTTGTTGTAGAGACTGCCATTTATATATTTGGTTTTATTTGTTGTAGAGACTGCCATTTATATATTTGGTTTTATTTGTTGTAGAGACTGCCATTTATATATTTGGTTTTATTTGTTGTAGAGACTGCCATTTATATATTTGGTTTTGTTTGTTGTAGAGACTGCCATTTATATATTTGGTTTTATTTGTTGTAGAGACTGCCATTTATATATTTGGTTTTATTTGTTGTAGAGACTGCCATTTATATATTTGGTTTTATTTGTTGTAGAGACTGCCATTTATATATTTGGTTTTGTTTGTTGTAGAGACTGCCATTTATATATTTGATTTTATTTGTTGTAGAGACTGCCATTTATATATATTTGGTTTTATTTGTTGTAGAGACTGCCATTTATATATTTGGTTTTATTTGTTGTAGAGACTGCGATTTATATATTTGGTTTTATTTGTTGTAGAGACTGCCATTTATATATTTGATTTTATTTGTTGTAGATACTGCCATTTGTATATTTGGTTTTATTTGTTGTAGAGACTGCCATTTATATATTTGGTTTTATTTGTTGTAGAGACTGCCATTTATATATTGGGTTTTATTTGTTGTAGAGACTGCCATTTATATATTTGGTTTTATTTGTTGTAGAGACTGCCATTTATATATTTGGTTTTATTTGTTGTAGAGACTGCCATTTATATATTTGGTTTTATTTGTTGTAGAGACTGCCATTTATATATTTGGTTTTATTTGTTGTAGATACTGCCATTTATATATTTGGTTTTATTTGTTGTAGAGACTGCCATTTATATATTTGGTTTTATTTGTTGTAGAGACTGCCATTTATATATTTGGTTTTATTTGTTGTAGAGACTGCCATTTATATATTTGGTTTTGTTTGTTGTAGAGACTGCCATTTATATATTTGATTTTATTTGTTGTAGAGACTGCCATTTATATATATTTGGTTTTATTTGTTGTAGAGACTGCCATTTATATATTTGGTTTTATTTGTTGTAGAGACTGCGATTTATATATTTGGTTTTATTTGTTGTAGAGACTGCCATTTATATATTTGGTTTTGTTTGTTGTAGAGACTGCCATTTATATATTTGATTTTATTTGTTGTAGAGACTGCCATTTATATATATTTGGTTTTATTTGTTGTAGAGACTGCCATTTATATATTTGGTTTTATTTGTTGTAGAGACTGCGATTTATATATTTGGTTTTATTTGTTGTAGAGACTGCCATTTATATATTTGATTTTATTTGTTGTAGATACTGCCATTTGTATATTTGGTTTTATTTGTTGTAGAGACTGCCATTTATATATTTGGTTTTATTTGTTGTAGAGACTGCCATTTATATATTGGGTTTTATTTGTTGTAGAGACTGCCATTTATATATTTGGTTTTATTTGTTGTAGAGACTGCCATTTATATATTTGGTTTTATTTGTTGTAGAGACTGCGATTTATATATTTGGTTTTATTTGTTGTAGAGACTGCCATTTATATATTTGGTTTTATTTGTTGTAGATACTGCCATTTATTTATTCGGTTTTATTTGTTGTAGAGACTGCCATTTATATATTTGGTTTTATTTGTTGTAGAGACTGCCATTTATATATTGGGTTTTATTTGTTGTAGAGACTGCTATTTATATATTTGGTTTTATTTGTTGTAGAGACTGCCATTTATATATTTGGTTTTATTTGTTGTAGAGACTGCCATTTATATATTTGGTTTTATTTGTTGTAGAGACTGCCATTTATATATTTGGTTTTATTTGTTGTAGATACTGCCATTTATATATTTGGTTTTATTTGTTGTAGAGACTGCCATTTATATATTTGGTTTTATTTGTTGTAGAGACTGCCATTTATATATTTGGTTTTATTTGTTGTAGAGACTGCCATTTATATATTTGGTTTTGTTTGTTGTAGAGACTGCCATTTATATATTTGATTTTATTTGTTGTAGAGACTGCCATTTATATATATTTGGTTTTATTTGTTGTAGAGACTGCCATTTATATATTTGGTTTTATTTGTTGTAGAGACTGCGATTTATATATTTGGTTTTATTTGTTGTAGAGACTGCCATTTATATATTTGATTTTATTTGTTGTAGATACTGCCATTTGTATATTTGGTTTTATTTGTTGTAGAGACTGCCATTTATATATTTGGTTTTATTTGTTGTAGAGACTGCCATTTATATATTGGGTTTTATTTGTTGTAGAGACTGCCATTTATATATTTGGTTTTATTTGTTGTAGAGACTGCCATTTATATATTTGGTTTTATTTGTTGTAGAGACTGCCATTTATATATTTGGTTTTATTTGTTGTAGAGACTGCCATTTATATATTTGGTTTTATTTGTTGTAGATACTGCCATTTATATATTTGGTTTTATTTGTTGTAGAGACTGCCATTTATATATTTGGTTTTATTTGTTGTAGAGACTGCCATTTATATATTTGGTTTTATTTGTTGTAGAGACTGCCATTTATATATTTGGTTTTATTTGTTGTAGAGACTGCCATTTATATATTTGATTTTATTTGTTGTAGATACTGCCATTTATTTATTCGGTTTTATTTGTTGTAGAGACTGCCATTTATATATTTGGTTTTGTTTGTTGTAGAGACTGCTATTTATATATTTGGTTTTATTTGTTGTAGAGACTGCCATTTTTATTATTTGGTTTTATTTGTTGTAGAGACTGCTATTTATATATTTGGTTTTATTTGTTGTAGAGACTGCTATTTATATATTTGGTTTTATTTGTTGTAGAGACTGCCATTTATATATTTGGTTTTATTTGTTGTAGAGACTGCCATTTATATATTTGGTTTTATTTGTTCTAGAGACTGCCATTTATATATTTGGTTTTATTTGTTGTAGAGACTGCTATTTATATATATAGTTTTATTTATTCTTATGTACAGTACTCACAATGCATACAAATCTATAGCCGAGCGACCGGAAGTACCACGTGACACTATTGATTGTATACTCGTAGAAATTGTAAGGAAATACGAACTTTGCCGAACAGTGGCGAAGATTTGTATGCGCATTATCACTTTGGGAGCACTGTATCTATCTGTCTGGGAACCAAACCAGGCTGGACAGGATTAGCTGAAATGTGAACCTGCTAGTCCAGTTTTATTTTTTAAGTCGCGATTTAAAAGTCTCGGTTTATTTGGAATGAAGTTGTTAGCCGATTTTATCTACTTACATCTAGTAGGCATCCTATTTCCGAAACACAATATCATTGTTAAATTTTTACAGAACGCAAAGAAGAGTTCAAAGCTGCGGCCCTCACAGCCAAGCATGCGGGCGACAAGCCTCTAGCACTTGAGTTGCTCAAAGTGGTGAAACAATTCGACATGGTGTTGGACTATTACAAGTCTGGACAAGAGATGGATCTGAGTGAATTACCGACCCCTGACGCCGTTGTGGCTGGGTTTAAGTCGCAGCAGAAGGAGGAGGAGGCTGTACAACAAAACGCTGCTGGTAATATTGTTTAACTTCAGTATTTTGTGCAACAAGCAATTTCTATTTGCTAATTATCTTCGGTTGCTTACACAGTCTTTGAACAAAAGCTGAAGTTCGGTCGTGCTTGGAGTATTGCAGCCACCGTTGGGACGGCTCTGCCAAGTATCAGCTAGATGCAGAGCCGCATTATAGGACGTGGAGGCCCCTCGGCAACAACGAAGTTTTTTGATTAAATATCGATCATATATCCGCTGTTTCCATAAGTGCTCATGTGTATTACTATAGCAAAAAACAAAACTAAGGATACCCACAATAACATTATCTTATTGTTAGAATTCGTGTTTTTTTGGCAATTGTGTGATAAAACTTGTTGAGTAACAAGCTTTCCAAATTTTTATATTTGTCACGCCAGTATAGTTCGCCATTTTGACTCTTCGCATACAGTCAACTAAAATCAATATTTTTAATTTATTGGTGGAGGCACTATTGTAGCGGCCCCTCTTTTGTGGAGGCCCCGGGGCTGTAGACCCGGTTCCCCTCCCCTAAATCCGGCCCTGGCTAGATGCCCTGGATTCATATTTATTGACTTCAATTATTTAATAATTCTAACATCAAATGTGTATGTAAACCTGCCATCGCTATTGTTTTAGAGCCGGCTCCCGCACCAGCAGTGGATGAAGAAACAGGATTGGTCACAGCATCTTCCGTTGACGAAGCTTTGAAACAAAGACTTGCTGTGTTTCAAGTAAGTATTTAACAAAACGCTGCTAAGAACATATTTTTGTAATCTTTTGATTCGTTTGCCATGTCGATTACAGTTTTCTCCGGTCCAGTGTCACACCAATTCGTCAAATTTCATGTTTTCTTTCGGACTAGTGTCACTAAAATGGTCACTGCTCAGCTCCCAAAAAATGCCTAGTTTACAGGACAACTGCATTTAAATCCATTTTGCAGTATCCAGGTTATAAGCGAAAATAACTATGGACGAAAATGGCCATTTCTCAGCCTACATCAGTTAAAGCGCAATGAACGCGCTGTTTTCTCGATGCTAGTGTGGAGCTTGAATAGCTTCAGAATCTCGGCATTATATTAATAATGGTTTGCGTAAATTCGACCATGTCTGTCATTTTCGCGGCGAGTTTAATTTGCTTCCCATCCATTATCTTCGTCACTTGCATGTTCTCACATTTCTCTACAGTGTTCTCAAAAACCCCCTTTCTCCTAAGTACAATGTTACGATGTTTAATACGGTGTTTCCCTTCTTAAAACTCCTGCACATAATTCTGCGTCGTTTAACAAGTCGTTCACTGTTGAAAGAAAGAAAGAAAATAAATTTATTGGCGCGTTTACAAAAAAGAAACTTATAGCTAACACAGTAGAAAAAGGTTTACTTAAGTAGGGAGTAATCTATAGATAAAAATAACAACACGACAAAAGGATGTAGCTCAGCTATGTGCCATCCAAAACATGCTTTGGTTGGTGCTGGTTTTCAGCTACCTCCGTTACAATTGCATGTTATGTATTTACGAGTCGTTAACAATTTTATTAACTAAATTGAAAAATCAATAACAATTGGCAGAAATAGTATATAATTAAATTAAAGAAAATAAAAACAAAAATAAAAATGCGTAAAAAGACAAAAAGAATAAAAAAAGGTAATTAGTATATACATATATAGAGTTATCAGTGTCCAGGTTGAGGCTGTCACACTGTGTAATTCACTTCCCTCGAACGTTCGGGATTGTTCACCGCTGAATATTTTCAAAAGACGGCTGAAAGAATATCTTTTATCACTTTCATGAGCATCTTTTGAACGTTATTGAATTTTTGGATAAATTTTGTATTTATTCATTTTATTTCCTGGGTATTTATTTATATAGTCTGTTATTTATTAGTATATTATATACAAGGTGACTTTTTGTTCATCGTCCAAATTCATACTGGACGCTTGGTAAGTAATCAGCATCACGAATCGATAACAATGACTGTGAAATTCGTAAAATGAAATTTCGACTTCCCATAATAATTTACTCCCAGTCCTGAGTGAATTACTATGGGGGGTCGAAATTTCATTTTATGAATTTTACAAAAATCGTTATTGGTTCATGACGCTGATCACTTACCAAGGCTCGAGTATGAATTTGGACGATGTTCACAAATTCACCTTGTATATATATTTATGAAGGTATATTATACAGTAGGTATTTTACAATTTTACAATTATAGTAGTTAATTTTATTTAAATAAATTAGTATTATGTCTTATTTTTAGTATTATTTTTTGTCTCACTAAAAACAGTACAGCTAAAATTATACGTCTATTTTGTAAAAATAAAATGAAATATGTTTATTTATGTAATGTAGTTATAACAAACACTTATTACAGGTCGGTTTTAATGTAATATAAGTAACTTAATAATCTATATGTATAGGTAATAGTTTTATGTAATAAATAATAATATGGGGAAATAATAAAGGTTGGGTACTTAAATTTAATAAAAAAATACACTTGAATAAAATAAAAACATAGGAATAAAGAATAAATAATATTATAAATATATGCCTAAGTCCGCCCATTCGATTAGTCTTGCTAGGAAGAAGGGCAAGAAACTTAGCAAGGTCATGTCTTTACTACAACAACTAAAAGTAAAAAGTAAGCCTATACTTAAATTGAATAAAAAGATAAAAATAAAAATAAAATCCAAGCACCTTGATTCTTCCAGGAACAAGAAGCAAAAGCCAAAGAACAAGGGAACGCGTCCAAACAGCGGCGCATGGGTCGCATAGTGAAACAGTACCAGGACGCAATCAAACTGCACGCGGCCGGCAAACCGATACCGACGGACGAGCTGCCCACACCGCCGGGGTTCGCGGCTATACCTACCTCCGATAATGTGAGTATCCATCCATCCATCAGCCTGGTTTGTCCACTGCTGGACATAGCTCTTTCCGAGATTTTGCCACTGTTGGCGGTCCTCCTGCAAGAATTGCCCATACTGACACACACTGGGCAGGCAGGTTGGTGAGCGCTGTGTCGGAACCTTCAGTAACGCCGCTGCCCGTCACAGTCTGTTTTATTATGTCTTTACATATGAAACTGCCGTTTTCTATAGAGAATTTGAAGAAAATTCAATATGTTGCCAAAAAGTATTTTGTAAACGTTCAATGGGCTCACGGTTGCCTATTACCCCCCTTGACGCTAATCGTCGATAAGACCTAAGATGAAGGGCGCTCGCCCAGAAACTGGGAGAGTGACAGCAGGCGAGGCGTTAGTCTGTCTTTCCAGGGACTTCCGCAAAAATCTACGGAAGTTGATTGGCGTCGTTGTTTCGTCATGAGGGGGTGACAGTAGGAAAAGGTGACAGGTCTACTATCAGTTACAGTGAAAGGGTTTGTGAGTTAGATATTGGCCAGTTTGCGCCAGGAGCAATCAGAGTGGTTGTATTTCAGTTGACGCCACTCCGAGAGGCTCTTCCCGTGCACCCTTAAATTTTCGGGAGTCTTTGACACTTCTCGTCGTGGTAAACTGTCTTTACTTGAAACTTGAAGTTGCTCAATGTTTACCGCTAATCTGTCAATCATCAAAAAGTACTGAATATATTTTTACATCGCCAAAATCTTTCTCCAGACTGCGTCGTCCCCCGCACCTCGTCCTGCGCCCCCTGCGCCTCGCCCCGCCCCTGCCGCCCCCAGCCCCGCAGCTAAGGGCCCCGCCCCGCGCCCTCCCGCCGCCGGCACGCAGGCGACGAGAGCCGACAAGCAATTAGCGTTCTTAATGCAACGGCAGAAGGAGTTTAAAGAAGCCGCGTTGAGGGCTAAAAAGGAAGGTATGTTGTTGAAATATAATTTGGTACTTTCGTTTAGCTTAAATTGTACTCTTTACGAGCCCACTTTTTATGCATCAAAACCGAACAGAAAGTCGATTATTTTGCCCTAGGGCTTTTTTTTTAAATTTTATTTACGAGAAGTTGCCTAACCTGCAACCTTTCCTGTGTACCATAACTGTTATACTTTTTTCTTTCACTGTTTAACGGCTTTGTGTATATATCTATACCTGCTTTGCAAAATAAACTATTTGAATTTGAATTGGAATTTGGATACAGTCCTTTTGAGCCAATCATAATTTAAAGTTCACAAGATTATATTTGTTTTATTTCCTCACACTATGCATTGAATAACATAGTATGAAACACGGGCGTAAGAGCAATAAATTACTCGGTTACTCGCTTCGCTCGTGTTTTAAATCGTCCTCGTAGTTTTTTTTCCTTTTCGCCCTTGTAGCATAAACTATTATTATTCTTCGCTTTTTCATTTCATTTTAGTTCTTTGATCTGCGTGTTCGCGTATTTTTCCGTAACTAAATTTATCTGTTTAATTTAACCTTATGCAGGTCCTAAATTGGCTATTAATATTCTTTTATCTTGAAAAACTACATCGCCAGGTATATGTACAAAACATAAGTAAATATTCACATTATACGAATCAAATTGAAATAAAAAATTTAAACCAGAAAATCTATTAGAAGTCACATAATATTATTGTTTAAATTGGTTTTTACAATTTACTAGATGAGACAGTTATTATTACAATCACGGTAATTTATTGTAAATAAGCGGTCACATTACAAAAAAAACTGAAGATTAGTATAGTCATAGTTGAAATCTCATAATTGACATAAGCACGCCATTGTGCATAACTTTTATCATGTTATTTAAAATAATGTTTTCTGTGTGCATTAAGAATAAATAATAATATTAATAAATAATAAAATATATTTCAGGCAACATAGCCCAAGCCAAGGAGTACCTCCGCGCTGCGAAAGGCTTCGACTCAGTGATAGACGCGGCGAGCGGCGGACTGGCCGTGGATCTGAAGTCGTTACCGCTGCCGCCACAAGCGAAACAACAGCTTGAACATACGTAAGTATAAACAAACCATGCTTCGACTCAGTGATAGACGCGGCGAGCGGCGGACTGGCCGTGGATCTGAAGTCGTTACCGCTGCCGCCACAAGCGAAACAACAGCTTGAACATACGTAAGTATAAACAAACCATGCTTCGACTCAGTGATAGACGCGGCGAGCGGCGGACTGGCTGTGGATCTGAAGTCGTTACCGCTGCCGCCACAAGCGAAACAACAGCTTGAACATACGTAAGTATATACAAACCATGCTTCGACTCAGTGATAGACGCGGCGAGCGGCGGACTGGCCGTGGATCTGAAGTCGTTACCGCTGCCGCCACAAGCGAAACAACAGCTTGAACATACGTAAGTATAAACAAACCATGCTTCGACTCAGTGATAGACGCGGCGAGCGGCGGACTGGCCGTGGATCTGAAGTCGTTACCGCTGCCGCCACAAGCGAAACAACAGCTTGAACATACGTAAGTATAAACAAACCATGCTTCGACTCAGTGATAGACGCGGCGAGCGGCGGACTGGCTGTGGATCTGAAGTCGTTACCGCTGCCGCCACAAGCGAAACAACAGCTTGAACATACGTAAGTATATACAAACCATGCTTCGACTCAGTGATAGACGCGGCGAGCGGCGGACTGGCCGTGGACCTGAAGTCGTTACCGCTGCCGCCACAAGCGAAACAACAGCTTGAACATACGTAAGTATAAACAAACCATGCTTCGACTCAGTGATAGACGCGGCGAGCGGCGGACTGGCCGTGGATCTGAAGTCGTTACCGCTGCCGCCACAAGCGAAACAACAGCTTGAACATACGTAAGTATAAACAAACCATGCTTCGACTCAGTGATAGACGCGGCGAGCGGCGGACTGGCCGTGGATCTGAAGTCGTTACCGCTGCCGCCACAAGCGAAACAACAGCTTGAACATACGTAAGTGTAAACAAACCATGCTTCGACTCAGTGATAGACGCGGCGAGCGGCGGACTGGCCTTGGATCTGAAGTCGTTACCGCTGCCGCCACAAGCGAAACAACAGCTTGAACATACGTAAGTATAAACAAACCATGCTTCGACTCAGTGATAGACGCGGCGAGCGGCGGACTGGCCGTGGACCTGAAGTCGTTACCGCTGCCGCCACAAGCGAAACAACAGCTTGAACATACGTAAGTATAAACAAACCATGCTTCGACTCAGTGATAGACGCGGCGAGCGGCGGACTGGCCGTGGATCTGAAGTCGTTACCGCTGCCGCCACAAGCGAAACAACAGCTTGAACATACGTAAGTATAAACAAACCATGCTTCGACTCAGTGATAGACGCGGCGAGCGGCGGACTGGCTGTGGATCTGAAGTCGTTACCGCTGCCGCCACAAGCGAAACAACAGCTTGAACATACGTAAGTATATACAAACCATGCTTCGACTCAGTGATAGACGCGGCGAGCGGCGGACTGGCCGTGGATCTGAAGTCGTTACCGCTGCCGCCACAAGCGAAACAACAGCTTGAACATACGTAAGTATAAACAAACCATGCTTCGACTCAGTGATAGACGCGGCGAGCGGCGGACTGGCCGTGGATCTGAAGTCGTTACCGCTGCCGCCACAAGCGAAACAACAGCTTGAACATACGTAAGTATAAACAAACCATGCTTCGACTCAGTGATAGACGCGGCGAGCGGCGGACTGGCTGTGGATCTGAAGTCGTTACCGCTGCCGCCACAAGCGAAACAACAGCTTGAACATACGTAAGTATATACAAACCATGCTTCGACTCAGTGATAGACGCGGCGAGCGGCGGACTGGCCGTGGACCTGAAGTCGTTACCGCTGCCGCCACAAGCGAAACAACAGCTTGAACATACGTAAGTATAAACAAACCATGCTTCGACTCAGTGATAGACGCGGCGAGCGGCGGACTGGCCGTGGATCTGAAGTCGTTACCGCTGCCGCCACAAGCGAAACAACAGCTTGAACATACGTAAGTATAAACAAACCATGCTTCGACTCAGTGATAGACGCGGCGAGCGGCGGACTGGCCGTGGATCTGAAGTCGTTACCGCTGCCGCCACAAGCGAAACAACAGCTTGAACATACGTAAGTGTAAACAAACCATGCTTCGACTCAGTGATAGACGCGGCGAGCGGCGGACTGGCCTTGGATCTGAAGTCGTTACCGCTGCCGCCACAAGCGAAACAACAGCTTGAACATACGTAAGTATAAACAAACCATGCTTCGACTCAGTGATAGACGCGGCGAGCGGCGGACTGGCCTTGGATCTGAAGTCGTTACCGCTGCCGCCACAAGCGAAACAACAGCTTGAACATACGTAAGTATAAACAAACCATGCTTCGACTCAGTGATAGACGCGGCGAGCGGCGGACTGGCCGTGGATCTGAAGTCTTTACCGCTGCCGCCACAAGCGAAACAACAGCTTGAACATACGTAAGTACAGACAAAACATGCTTTTAGGGCATGCTGGTTACCTTACAGTTTTTTCTTTCACTACTAGGATCCGTTTCGAAACGTGTGATCGTCGTGCGAAATTTCACCCGTTTTAAAGAAAGAGACATAACTATATACTAGAATGAGAAAGAAAAATCTGGTTTTGTAACGCTTGCGAGTGATTTCCGTTAAGGCGCTACAGAAAAAAAATCGACACTTTAAGAACATGCATATCTACTTCGGTAAATAATATATTATTTTGATAAAATTGTATATTATTTTTGGAATCTTTTTCTAGGGATCTTTTAAAACAGAAACGCAATTGGAGAAATTCGGCTCGATAGAAATATTTATTGAAATTAGGTCTTTTTCGACACCAATTCTCCTGGTTTGACAATTTAGAATGACATATGGACTGCAATTATATTTTATAAGATGTGTTTTAACGATATCTAGGACCTTGGATAGCAACTTTAGTACATTTTATATGAATAAAAAACAGATTTTTTGCTACTTTTCCACGAATCCGTCCCTCTCGCACAGAGGGTTTTTTCGCATATGGAGTAACTGGGACGCTAAAACTTTTACATATCGCCTTAACGTCAAAGGTGGGAAGTTAGCTCACGCATACTGCGGAAAAATAAAACCTGAAATTAGATTTTGTACCTTTTATGATAAAGATGATAGGACACTTGATTCGACATGACAGCTTCTTGAAAAATATCAGAGAAGGAAAGGTCGAGGGGAAAAAAGGAAGATCTAGACGTACTTACTTTACTCAAGTGAAGGATAAAGTTAATGTTACGCCATATCAAGAGATCAAATCATTAGCAGAAAATAGAGAAGAATGGCGGTTACTGCACTGACAAGAGCGTAGCTCTTAAGTTATAGATCATTCATCCATCCGTCAGCCTAGTTCGTCCATTGCTGGACATAAACCTTTCCAGGACTTTGCCACTCCCGGCGGTCATCCTGGAAGAATTTCCCATACTCACACACGCTGGGCAGGCGGCTTGGTGAGCGCGGTGCCGGAACCTTTGCACAGTGACGCCGCTGCCCGTCACCAGTTTGTGCCATATTAGGGATGGATATACCGCCACCCATCGGTCCCAGGCATGGTGGGCCTCCTGGTTTTTTGTCTGTGAGCTCTCCTCTTACTCTCCCCCGAATTACTTCGAGGGGGTCTCCAAGTAAGATGGTGGTACCTCCACTGTCGAGCCCAGCATCAGCTCTACCACCTTGTATGGTTTAATAATAAACTTTAATGCTCCGAATAACCTATTTTTCAAATTGCCACCGGCTGGCTGCCACTTTTTATAGATCGCTTAATTCGCTTCGAAGTAATTCGAGGGGGTCTCCAAGTATTAGATAAATATACCTTTTGTAAAACGCCAAAGTATTTGTGCAGATTCGACATAGTGAACGCGGAAGATTGCGACCCCCCGGACTCGTCACAGTCAGTACCAATAAGTGTGGACGATGAGGATGTAATGTCGCGCCTGCATCAACAACTCAGCTCGCAACTGAAGCTGTGTCTCGCGAATAGAGACCATTACAAGGCGATGGGGAACGTGGCTGAAACCAACAGGTACGTTTTGTTAGGGTTCCTTTCCTTGGCAATAAAAGTGAAAACAGAACCATCATACACGGAGAAAAAATATTTTAACAATACTACCAGATAGTTTTGTAAAAAATACCTGGTTAACACAAACAGAATTATGTTATGTTAACTTGAATTATTGTATATGTAGGAGGAGACTCAGGCATATTAAAAGACAGCAAGTAACGTTGAAACTCTTTATTCTTCAGTTACAGTAACGAGAGTATCTCAGGAACTATACCGCATGCGCAGCGGTTCGCGCTCAGACTTAGAATCAATCAGGGGGGTGAATTTTACCTGTTAGCATTAGAAAATAAAAAATGTACGACAACTTCTGCCATCTATAACACAGGGAACATAAACTTGGACTGCAAATATATAAAATATGTAAGTGGGGGATCCATTTAAAGATAAATCATTTTTATCCTTAATTGAAATTCTCGGTTCGTCATGTTACGATACGGTGAGATTTTTCATGTAAGGATAAAATGATTTATTTTTAGACTTAAATCCATTGGAAAAATTATACTAATAAAAAGTGACATCTAGCGACATTTTCAAGAACTAAAATAACGCCATCTATTACTTAGGGTTATACAACAATACACAATGGAAGTGAGAGTGGCGCATCTATTCTGGGTGTATTATCTATGGAATCAATCATTCGAACCGGTGCGCCGCCTTTTTATAGGACGGCCTGTCAACTAGAAAGTCGACAGGTGGGGGGGGGTGGCGCGATGCGCTCGAACAGTTGCACGTGCGGTTTATGACAGGACGATGACGCCACCCGTCAAATACATTGGATTGTACAAGTAAACTGAACAATAAATATAGACGTCACATATAGTACAGTGTTTTCTGTTTAGGTTAACGGAACCAGAATATTTTCTCGGTGTAGTTTTCTCCAACTGCAAACTCTGATTACAAACATCTACTTATTGACTATACATTAGTCCTGCAGAGTTGTACAAATTATAGGAACACACAGCCCTCGCATAATGTTACAATGTTAACAGACAAGAAAAAACTTAATTAAAAAAAATATAAACATGCTAAATTTTATAAATTACTACTAAATCATGAAATATTAAACTATAACTTAAACCAATTACTTAAAATAAAAGAAAACATCAATTAAGCTTGAAGCTTAATTATGTGATCAAGTTTTTACATAATTGTTTAAATTACAGAAAATAAATTAAGCAAGCAAATAAATTAAGTTTTGCAAGTTGCGACTACTTGTGACACTCCTACGGTCCGCGGGCGACGGGGGGCGTGCTGAGAAAAACAGCGCATCATTAACCGCTACACATGGTGTTGCTAAATGAATATCGTTTTGTATCATACCACTAGGCCGTTAGACGTCTTAAGGAGGCAAACCTTTTTCGTTAACACATCAGTGCAATTTCACTACTATACAAATGTCATTCGATACTATCCCATCTCTATTTCCTTACGTAGTACCCTCCCCGCATTACCCCGCAACAACCCCGTAGTGGCGGAAAAAAACTCTTCTTGTCACGTGGTTGATAAGATGTCTAATGGCTAAGTGGTCTGTGGTTTTAGTATTCGTTTTGACGATTTCTTTTCGTTATCGAATTCTTTTGGACGGATCTTTTTTACCATTTTTGTAATCCGTCCTGTCTATCAATCCGATGTATGTAATCTGTTTGGCTTGACGGCCAATAACTTTTCCAATAGGTTAACTCATCTTCAAATTCCTATACCGTGTGTGTTTGGTGATGCCCAGTCACAGATGCGACGTGGCTAACGCTCCCACCAGAGTAAAAATATATCGTGTAGTGAACCTTAGACAAACTCTGTTTCAAATTCACGCACACAGATGCGTGCTTTACACGCTGTCTAAGCGAAGTTCGGAGGAGTCTCCATACAAATCTCGGCGTGGCATCGTGTAGAGCTCCCACGGTCTCGTCCCCTGTGCACTTCATACCGCCCCCGTCGCCCGCAGACCATGGGTGTGTTACGTACGAATTCGCCGGGCTATATGTGTATCTTGTGAACCTGTCTATCACAGCCGTTTCTCTCCGGATAAAGCTATCAACTTGAAATGTGTCATAATAAACCTTACCTATCAACATAGGTATAATGTTCTTTCTTTTTGTAACTCGATGAAACACTGGTTCCCATTTTATATACTATGTCAAAATTTGTAAAATTTAAAATTATCAAAACATCTAAATGCCTACTACCTATAGAGTAAGCCCAAATTCCTCTAATTCAAATTATTATTAATTTTACAGATTCGAGCATTTAGCAGTCAGCGTAAAACAAGATTTAGACCTTATTGTCGTCGCTAAAAGGTAAGTTTTACACTTGTGTCAATTCGGAATAATACGACTTAACTTATTTGACAGGACTAACCTTATTTTTAGCGTCCTGTCTTTGTCTTTTTGATACAGAAAGAAAAAGAACGCTTAAATTAAGTTTATTCCTGTCAAATAAGTTAAAACTTGTTACACTGATTCGACACAATTACCTATCTTTTTAAGCGGGTAAGTTCAAATCTTTTCAGACTAATCTTTCGTTAATACGTATAATAAAATCGCAAGTTTAATTTGTCAATACAAGAGAAAAAAAAAGTTGATTCCTTATGGCTCCCATAGAATAATAAAAAAAAAATTACAACATATATTTTCGTCTATATGCTCACAATTCACGTGGATTCAACTGAACGAATTTGGGTTTAGCACACTATTGCGTAGCTTAATGTACTGGTTTTAAAAAAGGGAAAGTATTTTTCGAAAACTTGAAAAAATATGTTCACTTCTTTCGCTCTTCTTTCTTTCTTATTTCTCTCTCCACTATGGTGCTACTTAAATCTACATTACGATAACTTTTCTAATGTTAATTGGTTCATGGGATGAACACCTATATAGCGTTGTACACTAAGTCGCGGGCAAAAGCTAGCATTAATATAATATTCTGTATGCAATTTTTGAAACAAATAACTATAATTTTAGGTTAGGACAAGACCCGCCCAAATTCCACTACGAATCTCGACAGTTCTCGGTGGTGCAGTGCAATACGGACCTTAACGAGAACGACTTAGAGTTGACAATAGTTCGAGGGATAGCGTACAACGTGCCCAATCCGAAGGAAGTTGACACATACGTCAAGTTCGAGTTTCCTTACCCACAGGTAAGACTTATTTAACCCGTAAATTGATTAGGAAAATTCTAAATTTAGTAGCGACAGCAAAGGAGATAAGTGACCAGGCCCAGCGCAGATTCGTGTATCAGATTCAGAAGTAATGCAATAACTATAGACCCCAGTTTTCGATTGAAAAATTCTATCTATCAAATCCCATACATATCGTGCACGAGAGAACTCCCGTCTCGACTCTATCTCCAGAATTACACCCCATAAATCAGACGATGTACTGGCAGCAAAGGAGATAAGTAGACATCGGATTTTATGCATTTGCATATTTGCATAAGCAAATGCATATAACTCTCTAATTACGGCGTTAATGCATATTTTAGCCTTTTTTCCCAATAGTGCATATTTCGTTCAGTAGCGGGAGGTACGTATAGGGACCTAGGTGACGAAAACGTGTAGGGCGCGAGCGCAAACTGACTGACCAGTGCGTGCGTTTTGTACAATGACGTCAGTTGATGTAGAGACGTCGTTTTCGGCGTACAAATTGCTACTGGGTGACAAACATTACAAAATTGCGCTCGAAATTTTTGAAAAATACTTAATTGTATATTGTCACAAAAACTATGCATAACTTTAAGCATATTTCGCTGTTATTGTACCGTCTTTAATTAAAATGTATAAAAATAATAACGGTGTTTTGATTTTGCATTGTGCATATTTTGGGCATATAAACAGTTTTTATCATATTTTGGCACTTTGTTAGTGCATATAATCCGTTGTCTAATGATCGCACTATAAAACTAATAACGGTGTTTTGATTTTGTATTACGCATATTTTGGGCATATCAACAGTTTTTAGTGCATATTTCGGCCTTTTTTAGTGCATATTTGCATGCATATTTTGGCACTTTGTTAGTGCATATAATCCGATGTCTAGAGATAAGTAACCAGGCCCAGCGCAAACACTTTGATCCTAAGACCCACAGGTGAGCGATAGATGAGATGTGAAATACTTGGTCATTACATACACACATGCACTATTTATTAGGTATTTTTTATATCATCAATCACTCACCTGTGGGTCTTAGGATCAAAGTGTTTGCGCTGGGCTTGGTTACTTATCTCCTTTGCTGCCAGTACATCGTCTGATTTATGGGGTGTAATTCTGGAGATAGAGTCGAGACGGGAGTTCTCTCGTGCACTATATGTATGGGATTTGATAGATAGAATTTTTCAGTTGAAAACTGGGGTCTATAGTTATTGCATTACTTCTGAATCTGATACACGAAATTTATCACAGTAACTTATTAATCGAAAAGACTGCAACCATCTATCTCGCCGCGTAAAACCGTTTTTATACAAATGAAACTGCACAGTTCGGAACGAAACTGTGGTCAAGAATTCACCATTTGAAAATTATTAAACCTTATTCTTCAATGTAAAATAAACCCTATCCCCTAATCTGCCATTCATTCTTACGCCAGTAATCTATAGAAGATGTAATCGCTAGTAAAGGACACGAACAGTCCCGATTAAACTGCCATCTTTCCACTAATAATAAACCACGGGGATGGCGTGACACAAATTTTATTCGAGAACCTCTGTCGCCACTTTTTGGAATAACGTAGTATTACCTAGATAGTAAACATACGCGGCGCACACATAGATTCACCCGTCTTCATACAGCCAAAATAACACCGTATTTCTATGAAGCTTAGATGTAAAATACCAAACACGTCATGGCACTGTGCCAATGTGTGTAAAGAGCCATGAATAGCGGCCGCACTATGACACAATTGGGTTCGTGTTGATAATGTTTGAAAAAATATACATTGCGGCGTTAATATTCTAACTCAATGTGTGACATTCTTTATAACCTGCAATGGACAAAATATTGTCTAATTTCAACGCTACTCGCTACAATGATAAATATTTCATGGTAAGGTTGAAATTTTATTTACCGCGAGGTTTATTCTGTAAATATCACAGTAAATACATGTTTAAATTACTTACGAGTGAAATGAAATTCCTTTGGATGTCTTATTTGTGTTATTTGAAGAGTTAGAACAATTTGCCACGCTGCAATACACCATTTTTACAATATGTTTGTTCTAACGCGTTCGGTTGAGAAATGAGAGGCCCGCGGGTTATGTCTTGACGTATTGATTATATCGGTGCGTCGCATTCACGGCTTTCATGGCCTTTCCATTCCTATTATTTGTTCTGTGTAATGAACAGACCACAAAACAATTTAAACTTTATTTTGTAAGAAATAAATCCCTCATTCCAGGAGACGCCAGTAATCGACAGAACGTCGCTAGTAAAGGACACGAACAGTCCCGAATACAACGCAGTCTTCCCGCTAGTTATAAACAGATCACAAAGGCCTTGTCAGAGGGTGTTCAAACGACATGGGATCAAATTCGAAGTTTATTCTAGAGGGTAAGTGCATTTATTACTTAATAATTTTGGGAACACCTTTTACTGGTATAAAATATACCCCATTTTAATTTAGCTCAAGTCGCAGTCAAGATCGTAAAAGCTGTGTGAGGATAAAAAAAAGTTTTTCTTTGTTTTTTTTTTTCATTATATGTTTTTTTTTTTTATTAACATTTGTGTAAATAGGAACCCCAACTGAGATCTGAAAAATTTAATAAAAATTTAGGATTTTCCTCATATTTTGGGCGGTGGATACCTTTTATTTATTACAGAACAAGTTTTGAACCTAAAAAAAGAAAAAATAGTAATGAGCTGTTTACACTGAGAAAACTATCTTCGTTATGTTTACGGTATTTTTTTATGCGCGGTTTAAATTCCATAAAGTATGTAGTAGATTTGTTAATAGAAGTAATTTGTCTTGTGACTTTTAGATAACATAGAATACGTTTTCGCATGTCTTTATCGAATTTTATGCCCGTTTTCGCTAACCTTAAGATTCATCTGAATCAGGTTTAAATATTAAGAGTTGACTAGACCAAAAACATCCCTTTGTGTAATTAACCCTAACGTCATATCATAATTAACGGAACTCTTTGCAAAGTAAACATAGATAGGTATTACAGGTCCGGGTAGTAAATAATGTACATCGTATAGTAGTGTCATCTCTGTCGCACGAAGCACTAACAGTTCGGTGACAGAGAGAGACGGCGCTCTACTTCCGGGGCTTGTACCTAAATTTTGCCTTATCCAAGGTATCGCCTTGTTTGTCGTTAGTGGAAACGGGTATCAGTGATAGACATCCCATTTTAAAGGTACCTCTTAGTGATCGAACCTAACACCCATGTATTGTAGAAACTTTTAGGTACATACTTGATATAAACAGCTACTCACCTTACATTAGTCAGATTTCGCCTGACTAGTTTCACTGTAATCGTCCAGCTTCTTCAGAAACAAACAGGATTACGCCTCGGTTCCCCGCTTGGCACTGATATTAGTATGAATCTGATATTGAGTATGAATCTTAACAACAAATCTTTTAGGTAGTTACCTAATAAAGCAGATTCTGAAGACTGAAATTTAAGTTTTAGTGCTGTCTAAACAAAATTTTCTTCATTGCAAAATTATCTTAAAAGTGTTAAGAACAGAAGCTAAATTACTTTGGAAAATTTAAAGGTTTCAGAATCAGCTTTAATCTGCACGGAACTTATGGGTTTTATAATTTATGTTTGTTTTTTTGTCATCTCATTCGTTTTCATATCATCACATTATACCATGGGGCATTACTTATTATCTATGGAAGTTTGCGCAAGATTTTCAAACGTGTTTAATTCTACTTTTGTATATAAATTACCCCTTACAACTTAAAATATAAAATGAAATGAACTTATAACGAGTATACGAAAACTAAAGAAAAAAAGGGTGTAAACAAAAATATTCGACATTAAATAATTTTATTTTTATTCAATTTGTTTATTGTTCATTCCGTTTCAGCATAAACTATGAAGTTATAAATCCTAATTGACAGAATATTTTTTTTTCTTTTTCAAATATGTTACATAACTTTTTGTAACATACGCGCCCAAGGCCACCTAAAGGCTTATAAAGGGGTAATGATATTTAAATTACTTTGCGCAAATGTCCATTATCTTACCTATCATTTACCAACAGTAGCTTGACTATTTCTAGTGTGACCCTAAATGTAAATAACTTCACTTATCATCCATCCATGTTTAACATTAGTGCGCCATTGTAGTGGTGTGTGTAGTGTAGTGTGTACAGCTAGCATGTATATGTACGTCGACAGTTGTTGCGGCTGCGCGTGCGCATTTGACGCGCTCCTCTGTTGCAGCGGCTGGTTCTCGAAGGACCACCTGCTCGGCTCGCTCACCGTCAAGTTGGCGCCCCTGGAGACGCACGTCACACTGCACGAAGCCTTCCCGGTATGTTTCGAAAACTGTCGATTTGCGAGCGAGGCGATTACGTTGCGCCGTAGATAAGTTGCGCTGTACCCGCTGCGCACCCGCAGCAAGCGTGTTACGCCTTGCGTTGATCGATCGCGTCACTCGTAAATCGCTAGTGTAATAAAGCATTATAAAAAAAAAATGGCGGATGCGTTTTGATTATTATACCGCGTTCCGAATGACGACATACCCGATAACGATATAACGTATAACGATAGCCCTACAATGTTTGCTATGACGTCATCGATGACATCATGAACGACGCCATGTTGTGCTATCATCGTCCATGCTTTAGAGTTAGAGCGTTTGCACTGTGGGCGATCTATGAAAAGTGACAGCTGGCTGGCGGCAGTATTAAAAATACTTTATTCAGAGCATAAGAGTTTATTATTAAACCATGATTCAAAGATTGAAGTTAGAGGAAATCACTTCTTGGACCTAGTAAAGTAGTATACCCTTTGTATTCACGTAACCTAAAACAAATTCCTACAAATTTTGTCGCGTTTAAAAGCGTTCCGAATGGATCATAAGTTTAAGCAGTGATGGACGCCATTGTCCATTCGGAATGACTTGATGGGCATGAGAAGTTTGATGGTAGTGTTGGCACTATTAGCGTCATGCGGAACGCGCTGTTAGGTTGTATTAGAAATAGAAAATCTTTATTTGTGCAACATTATGTATACTTATTACCTCGCCTTGTGAAAAAGATCGATAAGACGCTCGCACAGAAAGCAAGCGAAGCGTTAATCAGTCTTGCAGAGACTGCCGCAAAATCTACAGAAGGTGGTACCGGACGAATGACTGCAGGCACTACGCTATAACCACTCTGCCTTACGGTTTCACATGACGTCATGTCGGAACACGACGAGTCGCTTGGCGGCATAGTTTCGTCATTAAAGTGGCGATCAGCCACAGCCGAAGCCTGCTACCGCATACATACATATACAGTGTGGTCGGAAATTCGACCTATTCCTTGAAAGGACTTATACTAGAGATCATTTCCAACAAATTAAGTCCTATCAACTAAGCGTCGAAAATGAATGGTCTCCGATTTACGAAGGTTTTTATGATATTTTTCAAACTTTCAGACTGGTAGTCTTTCTTGGCGCTTATTTATTATGTTTCTGATCAATGATAAATAAGTGATCATTTATAAAAAAAATTATGCCCTGAATTCCCATAATCCCAGAAATAAAAGGTCTTAATTGGAAAGAAAACCTTTTCTTTCTTTAAAAAAAAAAATGTATCGTTTTTGACCCCTAGTTGATAGGCATTATTTGTTGGAAATTACCTTTCGTATAACCCCTTTTAACGTCGAATTTCCAAACATCCTGTATACTCATATCTGTCTCCCAGGGGGGTAGGCAGAGACTACCGATTTCCATCTGCTACGATCCTGACACACCTCTTTCGCATCTTCCACATCCATCAATCTAAGGACTTTTCAGCTAGTTCGCTTTTGATCTGACTGTCCAGCATCTTGACGAAAACACTCTTGTACTCGGCTGTCCAGGGTGCGCTGGACGTATTTAGAGTATATCAGTGGTTGTACCTTAGCTTACGTCACGCGGGGAGGCTCTATCATGCACACCGAGTGACGGGACGAGATAGAAAAACCACTAGAATTGAATATCATACCGAAATACATAATTAAGTTCATAATAAAAAAAAAAAATTATAAATACATTGCTGGATCGCAGAATTTTAGACTTTCTGAAACACCGAAAACTAGAAATGGTACTCGTCTATATGAACAACTGTTATTAAGGAGCCGACCCTGCACTCGTAGCACAGTGTTTAATCGCGCGCGATGCCACTTAGTTGAATCACAGGTGCGAGGAGCGTGACATACTGTTTAATCGCAAAAACATCGTACGAGGCCTGAAATCGTGAAAAAACTTTTCGGCTATTCGGCGACTAAAAATCCTGCGGGTTTTTGAAGTGGATACTTCTTTATTTGCATGCATAGCGGCATGTTCAGAGCGTGTACGTCGCTTCCGGCACGACTCTTTTTAACGAAGGATTATTTGATTTCTGAAGAATATTACGTTTTTTAATCATGCATTTGTTCGTTATTATTCATAATAAGTACGAGTATATGCTTATTTGATCGGAAGAATAAAAACATTAAAATGACCTCTTAAGCGAAAGCCCTGCCATGATTGGCATATTATCATTGACATATTATTATGATATCTATAGCCGCCGTTGATTCTCACCTCTTCGATTGGGTAAACAGGTGACATAAGAAGCATCGACTTAAATAATTTACAGTTGTATCTGTAAAAAAAAAATGTATTGAAAAAGGCGTTACTTTGCGGAAGTCCGTCATGATTTGTGGATACATTAATAATTTGCAATATTCCGCTAAACACTCTTACATGCTATTCAAGCAAAACACGTGTCGATAAGTTTTCTTGCTTGTTATTTAAGATTGCTTTATTTTGTGCTCGTACTGCTTGCTTTGCTTGTGCATGTTTTATGCGGGAGGGCGGGTGGTTCTTGAGTCTGCATTTTGAATAGCATGGTAAGAGTGTTTAGCGAAATATTGCAAATTATTAATATATCCACAAATTCAGTTGTATCTGTAACACAACCCGCAACTTTTTTTAATTTTGACGGAGCTCTATAACCGTTATTTGTCCGGTAGCTGATGGAGGGTCGCCGGGCGGCAGGCGGTTCGCTGGAGGTGCGACTGCGCGTACGCACTCCGCTGCTGCAGCAGCAGTTCGAAAACTCCACGCACCGGTGGCTCGTCGTCGACAACTGACGGGTTATTGGGCACACTTCTGTCATTCTTGTGATAAGACGTGCATTCGTTGTTCTAGCGATTACAGATATAATTTAGGAAATATAATTTGCACCCATTCGGTTTATCGGATTAACTTTGGATAACAATTTAACAGTAGAGGCACGTGCCGGTAAATCACGATTCACGGTCACGACTATCCATAAACTGTAAACAACAAATGTTGATATTTCAAAGTCTCTTAAAAGTAACTATGACAATTGTAAGAAAAAGGGTTACTTATATACCCAACATTTTTATTTAAAACTACCCACACAAGGTTATAATGGGTTCAGGTGTGAAGATCGCCAGTACTCATTAGGATGTATCAATACCTTTTACTCCATTTAAATTTTTTGTGAAAACAGGCGTTCTGATTTAATGAACCTATTATGAGACAATAGATAAGCCAACCCATTCATCAGTACAAATTTTATTTCCTGAACTATACTTATGTATGACGTCTCTTATGATGTAGCTCATACAGAATGAATTTAATTACTGTCATTGCAAAATTTGTCTTATTATCGAGTAGGTTGTGACTCAAATCGATTGTATCGGTTAAATGAAAGGAGCATAATGTATACTATCTTATGTTATTTTACGTTTTGACACTAACACAGAGTGAATGAGAATGAATGAAAAGCCTACAGACCCTGCGGTCCGTAATAGAATTACAATGGATCATAAGCCATTCACTTCATACTTTCGTAATCGATTTTAGCGAAATAATTCTATTTCGGAACGCAGGGAGAGTAAGCTACCAAGTTGGAGTGAATGAAGGAGTTGGCCTTGGTCACCCCAAAGTCCAAATGAGTACTTTTTAATAAATTTATTCAAAAATAAATTTTAATTAATCGTTTCAACATATTCAAACTTATAAACTGCACCTAATTGTGTATCATGTTTTTAATTTTACATTAGGTGAAGTCGAAGTCTGTAACATTACACGTCCAAACGTTAAATGAACCGCTGATTGCAAAAACAAAACAAAGGACAAAGACAAAACTTTTGAAAACAATATAGGGAGAAATTCCAGTTTTTTTTATTTAGACTTCAGTGTTATGGTTAAATAAAACTGAAAACCAAGTGCTTGGTTTATATTATTTACTAGTCTTTCGCCCGCGGCTCCGCCCGCGTTTATTAAACCTTTGCCCCTTTCTCGGCTTGGCGGTTATTTTATCAACAACTCTTATAGCTTACATGTTGACCTGGGTCATTACGATGATAACAAAAAGTCGCATTCAAATCGGTCGAGTGGTGTCACGGTGACATCGGTGACATGTTTAATGTCGAAATTTTGGATACTTCTCGTTTGATTTTCAAAAAGTTATTGATGTCATTTTACTGATTAGGTAACGTACTTTCGATATCAGTTTAAAATTGTTTGATATTTGCAATAGTTACGGAATAATCGCCTGTTCACACTTAACGATTACACCCTGTATATTTGTAAATAGCTAATACTAATAAAAAATCCAATGCAATGTTTAGCATAATATGGTAAGGTGGTTATATCCTTTCACTTATTTTAGTTCTTATAATTTAGCTAGTATAACGGGTGTTAGTGGACAGGTATCTTTAAATTATTCATTTACTGATAATTTAACTTTTTCAAAGAAACGTAATTATATAAAGTCCAAGTTTTTATTCAGTGCAATTATGACAGTTCAAGGAAAGGGATGGAACTGTGCAAGTGAGTGAGATGAACTGTATCGTTTCTCCTTTACTAGCACAGCGCCATCCCTTTCCTTGGAATTTGTTTTAATTCCAATTTTTATTAAAACAAATGTGGAAATGAAACGAAAACTTAATTGGACCTGCCCATACAAATCGACTGGTGGTTTTCAAACTAATGAACATGTTTTACTATTTTGAAAAAATTGTTTGGCATTTCACATTTGAGAATTTCAAGTTGAGCTGTGCTTTAAGGTGGATGGTCCAAGGCAATCTTCATACAAACTTGTGGGAACCAATAACGACGACAGAAGTATTATTATTTAATTCTGTTACCTTTTTCCACACGTTCCATCAACTTTACACCCGCGAATAATCAGTTTAAGTTTTTTAAAAACAAACTGTTTTGCAATCTAATTTTGCTATTTAAAACTTTCGTAATCCAATGTATGGAAGTTTTAAATTGCAAAATTAGAGTGTTAAAACATTTTGTAAAAAAAAAAAACGATTATTTGCGAGTATAAAGTTATTTAAAGGTGTAGAAAAAAGTAACAGAACGATACTATACTATTTTTGTCGTCGTTACTGGTTCTCACATGTTTAAAAAAAAACTACTTTGGACCATCCACCATAAGGTTAAACGTCACTAGCTTAGCGCAAAGTGCATAACTTAACTTTGTTTTTCTTGTTTAGAAATTTAAAATTTGAAAGCATTTTGGGCTGTGGCATTTGACGCCAAAAGTTCAGTATTATATAAGCGAGGTTTATAAAGCAAGAGTTTGATTGTGTACACAATTAGTCATGATCTTCTCAAAACCAACTTAAAATGCTGTTTTAACATTGTTTGGGCCAGATCATGACTAGTTGTGCATTAAATTTCAAACTCATGCTTTATAAACCTCACTAATACTATTGGCGTCAACTGCCACATACCAAAATGTTTTTCAATTTTTAACTTCTAAACAAGAAATACAAAGTTAAGTTATGGACTTTGCGCTAAGCGACTGACGTTTAACCTTAAGTATGAAATACGCTGTGACTGACTTATTTGTAGTTTAAGTATTAGCATAACAAGATTTTCTCAAATCTGAAATTGTTTTGGCCGGAAATTTGGTTTGACATAATGAATTTTAACGTCAATTACCGACAATATGTGTAAACAGCTCAGATGGCTAAGCACCAAATAAAAAAGAAACGAACATTTTTTATTTTTGCTTTATTTTTGCATGAAATTGCTAAAATTGTCAATGGTGCCGATTCGGGGCTGCACAACTTACCTTATTTGACAGAACTAACCTTATTTTGAGCGTTCTGTCCTTGTCTTTTCGGAACGGAAAGAAAAAGACAGAACGCTCAAATTAAGTTTAGTCCTGTCAAATAAGTTAAGTCGTGTTGCTATGACATAATTAGTCATTGGGACACTCGTGCAGCTTATTTTGAAACTCAGTTTCTCTTCGTTTTGTAATCAAGCACTCGTGTCCCAATGGCCTTCATTGTGTCACATTTGCGCAAAATACTATTCTTGATATTGAGAGTCACAAAAATATTGTAGATAATTCTATCCAATTACGTTAGCATTTAGATTTTAAAGATAAAAAAGGTAATCTGTCTTCTTTTCTGTATGTATTCATAATAATTTAATAAATTCAGTGAGTTCTTTTTTTATGATTGTATATTTGTTTGTTTATTGTATAATAGTATTTTAATTATTTTTAATTTATGATTGTTAAAAATTACTTTGTATAAATTAGTAGAAACTAAACTATGATAGAAGTAAATTTCTATGTTTGAACACTTGGCGATTTATTCATCGCAAGGAGATATAAATTAAAAATGTAGTAAAAAATATTTTTACTAATTTGGAAAGAGTTATTGATCTGTTTTTGTATAAATACAATGATATTGTAATCGCTTATTGAAGTGCCTCAAAATGCACGTTATTTTATATGTATCAAATGTATAATATTCATAATGATAAAACTGAATGTATAATAAAATAATATGTGATAATATGTGTGTATATTTCTTGTAACTTACCATATTCAACGTCTCTTCTACTTTGTAAACGTCTGAGATTACTGAATATTATTAACCTGCATACAAAATATAAACAAATACATATTAATGACATGAATTATCGAGGGAGTGTCAGAAGTGTTACCGAGTATGGACTGAAATGCAAGTCACAGTCCAGAATCTAACACCCACGTTTCACCGACAATTATTACGTCCCAACGTCAATCTATCGCCGTTCTTCGGGCACAAAATAGGGATGTAAGAAACAATAAAAGGAAACATGCACCTGATAAAATTTTAAACAAGCTTATTTTAAAACGTAAACCAATTCACCTCCAATAAAAAACAAGTCAAAGTCAAGGCTACTACGTAATATATACATATTTAATTAAATACATGATTATAAATGCAATTAACTAAATCTAAACAAAAACGGCTTTATCTGTGATATTTATACTCTACCGGAAAATACTGGTTAACGTTTTTGCTTAGAGAAAAAGTTAGCGAACAAGTTTTTAAATCCATGATCGTGATTCTGTCTCAACAATATTTTTGGTAAATAACTGTGTGTACTTTATGTAGGTTAGGCATGTAAATTAAATCTTAAGTCGATAGCATAACGTCGAATTTTGGTCGCATAAAGACCATTCGATTATTTTGTATTGGTATCTTGGACTAAGAAGATGATCGCTTCATGGAAAGTTACTGGACACATGATTTTACTGAGACACACTAAGCAAGGGCGGATCCAGCCTGCGAGCCAGGGGGGGGCACAGGCTCCGAATTAGCCCAAATATATAATTAAATGTTGTGCAGTTTTAGGTAAATTTGGCGTGTCTGTATACAAAAAAAAGTTGAACCAGGCCCAGAGGGGGGGTTTATGGCCCCCATGACCATGATACGCCGTTGACACTAAGGATGTTAAAACGTTTATTGACGAGAAAATATGACAGAAGAAGCCTATTGTTACGTTTTGGGCGAATTCGTCCGTTTGTAAGCAAACAGGTATCGCAGCCGGATTGTGAAATACCCGCCTTTTCCTAATTAATCGAAACAGAACACTTAGATTCAAAATTCACTCAAGTTATTCAACAAAACCTTATTAAAGGGAATAAAAGCTTAAAATACTTATATTTTGAAAAATAAAATATATCGTCACGACATGAATCCCCGAGAGGGTGCCAGAGGTGTTCCTGAGTGTGAACTGTGAAATGCAAGTCACAGTCCACACTCTGTACACCCCCGTTTCAACGACGATTATTACACGGTAAGCCCCTATCGTCGTACTTCAGGCACGAATACACGCTTTTTAAGGCATACAGGTTTCCTTACGATGTTTTCCTTCACCGTTCAGCAAGTGGTAAGTATTAGCTAACACTATGCACATAAATTCCGAAATAGGATATTTCGTGACGAGTGTAAAATGGCGGATTTTCTTACCCGAGGAATGAAGCTAGTTTCGACACAGTAATGTGGCTTCGACGTTGGCGAACGTCGAAAGCTTACATTCCGAGGGTAAGAAAACCCATTTTTACTCGTTGCGAACGATACTTTTTCTACTACCTGATTTATGTATTTAAATATTTAATTTTTCTTTTCAAATTTAATGTATTTTATGACTTTGCAAAGCGCGGCGCGGTTTTTAACTTTTTATTTTCAGGATTCGGCCGGCGTCTTTTATTTGTGGCCAGTATCATTTTGCGAAAAAAGAGTGTCAGACGCAATATACTTAATCGATTATGTCGTGAATAGACAAACTAAGGACGTCAAAAAGAACCTAATTTAGCATGAACATGAAATGAAGACAAACGTCAAAAAGAACCTAATTTTGCAATAAATGAAATTTCAATACGATATTTCAAACTGACCTGATAGTAATTCCGCAACGGGGCCCGAAAAGTTCGATTTTCAAAACTAATATCGAGTATTAAATGGAAATTTTTCATAAAGGTACTAGAAAAAACACATTTTTCGACCGAACCTGGGTCTCAAGATTGAGAGGCCAGCGTTTTACCGTCCTTCGTAGCCATAGAGTATATTGAATATCGGAAAGAAATGCTACATATTTAGATTTATATTTTGTTTCGTGATTACTAACTATTTGAGAAAGTATACATTCGTTTTATAAAAATTCTCTCTTCAAATGTTTGGAGATTCTTCAAAACCGTTAGTCATTTCCTTCGACTAAACTATCAATACATTATTGCACTACATTGACCTCTTTTATGTAAATTGATTTAAAAATATTCTAAAGTCACGCCTCCACAGCGTGTTTAAAAGTAAATATAAGCCTAATATGTAAAAATGACTGACAAAACTGGAAATAAGCGGTTTTTATAGACTACCGTAGTTGATCTATTAGACTGGCTGCTAGTGAACCAAGGCTGACAGGTGAATCGGGTTATTTAACACATTCGCTGTCGTGCTTCAGTAAGCAAATGTTTACATTTAAAAATTGAACATATAAGTACATATATTTATTTTTTGCATACAAATATGTTTTTTTATATTCCACCCTTGGATACACGTGTTGCATTATTTTAATATGGTAGAAATATTTTATACAAACAAAGAGGTCAAATAAAAGTGGAAGTCTTGGCTCAATGTATTTATGTTATTAAAATAGCAAATAAAAAAAAATTAAAATGCAAAAAGATTGTTGTGGCCCATGAGGGGATCGAACCCGCGACCTTCGCGTTATTAGCACGACGCTCTAACCAACTGAGCTAATGGGCCGGATGAGATTCCTGGCGAAATAGTCGTAAACACTCCGTTGATCATTTTACTTTGCTGTCTACGCCTACGTTTATGTAATTTACTGTGCGGGGAACGTATACGTTGTATGAGTAGAAACATTTGTAGACGAAAACTAATACGTAAACAACTATTTTTATTATTTTTCAATGCATGTGCTCGTAAAGGCCCACTTTTTATGCATCAAAACCGAACCGAAAATTATTTTGCCCTAGGGCTTTATTATTATTATTATTTTAAATTTGTTTGCAATGGTTGGCAATTGCAAATGGCTAACCTGCAGCCTTTCCTGTGTACCATAAATGTCATACTTTTTTTTTCCACTGTTTAACGGCTCTGGATACAGTCCTTTTGAGCCAATTACAATTTAAAGTTCACAAAATTATATTTGTTTTATTTCCTCACACAATGCATTGAAAAACGTAGTATGATACACGGGCGTAAAAGCAATAAATTACTCGGTTACGTTTAAAACACTCGCTACGCTCGTGTTTTAAATCGTCCTCGTAATTTATTCCTTTGCGCCCTTGTAGCATAAACTACTATTACACCTAGGTACATATTCTAGGTCTTTGAGGGCCCGTTTCACCATTTGCTGAAAAGCGCTAGTCGAGTAAAAGTTTAATAAATTAAGTCAAGTGCGAGTCAGACTCGCGCACAAAAGGTTCTGTACCACCACAAAATACGGTTACGGAACCCTAAAAACATAACGGCTGAAGCTGAAGATCCCTGTGGCTGTGACAGACGGACAGACAGACCTTTCACAAAATGGAACACGTTTTGAATGATTTATGCGACACATATCCGGCACTTCGCTAAAGGCGTGTAAACTTGGCGGAACAAGAAGAAGCCCTAAATAGGGTTCCGAGGAACTTTCCGTCTTGGATCGGAGAAGATTATGGTATGTTCACTAATTAATCTAATTATTTAATTTGAATCTCTCCGACGGTGCTTGCTGCCAAGAATAAATATTTTATTTAAAACCCATTAGCTAAACAAATGCCATTGATTTGGTGGGATTCCAAATACTCATTAGTTACTTTATTTAATTAATAATTACAGACAGGACAAAGTTTTCTGTTGCTTGCCATTTGTCTCGTTTAGGATTCTGTGAAAGTAATGAATTTTTTGTATGTCCGTCTTAGGCATTAATCTAAAATTGCTACGCCGACTGAGCAAATTCAAAATTCAAAAAGTTTATTTTGCAAAGTAGGTATATATAATACACGTTTCACAAGTCAAATTTTAATCTTATAAAAATATATGTAATAAAATAATAAATGTTACATGAACTACTTAGATTAAATGTTTATTTAATTTATGTAGCAATATATATACGATTAAAATTATAGGTAAAATATTATTATACAAGGTGAAATCCAATCAACCGCCCGAACCCATACCGGAGACCCGGCCAGGGACCAGGAACAAGGTTCAATTATCACTAACCGAGCCCCCAGCACGAATCCAGGCGGCCGACCAAATCCCATCCTATATACTACATAGTAATAGGTTACATATATAAATACATGCCTACCTCCGCCCATTCGATTAGTCTTGCTATGAAGAACGGGCAAGAAACTTGGCAAGATCATGTCTTTTTTTTAACATAAACTTATACTATACATCAAATTACTTATATCTACTTTAACCAAGGGATAAGAAAATACAAGACAGCAGGAATTCAGGTTAATGAAAAAAGAAAAACATATATATCTTTGCCTACCTGTCTCATATAGTCTATTTCCTATTTCTGTAATTAATTAATGTTAGCTCTTAAGAGGAATCAAAAGTTAGGAAATTATATTAATTAATTAAATTATTACCTACTACCATCAAAATCAGTATCACTATTACACCATGCTTCATGCTTCACCTGGAAGAGCGAGCTGGAAGAGAGGTCAAAAAACCGGCCAACTGCGTGTCGGGCCACGCGCAATGTAGGGTTCCGTAGTTGCCCTGCACAATAGGCAGACTTCTTACCAAGTACATTTTATAAGTTTGTCGACTAATACAGATTGCGCCAAACAACTTCAAACGCCAAACAAAGAGCAACTTCCTAGTACGCTAGGAAGTTGCTCTTCCCAAGAACAGCCCATACATTTTGTTCCTGCTGATGCGAATCGCCCCGTGTTTAGAGGGGACTAAAAGTTTGGCGCGTAAACTAACTTGTTACTCGTAAAGCCTACTTAGCTGTGATAGTTTTCCTTTTAATTTCGTTATGTATACTACTGCCGTGGTTTTTTTCACGTCTCCAAATTTCTCGTTTCGCTGGCAGGGAGGGGGGCCACTTGACTAAAACAAAAATTGACACTTTTAAGCTTAATATTTCGCAAACGGAACCCTAGATCGAAAAATGGTCTTCCCACACCCCCAATATTTTTAAATTACCTATCCAACGACATCCCAAACTAGGGGATAGACGAGAAAAAAAAATCATCCCCAATTTACGTGTAGGGGAGGTACCCTAAAAAAAAATCTTTTTCAAAATTTTACTATACCATTTTATTGGCGTGATAAATATGTATACTCATGCCAAATAACAACTTTCTAGTACTAATAGTCTCTAAGCTAAGCCGCGGACAGGCAGACAGACAGACGGACATGGCGAAACTATAAGGGTTCCTTGTTGTTGACTACGGAGCCCTAAAAAGCAAAATGAGAAACTGTTCATTCCGTTACATTATGGAAAAAAAAAATTTCATTGTCGATAATAAGCTTGTGTACGTTATTCTTAGCTAAAATTAGTTTTTCGAGCATTTTAATAATTATTTGTAGTTTTAACAATTATATGATAATAATAAAAAAATAACAAACTTTATATTTTCGATATATTTCGGCCTCATCAGTGAGGCCGTCATCAGTCGAGTGGTTGACAGGTAAAAATGATAAAAAATATATATGAAAACAAGTTGATACAGTCTGAAAAGGTTATGATAGGAACTATACAGTAGCCGTCAATAGAAATTGTGAACTATGTAAACAAAGCGCCATGTTGTCTTTGTCTATGAATAGGTGAACTATCTAGAGATGGGTAAGTATGTGACTAAAATATGTTAGGTGCTTAATTAGTTTTCTTTATTTGATTCATCGCTAAAATATTCTGATGAATCGCTAGTCAAATCGCCCACGTTAATTACAAATGGTTCCGTCACAGCGTTGTTGGCCGTATCTTTTATCTCATCCAGTTCTTTAATTTTTTCTTCTACTTTTAGGACATGAGGTACACATTTTAGAGCATCGCTGGAAGATCACACAGCTCTCGATAGAATCACACACACGTTTATGTCAAAGATTATGAAGTAACGCTGTTAAAAAAAAATGACGGAATAAAATAACATCACGAATAATATAGGTTTATATTCAAATAGATTCGTACATCACCAATTTTCAAAGACAATACAGATTCGATGAGAAAAAAATATGACAGCAATCTCGACGCAGTACAGAATTGACTATTGATTCTATGATTTTCCGTAATTAACTGGTGATTATTGAATATTTCATGATGAAATACAGTGAATGACTGGTAAGACTCGATGCTTCATGATTTGGAATAATGTTCAATGAGACTCCGTGACAGAACCTTGAGAAAAATTGAGAAAACGGTTTGTTTACATAGTCCACAATTTCTATTGACGGCGACTTTACAAGGTGAATTTGTGAACATCGTCCAAATTCATACTTGAGCCTTGGTAAGTGATCAGCGTCATGAACCAATAACGATTTTTGTAAAATTCATAAAATGAAATTTCGACTCGCCATAGTAATTCACTCAGGACTGGGAGTAAATTACTATGGGAAGTCGAAATTTCATTGTACGAATTTCACAGTCATTGTTATCGATTCATGATGCTGATCACTTACCAAGCGTCCAGTGTGAATTTGGACGGCGATCAAAAAGTCACCTTGTATATATATAAAAAAAAAAAAAAGATGAAAGAAAGGTGATCAAATAAAAAAAGAAACAGTTTGGAGGGGAGTACTTGCTGATTGGGTCAGTTGGTCGAGTCTGTCAGTGCTGTCTATTGAGTCCGGGTCCATTATCATCATATATTTATTATGTTGTACAACGATGTAACTCTGGATATAAAATTGTCATTTGGTACCCCAAGTTTCCTGCAAAGCAGAGTTTGGGGACCCCTGGAAAATGTTTTTTACCTTCTCTGCGGATTTATTTGTTATTTTAATCTCTGTTGTGTTTTAACTATGTCCAATAAACTTATATTTTATTATTTATTATTTTATTTATATTAATAATTATAATTATTAACCCTTAATAGTCGGCATTCGCTTGGAATAAGTCCTGCTAATGCTTTTCTTTTTTTTTAAACTGTCTATTTCGCACTAATCAACTGCCGCGCTTGCAAAACTTCAGTTATTTTGACTTTTTGCATCCTAGTGCAGAAAAATTATAAATCGAACGTATCAGAGAAATGTTTTTTGTCATGTTTTTTGAGTTGTTCGAGAGTTTTCTCGAAATTACTTTCTGAAGACCCTATAGAAAAACATATGACTTTATTCACCTTATAGAGCAGCAAGTGGTATTTATTTTGTTTAGAAATTTATTATTTACTATCATCTAAAGCCGAACCCTGCCGACCTTTAAGGTTTTGTTACAAATCCGAAGTCGACCCTTAACATCTAATTTGACAGAATCCATCCACTAGTACACATCCTATACCTATAATATCAGTGGCGTGCACAGAACTTTTTGCTGGAAAAGCAAGCAATTGGTCAAGAATAACAATAAAATAAATATGAAAATATTTAAATATCACTTTGAAAAAAAAAGTTTGTATCGGAAATTTTCCCTCTGGCGTCATACAATTTTTATTTTTCAAAGTTATATTTAAATTTTTTCATATTTTTTTTATTGTTATTCTTGACCAATTGCTTGCTTTTCCAGCAAAAAGTTCTGTGCACTCCACTGCTATATACATGTACATAATTCCTTATTCTAAGTACATAACATACCCCTAACCATAGACTTAGGATGTCTATGCCCCTAAGTTAAGGTTAGGGGCCCTGACAAACAAATATTTTAATGAGTAGTTATTTGCTACCTTAGAACCTTCCAGCGTAGCACTCGGAACTAACCTAGCGATACCATGAATGATCGGATCCCACGCTCGATCAGCTCAGCCAATCATCTGCACGTGTGACCTTCCCCCTGCACACGACGCCACCTGCCGGGGTCACGAGACACCCTCACGTGACCCCGCTGACGTCAAACGACCGCGCAGGGGCGTATTATCCGACACAAACCTCTTTAGGATAAGACCTAAAGCTGAGAAGAAATGCAATATAAAATAGTTACATTCGGACATTGGATATTCCAAGTTTTGCTACACCAAGGTTCTATCCTAAAGAGGTTACTGAGTGTCAGATAATACCGTCCATGGGAACAAATGAGACATTTAATATGAATGTAAAATAAGAGTAGGTTTTGGGATAGAAAAGCTGGATACCGACACCATGTGACCTTCGAACTGGGTTGGTTCGGCTCTGCTTTTCAGCCCGTCAAAAAGCACAAATCCAGAATAACCTAAAGACCAATAATAATTTTGATTAGAAACTCTTCTTGGCCTTCAGCTTCGAGACAGGCTAGACCAGATGGTTATTACATCAAGGACAAAGAACATATTTTCGGTTGGAAAAGTGGCTCGGCCTACGAAGGAGACAAGATCAGCAGAGACCAAGAAATATACTGGCCAGCGCGTAAGTCCACTTCACTTGAGTGCAAGTTTTTGTGCAATATTTTATGTAGTTTTATGAGCTTCAAGTGTTTTTAATTCGAAATTACTCGATTTTTATTAAAATGTTTTGTGTCATATGTGTCTTGGAGTCATTGAGCTTTGTAAGTAGTTTGAAAACTAGACCTTTATTAAGGGTTATAGCATTAAAAGGTAATTTTATGCAGATTCATAAAATACATACATTAAATTACTATATTACTATTAAATGCGGCTTTAAGACTCACGTGTGATTTGATTTATTGTTGACTATATGTTAACCGTTATATACATTTTTCGGATTTCTATAATTTCGCGCCATTTATCGCAACTTCTAGCGGCTTTTAGCAGCTGCTACCAGAAGTGGCACTGACCCGGAAACATTAAAGCAGGGGAAGGGGTTTCAATTGGTTATCTTAGCAGTGTTACAATAAATTACATACACACACAGAGAGGAACACCCTTCACATATTTACTTTAGTTTATTTTACACTGTATAATTTTACTTGTCTCACTCAATAAAACTATCATAAGATTCTGAATATTGGAAGAGCGCTGCTGCCTGAAACACCGGTCTAGAGTACTCTAGCACCTAGTTCGGGCACAGACGTATTTACTGGCAACTTGTTTAATGTAACTTGTTTTTAAGTAATCATGTACAATCAAACACTGTAATATGATAATTTGATTTGATTTAAATAAACTACTGTATAACTATATTCTCGAAATTGCACCAATCACAGCGCATAATCGCGGTGTTATAATCTAATATTATAACACTGGACAAACAATTTAGGTACTTATAAAACCGCTTATGATGTTGTAATTTTATTGTAGTATGGGAACAGATAAAAACATTTTTAACTAGATGATCATGTCGAAGAAACCTTGTAAAAACCTTGCTCGGCCTTCAGCCTCGGGAAAGACTCTTGACCAGAAGACCAAATTATGCTTCAACAATATATTTTTTACGCACATTAACATAAAAGCGTACGCAAAAACATGCTTCTATACGTAGTATTTTTAGGTCATAGATTGATCATATTAATTTGTTTAGTTTAATAATTATAAACACAACAAAAATAAAAAATTTAAATATTTTCGAGATATATTTCGGCCCACGTTCGACTGATGCCGGCCCCAAAGTGGGCTGAAATATATCTCGAAAATATTTAAAAATGTAATTTTTGTTGTGTTTATAATTATTAAACTAAATAAAAAGCTTATTATAGCTAAATATTAACATTTATTTCATATTAATTTGAAAATATATCTTTATATGTATTTTTTATATATTTTTATAACCTAACTAAATCTAATCGAAGGTGTTTCTTTTCTGTGTATTTCATGAAATACATAGAAAATTATAATCAGTTTCTGGTATATGCATTTTGACTATATAATCTAGGGTTTTGAAATTGGAAAACATCTTTAGATAAATTATCCTCGATAGAAATAATTATTGAAATGAGGTCTTCAGACACACTTTTTCGTCTCGTTTGACGAATAGGACCCATATACAGAACTCAAACATATTGCATTAGGTGTGTTTTAAAAATATCTAGAGATTTGATATTTGAAATTTTGCTGGCTATTTTAGATATTTTAATAAAAATATAAAACTAGCTTTTTTCCCTTTTGCCCTGAATCCGCCCCTCTCGCACTGCGCGATTTTTCGCTTGGAGTGACAGTGACAAAAATAAAATTCGCATAGCCTCTTAAACTCGTTTCGATACTTAGGGACGGCGACTTTTATTCGCCCGGGGCGCAGAACTTAAAAATACGTCACAGCACGGGGTGTGGGCGGTAGGGTTGGGAATTTGGGATGTGTAGATAGTGTTGCAGCTCTACGTATAGAAATTGGTTCTAGCCGTTTCTGGGAGGAATGTGAATAATGTTGTAATTCCTAACCTAGAATGCGTTTTATCTGCATGGAAAATGATCTTCATTTTTCAGGTTGCTCATTGTGTTTTTTTTCATGAGGTGAAATTTAATCACTCGGTTCAATGATCCTCAGGAACAAGGTTCAATGATCCTCTTTTTCGAAATCACTGGAATAGTTACAATTCCTAGTACGCAAGTTAGGGCCGTGGTGGGGTCCAGCCGCGAAGCAGATGTTCAAGGAAATATCTTCGCGACTAGTCGACGTTTCAGGGGACCGGAGGGCTGGGGCATACCTCGGACAGCGTCTTAGCTTAGCCATCCAACGAGGGAATGCTGGAAGCCTTTTGGGGACCCTGCCGATCGACGGCGGTGATTTGGAAAAAATATTTTATATGGTTTAATTTATAGGTGAGTTTTTCTTAGTTTTTTCTTAATTTAGTTAGGTACGAGTATAATGTTATCTTTTATATTTATATTAATTTCTAGGTAGTCTAGTTTTTTAATGTTATTTAAGTTTTATATTGGTATCGATTCGGCGCAACACAACTGACAAGACTAACCTTATTTTGAGCGTCCCGCCTTTGTCTTTTCGATACAGAAAGAAAAGGACAGAACACTTAAATTAAGTTTAGTCCTGTTAATTAAGTCAAGTTGTGTTGCGCCGAATTGGTGTTATTGTTAAATAAAAATATTATTAAATATTAACAATTACACACCTACGTTTCACTTCTATCTCATAGATATGTCGATATTAGCTATCTCATATGTTCGGAGTTTCTTTGAGGGATCGTCCGTATCATATTACAAATGAGTTGATTTGTCAAAGAACCAATGTCAGAGGCTTCTCTGAAGCTGAAGTGGCGATGGGCTGGTCACATCTTCAAATTCAAATTCAAATAGTTTATTTTGCAAAGCAGGTATAAATATATATACTTTTTACACGTCAAATTTAATCTAATAAAGAAAATATATGTAATAAAATAATAAATGTACATGAACTAAATTAAAGGTTTATTTAATCTATGTAGCAATATATTTACGATTAAAATGATAAGTAAAATATATATTATACAAGGTAAAATCCAATCAGCCGCCCGAACCCATACCGGAGACCCGGCCAGGGACCAGGAACAAGGTTCAATGATCACCAACCGAGCCCCCAGCACGAATCCAGGCGGCCGACCAAATCCCATCCTATATACTACATACTAATAGGTTACATATTATATAAATACATGCCTACCTCCACCCATTTGATTAGTCTTGCTAAGAAGAAGGGCAAGAAACTTAGCAAGATCATGTCTTTTTTTTTCAACATAAAACTTATACTATACAATATATGACTTTATATCTACTTTAACCAATGGATAAGAAAATACAAGAAATACTTCTGAAGAACCGACAACTGATGAGGGAAAATCTTGGACGAATCGTCCAAGGGAATAATCCTAGGTCTTTGGACAATGTGATGTGCGCTTGGAGAGGCCTGTCTAGATCAGCAGTGGACAAATATTAGCTGATGGATTGGATTGACCCCTACTAAATATAACGGTTTCTAAAGCTGTTTTGTTAGCAAAAACTTTGAATAGGAATTTGCTTGAAGACTTGAAATCCAATTGGCATAGGACTACAGTCACCTGATCGCTTTGCTGACTTGGCTCCTATGACCGGAAAGGCGTCATCCGTCTTCTCTGTCGGAAATTAGATTTTTTTGTATTTTGTTAGTTTTGTGTGAATAATTCAATTAATCTGCATTTTCGGAAACCCAACACAATGCAATAGCAATACCAACTTATTTTTATTTTGTTTTTCTTGCGTAAACTGTTTTTAAAATGTGTAAATTGTAAACTAGTATAAGATATAAAAAAAAAAAAACGAAAAAGGAAAAATTAAAATACCTAGAAATAGTTACGAAATTAATAGAACTGAAAAAAAAAATATACATAATAAACATATTTATATGTATAAGTAATAAAATAATATTTATAAATACAATGATATGTCTAACATAATAACTAATGTTAATTTTCAAGTATGTATTCGCTAAGTAAATGATCTTCTCGAGGTAATTGTATCTACTTATATTTTATTTAATTATGGAACGCAGGATTAATAAAATAAGCATATTTATAAATAAATAAAAATAAAAATCATTTAATTCAGAACTAGGTTCCATAAAAAAAACACAACATCATATTACACAGAAAAATACAAAAATGTCACAAACAGTATGTAAATAAAATAAAATAAAATTTATAAAACTTAATAAAATCTAAAAAATGGTATGGACGATCTAAGTCCATAGCAGACTGTCTTACTTTCTAAAAAAAAAAAAACTTATTTCTGAAATTACTTCAAACGATCCATCACCACCCCGTAACGTCATCCTGAAAAAAAAGCTATACTTGACATTATATTTTCTAACACGCCGTCATCATGCGAGTGACCACAACAAAGTGTCGTGCAATGTGGAGCTTCAATATCTTGGCAAGGTTCTCCATGATGACACGATCTCTAAAATCCGGCCCGAATCATTATCCGGATATAAGCAGGTTCCTGGCGATCCGCCCGGTGTCGTCACTCGTCATGACACGCCTTCTTGCGAATAGCTCCCGTGCCAATTTTATTTATTTTGAACTTAGCGACCGAATATTGCACGATCAACGTCTGACGTAATGTAATTACCTAATTATCAATTATGTATGAAGCAAAACTGGGTTAAAAACAGTATTTTATATTTATTTATTTTAATACATTTTTCAATGCATGTGCTCGTAAAGGCCCACTTTTTATGCATCAAAACCGAACAGAAAGTCGATTATTTTGCCCTAGGGCTTTATTATTATTTTTTTAAATTTGTTTGCAATGGTTGGCTAACCTGCAGCCTTTCCTGTGTACCATAGTTGTTATACTTTTTTTTCCACTGTTTAACGGCTCTGGATACAATTCTTTTGAGCCAATCATGATTTAAAGTTCACAAGATTATATTTGTTTTCATTTCCTCACACTATGCATTGAAAAACGTAGTATGATACACGGGCGTAAAAGCAATAAATTACTCGGTTACGTTTAAAACATTCGCTACGCTCGTGTTTTAAATCGTCTTCGTAATTTATTCCTTTGCGCCCTTGTAGCATAAACTACTATTAATATCTTTGGATGGATTGGGAAAGTTAATCAAATTTATTTACTATGGGAAAAAATAGTGCCTTAATTTTGAGGGCGTAAGCATTCCCCTGCACGTAGGCACTCGGATATTCAAAATCAAAAATCGCATCAAAACTTTTAAGCTGTGAAAAAACGTCCACAATTAATTTTAGAACGTCGTATGTTTAAATAGCTGTGACGTCACAAGCCCCCGGATGTCTCGGGGGTGGGCGGGTGACCTTGTTTTTTGGCATTGGGCGGGCGGGCGGGAAAATCGCTCGCCTTCGCAAAGGTCACAGTTAGGCTCTATGGTATGTGAATTTGGGATTCTTTAACCCTTACAGGACGAATGGGATAAATGCCCCATCTCCTATTGTTTTACTATTGCTCGTCTTTCCTATTCCTGTAAGGGTAAAAATAAGGAAGGCAATTAACCGAATGGAAATTAACAATAATAACAAAATTAGTAAAATTTTAAACAGTTGTTGTCATTCAAATTCAGGCTGTATTAATTCAAACACGTGTTATTATTATTAACATGCATAATTAATATTATTAGCGGTTTATAATGTATTAGCTTCCGCCCGCGTGGCCTACAAGAAACAATTAACATTTTTTTTTCAGAAACAAACATTACAAGCGCGCTCACTCCCTCTCAATTGAATATACAAACTGACAATATCCCAAACAAAGCTAGCGAGGCCAAAAAACTCCCGGCTTCCACAACGCTGCGAAGAACTTTATAAACTAAACACCATGTTTTACCAAGGTACTAATAAAGACCGACAAGAGAGACAGACAGACAGAAAATAATTCTAAAAATAGCAGATTTTTGTTTTACTACTCTACTTTAGTCACTCCCTTTCTATTTTTATTACTTTTCTTCAATATACAGACATACCGGGTTCTACTGTTTTATTATGTGTACTTATATTAATTGATATAAACAGGCTGTAGAACGCTGGCCTCTCAATATTGCGACCCAGGTTCCATTCCCGGTCGGACATGGACCAATGAGTTTTTCGGAAGTTATGTGTATTTGTATAACCTAATACTTACAATTTGCTGAACTGTGAAGGAAAACATCGTGAGGAAACCTGCATGCTCTAAAAAGCGTAATATTTGTGCCCGAAGAACAGCGACAGGGCTCACCATCCATTAGGACGTAATAATCGTCGCTAAAACGCGGGTGTACCGAGTGTAGGCTGTGACTTGCATTTCACAGTAGTTCACACTCAGGAATATCGCTGACACCCCCTGAGGGATTCATGTCGTGACGATGTGTAAATAAAAAGTTTAAATTTATTCCGATATAGATACATAATATATATTTCGACCAACTTTTGTTCGTTGTCAGTCGAATAAAGATTTTCTTTATTCGACTGACGATCAGGAAACCTTCAGCACATAGACAAAATACTTCAGGCAAAATACCACATTTTGTCTATGCTCCAGCACCAACATAAAAAGTGCAAGTCATTAAGTCTATGATGTAAGTTATGTTCCTAACTCCTTATTCTGAGGTTCCTAATGAGCACACTTTACACATCTTGTCGAGGTACCCAGCTATGTAAAGAGAAAACGATGGAACAATTTTCTTATCTGAATGATATGATAACCCATCATACTTTTCAAGAAATACTTGGCGAAGGGACCTGTAAGAACGTAACAAAAAGTAAAAATATAACAATATTTAAATCTAGAACCAATGAGTTCAAGAAGGAAGGAGATGCCCATCTAAACATTTTCCCAAACTACAATCGGCACCACACTTTATGACGCCTCGGACGTTAGTATATCTCTCTCTTTCATACATCATATATTTCTTTCATATTTTTCTCTCTGTCTCGCTGGTACTAACTTCACTCGGGTTTGGCGCGAACATGAATGCCGCGTTGCGTAGGTGTGCGATGTAACCTTGTACGTGCGTATATGAATCCTTAATTTCTTTTTTATGGTAATAAGTCAGTTCCACACCGATATATACGTACAATTTTAATTATGTTACTTGCAATTTACAATAATCACTTTCGCTATTTGTGTACATATTTTTTAAGATACAATTGGCATTCAATCCGACTGATACAAAAATCCATAAAGGCCCTATAGCACCAGTTTCGAGCCGAATTGAGATTCCGCTACTGAATTTCATACCTAGATTAATATGATTATAATGATAACGATTATTTTTTTACATGACTTCCCATAAAAAAGCGTTATGTTTTCATGTATGTATGTAGGTATGTACACGACTGCCCAAAAAAGAGTTTTCTATTTTCAGGGTTCATTTCAGGGCACACGACCGTCCAAAAAGAGTTATACATATTTTCAGGGTTCATATATGTATGTAACTAACTTACTTACTTACTCGTCGTGGTCGGGTAAAAAGCTAGACAAATGAAACTAAGTTTATTCCATTAGTCTGCTAACCAAATCTTATCCTAAAAAAAAATAGCTCTCTAGTATTATCCAGGCCGAAGTTATTATTAGATTTATTGACATCAGAAAAATGTTTTCGTGGTATTTTACTTCTGAAAATAAAGTTCATTATTTCATTTCATTATTTTTTTCATCAAATTTTTAGTTTCCTATGATTATTATATTTTCCTAGTATCGTATATTAAGTTCCCCTTAGCAAAATTTTACATAAGTTTCTAAGACAAAAATAAAATACAGGTTTATAAAAATGACGCCCGTACAAAGTTGCTTTTGTTCAAACTCGCGTGAGGTGGTAGCGAACATCATGGCCGCCATTATGGACTTCGATAATATAATTATCGCTTCGAAAATGGTTTATTTAGTTGTTAAACAAGCAAAAAACATGATGTACGGTTACTTTCTGATGATACGATATCCCATCTGGCTTTTTAAAATTTTTTTCATAGTTTTTGCAGTCTTTTACTGTGCAACAAGGCATTTTTAATAGAAGTTCAAACACAAACACACTGCACAATCTCCCGCGGAACACTGAGTCGCGCTTGTGCTAAATTGGCATTTTAGCACTTACGCACTGGGGTCATTTACTCGCTTCGTTGGCCTGGTCCTTACCTTTAGGTCAATGTCTAGAACAGATGCCCCGTGACAATGTTATTGCCCCGTGACGTCGTTCAAGCCTCGCGTGGCTTGCAGTTCCGGCATTCCACCAAGATCGTTTTACGTAACGATTCTCTGGAAAGGGCTTTTCAGGCTGGAAAGATTACTACATAGAAAGAAAGAAAATAAATTTATTGGCGCGTTTACAAAAAAAATAAAAAGAACTTATAGCTAACACAGTAGAAAAGGTTTACTTAAGGGGAACGAAAATACAAACAGAAATAAAATGTCAGCTTTCGGATGATTTTGTTGCAATAATTAGGTTACGTATAGCTATAAAAAAAATACATGTTTTTAGTTGAACTTTAAGGTATTCATTTTCCACAAACCACGTTAATCGATTCATATTTGTACAGTCAATGAATTTTTTTGTAACCCTCTATTGCACACTTCTTATCGATTTTGTTTCAGGTATCGCTTTCGCGATTTTGTTGTTCTTTTTTAATAAAATTAGTGTGAATGATATCTATTCACTTTCCAAATACCACGTTATTCGGGTCAAAAAAAGCACCCCCTTTTTCCAAAAATACGTAAATCCACTGATGCAGTCAGCGGCAGCAAGATATTGTCAGTCTGCGCCTAGCGTTGGCGCCCGTAAGACGTGGAATCTGTGCCCTGTTTTGCAAGCTATAAATATCTCCCAAAACTACTTCAAAACACATTGAAATTAATTTTATAAAGTAATATTTCGATGAGCATCATATTCCTGCCGTTAAAAACTCAACAAAATATGCGTATGAGTGATTTAGCTACATCGTGCCATAGTCATAACAACAAAACTGAATGAATTTGGATTGAATTCATACTTTTATGCGGGAAAATAATATATGTTACTCTAAAAGAATAATTTTGTGATCGTTATTGAAACCCAAAATTAATTTACTTATACTTACTGAGATCTGTAACAAAGGTCAATGACCTTTTCGTAAAATTATAATTACCCTCTAGTATTGGCTCACCATTTCAGGTCCAATAAGTGAAGTTTTTTGCAAATTATATAGGTACACTTACTTGGGATAAATCGCCAAGCATTTAAAATATAGAAATTTATTTTGAAATATTTACAGTGCATGGCAAAATTATTAGATCGTAGATAATCCTGTCGGTACATGTTCAGGTTCTGTTACGCAAAATGAAAACAATGAAACTCTTTTAGGATTAATTTGTTATCCCTATGTTTGTCTGTCTGTCCGTTTGTCTAGACATTTTTTTCTGGGTAAAATTAATAAATACCAATATTAACGGCCCTCTATAGAGCTGTAAAAACATACTTTTGACGTTTTTATTTATATTACGTTTTAGGTTTTTACGTTTTTTTTTTTACGTTTTTCATACAAATTTTCTCACTATGAAAATGTAGGGATGAATACTTGAGATAATATTTGGCATTTAAAAGTCAACACAGAAAGGAATTGTTGAACAAATAATGTAAAAAATATGAAAACCATGTTGTTCTATTCTAAAGGGATTAATTATCTACTGTTCAATGTGGCAATAGCTTTGTTTATTTTTTTCCTTGAATTATTTTTTACTAAGATAACAAATAGTTTAATACAAGGTTTTCCTTAAGAGGTCCCTTTACACCTGTATTTTTCTTAAAATTCATACAATAGGTATAAACCGAATGTGAAGTCTACAGCTTATTTTCTTCATATCTTTTTTCATGAGTATATTCTAGTGACATCTAACTACGTCTCTATACAGCCCAAAAATCAAAATTTGATAAAACACCATCATAATAGCTGTCAGGATATCGTCAATATTGCCTCGTTTTTACGCAAAGTTTAACAAGTTTGTATACTTTTATCTATACTGGAAATAAAAAAGAGAGAAATACAGGCGTCGTTCATGTTGAGATGACTAAGTTTACACACTTTGCTAAGTATAAACAATTACCGTTTCATGGAAAACTGTTTTGACCTGAAACCATTTCACAAATTCAATTTACTTATTTTGCATATCTTGCTATCTTGCACTTCTTGATGAGAAATACAATTTTGGTTAGTAAAAATACAACTTTTAGTTAAGAAAACTTATAGTTAAAAGTCTGATGTATGCATAAAAATATTTTTAATGAAATTACGATAGTAATAAAATAATTGGCTTGTCCGTCGTCGTGATACCAGCCGTAATTTTCTTAAATAATCTGATATCACGCTTATGGAAAACCCAATTATTTTGAAGATACCATAATATCATTAAAATATGTTTATGCATATAGCAAACTTTTAACAATAAATTGTCTTAGCTAACAGTTGTACTTTACCGTTATAATTATTTCTTAATATTTTGTTACAAATTCGGAGAAATAGCCCTTAAGGAAAACCTTGTATGAAAATATTTGTTATCTTTGTAACAAAGAAAAAAATAATAAACAAAGCTATCGCCACATTGAACAAACAGTAAATTATTAATCCCTTTAGAGTAGAAAGATATGGTTTTATATTTTTTACATTATTTGTTCTACAGTTCCTTTCTGTGCTTTCTTTCAAATGCAAAATATTATGTCAAGTGTTGATCTCTATATTTTCATAAGGAAAAAATTTGTATGAAAAAGTTAAACAAAAGGCCATAAAAACGTTATAATATGTATATTTTACAGGGCTGTAAATATTAGCATTTATTGATTTTACCCAGAAAAATTGCCTAGACAAACGGACAAACAGACAAACATAGGGACAACAAATTAATCCTAAAAGAGTTTTGTTTTTTCATTTTGCGTAAAGGGACCTGAACATTTCAAACTAGGTATGATACAAATAAATTTCTATATTTTAAACACTTGGCGATTTATCCCAAGGGTAAACAGGTGTCCCAAAAGTCAACGCTTTCCCTTGGAAGGCTGGTAGGCCAGCTCATGACTGACCAGAATATCAAATTATGACCTCAGCAAAAAGTAGATAGTCTTCGAGTTGATGGTACTTTTATAAATTCGAATAGATTTTTGAGAGTCAAAGCTAACCAGTTCTAAATTCTAAGAATAAAATTTTTGTTGCGCAACTCTGAATAGTCATGCTATTGATAAAGTCAAAAATAAACCTTGAATTGCTGTTACATCAGGAAGAAAAATAAAAACCCAATTTATGAGCAATTTTTTGTAATTAGGTTAGTTCGATACCACACCCTGAAAAAAAATGTCCTGTTAGTTTTGCAAATTGTCTTAAATAACGGCTCATCAAATATTGTTTTTCAAATGATCTGGCAATTTCTGTGTATTACTTTTGAAAAAAAAGTTATTGCTATTTTACTACCAAAGGAGCTGCCTATTTTTTTAAATAATAAGAATTTAGAATGAAAGAGTGGCGGGCAGTAAAAATATTTGACGTTCATTAGAAATGCCATTTAACACGCATTAGAGTGAGATAAATAGTGACGCTATTTAAAATGAGTTGGAATGAGATAGTAACGCAGTTAAACGTGGTTGAATGAGAGAGGCATAATTGATATAGACTACAGTGAGATAGATAGTGACGTGGTGCATTCCTTCTGAGAATATTTGTTAGTTTCCACTTTTTGTAATAACAACTTTAGTAAAAATTTTTTGTAAAGAAATTTTTGGTCCAATTTATTTTCCCGCAAGTGTAAAACCAGCTCAACGGGCGAAAAATATTTAAAGAATGGGTAATGGTGACAATTAACCGTCACGATATTATTATGTATCTCTAAAGGAGTGTCTGAAATGTTCCGAGGGTCAACTGATAAATCAAACACTCAAAAAACCACTTTTAGCCGACCATAATAAATTTACGTCCCGACGTGACAGCAAGTAGGATCAATGCCGTGTGACGATGATCGAAATACACTAATAAATTAGATAAAATAAAATACGTATTACTTTTGACCCTGCCTCGTCCACTCTATTCGTATTTTTGCTATGGTGACGCGAGCTTAGAGACCGGGACGAATTTCCCCCCGCGCGCTATCGTAAAATAGAATAAGCCACGCCCGGAACTGGTTTTTGTTTTGGCTATGTCATACTCTTAAGTAGGGAGTAATCTATAGATAAAAATAACAACACGACAAAAGGATGCAGCTCAGCTATGTGCCATCCAAAACATGCTTTGGTTGGCGCTGGTTTTCAGCTACCTCCGTTATAATTGCATGATAAGGTATTTACGAGTCGATAACAATTTTATGGCTTATTCCACATATCCCCTGCGAAGATCCCCTGCGTCGGGGATTTGTGGACTTTTTGTCCATAAATCCCCTGCCGGCGCTCAAGGAAAACGTAAGGGGATTTCTGGACAAAAGTTCCAGAAATCCCCTTAATCATTTATTTTCATGTTTTTATTAAAACAACTAATTAGGTAATCACAGTATTTGTTTCATATACAAAGGTACATAACCATTAAAAATGACACTGTTTAGCTCACATGAAATTTTTTCTATATTTACCACTGTAGATTTAAACTGTCTCTTATATTTACAATAATAAACAAAATCTTGTATTCATTAAAATATCTCAGAAAATCAGTTTTCAGTAATCCTCCGATAAATAAGTTCTATAATCACAGATCATTTGTACAATAATATTGAATAATTAAACCTATGCGAGTTACATAAAAATACTAGTAATGGTATCACTGGTAATTCACTTACAACAATTTTTACATGTGTAGACATAAAATCTCTCTTATAATTACAATAATTAAACAAACCGCGCAATAATTAAATTATCACAGAAAATCACGCTTTTACAGTAATCCTTCTATTAATTCTATAATCACAGATTATTTTGCACATTAATATACTTACCATTAAAGTTGGGTTTTTGGACCCAAAATTATTTATACAAAATATAAATAGCGGATATTGAACAGCTAAAACTATACGAGTTACATAAAAAAATGCTAGTATAGTAAATGGCATATATAATTGGCATTGATACCATTTAATTAATTAAATATAATTATAATTATAAAGTAAATGGTATCAATGATAAATTATTAACAACAATGTTCACATGTGTAGACATACAATTTTTCATATAATTACAATAATAAAACAAACCTTCGAAATACCACAGCAAATCATATTTTTACAGTAATTCTTCTATTAATTCTATTCTATAATCAAAGATTATTTGTACGATAATATTAAAAACTTATACGAGCTGCGTAAAAGGTAGAAGTGGTATTACTGATAAATCACTTACAACAACTTCGACATGTGTAGACATAAAATTTCTCTTATAATTACAATAATAAAACAAACCTTGGAATAATTAAAATATCACAGAAAATCAAATTTTTACAGTTATCCTAACACTAGTTGTTCACGCTACAGCGTGACGGTATGCGCATTTCAGCGCATGCGCAGAAAGTAACTCGCGACAGAATCGAGTCGCGCGCGGAGCGCCGCTCGCTCGCTCTGTTCGGCTCGAGACGCCTCCCGAGGCGCACGTCTGCGCGCTCGCGCAGCCGGCTGTTTCGCCGCAACCGTCGACCGAACGATACGTGTGTGCACACATTCGCGCCGCCACAACCAATCTCGCGTATTTTGTGTTATATACCAGTGAAGTGTTCACGTTACTCCAACCAAGATATTCTGCACATTCCTGACACAAACGCCGTCTCCATCATCCCAACAAGGAGGGACGCTGCACAGCGCATTTGCCGGCCCATCGAGAACAACATTCCAAAGCAAGGTCAGTGCACCCACATTGTTTCCCACAATTCTCCCGTGTCAAATCCCATCAGCCCTGCATTCCTGTAGCCAGCGGTTACACTAGTTCTAACAATTAATAAGTTCGATAATCAACGGAGTTTTTCTAAACAGTGCCCAACCGTTATTTCACCGTTAATAAACTCCCTTTGGACTTCTTCAATGAATTGATCACGATCAATGCTCTCTTGTGATCTCTTGCTCTCTTTGATATGCCTTCCTGATTATCAAGAAACTGCGTGGCGCGAACACTGTAAAATGATGCATCTTCCGACAACGCAGTGAGTAGCCTTATTAGGCTGGGATTTTTTTTCACTATCCGTTTCTTTATTTTGCCATGCCAGGGGACTCAACCTGGTTATTAGTACGGTGTTGCTGACCGAATGCACACCATACTTTAATGAAATCATGTTTCAACCATTGATTTAGCATGTAATGTCTGAACGCTTTACTTTTGTTGTCGCTGGGACTTTGGGAGGCAATATGAAACCAACCCTGTAAAATCTGGTCCTTTGGTAGCAAAGGCAAAACTGCACTTAGCGTCACTTGTCTTTTCAGCAATGTTTGTTTAGTTAATCCCAATTGTTTTGCTTTTCGCCATATCGCATCTCTATAGTGGACATAGCAGCTCATATCTCAATATATCTTCAAACTAATTTTTCATCGCGTTTATTGCTGCTTCCTCAAAATCGCATTTGAAAGATTTAAGCATGGAAAAAAGAATTTCGTATGCTTGTTTACTTTTGTGGCTCATTAGCACGTATACCAACGGCAAAATATTAATAAAGTTTCTTGTACTGCCTAAATCCCCATGGATGGTATAAAGTTGATAGAAGGGCTTTGTACAAATCCAGAAGGTCCCGTCTCCCAAAAAGGAGTTTAGTGTATTCATGTAATATCTGGCCGATTCGGAGCAGAATGCAATTACACGAATACTGCCATCGTTGTAGTCTGCTAGCTAAAAATTTTGGTGCACCGGTGGGACTTGGACTGTTACAATATACAATATAAAATTATACAATATAAAATACATATTTTTATTTAATTTTAATATAAAACATCTTTATAAAATATTATCATATCATTTAAAAATAAAAAAATCTGTGGTTATTCTAAAGGGCTAAAATAAAACAAAGGATAACGCCGACCCGCGCCGCGCCGTAACGGTAAAATAAAGAATTTCATAGAATACTCATATTAAAAATTTCAACTGTTACCCGCCACCAGAAAACAATGAATTTACACTCGTAATAATACCATATCACGCTCTTGCTAGTAATTGGTCGAGCGCGTGGATGTGTGAGTGTGGTAACGGCTGGCAGGCTGCAAGCGGTTCTAAGCTTTAAGTTAGGCCAGCAACCGTTTCCTCGATGGTACCAATGTATAAAAATAAAGACTGATTACCTTGTTAGTTGTTTATTAAAAACATAAAAATAAATGAGTAAGGGGATTTCTGGAACTTTTGTCCAAAAATCCCCTGCCGTTTTTCTTGAGCGTCGGCAGGGGATTTCTGGACAAAAAGTCCACAAATCCCCGACGCAGGGGATCTTCGCAGGGGATTTGTGGAATAAGCCCAATTTTATTTACTAAATTGAAAAATCAATAACAATTGGCAGAAATGGCTTATAATTAAATTAAAGAAAATAAAAACAAAAACCAAAAATGCGTTACAAGACAAAAAACAATAAAAAAAAGGTAATACAGATATAGACTTATTAGTAGGGTATTAGTACAGCTACATATAGTATTATTACATACATATATGGGTCATTTTACTTTTAAGGTCCCTTTAGGTTTTGGTGCTTGTCCAGAACGAAAAATATTGTTAAATCTGTCAGCATCTTAATATTGCGAAATCGCATTTAAAAGTTATAAACTTAAAATATAACACTATAATACTTCTTTTGCTATTTACTTGAGAACGGCATTATAATAAGTTAAATTTGATGTGAAATATAGTTTACCCCTCTAAAATGCAGTGTCCCCAGTAGATCGTGTTCTTAGAAACACGAAATTAACTATTATATTTGTATGAAAAACCAGCTATTTAATATCGAAAATAAAAGGCTCGGTACATATTTATTTCAATAACAGCAAAAAAAGCTAATTTAATCTGTCTTTTTTTTTTACAAGGCGTGACTAAACTTTGTCCCATATATTTTGTATCCTTCGTAACGACATCCATAAAACTAGAATATTCTCTGTTTAAACCATCGCACGCGACAACTATGCGTAAAAAGGAACGTCGTAATTTTTAGTGGCGCGGGGGCAATGGAGGGGAGGTGTGAAATTTGACACTAGCTGCAGTTAGTGTGATTCGCGCGTTCCGCCTAGGCAGCGTGTATTTTGTGTTCGTATCCGAAGTCACGGCGTTTTAAAAGTAAGTATTACTTGTAATTGAATATCTTTCACATATGTTACATATTTGATTGTTTTGTTTTGATTTGAGTTAAATTTCTGTAATTATGTTATACCAATTTCACCTCAGATTTATAACCTTAAAATATGTATACTTCGTCACGCGTATCCTTCGTCACATTGTTTATCGTTACGAAGGAGACGAAGATGCTACGAAGGGGACTTATGTGCTGTAAATAGCAATACTTTGAAAAAAAAACGTTTTGCCTTTATAAATTTCGTTTTGTCTCATAAATAAAATAGTCTTTTTCATTATTTTAGAATAATATGGCGCTAACAGCAGCAGAAAGACAACGTCGCTGTAGGCTCAAGAAACAGGCTGATAAGGAGAAGTATGAAGAATACTTGAGAAAAGCAAGAGAAAGATATCACACTAATAAGAAACTTGTTAAAGACATGAATTGTAGAGAAAAAAGACTGACAAATCGAAAATGGAAGATTAAACAGAAAAAGTATAGAGAAAAGTTAAAAGAACGAGAGCAGCTTATAGAGGAAGACACTCTTTCACCATCTCTAACCGACGCTAGCTCACGAAAAGTTCATTTTAAAACGAAAAAAATGCGTCGGGAAAGAACTAAGCTTTACAGAGATAATCTAAGGTTGGAGACAGAAATGACTGAATGGAAACGCAAATATGAAGCTTGTAAGAAAAAATTACAGCGAACTAAATCCCGTTTTGATAAATACGAGGTGGTGTGTACAGCTATTCAAGAAAAATACAAAACTACGAAGTCTAGGAAAGAGAGAAAAATTATCAAGGAAATGCTTGCATCAAATTTTGTAGAGAAAACAGGTCTTACCCAAGAGATAAGAGTTGCAGCACTCGGAATAAAATGCAAAGATAAATTGCGGAGATGTCAGAAAGTCCAGAAGGCTAAAGATTTACGAAAGGCGGTCCAAGATTTCTTCCTGCGTGATGATGTCAGTCGTGCTACAGCTGGCAAAAAAGAGACAGTGACCAAAAATAAAGTAAAGAAACAGAAGAGATTCCTCCTTGATATAATGACAAATCTTCACCGCTCCTTTTTAAAAGAAAGTGGCATGAAATGTTGTTACTCATACTTTACAATGAACAGGCCATTTTATGTAGTTACTCCTTCCGCTGATGCTCGCGAAACATGCCTGTGCAAGCTCCACACTAATATTCAGTACAAAATACTGGCTTTAAAGAAAAAACGAGCAGTTTTCACCAGCGACTTGAGTCGTTTTCTGGAGTCTGTAGTTTGTAGTATAAATCAAAAGGAATGCATGTTTGAGGCATGTGAACAATGTAGCGGCAAGAATTTGATTGATTTAAATTTGTGTCCAGATGATGAAGTGTCTTGGTGGGAATGGGTGCGTAAAACTGAAGAGATTACTAAAGATCAGAAAAAACGCAAGATTTCCAAAAATGTAAAAGAGCTTCAACAAGCTAAGCTATCGGATCTGATTGTCAGTTTTAAGAAAGACCTCATAGAATTCAAAAAACATGTGTTTAACGTCCGAATCCAACATAAAGCTTATAGAGACTGTATTGACAATTTAGACCACAAAAGTGTTGCTGTCCATATCGACTTTAGCGAGAACTATAATTGTAAATGTAGTCAAGAGATACAATCTCACCATTTCGGGGGTTCTCGTAACCAGCTGTCATTACACACAGCTGTCATCTACAGAAAGCCTGAAGGAGCAGAAACCAAAGAAATTACATCATTCTGTACGGTTTCATCATGTCTGCTTCACAATCCTGCCGCAATATGGGCTCACGTAGACCCGATTCTAAAGTTTATTAATGAGAACTATCCAGAAATACATACTATTCACTGGTTTTCAGACGGTCCCTGCACACAATACCGTCAGAAACAGAATTTTTATCTCATGACGACCAGACTATTTGATGACTATGGATTCAAGAACATGACTTGGTCATTCTTTGAGGCCGGTCATGGAAAAGGAGCAGCCGATGGAATAGGGGGACTGATAAAGAGGACAGCCGACAGAATGGTCGCTCATGGAAAGGATATTGCCGATGTGACTCATTTCTATACGTTTTTAAAAGATGCGACGAAAGTAAAGTTGTTCCTTATTACCCAAGAGGACATCGATCGCATTTCAATGACTATACCAACATCTTTGCTGCCTATTCCGGCCACAATGAGAATGCATCACATTTTTTCCTGTGCACGAGGACAATTAAAATACAGTGAGCAAAGCTGCTTCTGTAAGACTGAAGGTGTTAACGGTTCTTGTTTTTGTATCGCACCTAGCACCCAGTATAACTTTTCTTCAAACACTGTGACAGAAGATATGGATATTGACGAAGATGTTAATATTGGCGAGGCTGGATGCGTTGAAGCGGGAAATTTTGATATGGATGAAATGGGCATTTTTAATTCTGCCATACAGAACCTCAATGCTGGAAGAACAGGACTCCTCTTCAAGAACATTTATGAAGGTTCAAGTGATAGCTCTGATAGTGAGACTTTAGCACAAATTCAGGACAAAGAAAATAGAAATAGAAACACCTGTGCCGGTACCAGCGTCGATAAAACAGAAATCCACCCAAGAAATATTCCTAAAGGTACATACTTGCTTATAAAAATAATGAGTGAAAAGAACAAACAATACAATTATGTTGGTGTTACTGATCGTGATTTTGAAGACTCAGAAGTAAAGGTTACTTTTTTAAGATGTGTCGACGAAACAAAGCGTGCTTTTCGTCTTAAAGATGATGATGTATCATTTGTTGATTTTGAGAATATAATTAAAATATTAGATATGCCTTCTATAAAAATGAAGGGGAAAAGAGTATTGTACTGTTTTAAGGAACCTATTGAAGAAGTTTTTGAAAAATAGATGTCGTTGCAAATAAATATAATGTCTAAGCAGCTTAATTTAAGAGATGATTTTTAAAAGATTTTCTGTTTTTTTTTTTAATTAATAACCATCTTTGATAGCAAATAAAGCTAAAAAGGGGCAAATATGTATTTATTCATACTTATTAATAAGTAATATTCTTAGATTTATGTTCTCTGTTCCTTTAATGATTTTGTGTCTACTTCGTCACGTTTATGTCAACTTCGTAACGGTTCCTGGGATGATGTCCCCTAATCATATTATTTAAAACTACACATTTATAATCGGAGAGTGACCTTATTTAAGACTGATTAAGATTATATAGTGTTATACATACATGCCTTACAGATGTTTATTGCAAATAATGTGATTTTCTTTAAATGGTTTACAACTTTTGATTTTAGTTTTCATTTCAATGTGACGAAGGAGACTTAGACTGATAATTTTAATCAATATAACTGATTATTAAAATACTAATCGTTAAGGTAAAGAAAGCTCTTGTGTTTCCGATAATAAAGGTAATGTTTCTTTTACAAAAACTGTTTATTTACTTCTTTTATGCAAAAATCAATCTTTGTGACGAAGGATACATTTATTGACACCTGGTGAGACAAGTTCAAACCAAAACAATAATATTATTTAAATATTTTTACTGCTGCATACAAATTTATGATCCACATAAGTCTATCGATAAAATTAATGCCACAGAGAAATTCTATGTTCACTTTATATTTTTTTAAGAAGTGGGGCCTTATTAGTAAAATGACCCATATATGTATGTAATATTGACTATATTGATAATATATAATTGACTCGACTGATGACGGCCTCACTGATGAGGCCGAAATATATCGAAAATATAAAGTTTATTATTTTTTTATTATTATCATATAATTGCGAAAACTACAAATAAAAAGCTAATATAGCTAAAATTATATTTATTCATATTATTACATACAGTGATACACAGTATTAATTAAATAACCGTAAAATCGGTGTGATGGTAGAGCTAATTTGGACTTATGTAACTAATGCCATCGACTGTGGAGGTACCATCATCTTACTCGTAAACCCCCCAAAATTATTTGGGGGAGAGTAAGAGCACACCTCTCAAACACGCACACAACCATCAGTTGGCCCACCATGCCTGGGACTGATTGATGGCGGTATATCCATCCACCCCCAATTGTCGGCCTTTGTATAAAACAGACTGGTCATCGGTAGCGGCGTCACTGATGCGATGATGGGCATTTCTTCCAAGGGAACCGCCAAGAGTGATTAATTGGAAAGACGACGAACCAGATGGATGGCTGGAAAACAGGTCAAGTGTGCACTGATGGTTTTCCATAGGCATTGTACTCGATTTTTCTTTTATTCATTTATTTTTTTTGGATCTGTGACCCTAGAAGCCTAATGTGTTAACAAAACGTCAACTTTGAAATAGTATATTTACTTTGAATTTATCGTGACCAAAAGTCCGCATAAACAGTTGGTTTGTTGTCTATTTATTTTTCCGAAAATAGTGCTTTATCAATAGTAAGGCCTGCTTACGATGGGTAGGGGGTGTGACGTCACAAAGCCCCGGGACCGGAGCGACCCCGGCATTGTAAATGTGGAAGGTCACCTTGCAGCTGAAAGACAACGTGTCCGAAATGTACTCGAGGGGTTAATTGGTTCTGTGAGATAAATTAAAAGTAAATTAAAGATAAATTAAAATTAAAGATAAATTAAAAAATTAAAGGGCCAAAATACTTGGCGAGGCTTGAGAAGAGCATGTTTTTTTTTCGTATTTTGCTAAAATTGTAATTGAACCATGGTTCTGATCACTTACTGAGTGGAATTTGGCTGTATATAATTTGTAATTTCTGTGAAACTGCAGGAACTTAGTTCTAATGACAACTAGATACAAATATTCCATATAACTTTGGCGGCTCCATTAGCATATACAACGTGTAACAGAAAGGTGTAACCATATTTGAAGAGCTTATTCGGTCAATGGTATAGAACAACTTTTACTATGGAGCCAACCCTGAAATCTCGAAAAAATTATCTGCCCTTTCATACATTTCAGCCGAGTAGCATTGCATTTTTCTATGAAACTTTTGATTTCTTTTTCGAGGTACAGTGTTTGTTCTATACTAAAAGTTGTTCTGTACCATTGACTGAATAACCTCTTCAAATATGGTTACACCTTTCTGTTACACGTTGTATATCGGTTCTTTATTTCTAATCGGTCGTAATAAAATCATGGTTAAGGCTTGATGTTGACGTAAGACGTTGGTAGACGTCCTCGTAGGGAACGTGAAAGTTTTACTTTCCGTATGAAAAAGTACGTTTGGCATTTACATAGCGTGAAAAACTTTCATATAATATGTCAGTAACCGATAATATTTTTGTTTTGAAGGTTATCTTAATTGTTCAAAGTTTGGGTTTAGAGCTCCTCACATGCAGACCTATTTCAGAGTATCTTTATTGCAATTTGATATCTCCTTACGACGACTAAAAAATATTGAAATTCATTTCCCTAATTGGTCACGTATTTTTAGATTTCCTAAAGGTAAAACATGGTTTAAAATTAAACTTGTGCAAAATATAAAGAGATGAATCTCTTCTATTAGAGATAAGTTTACCCTTGTATGTTTGTAAATGTTTATTTTCTGTGTACAAAAAAGAATAAGAATGAAATCTCATTCGCAAAAAAAAAAACCGCACTTCGGTTGGTTTTTATAAATAATAACGTGCCCATTCATCACAAACCGAGGCGACTTTCAACTGAAGCGTGGGCGTATGACGTCAGCAACCTGCCCTACCCCTTCTCGTGCAGACCTCACCCCCGGCTAGTCCTGCTCTTCAACTTGACATTCGCAGGCTGTATCGATTGAGCCGCAATGCCGAGGGCACGCCTAACCCCCGCTCCCCTTCTGTTTACATCCCCCCCGCACCTCAATGAAACAAATTCATATATAGAATACTGCCTTCTGAAATCTGTAAAGTCGCCGTCAATAGAAATTGTGGACTATGTAAACAAACCGTTTTCTCAATTTTTCTCAAGGTTCTGTCACGGAGTCTCATTGAACATTATTCCAAATCATGAAGCATCAAGTCTTACCAGTCATTCACTGTATTTCATCATGAAATATTCAATAATCACCAGTTAATTACGGAAAATCATAGAATCAATAGTCAATTCTGTACTGCGTCGAGATTGCTGTCATATTTTTTTCTCATCGAATCTGTATTGTCTTTGAAAATTGGTGATGTACGAATCTATTTGAATATTAACCTATTTTATTCGTGATGTTATTTTATTCCGTCATTTTTTTTAACAGCGTTACTTCATAATCTTTGACATAAACGTGTGTGTGATTTTATCGAGAGCTGTGTGATCTTCCAGCGTTGCTCTAAAATGTGTAGCTCATGTCCTAAAAGTAGAAGAAAAAATTAAAGAACTGGATGGGATAATAGATACGGCCAACGACGCTGTGACGAAACCATTTGTAATTAACGTGGGCGATTTGACTAGCGATTCATCAGAATATTTTAGCGATGAATCAAATAAAGAAAACTAATTAAGCACCTAACATATTTTAATCATATACTTACCCATCTCTAGATAGTTCACCTATTCATAGACAAAGACAACATGGCGCTTTGTTTACATAGTCCACAATTTCTATTGACGGCTACTGTAGGTACCAAATGCTTTTTGGTTGTTTTGTATATTATTACCGGTTTTTTTTTGGCGTGGGCGCCCGACTTTTCGTTTCGAATTAATATTGTCACCTTATGAATAAATATAGGTACACAAATAGATTTGTTGGTTCTTGTAGATACCTACTTTGTACATAATGCTTTAATAGATTTTCTACTTGGCTTCTTTCCTGCCTTGTATTTGGTGGTGAGATATTTGAAATTATAATTTACAGAAACCAATGGATATTGGATACTTTGCGATGGCAACATACACAATACGTTCCCTAAGGTTTTGTTGAATAACTATTGAGTAAATTGTTTTATTATTATTATTTTTTTAATATTTATTGTTTTATTTATTGTTTAAGTGTTCTATTTAGATTAATTAGAAAAAGGTGAGTTTTTCACAAACCTGCTGCGAAACCGCTCTTAAAAGAAGATCACAAAAGCAGATAAAAGTCCCGTGTATAAAAATAAATGTTTCCAAGAAACGCAACAGAAATAAAAGTAAGGTGTTATATATATACTTATAGTATACTTATAGTTTAGAAAATATAATTTACACCAATTTGGATTATTGGATTAACTTTGGATAACAATTCAACAATAGAGGCACGTGCTCTGTAAGTCACGACTCACGGTCACCACTATCCTAAACTGTGAACAGCAAATCTTAATGATTCCTCTTCTTAGAAGTAACTAAGATAATTGTAAGAAAAATAGTTACTTTCATAACCAACATTTTTGTTTACAACCACCCACTCAATATTAACAAAACAGTAACAAAATATACAATTTTGAAAACATTCACTAATGTCTTTCAGGTGTGATGAACACCAATACTCATTAGAATGTATCAAGATCTTTTACTCCATTTACATTTTTTGTGAAAACAGGTGCTCTGATTTAATGAACCAATAGATAAGCTGTCCCACTCATCAGTGCAAATTATGTTACCTGAACTATACCAACTTAAAAAAAAATTGTCTTTGTTTCCAATTCAGTAACTTTAATTAAAAAAAAAAAAAACAAAATTCGTCGCCTGTGGGCGGAAACGAGCTGTCAGTGATGACCGTTTATTTATATCCAACCTTTTATCTTGGGAGTACTGAAGCCTAAAATATTCGTTGATAAAGATCGAATTTTATTTATGGGGAAATATACAAAAGTAAATAAACAATTTAACATGTAAAGTGGGTTCGAGCTACGATCTTGCCTGATGTACATATATAAACTATTGTTTTAGCAGGAATGAGAACTTAACAAATGAATACAGAGTACCTTACAGAGGTTCGATTAAGATTTTACTTGTTTTATGTATATATAGGAATAAATCATAAAATAAAATACTTTACATTGCAAAATTAAACTGCTTAAGATATATGTCGGGTCCGATCTGAGATACTCAACTGATGCCGGGTCCAGATCGGACCCAAAATATATCCTGAGCAGTTTTATTTTGCAATGTAAAGTATTTTATTTATTTATTTATTCCTATATATTCATAAAACAAGTGAAGCTTTTCAAAAGTATTTGTATCGATTAAGATTTTATGAATAACATACTCACGCCTGTCTCCTAGACACCCCAGGGACTACAGATTTCTATCTGCTACGATCTTGACGCATCTCTTGGTTCTTTCAATCTAGTCAAACTATTACAAGCTTTTCTATTCCGGGTTTAGCAAGTAGTTCACTGTTGAGGCTGTCACACTGTGTAATTCACTTCCCTCGGACGTTCAGAATTGTCCATCGCTGAATATTTTCAAAAGACGGCTGAAGGGGCACCTTTTGTCACTGTCATGGGTATCTTTTATAATTCATTAATTCATTTTATTTCCTGGGTATTTATTTATATAGTCTGTTTTATAATATTTTTTAAAATTAAATACACTTTAACAGCTTGATATTGCTTTATAATATATATATATGTATGTAGGTATATTATACAGTAGGTTAATCTTACATTAATAGTACTTTGTTATATTTAAATAAATAATAATAATTATTTTTTCTTACGTGTACATCTTTTATATAAATTATATTCTATTATGCTCAAAGGTAGACTGGAAGAAATCTCTTTATAGAGATAAGTTTTCCTTTGTACATGTTAATTTGTTTATAGTATGTTTGTAAATGTTTATGTGTACAAATGTGTACAATAAAGAACAACGATACTTTTTATATTGACCTTCTTCAGTATATCGCCAGTTTGATCAATATACGTCCTTCTATGGATATATCATTATATATTAATGAGTAAATGAATAAATTAAAGTAACTAAATTTATTCATCTAACTTAAGTAGTGAGGGATAATTTCAGGGACTTTTTAATCAAAAACCTCCTACTACCATACAATAAAATTGTTTTAAGCCCTTTTGTCTAAAAAATAATCAGAAAAAGGATAATTAAAAATTTCAGGCCTCGCCGTTTTGCTTTTCTACGGCGCAAATTCACAGGTTTGTGGTCAAAGTCACAGGAGAAATGAAACTACCGTAATAATGACTCAAGCTTTTATTACTTTCTATACTTCCTTCCTATTATAACATTGTAAAAATAAAACTGCATTATTTTGCATAACATGTGTGTAGAGGAATCTGATAAATTCTAAACGGTGTCTGACAGATACAAAAGACTATCCAGCAATGTGGCCATAATTTTAATTTTTTCATTATATTTTGGGTTTTTTCTAATGCAAAATAAATAAATAAATAGTAACAATCGCATTAGCTTGTCTCTTCCGCCGGCGATGGCCAGGGCGGGCGGAAAGGTGGTATCGAGCGGGGGCGCGCTTGAATGGTGCTCTGACGTCATGAGGCGGGGTGGCCAGGGGGCTGCGGGGAGAGAGGGACGCTTGCCTTGAACTTGTTGCATCGATTGCACTTGATCTCGGGTGATGGTGAAGGTTTCGCAGGTAATATTATAGGTTTTTTCAATGAAAGTGCTCGTAAAGGCCCACTTTTTATGCACCAAAACCGAACAGAAAGTCGATTATTTTGCCATAGGGCTTTATTATTATTATTTTTTTAAATTTATTTACAATGGTTGGCTAACCTGCAGCCTTTCCTGTGTATCATAAATGTTATACTTTTTTCCACTGTTTAACGGCTCTGGATACAGTCCTTTTAAACTTTTTTAAAAGTTCACAAAATTATATTTGTTCTATTTCCTCACACTATGCATTGAAAAACGTAGTATGATACACGGGCGTAAGAGCAATAAATTACTCGGTTACGTTTAAAACACTCGCTACGCTCGCGTTTTAAATCGTCCTCGTAATTTGTTCCTTTTCGCCCTTGTAGCATAAACTACTACTATAGCGACATCCATCGCTTAGGATACTATGAAGGTTAAAGATAAAACAAATTTCAAGTAAACAAATATTTGAAATATAATTCCTAGAATTTTTCCACCATACCTGTAGACCGAATTTTTGTAACTACTTGATATACCAGCCTGTTTTGTACATACTGAAATTCATGCCTGGAGGAATAGATGGAGGTATTTCCGGAGATTTCCAACAGTTTTCGTGGAATTGAACAAAAGACCTTGTAAATTTTTGTTATAATGTGACTTCGTTTACAGAAGATAGTAAACCTTCGTTTGTATTGATTGTTTTTTGTTAGTTACATACATTGTTGACGAAAACATGTTTTGATTTATTTACCGAGTCTTTGACGCCCTGTCATGTGTCATCGACAATCTAAATAAGGTTACTAATTAAGTCCTTTATAATAATATATTGTTTAATTCTGTCAATTATAGACCATAGTTACACAAAAACATACATTTTTTTTCTACGCAATAAAGCAGTGGTTGGTTGGTAGAACTGTGCTAAATCTACCAGCTTTGTGAACGTGGTGTTTCTGGAGAAAGGTTTCCCAGAACCACGCTTATTGAAAGATGCTTGGCGTCAATTCGGAACTGACGAGGGTACAACTCGTCCAGGTAATGAAACGGAAGGTTAACCCCCATGGTAATACCGACATTCGTCGGGAATGGAAAGGCTTTACACCTAAACAAATAATAATAGAAATCAAAAAAACGGCATTTTCCGCACTTGTGCTATAAAAAATTATACGAAATTCGTGCGAGAAACTTTTTCTCGACACGTGTGATTGCAGCACTCGCCTTCGGCTCGTGCCGCAAACTCACACTCGTCAGAAAACGTTTCATCGCTCTCGTATCGTAATATACTATTATTAAGAATAAAATAATAACTTACTCCAGTATTTTACAATTGGTGCATCCCATCTATCTCCTATCACCCTTAGAATGCTGTTGCTACGAACCCTAGAGAGCAGAGAAGCGCAATTTTTGCGACGGAGCCAATGATCTTCCAGCCCTAGATTATGCGACAGCGCGCCAAAAGTGGCCCCGTACAAACCCACTCAATACAGTTGAGGAGTGGGATTGTCGTTCAGACAGCGCGTGACACAACACGCTAAATTGTTGCCTAAAAAAGTGTAAAAACGACACCATAACGCAGCAAAAAAGAGATGGCATCTCATATTTTTGGTGATTATTCAGTATTTACTACCTTTTATTACATCAAAGTTGTAGAAATATGCTTAAATATAATAAATAATACTAAAATCGTAAATATTTCGGTGTTTTAACGGAAAAAATTTGAACAGCCATTCGCTTTGTTGTTATCTCTTACATACGCATCACAATTTATGTACGTTAAAGTAGGAAAGTAGACAAGCAACAAGAACATAGTACAAAAAGTTCTAATGGAGTCGCCTTTTATAAATATTTCTTTTTATTCTTTGATTTATTTTTAAATATCATTTAATATTTAAATATCATTTAATACAGATATAAGCAGTTAATTTATATTTCTCAAAAATAAATTCAAATGTTATCATTTCACACAATAAAGTTAGACAAGCTAGTAAGTATTTCATCCTGGAGAGCTATTTCAAGTTTCCAGTAAGTTTTTCTTGTCTAGTAAATAAGTATGAAATTCATATGTTTATTTTGAAAACCATCCGATACTATGACGTTAGGGATGTGCTTCGACATTCTTTGAATTTGGCATAGTTAAGTCCCTGACACTAGGGATGGGCCTTGTTATTTTTGAATTCGAAATAATGATGTCCCCGAGTTTGTAGTGATGCCCATGACATGATGTGGTGCTTTGCATTCTTTGACTTTGAAATAGTGATGTCTCTGACACAAGAGATGTACCTGTCATTAGGGATGTGCCATTCATAGTGATGTGCCTGGCACTAAGGATGTACCCGACACTAGGGATGTGCCTGAAATTGCGGTTGTTCCTGACAGTAGGGATGTCCCTGGCAGTTCTAACACTAGGACCATCACACTAGGTATGTGCCAACAAATATCGGCCAAAATGTTATTCGCCAAAATATTCTTTCGGGCATATCTTCGGAACGAAAGGGTGGTAGACCCTTAAGGTTGGAGTACAATTTGTAAAGAAAGATTTTTTTATATCAAAACTTCAACGCCCCATATCTCCTAAACGGCTGAAGCTAGACCCATGTTCATGGTAATTTAAGAAAAGGTATTAACGAGATTTACACACAAAAAATTCAAAAAAACGAAAATAGATTTTTTTTTTTGAAAAATTTTGGTTGACCATACATACCTCATTAACGGTTGGTGGTAAAGACTCCGGGTTTAAAGTATAATGAATGGTTTAAAAATTGATGCCCACACCAAAGATCTGTTTAATCATGTGTATGATTTGACTAAGGCTGTAATTGAAAAGTTTGTCGATGTCCGTCTACATTACATATGCAAAAAAGATAATGTTGAAAAAAAGTACACTTCAAAAAGACAAGTATATAATAAGTTAAATTTGTGCCAAGGCACTTAATTATCTATTATATAAGTTTTTGTGTCACAATTTCGGTTTTATTTCTTTTGATGACGTAAGATTCACAATACATGTTAAATATTTTTTATGAAATGTAAATTTCACAGTAGTACAAAATAAACAATGCTTCTCGGTAATATTAGCAATTCTTTGTAAAACGTTTACAAGATATTGCATTGATTTAGAATCTAGAATCAATGCAATATCTTTTTAGGTAGCTTTTTATACTTACAACCGAATATTGCTGAAGTGCATTATTTATTTCGTTCTACTGTATGTTGTTTTACAGTACGTAAACTTTTCTGAAAAAACCACTAATTGACATTGAAAACTGTATAGAAATCCATCCAGTGGTTATTCTTCCCGAATGATGTATCTAATAATATTTCATAACATTTGTGTGATATATCAAGCTCCTATCTATTCCAATATTTTAGTTTATTTTATATTAATGAGTTACTTTTGCAGCGCCCTCTAGTGACAAGTACAAATGAAAAAACCTGCTTCGATCCAGGGTACACAAACTCTGGTTATATTAAACAAATATATTATATATCCACATACCTAAAAGCTACATGCATTCATATTACATACAAACAATCTTACATACATAAATATATACAAACCTATATTTATTTATGTATGATTGTTTGTATGTAGTACATACCTTAAATATAAATAATAAATTACATCTTCTTTGTTCCGTCATCATCGTCATCAGTGGATAAAATAAACGAAGCGCAACTCCATTCCTTTTATAGTCCTAAAACTAACTTTGCCTGTTTCAACAATAATACGTCGTAAATCGACAATATGATGCAATCCGTTTTCTACCTTAATGCATTAGCATAAAGGTGAAAGATATAAAAATAATACACATTGAGCTCTATATTCGCTGGCTGGTCGATATGGTTTTACGACTTTTTGTGAGCTACGGAAGCAAAATAGAATTTCTGCTTACATCGATCGTGGAAAACAAATCTTATGCTAGAGCGGACAAGGTCTATTAACGAAACATCCTTACTTGGCTTTTATGTTATCATTGTTTTGTTTCGATGTATAGATGTGACCACAAACTTGGGCCATGATTTTCAACTGTCTATATATGGAGTAAGATATCTAGGGCTGAAAGATCATTGGACGGAGCGCATAAAAATCATCTGTGCGTGCATCTGCAAACATGATGTACTGCATGAACGAGGTACCCCCAACAGCATCCTAAAAGCATTATTATACTGAACTCGTAGAGCGTTCATGGACTTTTGGGTGTAGTTGGTCCACAAGCTGCTCGTGTACATTGATGTGCAGTAAGCTTTAAATAGTTTAATTTTAGTTAGTTTACCAAGTAAGTTTTATTTTTTCTGTTGGCCAAATAATATATACTAGCTTAAAAATATAAAGTAATAACAAACCAAATAAGTTATTTAATTTATCTTTCGTTGTCTCGTTATATAAATTAATCCTTATGAATCCGGTTTTTTTTACGTTTGAACGATTAGTTTGTGGGAATTACGTGTTTTTTACCGCATGGCCGCAGAGAGCATGACAAACATAGATTAAGGAAATAATACTTGGCCTACGCCTGTTGCATCACGTAGACTTGTTAATAGGCATAAGTATGATGGGCCAAGCCTGTGAAGAAACTACCTACAACTACAGCTACAGCCCTCCATCAATGCTACCGCCTGACAACAAAGTTTAGAAAAGTTGAATTGTGCCACGAATATGCACGGTATGTAATTTCATCATATCCATCTACCTATATACAGGATGCTTGGAAATTCGACCTTTTCCTTGAAAGAACTTATATTATAGATAATTTCCAACAAATTGAGCCCTATCAACTAGGGGTCAAAAATGAATGTTCTCCGAGCTACGGAGATTTTCAAGATATTTTTCAAACTTTCAGACTGGTAACCGGAAATAAATAATTTAAAAATAACTACTTCTCTCTCGGCACTTATTTGTTATTTTTTTGATTAATGATAAATGAGTGATCATTTATAAAAAAAAATACATGCTCTGAATTCCGATAATCTCAGAAATAAAAGGTCTTCAGTGGAAAGAAGACCTTGTTTACTTTTTAATTTTCGCAATATCAACGTTGATAAGCATTATTTGTTGGAAATGATCTGCTTTCAAGGAATAGGTCCAATTTCCGAGCATCCTGTATATATATCTTCTTTGCCAGGCTCTACATCACAGAATCTTAACGTATGTGTGAGTATTTTGTGTGTATTTTTTTTGTTCTCGTTAATGTTAATTCGCTCACAAACAAATCTTCCTAATAATCTTTCAAATCATAAAAATAAAAAATAACTAATACTTTTGTTTACTCGACCTCAAAATGAAGAGAAAAATCATATACAACCTGCAACAGAAAGGTGTAACCATATTTAAAGAGCTTATTCAGTCCATACCAACTTTTACTATGGAGCCAAACCTGAAATCTCAAAAAAAAAATCTGCCCTTCGGCCGGGCGGCATTGCATTTTTCTATGAAACAGTTAATTTTTTTTTTCGATATACAGGGTTTGTTCCACAGTAAAAGTTATTCTATACCATTCACTGAATAAACTCTTCAAATATGGTTACAGCTTTCTATTACACGTTGTATATACCATTTTCTACAATACATATATCACATAAATGCAATTTTCTCTGCACTTGACATTTTATCTGTAGCAATTTCTTACTCCTATTACGGTAATTCTGAATGATTTTTTTTTTATGTATTTTAACGTTTTCTCAGGGTTCAAAATCAAAGATTCAACAGAACCTTGTAAAGGACAGTATTTCCGCAAATAAGCGCGACGCAACTCTTGTCACGTAGCACATATACCGTAGCGCCCGTGTAGCGGCCCGTAGGCCACAGATGTCGTAGCACCCGTGTAGAACCTCGTAGGCCGCTACTACGTCACTGTACATTTCCACTTACGGAAGGTCGCCTGTCTTGGCCTTCGTAAGGGCTTACTAATGTATTGAGCAATAATGACTAGTGCTATTTGGCTAACTAGTAGATAGTTAGGTTAACGAGTTCTGTTATCTCAAAAAAAAGTTTGTTATCCAGGGGCTCTACCGCGTAATTCTCATTTGTATCAACTTCAAGCAAATGCATGCGAAATTCAACGAGTGCAAAAGAGATGGCATGTTAGGCGGGCGTCGTCGCACGCACGTCAAATTTCAATCTCAAGTTGATGTTGATGAAAATGAGAATTACGCGGTCGACCCGTAGCTGGTTTAGTTTAAAAATCAGTAAATTGTGGATTTATTGCGAAATTATTTCTTTATTATAAAAACTCTATTAAAGTCGTACAAGATCAGCTTGAAAATATCTTTTTTAGGGTTCCGTATTCAAAGGGTAACCAACGGGACCCTATTACTAAGACTCTGCTGTCCGTCTGTCTGTCCGTCAGTCTGTCCGTCTGTCCGTCTATCACTAGGCTGTATCTCATGAACCGTGATAGTTAGACAGTTAAAATTTTCCCAGATGATGTATTTTTGTTGCCGCTATAACAACAAATACTAAAAAACGGAATAAAATAAATATTTAAGGGAGCTCCCATACAACAGACATGTTTTTTTTGCCGTTTTCATAGATAATGGTACGGAACACTTCGTGCGCGAGTCCGACTTGCATTTGGCCGGTTTTTTTAGTACCCCACATGAAAATTATGGTTTCCTATGGTTTTTTTTCGCTTGTACCTTTCCAGCCTATTCTGTATCTTAGGTTGCCAACTGGACAGGGTGCCTATCGTCAAAATCATACATAAAAACTGAACTTTCAAAATTGCCTTTAGAGGGTATTGAACTATTTACGAACTGTGACGTCACTTCAAGTGCGAACATATCCTTAGGCAATCGAAATTCGATAGTGTATCTATGTTTTTGATGATAGGCACCCAGTCCAGCGGGCCTATTGTGTATCTCTAGTTGCCTTCTGGACTGGGTGTCTATCATCAAAAACATAGATATACTATCGAATTCCGATTTCCTAAGGATATTTTCGCACTTGAAGTGACGACACAGATTGTTAATAGTTCAATACCCACTAAAGGCAATTTTGAAATTTCAGTTTTTAGCTATGTTTTTGATGATAGGCACCTCGTGCAGTTGGCAACTAAAGATACAGAATAGGGGGGCAGTTGGCAACTAGAGATACATAATAGGCCCGCAGCTCAGCTTTCCACAAGAAAACAAATGGTCTATGGTTTTATTTTGCAACAATATTTCGTAAGGATAAATATTGTTTCAATAATTGGATTCCCAGCAGTAAAATTACGAATTATTGTTCGTCCGTTTCGTAATAGACTGCACGAGTGTCCCAATGTCTAATTATGTACAGTTGGACACACTACTTTATCTACAACCATCAAAAATATCGTTTTCGCTTGACATTATTTCCAACGACGTAATTATAATATTTTCAATTAAGAATTTCACGAAAAATGAGAACACTCATTCATGAAACGTCGTCCTGTATTGCTGTCTAAGGGCCAATCAGAAGCCACAAGGAGAAAATAGGGCGTAGCTAAATCGCTGTTTTTGATTGGCTTTCTAGCAGTGTTATAATAAATTGGACCAATCACAGCGCAGAACCGCGGTATTTATTATAATTATTATAATGTAATATTATAACATCGGATAAACAACGTAGTAGTTGTAGTATGGAAGGAGATAAATATGTTTGTATCAATTTAGGGCAACTACTCGTATTCCTATTTAAGGCCGCTGAAGGGGACAAAGCTATACGAGTAAGGCGAAACGCAATAGAGTCTATCTCTTTTACTCATATAGCTTTGTCCCTTTCATGGCGAGAGTACCGCCAAGAATGTGGAGTGGCCTAACTGGACAGTCTAAAAAGTGATGATGATGACGTCCTCCTCCACGTAGGTATCCATCGACGGCGACCCTTATTGTTCCCTGGCATGGGCTCGGATGTGGCTGGAAAATCCGAGTTTCGTCAAAAATATCCTGTCACACGAAATACAGTGCAGTTGTCTATACGAGTTGTACGTATAGTGATACGTGGGCTTGGGGCGAGTCTTGCGGTGTAAGCGTTTAGCGTCGAGGACTTCCAGTCGAACGGCCAACCTATTCTGTATCTTTGGTTGCCAACTGAACTGGGTGCGTATCGTCAAAAACATAGATAAAAACAGAAATTTAAAAATTGTCTACTGGTTATTGAACTATTAACGAACTGTGCCGTCACTTCAAGTGCGAACATATTCTTTGACAATCGGAGTTCGATAGGATATTTACGTTTTTGATGATAGGCACCCAGTCCAGTTGGCAACTAAACATACATAATAGTCCCGCTGTTTCAAAGTCCTTGGTTCCATCATGCACAGATTTTCGCCATTCAGATCGCATTTGTGCAAGCTCTTCCCAGGAGTTTGATGCGATGCCACTCGCAGCCAAATGACGTTTCAGGACATCCTTGTACCGTAAGTATTAGGCTTCAGGCCATTCTCATTCTCCAGGCTTGCGTTTTCTAGTGGAGATCTCGGAGTAGAAAACTGCTTTTAGGAGTCGAGAGTCATCCATACGAACCAGGTGTCCAAACCATCGTAATTGGCCTTTCATGAGCACGCACTCCATGCCAGACATTCCAGTGCACCGGAGGACATCAGAGTGGCGGCGTTAGCGTAGGGCGTGGTTGGGCGACCGCCCAGGGCGCCAGACATCAAGGGGCGCCAGCGCCCCTTCGTCAGTATGGATCACGGGATGGCGCGGTAAAATTTTGTTAAATTATGTTAAAATGATTGGTCATGATTGAAGATTGAAACAATCTTTCCCACGTTTTTCTTTTTCCTTTTTTGCACATGAATAATTTAGGAAACAGATAGGGGGCGCCATAGAATTCTCGCCCAGGGCGCCGTTAATGCTAAAACCGGCACTGTGGGTCTACCGCGTAATTCTGATTTTCATCAACATCAACTTGAGATTGAAATTTGACGTGCGAGCGACGACGCCCGCCTAACATGCCATCTCTTTTGCACGCGTTGAATTTCGCATGCTTTTGCTTGAAGTTGATACAAATGAGAATTACGCGGTAGAGCCCCAGATCAGAGTTGGGATATTCAATATACTCTATGGTTGGGATCATGATCTTCCCATTTTAAAAGTAAAACTAAAAAGTAAAAGTAAAAAAGGTATATTGCCAAAAAAATACTTAAAACTAAACACATTAAAATTATACAAAGGTTAAAATAGAAGAAAAAACAAGTTTTAAACAGCAAAGCTGCCGATCTCATAGAAATCGAGCAGCGCTGATTTTCAGCATACCCCAGACAGAGGACATAATTTAGAAAAAAATCAAATAAAGGCGCAGAAGGACGTGTAAAATTCAACACAAAAAATAAAAGTGAGAAAAGGAATAATAATAATTACAAAACAGTGTACATTTTAAACTTATTAAAGTACAGAGGTATTTAAAGTAGTGTAGTGCGTGCAGTGTCTGTGATAAATAATATATTTAAAAATATATAAGTATTTGTATAGGCATATATGTATATCTTATTGATATTGATGTTAGTAATACAATAAATCTATCATCACTTACTCATCGGGTACGTCAGCTAGAACTAACGTATAATTTTTGATTTTCCATGTTTTATTTTGTATTTTGTCTTTGCTACTGCAATTTGTTTATCAAGTAAGGTGTATTATAATTTAAACTTAAATGAATTATAGGGTATATTGTCTTTGAGTGGGGGTGGCAAATCGTTCCACACCTTTGACGCTGCAAACTTGAACCCTGCCTGAAAATTTGCGGTTTTATGTTTAGGGATACTCATTTTATTTACGACTTTGCTTCTTGTAAATTTGCTGTGTTCGTCTCCCAGCCATTTAAATTTACAAAGTAAATATTCTGGACGCATCGTATGCACTATTTTATGCACCATGCCTGCAAGATGTAGTTCTCGGCGACCTTCCATTTTAAGAATTTTCTTTACGCGTAGGATAGTGCGTAGGCACCTCATATGGAAACTGTCGACAATCTAAAAAGTATTTATCACGCCGTCGTATCGTGCTAATATTTTGAACGTACCTGTAATCGTCACTGGATATCTGCTATCTACAAAGCATCGTCATTATTTGATAACGGTGATAATAAACTGAATATTAATATATAATTGATATATAATATAATATAAACTGATAATAACGTGTGTTTTGTTTGGTAAAGGACCCAAAAAACCCGTACAAGTGCGAGTCGTCTATAACAACGGCAAAAAAACATGTCTGTTGTATGGGAGCCACCTCAAATATTTATTTTATTCTGTTTTTTTAGTATTTGTTATTATAGCGGCAACAGAAATACATCATCTGTGAAAATTTCAACTGTCTAACTATCACGGTTCATTAGATACAGCCTGGTGACAGACGGACAGACAGACGGACAACGGAGTCTTAGTAATAGGGTCCCGTTGGTTACCTTTTGTGTACGGAACCCTATTTAATTGTTGTTTTATGAGGCACATTATAAAAATCTGATTCGGAGCCTAGGTCTGGTACTGATTAATTCTGATTAGATAACTAACGGCGCGTAAAAATACAAGTTAGATATCGTCTGAAGTTTGACGTTAATAGCACGTAAGAAACTAAACTGCAAGATTAGTTTGTTATGAACAAAGAAAGTCAGGTAAGTTAATAAACATCGTTGCATAACAAGTTTGTTTAGTTTCATATACAATAATGAGTACAGACAGAACTCTGTTTGTCTGAGATAAGAGTAAAAGTGTAGTTATAATACCTCATTAAAACTAAAAATAGTTTACGGCATAATTACACTTGTTGTCACACATAATGATAGGCTGCGCATGCGCACGCGCTCGAGGCGTGAACGGAGTGATATGCGTCTTGTGGTCTGTGGTCCCTACTACATATATTGAAGTTCTTTTCAGTTCTGGAAGCTCTTATCCCAAATAGGTTTGTGTCGGATAATAATATTAGGGGATTATTTCGTAGCAAAGATCTACATACTACGCAGCTACGAACAAAAAATGGTTGGTATTTCTTTCACGTGTGATGTTAGTTCACATATGTATATCCATCCATCCATCCATCCATCAGCCTAGTTCGTCCACTGCTGGACATAAGCCTTTCCAGGACTTTGCCACTCACACACACGCTGGGCAGGCGGGTTGGTGAGCACGGTGCCGGAACCCTCGCACCAGCGACGCCGCTGCCCGTCACCTGTCTGTTAAACGTTCACATATATATGCATAATAAATTAATTGAAATAATTCTTGTACATAAGAATAAACTGTCTACGATTGAAAATTTTCCACTACTGTTATCGTGTTATTTGCGAACGACCGTCTCTCAATGTAACGTAAATTAAGTACTAACATCGTAAATACCTTTCGCCCGAATCGCATTATGTAACAACTTGGCTGAGCTTTCTTGACCCCCTCTTTATTACTGGGAAACTAATTTTTCAATGGATACGTCTCCTGTTGTGAAATATCAGTTTACTTTTTATACCCCCGGTTTCTGAAAGGCCAATCAAAGTTAACAGTAGATTAAAAAAACTTTAACCGCAAATAACGGTGAAAATAAAGCATATATGAAGTCTGAATAGTGATGAATCAATAATTAACTTAGTTAATTTTTCATTTCAATGTAAAATTCCCACTTTTTCTGGCTTAATCCGCAGATAATTATTTTTTAATCTACTGTTAACATTGATTGGCCTTTCAGAAACCGGGGGGTATCTGATTAATTAGTTGTAGCAAAGCACAGAACTTTTTGAATTTTAAAGTTACCGGTAGCGATATTTATCACTTTTAGTATAAAATCGTGTCCGATGACGTCACGATTAGCTCACTTTGATCATCAATAACCTCGTAATTTTTTGAGATATCAAAGAAATAATTTTACTATTGTTTTTAGCTTTGGTTACAGTTTAAGCTAGTAGTTATAATGTTTTACAAAACTAGTAATTTATATAAAATAACTAAACGATCAGCAGGATTTTCATTGCGTTATGTTTATTTATTTATTCATTAAGGTGATGCGTGATGGTAAGCGTGATGTTATATAACATAATATAAGTTAGAATTAGTTTAGCTAGTTAGCATAAAGTTTGCGATCTCGCCATACCGCGCATAAACCATATGGTTTTAGTCGGATGGCTTTAAACTCTTAAATATGTAAATAAATTTAACTATGAATAAATAAACTAAAAAAAAAAAAAAAAAAACTGCATACTCCGATTACAAACATCTACTTATTGACTACATTAGTCCTGCAGAATTATACAAATTATAGGAGCACACAGCCTGCATAATTTAACAATGTTAAGAAACAAAAAAAAAACTTAAATAAAAATATATAAACATGCTAAATTTTATAAATTACTACTAAATCATGAAATAATAAACTATATCTTACTTAAATTACCAATTACTTAAAATAAAAGAACACATAAATTAAGCTTGAAGCTTAATTATTTCATAAGCTTTTACATTACAGAAAATAAACTAAAATATAAATTAGGAAATTTTTCAATAAGTTTTCTTATGTTAGACAATACTAGTGTAAAATGACTTGTGCGTGTCATTGCCTGAACGTAAAGACTTGAACCTAGAACATGAACAACGACAGATTTTCGAGGCTTCGTTTGAACAAATTAGGACACCCCTTATAATCCTTATATTATTTCAACCCTGGTTATTTTGGTTTTAAAATGTTCCCTAGAAGAACGCAGTTACGGGATCGACTTAATTTTTTTTTTCATGATTTATGTAGTACAAATATGAAGGAAACTATTAAAATCATAATATTTTTGCTTATAATGTATTTCAGTATAAGCAACCCTCCATTCTGTTGTTTCGCTGCGTGATTATTAGTATTACCCGTCGAAGACAAACAGGCCAATGAGCCAACCATAATAGCTTCTTCTAAAACTTAATAAAGTCTTTGCCATTGGTTTTTTTGTGTTGGACGGGTAGTCACATTTCTTGCTAGCCTATGCCATACTCTTAAGAACTATAGGGGTCGCCTCGGTCCGCTCCGCTTCGTTCGGCTTCTGAATTTATGATCACAAGCAACCTAACACTGTTTAAGCTGTTTGTCCCATTTGTGCCCGAAGTACGGCGATAGGGCTCACCACCCATCACCGTAGTTGCAACGTGGGTGTACGAGTGTGAACTGTGACTTGCATTTCAAACACACTTAACACACCTCTGACACCCTCTCGGGGATTCATGTTGTGACAATGTTTATTGCTTGCATGGAATTATTATGTAATGTTGTTTACTTACACATTAAGCTGCGTACGCGCACAGTGAACCGGTTCGATCCGACTCGTTATCCGAGTTCAGGTCCCGACCCGACCTCCCGCCGTCTCCCCTACTCACCCCTCTTCGGTGTGAATATATCCGATAACACGACTTGACACAAACAGGATTTTTATAAAAATACTCGGTTTTTTAAGCTGAAAAGCACGAAGGTGCAGAATAACCCCACGAGGTCCTCACGAAAAATACGTCAAAACGTTGTTGTTATTAAAATAGATATACATAAATAAAAACATGTAAATTAATTAAATAAAGCATAATAATTACATAAAACCTATAAATTAATTATATAATAATAAATAAATTAAAATAAATTTACGAAATAAAAAAAATATAAGTTAGATGAATAGGTACTGTCTTTTTAGGGTTCCGTAGTACCTAAAAGGTACAAAAGGAACCTTTATGGTGAGACTCCGTTGTCCTTCCGTCCATCTGTTTGTTCGTCCGTCCGTATGTGACAGCCTCATAACTTAAGCACCGTTAAAGATAAAGACATGAAATTTGGCTCAAAAATAGCATTAATTTACCCACATATCACGGTGTAAAAAATATGAAAAATTTAAAATTATTCAAAATATTTCCGTTTCCGTTTGAGAAAAATAATAAATATTATCCTAAAAATACAATAAGAGTATCAAATTGTAGATATTGAAAAGCTGGTTGTAAAAATATACACTTTTTCTATATTTACTGGCACTGGTTTCTAGAAATCTTTAAAACCACAAAAATATGTATGTCCCCCCTTATCTCCGAAACTGGTGGATCGAAAAAAATTGAAAAAATGTCGATTATACGTGTAGATCATAACTGGCCAATTACAGTAAAACCATACTTTATGTTCTCTGGTAAAACTATAGCGATTTAAAAAAAGTTGAGCATAAATGAGAAATATAAAAAATTAAGTAAAATTAATAAAAAAAATATTTTATAAAAATACAATAAGGGTATCAAATTGTAGGTATTAAAAAGTTGATTGTAATAATAATAGTTTGGTTATATTTAATCGAATATGTTTCGAGAAATCCTTGAAAAACAAAAAAAATGTATGTCCCCTTTCCCTTATCTCCAAAACTGGTGGACCGAAAAATATGAAAAAAATCATGGTAACATGATAATAAAGATTACAGGAAAAATAAAGCGGTTGAGAACCTCACGAAAAAAAAATACAAAATTAAATTTATCATCCACAATATAGAACCCTAGGTAACCGAGTCTGACTCGCACTTGGCCGGTTTGTTTTAAAATTAGATTTAAATTGTCTGTCAAATAATTGAGACGCTTTAATTAGGCTAAAAATTATGGATGATTTATCATCATCCAATGGTTAATTTAAGGGTGGTTTAACAACAAACATGCTCTCGCGTTTGGACAATTTAGCATATTAAATCAGAATATTTTTAACAAATAAAATTTGTGTAATTACAAATTTAAGAAGTTAAATTATATTATGTATTATTCAGATTTGACACAAGTCACAATTATCAAGAAAAAAACCAGAAATATCACTAATATCACGAAAAACGCAATTTGGCGCAGAAATTAGAATTTCTTTTTGTTCCAAATTGAAATTATTTTTTGCGTAGAGAGATTCTTACCTACCTAAAGTGTCCAAATGCGTAAGCATGTTTGGCGGAACCTTTCCTTATTTTTTTTTTCGTGAACTTGTCACATTGCGATTTTTGTTTATACTTACCGTGTCTCCAGTATTAATTGAGTGAGAACTAGTTTCACTCTGACGACAATTTTAACAACGAACAAAAATAGTTCGCTGATGTGGTATCATTGGATTGGTTTCTGAAGTTGTAGTGCACTTGTGTAAACGTGACAAATTGTCACAGTATAATTTTGTACAATTATGTATATTCGACAAAAATAATCTGTACTGGCTACCCAGAACTAACTTTAACGTCTTTCCATAATTAGTGAAAGTATTATTTCACATCCGGAAGATTTCTTAAACTCTGTTTTTTATGATTAGAATTAGTGTCCTATCCACATAAGTCCCGGGAGACAAAGTCAAGTCTCCTTTTGAAATTGGCAGTTTTTATTGCGGCGATATAGCCGTTAAAATCGTTTACAATACTGAGGCGGCAATAGAGACACAAAAATATATTATCATTTTGAATAAAATAAGAAAAGTAGAAAAGAATAAAAAAAAATATTCTGGCCCATGAGGGGATCGAACCCGCGACCTTCGCGTTATTAGCACGACGCTCTAACCAACTGAGCTAATGGGCCGGATGATGTTGGGTGCGAAATAGTGATATGTAATCGGTCACACCTATTTTTGTGGCTTATCTGTGTAATGTAATATTATAGATAATAAAACTTATCTGGGGGCACGATAGTGCCCCCACCGAGTCTCGCAAAAAAACGCGGAACGGCCGTACCATCCTTTTCTCGAAGCAACTCACGGCACTTTCAACCCCCCTGTAACTTCGTTGTGGGTATTCTTTGTTTTTCATAGAATTTATGTTAGCTATTTTTGAAACTTGGTGCGTTCGGGTGTTCCCTTATTATTTTGTTTAGTGGCCTTTATTAATATTTCTCAAGATTATAGGCAAGTAAAAATTTTTGTTTCTCAAGTTCTTCAAGTTATCATTCATATATACAGAATGCTTGGTAATTCGTCCTATTCCTTGAAAGGGGTTATGCTAGAGATCATTTCCAACGAATTAAGTCCTATCAACAAGGTGTCGAAAATGAATGGTCTCCGAGTTACGGAGGTTTTTATATTATTTTTCAAACTTTCAGACTAATAACCAAAAATAAATAATTTAAAAATAACTATTCCTCTTTTAGCACTTATATATTATATTTCTGATCAATGATAGATGAGTGATTATTTATAAAAAAAAATACATGCCCTGAATTCCCATTATTTCATAATTAAAAGAAAACCTTTTTTATTTTATAATTTTTGAAATATAGACGTTTTTTACTTGAAAAAAAATTATCATTTTTGACTCCTAGTTGATAGGCATTATTTGTTGGAAATTATCACTAGTATAACCTCTTTAAAGGTATAGGTCAAATTACCAAGCATCCTGTATATACATAACACAGAGGCGGACGGACGGACAATGGAGGACAAATGAACCACAAGGTTCCTCTTTTCACCTTTCTCATGTGGAACTCTAAAAATATTTAATATGGCAATAATTGGGGGTCTTGCCGAATGAAAAAAACCATTGTTTAAACAACAATATTCATTTTGTAATACAGATAACGAAAATAACATCAGTTTATTGAGAGGGTGGGGTCATTAGATAATGACGATATGACGATAGTATGATTGTAGGGGGGAGGGGGGGGTCGAAAATCGGAATTAATCGATGACGTAATATACGTATATGGACCGTCCCTAAATAATAATAAAATAACTTCGGTGGTTTGGGCAAATATAGACCGATGAATGAAAGTAGAGTGAAATAAATTTATTGTGCGTAATAAGTAGAAGGTACAGCTCGACCGAGCTGTATTTTTGAATCACTCGCCGTGAGTCGTATATTCACGAACGAAAAAAATTCACGTGCGAAATTCAATTCGATTGGTCAGAATTTTACGTATTTTTGAATCAGTAGAAATCAATGTTAACGGTTTTCGTTTCACGCAGAAAAAATTAAAATCGGAAAGCAATATCTCAATGATTTTAAAAATGGAGGTGAACGGAACGTAAATTAAAAAGTTATAATGTCATGTCAGTCTCATCGATGCATCGACATCAACATTTTCTTCTTGTCATTCTTGCATAGTTTCTACTAGTAGAAATCGGAAAACGAGTGGGTCAGACCACTCGTTGCAGAATTCACGGAGAGAATTTTCAAAAATACTGATTTCAAGTTTTCGTATGCGAATCATGCGGATTCATATGCGAATTGAAATTCGAATGATTCAAAAATACAGCTGCGAAATAATTGCGAAAGCAGAAAAGAAATAAAAATCCCTTGTAAATCACCCGAAATCTGCCGTAGCAAATTTTTTAGCACTTGCCAGAATTGCCATCCAGGTCCTCTAAAAAGGCCGTTTTACATTAATCACATAATGATTCTGTTCTAATGCTGCCTCTTTTGCACGCGTGAAAAATCTCTGACTCTATCCTACTTTCGAATCATTTTATGATTCACCCAAGTCGGCCTTTTTAGATCCCCAGGCCGTTCTAGAAGGACGTATGCTGACTAAATTGGCGACATAGGACAATATCAAAAGTGCCCAATAGAAGAGCTTCTATGACTAGATTGATGGATGTGAAGGTGAGTCAGGATCGTAGCAGATGGAAATCTGTATTCTCTGAATACTCCTCTAGGAGACGGGCGTGAGTGTATGTATGTATCTATGTATGTAAATATGGCCCAAATAGAGCATAGACAAACAATCTCAAATACCTAGATAAATAAATGAATACCTACTTAAATCATATAAATCCAGTCGTAACTCCATCGCAGACACCAGTATCAATGTTTACGTTTTACCAATCGTTAATTATTGTTGCAGGAGCCATTTGCGTAAGCTGTTATCTTATCAAAAACCAGCCTAGGTAGACCCTTGGACTCCCTTCAAATATCCCTCTGATATCTGAGAAATGAGCTTTGGGGAAGAGGGGGGTGGGTCTTAGCGATTGGCTGGTGTTATCAGGGGCCTAGTCATAGTGGGGGCTTCTCGGTGCGAATTGCTTCAGTCGATGGCGGATCGCCGTCGGCTGAACATGCCTGGGGGAGATTCTTTGGTTTGATATCTGAAAATAAAGCATGGAAATATACATTCCAGTAACTGAAATCTTGTATTTACGTCATATTGGATAACTTTTCCAATGAAACCTACCATATAAAAATATTAATGTTGAAGTTTTTTGTTATGTGTGAAATTTGTTTCAGATTAACTGGATTAAAAATTACATTATATTTATATAAAAAGAACCTGTAGGCAGTAAAAACGCTCTCAGAATTATGAATATCATAAGAATTATATTAAAATTCACCATGATGAGCTATCTTATATGAAAATAATGAAATGAAATGAAACATTTATTTATGTAATAATATAGGTATATCAGATACACTTATTACAGGTCAGTTTTAATGTAATATAATTAAATAATCCATGTCTAATAGTTTTGTATACTAAATAATAATATGGGGAAATACACAAAAAAAAATAAAGGTTAGGTTTACTTAAATTAATAATATTTTAAACACTTCAATAAAATAAAGAAATATAGGAATCAATAATATTATAAATATAGGTAAATACGCATATGCAGGGGATTGATTAGAAAACATCAACATTTTTATTTCAGTGCCGAAAATTCAAGAAAACAATTTAAATAGGTACACAAACAACAATTAAGAGAGGTAAACAAAAGCATAGCAAAATTAGAGGTAAACAAATTAAAACTAAAAAAAACAGGCTTTAAAAACACTGCATCCCATAGACAATAACAAAAGTTTTCTCTTCCTGTGAAAAGTCTCTGATTCTGTTATCAAGTAAATAGGCATATCTACGCATAGTTACAAAGAACTGATAACACGAAAGTGCTTGCACGATGTAAATAAGTGGTAACATTCGACACAGTCCCTTGTCTGTGATTTACATTACACTGTCGTATCATAAAACTAACTCCAACAGGTCACAGTGTACCACGGCAGTTCTTAGTACCCACACATAAAGGCGACAATTATACAAAAGTGTTTAGCGTAGCGCGTGGCCGGTTGTATCAATTCATATCTGAGGAAAACAAAACCACGCGGGCAGCGCGTGGCGGCCGCACGCCCGCCTTTAAAAATAGAACCGTGCCATTGGCCAAAACAGCTATTTTACCACGACCCGTTTAATAAAAGGACATAAAAACATCTAGCATACCCTTCAAGGGCCAGGTAAAAGTGGATGAGACAAATAACCATGCATTAAATTCGCACCACGACGCCCGCATGATGATGTTTTCGATGCCAACTAAATGTACGCTTCATAAAGTATTCTATGCGGATTCTATATGTTTACAGTGTGTCCCTCGAAAAAGTGCACATCCGAAAAGGGGTGAAACTAGACCTTATTTTAAAAAAATGATTTTTTTTTTTTTAGAAAATCTTTTTTTTGTAAATTTACGTTTTAAAATTTTTTTTGCCTACCGTGGAGACTATGTATAAAATATGTCATAACTTTTGATCTACCGCGAGTAATGCAATGAAATAAAACTGTTATAATCCTTAAAAAATAGACGTCCCATACCAAATCAAAAACAAAACATAATCAACTACCATTACCATAAAAATAATATCCTAAAAGATTATTTCTTTAATTTTTCCGTCTTTTTTTTCAATAATAGTAAATTTTTTCAAAATAATGTCCCCGTTTCACTATACTTTTATTCCTATTTATCATTGCCTATTCCATTATCTTTCTAACAAAAAAAAAATACAACATTCTATCATAAATACAATATTTTCAACGAGCGGTTAACCAAAGGCACTGCGCTCGCGTCCCATACAAAGATACCCAGGTGGATAATTTTTCCAAGATAAAAAAAAAAGTTAAAAAAAGAAAAAAACTTTGTTTTTGTCGATATATTTAGATCTAGTCTCACCCACTTTCGGATGTGCACTTTTACGAGGGACACACTGTATAATGAACTAAAGTCGGTAGGTAGCTAAATACTAAATAAGCCTAGTTTATACTGATAGAGGAGGTGGAGAGTATAACAGGGATAAAAATACAAGAGGTGTCGAGGGACACCAGCCCCCCTATTGTGTATCTTTAGTTGCCAACTGCACGAGGTGCCTATCATCAAAAACATAGCTAAAAACTGAAATTTCAAAATTGTCTTTAGTGTGTATTGAACTATTAACAATCTGTGTCGTCACTTCAAGTGCGAAAATATCCTTAGGACATCGGAATTCGATAGTATATCTATGTTTTTAATGATAGACACCCAGTCCAGAAGGCAACTAGAGATACACAATAGGCCCGCTGGACGTGGTCGTCGCATGTCTATACTGCTATAATATACTTATACACAGACATACGCTTGTAAACACACAAACACTGGTTGTCGTGTGAAAGTGTCGTGACGGTCGAAGCCTTACACTTTTATCAACCTAGCTCTTTTTCGCCAAGTGTCTGCAGTGTAACGTGCGATAAGGAACTATAAGCTCCTGAAGATAGTGCTGAAGATAGTACCTGGAAGAGAAGAGCGAATAACGCATGTGACAAATTAAGTAGGTAGTCGATAAATCTACTATTGTAGGTGGTCGTAAACACTGCATAAAGAAACATGAATGATCGACTTATGAATGGGAAAGAAGCACAGACAAGAAAGAAGCACAGACAAGAAAGAAGCACAGACAAGAAAGAAGGGAATAAAAATAGATGGCATTGCATACCTTACCAGATGGAGATTTATGGTCTCTTTTTCTACTCCTCTGGCGCGATAGGCTTGAGAAGGTATATAACTTATGAACCAAGTTTATTCAAGGGATCCTAGAACTCATTTCAAGTGTAGCGACCACGAAATAAATCAACTGAGGTACATGCCTGTGATAGAATATTAATATTTATGTGTATAGAGTCGGCTGTAATAGTTTTCAAGGTTTATAAATAAGGTTTATACTTGTAAAAATAATCAATATTATTGTGATAGTTCTCAAACTAACTAGAGAGAATATTAAAAAAAATCTTATTAAAAATTAAGAACCCCTGTTTGTTAAGCACCTATGCAGTTTAATTTTCAATATAAGTATTAAGAAAAAAATAATGAATAAAAAAAAAAGAAAAACAAGCCACTCCTGAATCCTACCGGCGGCAGGTCGAGCTGCATGTTGCCAAGGAGTTTTTCTAAATTTATGTGCATGCGCATAGTATTTGTTTACTTAACACTTGCTGACGATGAAAGAAATACTGCGAGAAAAAGCGTGCATTTATGCGAAGTACGGCGAAGGAATTTAATTTAGTTTTGCTTGCGAAATGTAAGTTACGGGTGCCCAATGACTCACTAAGGGCACGGCAACCTCCACCAGAAGGCTCCTACTGACGTGAGCGCTGGAGCTGCTTAAGGGCCTTACTATTGCCAAATGGGTACTTTCTAAAGCCTACTCCTCGTTTATGGCCAAACCAAAAATAATGAAAAAATGTATTATGAATAATCAACTCTTAGACAACATATGCAACATTTTTATTTTTCATACCACCAAAACTTCTACATGATTTTTTTCTTTTACTGAATGCTGTTTTTTGACCTCAAATTCCCTACTGCTCCTGAGTGGCTTGGCCGATTGAATTTATCTATGCTTTGATAAATAGATAAACTTTATAGCTATAAACATAACATAAGATTATTCAATCGAGTAATCACGTCCAAGTGAAAAGTATAATTTTCTCCTATTTCGCACTATCAAGGACGCAGCGAGCGTCGTAACAGCCACTATGCATTGCGCGCTGATATGAACGTTATTTCAATGTCGTTTCCGTTGATATTTGTAGTGAAAAATATCGAGCTGCTAATTTGGCGATGGTAATCGCCTTAATAGGATCCATGACCATATCGACATCTTTCACTGTTCCCTGAGTGAGTTCATACGGACAGCGTTATATGTTATTTGTTACTTATGATTGTGTATAATATTAATGATTTTGCCTGTTGTTGTTGTTGTCGTATTATAAAATTGTATCCTTGTTTTTGTAATATAGTTATTTGTAAGTATAGATAATAAGTTTGAAGAATATTCACTATCACATTGGCCTAGCTGTAAGGATAGTGTTATATTGTTTATGATAAATAAAAAAATAATAAGTCCTGTTGGTACGTATAAATCGTCAGTGAAAAGAGGTTGCACGAGTGTTCACTGTTTTGGTAATAGTTAACCAACGAAAACATCTCAGGCAGCTCTTGAAGATAACTGACAATATTGTTTGTAACTTGAAGGCCTGGAAGCCAGACACAACACTAAATGTAGACGATATGAGCGTCTTTTAGTTCATCAGGTAAAAAGAAATGCTTGTGAAACACAGACTCACGGGTGCTAACACGATTTCAAAATCGCACCAGAACTACTCCTAGATAGGATGCAAAAAGTTACAACTTATGATAAGAAAGAATATTGTTTACAAATTAATATTTTAAATGACTTGAGAGAATTGGAACTTCAGAAAATTTTGAAGAAATGTTGCCCGTTAATAGACGATTGACGCAAAAAATTTAAATAACAACTTCCCATTTTTTTTGCGTTCCTACTTCCTAGTAATGTCCCTGAGTGGATTTCATGAAACGCACTAGTTCGAACTAAAAAAGTCCTCAATTTATGACTCAACCAACACAGACATACATCGGACTCCATTACAAACAACACGCTACCCATCCCAACGCACACACGATTTCATAACAAAACATTCAGTAACTGCTTCACCGCACGAATCATTAAATCTTTTTCACCACCACTCACATACATCCAACTTAGAACATGGGAGGAGTCCTATATTTGGTCGCTTGGTGCCCATTACGGTCCGGGTCTTAACAGACAAAGATAAGTGATCATCTACCCGTCTCCACACTTCAATTTTTTATCTTTGTTATTGATTGATTATTTATTTTTATATTTATTGATTTATATATATATATATATATATATATTGTCTCTTATTTGTCTGTCAATCATCCACTTCACTTTATGACATTTTAACATAGTATATTAATTGGTATCTGTCTTCATACGAAAAAAGCATTTGTTCAACGGTTTATAAACGCAATAAGAACTGCTAATTATGTTACAGTATTGTTTTTGTTCTATGTAGAGACCATTGACTCACTGTCACTGACCATATTAGCCACATGTGATGATGTGATACGTAACGCAAGAGTCATGCACCCATATTTAACTGACTCATATTTAACTGATGGCGGCGGCTGTTTACGCGCTTTGTTTCAAAACATATGGCTGCAGCTTTGTGTTATTTATACAAAGTGTTAGTCGGCCAAATGTATGGGCACCTTCAATGTAGTTATTTTAGGGCTCCGTACTCAAAGGGTAGCCAACGAGACCCTATTACTAACTAAGACTCCGTTGTCCGTCTGTCTTTTTTTGTGATTGTTAAGACCAGAAGGGGCATCAGCACTTGAAACGCCCGCTCGTACTTCTTCAGAGTAGGGGAGACGGGTTAGGGACATTTTTTCTTTTTCGATAAAAAAGAACTTGTAGGGGGGTTCAAGCAATGCAGAGAGCAGGGTAACCAGAATGGTATTAAATCCCGAAGAACCGTGCATACCCCCCCCGCGTTTGGGCATTATAACCATAGAGTTGGTATGGCCATGGGAAGGTTTTAGGGTAATTTCCGTCTGTCACCAGGCTGTATCTTAAGAACCGTGATAGTTAGACAGTTGAAATTTTCATAGATGATGTATTTCTGTTGCCGCTATAAGAAAAATACTAAAAAACAGAATAAAATAAATATTTAAGGGGGCTCCCATACAACAGACTTGTCTTTTTTGCCGTTTTTATAGATAATGATACGGAACCCTTCGTGCGTGAGTCCGACTCGCACTTGGCCGGTTTTTATTTCATAGTCATCATTAGAGACCGGATTATATGCATTTGCATATTTAGCCCCTTTTCAACGGTTATTGCATATTATAACTAAAAAACTATTGATGATGCATAATTTTCGCGCTATATTGCCAGAAAAAATAAGTGCCAACGTAGCACCAAAATTTAAATACTGCACAGGGGCTCTGCCGCGTAATTCTCATTTGTATCAACTTCAAGCAAATGCATGCGAAATTCAACGCGTGCAAAAGAGATGGCATGTTAGGCGAGCGTCGTCGCACGGACGTCAAATTTCAATCTCAAGTTGATGCTGATGAAAATGAGAATTACGCGGTAGACCCACAGTTACCTCAGTAGATGTAGAACGGTTTTTTTCGTTTAGAGCAATCGAAGACAAACTTACCACCAAACTTTTGGAACAGTACCCGATCGTTTCTGTTTCTATTTTTAGTATTGTTTACATATATATCCGATACTTGATCCCATAACATATATATTCATGGATTTTATAATATACAGCGTGTAACAGAAAGGTGTAACCATATTTGAAGAGCTTGTTCAGTCAATGGTTTACAACAACTTTTACTATTGAACAAAACCTGCACATCGAAAATAAAAATTGCTTGCTTCATAGGAAAATGCAATGCCGATGGAAGGGCAGATTTTTTTTGCTATTTCAGTGTTGACTCCATAGTAAAAGTTGTTCTATACCATGGACTGAATAAGCTCTTCAAATATGGTTACACCTTTCTGTTACACGTTGTATATGTATACATATACATATAGACAGCAACAAAAAAATATATTTTAAAAAAGCATATTTTAAGCATTTTTCATGCATATTTCAAGCTATTTATTTATGTTGCATACAATCCGTTATCTAGTCATTATCACCATCAATAGTTTCCTTATATTTCTCTAATCCCAGTGTAATTCTATCTCCAGCTGAATCGGTCTGGATTATAATACATGTTTTCTAGCTTTTACGTAGATAAACGGACAAATAGGCACTGAGCACTGATCGAATAATATTATTATAATATTTATGATATGATATCTATGATATGATATCTATGGCTTCGGGCATGTGCGATGAACCTGCACATAAGCGTATCGACTTCATCCTCACCTGTTGACGAAGCTATTACGGTTTTGGGCAATAATATACATATACGACAAAATTTACAGCAAAACCGTGTTGATTTTGTCTACTAATGAGGCTGAAATCGATACGATCACGCTCCAATATTTTGATTACCGAAATCGTACTGAATTGGTTGCGACGACTCTACTTTGATGTTCATCTTGCCATACTTAGTCTATGTAGTAATACTTAGTGCTACCAATAACAACCCTGTGACAGACGGACGGACGCCGGACGGACAGACAGCGGGGGCTTAGTGGTAGGGTCCCGTTTGGTACACTTCGGGTAAAAGGAACCCTGAAAAAGACGTTCTCGGGATTTCTCATTTCGACATCTGTGAATGCGCAACACAGTATAAAATAGGTAAAGTACAACAAAAGCAAAATACAGGTTGATTTGATGGTACTTTTGATAAATAAAAGCGAAAGTAGTTAAGAAAATCAAATCTTTTAATAATAAAATGAAAACAATTATGTATGGAATATTTCATACTAGCTTTTGTTACCGACCTTTGCTTATCCTTACTTATATAAAATTTCAGCCTTTGACTGAAGGGGACTTCTCGAGATTTGGAAGCCCCCCTTGACCAGAGGCCGGGGGCGGGCCGCCCTTTCCGCCGCTAAGTCCGCCACTGCAATGGAGTTAATCTCGTTTCACGTGAACATATCGTACGTAGATGTAAAATTAAGTTTGTTTCTGTGTTTTATCTAGTCATGCGTTATTTATCTAACTGATAACAACTTTTCACTTGCCAACTGAGTATGGAGACAGGGGCTGCCATCAACTTGTGACTCAAGTTATTGGTTTTCCTACAAATTATTTCAATTATTCCTACTAACAGTTATTTACACAGTTTAATCTAAGTATAATTACTGAGTCTATCCATCCATCCATCAGCCTGGTTCGTCCACTGCTGGACATAAGCCTTTCCAGGACTTTGCCGCTCCCGGCGGTCATCCTGGAAGAATTGCCCAAATTCACACACGCTGGGCAGGCGGGTTGGTGAGCGCGGTGCCGGAACCCTCGCACCAGTGACGCCGCTGCCCGTCACCAGTCTGTTCCATATAAGGCCCGGCTATTGGGGATGGATATACCACCATCCATCGGTCCCAGGCATGGTGGGCCTCCTGGTTTTTTGCCTGTGAGCAGTCCTCTTACTCTCCCCCGAATTACTTTGAGTGGGTCTCCAAGTAAGTACTCTACTGAGTAATTGCCTTAAATTAAGTTATTTTAAGAATTTTACAAATAAAGGGCGACCGAGTGATAAAGACGTATCTACAACTACCGTACTCGTTTAAAAAAAAACTACTGTTTTATTTCACGAAGATGTACTGAAATTATTTGAAATGTAATAAACTAATAAATCATTCGGTAGCTGCGTGAAGCTTTAACGTGTTTAATTTTTTCTAGATTCTGTTTCAAAAATTAATTTCTGATATGGTGATTGGCTTGAGAATAACCCCCAAGGTTGTCGTAAAAGGTGACTAATGGTAGACCAATGGGGTCACAGACGTCTATAGCATTGGTTTGCAATCCGCGTAGGAAAAGGAAAAATCAGAATTCGCTAACATAGGTCACTGCAGGTGGTATAGATAATGCATTTCATTTCATTATTTTTGTACCTAAACGAATGTTCTGTGTAGTTTGTAAGGAAATAAAACTAAAAGTATGAGTGGCAATTACAGGAAGTTCTAGATTTTAAGTCATAAAGTTTGGCATTGTATCAAAATTTCTATTCCAAACTTCCAAGAGTGCTAGAAAGATGAAATTGAATTGGTATGCAGGCTACGATATGCACAGAGACAACAAAAAAATTAAATCTGTATTTTTCATCCCCCAACTGTACATTCCTTACAAAAAGGAATGAAATCGCACCAAAAACGTAGTAAAGTAGGTTGCCAAGAATCATAAAGCTTTCACCGTTAAATAGTAATCATATCTCATGTAGAGCCAAGCCCCTAAGTCTTAGGGGTTTGGTTCTACATGAGATAGGGCCTAAGCAGCACCGGATCAACATTTTTTTACAGGGGGTGCAAAATGCCAATTTAGCGCTCTTGTCAAACAAAAACGAAACATTTTAAGCGTTTATTTTAATAAAAAACATAAGTGTGTGAGCATTCTACAACAAACAATCAAGTTAAAAATGTTATAATTATAATATTACTTTCTTACACTTTTTTCCGCAAAATCATCTATTATATCGTCATATGATTCAAATTACTATTCAAAAAATCAACAACTAGGATCTGAATATCATGAATATTTCTCCCGCTACTTGAATATGCAACTGTTTTATAATTAGGTTTAGATACCAGAGTACTGATCGACAATTTTGCCGCCCTCTGGACTTGCCGCCCGGTGCAAGTGCACCCTCTCGCCCCTCCCTAGATCCGGGCCTGGGTCTAAGACTACAAGGCCAAATTCTACAAGCCCTTACTTTACAAACTCTACAACCTCCTCAAAAAGTATGACTTGGCCGTTTTATGGAATTATTGCATGACACGAGATCAAATACCAGTGACTTAAATAAGTACATGGGAGTGTCTGTGCGAAGTGACGGCCGCGAAACAGCTAAGCCATACTTTTGTAGCAAGATGTAGGGTTTGTAGAGTTAGGGCTTGTAGAGTTTAGCCTTGTAATGTAAGGGGCTTGGATAAGTCTAGTGAAAGCTTTATACTTTACATGAAATGTTTTTGATGGGTTCATGTTTTCTCAATAAAATTTGCTCGCAACAAGCTCTCTGTATCAATTATTTTCCGGATGGACACAAAAGATCAGTGCCCTAGGTCCTGACAACAAAAACCGAGACCGCGTTGAAAGTCCTCAATCCTCACCCTCACGTAGACATTTCAGTCCACACACGTCCACAACTACGTATGCAACACGCAGCACGATGCTCCGGTGGGCTCGGCAGACCGCGGTCACGCAGGGAAAGCGTGCTCCGCGTGACGTCATCACGCATCATCGCGGCAAAACAACACCACAACCCCTACCATTGGACTTGAAACTTTGTATAGCTTGGAACGAGAGTCAGTTTTGATTGCTGTTGATGGAGTTGTTATATTTTGCATTTGCTCGGTTTTGTACTCTATGATTGAAAGGGCAAGAGTCGTTTTAGGGTGTTAGGGGATTACCCTGCATTGTTCTGTAGTTTTCCGTTGAGTGATTTCGGTTTGCGTAAGTGCAAGGTATTTCTGCGTTTACATATGGAAAACGGATGCGGGGTTTAAAAATAGCGGGCAATGTTTCTATGTTTGTAACTGTGCTATACGCGGTGGCGGCGTAGCAAGCGGAGATAATTACCTGCTACACCCGTAGTCGTAGCAACTAAAATACATCGACATTTTATTGTACACAAAAGACATATTAGGTGTTTACATTGCCATTTTCTATAGAGAATTTGAAGGAAACTCAATTTTCAGTAAGTACAAATTGTTGCATTTTTTTAGGAATGATAAATCAAAATTATGTAATTTCTTTTTTGTATGAATGAGATAACAGTCATAACAGCAACATGTGTCGTGTTGTTATTTTTATCTATAGATAGATTACTCCCTACTTAAGTAAACCTTTTTCTACTGTGTTAGCTATAAGTTTCTTTTTTGTAAACGCGCCAATAAATTTATTTTCTTTCTTTCTTTCTTTCTTCCAACATTAATTTAATTTTTGAACAGTGTCAGCTCTAAAAAATTGTTACGAATCTTGTCATGGAAAGGATGGCATTTAGGAGGAACTGTTTTTGAAGATATTTTTTTTATAATCAAACTGATAATAAAAACAAAATTTAATACGTAGACGTAAAATATTGAAATCAACTTTCAAACAAAAAACAAATAATTAAAACAGCTATTGAATTACAGGAATTATGAACTCATGAATCTGTAAGAAAATTTCGGCAATTTCACATGTAAAGATCATTATTAAAACAGAAAAAGAGAGTTTCGAATACATAATAATGTACATAGGCGGACTTATCACCTGAAGATATTTATTCCAGCCAACCTTTGGGTGGTGAACAAATTATTGTTACGTGAAAAGTAAAAGTACAATCATAAATATTTGGTGGCGACCTCTATATGCGTATTGCGTACCTATTTCTTTTACTTTGTGTCTATACTGGGTTTTTATATGATGTCGCGGAAGCTGAAAACTGGCGATAGTACTCGTCCATACGAACAACTTTTACTATGGAACCAACCCTCAAATAGCTAAAATAAATCAGCTTTTCCATAGAAAAGTTACATAGCTACCCGACAAAAATCTATGAATCAACTGTTTTTTTTCTCGAATCTACAATTGTTTCACGAATTGCGTTTCGTAAGGACGATCTATCCCCAGTTTCCGGCTTCCGCAAATTTGTCTGAACATTCTGTATAGTATAAATGGCAAAAATAATCTTTGAGCACAATCTTCCCTTTACCTATGTTGTACTATTATCAAACGGCTCGATGGGATCGATTATAGTAATACATCCATCCATCCATCAGCCTAGTTCGTCCACTGCTGGACATAAGCCTTTCCAGGACTTTGCCACTCCTGGCGGCGGTCATCCTGGAAGAATTGCCCATTCTCACACACGCTGGGCAGGCGTGTTGGTGAGCGCGGTGCCGGTACCCTCGCACCAGTGACGCCGCTGCCCGTCACCAGTCTGTTCCATATAAGGCCCGGCTATTAGGGATGGATATACCGCCATCCATCGGTCCCAGGCATCGTGGGCCTCCTGGTTTTTTGCCTGTGAGCTGTCCTCTTACTTTCCCCCGAATTACTTCGAGGGGGTCTCCAAGTAAGATGGTGGTACCTCCGCAGTTGAGCCCGGCATCAGCTCTACCACCTGATTACTACATAATACCATTGTAAATATGTAAGTATTTGTTATTTACTTAATTCGATTGTTTACCACAAACCTCTGCTACGTAGTAATACTTTATATTCTCTGCCTCTGCTACCGATTGCAGTGATACTTTGGTAAATTCTTAAAACATAAATAAATGTTTTATTAAACTTTTCATCTCGAGAAATCGGTCAAGAATCGGGACCCTTATAAATGCACAATGTGGAATCCAGTTGCGTATTAAAAAATGTAATCAGTATAGTAGAAAAAAAATAAGTGAAGTTTGAGAACGTTCAAGATTTTAAAAACCTTATTTAGTTTATCACTTGCCCTAAACCTTAAAAGTTCAAACTGTTTCAAACGGTTATTTTTAAAATATCGTCTGTCTTTTAGAGAACAAGAACCGTATCAGCACGAATGTCAGGCAATTATCAGTAAATTTACGGCCTTATCTACTCCACACCAAGTATATAGGGGCAAGCTTATCATCAACAATCCGAGGGTATATAAGACAGAGGCGCTATAGAACGACGCCCAGTGCGGATTGCACGGGCATAAAGAAAACAACCAAAAAAAAAACTTGGGTTATTATTCTTGACATGCTGATTGTTGATGATGATGTCATGATTTGGTGACTTGTTTGTAAAATTCAGGAAGTCTGGTAATTTACTATAAATTATTGGATAGCTACAGACTTTCTTTTTAAATGCATGATTCATTTCCAAGGGATGCCCCGAAGAATGCATTGATAACGACCACCACTAGACAGATCATGAAATCGACATAAAATGTCAATCGATTGATAAGAATTTCAATTAATTTGCATTACAAATAACAATAAGTCAAGGCAAATAGTAAACAATGACTGATTTAAATGTCTTTCCGGAAAACAGTTAATTTTATTGATAGCCTTGAGAACAATGTCAAAAGATCATGGCAAGGAAATAAAATTGGTAAATGATTTTAAAATGACAAACTTAATTTACCTCCGTGTATTTAAAAAAAAAGTTGTAGGTCATGCATGATCCTCATTGCATTAATATCGATGAATAGCCTCACTGACTCACTGACTCATAGTAAGGTACACGTGGCTAAAAACTGACATGTCTAATGTTCTCAATAAAATAATTATTTATTGTCTTTCCCTGTGTTTTGTTTTCATAATAAATTTATCGTTCGATGATCTTTTTTGTAATCATTGGCAAGATTGATAAATAAGTTACGAAAATAAACAAGCTGGAAGTCATACTGACTGTGGGAACGGGAATAACTCTTTAGATTCATAACAAATTAATCTTGTACGTGTATTTTATACTAGATGTTAACTTGGGAAACGTATTGAGAGTTCACCTTGAAGGCAATCATACATAGAACTACTTATGTGTTCAAATTCAAATAGTTTATTTTGCAAAGTAGGTATAAATAATACACTTTTTACCCGTCAAATTTAATCCAATAAAAAAATATATGTAATAAAATAATAAATGTACATGAACTAAATTAAAGGTTTATTTAATTTATGTAACAATATATATATGATTATTTATGTATATATATACACATACAACGTGTAACAGAAAGGTGTAACCATATTTGAAGAGCTTATTCAGTCAATGGTATAGAACAACTTTTACTATGGAACAAACCCTGTATCTCGAAAAAAAAAAACAACTTTTTTATAGAAAAATGCAATGCCGCTCGGCCGAAATGTATGAGATTTCAGGGTTGGCTCCATAGTAAAAGTTGTTCTATACCATTGATTGAATAAGCTCTACAAATATGGTTACACCTTTCTGTTACACCTTGTATATATACGATTAAAATGATAGGAAAAATATATATTATACAAGGTGAAATCCAACCAACCGCCCGAATCCAGCCTAATGTATCATAATATTAACGCAGTGCTGGCCGTTTTTCGCGACATGCAGCCCTTAATGATGTCATCAGAAGAGCTCTTGCCACCGTCAACGTGCCAGCGGTACCTGAACCGTCTGGAATGTCACGTGACGACGGCAGGAGACCTGATGGTATGACTCTGGTTGCTTGGAAGAATGGTAAGCCGCTGGTGTGGGATGCTACATGCGTGGACACACTAGCGGCTTCCCACGTAATCCGGACCAGTAGGGCTGCTGGTGCGGCAGCGGACAGCGCTGAGGCAGAGAATATAAAGTATTACTACGTAATAGGCTGAGGCTGGCTGAGGACAACAAGCGGCGCAGGTATGCTTTCCTCGGAAACAATTATATATTTGCGCCGTTTGGGGTCGAGACCTTGGGCCCGTGGGGCCCGGAGGCGCAACGAATTTTCAAAGAAATCTCGCTGCGCCTTATCGACACGTCAAGGGACCCTAGGGCTGGCGCGTACCTCGGCCAAAGGCTAAGCCTGGCAATACAACGAGGTAATGTCGCCAGTATCTTGGGGACCCTCCCGCAGGGCAGCGATTTAGACCAAATTTTCAGTTTATGAATAAAATGTCAGGTAAGTTTGGTATTATTATTATTATTATTGTACAATTTTCTTAATTAGGTTTATTTTTTAGGCATTTTAATGTTATAGTAGTTTTAGTTTTAGTTATTTTATAAGTTCTAAATTTTTAAGTTGTACTGTAATTAATTATGTTGATTGTTTATAAATATTCAATAAATAAAAATTATTAAAATATTAACTATTATAAATTCATATAGGACAAGAAGCTCATCAATAGGATACTGTAGTAGAAGTTATGCTTCTTCTGTGTAATAATCCTGCGCAATATCAGTAGATGTACCAACATAGATTACCGAGAAATCATTATAATGCCCAAAAATACTACTTTCAGCTAAAATCCTAAATAATGTAGGTACTTTGCTTGATTTCTTTTATGCAAAATAGATTTTTGTGTGTAATTTTAACATGTGTAAACAGTGTAATTTTCCATAATCGTGAATATCCAATTTTTAGAAATTTAGGTACAGCTAAATTCAAGACTACGAAAATCCGTGTATTTTAAAGATGGCGTTACTTTTCAAATAATTTGCGTCATTTCGTCAAAATCGTGAAATGAAACGTGATTGCAGAATGATGAAAGACAAAACTGATTCTCTGATTCATCTGATCCATATTCAACAGTTTGAAGTGAGTAAAGGAATCAAAATAGTTATTTGCGCAACAAGAGAGCAAATAGCGAATGATTCTAAGTTAGAATCCAGAGCGTGGTGATGGATTCAAAGACACAAGAAACATAATAAATTTGCTCTCCTGTGTACAGTGGAGACCGCATCAAGTAAGGCACATTGGACTTTGCACCTATCTTATATTCTTCTCTGTAAGGGCTATTGTCGTACTGCAAGTGTATAGCTTGATGTGGTCTCCACTGTACAATACAACTTATCGCCTCACTAGCAAGAAAACACAGATGTGAAGACACCATCTTTCGAACGATTATAAGAATTCAATAATTTGTTTCTTTAAACTATACACCATATAAAAATACTACACATAAAATATAAAATGTAAGGAGTGTTAATTGAATCCCAAAAGCCGCGAAAAATCGGAAAATCTTTGATAAACCGATCGAAAACGCACAACATACTTACTTAACCATCATGCTGGAGTTTTGGTGGTGTTTAATAAAATATCGGAAAATACCACTCAATGAAAAATACGTCACAAATTTTTGTTACAAATTCGCTTACAAATTACTGCGCTCATCAGCTTATTTTATTTTTCGTAGCAACCACCCTGTGTACGTATAAAAACCTATGAAGACAACTTGTTTTATACATCCGCAAATACTCGTGTAATTGCAGCTTTGACCTCACAACCCACTATAGCTGTTGCATTGTTCCTACCTGCCTACTTCACTGCGTTTTTGCATAAGCAAGAACGAGTAACTTCCAGAATCCATGCGTGTTTACCTTCACCCTTAAGAACCGCATTCAACGCTGGTAAACAAGCTACAGTATAATTCTCGAGGTTAAGCAAACAATCATTGTAGAGCGCTCAGTAGAGAAGGTGTCGCGTTTAGCAACGCAGATGTTAGTTGGGGCTGCACTCGCGCAGGTGTGCGGCCACGCCGATGACGTCACGCGAGTCTCACACATCACGCAGCGGCCGCGTGCTCTGAGCTCACGCCCACCGATCGGCGCACACGCATCGTTCGGACTACGCAATTAAAATGCTAATGAGGACACTGCCAGCTACGAACGTTGGCAAAACACATCGAGTAAAGAAAGTCCCTGATATTTTGGCGCGATTACTCGTCGATCGTTGGGAAATTTTGCAATGGGATTAGGTTGGGAGAACATGTCTAAAAATATTTTTTCTTGTTTTCCTTTAGATTTCACTAGAACTTCGTGTATTGGTAATTTAACTCTTTGATACCCAGCAAACCCTCAGAATTCTTCCTTCTTTTAGATTTAACCTGAAAAAATATTAACTTTCATCTGAATGACTCGACTGACTATGCTACTTTGTTTGTATGTATGTATTTGTGTATTTATGTAAGTATAAGTATGTATTGCTTTTCTTTTTGCACGTATATGCAAATTTTTGTAAAGTGTTCTTTTATAACACAGTTGTCTGGAAATATTTCTTTAAGGAATAAGTCCGCCCTTGCCTTCTGTTACTTCTTTAAAAAGTGGTTCCTTGTAGGACAATTTTAGAAAGACTGAAAGAAATATACACGGCGCACCTGACAGGAATACCTTCGCTGGCCCCGTGGCCGCCTTGCGCAATAATCAGAGTTGAGTTCTCCGTGGCAATAAGTAATATACCAACCTGGCCAAGCAAACGCATAGGTTTAATTTTCACACCTCTCTATTGTATTGAACAGAGACTTGTGAATCAATCCTCAGGCCTAGTGCACTTAGGGTTGCCAACCGTACTTTAAAATAAAGTATCTTATATTTTCGGTCTTTGTACTTTATACTTTTGAATACCAATAAACTACGTGAAAATACTTTATTTCAATATTTACGTAAAATTAGACGTAAACTGAAAACAAAAACACAGCCGTAAAGAAATCCGAGGGAAAATGTATGACTTGGGCGCGTTGTGCGTTTGTGTTTATGCAAAGATGGAGTCTGGCCTTCCTAGTTCCTACCGTCCGCAGCCTTGATATTTTTTCAAAAAATGTTTGAACTCACTTGAATAAAGGATACTTTTTTCTAAAGGACCGTACTTTTTATTTACCTTTCCTGTAATCAGATGTACTTTATTTCTTCTAAAAAACGTTGGCAACCCTAAGTGCACCTATACATACTTGTAATTCTATTTTCTTTTATACAATTCTATTGTTTCTACTTATGCATTACGTACGACGTAGTGGTGCTGCTTGCTTGCACCGCCGACAATAGCAATAATATGTAACTACTAGATGATAAAGTTATCTATCACATCCTGAAAACACAATATTAATATTGCACTGCCGATATTAACTGTGTTGTGTGGTCCATGTAAGTACATCATGTATGACTGTACTTTATCTGTTACAATTACCACCCACATACTAATTTTGAACTTGAGCTTTACTTGTACATAATATATTTTGTTAGATGTTATTTTTTTTTGTCTTAAGCCTTTATTAGATTACATAAATAATACTAAATTATAAAAAATACTTAAAATATACACTAACTACAAAGAACATAAAATTAAAACTATTGTTTAAATCGCTGCCGCAGGGGAGGGTCCTCAGCAGGCTGGTGGCGTTACCTCGCTGGATTGCGAGGCTAATCCGCTGTCCGAAGTAGGCCCCAGCCCGCCGATTACCAGAAGCATCGACCAGGCGCGAGGAAATTTCTTGGAAAAGTCGTCGCGCTTCTGGTCCCCATGGCCCAAGAGTTTCTACCCCAAAAGGCACAAATATGTAGCCATCCCCTAAAGCTGCATATGTGCGCCTCTTGGAGGCCTCTGCTGCAGCTGCTGCCGCGCCAGCCCTAGTGGCGGTAGCATTGATGCGGGATGGGGCCAGTGTATCCACACAGGTCGCGTCCCACACCAATGGCCGCCCGTTCTTCCAACCTAAAAGAGTCATCCCGTCGGGTCTCTTGCCGTCGTCGCGCACCAGACCTGGAGGTTCTAGGGTAGATGGCACGTTAACACTGGCAAGAGCCCGGTGGATGATGTCTAAAACCAAACTATCATAAAAATATAAAACAAACGAAACATTTTATAAATAAAAGGCTTCAACCAAATCGCTGCTCCGCGGCAAGGTGCCCAGTATGTTGGCGACATTCCCACGCTGGATGTCCGATGAAGGTGCCAGCCCGTGGGTCACCTGTGACGTGACCAGGCGCGTCGAAATTTCTCCCGTTTCGGGACCCCACGAACCTAACGTTTAATTGGTATTTCTTTCCCAGAACAGCATACCTACGCTGCTTAATTTGTTTGTCCGGGATTGATCCTCTCCATTTTCTACGGGATGTTTGGAATTTTGGATCCATCCATCCATCCATCAGCCTAGTTCGTCCACTGCTGGAAATAAGCCTTTCCAGGACTTTGCCACTCCCGGCGGTCATCCTGGAAGAATTGCCCATACTCACACACGCTGGGCAGGCGGGTTGGTGAGCGCGGTGCCGGAACCCTCGCAGCAGTGACGTCGCTGCCCGTCACCAGTCTGTTCCATATAAGGCCCGGCTATTAGGGATGGATATACCACCATCCATTGGTCCCAGGCATGGTGGGCCTCCTGGTTTTTTGCCTGTGAGCTGATCTCTTATTCTCCCCCGAATTATTTCGGGGGAGAGTAAGTTTTTGGATCCATTATCCATCAAAAATTAACTGTGACTTGGAAAATTTCAAGTTTTTAACCCGATACTTCAGGAGTTGTGTACCAAGCAAAGAGTTCCTCTTTGGTACAAAGGCATTGTCAGTAATTAACCATGTCGCCTAGCGACTAGTCATGTTTCGGCATGACGAAAAGAATCAGACGCCGCTGTACCGAGGGAGAGTGGTTACAGACAGAATAGTATCAGCTATATAAGTCATTCGTCCAGTGGCGTATTTACCCTAGGGCCAAGAGGACCATGGCCCGGGGCGGCAGGCTGCGAGGGGCGGCACAAGCAATTAAGAATTAGCTATTCGTAATACCCATTGAAGCTGACTTGACAAAATCCGTTAATTATGACAGTGTCATTGAAGAATTTTGTTACTAATTTGGCCATCAGAAAAAATGTAAATATTTAATAAATAGTGTTTGTATGGCCTTTTTAGTTTTTTTCATTCATTATCACCATTCTTAGCCCACATCAACACACTGTTGGATTTCATTTTATTTTATAATTGAAATATTTTTGCTTTTTTCTCGTTCATTTATAGGGCGGCAAACCTTACAGGCCCAGGGAGCTAAATCTTAAAATACGTTACTGCGTCCGTTACCGACTTCCGTAGATTTATGCAGAAGTTTCTGGAAAAATATTACCGCCTCGCCTGCTGTCACTCTCCCAGATTCATCATCCTAAATCTTATCGAACTTTTCTGTTGTATGCCAACTGCCAAGAGTAAAATAAAGCTAACAGCCAAAACTCATAGCGCAGTGGCGTCAAACGGTTCATCTTTGCGTCAATCTGTAGAAACCTGACGACTCGTTTTTTGTCCAGAATTCCCCGTCGAGCAGCTATAATCATTGAACTCGGATGTTTTCGTTCGCGCACGGAGCTGCCATGACGCATGACGCAATGCGCGCGAGGGCGCGCTCGCCACGCGCCCGCGGCGTGCTCGCGCAATGCACGACGAGATCCGTTGCGAGGTGATTCGCGGTCACTGGGTGTGTGAAGAGATTTAGCTGGCTACGTTTTTGTGTTGTTACGAGATAGTAACAGCAGGTTTGAGCTTTCGATGTATCGACTTGATTTGGGATGTGATGGGCAATGTATGTAGAGCCTTATGGGCGGTTACGTTAGTTGTGTTTAAAACGTCGATTTGGTTTATACGGGTATTTGTGTCTTAATCTTATACCTAACACAAATAAATAAACAGCTATAGTATAAATAAATAATATATTATAAATAAATAATTATAAATAAATAATTTATTTAGCCTACAAAGGTAAAAAGATAGAGAAGACCTAAAAATACGATATGATACTTGTGTTCTACGTCTATTTATAGTGGGAAGTGGTGCTACTGATTGAGTGTAAACATGCAGGACTGTAACATGTAAATAAATGTATTTCTACAATTACTTTTAAATAGACTCTTATACCAACAACTATACGCCAAACACTTACTGGAAAAACTAAGTTTACATGTATTTACGGAATATCTATCCATGAAACAGTTTGGTGTGGGCACAGAGAGGAGAGGTTGAATAAGAGCAGCGAAACGAAAGGAATGTATGGTGCGCAAGTAGAAGGTAAAGCTCGACCAGAGGGTCAATTATGTATCTTCAGTTACCATCTGAACTGGGTGCCTATCATCAAAACCATAGATATACTATCAAATTCTGATTGTCTAAAGATATGTTCGCACTTGAAGTGACGACACAGTTCGTAAATAGTTCAATATCCACTGAAGGCAATATTGAAAGTTCAGATGACAGGCACCCAGTCCAGTTGGCTCCTAAAGATACATAAAAGAGGGGCAGGCCGCCCTAGAAAGAGTAATGCTGAGTATACTGCCCAAATTGGCGACATATTTTGGCGAGTCCGACTCGCGTACCTAGGGTTCCGTATTGTGGATGATAAATTTAATTTTGTCATTTCTTTTTCGTGAATTTCTCAATCGCTTTATTTTTTCTGTAATCTTTACGTAAACACATATTACCATGTTTTTTTTCACACTTTTTGGTTCACCAGTTTTGGAGATAAGGGGGGGGGGGCGTACATATTTTTGTGTTTTTTAAATAGTAGGATAATATTTTTTATTTTTCTCACTTTTGTTCTGAAATATTTTGAACAATATCAAATTTTTCATATTTTTTTTACACTGTAATATGTGGGCAAACTACTGCTATTTTTGTGCCAAATTTCATGTCTTTATCTTTAATGGTGCTAAAGTTATGAGGCTGTGACATACGGACGGACGGACGGACAACGGAGTCTTACCATAAAGGTTCCTTTTGTACCTTTTAGGTACTATGGAACCCTAAAAAGGCAAAATCAAAAGTACGCGGAGAATACAAGAGCTTGTATGACTAGCGTGGCAAAAGAGGTTTTTCAGGGTTGTAGCAGTTGGAAATCTGTAGTTTCTGTATACCTCTCTGGGAGACAGACGTGAGTTTATTTTTGTAATGTTGGTATGTATGAAACAATTTGTATACAAAAACTCGAAATTTCTAGTTAAATGTAAACTTTTCAGTTTTATTTTCATCTGCACCAATTATAATTAGCCCAAGATCAGTGTAGATGCTTGTATTATTGACGCGGCGCGCGCGCCGAGTGGACTTTGCGCCGGAGTCGTTTCGAGGGCTATTTTCGTCCAAAACATCGTGGAATTAACTTTATATCGCTGAGATGATTCTCAGCGTAGGGCGTGGTCCTTTTCAGGAGTGGATTGGAGAACAAATTTAAAGATATACGTTTCAATATAAGGTTTCAGGAAAACGCTGAGCTGTGGCGTAGACTCGTAATTTTATATGTAAAAACCACCAGGTGGATACCTAGAGCGAAATAAGGATACGAACGATCTCTTGTCATGATTCCCGTACATAACTTTTTGTAGAACGACGTAAGTTTCCGTCTAAATACATTATAGTTTAGAAAAACGCTTTTGTACTAAAACGTATAAAATTAAGGAAGTATCCGTCCCCAGGGAACAAACTGTAGGCTATTGGAACACTAACAGTACACATATTACACACAACAAATTATCAACAAAATAAAAATTCTGATATGCGGACCAGTTACAGACGTTCACAACATTCATTATTAAAACACAAAGCTGACATATTATTTAAAGCAAGAATGAAAAAAAATCAATACATAATAATATCAAAACAAAATTACATGCATAACCATTTAAACTAATAACTAGCTTGAAATTATACAAAACATGCGAAAGACAAAGCAAAATTATACTAAAGACAATCTTAGCAAACTATTCCTCAATTTGGATAAGGATAAGTAAATGGCTATGTCCAAAGTCCAATGACCGTGAGAGTATTTTCAAAATCGGCTCAGTGGTACCTGCGCGAGAGTAATTAGAATAATGAAGGGAACTGCCCATCCCCAGGAAGAAAAGTGCAAATTATTGTATTGTTATCCGAATTACCACCATCCATCAATTACCACGTCAGAAATATTCACTTCTACTTCCTTTTTGCGTGTTTCTTAACAGCTGGAGTACATTTAGCGAAGTCGTTAAGTATAACTCATTACGTTATTCATTCCAATGTTACCAGCAGTTGGTCACGTAGCACCTTCGCACAACCTTGGAAGGTACTATAAACACCTGGTGGGTATGAACACAACAAACTAAACTTTAAGAAATTTCATAACAAAAAAAAATTTGATGTACCAAAATAATAAAAAACATTCAAGATTTCGATATCCGGTATTGGAAACACCAAGAGTACATTGTATACACAGAAAAATTAATAGTTCTGCACATCTACGGTGTTATGGTTTAAAACAGCATTTTTGTCCACGGACCCCTTAGGAAATCAAGCACAATTTTAAGGACCCCCTTAATAAAAAAAGCAGCAATAAATTTCGGACCATTTATTTTAGTTATACAAATTACAAAAAAATATGCTTTTTCATATAAAATACGTTAATGAGAAGGTTGGTGCTGATTTTTTGCAACAAAATTAGTGATATTTGGGTTAATATTACTACTGAGATTATAATCTAGTAATAGCCTAATCTATTACAAGATTGGGCTGCCGACCCCCATACATATGCTCGCGGACCCCCAGGGGTCCACGGACCACAGGTTAAGAAACGCTGGTTTAAAATACAATTAATTTGACAAACAACAAAAATTTTAAATCGATTTTAAAATATTATATTTATTTTTTGTAGATTTTCAGTATTTTTTCAGACATGTCTATTGTCTGTATAATCCTCTACGAAATGCTATGACGCCAAATCGGCCAAACAATTTTTGTGTTGGGCAGAAACCAACGCTTTGCTGAAAAGATTTCTGTTTTGACGAAACCCTAGAAAATATTTTCATTTTCCCGTACCTCTGGGGGCCCCATTGCACAAAATCCAGGTATATCTATAAACTTTATCCGGAACGCAAACTAATCCTTTCCATATCCACGTCGTGCTTTCAAGCTAGGGTTAGAACACAAAAAACAACAAAAAAATATACAACTTTCACCTTCCAACCCCTCGTAAAAGGGGGCCAGTTCTGTATTATAATATTTATAATAGGTTTTTTACATACGAAATTGCTGAAATTTTCTTACAGATTCATGAGTTCATAATTCCTGTAATTCAATAGCTATTTAAATTATTTGTTTTATATTTGAAAGTTGATTTCAAGGTTTTACATCTACGTATTAAATTTCGTTTTCATTTTCAGTTTGATTATAAAAATTAAATCTTCAAAAACAGTTCGTCCTAAATGCCATTCATTTCCATGATAAGATTCGCAATAATTTTTACAGCTGACACAAAAATAAATTAATGTTGCGGTTACCTTAATGTTGTCTCATTCATACACATAAGAAATTACATGATTTGTCATTCCTAAAAAAATGCAAAAATGTTAGTACTGAAAATTGAGCAATTTTATGTAAAGACCTAATATAACAATTTCTATTCCTAAATTCAAAAAGTCCCAAACGGCTGAAATTTGATATACAGACTAGGAATAGATATACCGCCATCCATCGGTCCCAGGCATGGTGGGCCTCCTGGTTTTTTGCCTGTGAGCTGTCCTCTTACTCTCTCCCGAATTACTTCGAGGGGGTCACCAAGTAAGATGGTGGTACCTTCACAGTCGAGCCCGGCATCAGCTCTACCACCTGTTAACACCTGTTTGCACACAAACAAAGAAAAAAAATTCAAAATCTATAACTTTCACCCTCCAACCCCTCATAAAAGGGAGTGCAGGTCTGTAAATAATATTTCCTTACAAAAATAATGAAATCTCACCAAAAACATTTCATGTAAATTAGGTTGCCAAGACTCATAAGCTTATAACGCTTTTACTGTTTAAAAGTTATCAGATCTCATGTAGAGCCAAGCCCCTTACTCTACAAGGGCTAAATTTTCAGGCCCTAACAAACCGTACACCATACATTCACCGAGAATCATGAACACCTGTTTTGAAATTGTGATTTCACTTTGCAATAAGTAAATACGAGTATAAGATGTATCATCGTGCTGGGAAGAAATAAATAATTATGATTGTAAAATGATTCATCTTGCTTTGATAATGATTCACAGAATTTGACCGGGATTAACGCTAGCAAAAGCTAGAAATACCAAGTATAAAACTATTTTCTCGGAAGAAATCAAACTTGTTGATGAAGGGAAAATTTAACTGATGCCAAAGTTTTGTGGTCAAGCAGTAATAAAATTAATGATTACGTCATACATGATTCCTAGATTTCCTAGAGCTCCATTTTTTATAAACGTTTCAAATTTTTTGCAATTTTTTTTAAACATTTTCCGCAGAATCTGGCAGAGCACGTCTGAAAAGTGACAGTATCTGTGTTATCAGAACTTTTCAGTGTTATTCCCTTGTGACGTCAGAAGCACGACGGGGGCTCGTGCACGCGCAATGCACGTCGCGTGCGGGAGGCGTGTAGAGAGAAATTACGTGGCTATTCTAAAAAAAGTTCGATTTCAACCGGACTTTACTACCGCGTAGTTTTCCTTGCTTCGATTGAGATTGGTAAAACTTGCAAGATGAGACATAAAAATCGCATTTGATGTCAAAATAATTGAAAAATCAAAAGTCCTTGAAATTTCCATATATAGGATGTAAACAAACAAAGTTTGACCTTGTGACATTGACTTTTGAGAGAATTTTCACGGATGTTCGTCGATTTTTTGTGTGAATTTAAAATTTAATTGATTATTAGAATTTTAATTATTATTCTGCCGTTTTTTAATTCTATTAAAAATATATTGGTCAGCCACTTCGATCAGTGTTTATTTCTCGAGAGTACACCAGAGACCCAATATTTAAATTGAAGGTAACTCAATATTTGATTCCGTGTCATTAAACTTTTTACCTGTTTCCATTCTGATGCAATTTTGGTTTCAGATTACATCTAGAATTCTAAGACTTCAAGTTCTTGTTCCGAATTCGTTCATGAATTTTTTTTTCAGGCTGTGAATGCGATATCTAAGTCTTGATAAGCGCCACGACGTCAGTCCGTGGTTGACTGGGATTGTAATTTTTCTTATCAGCAGCTCGCTTCCACCGTCGCGACACAGACAGTCGCCAGCTGGCGGTTCCTGACCGGGGTCCCGTCTTCTATTCCCCGCCTTTCTGACTTGAGCTCTTGACAGTTTTACCTTACTTGTGATTTTGAACTGCAGTCATCTTTCAGTCGTATAGAGATATAGGATTCTTGGAGATATCGAAGAGGAAGGATGCAGTGAATTAAAAGTGTAGTGTTCGGTTGTGTAGTGTAGGTCGGTAGTGAAGTGTAGAACCGTTAGAACGTTTTGTGAATGATGTAATTGTGAAGTGGATCAAGGCCTTGGTAAATCGAGTTGTGTGGAAAACGATAAAGAAACGACTGGCTGAATTGTATAAAACATAATTTTTTATTGCGTTCGCTTAACAGCTGAAACGTAAACATACAATAATATACACTTAGAACTAAGAAACGACTTAAGTAGTAACATTAGGACAGTCTTGAAGATGAGTCAAACTAAATCTTGAGATCTTAATCACAGTACAGTGCAGGAGCTTGCACTAGATTATTGCGCAGACGTGAGTGCAACGGTGGGTGTGGTGGTCTGCAAGGAGAGAGGTACAGCCAGGGGCGGACTGGGCAGCAGTCTCAGCACGGGGGTCGGGGGCACGCGCTCCTTGGCGTGTCTTTTGACGTGCTTCGCCAAGTGATCCGAACGCATGAAGCGGCGGTTACACACTCGACAACCGAACTTTTTCTCTCCAGTGTGAGTGCGCTTGTGACGGGAGAGCTCGTCCGAACGAGAAAACCGACGTTCACACCCGGCCCAGGCACACCTGAAAGGCCTTTCACCGGTGTGCGTGCGAGCATGCGCCTTCAGGTGTGAAGACTTGAAGTAGTTTTTGCCGCAACCAGGATACGAGCACTCGTAGAGACGTCGTCGCGCCGCGGCCGGGGCTGGTGTCACGAACCAGAGAGCCGTCGTGGGCAGGAGGGCACCCGGCATGATGACTGCAGGGGTGGGGCGAGGAGCGAGCGGGACCCAGCCTGGTGTAGCGGCCGTCGCCGGCATTTGCGGTACGCGCTGCTCATCGCGAGTTGACGGACACTGTTTGGGGGAGGGCACTTGGCACTCCGGGTGGGGGGACGGCACTCGGGCTTCCTCCACCAGCTCTACCACTGGAGCCGGGGGGCTCACCGACTGCACAGGTGGACTATGCGTTTGGCTCGCGATATATTTAGCGTAGGAGTAGGAGTGGTCTCTGTTCATTTTAAACTTGAGAGTTTTCAATATGTTTAGGTGTTGGGGTGGTGGCGGCGGCAGCGGCTCAGGACTGCAGGTGCCGTCCTTGTGGGCGCGCATGATGACCGAAGGTCGGGGAGTGCAGGGTTCCGGCGGGGGGGTGGCGAGGCGCAGGCGGTCCAGCTCACACCGAGAGCGCTTGCTGAACTCGTCTTCACCCTCAGAGTCCGACGGCTGCGGTGTGACAAGCCCAGCTGGTGGGGACTCCAGGGCTCGCTTCATTGCAGCCTTCTTCAAAGGCAACTCGACCTGAGGGACAAGGATAGATGCACATGAGTGAACGGTCACGAGAGAGCTGCGCTGGCGAGCACGCGCGCTCGGCGTGATCGGGTCGTGATCAGCGCTGCCATACTTTCGATTACACTAAATAATAGATGGAAAGGGCTCTGCTGTGAAGGCTAAATTTTTTTGGAGGCTCCTTAATATCTAATAAATTAATTTGTTGTTGTAAAAATTTTATTTTGGGTAATATTTAGTTTGAAACAAAACAATAACACTCACTTTGTTTTCCATTAACGGAGGCGTTGAAGGCGGCGACAGAGGTCCGCAAACTTCGAGTAGAGTAGACATTCTGATTAGGATTTGATCATTCAACGCAATAAAACTTTCTTTTTAATTCACAAACTTGCAGAGTTCAGTGAGTAAAGGGTTCACGTTTTCTCTCAGTTGAGAGCCGTGTGTGCTACTCGACGAGCGACAGACGAATAAACCGCTTCACGATCAGTCGCCGGACGAGGCGAACTCCATATGCGGAAAGTGCGAGACGGGCAGCCAATAGGAGGCAGCGGCGCGGCTCGGCCAGCCAATGAGGGCGAGGTGATCACGCAGCCGACGCGTGCCCGCGCGTGCTGTTCACGTGCACACCGAGTGACGGCGGCGAGGTCGGGATGACGTCAGCGTGGCGCGCCTCCGCGTGACGTAGCGCTGCGCGGTGCGAGGGGCGCGCCAAGGTCGCGCGTTGCATCCACGACATGAATGACAGATAGTATTTCGTCTATTTACTCTCTCCGACGGACTCCTAGAATCCTTTTCGGCATTGTGCTTGTGCGTTGTTTGTTATTAGTAGCAGGCAGGTGTCGTGTCGTGTTGATGACCTCGCCACGCCTCGGGCGATGACACAGAAACGAGTCCACAACTTACGTTCGTTATTAAGGGGCTGCACTATGCTAAACTTCAGTCCTGCTCTAACGCGTTTGTTTTTTAGCTCTCTATCCTGCTCTAATCATGCCGCGCACGCAAAACTTCAGTTATTTTGAAATCGTGGCTACATTATGGCATTAACCATAATTTCTTTATGTACCTAATAAAGATGGTTTTTACTCGTTAATATAGATCTGTCGCGTGTGTTGGTTTCGTTTCAATCGGTTTTGAAACACGGAAACTGAATCGCTTTTTCGGGAAATTCGTGCTTTTTTAAAAGTAATATACGTAATAGAAGATTGAAAGTATGTTTATTTATAAAGTGTAATAAATAATTGTCTTGAGTCAAAAAACACGCCATATTTTTTTAAAATTTTTACCATCTACATTGACGGAACTGAATCCAATACAAAACTGATGTTTAGCATTGTGGAGCCCCTTAACATGCTGTTATTTTCGATTAGTTTGATGATTTTTAAATTATCATAAAGAATCACGCAGTTCCTATCAACAGTAGCATGCTCAAACAACCACTGGCTGGATACAGGGGCGATTAGTTTTAAGTCATTGTCTTTGTATTATGAATCATAATAAAACATGATAATAGGATGGTACTGTTAGTCATATAGATAGAAGAAAGAAAGAAAGAAAGAAAGGAAGAAAAGGCGTTTATTTTGAGAGCTACACCATTACAAAAAACCAAATACTCCAAACAATAAACCATTATACAGCCTGAGGTAGTTTATAAGATGCAGCCAACAAAAAGGTCTCTGACTCAGTAAAATGCCACAGCAGAACTGTGACGCTGATCTTCCGTCAGGGGCCGCGAGTTGCGACACATGCGATGTAACAAAATTTTATGATGAAACTAAAATTGTCTCTGTGACATAAGAAAATTTACTAATTAAATCATTTATAGACATAAGAAAATTCACTGCAAAAAAATGTGTTTTATTGGGTCAATAATAAAATTTAATACAAAAAAAAGAAGAAGAAAAACAAAAAATTAAGTCTCTTACTTAGGTTAGGTACTTTACCCCTTATTTCTATTACATTGCCTCCCAGAATACAAGCAAGAAAACCCAATACTTTGATATAATATAAACTAACAAGATATTAAAGCCAATTCTGAAGGCTTTAATTTTAGCTTTAATGCTGTCAAAACTAAATTTTCTTCATTGCAAAATAGTCCTTAAAATTATTTAGCAGAGAAACTAAATTACTTTGGAAAATTTTAAGTTTTGACAGTATTAAAACTAAAATTAAAGCCTTCAGAATCGGCTTTATTAAAGCCAATTTTATTCTGAATGCTTTAATTTTAGTATTAGTGCTGTCAAAGCTTAAAATTTTCCAAAGTTTAGCTTCTAAATTTTATATCGAGCAATTTTATATGGCAGCACTAAAACTAAAATTAAAGCCTTCAGAATCGGCTTTATTACCTAGAGAAGGTACCTAATTAAATTAATCAGCGACAAGATTCAACTATTTGTATTCCATAATAATAAAATAACAGTACATACTTACTTAATGACGTCAAACGTAATAACCATAATAACAATGATCTTATAAAATAATGTCCTTTTTTACGTCATCCAATTGAAGACTGTTTTGGTAAAACAATGACTGTGACACTATAGATTTAGATTTTAGATTTATTTATTTAAAGATTTACATGTTTGCATTCTGATATAAAGTAAGTAATTATGGATGTTGCTACGTAACCATAGACGAATACAACATAATGTAATAATAACATAAAATATATTACATAGTTTAACTAGAACAAATTAAATAATTATGTATGTTTGTACCGTAACATAAGATTTTTTAATGTAGCAAGAACGCAATTTCAATTTGTGAGCTTCAGATTTAAGGCGATTACCGTCGCCAAATTAGCAGCTCGATGTTTGTCTGTATGAATATCGACGGAAACGACATTGAAATAACGTTCAAATCAGTGCACAATGCGTGGTGGCTGTTACGACGCTCGCTGCGTCCTTGAAAGTGCAAAATAGGAGAAAATAATACTTTTCACATGGGCGTCATTGTTCGATTGAATAATTCTATGTTATATTTATAGCTATCAAGTTTATCTATTTATCAAAGCATAAATGAATGAAATCACCTAAGCCGCTTAGGAGCAGTAGGAAATTCAAGCCAAAAAACACCATTCAGTTGAAACAATTTTTCATATAGAAGTTTTGGTGGTACGAAAAAGAAAATTGTTGCATATGTTGTCCTACAGTTGATAATCCATAATACATTTTTTCAATATATTTGGTTTGGCCATAAAAGAGGAGTAGGCTTTAGAAAGTACCCATTTGGCGATATTAAGGGCCTCAAAGAGGCCTATAAATAAATCTTCCGCGAGCGTCGCCTAGTTAAGAGAAAGTATAAAATAACAAATATAAAGAAAGATAAAAGGGATAAGTCACTTTTTTACTTTTATTGTATTATTATAAATTTAAATTGTAAGAGAGGCCACAAATGAAAGACAGCTTTACTGAATGACGAGACAGAAGAAGGTTTTTTATTAGTGTTGCCACAATGCTAAAAATATAAAATATTATGTATGTTCTATACATGAACCTAATACCCTAACAGGACTGAGTACTTGTTTCAAAAAACGTGAAGAACGAGAAGTCATACTAGATTATTTCATCTCTGTCTAAGTAGGGTAACCATATTTAAAAATAATTGATTGAGACCACGTGTAGTAAAAACCGTATTCAAAACATTTATTTTATTGGTTTAAAGTCTTCTGCTTTAAAATGGCGGCTGCAGACTACTGGATTTTTGCACTTTACTTCGTTTCCTAAAACTTCTAACCATTTTCTTCGGATATTTTCAGTTTTTGGAAGACTGTAATGTAAAACCCAATATCATGGTTACTCTAGCGGTATCAATGTAAACATGTATCATTTCTCCGAGAAAACGTTGTAATTATGCCTTACCTATGAAACGATATCCCACAATTCCCAAAAATTTGGCTTCTGCAGCCCTTCACGCTGCATGCTTTAACCATTTTTGCAAAAAATTATTAATTTTACAATTTAGTTTTCAAATGTCACGGCCGTGGCGCCATTTTTAGATAAAAGGGTTACCAGTTTGCAAGCATAAGAATAATCCCAACTTTATTATGGAATGATTGATCTTACATTTACGGATAAAACTAAATGTAAAACATAAATAAACCTAACAAAAAAATAGTGACGGACTTCAAATGTAACTGCAGCCATTCGCTAAAAAGCTTAAAATAATTATAAAATGACCGATGGTACCGAAATAACACTCTTTCCGCCTTCTTCCTGAAAAATATGTTCTCTAGAAGTCGGCGCTCTTATATTGGTTTCTGTGTTGCTATAACCAAGGGAACGCGGTGACTTTTAAAGAACATATTTTTGAGGAACAAAGAAGTCGGAAAAAGTGTTATTTCAGTACCATCGGTCATTTTATAATTATTTTTAACTTTTTTGCGAATGGCTGCAGTTACATTTAAAGTCGGTTACTATTTTTTGTTAAAAGTTTATTATTTTACATTTTTTAGTGTTGACGGGTCAAATTGTGTAATGTGGATAGTTCTTGTAAACGCGCTGTTGATATAGAACGAAGGACAAGTAATAATTGGTTATATTTAATAAATACCCTGTAATCAGCACCCTAATACAAACTGATTGCCGTAATCTCAAGTTATGTGCTGTCACCCGTTGAGGAGTTCTATGGTAATGAGGCCAAGATCAAAGTTCAGGTGGAGAAATTACAATTTACAAGTAGTACTCGGCAATCACTATCCTAATACAAAGCGATTGCCTTAATCTTGAGTGGTATGCTGTCTTTCGTTAAGGAGTTCTATGGTGGTGAAGCCAGGATGGAAGGTCAGGTGGGTATTGTGATAATTTCCAAGAAATGCCCGACAATCAGCACCCTACCAAAGTGATTGCCGCAATCTCGAGTTAAGTGCTCTCATTCGTTAAAGAGTTCTATGGTAATGACTTAATAAGACCAGGATCGAAGGTCAGGTGGAAGATTGACAATTTCCAAGTAATACTCTGCGATTAACATCGTAGTACAAAGCAATTTCCTTAATATCAAGTGGTACGCTGTTACTTTCTGAGGCGTTCCACTGCCTATCTCTGAAAACTTTCATCAGATCATGGTCAATCTTAAAATGGGACCTACCTTGAAGAAAATTTTTCCAAACAAAAAAAGAATCATTCAATTCAGTTCAGAATTGACGGAGATAAGGAATAACATACCCCAAAAAAAATACAGTCGAATTAAGATCCTCCTCTTTTTTTCAAGTCGGTTAAAAAAAAAGAAATGTCATGAACAAGTATTTACTAAAAGCTAAATACTATAAAGTCGTTGAAAAACTAAATCGTGAAAAACTCAAGCCTACCATCGCAATTTGTTTTTTTTGTGATGGCAACTGTGCGAGTAGGACACGGGCATCGACTGTGTGTTGTCCCGCTCGGCACGTTTTCTCTAGTTGATTATGTCATAATAAAATAACTTTTAACTGTATGAAATAGAGTCTATTTTTCTACGCGTAACATCCTTCAGTGCACAATCCAGTTTAGGTATACATCCATGGTTCTATACAAACAACCAATGTTAAATTTTTTCGAATTTGTTTTTTTTTCTCTATGGATTCTCTATTGTACATAAAATAATCTGGTAATATTAGAATCAGCAAAAACAACCAAAGTACATTCAAAATGTAGCTACAAAAACAGAGTGGTTTCCGAAAATCACCAACGTTAGTAACGTTTCTATGAGGAATGGTCAATAATTTAACAACAATTTTCATATAACCAAGTTTAATAAAAAAAACACAAATAGAGATTTTTCCATGCAACTAATTTTATAAGGTTTCATTCAAAGATTTCAAAAGTTTAGATGAGCCCTGGCACCTAAAATCTGTTGCATTGTTTTTGAATGTGTTTTGAATGTGAAATGTCACATTTTTGGCTTTATTCGTATTTCTTGAAAATTTTATGCACTTTAAAAATGCACACGACAGCATATTGAGACGAGCACTGATTCCAAACGTGTGAGCGTCAAAACATTTTGGTGCTGTCATAGTACGGTAAGGGCTTATCTTTACTTTTGAAATCTTTGGTTTTATTTACCTATGCCCAACAGTTGGTAGATGTGGACCTCATGTGGACTGATTGATGTTGATATTTATTTCCTGTAAAATGTCAGAAAAGTGACATTGGTTGTTTTTAGAAAACACTTTTCAATTGCAATTTAAGTTTTTACCATAACAGATATAATCAAAGACAATTGACTTATTTTATGCATTGATTGATATAGATAGGTAAGTAATTATTTTACGTCATACCTACTTATACGGCATTTACGTTTTTCAGAATAGCCCGACTACACAGAAATAAAAAATCAGTCAGCATAGCACAGCGTGGAATTCTAAATATTGAAGCCCAAACTTTTACCTCAAATGATCAACCAAAAGAAAGAAAACCGTAAAGTAACTGTAAGCAGCTAGTCAGAAAAATAAATCAATTATTACAAAATTAATAATGATGCTAGCTTCACCCTTATGTTACTTGGTATAGAGGTGGTTATTGAAGAGCTTAGTGTCTCTGTTTTGTCTTGGTCAGAGGTATTGTGGTCGGTCGCGTGATGAACCAGAAGCCACGCGAGGCGTCTGCGCACTCTGCGCACGTGAAAGTGAGGGGCAGAGGACCATGGCGATTGTTCAAGAAACTACTATTCTAACAAAGAAAATATAATTGAATAAATAAAAAAGTTGGCTTTGTACCTTGACCAAAGTCAGTTTTGCTCACTGAGTGAAAAAAGTGTTTTGAATTTAAACCGCTGCGTCTTGGCACTTCAAAATTTATTGGCTTTGGCTCACGAAATATTCTGATTTCTGAAACTTTCAAGTTTTATTTAATTAATTTTTTGTTCGAAAATATTAGAATAGAAGATGAATTTCCAAGTGTATAATTGTTCAATATATACAGTTCTTTTACATCTTGTATTTTCCCGCTGGCTGGTGAAAACTTGTGTGTGTATGTCACTAGAGAGCAACATGACGCTATCCAGCCCAACCCCCATCTATCTATAATTCTTTATTATTATAAACCCTACCGAAGCAGGGTGCAAAAAATTGAGTTAGACTCATTTGAGTGTTCCCCTCCACGGAAATCTTTAGTAAAAGGCGAAAGATTTATACGTTTTGAAGGGAAACCAGAGTAAGGAGACAATGTCAAGAAGAGGACTACCTTAAAGCGAAAAAAATCTTAACACCGCGATGTGTAATAATGTTGAATGTGGCACAGAGACATCTTGTGTTGAAATTTGTAACTACGTGTCTACGGTACACAACGACGTAACCACGGTACACAGCGTAGCAACGTAGTAGTACGGGCTATCAATAGAGTTCATTACGGCGCTATTTATCAACGTGTCAACACAATGATAATGAAAAATAACAAGAACAGCAACAAAAGGTTGGTATTTATTTTTTGAAATACCTTGGTAATAAAATTTCCAGTTCCTATTTATGAATAAATAAGAATTGGGCTTTGAACACGAGAATCTTTGTATACCTATTTAATTTAACTATTTTTCAATTCGTTTTCTAAAATCTAGGTGGTAATTCCCAGTTCTGCTTCTGCTAGCAGATCACTGAACTTTTTGGCACAGATTTTCAAGAAGGCTAGTAGGTTGCTTTGCGATCCTAGCGCCACCTACCGACAGTACCTAGAACTGTTTTGTTCACCAAAACATACTAGTGCGAAGGGAACTAATCTTATCTTTGTTCCGCGGCGAGCTCACTCGACAAGTAGGGAGCTGTTTCAATTAACTACTTACAGGTGGCGCTTCAATCGAAAAACTAGAAGTTTTTCACGAACAGAAAATATGTACTGAGCTTCAGTTTACATATTTTAATTTTCCGAAAAAATTTTGCAGAACTAGAACCATAGTTTATTTAAGTATTTATATAATTTTAGTGCCTACATACTTACATATATTTTTATAATATTATAACTATAATATATAATTGTATATAAACAAGTATATTGTATGTACCTATATACCTATACTACAACAAAAACTAGAGATTAACTGAAAATAACTATATAAAAAAAATACTGAATTCATCTATTTTGTTTTAATTTGTTCATTGGACTAAATAATTTATGCAATAATCAAAATAAATAATAACTGATCATTATATTATATTTATATTTATAACGTACCTATATTCAAACGTGTCGCAAGTTTGCATCACCTCTTCGCGCTACGATTCAGCGAGCTACGAGCTACGATCCTGTGTGCTACGCGCTAGATTTCGTTTGCTACGCGATTGTCTTCCCGTACCAAACAAAAGACTTCAACGCACGCACTTACTTGCAATTTTACGAGGTATTTATCCTCGGTTTACAAAATTTAAATGTACCTAATTGTTTGATTCAGGGTGTTTTAAACTTTTGTCTTTAGTACACATAATTTATATTTTTTAGTACATATAATAGAAGGACGTATTCTCGTATGCTAACCAAACGACATAATGAAGAAAGCAATGTCAAAAGTACCCGGAATAGAAGAGTTTGTATGACTAGGTTGATGGATGTGGAAGAGGCGAAAGAGGTGTGGAGGATCGTAGCAAATGGAAATCTGTAGTCTCTGCCTATCCTTTTGGGAGATAGGCGTGGTTATTTGTAGGTATGTATACAATAAATATTTCAACATATTTTCTATTTGCTAAATGACCCCCATTGGACTGGATCTGAAATCTTTGGTCTCTGCTTACCCCTCTCGGAGATAGGTGTGAGTATATGTATGTATGTATGTATATTTAATAATAATTGCTCAGTTTCTTGCCCTTCTTCTTAGCAAGACTAATCGAATGGGCGGAGGTAGGCATGTATTTATATATGTAACCTATTACTATGTAGTATATAGGATGGGATTTGGTCGGCCGCCTGGATTCGTGCTGGGGGCTCGGTTGGTGATCATTGAACCTTGTTCCTGGTCCCTGGCCGGGTCTCCGGTATGGGTTTGGGCGGTTGATTAGATTTCACCTTGTATGATTATAGATTTGACCTATCATTTTAATCGTATTTATATTGCTACATAAATTAAATAAATCTTTAATTTAGTTCATGTACATTTATTATTTTATTACATATATTTTTAAAAGATTAAATTTGACTCGTAAAAAGTGTACTATATGTTTTTTTTACTTTATAACATGTATAAATTTACTTTATAACATGTATAAATATTTGAACATACGAGTATTTACTATTTGCTAAATGACCCCCTCTGGACTGGATCTGAACAGTGGCAGATGGAAATCTTTGGTCTCTGCCTACCTCTCTGGGAGATAGGTGTGAGTATATATTTATGTATGTTTGTACCTGAATTACCTCATTTCGTGTATAACCCATATCAATATACCTCGGGAATAAAAAGGACAGTTTTTTTATTTTTTTTATTTTATTTATTTATTATCAACAATAGAACACTATCCTTACAGCTAAGCCAATGGGATAGTGAACATGAACATTATATATACCTACTATATATCTATACTTACAAATAACTTGTACTATCCATGTACTATAAATAAGTTGTACTATCCACCTCTCACTTACACACTATCTCCGTCTATATTATTATTATTATCATATATATATATATATATATACATTTAAATATATATATATATATATATATATATATATTTAAATATATATATTTAAATGTATATATCAATCTCGGGACTTTGTAGTCCCAGATCTTTGGGAGGCGTGCGTGGGGCCGAAGCCAACACGTAGAGGCCTTTTAGACAATTTAATCCAAATATTATATGACACCTACCGACGATTATCCCTGTACGCAGTGTAGGTGTGCAACCATGGAAAACACCCGGTCTGTGTAGGACTATTTATTGTAAGGAATGGAAACAAAGGGAACCAGACTATTGGGTTGAGGTGCTAGTGGACTGAGTAACTGGGACTATGAAAGAAACTATGGCGCCTGCCCGATCTATGTTAACAACACGGAAAAATGGGCAGTTGGAGACTCGCCAACTAAATTAAATGGGTCCTCCAAACAGTCGCTCGCACGGAGAGACAAGGGGGCAACATTTTATTATTATTAAAAATTCTTTATTGCACAAATCAAAAACATGTATATAGGTTAGCTTAGTGTTAGTTAGCATTTTCTTCCAGCTAACCTTTGGCGATGTGGAACTTGTCAAGGGTAGTGCTTCGATGAGAAAATAGTTTGAAATGAAATGAAACAATATTTATTTATGTAATGTAGTTATATCAGATACACTTATTACAGGTCGGTTTTAATATAATATAATTAAATAATCTATGTCTATAGGTAATAGTTTTATATTATAAATAATAATATACACAAGGAAATAATAAAGGTTAGGTTTACTTCAGTTTAATAAACAAATACACAAGTGCTATTATTTTCTATTATTTTTGTTCAAAAGTAGGTTACTATAGTTAATTAGTTAATTAGTCATAAGGTTATATATATTTTTCTTTATGTCATTCACTATTAAATTTTTCACTCATTCGACAGAGGCCGACCTCAAAGTGGACCGAAATATATCACGAAAATACTTTAATTGTGATTTTACTTGTGTTTACAAGTATCATATTAAATGAAAAGCTTATATTATTATTATTAAACATATGCCTAACTCCGCCCATTAGGTTAGTCTTGCTAAGAAGAAGGGCAAGAAACTTAGCAAGATCATGTCTTTTTTTTTCTTAATGACTTACAAACAACTAATATAAAAAGTAAGCCTTTACTTTAATTAAATAAAGAGATAAAAAATACAAGACAGATACAAAATACTAATTCTTTATGAATATTTTATGAATATATTAAAATAAAATTTATATTTATTCGCACAAGACAACATTGACAATTCACTTAGCATAAAGAACAAAAGTAGACAATTATGTCGATTCGGTGTAGCACGATTTAACTTATTTGACAGGATTTAACTTTAATTATAAGCGTTCTGTCCTTGTTTTTTTTATACAGAAAGGAAAGGACAGAACGCTTAAATTAAGCCCTGTCAAAAAATCGTTCTACACCGAATCGACAACAACGTAAATGTTTTTAATCGCTCGAATCCCATAGCACAAAATAACCACTTACAGAAGGTTTACTCCGCGTAACTAGCAAAAACCGGCGCACGCACACATAGACGCGTACGAACGACGATCTCGGATGAAGTTGGTCGAATGCCAATACGAAATTCTGCCGAGATCATCATACGTATGTGTCTATGCTTGTGTGCGTCTGTTTTCGCTCCATCGTCGAGTTGGCCTTCTGGTAGTATCTATTTTGTGCCCATAGCGGGATGAAATATATCCAGTATACATATACGGTAGGTCTATGACAGTCTATGTTTACGGTAGCCAAGAGCGGGCAACCATTTTGAATCCCATGGTCCATTGATACGGGTAATACCTATGACCCGATATAATATATAGATTCAGAGTGTTAAATTTTTGCCGTTTGATTTATCACAAATTATAATGTTTAGATATAACTTAAATAGGGATAAGCTTATTTCTGATTTATTTACTATATAAATCTGAACGATTAATCCAATGAAGCTGAAACTTGGTAAAATAGTAAAAATTGATGGGCAAAGGAGTTTGAATAAAATATGTATAAATATGAATATGTCACCTAGTTAGTTGTGGACTAAAAGCTGGCAATTTGTTTAGTTTAAAAAGTTTTTTTTTAAATTTACATTCAGACATAGAATCCGTACCCCTATTATAAATGCGAAAGTATGTTTGTTGGTTTGTCCTTCTTTCACGCAGCAACGGATCGACGTGATTTTTTGAATACAGATAGTTAATGGGTCCGAGTAACATAGGCTAGTTTTTATCCCGGAAAAATGGAAACTAAATCAGCGCGGGCGAAGCCACGGGCAAAAGCTGTGAACTGTAATTTGTTTGTGCTTTTTCATGTATTTAATTAATTGTTATTTTTGTTTTATTGTATTATATAAAATTGTGCCTCTCCACAGCCCTTGTGCTTGGTACTTATTTGAATAAAAATATCAATTTATGACGTCAAGTGTAAGGTTGATGAACAGACTCAAAGCCTCAAAAAATTTTGGGCATTGCTGAGAACACAAATTAAATGTTGGGCATTGCTGAGAACAGAAATTAAATGTTGGGCATTGCTGAGAACACAAATTAAATGTTGGGCATTGCTGAGAACACAAATGTTGGGCATTGCTGAGAACACAAATTAAATGTTGGGCATTGCTGAGAACACAAATGTTGGGCATTGCTGAGAACACAAATTAAATGTTGGGCATTGCTGAGAACACAAATTAAATGTTGGGCATTGCTGAGAACACAAATTAAATGTTGGGCATTGCTGAGAACACAAATTAAATGTTGGGCATTGCTGAGAACACAAATGTTGGGCATTGCTGAGAACACAAATTAAATGTTGGGCATTGCTGAGAACACAAATTAAATGTTGGGCATTGCTGAGAACACAAATTAAATGTTGGGCATTGCTGAGAACACAAATTAAATGTTGGGGCATTGCTGAGAACACAAATTAAATGATAACTCTAACAGAAATAGTGTTCACGCTACACTACGTTACCAGCATGACGTTAGAACATGACGTGTCATTCGCGTGCGCATGCGCGAACGACCACCCCCTCCCCGCCGCGCGCCGGTCGAGGCGCGCGGGCGCTGGCTTCTTTCTGTTGCGTCCGAACTCTCGAGAGAACGACACACGTGTATAAACATTCGTGCCGCCGATACAAACAATCTCGCGTATTCACCGTGTCTTGTGAACATATAAGTGCTGTGTAATACTTCAAGACATCCAGCTCATCACTGCCCAAAGTGCCAGCATTAATCAGCTCAACGAGGGGAGACGACACGCGGCGCGTTTCGTCGGCTCACCGAAAACACCAAGAACAACATATAACACAGGTCAGTCAGTGCACCCACATTGTTTCCACAATTCTCCTGTGTCAAATCCCATCCGCCCTGCAGTTTCTGTAATCCCGCGATTACATTTTGGTCCTTCGGCCGGATCGAATTCTGGTCCTTACAGTCCATTTTCACAATTTTGGCCCTTCGAACCGTTAGAACCAGCCCCTTTTCAGCCCCTACAGTCCATTTTCAATACAAGAAAAATTTTGGTCCGTCGAGCGGAAAATTTTTGGTTTATATCACCCCCCGCCTCCCCCCCGCCGGCCCGTAACTTTGTTTGAACCAGCCCCCGTCGATTTACTACAGTCCATTTTCACCAGGTTACATATTTTGCCCCCTTTCCCGGCAAAAAATTTTTTGTGGTTTCGAATACCTATCGCGGGTAGATAATTTGAACCGCCGCCTGGAACATTCCATTTATCGGTTAGAACCGACCCCCCCACGCCCCTTTACAGAATAACTCATTTTCATCACGGTTGTAATTATTATTCAGCTCAGATAACATAAGTATATTCATTCAGCCCAATTGTTTATTACAGTCCACTATACTTCTTTATTAAACCCAAATTTTACGAGATTTTGCGAGATATTTTTTCGGTGCGAGTATTTGCTTTATTTCGTGCACATACGTAAAACCCACGTATACATAAGTTATTACGTAACGAACGTTTACGTTTACGAATTATTACGTTACCAAAGCTTGATCTGCATCATTTGATTGTCCGCTCATTTAGATCCGATTTCTGCCAGGTAAACACATTCTTTGTTTGTTTTCGCTCTCAAAGCAGTAGGTAGATATTTTATTCTATAAATAGAATGTTCGACGACTTATGTTGTTGTTGTAAAGGTACTTTCGTCTAAACAAGAACCAAAGCGTATTGTCGGCACGTGATTTCAAGGCAAATAACATAAAAGTGAACAGGTTCGTCAGCCCTTTTCGATATTTTTGTGTTGCGGTAATCTCACGTCGCAGTAATATATTGCCGGACCGTTTATTTGTGTTATTGTCTGCTTTTTTACCCGGGTATATATATATAGCACAATATAGTAAACAATTTGTTTTTTTTTTTTTCTCTCTTCTCATCTCTGATCTTGTTGTTTGTGATACACATATAGGGTGTTCCACGTTGGTTTATCAGCTCATATACAGGTTGTTAAAAAAAAAAAATTTTTTTTTTTTTTTTTTTTTCTCTCTGTCGTGTTTACTTAAGAGTTCCGTGTTCCATTTGAACATAGTCATTGTTACTTCATCCGCGCAAGTATCTCAGCTCTATTCATCGATCTCATCAATTGTTTTAGTTGTACGTCCGCTCTTATAGTTTAGCTCAAACTCGTTGAGTATTTTATCTTAGTAATCAACCACCTACTTTAACAAGATTAAAATGCCTTCGAAATCACAAGCCGCGATGTTTCGTGAGGCCGTAAAGGCGATAACTCTGTTAAAGGAGATCGGTGAGGCGGTAGAGGCAGGCGACAGAAAAACTTATTCTGTGGCGGACTTCACCGCTCGTTACGCAAACATACAAAGCGTTAAAACTAAGCTGGAAAACGTATATTATGAGATCCTTGACGATGAGGATTTGTCCGACGAAACTGAGGCAAACTACACAAAAAATTTTCAGTCGGCACTTAGCAATTATGATGCTATACTAGTAGCATTCGAAAATTTAAAAGTAAAATCAGCCCTTCCGGACAAGACGCAACCCCTCAGCTCAGGTACACCCGTTGGTGTTTTACCAAAAATACCCATACCGGAGTTTCATTCGAATGTTGAAGAATGGCCCTCATTTATTGCCGTTTTTAGGAGCCTCGTCAGTGAGATGGCTACAGTCTCGGATGCTGTCAAACTGCATTACTTGTTAGGCGCCCTAAAGGGTGAGGCACATGATATGGTGAAACACCTCTACCCTACCAACGAGAATTATCCCATAGCCATGGAAATTCTAACCAAGCGTTACGACAATCGTCGTGTACTCATTGACCGGTTTGTGGACATTATAATGAACCTTCCGCACATCCACATGCGCTCGGATATCCGCACATCATTCTTAATTCCGCTTATCTCAGCGCAAAGCGCTCTCCGCAATCTCGATCTGCCCATGAAAGATTCCGACTATGTTTTCGTGTCCATGGTGGTGCGAAAACTACAAGGCGAGCTCCGCACTCTTTTTGAGCGGAAGTACGGATCTCGTGCAACTCTGCCCACGCTCAAGAACCTCATTGAGTTTCTGGAAGAGCACGCACGCTGCAAGGAGAATGAGTCATCGTTCCTTGCGTCACAGGAGGCTCCTTCTTCATCACGGCTCGGCCCGTCAGAAAGGCTCGCTCAGCTCAATAAGCTGCTTCAACCCACTCGAGGTACTCCACGTCAGCCCTACCAGGCTCATCAAGAGTTCCGCCCCATAGCTCCTCGGCAGGACAATCGCTCCCCCCGTCCTATTCGTCAACCATTTATGGCATTTGAGACAGCGCCAGTTTACTCGGCCCGATCATCCCCATCACCCACTCGCCGACAGGATTATTCGGCTCAACCTTCTTCCCCTACTGGTGGTATGCCATGCCCATACTGCAGGAATAGGGGACACAAACTCATCGCATGCCCAGGATTTAATAACCAACCGGTTCAAGGTCGGTGGGACTTTGTGAACGCACGCAACCGGTGCCGACGCTGTTTGGGTCCTCATTATGAGAACGAGTGCAGGTCTACACGTGCATGCAAGGAGTGTGGGCGGTCTGACCACCATACTTCACTGCATCGCCATGGGGCCATGTCTCCGACACGCTCATCTGCTCATTTGTTGCCTCCGTCTCTACGTGAGCAGCCCAGACAGCGCTCAGCGCATGAGCCTCAATACCATTCGGCACATGCTACACAGGCATATACGTCCCATCCCAACTCGCCCACTCAATCGCGATCGCCAAGTAGGTCTCGGGTAGGTAGTCAACAATGACTACCTACAATAACAGAGCACTATGAAGGCGAGGACGACCAGCACTCAGCACACTCAGCACACTCAGCACACTCATCACACACTCAATCAGCACATACACACTCAGTTCATTTTCACTCAATGACTTCAACTCCAACAGAAGATTCCTGTAACTCCGCACAACGTGTAGTGAACGTCACTAACACACCAATTTTGTTGCCAACCGTCTCACTTAAAATAGCAGACGTACATGGTCAATTTCACTCAGCACGAGCACTGTTAGACTGTGGAAGTATGCTAACTCTTTGTTCTCAGCGCATGGCCACAGTTTTAAATTTACCATCAAAACATACATGTCTAAAAATCGCAGGAGTTGGAAATCAGCACACACAAAACTCAAAGGCATCAATCACAATTGTATGCCGACCTACTCACCGTGACACACCTATGATCACGGCCACAGCCCATATATTGAAGAACGTAACTGGGTACCTACCGTTGGAAAAGGTTCCAGATCTCGCTCAGTTAACAGGTCACCCACCGATTCCTCTTGCTGATCGAGAATATCACACACCAGCTCCGGTTGATCTAATACTAGGATCTGACATTCTTGGTCAAGTGTTAGACGGAACCAAGGTTTCGCTCGGCCCTGGCAAGCCTATAGCCTTCGGCACGATATTTGATTTTACGTTGATTGGACCTTTCGAAAATTTACACACCTCACCCACGAATCAGGTCAATTCCGTTCACATTGTCGGCTCTCACACGGACTCAGAGCATTCCACTCATGACATTCACAAAAGTCTTGAGAGGTTTTGGGAATCTGAGGAACCCCAAACCTACAAGCATACCAGCCCATTAGAGGATCAGTGTGAGGACATTTTCCGCACCACAACTACTCGTGAACCATCAGGTCAATATGTGGTTACACTGCCCTTTCTACACAACGCGCCGACATTAGGTTCCACTCACGCTATTGCTCTGCGCAGGTTTCTCAACTTAGAGAAGAAGCTGCAAGCGAACCCGCCCTTCCGCTCGAAATACGTAGAATTCATGTCAGATTACATAAAATTGGGACATATGTCGCCGTGTCACCCTATACCTTTGCTCATAAATCCCATTTCTATATCCCACATCATGGCATATTCAAGCCAGGATCAGAAAAGTTGCGCTGTGTGTTTGACGGAAGTTGTAAGAGCTCAAACGGCGTCAATCTAAATGATTGTCTTCATACAGGTCCAGCTCTTCAGCAAGATATTGTTGACATTATCATGTCCTTCAGGACCCACTCACAAGTTTTCAGCACAGACATCCGAATGATGTTCCGAAATATACTCATTCACCCAGAGCAAAGACGTTTTCAACTCATTCTCTGGCGGTCTTCACCCGACCAGCCCCTGCTCACGTATGCCCTTAATACCGTCACATATGGATTAAGGTCCAGCCCATACCATGCCATCCGCACTTTACTCCAATTGGCTGATGACGAAGGTCATCGCTACCCTCACGCTGCTCAGGTCCTCCGCAAATCAATATTTGTGGACGACATTCTCTCAGGTGCAGATTCTGTAGAATCTGCTCAGTCGCTCCAAAGCGAACTGATCGAGTTACTCGCCCTAGGTGGCTTTCAGCTCAGTAAATGGACCTCCAACTCGCCCCAGCTCCTTGAACGATTCCCAGATGACCAGTGCGACATGCCCAAGGACTTTGACTTCAGTCCCGACTCTAATTCCATTAAGGTTCTGGGAATACAGTGGATTCCTCAAACTGATGAGTTCACTTATCGCATTTCTTTGCCCACTCATGCTCAAGTCACAAAGCGCTCCATTCTCAGTACAGTAGCGTCTCTCTATGACCCCAATGGCTGGGTTACTCCAGTCATCTTCCGCGCAAAGATTCTTCTCCAGAAGCTTTGGCTTCTGAAAATAGGATGGGATGAGCCTATCTCTGAAGAAGTCCACACAGAGTGGCAACACATCTCAGAGGATCTTCCTCAGCTCTCAAACCTCCGTTTACCTCGGCACATTTGTAAGTACAAGCCCACGTCTACTTACTCACTTCACGGGTTCGCGGACGCATCAGAGGCTGGCTTTGGTGCCGTTATCTACCTTCATGAGCGCAATACCACTGGACATGTCAATGTACACCTAATCATTGGCAAGTCCAAGGTCGCACCCATAAAGACTCGTCTCTCAATCCCGAAATTGGAGTTGTCAGCCGCGACTCTTTTATCTCAGCTCATGACTCGAGTGTCAGCCCAACTGTCAGCTCATATAGCCATTCAAACACACACATGCTGGTCAGATAGCACAATAGTGTTGGCATGGCTCAACACTTCACCTCACCGATTACAGACTTTCGAGGCCAATCGAGTGGCTAAGATTACAGCTACTTCAACTAGCCATACGTGGAAGCATGTACCCACGAACCTCAACCCTGCTGACTGTGCAAGCAGAGGCATGTCTGCCCAGTCCCTCTCACTTCATGACCTTTGGTGGTCACCCAGTTGGCTCAAAGAACCTACCTGCACTTGGCCCAAGATGCCACCCGCTCTAGGCCATCACGCTCTCCCAGGCCTTAAGCCCAAAAAGGTACCAGCACACATAGCAGTCCCAGATATCGATCTGGACTTGCTCACTCGCTACAGCTCACTTGACAAGCTCGTCGGAGTGACGGCTTGTATTAAAAGGTTCATATTCAATTGTCGGCACAGCCCTGATGCACGGCGCTCTGGTCCGTTGACAGCTAGTGAACGCAGGGACGCTCTGTTGCACTGGGTCCGCTCTGTTCAGCACAATGAGTTTGCTGAAGACATTAATCGTATCCAGACTGATAAAGTTTGTCCCGTTCGGCTCCAGCGTCTCTCGCCCTTCATAAAGGACGGCCTCTTGAGAGTCGGTGGTCGTCTCTCTCACGCGTCAATTAGGTATGACGCTCAACACCCACTCATTCTACCCAGCTCCAGTCCGCTCGTAGATCTCATTATAGATCACTATCACACAATACACTGCCACCCTGGAGCTGACACATTACACGCCATATTACGCCAGCAGTACTGGATTCTGTCCGCTCGTCGTATTATTAGACACCGCGTGTTTAAATGTATTAGATGTTTCCGGTGCCGCGCTCAGCCTAAGGCTCCGCTCATGGCTGATCTCCCAGCAGACAGAGTTACTCCTCAGCCAGTTTTTAGTCACGTCACGACGGACTTTGCTGGCCACTTCTTCATTAAATCCAGCACGTTGCGGAACGCGAAACTCATAAAAGCGTACTTTTGTATTTTCGTTTGCCTCGCAACAAAGGCGGTTCATTTGGAACCAGTCTCTGCACTCTCAACGGAAGCGTTCTTTGCGGCATTGCAACGTTTTATCTCACGTCGCGGTACTCCGGTTCTCATTCGTTCAGACTGCGGCACAAACTATGTAGGTGCTAGGAATCAACTCATTGAAGTTCAGAACTTCCTCAGGTCAAACAATGATGCAATCACTCACAAGCTCGCGAATCAGCACATAACTTGGTTACTGAACCCGCCTAAAGGGCCTTGGTTCGGCGCACTGCACGAAATAAACGTAAAATCCACCAAGCAACTACTTTATCGTGTGATAGGTGAACAGCACCTCACTTTTGAGGAATTCTCTACTCTTTTGGCTCGAATTGAGGCTGTACTCAATTCAAGACCCCTCTGCCCAATTTCATCCGACCCTACGGACTTTGAACCTCTCACGGCCGGACATTTCATTATTGGTCGTCCGCTCACCGCTCTACCTGAGCAGTCTTTTGACGACAGACCCATATCTGCTCTTAAACGGTTTCAACTCATTCAAGCGCTCTCTCAGCGCTTTTGGACTCTCTGGTCCAGATCCTACCTCCATACCCTGCAAACCCGCTCCAAATGGCTCTCCCCTTCTTCCCCTCCTCAAGTGGGTGAACTGGTACTCATCAAAGAGGATGACCTGCCTCCGCTCCAATGGAAGTTGGGAAGAATTCTCCGCACGATACCTGGCAAGGATGGAGTGATACGAGTTGTGGATCTGGACACAGCTCATGGAAATCTGCGACGACCTGTGTTCAAGATAGCCAGGCTGCCGTTGGATTCAGCTCAAGAGGAGCCGCAGCCCCGGCCCCCCCAGGATGTTCACGCTACACTACGTTACCAGCATGACGTTAGAACATGACGTGTCATTCGCGTGCGCATGCGCGAACGACCACCCCCTCCCCGCCGCGCGCCGGTCGAGGCGCGCGGGCGCTGGCTTCTTTCTGTTGCGTCCGAACTCTCGAGAGAACGACACACGTGTATAAACATTCGTGCCGCCGATACAAACAATCTCGCGTATTCACCGTGTCTTGTGAACATATAAGTGCTGTGTAATACTTCAAGACATCCAGCTCATCACTGCCCAAAGTGCCAGCATTAATCAGCTCAACGAGGGGAGACGACACGCGGCGCGTTTCGTCGGCTCACCGAAAACACCAAGAACAACATATAACACAGGTCAGTCAGTGCACCCACATTGTTTCCACAATTCTCCTGTGTCAAATCCCATCCGCCCTGCAGTTTCTGTAATCCCGCGATTACAAATAGTAAATGTTATTTAGTATCACTAGAAATAAAATATTCCCTTTTGAAAAGCTTTTTACATATATACGAGTGAATATACTAATAATTTATGTTATTAGTATACTTAACCGATGTCGGGTCCAGATTGGACCCGAAATATATCTTAAAATGTTTAATTTTATGATAAAAGTATTTTATTTTATTATTTACTCGTATAAATATATATAGAAATAAATTGCAAACTACCCCTTGAAAATAAGCTTTCGTCGCAGAGTTCCCAGAATTTTGAGTGAAACTACCTTATATTTTTCGGAAAAAATAAAGCTGCACCATTTTCGTATTTTTTTTACACCAGCGCCCTAGCAAGCAGTAAACGAAATTCGACTCTAATAGTGTACGTTAAAAAAAGTTTTATTTAAATGTAGATCTACGACACGAGATATATAGCAAAACAGTTTTTAAAAATAAAATAAAAATGTGTTACTTATCTAAATTACCGTGATGATGATGATGATGATGATGATGATGATGATGATGATGATGTCCTCCTCATCGTAGTCCGACGACGGCGACCTCATGGTTTGTTGGACTTCTACAGCGATGAGCGCGGATATGACTCGCGAAACCCAGCTTGGTTCTAAAAGTCCGATTACAGCGACCGCAGAGTAAATTACCGTAGATATTGCATGAAATAACTTGTTTTATTCCTACTTATTTATCTGAATGATTATATAAATAAATAATAAAAAGGAAGGTAATATAAATACAAAAATTATATACCTGGTATGGTTCTTAGTGCTGTGTATTTTTTTCATTAGTTTGAGTAGATATTATGCGTGTAAACTGGGGCTATTACAAACCGTAATTTTTGGCAGATGTTTATTTTATGTTTTTTTTTTTTTTTTTGACGCGTTAATAAATGTGTTTCAAAGTACTGCAACTTAATAAACTTTTGTATGTTCTGCTTTTTGTAATTTAGTAAATTATTTAAATTTTATATGTGTATAGCAAATAAGCACTTTGGACACTTAGTCTGTAAGTTTATTTTGTAAACTAAATAAATGATTCTATGATTCTAGGATTCATTCAAATTTATTTCATCCAGTTAATAATAATAATAATTCCCAAAATTTCAAGAATTCTCAACCCTTACCAGCACGTACCACAGCCAGCCAGCCGTGTCTACTCGTATACAGTGTGTCCCTTCTATCCTATTTTATCGACAAAAACAGTTTTTTTTTAATAAAATCTTTGTTTTATAAATTTACGTTTAAAATTTTTGTTGCCTACCATGGAGACTATGTATAAAATATGTCATAACTTGATCTACCGCGAGTAATGCAATAAAATAAAAATGTTATAATTCTTAAGAATAGGCTTTGCAAACCAAATCAAAAATAAAACATAGTTAATCAACTACCATTACCATAAAATAATATCCTAAAAGATTATTTTTTTAATTTTCCGTCTTTTTTTCAGTAACAGGAATTTTTTTCAAAATAATGTCCCCGTTTTACTATACTTTTATTCCTATTTATCATTGCCTATTCCATTACCTTCCTAAAAAAAAAAATGCAACGTTCTATCATAAACACAATAATTTCTACGAGCGGTTAACTAAAGGCACTGCGCTCGCGTCCCATACAAAGACACCCAGGTGGAGCATTTTTCCAAGATTAAAAAAAAAAACAAAACATTTTTTCTTTATTTTTATCGATATTTTTAGATCTTGTTTCACCCCCTCTCAGATGTGCACTCTTACAAGGGACACACTGTATACAGTACTCCCAAGGTAATAATGCGCATACAAATCTTCGCCACTGTTCGGCAAAGTTCGTATTTCCTTACACTTTCTATACAATCAATAAGGTCACGTGGTACGTCCGGTCGCTCGGCTGTATATTTTTATGCGCATTATTACTTTGGGAGCACTGTAATAGACTATGGGCGTACAGTGGGTAACCTAAGATGTGACCAATTCGTAGATGTGTAGAAAGAAAACTACATCAAAATAAACAGGGTTGGCTAAGCGCAACCTAGAGCATTTTGTACAGTGAGCAAAAAGAAAATGCTCCATGTTGCGCTCAGCCAACCCTATTTATTTGGGTGTAGTTTGTTTTTACACAACTGCAAATTAGTCCCATCTTCTTACTCGATACATAGGTTTATCGACTGTACGCTCCTACTCGTGAAAACTTCAGTGAATCGTTGCGACCGCACGCGCGTTTTTTAGTCATGACAAACGAATTTGGATAAAATTTAAATATACTAGAGAACTGGTGACGGGCAGTGGCGTCACTGGTATACATAGGTTTATCGACTGTACGCTCCTACTCGTGAAAACTTCAGTGAATCGTTGCGACCGCACGCGCGTTTTTTAGTCATGACAAACGAATTTGGATAAAATTTAAATATACTAGAGAACTGGTGACGGGCAGTGGCGTCACTGGTGCGAGGGTTCCGACACATGCTTATGTCCAGCAGTGGACGAACTAGGCTGATGGATGGATGATAGTAGAGAAATAATGCTTAAGGCGTATGACCACGCTAAATAAGCGACTCGATGTGTGTCAGTACAAATATCAACAGAAACGACATTGAAATAATGTTCATTTCAGCGTGCCTTGAAAAGTGGCTGTTACGACAACCACTGCGTCTCCGGCTAGCGCAAAATAGGAGAAAATAATATGTTACACATGGACGCCATAAAAAAATTTGAACTTAAATTTTTTAGATCTAGATTTACAGGGCAAAAGTACATATAATAGCCGATCCTCCAGAGTTATTATCCCTCCGAATTTAATAGAGCGTGCCTGTCATGTAAGCAAGAGGTCGCAAGTTCGAATCCTGGCTAGAGGATTATTTTCAAAATTGTGAAATTTGTATGATTGATTTCTAGTTTGTAATGCACTCTAATAATAATTAGAGTATCCAAAGCGATGGGTTTCGATGGAAGCGAATGAAAGCATAACCTTAATTATTTTACGCTTCCTTTAATTAAGGGGGTATACAGTCAAAATTGACACTTTTTGAAGTTATTTATCTGCTGTTGAAAAGAAGTTCCAAGTTAAATAAATTAGTATAGATTTATATTTCTAGATTTTGGACTATCAGAAACGCGATTGGAGAAATTTCAATCGATAGAAATAATTATTGAAATGAGATCTAAATTTACCCCTTTTTTGATATTCTGACAAATTGGGATAGCATACAGACTTCAAAAATATTTGTTTAGATGGGTTTTAACAATGCCTAAATTACTGGTTATGGAAATTTTCATAGCTATTTTAGTTAATTTATTATTAATTTAGAACCGACATTTTGTAAATTTTCCCCGATTCCATCCCTCTCGCACTGCGGATCTTTCCGCCTGGAGTAACGGGGACCTTTGCACGGACGGTATATCACCCGAAGTAATGTAGAAATATGTAATGAAAATTATTAATATGATTATGTAGAAAAATCAACGTGGCTTGGCATACACCTTTATTTTGAATTTATTGATACCGTTTGTGCTTATCTAAAATAAAAATCTCGATGTCTGCTTTACTCGTGGTTTACCCAGGTGTCCCATCCACTCTGTGGTCCCATCAATGTCTCTCAATGTATGGCAAGCCCTTTAGCCGTGCTCTTTTAGTAATTATCCTTACGTATCTTTAAATTTAGCTTCGCTTTTTAGGTGATCTCTCTATGAATATGTACTGACTTCTATATCATAAATAAAATTAGTATTATAATATCTATGTGTGTATAGCGGTGCCTTTGTTCAAGGTCTACTGGTAGTTTATCTACATTTTTCAAGAGGCTATGCAAATTTTATTTTTGTCACTGTCACTCCAAGCGAAAAATCTCGCAGTGTGAGATTCAGGGCAAAAGGGAAAAAAGTTGGTTTTATATTTTTATTAAAAAAACTAAAATAGCTAGCTAAATTTCAAAAATCAACGGTGTTACTACAAAACGGTGTTTAACTTTAGACAGTGTTTAAATCTGTTGTTGTCACCTTTTCTTTCATATCGTAAAAAAGTGACAGCAACAGATTTAAACACTGTCTAAAGTTAAACACCGTTATGTAGTAATAGCGCAAATCTCTAGATATTGTTAAAACACACCTAATAAAATATGTTTGAGTTCTGTATATGGTTCCTATTCGTCAAACGAGGAGAAAAAGTGTGTTTGAAGACCTCATTTCAGTAATTATTTCTATCGAGAAAAATTTATCCAAACATGTTTTCCAATTTCAAAACCCTAGATTACATAGTCAAAGTGCATATACCAGAAACTGATTATAATGTTCCGTGTATTTCATGAAACACACAGAAAAGTAACACCCGTATTTTTTTCGCATATCGCCTTAAAGTTTATGGTCGCGTCGCTCTACTGCTAGTTTGTCTATGGGTCTTGAAGTGCATGGTGAGATCTTCAGCGTCACTATACTTGTAATTTAGCTATAAGTTTTGGAGTGCATGGTGAGCATAGAGAAACTACCCTGAGGCCTTTAGCGTCGATCCACTTTTAAATTATATATGGGTTAACATTATATCATTGCAGTATAGAAACGCAGAAAGAAAAGTAAATCTAGATGCGAGGAGCTCTGAACCGGGATTAAACCTGGAACCTCTCGTTTTTTTTCTGTTTTTCTATACTGCAATGATATAATGTTAATTTATATCTCCTTGCGATGTGTAAATCGCCAAGTGTTCAAACATAGAAATTTATTTCTGTAATAGTTTATCGTTGAGTCTTGAAGTGCATGGTGAGTTCTTCAGCGTAACTCCACTAGTAATTTAGGTATGAGTGTTGGAGTGCATGGCAAGCATAGAGAAACTACCTTGAGGCCTTCAGCCTCGATCCATTTTTAAATTATCTATGGGTCTTGAAGTGCATGGTGAGGTCTTCAGCGTCACTCTACTACTACTAATTTAGCTATGAGCGTTGAAGTGCATGGCGAGCCTAGATAAACTACCTCGAGGCCTTCAGCCTCGATCCACTTTTAATTTATCTATGGGTCTTGAAGTGCATGGTGAGGTCTTCAGCGTCACTCTGCTAGTAATTTAGCTATGAGTTTTGGAGTGCATGGCGAGGATAGAGAAACTACCTCGAGGCCTTCAGCCTCGATCCATTTTTAAATTATCTATGGGTCTTGAAATGCATGGTGAGGTCTTCAGCGTCACTCTACTACTAATTTAGCTATGAGTGTTGGAGTGCATGGCGAGCATAGAGAAACTACCTCGAGGCCTTCAGCCTCGATCCATTTTTAAATTATCTATGGGTCTTGAAGTACATGGTGAGGTCTTCAGCCCCACTCCACTAGTAATTTAGCTATGAGTCTTTGCTTATCGGTAGTTTCCACCTCACAGTAAGTTTTTTTTCATATCCTTAGTTAAGGCAAGCCTGGTTCGTTATTTGATCTAGTATTATTAGATGATCGATCTAAAATGTTGTGGTTATGTCACTTAGGAACTGGATATATATATGAAGCATTTTGATAAAATTACTTGGAACAAAACTCGTGCATATACTTTTCCGCCATACTTTCTTCCACCATAATTTCTTCTTTCTGGTTATGATTAGTGTATATGTTTGAGAATATTCTCTATATTCTTATTTGTATGTAAATACTTTATTGCACAAAAAATTAACAATGCAAGGCGATGCCAATTATAATTCTCTACCAGTATGTCTTCTACCAAGTATTCTCTACCCAGTACGTCTTCTACCAAGTGTTCTCTATCCAGTACGTCTTATACCAAGTATTCTCTACCCAGTACGTCTTATACCAAGCATTCTCTACCCAGTACGTCTTATACCAAGTATTCTCTACCCAGTACGTCTTGTACCAAGTGTTCTCTACCCAGTACGTCTTTTACCAAGTATTCTCTACCCAGTACGTCTTATACCAAGTGTTCTCTATCCAGTACGTCTTATACCAAGTATTCTCTACCCAGTACGTCTTATACCAAGCATTCTCTACCCAGTACGTCTTATACCAAGTATTCTCTACCCAGTACGTCTTCTACCAAGTGTTCTCTATCCAGTAAGTCTTATACCAAGTATTCTCTACCCAGTACGTCTTATACCATGTATTCTCTACCCAGTACGTCTTATACCAAGTATTCTCTGCTCTAGTACTTCCTTTTATCAATTCGGTAAAGAAATCATATTAATTATTTAAGTATACTGGATTCATAAATAATAATTTTTAATCGGTAATACCTCCAAAAAGCTTTCATACATATTATCTACTCACAAAAAGAAACTATACATGTGTACATCATATACAGGTACATAAATAATGTATAACGATTACAATTATGTACGAGAGGAAAGATGACTCAGGGGGACATGTCAAAATTGAGGCGACTGATTATGTAGCTGTAGATAGTGTTAATAGACTCTGGTTTCAAAGGTAGAGATAGAGGGAGATTGACGGATATTAAGAGGAAAACTATTTCACAGGCGGATTGCTGATATTGTGAAAGAATTTGTGTACATATTGGTGCTGTGTTTGGGAAATCGAAGTATCGGAGGAGCATACCTCTACTTGGCCGCTGAAGGCAAGAAGAACAATTTTGTGAATTATTTCACGGTTGTAATAATATGGTTAGAATCTTCAATTGAACATTTGTTCGGGGATAGATTAAGTATGTTTTTTTTCTTTTAATGGTGGTGGCAGAATAACAGCGTTCCTAATGCCTTTGGTATAGGAACATATGCTGAGTCACCGTCCTTTTTAACAGTGCCATACAACTTTACGTTTAAGAACATTGTAGTACTTTGTCCATAATGGTGTGTTAAATAAATGTCTTTTTATTTTATTTTTATTTTATTTTATTGTAAAAATGCACCCACACAACAAATATAAACTCAATCAGCACAGTCGGTACAGACCGATTCAAAGCTTTTTGACAACACCCACGGTCAATTATCTCCTCATCAAAGCACCAACCCTCCTGCAAGCATGGAAACTGCAACGTCTCCAGAGATGCACCTCCGCGGCACAGGGCAGGCCGCGGAGGCTGCGCCGGAGGCCGTCAGGGGGCGGGTCCCCCAGTCGACTGGCGAGGCGCCGCGCCGACAGAGCGCCGCCCAGTCACAGTCAGTCGCCACCCGACTCTTCCCGCAGACGCACGTGTCGCGACGCGCACTCTTTACCCCGACGAGTTTCAAGAACCTAATTTTTTGTTTTTGTTCTGTTTTGTGTTGTGTGGTGATGGTTCCGAGGGAGGCAGGTGACGCCGCGTGCTAGGACATGTCGCGTCGGAAGCAGAGCAACCCGAAACCTTTGAAACGTAAGTTTTTTTTTATTACTTGACAAGAACTTAAATTGTTTGAAAGCTTAAAGAAACAGCGGGAAAAGTTTATTGTTCTCTATTTTATTGTAAACGTCCTACTGAAATACGATATAAAAAACAATAAATTTTATCTTTATTGTTTTAAAGCAGCCTAGAAGTTTCATACCGGTTACTATATAAAATAAAAAATAACTTTTTTTTTTATTATTTACTTGAGTATTTTTTTGTGTTTTAAAGGTTATTTTTGCCAAGTCAAAGTGCGCCCGGGTTCGTTCACCCACTATCTGTAGGTCTGTTAATGTATTCTTTGATTGTTTGTATCACGGACGCAAATGATAAGGAATGACTGCTTATAATACAAGTAAATAATTGTTTTAATACCTGTAGTAATTATTGATAGTAAATTATTAAAGATCAGAAGATTTTTTAAAATAAGATCCCAATAATAGTTAAAAATTCAGGTCATGGGCGCCGGCAGAATATTGTCAGGGAGGTGCAACTACCTATAAGTTATATGATAAAATAATTTTGCAATTCAATGACCGAAACCGGTATTGTTAATATCTGTATAATATAAGTACAAGAACCGCTATTAAACTGTTAGTAACCCCTAAAACAATTCATTTGATACTGGTTCTAGAAACTATATTTTAGTTTGGTTTAAACCATGTTTTAATTTCGAATTTAACAAAAAGCTGTCTTGATTTTGAGTACAAAGGCAGGGCTGAATTAAGCCATATGGGCAATGTTCTAGTCGCGGCCCACGAGGCCCTCTTCCCGTTTTCTGTGTATCTGTCAATGTTACCGAGCTTTTTTTTGACAAATGCCTTTTAAAATAAGCTGTTGTATAGTTTTAAATTTACACGGTCTCTATAAACATTATTAGGAGTACGGGACCATCCCGCGACCATGGCAGATGAAACTCTGCCAAAAATTCGGGAAAATATAAAAACCAAACACGGTGAGTCCCTAATAAATCCACTATCCTAATAAAGCAAATATATATTTGCATATATACCATATTTATTCACAGTAGCTTTTTCAAACGATTAAAATAAAAGTGTAAATATTTTTTTGTCACTAAACAAATCCACCTTTTGGTATTAATTCTGAAAACATCTGTGAATCAGGCAGGTTTAGTTTATTTTTCATTTGCATGGATATGTTTTTTTGGGAAAGTTGTTCGGTATGATCAGTAGATTATGTGGTATCAATTAAATGTTTGATTGTAAAATTGTTTGTCCTTAAAAAATATGAACCTAAAATATTTGTAAAACGAAAGCATCAAATCTAACGGTCCAGGTCCCAACCCAGGGCTGGGCCCACGTTTCCTATTGGATAATCCGGCTCTGGACAAAGGTCATCTTAAATAGAAAATGTGACTAAAGTTGACAAATAATGAATCGCTTTACTTATAATTATAACCTGTCACTTGAGTTTTTCTTAACCAAGTTTCGTCATCTCTGTAACTATGTACTTATAGTATATACACTGAGTAAATTGTCAAAAAATTATTATTATCTTGCCATTTTTACATTACTACGTACTTTGTTTTTATTGATAAGCAATTTTGTTAGATGTTGATTATAACAATCTTATGAGGTAAATAAAAAATAAATTCAGTACATGGAAACGTATCTATAGAACGTTTAAAAAATACGGGTAATGAAGGGGTTTATGAGAGCTTGACATAAAATAACGTTTCATATCGATATAAATAACGTTTGACCACAGTAACGTTTTTTCCCTTTATATAACGTTAGATACTTCATATTTTAAATAACGTTTTATAACGCTATTTCTACTTACTATTTCTATTCGTTAAGTGTCTGTGTAGTTTTGTAAACACTCATAGCATTATAACAAAACCGGCCAAGTGCGAGTCGGACTCGCGCACGAAGGGTTCCGTACCATTATCTATAAAAACGGCAAAAAAACATGTCTGTTGTATGGGAGCCCCGTTACATATTCATTTTATTCTGTTTTTTATTATTTCTTGTTAAAGCGGCAACAGAAATACATCATCTGTGAAAATTTCAACTGTCTGACTATCACGGTTGACAGACGGACAGCGGAGTCTTAGTAGTAGGGTCCCGTTTTTTACACTTTGGGTACGGAACCCTAATAAAAAGCTGCAAATTATAGAGTTAAAATGATTAAAAAGATTGCCCATTATCAAATAATTATTGTATAGTTGAGAAGCCGTTGTTTTAAAAACTATGTATTTAATTTTAATCACTATCCTACCTCAGCTAGATGAAGGGTGAATATTGAATACTTAGGTCGTTACTATCTGTGAGTTCGGTAAACAAGGAGATTGGATCATTGTTCGCGATTCGAACACTTGTTGATTTCAACATAATGTTGTAGTGACCTTTTTGTTCTATGATATTGCCTTATCAGTGAAAGTGCATGCTGCTATCGATTAATATTACATTACAGGTGGGAAAATTTGCAGACCCAGTATATTATACGTACATTCATACATATACTCACGCCTGTCGCCTATGTGGGTAGGCTGAGACAACAGATTTCCATCTGCTGCGAACCTGACACATCTTTTCCCCCTCTTCCACATCCACCAATCTAGTCATACAAGCTCTTCTATTCCGGGTACTTTTAACATGGCCCTTCTTAAGTATGTCGCCCATTTGGTCAGCATGATTAGGATGCGAGAAGCGTGACATACTGTTTAATTGCAAAAACATCCTGGCACGCTCCTCGCACCTGTGATTCAACTAAGTTGCGCCGCGCGCGATGAAACATTATGCTACGGGGCCTGGTCGAGCTTCACTTGTTATATTATATATACGTGTCTATATTTTATAGATGTCTTAATTAGCTTTTTATTTATAATTACACAATATAACTTGAAATATATACAATAAATAAAAGAAAATTATAACTTGAAATATATTTCGGCCCTTAGTGGGCCGTCATCTAAGGGCCGAAATATATTTCAAGTTATAATTTTCTTTTATTTATTGTATATATTTCAAGTTATATTGTGTAATTATAAATAAAAAGCTAATTAAGGCACACTATATATATTTATTAAAGTATTTTATAGATGTATAATACATAGATAAATAATTATATGTATATACATACCAAAACACAAAATATAGGTAATAATAAGTTGGTAAAATATACTTCGACCAATAGTTGTGGTCGATAGACAACTAGTGGTCGAAATATATTTTACCAACTTATATATATGTTTTTTTTTTAAAGTCAAATTAGATACATTTTTTATTAACAGAAACATAAAAACTTAAATAACATGAAATAAAACTAAAATTAAACCTTACAAATGTACCTATAAAACTAAAATGTCTCCTAAAGTAAAATTAAACTAAGTGGAAAATTTTTGCCAGATCGCCGCCGTCTTGCGGCAGGGTTCCCATCAACTTATATTTTGTGTTTTCGTATATATATATATATATATATATAAATAATTAAATAAAAGACGAGAAGTCAATTATCATTTTACATAGATTAATACAAATATAAAAACAAGTATCTGTATCTATTCAAATATATACATTTATTCATCAAAATGTATGTATACTAGAATGAAACCGTTTGATACAGCATATTTTATTTGTTTTATTATACCCGTAAAATTATACTGGTTCAAATGTAACAAAATAACATGAAAATAATATCGCCGCTTTTTTCTCAAGCTTCTTTACTTGAATGATTTCTGCTCAGCAGCTGTAAAGTATAAGCGAGATGATATATAAGGTGACTTTGATTGTTAAAACCAAATTCATACTGCCGACTTCGTAAGTCATCAGTAATACGGATCAATAACATTCATTGCGGTTTCTGAATTTAAAAAATTTGGCTCAGAGCTTGGCTTTTGTTTGTAGGGAACAAGAAAAAAGTAATTTTCGAATTTCCCAAAAAGGGTCATCTTACCGAGTCTTTAGTATGAATTTGGCTGTATAAATAAATGTTACCGTATAAACTATTTACACTCGCATGTATGAAGAGCTAAAGAAAAAAAAAGACAGCGCAGTAAGTAATGACTTGACCACTTACAGCTCACCTCTATACATATTCAGCAGAATCAGACTGCCTTCATGGCCCAGATTAAGGCAGTCTGATTCTGTTGAAACTGGTCGGCTACTCCTATCATAATATATATTGAGGTGAGCCGTTTTTGTTTAAATTATGAAATATCCTTAAGTTCCATTTAATTAATTGACCACATTGGTAATCATTAAATAAGTCTCGTTTATTTCCCAAACTTCATATCACGTTGCTTCAGTGTTCACTTGATAACATTTTGTTGAAATTTCTTTTTGAAATAACCAGTCTACCACCTTATCTATATATTTTTTTCTGATATCTTATCACCCGTAAAGGTGAAAGGTTAAAGATTTGTGTTAGTTTATCTGCCGTGAAAAGATCTTTGTTAGTGTATGAGCGGTTTCGCAGCCGGATTGTGAAAAACCCGCCATTTTCTAATTAATCGAAACAGAACACTTAAGACTGTACCTGAGCCTAGAGCATGACCAACTCCAGGCTATCTAGGATTCGTTTGAAGAAATTCGGACTCTCCTTGTGTTAAAAAAAATATATTTGGTTTATTAATCTTTTCTCTAGGGATCTTACGTATAAACAATGTACTAAGATTTATACTCTTGTCAAAAAAAAAAATGTTTGCACCCTCTTTTTTTTGGTTTTCAAACGTTCGCTTCAAAAACGCGGTTAAGAGATCAACTTGATTTTTTTTCATAAAATAGGTAATAGAAATATGAAGGTTTAAATTCAATATTTTTTCCCTACAAAATATTTCAGTATTAGCTAAAAATACACCAATTTGTTGTTTTGCTGCGTGATCATTAGTATTACGCGTCCAAGAACAAGAGGCCAAAGAGCCAACATATAATCGCCTCTATGAAAAGCAAATAAAGTCTTTGCCATTAGACTTATTGTGCTGAACGGGTAATAAAAAAAGTTGCTAGGGTATGCCATCCTCTTAAATTCAAAATTCACTCAATAGTTATTCAACAAAACCTCATTACCTATGAATTGTGTATGCTGCCATCGAAAATTTTCCACTGGTATCTGTAAATTAGAATTTCAAAATTTTGTAAATTCAAAATTTTTTAAATTCTAATTTACAGAAACCAATGGAAGCTGTACGATGGCAACATAGACAATACATAGGTAATAAGGGTCTGTTGAATAAATATTATTACCTATGTATAATTTAAAATTTAAGTGTTCTGTTTCGATTAATTAGAAAAAGGGGTTTTTCACAATCCGGCTGCGAAACCGCTGTTAACTAACTTTAAATTGAGCTTTGAAAAATTACGTACTTTGAATTGCAAGTCACACTCGTTCAGCCACGTTTAAATTCTCTGAGAAAATAAATCTCAGGCGCATCACAAACAATCGCGAGCTAGAAAAAAAAAATAGTACAATCGGCCACTTCTTTTTGTTTAGTTATAAAATTAATTAATATCTAATTGGTAAAGTAAAACTCCTTATCCATCGCACCGTACCAATCTGCAGTTAAAGAAGCATCCAGGGGGGCGCAAAGACCCTAGTATGCCATCCTCTTAAATTCAAAATTCACTCAATAGTTATTCAACAAAACCTCATTATCTATGAATTGTGTATGCTGCCATCGAAAATTTTCCACTGGTATCTGTAAATTAGAATTTCAATATTTTGTAAATTCAAAATTTTTTAAATTCTAATTTACAGAAACCAATGGAAGCTGTACGATGGCAACATAGACAATACATAGGTAATAAGGGTCTGTTGAATAAATATTATTACCTATGTATAATTTAAAATTTAAGTGTTCTGTTTCGATTATTTAGAAAAAGAGGTTTTTCACAATCCGGCTGCGAAACCGCTGTTAACTAACTTTAAATTGAGCTTTGAAAAATTACGTACTTTGAATTGCAAGTCACACTCGTTCAGCCACGTTTAAATTCTCTGAGAAAATAAATCTCAGGCGCATCACAAACAATCGCAAGCTAGAAAAAAAAAATAGTACAATCGGCCACTTCTTTTTGTTTAGTTATAAAATTAATTAATATCTAATTGATAAAGTAAAACTCCTTATCCATCGCACCGTACCAATCTGCAGTTAAAGAAGCATCCAGGGGGGCGCAAAGAGGGTCATGACTCCCTTTCATAGGTTGATTTTGTATAAAAGTTCATGACCCCCCAACCCCAAATCTTAAGCTGGGTCCGCTCCCGTGCCAGCAAATGCTGCTGCAATACTGATTTGCAATAGTTGTTATAAAATTTCAAGTATCTATAAAAAAAAAGATTAACTAATTATTTTAAAAGTTTCAATCGAGACTATTGAATAACAACGTTTTGTTGCCGAGAGAAGTTACGTTCACCTTTATCTGCGTTTCGTTATCGCGACTATTGTTTCTGCTTTGGTGATGTCATAATAATTAGGTTTCATTATTGTACAACTTTCTAGTTGCATATACGTATGTGTACATGTTTCTTTAATTGAAATAAATATATATATGTTGCTACTTAGAGCATTTATTTTATTTTTATTTTTTGTATAATTAAAACAGCGTATAAAAACTTATTTTCAAAATATATTTCGGCCTACTTTAGGGCCGGCATCCATCGAATTATACACAGTAAATGACATAAAATATATATAACCTTATGACTAATGAGTTTAAATGAATGACATTTGAGTATGAATAAAAAATATATATACAACCTTATGACATAATGATTACTACTTTACTACGCTTATGGAACAGCTACATCCGTGAAGCGTCGTCAATATCAGTCTTCAACAACAAAATTAGACAATACTTTCTTGAGTTGCAGAATATTACTTGATTTCTTTTGATTCTTATATTATATAATATTATGTTATGAGTAATTAATGAATTTTCATCAATATACTTACATATATTTGTGTAAACAAAAGGAATATTTATTTAACAATATAAAACTTAAATAACATTAAAAAACTAGACTACCTAAAAATTAATAGAAATATAAAAGAAAAAATTATACCTAACTAAAAAAAATAAATTAAGAAAAACTTACCTATAAATAAAACAATATAAAATATTTTTTCCAAATCAATTTCCAAATCAATTCCAAATTTGTAAACTGTTTAAGTAGTTCATGTATTTTATTATATACTATAACTTTGCTTTAAATGTTTATTAGAATGTAGTCTAGTTATTTATTATTTAAGTATTATTTATTATATTATCCCTTTTAAATAGTATGGCACTACCCTCAACAATTTCCTCATTGCCAAAGGTTAGTTGGTAGAAAATTCTAATTAGTATTAAGCTCGCCTTTGTACGATAATTTTATTCTGTGCAATAAAGAATTTTATTATTATTATTATAAATTACTTTAACAGAAAAAATAAAAAATATAGAGGCCACCCTGCCGGTACTTCGTGCGCTACCCCGAAGTTTGTTTGCAATATTAGGCGCACTCAAAACCCGCAAGATGGCATCGCTGCTCAAGATCTTGATGGAAATTGTTTTTCTGGTCTGGTGTAAGTCAAGTTAATTTGATTAATTAATCAAATTAATTCTGTTTCTTTAATTGGTATACGTTGATATTAGATACTAGATATAAACTACTTTAATTTAGAAACGAAAATAAAATTTATTTGGTAACACACAAAAATAATACAAATAATAAGTTACATGTAATACTATTTATTTATTTATTTCTAGTTTTCTTAAATAACAAATTATAGTTTTACAAAGTTTAGAGTATTAGAAAAAAAAAATGTATATGAATATATTTTCGTGTAATACTAATCGTGATCTAAAACTTGAAACTAATCTACTAAACGTATATCTACGTATCTGCTATACCAAAAAGGTCGCAACTCAGCATGATGCCACCCGCACTGTAAAGTGATGATGCTATGTTGACATGGTCTTACGCTGATATTCTGTTGCATGGAGTCGCATTCTGTTACATAACAAATATGACACCTGTGTGGCGGGCGCCACTTTCTATATACCTACAATTTTTAGCAACTTTTTTAACCCTCCCCTCTCCAGAGGCGTGCACAGAACTTTTTTCCGGAAAAGCAATCAGAAGGTCAAGTACGATAATAAAAAAAATATGAAAAAATTTAAATAACACTTCGAAAAAAAAAAGTTTGTGTGACGCCAGGGTAGGCACTGCCTACCATAGAGTGGACATTTTCATACAAACTTTTTTTTTTCAAAGTGATATTTAAATTTCTTTTTTTTTTATTGTCGTATTTTTTACATTTTTTTATATTTTATATTTTTTACTTTTTATGTCGTACTTGACCTTCTGATTGCTTTTCCGGAAAAAAGTTCTGTGCACGCCACTGCCCCTCCCCTATGGTGATACGTGGTGAAGTTTTAGACTACCCCTCTTCCCCTACCCAAAATCACGTGTATTTTTTTGGTACCAAGTATACCTATTAAAAAAAAATATTTATTTTATTTTTCGGTTTAAAAGTTGCGCGTTCAAAGAAAAAATAAATACACGTGATAGCTCACTACACCCACCCTCCCCCCAAGTGATATTTGGTGATTTTTTTCCGAACCCCTTCCCCTCCTTTCGAGCCTCATGTGATTAATGGACGACCCCCTACCATGCAAAATGTCTCCAAACTTTACATAGAGGTTTTATTTTCATGCATGAATCTCGATGTTTCTCATTTGTGGCAAACTTCAAAAGGCCCTGGGCCAATAATGGGGCTAATTCCTGGGGCTAACACCCATCAGGTTAAAATTAAGTCCAGTTTTGGTTATTTTTTATTTTTTACGCAAGGTTTATACAAGCTTTTGGCAGAGGTACAGAATGGGTTCTGTTTATGTGACATTTCTTTAACCTGGCTCCAGATTAGTTGCGAGACGTTCCAACCCCTTAACCCGGCTCCAGATTAGTTGCGAGATGTTCCAACCCCTTAACCTGGCTCCAGATTAGTTGCGAGACGTTCCAACCCCTTAACCTGGTTCCAGATTAGTTGCGAGATGTTCCAACCCCTTAACCTGGCTCCAGATTAGTTGCGAGACGTTCCAACCCCTTAACCTGGCTCCAGATTAGTTGCGAGACGTTCCAACCCCTTAACCTGGCTCCAGATTAGTTGCGAGACGTTCCAACCCCTTAACCTGGCTCCAGATTAGTTGCGAGACGTTCCAACCCCTTAACCTGGCTCCAGATTAGTTGCGAGACGTTCCAACCCCTTAACCTGGCTCCAGATTAGTTGCGAGACGTTCCAACCCCTTAACCTGGCTCCAGATTAGTTGCGAGACGTTCCAACCCCTTAACCTGGTTCCAGATTAGTTGCGAGATGTTCCAACCCCTTAACCTGGCTCCAGATTAGTTGCGAGACGTTCCAACCCCTTAACCTGGTTCCAGATTAGTTGCGAGATGTTCCAACCCCTTAACCTGGCTCCAGATTAGTTGCGAGACGTTCCAACCCCTTAACCTGGCTCCAGATTAGTTGCGAGACGTTCCAACCCCTTAACCCGGCTCCAGATTAGTTGCGAGATGTTCCAACCCCTTAACCTGGCTCCAGATTAGTTGCGAGACGTTCCAACCCCTTAACCTGGTTCCAGATTAGTTGCGAGATGTTCCAACCCCTTAACCTGGCTCCAGATTAGTTGCGAGACGTTCCAACCCCTTAACCTGGCTCCAGATTAGTTGCGAGACGTTCCAACCCCTTAACCTGGCTCCAGATTAGTTGCGAGATGTTCCAAACCCTTAACCTGGCTCCAGATTAGTTGCGAGACGTTCCAACCCCTTAACCTGGCTCCAGATTAGTTGCGAGACGTTCCAACCCCTTAACCTGGCTCCAGATTAGTTGCGAGACGTTCCAACCCCTTAACTCGGCTCCTGATTAGTTGCGAGAAGTTCGAACCACAAAGGTGGTTTTTAATTATTTATTTGATATACTTTGGGTACGAAATGCAAAAAAATGATCTAGATAAGAATACTTACAAGTTATAAACCAACCATCACAGTTAGGTCAATGAGCCATCCAATAATCACCTCTATCAAAAGTAATGAAGTGTTTGCCACTGGCCTAATTATGATTGGTCGAGTTGTTTCTATAACTAGATCCTGTGAAACTACCTATCGACTAAAGGACCATGAAAACATCGAGCAACCATTTTGAATATTGTTTTAGAACATCGCGGAGTTGTTCCCGATAACAAGATGTAATTGGACCGGCTACAACTGATTATACTGAACAAAGATAAGCGAGTGTAATGGAACGTACCACTTGAACGATGCATGGCGGACGTCGATAACAGACGTGTTTCTTTATCTAAAAGCTAGCCTGTTTTAGAATTAAAAATAAAGATGATCTTTAAATAATGTGGGTAAATGAACCGTAGCGGGTGGTTATCGGAGTTTTTGGTTTTATGTTTGTTTCGGTTTGCGATGACGTCACAAAATGTACTCAAACCCACGTATTATCCGGCCGCTCTTAGAATGGGAATGGAAATTATGGACAGTACCGTTTGCATAGTAGTAGATACTAATTAATTAATTACCTTGGTACTTATACCTATCGAGAAAAGTAATCTAATTTTTGCGTTCCAAGTCTACGAAGATACTTTATTAGTTTTATAATTAATTGTAGCGTCTCCAAATATGAAATGAGCACTGATCTGTCAGAACTATTTTCTCAATTTTATTAGAGATTTCATGTAGTATATGAAAAATAAACACCTTTTATTTCTTTCTTTCTTTCTTTCTAGAATCTGCAGATAGAGTATGGTGTAGTACAGTATTGTAGTACAGATATAATAAGATCTAGTATAATCACTGCAAATGCCAATGCGCTCGCAATGTTAGCATCGCTGTCGAGTATATTTTGTTCTTAAAACTTACCTATTATTTTCGTTTTTGTCTATGATCCCAAGTTAATGTCATCTGCCTTTCAGTAAATGTTTTCATTACTGTTTTCTGACCGTTCTTGAGAGCGGTTTCGTAGCTGGATTGTTGAAAACCTCGCCTTTTTCTAATTAATTGTGTCATAGAAACCGGTTACAGAAGGGAAGCTGTCTTTCCATCAGAACAACTCCTTGTAATTATGATGAAATCATTTTTAAGAGTAAGAAAAGACACAAATTCGACTATTATGTCAAACATTTCCTAGGCCCCTATTTTTGTTACTAATTGTAAGTAGGTTATGTGACTTAATTAAAGGCTTATATTATTATTATATTAATATTACTAGTATGTGACTTAAGTGAAAAGAAAAGTTGAATTTACGAAACTTAAATAATATAGTTTAATAGGTACCAACGAAACAAGTTAGTTTAGTCTGGAGCCATAGGTAAACTGTTTAATGTAAACATTAAACATTACTTATTTAGGCAAATTGCACATTTATTGTAATTATATTATGTAATTTTTGGAAAATAAATGATTTGATTTGGTTTGATTTTGAGCCAGAAAATGAGAAATCGACTACAAAAAGTCACTACATCACTACATTGATGTTGAAGTTTTACACCCTATCTGAGTCAGGGCCTAAATTATATAGTACGGGCCTACATATGTATGTCGTCGGTAGATCGTTGAATTGGGCATATCATATTTCTGTTAAGGTGGCTCCGTCGGAAAAATTTGCTACTCGATTCGTGGTGGTTGAAATTTCGAACAAAACCATATTAAAGTAAAGTTCTTATCAGCTCGCACTGCAACATGGCTGTTACGTTAGTCGCTGCGGCTGACAAGTGCGAAAATAGTGTGTTTTTAATTTATTTTAGCTAAAATGAAATGAATTTCCAAAAATTAAGAAAACCATATCATTTAATATTATTTATAGCACACCGTGCGTAAAATGACCACTTTACGCACGCTGCGCGTGCATAAAGTCGGCATTTTCCGCACTTGTGCTATAAAAAATTATACGAAACTCGTGCGAGAAACTTTTTCTCGACTCGTGTGATTGCAGCACTCGCCTTCGGCTCGTGCCGCAAACTCACACTCGTCAGAAAACGTTTCATCGCTCTCGTATCGTAATGTACTATTTGTCTAGAAGTTTACAAATTTTTTTACTGTTTATATAAAAACTGTAGCAGTTATATTGTTACAAGTGGACAAAAAATCGAGAAATAAGGGTAATATTGGAATTTTCTTTCTTCACTTCTGTATATTAAAATAAAATCCAGGAAAAACCACATCAGTATTTGTATCATGTACATTACTATGTATTTTTCTTCTATTAAAAAATGCTATAGTTACCGTATAAAATGGTTATAAATTTACTCAGTTCAAGGTCGTTGGCGTTGGGAGAAACCTTAAAACTAGAGGGGTCGCCAGAGGACATCACATGTAAATCTAATATGCTCCTCCACGGTCCGCTCGTCGTCGCACCTATTTTTGACTTTGGTGAATGATTTTTGAATTCATACTATACGATCTCCCAATTCAACGATCTGTCCACGACACGTATAAATACAACCACAGTAAAAGTTATCATCTCTTTAAAGTCCAAACGTTCGTTAAGACTGTACCTGAGCCTAGAGCATGACCAACTCCAGTCTATCTAGGATTCGTTTGAAGAAATTCGGACTCTCCTTGTATTGAAAAAAATATATTTGGTTTATTAATCTTTTCTCTAGGGATCTTACGTATAAACAATGTACTAAGATTTATACTTTTGTCAAAAAAAAATGTTTTGCAACCTCTTTTTTTTTGGTTTTCAAACGTTCGCTTGAAGAACGCGGGTAAGAAATCAACTTGATTTTTTTTTCATAAAATAGGTAATAGAAATATGAAGGTATATCACCTAAATTCAATATTTTTTTCCCTACAAAATATTTCAGTATTAGCTAAAAACACACCAATTTGTTGTTTCGCTGCTTGATCACTAGTATTATGCGTCTAAGAAAAAGAGGCCAAAGAGCCAACATATAATCGCCTTTATGAAAAGCGAATAAAGTCTTTGCCATTAGACTTATTGTGCTGGACGGGTAATAAAAAAAGTTGCTAGAGTATGCCATCTTCTTAACCGTTATAAAGGTCCCATACGTATCATTTTTCGTGTTTCTGCTCATCGAATTTGTAGTACTATTGACGCAAGAAATCTTTAAACATATTGCAACAAAAGCTCTTCGATATCTCTATGTTCTCTGTTATTTTTCCGAATACTACGATCCTTATGCCATACTTCATTGTAATAAAATTAACTTTAAGGTGAAACGTCAGTCGCTTAGCTCAAAGTGCATAACTTGACTATGTTATTTATTTCAAGAAATAAAAAATTGTAAATCATTTTGGTCTGTGGCAATTGACACCAAATCTATACTAGTTAGGGGTACTAATTGCATTTACATAAAAGTACAGCTTTACAGATAATTCTATTACGCTATACATTTCAATGGCTCAACTGTGGAGGTACCACCATCTTACTTGGTGACCCCCTCGAAGTAATTCGGTTGAGAGTAAGAGGACAGCTCACAGGCAAAAAACCAGGAGGCCCACTATGCCTGGGACTGATGGATGGCGGTATATCCATCCCTAAGAGCCGGGCCTTATATGTAACAGACTGGTGACGGGCAGCGGCGTCACTGGTGCGAGGGTTTCAGCACCGCGCCCACCAACCCGCCTGCCCAGCGTGTGTGAGTATGGGCAATTCTTCCAGGATGACCGCCGGGAGTGGCAAAGTCCTGGAAAGGCTTATGTCCAGCAGTAGACGAACTAGGCTGATGGATGGGTGATACATTTCAATTATTTGAATAAACATTCAATTATCAGGTACATACAAAACATAATAATAATTCAAAATACAATTACACAAGTTTTATAATATGTTACTTTTTTTAATTAGATTCTTAGCATTTTTAAATTTACGAGCATGTCGCAAGCTCCTGGCCCGTCGAATGGTACCGCAGCTTGCAGCAGTAGAGGCGCATCGCTGGCAGGTCACATTCCATGTCCTGAGTGCCCCCAGGGACGCCTCTTCAAAGGAAAGCATGGGCTAAATATTCATGTAGCAAGATGTCACAAGGGGAATGTGGCTACGGTATCTCCAAATACTACTGCAACCATCAGCCACTCTCAAGGAGATCAACCATTTTGGAAAATATTACTTCATCTAAAAGCATCATACCCAATAGTGAAACGCATTCCTCGCGGCGCCCGTATAAGCGTAGCGGAAAAATTATCCAATACAATAAAAAGAGTGGTTTAGGAAAATTCAAAAGCAGCATGGGAAGCTTTATTTACATTCCCTTATGAGACATTACATGCAAATAACGAAACAAGGAAGCGCAGTTCCCTAACACAAGCTATTAAAGATAATTGTAGGTCAACACTGGACCTAGATATAAACAATGGGAACCCTAACCACCATCATCCCCGTAGTTTATATAGAAAAGCAGAAGAGAAAATCAGTGATGGTGACCTCCGAGGGGCTGCACAGCTCCTCTTCTCCAGCGATGCAGTCGCTCCTGACTCGCCTGAAACCCTTTCGGCTCTTCAAAATAAACATCCTATGCCTTCGGCAACACTTTGCCTTCCACCAGCCCCACTGCCCGATGACCCCTGCATAAAAGCCACAGGAAAGAACGTGCTTTCTACCGTAATGTCATTCAAGAATGGTTCGGTGGGTGGGCTAGATGGACTTAGCCCACAACACTATAAAGATCTGCTCTGTGGAACAACCGGACAAGCAGGCGAAAATCTTTTGAATGACATTACAGCACTAATTAACCTCATGCTGTCGGGCCAGGTAAACACAGACATAATAAGCCTACTTTATGGAGCTAACCTTTGTGTTCTGCTAAAAAAAGACGGCGGTATTAGGCCCATTGCAGTGGGTGCAACCATACGCCGCATGGCATCAAAGATCTGCTGTCAACACATCCTTCCAGAGCTGACAGAGCTATTCCAGCCAGTACAACTCGGTTTTGGCTCCAGGGGAGGTTGCGAGGTGGCGGTCCATGCCATGCGGACGTACATTGAAAATGACGGAGGTGAAGTGGTGCTGAAAGTAGACGTAAAAAACGCATTTAACTCCGTAGACAGGGGCGCCCTACTGACAGAGATAAGAGAAACAACCCCTAATATCTATAACTACATTTGGCAATGCTATAGCGCACCATCTAAATTACTATATAGAGGCAATGTCTTAGAATCTGCCGTTGGCTGCCAGCAGGGTGACCCATTGGGGCCCGCAATGTTTAGCCTCGCTATTCATAAGATCGTCAAATCGCTCAAATCAAAATTAAATATTTGGTACCTTGATGACGGCACCCTAGGAGGCGACACAAATACAATATTAGAAGACTTCAAAACCATTACTCAAGAATTTGCATCTATCGGACTGGAACTAAACTTTTCAAAGTGTGAACTCTACATTTCAGGCAATGTTTCAGATCCCACCAAAATCATAAATATTTTCAACAACGTGGCCCCCAATATCAAAATTTTAGACAAAAAGTCACTTCGCCTCCTAGGGGCTCCAGTTCTTGAAGAAGCCATGCCTCAATTTTTAGATGATCAAATTTCAAAATTTGACAACGCAATTCCTCATTTAGAGAAAATCTCATCTCAGATGGCATATCAAATTATTCGGTTTTGTTTATTCGTTCCAAAATTTACATACATATTAAGATGTAGCCCAATTTTTAAATTAGAATCACTACTTTTGAATATCGATAACATGATTCAGTTGGCACTAACCAAAATCCTAAATTGTCCAATCACAGAAAGATCTTGGCTCCAGGCCTCGCTTCCAATAACATTGGGAGGCCTGGGGATCAGATCAGTGAATAGCGTGGCACTTCCAGCCTTTTTGTCTTGTGCCCACAGCACAGAGGTCTTGTATAACAAAATTATTAACCCATCAATGGGTAATATTGAGATCTCGTGCTGTGGGGAAGCCAAATTGGCATGGTCGCGGGCCTGCCCGGGTGAAACTCCACCCCAAAATTTAATCGCACAGCGGCAATGGGACGAGCCGCTCTGCAAAATTAAACAAAAAGAACTTTTAGATACTAGCGTAAATGACATAGAGCGAGCTCGTCTCCTTGCCGTTTCGGAACGTGAGTCGGGCTATTGGCTGCAGGCACTTCCTTCCGTAAATATCGGTACCCTAATCGACAACCTGTCATTTAGTACGGCCATAGGCTTGCGGCTAGGCACCACATTAACCCAACCACATCGCTGCCCCTGCGGAGCTGACGTGGACTGTTCCGGGCTCCACGGCCTATCGTGTCGACGCAGTGCCGGCCGCCACTCTCGCCATGCTGCCCTGAATGACATTATCCGAAGGGCCTTCACCACGATCAACGTACCCTCGACCCGTGAACCAACAGGAGTCGTTCGGGACGATGGAAAGAGGCCCGACGGCATGACTTTGACAGCATGGAAACATGGGCGGCCGCTAGTGTGGGACGCAACATGCGTGGACACGCTGGCGGCTTCCTATGTCCAACAAAGCTGCAGGGCCGCTGGTGCAGCGGCGGGCACTGCTGAAAACAACAAACGGCGCAAATATTCTGCACTGGACAGGTGCTATATGTTTGCGCCGTTTGGGGTGGAGACGCTGGGTCCGTGGGGTCCGGAGGCGCGGCGACTGTTTAAAGAACTTTCGTCGCGCCTGGTCGATGTCTCGGGTGACCGGAGGGCTGGCGCTTACCTTGGCCAGAGGATCAGTCTGGCCATCCAAAGAGGAAACGTTGCCAGCATTCTGGGCACCCTACCGGGGGACAGCGACCTGGACCGGGTTTTTTATCTTTAATTTTTGTAATTTTAGGTAATATTGATTTAGATTAGTTTAATTTAATTTATAGATTTATTTTATTTATAGGATAATTTTAACCAGTTTTTTTTTTGTATAATTAATTTTGGGAATATTTAGTTTTAAATTAAGTAACTTTTTTTGTTATTTAAGTTTTAAATATAATTAATTAATATTTTTTTTTTTATTACACAATAACAAATACAATTAGGCTACTCTTTCTTGCATCTTTATCATATAACTCCAAGCATTGACAATAAAAATCCATCAACCTAACAGCAAAAAGATTTCACTTTGGTTTTGCTGACAGTAGTGTTTAGGCCATCGATGGCGCGCGGGAGTTGGGAGTAACGCCGAGCTACAGTTTTGAAGGAAGGAATGAACTAGGTTTCCGACGGCGAACCCATGTTCATGGTGAGAGAAACTTCCAAAAATGGTGTATATGGTCTATAACATTATCTACAAATAGCATACGTCTTAGAGAATTCCTCAAACTTTGCGTATATAATATTTTTGTTGCTAATTCATTCACTCAAGTCACACTCTCTAAAAATGCCAAAAGATATTTTTGTTCGACTATCTTCCGCGGCGAAATCAAAGGCGTATTGTGAGCGGTGCGCTCGCGCACCCAAGTCGCATTATATCCTTGTTTGTAAGCAAATGACATCGGTATACTGGCGGAGACGTACAGTACTATTGTGAACAGGAAAATTATGCTTTTGCTGAGTTTCAGCCGTATTTATGCTTCCGTATGAGATCCTTACTTTTGCTTGGGGGCGTCTGGAAGGTTTAACCGAAGTTATCTTGTATTTATTTGTGTTGCTTTTGCGTAGGATACAAAAACACATGTCAAATCTTACGTCGTATTGAAAATACGAGTTGTTAGATATTATCATAATAGATGTTATCTGCTTGGAAAATCTATCATTTAGAAACATAATGCAGCTAGTTTAGCATAACAAACCATATCCAGCCGTGTAGCACGTCGTACAGTGCTCTCTCATCATTGTATCGTTGTATCGATGTTGTATCGAGCGGTTAAAGCTCGATATGGTCTGCTATGACCATATCATATAATGTAATGTTGATACCAAAAACATTATCAACTTACCCACATACATACATAGATACACACAAATACTCATTCATAATACTTGAGCCTGTCTCCCAGAAGAGTAGGCAGAGACTACACATTTCCATCTGCTACGATACTGACACACTTCTTACACATCCATCAATCTATTCATCAATCTATTCATACAAGCTCTTATATTCCGGTGCCCTGTTTTGAGATAAATCTCGTAGAGACCGAAGCACCATGCTGTAGAGGTTCTATCGTTTTACGGAACTTTAAATACTGCTATTTTTTTTTAATTTAATTGTATGTGTTCATTTTATCATCATGTGGTTTCATGTCTAAATGCCTTATTCTCTTTCTGTTGAACACCTAATTTGTCACAACTGCAATCCATCCCTGCACCTTCTCCCGTCTGATCTCTTTCACGTGGACCACTGCAAGAGAAGTACATCCACATTTAGATTTGGTCATCCGCAACTTTAGTATTCAAAATGCTCGAACAGACTCTTTGGAAACCTTTGCTGACTTGGAATGAATTTCCACAGTCTGAAAAGACGGAAAAATTAAAGAAATAATCTTTTAGGATATTATTTTTATGGTAATGGTAGTTGATTATGTTTTGTCTTGGATTTGGTATGTAACGTCTTTTGTATGGGACGCGAGCGCAGTGCCTTTGGTTAACCGCTCGTAAAAAATATTGTACTTATGATAGAACGTTTTTTTTTTTGTTGAAAACATAATGGAATAGGCAATGATAAATAGGAATAAAAGTATAATGAAACGGGGACATTATTTTGAAAAAAATGACTATTACTGAAAAAAAAAGGCGGAAAAATTAAAGAAATAATCTTTTAGGATATTATTTTTATGGTAATGGTAGTTGATTATGTTTTGTCTTTGATTTGGTATGCAACGTCTATTCTTAAGAATTATAACAGTTTTATTTTCATTGAATTACTCGCGATAGATCAAAAGTTATGACATATTTTATACATAGTCTCCATGGTAGGCAAAAAAAAAATTAAAACGTAAATTTATTTGTCGATAAAATAAGGTCTAGTTTCACCCCTTTTCGGATGTGCACTTGTACGAGGGACACACTGTATATGATACTTATATCTTTATCCACTCCCATACTGCAATAAGGCAATAGGCATGATGACTAAAAAATTCTAATTAGTCCGTCAGTTAGATTATCAGAAGGCGTTTTATCTGTCATTTTTTGTTTGATGGACAAAAGAAAAAATATGTGTCCAATATTTTTTGATAATCTAAATGACGGACTAAATATAATCATATTTTGTTTACCCTGTCATCTCCCCTATTGCAACACCAAAAGCAGTTTTACAAGTACCTAGATTGTTTATCCGATGTAATATAATATTACATTATAACACTGCGTTTCTAGGCTGCGATTGGCCCAATTTATTATAAAACCGCCAGAGACCCAATCAACAACAGAGACGAGATATAAGCCCCGATCTTATTTCTTAAGCCACGCCCCCTTATCCTGATTGGCCTTCAAGCCGCATTACCGAAACGACGCACCCGAGGTTCATGAACGAATGTTCTACTTCTTATTTTTCATGCAATTGTTAGTTCAAATATTATAAATAAAGACGATATTTTTGATGGTTGTAGATAAAGTATTGTGTGCAACTGAACATAATTAGACATTGGGACACTCGTGCAAAATTATTACAAAAATAACTTCGTTCGTTTCGTAAACAAGCACTCATCCATCCATCCATCCATCCATGAGCCCGTATTCGTCCACTGCTGGACATAGGCTTCCCCAATATTACGCAACTCTTGGCGGTCCTCAGTCATCCTCGTCCAGCCGCCACCCGCAACGTCCTTCAGATCTTCAGTCCAGCGGGCACGAGGGCGGCCTACGCTGTGCTTTGCTGTACGTGGTCTCCATTCCAATGCCTTACGGCCCCAACGGTTATCACGTCGGCGACAAATGTGGCCATTCCACTGCCACTTCAACTTACTGATTCGGCAGGCTATGTCGGTCACCTTCGATCTCTGACGGATATCTTCGTTTCGGATTTTATCCATCAAAGATATCCCAAGCATAAACAAGCAAGCACTCGTGTCCTAATATCTCAAATTATGTTGCAGTTGCGCAAAATACTATTTATAAAAACCAGTATTAATAAAACCACTGACATGTTAAATACACCGAGTATAACAAAGAAATCTTCTTGATAGCAATGCAATTTCTGAGCCAGGCCAAAAATTTTGTCTTTGACCTATAAAGATTATTAATCAATAGATCTCAATGTATCTTATGTAATTAATTTATGTGTATATTTTAATAAATGCTGCTATATCTATAAATATTAACATAGAAAAGCCGAATTTTACGTAAAGGTATATTTTACTATTTTGCAAATTCTCTTAGCTCATTTAAAAGTTTTTTTTTTTAATTCTGAGAATATACGCCTATTTAGGACATAGTTTTCATTATTTTGGTATATAAATTAACCATTATTTTTTATGATTTTTTTAAAGAATGGTCCGATATGACGTCACTTGAGAATTTTAGACATTATACTGATTTTGATGTGTGACTGGTTATAAAAAAAGTGGTTTGTCTCTGTCTATCTACTCATCTGTCATCCATCTGTCAAATGAGTCAGAAGTAAATTATTATAATATTTCTAATTAGCTATTTCTCAAATGACGTCACACGAAGGCAAATGGAAGTTGCAGCTTTTTCGTAAAAATATGTATTAGGTTTTTTAGACCACAAATTCGAAAATACGGCTTATTAAACCTATCTCGAAATGGTTTTCGAATTAACACACCTTAATATAATTTAATCTAAGCGAATTGTACGACTACTCTTTAAAACCTATCTATAGAAAGCGAATTCCTTTCATTATCCTTCAGAACAATCCAGCAGCACACATCACAACACCCACATCCCACAGGTGTCTGAAACAACTGTCCAACGGTCAAACTTGCATCCAGAGCCTCGCACTCCGGCTTAGAACCAGTGAGCTCTATGTATACTGAACATAGAGGTGATAATCGATTAAGCCGCGAGTCTTTGTACGTGGTACCTTGTGGTTAGTCAGATAAGCTCAGACCAGTCTAACAGTCTATGACCACGTGATATGTCAAGACAGTGTGAGAGGGAATCTACAACACCAGAAGCGAAGTATATTTTCCATATGAAATGAGTTAGTTTATATGATTCCTGAAATTACTCTTCAATAATAATGATCCTTGCTTCGATATTTGTATGCTTTTTAAGTTGTCTATGGTACTTGTTTATCATTTTTGAATTCAGAACCAAGGTCATAGAATAATAAAGAATTCTTATTCTATGATGCCAGTTTGAGATAGTTTGAGATAATACCATAGACTAAATATTAAATATTTAGTCTATGATAATAGTAAACAATATACAGAATGTTAAGAGCAGTTTCGCAGCCGGATTGTGTAAAACTCGCCTTTTTCTAATTAATCGAAACAGAACACTAAAATTCAAAATTCAATTAATAGTTATTCAACAAAACCTTATTACCTATGTATTGTCTATGTTGATATCGTAAATTTCAAAAATGTTGATATTCTACTTTACAGAAACTGATACAAACTTTTCGATGATAGCATACACAATACATAGGTAATAAGGTTTTGTTGAATAACTATTGAGTGAATTTTGAATTTAAGTGTTCTGTTTCGATTAATCAGAAAAGGCGGGTTTTACACAATCCGGCTGCGAAACCGGAGAATTGACCCTTTATGTCACCTTGTATTTAAGATTAAACGTCAGTCGCTTAGCACAATATAATAACTTAACTTTGTATTTCTTGCTAAGAAGTTAATGTTTGAAAAATATTTTAGTATGAGGCAGTTACCACCAATAGTTCAGTATTAGTGAGGTTTATAAAGCATGAGTTTGAAATTTAATGCACAGTTAGTCATGGTCTGGTCCAAACAAAGGCAAAACAGTATTTTAAGTTGGTTTCGAGAAGATCATGACTAATTGTGTATACAATTTCAAACTCTTGCTTCATAAACCTCACTAATACTGAACTATTGCGTCAAATGCCACAGATCAAAATGCTTTCCAATTTTAAATTTCTAAACAAAAAAAAAAACAAAGTTAAGTTACGCACTTCGTGCTAAGCTACTGACGTCTAACCTTAAGTAGAAATTTAAGCAAATATCAAGTATTAAGCCCACTCCCCGATATACACAGTGACGGATCCAGGATTTGTTTTGGGAGTTGGGGGGTGGGGGACAGGCGCTTTTAATCATTAGGCGCTTTTGGAAAACTTACCTATACCTTATTTACCTATGCTGTGTAAAAGTACACCCACAAGTTGAGTCAAATACATTTCCCTCCCCGCTGTATCCACCAACGGTTACAGAATTATCAACTCTCCATCCAAATCTATTATAACTACATCTTCATTCTTCATTCTAACCCCTTAAATACTGGAGTGCAACTAACAACCTATAAACAACCCCAGCCAAAGTCAAAACCCGGCACGTGCCAACCGTGGGAATTAGGGGTCAGTGGTGAGTGGAGACATAAGATCCGCGAGGGGAGATCATCCTGACGGCTGAACTAGGGGTCAGTGGTGAGTGGAGACATGAGACCCGCGAGAGGATGTCATCCTGACGGCTGACACACGGTTAAGAGCGGTTTCACAGCCGGATTGTGAAAAACCCGTTTTTTTCTATCGAAACAGAACACTTATATTCAAAATTATTCAATAGTTCCTCAAAAAACCTTATTACCTATGTTTTGTATAAACTTTCATCGCAAAGTTTCAATTGGTTTCTGTAAATTAGAATTTTAAAATTTCAAGATTTCAATTTTTAAATTCTAGTTAGCAGAAACCAATGGAAATTTTGCTATGCAAGCATAGACAAAACATAGGTAATAAGGTTTTGTTGAGGAACTTTTGAATATAAGTGTTCTGTTTCGATTAATTAGAAAAAGGCGGGTTTTTCACAATCCGGGCTCTAAACGGATGCCAGTTTTAAACTGAATTTGGGGTGTTTGTTGATGCCAAAATTAGACTACTTTACTTTGTAAAATATTTAGGTACAGATAATAAAAAGAAAACAGAATAGGATAAAAAATAAATTTAATAACGGGGAAATATTATAAAAAAAATAAGTTAGGATTAACTTGAATTAAATAAAATAAAATTATATACTCACATACGGTTGGGTACGGAACCCTAAAAAAGCAGCGGCTTGTGTCAGAGATACAATATTTAAGTGGATACAATGATAGAAATAAATTTATATGTTTGGATACTTGGCGATTCATCATCGCAAGGAGATATAAATTAACATTTGCTGTATAGAAACGCGGAAAGACAAGTAAATCTGGATATGAGGGGCTTTGAACCGGGATTCGAATGGCACATGAGTATATCTAACGTTTGTAATGGTAGATATAGTTTAAACTCGTCAGTAGTACTAAAATAAATCATCAATTCGTTCAATATTCAATCAATATTAATCGACTTGGTGTGACAGTAGATTATTGGACAGAATTTATAGCCGCTACATGTCTAGTGATTATCTCGGATCCGCGGATTATAATCGTCTGATATTACAAAGATACCAATCTACAGATAGGGTCGATTATAGATAATAACTTGGTCTGTACACACGGCCGCACTTCTTCTTGTAGTAGTAGTTTTTCAAGTAAACCAATAAAAAGGAAAACTGGTTTAAGATATCATCGAAAAATATGGTAGCGCGTCTAATGATCAAATAAATACATTGTAAGCACTGTTTTTGAATTACATATTGATATGTTATGTGTATTATATATTGCAGCTTGCGGAATCCGAAAACTGGCGACAGTACTCGTCCATACGAACGAACGTATGTAACTGTAAAAATGATGTATAAAGTAATAAAGTAATAAATAAAGTATGTAACTTTCCCAACTAACATCTGATTTTTTCGCGATTTGATGTTTGGTTCAATTGTAAAAGTTGTTCGTATGGATGAGTATTATCACCAGTTTCCGGATTCCGCATTATTACCTTAACATCTTGTATAGCCAAGATTTTGATTGAATTTGTACTTCAAGGACTCAGTAGTAAACCTTAATGTTTATTGTCTCAGAAAAAACAGTACAAGCCAAAACTTACAATTCCAAGATGGTTTACGCGTGTACCCTTAGATATGTGATTAAGACTAAAACATTTATCAACCAAATCAACTTTTCATTTCCAACCAAATAACCTAAAATTTGCTTGATAAATGAAAAATTGTCGGTGTCAGAATTTGGATGTATGACCATTCAAAACTAACTATAGTTTTACTATTCTACAGTACCATCAACATACCTGTTCAGTTGGATCATCTGCCATCTCTTTCTAATGAAACTCTTTTCCACCGTTCTGGAAAGAAATCAGATGATGAAACTGAATGCTTGGTATGTCTGTCTGTCTGTCTGCCAGCTGCATCACTCAGGAACACTGAGCTAAATGGAAAACTAATTTGTGATCCGTAAAAATACGAAAAAACGTTGACAACCTCATATTAGAAAATAAGTTAGATCTCAATGTAAGGCGTCCATGTCTATTGAAACTTATTTTCAAACAATAACATCTATTTCTCTAAATCTATTAAGGTTAAACGTCAGTAGCTTAGCACAAAGTGCATAACTTAACTTTGTTTCTCTTGTTTAGAAATTTAAAATTGAAAAGCATTTTGATCTGCGGTATTTGACGCCAATAGTCCATTATTAGTGAGGTTTATAAAGCAATAGTTTGAAATTGTGTACACAATTAGTCATGATCTTCTCAAAACTAACTTAAAATGCTGTTTTAACTTTGTTTGGACAAGATCACGACTAATTGTGCATTAAATTTCAAACTCATGCTTTATAAACCTCACTAATTACTTAACTATTGGCGTCAACTGCCACATACCAAAAGGTTATTAAATTTTTAACTTCTAAACAAGAAATACAAAGGTAAGTTATGCTCTTTGCACTAAGCGACTGACGTTTAGCCTTAAATACAAGGTCACATTAAGGGTCAATTCTCCGGATTTGTTAAGTATTTTGTTAAATCGTTTGTAACCTAGAAAAAGTTTTACATAAATGTACTATGACACCCATAAATCCCGTGATCATTCATCGTAGGTATTCATAAGGTCTTTAAATATGATATTAGCGAACTTTTCTTACAGATACATGAGTTCAATAGCTATTTCGATTATTTGTTTTATATTTGAAAGTTGATTTCAAGGTTTTACATCTACGTATTAAATTTTGTATTTATTGTCAGTTTGATAACCAAAATTAAATGTTCAAAAACAGTTCGTCCTAAATGCCATCCATTTCCATGATAAGATTCGTTATATTTTTTTACAGCTGACTCTTCAAAAATTAAATTGATGTCCCTGTTTCATTCATACACAACATTAATTACATAATTTCAAATTATGTAATTAATTATGTAATTATGTAATTAATTTTTTTTAGAAATGACAAATCCAAATTATTAATTTGGATTTGTCATTTCTAAAAAAAATGAAAAAACGTTAGTACTGAAAATTGAGTTTCCTTCAAATTCTCTATAGAAAACGGCAATTTCATATGTCTTCTTCTTCTTGGAGGTGCCATATCCTAGCGGATGTCGGCGACCACCACACGAAACTCTTCTCTATTCTGTGCCAGTCTACAGAGACTGGCAGCGTCTTTTATGTTAGTCCAAGTTTTTACGTTATCACTCCATGTCGTCCGCCTTCTCCCCCTTCCCCGTTTTCCGTCCATTTTCCCTTCTAAAATGCTCTTCAACATGTTATACTTTTCATGTCCAAAAATGTGACCAAAATATGCTGTCTTTCGTCTCTTAATTGTTTTTAATACTTCAAGCCTTTTATTAAATCTGTTAAGCACTTCTTCATTTGTTATTCTATCTCTCCATGAAATCTTTAACATGCGTCTATAGAGCCACATTTCAAAAGCATTAAATTTTGATTCAATGTTTTTATTTAAAGTTCATCCCTTGGCGCCATACATAAGTACTGACAATACGTAGCATTTCATACTTATTATTAAAATGTAGCGATAAACGAAAAGATCTAATCCAACTGAAGCCAAAAATACCATACCTATACCACACTAGAAATGAATCATGGACGAACAATACGTAATTTCGTCCATGGTAGTATAGAACAGCGAGTTATTCAATAGATATAATTTCGTCCATGGTAGTATAGAACAGCGAGTTATTCAATAGATATAATTTCGTCCATGGTAGTATAGAACAGCGAGTTATTCAATAGATATAATTTCGTCCATGGTAGTATAGAACAGCGAGTTATTCAATAGATATAATTGTATGTACGGTATTTAGTAATCGGAGACTGAGGATTTTCGATTACTCGGCTTGATCGATCGAGTGAATGTGTCATTCAATTTACAAGATAAAAACTATTATCGACAGTTTTAGACTTGGTTTTATCAACATCCCTTATAGCCTATATATTTAATCGGGTCAATAGGGTGATAAAAAAGAAAACCGCATCATACATACAGACAGACAGATAAAAGACTAAAAATCGTAGTTTTTACTTCAGTATGCTAATAAACTAATAAACCAATATTAATAAACCAATTCGATTGAAATGTTGCAAAAATGTTTAAAATACAGACGCGACATTATACTACTTACCTTTTATTAAATTTTAGCGTATAGATAAATATATGTGGTAATGATAAGCCGATGCCTATCTGTGTTTGGTGATTGCATCAGTTTGGTGATATGTAATCACCAAACTGATGCAATCACCAAAGTTTGCATCAGTTTGGTGATTACATAAGCTTGGTGATTACATCAGTTTGGTGATTACATCAGCTTGGGCTAGCGTTGGATACGTGCCTCGCTGATGCACAGGATGCACGGCAGCGTCAATGGTCTCCTGAACAATATTGCCAACAGCACTGGTAGTTTAATCCTGAGACACTGGGTCTCAGTACATATGGACAGAGTCCCAAAATAGTTTATGTTAATATGTAGGTAGGTTATTAATACTTATTATATATACTAATTAGTTTATACTAACATAGTTAATAAGTTGTTTGTAGTACTAACACCTGTGGCCTAGTCCGAAATTAAAATATTTGATTTGATGTGATAACATTTTCTATTACTTTTTACACAATTATAGATAAAAATAAATATAGATAAAGATGACATAAGAGTACATGTAGAAAAACAAACTCGTACACACAGAAATATTTCAATTTTAATAAGTCAACAACATTTTAAAAGAGAACCACTCAACGGATTTCGATGCGGTTTTCTTTATTATCATTGTAGTGGCCCTTGTTAACATATAGGCTGTAAGGGGTATTGAGAAAATAACTACCAAGCTGAAAACTGTCGATTCTCTCCAAAAATTAAAAGAACAATCCACGCGGGTGAAGCCGCGGGCAAAAGCTAGTTATTGTATAAACACGTTTCAAGAACAAACCATCCAATTGCTAAATCAGATGTTCCTTACGCCACAGTATTGCGTATAATCATGCGATCCCAATTAAAAGATCCCTCGACCTTAGATCGCGACGGATTCAAACCCGGGCCCACGAGATTGCGAGAGATAAGTAATTTATGTATGTGTGTGTGTGACGCTATCGTGTGTGGGTGGGATTTATGCGCACGAGCACCCTACATGTGTTCTAAAATGAATATGCTGCCAATTAGGGTGAAATTCGGTTGCTCGAATGGGAAGGACAATATGGTTGCAAATCGTATAGCTTACATCTCTGCCAAGGGAATCTGGTCCAAATTGGCGGACTATATCGATCTCTTTATGATTATCATTGGCGGAAACAGGGCCATGCCACCCAGGAATTACATACATTTGACTTAACTTTTCAATTCGATATGTTTACACTCTTACACAACTTAGGTATACAAGGTGTAGATAGATTGGGTTATTCCCAGAACTTCAAAATCCATTGTTCTCCAAAAAATAAAATTTTATACAGAGATTGCCATGACTCCAAAAATTAATTTGTAGAAAATATTCATTTCTCACCGGCTCCAAAAGCTATCATGTACAGTCACATTGTACATAAATAACAAATTCAACTAGAAGCATATAAATATACTACAGCGCACTACGAAGCGTTTCTTAGGAAAAACGCAATGAGGGCGCCAATTACGACTTAGTAAACTGATGCACAGTCTTAAAAAATACAAAGGCGTAGATGGATACATAATTAAAAAATTAGGTGATTTGATATACTCTATATTAAAATATTTATAAAAGAAACACAGTCTATCGCAAATTTATAATATTAAAAATTAAACGCTTTCCAAAAATTTTAAACAGTGCGCTATAAGGGTTTCACTGACATGGGTCTAGCTTTTAGTAAAACTGTGTGTTCGTCCTGTTCTGCATATATGTACAGTTAATGTTTTGGAGCCGACGAGAATAAAATTATGGTAATAATAAATATTACATTGAATTTTTGGAGCCGTAGCAGGAAATTTTTGGAGCTCTGGGAATAACCCGATAGATGGGTTTTGCCAAAAACACGTCAAGGCTTAAGGGGCTTAATATCGCCAAATGGGTAGCTGGAAGAAAATGCTAATTAGCATTAAACTCGCCTATGTACATGTTTTTATTTGTGCAATAAAGAATTTTTAATAATAATAATAATACTTTCTAAAGCCTACTACTACCCAGAATATTGAAAAAAATGTATATGTATTGTCAACTCTATGACAACATATGCAACATTTTTCTTTTTCATATCACCAAAACTTTTACATGAAAAACAAATTTCAACCGAGTGGTATTTTTGGCTTGAACTCCCTACTGCTCCTAAGTGACTCGGTCGATTTAATTCATTTATGCTTTGTGTAATAGAGAAATTAAATAGCTATAAACAGTACATAGGATTATTCAATTGAACAATCACGTTCTTTTACAAATACAAACCAGTGCACCAAAGTTGCACAACTGGGATTGGGTCAGATGCACAACTTCAAATGCCCATTTCACATTGGGTAACTTAGTCATTCGTTTTTATAAAAATAATGTAAATAGTAGACTAGAGGGCAGAACTATTCATCTTAGAAAAAACGCAAAAACTTAAAGTTCGCTCGATAGAAAAAAACATACAAAATTACCTCAAAATTTCATGTTTTTCGAGTATTAAAGGGCTTTCCTTATACAGACTTGAAATTTGTAGTAAAAATAAGTGAATAATGACCTCGTCTATTCGTCTTAGAATATTTTAATAATATCATCTAGAAGCCGAGTTATTAAATAAAACTCAGTTTTTCATGAGCGCGTTTCTTCGTGGTCGTAACAGCCACGGCAGAGAGCGCGCTATTTTTAACTAAAAGAAAACGTCATCGAGTTCAATTCTGGTTGATGCAAATTGAGGTGCACAATCTGACTTTATATTCAACCTTAAGGCGCTCTTATCCCAAAATCAGTAATTTCAAAGTCAAATAGAACTTTCAAATATCGTCTAAAACTTCCAAAAAAAAAATACGCAATATAGTTCAAACCTTTATCTAGGTCTTCCACGCATGTGTTACACGATCAGATAAACTTTGCTCGATAGAAATAATTCACGAACACAGCATGTAATAAGACGTTTCAAATCATGCCATTTCCATAATTCCACTCTTTTATTAAAGAAACATATCTGGTAATATTGCTCTTTAAATTTTCTAGGTCGACCACGTAAGTGGGTTTTAATAAACATATCCCTTATTTTTAAACAATTTAAAAACCGATAAAAACAACGAAAAAGTACAAAAGTGTGGTTATTTTCTTTACTCCTTACACGTAAAGAAAAAGACAGAGAGTCACTCTTCTGGGATAAGAGCGCCTTAATCAACCTCAGCGTAAGATTTAGAATATGATCAGATAGTCAATTTACCTGTGGTACAGAAATTTAAAGCCGAAGAAGAACGCGGTGGGTGGTATTCGGTGTCATGTATCATATTCATAAAGGCTGTCATACTATGACATGTAATATAAACCTTTGAATCATATCGTTTCTCGATTTACACTGCAGTAAGCCTAGGCTTGATCTTTATCGGAGTTTTATTACTGCTATAGAAGACATCGTACTTTCTTTTAAGGCGCTTAGTACTGTCAATTGGGTACTTCCTGAAGCCTACTCATCGTTTATGGCTGTACCAAAAAGCTCAAAATTCAATTTTTAATATATATTTTTTTTATAGTATGATCAAAATATTTTTACCAAATATACAATGTGTGACAGAAAGGTGTAACCATATTTGAAGAGCTTATTCAGTCAATGGTATAGAACAACTTTTATTATGGAGCCAACTCTGAAATCTCAGAAAAACATCTGCCCTTCCATACATTTCAGCCGAGCGGCATTGCATTTTCCTATGAAGCGAGTATTTTTTTTTTCAAGATACAGGTTTTGCTCCATAGTAAAAGTTGTTCTATACCATTGACTTAATAAGCTTTTCAAATATGGTTACATCTTTCTGTTACACGTTGTACATGTATACAAAAAATCAAACGAATGGTGTTCTTTGGCTTAATTCCCTACTGCTTGGTCGATTTAATTCATCTATACTTTAATTAATGGAAAAACTTGATAGCTATATACCAAAAAAAGGATTTCTCAATTGAGTGTCCATGTGAAAAGTATTATTTTTTCCTATTTTGCGCTATTGGTGACGTCGTAAGGAGTAATAGTCGTAACAGCCACTTTGCAATACGCGCTGATATGAAATCGAGTAGGTACGCTCGGTAAAAGCACAGTAAAAAGTCACTGTAAGGGCTCAAAAAGCACTACAGTAGAGCCACTGGGTGATGGCGCCTATGACGTTTAAATGCCTACAAAGTATCGTAATTATTTATAAGCAAGTGTGAATTGAAAAATGTAATACTTCATTGTTGATAGTGATGTACTACTTGTTTCGGTTATTATTTTTCGATTTGAATGTTGCTTTATTGTGCAATAGAATTCGTATAGAAACAAAGATTTTTTTTAAAGTTTCTCATTTTTTATAGGTCGTGTTTGAGGTCGCCAAGTTACGCAATAATATTTAATTAAAAACAAAACAATGACGAAGTTAAACTAAACGAAAATAAATGATAGTAAAATACTTTTTTCGATTTAGATATTTAAACATCTCTTGGGGGCCCCGGGGCACTACACCGCATAGCCCTCCGATAGCTACGCCACTGGTTTTGGCACATTTTCCTTTTGTATCATTATGTTGAATGTTGAATGACGTGTCTAATGTTGAGTAAACTCACACTTGATTTTTATTTTTAACCGAAATTTGAAATGTACCTCATCTCTAAATGCAGCTGTCATAAGTGCCATCACTCAGTGGCCCTACCTTAGAGTGACATAATCGGCTGCCAGTGCTTCAACGTCTAATATTGGGCAGTTGATACAGTACCTATTCTACGAACCCGTTACTCCTTTAACCTTCTTAATTCTCTTTTCATTTTCGTGTTTTTTGGTTTAATAAATATTATTTATACTACACCTGCTCGGAAAGTACCTTCTTACTTTTTTGAAAACGATGCAGAAAATACGTCATTACTGTCATACAAATATGCGGGCGGAAAAAGTGTATGAAAATTCATTGTTAACGTGCTTGAGCGGGCAGAAAAAGTATATGCAAATCCATTGTTAACGTGCTGTTTTTTTTTAAATAACATAAAGAATGAGCAAGTGGCCAAGTGGCCAGTATTATTTTGCGAACTCGTACATAAAACTCGAAAAATGATACTGGCCACTTGCTTTTCCTGTACATAATAAAAAATAAGAAGGAAATAAAAAGTGACAATCGCACGCGAGTCAGTCGGTTTCTTTTATTGTATCTTGATTAAAAGTAAAATTATACTATTTCCTCGCAGGTGTAGTATAAAGCACCATGTATCACTCGGGAGAAAGTGCGATTCCCAACCCGTGTGTATTGAGGCCCTTGGCTTCGCCTCGGGCCTCAAACTACACCCTCGTTGGTAATCTTCCCCTTTCTTCCCTCGGTGCACAATATACTAAAATTTCACTACAAACAAACAAAGCAGTGGTAGAAAGATAGATCAGTGAAAATATTCCATTATCAGATAACGTATTTTATCATATTATGTATATTTACGCTACTTATATACCAATACATGTTCCCAGCATCGCGATAGCAAAGTTTATCGAAGCAGATAACATTTATCAATACATTAGTACCAAGGATTATGAATGCTACCGATCTTCGAGTTGGTCTAGGTAGATATAGACATCATATTAATTTACTTTTGAAATTATTTTATTTTAATGATGTCTAATAATAGTAGTTTATGCTACAAGGGCGCAAAGGAATAAATTACGAGGACGATTTAAAACACAAGCGTAGCGAGTGTTTTAAACGTAACCGAGTAATTTATTGCTCTTACGCCTGTGTATCATACTACGTTTTTCAATGCATAGTGTGAGGAACTAAAACAAATATAATTTTGTGAACTTTAAATTGTAATTGGCTCAAAAGGACTAGGTATCCAGAGCCATTAAACAATGGAAAAAAAGTATGACATTTATGGTACACAGGAAAGGCTGCAGGTTAGCCAACCATTGTAAATAAATAAAAAAAAAAAAAATAATAAAGCCCTAGGGCAAAATAATCGACTTTCTGTTCGGTTTTGATGCATAAAAAGTGGGCCTTTACGAGCACATGCATTGAAAAAATATTAATTACCAGCGGGTCTACCGCGTAATTCTGATTTTCATCAACATCAACTTGAGATTGAAATTTGACGTGCGTGCAAAAGAGATGGCATGTTAGGCGGGCGTCGTCGCACGCACGTCAAATTTCAATCTCAAGTTGATGTTGATGAAAATCAAAATTACGCGGTAGACCCGCAGGTAGGGTTTGCAATTCGAATATTCGAATATTCATTTTATTCGAATATCCGCTCCAATTTCAAATTCGAATAATTCATTTAAATTATTCGAATAGTTGAATAATAATAAAGTTTTTGTTTTTGGTCTTATTCTTACTCTGCCCCTGAGTCCCACCCCACCTTGTGTTCATTTACTCGTTCAGCCTCGTTCGTTCGTTCACTCAGTCAGTCACGCGGCCAGCGACAGCGCGCACGCATCTGTGTTGTGTTAACTTGTGTTAACACAAACAAGAAAAATAATTAAAATACTTGATTTTATTTGAATAAAATTATGCAGCAATCAAACCAAACCACAGTCTAGCTGCTTTTGTTTGTTTTGAATTGATATTGTATTGTTTTCAATCAATGTTTAAAAATATTCGAATATCCGAATATTCGAATATTTGGCTCTAGAAGTATTCATTTTATTCGAATAGTAAAATTAAACGAATAGTGCAAACTCTACCCGCAGGCCAGGCCTAGAGTGCCAAAAGCTAGTACAGGAGCACTTTGTATTATGTTGGTAAAACACTTTTTTCAATACGAAATTGCGTGCGTTTTTCGAAAACTATTAAAATTAAATAACGTTATGTTGAAAAAATATTTAAAATTTTACTGTTCAGACGTTAGATATGATGCGGGGCTCGACTGTGGAGGAACCACCATCTTACTTGGAGACCGCCTCGAAGTAATTCGGGGGAGAGTAAGAGGACAGCTCACAGGCAAAAAACCAGGAGGCCCACCATGCCTGGGACCGATGGATGGCGGTATATCCATCCCTAATAGCCGGGCCTTGTATGGAACAGACTGGTGACGAGAAGCGGCGTCGCTGGTGCGAGGGCTCCGGCACCGCGCTCACCAACCCGCCTGCCCAGCGTGTGTGAGTATGGGCAATTCTTCCAGGATGATCGCCGGGAGTGGCAAAGTCCTGGAAAGGCTTATGTCCAGCAGTGGACGAAGTCACTTCAAGACGAACTAGGCTGATGAATGGATGGAATTTTACTGAAGTCAATGTATACATTTTAGTGAAGTCAATGTATATTTTTTTTTATTTTCATTACCATTACAACGTAGTAATAATATTTTGTCGTTTTCTGCACTACGTCACATTTCCTCTGATAAAACTGTTACAGAACATTTGTTTGAAAATATAACATAAACTATTACGAGTTAACTACTATATCCAATCTAAAGCATCGACTTCTATATAGCTTTAGGATGGAAAATAGTCGGCCAAAGGATAATCTCTTTTAATGACGTCATGTCGAGTAGTTTTCCTAAAACAAGTTACTTGCAACGGTAAGATTAATAAGTAACGAATTAATTAATCCCACGACCGAACAAAACACCATTATGACCTCGCCATCCTGTTTTGTTACCACTAGATATCGCTACATGATACATCGCACAATGGCCGAAAATCGATTTTAAATCCTAGCCAGTTGACATAAGGGTCAGGGAAAACCAATATAAGGATATCGTTTGATCAGCATCAGATTTCAGCTTTAACTAATATTCGTGCCTTATCTTTGAATAATGGCGTGCGGGATGCGCGCGAGCAGATAAACAGCTTCTCACGTCGACCTGCGCCCGCGCTGCCTGTGTTGCCATCTACACATTCGGAAAACTCTCAGAGAAATACAGAAAAGTTTTGTCAGTACCTAAACATACATTTTTTAATGAATCAGTGTACCGAACGATTACTTAAAAATATTGAGCAAGTGACAAGGTGCGTTGTTAAGATTGTGAATAAAAAGGGCTCCAGAACGCTCCCTTGCATAACAACGGAATCAATTAGCAGTACCATATTGACCTTATTCCCAATTACTGCAGATTTACACCTCATTTTTAAGGAATCTGGAACAATTCCGGAGCTAGATTCATTATTTGTATGACTTGCCGTATTAATAGATAATTATCGGATATGAAATGGTGCCAAATGCTCAAGTAATTGAAAAAAACTAATTCTTTTTAAATGTTCATAAGAAGAAATACTTTATGAATATGTTTTGAGCAAAATCAAAAATTATTAGAGCGCATTGCAAATTGGAAAATGATTCAGAGATCGAATTTACCTAAAATGATACCATTTTCGAGAAATTTGTTTTCCGATAGATTTTCTCATTTACAATGTACTACAATAACACTAATAAACGTCTTCTTGTACGAGTTCCACTATTTTATTTACTTATTTATTGCGACTAGTTTCGTCTATTTGACATCGTCGGGCTAATTGACCGAAAAATGAGATGTCAAATAGACGAAACTAGTCGCAATAATTAAGTAAATAAAATAGTGGAACTCGTACAAGAAGACTTTTATTAGTGTTTGAATGAAGTTCCATCAAGGAGTCACACCTTACAGTATAAATGACTCCAATAACATTCAAAATACTGTGTAGATTCCGTAAAATGGTCTCATTGGCCTGCGCAAGTGCGCATGCGCAGGGTTTGTCTACGGACCACGACGTGGGCTCGTGGTGCCATTCTGGGTCAGGGTGCGGTGCTGGGCCCGATTACCATCTCTTCGATCGATAGATTAATTTGACTTATAATGCCAAAGCATATTGAAACGCTTGCTGATTGCAGTCAAAACCTATTAATTAAGTTGAGCAAGCTGATAATGTGCTTGTTGATTTGGATTAGAGATTTATATTTTACATTTGTTTTATATATCTTGTTTCACAGACGATTTTATGTCCCAATGATGGGCGGTGAACCCTATCGCCGTTCTTCGGGCACAAATACATGCTTTTTAACCGACTTCAAAAAAGGAGGAGGTTCTCAATTCGACTGTATATATATTTTTTTTGGGCGTTATTACTCCATAACTCTGTCATTTATGAACCGATTTGTATAGTTTTTTTTTTGTTTGGAGTGTACTTCCAGGTAGGTCCCATTTTAGATTTGGTCATGATCTGATGAAGGTCTTCAGAGATAGGCAGTGGAACTCCTCAGAAAATGACAGCATACCTCTCGAAATTGAGATAATCGCTTTGTACCTGGGTGCTGATTACAAGGTATTACTTGAAAATCGTCATTCTTCCACCTGACTTTCGATCCTGGCTTCATCACCATAATCACCATAGAACTCTTCAACGGATCAGAGCACATAACTCGAGATTGCGGCAATCACTGCGTTAGGGTGCTGATTCAAGGGTATTACTTGGAGACTATCAGAATACCCATCTGACCTTTGATCCTGGCTTCATCACCATAGAACTCCTCAACGGATGACAGCACATAACTTTGGATTGCGGCAACCAGTTTGTGTTAGGGTGCTCATTGGTGGGCATTGCTGAAAATTGCCAGTGTACCCACCTGATCTTCGATCTTGGCTTCATCACCGTAGACCTCTTCAACGGATGACAGCACATAACTCGAGATTGCGGTAATCATGTTTTGTTAGGGTGCTGATAGCAGGAAGCTATCACTTGAACTTCGTTTCATATTAACACCACGTTTGCAAGAACTACCCATACCTCACAAGTTAACCCAGCAACACTAAAAAATGTGAAATAAAATAAACTTTTAACAAAAAAATAGCAACCGACTTCAATAGTAACAGCAGTCATTCACTAAAAAGTTAATAATAATTCTATAAAGACCGATGGTACCGAAGCAACACTTTTGCCGACTTCTTTCTTCCTGAAACATTATGTTATCTAGAAGTCGGCGTATTTCCTACGATATAGCAACATAAAAACCAATATAAGAACGCCGCCGACTTCTAGATAACATAACGTTTCAGGAAGAAAGAAGTCGGCAAAAGTGTTGCTTCAGTACCATCGGTCTTTATAGAATTATTATTAACTTTTTAGTGAATGACTGCTGTTACTATTGAAGTCGGTTACTATTTTTTTGTTAAAAGTTTATTTTTAGGGCATGCAGTTTTCCTTACGATTTTTTCCTTCACCGTTAGCAAGTGGTAAGTAAGCACAAATACTATGCAAATCAATTCCGAAAAACTCATTGGTGCTTGCCCGACCGGGGATCGAACCTGCGGCCCTATTATATTTTAATATATATTTTGAGTTGCCAACTGGACTCGGTGCCTATCATTCAAAACATAGATAGACCTACTATCGAATTACGATTATCTAAGGATATTTTCGCACTTGAAGTGACGACACAGTTCGTAAATAGTTGAATACCCACTAAAGACAATTTTGAAAGTTCAGTTTTTTTCTATGTTTTTGATGATTGGCACCAATACTAGTTGGCAATCAAAGATAAATAATAGAGGGGTTGGATCTCAAAATTGAGAGGCCAGCATTTTACCCCTACCACTCCTTTGTTTTATCTTGTCTAATTTAGGAAAATATAATTGAATACCTTTGTTGGTAGGCAGTTGATAAACGGAAGTTCCCACCAACTTATGACGGAGATAAAAAACGACAGTTGGTTCAGTCATCACCGTTTAAACCTGAGGAAACCTGTCATTATACCTTCAACAATAACGCTCAATTCAAACGGTTGAATTTGGAACGATCGCGATCGAATCTCATCACAATTTTAATGATAGCATGTGTCCATCACGCTTCGTTTAATTATATCTCTGGCTGCTTATCGCTCGATGCTAGTTACGAATTAAAAAATAAAATAATAATGTTTGATATCGCGTTATCGCCGGCCAGCCATATCGCAGCATCCGCCTGGTTATCATAACCGATAAAATGTCCATCTGCCGTTTATGAACCGATTCGATGTCGACGTTCTATTTATGAGTATGTTTGAATATTGCGGCTTTAAATTCAAATAGTTCATCAATAAATATAGTCTATAACGAATTTTGATATAAATATTCTATGAACCCTTTTTAGACGTGATATCCACATTTTTAAGTAACATGAAAATGATCTCAGAAACATAAATATTTGTGGTCAACGATATTTATTTTATTCATTTATAGTTTTACAAAATTTTATTATATATCGAATTGTATCAATTATGTGAAGGCTTTAATTTTAGTTTTAGTGCCGTCAAAACTTAAATTTTCCCAAAGTAATTTAGTTTTTATCTGTAACACTTAAAGACTATCTTGCAATGAAGAAAATTTGTTTTGACAGCACTAAAAATTAAAGCCTTCAGAATCGGCTTTAATGTATACCTATTTTAATGTATACCTATTTTAATGTATACCTATTTTAATGTATACCTATTTTAATGTATACCTATTTTATAGATCCTAAGACATTAGTTAGTAACAAAACACAAACAAGATCGTTTCGTTATCGCTCATAGAAATTATAAAAAAATTCTGCGTTTGCATAATTATTTAGATTACATCTACTGATAAAAACAGTTCAAGTATTTTATTCATCTATAATAATTTTGACTCCATGGAGTCTATGGAGTCGATCTAAAAAGTCAAAATTTGATTGCTTCGGAAACGTCTTTAAAAATTCGTCTCCATCTGAATTAAACTTTTTTCAAGTGTAATTTTGTTAGGTATGAATGAAAGAAAAAACACTTTAATGCACAAAAAATAAATATTTACAAAATACAAAAAGATAGAGAAGACAAGGGTGGACTTAACCTTAAAAGAAATTTATTCTAGTCAACCGTGGAGAAACATTTTTATTAACTTTTAATTGGTGTATACATTTTAACAAAAGCTTATTTTAAACCAAATAATCTAAATAAAAATAATACTAATAAATAACATACTTCAATTAACAAAATACATTAATTTTTTATTCCTAAAGGATTCGTGTCTACTCACGATTTGTTAGTCAGATATCGCCTGACTGGTTTCACTGTAATAGTACAGTTTCGTGAGTGACAAACAGGATTACGCAGCGGTGTCCCGTTTGGTACTGCACTTTGTTAAATACATACATATTAATTATCATTTTAGAAAAGAAAAGGTGCGACATAAAAGCAAAACTGATCATCGATTTCGCAGCTTTTCTCCTTTCCTCGCATATTTTAAACAATGCTAATTTAAAGTTCTGTTAAAAATTGTAAAATATAGTTCTCATCATGGATAGGTCCAGAAAGCTAATTTTCGTCGGGTTTAGATACAAAAAAATCATCTTCAATGAATCATATAATGAGATGATTCTTTATGTGGCCATCGACACAACCTCTAAGATTAGCAAGCTGCAGTGGCAGTGGGCTGCGGGTCTACCGCGTAATTCTCATTTGAGATTGAGATTGAAATTTGACGTGCGTGCGACGGCGCCCGCCTAACATGCCATCTCTTTTGCACGCGTTGAATTTCGCATGCATTTGCTTGAAGTTGATACAAATGAGAATTACGCGGTAGAGCCCTTGGTCACATATGCCGAATAACCCAAAGCCGGTGGGGGCAAATTTTCTCGAGTGGAGACCATGAACAGTTGCCTAAGCATGAAAACATGTCCGTATCGTTGCGTTTGAAACTAAACGTAGGTTGCCATACGTAGCTGTTAGTTCCGCTACTGTCCGCTTGGAGCGGCGTCCCAGATTCCATACGATTTTTATGTAGTTTGAAACGCAACTATACGGAGATATTTTCATGCTTAGGCTAATGACAGACGCAGTGTAGGACGTCCGCCATCTCGCTCCACTGACGATATAAAACAGCGGATCTACCGCGTATGTCCTGAGGCAATCGTAATGATCATCATTAATGAACTTCACTACCAACGCTTGAATCTGACAGCAGGATAACATACTAAGTAATTCAACGCGTGCAAAAGAGATGGCATGTTAGACGAGCTTCGCCCGACTATTAATCTGGACGCAGTCCTGGGCTTCAAACGTCAAAATGAAGCCCAATACGAACGCCACCGAGTTACGCGGTATACCCCCCGATTCCCGGTAGTAACTAGATGAGGATGCCCGAGGATATAGGAAATGTGGCGTGCCCTTGGACAGGGATGTGTCCAGCAGTGGACGAATATTAGATTTGATTGAACTTACAATCACCTGCCAACAATTAATATCTCCTCTGATATGAACAGATTATTTTGTTCCTGTTTAAGCCGAAGTGTATTTAGGTTGCGTGTTTCATCAACTATGTTATCGCACTTTTATTTACAGACCTACATGTGTACTACATATCTACACAACTCACGTATATAATGTACTGGAGCATATTTGCCTACACTTTGATCTCACAATCGCGATCATTCGACATTAATGTGATATTAGATTGTTTGCCTGGTATCTACTTGCCAAGTATTCGGAGGAATGGATGCCATTTTGAAACAGGCCACCAATTTTGTAAACATAGATAAATGTAATTTTATTGAGATCTTTTCCTCTTCTTGTCACAAAAATTCTGTTTTGAGGTATGGTGGAAAAAAAACCGGCCAAGTGCGAGTCGGACTCGCGCATAAGGGTTCTGTACCATTATCTATAAAAACGGCAAAAACATGTCTGTTGTATGGAAGCCTTCTTATATATTTATTTTATTCTGTTTTTTAGTATTTGTTGTTATAGCGGCAACAGAAATACATCATCTGTGAAAATTTCAACTGTCTAACTATCAGGGTTCATGAGATACAGCCTGGTGACAGACGGACAGACAGACGGACAGACAGACGGACAGACAGACGGACAGACAGACGGACAGCGATGTCTTAGTAATAGGGTCCCGTTGTTTACCCTTTGGGTACGGAACCCTAAAAATCAACAGTCTAGGATGGGTGTAGTCGGTAGCGTGCTTGGCTTGCAGTGTAAGCAAGAGGTCGCAGATTCAAATTCTGGCCCGAGGAATTTCAAAATATTTATTTATTCAAATTATTTGAAATTTAAAGCTGCATATAATAATAATATACTGAACTTCGTTTCTAATTGATCTTTTCTAGTTTGTAATGCACTCTAAAAAGACTCTAAATAATGTTTTCAAAAATGTGGATTTCACTATAAATCATATAATCTTAATTTACAAATCTATAAAATTTAAGATCTAATTTTTTTCCTTCCATCGCGTCCATGAAAACTATTATTTTTTCTTATTTTGCGCGATCCGAAGACGGAGCGATCGTCGTAACAGCCAATTTTCAACGTGCGCTGATATGAACGTTATTTCAATGTAATTTCTGTCGACATTTTGTACCAACACTCATTGTGTTGCTAATGTAGGGTATGTCTCAGTATTTGTTACAAAATATTATGAAATAATTATAACGCCCTAAATAATGTTTAACAACAGTTCACTATACAGGGTGATTGGAAATTGCTCTTATTCCTCTCGTGGAAGTAAACTATGATTAATTTGGAGTGATTTGACCCCTATCACTTGGGAGTCGCAAATCCGCCATTTTCGAGAAAATTTTCATTTTTAAAGTTCAATTTTAATTCTTTGTTATCGTTATTTTAGACATGCAGCATAAGATTTTGCAATTATTTGAGTAATTTTTAGCATTAAGGAGATTGATCAATCAGTAAGCTATCAGTTCATGCCAAATTTCAGGCCAAAAAACGACAAGATTTTTTTTGGCGTTTTTTATTTGCCAAGTTTCGCAAATTTATAAATAAAGCAAAGAATGTCGATTATCTTGAAAATTACGGATTTGCGACCCCCAAGTGATAGGGGTCAAATCACTCCAAATTAATCGTAGTTTCTTCCCACGAGAGGAATAAGAGCAATTTCCAGTCACCCTGTATAATTAAACGTATTTTAAATGGTATTATGGTAGCTTTAAAATAATTGGATTTTCCAAATGAGTGAAATTAGAATTTTTAGAGACAGTTTGTAGACGGGGTTTTTGACATTCTGTTTTAAGATGACATTTTTCAGCCTGTGTCTACTCTAGGACAGCTTTTATTAAAAAACACCTCAAAATCATTTTTTTTTTTTAGCGACAAGTGTAAAATGTAAGCGTTGGGGCAGGATATTTTATAATAAGTCTGTCGAGTAAACAACCCGTTCAACAATCAACAAAGTTAAAACGGCAGATGATTTCATAGAGTTGTCAATGAGTGGCTGTTATTTTTATTTTTTCATCTGGCTCAAGATAGCTTTTGACCTAAGATAACATGGGATAATCTGATGAATTCTCAAGATATATGGATGTGGAAACTTCGAAACTAGATAAGCAATACACACGTGTAAATAAGTTCTTTAATTAGTTTTCTAGAAGCGTCTTGATTAAGTCGCCTGTTCCAGCGTCATCCGAAAATTACCGTTACTGATAACGATATTTCTCTTAAATGAGATGTTTAAAAATTATGAAAAAAATACATAGTGTTATTTAAAGTATAAGGAAAAAAAAAATATTTCTGACAAATATTCTTGCGTTAAAAGAACAATATGAAAATGTTGTTCAAAGTTAAGCTGTTTTTAGACTAAAATAAAGTAAAATTGGTTATTTCTTGGAAAATACTAATGGTATTTATTTGTATGATTCTTGCACTAAAATACGAGGAAAGTATTGCTTAAAATATTTGAAATTTTTTTTCGTCCCTGGTGTCCACGTGAAAAGTTACGCCTTGCGCGCTGATATGAACGTTATTTGTACCGACACAGGTCAACTCAAGATCGTTGGCGACTACCTGCCCCTTAATAGTCCGATAGAAATGGGTGCTCCCGTTTTTCGGTTTTAATAAATAGGGTTATGTTGAGGAGGACCTTAATATTTTCTAACTGATCTTAAAGGGTCAAAGGGTAGCTACAGTAGCTAGGTACTTTGTGAACGTTAAAAAAATATTTACAACTTTTGCAAAGGTTTATTTGTTAAAAAACGGTAAAAAAGCATACTATATCATTTTCAACAAATACATTTTATTAAAATAAAAAAATTCTAAAAAAGCGTTGATGAAATTGTTATAAAATCATAAAGCATGCTTTATTTACCGTCTTTGAAAATATCATCGTTTGCAAAAGTAATTCGTTATGTTATTCACGTCAGTTACAAATTAATATAATGCTCGATCAATATCAGTTAGAAAATTGAACCCAAAAGTATCGTTCCAAAACGCCTGGATAAATGTAAAATTTTACTCCCAAAGTGAATTTTACATTTCTGACAAGGTTTATGAACCACTCGGGTGGTTGTTGAACGGGTAACAGTTAATTTTTACCTTTACCCCGGCGTTTAGGAACTCTACCAAAATGAAATACAATAAAATCCATAAAAAAACTTGGCTTGGAATTTAAATGATTATTTAATTAATTTTTCAATGCATGTGCTCGTAAAGGCCCACTTTTTATGCATCAAAACCGAACAAAAAGTCGATTATTTTGCCCTAGGGCTTTATTATTATTTTTTTTTTTTTATTTATTTACAATGGTTGGCTAACCTGCAGCCTTTCCTGTGTACCATAGATGTTATACTTTTTTTCCACTGTTTAACGGCTCTGGATACAGTCCTTTTGAGCCAATTATAATTTAAAGTTCACAACATTATATTTGTTTTCATTTCCTCACACTAAGCATTGAAAAACGTAGTATGATACACGGGCGTAAAAGCAATAAATTACTCGGTTACGTTTAAAACACTCGCTACGCTCGTGTTTTAAATCGTCCTCGTAATTTATTCCTTTTCGCCCTAGTAGCATAAACTACTATTATTAGTATTTCCGCTGGGCTATAACACTCGTATTTATGACATGGAATGTTATAAATATTGACGGTAAATTTCAATAGACCGCCTCTGTGGTCTAGTGATTCGAGTACTCGACTACTGATCCGGAGGTCACGGGTTCAAATCTTGTAGGGGCACATTTTGTGTTCGGTCTGCGTGCTTTGGACAGCACAGTCAATTTTGTGCCCGAAGTACGGCGACAGGGCTTACGCTGGGACGTGATCATTGTCGGTGAAACATGGGCATATGAGTGTGAACTGTGACTTGCATTCCACAATCCATACTGGGAACACCTCTGACACCTCTGTTGTTTTTTTTGTTTGTATATTAAATGTCATATCTTTTTTGATTATTCGTTATTTACTGAAATTTGTTCCAAACTTTCAACACATTTCACACAAACTTTAAATTATTATAAATTTATCTTGATAGCAAAGAACACATTTATAAACAGCCATTACTCAAGTGACGTCACACGAGGGCAAATGGAAGTTGCAACCGTTTCGTAAAAATATTCATCATCATGACGTTTTTTAGACCAAAACTTCGAAAATACGGCTTATTAAACCTAAATCTCAAAATGGTTTTCGAATTAACACACCTTAACGTAATTTAATGTATGCCTATTGTGCACAAAATTACTTCTTATTGAGAAATCTTAAGAATATTTATGTTCTTACTAGCATTTGCCTGTGGCTTCGCCTGCGTTGCTTAAGTTTTTGTATAGTCGTATTAAATCTGTAAATATTTTTAATGTGTCTTTGGAGGTCTTTGATAACTGATTTAATCGCCTAGTATAGGATGTTTCGAGAGGCTGAAGGCCCAGCCGCGTCTCTGAATGACACTATCTCTTGTTCCCTTGGGAACTGATTTATGAGACGAAAAGTAGCCTATGTCCTATTCCAGGTCTAGAACTACATTTGTGCAAAGTTTCAGCTCAATCGGTTGAGTAGTTACGCCGTGAAGAAGTAACAAACATCCATCCATCCAAATTTTCGCATTTATAATATTAGTGGGATGGGATAGTGGGAAGTGGGATGGGATCTCTGAAACTTGTGTACCAAAACCATAAAGTAAAAAAAATACATAGTGTAAAATATGACAATTTCAGTAAAACTATAGCCATAAAAAACTGAACACAAATGAGAAATATGGAAAAAAGTAAAATTAAATCAAATTTAAGAGTTGATTTTTAAAATATATCATGTTCAGTTCACAAACCCTAATGTTTTTTTTTTTTTAGTTTATTTATTCACAACAAAATTGTGTACATTAATATTAAGTATTAAATGGATCACAAAATCCCCTCAGGGTTTATCCATGATTCATGAGATCACTCTTTTCTAACAATTTATAACTTATTATAATAACTTATCATTATTATAACTTAAAAAAAATTTCTTTAGTAATTGCTCTTCTCTTTACTGGCTTAACTTCTATGTAATTTAAGACTTCATTTGGCAAATCATTTAAACATAAAAACACCTTTCAAAGAGTTTTTTGAGCGGCACGCTTCCACTGAGCAGGATAGACTAGTGTAAAATGACAGCGTTGGAGTAGGACTAAGTTCTCTGAATATCCTGGCCTTAAAATATACAACCTACTTCGAAGGCCTCATCAACTGTACATAAGTATAATAAAAACGTGTCCTATCATATCTTGGCTGACAAAGAAGTTGTTGATGCAAGCCGAATCTTGCACTTTAGAGCCCTTATCTTAAAGTCTCTTATCGCATGAAAGTAGACAGTCAACTTGTAGGTGAGTAAATAGCATTATCGTCGGTTGATTTGTAACGTTTGTTATTGCAGTTTTTGTGATACTGACTAAGAAATGGATACATAATTATGTAAAATATTTGTTATAATAATAGATTATAAAATTACAAGTAAGAGTATTTGTTGGAACTTATTAAAATGATCCGCTGAAAATCAGCGTCGTAGCTACAGGTGCGACATTATGCTGAGCGGGGACCATTTTGGTATTATTTAGTTTGGAATTAGTTAAAATATTAATAAGGTGTTCCGCAAATACATAACAAGTCAATAAGTTTTAAGTTGTGATACCAATTTTTTTTCTCTGTTAGTTCCAACGAAAATTTTCAACCATCCCAAAATTGTGAAATTTAACAATTCGGAAGCTATACAAAAATGGCGGGTTTTTCCTTTTACAAACTTTATAGTAATATATTATAGTAGGTTTTGAACAATGTAGATACTTTCCGTTTCTTGTAGCACAGCAACTAAAACCTTTCCTACAATTCTAAGGTACATCTCCGTATGTGTATTAAACTAAACAAATCTCACTCATTAACCAACTCACACCTCCTCCAATCAAATCCAAACACAATTCCAAAACCGCCATTGTTCCAAGCAAGAGTTCGATCACACATCAAGATAAACCGCCCAAAACAAATAGGTCTAATTGCCTAAGGCAAGGAGTTAAAGATCATGACATCCGTAATCTGGCAGAGTGATGGCTGGCCATCAGTCCAGGAGGCTTGGGACAAATTAGCCAAATTATTTTTTCCATTACAACCCCATTGTTTGATCACGGTTCGTTAATAGAAGTGGAGATACCATCGCTGAGAGAGTTGGAGCGTGTGCGCATTGTTCTGGACGATACGATTTGGGAAATCTGTTTGTTTATTGCCCTTCCAAGTTTTTCTTAATTGAAAAATGGGAAATGTACGTTTTGTTTTCCAGTCGATTCCACGGTGTTGGAGAAACAAAATATGCGTTTTTTATTTTCTCTATTTTATGTTCAAAAAGCCTAGCACATATTTGCGTACAATATACCTCCGGACAACAGTATCACAGTGGAAGATAGAGGAAATTACGAAGATTTATTGCGTTTTTACCATGTTTTTGGATACCCTTAGCCGTTGTAAATATATAGCCGCTGTTGATACACATCGAACTATTGTATTTTACTAGAAATGGTGTTCCAAACTAAAATGTTGCGCTTTGAGTTTCGGTTAATGAAATTGGCTACAACTCATCTATTCACTCGCAAGCGAGCAAGAGAAGTAGTCGCTAGTTATAAAAAACCGCCAACGCTGCGGTCGACAAAATACGACCTGTTTTGTACTCATTTTAAAGAAATGACAGTGCAAATATAAAAAGTAAACTTCAATAGACATTAAATATTTATTTTGGTAAGTTACTAATATGTTTTGTATTTATTTTCCAATAAAACGGTATTTTATCGTAAAAAAAGGCCAGTAGGCATTTCGTATCTCGCTTACTTTTTTTGCCCTTATCGCGCGCAAATTTCCTGGGCTGCGTTCAGTCTGATGGTCAGAAGACGCGCCTTACACTGACAGCAGGATAGCAAATTCAAATTCTCTGCGTGCAAAAGGGATGGCACAGAACTTTTTGCTGGAAAAGCAAACAATTATAAAAACAAAAAAATATAAAAAAATTTAAATATCACTTTGAAAAAAAAAGTTTGTATAGGAAATTTTCACTCTAGGGTAGACATTGTCTACCCTGGCGTCATACAAATTTTTTTTTTCAAAGTGATATTTCAATTTTTTCATATTTTTTTATTGTTGTTCTTGACCAATTGTTTGCTTTTCCAGCAAAAAGTTCTGTGCACGCCACTGGGCGACATCCGACGATCAAACGGAACGAAGCCCTGACTGTGGCATGAATTGAACAGGGAACAGGGGACCTAAAAAGGCCGACTTGGGTGAATCATAGAATGATTTGAAAGTAGGATGGAGTCAGAGTTTCTTCATGCGTGCAAAAGAGACGGCATTACAACAGAATCATAATATGATTCATTCAAAGCGGCTTTTTTAGCGTACCTGGTCATTTTGCATGAATCACATTATGATTCCGTTCTAATGCCGTCTCTTTTGCACGCGTGAAAATACTCTGACTCTATCCTACTTTCAAATCATTTTATGATTCGCCCAAGTCGGCCTTTTTAGATTCCCTGCAAGTCTATAGAATAGTATGTATCTGTTGATACAGCAAAATTTATACTGTAAGTGATCAGTAAAAAGGTTCAATGACGCGTTCTGTAAAACTAGCAAAATAAATTTTAGGCTCCCTATACTAACAAGGGATTGTCTTAAACAGGGCAGAAACAATATTTTTCGTATTTCAGAAAAAGGGTCATTGAACTTTGCTCCTGACCACTTACTGAGTCTAAAATATGAATTTAGCTATATCAACTAAAAGTCACCTTATATATAACAGAAGATAAATTTAATATTAAATAAATTCCGATAACGTGTCGTCTCGAGCGAATGGAAACGCGTCGTAATGTCCAAATTCGTTCGCATCCGGATAGTCTCGTGAATTTATTAGGGTTAATAATTGAGTGCAGTGAAACCTTCCTTAGATTAGTCTTCCAACTTGTTTTTACACCTTTTTTCAGAAAATGCATGATATCTACGGAACACAACTAGTATACGTATATTTGGAGTTCGGGACTAACCCTGTTTAGATTTTATATTTTACTCAAAGTTCCATCTGCCTTGGTCGCGGTGGTCCCTGCTGGATGGCGAAGAGTCCCGTACTCCTATCAAGGGCCCGTTATCCCTGACATTGAGCACCTCATTTTGCATCAAGTAGAACTGAATTCTATGATCTTTTATTACAGTTTAAAATAGAGCGCTCTGAGCCGTGGCTGTTACGACAACCGAAACATCGCGCGCTCTTAAAAAACACGTTATTCGCTCAAAAATAGGTTTTACGGTGAAATTTTCAGAAAACTATTCGCAAAAGAAGTTCCTTAATTATATTTTCCTTAATTTCCTATAATTTTAATACAATTTGGTAATGTAAATTTTATATAAAACGAAAAAAAACTTGAAAAATCAACCAAGTTTCGGATTTTTTTTCGCTCGGGCAAAGTATAGCGTACTGCGTTTTGAACCGCAAAAAATTCTGCAGAAAGAATGTATCTAAGATAATATACAAGGTGAATTTATGATCATCGTCCAAATTCATACTGGTGGCTTGGTAAGTGATCAGTATCATGGATCAATAACAATTTTGTTGAAATTCGTAACATGAAATTTCGACTCCCCATAGTGATTCACTCGGGAGTGGAACTGAATTTCTATGGGAAGCCGAAATTTAAATTTACGAATTTCACAAAAATTGTTACTGATCCAAGATACTGATCACTTATTAAGCCTCCAGTATGAATTTGGACGATGATCAAAAAGTCACCTTGTATATTATTTTCAGACACAAAATATCACAATTTCATGGCTTAAAATAGAGGAGAGACAAAATTGGGATAAGTCCCCCTTAATGTTTATACTGAACTTGTAAATAATAAATTCCATCCATCCATCAGAATGTTTTTTTTTTTTTCGTCCACTGTTGGACATAGGCCTTTCCAAGATTTCGCCACTCTTGGCGGTCCTCTTGGAAGTAATGCCCATACTCATACATGCTGGGCAGGCGGATTGGTGAGCACGGTGCCGCAACCAGTGACGCCGCAACCCGTCACCAGTCCGTTTTATACAAGGCCCGGCTGTTGTAAATTGATATACCGCCATCAATCGGTCCCAGGTATGGTGGGCCGCCTGGTTTTATGCCTGTTCGAGAGTTGTCCTCTTACTCTCCCCCGAATTACTTCGAGGGGGTTTCCAAGTAAGATGGTGATACCTCCAGTTGAGCCCGGCATCAGCTCTACCACCTATCTCATTAGTCGCCTTTTACGACACCCTTTAGAGTATTGGATTGGTGCTATTCTACTCTACCGGTCACCACACTGCTTAGTAATACTCGTAAATTAAAAAGTATAATGTACTGAAGAGATAGATCTGACAGTTTATCTAAAGATTGATAAACTCACACTCCCGGATGTTTATGCAATATTGTTCATCTAAAAAAGCAGGCAGGAGTTTTTTTTTTCTTAGGTACAAATGATGTTGAAATCTTGAAACAAAACTTGATAAATAAACTTAGGGCCTTTGAAATGTGAATTTACTGAATTAAATGGACAGACAGAGTTACGAATGAAAGAGTTTTGAATTTGATGAACAAAAAATTAGAAGTAGTTTACAACAATCAAAAAACGCAAAACGGCGTAAGTATATCGGATATATTTATAGACATGAAAAATATAAATTAATACAACTGATTGTTGAAGGAAAAATTGAAGCAAAAAGAGGCCGCGGTAGAAAAAGTACATCATGGACTACAGTCTACAAATATAAGAGACTGGCTCACACTGGAAAGTACAGAGGAACTAATTCGCATGCCAGAAGATAGGGAGACATTTTGAAAAATAGTCGCTAACCTCTGGGATGGAGATGGCAGTTGATGATGATGACAAATGATGTAATATTTTTAGTTATCACAATGTAAGAAATTGTCTTCAAAACTGAGATTCATTACTGTATCTTATCAACCACAGACTACGAAAGGTCCATTAAATATTTATCTTAGACCCCTTATCGATACTGTATCAGTTAGAGATGGGCGCAGTATGACGTCATAATCGGTTGAACATTTAGAATATATTTTCAATAGTATGTACATTTGATTATGAGATTTAAATTATACTCGATATAGAGGATGTGGAAAAACCCAGCATATACGTAATGGATACGATGATGTAGAAAAAAGTAGAGATTACTTCATACTTTGATAACGTACGATCACGACGTGAATTCCCGAGGGGGTGTCAGAGGTGTTCCCAAGTGTGAACTGTGAAATGCAAGTCATAATCCACACTTTGTATACCCGCTTTTAACCGATGATTATAACGTCCCAAACGTGATGGGTGGTGAGTGAGCCCTATCGCCGTACTTCGGGCACAAATGTACCAACCGTGGCTTCCGAAGCACGCAGACTGAGCATAAGTTAAATTGCACCGCGGGGATTGAACCCACGATCTCTGGGTAAGTAGGTGAACGCTCTACTTGGCCACAGAGGCGGTCCTTGATGTATTTTTTTTTGAATTTTTAGTTTTTATTATTTATTTAAATTATTAATCAGGAAACAAATCTTATCGAAACTATGACAGAAATAAATTTCTATGTTTGAACACTTCGCGATTTATCCATCGCAAGGAGATATAAATTAACATTATATCATTGCAGTATAGAAACGCAGAAAGAAAAGTAAATTTGTATGTGATTCAGAGCTCCTCACATCCAGATTTACTTTTCTTTCAATGATATAATGTTAATTGATATAATGTTAACAAATCTTATATTTTAAAACAATGCCTTGCAAAACTGTATAAACAGTTTGACTGCAGGAATGAGTCTCGTGAGTAACAAAACAAAATAAATCATTTTCTATTATTTAAAATTAAAATATAAAAGAGAAAAAAGAAAAAATAATATTTTGTTTATGATTAATTATTGAGTGTCTCTAAAAGATACTTTTTAAGAGACCTCCTAAACTTATATTTATTTGGCTCGTTTCGAATATCCTCGGGTAAACTACGAGTATTTAGTACATATGGTAGGCGTTTTCTTAAAGTCCTGTCACCAAAGTAGTTATGTACTTTAGGTACTTCAAATTTACCCTTGGAAATTGAGCGATTCCTGAATATGTTTTAACTAACGAAGCGATTGAGGTATACACAAATTTCTCTGTAGGTGAAACTTTGTACTGTGATAAATACGAGCATCTGTAATCTATAAACTTTACTTCATTTGACTGTAAAAATTAACCATCGAGCGCCTAGCTCCGAAAGAAGGAATGCCGGTCCATCCGATTTTGCTAACAGGGGGTCTACCGCGTAATTCTCATTTGTATGAACTTCAAGCATATGCATGCGAAATTCAACGCGTGCCAAAGAGGTGGCATGTTAGACGGGCGTCGTCGCACGCACGACAAATTTCAATCTCAAGTTGATGTTGATGAAAATGAGAATTACGCGGTAGACCCACAGATCAGTGTTTTTGCATAGACTTTACTATATGCATGTCACTAGCGCTTACAGGGGTTTCTTTATTTCTAATACCGCGTGGTGTTGGCTTAGCTCAGGGATAGGGAAACTTTTTCCTTCGCGTGCCAATATTTACTAACGAAATATATTGTTGCATTTTTGAGTATATTATTTACTGAAATAAAATATTAGTATGTATTTTCTGAAACACTAATTTATTGCAATATTACAAAATAACTATTGAAATAAGGAAGAAATTGCAATTTGCAATTTAATTAAACTTTCAAGTTAGCTGCGAAATTTCTCACAATACGATAACTTCACTTGATTTTTGTTTGATGGTTGATGGTCGGATTTCAACGCTTCGCGGGCAGGAGACAAACAAAAATAATATCTTAAATTAAGGCGATTACCATCGCCAAATTAGCAGCTCGATATTTGTCACTACAAATATCAACGGAAACGACATTGAAATAACGTTCATATCAGCGCGTAATGCATAGTGGCTGTTACGACGCTCGCTGCGTCCTTGATAGGGCGAAATAGGAGAAAATTATACTTTTCACTTGGACGTGATTACTCGATTGAATAATCTTATGTTATGTGTATAGCTATAAAGTTTATCTATTTATCAAAGCATAGATGAATTCAATCGGCCAAGCCACTCAGGAGCAGTAGGGAATTTGAGGTCAAAAAACACCATTCAGTAAAAAAAAAAATTCATGTAGAAGTTTTGGTGGTATGAAAAAGAAAAATGTTGCATAGGTATGTTGTCTAAGAGTTGATTATTCATAATACATTTTTTCATTATTTTTGGTTTGGCCATAAACGAGGAGTAGGCTTTAGAAAGTACCCATTTGGCAATAGTAAGGCCCTTAAGGTTTCTCCCAACGCCAACGACCTTGAACTGAGTAACTTTGTAACCATTTTATACGGTAACTATAGCATTTTTTAATAAAAGAAAAATACATAGTAATCTAAATTCTACATGATACAAATAGTGATGTGGTTTTTTCTGAATTTTATTTTAATATACAGAAGTGAAGCAAGAAAATTCCAAGTTTACCCTTATTTCTCGATTTTTTGTCCACTTGTAACAATATAACTGCTACAGTTTTTATGGAAACAGTATAAAAATTTATAAACTTCTAGACAAAATAATATTAAATGATATGGTTTTCTCAGTTCTTGGAAATTCATTTTATTTTGGATAGAATAAAATAAAAACACACTATTTTCGCACTTGTCAGCCGCAGCGACTAACGGAACAGCCATGTTGCAGTGCGAGCTGATAAGAACTTTTTGTTCAAAATTTCAACCACCACGAAGCGAGTTGCTAATTTTTTCGACGGAGCCACCTTAAAAGCACTTGTACAGTAGTTTCACTTTATTTATGTTTTCTCCCAACCGGTTTCGGATTTCACACCATTATCATTATCATCGTTTACGTCGCTCATGGAGCAATGTGTAAAATCCGAAACTGGTTGGGAGAAAACATAAATAAAGTGAAACTACTGTGCAAGTGCTTTTAATTCAATATATTATTTTTATATTTAGGCAAACTTATTTTTGTGCACGTGTTTGATTACCCTTATTTAAATTTTTATTGTTTCCTCAGTGGTTTGCTGTAAGAAATCTCTTATTATAGATAAGCTAACCCATATTATGTACATACCTTTTACTGTAACTGTTTGTGTTCGAGTTTCTGTGTACAATAAAGAATAAAGAAAAAGGGTCGAACCTTCATACTGAGCACTTACCGAGTCTTAGGTACGAATTTGGCTACATAAATTATGATAATAAATATTTTTACTTAATAAAAGCTTTTTTTACCGTTTTATTTTACCCTTCTCTACCTTCACCAGATGAGAGCAAAAAGGTAAATTAAATAGGTTAAGAAAATAGGTTAAGTTTGTCATTTTATTGTTATAATAAAGCCGATTCTGAAGGCTTTAATTTTAGTTTTAGTGCTGTCAAAACTTGACATTTTCCAAAGTAATTTAACTTCTGTTCCTAAAACTTAAGGACTATTTTGCAATGAAGAAAATTTAGTTTTGACAGCACTAAATCTAAAATTAAAGCCTTCAGAATCGGCTTTAATAACTCTTATTTTATTTATGATATTATTCCATATTTGACTGACGACGACTCCAAGTGGGTCGAAATATATATCGAAAATTTTCTTTTTTATTTAATTTCTACCATAATATTCGTAAGAATCTGTATATATAAGGTATTTTAATTAAAATGGAAAGTAATTTAGGAGGTGATTTAGTATCGTTAATACATCACATTCCACTGCAAAGTACTTTTTTTTGCGCGAACTTTTTCTTCACTTGCCCATACAAACTGAGTCAGCTGATCGGACCACTTTGTACTGAGAAGTGAACAAAAAGTTCGCGCAAAAAAAGTGCTTTGCAGTGGAATGTGATGTATTAACGATACTGAATCACCTCCTAAATTACTTTCCATTTAAAATTAAATACCTTATATATATATATATATATAATAAAACGGTAAAAAAAGCTACATAAATTAATGTGACCTTGTATTAGGTACGTAGAAGTTTAGATGAGTGATTCATAATCCGATGGCCTTGCTGTTAAGGGCCTTAGTATCGCCAAATGGGTACTTTCTAAAGCCTACTCCTCGTTTATGGCCTAACCAAAAATATTGAAAAAATGTATTATGAATTATCAACTTTAAGACAACATAACATTTTTCCTTTGTCATACCACCAAAACTTCTATATGAAAACAAATTTCTACCGAATGATGTTCTTTTGGCTTAAATTCCCTACTGCTCCTAAGCAGCTTGGTTGATTTAATTCATTTATACTTTGAGCAATTGATAAACTTGATAACAGAGCCGCATTATAGGATGTGGAGGCCCCTGGGCAACAACGAAGTAGATTCTTTGATTCAAGATCGATCATATATCTGCTGTTTCCATAAGTGCTCATATGTATTACTATAACAAAAAACAAAACTAAAAATACCCACAATAACATTATCTTATTGTTTTTTATATACAAGGTAAATTTGTAAACATCGTTCAAATTCGTACTTGAGCCTTGGTAAGTGATCAGCATCATGAACCAATAACGATTTTTGTAAAATTCATAAAATGAAATTTCGACTCCCCATAGTGATTCCCTCAGGACTGGGAATGAATTACTATGGGAAGTCAAAATTTCATTGTACGAATATCCAAAAAAAAAATTATCGATTCCTGATGCTATCAAGTTGATAACTATAAACATAACATATGATCATTCAATCGAACAATCACGTTCATGTGAAAAGTATTATTTTCTCCTATTTCGCCCTCTCAAGGACCCAGCGAGCGTCGTAACAGCCACTATGCATTGCGCGCTGATATGAACTTTATTTTTATGTCAATTCCGTCGTTACTCGTACCGACAAACATCGAGCTGCTAATTTGGCGACGCTAATCGCCTTAAGCATCTTTGCAGAAAGTATTTCAAACACAAAGGAATGATCTCGTTTAACAAAATATCAGTTTACAAACTGAGGAATGTGTTGTCAGTAGTCGTTCACGGGTGGTCACACCACGTGTCTGTGAGACGTCATCTCGCGTGTCCGGTGACCACACTTCACTGGATTCCGACAAATAATGTAAACTGATTGGTGGTGGCTTCTCTTTGCGGGTGAATGCTGATCTCTGACTTGTTCGTTCTTATTCTTTTGTTGCGTGGCTTGATTGCACAAGATTGACATTTAAAGACAAAGACTCGGGCCCACAGGTAGGAATTACAATCTCGAGGCTGAGGCTGATGGCTCAGATTGATTTTTTTTACAATTATTCGCAATAATATAATATTTTATGGGAAAATAACAAAAATATCATGTGTAATCCGGACATTTATTTTAAAAAACAAGTACCTATACATTAAAATGTAGGTATTGTTACGAAAATAAATAACCATATTTAAGGAAAGTTACTGATCAACACTTAGGCGTCATCATTTTGAAAATAACTTCTCGAAAAACAAAAGAGGTTTAGAGTGTCGTCCGGCAAACGGATTCTAATTTTGCAAGCTAGGTGCTACGTAACGCGTTTTGGGTAAGACGTGTTAAATGCGCTTACTGCGTAATCTGGCGAGATCTCGTACGATTTACGCTCGAGATTAATCTCGTAAAATATCGACGAGATCTCGCCAAAACGAGATCTCGCCAAAACGCGATTGCAATCCCTACCCTCAGGGTTTCGTACCGTTATAATAAAATAATTGAGTAAAAAAACGGCAAAATTTATTTTCCATGTTATCTTATTATGCAACATTGAAATACGAGATTAAATACCGTGTCTTTTTATTACATTGAGTTATGGGCCTTTATTTTTACGGACTTTCACTTAGTATTTGGTATTAATTTTGCTTTTCCTGAGAGAAAGGGTCTTGATAGAGTTGATAGACGGACAGACAGACAACGTAGCGATCATATAACGATTCCTTTTTTATCTTCCTGATATACATACCTCTAAAATAAAATATGATTACATGATAATATAGTACATATAGGTACAAGCTAAAGTACAAGCAATTAGACAATATAATAGAATTAGCGTTTACCAAACAAAAGATATTACATAGATCTATACTATAACTGACGTCATACAAATTAAAATAAGTAGAGTACAGGCGTTGGTCTCTAAAACTAAGGAAACTAACAGACTTTGTAGAAATTACGATCACATTCTGAAACCACAAATGAAGTAGGCAAATGCCATTTCAGAATTTAGCTTTCTCTTTTTGTTTGCCGAGTTAAAAATCGAAGCTTTGGGTAATTGTTATAAACTCGACAAACGCACAACTCCATTCCTTCCTGCGTGACATTCGCACAAGGCGCACGACATGTCGTGTCGAGCCAAAAAAAAACTAAAAACCGATCGAGTTCCAAGCACTGTCCACGTTCCGATCCTTGTTATCGCGTTTCGAGATCTTGTTTCATGGTATTGTTCTTTTTCAGCTAGCAACACCTGAGACAAAACCACTCAAATCTCAACCTTCAACCTTAGAAGTTAGAGTTGAAAATTGGTTACAGGAATAGGGTTATCAGCGACCTACGGCCTCACCCGAGATCCATTTCATCTTGTCCAAGCATAAAGTACAATGCAGGCGTCAACTCCTAACAACCTCTCGATTCACGACCGATGCAATCGATTCTGGTCTTTATTTTAAAGTGTCAGAATCGATTCGAGGGATCAACTTTATGTTTTTCGCTTGAGGTGTTTAGATTACTTCGTATTCGATATGTTTTTTTTCCTTAGAGCAACGATACTCGTTTATATTTTGACAGTCAGTGAACGGGTGTTTGATATGATTATGAGATAGTGCTAGCGTTTTAGATTCAATGATAAAGTGGGCTTTACTTTTCACTTTGTGCTTTGTACTGAAGCTTTTTAGACAAGTCTGTAGCTTTTTTTTGTTGTAGTCCGTTAATGGTTCGATCGTTAGATAAGATAACGCGTTGCGTACACGATGTTTTTGTTAATTATATATGTTTGTGTAGCGTTACTTGGCTATTAAAAGTTAGGAATTTAAAGGTGTGTCGAGCTGTCAACAAGCTTTTGTCTGACGATTTATTGAAAATCTATTGACTCTTGATAGTGCAATTTTTTTCGTACTTGGATAAATTTAACACGTTCAGATAAAGCATTTTTTTAACAATTGAAGAATTAAGAAATAATACGCATTAAACTCAATTTCAAGACTTACTTAGGTACAATAAAAATACAATGCAAAATGATTTATTTCTCAACTTAATCTTACAGGTGGTTGAAGTCTCCTTTTAAGAGGCTATGCAAATTTTATTTTTGTCACTGTCACTCCAAGCGAAAAATCGCCCAGTGCGAGAGAAGCGGATTCAGGGCAAAAGGGAAAAAAGTTGGTTTTATATTCTTATTAAAAAAACTAAACTAGCTAGCAAAATTTCCAAAATCAAAATCTAGATATTGTTGAAACCCATCTAATAAAATATGTTTGAGTTCTGTACATGGCTGCTACTCGTACGAGACATTCACGGTACCACATGACTTCTTTAACTAGATAACTAGGTAGACTCCTAATGCCTAAACGCTAAAGGCGATTATGATTAAGTTTAGCTGCCCAATTATCTTGGCTCTCCGTAAATAGCAAGATTCACGCGATACTGGTACAATCTGTATGCGCCCACGCACCCATTGTTTCGTATCCAATGCTTGTTCGATAAACATCGATGTAGGAGGTTCTACAAAATGTTCGGTTAACTACTTCGTTTCAATGGGAATAACAGTTGGGCTTGTTAAGATGTTAGTTTATGAAGATATTCAATTGATTAATGGTTCTGTTAATCCTGAGGTGAATAAAAAAAAACGATTTAAAAAAAACCTCTTCAAATTCAAATTCAAATAATTTATTTTGTTAATTAAGTACACATAATGCACGTTTTACAAGTCAAATTTAATCTTATAAAAATATATTTAATAGAATAATAAACGTGCATGAACTAAACTAAAGGTACATATTTAATTTATGCAGCAATGTATATTATGTATATACGATTCCAATGATAGGTAAAATCTATGATTATATACTACATAAAAGGTTACATATAAAAACAATTCTGTTTCTTAAGAGGTGTCATCAAGCGTAAATCTCCATACAAACGCTGTCACGAAATTGTGGTGTGTCTATGGAATATTATTATAATATTTTAGGCTGAGTCCATTAAAATTATCTAGATCTATGTTCAAGTTGAACTAAAAATCGTGAAATTTGAACATTAAACCCCTAAAATACGTAAATTTAATGGTATTTTTACCAAATGTGTAGCCGAATGTGCTTTTATTGTTTTAGATAAAATCAATAAATTAATACGAGACAAACATCGAAAATGTTATCTAGATTAGTAATAACCAAAAATAATGTTTGAAAACGTCAACAGTTTTGCCAAAATCATGTTTCTCCTGAAAAAAGTTTTCAATTTTGCGCCCGCTACGGATTATAGCGAATGAAACTGCATAACATTTGGCCACGTTCACAACTGAGTTGGTCGCGGCATGATGTCTGCTCTTAACCGCTCTTTTGTTTAATCAGGGATCGAAACAATTGACTCTATTGTTATTCGGTTTTTATATGGAAAACTCACTTTTAATGATAAAAAAAAAACATTAAAATATTTAAATATTCCATACTCGTGGATTAAAAAAAAAAATAATTGTATATAAATTGTATTAAAAAAAAAGTAAATTCATGACTCTGGAAAATCTAATTACTTTGAAGATAAAATCAACAAAAAATAAGTTTTTACATTATATTTTAATATTTGGGCATGTACTTACATTGTGTTTAGCTGGGAGCCAGTTTCTGAGCGTTTCAGTTATTTCGTGCGTTGGAAGAGCGGCACTGCTTTTTTTTACGTTACTGCTACGCCGCGCGCCGCGCCGTAGCGCTTTTATAAGCATTTATTACAATTTGTAAAAAAAAAATAGAGGTGCTTTTTGTGTATTTCATGAAAAACACGGAAAGTTTTAATACATTTCTGGTATATGCATTTTGACTATATAATCTAGGGTTTTGAAATTGGAAAACATGTTTGGACAAATTTTCCTTGATAGAAATAATTGTTGAAATGAGGTCTTCAAACACACTTTTTCTCCTCGTTTGACGAACAGGAACCATATACAGAACTCAAACATATTTCATTAGGTGTGTTTCAATAATATCTAGAGATTTGATGTTTGAAATTTTGCTAGCTTATTATAAAACTAACATTTTTCGCTTTCGCCTTGAATCCGCCCCTCTCGCGCTGAGCGTGTTTTCGCTTGGAGTGACAGTGACAAAAATAAAATTCGCATAGCCTCTTAAAGCTAAATATATACGGCGTATCGAGCGGCAATTTGTTGTCGTACTTTTGGCATGGCATTAACAAAGAATAAAAATATTCAAATTTTTAGTTTTCCACACGTTTCTAACTTTAAACTCATCTAGCCGGCACACAAAAACAACAATTTCTAATCTCCTCTATCTCGTCATCAGTGAAACAGACAGACAGACACTGCGTTTAATGGCGTGATTGTGATCAAACAAAGTGTGACATTATGACAGGTTACTTTGTTATTATCAACATCTACCGTACTAAAATAATCTAAAGTGATTTTTGAAGGATTTTGAACCTTATGTCAAATGGCGTAAGAGTTTTTGAAAGTGATGTGATTAAATTAGTACTCGTTTACAGCACAGAGTTGGCCCTTAGAGTAGCTACTAAGTTAGTAATGTATACTTAATAATAGTAGTTTATGCTACAAGGGCGAAAAAGAATAAATTACGAGGAAGATTTAAAACACGAGCGTAGCGAGTGTTTTAAACGTAACCGAGTAATTTATTGCTCTTACGCCCGTGTATCATACTACGTTTTTCAATGCATAGTGTGAGGAAAGAAAACAAATATAATCTTGTGAACTTTAAATTACGATTGGCACAAAAGGACTGTATCCAGAGCCGTTAAACAGTGGAAAAAAAGTATAACATATATGGTACAAAGGAAAGGTTGCAGGTTAGCCAACTTCTGGTAAATAAACAAAAAAAAAAAAAAACCCTTGGGCAAAATAATCGACTTTCTGTTCGGTTTTCATGCATAAAAAGTGAGCCTTTACGAGCACTTGCATTGAAAAGTAATAAAAAGTCGTGTATCTACATTAATAATTGCGTAAATGAAATGACTGATTAGTATTAGTATTCTACTGAGGCCATAACTATAATTTTAAGTATTTTTACTTTGGCTGTTTGAATGTTCCGTTTTAACTCGAGAACCACTCAACGGGCTTGGATGCGGCTTTCTTAATAATCTTTATTAGTGATTCTGGTCAAGCCGAAAGCTGTCAATAAATAATTGAAAGACAATTTCACGCCAGCGAAGCTATTACGTATACGTATATACGTATTTCGATGAATAGGCTACATTTAACTTTACGGCTGTTGGTAACACGGGGATGGCGTGACACAAATTTTATACGAGAACCTCTGTCGCCACTTTTCAGAATAACGTAATATTACCTAGTTAGTAAACATACGCGGCGCACACATAGATTCACCCGTCTTCATACAGCCAAAATAACACCGTATTTCTATGAAGCTTAGATGTAAAATACCAAACACGTCATGGCACTGTGCCAACGTGTGTAAAGAGCCATGAACAGCGGCCGCACTATGACACAATTAGGTCCGTGATGATAATATTTGAAAAAATATACATTGCGGCGTTAATATTCTAACTCAATGTGTGACACTCTTTATAACCTACAATGGACAAAATATTGTCTAATTTCAACGCTACTCGCTACAACGCTAAATATTTTATGGTAAGGTTGAAATTTTATTTACTGCAAGGTTTATTCTGTAAATATCACAGTAAATAATGTTTAAATTACTTACGAGTGAAATGAAATTCCTTTATTATTTCACATTGTGTAACTTAGTCAATCGGTTTGATAAAAATAATAAAGATAGTACATAGGGCTGATCTATTCATCTTAGAAAAAACGCAACAGCTTTTAGTTCACTCGATAGAAAAAATTACAAAGTTAACTCTAAATTTCATGTTTTTCGAGTGTTAAATGGCCTTTCTTAAATCACACAGCCTTAAAATTAAAATTAAGCGAACTATTCGTCTTTTATTATTTTAATGATTTCATCTAGAAGCCGAGTTATTACATAAAACCTCCGTTTTTCGTGAGCGCGTGTTTCTTGGTGGTCGTACAGCCAGGGCTCAAAGCGCTATATTTTGATGCAAAATGAAGTGCTAAACCTGACTTTATTTGAACCCTTAAGGTGTGATATCAGATACTAATGTTAAACAGGCCTTGCAGACAGTAATAGGTCAATGGACTCTTCATACAAGCAGTGGCGTGCACAGAACTTTTTGCTGGAAAAGCAAACAATTGGTCAAGAACAACAATAAAAAAAATATGAAAAAATTGTAATACCACTTTGAAAAAAATATTTTGTATGACGCCAGGGTAGACAATGTCTACCCTAGAGTGAACATTTCCTATACAAATTTTTTTTTTCAAAGTGATATTTTAGTTTTTTCATATTTTTTTTATTGTTACTCTTGACCAGTTGCTTGCTTTTCCAGCAAAAAGTTCTGTGCACGCCACTGCATACAAGTTTAAGGTTAATTGGTAGCATTAGCTTTTTTTTTCGAAATTTAGCTCATAGAATTGTACCAACGATTTGGTACAAACTGCAACTCTGTCTATTTTATCGTGTAAACAATAAAAATTTCATATTCCTGTTTGAGGACAACCTTGTGTGGGTACTAATGGAACAAACCCATGGTTTTAGGTGACATCCGGCGCAGGCGCAGACCTGTGACGGTCGCTCCCGATTATTGGATAATTCTACTGATACACATCTGTTTAGAAGGTTTACTATTTATTTTGAAATTTGTAGTAAAAACTGTGTTTATGAGGTTATATTGAATAGAACAAAGTCGTATTGCAACTGATGGATATATAATAGCCAAATGCGATAATAAACTGTTAGAACATTCATAATAACAAGTAACACCTCGCATTTCATTTCAAGGAATTTAGATGCGGGTATAACTTGCCCTCAGGTGCTTTAATGTGCTCTACTCAAATGGTCTGTAAAGATTTACCATGTGAAAAACTAAAAGTTAGTTTTACTAAAAGTTTTAAGCTAAAAGTCTACAAGCGTTCAACAGGCAGACAAATGTTGTACCGAATAATATAAAGCCTCGATAGTCTGAACGTAAGAAAATTATACCCTGTCCGGAAGTACGAAGCGTTTGGATTAGAATATGTTTAGATTTTAAAATGCATTTCCGAAATAAAACCAAGTTATATATAGTTAAAGTTATATTTTAAGCATGAATAATGTTATCATTAAATGTTTAATGCAATTATATCGTCAAAATCTACACTTTTTGATTTATTTATCTGCTGTTCAAACCAAGCCCCAAGTAAAATAAATTAGTACCTATAACAATTTTGGGACCTTTTTCTAGATTCTGGTCTATCAGAAACGCGGTTGGATGAATTTCACTCGATAGAAATTAATAATTAATTAAATGAGGTCTAAATTTACACTTTTTTTGATATTCTGACGAATCGGGATATCATACAGACTTCAAAAATATTTATTTAGATAGGTTTTATTTAACAATAACAAAATTACTGGTTATTGAAATTTTCATAGCTATTTTTTACCCGATTCCGTCCCTCTCGCACTGCGGGCCTTTCCGCTTGGAGTAACGGGGACCTTTGCACGGACGATATATCACCTTAACCACACTTATAAGAATTCCAATAAAGTGCTTTGACAAGACGGTGGTTTAGCGATATAGAAAACTGCTGATAAAGGTGGATGCACCAGGGCGAGCGTTCAGACTATCGAGCCCTTTTGTACTAAAAGAGGCACAGACACAAGAAATTTTGAAAATATCACTCGACTTTTTGCTGTGTTTTTAAAGAAATAAAAAAAATCCAAATCGAATCAAATCAGTGAAAAACTTTTTCTATATCTTTGTTTATTACACTCGTGCAGTCTATTACTAAACTCACTTCGTTATTTTCGTAAACAAGCACTCGTGTTCCAATATCTCACATTATGCCACAGCTAGTTCAAATATTAGGTGATTTTTAAAGGCTCTTTAGGTCTTAAGGCGATATGCGAAAAAAATACGGGTGTTTCTTTTCTGTGTATTTCACGAAATACACAAAAAATTATAATCAGTTTCTGGTATATGCATTTAGACTGTATAATCTAGGGTTTTGAAATTGGAAAACATGTTTGAAGCACAGGTCTATTTTATTATTCTCTAGAGTCTAGACCCAAACACTCACAACTTAGTTTTACAATTTCTTCACCTTTAAATAAATAGCTAGAGTTCAGGCCTGGTCCTTGTTTGCTCATCCTGAGTTATGTGCTAGCTAGACGGTGCTTCCTACAAGTAGGCCCATCAAACAGGCAGCTTTCGTTCTTGTTACCATGCACTAAGAACTGAGACAGGTAACATTAAACATGGTGTAATCTTCAGTTCCACCTCAGTCCGTCTGTGTGTTTGATCAATTGGCACGTAATTTAAGGCGCTGCGAAAGGTCGTGTCGATCGGAGGATAGTGCCTTAACCCTGTCCGAGTTATAATTGTTTGTTACTTTTTATCTGAAGAGTTATGAAGTGAAGAGTTCAGTTCGTTAGAGGATGGTTGTTTGTTCATGGGATTCCGGTTCATGATGGTTTGGAAAATATTTTTGTGTTTGGCTTTAACTATAAAGGAAGTGGAACTTGTCTATTTGTCAAGTGAATACGAAAATTATAAAATATACCTTTGAGGATGTAGTTGTACTTTATATTAACTTGTATAAATTAGTAAGAAATAAAGCCGGCCAAGTGCGAGTCGGACTCGCGCACGAAGGGTTCCGTACCCTTATCTATAAAAATGGCAAAAAATCACGTTTGTTGTATGGGAGCCCCCTTTAAGGCGATTATCCCGGACAAAATGTGAAATTCGGCATTTTAGAATGTCGAAGACGCTGCATCCTGTCGCTTTAGGAAATTGCAGCTCTGCATAAACATACGTTGATTCTTATTCTAAGACCCCTTGGAATTCGTTTTTACATAATTTATCATTTAAAGCTATAATAAGCTTCACGCGTTACTACAAAGTCATAAAAATAAGAAACTGTTTATCATCAGTTTCTCACCAAATACGGGCTAAAATGCAGAAGACATCACATATTCAGGTATGGTTCAAAGAAGTAAAGATTCCTATGAGATTCTTTTTTTATTCAATTTGTTTTAGAAGGAAAAAGCTTGAAAATATTTAATAGCGCCTGCAAAAAAAAATACCAAAACAAGATCTAACGATTTTGATTATTGCTTCTAAATTTAATCAGGCACTTAGAGTCAAACGACACGCTCCCGTCACGCAAAAATAAAAAAATAAAATGTCTTTATTTCGGGCAATGAAAAACACATAGAAAGTGGAAAGAAAATTTTGGCTAATATCAGGTGTTTTTGTGGTAGTGTAGTGCATTTGACGATTACGATTTTGTATAATATTGTGAACTAGTGGTGTGTTGTGTATAGTAATGTAAATATTCCCTTTTGTTTTGTTTTTGTGCAATAAGTGTAAGTGTAATGTATAGGTTAGGTTAGTTTGCTGTATCATTTATTAAATAAATTAACATTGTAGAAGACAATAATAAATGGTAAATAAAGGGTAATAAAAGAATAATAAAGTACTACGGTTCTGGTAAAGCCAAGCGAGTTTACCAAAATAAAGGTCGACGACTCCTCGGTCTCAAATAGGCACAGAGCATAAAATATAATCTTTACGTCAATGATAAAATAGTATATGAATTCGAGGTAAAAGAAATACAAATTGTTAAGTTAATATTTTATATGTATATTATTAAAATATTATATCTTTCATAGAAATTTAGGTGTCAGTAATGAATGACCATTCTGACAAAGAAAATATATATGTCCTACTGAGAGGACAAGATAATTTAAATCAAGAAAGGGTAATGAGGGAGTACCTAAGTATCTAGCTGCTGAATCTTCATTCAGTAAAATATAAATCAATGCTTGATAACAGAACTATTGAAACGTTAGAGGCTTTAATGATTATTTAGAATAATTTGTTTGTTTTTTAGCTTTTAAAGAAAATTGAGTGTCAGTAATGACCACCCTGACAAAGAAAACATAAATGTCATACTGAGTGGACAAGATAACGTTGTGCCGTTCAGGGTCAAGGTCATTGTACTGCCAGAAGGACAAGTCAAATTTTCATACAAAATACGTACTGCAAGCAGGACAACATATTGATTTTGTCAGGACGTTTCGCACAAAAAACCCATCCTTCCAGAAGAGCTACAAATAAATATCCAAATACGCTACAAATAAATTTAAATATCTGCCTAACTTTGCCCGTTCAATGAGGATAAGTCACATAACGGGAGAATCCAATTTTGACTATTACATTGCATGTGTTATGATTTTCTGAGTACACTACTTTTTGATTTTTTGAAATCCGTCCATAAATGGCAAAGTTATTTAATATTTTATCGGGCTTGATTTTAAAACGCGCGCCTCCCGCCCGTGAATACCGATGTCGTCATCACACACAGACCCCGCGCGATCGCAGTCGTCCAGTACGCACATTCGTGATTAGTAGCGAACACTCGGTTTTTTTTCGAGTTTTATGCATTATCGGTTTATTGTTTCGGTGTTCTGTAATAATGAGCAACAAATTGGAAGATGGATTCGAAAAAGGACAGTCAGATAATCTACCTAAAGTGGATTCTTTCATGGTTTTTGAATACTTAAACAATCATGTGAAGTATACCAGCGCTGAAATCCGAGGTTGGAAGCTTCAACGGTAAGTACCTACCAAATTTAATGTGTTAGTTAGTGAGTTTAGGCCTAGATACTTTTTCCCATGGCTGTTGCGGTAGGTAATGTGAAAATAATAAAATAACCTGGGTAAAAAGGTACATGGACAGCATAACACACTCCATCATAAAAACGTTAGTCAAGTCAAGTACCTACATTATTTCTTCCTACGGAGTTCGAGTTGATGTTTTTGTAAGCAGGCAACTGCAGGCATGATTCATTGCGATTTAGTAAGTGCCGGTTTCAAGTTCACCTAAACATTATAGACCGGGAGCGCGCCGTAGATTAACTAACATTAGCGGATACCTACCATGTTTTTTGTTTCGATGCACTTAAATGGTGCAACCGCATCAGGTAATGTGATGTAGGTATTTAATGCTGTATGATTATTACAGGTCTGTACGAGAGTCATATGGCGACGATGCCGTAGGGTATGTCCAAGTCCAAAGAAATGGAAATGTGTGCACAGTAAAGGCAAGAATAACACCGGAGCATAAAGTAAAAACTAAAGGTTATAGCTGCACTCTCAAATGTGAAGAAAATGATAAAACTATTATTGATGTTACTTGTCATGATTGTGCTGCACAAAAAGGAGGTTGCAAACATAGTGTAGCATTTCTTATGTGGATACACAGACGCAGTGAAGAGCCTTCTCCAACTGAAAAAAAATGTTATTGGGCCAAACCAAAACTGGCCACAGTGGGCACAACCTTGAAATTTATAAAAGCCAAAGATATCGGTTCCAGCGCTGGAGATATTGACGATAACGCTAATGTAAGAAGTGAACAATTTTTTAACAAACTGGTGCACAATATACAGTTAAATTCTATTAGGATTCAGTTAACAAGTTACGTTACACAGAATGAACTTACGAAATTATCATTGCATAACTTGATAAATGATTATAAAAAAGAAGGTAACGACACGAACAGTGCACAAGGCTTCATCGATTATTGTACAACAAAACAAACACCAGAAAAGTGTTCAAAAATAGAACAAGAAACTCTATCTCAAGCTCAGTCTCCTTTATGGCATGAGATGCGATATTGCAGAATAACCGCGTCAAAAATACACGACGCCGCCCATTGCAAAACCCCTGATGGTTCATTAGTTGAACATGAAAAAATGAATTTTAGAATGAAAAAATAGTTTGTCGGGCGTACTACTACTTGTTTTCTTGCACTTTGGCACGACACAATATTTGTAAGACATTTTTAAGGATATTGATACACAACAATAAATCTATAACAAAGCGACCGTGACAAGCACAGCTCAAGAACTGCGCGGGAAACAGAGTACACCTACAGAACTGAAGAGCGCGTGCGGGGTCGCGCCCCGGGTATGTGTGGGATGACGTCACGCGCTCGCGGCTGGTACTGGCGGGCGTTATTTGAACTGCTACAGTAAAATTGCTGTACTTTCGACATTTCTTGTCCGATTTGGATATTTTTTTCACCATAAGTCATGTTTTTTTTACTGTCATCGATCTACATACTTAACAAAAATCGTGACTCTTCCTCATTAGTCTTATTAAAGAACCAATCAACCCAAATTTTGGATTTATTTACGTATATAACATGTGTTATTATTTTACTCTAATTAATGATTCTTTCGCTAAACTCATAAACTAAACATGAAAATCAGAGGTGCGATTGTGTAAGAAAATAGTCATGAAATCGTATTCATTTGATAGCTTAAAACTAATCATTTCACTTGTCAAACGGTCAATTCGAATTGTCTATGGTATTCATAGATGCTTTACGATTTGTATTGTTATTTTAGACAATGAGTGAATGATTTGTTAAGATTGAGAGATAATTCGAATTGTCTATGATTTTTTAGTTCATCGCTAATGTCAAATGATTGCGGCGACTTGTGGTCTATGACAATCGTTTAACGGTAAGTGTTTTTGATTATTTTGGAATAAAATTAGGTAAAACAATTTTTATTCTACCATTAAAATCAATAAATGATGTTCAATTTAATAAAATTGTGGTGCTTTTTAGTCAAAACCCTTGGCTTTGGCACAGAAATAAGAATTGTTTTTTATATGAACACAGTTTGGGGTTATATTTTTGTAGGAAAGATATTATGAAAAGGTTTAGGGCAGTTCGGCCACAGATTAAAATATTTTTTCTTACTTTTTAGGGTTCCGTACCCAAAGGGTAACCAACGGGACCCTATTACTTAGACTCCGCTGTCTGTCTGTCTGTCCGTCTGTCAACAGGCTGTATCTCATGAACCGTGATTGTAAGACAGTTGAAATTTTCACAGATGATGTATTTCTGTTGCCGCTATAACAACAAATACTAAAAAACAGAATAAAATAAGTATTTAAGGGGGCTCCCATACAACAGACATGTTTTTTTGCCGTTTTTATATATAATGGTACGGAACCCTTCGTGCGAGAGTCCGACTCGCACTTGGCCGGTTTTTGTATTTTGGTTCGGTTGCTATTTGGTCATACTAATATAATAAATAAACATACTATAAAATAAAACACCGACCGATTCAAAAATATTTTGCAGTTGCAGTTGACTTGACACTTGAATTGATTCGAAACTATGACACGTTATTATAACTACAAAACTCGGACGAAGACAAATAATACGATAGGATATAGCGCTGTCTCTTTCAGACATCACATCTAGTAAAAAAAGTAATCCCGTGTCAAGCTCTTCAACTACATCTACTGTTGAGTAGTAGTAAACTTATGCCACCACCTGGGGTCGAGCAGCTGAAACTCGGTTTTCCTTCAATTGTTGCGTTTGTATGGAGATAATTTTCGATTGAATTCTATGTTTTAAATTATAAAAATTAATTTTTTGGTGGATTTAAAAAATGTAATCAAAAAGATCTATTATTTTTGTGTTTGACATAATTTTAAAGTAAATAAATTATCAAATTTCATTTTACGTAGGTAGTACACAATAAAACGCAATTTCATTTCGCATTTTTTAAACCATCGGTCATTTCTAAACCTTCGGTCACTTTTCGGTCTTCATTTTATGAACAGTTTTACACAATTCAAATTTGCCCTACACGATCCTTGACAATGGTATAGATTTATCATCTATGACCAACCTTACACAATCGCACCTCTTTACATTACCAGAATACGGACGCCTCACAGAATAAGGTTGCGGGAAGCGCGCGGGGCGACTCGCTTGCAAGTGCGCCGCGCAGCAGGAATAAGACGGCTATAGTTTTTTTCAAATACAGACTGTTCACAGGTATTTTACCTCTGACAGCTGTTCTATGTCCAATACTTAAGAAACATTTTCGATCAGCCTAGAGGTAAAATAACTGTGAACGATCTGTACCTATCGCGGCCGCGGCCGCTAACTCAATGATTCCCTTAATATTTATGTGTTATAGCGGCAACATAAATACATCATCTGTGAAAATTTCAACTGTCTTACTATCACGGTTCATGAGATACAGCCTGGTGACAGACGGACAGCGGAGTCTTACTAATAGGGTCACGTTGGTTACCCTTTGGGTACGGACCCCTAAAAACAGTTTCTTTTTTTACAAAATATTGAAAACTTGGAGATGTTGAATTGTGGACACTCGTACCCATTTCCAATATATTTGAATGATTCATTTCCGTAGATAATTAATTATTTACATTTGTATCATTTCTAATGGAATAAAATTTCATATTTATAACTAAACCCTTTATAATGGTGTAAAACCTAAACCGGTTGGGTTAATAAATAAAATGTATTGTAAAATGAGTACACGTGCCAATTATTCCTCATTTTGTATTGAAGATATTGTTTACACAACTTAAACAAATAAATTATAAATTGGAAATTAAGATTATATGATTTACAGCAAAATCTATCGCCTTGAATATTCTTTTTGTTTCCAATTTATCTTTTCTAGTTTGTATTAAATAATTTAGAGTATCCAAAGGGATTGATTTCGCTATAAACTATATAATCTTAGTTAAGGCGATATACGAAAAAAATACGGGTGTTTCTTTTCTGTGTATTTCATGAAATACAAGGATAATTTTAATAAATTACTGGTATATGCATTTTGACTATGTAATCTAGGGTTTTGAAATTGGAAAACATGTTTGTATAAATTTTCCTCGATAGAAATAATTGTTGAAATGAGGTCTTCAAACAAACCTTTCCTCCTCGTTTGACGGATAGAAACCATATACAGAACTCAAAAATATTTTATTAGGTGTTTTTCAACAATGTCTAGCGATTTGATATTTGAAATTTTGCTAGCTATTTTAGTTTTTTTAATAAAAATATAAAACCAACTTTTTTCCCTTTCGCCCTGAATCCGCCCCTCTCGCACTGCGCGATTTTTCGCTTGGAGTAACAGTGACAAAAATAAAATTCGCATAGCCTCTTAATGAGAACTATGAATTTCTTAACTGTACCTATATAAAGCAACTCGTACGACAGCGCGGCGCCATCTCTTTGGTCGTATATGTACGTATACAAGGCGTGAAATCACATAACGTCCTCGGTGGCGCAGTCGGTAGCGCACTTGCCTTGTAAGCAAGAGATCGCAGGTTCGAACTCAGGACCGAGAAAATTTTTCAAAATATTTGTCTTAAAAGATTGTTTTTTAAATTGATCTTTTTTAGTTCGTTATGCACTCTTAATATTGTTTTATTTGGAAATTCCTCAAAATCTTTACAAAAACTGCATGCCATACCTTCAACATCGAACAACATTAAACACTCGTTTTAACAAAACATAATTTTTATCTCAGAGTGTACAATGGAGAGCAAGTGCTGGAATTCTTAATCCTCACAAAATGAGTAATAAGTCGATTACCTGTTGGCAAATACGGCACGATACCGGCCCGGTACAATCGGCGCAATCTCAGCATCGGCAATTTGGTAATAAAATGAAAATACGCTCACCACCTTATCTCCCATCCCTACACTATATAAACATCCTACTTTATATAAACAATCTGCACAACACGCTTCAAGAAAGACGTAAAACATTTCAGAGACGCAAATTTACTTTTACATTTATCGCACTCTGGGTTTGACTGAACGATTTGAGGTAATGTGCGATGAGTGTAAGGATGAATTTGGTTTGCAGAAGCTTTACAATTGCCCGCGTACTCTCAAGCTGTATTCCCTTAGCAGCAAATTTAATTTTCTTTAATAAGCTTCAAGAGTAAAATCACTGAAAATGCGACTTTATATTGGGGTCATTTAGGTATGCTTTTGAATGGTTTTTCGCTCGGTGTTGGAAGGCATGTATCGAGATAGAGGTCGTGTTTCATCGAACAAGATGCGAGGTTCGATACCGGACTCCGCCCATGCTTTTTTCGTGGTCTCTCTCTGCAACAATGGGTTGATCTGCTAACTAAATAACAGGTACAACTCCACTCCGCTAACTTGAGGTCTTGTATTAGTTGTAGTATAAGAGTGTATACGCACAACTACATGGAACACTTTGTGTATATGTTAGACGAAGGCATTCGTCTGAGTTGTACGGGAACGTAGCTGATAGGAGAATATTGTGGTTACAGCAAGTCTTCAGTTTTGATGAGATGCACTGACAAGTGGGAGGCAAGGTTAACTTTTACAAGAAAATATTGATTGTAACAATATTTATTTTCCATCAATTTTGAAACTTATAAATTAAGTTGTAGTTAGTTTTGTTTAATTATTTTTCAATGCAAATGCTCGGCTAATGTAGCCGCATTTTCAAAATAATTGAAGTTTTAAGCGCACGCAGTTGATTAGAGCAGGAAAGAGATTCAAAAAACAAAAGCGTTAGAGCAAGACTGAAGTTTAGTTGATAAACTTAACCTAAAACGATAAACACTCGTAAAGTTTTTTTTAATGCAAGTGCTCGTAAAGGCCCACTTTGTATGCATCAAAACCGAACAGAAAGTCGATTATTTTGCCCTAGGGCTTTATAAATTTTTTTTTATTTATTTACAATGGTTGGCTAACCTGCAGCTTTTCCTGTGTACCATAAATGTTATACGTTTTTTTTTCCGCTGTTTAACGGCTCTGGATACAGTCATTTTGAGCCAATCATAATTTAAAGTTCACAAGATTATATTTGTTTTATTTCCTCAGACTATGCATTGAAAAACGTAGTATGATACTCGCTACGCTCGTGTTTTAAATCGTCCTCGTAATTTATTCCTTTTCGCCCTTGTAGCATAAACTAACATTATATTGATATCATGATAAATTAGAATCGGGCGCTTTAGGTGACAAGACCAAAACTAAAATAACTACCAACGTTAACCAACGTGAAAAAACTGGACGGGTTAGATTTTTTTTTTGGTTAAGTTTCTTGATTTACTTCAATAACATTTAAGTATATTAATTAATTTTATATAAGATGCAAAAAAAATGTGTCAACTTGTGTTTACAAATTATGTTTTGGTAAATTTGTTTTGTAGCTCATTAACCGTAAGGATAAAATTTATTGCGTTATTAATTAAAGTTAAATCAGTTACTTTGAGTCGAATTGTTTCAGTTGTATTACAACCTTAACTTTGATACCAGGTTTTATCTTCATGAAAAACAGGTTTTGGTTTTCCTGTTTGTTACTTATCAAAATGTTCGTTACTAACATTGTTTTCGCAATTATCGCATTAGGTAGAATAACAGTTAGTGTGACGTACTATCTTTTGTTATGGACGGTTTTAATTAAATTGATTAAAATAATAACTTTATTAAATATGCTTAAGGGTCGGTTGCGCCAAACATGCTCTCGCGTTTGGACAATTAAGCTTATTAAAACAAAATATTTTTAACGAATAAAACTTGTATAAGTAGTTAAGAAGTTGAACTACATAACAATTTTTCAGATTTGACACAAGTATCACAACCATCGAGAAAAAAAATCGGAAAGATCAGTAAAATCACGGAAAACGTATTTTGGCTTTGGAACTAGTATGGTCAGTCTACTGATATAACTACAAAATAAAATATTTTTTTATAGAGTAAAGAAATGAAAGTATTATGAAAGTAAAGTATATGAATTGTATTTCCTTTCGATATTTTAAAATTTATTCAAATATTTTTATTCAAACATTCAACATTTTTCCTGTACAGTAAAATTACGCAAAAAGAATTTGAATGTTTGTTTATTTCTTTTTAAATAACGAAAGGAAAAAAATATTAAAATATTATATGAATAAGATACTTTTCATTACGAAAAAAATAAATTCAATTTGGAACAAAACATTTTTTTTTTCTGTTTGCAACGTTAAATTACGTTTTTCGTGATTTTAGTGATCTTTCCGATTATTTTTCTCGATGATTGTGATACGTGTGTCAAATCTGAAAAATTATATTGTAGTTCAACTTCTTAACTACTTACACAAATTTTATTTGTTAAAAATATTTTGTTTTAATATGCTAAATTGTCCAAACGCGAGAGCATGTTTGGCGAAACCGAGCCTTAATGTACAGCCAAATGTGCAGTGAGGTATGCAGCCTTTGAACATATAATATAATAGAATAGAATGGCTTTATTTGGTATTTCCACATTTTTGCTTAAAACTAACAACTAGAGACTAATAATAATACCAAAAAGGTCTCCACTCAGCATGTTTCATGACATAAAACATAAAAGTATGTTATTAATTAGATTATTTTTCATGTGGTGAATTTTTGGTGAGTTTTAGGCGGGGGCAAAGAATCCTCGTACTCTACAAAATATGTGTTGACATCTTAGACAAGATAACGCTGGACCAGTTTTAGGCGTATTTTCACATACAGTCGGTTCTGCCACGTTTGGTGGGGGACGAGGTAACCACCCTTACATAACCGAATCATGTTCCTACAAACGCACCCACATGCAATTCGCACACCTACAACACAAATTTACGTAATATATATTTTGGTATATTCTCTAAGGTTGACATAGACTAAAAATAATAATTATTACTTAATAAGTACTACATACTTAACTTATAAATTTATTTAAGACAATTATTAGTCAAAGAGCCTCTTCTTCTAAGTAAGAAGTTCTTACCACAAACATTGAAGGTCTGTGCTGAGGGCCAAGTGGTCACTGAACTATAGTAAAATATTTTTTAAGAGGCTATGCGAATTTTATTTTTTGTCACTGTCACTCCAAGCGAAAACACGCTCAGTGCGAGAGGGGCGGATTCAGGGCGATAGGGAAAAATGTTAGTTTTATAATTTTATAAAAAAACTCAAATAGCTAGCAAAATTTCAACTATCAAATCGCTAGATATTGTTAAAACACACCTAATAAAATATGTTTGAGTTCTGTATATGGTTCCTATTCGTCAAACGAGGAGAAAAAGTGTGTGTTAAAGACCTCATTCCAACAATTATTTCTATCGAGGAAAATTTATTCAAACATGTTTTCCAATCTCAAAACCCAAGATTATATAGTTAAAATGTATATACCAGAAATTTATTGAAATTTTTCGTATATTTTATGAAATGCACAAAAAAGAAGCACCTCTATTTTTTTACATATCGCCTTAATTTCGACACACTCATCGATCGGGCCCATTTTTTTTTTCATAACATGACTCTGCTTCATCCACCGAACTGTCATCACATCAGCTGTCAATCAGGCTAATATTCCTTTGACAGGCAATGTCATCCCATTATGAGGAGAAAAATGAAAGATTCGTAAAATACGTAATTTATATGCGGAGCTGCGGGCTGCTTTTCGCCAGGGTTGACACTGACTGGAAACATAAATTGGTTCTCAAAAATCTGAAAGCTAACTTTCCATCTTACCACTGCCACAGATAAAGATTTCTTTTCAAGTTTATCGAATGTGAAGTATTTTAAAGTGTCAGTACAGCATTCAACAGCATATTTGATGATTCCAGGAATCCAATATTCTTCCCAAAACTTATGATCGATCTCCAAATATCTGTCAACCCTATTGTAGTGATCCAATTTATTTCTTAATATTGGCAGTGTTAGTATCTATATAACTTAGGAGATTATGCTTTGTTCATACAAATGTTGCATTTTTTAAGGACGAAGGAAAGCGATGTAAGGTTTATTTATCAAGGCACTAACAATAAAGACCATCATATTTTTGGTGAACGGAGAACAGAAAAACTATTTTTTAAGATGTCATAATCCATCCATACATCCATCAGCCAGTATTCGTCCACTGCTGGACATATGCCTCCCCAATTTTACGCCACTCTTGGCGGTACTCAGTCATCCTCATCCAGCCGCCACCCGCAACGTCCTTCAGATCGTCAGTCCAGCGGGTACGAGGTTGGCCTACGCTACGCTTTGCTGTACGTGGTCTCAATTCCAATGCCTTACGGCCCCAACCGTTATCACGTCGGCGACAAATATGGTCAGTCCACTGCCACTTCAACTTACTGATTCGACAGGCTATGTCGGTCACCTTCGGTCTCTGACGGATATCTTTGTTTCATCCATCAGAGACATCAGATGTCATAATAATCTTTAGTAAATTCAGAACAGAGGTGGTAGAACTAGTGACGGGCTTGACTGTGTAGTTACTCGCAAAAACCCTCGAAGTTATTCGTGGGCGACTAAGAAGACAGCTCTCAAACAGTGTAACGACCGGGTTACACCATGCCTGGGAGCGATTGATGGCGGTATATCTGTCCCAAGTAATATTACTGGGTTAGGTAAGGTTCATTTATGAAAATTTGGGTGGATACAGGACCGCCAAGAGTGGTGAAATATTGAAGGGGCATATCCATCTGTGGACTAACCAGGCTAAATTAATTAAATAGCGATTATACATAATGGCTAGATATTATATATATTCGCTAAACTGCGTAGATAATGTAATAAATTAATTACTTTATCTAGAGATTATTCATAATACCTAGTTGGAATTGGCTAAAGTAATAAATGCGATCATACTTGCTTTTTTTTACTTGTCATATGAAACTGTTGAAAACGGCGACTTGAAAATACAGTTTTGAGTTGAGTTGAATAATTCTCAGGCCAACAATTTTATATTTTAGTGACAATTTAATTTTAAGGTACAAAACTTGGGACGTTGGCTCGCTCCGCTCCGCTTCGCTCGGCTCCTTATTTTATATTACATGTAAACCTAACACGCTCCTCCAATGTAATCCAATATATTTTATTTTATTTTATTTAAGCTCTTTATAGATCGCTTCAAAGTAGTTCCACTATTACAATATGAAAATCGAAAAAAGTGGAATTTCGCCCCACCCTACAATTAAACCTCAAAGCAAAATTTAACTAAGTCTATAAGTTTATTAGATCCACTCACAGAACAAGAGCTAAGATCAACTAAGTTCTTGTACCGTGGGTCCACTGGGAAATCCTTTAAATCTAAATCACCAATCTATTCTTCATTTAAAATTCGCGAGCGATCTTTCCCGCGCGATTTGTAAACATGACGCTTCTTCCGGTGAGGCTGCGGCGGAAATTCGTCCCTGCCCCGCACCGGCTCCGGCTACGTTCCGAAATTAACTTAGACTACCGTGGAAGAAAATAAACAACTCATGGTGTTGATGACGTAGTGACAAGCGGATCGCGATCGGGCGTGACTAGAATATAGTTGTTGGTACCTTCGAGAGGGTTGGTTAAAAGACATGTTGTTACTGTATATTTGTGATTTTTTCAGAAGAAGGTTATGATTTCTTAGTAAGCAAAGTCAGCCAAAAAAATGCTGTGACCAAGCGCAGCACAAATACTTTGATCATAGAGGAGTGCTAGATGAATTGAGAATTACTTAGTTAATTTATATACAATGTGTAACAGAAAGGTGTAACCATATTTGAAGAGGTTATTCAGTCAATGGTATAGAACAACTTTTACTATGGAAACAAAAATGAAAACTCAAAAAAAAATTTTGCTCTTCCATACTTTTCTCCTGAGTAGCATTGCATTTTTCTACGAAACAGTAAAATTTTTTCTTCGATGTACAGGGTTTGTGCGATAGTAAAAGTTGTTCTATACCATTGACTGAATAAGCTCTCCAAATGTGGTTACACGTTGTGTACACACATAATTCCCATAGCTTAATTTTTAAAAGATTTTATTTTTAATTTTTTTCGGAGAATTTACGTAATTTTAGGACATGGTTTTCATTATTTTGCTATATATATTGACCATTATTTTATTATGATTTTTTTAAGAATTGTCCGATGACCTTGTCACTTGAGAATTTTAGACATTATACTGATTGTGATGTGTGATTGCTTATAAAAAAAAGTGGTCTGTCTCTGTCTGTCTACTCATCTGTCATCTAGCTGTCAAATTAGTCTGGAGCAAATTATTATAAATTTATCTTGATAGCAAAGGACACATTTCTAAACAGCCATTAATCAAGTGACGTCACATTTGCCCTTGTGGCAAATGTAAGTTGCAGCCTTTTCGTAAAAATATTCACCATCTTGAGTTTTTTTTAACCAAAACTTCGAAAATACGGCTTATTAAACCTAAATCTCGAAATGGTTTTCGAATTAACACACCTTAAAATAATTTAATCTATGCCAATTAAACATACTTACCAACTCACAAACTGACAGTCTCTTCAATTTTGATTACATACTGTTACTGTGTCGCGACTCCTACTAACGACTAAACGTCTGGGAACACAAAAAAAAAAATCAAATCAAATAAAACAAAATAAATCAAAACCAAGACCTGTTTCAATTATTACAGAAAAATAATTTGAATTGTCATCTTCACGACATGAATCCTCGAGGCGGTGCCAGAGGTGTTTCCAAAGTATCGATTGTGAAATGCACCACAGTCCTTACTCGTACACACTCGTCACCGACGATTGTTACAACCCAGCGTGATAGTGGTGACCCCTATCGCCGTACTTCGGACACAAATATGGATCAACATCTTAACTTGTTATGAGCGGTTTCTCAGCCGGATTGTGAAAAACCCGCCTTTTTCTAATTAATCGAAACAGAACACTTAAATTCAAAATTCACTCAATAGTTATTCAATAAGTATATAATATTAATTAGAAAAAGGCGGGTTTTTCACAATCCGGCTGAGAAACCGCTCTTAAGGCGATATGCAAAAGTTTTAGCGTCCCTGTTACTCCATATGCGAAAAAACCCTCATTGCGGGAGGGGACGGATTCGTGGAAAAGTAGCAAAAAGTCGGTTTTTTATTAATATAAAAAGTACTGAAGTTGCTATCAAAATTTCGTTTAACCAGGTCCTAGAAACCGTTAAAACCCATCTAATAAAATATAATTGCAGTCCATATGTCATTCTAAATTGTCAGACCAGGAGAATTGGTGTCGAAGTATTATATTGTATTTCAATAAATATTTCTATCGAGCCGAATTTCTCCAATTGCGTTTCTGTTTTAACAGGTCCCTAGAAAAAGAATCCAAAAAATTTTTTCTATTTTATCAAAATAATACATTATTTACTGAAGTAGATATCCGTTCTTAAAGTGTCGATTTTTTTTCCATAGCGCCTTAACTTGTTAAAGCGGTTTCGCAGCCGGATTGTGAAAAACTCACCTTTTTATAATTAATCGAAACAGAACACTTAAATTCAAAATTCACTCAATAATTATTCAACATATTATGATATTAATTAGAAAAAGGCGGGTTTTTCACAATCCGGCTGTGAAACCGCTCTTAAATAATTGTAGTATGGGAGTAGATAAACAATAATTGTTGCACAATTATTTTAATCATGTTTCGTGTTTTAATATTTTTTTTCTTTAAAAGAAAATTTTACAATGCTTTAGATCGTTTCAGTTTTGACAACAGTAAATAAAAAGCAATGGCTATTTTTTGTGAATAAAATACAGAAATTACCTCAACCTCGTTTCGGTTCTTAAGGACCCCATTACAGTCCTGAAAAAACGGTATTTAGCTGAAAAAATATAATTAAGCTAATTGCTAAAATGTCGCCTGGAGTAGAATAATTCATTTTTAAATTCTCGGCAATTTTTGTTAATGTTTCTGTAGAACATAGATTTTGGGAAAAACTGTAATTAAAAATGGATTTTCTACTTTTGTTTTAATTCTGTTCAAATGGCTTTATTAAAGTTATTGAGAAAATGCGTTTTTAATTAAGTTTGTTACCACCGCGTTACTATGCTATGTTAATTATGTATTTACTTTCTAACTATTTCTAACTATATTTCTTGATTTAAGATAATACTTTGCTGTTTTTTACAGGTAAGTTGTTTTCCAAGCCAAGTTGGTTGAATCGCGGTGATGGTAAGCAAATCGATAATCTAAAAATTTTTCAATTTAAATACTTAATTATCTTCAAAAAAGACTAAAGACCTGTTAGTTTATTTGTCACATGACGCAAAACATTCACTTCTAATGTTAAAATTATGTGCTGGATATCGCTTATCACTTATCAGCATCTTATCAACAAATGGCGTAACAGGCCATAATTGACAGTTTTTAATTTTTAATCATTAGATAAACTGTCAGGATTTAGATATTTTCGATACTTTCTACAAATCGTGTTCTATTTTCCTAATAATCCTCTGGACCTTAAAGCTGGCCCTAATTTAGATAGGCCTGTTGAATCTTTTCAGTTTTTCAATTTCAAGTTTTTTATTTCATAAAATTGCAATATCGTTATAAAAAATATCCCGAAGCTGCAGCACAGCTTATAATGGGCAATGCGCTCATTTAACTTCTTATTTTAAGGGCCTTACTATCGCCAAATGGGTACTTTCTAAAGCCTACTCCTCGTTTACGGCCAAACCAAAAATAATGAAAAAATGTATGATGAATAATCAGCTCTTAGACAACATATGCAACATTTTTCTATTTCATATCACCAAAACTTCTACATGAAAAAATGTATTAACTAAATGGTGTTCTTTGGCTTGAATTTCCTACTGCTCCTAAGTGGCTTGGCCGATTGAATTTATTTATGCTTTGATAAATAGATAAACTTGATAGCTATAAACATAACACAGGATTATTCAATTGAACAATCACATCCAAGTGAAAAGTATACTTTTCTCCTATTTCGTCATTTCAAGGACGCAGCGAGCGTCGTAACAGCCACTATGCATTGCGCGCTAATATGAACGTTATTTCAATGTCGTTTCCGTTGATATTCGTACTGACAATTATCGAGCTGCTAATTTGGCGATGGTAATCGCCTTAAGAGGATGCCTTCTTTTTTCAACAGTTTTTGAACGATTATACTGAATCTACCACAGACGCAATCAATATGAAACATATTTATATGTTTTTTCAAACCTTTATCTTTACGTTGTAATTAGCATTACCTAATTGGAAAACTTTCGCTCGATAGATTTTATTTTTGAAAATAGTCTCTTTTTGAATGTTTTTTTGGTTTTGTGTATAATCCATTTAATTTTTATGTGTCATATTTTACTATCAATACGAAAATCTTGTTTATTAACCGTTGTAAGTTCAAAAATGACTTAAAACAATATTAAATGATAATAGACTTTTCTTGTCTTTTCGATTAAAGAAATTATATATATATATATACGAAAACACAAAAAATATAATTATAGGTAAAATATATTTCGACCACTAATTGTGGTCGGCATCAGTTACACAATTATGAATAAACGTAAAAAATTAATAATTATAGATTATAGATACTTATGATACTGAATATTTTATTTTTGTAATGATGACAGCTACAGTGATTGATAGTAAATGGAAGAAGGTCTTATTAAGAAGTTTGCATTGTTTCTTGTGCTGACTCCTCGTAAGTATCAATGCTGCTTGTTCAGGCCCGGACCGTAGTGGGCACCAAGTGACCAAATATAGGATCCTTCCCATGTCCGTAGTTGAGTGTCTGTCAATGGAGGTGAAATTGACAGACACTCAACTACGGACATGGGAAGGATCCTATATTTGGTCACTTGGTGCCCACTACGGTCCGGGCCTGAACAAGCAGCATTGATACTTACGAGGAGTCAGCACAAGAAACAATGCAAACTTCTTAATAAGACCTTCTTCCATTTACTATCAATCACTGTAGCTGTCATCATTACAAAAATAAAATATTCAGTATCATAAGTATCTATAATCTATAATTATTAATTTTTTACGTTTATTCATAATTGTGTAACTGATGCCGACCACAATTAGTGGTCGAAATATATTTTACCTATAATTATATTTTTTGTGTTTTCGTATATATATATATATAATTTCTTTAAAACAATATTATAATTTTAGTCGATTTTAATCTTAAAATTAGACTCGTTCTGAATCGTATCGCGCGTATTTTGTCGCACGCGATTTTTAACTGTATGAAAGTTAATCTACGGGTTACAATTGCAAAGCCGCTGTGCGCTTAAGAGAGGCCTCGTCTTAAGTATGATACATCCACGACATAAATTTCATCCTAACAATAAAAACTATACGTAGGTATTAATAGATAAAGAAAATATTATTTCGATTTTGCATGGAGGAAACAAAAACTAGAACTAGTTATTATGAGAAAGCATAGAAATTTGTTGTAAATTGATAGATAAATATCTATTATATTTATAATTATGACTTTTAATAAATTATTATAATTATGTAGAAAAACAGTTCAATAAAATTTTTGTGAGATATATTTCGTGCCATTCGGGCCCGGCATCAGTCACAATGGCCAAATATATGTCACAAAAATTTTACTTAACTGTTTTTCTATATAACTATAATCATTTAAAAGACAAAAAGTAAATTTGTAATATTTATTTACTTTTAATAAATAAACTATATCCCGTATTTGTCTTACTTTCCACTTGCTGAAAGGTGAAAGAAAACATCGTAAGTAAACCTGACTAAAAAGCGTGTAAATGCCCGAAGTACGGCGACAGGGCTCACCACCGTAATGGGACGTAATATTTGTACCGAGTGTGAACTGTGATTTGCATTTCATAGTTCACACTTAGAACACCTCTGACAACTTCTCGGGAAACTTAGCGCCTTGATATGGTTTATCTAATTATTGTTTAACCCGCACTCTACCTCGATTACACATTTAAGAATTTAAACTATGAAATGCAGTGCTGTGATTAGCTGATGGGCCGTCTAAGTATCACTTAGTACAAATAAAGTAGTCTATCCCTAGTACTTTTCTCAAGACAACCAACCATAAACCCATTGTTTAATTGAAATTGCTTTATTATTGCCGCCTACATAGCCGCTCTTTTTATCAAAGCCAGCTGCGTCATCATCATTTACAAATTGTCATTGCATATTTTTCTGAACGTTTTTTTTCGAATTAGAGCATATATATATAGTATATAATATCATTATGTAAATAAACGGCTCACCTCAATAACTACACTGGTGGACATAAAAATCGACTCAAGCATTGTTGTCCTACATTCAAGGGAATAACCCAATCATACAAACATAAACATATGAAATATATATATCATTTTAAAGGTATAGGCCTCCACCTTTGAATAAATGCATTTTGGTTTAAAAGTATTCGCTATACAGGACGTGAAATTCATTTAATTAATTAAAAACTTATTAGGTCAATGAAGAACCGGCTGCAAGCAGTTATAAGGGCTCGAGGGGGGAACACGAAGTACTAATGTTAAACTTAATTAATGAATAAATGAGTGATTTTGTAAAAGAAGGTTTTTTTTAAAATTTTTCGCTATTTGATTATTTAAGACAAACTTTATTACTTTAAGACAAAAATGCATTTAATCAAAGGTGGAGGCCTATACCTTTAAAATGATATGTTATATATTTCATATGTTTATGTTTGTATGATTGGGTTATTTCCTTAAATGTAGAACAACAATGCTTGAGTCGATTTTTATGTCCACCAGTGTATTATGATCGGGATAGCCGATCATAATATTATTGTCTAAGCTCGTCATTTTGCGTATTAAAAACAGAAAACTGTTAGTCCCCGGCCGAATGAAAGCTTGACTAGGAATTTTGAAAAAATACATTTTGCCATCCGGGCCCCTTAGGCTCAGTCCGACGCTACCACAGTCGTACCTCGTACATCCACGTTTCAACAACATTTTTTCTTCTCAACATGATTTATCGTTATGGCATTAATTGCGAATATTTCATGATGTAAGCAATAAATATTATTGTCGGGATAGCCGACCAGTTTCAGTAGCCACGTCCCACGCATTATTGCAAGCATCGTCTTCACAGATGAAGGCAATCTGAATCTGCTGAAACTGATCGGCTATCCCGATCATAATAGTTATTGAGGTGAGCCGTTTATTTACATAATGATAATGATGATATTGATCGGCTATAATTCGGAAAAAAACCGTCCAGCAAATTGTAAAATTTGTAAATTTCAAAGATCCGGCAAAATTCAAACCAGAACCCCAATATAAAAAAAAAAATTGGCGTTTTATTAACTGCTCTACCACCGCTCATCGTAACTCGTTATAACAAAACAGTAGATGGATCAGTTCGCCCATCGCTCCCAACTCTGGGCGGGCGGAAATGAAAGACGCGCGTGAGACGAATGCTTAGAGCAGATCCCGAATCTGAGGTCTAGGGAGGCTAAGGAGAGGGGGAGGCAAGGTTTAAATGTTTAGTAACTCACAGTATTAACATCTGTATTTATAAGCCTTCCGTTTAAATGATCAGTTTGAGAGCCAAGTGATACGGCTGAATTTGGCTAGGCTTTATAAAGATGAAAGTTGGCACGCACAAGTAGTACTGAATTGTTGGGCAATTATCAAGAATTTTCCTGTTTTTACATATTTTTGTAGGATGAAGTTTCATGGTATCGTTTTAAAAGTCTTCAAATATATTGGAACCACATTTATTCCCGAAGGGATGTCAGAGGTATTTTCTAGTGTGGACTGTCACTAAAACTGGCAACACTCTTACAAACATAATTTGTACAAATTAAAGGACACACAATAATGAAGACATGGCTTAAAGGTCTTTGAAACCATGCCATTAAAATTACAAAAAAAAAAAAAATGAGAGTCCTTTTGGTTGTAAAAAAGGCGCGAAGATGTGATGGCATTGCTTTTTGTTTTATTGGAAAAATATTGCATTTCGGGTGTTTTGATCAACAATAGTTATAGAATATTGTGAATTAAAATTGCCGTAACCAGTGTAGTGTGTTGTTCAATGGAACAAAAGTGCAGGCTGTGAAATTACATTGTGTTACATTGTGTTTGTGCTATGGGTCTATCACTTTAGCACGAACTGACTGACATGACAGGACAGCGACTACCATAGTACAGACCATTCAAATGATCCTCAAGAGAGGATATAACATAAAGACACACAATAAATGAAGACATGGCTTAAAGGTCTTTGCAACCAGGCCATAAAAATTACAAAAAAAAGAGAGTCGTTGAAAGATTGAGAGTCCTACGAACTGAGCTAGGTACTGCCCTGTTTCTTCCAAAGAGGTCCGTTCTATAAAATCTAAATTGTTATTTATAGAACTACAGTATTCCTTATTCTGAGACTACAATCTTATTATGACGCAAAAAGCATTGACATTTACCATGCACATCTCTACAACAAAGCGACATCACCTTTTTTCCCGCAAACTTATTTCCGCGCGAACTTTCCATCGCTCGCTTACTTAGCACAATGAGGGAACGCCGCGGTTTACCCGCAGAGATAGTCGCCTTGCGCTTGGGGCCCGCTTTGCACCTTTTGTTTGTTCGCATAATACCGGGCAGATTAAAAATTTACATTTCCTCATTGAGTTGTGGAGTTTCAGCCATCTGAGAGTCGTGCACTGAAGAACTTTTTCTACGATTATCGCCTTTATGCCGATGCAGGAAGAACTGGCCGGTAGACCATGACGTATGGAGACTGTTACGTGTGGGTGGTTTTGTCGTTTGTGCCACTTTGTGCATTCAATAGATTTTCGAATGTGTGGAGACATATTATAGGGGAGGGTCTTAATGTAATGAGTAATGACTTTGGTTTGGTTCGATTCATTATTTATGACTTAATTAAACTGTGAGATTGTCCTTTAAATACACACAAACGTATCCATAAAACAATTTGAGTTAGTACTTTTTTGAGAATACCCTAAAACTATTAAAAACCATAGCCGAATTCGTACTGGAGACTTTGAAATTGACCAGTAACAAAGTTCAATAACCCTTTCTGCGAAAAAAGCAAAATAAAATGTAGGCTTGCTATAATAATTGACTCGGAGTTGTTCTTAAACAAGCTGAAGAACATAAATAATTTACTTTGTATTTTGAAAAATATATCATTGAATTACTTACCGAGTCTCCAGTATGAATTCAATAAGTTCTTGACAATGATCCCACATGTGTGGGGTAAAGAAAATATTTTTCAGCTCTATTTTCATGTACGTATGAGGCTCCCCCTTGAAAAAGTAATTTAATTACATTTTTAATTCAATATTCCGTTTTGGGTTAATATTTTACAAACATATCACAAGTCTCTATCCCATTCCGTCTAACTAAGAGGTAGAGAACCGTGACATACAGACGGACAGACAAGAGAGACAGACAGTTAGACGGACAGTGGAGTGACATTAATAGGGCTCCTTTTTGCCCTTTGGGTAAGGAACCCTAAAAACATTATCAGCATGAATTAAAATTTTTACTACTCAGTAAAAAATAACTGTTGCAATTTGAAAAAAAAACGTGGCAAAGTGCGAGTTTAATTCAAGCACCGACGATTCCGCACTACTCGTTATTAATCGTGACTATTTAACTTACTATATTGATCTTGGGATACTTTCAGAAATAAAGGGGGGGGGGGGGGGAAACATAGTATTTTAGATGCATTTTCTCTAATTATACAAATACGAAACACAAAAGAAAGACCTTTATAAACATAGTGAACGGTATTACCCATTATATTATATCATCCGTTGTTTTATTGTTACTTGTACATTATAAAGGAAAGCTCTGTGCAAAATTTCAGTTTTCTAGGTCCAAGGGCTGGGCTGGGCGTTTTTGAGTCAGTCAGTGAGTAAGTCTCTAAATACATATAAATACATAAAGGTCAGTGACCATTAACGACTGTTTTACCCTACGTATCATTAAATCATTTACACATTTTGGTAAGTGATAAGCATCATGAACCAATAACGATTTTTGTAAAATTCATAAAATTAAATTTCGAGTCCCCATAGTGATTCACTTATGAGTGGGAATGAATTACCATGGAAAGTCGAAATTTCATCATACGAATTTCACAAAAATTGTTATCGATTCGTTATGCTGATCACTTAACAAACCTCTGGTATGAATTTGGACGATGATCAAAAAGTCACCTTGTATATGATTTATAATAAGTTACTCCACAACGCACAACTGACGGAAGTTTATTGTGTTGTTATTGTCAAAAAAACCTTGCTCATTAGACCACAATTTTCCCTGTACATATAACTTAGTGGATGGCAGTGTGTGGCAACATTTAACCAGTACCAACCTGTTCCTTGGAAAACAGCACCTTCACAACAATGAGCTCAGTGTAATTGTGCCTTTATGTAGACGTGCGCGATAAGGCCGCGATCACATTACAGAATATCGCAGTGTCACATTGTTCGATATGGTCGAGAGTTGCACTTTCATAGATAACTAGGGCTGTGGGTTAGACTTTAACTTTTATATTTTATTTATAGCTTAAAATAGAGTCAAAGTAAAAGTCAAAGCGTTTATTAAGTATATAGGAGCAGTTAAGGCACACTTATTCACGTCAAAGTGACAATATTGAAATAAATCTTACGTACTAAAACACAAAAAAAATAAATAATAAAAATTGAAAAATAATATTAAAAAAAATGTCATAACAATAAAATAAAATTAACCATAAATTCGAAAAACAAAAGTTGTTAAAATAGATAAAACTTTTATTCTTACAATTTTTTTCAATATTCAGATCTTCATCAAGAAGGTGTCGCAGGTGTTTTCGTGTGTGGACTGTTGTTATAACAATCAACACTCCAAACACCTTCTTTTCACCGATAATTTTAACATCCCAACGTGATAAATAAGCAGCAAGCCTGATTGCTGTACTTCGGGCACAAATACACACTTTTTAGGACATGCAGTTTTCTTACAGTATATTTGCATGCTCGACCCGAGGAGGATTCGAGCCCGGGTTTCGAGAGTAAGTAAATAAGTAATGAGTTAGTTAGCAAGTAACTAAGTAAGTAAGTTTTTGATACGGTGTAATTTCTGAATTACAAAATATAGGGTTCTGAAAAAAATACATGTTATAAAGAAGGCTTTTTCCAAGACACAAAAATCGTAATAAACAAAAGTTCGCCGCATCGAAAAAAATGCAAAGTGAAGGCTGTTTTTTTAGTTCAAATCAGTAGTTTTTCTAAACTAATAGAGTAAAAATAATAATAATGACTGTTTTAAATATATAAACTCATTATTTAAAACAAAGAAGAGCGTTTTTTCTAATAAACTCTTTTTTCAATTTATATTTAATTTTATTAATTAAAAACAGCAATATCCAACCTCTTCTTCATTCACCGCACTATTCAGACACGCACTTTATCGGATATGTTTATCTCTTTCGTTATGCGATGAACCCATTGCGCCTTAATATAGCTAACAATATTGTAATAAAAAGCCAAAACTACGCCTTAGCGATATACAAAGACGGAAAACTGTGGAGTCGTAGAGCTTGCTACGCCATAGTAAATAGAGACGTGGCGTAGCACTGCGTAGCGGAAAAGTTTCGTAATTAACGGTAAGTTACTTTATCACAGAGTAGATAGAAATAGCCAAGCTTGTTCTCTTATAGGTATATACAGTAGAACCATACGCATACAAAACTTCGCCACTGCTCGTGTTCACGAAACCGAGCCGAATCATAAATTGTAGTATTTGAAAACTTATTAAAAAGAAAATGAGAGTCAAAATAATTTTAGAATATGTTCAAGAAATCGGAACCGAAAGCAATTATGGGTGTCATTTTGCGGCAAGTGGAAATAAGAATACGGATATACGATCTTTGCCGAAGAGTGCCAACGAGTGGCGAATTTTCCTAAGCACATTATTTAAATGATTCTCCTGTATGTCCTACGAGTTATCGACGCGATATGCGAAAAAAATACGGGTATTTCTTTTCTGTGTATTTCATGGAATACACGGAAAATTTTAATAAATTTCTGATATATGCATTTTGACTATATAATATAGGGTTTTGAAATTGGAAAACATGTTTGAATAAATTTTCCTCGATAGAAATAATTGTTGAAATGAGGTCTTCAAACACACTTTTTCTCCTCGTTTGATGAATAGGAACCATAGACAGAACTCAAACATATTTTATTAGGTGTGTTTCAACAATATCTAGAGATTTGATATTTGAAATTTTGCTAGCTATTTTAGTTTTTTTAACATGAAGTTCTACATCCGCGCCGTGACTTAACAAATCAGGGCTAATCACAACTCCGTGACTTATCAGAAAATCTTTAAAATGTTACAGTTCTTGCACAAGTCTTACCAAACATTTACAACGACACCTGTTACGTATTAATTACGTCAAAATAAATCTGTTGAACTTTTTTTAGATTCCTAATTCATTCTATTTATTTTATATTTTAGTGTTTATTTAGTTTATTACATTGTGATGTTCAAAAGAAAGTGGAACAGCATTATTGCACAAGGAGTTGTGCAAAACCAAATTTGACCACCAGACTATACAGCAGAATCAATTTGGCTTATTCAACTTTCTGGTTCACACTGCTAATGGGCTTTCACGAGCATACATGCGAACCTATATAATGATAAAATTTAAGTGTTGACTGAATACAAGCTTAAGATTGGAGACGAGAAAGTAGAACAGGTTAATGATTTTGTCTATCTAGGTTGTTCATTCACATGCGATTGAGAGTGTGACGGTGACGTTGAAAGAAGAGTGAATGCAGGAAATAAAGTGAACGGAGCCCTGAACTCCTTCATGGGCAGCCGAAGTGTGACTGCGCAGGCACGTTTGGCTGTTTACAAAAGAGTGTTGGCTGTGATGGTAAATGATGAGTTGACAAGAAAAGCACCGAAGTAGGTGTGGTTTGACATTGCGTGATAAGAATGGAAAATACTAATGTTAGGGGTCATTGCGACCTGAAAGAAGATGTAGTGACTAAAATAGAAAAAGGAATGCTTCTGTGGCATATAGAGAAGATTGATGAAAGAAAAATGACAAAAGAAATGTATCACGTCTCGTCCAGACCACCCAAGAAGGACATATGCCAACGAATTTGGTGACATACTAAAATACTCATTTCAAAAGCAATGGAATAGAAGAGCTTGCATGATTCGATTGATCTAGCAGATGGACATACATCTGTAGTCTCGGCCTATCTCTGTGGGAGAGAGGTATATGTATGTCTATGAATGTATGAATTTCCCTCAAGATTTAAACATTCAGCAGAGATGATAATGGAGCCGTGCAGTCTCATTCAAGTTTTACCAATATTTTTAATTTAAAACAAATATTTTTTACTAACCTTTTGCATGCCTACTCCAGGATACGGATGATAGATACAATTAATTCAGTTATAATATATTTTTCTTAATAAGTTGATTAAAAGAAGGAAACCAATATAAAAACAACTGATGGAATTGAAGCGCTTAAAATATGGGTTCCTGAAATGTGTCGACATTTAATAACTTCTTACTGTTGGTCAACATACCCAGCCCTGTTGTACATACATGACGATGCAACCCAAGTGGCTCCCGATAGTGCAATGGCCGCGATAACGTGTTGTTGCACTGATAACAGGAGAAAGTCGCGCGCTATCTACCGATTGCTTATTTGTAAATATTCGACGAATAAATCACGAAAATTGCACTTTATTGCTGAGTGCCTGACGACTGCACAGGCTGTGTGCTGATCACACCTTGAAATAGTGTTATTGATTTATACCATTATTGAAGATTTATTATTTTATTTATTTAAATTATTAAACAGGAAACAAATCTTATATTTTAAAACAATGCCCTGCAAAACTGTCTGTTGAGTAACAAAAAGTAAATCTTTTTCTATTATTTAAAATTAAAATATAAAAGAGAAAAAAAAAATACTTTGTTTACATTACTGATTATTCATTATTGAGTGTCTCTAAAAGATACTTTTTAAGAGACCTCCTAAACTTATGCTTATTTGGCTCGTTTCGGATATCCTCGGTGATGATGCCTATAACGTTTCAAAATTTAATAACGTTACCTTGTGTCGGAAATGGGTTAACATCTTCTTGAAAAGGACTGATACTTTCAAATCAAAAGGTCAATATAATAATAATAATAAAACTCTTTATCGAACAAGATGAAACAATTGTACATATGTAGTATTCTCTAACAGTTAACCTTTGGTAATGGGGAACCGTGACTCTTATTCTATTCAAAATGGCTCTAGAAAAATGATTTCTTCTGTAATTTTCATGATTCCGAGTAAACACTTAAAAAAAAATTCAATTATCGTACCTAATTCAAATAATAGATCCTTTTCTCGTTAAAAACAGCGTTATGCACAATTTGTACTGAATAGACCCTTATCCTGCTGTCTCCAAAAACTGCCCAGACAATCTTTAATCTATTTCTTCCAGTTCTAAATATCTTGTTCGCAAGGAGGAGATTTAAAATTAGTGTAATCAGCAGGTAACGATCAGTTAAGACGGAACGAGTGTAATGGCGTATAAATCAGACGATATCACGGTTTTAGAGCCCGTGTCAATAACGGCGAGGTAGGCCAAGGGAGAAAAAGTAGGATGGATAAGAAAGGTCAACATTATTTTTTAGGTTACAAAGTTTTCGCAGTCTCAACCTATGTAAATCTATGCCGCTAACTATCAAAGCCAAGAACTCAAAAATACCGATATGGTGAAAAGCATTTAAGCAGATTCTGAAGGCGTTAATTGTGACGTTGTCTACATCATAAACATTATTGTTAAAAAATATACCTTAAAATAAAACCAAAATTAACTAAAGCAAATACTAAACGCTGCTTCGTAAATGATCGGACAAACTCGTGCCAACTCGTATTTCAAATTCAAATCTCGAGAACGTTTCGGAGCCGCGAGAGGAGAACGCATTCGTCTATTGACCTTTACGGAACGGTCGAATACTTTGTGGCTGATTTATCAAATTCTTTTTTATTTGTCTTTTGCTACGTATATTTGTGAATACTGTTATAGTGTCTTATCCCAACTTTGGGTAAGTTGTGTGTTTATTGCTTTAATTGCTAAGTACAAATTTCTCGTCGTAATTACTGCCATGACCTTGTCATGTCATCCAACTATGTTTTTGCCTAAAAGTGTTTTATCGTTGGTATGTATTACATATTGAATTTTATTTCATTGCTCACAATTGTTTACTGTCATTGTAGCTAAATTTCATGTAGAAATGGTGACGTTATCGTTATTAGTTCATATCATGTTCATAGTCTGTGCCTAAATTTAAATCTATTATCTAGCTCGTCCATTAGTACTATTGTTTTCTTAATCTATGATCATAATAACATTCATGTAAATCATTAAATAAATCTATGGGCTAGCTTACACATTATTATTTCATTAGTCGAGTAGAATTTCATTTCATTATAATATTTCATATGCATCTATACAGCATTAATTCACTGTCTCATTTTTTTATCACTAGCAATGTCCTTCTGCTCAAACCTTGACTGCCACATCATTGATGCATTTTATTGTAATTAGCACCTTGCCGCATTACCTCTACGAATTGCTATTCTTGCTAGCAAAAGATGTTGCAGTCAAGGTAAACAACTGGATACTTTAGTAACGGTCCAATCTTCAACCGGATTCCAGGTTTCACGAACCGGAACAAAATACTACTTACCGGAATCTACGAATTCTACGGCTGGATTCATCTAGTGACCACTGCAACTAGTGCCTGCCTGGAGACCTACTGAGCAACTTGATTTCACGAACCGGAACAGTCGTGCCAACCCTACTGCACGACTTGGTCAACTACATCTACGAGGGAAGTGCGGTATAGTGCCAGTGCGGGTAAAACCAGAAAGACTTAAGACTGAAACCACCCTCACCCTGAGAAACTATTTTTTTACCGTCTCACATCTTGTTTTTTTAAAAAAATTACATATTAAGTAACTTAACCTAATTTACATATTCTCTTTTTTAATAAATTAATATTTAATTGTTTGCGTGTGTATTAATACTTTATCACCTACACACGTGACAAATGGCGCCCAACGTGGGACTCGCTTGTCTCCTGAGATTGAGAAGAAGTTCATCACTAGAAAAAGCAACAAAGTCATTTAACGATTCCTATAGCGTTTTCTTGGAATTAACTTCTTCTCAATCTCAGGAGACAAGCGAGTCCTCTTCGCATACTAGCGTCAAACCTGGCTTCACCCCCGATAATATTACAATTTCAGTCAATTGTGACAGGAGCATTAACTCTGACATCCAAAAACTAAAATATGATGGTAAAACTTGCGTTCGTTCGTTCATTCAACGCATCAAGGAGTTTCAGGAGGCTAAAAATGTGTCTGAAGCTAAAATGTTTTCTACGGCCTATGACATTTTTACTGAAGACGCACTCCATTGGTTCAGAGGTATTAAGGACGAAGTCGACAATTGGGATGATTTGCTAATTCGTCTTGAACAAGATTTCGACGTGGTCGATTATGATTACCGTATGTCCCTTGAAATACGCAATCGTACTCAAGGTGAATCTGAAAACATTAATATCTACCTTTCAATAATGCATGGTATGTTCTCCCGCCTTTCGAAACCTATTTCAGAGCAGGATAAATTAGAAATATTGCTACACAATATAAGACCGTGTTACGCTAATACATTAGCTTGCTGTGGTGAGATAAAATCCATTGATGGACTACGTTCCCTGTGCCGGAATTACGAAAACTACCAATCCCGATTTTCTCAATTTCGAGAACCTCCCAAAGTTCATTCGGACACCCTTGCTCCTGAGTTCGCGTACAACAGGCCTTCCACGAGTAACTATTCTAATAAATATAATAATTACACGCCACAGAGCAGTCAAAATAGTAAACAAAACTTCGGCTATAAATACAACTATCCTAATAAAAATAGTGAGAGCTATGCCTTTAAAAAACCCATACCTGCAGTAAACGCTATTGAGAATGATCACAACTCAATACCGATCAGACCGAAATATTGTCCCAGGTGTCGTTCCGATGGACACAAACTGAAAGAGTGCAAAGAGCCACGTTTTCCTCTCTGCTTCAAGTGTGGTAAAAAGGACGTCACTTACCCAAATTGTCCTGATTGTCAGAAACCTCCTAATTACCCCAATCATAGGGACTCAAAAAACTAGTAGGTGATTGTAGCAAACATTTTGACCAATCGGAATGGCAACAATGGCTTAATTTTATAACCAATTTTTTTAAAACCTACTCTGTTGCTACAATCTTACACTCTAAGCCTATTGATGATCCGCGTCCCTTTGTGAAAGTAAATATTAATAACTGCGAGTCATTAAACATGTATGGATTATTAGATTCTGGTGCTGTTGTTTCAATATTAGGAAATAACTCGCATAAAGAACTAGTTAATTACGGACTTACTCTTTGCACTGATCAGACTATCTTTGTTACTGCTGCCGGTGGACAAAGGATTTCTTCAATCGGATATATTCTTCTACCCGTTCTGTTTGAATGTAACCTTAGAGTAATTAAAGCTCATGTGATTCCAGAGATTAACACATCTCTTATTCTGGGTGTTGACTTCTGGAATGAATTCAATATTTGTCCGAAATATTTGAATTGTGTAAGTTATTTGTCTTCTTGGGACTCTAAATTATCCGAAATTGCTGACAAATCTTCTAAATTTATTCAAAACTATGATAATTTAGAAGAATCTCAAAAACTTATCGCTGACAGCGTGATAAGCCAGTTCGAAGAAATCTCTTTTGATCAAAAAGGTCTAGGCAGAACTGACTTGATTACACATCGTATCGATACCGGTGACGCTCATCCGATTCGACAGCGTTATTACCGCATGTCTCCGGAAAAACAGCGGATTTTAACTGAACAAGTTGACGAAATGCTGGGTCTTGATGTTATTGAGCCATGTGAAAGTGCTTGGTCGTCACCAGTTCTTATTGTATACAAGAGCAACGGTCAACCCAGATTCTGTCTTGATAGCAGAAAACTCAACTCTGTGACGAAAAAGGATGCTTACAACTTACCCTATATGTCAGAGATCCTAGATAACCTTAGGGATGCTAAATATCTATCAAGTGTAGACCTCTCTAAAGCATTCTGGCAAATTCCTATTGCTGAGGAGGATCGAGATAAGACCGCATTTTACATTCCAGGTCGTGGTTCACTCCGTTTCAAAACTACCCCGTTCGGATTGACAAATGCACCTGCAACTCAACAACGTCTTGTTGACCAACTGTTTGGTAATTTCGACCTAAAGGCATTCGCGTACCTTGATGACATCGTTATGATTAGTAGTTCCTTTGAAGAACACGTTTCTTTACTTCTGCGTGTCCTGGACAAGTTACGTCAAGCCAATTTGACTATAGGTCTTGACAAATGTCAGTTTTTCAGGAGTGAACTTCACTATCTTGGTTATGTCGTTGATGGCAGAGGTCTTCGCACCGACCCTAAAAAGGTTGAAGCCATTTTAAACTACCCTACACCCACTTCCAAGAAGGAGCTGAAACGTTTTTTAGGCACGGCATCGTGGTACAGACGCTTTATTCCTAATTTCAGTACTTTGGCAGGTCCACTAAACATTCTCACTTCTACTAAAAAGAATGCCCCTCCATTTGCCTGGACTGTTGAGGCTGATAAAGCTTTTCTCGAATTAAAGTCACTTCTAGTCCAATCCCCTGTATTAGCTTGTCCAAACTATGACCATCCATTTGAGGTACACACTGACGCGAGTAATTACGGCGTCGGTGCCTTACTTTCCCAAACGATTGACGGAGTCGAACACCCCGTTGCTTTTATGAGCAAATCCTTGACTGGAGCTGAAAGAAACTACAGCGTGACGGAGCGGGAAGCATTAGCTGTGCTAACTGCATTAGAGCACTGGAGATGTTATCTAGATAACGGTAAAACGTTCTCCGTCTACACCGATCACTCGGCTCTAAAGTGGTTTCTTTCACTGACAAACCCAACAGGTCGTCTCGCTAGGTGGGGTGTTCGCTTATCTTCGTTCAATTTCAATATAATGCACCGCCGTGGAAAAGACAATATCGTACCTGATGCCCTATCAAGAGCTGTCCCAGTTGCTGTGGTTTCTTCCTCTTCCCCAACTTCTGTATCTTCTCATGCTCCAACATCTTCTCCTACTTCAGCACCCAAGACTTCTGATACTTGGTATCTCAACATCTACAACGGCTGTGTAAACTCGCCAGCTAGCTTTCCAGATTACCGGGTTGAGGGTAACGTTCTCTATAAATACGTTAAAAATAAGAACGCTCTAACCACAGAGTTCAACTGGAAGGAGGTGATTCCTAAAGAATCACGTCATAACATAATATCTAAAAATCACTCTGAAATCATTTCAGCACATTTCGGTGTTTTTAAAACACATAAACGCTTAGCACTTAAATTCTTCTGGCCCGGAATGTATGCTGACGTAGTAAAGTATGTAACCAGCTGTGAGACATGTCTAGCCTACAAACATGCCACACACGGTACGCTGGGTAAGATGGGTAGACCTAAGGATTGTTCTCGTCCCTTTCAGACCATATCAGTTGATCTAGTTGGCCCATTGCCCAACAGCAGAAAACAGCATTGCTATATTCTAGTAGTAGTGTGTTGTTTTTCTAAATACTGCCTATTGTTTCCCTTGCGTCGAGCAACAGCTGAAACTGTGTCTAAGATACTAGAAGACAATGTTTTTATGGTTCATGGCATTCCCCAGACTGTTATAATGGACAATGGATGTCAATTCGTTAGTCGAGAACTGAATAATGTTCTTTCTAAGTATAAAATACCATTTGTTCATCTGACTCCCAAATATACTCCCCAAGTTAACACAGTAGAAAGATACAATAAAACTGTGATCACTGCTATCGCTACTTTTGTGCAGGATGACCACAGATCCTGGGATATAAACTTACCTAAAATTCAATTTGCAATGAATAACTCTGTAAATGAAGTCACAGGCTATACTCCGTCCTTTCTAGTTCATGGACGTGAATTGGTGACGTGTGGATCACATTACCTAGAAAATGATGTTCCGAATGAGCTCACATTTCTACCACGTGATGCTTATGCGGAAAACTTAGGGCACCTAGCCAACGTTTTTAACAAAGTCCAAACTACCCTCTGGGACAGTCATCAGAAAACAGCTCAACGTTACAACCTAAGACGAAAGCATGTTGAATTTCAGGTCGGTGATATCGTTTGGAAAAGGTGTTTCTTTCAAAGTGATAAAGAAGCCTTCTTTACTAAAAAGCTCGCACCTAAGTTTGAAAAGTGCCGCGTGAAACGCAAATTGTCTCCGTTAGTCTATGTTTTAGAGACCATGACTGGCCGTGATTTAGGAGCCTGGCATATCAAAGACATAAAATTTCAAAATTATAAAGAATAGTGTACTTTTACCCTTTATCTCTGACTGAAACCATTTTTGTCTCGAGACCGTACCTGTTTAAAAGTCGATAGACATTATTCAATTTTCATCTTTGTTTGAGTTACAGCGAGTGATCGAAGGATAACTTATTTCGATAACTCAATAATAAAAGATGCAAACTTAATGTTAACTTTATATTTATGTTTGCTTGCAATGATTATGACGTATGAAAGGTTTTTAAGTGAGGAAGTATGTTGAGGAAGAAGGAATGTGTGCTGTTACTCAAGCAGGTTATTAAGTCAGACGTATTTTACGTAGGTAAAATCCTAACCTATGAGAGGGGGTACTGTGACGTTGTCTACATCATAAACATTATTGTTAAAAAATATACCTTAAAATAAAACCAAAATTAACTAAAGCAAATACTAAACGCTGCTTCGTAAATGATCGGACAAACTCGTGCCAACTCGTATTTCAAATTCAAATCTCGAGAACGTTTCGGAGCCGCGAGAGGAGAACGCATTCGTCTATTGACCTTTACGGAACGGTCGAATACTTTGTGGCTGATTTATCAAATTCTTTTTTATTTGTCTTTTGCTACGTATATTTGTGAATACTGTTATAGTGTCTTATCCCAACTTTGGGTAAGTTGTGTGTTTATTGCTTTAATTGCTAAGTACAAATTTCTCGTCGTAATTACTGCCATGACCTTGTCATGTCATCCAACTATGTTTTTGCCTAAAAGTGTTTTATCGTTGGTATGTATTACATATTGAATTTTATTTCATTGCTCACAATTGTTTACTGTCATTGTAGCTAAATTTCATGTAGAAATGGTGACGTTATCGTTATTAGTTCATATCATGTTCATAGTCTGTGCCTAAATTTAAATCTATTATCTAGCTCGTCCATTAGTACTATTGTTTTCTTAATCTATGATCATAATAACATTCATGTAAATCATTAAATAAATCTATGGGCTAGCTTACACATTATTATTTCATTAGTCGAGTAGAATTTCATTTCATTATAATATTTCATATGCATCTATACAGCATTAATTCACTGTCTCATTTTTTTATCACTAGCAATGTCCTTCTGCTCAAACCTTGACTGCCACATCATTGATGCATTTTATTGTAATTAGCACCTTGCCGCATTACCTCTACGAATTGCTATTCTTGCTAGCAAAAGATGTTGCAGTCAAGGTAAACAACTGGATACTTTAGTAACGGTCCAATCTTCAACCGGATTCCAGGTTTCACGAACCGGAACAAAATACTACTTACCGGAATCTACGAATTCTACGGCTGGATTCATCTAGTGACCACTGCAACTAGTGCCTGCCTGGAGACCTACTGAGCAACTTGATTTCACGAACCGGAACAGTCGTGCCAACCCTACTGCACGACTTGGTCAACTACATCTACGAGGGAAGTGCGGTATAGTGCCAGTGCGGGTAAAACCAGAAAGACTTAAGACTGAAACCACCCTCACCCTGAGAAACTATTTTTTTACCGTCTCACATCTTGTTTTTTTAAAAAAATTACATATTAAGTAACTTAACCTAATTTACATATTCTCTTTTTTAATAAATTAATATTTAATTGTTTGCGTGTGTATTAATACTTTATCACCTACACACGTGACATAATTTAAGTTTTAACTAGTGGTGTCAAAACTAAATCTTCTTCATTGCAAAAAAGTGTTTTTAAATGTTAGGAGCAGAACTCACATTACTTTGGAAAATTTCATGTTTTGACAGCACAAAAACTAAAATTAAAGCCTTGAGAATCGGCTTTATTGTCTCAACCATCGATAATTATTTAAATTAATCATCTATGTTAAAGTTTCAAGGTTTCGTAGAAATGGTAAACCCTATTAACGAAGATCCGATGTCTGTTCTTCCGTTCATCCGCTGTTTGACTCGACAGTGGCTGCGTTTGCTGACATTTGGCATACCCGTACAGATGTGGGAATCACACTGGAACCCCAGAATATATACAGAAACTGTTCGACAACGTCACATTCATTATTAATTTCCTTGAGCAGAAGTCCCCCTGCTGGGGGCCCTTAGTTCAACGTTTTCTACCATCCATCCATCAGCCTGGTTCGTCTACTGCTAGATATAGGCTTTTCCAAGATTGCGTCACTCTTGGTGTTCCTCCTGGAAGAAATGCCTATACTCACATACGCTGGGCGGGCGGGTTGGAGAGCGCGGTGTCGAAATCCTCGCATCAGTAACGCCGCTGCCGGTCACCAGTCTGTTTTATATAAGAGCTGGCAATGAGAATGGATATACCGCCATCAATCGGTCCTCGGCATGGTGAACCACCTGGTTGTGCCTGTTTGAGAGCTGTCCCCCGAACAACTTCGGGAGGGTTTTAGTTAGAGTATGATGGTGGTACCTCCACAGTCGAGCTCTAACACAAACCGAACGTTTACGGGACGAGAACGGTCTTGGCTTTCTTTCCTTTTGTCCATAAGGTTGTAGAGGCCATAAGATTCAATTACAAATGGCCAATAACAAAAAGTAATAAAAAATATTTTTGACATAAATATCCCAGATTATCCCCCCTAACTAGTCGTGTGAAGTCCATTATCGAGGTGCGGCGGCGATGGCGCGGATAGCAGCTATAATTTGCAATAAATATAAGAATGGAAGTGTCGACGTCAACTCGAAGTACCGGGTTCCGTTCCCGTCAGAGATTCACTAGTTCTGACGGTGGATCAGAAAACTGGACACCTGTTTTGGAGATTCTCACCATTTTGCCATATCAATAATTAATTTGATTATTGCAAAACGGCTCACCTTTATAACAATTTTTGATCGGGATAGCCGACCAGTTTTAATTTATTTATTTATATACCAATAATTAATTTGCATACTTTATTATTCATTTATTGTTTGGAAGGGCACCTCCAACAAAGATAGATAAAGAAATAAATCGTTTTATTTATTCACTAAGTCATAAATGTATACAGTAATTTTATAACACTAACCCCCGATTTCATATTTGAGAATTTCAAGTTAAGTAGTGCCTAAGTATGAAATGCAGCGCTGTGATTGGCTGATTTGTAGTTTAAGTATAACTTAGCGAGATTTTCTCAAATCAGAAACTTAAGTTAAAACCAGTTTTCATAACTTAACATTTTACTCTATCAGCAATCTCCACATGTGTTGCTAATACCTATAATACTAAAAACACGGGTTTGCTTAACAGATAAGCAGTATATTGGCAACATAGAAGCAACCCATAACACCTGTGTTCTAAACGAGGCGTATTATGTGGCACATAGTTTGTTTAATCTATTCGCTAGATAAGGCACGGACACGTTACTTCGACAGAATTTCGAAGATATGCAACTTACCGATATGGTCTCGTGTTACAAACATTGTTACGGAGTAGCTGGTTTGAAATAATATCTAACTACTTACTTGAAGATAAGGTTCCAATGACATAACATTGTATAGAAGTATCAGAGGTGTTTCCAAGTACGGACTATCACTAGAAACAGCTAATACTCGATAGGGAAGTACACCCTTTTTTCAAAGTTGATTTTTAGTCCCAATGTTTTAGGCGCTGAGCCTTATAGCCGTATTTAGGGTACAAATACATGCTTTTAAGAGCCGTTTAGCAGCTGGATTGTGAAAAACCTACCTTCTCCCGATTAATCGAAACAGAACACTTAAAGATTTATATAAAAACGGCTCACCTCAATACGTGTTATGATCGGGAAAGTCGACCAGTTTCAGCAGATTTAGACTCCCATCATCTGGGCGAGTGAAGACGTTTACGCGACGACGTCACATTAATGTGATGTGAGTAATGTGACACCCCCATCACTTAAGAGGCTATGCGAATTTTATTTTTGTCACTGTCACTCCAAGCGAAAAATCGCGCAGTGCGGGAGGGGCGGATTCAGGGCAAAAGGGAAAAAAGTTGGTTTTATATTTTTATTAAAAAAACTAAAATAGCTATCGAAATTTCAAATATCAAATCTCTAGATATTGTTAAAACACACCTAATAAAATATGTTTGAGTTCTGTATATGGTTCCTATTCGTTAAACGAGGAGAAAAAGTGTGTTTCAAGACCTCATTTCAACAATTATTTCTATCGAGGAAAATTTATCCAAACATGTTTTCCAATTTCAAAACCCTAGATTATATAGTCAAAATGCATATACCAGAAACTGATTATAATTTTCCAAGTATTTCATGAAAAACACAGAAAAGGAACACCCGTATTTTTTTCGCATATCGCCTTAAACCCTTACTAATTCAATTGTTTACACAACGTTGACCAATGAGACATACTCTGTAATATATTGTATAGAATTTCACCACAACGTTTGACTAAACTAAGTTCCATCGTTTACCGACCATTTTGGTTTGAAATTCCCCTTCTGTTTGTTGTTTCATTTATTGCACGTCATTTTTAGACATGGTTGTAGTATAAAATTATTTTCTTTGTTAGTTAGGATTTGTAAAAGGCCCGAAAAAATGCTTTACAGCGAAACCGGTCGGGCATAATAAATTTTACTGTATATGTGGATAAGTACAAGTGTTTTTTTAAACAATGTTTTATAAATTCCACCAAGTGCCAACAATCACTAGCATCTACTATACTCGTGACTGTCCGGTTTGTCTGTTGGTCAAGTCAGTGTTGTTTATTTAGTCCTGGTCCGTAGAGCGCATTTTTTTTTTCACTCATCCGACTGATGCCGGCCCAAAGTGGGCCGAAATATATCTCGAAAATACTTTACAGCTGAGAGCGCGCTATCTGTATATATAAAATTCAAAGTCCTGACTGAATGCTGACTGACTGACTGATATATCAACGCACAGCCTAAGCCGCTGGTCTTAGAGACTAGAAATTTTGCGTATAGATACTTTATATAGTGTAGGCATCTATTAAGAAAGGATTTTTCAAAATTCACCCCCTAAGAGGGTGAAACGGGAGTCCAAAGTTTGTATGGGGAAACAAGATTAGTTAGACTATTTTATTCGAGACTTCACAGGAGAACTCCTATCCATAAATAAGTAAACATGTGTTTCAGGTTTTTTCAGAATTTAACCCCTAAAAGGGGGAAATGGGGTGATAAAGTCTGAAAATCAACATAGGTATCGTTTGTGTGGTTTATCGGGTCGCTGATTACGAAAACAACAACGATTTTAAAAGCCAACGTGGTGGACGTGAAAAAGGCTTTTCCAGAATTCAACCCCTAAAAGAGGGAAATGGGGCGACAAAGTTTGAAAACCAACATGGGTATCGTTTGTATGGTTTATCGGATCGCCGATTACGTTGCCGTATTCAAATTTGACGTTTTTTGACAACTGATAGGGATTTTGACACTTTTTCGGAAAAATTTTGATCGGCGAGGCCCTGTGTTTAGCACTCTGGTGAGGCCGAAGGCCGAGTAGAGTGTTTCTAGCGAGGCCGAAGGCCGAGCAGGGCGCGTTCGTAGTCCAAACATGCAAGTTTTTCGGCCGTGCATTACACCTTGACTCCCAGAGGGAGTGAGAGCACTTATAATGTTTGTTTCTGAAAAAAAAGTTATTTGTTTCCTGTAGGCCACGCGTGCGAAGCTGCGGGCAGAAGCTAGTTTTAAACTAAAAGGAAACGTCGTAGAGTTCAGTTCTGATTGATGCAAAATGAGGTGCTCAATCTGACTTTATCTAGCTTAAACATGTTGCATTGTTTTATAGGTTCGTCGTCAGTAAAATTTTAATATGGAATAAAATTTACTGAAATAAATAGAATATACAATAAAATGACAGAAACATAAGTAAATATGCATTATATGCATTATAACTTTTTGCCCGCGGCTCCGTTCGCGTGATTTTCGGTTTTACGTCATCCTTTTCCATCGGGGACAATTTTTTCCGGAATAAAATTTAGCCTATCTCCACTCAAAATTTCATCCAAATCCGTCCAGCTGTTTCAGCGTGAAGAAATAACAAACAGACTCACTCACGCACACACACCCTCGCACACAAACTTTCGTATTTATAATATTTGTGGAAAAGTAAAATTTTTATTTGTACACAATAAGTAATTAATTACATAATAAATAAAAATATATATACCTAAAATTAAAACTAAATAATCCTGTAAATACTGAAAATTTAAACTTAAGACCTTAAAATTAATATAATAAAAAAAATATATAAATTTAAATTTTCTTTTCAGATTATAAAATAGCATTTTTTTGTATTAGTAGGTTCGTTATCAGTCAAATTTTAATAATTCGATTATTGACGACCACTGATCGAAATATATTTATAAAAATATTAAAAATGCTTTTTTCACTGTATAAGGTCTTTCAATTTAAATGGAAAGTAATTTAGGAGGTGATTCAGTATCGTTAATACATCACATTCCACTGCAAAGTACATTTTTTGCGCGAACTTTTTCTTCACTGGTCCATACAAACTGAGTCAGCTGTTCGGACCACTTTGTACTGAGAAGTGAAAAAAAAGTTCGCGCAAAAAAAAGTGCTTTGCAGTGGAATGTGATGTATTAACGATACTGAATCACCTCCTTAATTACTTTCCATTTAAATTGAAAGACCTTATATATTTATAGGTATGTTATCGGAAATGTATATAACTCAGGAATTGAAAAAAAATGTGTGGCGAGAAATTTCCTGACGATTTTTGACATGATATAAAATTACTAGGAATTATGTATATTGCCATATTTCATACATTACCGATAACATTTAATAGAAAATAAACAACACCAATAAGTCTTCTAATAACCAGCCAGCACACACTGCACTCCGCTAACTCGATGACAATCGCTAACTTGCTGCGATCTGCGTCACTCTCCCTATCCGCTAGGTAAGGGTTCTTGATAGCGGGGTCACTCCAGTTAAATCGTTTTATTTGTCTGTTAAATGTAAAAAAAAACTTCCTTGCAGTTTATACATGATCACGACATGAATCCCAGAGAGGTTGTCAGAGGTGTTCCGAGTGTGAACTGTGAAAATGCAAGTCACAGTCCACATTCGGTACACCCACGTTTCACCGTCGATTATTTATTAAGTTCCAACGTGATGGTTGGTGAGCCCTATCGCCGTACTTCGGGCCCAAATACACGCTTTTTAGGGCATGCAGGTTTCTTTACGATGTTTTCCTTCACCGTTCGCCAAGTGGTCAGTATTAGGTAACAAATACTATGCACATAAATTCCGAAAAACTCATTGGTGGATTCCTGACCGGGGATCGAACCTGGGTCTCGAAATTGAGAGGCCAGCGTTTTAGCACCTGAGCTACTGCCAGTTTTTAGAGCTTCTAAACAAAAATCTCATAGTAAGTCCTGCTTCTAAATTTAAACATCTCTAAAATTTCAAGAACTTTTTATCTAACTAATTGTAGTACGATCAAAAAAAGAAATAAGTAACCAGAATTAGCTAAAACACTTTGATCATAAGACTTGTAGACGAGTTATAGATGAAATTAAGAATACTGGATCAAAAGTGCATGCATCTATTTATTGACCAAATGTCACTCATCTCTATCACTCTTCTGTCAGTCTTAGCATCAATCTTTTTTGTTTACACTAACCGCAACGTTTCTAAAGTAGTACCAAGTTTTTTAAAGATACCCTAGTAAAAAAGCTAACTTGACTAATTAAAAAATTATTATCAAAATCAATAATAATTATTTATTATATATTTAATTATCGATAGTAAATATTATCGTTTTGTCGATATTTGGGCTCAAAACAAAATCAACAGACACACCAAAAAGGAAGACTGATAATATTGATTCCGTTTCCTAATCCAAAAAGATCACAAGCGTGAAGAGTGACATTCGAGTAGTCTCCTAGAGGTGGGGGCTTATCAGCTCTTCTGCACCATTAACCTTCGCGATACAGCTCTCAGCCCGAAGCCAGAGAGATGAGCTGTGGACGCATTGCGTACTGGCATCATCGGTGATAGCCAAATGTTTGATGAGATTAAGTGCCATTATTGGAGGAAGGTAGTCCAAAAGACCACAGCTTTTTGTTGGGTGTTTTGTAGTTCCATTATTTATTGTTACCTATGAGGATTAAATAAGGTCCAACGGGTAGTCTAGTAACTTAGTTTATTAACATTATAACTGAAATCGAAGAATTTAAACAAACTATTTAGAAAAAAAGTAGTGTATATTTCGTAGGCAGATCGTATAATTGGGCATATCATGATCTGCCCAGACAAATCACATTTCTGTTAAAATCACCTGTCGCACCTATTTTTGACTTTTGGTGAAAGATTTAAGATTTACCAATTCTATACCAAGTACTCGTATAAATGTACCAAGCAAGTATTGATAAAATCTAAATTATATTTTGTTTGAGTTATAATGGTAGATTTTTTGAATAATAGTTAATATTATTTATTATTTAATAATATTTAATAACACGCAGCTCAAATGAGACCCAAGTTGTTGCGGTAAAACTAAAGTAAGTCGGTGTAAGCGTTTAAGATAATTTTAGTACTCTGAAAAAACTTGGACGATAAACCAGTGAAAAATTTATGATTTGTACTATTTCTTTTTTAATTTTTCAAATATTTCTTTGTACTTATCTAAAACTAGTCTTTTGCCCATGGTTTTACCCTCGCTGTAGGCGTAACAAACTTCAGACTTTTATATAAAATTAGGATTTTGAAAAATTCACTCATACCTACCGAGTAGGATAATCAACTTTTTTGTAAACACTTTTTGGTTCTTTGGAACATGATGCAGCCACAAAAAAATATATTTTTTAATTGTTTTTTCATTAGATGTTATATTATGATATATATATTCAATATTTTGAAATAATTGGTATTTGAATTTTTTGCAATAAAATTGTTTACCAAAGTGTGGTTGTTTGTCCTTCGAATTACTATAGAAAAACCGAGTATCATGATATTTTTTGTAATATTATTTGATATGACTCTTACTTAATCATCGAATTACGCAACAAACAGGTATTTAGCAATAATTAGGATCTTAGAATGATGTGCCTTAGTGGGAAAATGTAAGACAAAATAAAGTTGATTGACTGATTGATTGATTGATTGATTAGAAACCTGCCGCTAAGTTTTATGTTTGTATGCTCTATAGTTCCGGAGATTTCATTATGTATGATTGGTATACATATTTACTTATCAATTGTACAGTATGAATATGTACAATTTGCAAAATGCACATGTTCACGTGTTCTCTTATATATTTTAATTTACGTCTCATCAAAAGTTAGCTTGCCTCAGTTTCGTTGGACTATTACATTTTCGTAATTTGTTTTCTTTAGCAGTATACTATACTGGTGTGTGTAAGCAAGAGATAAGACCAGGTAATGTAGTGTATCTCATTTTGTGGAGCTTCATAATCCATCTCGCTCTCTCTCGATGCTTCTTTTGTTGACGCGCTCATTATCGCTTAGTGGGGATCAGTGTGTTTCCATTGATAAGCACCGCATTTTTTAATATCGTTTTTATCGTAGAATTGGTATATACTACTGTATCCAAGGTTTTTAGGGTTCCGTACCCAAAGGGTAAGGGTTGGGACCCTATTACTAGGACTCTGCTGTCCGTCCGCCTGTCCGTCTGTCACCAGGCTGTATCTCATGAACCGTGATAGTTAGACAGTTGAAATTTTCACAGATGATGTATTTCTGTTGCTGCTATAACAACAAATATAAAAAACAGAATAAAATAAATATTTAAGGGGGCTCCCATACAACAGACATGATTTTTTTGCCGTTTTTATAGATAATGGTACGGAACCCTTCGTGCGCGAGTCCGACTCGCACTTGGCCGGTTTTACATTTATTATTTACTAGAATATAGTAAAAGTATAGTAATATTGGTAACTTACCAAGGGTAACATAAGTCTAATTTTCCTTGTTCAATAGCTTTAGGCTTTCGTAAGCGTTAGGTGCAAAATTGAAAATGGTTAAAAAATAAATCATAAAACCAAACTTAATCTTTATGATAGGTATCAACACATTTACTATGTTAATAATATGGTATAAAAATATAGTAACTTTGTAACTACTTCTTTTTTACATTACAATATGTAGTAATAATGAATGATGATGACAGACAAATCTACATTTTTACAAATATCTTATCGTTTAATCGTTAATTTCCCCGGATGACGTATCGTCCGCCCTACGGATCCTGTTCGGGCGGGCGGCGCGAGGGCGGGCGGCGATACCGGCGCACCTTTTGTTCCTCCGATCAGCTATCGCGAGGATCATCATAAATTATTTATCTTCAGAGTGGAGGAGTTACGAAGATGCGGTGGAGTAGGCAATATAATTTTAATTTTTGGAAAGTAGTTTTTAATTAAGTAAAGAAGCCTATGTCCTTTTATGTAACTTCAAAGTTTGTGGTTTGTTGGTAAAACAAGGAAAAATTCATATTTTATCTGTACGAGTACATGGAACTGCAGCCCAGGTTCCATATTAATACCTATATATGTTATGTCACCAAGTTATGAAATCTGTCCGGGTTTTGATTGAACCCCGATCAGTTTAATTAAAATCATAGATAAAAATGAAATCCACAAAATATAGAGTTTTTATTTAGAATTTTTTTGTAGAAAAGTTTATTTGATTTTTTTGTTTTGTTTTAAGTTTAATAATATTTTTTATTATTTGTAGAAGAATAGATTGTTGTTACCTAATTATAAAAGGGATTCATATCAGATTCGGTGCCATATATAATTATTATTATTTAAATATGTTTCCTGTTGATGTACAAATAAAATATATTAAATAAATACTCAATTGCATTACATCTAGGGTTTTGATGAACCCGAGACAAGTTTATTTCAGTATAAAAGTTTAATAATTTTTTGTCGTATACCAACTCCGAAACTTTCCGCATCCTTGTCGCACCCTCTATCGCGGTAACCTGTGAGTGAACAAGAAATATTTTATACGAGATTGCGCTGAAAAGGGCCTCGAGATTGATCACGCGCAGATTGACGTTATCAAGGACACGCGAGTGTGTGAGTGAGATGAACACTAATAATGGCTAAAAATATTCTTTATGATTTTGTATAGATTACAAAATACATACATACTGGTTTTGTAGGTAGAAAAACCTTTTATTGACTCACAAGTTTATGAACTGTTTTGCCATGAAGCATAAAAGTTATTTTATTAAGTTATTTATAAAAACCTTAGCTGTGTTACTACAAAAGGGTGTTTAAACGATGTAGGTAAGATAAACCGTAGGTGTTTTGATGTCATGGTAGGTTTGATTTCAATGAAACTTTGCAAATACCTTTAGATAGGATACATGTATTGTATATCCATTAACTTGACGTTTACAGCACAAACACAGTCAAAATGAAAAAAAAAATATGATTCCCATAAAAAACTAAAAAATAAATGTTTTTCTATTATAACTTAGTTTGAAAAACCTTTTTTGAAAAATTAAGATCCATGTATCTAAGCGCAAGGCTTTGTATGCACGTTGAATTCAGGGTAAACAAATCTAAAATAATAATAATAAACTTATAAATAATAGACTACGTTTTCGTAAATACGCGATAAAGCTCTACAGCGTGTCCCAAAATGAAATAGTAGCTGGTACATAAAAAGGCCTGAATTGGTACATAATCTCGACAATAGCTCTAAACCTTTTTTCTCAGTGCCATTAAGGCTCTATCAGCCATCATTACGTCTCTCCATGGCCACGACTCACTGATTTTTAAAACACTCACTGGTAAGGTGAGCCTTCGTTTCAGGCGGCTGTTTGGGAACACACCCTTAAGACCCGTTTAGCAGCCAGATTGTGAAAAACCCGCCTCGAACTCTTATATATTCAAAATATACTCAATAGTTATTCAATAAAACCTATTACCTATGTAATAAAGCCGATTCTGAAGGCTTTAATTTTAGTTTTAGTGCTGTCAAAAATAAAAATTTTCCAAAGTAATTCAGCTTCTATTGGTAACAATTATGAACTGTTTTGCAATGAAGAAAATTAGTTTTGATAGCACTAAAACTAAAATTAAAGCCTTCAGAATCGGCTTTATTGTGTGTGCTGAAATAGCACGGCATAATTTTAAACTTTAAAATTCTAATTTACAGAAACCAATGGAAACTTTCCGATTACAGTTTACACAAAACTAGGTTTTAAGGTTTTGTTGAATAACTATTGAATAAATTTTGAATATAAGTGTATTATTTTACAAATTTATGAAATGTATAATTAATAAGAATTTTATTATTAACTAGGCATTTTCAATAAATACATACATATAATCACACCTGTCTCCCATAAAGGTGAACAGAGACCACATGTGTCCTTCTGTTACGATCCTGATATCCCTCTTTCCATTATACATTCATTTTTCGAGTTTTACATGTTTGCCTACTTCGGGTGCTTTTATATTGACCAGATTGACTTAAGTCTTTTCAAGTTCCAAGTCCTCGAATACCCCTACTGATGTCACGAAGTGCGTTGCCGAACGCAGCCCCGAGATAGTCACAAAGCGTTATCGGTCGCCACGCGCAATTGGGCAAGTGTTCGCGGCGCCTTAACGACTCGCCCTATCGCCGATGTAGATGACTTTGTCTGAACGGGCCACGCCTTAAGTCGGACGAAAACACGTGTAATAAAGTATTTCGGAGGTGTTTCGTAACATTTTTCGGTCTAGCAGATACATGGTGGTAGAGCTTATGCCGGGCTCGACTGTGGAGGTACCACCACCTTACTTGGATATTTCGGGGGAGAGTAAGAGGACAGCTCACAGGCAAAAAACCAGGAGGCCCACCATCCCTAATAGCCGGGCCTTACATGGGACAAACTGGTGACGGGCAGCGGCGTCACTGGTGCGAGGGTTCCGGCACCGCGCTCACCAACCCGCCTGCCCAGCGTGTGTGAGTATGGACAATTCTTCCAGGATGACCGCCGGAAGTGGCAAAGTCCTGGAAAGGCTTATTTCCAGCAGTAGACGAACTAGGCTGATGGATGGATGGATACATGGTTACAGACATCACAGTTATTGCAATCCACGACGAGTAATCTGGTTCACTTGTAGTAAGGTTCACTTGTTCACGTTGCGCTAGTGTGCGTGTCTCCCGGAGCATTTGGCACATAAACATTTGAATGTTATACAGATACTTAACACAAGTAGAGCAGGTTATTCGTTGTGGAATGCATGAACTATACAAATATATACTCTATAATGCTAAGTAAATATGCTAAGTACGTGTAAATACTTTAGTGCATAAACCTTGATCATCATCATAGAAATCATCATCACCATTAGCAGCTCGTTTCAACTCAGTGCTGGGTATAACATAAGCCTCTACCAATTCTTGTCCTGCCCCCCTATTGTGTATCTTTAGTTGCCAACTGCACGAGGTGCCTATCATCAAAAACATAGCTAAAAACTGAAATTTCAAAATTGCCTTTAGTGGGTATTGAACTATTAACAATCTGTGTCGTCAGTTCAAGTGCGAAAATATCCTTAGGACATCGGAATTCGATAGTATATCTATGTTTTTGATGATAGACACCCAGTCCAGAAGGCAACTAGAGATACACAATAGACCCGCTGCGGCCCTATTATGTATCTTTAGTTGCCAACTGGACTGCGTGTCTATCATCAAAAACGTAGATATAGTATCGAATTCCGATTGTTTAAGGACATGTTCGCACTTGAAGTGACGTCACAGTTCGTAAATAGTCCAATACCAACTAAAAGCAAATTTCAAAGTTCAGTTTTAATCTAGGTTTTTGATGATAGACACTGAGTCCAGTTGGCAACCAAAGATACATAATAGAGGGGCTAGGCCGGTCTTATCCATATACTAACAGTTAACCTGTAAATATCACCTAGAATTCATTATGGAATTAAATTCAGGAGTATTGATGTTTCATAATTAACTAATCATGTACAATTTTTTGCAAGAGTTATATGTACATATGTATATGTATATCGCCACTACATGAATACCCGAGGGGGTATCAGAGGTGTTCTGAGCGTGAACTGTGAAATGCAAGTCACAGTCCACACTCCTCGGTATACCCGCGTTTCACTGACTATTATTACTGCCCATTCTTTGGGCACAAATACATGCTTTTTAGGACATGCAGGTTTCCTCACGATGTTTTCTTTCACCGATTAGCAAGTTGTTGCTAGTTAGGGGTTGATTTATCATATTATAGAGGAGCGATATCATACATTTACTATGAAATATTTGAAGAATACTAAAAACATTTAGTAGCTCATTTTGAAATTATATGTTTAAATCTATTAGTTAAGGAGCACCGCAATGATAAAAACCAGATTTGCATCGGATTCAGTTCCGTTTATAGAACAGGTGATAGAAATTTGAAGAAAATATGGTGTGTTTTTTGACTCAATACCATTATTAATAACACTTCATAAAAATACATACTTTTAATCTTCTAATAATTATTAAAAGTAATTTAATTATTTAATTTTATTACTTTTAATAATTAAATTACATTTAAAAAAGTATTATAATTACATAGGAAAACAGTTAAATTAAATTTTAGTGAGATATATTTCGGGCCACTCGGGCCCGGCATCAGTCACAATGACTGTGACTGATGCCGGGCCCGAGTGGCCCGAAATATATCTCACTAAAATTTAATTTAACTGTTTTCCTATGTAATTATAATAATTTAAAAGACTAAGGGTCAATTTTCAATATTTATTTACATTTAAAAAAGTATGAATTTCAAGGAAAAAGTGATTCAGCTTCCATATTTCAAAACTGATTATAAAAATCTAACACACGCAGACACTTACCAAATAAAACTATCATTATAACATTAAAAAATATATAGTTTAAGCTATTGTAGCCGCATTTTCAAAATAATTGAAGTTTTAAGCGCACGCAGTTGATTAGAGCAGGAAAGAGATTCAAAAAACAAAAGCGTTAGAGCAAGACTGAAGTTTAGCTGATAAACTTCACCTAAAACGATAAACACTCGTAAAGTTTTTTCAATGCAAGTGCTCGTAAAGGCCCACTTTTTATGCATCAAAACCGAACAGAAAGTCGATTATTTTGCCCTAGGGCTTTTTTTTTATATTTATTTACGAGAAGTTGGCTAACCTGCAACCTTTCCTGTGTACCAAAAAATTTTATACTTGTTTTTCCATTGTTTAATGACTCTGGATACAGTCCTTTTGAGCCAATCATTAACTTGCAAAATTGTAACAATGTAACTTTCAACTTTAATAATTAAATTGTTTTCTTTGATTATATTTGTTTCATTTTCTCACACTATGCATTGAAAAACGTAGTATGATACACGGGCGTAAAAGTAATAAATTACTCCGTTACGTTTAAAACACGAGCGTATTGTTTGTCCTCGTAAATTGTCTAAATCCTCTAAATTGTCCTCGTAGTTTATTCCTTTTCGCCCTAGTAGCATAAACTACTATTTTAAAACTATTATTATATAAACGAGCTTTTGATAAAAAAATGTATTTTCTTATAAATCAATAACAAATTTCTCAGTTCCTCAACAAATAAACAGATATTTATCCTTGAATTACCGAACATCTATCCAAACAACTTAAAACACTCTAAAATGTACTTTAAACCCTAAACTGACGGTGTGAATCAGCTAAAACCTTCGTAGATTCTATACTCCAAAGCAATTTAGACCCTATTACGTACGTTTACGGAGTGAATTGAGTAGTTGATGTGTGACAGCCTGTTGCTTTGCCGGATATAAGGTGTTTTATCAGTGGAGTTTGGGCGTCCTTTGGGTAGACAAGAATTACGTCGTAACACGGCAAATTACCTCCTCGATAGGTCGTAATTAGAAATTTTTCAGAAGTTTCTGTATTACTGGCAATGTCTAGGTACATCGTGACGACATGAAACCCGGAGGGGGTGTCAGTGATGTTCCTAAATATGTGAAATACAAATCACACCCACCACATTTCATCGACGATTATTACATCCCAGCGTGATGGAGCTTAATACTTCGGGCACAAATATAAACCTACAGATTTATTTATTTATTACACTTTTTCTACCTTTGCAAACATAATTTACAACACATTTTCACATAAAAGACAGACATTGTGTACAAAGGCGGCACATATTGCTAATAGCAATATCTTCCAGGCAACCAGCAATTATTTTTTTATGAAAATCCACAGCACATACAGTAAACATTAACTAAATATTACATCAGCTAATAGAGCCAATAACGGATTTTACTATGATAAACAATAAATATACATAATTTTACACTAGTAACTAACATGATAATCAATTTATAAAAAACAATACTAAGAAAAAGACGCAAGACTCTGTGTTTACTTACTTAACTAGATATTGGTGTCGATTCAGTGCTACATATCTGACAGGACCAGATTAACGTCCCTTCCGAAGACCGCATACAAATCCGCCCCTCTGGGATTTGAACCCGTGACCTCCGGATTAGTAGTTGAGTACTCGCGAATTAAATACTTTTCCATGTATTCTTTAACAGTACATATCGCGCGCGAGTTCATGTCCTGTCTGAGGAATGCGGTAGTGCTGTGATCTAATAAATTGAGGTAATGTCGATAATTACTTATTCGGTCAATAAATAGTACACAATGTTGCGCAATGTAAAATGGTAATTTGAAGTTGTGCATCTGACCTTATACGGACCCTTAAGGATATCACTCACTTGCTAAGTTTCTTGCCCTTCTTCTTAGCAAGACTAATCGAATGGGCGGAGGTAGGCATGTATCTATATATGTAACCTATTAGTATGTAGTATATAGGATGTTTGGTCGGCCGCCTGGATTCGTGCTGGGGGCTCGGTTGGTGATCATTGAACCTTGTTCCTGGTCCCTGGCCGGGTCTCCGGTATGGGTTCGGGCGGTTGATTGGATTTCCCCTTGTATAATATAAATTATTACCTATCATTTTAATCTTATATATATATTTTGTTACATAAATTAAATAAACCTTTAATTTAGTTCATGTAAATTTATTATTTTATTAGATTAAATTTGACGTGTAAAAAGTGTATTATGTATAGCTATTTTGCAAAATAAATTTTTGAATTTTGAATTTGAATTTTAACCAAATAATGCGGAACGTTGCAAAGTCATTGCGGTGACATCTATAAGCTATTAACATGTTAAATTCTTTGTTGTAACTATCAGTTATCTATTGCCATGAAAATTAGGGCAAGGTCACATTGAAAACTCAATTACACTATCTCACAAGGAAGTGTTCACACACGACCTTCAGTGCAGCCTGGAGTTGTGTAGACAGAACCTTATTTAATTCTCGTTTTATTGTTACGCTTACAGACAGTTTCACGATAACTTGCTTTACAAAGTTATCTATACTTTAGCAAAATATTTACATTCCTATATTTCCTATATAAAGACACAAAAATACATAATGGGAGCTACTCTAACAAGAGTCATTCGATATGAAACGAAGCGAAGCTGAATTTTATAATAAGCCGCACCACTGTTTCAATGGTTGACAGAAACATAATATTTGATTTATGACTATCAAAAATATCGTCTTTGCGTGTAATTGTCATCTTTTCAAGTAATAATTTATGACTATCAGAAATATCGTCTTTGCGTGTTATTGTCATCTTTTCAACTAATCATTTATGACTATCAAAAATGTCGTCTTTGCGTGTAATTGTCATCTTTTCAACTAATGATTTATGACTATCAAAAATATCGTCTTTGCGTGTAATTGTCATCTTTTCAACTAATGATTTATGACTATCAAAAATATCGTCTTTGCGTGTAATTGTCATCTTTTCAACTAATCATTTATGACTATCAAAAATGTCGTCTTTGCGTGTAATTGTCATCTTTTCAACTAATCATTTATGACCATCAAAAATATCGTCTTTGCGTGTAATTGTCATCTTTTCAACTAATAATTTATGACTATCAAAAATATCGTCTTTGCGTGTAATTGTCATCTTTTCAACTAATGATTTATGACTATCAAAAATATCGTTTTTGCGTGTAATTGTCATCTTTTCATCTAATAATTTATGACTATCAAAAATATCGTCTTTGCGTGTAATTGTCATCTTTTTAACTAATGATTTATGACTATCAAAAATATCGTCTTTGCGTGTAATTGTCATCTTTTTAACTAATGATTTATGACTATCAAAAATATCGTCTTTGCGTGTAATTGTCATCTTTTCAACTAATCATTTATGACTATCAAAAATATCGTCTTTGCGTGTAATTGTCATCTTTTCAACTAATGATTTATGACTATCAAAAATATCGTCTTTGCGTGTAATTGTCATCTTTTCAACTAATCATTTATGACTATCAAAAATATCGTTTTTGCGTGTAATTGTCATCTTTTTAACTAATGATTTATGACTATCAAAAATATCGTCTTTGCGTGTAATTGTCATCTTTTCAACTAATCATTTATGACTATCAAAAATATCGTCTTTGCATGTAATTGTCATCTTTTCAACTAATAATTTATGACTATCAAAAATATCGTTTTTGCGTGTAATTGTCATCTTTTCAACTAATGATTTTATGAAAAATGAGAAAAAGAAAACGCGTACAAGAACGCATGCGCGTAGATCGTGTACACTAACTAGAGTTGAAGATGTCGGTAAACAAATCGCGAGACTTATGTGGAGACGGGCGGGACATCTGTGTGTCAATTCGAAAACCATTTCGAGATTTTAGTTAATAATTAGTTCAAATACTTTAGAACTTGTGGTCTAAAAAACCTAATGATGATGAATATTTTTACGAAAAAGGTGGGACTTCTATTTGACTTCGTGTGACGTCACTTGAGAAAACGCTGCTTACAAATGACATGTGTCCTTTACTATCAAGATAAATTTATAATAATTTGCTTCCACCTGATCTAACAGATGCATGACAGATGAAAATACAGACAGAGACAGACCACTTTTTTATAAGCAAAGCAAAGATCCACAATCGGTATAATGCCTAAAATGCCCCAAGTGACGTCATATCTGAAAATCATAAAAAAAATCATGAACAAATTATGATCAAATTATATACCATAATAATGAATACTCTGATCTGAAATGGCGTATATATATTCCAAGAAAAAAAAATTTTAGGAATTAAGCTACGATAATTGTTTTTTTTTTTTACAACTTACTACTCACAATATAGGTATGAGTCGGATTTCGTCTGATTAGTTTCACTGTAATCGTATAGTTTCTTCAGAGGCAAACAGGGTTACGCGACGGTACCCCGTATTGCGTTTTGATTTTTTACATTGTCTAATAACATTTATTTATATTATGTAGGCATGTAAATTTTATGTAGTTTATTATTATTTTTAACTATTAGGTATCTACTATTAATTTAATCTTGTTTCTGTATAAGTATTATCGTGCACAATATGAATATCTTATTTATATCAAATATCTCTATCACCCTTGGTTTGCTGAAAGAAATCTCATTATTGAGATAAGCACGCCATTGTACATAACCTTATTATATAATTTAGAATTAAGTTTTCTGTGTGCAATAAGAATAAATAAATGAAATAATATATAAGGTCTTTCAATTTAAATGGAAGTAATTTAGGAGGTGATTCAGTATCTTTAATACACCACATTCCACTGCAAAGCACTTTTTTTTGCGCGAACTTTTTTTTCACTTCTCAGTACAAAGTGGTCCAATCAGCTGACTCAGTACAAGTGAAGAAAAAGGTCGCGCAAAAAAAAGTACTTTGCAATGGAATGTGATGTATTAACGATACTGAATCACCTACTAAATTACTTTCCATTTAAATTGAAATAACTTATATAATATTTAGAGATGCTCATGCGATGGATATTGCTATAAATCTTAGTCGAATCGGAGTTTTATAAAAATCCTTGATCATCGCCATTATTACTCGATGAAAACTATTTTTACTTCATGTATAATTTCTTTCCGAAACTAGATCTTTCCGATAGACACCGATAAGGCAAAATTACTGCAACCCACTTAAGTTTACACGTAACACGTAAGAAAGTCGTTTGCAACACTCCCACTAATCTAGTTATAATCTAGATCTACTAAAATACCTGGAAGCCTGCCTCATTTTTTTTCTTATTATTACTTTGAACCTTTGTAATAATATGAGTTTAAGCCGACCAAAATATATGTGGTCCTATTGTTCCAAAATTATTTAACTTCTCGACTGCCGTGGTTGTGATTCGCAGTCTTTTTCAATCGCTCAAGTTATCTAACCACCGACTGAAGTGAAATGCAAGCTTGTCAGTTTGACACTGATCTTTATTCAATGACACATGACATTTGAGTATGCCTACATCAAATAGGATGCATATATAAAAGAACACAACATCCAACCAAACTAAATCTTAAAAAAACAGAAGTAAAAAAACAACAATGACAATAATTTAGAATGGCAAATTTCTAACTTCACTACACCAGTGTTGAGGGAAATTGCTACGAAGTGCTACGCCGTAGCTTTCAGCGTTGTAGCAACTACTACAGCAGCATCTATTAGACAAAATTATTGTAAATTCTCTTGTTGGTAGTTCTTAAGGGGCTATACCGTGAAAATTGACACTTTTTAAAGTTATTTATCTGCTCTTTTAATGAAGTTCCAAGTAAAATAAATTAGTATAACAATTTTGGGACCTTTTACTAGATTTTGGTCTATCAGAAACGCGATAGGAGGAATTTCATTCGATTTTGATATTCTGACAAATTAGGATAGCACACAGACTTGAAAAATATTTATTTAGATGGGTTTTAACTACACCTAAATTACTGGTTATGGAATTTTTTGTAGCTATTTTAGTTACTTTTAAAATAATTTAAAACCGACTTTTTGACAATTTTCCCCGATTCCGTCCCTTTCGCACTGCGGGTCTTTCTGCCTGGAGTAACGGGGACCTATGCTAGCACGGTATATCACCTTAACGAAAAGTCATCAATAAGTTGATAGTATTATTAAATTAAATTTTAGCGGCGGTAGCTCAGGGGTAGAACGCTGGCCTCTCAATCTTGACATCCTGGTTTGATCCCCGGTCGGACATGCACCATTAAGTTTTTCGGAATTTATGTGCATAGTATTTGTTCTTACTTACCACTTGCTGAACGGTGAAGAAAAACATCGTAAAGAAACCTGATGCCCTAAAAAGCGTGTATTTATTTGTGCCTGAAGTACGGCGATAGGGCTCACCACCTATCACGTGTTGGGACGTAATACTCGTAATAGTCGGTGAAACGCGGGTGTAACAAGAATGAACTGTGACTGGCGTTTTCACAGTTTACACTTGGAACACCTCTGACACCCCTCGGGGATTCATGTCGTGACGAAATATATTATATTTTATTTTTATTTTATTTATATTATTAAAGTCATAATATTAATAAAGATAATAAATGCACATATTTAAGCTTTTTATTTGGCATTTATATAGGTATAATAGAAATATAAATAAATGTTATTAATTGACTAGTTTGTCTTTAAATGTAGTTAATATATATATATATATATATATATATATATATACACTTAATAAAATAAAATTTAAGTTATTGTGAGATATATTTCGGGCCCTATCCTGGGTCCGGCATCAGTCACAATGTCACAATGTGACTGATGCCGGACCCAGATTAAATTAAATTTTTAACTTAAATTTTATTTTATTAAGTGTATATATATATATATATATATATATTAACTACATATAATAGAAATAATAAGAAAGATAGGCAGTCATGGAGACTTCCGACAGAAAAGAAAATTCAAAACTATGTAAGTTAACATTAGCATGTCGGTAAGACGAACCGATGAGATTTTCCCCTACGAAAAATCACTCAACTCAAAAAAAAACATTTTCATTAAAAAATAATTATAGTAATCTTTTATGGTCAAGCAAATAATGTGTTGTTATGTACTTCATTAATTGGATTCATAGTTTAGTTCAAGTCGCGATCGCATCATATAATACAACATCAAGTTCTTTTTATGCAATTACCAAGTATTTTTAAAGCTTCGAGTTTTGAGGGTCTCGAGTAATGCATATGTTCGGTTATTTCTATAATACAATTTCAGAATTTAAAATGAATGATAATATATTTTTTCCTTGTTTTCGGTTTACGGAAGTAATTTTTTTTTATTTTTTATAAAAAGGCCTATTAGAACCCATGTAGGCTTTTATTAGCTCAATGAGCTACGTCATCTTGATGAGAGTTTATGAAAAACACACATTTGTCGGCCATATTGTTTTTCATTAAAAGTAATTAATTCCGTTATCACTTGCTGAGGCGAGGCTGTTTGGCTTCTGATAACAATTCCAGTTGGCACCTTGGGGACTATGTTGGTAAAATAATTTGGCCAAGTGCAAGTCGGACTCACGCACAAAGGGTTCCGTACCACCATGTTGGTAAAATAATTTGGCCAAGTGCAAGTCGGACTTACGCACAAAGGGTTCCGTACCACCACACAATACGGGTGTAAAACCCTAAAATCATTATGGTAAACAACAACTATCAAAGTTCCATTTTAGACCATTTTTGTTGTGGGGTCTATCTCAAAGGCCAAAGCAGTTAGCAATTTGAAATTTCTGTATATTATGTTCCATGAACGCCGATTTATAATGAAGTTTTAGGGTAACATTTCCAAATACTCAACCAACTTAATTTTGCAGTTTTTATGTCTGACATAATTAAAGTATTACCTAAAATTAAATAAATATCTAGTTTGAAATAATTGGTCATATGTACGGAACCCTAAAAGAGCGAGGCCGGACTCGTACTTGGCGGGTTTTATTTTACAGTTAGCTTGTCTTAAATTTGGCCAAATTTGAAACAAGTATGTATCACAGGAATTAGAATAAAGCCGAAACAAATAACGTTTTTTTTTTTCGTAATTTTTTGTAATTCAATTTATTTAATTTTTATCATTTGCCGTGAAAGAGATCATAGTAACACGTATTCTATGAAAATTTCAACTGGCTAACGACTGAAGCTATAAACCCAATATATACTCGTAAACCCGTGTAACAGACAGACGGACGGACGGCTTAGTAATAGGATCCCGTTTGGCTTCCCGCGGGTACGGAACCCTAAAAACAAATTTTATTAAAACTGGTAAAGTTGTCTTATTTTGATGCGTGTGTACCTCCATTATTAAACCCAATTTTTTTTTTATTTAGTTCTCTTTCCCGTTTTCAATTCATTCAATTAAATTTTAACATTAAAGGTGACATGTAATACAGTATTGACTGATCGCAAAATACCCCTGTCACCACTTTTAGATATCTGTCGTGACAATATGTCATTTCGTTTTTGCTAAAACGCATCACCATCATCTAAACTGTATCTTTCAGCACAACTGATTTCAAAAACTGTCTATTTACCAGCTCGCAAGGATTTACCATTTATCAACCCTTCCTGATACGATCTACCGTCAGCCTCACACTTGTGTGTGTAAGCGCCGGGTGAGAGAAGAGGAGTAATGTCATTGTATGTGTATGTGTGTGTGTGTGCCGGGCGTCGCGGCCGATAAGGATGTATTAGCACATTCCGGCGGGCGAGCGCTACTGTATTTATTCTTATCCGGTATAAGTCAGGTTACACCCCGAGGGATGGGTGGCGAGCCGAGATAAGATTGTTGTCGATAGTTTCGTTTTAGAGAGACTTTTGTTGGGTTTATCTAGTCCTTTGAAGGATTGGTTGTATCCAAATACTAAGGAATCAAAATCAAATAATAAGGAAATTATTATATGCTCACTATTTAGTTATAGAAAAATTTGTTTTCTGTTTATATTTAAAATAGTAGTTTATGCTACAAGGGCGCAAAGGAATAAATTACGAGGACGATTTAAAACACGAGTGTAGCGAGTGTTTTAAACGTAACCGAGTAATTTATTGCTTTTACGCCCGTGTATCATACTACATTTTTCAATGCATAGTGTGAGGAAATGAAAACTAATATAATCTTGTGAACTTTAAATTATAATTGGCTCAAAAGGACTGTATCCAGAGCCGTTAAACAGTGGAAAAAAAAGTATAACGTCTATGGTACACAGGAAAGGCTGCAGGTTAGCCAACCATTGTAAACAAATAAAAAAAAAATAATAATAATAAAGCCCTAGGGCAAAATAATCGACTTTCTGTTCGGTTTTGATGCATAAAAAGTGGGCCTTTACGAGCACATGCATTGAAAAAATAATTAGAGTAACTTATGGTAAATAATGTAACTATTTTAGAACATTGTATTTGTATCTCAGATATCAATATTAACTCTAATAATGTTCAATAAATTTTCAAAAGAATATTGAATAGTACTAGTGTTTTTGCCAAGTAATTTTGGAGTTTTAAAAAATTGTAATACTAATTTGCCAAAGTAGGATAATTATTTATAACTCGGTTTGATTGATGTTATAAGGAAAAAAACACGTTCATATCCTGTATGATTAATACTTGCGATTGTCGGCACTTAGTGAAACTTGGATAACAACATGATTAGTAATACAGCACTTGTACTTGTTTCACGGTATATTAACTTTTTTTTTAATAGTAGGTAGAATAACATTGAAGATGGGGGGATGTCATTAGTGGAAACCTGGCGAAAAAGTGGATTGATGAAATTCAATTATAACCATGAAAATGTTAAACTTATTAGATAACGACCGTTCGGGATGTAACTATAAAAAATTTTAACCAATTGTCGGGAAAAGTTTACAAGCTGTAACTGAAAAGTTATGAAAATGAAATATGTTATTTAAATAAATGTCAAATAATAAATAAATATTTGAAAAAAAGGGAATAGTTGTATTTATAAAATTATCTCAAATGCCATTAGATGTCAGGTTAATTATATCTATTAAATTTAATCATGTCAAATGCCATGAGATGTCAGGTAACAAAAAAATTTAAAAAATCAATTGGGGGATAAATTTTTTACCAATTTAATTACTTAAAATATGACAGTATTGGAGAATTATTGATGTCTAGTTGATGGTTGAGAATGTTGTTAGGATTTGTGTGTAGTAATTCATTTATTTATTGTTGTACCTACTATTTGCCTATAATCTAAATGCTATTCTACCTACATTTTGACTTGTCATTGATTAACGACATACTTCACTGTTTATTATCATTTATTGCACGGAATAACATCCAATTAGTCTTTAAACCATTGATGATAGTGTAAAACCGAAACCGGTTGGGTAAAAATAAGTTAATATATAGTTAATAATAATACAAGAACAAGTGCTGTGTTATTCATCATGTCGTACACATCCTGTTATTATTTTGACACTGGGGAAATTCATTGTACAATTTCTCACACGATTCAATCGTGTATTTTTCCTTAACTGGTTTATTCACAAATTCATGTTCAAAAGTTTTGTTGCTTTGTTTTATTTTAGCAAGTTTTAAGTTTCATCTCAAAAGTTATGTAAATAGCAAAGTTTCACAAGAAATTTAAATTAATGAATGAATACACACTTTATTGCACATAATTTAATTAACCAATTGGGTACATACTTTAGTTAATTTAGTTTCAAAATATATAATAACAGGCCTTTAATTTTTTTTTCTAATTTTAATCTTTTGTTATTTTTATTGTTTTTGTCTTTCAGTTTTTTAAATTGCTACATTCCTTGTTTTTTTGTAAGCGATCTGACCCAATCTGAACAGCAATTTATTGTTTTACTCTTATTTAGAGATACGAGAATTAAGAGGGATACATTTCCTAACAAGTTCATCGATACATATCAACAAGTGTGTCCCACCTCTACGCCTGAAGGGGGTAGGGGTGCGCGTCGCTTGCCGCGGCGCGATAACGCGTGATACCATCGCCTGCCAGCCCTGATACTAGCAGTAATAATAATTTTACCATCCCTACTGGGTTGCCAGTTTTAAATGAAAAGCACCCCCCTTAGTGGGGGTAAATAAAACGTTAGTTTTTGGAACAGAAGATTGTCATTTTTGGGATCTTAAGTGATGGATTATAAATACTGACTATATTTTTAGTCATTGAAATATGAGACTGAGAATGAGATTTCATAAAAGTACATATAGACCTATAAAGTAATAGTAGTTTTTAATACAGTTGCTCAAAAAGTGGCGTATTGCAGGGACGTATAGCGTTCGGGATGTAGGCTATTACATACTCGAGCTTTTTCTTTACCTTTTCCGAACTCGTGCGTTCTCTTTCCCAACTGTCAAAATAATGTCTATTAAAAAGAAAAAAGTTTTTACAAAAAAAATTCATAGAAGTTTTTATGATTCATGCAAATATTTCTAAAAAGAAGGTACTAATTTGTTTCAATATCAGATTTAATGATTTGATTCAATGAGTTAGGTTAGGTTTCATTTCATCTCATTAAATTTCATTTTCATTTCATATCAATAAAAAAATTCTACTGAAGACTTGGCTGTATGGGCAAAGTTCCCTTTGCCTACCCAGAATGGGTGAAGAAAACAAAAAAAATCTCTGCTTATTTTCTTTTACGGTTGGCGCCATTTTCCAAAAATTTTCTTTGCGGGTTTAGTTGTTTGTTGCACAAAATGAGAAATTTCGACGATATTTTATTTGAATTAACACCACCGGAACTCAGTATAATTGCACAAAATGCTTCGGAGAACATTTTACCGGAAAAGTCAAAAAGTCGCTACATATCTACATACGAAGAATTTATTGCGTCAATTGCGTGGAGTATTAGTTAGTTGAGTTTATTGTGTTTTTATTATTTTATTAAATTGCTTCATTTTTTCGCAACTGTATTAAAAATAGTTGTTCAGTACACGTGCGGAACCGTCATTGCAACTTGTTCCGACTGTCAACCCTCACCTTCGGCTGCGCCTCGGCTCGGGTAGACATTCGTCGGAACTCTTTGCAATGACAGGCTTTCCGCACTCGTAATGAAAAATACTATTATGCTACAAGGGCGCAAAGGAATAAATCACGAGGACGATTTAAAACACGAGCGTAGTGAGTGTTTTAAACGTAACCGAGTAATTTATTGCTCTTAACGCCCGTGTATCATACTACGTTTTTCAATGCATAGTGTGAGGAAATAAAACAAATATAATCTTGTGAACTTTAAATTATGATTGGCTCAAAAGGACTGTATCCAGAGCCGTTAAACAGTAGAAAAAAAGTATGACATCAGTATGTATACACATGCAGTATGGAAAGGCTGCAGGTTAGCCAACCATTGTAAATAAATAAAAAAAAAATTATAATAATAAAGCCCTAGGGCAAAATAATCGACTTTCTGTTCGGTTTTAATGCATAAAAAGTGGAACTTTACGAGCACATGCATTGAAAAAGACCTTATACCTAGTATTATAATAACATATTGTAAATTTAATGTACATACCTCAGGATTAAAAAAGCAAGGGCAAAAGTCATTCGCCGTGCTAGTTTAGTAAAAACTGTCTGACGGACGGATAGCATGCCGTTTATGTACCTCTAGGTATGGTTTTAGGTCGTGTTTTGGGAGCAGTAAGGTGCTGTAGATTACTTATTAATATAGAAAGTATTTACTTACAAAGTTTAGATTTTTTTTTGTGTTTATTGAGTAAATACAAGAAAAAAACTTATACAGCTAACGGAAACCATAAAGAGGTTTATGTGTCGCTGCAAGCGCTCACAACTAAAATTATACTTATTTAATTTTATCAATTTTTTTATCGAGATAGTGACACTTTAAAATAGTTTTTATTTTGTGAGGATTACGATTCAGTTGACTAATAATTTCACTTGGTAGTTCGTTTAATATCTTTGGTAGCATGTACTCCCAAGTGCGAGTACCTTAGTTATTGTTGTATGAGGGTAGTTTGTATGTCGGTAAGTATGTCAGTTTACGAAGTTGATTTGGTCTTGTTTTTTTTGTATTTGGTCAACTTTGTCGTACTCCTCACAAATAGTGTTAATTTTTACTTTGTTGAAAACATTTATGACTTTGCAGTATTTAAATAATTAAATCAAAGTTTTTTTTTTTGCAGTTCAAAATGTGTTATAATTATAACTATATGTAGTGAAGTGTATTGGTTTGTGTGTGATTGTCTATATAAAACAAGTTTTGCTATAGAGTCAAACCTAAAATAAAAGTCAGCTGTTTCATAGAAAGGTTCCTATTTGACCAAAATGTATAGAAGAGTTGAAAGTGAATACTTCTATGTTCACATCTTGTACAGGGGGGCCTATTCAGGATTTGTACATCATTTCCGGGATGAACATTTTAAAGAAAGATAATTTTATTTTTAATTTGATTATAGATTATTAATTACGCTTTTTAATCGTTCATTCTTTTTTTTATCATCTTTTCTGCTGTCGGCCATTTGAACTTTTCAGCTTTACCTTGGAAGAGGGGACAGAAAGTACCCAGCTTCCATTTATATATTTATTAGTTATTATTTATGATAATAAAATGCTTATTTTATCGGAATAACAAATAAAAATAAAAATGACTTCGTAAACGAATGCCCTGACACATTATTATGATATGTATGGCCGCTATTGATTGCTGAGGATTCCTACCTCTGTGATTGAGCAAGGAGGCGACATAAAGGAGTATCCACTTAAATAATTTACGGTTGTATCTGACACATTCCACTGCTTTTTTTCATTTATTTTATTATTCACACAGAAATCCACAGCACATGATAAAAATAATAACAGAAAATATCAGTTGAACTAACGGATGGTCGAATGACTCCACAGTAAAAGTTACTTGTATAGACGAGTACTATCTTAGTATTCAGCTTTTCAGGGACTAAAAATCTAGCCCGTGTATAATACTGGCATGTCGGACTTATTTAAATAGTACTATTATAAAAATTATCGACTACAAAATGGCAAATCCAAAAACAACTTCCGTAGGTCATGAAATTACGTGACGAAAGAAACGACTCAGAAAAATATTACTCTTTTGATTATGTACTGGGATGCGAAGGAGGCGTGTCAGGATCGTAGTAGATAGTGATGTTTGGTGTCTACCTACCTCTAGTAGACAGGTGTAAGTAGTACATGTATATAGTACTGGTTTATACAATTATCGAAAATAATTGGAAAAAGTTTATCTTTCCGTGTCTATCTTTAACTTAATTTAGTAATATAATTCAGTAAGGTAGTTTCTGGGACATTTGAGTTAATTACGCAGGTGAGAGATTAACTCGATGAACACAAGGTCCCACATTCGATTCCCGTTCAGAACATTATCTCTCTCATTAGCTGATAACTATTCTGTTTTAAACAGTGGGTACCGTGAAATGATAAAGAAAACAAGTACCTATGTAGGTATTGAATAATTATTCTACCCTTTCTCTTATCGATTCTCGATAAAAATATAAGAACTAAAGCATGGCCGACTAATTGAGCCGTTTGCAAGGGAACAGGTTAAAATTGAAGTGTACCTGTTAGTGTACACTTTAACAGAGGATCAATTCAGATAACAATTAATATTTTAAAATTCGAAAACGCGGCTCGACCTTCGGTCTCGCCAAAGACACCCTACAACTGGGGACCAAACAAGAGTTCAAGAAATAATTTCATTTGGAAACGAGGCTCGGCCTCTGGCCTCATCAAAGACAGAGTATCAATTTAGAGAATAACAAATAGTTTAATTCAAACCTTTGGGAATACGTTCTATAAAATTAAGAGCCCGAAAAATATTTACAGATCGATTGTCTTCATAAAAATAAATCAAAGCAGGCGAAGCCGCGGGCTAAAGCTAGTTTCTTTATATTGTCATATAGACATAGTCATAGACAACAAGCATTGCGATAAGAGTTATTTTTTCTTTGGTTCTCTAAAAACATTCCGTCAATTTCAGTTTTAATTTCAAATATTTTTTAGGAAATACCTAATATAATAATACTATACCGACGATGTATCCTACAGTTATTGTATTTCAACCATCTTATATTAAGGTTCTTTTAATAACAAAAAGTTAAGTTATACATCAAAACAATAACCCGCCAAAACCCACCTAATGTGACAAGACAAATAACATGTAAACCTAATATAATATAAAACTTCGAGCGACTACCTCCATCGTATGAAGTTCACACATGAAATATATTCAATCTGCAAGTCAGAGATAAGACCTCCCCCTTTGTCCCCCTCCTCCAGGCACTAGGAGGGGGGGCCTAGGCGCGAACCGGATAAGTTTTTCGGCCGGACATTCTGTTGTGATTTAGCGTTCGATTTTTGAAACATCCTCCCGAGATCTGGTGATATTGGGGGTTGTTTTAATTTCCTCTTTCGTGGATCTTGTACACATGGGACTTTTTTGCATACAAGGGAGGTAAAAAGGTTATAATAGGAGTGTCTTTTTTGTTAAGGCGATGCTTTCCGAAATTTCACGGATAAACGTCGTATTCTTGTGTTTTATTTGTAAATTACTGAGGATTTTTAGAAAAAAATATATGTCATGTTTCACTCTTTGATCCTAATATTTTGGCCGTTCGATACATTTACTTGCATATTCCAACATCCAATAAAATCACAAAGGTATTTTTCATTACATAGTTATTCATTTCATTTGAGTTATAGGTAGTAGGTTTTGGATGGATATTATTATTTTTGGATGATTTGGATATTTTGTTTTATTAAATGTCGTAAAAAGAAACATGGCCATTAAATTAATAAGACTAAATCAAAAATAATAAATAAAAAAACCTTGAAATCGCGAGTTTTCTGAGCGGCCCGCTTCCACAAGGTGTAAAATAAAAGCGTTGGAGCAGGACAGATTTCTCGGAATATGCTGCCTTAAAGTTTTTTGAAAAAATTCTTTGATTAAACAGATACTTTGAAAATATTTAAAAATAATAAGGAGTTATGACAAATTTTGAAACTAAATACAGTCGTACTTTGAGGCGACTAGCACTGTAAAATTGGCGGGAAAATCGTAAAATGCACTATATCACTAAAATCCGTGTTTTTTTTTGCCAATATTTTGTTTCTACAACTTTTCGTGACCGTGATTTGTTACACTCAAAGCTCTTACGTAGTGCCAATATTCCAATTATTTGGAAATTATTTTCCATTTACCTTTTTTTTTTTTTCATGTACCTTTCATATATTCATAATTCACTTTCACTCCATGACAGATTGCACACTTCCGGTCGTTTATAAACAGCCAAAATGATACCTATAATTGCTCTGGTTCCGACTTTTTGCACGTGTTCTAAAATTACTAAGTTTTATTTGCTCTTTAAGTTTTCAAATAACTCTTTCAATTCGGCTTGTTTCCGAGAATACGAACATTGACGAAGATTTGTGAATTACATCTTTAGCTCGTCTGTACGTCATGAGATGTAACCAAATTGCCTGTCATCTATTGTTTCAGCTATAACGAGACTCAACAGATTAAGAACCTTGGTTAAAAGTAAAAAGATCATTAATTTGGCTTTTCTATGGGATGTTCTTAGTTTTGAAACTGATTTATTATGATGTTGTTTTGAAATTGACTGTAATGAAAAAAAAAATATCCTAAATTGATCTTATGTACTCAGGTACTGATGTTATTTTGAAATTTTTACCTCGATTGGCTATCAATAGTTAACTTTAAGCCAATCAGTGCTCCGTTGAATATTTGACACTTTTTATTCTCATTGTGGCTAGAACAATAGTAAAGTAATAGACCACAGTCCAGGAGCCGTATTTTTGAATCGTTCTTTTTCAATTCGCGTGCGAAAGTATATACCTGTCTCATCTTGCAAATGACAAGTTCTGATGTGCTACGTGAGATGGGTATATACTTTCGCACGTAAATTAAAACGAACGATTCAAAAATACGGCTCCAGATCGTAACTTGGGTCCATCTTACGGGTAAGTGTTCCTTAACCTGCTTGCCAACGAAAAAAACATATAACAATAGAAGTCTATTGTTGGATGAATTCATCCGTTTATAAGTAAACAGTTTAACAAAGATTTTTCTAAACGTCAGATCAGCCAAATATCAATATAACCCCCTAATGTCTCCTGACATCATCAGCTAAACCCCCCCTCCGACCCGGTACAAGGAGTGAACGAACCTGCAGTGCAGGGGTTCAGAGTTCGATACCCGCTGTGCATAAAAACGCGTGCATTTCCCGCCTGCGTGACCGATATTGTATATCAGGGCTTTTACTAGGGTTGTCGCTTTGGGAAACTTTGAAAAATTACAAATACAATTACAAAACACTTTATTTAAGTATCGTCGTCAGAACTTCGGAAAATTACTATGTCTTCACAGCTCAAGACGACTGAATCGAAAATGGAAGGTCCAGGTTGGATCCTCGCCTTCACAGATGCATCTATCAATGAGTATTTAGATATTTATGTTAACTTCTTGTGTGTATATCGTTATTATTGTACCTGTAGGTACATAAAACTGTACGAAAAAAGCCAGGCTACCATTGTACTAAGATTTCTAGCATTGCAATTCTTTCTTTTGTAAATAAATATTTTCTTTTCTTTGTACAGTGGAGACCGCATCAAGTAAGACACATTGGACTTTGTACCTGTCTTATATTCTTCTCTATAGGGGCTAATTTCTTACTGCAAGTGTATGTCTTGATGTGGTCTCCACTGTTCATTTTTTGTATCTTTATATAATTTTGCTGAACGGTGGCGGAAAAGACTGTGCTGTGATAAACCTGCCTGCCTGTATTATGGCGATAATAAACCACGTAATTATCGTTGGTGAAAAAAAGGTTTTTACTGCATAGATGCTAATAAATGGAACACCTTTGAGGTCTCTTCGCTTGTACATAACACAACGATAAAGATGACGATTGTTCAAAGGAGTTTAAACATCACAATGAAAAAAAAGTTACAAAAAATTTATTTTTTTAAATTGTAGTGCACACCCCTATCCTGGAGACTAGCGGTCGCATGGCTATCGCTCGCGAGCCAACAGCGCCCTTATCTCGGTCACTTTTCACGTTTTTCCAGATTCCAGTGCCGGAATAGGGACCCGCGCCAAACTGCGATACGCCGTATGAGTGGACTTATCGACGGACAAGCCTTTTAAAAAACTGTTATGTGTTCGCTCGTTGTGGCGCTGACTCGGTTTAACCCCTTCTTTTGATTCATTTGAGTATTCACGTCTTTTATCGCTATAGGATTAAAGCTTTTTCCTCTAAATAAAGAAAAATATTTTTGACACAACGTTGTGACAACGATCCACAACGGTTTAGACAAGAGGCAGTCATAATTTCAAGTTGATAGCTTTATCAATCTCGGAGAAAATTGCCTGTCACAGACAGAAAGACAGACAGATGAACACATGTCATACCACAAGAGTTGCTACCCCTCATTTTCGAGTACGGAACCCTAGTAATACAAATTAGACAGCTTAAAGAATGCCTTTAATAAAACAAAGTTTATAAAAGGAGGAACTTGTTAGGGTTTTGTACCAAAATATGAACTTATAGATCCGTTCCACTACAGGCTCCATCTGGCTAGGCAGCCACTCAAATTATAGGGGGATTCCAGAAATGTATGGGTTCTTAGCAGATATTTTAGTAATGAGTTCCCGGTATTGTGACATTGCAGGCGCCTGAACCCGAGGAGACTGAAATAACGCATATATGTTGGAAGCTTCCTGCAAAAATAAAAAGCGTATTAAGGCGATATGTAAAAGTTTTAGCGTCCCTGTTACTCCATATGCGAAAAAACCCTCAGTGCGAGGAACGGATTCGTGGAAAAGTAGCAAAAAGTCGGTTTTTTATTAATATAAAATGTACTAAAAATGCTATCAAAATTTCGTTTAACCAGGTCCTAGATACTGTTAAAACCCATCTAATAAAGTATAATTGCAGTCCATATGTCATTCTAAATTGTCAAACCAGGAGAATTGGTGTCGATAAAGACCTCATTTCAATAAATACTACTATCGAGCCGAAATTCTCCAATCGCGTTTCTGTTTTAACCGATCCCTAGAGAAAGATTTCAAAAATAATATACAATTTTATCAAAATTATACATTATATACCGAAGTAGATATAGAAGTTCTAAAAGTGTCAATTTTTTTTCCGTAGCGCCTTAAGTAGGTAACAAGCGTATAATTTTCATTTTTATTTGATAATAACATCCGCAACAGTTTCCAACATAATAAGAAGAAAAGCTTTCTAAATTTCTAAATACTAGGCCCGAATATTTATTCCCAGATTTGTAAAAGTTATGAAATGAAATGAATGAAGTGAAATGATACCTCAGACATACTTTATATTCTCTGCCCAAGACAAGAAGTGTTGTTATCTATCTTCCTTTCCCTCCAAACAGAGAGATAATTTATACTGAGATACAGAAACAAAGTCGGTAAAGCGTGCATCATATACAATGTAAACACATCTGACTGAACCAGCAGATATAATTCGCCACTACAAAATTATATGTTTCTGTAAACCAAACCAAAATGGTTTCTATATTCATTATGTTAGAGTCTTCGTCTTCGGTAAAGATAAGTTTGTGGCGCTATACGTAAGATTGGAAGAGCCAATAGGATTGCAGTATCCCATTTCGGTTGTTGACAGAATTACTTGTACGCAAGATGTTGAACAATAGACGTCTTTCTGGGCTGTATTGTCTATGGTTACCCTACATGACTTTCTAAAATGTGTCGTCATTAAGATTTTTATATTTCCCTGGGGTACCTACCTACTATATAAATTATCCACCTACATCTTTCGTCCAAGACCTACATGCTAAATTTCAGTTCCTTGAGTTAAGCCGTGGTGCGACAGACTGAAGATTCCTTACAATGGTTTTAATGTTTTAACGGATTCCTAAGAAAGCAAGTTCCGCAGTAGCAATCGTCATGCTAAATACTAGGGCACTAAAATATTCTAGATATACATCTAAGCACTAGCTTGTCGCATGTTAGACCTACCACGTGAGTACTTATTGCACCTGTAGATCTAGTGATATGCCATATTTGCATAGCGCTAGATTTTTTATAATAAAACTGCATATTATGCTGCTTGTGAAACGTCAGTCTGCGATGGTGGCGCCACTGGGACTTGTTTACTATTACGTACTGAAAAATATTGAAACAACAAACACTTGCGATTGTCATTGCAAACTGAGTAAAGTATATTTTTTGCACGAAGGAAGAAACTGAGAGTTCGTGATAGTGGTAATTGCAACATTCAAAAGTTCGCGACAATGTGAAATGGCTCATGCACCATAGTAGTTAAAAGCGCATTTCCCACTATCACGAACTGTCAGTTCCTTTTTCGTGCAAAAGTATGCAATAATTTAAACTAAAGTTTACTTAATTGATACGTACCTATTAATGTTTTCCATGAAGAAATGATATTTTCCTTATTATTTCCAAAGTCCTAGAACCAAATTTCTATGATCAAGTCAATGATGTATAATCAGATGAATCCAAAACACATACATTATGTTCAAAAAATCACCGTATATTGTATACGATTGTTTTATATGGACCAAAAGCCGTACAAATTCGTACATATCTGTCGCCGACATGATGGCCGTTGAGACCGAAAGGTGTGGTGGTGAAGACCACGTTCAGCAAAGCGTAGCGTAAGCCAACCTCGTGCCCGCTAGACTGATGACCTGAAGGGCTTTGCGGGTAGCGGTTGGATGAGGATGACGGAGGACTGCCAAGAGTGGACGAACACCGACTGATGGATGGATGAACGAAGGAAAAGTCGTACGACATCACTAAAGTTTATTTAGATCCTTGTAGCATTGTATAAAGTTTCCAGCACTTCACAGTTTTCTTAGTTCTTATTCCAAACACGCAAAGATTATTAAACAAAAAGATGTCACTTTGAATGTGGCTGATTCTGTGTCGATTCCACAAGGACAAGTGTTTTTGAGTGTAACATATGAGGCTGCTTTAGTAAAGTAATATTTATTTATAAACGAGACATGTTGCAGATTTCACCTTGAAAGATTTGATGCAAGTAGACTTTTGAATGAAATTCTCGTGTACTGCCAAGTAACCTATTATGCAGCAAAGTTCATATATTATCATAGATAGATAGATAGATAAAAACTTTATTTAATGCCCCTTAACATAAGACACAAAAAATCTTGGATTTTTTATATAATTAAATCCTTAAAATGTAACAATTCGTGACACAGAGGCTGATGGCACTGGCTCAGCCATTATATTATGTCATAAATAGATACAAGGTATTCATTATTTAAGTAGGTACTTTTTAGAGTTCCGTACCCAAAGGGTAACCAACGGGACCCTATTACTAAGACTCCGCTGTCCGTCCGTCTGTCCGTCTGTCACCAGGCTGTATCTTATAACCCGTGTTAGTTAGTCAGTTGAAATTTTCACAGATGATGTATTTCTGTTGTTGCTATAATAACAAATACTAAAAAACAGAATAAAATAAATATTCAAGGGGGCTCCCATACAACAGACATGTTTTTTTTGCCGTTTTTATAGATAATGGTACGGAACCCTTCGTGCGCGAGTCCGACTCGCACTTGGCCGGTTTTTCTTTTTCACAGTTATCTGATCATTTCTGTTTCGCTGGTAGCCGGTCTCTATTCTTTGCATCCTTGTCTGAAAATATATATTTTAGTGAGAATGGAATAATTTGAAAGTCAGTTCCTCTTTGTGCGTGCGCAGATCCTTTTCGGAATAAACTACACTGGTGGACATAAAAATCGACTCAAGCATTGTTGTCCTACATTCAAGGGAATAACCCAATCATACAAACATAAACATATGAAATATATATCATTTTAAAGGTATAGGCCTCCACCTTTGAATAAATGCATTTTGGTTTAAAAGTATTCGCTATACAGGACGTGAAATTCATTTAATTAATAAAAAACTTATTAGGTCAATGAAGAACCGGCTGCAAGCAGTTATAAGGGCTAGAGGGGTAACACGAAGTACTAATGTTAAACTTAATTAATGAATAATAGAATGATTTTGTAAAAGAAGTTTTTTTTTTTTAATTTTTCCCTATTTGAATATTTGAATATTTGTTAATTCATCACTTAAAAAAAAATTACAGCCTGTATAGCAAATACTTTAAGACAAAAATGCATTTAATCAAAGGTGGAGACCTATACCTTTAAAATGATATGTTATATATTTCATATGTTTATGTTTGTATGATTGGGTTATTTCCTTAAATGTAGAACAACAATGCTCGAGTCGATTTTTATGTCCACCAGTGTAGTTATTCTTAACTTTTGACGTCACGTTTAACTACGTGGTATTCTTAGTTCTGAAAATAAAGTTTTTTAAAAACTCTACAAAAATCTAAGTAAATATTGAACAAATAGGTCACCTCGGGGTCGCCGGTTGGTGCAACATGTATTTGTGTGAAATTTATTGTGTTTTTAAACTTGATATTTTTCTTGCAGGTAAGTTTTTTCTTCCGCTTGATGCCAAGCTCCTGATTATACGGTGGTAAGTGTTTATTAACATAAATTTAAATCGAAAAGAGCATGAATAATTCCTTAAAAAAATATTAACAAAGAATATTTTCACTATCGAACTTCAGTGATTGTCTTATTTATCTCCAAAAATTCAAAAAAACCTTATTTTATTTATCACACAACAAATCAAATACATAACAATAAAAAATAATAAAATTAAAACTAAATAATATTTTAAATTAAACTAAATAAAAAGTTCTATCAAGGTCGCTGCCGTCGTGCGGGGGAGTACCTAGCAGGCTGGCAGCGTTACCTCGTTGTATGGCCAGACTGATTCTCTGGCCGAGGTAAGTCCCAGCCCGAGGGTCCCCGGAGGCATCGACCAGGCGTTTTGATAAATCTTTATATAAAGAGTGTGCACTCGGTCCCCACGGTCCGAGTGTCTCAACGCCGAAGGGCGCAAACATGTAGTCCGTACTCAGGGCTACATATCTGCGCCGCTTCTTTTTTTCAGCTCCTTCCGCCGCGGCGCCCGCCTTGGAGCAGGTCATTGATAAGTAGGATGAGGCTAGTGTATCAACACAAGTCGCATCCCACACCAAAGACCTGCCACATTTCCACGGCATCAATGTCATTCCGTCGGGCCTCTTCCCGTCGTCTTATTTTATATATAGTCTTTGAACAAAAGTCAAAAATAAGTGCAACAACGAGCGAAGCGGTGAAGTGCACGTTAAGTTGCTTGTGATCATAAATTCGGAAACAGAAGCGAAGTGGAGCGGAGTGAGACGACCTCTTTTCGTTTTAATAGATTTCATGATATGCCCGATCAAATCAAAAAAATTGTCAATTAAATAAATTTATATTGCCTTTGTCAGCTTTCTTTTATATATGTTTATAAATATATACCAACGAGACACATATTATAATATAAATGATAAAAACCATAAAAGTAGCATCAGTTGAAATAAACATGATAATAATAATACAGGATGACAGATAATATTTTATAAGATGACGAAGAGAAAAAAAAAAAAGCAGAACGACTTTCTTAAAATCTAAACTTTGGAGTGAGAGTGAGGCATGAGGTGCATGTGGGTGGGATAGAGACAGACTGATCAATTCTACGATACGGCCACGACATTTTTTCCCACACTGTATATACCCACTATAATAACAAAAAACGTATTTCCCTCTATATTCATCCATCACATTATTACGTAAGTAGGTAATATCTCGTACGAACTGACAACTGAAAACACAGCGTCCTTGAAAGCTGAGACCTGATAACATCTCGCCTCAATTTATACGGGGGTGCGCGCGATAGCGGGGGCGGGCGGCTGATAACGCGGGGACTGATAACAGACTCCCGCCCGCCCGATGCTATCTGTGATTAAATAGCGCCGCCTTATCACGGGAGCTGAGATCTTGGAACGTAGAGTTACCCGTATAGTGAGGAAGTTTACTTGGATTTTTTTCATGTACTTACCTATATTTATTTTTTTCTTCTACGAAAGTAGACTATCCCCCGGTTTCTGAAAGGCCAATCAAAGTTAACAGTAGCTTAAAAAAACTTTAAGCGCAAATAACGGTGAAAATAAAGCATATTATGAAGTCTGAATAATGATGAATCAATAATTAACTTAGTTAATTTTTGATTTCAATGTAATTCCCACTTTTTCTGGCTTAATCCGCAGATAATTATTTTTTAATCTACTGTTAACATTGATTGGCCTTTCAGAAACCGGGGGTATGATTGCTAGTGCACGTGAAGAAGTATTTTTAGTTACATCAGCATAACTATTTGCATTTTAAAGAGCAGTTGACCTAATTTGAAGGTATTTTTACTTAAAAACCTACACGTACGAGTACATACATATGTAAAAATACTTGCAGTGAAGTAGTTTAAGTTGATTTACCTTTGACGCCTTTAAATAGCAATTCGCTTAGATTCAATTATGTTCAGGTGTGTTAGTTCGAAAACCATTTCGAGATTTAGGTTTGATAAGCCATATTTACGAACTTTTGGTCTAAAAAACCTCATGATAATGAATATTTTTACGAAAAAGCTGCAACTTCCATTTGCCTTCGTGTGACGTCATTAGAGAAATAGCTGTTTAGAAATTGTGTCCTTTGCTATCAAGATAAATTAATAAAAATTTGCTGCCGACTGATTTGGCAGATGGATGACAGATGAGTAGACCGACAGAGACAGACCACTTTTTTATAAGCAATCACACATCACAATCAGTTTAATGTCTGGTATTCTTAAGTGACGTCATAACCGACTATTCTTTAAAAAAAATATAATAAAATAATGATTAATTTATACACCAAAATAATGAAAACAATGTCCTTAAATGGCGCATGTACTGCAAATAAAAATTGAAAAAAATATATATTTGAAATTAAGCTATGGGAATTTGTGTTTAGATGTGTAATTTTCAATTACAAATTTAAGAAAACTAAGAAAGAAAAAACATATAAAGAGAAAAAAATGTTTTAAGACAGCTCGTGGAATCCTGGGCTATCAGTACACCCTAAGGTACATTCACACCAAATTTGGGGCTATTATTCGTCGGGGTAACGGCAATTTCACTTATCCACCTTAATACCTAGTGGTAATAGGTAGGCATGTATATATATATGTAACCTATTACTATATAGTCTATAGGATGGGATTTGGTCGGCCGCCTGGATTCGTGCTGGGGGCTCGGTTGGTGATCATTGAACTTTTTTCCTGGTCCCTGGCCGGGTCTCCGGTATGGGTTCGGGCGGTTGATTGGATTTCACCTTGTATAATAATATTTTACCTATAATTTTAATCGTATATATATTGCTACATAAATTAAATAAACATTTAATCTAGTTCATGTACATTTATTATTTTATTACGTATATTTTTATAAGATTAAAATTTGACTTGTGAAACGTGTATTATATATACATACTTTGCAAAATAAACTTTTTGAATTTTGAATAAAGCTCAGCTGAAAAGTACAAAGGTTTTTAAAAATTAGTTTTAATATAATATGTAAATATTATCTATTCTTGTATGAATTTAATGTTGAGCACTTTAAAACTCTTTTAAAGTCTACATTGTTGTTCATAAGCTAAGGTCAACCATAGGGAGGGTGCTGACACCTAAATCTCAAGATACTCTCTTACCTTAGGTGTCAGAGCAACTACTTGTCTTGTGTAGTAATCTTATTAATAGTTCTGCTGATCTCTAATATTTTTGTTCAACTTATTTGTAATAATTTGTGTCAATAAAGAATTAATTATTATTATTATATTCTATTTTATTTATTGACTTGATAATTACAACAAGTAACCTTGTTGACTACCGTACTAAAACTGAATCAAGTGTAAGCAACGCAACTGTGTGAGCTAGATTGTATTGTTACTTTAAAAGCCCGAACTGCGGTAAATCCTAGGATTTACTGGTGAATCCTAAGATTTACCAAGTCTCACCGGTAAAAGTCCGAATTCATATATATTAATCATCAATTCTTGACTTTTACCAGCATTCAGTCAATTTTATTAATCAATTTTATTTTAATTAAAGATTAAAATATAATAATAGGCGTGTCAATTCGTGTCTCGCTCGAACCCCGCCCCCGTTGAATAAATAGTTTCTAAATATTAACTGCATTGTTTTACACTGAAAACTAACATTTACCGGTATATGTGGTAAAACCTAAGATTTACCGACGGAATGCCAGTAAAAGTCAGAAATTGATTATTATTATAGAACAATTTGTAGTTTTACCGGTGAGATTTACCGGTAAATCCTAAGATTTACCGCAGTTCGGGCTTTTACAGTAACATATATACGAGTATGAATTCAGAATTATCGGATCCATCCCGCTATCTCAGTGCAGGAATAAAATTGTCGGTATCTAAGAGATTCCTTTGTCTACACCAAAATATGAATATACGCGTTGTCTGGATGAATCCGTCAAACAGATGAGATAAGGCTGACGTGAACTTTTGCTGCTTGTAGCCTCCCCCTTTCCTCCCTCTGAATACTTCTCCTCTCCCCCTGGCTTCTTGCTTTAGATCTCCAGATATGTTCGGAATTAGAATATATTGGTATTTTTACATTAAGCTTAGTTTAAACTGGTAGAGCAGGAAGTCGTGTGCGAGGGTTTAAAAGAACCATTTACATTATCAAACTAGTAAACTATTGCAAAATGGTACTTAAAATTGTAGCTGGGTATGTAGGTGGTTAAAAGACAGAAGAAATAAAAGAATATTAGTTAAATAAATAGGGCATGTATTTAAACGCATAACAAAAAATACAAAAAAGTGTTCCATCAAAAATACTAACAGCACATAAAAAAAATATTGACTTGTACACTAAAACACTAACTGTGCTCTTATAACCCGGAAAGGGTTGTGATAAAAAATTACCAAGAAGGTTGAGTATGGCGGTCGCAGAACGACTCGCATTATATATACTAACAGTTGTAGACGTTTTTTCCAAGTACGTGTGGCTATTTTGTCTAAAAAAGGTGGACGCTAAATCTATTTGCGATCTTTTGGAGAATCAAATTTTTTTAAATTTTGGAATTCCCCATTCCATTCTGTGCGAGAACGCAACCGTTTTTAGAAGTTCCCGTTTTGACGATTTTTTGACTAAATTTAATTGTCAACCCTTCTTTACCCCATATTACTCTCCTCGAGCCAATACTGTCGAACGATATAATCAGAGCGTTGTTACATGTTTAAGCATGTTAGTCGGCGACAACCACCGACAATGGGCTCGCATATTACCAAAAGTTTAACTCTATCTAAACTCATGTATCATCTCGCAACTTCTTTTTCGCCAAATTTCCTTATGTTCAAGAGAGATCTAATTATCGATACAACACATGTTCAGAGTCAGACTCGATGCGGTGATATAGCAGAGAGTCGGGCGTCGCATGCTTCGAATCTAAGATCTTTAGGTGATATTTATGCAAAAGTCGCTGATAACTTGTCCCTATCTTTTCTCCGCAATTCGAGATTATATAATAAAAATAGAATTTCCGTTTCGCTCAACGTAGGAGACATTGTGTGGAGACGAAATTTTTCGCGCTCTTCCGGTATTGATTACTTTACTAACAAGTTGGCTCCTCGCTTTACTAAGACACGTGTTCGAAGGGTAATTTCTCCTCAAGTATATGAGTTGGAGGATTTTTATTCAGCTCAGGTTGGTATTTATCATATTAAAGATATTTTAAAATGATCCTACAATTAATATTTTCATATGAGACCGTGTCGGTATCGGATCGTTTTCGAATCTCCCTAACCCAGGTGTTCTCGTAGAGGTCCGACGTAACCCCTTTACGACGTAGTCATTTACTGCTTATTCGCTACGAACCTTTGCTAATTGCTTGTTACGAGTTAAAGCCACTATTCTAACGGCAATCTTTTCTATCTAGCCTCAACCTTTTTTTTTTGCGGCTCGAGCCGCGTTTCTTTGATTCTTCATTGACTCAGCCGAAGAATTTTTTTTGTGCCTTTTTTTGCGAATTTCACGTATAACGTCTTTCATGTTTTGTAGGCGTCGCTTAGTTATTGATTTTAAGCTCGATGTTTATTTGGTTGTCTGTTCCATTGTAATTTAATTGCAAATAGCTTCCATTTTTTCATCATTATTTTGTTAAATGAATATTATTCTATGTTTTAGGTTAGGAACTGGTATAACACTAGTGTTGTTCCTATTTTTGTTTCAAGGAATTCGGGCTTAATTAATTCAATTGTAATGTAATTAATATAGTTAGATTAATATTACATTGATTTTTGGTATTTTATAATCATCCGACTGGTATATTTATCTTTGACGGTTCTTCTAGTAGTTAGTCTAAGTTAATGTTAGATTATATTAGTTTTAGGTTTTCTATTGACCGCTTTGTTCGCTCGAGGATTTTCTTATCGCACCCTTATCTTGTTTTTACTTAATCTAGTCCTTTTTTGTTTAAAGGCCTTTCGATTAGTTTAGGGGTACATTCGTTTGTTTATCCTTCTGGAAGTTAATTTCCTTTAAGCTAGTTTAATTTTTTTTGTGTCGTTTGAGGATATTGTAGCATTCGCTACAGGTATTCAGCCTGTTTCATCTGTCTTTCTTTGTCGTTGATTTCTTTACTGAATTCTCAAATTTTGAAATTTAGAAAGTCTTGTCAAGTTTTTTGTTATTTTTCTCATATCTAAGAGTATCGTCGTTGAACTGATACAAAATCTGCATTAGAAAATAAGTAAATATCACGGGAAGAGGCCCGACGCAATAACATTGATGCCGTGGAAATGTGGCAGGTCGTTGGTGTGGGATGTGACTTGTGTTGATACACTAGCCTCATCCTACTTATCAATGACCTGCTCCAAGGCGGGGGCCGCAGCGGAAGGAGCTGAAAAAAAGAAGCGGCGCAGATATGTAGCCCTGAGTACGGACTACATGTTTGCGCCCTTCGGCGTTGAGACACTCGGACCGTGGGGACCGAGTGCACATTCTTTATATAAAGATCTATCAAAAGGCCTGGTCGATGCCTCCGGGGACCCTCGGGCTGGGACTTACCTCGGCCAGAGAATCAGTTCTGGCCATACAACGAGGTAACGCTGCCAGCCTGCTAGGTACTATTTGTTATTATTTTTTGTTATTATTATTGGAGGTGTTAAATAAAATGTTTTCATTGATTATCTATATCAAAAATTATAATTATTGTTATTATCTTTCATTTTTAAATGCATGCGTTTGTTATTATATTGATTGTTTTTTAAAGAACATTTGCGAGAAACTACTCTCTACTACACAGAGTATTCTAGTATCGAGTGTAGTGATACTGTGTTATTAATTACTTTTAGTTTTTCTTTTATGAGACAAATAAACGTTTTATCATTTTCATTTTTCATGTTTGAAAACAATGATCCACAATCATAAAAGTTTATTTTCTAATATCTTTTGCTCGCAGCTTCGCTGGCGTGTCTTTCTATTATCGATAGTTTTCGGCTTGACGGTTATTTTATCAACACCCCTATATGTAGACTAGGGTTTACTACAATGTTAATAAAGAAAACCGCATCCAAATCCGTTGTGTTGTTTTCGAGCTAAAACTGAAAATACATACAGACGGCCATACAAAAATTGTAAAATTTGGTCTTCGTTCAATACAATACTAATAACCCATTTCAATTAAAATTTCGCAAAAATATTTAACATACAGACACGAGTTTTTTACTGCCTACTTTATTATTAATATTTTATACTATACTTCTATACTATATATTCCATACTATATTAGAGCAAATTACGTTACGTCACATCCTGTAAATACTAAAATACTTATAAAATCGCTTTAAAAGCACGATAATATTGTATTATTGAAATAACATACCTAAATTGATCTACTTATTTCAAAAAGCAGACAAAATTGCACATTGAAGATAAAAAAAAACCGGCCAAGTGCGAGTCAGACTCGCGTTCCTAGGGTTTCGTATTGTGGATGATAAATTTAATTTTGTATTTTTTTTTCGTGAATTTCTCAACCACTTTATTTTTCCTGAAATCTTTACGTAAACACATATATTATTACCATGATTTTTTTCGAATTTTTCGGTCCACCAGTTTTGGGGATTAAGTTTTGGGGGTGGGGGGGAATACATTTTTTATGGTTTTTCAAGGTTTTCTCGAAATAGATGCAATTAAATATAGCCAAACTATATTTTTACAATCAGCGTTTTATATAATAATTTTGATTTTCATATTGTATTTTCATAAAATATTTGTACTTCTTTTTTTATAATTTTCATTTGTGCTCATTTTTTTTTTAATTGCTATAGTTTTCCTGGCCAGCTATGATCTATAATTAACATTTTTTTTTCATATATTTCAGTTTACCAGTTTCGGAGATAAGGGGGGGACATACATATTTTTGTGGTTTTTTTAAAGATTTCTCGTAATCAGTGCCAGTAAATATATTAAAAGTATATATATTTACAGTCAGCTGTTTTATATCTACAATTTGATACCCATATGGTATTTTTAGGATAATATTTTTTATTTTTCTCACTTTTGTTTTGGAAATATTTTGAACAATTTAAAAATTTTCATATTTTTTTTACACAATGTGGGCAAATAATGCTACTTTTGTGCCAAATTTCATGTCTTTATCTTTAACGGTGCTAAAGTTATGAGGCTGTGACATACGGATGAACGGACGGACGGACGGACGGACAACGGAGTCTCACCGTAAAGGTACCTTTTGTACCTTTGGCTTTTAGGTACTACGGAACCCTAAAAACGGCCGAATTTATAACTGTAATTAATTCATTTTCTCGATTTACGCTTTCAAAACTAGAATTTGTCAACAACAAACAGATCCAAGCTCCCAAATCGAAGATTTCAAGAACATCTCCATTTCTTCTTTGTTTTCAGCAAAATATTGTTGAATGGAGATACCCATTCCCGACATTGAGATAAAACTAGTTATAACTCGGTATCTGGTGCGATGCGAGGATCAGATCCAGGTTTATGGCCCGCCGAGACAAACAGCCGCGAGAACAATAACAACTTGTGCTAGTTAGCCTTCTGTCCGAGGCTTCGCCGGCGTCGTTAGAGCTTGTTGAAATTAAACACTTCTACTTGTTCAAAAAATATTTTTAGCGAAACCGGTTAGGTGTACTGTTTTTTTTTTAAGATGAATGAAATGTACCACTATGTCTGCTAGCATATGATGATTTTACTATATTGTATGGGGTACAATATACCTTAGAAATAATACGAGTGTGTAGTGGTGGGCACACGTGACTGTGTATTTACCACCACATAAACATATTCAACATTTAAAACAAAACACCACACAACTCATTAAACTCTATCTAAAAACAGTTTATTAAAACGGAAAATTAATTATTTGCCAGCGCACTATCGGCTTTATTTCCTGTGCGAGAAGGCGACGTGAGATACGGGAGGTGATATCATCGAGCCAACCTAATTAGAGTTATCGTCGACCAATTATTTATAAGCACAGCTTATCGCTACGTGCGCCATTGTTTTAGTGAGCTTAGTTTGCACGTCGACTCACGGGGCGGAGTGGTGGCGAACCAAGAAAAATTAGGTTTGGCAAGCAAATTAAAATGAGTTGAAAATTGTACAGCGTACTTATTTTATTATAGCAGGAAATTCTCGGTATAATTTTATATATAAAAGGGAGTGTTTTGATAAACTGAAAATATGCATTTGTACGAGTATGTACGAAGTGAAGTGTACAGGTCGCGGCACGATTTTTGATCACTCGGCGAAAGTGGGGGGGACTAGCGCATGTGTTCATGCGCGAAAAAATTATTAAGTGCGATAGAGAAAAAAACTAGCTAAGTGCCAGTCAGACTCGCGCACGAAGGGTTCCGTACCATGATCTATAAAAACGACAAAAAAACATGTCTCTTGTATAGGAGCCCCCTTAAATATTTATTTTATTCAATTTTTTTGTATTTGTTGTTATAGCAGCAACAGAAATACATCATTGTGAAAATTTCAACTGTCTAACTAACACGGTTATTGAGATACAGCCTGGTGACAGACGGACAGACGGACATACAGACGGACAGCGGAGTCTTAGTAATAGGGTCCCATTTGTTACCCGGTTAGCGCAGTCAAGGTCATAAACCGAGGTCAGACCTCATAAACCGTGCGAATTCAAATAGTTTATTTTGAAAAGTAGGTATACTATATATAATACACGTCAAATTTAATCTAATAAAAAAATATATGTAATAAAATAATAAATGTAAATTAAAGGTTTATTTAATTTATGTAGCAATAGATATATATATATATATAATATATATATATTATACAAGGTGAAATCCAATCAACCGCCCGAACCCATACCGGATACCCATACGCATGCTGCTACCTGTATTACGAAGGAAGTTTACTTTAGTTACTTACCGATATAAATTGGTACAAGTGTTTGTAATTTTTTTGGGGAATGGTTTTCTCACTGTCGCAGTATAGTACCATAACCATATAACCTACAATTACTTCAACTAATGGAAGGCTTAGCCGGGGCTTGTCACCACTTTCATAACGAAACAATACCGGGAAGAAGCCGGGAGAATGTCCAACTTAACCAGACACTTATGATCCATTGATTATGATGCCCTCATGAATCAGGCTCGGCCTAGTCTGAGGACCGCGAGTAATGGTGTTAGATATTGTTTTGGAAAATTATGTTAAGCTATAAATAACATGTACCTAAACTATATTCTTCCCGTGTTTTTGAGAAAAATAAACTGTTCTATTCTTTTCTAAACTATTCTATTATTTTATATTCTATTCTATTTAAATTTTATGCATCCAAAGGGTCTAATTAAGTTGGTCGTTTTAGCTCTACAATAATTAAAGTAATTTTCCGAATTTTTCCTTACGCCAAATGACCTACCTTTATGCCACATTTTAAGTTTCTAAGTCACTGGTTTGGGTTTCATATGAGTGAGTGAGTGCATCGGTCAGTGATAAAAATAGTGAGTTTTGGACGTGAATATTTCAAGCTCTAATACGTTTTATTTATGAAAGTTAGGTTTTTAGGTAGCTCCAATATGAAATTGGTTATGGGGGGTATAAAAGCAGCTCAAAATGGTTCATGTAATATAATATAACACATGACTGGTGCGCTCGGCCTTTTCTTTCGAACGCAGCCCTGGGGGTCTATCTGTGGTCTAGTACGCGCCATCGATACATTGTTTTTCCATCAAACTTGCTCTCTCAAACAAACGCGGTATGCGTGAGAGAGCAAGTATCTGTGACACTACTCTCAGTTATAATAGGTCTTTACATTTGAAATTGCCGAAATTTTCTTACAGATTCATGAGTTCATAATTCCTGTGATTCCATAGCTATTTCCATTATTTGTTTTTTGTTTGAAAGTTGATTTCAAGGTTTTACATCTACGTATTGAATTTTGTTTTCATTGTCAGTTTGATAACTAAAATTAAAATTTCAAAAACAGTTGATCCTAAATGCCATCCATTTCCATGATAAGATTCGTAATAATTTTTTACAGCTGATACTTTCCAAAAATTAAATTATTGTTGCTGTTAGCTTAATGTTGTACATTAATATTACACATGAAAAATTGCATAATTTGGATTTGTCATTCCTAAAAAAAATGCAAAAAAATTAGTACTGAAAATTGAGTTTCCTTCAAACTCTCTATGGAAAACGGCAATGTCATATGTAAAGACCTAATATAACTATTATATGTAATGAAACTGTTCTAGTTTTTAAGCTAATTTAAGGGGAACGAAAATACAAACAGAAATAAAATGTCAGCTTTCGGATGATTTTGTTGCAATAATTAGGTTACGTATAGCCATAAAAAAAATACATGTTTTTGGTTGAACTTTAAGGTATTCATTTTCCACAAACCACGTTAATCGATTCATATTTGTACTGTCAATGAATTTTTTTGTAACCCTCTATTGCACACTCCTTATCGATTTTGTTTCAGGTATCGCTTTCGCGATTTTGTTGGTTTTTTTTTAATAAAATTAGTGTGAATGATATCTATTAATTTTCCAAATACCACGTTATTCGGGTCAAAAAAAGCACCCCCTTTTTCCAAAAATACGTAAATCCACTGATGCAGTCAGCGGCAGCAAGATATTGTCAGTCTACGCCTAGCGCTGGCGCCCGTAAGACGTGGAACCTGTGCCCTTTTTTGCAAGCTATAAATATCTCCCAAAACTACTTCAAAACACATTGAAATTAATTTTATAAAGTAATATTTCGAGGAGCATCATATTCCTGCCGTTAAAAACTCAACAAAATATGCGTATGAGTGATTTAGCTACATCGTGCCATAGTCATAACAACAAAACTGAATGAATTTGGATTGAATTCATACTTTTATGCGGGAAAATAATATATGTTACTCTAAAAGAATAATTTTGTGAACATTATTGAAACCCAAATTAATTTACTTATACTTACTGAGATCTGTATTTCGTGAAATTACCCTCTAGTATTGGTTCACCATTTCAGGTCCAATAAGTGAAGTTTTTTGCAAATTATATAGGTACACTTACTTGGGATAAATCGCCAAGCATTTAAAATATAGAAATTTATTTTGAAATATTTACAGTGCATGGCAAAATTATTAGATCGTAGATAATCCTGTCGGTACATGTTCAGGTTCTGTTACGCAAAATGAAAACAATGAAACTCTTTTAGGATTAATTTGTTATCCCTATGTTTGTCTGTCTGTCCGTTTGTCTAGACAATTTTTTCTGGGTAAAATTAATAAATACCAATATTAACGGCCCTCTATAGAGCTGTAAAAACATACTTTTGACGTTTTTATTTATATTACGTTTTAGGTTTTTACGTTTTTTTTTTACGTTTTTCATACAAATTTTCTCACTATGAAAATGTAGGGATGAACACTTGAGATAATATTTTGCATTTAAAAGTCAACACAGAAAGGAATTGTTGAACAAATAATGTAAAAAATATGAAAACCATGTTGTTCTATTCTAAAGGGATTAATTATCTACTGTTCAATGTGGCGATAGCTTTGTTTATTTTTTTCCTTAAATTATTTTTTACTAAGATAACAAATAGTTTAATACAAGGTTTTCCTTAAGAGGTCCCTTTACCCCTGTATTTTTCTTAAAATTCATACAATAGGTATAAATCGAATGTGAAGTCTACAGCTTATTTTCTTCATATCTTTTTTCATGAGTATATTTTAGTGACATCTAACTACGTCTCTATACAGCCCAAAAAGCAAAATTTGATAAAACACCATCATAATAGCTGTCAGGATATCGTCAATATTGCCTCGTTTTTACGCAAAGTTTAACAAGTTTGTATATTTTTATCTATACTGGAAATAAAAAAGAGAAAAATACAGGCGTCGTTCATGTTAAGATGACTAAGTTTACACACTTTGCTAAGTATAAACAATTACCGTTTCATGGAAAACTGTTTTGACCTGAAACCATTTCACAAATTCAATTAACTTATTTTGAATATCTTGTCATCTTGCACTCTTGATGAGAAATACAATTTCAATAAGTAAAAATACAACTTTTAGTTAAGAAAACTTATAGTTAAAAGTCTGCTGTATGCATTAACATATTTTTAATTATATTACAATAGTAATAAAATAATTGGCTTATCCGTCGTCGTGATACCAGCCGTAAATTTCTTAAATAATCTGATATCACGCTTATGGAAAACCCAATTATTTTGAAGATACCATAATATCATTAAAATATGTTTATGCATATAGCAAACTTTTAACAATAAATTGTCTTAGCTAAAAGTTGTACTTTACCGTTATAATTATTTCTTAATATTTTGTTACAAATTCGGAGAAATAGCCCTTAAGGAAAACCTTGTATGAAAATATTTGTTATCTTTGTAACAAAGAAAAAAATAATAATAAAAAAAGTTATCGCCACATTGAACAAACAGTAAATTATTAATCCCTTTAGAATAGAAAGATATGGTTTTATATTTTTTACATTATTCGTTCTACAGTTCCTTTCTGTGCTTTCTTTCAAATGCAAAATATTATGTCAAGTGTTGATCTCTATATTTTCATAAGGAGAATATTTTTATGAAAAAGTTAAACAAAAGGCCATAAAAACGTTATAATATGTATATTTTACAGGGCTGTAAATATTAGCATTTATTGATTTTACCCAGAAAAATTGCCTAGACAAACGGAAAAACAGACAAACATAGGGACAACAAATTAATCCTAAAAGAGTTTTGTTTTTTCATTTTGCGTAAAGGGACCTGAACATTTCAAACTATGATACAAATAAATTTCTATATTTTAAACACTTGGCGATTTATCCCAAGGGTAAACAGGTGTCCCAAAAGTCAACGCTTTCCCTTGGAAGGCTGGTAGGCCAGCTCATGACTGACCAGAATATCAAATTATGACCTCAGCAAAAAGTAGATAGTCTTCGAGTTGATGGTACTTTTATAAATTCGAATAGATTTTTGAGAGTCAGAGCTAACCAGTTCTAAATTCTAAGAATAAAATTTTTGTTTCGCAACTCTGAATAGTCATGCTATTGATAAAGTCAAAAATAAACCTCGAAATGCTGTTACATCAAGAAGAAAAATAAAAACCCAATTTATGAGCAATTTTTTGTAATTAGGTTAGTTCGATACCACACCCTGAAAAAAAATGTCCTATGTTAGTTTTGCAAATTGTCTTAAATAACGGCTCATCAAATATTGTTTTTCAAATGATCTGGCAATTTCTGTGTATTACTTTTGAAAAAAAAGTTATTGCTATTTTACTACTAAAGGAGCTGCGTATTTTTTTAAATAATTAGAATTTAGAATGAAAGAGTGGCAGGCAGTAAAAATATTTGACGTTCATTAGAAATGCCATTTAACACGCGTTAGAGTGAGATAAATAGTGACGCTATTTAAAATGAGTTGGAATGAGATAGTAACGCGGTTAAACGTGGTTGAAAGAGAGAGGCATAATTGATATAGGCTACAGTGAGATAGATAGTGACGTGGTGCATTCCTTCTGAGAATATTTGTTAGTGTCCACTTTTTGTAATAACAACTTTAGTAAAAAAAAATTGTAAAGAAATTTTTGGTCCAATTTATTTTCCCGCAAGTGTAAAACTAGCTCAACGGGCGAAAAATATTTAAAGAATGGGTAATGGTAACAATTAACCGTCACGATATTATTATGTATCTCTAAAGGAGTGTCTGAAATGTTCCGAGGGTCAACTGAAAAATCAAACACTCAAAAAACCACTTTTAGCCGACCATAATAAATTTACGTCCCGACGTGATAGCAAGTAGGATCAATGCCGTGTGACGATGATCGAAATACACTAATAAATTAGATAAAATAAAATACGTATTACTTTTGACCCTGCCTCGTCCACTCTATTCGTATTTTTGCTATGGTGACGCGAGCTTAGAGACCGGGACGAATTTCCCCCCGCGCGCTATCGTAAAATAGAATAGGCCACGCCCGGAACTGGTTTTTGTTTTGGCTATGTCATTCTCTTAAATATTTATTACTTTGTTATCTTAAGGTGTCCTAGGTAACTTCGTAATATTACCTTTCGTACTTCTCGGAAACATTTATTTAACTTTTAAACATAAAATTGTTATCTAAGTCCTTTTACTTTTTAGGGTTCCGTACCCAAAAGGTAACCAACGGGACCCTATTACTAAGACTCCGCTGTCCGTCTGTCACCAGGCTGTATCTCATGAACCGTGATAGTTAGACAGTTGAGATTTTCACAGATGATATATTTCTGTTACCGCTATAACAACAAATACTAAAAAACAGAATAAAATAAATATTTAAGGGGGCTCCCATACAACAGACATGTTTTTTTGCCGTTTTTATAGATAATGGTACGGAATCCTTCGTGCGCGAGTCCGACTCGCACTTGGCCGGCTTTTTTTAACTCATTTGAATGTACTAATCTTGAATTCTCTTTACGTAAATAAACATTATTATATAAATAATCGCACATGCTAGCTACACAGGACACGCTTCTAGGTGAGAATATAATTTTGAGAATATATTATTTTGATTTTGATTCTTGATTTATTACACTAGCTCGTAATGCGGTCTCCCATTCCGTGACGCACCCCTAGAATCACCCCATACGTTTTGGCAACAGCGTCGATACATTTAGCTTATGTTAAGCCTCAGAGAGAGGATATTTATGCGCTTGCATGCGCGGACGATGGTTTCATTTATATGCAGTTCTATTTCCTTCGTTCGGCAGCCACGGGCACGAGCGAAGAGCGATTTTTGATGATTTACTTGTTAACTGACTGGAGAATGAAAAATTTAAGTAATTTTATGTTAAGTGTAAAAAAAAACAGAATGATGCTCTGAACTATTTCTTGCGGTATTTTAAGAGCCTTATTAAAAACCATATAACATTATTATAAAATAGTCTAACCATGTTTTATTAGGAAACCGGATCTAATGATTTAATGAGTCTAAGGATAATAAATATATATTTGGAGTTTTATAACTTAGTTGTTTCAATCTGTATAAATAATGAAGTTCTATCAAGAACCATCAGAATATCAATTATTCACTTTTTAATTAATTAACTAGGGTTCTGTAATCAAAATGACTCATGTGTTTATCTGTCTGTGACACCCACTTTTATTTGAAACGACTTTCAACTTGAATTGTAAAAATAGTAATTTGTCCACACCTAGTTATCCCGTTTTGAATATAAACTATTTGGATCGATGTCAGTTACCTTACCTTGCTGAAGGATTGCTAAATAAGCTCGATCGTCTCCTTAATTTATTTATACGGTACATTGTTGACCTCTGTAAGTACGACCATGTGTCGCAATCCCGTTCTGATCTTAACTGGCTTAAGGATGGTCGTCATAACGCGACCTACTTAGTTGTGCACGTGGCCAAATGTCATGCTGTTTCATTTCGCTACAAGGTGCACGCTCCATGAAACTTGCGAGGACGATACAATCGTGCTGATTTCGTCGAGGGCGCAAAATTGAAAACTCGTTTTGAAAACTGATTTTATTTTTTGGTATTATTAACCTAGATAAAATTTTGGATGCTTGACCCGTATTACTTTTTTGATTTTATTTAAAACAATTAAAGCACATTTAGCTACACTTTTGGTAAAAAACCGTTAAATTAACATATTTTAGGGATTTGTTGTTAGGATATTACTCAAATTTCAAGATTTTTAGCTCGACTTAAACATAGATCTAGATAATGTTGATGGACTCAGTCTGAAACGCAGTCACAATGTGATCACAGCGTTTGTATGGAGGTTGTCTCTTAATATCCGAAATCGTCGTAACGCTCAAATTCTAATGCTTCTTTGGAACTTTCTCAATGATCCCCTTTCCCCTCTTACCTGAAAGAAAGGCTTGTTTCCCGTGATTTCCTTGGTTCACTTTTTACACACATGCAAAATAACTAAAACGCTTCTATCACATTTGCCTTCTCAGTCCTTGTATGAATTTTGAATCTTTCTCTTAATTGCATATTATTTTTATGTGTATATTTTTTTATTATTTATATTTTATGGTAGGTACATGATGTTAATTATTATGTTGATATTATGATATTTATCGTACGTTTTTGTTTGTTAATAAGAATATTTTAAAGATTCCGCCATTAATGCTTTTAGCTTTGTGTCTACGATACCTTTCCCGGCAGTGGGAGAAGAGCATTATTTTTTACCCCATAAAATGGGATATCATTTGAAAGCGTGTTGTCAATTTATTCAACGTATATTTCAACGTTGTGTGCTTAAATTTGAAGTCACTCAAGAAAATTTTCCTAAAAATCATTTTCGCCTCCTTTTATTTCAGAAAAATGTGAAATTATTCCGTAATAAAATGTCATTGCGTAATATAGAGAAACATGCGGATGAATCTGGAAAACAATATAATAATATTCGTACCATTAATACGCAAAATACTTGATGATATTAATCTTCTGAATATTTATACAGTCTTTTTTCTACAGGAAACCGTATATTGTGTACGACAAATTTATAAAATCATTTTTTTAACGTATCTTCAGAATCGCTCCTCTTATCACGCCTGGCACCGCATGACGCCTATTCCCGAGATCGCAGTATTGGCCGGCCATTTCGTGAACTGCTACATTTTTCGTTTTAAACGTGGCAAATTACACACATATGTAATGTCGGCTGGGTATTAGGGTATTAACATTTTTATGGGCGATATTTCCGTAAAACTGCTGCCCGGAATTGATGGTGGCGGCTTTTTAAACTTTTAAGGAATTATTTAACAATTTCTTACGCTTTTAAACTGTGATTCTAGGAAGTGTTTCGTATTGGCTGGAAACTCGCATAAATAGTTACTGTAATTTTGAAGATACATATATGCATTTTGGAGAAAGTAGTATCTTAACATGCAGTATAGAAACGCAGAAAGAAACGTAAATCTGGATGTGAGGTGCTCTTAACCGGGATTTGAACCCGGGACCTCTCGCTTACCGGGCGATTGCTCTACCAACTGAGCTATCCAGGTCTCAACACAACTCGTGAATTTACCGATGTGCTTTCCCATACTGCAATGATATTTATAGATACCCACTTTACAGTGAGCCACTTGGCGCCAAAGCAATAGAGCAATCGCCCGGTAAGCGAGAGGTCCCGGGTTCGAATCCCGGTTCAGAGCTCCTCACATCCAGATTTACTTTTACATAGAAATTTATTTCTGTCATAGTTTTAAAGTAGCATTTTGTTAATGCCATTCGAGGAGGCTTCATGGAACCAAAAAAAAAAAAAAAACACCGAGAGCCAACAATCATAAGCATCAACGATGTAACTTTTGTTTGATGGAAATAAAATAGTGTTAATAATGGGTATTTACACAGATATATTTCTGTGGGTACTACTGACTTTTCATTATTAGAAAACATGAAAAACTATACTTTCTTGACCAAGAGCTTCATACACACAAAGTCGTGACGCCAACGCAATCTAAAAACCCGATTAGAATCATCAAAACACGATCATTCCATTAATATCCGCCTCTATTTACATACAAATAAGATAGCCAATCTAATCTGGCGTTTTTGAACCCCTATTTGTTTTATCTGATCTTATCCTTGCGTGCAGGGTGCGCCGGCGCCGGCGTAGTGTCTGCGCACGAGTTGCTATCGAGGGCACTCACTTGCTATCGCGAGTGATACGATGGGGACCGAAATGGGGATGAAGAATGATACTTGGCGTATTTTAACAACAAAAAAAACCGGCTATGTGCTAGTCTGACTAACGCACGTTGAGTTCCGTACTATAACAAAATCTGGGTACGAAACTCTAAAAAGAATTCAAAATTCAAAAAGTTTATTTTGCAAAGTAGGTATATATAATACACGTTTCACAAGTCAAATTTTAATCTTATAAAAATATATGTAATAAAATAATAAATGTACATGAACTACTTAGATTAAATGTCCATTTAATTTATGTAGCAATATATATACGATTAAAATTATAGGTAAAATATTATTATACAAGGTGAAATCCAATCAACCGCCCAAACCCATACCGGAGACCCGGCCAGGGACCAGGAACAAGGTTCAGTGATCACCAACCGAGCCCCCAGCACGAATCCAGGCGGCCGACCAAATCCCATCCTATTTTGTATATCCTATTAAAGATTTTGGTAAATAACAGCAATATATCGCCATAGCAACATCAAGGCGACAAAAAGGCACTAAAACTGTAGCGCTTGACAAACAATTCTGAACCCTCTGAGAACAGGACCTAATTTTTATTATTAGTTGTTTTAGTGCAGGGATGGGGAAACATTTTTCTTCGCGTGCCAATATTTACTAACGAAATATATGGCGGGCCAAGTTGTTGCATTTTTGGCTATATTATTTACTGAAATAAAAATATAAGTATGTATTTCTGAAGCACTAATTTATTGTGCAATATTACAAAATAAATATTGAAATAAGTAAGAAATTGAAAATTGTAATTAAATTAAACTTTCAAGTTAGCTGCGAAATTTCTAACAATATGAAAACTTCACATGAGTTTTATTTGATGGTCGTGGGCCAGAGAAGGCCCGTGGGCCGTAGTTTTCCCATTCCTGCTTTAGAGTATGTACAACAATCTGACAAAATTTAAAAGTTGTATGTATTACCGTATTAAGACAAAACTGAAAAAAAAACGCCTAAAAAATACAACTTTTACAATATTTATTTTATAGGGACCCCTGTAGGGCTTAATTTTTTTCAATTTTTATTATTTGCCGTGATTGAGGCATGTAACACGTTTTCTGTGAAAAATTTCAAGTCGCTACCTATTACGGCTGACGCTTTAGGCCCCTGTGTGACAGACGGACAAGGCCGTTTGGCACCCTTCGGGTACGGAACCCTAAAAAGAAATTCCTTGAACACTTAGCAGCGTATTGTAACAAAAAGGAAAATTGTTTGCACGTGTATGTAGATATTGTAGATGTAACTTCTGCCAGTGTGTACGCTCACATATGATTGAAGAATAAATTAATTTTGCCTTGAAAATAATGGCGTTTTTTTACAGTTGTCTTACAGGCTTCCTTTTGCGTGTATGTGGTGGCCGGGTGGTGTTCATAGCGTCCTTTTCTCAATAAAGTTACAGTGCTCCCAAAGTGATAATACGAATACAAATCTTCGCCACTGTTCGGCAAAGTTCGTATTTCCTTACACTTTCTATACAAGCAATAAGGTCACGTGGTACGTCCAGTCACTCTGCTATATATTTGTATGCGCATTATTACTTTGGGAGTACTGTAACATATTTTTTATGGTAACTAATTAATTAATAATGCAAAGCACAAAACTTTTTGAATTATTACCGAAGTTAGCCATAGCGATATTTATCACTTTTTGTATGAAATGTGTCAGATGACGTCACGATAAATGCCGTTAATTTTACTTTGAATGCCAATATTTTCGTAATTTTTTGAGACATCCCAGAATAATTTTACTTCTGTCTTAAGCTTTGTAAACGCAATTGATTTTTATAAAAATCTTCATGTAGGAGACGAACTCATTAGATGTATACAAGGTGACTTTTTGATCATCGTCCAAATTCACACTGGATGTTTGATAAGTGATCAGTATCTTGGATCAATAACAATTTTTGTGAAATTAGGAGGAGAAATTATTAACGCTGGAGGCCATTACTCAGGCTTACCACCTACCATGGCTTCCAACGTTACTCCCTTATAAACTAAATTATATAATTTGTACTAATTATAAGAATGACCAGTAGGTAGTTTCATATAAAGGTACCTGTCCATTTGCACCTGGTATACCTGAATACACACCCCTACCCACAAAGGCCATCTATAAAACATTACAGTCCCCCATAATCCCTCCACACGGTATCGCCGGCGGATCTCCTATCGACCATCGGTGTGCTTATCTGTGGCCTTATCAGTGCTTTGAAAGCTTTTCGTGGATTAAAAATTATGGATTCCGTGGTCATTTTGTAATGGAGGGCGGTTCTTTTTTGTGTGAATGTGTATCTAGGTCATGTTAGAGCAATGCTCTTTTATTTTATAAAACAAAGAAATAAAGCGTGAACAAATTAGAGAACTTAGTATGAAAGAAAAAAACATACAATAATTTGGCAAAAAAAAACGAAACTCCTTTTTAAAATTGAAATGTTTTCTTTAAAAAAAATTTAATTAATTACCTGAAATTAACTGTTTAATTTAAAGATTTAAATCGATCATTTGTATAGGTGACGCAAGTGCAGCGATGAAGTTTTACAATTGATTTTATATTACTGAATGTGTAAAAAAATATTAAAATTGTTTTTGTGAAGTGGAACTTTTTATATAATTTACACAATTTATTAAGTAACTAAAAATGACTAAGGCCCACTTGCGCCAAGCTAATTAACCCAGGTTAACTAACTTTTAATGCTTTGTCCTTGTCTGACCAAGCGGTAGAAATAAGGACATAGCATAAAAAGCGAAGTAAGCAAGCCTACAAAACGGTAGCTGCTACGAAAAACCGAGGCTGGCTACGTGTGCTACGTGGCGTAGCACAACGCGTAGACTAATCCCTACAAATCAAATCTAGTAGACAATAATTCCTTTTGTTCAAACAGGGTTACTTGTGCTTTAATAAAACAACCTTTCTTTTACACATACCTATGTATTTATAAAGGTATACATGTAAATGGTCACATCTGGAACGAACAAAAGAAACTCAATACCAGCATCTGCGAGATAAGATCAAACATTGTAGTATTAATAAACGAATAACAAATGTGTTAAACTCTTAAAAAGGATAAACACCGTCGGCCATTGTTGTGTGCCACCGATTCGGATCTACTTCTTCGACGTAGTGTATTGAAAATACAGTGAGTTTGAAAACGTTAAACAGCAGATTTTGACAGCAAAAAGTGACGTAAGAAACAATCTAGACAATATTATTTTAGAATGTGACGCGAAACTGTTACCTAATAGTTTCTTTTGGTTTTAATAAAAATGTATGAGTGGCATGTTAATTAACCACTATAAAACTTTTATAGAGCATACTTTTATTAGTTGGTGTATTTTCTGTTAATCAGTTATTAAAACGAAAATACACCAAACAATAACATTACTTTACACTGCTCGTTTTTAGCTACACGCGTTGTACACATTTCACATTTTAAAATACTGCGCATACAGTACGATAAATTTGCGAGGTTGCATAGTCTTTAAAAACTGAAAAGTATACGATCAGCTTTATTGTGACTTGAATGTAAATTTTAAAATAAATAAATAACTTATTTATTATTTTGTTGCATCCCAAGTACACAGACAGACCAAAACAAATACAAGTCATATAGTTTAGACCAATACGTCATACGTATTTAATTCATTCCGTACGATTCGTCCCTACTCGCTCGCTCTCATGCGAATGCTTTGTGATTTTTAACAGACTACGTGAAGGAAGGTAGCAGGTGTGACATATGAAAACGCATTTCATATGATTTTTCATATGCTACTTGTGAAATGTTCCATGCTTAGTCTACACGAATAAATTTTACAATCCGGGTCTCCGGTATGGGTTCGGGCAGTTGATTAGATTTCACCTTTGAATCGTATCGCTACATAAATTAAATAAATCTTTAATTTAGTTCATGTGCATTTATTTTATTACATATATTTTTATAATTCAAATTATTTATTGGCGTTATCACATACATAATAAAGATGAAATAAGATTAAATGACTCGTAAAAAGTGTATTATGTGTACCTACTTTACAAAATAAACTATGAATTTAAATTTGAGCCTGCCATGAAAACGCGAAAAAAAGTGCTGGTTCATAGAAAAAGTACGCGTTTAATTGACTAAAATGTTTTAGTGATTTTAATGTTGGCCCTATATTAAAACTTAATCGCATAGAAATACGTCTAGTTTTTGGCTTTTCGCGACTTATAATCCATCTTGCATATAATATAGATAGACCATTCATTCATAGATAGACCTGGATTCGTGCTGGGGGCTCGGTTGGTGATCATTGAACCTTGTTCCTGGTCTTGGCCGGGTCTCCGGTGTGGGTTCGGGCGGTTGATTGGATTTCACCTTGTATAATATATATTTTACCTGTAATTTTAATCGTATATATATTGCTGCATAAATTAAATAAACCTTTAATCAAGTTCATGTACATTTATTATTTTATTACATATATTTTTTTTATAAGATTAAATTTTGACTTGTGAAACGTGTATTTTATATACCTACTTTGCAAAATAAACTATTTGAATTTGAATTCATTAGCGTCTACGAAAATTTCTCTAAGTTTTCATTACACTATGTGTAGGACAGAGGTGGCAGGCGTATCGTGGTAGCAAGTTGACAAATGGGGTGCACCAGGGCCACCCATGAGGAACTGGACCTGGTGGTTGACTGGCCATGGACTCTATTGTTCAAAGACTTACCCTGTCTGTTCTTGTAAACCTACTGCTGATTATATAACTGAATAAATGTTATTTTAAAGCATTTTACAGCTTTTTCATTATTTTAATTGGGTTATAAATTGTAATTTATAAATACAAATTATTAATTACGTTCGAAATATACAGGTTGCTTGAAAAATTCGACCTATTCCTTGAAAAGAGTTATACTAAAGATCATTTCCAACAAATTAAGCCCCATCAACGACGGGTCGAAAATGAATGGTCTGCAAGTTACGAAGGTTTTTAAGATATTTTCAAACTTTTAGACTGGTAATCAAAAACAAATAGTTTAAAAATATATATTTTAAGCTATTGCTCTTTTGGCACTTAATTATTATTTTTCTGATTAAAGATAGATGAGTGATCATTTATAAAAAAAACATGCCCTGAATTTCCATAATATCAGAAATAAAAGCTCTTAAGTGGAAAGAAAACCTTTTTTATCATGTAATTTTTCGAATATTTACGTGTTTTACTTGAAAAAAATGTATCATTTTCGACCCCTAGTTGATAGGCATTATTTGTTGTAAATTATCTAGTATAACCCGTTTTAAGGAATAGGAATAGGTTGAATTTCCGAGCACTCTGTATATCGACCAATTTGTGGTCGTCGTCAGTCAAATAAGTAAAAATATATAATCGTAAAGCTAATTATATAACAATTATATATAACTATGTGAAACAAAAGGTTATAAAACCATGTTTACAGATTTAGTCCGTGGCAGTTTTTACAACTGATTCATATGAAAAATGTAATAAATTTGGTCTTCTGTCTATTTTGTATTTTAAATTATGGTTTTATATAAAATATACTTAAGAATATATATGTAAGATATTTTTCGGGCTTTAGTGATGTGACTGATGCCGGACAAAATGGTCAGAAATATACTTATATGACATTTATAGGTATATATTTATTAGGTATAGTTACTATTAAGGGTTTTAGGTAAGTGTTTTGTTTTAGGCAAGTTTTATTTTGTATGTAGGTTTTTATTATTATTTAAGTATTATTATGTTTCAATAAAGATTATGACATTTATTTAATTTATATACACATAAAAGTTGCTGCTTATTAAGGGCCGATTCTCCGGATTTGTAACAAAAAATTAAGACATGATTATAACAGCCAAAATACAACTTTTAGCTAAGACAACTTGTAGTTAAACATTACCTTAACATACTGATCTCTCTCACTCATTTACTCACGATACACACACCCTAAAACACACGCTTTCATTTATTTTAACTTTTAGTATAGGCTTTTTGTTTTGTTTTTATTTAGTTTAATTTATTTGATTTCCTATATATATATATTTGTCACCTTTTTGTTTGCATGGGATTTTTGACATTGTTACCCTAAGTTTCAAGTTTACTTAGATTAGGGAACAGGGCTACTCCCTTGGTACAGCTTAGATTATATGTAGAAATAAGTAAAGTTAATAAGTTGTTAAATATAAGTAAGTTGTTAAAGATTAAAGATTAAAGATCAAAGTTAAAAGTTTGCTATATGCATAAACATATTTTTAATGATATTATGGTAGCTTTAAAATAATTGGATTTTCCATAAGCGTGATACTGGATTATTTTAGAAATTTACGGCTGGTATCACGACAATGGAAAAGCCAATGGTTTTATAGCATTAAAAATATGTTTTTGTATATAGCAAACTTTGAACAATAAGTTTTCTTAGCTTAAAATTGTATTTTGGCTGTTATAATTATTTCTTAATATTTTGTTACAAATCTGGAGAAACTACCCATAAACCTATAAAGATAAATATAATTTATTTACATAAATTGTGGTATACATAAAGATGGTGAGGTACACAAAATTGGTCCAGCACAATTTACCTTATTCAGGCATACACATTTTAGAGTATACATTTTATAATATCTATTCATAAAAGTATTTATAATATTATCACTAATTTCTTAGTAACTATAAATTTGCTATACCTATTACAATGTTTATAAGTTTTTATGTTGGATCAATATAAATAAATATAATTTGATGACTTCTTTGGTCTTTTATTGATTTATTTGTATAAAATACTTAATAGAATAACATTTATGATGATAAAATTATGTGAGATATATTTCGGGCCCTATCCTAAGCCCAGTATTGTGACTGATGCCGGGCACAAAGTAGAGCCCAAAATACATCTCACGTAATTTTATTATCGTGAATGTTATTTTATTGAGTATTTTATATATTTTAATATTTAATTTTAGTTTATTGACATTATAACTGCTTATTTGACTTTTTTGTAATCGAACTTTTCATTTTTTTTTGAAGTGTATGGAACCAGGTTCTGAATTCAAATATTTTTATTCCAGCGTGGGAATGTCGCCAGCTTATTGGGCACCTTGCCGCAGAGCAGCGATTTGGATGAAGTTTTTTATTTATAATATAGTTTATCTTTTAAGGTGTTTTAGTTTATTTTTAAGGATATTTTTGGTTTAGTTTAGATGTATTTATTTTAGTCCTTTTTATTTCAATTTTAATGTTATTTAAGTTAATTATTTTTATTTATTTATTTATATATATGTGGTATCAACGAACTCGAAAATGTCTCAATATGTATATTCAGCATTGTGGCGAGTATCGTCCATCACGACTCTTGTGTAACTAATAGTATCGTGGAAGATAGACGACACACATTTTTCTTTCAAACAACAAAGGATTTAATCGACTGTGTATGTGGGCTACGTTCTCGGGTGATTCCAAGATGTTTTATTTAAAAACTTGAAAACTACTGCTGTTTCAATTTAATTGTGACGTCACTAAAGACAATACATATCCTAAAGTATTCTAGAAACGATAATAAAAAATTAAATGTTTTCAAACTTGGATTTAAAAAAAACTTTTCAGCCGATTTCTTTATTTCTGTAGTTGCATGATCTGAAGAGTTCAGCGATAGGTACTATGTTATTTTTACTACTCTATATATGTATATTATTACAACAACTTCTTGAGATCATGCGACAAAAGAGAGAAGTTGCCTTAAAAGTTATGTCTTTCTTTTTCTTCCATCTTTGAATTGGGTGTCCATCCATCCATCAGCCCGTATTCGTCCTCTTTGAATTGGGTGTCCATCCATCCATCAGCCCGTATTCGTCCACTGCTGGACATAGGCCTCCCCAATATTACGTCACTCTTGGCGGTCCTCAGTCATCCTCATCCAGCCGCTACCCGCAACGTCCTTCAGATCGTCATTTCAGCGGGCATGAGGGCGGCCTACGCTGCGTTTTCCTGTACGTGGTCTCCATTCCAATGCCTTACGGCCCCAACGGTTATCACGTCGGCGACAAATATGGCCAGTCCATTGCCACTCCATCTTACTGATTCGGCAGGCTATGTCGGTCACCTTCGTTTCGGATTTTATCCATCAAAGATATCCCAAGCATAGCCCGCTCCATAGCTCGTTGAGCGACCTTAAATCGGCGGATCAAGCCTTTGGTAAGAGACCACGTCTCAGAATTGGGTGTAAGTAGTTTAAATATTTCATTAATTGCGTTTCAATATAATAGCAACCTTATTTAGATCAAAAAGAGTAAGTTTCAGCAGAAATACCTTTTTCTGCTGAAACTTACCCTTTTTGATCTCAATAAGCCAGCCAAATAGATAAAAATAGGTTCGTAATAAGCAAGCAAGCGTCATATTTCTTATTTTCATTAATTAATCGGCCTTTTTCCTTCTCAACTAGAATAAATACTAATCATCATAATTCCACAAAATTATGAATTTTGTGGAAAAATTAACCGCTGTCAGTTCAGTCTGTTGGGAATAAACCGCAAGTTTCAAAGATTGTGTGTGACACATGACTGTATCAGTGTCAAATGATTCACAGTATGATCCCACTTTGTGGTCGCACTGATAGGGATTCTTGTGTTTTATTCAGTTCTAATGATTCATTCAACAGATGGTTCAAGTTTTTGTTCCAAGTTTCTTCGAGGAAAATAAACACTGTTAATTCTCAACTAACCACAGTTGATAATTTCGCAGACTTGTGAGAAACACTTTTTTTTAATAATATTTATTATAATTTAAATACTTTATAGTATTCATTGATTTCCAAATTTAAGATAACAAAATGTATACTTAGAGATAATAATATATATATTATTATTAGTATATATACTACTAACCTTTGTTCACAACTTTGGTCCGCACTGTTTTCATTTTTGTGTCAACAAAACTGCCTGATTTGCCGAATTTCTATAAAAGTATCCTTAATGTAGCCAAAATTAGCGCTAGCTTGCACTCCACCGTGAATAACTTTGTCAAAATAACAATATAAAATTAAGCCCTTATACGTAACTACTCGTATTATGGAACAATTTTAAAATCTTTTATTTATCCTTAGACCATACACGGTCTGTTGACTTAACACGTTACATATATGATTTAAAAAGGCTTCAAGTCTTTTTTTATTTTTCATTATACCTAATGCATTTATGTGTAAAAATAAAAAAAGGACATTTTAAATAATTCATACTGTACAATTATTGCTAATAATTCCAGGCAACCTTTGGGTGAAAGAGAAGATGGGATAGAAAAATATAGACAGGAGCATGTGAATGTAATAGTAGTTTATGATATAAGGGCGAAAAGGAATAAATCACGAGGACGATTTAAAACACGAGCGTAGCGAGTGTTTTAAACGTAACCTAGTAATTTATTGCTCTCACGCCCGTGTTTACTACGTTTTTCAATGCATAGTGTGAGGACATAAAACAAATATAATATTGTGAACTTTAAATTATGATTGGCTCAAAAGGACTGTATCCAGAACCGTTAAACAGTGGAAAAAAAGTATAACATTTATGGTACACAGGAAAGGCTGCAGGTTAGCCAACCATTGTAAATAAATAAAAAAAAAGCCCTAGGGCAAAATAATCGACTTTCTGTTCGGTTTTGATGCATAAAAAGTGGGCCTTTACGAGCACTTGCATTGAAAAATAAACTAAAGTCAACTACATGGACTTAATTATGATTACATTATGCTCTTATACAAAGTATCTCACGTAGTAAAAGGTTATCATATCATATACATATTATACATATAGATGAGTACTACATACGTTGTAAGTTGTCATTTTATATAAGTGTTCTATATAAACATAAAAACACGTAAACATCACATTTCCAACGTACGGTAAGTGGAGCGATGGTGATTTCACCCGACTTCACCCGCGTCGCTCGACGTTTAACAAGCCGAGATTGACTTTTTCGATTGTTGTCGAGATTCCTGTGAATCCTGTATGACCGCCGGCCCTCCTAAGAATGTTGGCAATGATCGCAACCAAAAAAATACCAAGTGACGGCGCATACCACAATTTAATCTTCCGCAGTTATGCGTTAATTTTTCTATGAAATTACATTGACATATAGTTGCTTTAGAAAAACAAAAACATTTTCACAAATATTTTCGTACGATTTTGGTGTCGCTTTCAATTGTACATTATATTGGTAGGTTCCTATTTTCTTAAGATAATGAATAAACGACTGTCGAATAAAAAGTGGAACAAAAAATATGAATGATATAAAAATCTAAAAGCATCCTCTATTTGATGTTATGTATACTCAGTCCTAAAAGGATCTAAGAACTAAACTAAATCTGTATAGACAGTCTGATTTACAAACATTCTAATTTTAAAATTTGTTTCGCTACCTATATTAAATATTATATCTTTTCAGGATCAATGTTTTTGAAATAAAGAATCATTGTTTTTTACATCCCATCAACTGTTGATTTTATATGAATTTTAGGTTTGGTGTATAGTTAATTTTTTGTAATTTTATGAAGTATAATGAAAAGATAGCCAAAAAGTAAAAAAAAAAATCTGGTCCCAACAGTGGCGTGCACATAACTTTTTGCTGGAAAAGCAAGCAATTGGTCAAGAATAACCATAAAAAAATATGAAAAAAATTAAATATCACTTTGAAAAAAAAGTTTGTATCGGAAATTTTCACTCTAGGGTAGACTTCTACCCTGGCGTCATACAATTTATTTTTTAATTCATATTTAATTTTTTTCTTATTTTTTTATGGTTATTCTTGACCAATTGCTTGCTTTTCCAGCAAAAAGTTATGTGCACGCCACTGGGTCCTAATCAAAACGGTAACTCATGGCAAACATGCAAAAATTTGCGAAAGCAGAAGGCCGGTGATTTTTAGAAGCTCTATACAGGAATGTGTCAAGATTTAAAATAAAAACCTGGAGCTCGCCTGGATCTCGTGACATTATTTACATGTTAGTAGAATTATCATCACAAATTTAAAAATGTTGCCAGATTAGCCGCTCAGTGCCAACAGTGTTAAGAGGACCGTCGGTCCAGCAGTGCTTGATCGGGAGCGACCAATTTCGCAAAAACTACACAACGCGATACGTTGTGCAGATCACTGATATGATGGTAGCGTCGGCAGACGCAGTGGGAATTCTAGATTCACTTTGGATTACCTAAAATCCAAAGCGACAATATATTTTTTTGTTCTATGTATTAAATCTACCATTTAAACAAAATCAAGGAGTATTTTTAGATTTCTATAAGTCATAATGAGACAACGAGCTGTCTTTCTGTCAAGACCCTATTCCTTATTCCTTCCCTATTCACTACAGCTACATATAAAATTCGTTGGGTTAATAAAATTAATAAAATTAATTAACGAAAAATACGGCTTTAAATCTCGTACGTCCAGCGCATGTCATACAAAATTACTCACTCCCAAAACCAAAGGTCTTATCGCACAAGCAAAGGAAAATATCAGAAATCTACGAATATCTAATTCAACGTTCATACTTGAACAATCAAATTTTTCTATTCCTTTGAAAATTTCTAGCACTTAATTGAGCTTCTTTTTGTAAAACCGTTGTAGAGGACGACCGCCCGCGCCCCATAGACCTGCGGGTCTACCGCGAAATTCTGATTTTCATCAACATCAACTTGATATTGAAATTTGACGTGCGTGCGACGACGCCCGCCTAACATGCCATCTCTTTTGCACGCGTTGAATTTCGCATGCATTTGATTGAAGTTGATACAAATGAGAATTACGCGGTAGAGCCCCAGCGCTGGTCTCGTCATTGGTCTATCAACTGTTGTCTGCAGACCGTCTTCTTCTGCGAACCGTCCCCCACACACGGTCCGCGCGAGCCGTATCGCTCCATCTAATATTATTCTGGGAACGGCCTTAATAAGTCACTACAGAATGTTATCTATTCCATTTTATCGGCTGCCCGAGATTAGCATCTCTATCCAATTAGCCTTACAATGCAATATGAGCCGTCTCAGCCTCTCTTATGATGTGATGGAGAGATCTGGTGCTGCTTCGCGAAGGTCGAAGGTCGGGAGAGCTTTTGTTTTTAGGGTACTGTCACAGAACGAAGACGTTCTTTTTGTTTTATAGATTTTCATTTGGTGTTGATGTGTCGTTTTGTTGAATTACTTTGTTGTTATTTAATTGGGAATAAGTTGAAGTGGCAGTGGACTGGCCATATCTGTCGCATACGTGATAACCGTTGGGGCCGTAAGGCATTGGAATGGAGACCACGTACAGCAAAGCGCAGGGTAGGCCGCCCTCGTGCCGTTGCGGGTGGCGGCTGGATGAGGATGACTGAGGACCGCCAAGAGTGGCGTAATATTGGGGAGGCCTATGTCCAGCAATAGACGAATACGGGCTGATGGATGGATGGAATTTAATTGGAGTAAAAATCAAAGATACTCGTACATCGATACGAGTCGTACATCGATACGAGTCGTACATCTTGGTGCGTATATAGATTCAAGAAAGTTTATACAATTTTGAATCTTAGTGTGTTCTCATAAGTGTTCGTTTCCATAATTGTAGATTTTCTTGCCAAGGGATTAATTACTTCTAAAATACAAATAATAAATTTATGTAATGTAGCAAACATTTTCAAAATATTTCTCTCAATATACTATACGTACATACAAAGCCCATCACTAGTGTCATATTACATCCAAAGTTCCGCGTTTCGATACCACAATGATATTATGTAGGTAATATGTTTATTATCTACTCTTATCATAGTTATCTACTTTCAAATTATTACTTTGTCTTACATAAAATTAAACCTTATTTGTAAATTGAACTTTTATTACTAAACTTGTACAAAAATAATATTTAAGGTGAGGTTGTTCGAACGAAACCGGACAAACCGATTTCTCAGCATGGTTTTAAGGATAGTCATGCACTTTTTTAACCCCCAAAAAATAAATATTATCTGAGAATTACATAGATCTTAAGGACATCATCATCGATAGTTTAATCTAATTTTATAGGAATTATACTTATGATTAAAAGTATAAATTTTATAGCACGATTTAAGGCTTAACATATTGTATAGGATAAAGTTATACTACATATTTTATCGTCGTCCTAGATAAACACGAAACAGTTAGAGTAAAATGAAAGCATTGGAGCAGGGCAGATTTTTCCAAATTACCTCGCCTTAAAGTTCATTATAATTCGCATATTCTTTTTTTTGTCGTCCATCATCTTAACAAGATCTCGTTGAGGAATGGCCACAAGCTGCTGAACCTGCGGCCGGTGGGCCTCGAACCTGGCACCGCGAGCCAGGCGGGTGGCAATTTGATCGAGAGATTATCGCCGCTTCCATCGCGCCATCGCCCAAATGCAATATGGTAGGGTCGGCAACAAAATGTTACAAGTTTAAAAAGGTGTAATTATTACGTACGGGTTCCTTTAACGTATTTAGATTTAGTCTGATTAAAAATATGATATAAGTACTATTTATATAGCTTTTACCCCGACGACTTTGCCGCGTGGATTTCAGATTAGTTAGGGTTCGCTTATGACTTTTTTGAATTAACGAACTCAAAATTGTACAAGGTTTCATGTTGAAACGCGCAGGGAATTAGATTTTCCTTAAAAATTGTTAAACCCCGTTTCACCTTTTTAAGGGTTGATTTTCGAATAATCCTTTTTTTGCACATCTCTGCCCTCTGAATAACAAATTGCAAATTTTATGTTTAAATATCGTCAGCGCTCTGTGCGTTGTCTGTCAGTCACTAAAAAATTGTATGAATTTGTGAACATCGTCCAAATTCATACTTGAGCCTTGGTAAGTGATCAGTATCATGAACCAATAATGATTATTGTAAAATTCATAAAATTAAATTTCGACTCCCCATAGTGATTCACTCAGGACTGGGAGTGAATTACTATGAGAAATCGAAATTTCATTATACGAATTTCACAATTATTGTTATGGATTCATGATGCTGATCACTTACCAAGCATCCAGTATGAATTTGGACGATGATCAAAAAGTCACTTTGTATATGTATAGATAAGACAAATAGACAAGTCACACGAGTTCCTACAATATTATTAAAATATGACGTCATAAAAGTTTTTCCATAGTATTTCCGATTAACTTCCGATTCAACCAGCCTAGCTGTTCCTGAATTATACTACGTTCAGACAGACGAATCGATCGAGTTATAATTGCAATTATAGTAAACGAGAAAAATTATACATAAATATTTAGCAATCCCTTTTAAATATTTTATTTTTGTACAACAAAAACAAATACTAATTATTGCGTTGCTATCACTACAAAAGGCGCACCTAGGGGGGTGGGCAATATGGAGGAGGTTTGATAACGTATCGGTTACCGTATCGGTTGATCGGCAATGAACCGAAATCTATCCGAACGATATTATAACAAACTCATTCCATTATAGGCAGGATATTGAAAATTGGTTATGTGAACTCTGGGGTAAGCTTTCAGAGGTCAGAAGTGGCTATTAAAGAATTGAATACTATCGGTTTTGACAAGTTTGATGTTTGCCCGTTATATTGTGTATCAATGTAAGATTTTTAAACAAAATCTGCTATTGGATTGAGGCTTTTATTCTATACAGATTCAGATACAATTTACATGTGTGCTTACATATACATCGTTTTAAGATAACTTAAGGGTATTTGTAAATTGTAATTTTTAGTAGTTAGGGAAGGACCAAAGTAATTTCCTTATCAGATGAAAACATTAAAAAAATACGTATAACAAAGGCAGTTAAAAAGATAATTGTTGAAATTATTAACAGAACAAAAGCAAGTGTTTCCGTGAGATCATAAAATAAACAACAAGATAGTAACATTGCGTCGACGCCACTCATATCATAATCATAGTTGAAAATCTTTCAATAACAGTATTAATAAAGAGATGTATTAAGCACTAATCAAAAAACAATTTACATTATTAATAATAAAATCACTACATGATTTGTTAGTTTTGTAGGCATATTACATGTTTCTAATTATATATTCTTTATCTATTATCTACAAGAGCAAGACACCGTGTTACTTTTTTAGTATCATTTTCTTATAAAATGTTAGTTTAATTGACATTTAAATCTGTCGTTTTAGTAGTTTTATTGGTTCCATTAATATGGATGATAGTGTCAAACATAGTAATTTTGATGGGAACGAATTCCTTAAATTAGTATGTGGCGTAGATAACATGAGCTTCCGTGTCTAGCTCTATAAAATGCCGCTTTCAAATAATATATTTATTTTTCTGTGTCAGACATAAACAACTCAATAAAAGATTTAAATCGGTGAATAACCTTCCAAAGTGGTAATTTAAAACTGTATCAGCGTACACTGCAAAAAATAAATATAAAGTTCAACAAAACTAACGCAAATAGCCATCAGGCCCTCTATTCTGTATCTTAGGTTGCCAACTGGACAGAGTGCCTATCGTCAAAAACATAGATAAAAACTGAACTTTCAAAATTGCCTTTAGAGGGTATTGAACTATTTACGAACTGTGACGTCACTTCAAATGCGAACATATCCTTAGACAATCGAAATTCGATAGTATATCTATGTTTTTGATGATAGGCACCCAGTCCAGTTGGCAACTAGAGATACATAATAGGCCCGCTGGTCATCATCAAAAATCACCGGCGGCTATACCAGTTGTTGGTAGATTCTGCAAACATTTCCAGTAACCCTTTACCTTAGCTTACCCTACCTACTAAGATGAGAGATCCCAGATATTCATTATTTTTTCTTTTGGAACAAACGTGACGACTGTTTCGTCGCATTAAGAATCCATTAAGAGCAAGTGCCGATATGCGATGGAGTTTGAACTGATTAATTCCTTTTATCACGACCGAGGTCTGGATATTATCATCTCTTGAGTACTTTTCGGTTGATTTATACACAGTTTTATCTGTCCGAGATGGCCGTCGGCGCCGCCGGTGCGTTCTGCCCTATCTCCGTCGGTCAGAAAGCTTCCTTTTTGAATTTGAAGTATGCGTTATGTCTGCCCATATCTGGCCGACGTTACAGATACGGCCTCCACTGTGCCCCAGCCACTCCACCATGACTACTGATCCAGCATTCGTATTAACGACTTCAGTATGTAATTATAAAATATATCTTTATCTAGATGATAAACTTTTAACTGCTTATCGGACTTTACTTCATTCTTTTAGACTTGTTTATGTGTACTAATGTAATATTAAAAGGCTGCGCAGACAGATACCATATACAAATGATTAATGGTCGAGGATAAGAGATAATATTTATAAAAAATAATAGTTTTATGTAAATGAGGCTTGCACACAACGCACTTGCGTGATCTCGAAGAGATAAGGCGTATCGCCGGCTGCGATCAGCCCGGAGCATGAGTTCAGCTAGCCTTGTGTTGTAAGATCTTCAAGTCGCAGCCAGCAGCACCTGCCCTGCTATCAGGAAATCATAACCTTGCTGAGACGCGCTCGCTATCGCCCGCGAATCACGACCGTGCTCTCGAAAACCTAGTTGAGATACAACGTTTATGGCGTGGGGCTTTTTATTTGACATTTTATACAAGTTTATTCAAACAGGCCGATACGATCTGCGACGTTATCTTTCAATGCAACGTTACCGCGAGCCGGCGGCATGATACCATCTCGGGCCGGGCCAGCCATTGCTAGTTAAACCGAGTTGATAAGGGATCGGTTGGCTGTGTGTGTGTGCTGTGTCTGTACACGGCGCTTCTGTGTGCGGCGAGGGGCGCGCGCTCTGCTGCCGCCAGTCACTCAGTTTGAGCGGGAAAAGAATGACGGCTCCCACACAAATTCAAGTCGTGTTTAAATGTTTTCTATCAATTATTGACAGTGTCGTTGTGGATGTGAACTAAGAGGATTTGTGATGTTATTGTGGCTTCAGTACCTGAAACAGCTGGAGCTCGCGTGCGCTAGTGCCGCGGACCTGCCGCGAGGCGGCGCTGGCGGAGACGTCAAAACAATGTGTAAGTTTGTACAACTTTTATTCGTATTGTTTATTCAATATTTTGATACCATAACAAGGATAACGATGGCTCAGATATGAAAATTGAACATGAAACGAACATTCAAGAGAAACAGACATCTTTAAAAGTCAATCGCACAGTTATTCCTTCAAACAGTTGCGATAAAAAACTCGTTAAGATTGTTCGTTTTTATCTTGTTTGTTTGTTTGATATGGCTAACAGCAATTCCAAGTAAATACTGGATTTTATTGCTGCGGAGAGCTTTATCTTCGACGGTGGCGAATGTTTCCGAGTCAAAGAACTGTCATCTCGGATCAAATTCGAATAGCGAACGAGTGTGGCTCTTTAATATTTTGACAGCTGCTGTCAAATTGAGGTTTCTATTGGTTGTGTGGGTCGTGTTCGTGATCGTCTTTTGTTTCATAGCACGCACACACGGGTGTAGAATGACGTGTATGTCAGTGAATAAGAATGAGTGAGCAGCGAAGCAGTGCGCGATCGTCTGTCAGATAAGAAGAGAAGAAAAAACCTTCTTATCTCCCCTGAGATTTCACGTTCATTATCAGTGTTGTGTGTAGGTGCTGTATTCGAGTTATTTCTAAATAAAAATCTGATTTCTGAAATACGAATACTTATGGCACATGCGCAACGATAACAAACCATATCACAGCCATTACATTACTACATAATGTTTATTTGAAACCACTTTACCTAGAAATTGGGAAATATCCACACACCAATTTCACAATATATACATATGGACTGATCCCAATGAAGTCTTTAAAAAGTACGAAGAGTTCCGTACCATTATCTATAAAAACGGAAAAGAAACATGTCTGTTGTATGGGAGCCCCCTTAATTATTTATTTTATTCTATTTTTTAGTATCTGTTGTTATAGCGGCAACAGAAATACATCATCTTTGAAAATTTCAACTGTCTAACTATCACGGTTCATGAGATGCCTGATGACAGACGGACAGACAGACGGACGGCGGAATATTAGTAATAGGGTCCCGTTGGTTACGGAACCATAAAAAGGCATAGTTATAAGTTTGAGGTATATACAACTCAGTATCGAATCAAAGCGAGCCAGAATAGCGACTGTTGGTATAATAACTTCTGTTATTGTTGTACTCACAAGATGATAAGGTTCCTCGAATGGCCTCTTATCTCGAGAACTATCTACTGTAAATTGTTGATGTTATCCAGGCTTCATTTTATTTTTATCCTTCTTTACAAATAAGCATTTACTGCCAAACGAGGTTTTGTAATCGCAGAAATTACACTCATAACATTTTTCTCTTTATCTTAAAATTCAAACTTCCATGATAATTTTGTTCTGTTTTGCCTGCTTATCTCTACATCTGTTTTCCAATTAAGATTATCTATGTGAAAGGCCTCAGTCTATGATTTTATCGTTAATGAAATTTGATTATAGCGAGAGATAGAGAAATATACTGAGATATGACGATAAGTGACTGCAATTATTGTAACATTGGGTTTCATAAATAAAATTAAGAAATCATTAATTTCTTTACAATTAACTAACTTTTGCCCACGGCTTCGCCCGCGTGGAAGTGTCTTTCAATTATCTTCAGTTTTGGCTTGGCGGTTCCATCCATCAGCCAAGTTTGTCCACTGCTGGACATAAGCCTTTCCAGGACTTTGCCACTCCTGGCGGTCATCCTGGAAGAATTGCCCATACTCACACACGCTAGGCAGGCGGGTTGGTGGCTTGGCGGTTGTTTTATCAATTTTTTTCTTATATTACGTTGGCCAGGCCCACTACGATGCCAATAAAAAAACCCGCATCCAAATCTGTTCAGTGGTTCTCGAGTTAAAACGAAACAGACAGAAAGATACATTTCATTTAAAATTTTGCAAAGATATTCTATGCACAGGCATGCCTTTTTTATTTACTACTTTATGATTAATTATTTAACTTATTAATTATTTTATCATTTGACTACTTTATGATTAGTATATATTGTCTGTATTAAATCCTTTCTATACTATTAACTCACTTTTGTATTATTAAAAATAATTATTTTACCAATTTATTTCACTAATTATAATTAGTAAAATTAGTACAAATTCAAGATGTGTTCGGAGAACGAAATGTCAACCGTCGCAAGTATAAACAATTTAAACTCAATCTAAACCAAAAAGAAAAAGTTTGTGTGTTTGTTTGCGGAGGCTAATCTCCGGAACTATCGAACCGATATTCAAAATTCTTTTAGTGAATCTTGATAGTCCTCTTTTGCAGATAAGTTGAAGAAAAACACTCTGAGATAAACACCCTAAAAGTCGTATATTTTGGCCGCAGTGATAATGTTCAACTGTAACACAAGTATTGTTTTTTCTAGATACAGTCCACACTCGGAAACCACTTTGACACCCCACGGCAGTGGCGTGCATTGAACTTTTTTCCGGAAAGTTTGGCAATAAAAAAAAAAAAGAAAAAATTTAAATAACACTTTGAAAAATAAAAGTTTGTATGAAAATATTCACTCTAGAGTCTAGACCCTGGCGTCAATACTTTTTTTTTTTCAAATTGTTATTTGATTTTTTTATTGTCAAACTTAACCTTCTGATTGCTTTTCCGGAAAAAAGTTCAATGCACGCCACTGCCCCTCGGAGATTTGTTTCATATCAATATCTTTATGTATGTTTTCATACAATTTTGCCTCCGCTACGGGCTCAGCCGAGCCGTTGTCGGGTACCGAAAAAACTACTGTACCCTTGATTGTAATTAATTCAAACATGCGGTCACAAGTAGGTGCCACATTATCAGTTTTATTCAAAATTCCAGTACTAATGTCAACCGACTTCCTCTGATTACGATAAAGTATCGAGTTTCTCTTTTTTGGAATTATATATACTAATTGGCAAGTGTTTGATAAAACTTGTATACCTACGTGCGTAGGTATATTAGGAATGCGTTTTCCTGCGTCGTTCAGCAAGTACTAAGTATACAAATACTTTATGTACATAATAGTAGTTTTTGCTACAAGGGCGAAAAGGAATAAATTACGAGGACGATTTAAAACACGAGCGTAGCGACTGTTTTAAACGTAACCGAGTAATTTATTGATTTTACGCCCGTGTATCATACTACGTATTTCAATGTACAGTGTGAGGAAATAAAACAAGTATTATCAAAGAAAACAATTTAATTATTAAAGTTGAAAGTTACATTGTTTCAATTTTGCAAGTTAATGATTGGCTCAAAAAGACTGTGTCCAGAGCCGTTAAACAGTGGAAAAAAAGTATAAAATTTATGGTACATAGGAAAGGTTGCAGTTAACCAACTTCTTGTTAATAAATTTGAAAAATAAAAATAATAAAACCCTAGGGCAAAATAATCGACTTTCGGTTCAGTTTTGATGCATAAAAAGTGGGCCTTTACGAGCACTTGCATTGAAAAACTCATTATATAAACTCAATTAGTATTTACGAGAGGTAAAATTTTAGTAATATAATGAAAAAAGATTAACTTTAATCCGATATTTTTATGCATTTTTCAAACATATTGTTTTCCAAAATCAGCCATTGAATGAAATAATCTGAAATAGTGAAAGTCTCTATTGAACATTAGATTACAAGACAGAGCTTTTAATAAAGAAACAAACTCCCCCAAAAAGAGTCCGTTATCTCACAAATACATCGCCTTGCCGGGAATCGAACCTTATCAGACCGTTACATCAAATCCGCTGGAGCCCCAGCCTTTATCTTGAGGATCTGCTTTTTATAGACATTTTTATGTTGAAGCCTTGACGGTGCTGGTGGCAAAAACTAAATTATGAGACTTAGATATTAAACATGGTAGAGTATGTACTCGTATTTTGGTGGTTGAATGTAACACTTGAAGGATACCTTTTATGTCTCCATACTAGATATTTATAAAAAAACCGGGTTCATTAGTTACTCGTTAACTTGTAAAGCCTACCTACCTGTCATATGTCGCAATAAATTGTTAAAGCAGTGAAATTATAATGTCACTGGGTGAGGTTAGGTTAGATTATAACCTAACGAAAAACTGCCTTGAAATTATAATTTTACCTGTAAATTTAGGAGATTTGCCCCCTTAATTATAACAACTTTTTTTAATGTCGAATAAATCTGAAACTCGAGAAAAAAAGCATTTAATTCCTGTCGGGTCTCTAATGAAATGGCGCTTAACTTGAAATGGATTACATCTAGGTAAGTTCACATAACACGACGTCACAGTTTTGAATCAATTTCTGGAAAAATATCCGTGCTTCTAACTACTTTGTCCCTTTCACCAACAGTAACTGCAATAATTCGTGCAAAACTAGCACTTCTAAAGTTACTACCGATTCCACAGCGGTGCTAACAGTTTATGGTACTAAACTAAAGGGGGACTATCTCGTTACAATCGATAATTCACGTGTCGAAATGTGAGACCTACTTCACTATCCACATCTCGATGATAGAACCGGCATCGCCCCTCTAGTCGACTGCTAAAAGAGTGTGCACTTGTACAGTATCGAGACTACATAACACAAAAGAACAAAATACATACTCACGCGACGTGAGTCACGCCTGTCTCTCAGAGCGGTAAACAGAGACTACATATGGCCAATTTCCATGATTCTTTTATGATTTCGATAAAAAGGATCATTGAACCTTGTTTCTGATCACGAACCGAGTCTCCAGTATGAGTTCGGGTGGTAGATTCAATTTCATCTTGTGTATGCTATGCCCATATTTTTCAGGTTTCATGTAATTAATAGCACTAACCTACATTGCGCATCTATGTATACCTACCTACATAAACTGTTTACACTAGTTTAAAAGTAGGTGACTTTGCGGACAGACAAACAGACAAACAAAATTATTCCGTCACTCATCCAAGCAGCGGATATCCTTAATTATTTGTGCAAGTAACACCTACCGTTTTTAAAGTCAGTTTATATGTAATGTGTAAAAACAACGAGCCTTCTTTATAACGTGAAAAAGTATCCTCAAATCAACTTCTAAACTTTAATCCTAAAAAAATTGGTTACCTTAAAACTAGATGCATTGTCTCAGTTTTCCCGCACCAATAATTGGTTCCCTTAAGAGTCGGAGTTCCGAGATTGGGCAAGACAGGTTTCGGGGCTATGGCTTTTTAAGATAGTAAAATATTAATTTCTGAACAAAATAAATACCACTTGTTACCTTACAAGATGAAGTACAGGTTCATTAAAAAAAATCTTGGCACTAATGTAATAGTAACTTCAGAAAAAAAAAACAGGATTTTCAAGTTCAGGTTACACCCATAGCGCTGCAATGCTATTCAAGAGATTTTCTTGAAATTCCTGTTTTTTTTCTGAAGTTGAACTATACATTATTGCCATGATTTTTTTAATGAACCTGCACTTCATCTTGTAAGGTAATAAGTGGTATTTATTTTGTTCAGAAATTTGAATTTTTACCGTCTTAAAAAGCCATAACCTCGAACACCGACCCTTAAGGCGATACAAAAAAAAAATGGGGTTTTTTCGAATCCATTTACTCCACTATAACGTCATCTACGTATTTCATTTTTGGGTAAATGTTTATTGAGTATTTGATTAAGATTCTCACTGAATGAAAACGCGATTAGATGAAATTTTCTCGACAGAATTAAATTCCGAAAAGACCTCTAAATTGTTTTATTTTTTCCTGTAATTCTGAAATCCTAAATAATTTAATTGTGAAATTGCATTCAAAATGTCGATATTATGTATTTGTAAAGTCTCCTTGAAAATATTTTTGACAAAATAGCTTAGTACATTTTATATGAATAAAAAACCGACTTTTTGCTACTTTTCCACGAATCCGTCCCACTCGCACTGAGGGTTTTTTCGCATATAGAGTAACAGGGACGCTAAAACTTTTACGTAGCGCCTTAAAACTAGATGCATTGACTCAGTTCTCCCGCACCAATGATCTCCGAATAGGGTATACATTTCGGGGTGCTGAATCTCGTTTAGCATCGATCCGGCGCGAGTGGGCCGGCCGGCTCACGCGCACTTCTAATTGATTCAGATCAACGCGGGGCGGCGCGCGCGAGACGATCGAAAGGTCGCAGGTTCGATGACTGTGGGATTTCGAGATGCCGAATAGATGTTTTGTTGGCCGAGAATGGATATTACATACATATGGTAAGAGCCTCTTACTGGAGGTACTGTAAAGTTGGGGGTTATATTAGGTCATCTAACTCTTTGAGTTCGGTGTAAAGGGTATAAAAGAAACATTTCACAGATCTAACAGCTTTTGAATAATTTGATTAAGAGATCTGAATTAAAAATATATATATACATGGTGAATTTGTCAACATCGTCCAAATTCATACTTGAGCCTTGGTAACTCATCAGCATCATGAACCAATAACGATTTTTGTAAAATTCATAAAATGAAATTTCAACTCCCCATAGTGATTCACTCAGGACTAGGAGTGAATTACTATGGGAAGTCGAAATTTCATTATACGAATTTCACAAAAATTGTTATCGATTCATGATGCTGATGAATTATGAATGTATGAATTTGTATGAATTTGGACGATGATCAAAAAGTCACCTTGTATAATTCACTTGTCCACGCAATATGTGTCGTGTCAATCAATGTCGTGGGACACCCGGTTGGAACGAAGTTCTTTTCGGTACTGACGTGTACCGTGCATGCCACACGTCAAAACTTTAGAGATGTCAATAATGGTCGAAATTGTTTATTGGTTAATAGTTAATTGATGAAAAAATATCGATAATTTTATTGGTTGTAAATATTTTTATTGAATGCGACCATTGAATAAAAATATTAATGAATATTTTCAACCAATAAACAAATTATCTTTAATTTTTTACTCCCACATACTTATAGAAATGGTTCCAAATAGGTTATTTTGCAAAACAACTTCACATTTAATGGAAACCAACAACAACGCGACGACTCGTCTTTGTTTTTCAAGTAACACAACAAAACTAACCTAATAATCAACCAATAACCAATCGAAATATGTGTAAAAATATCAAATATAAATATCTGCCGGAGAAGTTGATATAATATTTTTACTCGATAATGTTAATGATTGAATATCATGGTTAATTTTCAATATTTGTTAAATTTGATGGTTAATGGTTATATTCATCATCTCTACTATACTGCAGCTTAACATAAAATTTTAGTTTTAGTGCTGTCAAAACGAAACTTTCTTCATTGCAAAACAATCCTTTAGTGTTAGGAGTAGAAGCTAAATTGCTTTGGAAAAATTCAAGTTTTGAAAGCACTTTAACTAAAATTAAAGCCTTCAGAATCGGGTTATCACGCTTTGTAAAACTTAAAATACACCAATCCTGAACATCCTCGCTGGTCGTTGACCTCTGATAGCGTCAATAGCACAGAACACAAATACTCAATGTGATCGGTTGGGAGTAGTTGGGACCACGCTACGTGGTAAAAGTACTGCATTGATAAGAGTGCGTAGCTATAGGTTGGAAAAATTATATAGTTTTTGGTAAATATTCAAGAGGCCTCTGGAGCAATCCAAGCTCATACAAACGAAATACCAAAATCATAGATATTCGTAGGATAGTATGTGTTTATTCCGATTGGATTACATAAATATCTAGGTATATATAAGGTCTTTCAATTTAAATGGAAAGTAATTTAGGAGGTGATTCAGTATCGTTAATACATCACATTCCACTGCAAAGTACTTTTTTTGCGCGAACTTTTTCTTCACTTGTCCATACAAACTGAGTCAGCTGATCGGACCACTTTCTACTGAGAAGTGAACAAAAAGTTCGCGCAAAAAAAAGTGCTTTGCTGTGGAATGTGATGTATTAACGATACTGAATCACCTCCTAAATTACTTTCCATTTAAAATGAAAGACCTTATATATGTATGTATTATATATATCTATCATAATATCAACGCAACATGCGTTGACACTCCATCCCACATCCAAGTCACGGCCGCCAGGGCTGGCGCAGCAGCGGCAGCGGCCGAGGGATCCAAGAGGCGCAGATATGCAGAGCTCAGTTCTGAGTACATATTTGCGCCTTTTGGAGTCAAAACTCTTGGGCCATGGGGTCACGAGACGAAATGTCTTTTTAAAGAAATTTCCTCGCGGGTGGTTGACGTTTCGGGGGACCCAAGAGGTGGCGCATACTTTGGACAACGCCTTAGTTTGGCAATCCAAGGAGGAAATGCTGCCAGCATTCTGGAAACCCAGCCACAAGACGGCGGCGATCTGGCAAACATTTTCTACTTAGTTTAATTTTACTTTAGGAGATATTTTAGTTTTTTAGGTAAATTTGTAAGGTTTAATTTTAGTTTAATGTAATGTTTTTTAAGTTTTTATGTTTCTGTTAATAATATATAGGTTCCCAAATATGTATTTTGAAAGGATGTCGTCCTCGTTCATAAGCTATTTAAAATTTCCATAAAAAGCTTATTTTTCTCATATTTCATGTTTAAATCAGTGTTCTTATTTAATATACGGGATGCTTGTAAATTTGACCTATTCCTTGAAAGGAGTTATAATAGTGATCAATTCCAACTAGGGGTCGAAAATGATAAATTTTTTTCAAGTAAAACAGATCGATATTGCGAAAATTACAAAATAAAGAAGATCTTCTCTGAGATTATGGGAATTCAGGGCATGTATTTTTTTATAAATGATCAGTCGTTTATCATTAATCAGAAAAATAACAAATAAGTGCCGATAGATTATTTTATTTGGTTACCAGTCTGAAAGTTTGAAAAACTCGGAGACCATTCATTCGACTCCTAGTTTATAGGGCTCAATTTGTTGAAAATAATCTCTACTATAAGGAATATGTCAAATTTACAAGCATCCTGTATATTTGGGAACCTAGATATTCTGTAATACAATCGCAATAAATACACACTACCTTAGGAATATCTATGATTTACAAATTGTTTTGTTTGTATTTTGTATTTCGTTTGTATGAACTAGAATCGCTGCGCAGGCCTCTTTTTTAAAACATAAAAATTATAATTTCATCAGTATCTTGAATACTTTCATACCCTAGAGATTCTTGGGTTTGCATTTAAGTACAGCCTGTATATACTTCCATGTTTTTTATTTACACTAAATGTCAAAGCTCAGTTAATGCTTTGCAAAAGTTTACTCTTGTAATTTAGGGCTTTCTTCAAGTTTCGTCTGCTTCTAAAACATCCATCTGCTTTTGATAATTGTAAAATAGCGGAACCCTTATTCGACAGTGAGTATAAAGGCCAACTAACCTACATACAAGGTGACAATCGCACGAATATATTATTTTTATCTAAACCGCCTCCGCCTCGTTCTATACGGGTTATATCCACTTATTATCGTTGTGATGACGCGATGTGTCTACCTCTACGTATTTTTAACTAAAAATGTGTACGTTATCAAGATTGTGGTTTTGGACTTTTAGTTTTGTATATTGTACATTTTGTATATTGTATATTGTAGAGCTGATTCCGGGCCCGACTGTGGAGGTACCACCATCTTACTTGGAGAACCCCTCGAAGTAATTCGGGGGAGAGTAAGAGGACAGCTCACAGGCAAAAACCAGGAGGCCCACCATGCCTGGGACCGATGGATAGCGGTATATCCATCCCTAATAGCCAGGCCTTATATGGAACAGACTGATGACGGGCAGTGGCGTCACTGGTGCGAGGGTTCCGGCACCAAGCTCACCAACCCGCGTGCCCAGCGTGTGTGAGTATGGGCAATTCTTCCAGGATGACTGCCAGGTGTGGTAAAGTCCTGGAAAGGCTTATGTCCAGCAGTGGACGAACTAGGCTGATGGATGGGATGATATTGTACACCGAGTGGGTGTACAATGACGGCTATTGTAGGCCAGGCAGACCAAAATGGCGGGACGATATCCATTCATTTTACCGCGGTGGTCGGAGGGACTGTGATATTTGGTATTAACAAGGGCAGGCTTTTGCCCAATAGTAAGACTCTTTAAAGGCTACATAAAAATAAAACAAGAAAAATATATATGTATAAAACGAAATGAAATATATTTATTTATGAAATATAGGTATAACAGATAGATACACTTATTATAGGTCAGTTTTTATGTAATATAAAGTAATTAAATAATCTATGTGTATAGGTAATAGTTTTATGTCATAAATAATAATATGGGGAAATATGCAGGGAAATAATAAAGGTTGAGTTTACTTAAATTGAATAAAAAGAAATACACTTAAATAAAATAAAAATATAGGAATAAGGAAAAAATAATACTATAAGTATATGCAATTCATATAATAAATATATGCCTAACTCCGCCCATTCGATTAGTCTTGCTAAGAAGAAGGGCAAGAAACTTAGCAAGATCAAGTCTTTTTTTCAAGATATTAGTTACAACTAAAAAGTTTGCCTATAATTTAATTGAATAATGAGATAAAAAATACAAGATAGGAGAAAATTATGTCATGAAGGAAAAAAAATACAAATATATGTACTGGGAGAGTAATATCAGTCCTCCGTGTCCGGTATCCGTTGGTTTTGCGAAAGTTCCTGGACGAACGAAATCTTTGTTACCCTTCCACTTTCTGTGCGAGCGCGCTGCATCTTTAAGAGGCTATGTAAAAAAATAGGGGTGCTTCTTTTCTATGTATTTCATGAAACACACAAAAAATTGTAATCTATTTCTGGTATTAATATTCCTCGATTGAAATGAGGTCTTCAAATGCACTTTTTCTCCTCGTTTGACGAATATAAATCATGTGGGTACTCAAACTTATTATATTTCTAGATTTTGGATTTTTGGAATTACGTCTACTATTTTAGTTTTTTATATAAAAAAAAACGTACTTTTTACTCTTTCGTCTTGAAGCCCCCTCTCGCACTGCGCGTTTTTTCGCTTATAGTAACAGTGACAAAAATTTAATCCACATAGCCTCTTAAGACTTAGATATCGAAGCTTTCTATCAGGCCCTATAATGGTCAAGCTTAATACGAATGCCAAAAAAAAAACAAAAATCAAATTACTGTTTGCGATACACAAGACACAATGGTACCGATTCGGTGAAGCATACCTTAACTTATTTGACAGAACTAAACTTAATTTAAGCGTTCTGTCCTTGTCTTTTCGATACAGAAAGAAAAAGACAGCACGCTTAAAATAAGGTTAGTCCTGTCAAATAAGTTAAGACGTGTTATGCCGAATCGATACCAATATACATTAAAACAAAAAAATTAGCTATATAATATGTAAAACATAACCTCATCACCACACTTTCGTACACAGCTCGGTTATCAGACCGTTATCAGTACTATAAAGCATCTATTCTAAAGCTACGGGCGTATTCTGGTTAGAGATGAAACGGATAGTGATTTGGCCGGATACCGGATACCGGATATCCGGCGAGGCACTAGGCCGGATAGCCGGATATCCGGCGGCCGGATATCCGGCTCAAGATATACGTTTCGCACTTATTGAGCAAGTCTAAATATTACGCACCAAGGTGCGTGCGGGTGCAAGTGGGCGAGATTATTCGAGCATTTTTTAAATGAAGATCATTTCTAAATGATTGTATCACAATCATACAAATGCTGGTTTGCAAACGCGAAACAATTTTTGATCCTAACGAAATTTGTAAATATGTATCTTTTGTCTCCTTGGAGTGGTGTATACTGTATATAAATGGACAGTTATCTTTAAATGAAACCGCGTAATATACTGTTCATACTGAACAAATTTTCCAAAGTAACATATTGAAAAAACAACATTGAACCTGCCCGCCCAGTGCCCTTTCAAAATTTAAAGTAGGTTTTCATAATGAGTATTATTTTCATTTCCACAAGTATGTTTCTTTGGAAAAGTTGTTTAGTATGATTTCAGTATGACCATGTGTTTTTATTAAAAGATACATGTTGAGTTACATTCGGTATATTGTGAGAGCAAAAGAAGCTGGTGTAATGTATGAAGAAAAGCATAAACGTTTATTCCCAACAATTGATGTAAAGCTTGTCTTTATCTACCATAGCTCAATTCTTATTCACTTTATGTATTAGAATTTAGATTATTCAATCATTGATACAACTATTTTGTAATTTAAACGACTTTTTGTTTGTTGAGTTAAGTATCCGGTATCCGGCCGGATACTGACTACTATCCGGCCGGATACCGGATACCAAAAATATGGCCGGATAGGCCGGATACCGGATAGTAACCGGATATCCGTTTCATCTCTAATTCTGGTTCGCTAGCGCGGTATCGCCGCGTCGGATCGCGCTATCGGAGCGAGCGATCGGTACGAGATCGAGCGCGTTTTCGGCGATAACATCCCTCCCTTCTAGCCCCCTCGCTCCCCCTAGTGTGGCTGAGTCTTTTGAGCCGATCTAGGGTGTAAATGTTTTACTTTCGATCGGTATTGGAAAAAAAAAACATGTTTTGTTATAAATATTTTAATAACGAATACGACTCACTTTTTTAACTGCGCAAGGAGGCACAGGTCTAGCTTTCGATCCAATCCGTTATTAAAATATTTATATTGGCAACACTCTCTAATTTTAATTGGATGATATTAAAATTGTTACTTAAATGGCACAGTTAATGTTAACGTCTTATCGAAGCTTTTGTTTATTTTTACAATTTTCCCCTAACGGATGTTTTATTGTGTTGACTTGCGTCACAAAAGTACTCAGAACATTAATCAATTCAAAGAAATATCATTGCTAACTCGAGGAAAATCTGAACTATATGTCTGAAATGGTATACTTTACATTTTTTTTTCGGGTAAGAATAATAACAAAGCTTTTATTTACTCACACTCGCACAATTCACGTAAACACACAACATTTTAAAGTCACAAAGGTACCGTGAAGCGTACATTTTCTGTTCTACCGTTGTTGGCAGGCACCCGCACTATCGCGATGGTGGCGCCGCGGCAATCGTTATCAGCAATGCGAGATTACGATCCTGAATAAATGGAACTTTGGACGGAATCAGGCGAGCTCTCACAGCTTTTTTGGAATTTCTCGTTTTTATATGGAGAATAATAGTTGTATGTTTGCTATCGTAATCTTAACGTTAGCCTTTCAAAACAACATACTGGTAGGTGTTCATTTTGTAGAGATTTTGGAAGAAAGGTTCTAAAAATGATGACCGATGACCATACTCTTTTTAAAACAAAAAGAATTTTGTAACTTATTAACATTTTTATCAACTTGCGGTAGTCTAGTTAACTTGTTGTAATTTTTTTATTGTCATTCAAAACCGTAACAAAGCCAAAAACTACAAACGATTTAACAAAACAACCCAGTTCACCGTTCACACATGCGCCGCAAACAATATATTTTTACAAGGAAACGTTGATAAGAGACAATGAGGGTAGATAGTCGCCGACAGTGTGTTCCAGCGATGCGATGTAGATATACTGGGACGAAAATAAAACGGTAAAAACTGTTACAATGTTGAAGGCAATTTATATTAAATTGCGTCATTTATATTAGATAACAAATTACTGACACACGTTATTAGGAATCTTATTTTTTATCCACTTGGATAGCTTACACTTGGCTACCACCGCACGTGATGGAGCGAGGATGAAGCTCGCCCAGAAGGTATCAATTTACAATTTTCATGGCATTCGATTATTTGTCAAGTGTCATTGAAGTCAATATTATTTTTATGGCATAACAGTTTTGTAAACTAAATTTAGTTGAGCCGGCCCATGATATATTTAAGCTTTGTGCATAGCTTATAAAATGCTATGGGTTGTCTAAACACTTTTAATCATTAATAAAAGCAGTGAAATGCAATATGAATCCTCCAATAAATTATAAAATTAATTATTCTAGTGACGACGGACATAAGTTGGCCGAAATATATATCGAAACTAACAAATACTTTTTTATTTATATATTATAATATATCTTAACTAATAAATTATAGGTAAAAAAAAAAGATGTTCTTCTTATGAAATCCCAAACCCCATAAACTAAACAAGTGATTGCAGAAATTATCGTTGCGGCCGTTCGTTGTCGCACGGAAGCGATAGGCGCACTTCCGACTGCATACGGCGACGATGCGATAACGACGCGATGCAACACTACTAGCCTTACGATACGGATCATAGCAACCTAGAATAGGGGTGGTTTTTCAATGACCGTGGTGTTATTTACTGCGGTGGAACGCAACCCCTGTTCGCCCCCGATAAAGGTGACATTAGTGTTTGTTAGTGCAGTCTAATGATGTTGCGGAAAGTTGCTGCATTTTCCTTGAGTCGAAAAAGCTGAGTTGTTTATGTGCTTATGAAGACTTTTTGGAGACAAAAGAAGTCACAGGAAAGTTACGAAAAGAGTACTTGATTTTATGTTTTTATTGCGAAATCCATCGCTTTGAATACTTTTATTATTATTAGAGTGCATTACAAACTTGAAATCAATCAGAAACAAATTTAAAAGCACAAATATTAAAAAAAGATTCCTCGGGCCAGGATTTGAACCTGCGACCTCCTGCTTACATGACAGGCACGCTATCGACTGTTGTGCTTTTAAATTTGTTTCTGATTGATTTCAAGTTTGTAACTCTAATGATAATAAAAGAATCCTTGTTCATAAAAAGTTCAGACAAATATGCTCCTTGAAAATTTATTACAAAAATGCTTATTCCCTCAAAAGCTGAAAAAAAAAACTGACCATGAACCATGAACTTCGTGTCATACATAACATAAGGCAAGCAATGCAACGTCGTTATAAATAATTCCAATAACTTTGCGCGCCATTGCAATTGTATTTAGAACAAAATAAATTATGTCATACACTGGCACAATCTCAATGGACCATCTCGTAAATAGAATTCAATAAATAATTTCTCACGGTCCGGAATGTGGCGGTCGGTGATCCGAGCCGTGCCGCGACTGTCTGTGACCACGTGCAGTACTGCGTCTCGACAATGAGCAGGCCAATTCTAGACACAATCGACTGGTACGATAAAACACGGGTAGCTTCACTACTAGAGCTGAAAATTGCCGGAAAAATTTCCTTTTATCAGGAAGTATTCCTGAAAACCTCCGGAAAAACCAAACTTTCCGGTACCTAAAATTGGAAACTTTCAAAAAAGAAAAAAGGAAATAATAACAAGAAATTAAGTAGGTTTGTTTTTAGTTCAGTTATGATAGAACTTCTCGGTGTCACTGAATCTAGGAGCAAATGTGCTCTCTCCCTTTTAAGGCGCTACGGAAAAAAATCGACACTTTTACAACTTCTACATCTACTTCGGTAAATAATGTATAATTTTGATAAAATAGTATATTATTTTTGGAATCTTTTTCTAGGGATCTGTTAAAACAGAAACGCGATTGAAGAATTTCGGCTCGAATTTCGCTTTTGAAGAATATTTATTGAAATGAGGTCTTTATCGATACCAATTCTCCTGGTTTGACAAATTAGAATGACATATGGACTGCAATTATATTTTATTAGATGGGTTTGAATAGTATCTAAGACCTGGTTAAATGAAATTTTGATAGCATTTTTAGTACATTTTATATTAATAAAAAACCGACCTTTTGCTACTTTTCCACGAATCCTGCCCTCTCGCACTGAGGGTTTTTTCGCATATAGAGTAACAGGGACGCTAAAACTTTTACATATCGCCTTAACTGTATTTTCCCGCTGATACCTACAAATTAGTTACGGCAATGCAACTATCTCCAAGTTCAGAGACGTCCAGATGTTTTGGGCGATTTTAATATATTGGTAAAACATGAACTGGAATGAAGCTAGTCAACAAATGACGTCCCTAGAAGGTATTAGAAACCAGCGGTACCACGGAAGTTTTGGAAATATTCTGAAAGTTTTCCTGAAACTTTCCAAAATCTAATGAAAATTTCAGAAATATTCCGGAGTTTTTATCTCTATCTACTTACTATCCCTACGATTTGAAGGTTTTATGGAGCATTTTTTAAGTGAAAACTCTTTAGGCGCGTTGAGCGATTTTTGGTAGGGGAAAATCTTATGGGTTCACGTCAGCAACATGCTATGGCTATGACGTGTTGCGCTTGGCCAGCAGTGAAAAGTTTTCACTTCTGTCGGCAGGCCCCATGACTGACTGCTGATATTCTTTTTTGTATAACTACCTGTTGTTACCAAAAGAAAAAAAAAAGAAATTTGTAACTATGAAACATCCACAGGAAAGTATCATCGAAGATTTTTCACATTCTCTATATTTCATATTGTCCTACTATAATTTTGCATCCACATGAAAAAATTGAGCTCAATTGCGATAGCCGATCTCGAGTTATGCCGTAGTCAAACAGGCTGCAGACATGAGGCTTCGTTTTCGACAGAAACCCCTTAAATTCATGCCATTTTCCATTCATGCGTATTTCCGGCAACATTGAATCCGCGAATCATAAAACTTACACCCAGATAGACCGGCAGACAACGCGTTAACAAGCGAAGCGACGAGGACGCGTTGCGGCCGCGATGCGATCTGCGACCAATTTGTACGCACGTCCATGCCCACGATTTATTGGCCACGCGAGCGCTGACAAACTACACTCACGCTTTCTAGCACTAGCGATGATGCTGCTAGATCCCTTGGGTTTTCAATTAAATGTTTAGCACCTCTATTCCTGCTGAGGTGCAGCAGTTTATGCCCTGCTAAACTTGCAGACAGGCTTGAATCTTGAATTTACGAGCTGAAATAATTTTGATTAGCTACAAAACTTTTAATCCCTTAAAAATAGAATGTTTTTTCTTTAATTATTAACCTATGGAAACAGGAGTCACGTATAAAAAACTTGTTTTTTTTTACAGATAAAGATGATATGTAAAGATATTCAATATCCTATGAATTCCTATAACTCTTTGTAAGCAGGTACCCTGATAATCAGCACCGAATATATCCACGAGAACTTGCAACCATTTCCATAGACCATTTCCATTCTCAGGCGACTATTCATATCACCAATTAAATTGGCGATGCGTTACAAGGTTCGCGCTCACGCCTTCTCGTGAGACAAAAGAGTGAAAATATAAACGTTAACCAGCGCCGTCTATCGGCTCACGAGTGAACTATCGGCGCTGTGATCGCGCTGCGCGAGCGCAGACCTGCGCAATATCATTATTAAAGCCTTAAGATAACGTTTACACATCCCGGTTTAAAATGTAAATGAGACGTGCGAGAAAAAGGCGAGATTATCTCGCTATTAGGTATAAATTAAGGGATGGCCGTGCAATGAGGAATGCACGGGAACAATTATATTGTCACGAAGGCGGTGATCGGGCGCGCGGGCGCACCTGCCGGTCGGCGCGAGCGCAATCGCCTCACGATCGACTCAGGCGCACGCGAACCTAATGTTCTGCAGCATTGCTACTTTGGATTCGATTGGACGGTATGGGAATATAGAATTTGATTCCTTAATTAGAATATACCTTATATGGTTACGATAAATACATTTTCTACGGAAAATAACTTTGTTTATTTATTTTAAAAACGGCATTACATAATAATGTAACTATCGAATAATGTCGATACAACAACGCCAACGGGTTGCATGCATCTCAAAATATTTTATTGTGTGCCAATTAAAATTATTTCCTCCTCGCTATTTCGAGTGTTGGGTGAGGAAATAGCAGAGTAACTTGTTTAAATTTATTGGTTCCACGTCATGATAACAATGCACATTTCGCTCTTGAAATTGTTTATTTCGTAATTCTGTAGTATATTTTGCATAACGTAATCATTTTCAAGAGACCCATATTTATAATTTTCTGATGGTTATCCGGAGAAAAGAGAAGGGTTGCCGATATCAAGAAAAAATATAATAATTTCAGCTTTTATATAGTTAATGATGACGGGCCCATAGAGAAATTTGAAATTTATCGTAAAATTCATAAATTTTATTCTATAAACGAGAAGAAAAAACACTTATTTCTCGATTAAGAGAACCATATCAACATGTTTTTTTTTTAATATCCTACTTCAACCTGTGTACGAATCTTTACGTCGTCGTTGCATTCAACATTATTAGATAAATAGTAATTTGTGATTTGCTGTCTGCTGAACTTTTATTTTAGTTGTATTCAAAGGTTGTCTGGAAGAAATCGCTTTTAGTGATAAGACCGCCAATTGTAATCTATCTTTATCTTGTTTTTCTACTTTAAGTTTTCTTTTATAATGGTGCACAATATAAAGAGTATTGTCTTGAACAGCACGTTGCTGTTTTTTTTCCTAAACGTAATAAATAGGTTTTCTAAGTTTCATGCACATGGTGGTAGGTGATGGTAGGTAGGTGAACAGCCACCATTGGGGCGTTATCGTTGCGTTATCGCTCCGTTATCGTTTTCATTATCGCCTCACCGCGCCGTCATTAGCCGAGCGAGGCGCAGCGAGCGTGAAATCGGCTCAGCGGTTAACTAACAATGTGACACGTTGACGGATGTGGCAACGAAAATTGTGATATATTTTATAGAAAAGGATTATTCTACACAGACATTCAGTTTCAATGTTTTCCTCTATTGTTTCAATGTACTATTGAATGTCTGTTTTATTTTGAAATCGTACCTACTCTCACTAGTAGGATTCATCTGTGACTGATTTGAAATTTTAACCTACATATTTTTTTTTTATTGTCATCCAGGCAAAATTAATTTAATTTTGCAGGTTCAAAAAATAAAACATGTCGATTTTTTACATTAATACACTGCATTTTTTCTTTTTTTACATTTAGGTCGTTGTATTTAAAGAGCACATTATCAACTTTATTGAATCACAACAAACTGCAGCAAAAAAAAAGGATCATTGTAAAGGACAACACGCACGTTATTCCGTTAGCGATCGCCGATCGTATCGCTCGGTCGAATTGGTTAGTCGATGCAGGCTTGTCATTGCAACGGACACCCTTATAGGCCCGAAACGACAGTACTAACCGTATTACGCAACGAATATTGCACCTTATGTATACGGCTTTACAAATCAAATTTAAATAAGATGCTTGGTCATAAAAGTCATCGATCATCAGTGCAAATAGACTCCCAATTCGCGCGTCGTGAAGTCCAACTTCGTTTGACTTTAATTCAAGTTACGACGTTTTTCAAGACAAATTGCGTTCATTCCTGCAGCGTTGGTGCAAGCAAGCAGCGTACGCGCCGATAGCCTTGTTTGAAACCACAAACCTTACTTAGACTTGAATCCAAAGTGGGGAGTTTTAGTCAATGGGTATAAAGGTGAGTTTTGATTGAGTAGTTAAGTTTGTGGACCGGCTAGACTGAGCACAGACGGGACGTGTGCGGATGTGACGTCAAAGAATGCGGTGACCTCGTCTCGAAGACTTTCTTTAGGAATCGCAATGACAACTCAATTGTTTTAAAGCCTGTAATTTTCTGAAAAATAAGCGCAAATATTGATCAATCTATAAAACAAAACAAATAGCAAAAAGGGAACAAAATCAATAGTCATAATCACTGTCCTATTTATATAAGTTTTTATTTAGTTACATACTCGTATATTATATATTATATTATTATAGAGAAATACCCTTGAACATAGGAAAATACTTTTCGAAAGCCAATTCACAACACTCGATCATTGCAATGATATGAATCAATTTAATCAATCAAGTTTAGATCTTAGATCTGCCAATCAGATTAATTATTAATATATTGAATTTTTTTCCAATTTACTCTTTATAGGACACCACTTTAAGTGCATAATCGAAGCTGCATAATGATAAAATTCGGTCTCATAACATTAGAGATAAATTATAATTTATGTGTGTATGTGTAGACGCAAATGGCGATTCTTATCGGCGATGCATCGATGAATCATTTGATGGCAATACGACTGACTCATTCTGTTGCCAATATAGGCTCTCTGTCTATTTTGGTTTGATATCGATGTTGTTGTTTGTTCATTCGCTGAATATGTTTTGCTGATTTCTTCAATTTATGCCGACTTTCGCGGAATGCTGACTCTTGATAAATCCATACTAGGATTCGCGGAATGCCGACCGTCCAAATTTTCATACTATTTCACGTTCGGCTGCTATAGTGGGCTTGTTCCACTTTAAATCCAAAATCTGTCCACTTTAAGTCCAAAACACATTTTAATGAATATTTTATTTATATTAAAATCTTTCCACTTTAACTCCAAGAAATTTTAAGAAGTAAAGTCAGCAACTTGTGATTATTAAAATTATTTTAGCTATGTAAGAAATTTAAATCTGAAGCTGTGATCTTATATTTTAGTTTAGAAATATGTTATAACTATTATAGTTAATCGTTGTATAATATAGATGATTATATGCGTTTTATAAGACCATACATATCTTTTATTTAAAAACTCAAATAACATACATTGGTGTAGATTCGAAATAAGAACGACTTATTTGACCGGACTTACTTTATTTTAAACGTCCAGGTCCTTATCTTTTTGATACAGTAAGAAAAAGACAGAACACATAAATTAAGTTTAGTTCTGTCTTATTTATGACAATTAAATCGTGTTAACACTGAATAAAATATGCAATTTTTCTGTTGCCTCTACCAAAACTGTTTTGGAGTTGAGTGGAATTGAAGTATGCAAATATTTCTAAATTTAAATTAAATGCCTAAAACATTTTGGAGTCGAACTGTACACAATGTATGGACGGTAAAATTTTGAGAACAATGGCTTTGGAGTTAAAGTGGAATAAGCCCTATAGTGATGTCTTGAATCTTGATAGGTTTGATCTCGATAAAACTGTGCACACATCATGGGTTAATGATCTGTGCATCTTTGTATCATAGTGTATATGTCGCAGCTAATTTGTCAAAGCCCTAAATTTATAATATCACTAGTGAAATTACACGGAATTTTTTTGTTAGGTTTTTTATAAACTAGCCTAGCTTAACCCAGTGAAATTATAATTTCACGGCTTTGATCATCTAGAGAAGTCGATAACGTACAAATAACTACGCAACTGCCTATAAACTCTTCACGGGACTTTGAGATGTATTCTGCAAAGTTAAAAATATATCGTCACGACATGAATCCCCTAGGGAGTGTCAGAGGTGTTCCGAGTGTGAACTGTGAAATGTAAATCACAGTCCACACTCGGTACACCTGCGTTTCACCGACGATTATTACGTCCCAACGTGATAGGTGATGAGCCCTATCGCCGTACTTCGGGCACAAATACACGCTTTTTAGGGCATGCAGGTTTCTTTACGATGTTTTCCTTCACCGTTCAGCTAGTGTGTACTAGTACTATGTAAGTAGTAAGTAAGTAGTATGTAGTAAGTACTATGTACATACATTCTGAAAAACCTAATGGTGCATGGCCGACCGGGATCGAACCTGGATCACAAGGTTGAGAGGCCAGCCCCTGACCTACCGCTTGCTTTCTTCAAAAAATATTGTCTAAATTAAAAAGTAAACTTTAGAAAAATCTATACCGATCAGTAATAGTGTTTATAACAAATAAAATGAAAAAAAAAGATGTAAACGAACAATATTTTAAACGAAAAATAATAAAATCCACGGTACTTGTTACTTGTTAATTATGGTTGCATGTAATATTTTAGCTGTTTCTAAAGGTGTTTGTTTTAGTGCTGTCAAAACTTTAATTCTTCCAACTATTTTTTTTGTTGTTGTATTTCTCCGTATTAGGTATATATTTTTTGGGATTCTATTGTTTTTTAAAGATTTAAATCAACGCGTAAAAACTGTATTCTATGTATTTTACACAATAAACTATTTGAAAATTTATTCCACATGAGGACTACAACTAAAAAAAAGCCTTCTGAATCTGTCACAGTATCTTCAAGTTTTTAATATTAAAAACCTTGAATAGTCTAATTGATTTGACAGAAACACAGCATTTTGTTACACTATTCACGGAACCCAAAAAACATAAATATTTCATAACCTCAGTATCAAACAAACATTCTCAAGTCAAGGGTTCTCAACCCGCTCCGTAGATCGCAATCCGAGATAAGGGCGTCGACACACGGACGGAAAGGCGACCGATCGCAGATGTATGCGTCCTCACGACACCCGCCAATATCCGCGCCAGAATTGAAATATCTGACCTCAGAGGGGGGAGGGGGGACACCCTCGAGATTTGCATGAGGTGCTTGTTTATAGGGTGTAAATTGAATTCCTAAGTGCCAAATATTTCTTCGGTACCCTTTTTTGGCTCCGCGTTTGTAAAAAGACCACGAAAGCAGATGAAATTAAAATTGACGAAATCTAAACAGAACCAAACATTTTAAGTTTGCATTTCTGGTGTCTGTCTTACAACAAATTCAAATATATTTAGTAATATTAAATATTCTAAAGATATTGTATTTGATTTAGGTTGCGTTTCTAAACGCCAGGGTAAATGTAAAATCCGTTCCACAACCACCCGAGTGAAAACGAACAGTGCATAAACCTTGTCAGAAATGTATAAAATTTACATTGACGGTTCAAATTTTAGATTTACCCAGGCGTTTAGGAACGCTACCTTAATATGAAGTCAGTTAACATCTTCACAAGCGATTTCACACCCACTAAATAATCTCCGGCTGCGAACTCGCATAAACAAAGTCACAAATTCAGTTTTCCCGCGCAATGACGCGTTCACGATTAAGCAGACATATTTAAATTCAATATACAAAGATATTTGAACTCAATATCCAACAAGAAGGTGTTACTTGGATCCAGTGGAGCGCGGCTGATACTGACGTTAGGGGCAGGCTACACTTGCGCCCAGTGTTTTTCTCATTTTTACTAAAAACCCAGAAGCTTTGTTTGTTAGCTTATTACTCTGCAACTAATCCAGGGATCAGGATGAAACTATTGCTACGGGATAGTTTATGACCCAGAGCGACATACCTGCTATTTTTTTATCCCGAAATATTGGTGGGTTCCCTAGGGATAACAAAAAGCCTGCTGCTGGCAACAATATAGAGTTATAAATTTTATTTTTTTATTTTTTGTTACAGTTTTATTGAAACAATATCATACTTAAATAACATTAAAATACTTATAAAGGTACCTAGAAAATAAAAATAAATAATAAATTATACCGACACATTCATGCGAAATAATAATATCAATTATTAAACACGTAACATATACTTATATACCTATATTAAACAAAAAATTCCATACGTACATATACTTATCTCCAGCAGAGGTAAAAGCTAACAACCTAACTATTATTTTGTTTCTTCCACATCTACCAATCGATACAAACAAGCTCTTCTATGACGGGTGGTTTTGATATAGCCCTCCTTCAGTTCCTCGCCGATTTTAATGGTATTGAAATCAAGTTGTAGCTCCTTCTTTAATTACGAATAATAAACTTCAAAAGTTATCGTGAGGCCCAAAATATTTTACTTGCATCAACACTATAATGTGTACTATATTATTATATTTTTAAATGCTATGACGTTGTAGACATTTCTATATAAATATAGCTGTAAAAACTATATTATATAAGGTATATTTAGTGCATTCCATATATTTTGGCAGTATATAATGGAACGTTAAATCATTAACATAAAATAAATTATGAAAACAAAACTTATTTCCAGACATTATAAATCCCAAACCCAATTTCCCGATCTTCTCTAAGACTCCATCCATCAATGTGCACTCGCCTTTACTCATAAACGAGAAGAACAAACAAACGGCTCGATCGCTCTCAGGAAATTAGCAACGTTCTGCCATCCCGGGAATGCCGGGATAATTCACAAATAACGATATTGTATTTTGTTGCGAACCCCATTTGTTTAAGTATTCGTAGATATTCATCCTTTGTTCAGAGTTTAGTTTTGTGACTTCTATTTTGATTTACTTCTCTTTGTTTCGTTTGATTTGTGATTAAATCCTTAATACTCTCGTCTGCCTAGTCACGAATCCATGGGCGTAGTTTCGGGGGGATTCAAGAAAATAAAACGACTAAAAGTAATATTAATTATGTTTGTTAAGATTGTGCCTGAGCCTAGAGCATGACCAACTCCAGTCTATCTAAGATTCGTTTGAAGAAATTCGGACTCTCCTTGTATTGAAAAAAATTCATTTGGTTTATTAATCTTTTCTCTAGGGATCTTACGTATAAACAATGTACTAAGATTTATACTTTTGTCAAAAAAAAATGTTTTGCACCCTCTTTTTTTTGGTTTTCAAACGTTCGCTTGAAGAACGCGGTTAAGAGATCAACTTGATTTTTTTTTTCATAAAATAGGTAATAGAAATATGAAGGTATATCACCTAAATTCAATATTTTTTCCCTACAAAATATTTCAGTATTAGCTAAAAACACACCAATTTGTTGTTTCGCTGCGTGATCACTAGTATTACGCGTCTAAGAAAAAGAGGCCAAATAGCCAACATATAATCGCCTCTATGAAAAGCGAATAAGGTCTTTGCCATTAGACTTATTGTGCTGGACGGGTAATAAAAAAAGTTGCTAGAGTATGCCATCTTCTTAAAAATTGTTTTCAAACGCAAAACGCTTCCAGCAACTGCTAACAGTTGTGGAACTTGACCCTGAAAACGTCAAAGCAGGGGTAGGGTTGTAATATTTACAACTATTCAGGGGGGGGCTGTACCCCCAAAACCCTCCCTGGCTACGCCAATGCACAGATTCGATCGGATTCAATTGTTATAATAAGGCCCTTAATACCGCCAAATGGGTACTTTCTAAAGCCTACTCCTCTTTTATGGCCAAACCAAAAATATTGAAAAAATGTATTATGGATTATCAACTCTAGGACAACATATGCAACATTTTTCTTTTTCGTACCACCAAAACTTCTATATGAAAAATTGTTTCAACTGAATGGTGTTTTTTGGCTTGAATTTCCTACTGCTCCTAAGCGGCTTAGGTGATTTAATTCATTTATGCTTTGATAAATAGATAAACTTGATAGCTATAAATATAACACAGAATTATTCAATCGAACAATGACGCCCATGTGAAAAGTATTATTTTCTCCTATTTTTCCCTTTCAAGGACGCAGCGAGCGTCGTAACAGCCACCACGCATTGTGCACTGATTTGAACGTTATTTCAATGTCGTTTCCGTCGATATTCATACAGACAAACATCGAGCTGCTAATTTGGCGACGGTAATCGCCTTAATACGCTATAATATCATATTCAAAAAATTCAGTTATTGCATGTATTATTCAGTTACTGTTTGTATTTATTGTTTTTAGTTGGTTGCAATTTTTTAGGGGGAATATTTTATTGCACTTAAAAATAAATATCTCCATCAGAAACTTCAGAAATCCTTCATTGCAGAAGCGACCCGGTAGGTTAGTTAGGTTACAATTAGTAGTGGTTTTTATGACATCCTAGAAATTCCATCTATCCTACACGCCGAAGATTTGCAGTTAGTGTTTTCTGGTCTGTGATTGAATAGTACCATAAAAGTCTTACTATAATTTACTTGATTATTTGCTACACAATTTATATTTCTTTTGATAGACTGTAGCCCTTAATGAAGATATTTAAATATTTTCTAAAAACCTTCGACGGACTATTTTGTTGCTAAAGTATGTACCAGTTAGCACGGTAATTTCAGCTCCCCTTATGCCAGAATATTTAACACGATGCAATTATAAAAAGATATAAAATATCTGGCTCCATTATGACTGTAATTATGTAGGTGGAGCGAAAATTGGGTCAAAGTATCTTTCATGAACCTCGTCAATTTCAGGAGGTCGCAGCCAGTAAATAAATATTCACATGTCTGGTGATGGACGCCCGGAAATTGGGGCTTCTGAAGATAGTCGCCGCCTTGTCGATACACTGACAGACTGACAGACCGACTACCAATACTTTTCAGATGTTAAATGTAAAATGACCAGAAACGATCTGGATATTGCATGTTTTTTAAGATGTGATTGACAGTACTAAACCTATAACGAAAAATTTTGAAAACAGTTTTATTTAAATAATTAATAAATAATCAATATTTAAAAAAACATCCTACATTTCATATTTTGTACAGTCAAATTAAATTTGTTTGAGACAGCAATGTAGGTACATTAAACAGTTACATCATATACATACACTTATTTTATTACTTATTGCACGTCTATTTTATTGTAAACTAATTGTAAATAAATGTAAATTAAGCAATTGTTCACCTATTTTGTATATATAGCATAAGGTCGGTTTTGGAAACGGGCCTCAACTGAAAATCAGCGCAGTGGCTTGCCTCTGCATTATGCTGAGTTGAGGACCTTTTCCACTACCAACGCACTTACATTATTTATTAGTTTTAGTTGTGTTATTATTTTTTTTCTTTTTTAATTGTTTAATTGTTAAATGTGTATTTTTTTGTTTTCTTTGTCGTGTAATGCTGTGGAAATGGAATAAAGAAGTTATCTATCTATCTATCTATCTTATCTATCTATCTATCTAAACAATTTATTATATTACGGCTAACTACAGCAAAAAAAAGGTGGTCTCGGATATGATTTCAATAAAGCTGATTTTACGGTTTTAGTGCTGTCAAAACTAAAATCTCTTCATCGCAAAATAGTTCTTAAATGGAATTAATAAAAACTAAATTCTCTTGCAAAAATTTTAGTGTTGAAAGCACTGAACCTAAAATTAAAGCCCTTAAAATCAGCTTTAATAAAGCCGATTCTGAAGGCTTTAATTCTAGTTTTAGTGCTGTCAAAACTAAATTTTCTTCATTGCAAAATAGTCCTTAGGTATGAGGTTAGGAACTGAAGTTAAATTACTTTGGAAAATTTCAAGTTTTGACAGCACTATAACTATAACTATAACTATAACTAAAACTAAAGCGTTTAGAATCGGCTTTACTGTCTACTTAAATTATAATTAAGTTTAACTTTTACAAAACGTACTCATTTTTAATAGGATTTCCAATTATGTTTCTTTTAAATAACAAAATAACAAAACTTGTTCAGTAATTACTCCCTAGAAGTCCCTTTCCAGAAAAGTTCACAAAACCACGTCATTGCAACACTATTAAAAAAAAAGCCTTAGCTACGACAGCAAATTCAGTTTTCCCGCTTGCTACGTGCTTCGCTTGCTACGTCGCTGTAGCGGGCCGCTTTTGCGAAAAGAGGTCTTTTCAAGACTTTCGTATCGACGCATGTCACACTTCTCTTTCAGTAATTTTAGGGTTCCGAAAAAAAAACCTAAAAGCGACGCCTCGGTTTGTATCCATCCGCAGTATAACTTCAAAATATCTGGGTTGATTAGGCTTTAATTAAGCATGTAGGCTTAGAAAAATACAGTAGGACATCGGGAAAAGTAAGGAAAATCTTCAATTAAAATAAATACTCAAAATATTTAAAAATTCATGTTGGGTGTTAAATAAAACGTTATATTACCAACCAGATCACAATTTGAACAGTGTACGACTGACGCCTCACAAACTTTTTTTAATGGAACTTGTATAATTTCTTATAGTAAATGTAGTAATGGCATGCTTCTCGTGTACTCGGAGCGGATTTATCCTCCGGTTGTTTCGTTTCCTGCACCGGGTCTTGTTGCGCTCCGGACGGGACTTAAAGGGTTAAGAAAAAGCGGCTCGAGAACTAATCTGTGCCAAACTTCGGGCACAAATACACGCTTTTAGGGCATGCAGATTTATCCCACAGTGTTCTACTTCCTTGTTCAGCAAGTGGTAAATGGACTTGGAAAAAGCTAATGGGTGCTAGAAGGACGTATGCTGACCAAATTGGTGACATACTAAAGAAGGGCAATGTTAAAAGTACCTGGAATAAAAGAGATTATATGACTAGACTGATGGATGTGTAAGAGGTGAAAGAGGTTTGTCTGGATCGTAGCAGATGGAAATCTGTAGTCTCTGCCTACCCCTGGGAGACAGGCGTGAGGATATGTATATGTATATATATTCATTTTTTTTTTCGTGACTGATGCCGGACCCAGGATAGGGCCCGAAATATATCTCCTCACATTAATTATATATATAAACTACATTTAAAGACAAAGTAGTCAATTGATAACGTTTATTTTCAAAAAATATAAGGTAAATACAAATTAAAATTATGAAATGCCTTAGGGGAAGGTCCTCAGCAATCTGGTTTCCTTGGATGATACAAGAACCATCACGGTACCCGCGACGTGTTAGAGTTTCTACGTCGAGGTACCTCGTACCAATACACAATGGGTTATGATGGCCCACGAAATCGTCATTAAGGGTACCAAGCTATATGAGAAAAGGAGATGGACTCTATTGTTTTTTTAATTAATACTAATATTATTTGATAATTTAAAGCAATTATATATATAACAAAAACATTAAACAGCTTTTTTTCGATATATTTCGCCCTCTTCGATGAGGCTGTCAACAGTCTAATAAATGACATTATCGCACAAAAATAAAAATATATACAGAAAAGATTAATACTAATATTAGTGACACTGTATTTTTATGAGGAAAAATAAATAATTTGTATTTCGCTTTACTCATATGCCTTTTTTTTTTTACTTATTCATGGACCATCATGGCCCATTGTGTACTGGGGCCTCACACAGCTGACGGTATCCTCATACAGCTGACGGTATCCTCACACAGCTGACGGTATCCTCTTGTCACTTGCGGCACGATGCGGGCCGATAATCGCGCTGTTGTGTCTCGATGCATTGCTTTTGTTCTCCAAGACATCGCTACTTTACTCACTATTGCTTGTTCTCTTCGGGCGTTAATATTACAGAGCCCTTATTTAGTGTTGAGTCGCTAGCCAGTTTCTTGTACTTTTCAAGTACGTTTACGAGGCGTCTTTTAGTACAAAGTAGTATTTAAGCTATAATTAATTTTACAAAATGAAAAAAAAAGACACTTGATTATGTTGCGAAGTTTTTTGCTCATATTATCAACACGACTTATCGAAGTGGTGAAGTTAGGCATGTATTTATTCATATATTTATCACTTGTGTAAGTTGATTATTTTACCAAATATAAGTAAACCCAAATGTTTGTTGTATTTTCCAGTGTAATATTTACATTAAAATTGACGTGTAATAAGGTACATTATAATTATAATAAATCTATTTTCAATGCAAGTGCTCGTAGCCCACTTTTTATGCATCAAAACCGAACAGAAAGTCGATTATTTTGCCCTAGGGCTTTATTTTTTTTTTATTTACAATGGTTAGCTAACCTGCAGCCTTTCCTGTGTACCATAAATGTTATAATTTTTTTCTACTGTTTAACGGCTCTGGATACAGTCCTTTTGAGCCAATCATAATTTAAAGTTCACAAGATTATATTTGTTTTATTTCCTCACACTATGCATTGAAAAATGTAGTATGATACACGGGCGTAAGAGCAAATAAATCTAGTAGCATAAACTACTATTATATTTATAGAATAAGTAATACCCAAATTAAATTGACACTCAGTTATCATCATATCATATCATTTATTTATTGCCAAGTATAAAAATGTTACATGAAAGAAAAGTACAAGTGACGCCCTGTAAGGGCGCAGAAAAAACGTTATTATCTATTTATCTTATCAGTTATAACTATAAATAGATAAATTATGGTATGTGGTAATATCCATATTGTGTAGTAGTATTACATAATAATAATGTTGGTAACAATTATTATTTAAGTAGTAGAAAGTATTTATTATTATTTTGTCTTGGCCATTGAAGTATTTTATTTGTTAATTTTATCATTAAGGCGATTACCATCGCCAAATGAGCAGCTCGATATTTGTCACTACAAATATCAACGGAAACGACATTGAAATAACGTTCATATCAGCGCGCAATGCATAGTGGCTGTTACGACGCTCACTGCGTCCTTGAAAGAGCGAAATAGGGGAAAATTATACTTTTCACTTGGACGTGATTACTCGATTGAATTTTCTTATGTTATGTTTATAGCTATAAAGTTTATCTATTTATCAAAGCATAGATGAATTCAATCGGCCAAGCCACTCAGGAGCAGTAGGGAATTTGAAGTCAAAAAACACCATTCAGTAAATAAAAAAATTCATGTAGATGTTTTGGTGGTATGAAAAAGAAAACTGTTGCATATGTTGTCTAAGAGTTGATTATTCATAATACATTTTTTCATTATTTTTGGTTTGGCCATAAACGAGGAGTAGGCTTTAGAAAGTACCCATTTGGCAATAGTAAGGGCCTTAATAAACTCAGTGATACTGTAATGGCACGTATTTATGAGGAACTTTCTTAGGTCATTGTGGAACAGGGTGAGCTTGTCAATGCATTTTATGGTTGTATATTTTTATGGTGGGGGCTGTTTGAAACTAATGTAATTTTTGTGAATGGTCTTTTTAATTTATTCTGGTTTTGGTTATTTCTTTTATTATTGGAATCCATCGGAGAATATAACTATGTATGTTTTCTAATAAACTTGCAAGACTCAAGTATGTAGACGGAAGTAAGGGTCAGTATTTGGTATTTCACAAAATAAGATCTACAGGAAACTGTTTGCTCAATGTTTGTTAGTATTCTAACGCATTTTTTTTTTGAAGAATAAATATATCAACAGGTTCGCAGCAGTTTCCCCATAATATAATTCCATCGAGGTCAATTCCCAATAAGGTCTACCAATTCCAATGCTGTATTTTTGTACGTACACTCTATTTGTAGTGGTGTTAGTTTAGTTTTCATCGGTGTCCGAGCATGATGCAGAGATATCATCTGTGAAGAGGATGTTTTCTTCATTAATTTTATTCGGAAAATCGTTGATATAGATAAGGAATAGCACACATCCCAGAACGCTATCTTGAGTAGAGCCAGTTGACAAGACTCTATCGGATCTTATGTAATCCATTTTCCCGGTTTCGAAATTAGTATTTTTTATTTCTACAATGTGGGCAGTTCCACAGGTACGATTTAAACCATTTATGGGCAACTCCTTTTATTCCTGAAATGTACAGCATATCTAATAGAGTCACGTGGCAGACACGATAATATGCCTTATAGGAGGCCTACTGCATATTTCTTATCATGAATTTTTTCGTAAAATTTTTGCACAGGGTAGTAGACCGGGACTTTCTGAAGCCATATTGATATTCGTGTAGGATTTTACATTTTTCTAGGAAATTATTAAGGCGTTTATGTATGTAAGTGTGTAAATTCTTTATTTCACAAGAATATACAATGCACAATTCTCTACTAGTTAACCTTTGGTGATGTTGAGATTACAAGGGCAGTGCCAAATAAATTAATCAGTTTACTGACTTGGCATTCTTTAAAGATTCTAGCGGTTTACACAACTTTGAATAACAATTTCATAACAATTTAATTTATTGAAACTGCTTCAACGACGTAAAAATGCGAATGAAACCTTTCCATATTCCGTCAATAATCATGAGCCTCTCGACCGAGTCCTGGTGAGTGACGGCGAGCCACTTCACCATGATGCTCGAAGTGCCGGGTGGCTGAGCGCTGGAGATGACAGATTACCCGCTGGCTCGATGCTCACTTAGGACGAGAGACTCTATCTGATGAGGCCTTGGAAAATGAGGGGTTGAGGACTGGAAGGTTGAAGGAAACCCTTGTGTGTCTGTTTGTGTGAGCGAATGTCTGTTCAGCTAAGTTAGAATTGCGGTTGCAGGTGGAAAATAAGATGCGATTGAAGACTCCACACTGTAAACATACTAAAGTTTAAAGTGTGCGACGCAAATTATGTTAGAAGGTGCTTAATTAATTTAATTATCTGACTTGATTTATACAAGTTATTGCAAGATGCATTATTCTTATTTTTATGCACATTATAATAATAACTACTTAAGTGTGACTTAAGTAGTGCTATAAAACTTAATTGGTACCTATTGTTAAATACATACTCGCAATACCTCGAATATAAAATGGAAGTAAACTTAAATACATTAAAACTAAAACGACAAAAATATTTTTTTAATTAAAAATAATAAACCTAAATATATGAAAATTGAGTTTATAAATCTAAAATTATTGAAGCGAATCATGTTTAATAACATAAAAACTAAGTGCTCACAAACCTAAATGGCAGCATATTTTGAAAAAAGCAGGATTTTTACAACCAAGTGCAAGCACAAATCGAGTACTAATGCAAACATTTCAAACATCATCCACTAACTCAAAAATGGTTTATAAAATGAATATTCGCAGAAACAATCGCATAATCAGATCTTCGGTTGTTGCGCCGCGGCGCTTGCGCAACTCCGCGAAGTGATAGCGTACAGTAAATGCTAGCATATTCCCACGCGCCCGCGCCCGCCCGCTCGCTACAGACAGACGGACGGACGGAGTTCTAACTTGTTATCATAAATTGAAACACTAAACACCTTGTTGGAGCCCAGGGGTAAAGTACTTTTCACTATATGGTTGGTAATGGCGGGCGCCGGACCGGTACGCGATGCTCGAGCTGGGTGTTATGTGTAAGCTCATTACGGGTGTTAAGGCGATACCAAAAATAAAGTGGGGTTTTTTAGAATTAATTTACTCCACTATAACGTCATCTACGTATTTAATTTTTGGGTAAATGTTTATTGAGTACTGAAGGAGAAAGCGATTGGATGAAATTTTCTCGATAGAATTTAATTCCGAAAAGACCTCTAAATTGTTTTACTTTTCCTGTAATTCTAAAATCCTAACTAATTTCATTGTGAAATTGCATTCAAAATGTGGATATTTTGTATTTGTAGTCTCCTTGAAAATATTTTTGACAAAATAGCTTAGTACATTTTAAATACATAATACATTTAATAAAAAACCAACTTTTTGCTACTTTTCCACGAATCCGTCCCACTCGCACTGAGGGTTTTTTCGCATATGGAGTAACAGGGACGCTAAAACTTTTACGTATCGCCTTAAGTGTGCTCGTTAATACGCTCCCACTTTCCATGTGTGTGCTTTTGAATCTTCTGGTCGCTCAGCGTCAAGAAGTTAAAATTTTGTACACCACACTTGTAAAATTTGGTGTTATGTATATACATTTTTAATTAGTTAATAAATAAGTTATTATAAGTGGAAGTACATAAATAACTTTCTGATGTAGTAATCTCTTAACCTGCGAGTTGTTATAAAACATTAAGCTACTAATTAGCTAACTATTTGCTGAATTGCTCAAACTTGAAATTCTTAAACTCGAAATCACGAAATCAACAATAATTTTCTATTCATGCGGTTTAAGAGCACTTAACGGGTTTTCGTTCCCTAAGGAACCACACAAAGGAAAACCCGCCTCCCATTCGACAGCATATCAATATCTTGGTGAAGTAGAAATGCTGCGAAAGAGCAGCGGAGTGGATACGATCTGAAGCATCATCAGGTCGGCAGTTCGCGGCCAATCTGCCTGCACGAGGCCGATCACACTCGAGAGACGAGGGGCGGGCCACGTGGATGAGATGATGACGCTAAGGGATCGGTCCGGTTGCCTACCTCCTTGCGATAGGTATCCTGAATCGGGTACTGTTCTTGTAAATCGCACAGTGTTAAAAACGTGAAAAGTAAAATGACCAAAATAGGCCACATTCCTGTTGAACTTTCCACACTATTCATGTTTTTTTCTCGCATGATGATGGTATATTATTTTGATTTAAACAACACTGCAATTTAGATCTAATGCCATAAAGGCGAAACCGGTCAGAAAGTTGTTAATAATAATTTGTTGAATAGTTCAAGTGATTTTCTGTTCATTACATATAATTTTAAATTAACCTTCCTAATTATCAGCTTTCCTTAATTTCATCTCTTCTTGCTTCCTTTAATAAAAATTTATCGTTATAATGGACTTCTTTAGTGCAGTGACATTTTCTATCTACAGTATTTTAATACTTTTCCTCCACGTACAATTCAAATGGGGCGACCTGTATCCATCCACATAACATTACATCAGCGGTGGCGAAATTCAAACATTTGCCTGGGAAAATTATATATCTGCAATTCGCAATCAGACAATCATTCTCCTTTACCAGATTCAGATAGAGATAGAGAAGATGATTAATTAACTAGCGCCTCGAAACTCCAACTTATTCTCAGTAATCCAACACCTAAATATCTCGAGATCTTCGCCATCGATCTCCCCGCAATCGGCGAGGGAGTTATCTCGCTAGTTAGAAACACGCCTTGCACCGGTTGACAAAGTGCACTACGTGATATTGCAGCCATTACTCCCTGTGATTCATATCTCCCCCCAACCACCCTCAGACTCCTCCCCTCACCCGAAGACTTGCCTTCCTTCCCTTTCACACAGATAACAGTCCGCACGTTTGTCCAGATATACCTATTAAGGATGCAAAGCAAAGCTCAACACATAAATAATGCCAAACTTGTACATTCACGAACTTTGGCGCCCGTATTGTTTATAATATTGAACTTTGTTCGGCTGGCTGAATGCACAGATAACCGCTGCCGCAAAAAAGAAGAAAAAGAAAAATGGTTAATGTCAAATTGACATTTGGAAAGCGCGCCAAAACTAGCGCGCGCTTCTTGAAACAATACGAACAGAAACAATCAACAAATTCGCATCGCACAATGGATCGGACATTTATTGTTGTGTCCGCTATCGCAGCATTCCACCTCTGTTGTTTACAACAGAGACGCCCAATTTGCTCTCAGACTTTTTATCTCATTTTTCCTAGCTTTTTTTCTACACACCGGCGAACAAACGGGCCGATATGACAGCCCGATGTACAACAGGCTCGGTATCGCCATTCGGGTTGGATGAAAAACGAGAATCAGGCAATCGAGCAAAAACAGAAGGTAGCCCAGTAGGCTGCCACCGCCGGCAACGCTGCAGGCCAGCCACCCGTAACAATTGCATCTGCTGTACCAGACACCATGTTGGATTATTACGACCCTCTATTTCGATTAAGTGTCTCGATGGATTTGTTTTTGTTAGCGATTCTACTCCTCTGCTTCATTTTGATTTCAAACGAGTTGTTAATAGATTTGGGTCACGAAAACAGATTTGTTTTGAATGTTTTCAGCACTCAGTCGAGTGTACGCTCGTCTCTACTTAAGGAGCAGCTAGTCGCCAACGACCTTGAGTCGACTTATATCGGTACAGATATCGACAAACTATACTGAAATAACGTTCATATCAACGCGCACTGCATTACGACGTCGCTGGGTCTCCGGATAGCGCAAAATAGGGGAAAATAATACTTCCAAATTCCAAAAATTCCATTAACAAAATTATTCTAGTGGTTTCAAAGAAAAAACCAATTTTACTTAATTTTAGTCTAAAAACAGCTAGACTTTCAACAATATTTTTATACTGTTTTTTTAACGCAAGAACAATTTTCAGAAAATATGTTTTCCACTATTCCTTAAATACCACTATATATATATTGTTTTCATAATTTTTAAACGTTTCATTTAAGAAAAATATCGTTAACAGTAAAAGTAATTTTCGCATGACGCTGGAACAGGTGCCTTAACTCTTCTTTTTGAAGAAACCCTGACACAGTAGTTCCGTTCGGCGTACAATAGTGCTTAGTAGGTATTCTTATTTTAATCGAATAGGTGTACCGAGGAGGCGAGTGTCAGGCGTCGAGTCGCTCGTGTGGAAGCGAGATAGTGACGGACGACGGACCGTCCCCGATATGTCGAGTCGAGACGCCCGTCCGGAACCGGCGCAAAAATCTATTCATATTTTTCAATATTTCCCAATTTTAAACGACGTCGCCTACAGCGAAATTTCAATAGGTATACGACAAAAAAAATATGGGATATTGTGGACGAGATAAAGTATGGAATTGAAATTGCTTCCAAGACTAGACAGAACCTGTCTAAAGTTCGATAGAAAGCAATTTATTTCAATTTTGCTTCTGAAACAAAAAAGCTCCATTCGGTTTACTGGAGCGATCACCGCGACGTCAATCACTCGTTACGACGACGACGCTCCGAACTTTGACAGTTTAAAAAAGTATTCTGAATTCCCGAGTGGAGGAAGCAATCGAGATCTCTATTTGACGTTTGTAACAAAAGTGCGGGAAGAGCCGTCAGTCGCCACGCGATGGATTCGAAAATTAAAATCTCGCGTTAGTTGGCAGCGATGACGGCTGTCGCGCGCACCGCACGACGCCAGTGTTGCCAGTTCGATTTCAGGCTTGTTCTAAATATGTCAACACTTCTTTGTTATCGAGCGACGTGTGCGCGGAAATGAAAGTCCATCGAGTAGACTCCATTATCGACACATCCACTATATTATTAATGCGATTTGTTTCAGCAAATTGACACGCAAAGCTGTTATCGCGATAATTAACTTATTTCAAATTCAGATGAGACTGCAAAGTGGTTGGAGTGGCGCGAGTGTCGCGCTAAAACACAACAAAAATCCATTTCAACTTTGTCGTCATGCGAGACGTAAAGAAAACTTGCATGAGTGACATATCTGAGGGTGGCAGACGGCAGACCCGGGGCTGGAGATATCCTGGTATTTACCTGCCACAGCGTCGCTCACTCGTCAACATGAGCTAAGCCGTTCTCTGAGTCTATTCGGGAGGTAGTTGGAAAAAGTTTTCGACTGCGTCGTGTGATAGCGCCACTGTCATTCGAATTCAAGAGTTGGTAGTTGAGCATGTGGAATTTAAGTTATGATGGACTTTACCTCGTACATTAGTTGGCTTGCATTTAAATTTTACCGACCGTAGTAATTCTTGTACACCTATTACTAATTCAACTTATGGGGTAGAGCTGACGCAGTCTTTGTTTTGCAATTAGTTACTTTCACAGCATTATGTCATACGGCATGCTGTTATGGGGTAGAGCCGCGGATACAGACGCAGTCTTTGTTTTGCAGAAGAGAGCAATTCGGGCAATTTATAATATGAAGCACCGGGATTCATTAACAGAAAAATTCAAAGAAATGCATATATTAACTGTTCCTTGTAAATTTATTCACCAAGTTCTTAGATATGTCAAAAAACATATTGAGTCTTTCTCGAGGATTTGCGAGCAACACTGTAAAGAAACCAGAAATAAACATAAACTGGCTGTTCTAAAAATCAGACTTGCCAATGTACCTCTTTCGTAGAACATGACATAAGATTTTACAATAAACTTCCAAAGGAGGTCCTTACTTTGTCAGAGAATAAGTTTAAACTGTATATTAAGCAGGGCCTACTGAAAAAGGCATATTATAAAATAAATGAATATTTGGATGATGGTGAAGCATGGTGTTACGTGATAGTGATATTTGTCATGATAGTAGTTTATAATTTAAGTAAGTAGTATAATTTCCTGACTTATGATTCCTCTAAGGAGTTAACTATAATTAATTACGGACTGTAAAAGGAAATAGACCATAAGAGACAGGTAGACAAAGATATACTTTTATTTATTTTTTCATGACCGTAAATTCCTACTATCTTGTATTTTCTAATCCCTTAACTAAAGTAGATATAAGTAATTTGTATAGTATACGTTATAGATATGTAAAAAAAGGAAATGTGCTAAAAAAAGACACGATCTTGCTAAGTTTCTTGCCCTTCTCCTTAGCAAGACTAATCGAATGGGCGGAGGTAGGCATGTATTCATATATATGTAACCATTACTATATAGGGTGGGATTTGGTCGGCCGCCTGGATTCGTGCATGGGGCTCAGTTGGTGATCGGGAGTGGTGTTTAATGAACCGTCAGGTAAAATTCGAAAGGGTTTTTTTTTGCTCCTATACTGCCTATACTAGGATTTGTATTTGAACTAGTTCAGTGTGAATGGGAGCAGAATTTTTAATTGTTCCTTTTCGCTAGCCGGGTCTCTCGTATGGGTTCGGGCGGTTGATTAGATTTCACCTTGTATAATTATAGATTTCACTTATCATTTGAATCGTATATACAACGTGTAACAGAAAGGTGTAACCATATTTGAAGAGCTTATTCAGTGAATGGTATAGAACAACTTTTAGTATGGAACAAACCCAGTATCTCTAAAAAAAAATTACTTTTACATGGAAAAATGCAATGCCGCTCGGCTGAAATGTATGGAAGGGCAGATTTTTTTTTGAGATTTCAGGTTTGGCTCCATAGTAAAAGTTGTTCTATACTATTGACTGAATAAGCTCTTCAAATATGGTTACACCTTTCTGTTACACCTTGTATATAGCTGCACACATTAAATATATTTTTATAAGATTAAATTTGACTCGTAAAAAGTGTATTATGTGTACCTACTTTCCAAAATAAACAATTTGAATTCGAATTTGAATATTCTGTACTAGTATGAATTTTATTTAGCGGTTTTATTATGTATTTTTCTACTTCGTTTTTTTTTTATTTATTTTTTCGTTCTCTTCTAATACCTACTTAGTTGTTCCCAGCACGCCTGTATCCTCTCTTGTACCTCCTGTCGGATTGACTGGAAGAAAATGCTTTTAGCATTAAATATTTTTGAATATTTTCTTTCTGCAAAAAAGAATATAATAATTATCTTATTATAAAAGCGGGTTTCTAATTTTGGAAAGACATTAACTAACTGCCTCTACTAAATCCAGTATAGCGTTAATCGCCTACCTATAAGGTTTTTTTTTCACATCACCTGCCCGTAACGATCGATAGAGATCTGATAGGTCGCGCTGTCATTGTGTTTGCTCAATCGTGAAAAATTCTTTTGTCCGCGGGAGATAAGCGCCATTACACTGTGCGCTACTAAAAAAATATATCGGGCTGATTCGTGCTATTATTTGCTGTGACTTGTGAGAGATTGAAGTTTTTTTTTAAGGCGATATGCGAAAAAAATACAGGTGTTTCTTTTCTGTGTATTTCATGAAATGCACGGAAAATTATAATCAGTTTCTGGTACATGCATTTTGACTATATAATCTAGGGATTTGACTTTGAAAAATATGTTTGGATAAACTTTCCTCCGTAGAAATAATTGTTGAAATGACCTCATGACCTCCTTTAACACACTTTTTCTCCTCGTTTAACGAGTAGCAGCCATGTACAGAACTCAAAAGTATTTTATTAGATGGGTTTCAACAATATCTAGATTTTGAATTTTGGAAATTTTGCTAGCTACTTTAGTTTATTTAATAAAAATATAAAACCAACCCTATTCCCTTTTGCCTTGAATCCGCCCCTCTCGCACTGCGCGATTTTTCGCTTGGAGTGAAAATGACAACAATAATAAAATAAACTTATGGTTCTTTTGTCATCATACCAACTCCAAAATATTTTTTAATATGTATCCTATTTATCGTAAAATAATAGGTACGCTATCTATGGTACAATAATCTGTGATTAAATCTTGAGAGTTAATTCTTGAGAGTTAATCGATTTTTAATCCTAATCAAGATATCCTAGATATTGTCACCAAATTAATCTGGAATTACCAAATAATTCCAAGTTTTACCGATTGGAAATCCATATTGAAAAAACAATCGATACTATTATCTTTCGATACGAATTGTAAAACAGCATATTTCTATACTTGAACATGAAACTCAAAGACTACATTACAAAAAAAATAAAAATAATGATGGTTATCGTGGCATGTAATCCGCCGTGTCGTCTGTTATCGGAATCATAAAAATCGTTACTTGATTAAATGCTTATCGGTTTTTCCGATAAGAAACCGTTTTTATGTTCGCCACGAATGAATGCAGATTTCAGTAGCAGTTTTCCGTTCCATAAAAAATATTCTTTTACGACTCGAGATCGGGATTGATTTGAATTTTCATTAGGTTGGTACACAAATAACATGAAAAATAAAAATGTTAATTCCTAAATACTAAGTTTTATTTTTACTAATCACTAATACTTTTTTTTATAAAAACCTTACGTTGACTACATTTGGCCAACATTGGCCCAGGTGAAATAGAAGTGCATAACTGCATTTTTCGTATTTTTGCCCGCTCGTTAGCGATAAGATTTTTCTCTTATCAGTGCCCTCCCCGCTGAGCGTACCTCACCCCCTCTGTTATCGGTAAACAGTGGGTTATGTGTGTATGTATAACAATCTGTGAATGATCACATTGGTTCGTGCACGTGTGAATGTTGTGGTTCTTTTTAAAAAAAAATAAGCATTGGTTTTGAGGTGCAGCGTTTTTTTTTCCAAGGATCGTGGATTTTCATTCCTCTAAGGTAAGAATAAGAATTGAATAATTTTGTATTACTTAGAAAGTCCAGTTTTGAGAGTTTCATTTCAGTCACGTACGTTCACTTTTTAACTATTTAATAAAACAGTGAAAGAAAAACAGTTTTAATTCTACTCATTGTTGTTATGATATTTAGCTCTAGTAAAAACTCGCTCTCACCTTAAACAATATCTAGTATTTCAACAAATGGAAATTTTCTGAATTTAAAATCATGTTTTTTATAATCACGTTTTTTATAATCACGTGCCAAATTTAGTTATAATCTAGGCTCTAGTTCGAAAAGTAACATTTTTCATAACGAGAATAGCCTTAACTTTGCGTTTTATACTCGTATCAGGATTTCGTTTAATGACGTCGACACAGAAATCATCTTAGCAGGATCTCAGATTATTTAATTAGAAAAATTATTAAATATCTATTAATGTAAGTGATATGATGACACTAATCTGATATCCGCCTCTATTCAGCGAAACCAATTATTTAACATATTTAACATAATTGGTTTTCGAACGATATTTTGCTATTGGTACGCAGTAAGTAGACATACCTACAATACAATCCGAGAATGTGTATTTTGAAACGAGATGCTGTCAAAGGATGATGGGATTTTAAACGTTATTTTGTTAAGATCCCAGGACGCTCCATAGCATTCGAGATAACAACTGAAGGATTTTTGGGTTGCCAAAAAAAAATAACCACGGATGTAGGCGACGCTCTGTACGTTCCGTGACTCGCCATACCTAACCTTCGAACCTAATCTCTGGTAGATTTTGCGCTAAAGGATTTTTGGGTCACTTTTATGTTATCGTACTAGACTGGGTCTGGCATTTAGCCAAAATACCAGGATTATAGTTAAAACCTCATTCAAACGTATCTGCCGGGCCTTAGCAAAATTTCGTCTTTTGCTTTTATCCTGCAACACATACATTATTAAAAAAAAAACTTTTAGTAGGTACTTTACGCGTATAATGTCAAAACGTGTTACTTAACCCGTCTAACTTCACAAAGCGCGATTGATTATTCTTCAAATTATTATCGAAATCGATAAATGAACGGGTGAATGTTCTAACACCATTTCCAATATTAAGTAACTTATCTTCCTGTCTATAATTTACGATAAAACATTTTAATCGTTATGTACGATTGAGATAACGATAATGATAAGTAATTAGATTTTAATCTTCGCCGCTGTTACAACAGATATTGTGTGTTTTCCGAAGTTATCTAATTGTATTCTAGTGTCATAAATATGTGCTATCAGTTACTCTATCGATCATTAAAGTATTAACATGAGTACCTATTTGTAAAAAATACGTACCTATTATATTTCTTATAATGTTATATATTCCAGCAGCAAAAGTAAAAAAATCTCAAATTTCTTCTACTTTATACTTCACCTACTTCCATCGACCAATTACACTTATGAACTTTTAATAACTTATATTAATTCGTTACCTAAAACCAATGACATCAACTATCGCTGCTTAAAACTGTGATAGCGTAGGTTTCTCCATCAGATCAAACATTAAACTCTATGTGGTTACAGCTGTCGATATCTTCTCATCAGAATGACCTGTTTTGACGGCTTAGTACAAGTTTAATACATAATATTTAACACCTGATAGGTTTAAATACCTATAAAGATCCTATCTAGTCTTTTTTTATTAGTTTTGTTGATTTCTGAAGCGAGTTCTAGCGGTTACAAAGTGTGCCAGCAATGTGATATGTGTGTGAGTCGTTCTTTTACGAAACTCACAAGTGTTTTTCCAATTTTGGTTGTTTTTTCAATAGATCTTGTATCACCTTTGAAAATTTTATCAATATGTGAATGGAATATAATAACCTACGATTGCGGTTGCCATATCCTGCCTCGATAGCTTATCGATATAAAAGTGGCAGGTCCAATAAATATTTATGTTGTTAATCTTTTGATCAGCCATGACCACATAACTGCCGTCCTGGCCGTGCTGTCGTAGTGTTAGGGTTAATGCATCATCAGCATCATAGCCAATACTATCAATCAGCTAATATTTGTTTACATCTGGGCATAGGCCTCTCCAAGGGTACGCCATATTTCTCTATCCTTCACTATCCTCAACCAACCACCACCGGCAATCTGCTTTAGATCGTTAGTCTCACAGATTCCAGTGAGCTGGCATGCATCCTACACTGCGTCTGCACCGCGCCGGTTCGTGGTCGTATATTTGAGAACTATTGTCCCCCATCGTTGTCGGTTCTTCGGCAGATGTGACCAGTTGGGTGGGTTGAAATTCCACATTTTTTTAATTTTATGTAATAATAGTGGAATTACTTTTAAGCGATCTATAAGAAGCTCAGATAAAAAAATGAAAAAATATTGTACAGCATCTTTTGCCTCCGCATTTCATTCAAAGTTTAACAAAATGCAAGGAAGAAAAAAATCTTTCTCATCTCGAACTTTTTTGTATTTTTTCTAATCAAATGCATGCGGTTGCAGATCATGTAGTCCAATGTTTTTTCTTTTGTTATCTGGGCTTTTTGCTTGGGTAAAAGTAATTCCACTTTTGCAATATGAAATTCAAAAAAATGGAATTTTGACCCACCGTAGTGACCAGCGGGCCAGAATATTATGTATCTCTAGTTGCCTTCTGGACTGGGTGCCTATCATCAAAAACATGGATATACTATCGAATTCCGATTTCCTAAGGATATATTCGCACTTGAAGTGACGACACAGATTGTTAATAGTTCAATACACACTAAAAGAAATTTTGAAATTTCAGTTTTTATCTATATTTTTGATGATAGGCACCCAGTTCAGTTGGCAACTAAAGATACAGAATAGGGGGGCTGCTCACTGTCACTTCATCTTGCTTGCTTATCGCATCATATCTTAATATTAATTACATAATAAATAAGTTACGATGATCGTTTTTAAGGAAATCTACGAATGTGACCGATTTCTGTGAAAGATAGCAAATCGGCAAACATTAAATTTATTCTCGTATCGATTTATCAAATGCTTGTTCATGATAAAGATCTAGAAAACATAAAAACTATAATTATTGCTATTTTGCATACCGATAGCTGGTACTTGATTTAAGTTATAGTCTCATGCATTTTATCAGCGACTAGAATCTAAGGTAAACAGACTGTAGCTAAATGAATATTTAAATTGAACGATATCTTTATTAATTTATTTATAATTTATAGAGTTATCAGAATCAATGTTCTTGTTATATGTTTTTGTTAATTTTCCTCTCGTTAAAAACTAATTTGAATATTATTTACTTTGTACTATACAAGGTGAAATTTAATCAACCGCCTGAATTCATACTGAAGACTCGGCTAGTGATCAGGAACGAGGTTCAATTACCATATTTTAGGAAATAGTAAAAAAAAAATGTTTGCTCCTATTCACACTGGACTAGTTCAATTACAAATCCTATTGTTTTTTTTTTATTTCACCTTACTGGTGGTTTATCATTGTTCCTGATCACTAACCAAGTCTCCAGTATGAATTTAGGCGGTTGATTAAATTTCACCTTATATAGTAAGAAAAAAAAGTACTCATTTTGCTAACTGCGCAATAAGTTATTAAATTTCATTATAAGAAAATTAAGTTATGTAAAATAAATAAAATAATAACTTTAGGGACCGAAAAGTTACTAAAAATACTTAGTCGCTTATATAAACTAAAATTATGAACTTTACAAATATAAAACTTTGGCACCTGAGCTAAACCGAAGGATCTGTATTTGAGGTGCCAATTCATCATCACCTCGGTAAAAAAGTAAAAAGTAAACTTATCATTTTAATAGATTGTTTATATATGTTTGTAACTTGAACGAAATGTAACCCAAAAGAAAACAAGAGTAATGATAAAAAAAATATATACATATGTAATACGTATTTACTTGAATGAAAATTACACAGAAAACATGGTATATCTCTGAAACTATTCGATCATAAATGTTGAAGAAAAAAACACTAGACAATTAGCAATTTTCGATCTATTCCGAAACCTTAAAAATTCTACTATTTCACAACACTATAATTTTTGAAACGCTGGCTGTAAAGAAATTCAATATTAGTTAAATATAGAGTTAAATATAGCTTAAATAACAATATTAATTTTGTAACACAGAAAATGAAAATTATATCAGTTTTGTTAGAAGGTGGGATCATTAGATAATGACGATAGGGTTATTGTAAGGAGGGGGAGGGTAGACTAAAATCGATGACGTAATAAATGGACGGCCCCTAAGGCTTAGTTAAGCCAACAAATAAATCTTGTAAGAACAGTTTTGTTTCATCACAAGAACACCAACCAACCAAAAGAGTCATATTCTTATCTCAACAATCAAAACAAAATCGAGTTCTCGATTCCAGATTTACGACTCTACGAAAGAGTTACGTAGTAGCATTACTAATTTATTAGTATTCGGTCACATGTAAACAAATGGTTTATCTTTAATCGATTCTCAATAACTCAACGACTTCAACTTAATAGCTCTCATTGAGGGTAGATGTAAACCGATAAAACGGAATACTGAGATCAAATGTTCGAATTTCAAATAGGCGTTCGATTTTTAAATCGATTACAATTAAATATTTGGGTGGGCTGTACAAATACAAATCAGTGCCTGGTGACACAAATTGGTTCATAAAAAGTTATTAGAAGAAACCGCCAAAAAGATTTTGAAATTCCTCCTACTGTTTAGAAAAGTTACTAAAATTACTTCTAATGAGATCAAGTTAAATTTTATATTAAATAGTAACATGCGCAACTATTTAATTGTTTATACTTTTATTCAACTGGTTTACTTTTATGGTTTTTAACTTTTAGTAATCTACGTATATACCCAGCGTATATATTCCAATTTTGCGGGCAAAAGGCTAATAGTATACAGGGTGTTAAGATGAAGTTGCGGAAGCCGGAAACTGGCGATAGGGCTCGTCCATATGAACAACTTTTGCTACGGAGCCGTACCCCGAATCGTGAAGAAAAAATCTGTAGAAAAGTTACTTAGCTACCCGACCAAAATGTATGGAACAACTGTTTCTTTTTTTCGATTTTTTCTCACGAAAAGTTGGTCGTTTGGACGGGTACTATTACCAGTTTCCGGCTTCCGCAACTTTATCTTAACACCCTGTATATAAAAGAATACCCCGACTGACTGACCGCTCTTTCAATGCCTGGACCAAACTCAGGAACATGAAATTCACATTGCAGGTTCATTTATGACCAGACATAGACAATTTTAGAGATTAGGAACGCTACGGGGCGCCTGCAAGTACAAATATAAGTACCTATCTATAATTATACTTAGTGTTTGGACGTTAACAATATTCTTTTTACAAATATGACAAATTGAAGTAGGAAATAGTCTAAAGTACCCACTTCCACTTGTGCCCAAGTGGCGACGCGTGCGCGCGTCCCTTGTTCAGTCTCCAATACGTCACGGCAAACCGTGCTAGTCCTTACTTAAACCACAGAAAGGTCATAATCAAACAAAATAAGGAGCTGGGTGTGGCCGATTGTTTAGAAATATCACGAGATTAGATCAAGCTTTTGAAAGCTTTTCTGTTGTGTACTACTTCCGGAAGCTGTTAGGTGGGCTATCGATTTACGAAGTGTTATGCTTACACTAAATCGTACGTCCCTGTTACAATATTTACTATCACAAATTATAACCAAAATAATTATATAAGTGGCTAAAATTATGAATACGCATGCGCTGCTTGTTTGCTATTCATACCAAGAATACTCTTAATTATATTATATTTCCATATTTTTAAGATTTAACATTTGCATGCCTAGGTGGCAAAAAGCATTGGGCCAATTTTTCCAACTTATTTATTATGTAACATGCTTTTAACAAATAAACGATTGATTGATTGGCCCTCATGAATCAGATTTGACCTAGTCTGAGGACCATCAGTAATGTTGGTTAGTATATTTTTAGTGTGAGATTTTCTTTTAGAAATTATAAGCTATAACCAGTAGTTCCGATCAACGATACTCGAGTTATCGTCGGAAAAACATTCATACATACATGCATACATAATATAAACGCCGGATTGTTCAAGTAGACTCGGAGAACTTAGGTCGCTCGTTCAACTAACATTTACCTAACTTATCTTCTTGCTGTGTTTTTTGCAAAATAAACTATTCTTATTTTTGAGTTTCCGCAAAAAAACGGAAACACTTAAAGCGAATTTTTGATATCTGTCAAGAACAACTGGGACGACTGATGAGCTGTAGTTTGTGACGTAACCGAAGTCAAGAACCACTGGGTCGACTGATGAGCTGTAGTTTGTGACGTAACCGAAGTCAAGAACCACTGGGTCGACTGATGAGCTGTAGTTTGTGACGTAACCGAAGTCAAGAACCACTGGGTCGACTGATGAGCTGTAGTTTGTGACGTAACCGAAGTCAAGAACCACTGGGTCGACTGATGAGCTGTAGTTTGTGACGTAACCGAAGTCAAGAACCACTGGGTCGACTGATGAGCTGTAGTTTGTGACGTAACCGAAGTCAAGAACCACTGGGTCGACTGATGAGCTGTAGTTTGTGACGTAACCGAAGTCAAGAACCACTGGGTCGACTGATGAGCTGTAGTTTGTGACGTAACCGAAGTCAAGAACCACTGGGTCGACTGATGAGCTGTAGTTTGTGACGTAACCGAAGTCAAGAACCACTGGGTCGACTGATGAGCTGTAGTTTGTGACGTAACCGAAGTCAAGAACCACTGGGTCGACTGATGAGCTGTAGTTTGTGACGTAACCGAAGTCAAGAACCACTGGGTCTACTGATGAGCTGTAGTTTGTGACGTAACCGAAGTCAAGAACCACTGGGTCGACTGATGAGCTGTAGTTTGTGACGTAACCGAAGTCAAGAACCACTGGGTCGACTGATGAGCTGTAGTTTGTGACGTAACCGAAGTCAAGAACCACTGGGTCGACTGATGAGCTGTAGTTTGTGACGTAACCGAAGTCAAGAACCACTGGGTCGACTGATGAGCTGTAGTTTGTGACGTAACCGAAGTCAAGAACCACTGGGTCGACTGATGAGCTGTAGTTTGTGACGTAACCGAAGTCAAGAACCACTGGGTCGACTGATGAGCTGTAGTTTGTGACGTAACCGAAGTCAAGAACCACTGGGTCGACTGATGAGCTGTAGTTTGTGACGTAACCGAAGTCAAGAACCACTGGGTCGACTGATGAGCTGTAGTTTGTGACGTAACCGAAGTCAAGAACCACTGGGTCTACTGATGAGCTGTAGTTTGTGACGTAACCGAAGTCAAGAACCACTGGGTCTACTGATGAGCTGTAGTTTGTGACGTAACCGAAGTCAAGAACCACTGGGTCGACTGATGAGCTGTAGTTTGACGTGTACTTTATTTAATTGGAGAACTAATCCATTCAAACACTATAACATATTTTTAAATAAAGATGTCCAATTAATCTATTTATAAGTAAATAGTTATTAAGTATCACCCTCGCAATTTTTAAAGGCACATACAAGAAAGAGGGGCTCTTTTAATACAGGTTTTGTAAAAGTTATTGGAAGGAGAGCCTCAAAACATATAAATTGATATATAGGTACAATTTTTAGAAAATAAAGAATTTTTAATTTGATTTTTAATTAGTTTGAGGACTCCTGAGATAATACTTAAAATTCTTCGTTGACGTCTGATTTTGAAAATATTCTACAAAATCTATTCTTGTGATTCTTTTAAGCAGAGTCCATCTTCTTTGATGGAACCTAGTATTTTGTGTACGAAGTACAATTTATAGGCTTTTTACTTTCCCTTCGTTATTTTAATTCCTCCTTTGTATTTTTTATAAAACCTTCCTCTTTTTTTCGTTTTATTTTACGTATTTTTGAAATTTAAATATGTAAAAAGAATCCAGGAATCCAAAACATCAATAATATCATATCTATGCAATTTTTTCTCCGAGCTCATAAATTGCTTTTCTTGTTACAGGTAAGTCGCTCCTCCATTTTTGCGGAATGAAACATTAATTCAAAACGCATCAAGCCTCGTTAGCCGATACAACAAGATTCATTCACGGAAACACTCACACATATTTCTTCACATACCCTCTTGGAATTTATTATTTATTAGGTAAGTACTTGTATGGAAATCGGCACTGATGATTGATGGTGTTGGGGTATTTGGGTTATTGATTGTTCGGAATATGAAAAATATTGTTAATTTGTTGTTTTTCTTACATAACTTAAGAGCCTCTCTTCTCGGTGGAGTAACCGCCATTATTCTCTTTCTTCTGCTAACGATTTGACCTCTTGATATGACATTACATTAACTTTCTCCTTCACTTGAGTGAAGGTGCATCTAGGTCTTCCTCTGCCTCTTTTCCCCTCGACGTTTCCTTCTATGATATTGTTCAAGAAACTGTCATGTCGAATCAAGTATCAATCATCTTTCCTCACAATAATAATCAGTACTCTACGGCCTACGATATAAATAGTAGCACTACAATTCAAATATATCACTCCTTGGGCATTGCAAAAACGCTTATTTCAAGATAAAGCAAACAAAAGAAAACCAACGCCACCGTCATAGTTAACCACAGTTTAGCACACCTTAACACACAGCGGTCTAAGATTAATGCGTTCCGATTTTTCACCGTCACAAGGTGCGCGAACTTTGGCGCGATAAACTTTTTAAAGACTCAACTTTGCGGGAATAAAGCGACGGTTTCATATAAAAAATTGTGTATCGGGTACACTGAGGGCGCGGACGACCCGGAGGCGTCGAGATAAGGGCCGGAGAAAAATCGCGGGCAGAGTATTTGTTAATGCAGACTAGATATTTGTCATGGGGCGCTGTTATGCGCAAACTTTGGTAATTGCCCTCCGAAGGATAGAAGATACAGGATAGATGTATGTTGGCGGGTACATCTTTGTACGTTAAAGAAGACGGGAGACAGTTTAACTTAAATGAGCAAAGTGATTATTTATCAACTTTCATTATAATAATAATAAGCCTTTATTTTCCAAATAAATGATTCAATAAATTTATAAACTCAGGCAGCACGCACACTTCAAATACTCCTTTATGTAGACATTTTAAGCAAATAATTTCAATTAGAAGTACAAACATTAATTAACAAACATTTCATTATACTGAAATTTATTATAAATGTTTAACCAAATCAAAATAATTATATTTTGCTAATAAAAACAACTCACTAAACGCTGTCATTTATCGTATGCAATGTAAGCAATCATATTTGTATTATTCATCGTTTTATTTTATTTTATTCTTAGTGTTCTTTGAAAGCGAAACCGGTTGGAGTTAAAACAGTACAAGTGTTTACATCAAGACTCTTGTCTTTTGTCACCACGAACATCATTAAAACGCTGACTGGATTAATTTCCTGTAAACTTATAGGCATCTCATTTTATAATTTAGCATTTAATTTCTACCTTATGAAATTTAAACCAAACACTGAAGGGTCTCAATCTAATCTCTAACGTGTGTCCCGCCCGCGGCACGCGGACTTTATTAAACTTTTTTGCATTAACTTTTTTCGAGTTTCGCCGAGTACCGTCAGCAGATAAATGGACGTGCGATAAGTCAGCCGTCGCAGAACGAGGTTAATACGTTAAACTCAGTTTAAAGTTGCTGTGACTCCGGGCTGTTAGGAATTACCTCAATTTGTGATGATGGAATGTCTCTGTAAAAGAACTGATGCATTCATATGAATGATGATATTGCATCAAAATTGGTATCATTTTTTAAGAAAAACAAAGTAGGTAGGTATAGTAATGCTTTAAGAATTATCGCAAGACACTATAAAAGATTCTAAAATTTACAAAAAAGAAAATTAAATTTCTCATTTAACACATTTGTAAGTCCAGGAGCTCTGTTAACAAGTGATTCTTCAAATCCCACGTAAATATTAGGTGATCCCTACTCGGAAACCTAATATCTTCGATGTTGATCAAGTCCCTTCCTTGCAGCATCCGCGGTATGGAGGAAGAAACTAGCAACGATAATAAGTTTAATAGGTTTTTATTTTTTTTCCGACTGTACCGTAATATGTTGAAATATATTGTAGTGATAAGAAATGATACCCCATGTAATTAGTTATATATATTTTTTTTATTTGGTTGTCCCTACTTGAGTACTGCGTCTATTATGGTATTGGGCTTTGGAGCCAAAGTACAATATTAAGTGGACACCTGACGCTAGAACATCAATAACACCAGGTTTTCAAGGGTTCATTGGAAGAAACTAGGTCTCTCCTCATATTGAAGAAAATATATTTGGTGTATCGATCTTTTATCTAAGGATTCCACCTATAAACAATGTTTTAAGATTTATACTTTTGTCAAAAAAATAATGTTTTCCACCCTCTTTTTTTTGGTTTTCAAACGTTCGTTTCAAAGACGCGATTAAGAGATCAACTTGATTTTTTTTAATAAAATAGGCAATAGAAATATGAAGGGATTTTACCTAAATCCAATATTTTTTCCCTACAAAATATTTCAGTATTAGCTAAAAACACACCAATTTGTTGTTTCGCTGCGTGATCACTAATATTACGCGTCCAAGAACAAGAGGCCAAAGAGCCAATATATAATCGCCTCTATGAAAAGCAAATAAGGTCTTTGCCATTAGACCTATTGTGCTAGACGGGTAATAAAAAAAGTTGCTAGGGTATGCCATCCTCTTAAGTGCACGACGGTACAATATTATCTTTTGTTTTTATCCCGATAGCCTAAACTCCGATTTCAAATTTGACCAGTAAAGCGGTGCTTAAACTGTGACATGCAGCGCTTTAATTTAATGATTCGTCGCCTAAGTATTTGAATTCAGAAACCAGCCCTTAATTTATAAAGGAATATTTTTATTTGCACATCTAAAATACTATTTTGCAACCTAAAGCCATCAGAAATCCTTCAGCGCAGGAGAAAGCCGGTAGGTTAGGTTAAAAGATTTACGTAGTTCCGCAACCGCCATACCTAACCTTCGTGATTTTTTTTTATGACAATCCAGAAAGCCCGTGCTTTTTTGATGTGCAGTTATTAATTTTTGGTGGAACACTGTAATAACATTTTTAGTATTTCCTGTTGTGCGTTTAAATACATAGCGGTTCATAAATTCTGGTTCCTTGCAACCATGCAACCAACATAACCAAAATATGAACACTGGTACTTTAAGTTAAATATGTTTCACCAGAAATCTATGCCCAACCAAACCCATGCGTTTCATTTCCAAGTGCAATTTCCTTTTCTCTGTCTCGAGTACTTAGTTACTGTTCCTACCTCCATGCTGGCTGCTAATGACTGCCGATACGGGCGCGATCCGGCACGATTTATTGCACCTATCGATGCCGGCTTTACATACATTTTAATATTTAGATCCGCGGGACGCGCCGGTGCCGGTGGCGCTTTAAGAGCTCTGATTCTCGGCAAAGAGTTCTATACGGTTTTGAATAAGTACGAATGGTAATGGTGACTGTTTTTATTTGAGAAAAGAAGTCTTTGTCTAACCCCTTGATTTTACATTTAAGAATTTTAAGTTAAGCGATGCTTAAGTATGAAATGCAGCGCTGTGGTCGGCTGATTCGTCGCCTAAATAACGCTTACCAAAATTTTCTTAATTCAAAAACTGGCCCTTAAATTAAATATATTGGCAACTATATAAATAAATATGTTGGCAACTTAACAACTTAACTAACATTATGGTAACTTAATATAAGTACTTAAATGTATTTTCTTAATTATCAAAATCATGTACATGTTCTTAAATATTAGTTAATAATAATTTAACTGGCTCTTATACTTATATTAATTATAAATCGTACACAATGCACGGGTTTCGTCAGTTTAAACGTAATCTGCTCTAAATAAAGCTCTTTTCACACGTGTGATATCTTACTTCCTTTTTCATTATTTCATTATCAAGTCTCTAAGGCAAGTTTCAACTTAAGAGCAGTTTTGCAGCCGGATTGTAAAAAACCCGCCTTTTTCTAATTAATCGAAACAGAACACTAAAATTCAAAATTCACTCAATAGTTATTCAACAAAACCTTATTACCTGTGTATTGTGTATGTTGCCGTCGCAAACTTTCTATTGGTTTCTGTTAATTAGAATTTCATTTTTTTTTTATTCGAAATCTTTGATGGGTTTTTCACGATCCGGCTGCGAAACCGCTCTTAATGAGCGGACAGACAAAGACTGAACTTACAACCCTTATGGGTTTCTTTTTTTTCTGAGCCCTAGAAAAGGTTTAAGGGCGTTATGTCATTCATATTACATCTTTTTTACTGTTAATTTATTCCTTGTAAATTGTAACAAATAAAAGAAAGTTATAAAATATTGTAAGCGTCCTTTGTGATAAATATCAAGATCATATTTTTCCCTATTTCATGTGCAGGATTTTCTATTAAGGGGCTCCACAATGCTAAACATCAGTTTTACCGTCAATGTAGAAGGTAAAAATTTGAAAAAAATATGGTCCGTTTTTTGACTCAAGACAATTATTAATAACACTTTATAAATAAACATTTTTAATCTTCTTTTAAACAGAATATTTTTAAAATAGCATGGATTTCACGAAAAAAAGCGGTTCAGTTTCCATATTTCAAAACCGATTAAAACGAAACCAACACACGCAGATACTTACTAGAAAAAAACATGATTTATATAAAAACGGCTCACCTCAATACGTGTTATGATCGGGAAAGCCGACCAGTTTCAGCAGATTTAGACTGCCTTCATCTGGGCGAGTAAAGACGTTTACGCGACGACGTTACGCCTCAAACTGCGGGCTGCGGCTCGCAGGGCTCGGGATGACATCGATGCAGATGGGTGGTTCTGCATCGATGTCATCCCGAGCCCTGCGAGCCGCAGCCCGCAGTGTGAGGCGTAACGTCGTCGCGTAAACGTCTTTACTCGCCCAGATGAAGGCAGTCTAAATCTGCTGAAACTGGTCGGCTTTCCCGATCATAACACGTATTGAGGTGAGCCGTTTTTATATAAATCATGAATTATCCTCAAGTCTCATTTAATTCTAGAAAAAAACATCTTTATTATATATAGAATTTATAGTTAATGTCCTAATGTAGCCACGATTTCAAAATAACTGAAGTTCTGCGTACGCGGCATCTGATTAGAGCAAGATAGACAGTTAAGAAACAAAAGGAGAGCAGGGCTGAATTTTAGCATTGTACAGCCCCTTAACAAAACCAAGTTACTTAAATAGTCAAAGTGCAATCACACGTTAAATATACAGAATGTTCACCGAACCGAACCTGATGTGTCGGTGATAAGAGAACAATATCCGGTGAAAAGTGGAGGTAGGCGTATCTACTGTCGAAATCTTAAATAACAATGAGTTTTATCGTTTACTATAAATAAACTATCGATAACGAGATAGGCAACAGATGGCCTGATAGATCTATATAAGGTGACTCTATAACAAAAAAAATAATTATTCCTCACATCCATCCATCCATCCATCCATCCATCAGCCTAGTTTGTCCACTGCTGGACATAAGCCTTTCCAGGACTTTGTAACTCCCGGCGGTCATAAGCGAAATCAACTCAATCAATTAAGAACGACCCAAATAAGTAATTAAAGTGCTTTTATTGCAAAAATGAAACAGAATCAGTATATTAATTGTTACAGAGAAGTTTCAACTTCTTTAATCCTTGGAATTAATCATTGAGAAATAGTAGTTATCTGGGGATCTAAAAAGGCCGACTTGGGTGAATCATAAAATGATTTGAAAGTAGAATGGAAACAGAGTTTTTTCACGCGTGCCAAAGAGACGGCATTAGAACAGAATCATAATATGATTCATCCAAAGCGGCCTATTTAGAGGACCTGATGATTTTTGAGTAGCATTTTCTTGCAAAAGTCTTTCGTAGAATCCACACTGTTTTGTATTGCTTGCTTATAATGCGATTATTATCACTTTCCGAATTTTCTAAAATTTTATAATATTTATCTATGCATCCGCGTAAAGCGGGGCAAACTAGAGCGAATTTTAAAAATCGCGTTATAGAGAATTCGCGCCGTACGGGGTCGCCTAAAGCGGGGGGCTACTACTCAGTATCAAGGTTCAGTGACCCTTTTTGTGTAATTCATGAATAATTTTTGATGTTCCCTGCAAACGCAAGCGCAGCCCCAAAGTCAGTTACTGTGCGAGGTCCACATTCTATTGTACAAAATAAGCAAAAATTGTTAGCGATCCGTGATACTGATCATTTACTACGCCTTCAGTATGAATAGGCTGTACAAATTAATTTCACCTATTTGGTCGGAATAATGTGCAACAAGTGTGCAATCCAGTGCTTTGATTGACTCAATAGTCCATTGACACAATTGACATACCAAATAATCGAATCTGAAGGTAGATCTGAGCCACGATCTGGATTACGATCTATTGTTTTACCATTGTTTTAGCGATAATGAGAATTAAGTAAGTGTCACCAAACGAGATTTTTTCAAATCAGAATCAAATCCAATTCGTCAAAAACTGTTAGAATTTGTTTTACTATTTTTGACCTAAAAATATTGAAAATTCGATTGAAGAAACCGAAACATTTTTTCAATGGTAATCGTTAATGGACCACTTGTGTCTTTGAGAATGAAAATTTTGTAAACATAACGTTCACACATAATTATTATTTAGACAATGAAAAAATCACTTCGATTCCTATTACATTAAGAGGTCTCCTAGACATATTTATAAAAAGTACGGTACGTATTGTGACGCAAAATATTTCAAGCATTTCCTATAAAACATCAAACAGCGCAGACGTGGGCGAGTACAGTCAGCAAATAAACAAAGTGCCATATCTCCGCATCTCGCGATACGCGCCGATCGGCGATAAACTATATTTATGCCGACGCTACATAGATACAGAAAGCCGAATATCACGAACCCTCCGCAATAAATAAAAACCCGAGACTGATCGTTATCTGCCTGAGGAACGCCGAAATTGGATAGAATAGTCTTAAGATGGAGCTACTATTGTGTGGATCTCTGAGATCACATCTTAACGGTTTGATTAGAATTTTTAAGAGTTATTGTGTTGTGACATTGTAGAAAATATGTCTCCTAATTTTGAATAGACCGCCTCTGTTGTTAGAACTTCTCGGCCACTACTACGAAAAGTTGCGGGTTCAACCTACGTAGGGGGGACCTTTTTGTTTGACATGCGTGCTGTAGATGCTGTGGGTCTATCTTACTTACCGCCCATCATGCTGGGACTCAGTCCAAATAAAAATTCAAGATGGAGCACTGTTAAGGCGATATGCGAAAAAAATACGGGTGTTTCTTTTCTGTGTATTTCATGAAATACACGGAAAATTATAATCAGTTTCTGGTATATGCATTTTGACTATAATAATCTAGGGTTTTGAAATTGAAAAACATGTTTGGATAAATTTTCCTCGATAGAAGTAATTGTTGAAATGAGGTCTTCAAACACACTATTTCTCCTCGTTTGACGAATAGGAACCATATACAGAACTCAAACATATTTTATTAGGTGTTTTTTAACAATATCTAAAGATTTGATATTTGAAATTTTGCTAGCTACTTTAGTTTTTTTTAATATAAAACCAACATTTTTCCCTTTTGCCCTGAATCCGCCCCTCTCGCACTGCGCGATTTTTGCTTGGAGTGACAGTGACAACAATAAAATTCGCATAGCCTCTTAACATTGAAGTGAGGCCGTTTTTGTAAACATGTGTGCTTAGTGAGTGTTGCCGCGCAGTAAAAACTGAGACAGATTGCGCATGTGTGAATTTCAAGACGTGTATGAACACGAAACCGTCTCACTTTTGGCCTGCTTCACCCGTTACATGGAGTTAACTACGTCTTGACTTTTTATTTGGTCTGAGCTTGGGACATAAAATCGTCGGTGATACATACTCGGAAAGACCTCTGATAGGCCCTCGCGGCTTCATGTCGTGACTATGTATAGTGAGAGTCAGTATTTTGACTTTATTTCGCATACATTTTTATTACTACTTCAGCTGACAATCACGGGTATAATACATACAACAGGTTTTTATATAAAACCGATACCTTTCGCTATAAGACCTTCTGAAGTTTACTGTATATTGTTTTTTTTTATTGTATCATAAGGGCCACACACAGAACCTTAAACCAGAATAATACCTCGACAATGACCAAGATACGGCTATGTTTCAATGGAAAATAAGCACTAAAATCGAAATATTTCATCCAGTAGTTATAAGGCGCAAGCTCCACAGAAGTGACGTGACGGTCGGTGGCGCGTGGCGCGGGCAGACAATCAAAGCAACGAAATGTGGTGGCGGCGACGTCACCTGGAAGCGCGGACGCACGCTCCTTTTTCAGCAAAAACGATCCTATGCTTTAAGAGGATATGTAAAAGTTTTAGCGTCCCTCTTACTCCATATGCGAAAATACCTTCAGTGCGAGAGGGACGGATTCGTGGAAAAGTAGCAAAAAGTCGGTTTTTAATTAATATAAAATGTACTAAAGTTGCTATCAAAATTTCGTTTAACCAGGTCCTAGACATTGTTAAAACCCATCTCATATAATATAATTGCAGTCCATATGTCATTCTGAATTGTCAAACCAGGAGAATTGGTGTCGAAAAAGACCTCATTTCAATAAATATTTCTACCAAGCCGAATTTTTCCAATCGCGTTTTTGTTTTAACAGATCATATTATACTATTTTATCAAAATAATACATTATTTACTGGAGTAGATATGCACGTTCTAAAAGTGTAATTTTTTTTCCTTAGCGCCTTAAAACTATTAGATTCATTTTTCGATGCTTTAATTGATTGTCCGTCCGCGCCACGTGCCACCGCCACATCACTTCTGTGGGGCTTGCGCCTTATGTCGACAATTTTTTAATTACTAAATCGTCCACTGAATTCACTTTGAATAACAAATTGAGCGACATTCCCTGCCCAAACCAAGTGAAGCTGGGGACGGATTCCGTTAGTTTTTCTTACCAGAAGACCGGCCCGGGAGCGGTTGGTAAGGGTTACCGATCGACTATGTTATCCTGTCTCTTTTACTCACTGTGTGTATATAAAGGATCACGCTACGCGTACCGAATCGTATGTGGTTGTCGAATGCTCCTGAGTTAGCCCTCGAGGACCACATATTTGGATCATTCTGTTTGCACCATCATTACCAAATGAGCGTCATAGCGGGTGTATTAAGGGGCAGGTAGTCGCCAAAATTCAAATTCAAATTCAAAAAGTTTATTTTGCAAAGTAGGTATATATAATACACGTTTCACAAGTCAAATTTTAATCTTATAAAAATATATGTAATAAAATAATAAATGTACATGAACTACTTAGATTAAATGTTTTTTTTAATTTATGTAGCAATATATATACGATTAAAATTATAGGTAAAATATTATTATACAAGGTGAAATCCAATCAACCGCCCGAACCCATACCGGAGACCCGGCCAGGGACCAGGAACACGTTCAATGATCACCAACCGAGCCCCCAGCACGAATCCAGGCAGCCGACCAAATCCCATCCTATATACTACATAGTAATAGGTTACATATATAAATACATGCCTACCTCCGCCCATTCGATTAGTCTTGCTAAGAAGAACGGGCAAGAAACTTGGCAAGATCATGTCTTTTTTTTTTAACATAAACTTATACTATACATCAAATTACTTATATCTACGTTAACCAAGGGATAAGAAAATACAAGACAAGCCAACGACCTTGAGTGGACTTGTGTCGGTACAAATATCGACAGAAACTATATTGAAATAAAATTCATAACTGCGCGCTTTGCATTACGACATCGCGGGGTCTCCGGATAGCGCAAAATAGGAGAAAATAATAGTTTTCATATGGACGAGATGGATGCAAAAAGAAATCCATAAATGATTTTTCTAAGCAATATTTTTCTTGTATTTTAGCGCAAGGACCATTCAAATACGATTAGTGGTTTCAAAGAATTTTATTTAATTTTAGTCTAAAAACAGTTCGACATTAAAGCCGATTCTGAAGGCTTTAATTTTAGTTTTAGTGCTGTCAAAACTTAATTTTCTTGATTACAAAATAGTCTTTAAATGTTAGGAACAGAAGCTAAATTACTTTGAAAAAGTTTTAGTTTTGACAGCACTAAAACTTAAATTAAAGCCTCCAGAATCGGCTACATTGAGCAATATTTTCATGTTGTTTCTTAGACGCGACAATAATTTCCTAAAATAAAGTTGTGCTTTATATTGTAATTAATAATATTAGGTCTTTACCTATGAAATTGCCGAAATTTTCTCACAGATTCATGAGTTCATAATTCCTGTAATTCAATAGCTATTTCTATTATTTGTTTTTTGTTTAAAAATTGATTTCAAGGTTTTATATCTACGTATTAAATTTTGTTTTTATTTTCAGTTTGATTACAAAAATTAAATCATCAAAAACAGTTCGTCCTAAATGCCATCCATTTGCATGATAAGATTCGTAATATTTTTTTACAGCTGACACTTTTTAAAATATAATCGAATATATCGAACAGTGGACATTTTTTTTTGACCCGAAATGTTTAAGGCGATACGTGAAAAAAATACGGTTGTTTATTTTCTGTGTATTTCATGAAATGCACGGAAAATTATAATCAGTTTCTGGTATATGCATTTTACTTTATTCCATAATTTTATTTATTTATCGATTTGTGCACCCATCCAACAAGTATAGCCAAAGACCACACTGTGCCAACGTGTCTGTATGGAAAGTTAGAACTTTGCAAATGATGGCCTTGTTTCTGATGACTTACCGAGTCTCCGGTATGAATGTGACGGTATCAAAGCCTCTGTATATTGAGCCGAGTATATATGGCAGTTGGGTTTAAACATGTGCCTACGCTCCAGTATGAATTACTAATCACTATATAATTCCATGTGGCCCAGAATCGACATCACTAGAGTTACACCTCGTGGGGTCCTGGATCCTTAGCATTGAGGAAACGAGGAAGAAAAAGACTAACCAAACCTTCTTTAACAATTCTCATTGATGAAAAAGACTTAACAATGCAATGGCATGACATAATCCCTCTTAGTGTTTCTCACAATTAAAATCAGCCCGCCAAAAAGAACATTGACAAATGGCCAACAAAATACCGGCCAACGATTTCACAACAAGAAAGTATCAAATTTTAACGATCGAACACACCTGAAGAGCGAATCTTCGGTCGACCTGTGGTATGCATATGAAAGAGACGAAGATAACATGCGGTATGTAGGTATATGAAAGGGACGAAGATAGTCATCGGTACAAGAAACACATTTCACAAGGGACATCAGCGAAACAAAGCAGCGTGACACTCTGATACCGATCTCGATTGTCTTTTCCAAAGTGATCATAGGAATTTACCAATAAGATCTGTCAGGAATAGACCGAACTGTTCTCAAAGATTTCGTAAGACATGACTCTATTACATAAGGACGTCTTATAAAGGGATTTCGGAAATGCAGATGTATTTTTATTTTTTATTAAATGAAGTGCAACTTGTTTTAACCGAGATAGTCGATGGTATAAAAAAATAATGTTTTTTTTTATCTATCATATAGTTATTTCTCCCAATCATTATTTTACGACATAGGAGATTGCTCCCCAATACAAACCTTTAATGACCGATTTTTCAGCTGCCCTAGAAATAGACTTTAGATAAATATCCTAATAGGGCATAAATAAACCCACGAAAAAATTACACGTGACATTAAAACTTTAAAACCCATTTAGGGTATGCGGTATGATTAATCTAAAAAATTCGGTCAAGTGTGAGTAAGACACGAACACTGAGGGTTCTGTAAAACGCTTCGTAATCTGATTTTTTTTTTTGTTGTTTTGTAAATCTACATTAATTGGCAAAGATCGGTTGATCGGAACATCTGGATCTAATACAAAATAATCAGTAAAATGGCGTTGACATGATCAGAGTACGTACACTCTGACATAGTGCACCTGGATGATAATTTTGTATGAATCTAGTAGACCAAAGCGGACTAGGCCAGAAGGATGCTCTATTCATCATCATATTCACTTTGTCCAAGCGGACTATGATTGTGTCAATGTGACTGAAGCAGAACATAGTGGATGATCAGTAAAGAATCGAACATGATACGATCGATCGGCTCGCGAAATGCCGCGACGAGCGACCGAGAACAAATTATCGATTCATAAAAACATCGATTCTGAAATATTGGCCGCGCGAGCTTATCGCGTCATTGTTCCGATACTGTGAATAGGGTGGCCAGGATTAGGTTGATGCCATGTGGAGATCAGTAAGTGGGAGCTTTGTTTCTATGCCTATATTTTTCGGGAAGGTTGCTTTATTTCATATACATGAGTGGTTACAGGCAGTTGCGTAGTTTAAGTCACTCTTCCGTTACCGACTTCCGTAGATTGTTCGTAAGTTCCTGGATAGAGTGATTAATACTTCGCCTGCTTTCATTCTTTGCTTTCATTCTTCCACTTTTTGCGTGCACGCTTAATTCTAGGTCTTATCTCAGGGTCTTATTGACGGTTTCTATCATACGCGCCAAGTCCAAAGGTACCTAAGTCCATTGCACAAATAAAAAAAAAAAAGTTTTGGAGGTAGTTTAAACTGTTGGAAACCGTTAATCACAAATGCAGCTCTCAGGAAAACGAAGTTGTTGATTTCCACACATTTAAGACAAAGTGTAGGTTCTCTGTTATCTCCTCACGTCACAGGCTAGAAAACTAAATCAACCTCCATGCTATCTAGTTGTCGCCTGTGCAATCACATTTCCCTGACCGTGGCCACCCTCGAAACTGCGCGGGCGCTAGGGTTTTGGCAGCACCTCTATGGTATTGTAATAAAAGCCAATTTTATTTGGCTATTTTCATTTTGCAGGCCTGTATCGGAGTCGTCTGTCATGTCATATCGCGCAATCAAACACTGTCTGGGTTTTGAATTGTGATGCTATAGTATACGAAATTTTATTTGAAGAACTAAAACATGTAACTGCACGGGAAATAAAACGTTATAGGTAAAACTATGAAATATATAAAATTTAAATTTCCTAATCTAGAAGTTTATCTATTTTGTGGACAACTTTCTTGCACTTTTTAAGTTATTAAGTGCTTCAGCATATAAGCGCTTTAAAGAATTTATCAAAAACCTAGGAAAAAAGCAATGGACGAGAAAATTAGCATAGAAAAAACAAGCACTAGTTAGTTACTGGTAGAGATTATCAGATCAACAAAATCAACAATATGAATAAAACGCTATTTGACCAAACACAAAAAGCCCTTATCAATCAGTGAGCAAGCAATGCCACACAGAGAACAACAACCATAGACAATCCAGAGTCACAACTCAGAACCGCAAGTTGCATCGTGTCATTTCGCGAAATATCGCGCGACTTCGGTCTATCGCGGCTCGACCATCGCGCGACGCGGCCCACCCTGCGCGTGATTCCAGGATAACACACCCTGCACCTATTTTATACCTTACTTGTACGAGTTATGGCTGACTTTTGCTTGAAGATTTGTTTGTTGGTTGATCGTGGTCTACCGAGATATCTTTGCAATGACAATGGCGCCTATTTCAAAAGAGTTAGGTTGAATTTGCAATGTATTGAGGGTGGTGAGAAGGTGGTGTTGCTGGTAGTGCTTGATGATATGTCAGGGTTCCAGGAACCCAGGGTTTGAGGCACGACCTCGTGATATCGTCGGGAAGTGTGGTCTTCTTCATGTTTATTGTGTTATTTTGATTTGCGTTGCATGATCTGATAGTATATGGTATTCCGCAGTCGAGAAACGTTAGATTTTGAAAGTTCAAGAAAATTGGCCACTGTATTAAACTTACTAAAAATACTTATATTATACTTGTCTTTCTTGCATTTTAAACGGGTACCAAGACAGCGTATATGCCATAATTACTAAATGTAAAAACAACTTGTTCAGAGTTTAGTGCAGCTGTTTCATTTAATTTAAACCTACTAGAGTCACCTGTTGATATCGATCGATACTTTGATAATGAACATTACAACAGCTGATCTGCCCTAATTATCTCCCCCTTATTGCTTTTCGTTTCTCGCTACCATCGGGTACTACTCCATTGGGAGTAGGCAATGTTCTTTTCAAACTAAAGTAATATCTTCCGAATATTTATTTTGCTATTGCTACAATTTTGCTAACTTCAAAAACGTCAGTGAAAAGACTTTTTGTTTACAATGGTACCGATTCGGTGAAGTATATCTTAACTTATTTGACAGGACTAAACTTAATTTAAGCGTTCTGTCCTTGTCTTTTCGATAAAGAAAGTAAAAGACAGGACGCTTAAAATAAGGTTAGTCCTGTCAAATAAGTTAAGACGTGGTATGCTGAATCGATACCATAAATATTAAGTATGACAGATAAATTTCTGTTACTATTAAATAACGCACTTTATTTTCAGAAATTTTTCTGACATTTTTAAATTTAATAATTAAATATTTAAGTCCGAATAAGAGCAGTTAAAAATTTTGGAAAATATACAAGACAACTGTTAATCCGTACCCCCATTATAAGTGCAAATGTGTGTTTGTTGGTTTTTTGTTTGTTTGTTGGTCCTTAATTCTTACACGCAGCAACGGAGCAGCGGATCGACGTGATTTTTTGCATAGAGATAGTTTATGGGCAAGAGAGTGATACAGGCTACTTTTTATCCCGGAAAAATGCAAACGGAATCAGTGCGGGCGAAGCCGTGGGCAAAAGCTAGTACCTTGATTTTTTAAATTTCCAATCGTAATTCTAAATATTTATTTCAAAATATAATTAAATAATATTTATTTCTAATCGGTCCAAGCTTAGTACCTCCAGCATGAATGAGCTAGTGTTACAGCCAAGTCAGCCTAATGAGACGAGCCAAGTATCGATGTTGCGGCTCACTGATCACTTGCAGCTAATTGTTATCTAATAGCGAGCGAACCGGGGCGCGTGGGCTAGTCGCGATCGTGCATAGATTGCTCGCTCATAGAGGATAATTATTGTAGGTATGTGGAGAGATAACCTTTAAAGGAGTTCGGGGATTTACTATTCTTTCATATAACTGCTGCATTTTAATACAGGGTTATAATATAATATATAAAATAATAAATAAGGAGCATATTTAGTTTTATCTTGTTAGAGTTCAATACATCTGGAATGAAAAAGCATAAGATAAAAATTTTCGTTGCGGCCTGGAAGAAGGTATAGTGACTAGAATAGCAAAAATTAATGCTTCGGTTGTTTAGACATGTAAAGAGGATGAATGAAAGTAGAGTGACGAAAGAAATTTAGAGTGCGCAAGTGGAAGGTACAGCTCGACCAGGCGAACAATAACTGATTGTTCTGAGACCGGGCCACTTTAGAACATAAATTGAATGCAAATATCAAAAGCACCCGGAATAGAAGAGCTTGTATGACTGAATGCGGAAGAGGCGAAAGAGGTTTGTCAGGATCGTAACAGATGGAAATCTGTAGTCTCTCCTATGGGAGAATTGCGTGAGTATATTATCGTATTTTCTTTGATTCCTGTAATTCCATTTAATTAAAGGTTTTCATACAAAGTAATTGTGACGATTTGCATGCGCTATAAATAGATATCTTTTCTGATGTTGAATAAGAAATAGGTGGCAATAACTACTATTAGTTTCTACCCAATCTGACACCAAAAAACGTTTTATGTTTCCTTTAAAATCGGGTTTCTGTATATAAATAGAAGTTCTTGTTATTTCGTCTTCGATAGAGTACTTGATCCCATGTACCTAGAATCTTGAAAGAAATCAAGGAAGGTCCACAAAAAAAATCTCAATCTTTATTTATAGATCTCAATCTATATTGGGTTAACAATTTTATTTAAATATGTGTATGCAAGAATAGAAGAAGTACTAAGTAATTTAGTAAAACGGTACAAAGCCATGTCCATCCGACGTCACCAACCTAATTTTTAAAAATATGTAAAATATACAAAACTGGAACATTAACCTATCGTCGCATCGCATGTAATTTTAACGGCACAATTTCGATAACCATCCCGCCCGTCGCATCTTTACGACTCGCTCCGCTTTGCTCGGCTTTGTTCCACTTTGCTCCTGGTTGCTCGTCTCTGCTCCGCTACGACTCTGTGAGTATGCAAGGAGCTTCGGAAGGGGTATTAAATAGTTTTATTAGTCGTCGCTGGCAGAGGGTGACTCTCAAGTCATGAGAGAGAGAGAGATTGGTCCTGTACTTCAGTTCTCGTAATTGGCACGGAGCCCCGACGTTAATATTGTTAACGTAAAATTTCTTAATGAATAAACTTATTTTATTTTACCTGAAATAATAAAAGTATGATTTACTAGTTTAGAAATTTTGCAAGGCTCCGTAAATTAAGATAGAATGTGCTTAACAAGATCAACAAGTAATTTGGGGCCTTATTCTTTTATCAATAATACAAACAGACGTCCAAAAACTTACCTTTTTTTCTGACTAAACTTAATAAAACTATTTTTTTTTCTCTTTTCGTACATGTTTCTCCGCCGTGTCTTATGTATGTTATCGTTTTAGATTTTTGGACTGGTAAATTTAGATAAAACCGCAGTTACCTTCCTGATCATATTTGTAAAGTATTTCATAATTCAGCCCACATCCACCCGCTGTTGGGCATAGGCGTCTTCTTCTCAACGCCATTTTCGTCAGTCTTTCGCCAGCCTCATCCATTGTCCACAAACAGCCGTGACGATATCGTTTCGCCATCGGGCCATCGACCTACCCACTTAACACTTTCCTGGCCTCGGCTGCCACTCTGTTACAGCCCTAGTCAAGTTCGTCTTCCCGTCTAGCTAGATGTCCCGCCCATCTCTACTTAAGGTGCTACGAAAAAAACGACACTTTTAGAACTTGCATATCTACTTGAATAAAGAAGGTATTATTTTGATAAAACAGTATATTATTTTTGGATTTTTTTTCTAGGGATCTGATAAACAGAAACGCGATTGGAAAAATACTTATTGAAATAAGGTCTTGTTCGACACCAATTCTCCTGGTTTGCCAATTTGGAATGACATATGGACATATAACATTAACTAGGACTTGGTTAAACGAAATTTTGATAGCAACTTTAGTACATTTTATATTAATAAAAAACCGACCTTTTGCTAATTTTCCTCGAATCCGTCCATCTCACACTTTGGGTTTTTTCGCATATGGAGTAACAGGGACGCTAAAACTTTTACATATCGCCTTAAGTCTTGCGATTCGTTTACCGACATCTTCGACTCTAGTTCGTTGTCGAATTCCGACGTTCGGTACACGACCCACAACTAGATGCCTAGCATGGCTCGCTCCATAGCCCTCTGCGCCACTTTTATTTTGTGGATGTGAGCTTTGGTTAGCGTCCATGTTTCGGCACCATAAGTAAGGATACTCAAGAAGCTATTGGAATTTTATTTTTGTCACTGTCACTCCAAGCGAAAGCACGCTCAGTGCGAGAGGGGTGGATTCAGGGCGAAAGCGAAAAATGATAGTTTTATAACTTTTATAAAAAAACTAAAATAGCTAGCAAAATTTCAAATATCAAATCTCTAGATATTGTTTAAACACACCCAATGAAATATGTTTGAGTTCTGTATATGGTTTCTATTCGTCAAAAGAGGAGAAAAAGTGTGTTTGAAGACCTCATTTCAACAATTATTTCTATCGAGGAAAATGTATCTAAACATGTTTTCCAATTTCGAAACCCTATATTATATAGTCAAAATGCATTTACCAGAAGTTTATTAAAATTTTCCGTGTATTTCATGAAATACACAAAAAGAAGCATCTCTATTTTTTTACATATCGCCTTAATAACGTACTTACGGATAGTCTATTCCGAGGGCAGCTGGAAAAACTGTACGCGTCAAAAAAAAACGAAACATCAATCTCGCCATACTGCGTTTCTTGTTACGGAGTCCAGCGGGTCTACCGCGTAATTCTGATTTTCATCAACATCAACTTGAGATTGAACTTTGACGTGCGTGCGACGACGCCCGCCTAACATGCCATCTCTTTAGCACGCGTTGAATTTCGCATGCATTTGCTTGAAGTTGATACAAATCAGAATTACGTGCTAGGGCCGCTGTACAAAATGCGCAAAGGTCATTGACTGATTCTCCAGTTGCCCTCGGAATAGATATTTTAGCTAGTGACAGTTTGATCACACTGAACAATATTCCCAAAGAAGGACTCGCAAAATATAAAATTTTACTTGTCAGTAGCTTATGACTTGCTCGGTAAACCTCTAGTAAAATATCGTAGTGGGCGGGCGGGCGGCGCGTTATCAGCGTAGCACACCCGCCCTATCTGTACCGACGACTGATAACTAGAGAGGAGAAATAAACTTCACTATCTTAACTTTATATCTCTTCTTGAAAATGTTCCTTTTTGGCTTTTTCATGCTTCTTACTTGTGTCATATTTAAAAAAAACGGCCAAGTGCGTGTTGGGCCACGTGCAGTTTAGGGTTCTGTAGTTGCCCTGCACAATATGCGGACTTCTTCTCCAAATACGCTCTGCTCTTCCCAAGAACGGCCCATACATTTTGTTCCTGCTGATGCGAATCGCCCCGTGTTTAGAGGGAACTAAAAGTTTGGCGCGATCTGTTCTCGTTAACTTGTACAGTACAGCCTACTTAGCTGTGATAGTTTTCCTTTTAATTTCGTTATGTATACTACGTTATGTATACTACGTTATGTATAATATTTTTGAAGATAGGCACCCAGTCCAGTTAGCAAACAAAGATACAGAATAGAGGGGCTGGTCGTCATAGACTAAGTATTATACTTAGTATTATACTTAGTCTATGACGTCAGTTAGTGGTAAATACTACATAAATACGTATACACACGCCTATTTTCCAGAGGGTTAGGCAGAAACTACAGATTTCCATCTGCTACGATCCTGACACACCTCTTTCACCTCTTCCACATCCATCAGTCTAGTCATGCAAGCTTTGCTATTCCGGGTACTTTTGACTTTGCCCTTCTTCACTATGTCGCCATTTTAGTCGTAGTAAATATAGTGTTAGAATAATAATAATAATACTTTATGTATTTTTATTATTTATAAGGTTAAACTTAGAACGCAAGCTTACGACGCGTTTGTTTCTTTTTTTTCATATCTATCTTTGAGTTGCTTTCTGGCTTCAGGATATGAGGCATTCTCCATAGGTCGCTGGTTCATATCCGACTGGAAGGATCAAGCTGTGTACGGAACGGCAATGCTGAACACTAAATAATGTTTTTTTTTTGTTTTAACAATTAAAAAAAAACCGGCCAAGTGCGAGTCAGACTCGCGTATCTAGGGTTCCGTATTGTGAATGATAAATTTAATTTTGTCAATTTTTTTCGTGAATTTCTCAACCGATTTATTTTTTCTGTAACCTTTACGTTAACACATATTACCATTTTCATATTTTTCGATCCACCAGTTTTGGAGATAAGGGGGGGACATACATTTTTTTGTGGTTTTACGAGGATTTCTCGAAATAGATGCGATTAAATATAGCTAAACTATGTATTTTTATAATCAACTTTTTGATACCCATATTGTATTTCTATAAAATATTTTTTATATTTCTTATTTGTACTTAACTTTTTTTAAATTGCTATAGTTTTCCTTTGATTAGCCAGTTATGATATATAATCGTCATTTTTTATATTTTTCAGTCTACCAGTTTCAGAGATAAGGGGAGGGACATACATATTTTTGTGGTTTTTTAAAGATGTCTAGAAATATGTAGGTACTACGGAACCCTAAAAAGTACTTTGCACTCACTCTTATATAATATTTTGCAATAAAACAAATTTATGCTGCCATTCTATTCTGTAGCGTAAAACATAACCCTAGATTATAAAAACAAAAGAACGAACTCATCGTAAGTTTACGTTCCAAGTTTAAACTTGTAAAAATACAAAAAGTATTATTATGTTTCTAACAAGAAGTATGCACACAAATTCCGAAAATCTTGTTGATGCATGTTTGAACTGCAGGATTCAAACCCGGGGCTTGAGATTGAGAGCCCCCGACCTTAAAGTACTTTATTTTTTAGCTATATCGGCCCAGTTTTAGTTTAAGGTTTCATTCCACCATAACCTTGAATCTTTACGTTTGAACGTACTTTATTAGAAAAGTACTTGTACTAGATTTATCAAATGGCCCAAAAATTAAAAGTTCAAACTTATCATAACAAACATGAGCTTGGGCATACGAGAAAGCAAACTCCAACCTTAGCAGCGATAGGGCGCGTGCACACAGAGACAAAGAGAGCGTTCGCCGGCGATAGCGCCGCGTTTTATACACGCCGATAACGTGGCTGCTGGCCCGCGATAACGGACCAGGGGGCTTCCAATGTGCATCCCTTGTGGGTACATCTAGAACCTGGACTGAAATTCCTTACTCGATTTTCTTATTCAAGACATTAAGTAAAATCATGTTTAAATATGTGATTTATATAAAAACGGCTGACCTCAATACGTGTTATGATCGGGAAAGCCGACCAGTTTCAGCAGATTTAGACTGCCTTCATCTGGGCAAGTAAAGACGTTACGCGACGACGTTACGCCTCACACTGCGGGCTGCGGCTCGCAGGGCTCGGGATGACATCGATGCAGATGGTATTGGTGGTTGGACCAGTAGGGCGTCCGCACAACGTCCGTTTGTTAGTTCGTGAAAAGTTATTTGTGCCACGTAAAATTCGCGAATCCATAGAAATAAGCCGACGTCCGAATTTCAATAAAGACAGTGGTTGGGCTTTGCCCGCGGTGTGGAAACCTGTGCTAAAAACAGTTACCGGATCACTCACAGACTTTAGTGAAAGTAACGTATAGATACTATAAGTTCCGCGTGTTTATCGTTGTTTGGTGTCACTCCGGTAATTAAAAACGCAAGCCCGGAAGTAACTAATTGTGCGGACGCCCTACCGGTCCGACCACCAATACCATCTGCATCGATGTCATACCGAGCCCCGCAGTGTGAGGCGTAACGTCGTCGCGTAAACGTCTTTACTCGCCCAGATGAAGGCAGTCTAAATCTGCTGAAACTGGTCAGCTTTCCCGATCATAACACGTATTGAGGTGAGCCATTTTTATATAAATCATGAATTATCCTCAAGTCTCATTTAATATACATATGTATGTATAATTGTATATATTCATTCTGTTAACCGCCTCTACACATTTTTTGTTTATTTTAAGAGTTCCCCCATCCAAAGGTTGTCTGGAAGAGATCGGTTTTTAGTGATAACACCGCCAATTGCACCCTACTTTTACTTTTTGAAATTGTCTATTTACTTTGTTTTTGGTGTGCAATAAAGAATATTGTATTGTATTTTATAATTTTGGTTCTCCAAAGAGCAATCTTCGTTTACTTCAATGGGGAACAAAGCTAACTTTTTATCCCGTAAAGTGGTGCGCGTCCGCCTCTTGAAAACTCTAAGGTCTGCCCGCACTTGACGCATGCACAATCTGCACGCAACTTTACTATATAGTATTATTGATGATTTTTAAAGATGTCTGAAGCAGACACCGAAAAAAATTATATCAATATAATAAATACAATAAAGACATTTTAAATGAACATATGTTTTCGACTTACCTACTTAATTCTATTTTCTGTTAACATTATCATTGTTTACGTTGCTCAGAGCTAGGGCTGCCATCCGTCCGGGTTTCCCCGGATTTGTCCTAGTTTGGAGGGCGTCCGGAGGCTGTCCGGGGAGGATTTGGAAAAAGATCCGGGTAAAACCCGGACACTATATGTGTCAGGCGTAACCACAATTAACTGAAGGATAATCAATAAATAAAAACAAATCTAAGCAAATAATTCATTCGTTCGTAAACCGCATCGAAGCCAACTCCAGCGCGGCAATATAACATATTTATTGTTTAATGAATAATTGTTAATGTTGAATGAAAAATATTTGATGAATAAAATGTTAAATAAAAACTCTTTTTTTTTTAGAATATTTGTTTTAGGCGTGTCCGGGGAAAACCCGCAATTTTACCTTAATGTCCGGGGTTTTTGAAGTTTTTGTCCTCTGTCGGCAATTTAGATGATAGCAGCCCTACTCAGAGCTAGTGCCTGGAATCAGTGTAATATTTTAATTAACATCTTCCCTTGAAAATGGAGTAAAATCCGAAACCGATTGGGAGTTATCATAAATAAAGTGAAAGTATAATGTACAAGTGTTTTTAATTGAAGATGTGTTTCAAGTTTCAACAAGTGCTCACAAGTATAAACATTTTTAAGACCTCGTATCGGGTCTGAAAAGGGGAAAACTATAGAGTCGTAGCACTTGCTACGTCGTAGCAGAATATTGATACGAAAGTGCTTGTTTAGTAGCAAATTTAGGCATAATTAAACGGCTTCTCACGATATATCAGTCAGAATTTGCCTGATTAACTAGTTTCACTGTAATCATACAGTTTCTTCAGAGGCAAACAGGATTACGCAACGGTTTCCCGTTTGGCACTGCGGGTCGCATCGCGGAGGGTGGTAGGACCGGCAATTAATTTCAATTTAGACATAATGAAAATCAAATCATGTATATACCAAGAAAAAAAAGAAAATAATAATCTTTTCTTCTGCTGTAACAGCTGCTAAAAGTAAAATTTATTTTTTATGTAACTTGCAAGACCATGCCAATTTTCTTCTTTTTTTTTCTTCCAACATATTGATTACGGAGTTTTAGTAAAGAGACATATTACTATGAAGTAGAGATGTTTAACATATGCGATATGCGAAAAAAATACGGGTGTTTCTTTTCTGTGTATTTCATGAAATACATGGAAAAGTTTAATAAATTTCTGGTATATGCATTTTGACTATATAATCTAGGGTTTTGAAATTGGAAAACATGTTTGGATAAATTTTCCTCGATAGAAATAATTGTTGAAATGAGGTCTTCAAACACACTTTTTCTCCTCGTTTGACGAATAAGAACAATATACAGAACTCAAACATATTTTATTAGGTGTGTTTCAACAATATCTAGGGATTTGATATTTGAAATTTTGCTAGCTATATTAGTTTTTTTAATAAAAATATAAAACCAAATTTTTTTCCTTTTGCCCTGAATCTGCCCCTCACGCACTGCGCGATTTTTCGCTTGGAGTGAGAGTGACAAAAATAAAATTCGAATAGCCTCTTAAACTGGCGACCCTAGAATCATTCTTCAGAAATATACAAAAACCACCATAAAGTTTAAAATATAATTTTCACGAAACTGGTGTGATTGAACTGGAAGCGACCGCCGCCCGCCCCGCCGCCCGCCCCGCTGCAGCACTACCTCCACTGTATGATTCAATGTGATAAAATAAAATAAAATAAAACGCCACCACGGAATCAAGTGCAGTCTTACAGAAAAATGATATTGTCGTACGTAATGCTGATGGAATGAATATTGCTTTTGTATTGTTTGATGGAGTATTTTTTCTACCAATTACTTGTATTTTTGTTTAAACATATATATACACTTAAAATCTCTATTGGCAGATTAACTGGAAAACCGCGATAAATAAAAAAAAACTTCGTATGCTAACACATACACACATGATAAAGGGGTCAAATGAATTTCTACAGACGCTATGTCCCTAAAAGCAAACATGTTATGTGCCAATTTTTCTGTTGTAAGACAAGTTACCGACTTACGTTGATTTTTGCGGAAGTCCCTAGAAAGACTGACTAACGTCTCGGCTGCTGTTACTCTCCCAGTGTCTAGGCGAGCGCACTTCATCTTGGGTTTCGACTCTACCCATCAGGCGTGGTAATGGAAAGCATGTCCATTGCATGTTTACAAAAGTACGGCATTTCGCGAGTTGGTGTCCACGGTGTGAAGGGGGAGTCATACAACATACTCGTATTTGTAGAAATGCTACAGGGAAAATTTTCTTGTAAGAAGTTAGCTAGGTGCAGTGACATTATTTTTGGGGTTGTCAGCTAGTCAAAAAATTAAACTCAGCATTAAACTAAACTTTCGACTTTATATAAACATTAAAAGTTTTAAAGTCTTTTCACTTGTTTAATGATAAAACATTGCCTGATATTTGAACAAGATTATTGATGAAAAATCAAGAAAAGCACGTTGCCTTTTCCAGTTAACGCGTTAAATAAAAGTTGTGTCACGAATATGTGTATGTGTGGGTGCGATAGTGAGATAGGGCGGCTGTGGCGTGCTGATAACATACCGCCCGCCCAGCGCTCCCACGACACATTGCACTAGTGTCCTGTCTCAGATAAAATAATACTGGAATATTGTTAGGAAGTAACTTATTATGTTATCAATTTTTATTGCCTTATAATAATAAAAAAATTGTTTCTATATATTTTTCTGTAAATGTCTTATAGGTTGTATAACCTGGCCCAAAGATTTTATATTAGAATTTCAATTTTAAAGTAAACCTACATATAAATGTCTCCCAAAGAGAGACATCACTTCTTCGGTAGATAAGACAAATCTCTATCTGCTACGATACTAACACGTGTTTCCCTTTTTTCACCTTCATCATTTGCCTTATACAAGCGTTTAAATCTTAAGTAAAATAGATATCATTCACAGCGATTTTGATATTTTATTCGCTTATTTATGTAATCTTTCAAAACATTAACTTTGTACACAAATATCTACAATTTTAAATCATCTTCTCCACATTTGTATGACAGGGCGAACGATAGGGCGGGCGGACGATAGGGCGGGCGGCTGCAAAGTTGTGATAACAGATAACACACTGCACACAGCACCTCGCTCTGGGACTCCCCGTCTTATCTCCGACCGACACCCGCTCTCTATCTCTCTTTACTCAAATATGTATCTCTTTCTATAATAATATTCCTTTATCTATCGGATTTTGTTGTCTTTTGAAAGGATTTGAGACGGCAAAAAAAATTTTTATAGTAGGACAAAGTTTTACTTATTTATAGCTGTATTTCTGCCTTTTGCCCACGGTTCCGCCTACGCTGAAGGTGTAACAAATTTAAACACAAAATTATATTTAGTGGGTGCTTGTATGGTATAAGGAACCTGCAGAATTTCAAGTTTGAGGCGAGGTATATGTATAATTGTATAGTTTGAGATATTTTGTGTTGAGTGAGTAAATAGCGTAGAAATTAAAACAAATAATTGGACATGAAGATACGCTTGTTTCGTTTTGTCCTAAAACTTTATCGAAGTATGGCCATTGAGCCCATCTCCTACATGAAGTGAAAATCAATTGCGATTAAAAGGCTAAAAACAGTAATATATTTTTTTTAGATATCTGAGAAAGTGGCGAAGTTGTTGGCATTTAAGTGAGCTTAACGGCACGTTTCGTAACGTCATCTGACACGATTTCATACTAAAAGTGATAAATATCGCTATCGCTAACTACGCGGTAATAATAGGAATTTTTCAAAAATTCAAAAGGTTTTGTGCTTTGCTATAATTAATGAATCAGTTACTATAAAAATATACTGTAATTCACTGCAGGAGACGTGTCCATAGGCGCATCGTCCATCCACTCGCACTGCTGTTCCGCTCCCCCGTTTAAAGGTCAAATGCACATCGGCCGAAACAGCTGAAAAATTTGACAGTTTTTAAGAAATTGGTACTTGTTTCTTGGATCAAATTGAAACCCTGTATATAGTATAGATAGATATAACCTGTTATAGCTTACATTAACTTTCACATGAATTTGTTCAAACAATCGCAATACTAACAAAACACTTATATTGTTACACAAACTCGCAACATACAATCTTCCGCACTGCATCAAATTACAGACAAATAAACTGCATAAAGGTTCAAAACCGATCTGAGATCGAAGCGCTCGTGAAACGCTTATTATAAACTACAATTCAGAAATCTGCACTTACATCTCAATCCTAAAACAATGCAATCTTCTCCTGCAATAACCCTTCCACAGCATCGAACCGTAAAAACAACACAAAAACAATCAAAAACGAACTTTAAATCATCTAATTTGAGTCGAAAACCACGCGTCGATACCCTACATTACCAGTCACTTACGCCTTTACAAATTGATACTAAATTATCTTAAACGAAACGTCTTAACCACTCCGTAATCTCGCACAAATAGACACTTTATTACTTCCAAATAGAGTTCTAATTTGACTGGAGATATCGAGACCGGATAACAGGGTGAAAATACCAAGTCCGCCTCCTCAAAGACCGGTCAGTGAGGCGAGTGGAGGCAACATCGCATGCTGATCGCTGCGATACCCTCGTGTAGACGAAATTCTGTTGCCTCAGGCTGTTTGCGAAGACGTTGTGTGGCCTTTGTTTGTTGATAACAATGTTAATTTCTTGCGAAAGGAAAAGAGAGGAGATCGGTGTGGTATATCAGTCTCTTGGGAAGAATGTGGCGAGCTAGACTGGCCTGGTCTGGTGATAGACAGCGATAAGAAGTGCTCAAGTGGTTTATGTCTCATGTTATGAGAAATATGATCGATTCTAACGCTGTAGAGACGTTTTCTTATAAAAACACAGCAAATCCCGAGTAAATTGTTAGATTTATGTACACCCGGTTCAAGAAAATCTGCCAACAAATCAAGAAACCCCCACAACGCCTTAGAAAGCCTCACGACAATCCGAAAAACAGCAATAATTCGAGGCGTTAGTGTGTTTGCCGAACGCTCTCAACGCCCCGCCCGAGCGAAGAGCGTGCCGTATCGCGGGCCGAGAGTGAGCGAACATAACGATTTATTTAGTGAGGCTGGGTAGAGAGCGTGGGGCTACAGGGAAGCGAACAAGCGGATTCTGTTTTAAGAGGATATTTTCCGCAAAACCATACTTCCTGGTTTGAAGAATCTAGCAATGCTACGTAAAAAAGAAAAAAATGTATTTCTTCCGGGAATATAATACACACTTATAACAGAGTCCTCAAAAGTCCTCAAAAGCCATTCCAATATTGATAAATAAAATACCAAAGATTGCTCTGAAAAAAGTTTTCATGTCGAGGTTTAACATTATTAGAGCAAAAACCCGTTCATATTATTTATGGATTAAATCCTGTACAAACATTACTAAACTTTTAACAGGGCAGATATTTCATAGCACCATTGTTTTTTTTAAATAATAAAATTAGTGAAAATAGTTGTCATTTTGACTTTTTTCCAGGATCCGTCCCTCTTGCACTGCGGGTCTTTCCGCATGGAGTAACAGGGTAGTATGCAAGCGGAACCTATCCTCTTAAAGTTATCAATAACATTTGACAAATTCATAATTTTATTTTTAATACAAAACAAATGTAAATTTCTAGAGAAAAAGATGTAGGCATGTGTCCAAATCAAACAGAGATTTGTTAAGCCAACAGGTTGATATTAAGATCTTACTCAGTCAACTTTACCGTGGATCTAAAAAGGCAGGGTATCCCACTCTACCTATAGGGGTACAATACAAAATACGAAAGTTTTAACCAATGCACAAAAGTAAACGTCTTAATTAATAATTAATTTACACTTGTATAAAGTTTACAGATAGATAGATAGATAGATAGAACGTTTATTACTATTACAATATGTACACAAAATTCACAATCAACACAATTCAACATTCACAAGTTTTACATGAATCCATCCATCAGCCTAATTCGTCCACTGCTGGACATAAGCCTTTCCAGGACTTTGCCACTCCCGGCGGTCATCCTGGAAGAATTGCCCAAACTCACACACGCTGGGCAGGCGTGTTGGTGAGCGCGGTGCCGGAACCCTCGCACCAGTGACGCCGGTGCCCGTCACCAGTAAGGGCCGGCTATTAGGGATGGATATACCGCCATCCATCGCTCCCAGGCATGGTGGGCCTCCTGGTTTTTTGCCTGTGAGCTGTCCTCTTACTCTCCCCCGAATTACTACGAGGGGTCTCCAAGTAAGATGGTGGTACCCCCACAGTCGAGCCCGGCATCAGCTCTGCCACCTGAAAATTTTACATGAATATGAACATAAAAAGACAGGTAAAAAGGTGTCCATATCATGACAGCAAAAAGGCTCCTATTCAGTATTTGCTGCAAAGATTTACAATGGAGCACTGATCATGCTGGAGCCGTAGAAGAGCGATGTGCTGAACTTTATTAGAATACTAACTTAATTACGAAGGGTGCCAATAATATAGTATGTAGGTACGTTGTTAAGTAATATATGTTTAATATAGTTATATAATATTTATGTGGGTGTAATACTTGTCAGATAGAGCCTAAACCATATAACCATCCGTACAAGGGCACACTAAGTTGAAGCAGCCGCCCTCCGCCCTCACTAAAACCTCCGCCTACCGTCATAACGGCGTTTGTTTAGCCGCTAACGGCTCCCGTCACACGTTATAGTGCCGCTGAGTTTTATCGCCGCTGGATTCCACTGATAACACAGATCGCAACGTTGGAACAACGTTGGCTGGCCGAAATTTGCAAGCGAGATATTTTCAGTATGCTAGTAGGCTGTTTTCGCTGAAATTTTCAATAAGATCCTGTAATAATTTATATTTTATACTTTTACGCTTCTGCAGCATCCATAACAGGTATGTATATTGAATTATAAGCAGGATAAAATATAATTGGGATTTTTAACATAGCTAGTAGCTGGCTTGGTTTGTCGTATTTTTGTTATATACTCTATGGATCCGAACCACAATCTGCGGTCTATTCGTTTAGCGATTATGAGAATTAAGTGGGTTAAAATGTTTTTTTTTTAAATAAAATGTAAGGTTTACCTTTATGGACAATAGTATAATATTTTTTTAATTAATTGCATTCAGATATGTAGCACTGAATCGACACCAATATCTGGTTTAGTAAGTAAACACCGAGTCTTGCGTCTTTTTCTTAGTATTGTGTCATGTTAGTTCCTACTGTGAAATTATATATATTTATTGTTTAGCATAGTGAAATCCGTTATTGGCACTATTATTAGCAAATATATAATTTTTGTTTGCTGTGGATTTTTGTTCATAAATAAATAAAGAAAAGTATAATTCCTAAATTCCTTGCAATATTTTGTAAATTGTGAAAATTGCAAATGGCATCAATAAAGCAAATTTCGAGCTCGTTTCTTTCGATATTTCCATAAATAATTTTATTTACGTCTTCAAAATTACTACTCTTAAAGCCTCATCCATAAAGATCGCATAATTTAACCCGCAAAAAAAGCCCTACACCCAAACTTTGAACGACAGCATCACCCAATTTCCTTCTGTTCACAAATTAGGATAAGCTGTGAATTAACAGCTTTCGTCAACTAAAAATCAATTTTCTGCCGGCTTCGGTTCGTGATCCCCTGAACGTTCGGTTCACGTTATTATGATATTAGACAGAGCTTCAGGTTTTATGAGACCGTGGAAACGAAGCCTTATGTTCGGGACACACCGGGGCTTAAAACTTTACAGCTTTTTCAAGTTTTTCTTATTTTAGACGAGTCTGTTATATTTTCACAGTGCTTCCTTTAATCTTACATCAACTCAATCAAATCAAATCAAAATTCTTTATTAAGTATAAGAGAACCGATAGGTTAGGTTAGAAGTTAGTTATTGCGAGTCACGCTTTCGTGGTTATTTGTTTATGACAACCCAGAACTACATTGGAGTAGGCAAAACTAGTTTGTCCTATAAAATATAAAAGAATACCCTGAGTGACTGGTTAACCAATCTACCAACAACGCCCAGACCAAACCCGCTGGACCTAAGAACATGAAATTTGGACTAGTTTTCTTGTATGACGTACATAATCTGTTAGGAAAGATTTTTAGGACATTCGCATGAGATCGGGAGAAAAGGGATTTATGCGAGCAACGCTGCGGGGCGTTTGCTAGTTTAATTTATAATTAACAATGCTCAATGCTTCAATACTCAGGTATTTACCAGAAAATTACCTAGATAGAAATTGTTGCGAGCTATTTGCTTATAACTGCTCTTAACTATCAGCCAGTTGCAGAAAGGGTTTTTAAGTTTAATGAACCTTTAAAGTTGATGCCATCCCTTACATTGTTCTTGACAAAAAAAGTGACAGCATTCATTTTAAAGTTTCATTAAACTTAAAATCCCTTTCTGCAACTGGTCGATACGATATATAAAATAAATACATCGTCATGTCATGAATCCCTTTGGGGGTATCAGAGGTATTTCCAAGTATGTACCTACTATGAAATACAAGTCAAGTTACAGTCCACACTCGTGCACACACTTTTAACCGACGATTATTACGTCCTCGCTTGGTGGGTGATGAGCTTTATCGCCGTACTTCGGGCACAAACATGGACCCACAACTGTGCCCCTACAGGATTTGAACCCGCGACCTTCGTATAAGTGGCCGAGACGTTCAAACCACTAGATCACAGAGATATTTACATGGGTTGTTTTATTTTCATAATAAAAATACAATAAATACAATATAATTAAAATATGGACGAGTATATTTTATTTATATTCTATACGAATTTTGCATAGCTCTCATAGAAATAGTTGTTCATATAAACGACTATACAATTTTGCATAGCTCTCATAGAAATAGTTGTTCATATAAACGACTATACAATTTTGCATAGCTCTCATAGAAATAGTTGTTCATATAAACGACTATACAATTTTGCATAGCTCTCATAGAAATAGTTGTTCATATAAACGACTATACAATTTTGCATAGCTCTCATAGAAATAGTTGTTCATATAAACGACTATACAATTTTGCATAGCTCTCATAGAAATAGTTGTTCATCTAGACGACTATACCATTTTGCATAGCTCTCATAGAAATAGTTGTTCATCTAGACGACTATACCATTTTGCATAGCTCTCATAGAAATAGTTGTTCATCTAGACGACTATACCATTTTGCATAGCTCTCATAGAAATACTTGTTCATCTAGACGACTATACCATTTTACATAGTTCTCATAAAAATAGTTGTTCGTACAGACTATACAATTTTGCATAGCTCTCATAGAAGTAGTTGTTCATACAGACGACTATACAATTTTGCATAGCTCTCATAGAAATATTTGTTCATATAAACGACTATACAATTTTGCGTAGCTCTCATAGAAATAGTTGTTCATCTAGACGACTACACCATTTTGCATAGCTCTCATAGAAATAGTTGTTCATCTAGACGACTATACCATTTTGCATAGCTCTCATAGAAATACTTGTTCATCTAGACGACTATACCATTTTGCATAGTTCTCATAAAAATTGTTGTTCGTACAGACTATACAATTTTGCATAGCTCTCATAGAAGTAGTTGTTCATACAGACGACTATACAATTTTGCATAGCTCTCATAGAAATATTTGTTCATATAAACGACTATACAATTTTGCGTAGCTCTCATAGAAATAGTTGTTCATATAAACGACTATACAATTTTGCATAGCTCTAATAAAAATAGTTGTTCATATAGACGACTATACGATTTTGCATGATGATGATTTAGAGGTGGGACGCCTGCTGGGCACAGGCGGATGGTCGGCTCTCTAGTTGGAGCTATTCCATCCAGTTCCCATTGCTTGGAGCTTTGGTATCCTATTGTCCCAGTTGCATTCCCTCCTCAAATCTTCCACTTCTCTTAATATATCTTAATATGTCTGAGTACCCAAGGTACTTGAGGTCTTCTTCTTTAATGTGATCATTACCAAATACTTCCCATCTTAGGCTAGAATATATAAAGCATTCACCTAAGTAGTGCTTACTCGTTTCCTCCTCGCCGCAGTGCGGGCAAGAGGAGTCCTCCTGTACCTTCATTATTGACAGATGTCTGTTCAGCCTACAGTGGCCTGTTAGAATACCCACCAGCGTACCTAGATTGATTCTACTTAGATTAAGAGTGTACCTTACTTTTTTGTAGATGATAGTCGAGAGAAACATTTTCGACTGTCGACAGCCCTCAATGTTCCTCCATTCATCTGCTGATTCTGCTCAAATAACAGGATTCGTTAAGGGTCTGTAGTGTAGAAGTCTGGAGTGGTGATTGAAACACAGACGTTAAGTTGACATGTTTAATGGTCAACTGCCAAAATAGAGTGCCCCGTTTAACTGTACAATATTCTTTAATATAACTAATTATTGCTAAATAAGCAGCATGCGTCACAATGTTGCAGTCAGTAGCGGCATGTCGCAGTAATGCTATAAAACAATGTGTATACGTTGTTACTATACTTCATCTCCCCTTTTAAGTCCCTTCATTCCCGGGGTACTGCAAAAAAAATGTGAGGCATACTACTTGGTTCACATTTTTATCTAAATATAATTTTCTTATAAAATAATTGCTAAAACTTAAATATTTCATTTAACAAATAATTTTGTATTATTTTTATGGGTTACATATTCTTTACCATTCCTTAAAATTTTAACATTCGGTTCCAGATCTTGTATAACTTTAAATGGACCTAAATAAATCTTATCTAACTTATCACCAACTTGGTTTCTAATTACAACTAAATCTCCACTCTTATACTTTACAGGATTGGCATTTTTATCAAAATGTAATTTCCTTAGTTCCTTGCTCATTAATAAATTATTTCTAGCTTCAAGTTGTGCTCTTTGAAGCCTGTATTTGAGTTCCAAAGGATAAGAGTCGGGATTATACAATGGTTCTACGACTGGGTTCTGTAAATTGCTTGGTAAGTTACAGACTTTTCCAAACACTAACTCAAATGGAGTGTATTTTGTCTCAGTATGAACCGCGGTGTTATAGGAAAAACACCAAAATGGAAGCCAACTGCTCCAGTCAGTATTGTTGCTATCGCACTGTATCCTAAGATAAGCTCCTAGATGCTTGTGAGTGTTCTCTAAGGCTCCTAGGGTTTCATGGTGGTACGCGGTTGAGTGTAATTTAGTAATATTTAGTAAGCTACAAATTTCTGAAAAAACTGACGACATAAACTCTGTCCCCATGTCAGTTACTATTTCTTTCGGGATACCGTATCTTAAAATAAAATTATTTACAAATAACCTAGCTACCGAAACCGTATCTTTCTTTTCTAGTGGATATGCTTCGACATACTTCGTCAAATCGCACTGTAAAGTTAAAATATATTTATGGTTTAAATTATCTAAACTTAAAGGACCCATTAAATCTAAACTAACTCTTTCGAAAGCTGTGGATGCCGTAGATGTAATCACCATCGGCTCCTTTGTATGCCTATTGGAATGCTTTTGAATCTGGCAATTGTTGCACTTTTTAACAAATTCGCTTATATCGTTAGTCATTCCTGGCCAATAGTAATATTTTTTTATATTATTCAACATCCTATTTACCCCCGCGTGGCCACTTGTGGGTAACAGATGGAAGTCATTCATGATCACAATTTTGGTGTCTCTATCAGTTACTCTCATGACGTCTTTGAGAATTAGTAACTTAAGGATACCATTGAATTCAAATTTATTCATTTCCTTTATGAGAATATTTATTAATTCTTCATATCGTTTGCATTTAATAATTACGAGCTCATCTAATTTTAATTTGTTGCAAAAATCATGTAATTCTCTCGCTAGCACACTTACGGTAGAAAACGATCGAGACATTACGAATATGGCTGATTTTTCAGGCACAAAAATGCAATTACCTTTATCACTAGTGATTTGCTTCAGTTTCTGTATTTTTCTTTGAGTACTCATATTACCTATAATTAATTCTATGCTCTCTGCTGGACGCTTGAGGATTTCCACTACTTTTGGTTGATCAGACCTTGGAGTAGCGGGAATCTCAGGAGTCATGGCAGTGCTGTCACTACGCAACTTACGAGCTTTTGCTCTGGTGATGACTGATACTACATGTTCGTGCATGTTCTTTAAATCGGTGGAAGTTAAAGTAATACGGCTCAATGCATCTGCAGCTGCGTTTTGCCGTCCCGGAACATAACTTATTTCAAAATCATACTCCTCTAGATAGAGTCTGAATTTAGTAAGTCGACTTGAAGGATCAGTCATGTTAAATAAGTAAATCAACGGCTTATGATCCGTTTTAATATTGAATTTTTTGCCATATAAATAAGGCCTAAAATGTCTTACAGACCAAACAATAGCAAGTAATTCAAGCTCAATTACTGGATAACGTGTTTCGGCGGGCTTAAGACTACGGCTCGCATACGCTACTACCTTGCCATTGCTATTTGAAAGTACTGCGCCTAACCCAAGTTTTGAGGCATCCGTCTGTAGAGTAAATGTATTTCTATCAGAAAAATCTGGATAATCTAGTACTTTCGGGCTAATAAGAGTCTGTTTAAGCTTTTGGAAAGCGCGCTCACATTGATCCGTCCATGCAAACGCTACATCTTTCTTACATAATGCATTCAGAGAATGGGCTATCTCTGCGAACTTTGGTATAAAACGCCTATAATAATTTGCAAATGCTACAAATCTTTTGACATCGTCAGTGTTCTGTGGAGTAGGGTAGTTTTGTAAGGATTCTACTTTAGTTGGGTCGGGGAAAATCCCTTCTGAAGTTATCTTATGACCTAAATAAACAATTTCCTTACGCAAAAACTCACATTTTAGAGGATTTAATTTCAAGTTAACTTCACGTAAGCGCTCTAAAATAGTCATTAGGTTTTTATTGTGCGTTTCTAGGCAATTTCCGACTATTATACAATCGTCTAGGTAAATAAAACAAGCTTTATAGTTTAAACCAGACATCGCAATCGTCATCAGACGAGAAAATGCACTCGGAGATGTCTTTAAACCCATCGGACATCGCTTCATTTGGTATTGTTTATCCGTCGTAAATGCTGTATACTTCCTAGATTGCTCTTCAAGAGATAATTGATAGTAACTTTGACTGAGATCTAGCTTTGAGAAGTAGATACTATTCGATAATGAGTCTAAAATATCTGTAATATTGGGTAAAGGGAATTTATCGTCTTGTATTCTGTTGTTGAGTTGACGATAATCAACGACAAGTCTCCATTTTTTATCTCCTGACTTATCAGTCTTTTTAGGAACTAAAAGTACAGGGCTTGACCATTCAGAAGTGGTCTCCTCAATAATGTCATTCCTAAGCATTTCATCAATCTGCCTTTGAACTTCTCCTTTCATTGCATTTGGCAATCTATAAGGCTTCACGTACACTGAGGACGTATTATCTTTCAATTTAATAGAATGTTTAATTAAATTAGTTGTGGAGAGCGTATCTCCTGGTAAATGAAAAACGTCGGCGTATTTGGCACACACGTTTTCAATGCTCTTTTGCTCTTCTTTATTTAAATAAGAATGCAAATCAAGTAAATTAAGCAAAGTTCGAACTCTATTGGAACTAATACTATCTTTGTCAAACTTGCAAACATCAAAATGATTCAGACTAATGACTTCTAAATCCGAAATATCTACCTTAATTGAACTATCCGTGGTATTTAAAATTCTAACTGGAATAAGTCCATTTTTTGGTTTCGAAATGACACCCGCTGTATACACTCCCTTATGTATTTCCCTAGCTAAAATTACGCAATCACTACATAGTGTCGTCGGGATGTGTTTGATCATTTCGCATCGTGGCGGAATTGTAAACAAGTTTCCACTTACTTGTACAACAATAGACTGGTCTTGGTTTTCTAAACTCAAAGTACCATCTTTATAATTTAACATCGCGGAATATCGCGTGAAAAAATTTTGCCCGAGTATCCCCTCTGCGGTGCAAGATAAGTTCTTGAAAACGTAGAACTTTTGTTTAAAAACCACATTCTTAATAATAATATCTAAATTAATATAGCCAATAGACTCTAAATTACCACTTATTCCTTTAATTACTAACTTATCCTGTTGTATTAAATTCAATAAATCCCCATTTTTTAATAACCATTCATATTTCAAAATACATAAACTGGCTCCAGTGTCAATTAATAAATTTAACTCATCACCATCCCTTAACTGGCAAGTAATAACACAAAAGTTGTTAAAACTAAAAATAAAATGATTGCTCGGTTTAGGTACGAAAAAACTCTATACGTTCATTATTATTTTGAAGCCTTTCCTGGCCGTCGTACTCTAACGCGTTATGCTGAATGCGCTGGAAACGTGAGTGGCCGCCGCCGCGTGTTTGCTGACGCTGACCATTCTTGTGTCTACCTCGATAACCTGCACTTATAAAGGAAGTTTGTTGACCTCGATTATTGTTCTGATTGGAACTATTGTTATGAACAAAATTTTTATTCGAATAATTTCCTCGGCCACGGAAACCGCGATTATGATAGCGTTTATGCTGATACAATTTGGTGGACCCAAAATGCATTGTTTGGTTCTGAGGCTGGGTGGACATAGATTGTTCGTCTAACTGCTGCCCTAATAGCTTCGGGTAGCGAATTAAACTGTCGCGACGCGATAACAGTACTAAGCCGCTGGTCGGACAAACCATCCGCAAACCGCTTGATAGCAGTTTTTTCATTAAGAGGGCGCAAGACCTCAAACTTAGACGGTTCATCGTCTGCTTGAGCAATCGTCAGATTGACAAATAACTCTTCCAGCTCTGTACCGAACTTCTCAATAGACCTATGACCCTGTGTAATTTGAAATAACTGCGTTTGTAAAGCAACAGTCGATTTTTTCGGAAGTAAAAACTTGCGAATATCATTAACTAAATATTGGACACTGCTGTAAGTACTTTTCAGTCGCAACTTTGCACTAGCTGAAAGTCGCGTTTTTAACACAAACTCAATAAGCTGATTTTTACTAGATTCACTAATAAGAGAGCTATACAACAATATGCCATCGACGAGCTGGTTCGTCACTTGTTCCTGGCCATTCATAACAGGCAACAGGGAAATAGCCGTTTTAATATCAAAAGAGTCAGCCATTTTTGATAACTTTTGCGATAACTTAGGCTCAATTTCTACAAAATTACCTTCCCCAGTTTGGCAACTATTATCTATCTTTGACAGTAAACTAACAATCTTATTATAAGCAATAGTTATTTCATTTATCAATTTCTGAAATAAATCTGTGGATTCAGTGCTTAGCTGCTCATCTATAATTTCTTGGTTCAACTGAGTCAAAATACCATCGAGTTTTTATATTAATTTTCAGCTTCCTGTAACTTCTTATAAGCTATATCTTTCTTACGACGTTCTGGACCGATTTTTACCAAGTATTCCTTAATTAAATTTATTTTAATATGTAATTCCTTTAACTGATCGGACATATTACAATGAATCGACAATTAAAATTACGGCATGATAAGCAAAACTACTAAATTAAATCATTTAAGTTGAATGCAAAAACTTTTGTTCAAAAACTTACAGAATTGTGCGCAGTTAGGTATGTTACCGCTTAGCATTATGTAGGTCACGCTGACGTCGGTTGAAACGTGCTGTGGTGGTCATCGGTCATCGGACTCGAACAGGCTTCCAGCTGCTCCTTATTTGACCCGTACTATGTATCTGCCGGCGCCCTGCATGTCCTTCAATCTCCTATTAGGCTTGAGCATATCTCCCGGCACCCGGCACCAACCTTTTCTTATGCACGATTCTTCTATAATATTGTCTGCTACAGCTAAGATCCAAGTTTCTTGCTTGATTTTTTCTTCTTACAATTGATGCTGTTTTTCTGGTCTCCTGATCTTCTGGTATTGTAGTATTTTCGTTCCTTGGTGTTGATAAGTCATCTTCTTTTTGCCTTCGCTTCTTCAATTATTAATCAGAAAATCTTCACAGGTAACTGGTATGGGTCGCCATCAAATAACAGGATTCGTTAAGGGTCTGTAGTGTAGAAGTCTGGAGTGGTGATTGAAACACAGACGTTAAGTTGACATGTTTAATGGTCAACTGCCAAAATAGAGTGCCCCGTTTAACTGTACAATATTCTTTAATATAACTAATTATTGCTAAATAAGCAGCATGCGTCACAATGTTGCAGTCAGTAGCGGCATGTCGCAGTAATGCTATAAAACAATGTGTATACGTTGTTACTATACTTCACTGCTGAAGCCAGACGGCTTATTACCTTATTAGTGACGTTTGCCGGAATAGGGAGCCTAGGTTCAGGTCCAATGAACCTATCCTCTGCACCTTCTCTAGCTAATTCGTCTGCTTTTTCATTACCTTCAACTCCTTGATGTCCTGGGACCCAGGCTACTATTGTTTCAGTTTTTTCACCTAGCTTATTGACTGTATTTTTACACTCTCTTACTAGAGCCGATTTATTTACTGGATTTTTAAGCGCAAGAAGTGCTGCTTGGCTGTCCGAGTAAATAATGACTGTTTTCTCGTTTATGTCCGACCTTGAGAGTACCATACTGGCGCATTCCATGATGGCAAATGTTTCTGCCTGAAATACGGTAGCCAAGGTACCTAGTGGATACGATTTTGCATAGTTCTCATAGAAATAGTTGTTGATATAATAACATAGTTTTAGTTTATTAAAAGTTAATAACTAAAAGGTAAAAATGAAAATTGAATGAAAATTAAATTTAGATAAATTGTAAATAAACCTTTTTTACTTTTTTCTTTTTTGTAAATAACTTATGTCATATTTAATTTATTGTCAGATTCTCAACTGATGCCGAGCCCTGTGGGGCCCGAAATATATCTTGAGTAAAATTTTCATTTTTACCTTTTTATTATTAACTTTTAATAAACTAAAACTACATTTAAAATCTTATAAAAAAGAGACTGATATAATAATAATAATAAACTTTTATTTCGGATATTATATCCATGTTGTTAGTAACAATTTATATATAGACGACTATAAAATTTAATTTCATATATAATTTGGATAGTTCTAAGTATGTCTCCAGCCCAACTAAGAGGAAACTTTTATACCGTAGTTAAGAAGTGGCCGTGACCGAGTCGGTGGAGCCATGATTATGTGCCGTTCCTAATACTGAGGCTTTGGTTAAACAAGCCGAGTTAATAACTTGTTTGAGGCTCCGAAGAAAATTGAAACACTTCAAAATCATTTCTTTATAAGGAACTGGGATTTTGTTTTTTAATAGGGGTCAATACAATACAATACCAAAAAGCTTACACTATTTTATTACATGCTTAAGGTAACTTACTTAATTACGAACTAAAATTAGTGTGCATGCATAGTGATGAGAATAACTGTGGATCCCACGCTAAGTCTAACTTGTCCGGTGGAATCCAAGACTGATTACCAAAATTAATTAATTAATCCGAGGTTTAAAAACAACGCATAAGTTGAACACATAAGTTTAAAAAAGATAATTAATGAAAATTTCAACCGACTAACTTTTGCGACTAAAGCTGTAGATACTTGTGACAAACGGACAGATAGACAGACAGAGAGGCAAACACACTTAAGCGGAGGCTTTATAATAGGGTCTCGTTTGGCTCCGGTACGGTACGTACGTGGATTTGTGGATAATTAAGTTTCGTAGCGCTACGAAATTCGTAGCTATTTCGTAGCACTTAAACTTTACAATTACTATTTTTATAGGGCAGATAAAAAAGGCATATTTACTTACAGATAAATGTAACATTAGCATACGAGTAAAAGCTCTCATGAACACATCACAGAACGTGTTCTGAGTGACGGGTTGCGCCGGCGCAGGCGACGCGTCGGTCCACGCTAATTACTGGTACTGTGCATCCTTTATCCCTTTATGTTAAACACGGGATTTGATAACCGGCACGCTCAACGCTTGTACGACCTGCTAGTTGATAAGGAGTAGCTTTATGGTGAAGTTACCGGAGTAGTTAAAGTCTGCGAATATACATGCCGTGCAAATTTGCAGGTTTTGTCATTGCAACAATAAAATGATCAAATAGACGCTTTGTTTTTTTTTTTTAAAGAAATTTATTTATCAAAAAGCTTAAGACTACTACAATTTATATTCTGCCAAACTGCATAACAGTTTGTTGGCAGATGAGCTCTTAGTGAACTTAAATATCTATAACTTACAATTTACATACTTACGGTAGCTAATTACAGTACAGGCTAACATCACATTTATTTATAATATATACTTAAAATATATAATATATATAATTATATATATATATACATAATACATAGATACATACAATCATCTTAATATATATACTTAATAATATAATTTGTTAAGCGCATTTATTTTCTAGAAAAAAATTTTTTTTTAATTTAAATTTTAGTGTCGGTTTACAGCATTTTTCAGCAGTTCTTAATAGTGCGATATTATTACATATTTTTTCTTGTCCTTTGTCCGTAGTAATTATTTGCCTTTGGCTGGATATATTTTCTAATGTTCAACCTCCGATAACGCTGCAAACTATGTATATACACTTTGATTATGTTTATTTTTGCGAAATTCATCGCTATGAATACTCTAAATATTATTAGAGTGCATTACAAACTAGAAAAGATCAATCAGAAACAAACCCAAAGACAAGAATTTGAAAAAATTCCCCGGGCCAGGATTCGAACCTGCGACCTCTTGTTATCAAGACAAGTGCGGTACCAATTGCGCAACCGAGGTTCCTACCCAGACCGGTGAATTCTTCCATCATACTTGTCCACTGTTATTTTTGCTTCTGTCTGATATACTAGCTTGTACTGCACATATAGAACGCTCACGAAAACGTTATGTGATTTCACGCCTTGGTCTTAAGAAACAGATGGCGCTGTCGTCGCTACAATATTGTTGCTTCCGACAACATTCAGACATTGGTTTGTTTCTGATTGATCTTTTCTAGTTTGTAATGCACTCTAATAATATTTATATACAATTTTTTATTTCGTACTCACTTGCCAAACGGCTTGCCTCAGACTTTTTTGAAAATCTACCTTTACTTTATGAAGATATCTTTAGAATTAAGATACATTATTATTATAGATTATACTAAGTTCCTATAGAACGTTTCGACCAATAATCAAGAGGTCGTAGGTTCAAATCTCGTAAAGGTACATTTTATTTCAGTCTGCATGGTTTAGAAGGAACATTAAACTGTGTCTATATGTGTATGACGATAGAGATCCCTAGGATGTAATAACGTTATTGAAACGTGGGTGTACGAGTGTAGACTGTGACTTACAATTCAACAAAACATAATCGGAAAAACCTCTGATACACACTCGGAATTTCATGTCGTGACGATATCTATGTCGCCGTAGAATGCTGAAAAATGGCGTAAACACATTACGCGACCGTACGACATTATTTTCTATTAAAACAAAGGGAGTCGCCTCGTTCCGCTCCGCTTTGCTCGGCTCCACTTCGCTCGGTTCCCTAAGTTTATTTACATGTACATCTAACACGCTTTGAACTATAAACCTTAGTCCAACTATATTAAAAAGGTCTCAAAAGGGGTGACCTACTGCCTGCAGGCGCGCCTCGTCTCGACACCTTCGAAATCTGATTCTTTCACGCTTTGGAGCTTCAAAAGACGAGACATGAATGCCTTTTCACTTCAACACCTTTTTTTCTGCTTTTTCCTTTAAGACTCAATTTTCATAAAAAAAACTGAACTTTTTAAACCATTAAAACTTTAAAGCGATACTTTTATGGTAATGTCAGAACAAGACAATAAAAACCTTTTCAAGATGATGAGAAACGTGTCCGAAACCATTAAAAACAAACAAAACTCATTAATCCCTTGCATAAAATAATCATTCAGGAAACCCAGACCATTGCATCGAATCGACTGTAACATACATTTCAACCTTTCTAACTGGCTAAAAATTTCAACTGAGTACGATTCCAAAAGGGGCCCAAACGCGTCATAACCTTTTAAAGTCCCTGATAAGCATCTCAGGAAATATATCGAGGCGGATAAATAAGTGCACAGGGCGGGGGCGGATGCATTAAGGCGGCCCCGGGCGTGTTAGCCAGGTGGTGGTCTTCCGCCCGCCCTGTATCTGGTGATAAGACCCGTTAGCAAGCCTTAACGACACTGTTAGTGGCCGCTGCTTCCGCGCTCTTTTGTCGCTTCAACTCTCTATTTATAAGCTCTTTCTAAGGCTTTGCTCTTGTAGCTAAGGCTGTAAATCTTAGGCTGGGCCGATCGGAAAGACTGGTCTATAATGCGCCGATAAATGGCCAGTTATGGTCTTGTCACGTAATTTTTAGGGTAGTTATTTTTTTATGATGTTATTAACTGTTAAACAAATTGGCGAAAATTCTGGTGACAATTTCTCTTTAAATATTACATAGTATCTACAAAAGCGCTTTTACATATGTTATTTATGAGTTCAATCACTAGTTTTTAATGTCCTCCTTTATACAGCAACTAGTAACATCTTACGGCATTTAAACCGAGATGATATAGCGGCTATAAAGCTAATTTGAGAGGTTTATTGTAGCTTACAATGATGTTTCAGATGCCAAATGGCTTATTTATTTAAATGTTATTTGAGATTGCTACAGTGGATTTTGTTCTGCTCTCTAGTGCTCTCTAGTGTCTTGTTGGGAGTACATCATTTTTGTATAAATGTTTTCAACTCAATGTATTATGTACTCGTACACTGAGTATATCATCATAATATATAAATAAAAAAAGTATTGATTAGTTCATAGACAACCCGGTCGAGTCTTATCTTTCACTTTCACTTTCACCTAGGGTTGCCAGATGGGAAAACCAAAATATCTGGGTACAATTTCAAAAAGTCAGGATTTTGGGATTATGATCGGGACAAATAAATATTACGGATAATTTTTTTTTATTTATTATTAAATTTAAAGTAATTACAACAAAATGCTTTTTTGCCCGCCGACCGTTGTTATTTGTTATTTGTCGGGACAATTTGTATTTTGTCGGGACTGTGGACATCATATGAAATGTCGGGACAATCCCGACGAATCCTGACCATCTGGCAACCCTACATTCACCATAAATTTCTTTTGTCCAAAACTACGAAACATTCCTTCATTCCTGCATTAAACTTTGCTCCTAGTTATTAAATAGTTTAGAATTTTTTTTTAAATATTTAAATTATAATGCCAATGGCAATATCTATATGTGTATGTCCAATATTTGTATTTTACCTAAGTAGTTGTTATTTACTCTTATTTTACGAGTCGTGTTTGTTTGTCTATTAAGTGTGTACAAAAAGTATTTCGCGTGAAATAAATTATGTCTTACTTATTCGACTGACGACGATCACAAGTTGGTCGAAATATATTTCAAACTTAATTAATACTTTTTTATTTATACATTAATATCTATTTAAAATAATGAAAATCTAAAAATGCTTTAAATAAATATGTATTTGAGTACATTATACATTTTTAGGGTTCCGTACCCAAAGGGTAACCAACGGGACCCTATTACTAAGACTCCGCTGTCCGTTTGTCTGTCCGTCTGTCACCAGGCTGTATCTCATGAACCGTGATAGTTAAACAGTTGAAATTTTCACAGATGATGTATTTCTGTTGCCGCTATAAGAACAAATACTAAAAAACAGAATAAAATAAATATTTAAGGGGGCTCCCGGACATGACATGTTTTTTTTGACGTTCTTATAGACAATGGTACGGAACCCTTCGTGCGCGAGTCCGACTCGCACTTGGCCGGTTTTTTATAAACAACCTTACGCTTGATCTACCTTACCGCGCCTGATGTAAAGCGTCGTTGATACCTAGGCAGAAACGTGCTCGTCCAGAAAATAGGATATTTAAGGCGAGGTACTGCCGATTTGGTCACTTTTCAAATTCATTTCAAACCGTGAAATTGTGAAAGTAAAATAAATAAAAAAATTGCGTCTTATTTCACTTATTGATCTTATTCTTCGGCCGTTCAGTACATTACTACTTGCATTTTCCTGCATTTAATAAAATCGCAAAGATAGGCCAAAACTATGATCTAAATATAATTTTATTTGATTTATATTAGGTTTTAGACAGTCAAAGCTTTACCAAAATAAACGACGTATAAAATGTGATATAAAACGGCCGTTATATTAAAAACACATCCCTCCAATTCCAAAATAATAAATAAAAACACGTTCAATTTGCGAGATTTCTGAGCGGCCCGCTTTCGCTGGGCAGGATAAACCAGTGTTGGAGCAGGACAGATTTCACTGGATACCCTCGCCTTAAAGCCGAGGCGTTTATTGATCTGCCCAGGGACTTACGCAAAATTTACGGAAGTCGGTAACGGACGAATGACTGATACTACGCAATGATCTAGGGTGCACCAGGCGTATCTGCAGTAATGACTGATACTACGCAATGGTCCAGGGTGCACCAGGCTTATCTGCAGTAATGACTGATACTACGCAATGATCCAGGGTTCACCAGGCTTATCTGCAGTAATTAATGTTTTTATGTCAGTTTATGCTACTCAGGGAGACTCCTCTTTCATGTACCCCAAAATTAAATAGTGAAAACATAAAAATAAAAATATATAAGACACCACAACTCGCAAGTATTTTTTACAGAACTTAAGGTGAAAACATACATGAAAATAAAAATATGTAAGACACCACAACTCGCAAGTATTTTTTTACAGAACTAAAGGCGAAAACATACATGAAAATAAAAATATGTAAGACATCACAACTCGCAAGTATTTTTTACAGAACTAAAGGTGAAAACATGCATAAAAATAAAAATATGTAAGACACCACAACTCGCAAGTATTTTTTACAAAACTTAAGGTACCCAATTTCCTTCCAAGGAGTTCAAACGACCGCAAAAAATGTAGTATTCGTTTCCAGATAGACATCGCGTAAATAACAAACTATTGGGTCCATTAGCGCGGGCCGGCACGTACCTCGTACACACAACCTGTAGCTGTAGACGAACATTCTGATATTCAATTAGAGCCCTGTGCACAGGGATGATATCTGAAAGATACGATTAGTATAGACTTGAAAATTAATTTTTAGGATGTTTTAAGGGTTCCGTACCCAAAGGGTAACCAACGGGACCCTATTACTAAGACTTCGCTGTCCGTCTGTCACCAGGCTGTATCTCATGAACCGTGATAGTTAGACAGTTGAAATTTTCACAGATGATGTATTTCTGTTGCCGCTATAACAACAAATACTAAAAAACAGAATAAAATAAATATTTAAGGGGGCTCCGATACAACATACGTGTTCTTTTTTGCCGTTTTTATAGATAATGGTACGGAACCCTTCGTGCGCGAGTCCGACACGCATTTGGCCGGTTTTTTATTGTCACGTAATTTATGTAAGTCCAGCTGACAAACTTTTCGCTCTTAAAAGCACAGTAATGGGTCTATGTTATTTTCCCACGAATGTTTACCTCAATAAAACATTTAAGTAAACATTATTTAGAGTGCTTTACAAACTAGAAAAAATCATGCAGAAACAAATTTAAAGTAAGGCAAATACTTTGAAAAAATTCTTCGGTACAGGATTAGAACATGTGACTGCGCCACCGAGGTACCTATCCTAGACCGTTTAATTTTAAAGTATCCAAAGCAAAGGATTTTGCTTTAAATTGTATAATCCAACATTAATATACTCGAACTTTAAAACTATAATTTTAACACAATTCATACTGGTGATTGTCGGGTTGCTACTTTTTACCATTTGTTTACGAAGACGGTATTAAGAAATGACTCAACTCGGTTAACAGATTAATTCATGGGCCGTATTCAACATCTATTGCTATCACTTTCAAAGGTATCGTGATTGACATGACACACAATTTTCCAATCACGCATACCTTTGAAAGCGATAACAATAGATATTGAAGTGAGACAACAACATCCCAGTCTTCATAAAAAAAAAAAAAAGTTTAAAAATGGTACAAATGTTCATATATACATACATATATTCACGCCTGTCTCACAGAGGGATAGGCAGAGACTGAAAATTTCCATCTGCTATGATCCTAACACACCTCTTTCGCCTCTTCCACATCCATCAATCTAGTCATACAGGGTCTTCTATTCCAGGTACTTTTGACGTTGCTCTTCTTCAGTATGACGCCAATTTAGTCAGCAAACGTCCTTCTAGGGTAGCCTGCAGGCCTAAATTATGTATGTAAATTTAGTTGCCAACTAGCCTATCATTAATACTATTGAATTCCGATTGTCTAAGGATATGTTCGCACTTGAAGTGATAACACGGGTCGTAAATAGGTCAGTACCCACTAAAGACATTTTTGAAAGTTCCAGTCCAGTTGGCAACTAAACTAAAGATACATAATAGAGGGGCTGGTCGAGCTGTACTTTCCACTTACGCACCATTAATTTCTTTTGTCACTCATCTTCTCTACATGTCCAAATGGAACATGGAATGAAATGGAACATTCAAAACAATAATGGATTAGACATCAACGGGAGTCCAAAAAAGAAAGTACTGTCAAAAGTAAACATTGTACTTGTTTTATTTACTTATTATTAAGTATTTCAATATCTGACTAAAAATAGAACTCTTGAGTTCGCAAACCAACCGATCTAACTAACGCATCTTCAATAACGCTTTGACTAGGCCTCTACGCCGGGCGGGCGGGCTAGGGCGGGCGCGATGTTATCAGTCGCCCTAGACCGGACGTGTGTTAGCACCCTATTGTCTGATGATAGCTTTAAGTACGTGTGTGGTGGCCTTATTGTCTGGATTGGGTTTTATATTAGTCTAATTTAGATACAGCATTCAATAAAAAGTGAGAATGTGTAATCGTATGTTGCCGGTAACTTTTATTAAATATTATTTTATATTTCGATACAGTCGCCTTTTAGCATAAAACACTTTTTTTCAATTTTTTTTTCTTATGCAGCTCTTTGTCTTGAGCACCTAAAAAATCCCGTTGGTTACCCTTTGGGTACGGAACCCTAGAAACAATTTTTATTACATAAAGAAATTATATTTAATGTCCTAATGTAGCCGCGATTTCAAAATAATTGAAGTTTTGCGTACGCGGCATCTGATTAGAGCAGGATAGACTGCTAATAAACAAAAGCGTTGGATCAGGACTGAATTTTAGCGTTGTGCAGCCCCTTAAATCGCTGTGATTGATTGAAGAGCTCAAGGCCAACTTTTTCATTGACCTTTAAAAACACTTTTATTTTTGAAGTAACAACCTCAATCCAATAAATAAGCCCGCAGAATCACCGATCCCTCACATCTCGGCTATCTCTGAAACCACTCTCGCGTTATCTCCGAGGACGTTATCTCCAACTTTTATGCGCGCGCGCAAAATGGCGAATAACTCATTTGTTTCGTGCCGTTTCAAGAGTGTTTTGAACGATTATCGGCAGATAACTGGCATCGGGTTAATGGAAAAATTATTAGAGAAATAAAATATAACTAATCAGTAAACATGAATATGACTACAGGGTAGTTCTTAAATGTCGGAATATTTTTTTTTATGTTCATCAAAGCAAGAGTTCGAAAAGGAAAACCAATTTAAATACAGTTAAAAACTAAACTATCCAACGACTAGACTCTAAAACAAACTTATCTGTAGAACATACATCAAAGATTTCGTATCTGGAAGCGAAACAAACTGAAACTTGGCGTTCAGTTAGCTACAGTTGAAATCTATAAGCTTCAACCGACACTACACCAAAAATACACCACTCGTTATCTAATTTGGAACCTTAACCACCGGAAATGTGGACGATTTTACAGTACAATTGATACGAGTTTAATCACCGTTGCAGTAGCAAATCAAGCTTAGTTTTTCGTTTCCAAAAGATGCATTCGGAAAAGCATTACAGTATCAACGGACTCCGAAGCAGTTGTAAAATTTCTAGCAAAGTTAGTACTTGCTCAAGACTAAAATCTCGATATCGCGCCGCGCCACGATCTTTGCTATCCGTGTAAAATTTTAAACTTAAGTTTAAACCAGGTTTAGACTTCAGCTAACATTTTTCATCCAAACTTCATAGATAAGCTTTGGCCGTGTAGCTGTTTAGTTTTAAAAGCGGAAGGTGGGAATAAAAATGAATAAATCCTGATCTCAATCGTCGTGATAAACTCCTTCCCTTTCGTTTCGACAAAAGCCTTTGGAAACTTCCAACATAAGGCACAATACCAAATTAAAAACGTACTTCCACATTTTTCGTTTTCAATTCCATTTAAACAAAAGATCTATCAAACAAAATTATTTGACAAGGAATAAAATTAGCTCACCAACAAAAACAAGATAAAATACCAGTCTCAAATTGGCGGCAATGTCTCTGTTTATCGAGTAACACATCTCGCAACATCAAAACTCACATAGACATTAGAACAAACTATTCGCAACGAGGGGAACATTGCACAAAACGTCTTAAGACAAGACTTGAGACAATGTTATCTCACGTACCGAACTGAAACCGTGCTACGACATTAGAAACTAACGTTTACTACAATATTGGGGAGTCTTTACACGGGCTAGTTTACTTGCCTTTACAAAGACGCACTCGCTAACTTCATATCAAACATAACGCAAATTGTTTTGGCCTTTTTACACTTAATTCAAAAACATAATTGCATAACCTTTTTTTAAGTTTAATTGTTTAGTACAAGTTTTTTTCAAATCAGAAGGCACATTGGATGTGATTTGGATGTGCGAGACAAAACTGAACCGATGATATCTCTTATAAACTGACACGATGACGTGTCAAATATAACATTAATTTCAGTTATGTGCATACTCACGTAGAGTCTTAATGACATATTCAAGGATCTTAGGGTCGCAACAATAAACCTTCCTACGTTTTGTACTTTATAGTCTCTGGTTTTGGTCTGTTTTTCGCGAGGTGTCAAAAACTACAATCACCAGCTAAATCTTTCAGTCTTTAGCAAATCTTTGGCTCTCAGTCGACGTTAGCTAAGAAACAAATTAATGGTGGGATAAGTTTGAATTAATTTCTCTCCATTCGACTTGCAAGCCTTCAACTCGCTTCACACCGCATCTAAAGGCAGCACGTCCCCGCAGCAATACTACACCACATAACAGTTTAATTAGAAGTGCAACTAACGCTCATATTAGTTGCCTGTACTAGTTGCCGCGCCCCGCCGCGCCTGTATCGCTCAAACTTTTAGTACTCGCTGTATTGGGATCGCGGAACTTTGCTATCTTGTCACGTCGTTTGTGTCTAATATTGTAGTTCTGAGAAACTGAATATCTCTTGTTCGAGTCAAGCTTTACTACAAAGCTGCTGTTTTTGGGTTCCGGCAAATATCAGAAAACCTTTAGGTAAGTATTTACAGAACAAAATAACAAAAGTTAAACTGTTCGACCAAAAAACCAATCCAATTGACTGAAAATTTTAACTGCAGATTTGATAATCAACTTGAATTTTACATAAATTTCAAATGATGAAATCTATCATCATGAAAATCTATTTATCCATTACATATAATCTGCAATAATTATTAGCTTATCCAGCCTAAGTAAGGCAGATACATATATACGTATAGACGTAAATAGACATGATCATAATTTATGGATATCATCTCTAAAAATGATCCCGAAACCTTCAAGACCTGGAGAGCCTCCCCATCTTATCTTTTAATTCCTCTTCTCACACACTGCAACATCCGAGCCCATCTAAAAGGCTAGACTTTAAACAACCTATATTCACTCTGAAATAAAATGCGACAACAAGAGAGGCTGCGAGCCCCTGATAACAGCCTCACTCCCCGCGCCCCGCCCGCCCTGCCTCAAACCCCAGCCCAACCGACCAACATAAATCTGCTGTTATGTGGAAATCGCGTGATCTTTATTTCGTGTAAACACGGGTTGTTTTAATTCAGTACGAGTGTACGGTTAAATTGGTCAGTTTCTACGTGATGGATGTCGCGCAAAGATACAGCCTTTTGACTTAAACATGCGGTCAGAAGGTAAACATGGTTGGATAACAACTTTATATTATTATCATTAACTCCGCATTACTTTTTATCGAGATTTCGCGCAGCCGTAAACTTTTGTTGTCGACAAAATGTTTTGTTGCTTCGGGACTTTCGGTTTTATGTCGGTCACAAAAAAGTAAACGTTCCAAAACTAGTTGAGGCCAGATTTATTTGCATAAGTAGATTAAGGAAAACACTTGCTTTTTCATTATTTTGATGACTCTGTATTACTTGAAAAAAACATCTGTAGTTAAAGATATCAAAGACCATCAATCCATCCCTCAGTGCAGGTGTTATCAGTTCTCTGGGCGGCGAGTGAAAGGGCGGCTATCATTGGGCGGGCGGCTTCGAGCTCGTTATCAGACGGCCGCAGCCGCGCGTCGTCACCGCTTGTATATTTGCCCTGAATGTGTGCAGCCTTACGTCACTACGGATATTATTCTTAGTAAATTTTGTATAAATTTTTTACGAAGAAAAATACTTAAATCTAGCCCCCCTATTCTGTATCTTTAGTTGCCAACTGGACTGGGCGCCTATCATAAAAACATAGATAAAAACTGAATTTTAAAAATTGCCTTTAGTGGGTATTGAACTATTTACGAACTGTGTCCTCACTTCAAGTGCGAACATTTCCTTAGATAATCGGAATTTAATAGTATATCTATGTTTTTTCTGATACGCACCTAGTCCAGTTGGCAACTAGGGATACATAATAGGCCCGCAGGACTTAAAATAATCAAAATTGCTTCTTAAAGATATCCCATTGTAACTTATTATTGCCCATTAACATTTAAATCTGAGATCGAAAACGTTATCGCGACCTGACTAATAAAACTCGTTTGTAACAGGCTTGTGAATAAAAATAATAAATCTATAAAATAATAATGGCGGGTAATGTAATTAATGTGGGTAGGCAATAAATACTTCCAGTTGATATGCGAGATGTCGGAGAGTACACGAACGATGCCCGGTATAGACACGTATCTTTCTTTAACTTTTTGGACTACAGAAAACACCCGAGACCTAATTGATACGCGAGGGCATTTCACGACATCACCTAGAAAATTCTGGATGAAAAACAAAATCGTCGCAACAATTACAGGAAGCAATCATTTTTTAATTGTAGTTTATGCTACGAGGGCGAAAAGGAATAAATTACGAGGACGATTTAAAACACGAGCGTAGCAAGTGTTTTAAACGTAACCGAGTAATTTATTGCTCTTACGCCCGTGTATCATACTACGTTTTTCAATGCATAGTGTGAGGAAATAAAACAAATATAATCTTGTGAAGTTTAAATTATAATTGGCTCAAAAGGACTGTATCCAGAGCTGTTAAGCAGTGGAAAAAAAAGGATAACATTTATGGTGCATAGGAAAGGCTGCAGGTTAGCCAACCATTGTAAATAAATTAAATAAATTATAATAATAAAGCCCTAGGGCAAAATAATCGACTTTCTGATCGGTTTTGATGCATAAAAAGTGGGCCTTTACGAGCACTTGCATTGAAAATAAGTTTTAATACTTTACCCACTCACAGACAATATTGAGCAATACACTATAGTATAGACGCGTGTATTTGTGCTTTAAGGCGATATGTAAAAAAAATACTGATGCTTCTTGTAATCAATTTCTGGTATATGCATTTTGACTATACATATAATCCAGGGTTTTGTAATGGGAAAACATGTTTGAATAAATTTTCCTCTATAGAAATAATTGTTGAAATGAGGTCTTGAAACACACTTTTTCTCCTCGTTTAACGAATAGAAACCATGTATCGAATTCAAAAACATTTTATGAGATGTGTTTAGAGTTTTGATTTTGGAAATTTTGCTTGCTAATTTAATTTTTTTTTTTAAAACTAATTTTTTCCCTTTCGCCCTGAATCCGCCCCTCCCGCACTGCTCGTTTTTTCGCTTGGAGTGACAGTGACAAAAATAACATTTTCATAGCCTCGCTCTTATCCCAGAAGAGTGACTCTCTGTCTTTTTCTTTACGTGTAAAGAGTAAAGAAAATAACCATACTTTTGTACTTTTTCGTTGTTTTTATCGGTTTTTAAATTGTTTAAAATAAGGGATATGTTTATTAAAACCCACTTACGTGGTCGACCTTGAAAATTTAAAGAGCAATATTACCAGATATGTTTCGTTAATAAAAGGGTGGAATTATGGAAATGGCATGATTTGAAAGGTCTAAAAAGTAAAGAGCAAAGTTTATCTGATCGTGTAACACATGCGTGGAAGACCTAGATAAAGGTTCGAACTATATTGCGTATTTTTTTTTTGGTAGTTTTAGACGATATTTGAAAGTTCTATTTGACTTTGAAATTACTGATTTTGGGATAAGAGCGCCTTAAGTAGGGCGGAAGCTCTCCCCCTATTACGTTGCGTTGGCTTATTGAGTCGATGAAAAGTGAGTTTACGGATATGTGACTGTTCAATTGACGCTCGAAATCACTCTGACACCCTCCGATAAAATATGATCGTATAGACGAGTGCGATCTTTTTAATAGTTTATGAAACTATTAAAATCTCACGGCATCAAAGTAAGTTAATAACTTTTTAAAAAGATCTATATTTTCATTATTCAACTTTTGCATTAACACGTCAGAAAATGAAACTAGTATTCATTTAGATAACTAATATTAATGTTAATATATTCTTATGTCTAAATATTACCAACAATATCATGTTTGAACAATCTGTACCAGAAGTAATCTAGATCGAACGCAGAAGTTTGATCCAACATTTAGACTGCACTATAATCTGTTGGACAAACAGACAGATTTGCTAATGGTGAAGGTTGATACTGATATGATAAGGCTTATACCACAGTATAAGGAAGTAGACAGAAGTTTAAGGCGATTACCTTCGCCAAATTAGCAGCTCGATGTTTGTCTGTATGAATATCGACGGAAACGACATTGAAATAACGTTCAAATCAGTGCACAATGCGTGGTGGCTGTTACGACGCTCGCTGCGTCCTTGAAAGGGCAAAATAGGAGAAAATAATACTTTTCACATGGGCGTCATTGTTCCATAGAATAATTATATGTTATATTTATAGCTATCAAGTTTATCTATTTATCAAAGCATAAATGAATTAAATCACCTAAGCCGCTTAGGAGCAGTAGGAAATTCAAGCCAAAAAAACACCATTCAGTTGAAACAATTTTTCATATAGAAGTTTTGGTGGTACGAAAAAGAAAAATGTTGCATATGTCTTCCTAGAGTTGATAATCCATAATACATTTTTTCAATATTTTTAGTTTGGCCATAACAGAGGAGTAGGCTTTAGAAAGTACCCATTTGGCGATATTAAGGGCCTTAACTTGGCGGTGTCCTTGAAATCAATACCTACGGCCGCTCGGTGCCTAAACACGCGCTAGGGCTACCAACGTATTTGATAATGCCATATTAAATTGTCGCAATATTTAACTTAAACAGCTATACAATACAAAACATATTCTATAAATTCGTGCCATAATTTAATAAAATACGCGGGAGCGGCTTACACTGTCAACGCGGCAACGTGCGTACGTGACTGAGGCACAACTGTGACTGCCGCCCCCCGACAGCTCCCGAGATTTCGAAGCGCGTCGTTTCGGGCCGTTTCTACTGCTTCCTTTTCTTATACTGTGCTTATACTCTAGTAAGTGATACATAAAATAAACGATATTCGGATGTTACTAGATCACGCACTCAAAAATTTAACGGATCGTATTAAAATGTTCACAGGATATTAATATTGTTAATACCCAAACACCGGGTTAATATTAATGGCACGCAATTAGAGAAAGAAAAAGCTAAATAAGTAGGTAAGGTACTTGGCAGTGAAAAAAAAGCTAAATAGATACGTAAGGTACTGCGGAGTGAAAAAAAAACTAAAAAAGTAGGTAAGGTACCACTCAGTGTAAAAAAACTAAATAGGTAGGTAAGGTACTACGCAGTGAAAAGAAAGCTAAATAAGTAGGTAAGGTACTACGCAGTGAAAAGAAAGCTAAATAAGTAGATAAGGTACTACGCAGTGAAAAGAAAGCTAAATAAGTAAGTAAGGTACTACGCAGTGAAAAGAAAGCTAAATAAGTAGGTAAGGTACTACGCAGTGAAAAGAAAGCTAAATAAGTAGGTAAGGTACTACGCAGTGAAAAGAAAGCTAAATAAGTAGGTAAGGTACTACGCAGTGAAAAGAAAGCTAAATAAGTAGGTAAGGTACTACGCAGTGAAAAGAAAGCTAAATAAGTAGGTAAGGTACTACGCAGTGAAAAGAAAGCTAAATAAGTAGATAAGGTACTACGCAGTGAAAAGAAAGCTAAATAAGTAGGTAAGGTACTACGCAGTGAAAAGAAAGCTAAATAAGTAGATAAGGTACTACGCAGTGAAAAGAAAGCTAAATAAGTAGGTAAGGTACTACGCAGTGAAAAGAAAGCTAAATAAGTAGATAAGGTACTACGCAGTGAAAAGAAAGCTAAATAAGTAGGTAAGGTACTACGCAGTGAAAAGAAAGCTAAATAAGTAGGTAAGGTACTACGCAGTGACATTAAAGATAAATAAGTAGGTAAGATACCACGCAGTGAAAAAAAAATTGAGCCTGCTCATGTAAACTTCACAATAGGTTTTCAAAATTAGCAAAGAAAGTGAATAATTTCTTATTTTGCAAGGATATTTCGTTGGTTTAGTATGCGGAGTAGATTTACCTATATACTGCCCATTTACACTTGCCATACACAACAAATTTTTATATAAAACAGGTCGCATCAACCTACACTTCATATAAAGAGATACCAAACCAAAACAACGAAGCAATCATTGGTACATTGCCACCAACACTAATCCCGATCATCGACCATTCCGCTCCTATCTCGAACACGTGTTTATGCTTTTAACCCAGATGCCAGAGATATCAGCACCACCTTAAATATATCCTTCAGCCATTCAAAAACAAACCTACAAACCTCTCAATAAGCTTTAAAGTACGTGATGAGAAGAGTTGGTAACCCCTCGCGGGCTTTTAAGTCTGTCTGCATCAGGAGATAGGAACACTTGTAGAATTTTGTGGGGAACATCAAAGTGTTGATTCGGTTGTTGTGTCAGTTTTGAGTATATGTGAGTGTCTTGCATACCGGGTGTAAATGTGCAGAGGTAAAATTAAACCACATATATCTCTAACAGGACACTTGATTCGACATGACAAATTCTTGAAAAATAAGAACGAAAGGTCGAGGGAAAAAAAAGAAGAGGAAGACCTAGACGTAGGTACTTTACTCAAGTGAAGGAGAAAGTTGATGTAATGTCATATCAAGAGGTCAAATCGTTAGCAGAAGATAGAGAGGAATGGCAGTTACTCCACTGACAAGAGCGTAGCTCTTAAGTTAAAGATAGATTGATAGTCACCTCTGAACAAGCTGAACAATTTTTCCGAAGAAACATACAGCATGCCGCGGAAACAAACAAAAGGAGCTCCAATTTTGAATGGACAAGACAATATTCTTTATTTGCTACGTCACTTTGAGAAAGTCGTTCAGTATGATCATTAGAGGGTGTCGTTTTCTTGAATGCTACCTGTCTACACAAGGTACCTATGTAGAGGTGTCGTTTTGTTGAATGCTACCTGTCTACACAAGGTATGTAGAGGTGTCGTTTTGTTGAATGCTACCTGAGTACACAAGGTATGTAGAGGTCTAAATATGGTGAGGGTTACAACTTATCCCAGGACACATTTGTGTTGATTCGGTGTAACGCGATTTAACTTATTTGATAGGACTAAGTCACGCTACACCGATACAATTAATTACTATAGAATAAAACTTTCTTTTTTCTAATTTCGTAGTTTCGTATCTAATCGCATATGAAGATGTGCAGCTGTTTTGCGAATGTTGCAAATGTCATAAATGTATTTATGTTTCTTGCGAGCATTTTAGCATTTTTATTTATATTTTGTTTATTTAGTGGGATCACTATTATTTTTATTTTGGTTTGGTAGGGTCGGTGATTTGTTTCACATTTTGCTAAAATTATTAATGGTATCCTTTAAAAATGCATTTCAAATTACGCAAATATGCACGTTTCCGGTTGCTTTTTAACCCATAAAATGGATTCAAAATACGACCTTTCCAGCTTTCAATTGTTTTAACTATTGCTTTAAAAATTATAAGAACTCAACATACTAATTAAATAAACAAATATACCCCAGCAGCATGCACTTCCAGAAATTATGCCAATGAAAACAAAAATATACCTAGTTAGGGCATTTTACGTACTATTTTTTCTTTTTGTAAGTTATTTCTGGGCCACTGCTATCAGAGTCCCCCAGACTCCTATTCAGGCAATTCCTGGAGCATTTAGTTGCACCGGGGTGGTGCAAGGATGAGGCGGGGGACGGGGTACCAGATCCGATCGCCCATTGGCTGATAGCATAGATTTATGGTCGACTATCTTTGCATCGTGCCGTAGTAGCGTCTTAATTTACTACGTTTTAGTAGTTAGTAGCTAATGGGTGTAGAATGGGTGTTAGTTTAGTGAGGAGTCTTCGGCTCTGCTGAAGGAATAGTTTCTTGTAAATTGTATACGGCTTTCTTAACATTGTTACCATACTACCAGGAGTCTACAAAATGGAAAAATCTTTAATATTTTTGCTTTGAGGTGGGCCAACCCGCTCAGCTGCCATATCTGCTTTAGGTGTTTGTGACGTCTTTATACGTCTTTGCACACATCTTTATATATGTTTTCCTTCCCCTTCACACCGCACTCTGACCCATCTCTCATCAAAAAGTGCAAGATGGCGAGGTATTCAAGAAGCGCCGAAATTGTGAAATGTTTTCAGGTAAAGACTGGTTTCCATGAAACGGTAACTAATTATTTAGGTGGCGATCTAGATAGGATTTTTGATTTAGTTTAGTTTATTTTTATTTCGTATAGGTTTTATAAGGGTTTTAGAGGTTAGTGTTTTGTTTTAGGCAAGTTTTATTTTGTAGGTAGGTTAATTGGTAATTATTTATAGAAAAGTATATAAACTTAGTCTTCTTTACATGGACGACGTCTGTATTTCCCTCTTTTATTCCAGTATAGATAAAAATTATAGAACTTGCTAAACTTTGAGTAAAAACGAGACAATATTTACGATATCCTAACAGCTATTATAATGTTTTTTCATCAAATTTTACTTTTTGGGCTGTATAGAGACGTAGTTAGATGTCGCTAGGTCATGCAACAATGAGTTTTTCGGAATTCATGTGCATAGTTTTGTTCTTATTTACCAACTGCTGAACGGTGAAGGAAAACATCGCAAGGAAACCTGCATGCCTTAAAAAGCGTGTATTTGTGCCCGAAGTACGGTGATAGAGCTCACCACTCATCACGTTGGGACGTTATAAACGTCGGTGATACGTAGGTGTACAGAGTGTGGACTGTGACTTGCATTTCACAGTTCACACTCGGAACACCTGACACCTCCTCGGGATTCATGTCGTGACGATATCTTTATTTTATACATTTATATAGATTTGGTCTCTGCAACAAACCTACTACAAATTTTATAATGGAAAACAAAACAAAATGTTTAATATAATTGTCGTAGCACGTCACGACTGCACAATAACTCTCTCATGGACAGTCAGCTGTCCAAGTGTCCGTTGTGTCCATCGATGACCACCCACGTGGTCAGATATGGTCCCGCATGAGCTAGGCCGATACGACTGTGTCCAGACTTGGCTGTGATCGCCGGATTATGCCCACGCGTGCACGCGGGATATTTCGTTGGAATACAAGACTTACCGTCACGTAGGACTGGTTGTGTTTGAAAATCCAAAGATGCAAAAATGTTTAAAATTTAGTTTGTAAAATGTTACCTCGTGTAAAAAGCTTCAATTACTCGTATTTTGAGATCGTACTATCCGGACATAAAAAAGGATGATACTCCGTATTTCTATTTTAAAAGAAAAATTTGTATTGTGGTTTTAACAAGGACGGAGCGCTTGAATCGGGTTTTTTTTTTAGTACTATTAGAGATGGACAAGCATCATAGTGAAGCGGAAAGGAATATCTTTTTGTTTCTTATATTTCTATTTGCTTCCCCATAATTATTTTGAAGAAATATGCAAGTTATCATACAGTAAATGATGTGCTTGAGCTTTCAAAAATACAAGTTATTAAGTTAATTAATTATGTATGACCTAAAACTGCTGCTGATGTAAACAAAACAGTGTTTTCGTAGCACGTTATTTATAGGCGAGGCTTGACGCTCCCACCTTTAATGACTGCAACAACTTTATTCATACACCCAAACCTAGTAATTCTGACTGTTATGGTAAGGGACTAAGGTGCAGTTTCCGTTAGCGAGACATTGTGTTAGCAGTGGGTATTTTGTTATCTATTTGGTCATTGTCATAATAACGTTTTGAGCTAACGAATTAACCTAATACAACGTTGTGTGATTTATGGAGATTTTCTTAGCTAGGGTTGTGTGCAAAACTTTTTTTTCGTGCCTAAAGGAAGGCTCTTACTGCAGTTTTTTTTTCGGTCTATACAAGATATAACAGAAAGGAGTAACCATATTTGAAGAGCTTATTCAGTCAATGGTATAGAACAACTTTTACTATGGAATAAACCCTGTGTCTCGAAAAAAAAAATTCACTTTTTCATAGAAAAATGCAATGTTGCTCGGCTGAAATGTATGGAAGGGTAGATTTTTTTTGAGATTTCAGGGTTGTCTCTATAGTAAAAGTTGTTCTATACCATTGACTGAATAAGCTCTTCAAATATGGTTACACCTTTCTGTTACACTTGTATAAGTCGTCTACGATAGGTTTGGGAGCCACTAGAGAGGAAGAGGGGATCAAAAATAAGTGCAGCTGTATCGTTCTATAAAATATATCATATTAATTTGAATCATAAATCAAAAATATATCTGTTTAGGTTGAGTTTAATATCGTTTTCGCTTAAATTGAAGACTTTGAATTTATTTTCGATACAAAATTGGCAATTCGATAGTTAAGTACTTTTAAGAGTTTACAAACCTACCGTAGATCTTAAAAGAAAATTATAAAAAAAACAAATCTTACGTCCCATTAGGTTACAAAGGAAATGTTCTCACGGATGGCAGATACGCAGTTTACCGTCTCCTGCGCATATCTAATTTGTAGATTCTGAAAACACCGCAATGGCGCCGTTTTCTCGACGATTGTTTGTGTCCGTTTGTATTCGACATCTATCAGATCTGTCTATTGTGAGTTGATACAGGTAATAGAAACTCCAGATTGAAAAAAAAACGTACAGGCAAAACATATGTTTTAAATATTTGTATATATACAAGGTGACTTTTTGATCATCGTCCAAATTCATACTGGAGGCTTGATAAGTGATCAGCATCATGAATCGATAACAATCTTTGTGAAATTCTTGTAATGAAATTTCGACTTCCCATAGTAATTCACTCCCAGTCCTGAGTGAATCAATATGGGGTCTCGAAATTTCATTTTATGAATTTTACAAAAATCGTTATTGGTTTATGATGCTGATCACTTACTAAGGCTCAAGTATGAATTTTGACGATGTTCACAAATTCACCTTGTATATATATTTATACATATGTATACATATACGTACATATCACCACGCATTTCTCCTCCCACACAAACATGCACCCGCTCCTTACAATAAAAATATATGCACAAAATAAATTAATAAAAATTTACGACATACCATAATTATAACCATAACTCCGGAGTATACTGCATGCTTTTCTAATTAAAATCAGCGAGATATATGTCAATTGCCATGGTACATGCTGAAAACTATGCATCCGTTCGACAAAACTGTATATACCTATAGTATGTATGTGTATTAAATTATGTTATTGTAAAATGTTATCATGAAATGTTCTAAGTTTAGTTTAAGTTTACTTCTTTGTTTACCTTTTAATGTGTTTTGGCAATAAATTTCATTTTTACCTATAGTTTAACAAATATTCGTGTAAAGTTAGGTGCCGTGGTAAAAAAACCTTCACGTGTAAAATTTATCGTGGAATAGTATCGTAAAACATTTCGGTAGAGACGAGTTTTCCGGAAGATTTTCCGGAAGATAACCCCTAGTGTGGTTTATTTATTGTATTTCCGTGACGAAGTTGTATATTTGCATTCCTAAACGTCTGATAAACTTCCGATATCGATGACAGAAACGTATATTTAAGCAATTTACGTAAATTAAGTAAATATATTTGCACTTTCTTTCGTACCGTTTATTTGTGGAGTTCTTTTAAACATAAGAAACTCCATTTTTTTAAACTAAACTCTAATCCCCATGACTTAGCAGTAGCTACTTGCTGACCGACGAGCGGTTAAAATCATTTGCATGAATGAAACTAATTCAATGCTTTGGAGTGTGGAAAATTTGTTAACATGGTCTAGGAGATATTTAAGGATAGACACTTTTTACAGCGTTTTCGAATCCTAGCTCTTAACGTTTTATTGCTATCCTATATTATATATCCTACATAGTAAACCAGTGCATTTTTCAAATATTTATGAACTACCACGGGGTTAAGAGCGGTTTCGCAGCCGGATTGTGAAACCGCCTTTTTCTAACTAATCGAAACAGTTCAATTCAATAGTTATTCAGCAAAACTTCATTACCTATTTATCAAAGTTTCCATTGGTTTCTGGTAACTAGAATTTCAAAAATTTTAAATGAAAAAAAATTTAAATTCTAATTTATAGAAACCAATGGAATGGAATTGAATTGGAACCCTTCTTAACATGTTTTGAAATTCAAGAAAAAAAGCTGTTATTTAAGGAAAAACTATGGGTAAAATAAGACGTTTTGGTGTTTAGAATACAAGATTTCTGAGTACTTGGTTGTATATTTTAAACATGTTGATTATCCGAAATTTCAATACGTATAGAAAGTATAAGTTTGGCGATAGAAGGTTAATTTAATGTTATTCGATTTTATACATTTAGCGTGCAAATGAGACGATAAATATTCTTGTACGGCATCAAAGTCAATCCTCTTCCCTTAAGGGGGAACGAGTCGTATCCTCTACGAAAGGCACAACTTAAGATGGTACTTCTTATTTTGAATTACAAATATTAAAGAAACGTTTGTGTGCCCATACATTTACAACGTAATGCATAAAATAACAAAAATTTGCCGGAAAAGCCCAACTGACATTAAACTATGTTCCCGAAATGCCATAAATCACATTTATTTAATATCTGTAATTCAAAATAAGAAGAACCATCTTAAGGCCCTACGCATCCAACACGATAATCGTATTAAGTAATTTTGAACTCAATGATATTGTCAGAAAGTCTACATTAGAACGCTCGCTTCGTGCGCTGCGAGCACGCATAATCGGTGAATTTGCGAGGTTTTTCTGGAATTTCTGAAAAAGTATTGAGAAATAAATAAAATAGGTCGATAAGTGTCTTTAGTTATCTGTAAAGAAAATTCAGGAAAAGTTTTAATTCTCTCCGTTGAACACCTTTGCTATAAACACATTTATTCGCAATTTGACGAGCTTACTTTGTGATTTTTTTCTATCTAGTGAAGTTTACTCAATTACGTTTTTAGATCAACTTGTGTTTAGAGTATATCCTCTATTGTAACATATATTTAACTTGTATTTGAATGAGATATTTAACTGAGAATATTAATTAAACAAAATGATAATTTTGGAATGGCAGGGCCTTAAGTTGTGCCTTTCGTAGAGGATACTACTCAATACATTGTCGTGCAGCAAATTATCAACCACGATCTATGCGTCCAGGCTACGACGTAGCGGGAACCAATGTAGTCGTAGCACATGCTACGCCGTAGCAAACAAATGTCCTACCGTAGTATCTAGCACACGACCACCTGCCTTTGTTTACGCAGCACATGTCGTGTCTGCGGCAGTAAAGGCGTTATCACGAGTATCGCGCCATCAGTGACGCGTCACGCGATGCGTTGGGCGGAATGATAACGCACGAGCTTTTATGATTAGCTCCGTATACTGGGCGGAGCAGGCTCGGAGCGTAGATATGGGAAAGCTCGCTTAGCGTTTTCAAGGAAAAAAGCGGAAACCTAACCGCTGGTCAAGAACGGTCTCTACCAACGTACGACTAGCCTCACCGAAAAGTTACTGTTAGTAAATATTAGCCATTATTTGTGGACAAAGGACAATTAGGACTCCACATTTAGTTGAAGTCTCTATGAGTACTATTTATCATTTACATATATACCTATGTACAAAAGTTGTAAAGGTAAAAAAATATTGACCGCTGCTAGTGGGACATCCTTTTAAAGGGCGTAACTTCAAGACTCAGACAAAGAAATAAATCTAAGTTTCATATTATTAAGGTATCTAGAACTAGTATATCTGCACTCTTTTTCCGAAACATTGAGACCAAAAATTCATTAAAATTGTATCATCGGTCACACGCACATATCAAACGAGAGTTCGTATTACCATAGACTATGTATACGTAGTAATACTTATCTATGGTATTACGCTGCAATAACTGATAATAGTAGGTAGTTGCAGGCGATTGTACCTTCGTGATATGCGTGAACTCTATATTATACAGTGTGTCCCTCGTACAAGTGCACATCCGAAAAGGGGTGAAACTAGACCTTTTTTATCCACAAAAAATATTTTTTTTTTTAGAAAATCTTTGTTTTATAAATTTATAAATATTAGGAAACGCTGCCAGCCTTCTAGGTACCCTTCCACATGACGGTGGCGATCTAGATAGGATTTTTTATTTAGTTTAGTTTATTTTTATAAGGTATAGGTTTTGTAAGGGTTTTATTTAGTTAAGTGTTTTGTTTTAGTTAAGTTTTATTTTGTAGGTAGATTTTTAAGTGTTTGATTGTTAATAAATGAGACATATTTATAAATTTACGTTTTAATTTTTTTTTTGCCTACCATGGAGACTATGTATAAAATATGTCATAAATTTTGATGTATCGCGAGTAATGCAATAAAAATAAAACTGTTATAATCTTAAAGAATAGACGTTGCATACCAAATCAAAAACTAAACATAATCAACTACCATTACCATAAAAATAATATCCTAAAAGATTATTTCTTTAATTTTTCCGTCTTTTTTTTCAGTAATAGTCAATTTTTTCAAAATAATGTCCCCGTTTTACTATACTTTTATTTCTATTTATCATTGCCTATTCCATTATCTTTCTAACAAAAAAAAAATACAACGTTCTATCATAAATACAATATTTTCTACGAGCGGTTAATCAAAGGCACTGCGCTCGCGTCCCATACAAAGATACCCAGGCGGAGTATTCTTTCGAGATTTAAAAAAAAAAACTGTGTTTTTGTCGATATATTTAGATCTAGTTTCACCCACTTTCGGATGTGCACTTGTACGAGGGACACACTGTATAAAATCGAAAAGCTAGAAAGGGACCAAATTCACGGTAAAATCACTCACACGAATGCTAAAATCGCGAAAAAGATGATGCAATTCGATTCCTTGGATTGTGACAATGATGAACGGTATAAACAATATTGGGTTGGATACGTGATCGCTTAATGATTAAAGAATGAATTTATGAAATCAAAATGTTCCGCGTTTCAGAAACGTCAGATCATATGGCATGTTTAAACGGCCGTGAATACTGTTTTGGGTTTACAAAAACGTAACACCATACAGCGCAACTTTAAACACAAATTGTACATCAAATTATTTTTCCCAAAAATTTATTATATATTAATTAAATAATTACAGAGATTATCTCCTACATCCAACGTCACTCACAAACGTCTTCTCTCTCTGATTCAAGTGTTTCAAAGTTTTTTTTTTTTATTAATGATACATAATTATATTTATAGCACACTGTGTGTAAAATGACAGCTTTACGCACGCGCCGCGTGCGTAAAGTCGGCATTTTCCGCACTTGTGCTATAAAAAATTATACGAAACTCGTGCGAGAAACTTTTTCTCGACTCGTGTGATTGCAGCACTCGCCTTCGGCTCGTGCCGCAAACTCACACTCGTCAGAAAACGTTTCATCGCTCTCGTATCGTAATGTACTATTTCAACGCAGGCAGAGCCGTCGGCACATGTAGTTATTTTTAAAAAGTCTGTAAAACACGGATAACTTCTAAGCTGCGTTCCACTTTTGACAAAGTTAGTATTGACATAGGATGGGGCTGGGTGCGTGCGTCTGATAACGATCAGTCTTCACTTCCACCTTCCGTCCACATACTAACTAAACAACCAACCATTTTTAGACACCCGTGGCAACGCTTATTGCGAACCCTTACAGGCGATTGTTGATTGGCTCAAATGTCTCCTGCTGGGTTGGCCCCGCAATGTCATGTCATATGACATCATATAACTCGCGGAAACTACCTGTTATGGTGACAGGCGATATTTTACAACGGGTAGCTTTGTTTTTTATTATTCTGGCGCTGAAATTAGGTTTTATTTAGGAACACACACGAACAGAAACACTTTTTATACAAAGATACCTAACATACAACTCGTATATAAGTATTGAAAATATACGCACTACTAGGCTACCTACCCAATACCGTTCATTTTTTCTTCTCGAGTTTATATAAAGTTGGTTGTTTTATATTACTTAAAATTGTATATTTTTCTTTTCCAGGTAAGTGTGCAAATCGAAGTGAAAATTTAAGTCAACAGCAAAGTAAGTAGAGAGCATGCCGAACTCACGCCGAACGTTGGTCCAACATTATCCTAACGACTTCAAGTAAATGCGTTTTAAATTTCAGTAGCTGACCATTGAATGGAATACAATATTTCATGGCTATAACCCGACAAAGAATGCACCATTAATCCTTTACAAAATGCTCACAAAGCATAGACGGCGAGCGACATTCAATTTTATAGGCATAACCTTAATCTCGGATCGCGGTACAAATACGTAACATGCGCATAAAAACTGAAAACAGCGATACAAGACAACGTGCCGAAATAAATATCGATTCATAACACAATACAATCTGGAATCGAGCAAAAAGTAAGGGTGGCCACACATCGAGTATCGTGGCGGAGGATCGTCGGCTGTCGCCTATTGTCATCGCCGGCGTATCGGCGCTGCGATCGCGCCGCGCCGCGACGCGTTGCGACCGCGAACGTGCATGAGACAGCCCAAAAAGGCTTACATTCTGAATGCGTTCTTGCATGATTTGTTGGTCGAAACTTGTGATAACGAGATGGAGATGCCTAATGCGTTGCTTATAAAAAATGGGAACGGGTTTAATGCGAAGTTATCTTTTGGATGGATTCAAATTGCTATTTACTCAACTTCTTTAGTATTGTTGTTTTCTGTTGATTAAAAAAACATACATGTTATACGAGTTGCATATCAAATCAATTCAAAATTACAATGACAGCGATTCCACCAATAATTAAGTAAAACTATTGGAAATACCAACCATCCAATTATACCGCCACCACCAGTTATTTGACACATACATAAATATGTCGATGATAAGCAGTCTGATAATCACAATAGACTCCAGTTTAGCCTGTCCCAACGGTCAAGTTCTACGTATTGCGTAAGTGAGTACGCGAGGCGGGTGGCGCATATCGTTATGCCCAACAATGGTGCCCGCGACACTGCTCTGGATAAATTGGCCAGCGATATCGGCTCGCTATTAATTCAACATGGACGCGCTCCTAATTGCCCCCGCGAAATATCGTTGACGTTTCCACCGCTATCCGAAACCTAAACCCCAAACAAAATCACCCTTAAGTAGAACTTTATACAGCTTTAAACAACAGCAACGATAAAGTTGTGGACTCGTATTTATGCCGCGTTTGTTCCGATTTATGAGATGCGGAGTATGGATGCACTGCGTCGGTTAAGATAGGATTGTGTGTGGCTTGAAGAATGTTAACATTTTGTTGGAATTCTGTAGTTACACGCTGCACATATTGCTGACATGATTTTTGGGATTCGGTTTCTAGCAATGTTTGTGAGGGTGAGATGGCACAAAAGCCGCAAACGTTATCGTAAATAGTGACAAAACAAAAGCGCATGATGATGATGACTCACTCGGCGCGCAATCCACACTCCGGCGCGGGCGCAGTCGGCCATTACTCAAGGAAGGCGCGAAACCGCCGCGGGCGCCTCGAGGCGCTAACGTGATTATTCTCGAGTCCCGCCCGCGAATGGAACTGATTGTAACTGTGACACGACTTTTTGTTTGCCTTTAGAAACACGTATATAGATTTTTGAAATAAAAAGAAACATTTTTAAAACAAGAATGGATGGAAACATTTAACCTCTTTTGTATCCCGTTGTATTATATCTTGATTGCAATGAATTTAATTAACAACATTTAACATTCTTCGATAATCAGTCTTTTTAATGGATATTATTTAAAGGTAGTACTTAAAGCTCATAATGAACGAAAAACGTTCTGGTAACCAGTGATTAAAATCCTCTGATAAAACAAGACTTAAATACTTACTAATCATCAACTCAAAGGATGGACATTGTCGGCAGCCAATTATAGCAGATCTGACAACAAATGTCACAAAGGCAATTAATTAACAGTCACCTATAGAGATAATTATCGAGACCAAGGTAAACATGAACGTATTGAACCAGGCACAACATTATGAAACTTGATGACAATGGATAAGTAAATGTTACTTAATTATAGATGCACGAATGCTTATCTTTACCTGGATGATTGTATTATTATACTTTGATTAACAAACGATTGGATAAATATTTAATTCTATCACATCTAGAAAACATTCAATCGGATATGCCAATGCATTATCTAAGGAACACATGAACATTCATGTGTCTGTAGTGTCCACCTTGAATGAAGTCGATTTATTACCAAATATTAGATTTTAATAGTACGCTTTTTGCAAATCGAACCTAGGAAAATTAATTAACTTCGTAAACCGATCGATTACAAATCTGCACAAGCTGAATTTACCGGAATTGCGCAGAACCGACCTCATGAACCCGGTCCGTATCGCTGGTATCACGACAAGGCTAGCTAATGAGACCATGGATACGAGTACCATTTTTAACCGATCCGATCTCGACTCGTCCCGCTCTTATCTCGATATTTTTCCCCGGTAGCCGTGTTTCACTTATCTTTCTGCATTCGAATGCGTCGTTCGGTCGATTGTTTCCTTTGTAGCCGGTGTTTTCGTCATCGCGATGTTTGCGTGGATTGTTTTTCGTCTACATTGTTGCTTGATGGTGTGTTTAGATGGTTATCTTTTGTTTGTAATGTGTGTTATGGTATGATACGCAGCAGTTCTTTTGGTACTATAATTTAAATTACTTTCCACAATCATTTCTAAATTGCTTATATTACAAAATATTACGTTGTTTACGTCAAGACCGTTTACAAGATGTACGTTGGCTTTATCTTTGTCCTAGAGCAGGGGTCGGCAACCGGCGGCCCGCGGGCCGCATGCGGCCCGTGAACCACTTTGGTGTGGCCCGCATGGTTCGCAACCACTGCATGATAACTATATTTGGTGGTACATATTTGTGTGAGCAGACATTTTCCATTCTGAACTATCTAAAAAGCAAGTATTGTTCTCGGTTAAAAGATGGACATGTGGCCCTGGCTGATCCCCTGGTAGCATTTGTGGCCCTCGTATATCATAAGGTTGCCGACCCCTGTCCTAGAGAATTGTCTATTATTAATTGAAAGCACGTGAAAAAATGTATATATTTTTTTTCTATTATAGGAATAGTAGTCGGTAGAAAAAGGCAACAGGTGCAAATGCAGAATAGCCCAGTCAGCAAATTAGGGCGACTTCAGATCGCGCGATAAGACGCGACGGGTCGCGACGACAACAGCGGTCCACGAATGGACGTGACGGAGGCGACGCAAATCGCACGTCAATCGCATCGCGTAACGAATAAGGCGTATTGTATTGTATGCAAAAATGTTGTTCACTGTGCATAGTTGAGTGACGTTTTAGCCATATTATTTGGGAAGGTTCATAAAAAATACATTTTATATCTGATGTCTTTTTGTAAAATAGCTATACCATTTTTAATATTTCCGAGTTTACAATCCTAAGACGTATTTTAAACCCGAAAAAGACGAGTACTTAGTTTCGAACAACTTTACCATCAGTATACTTGAGTAAATACATCAAAACAATTACGATACATTGATCGCATTGATACATTGATTGATATATGATCGCCTAAAATCAATTAACCGTTTTTAGTCGTTGACGATTAAGCAGGATTAGCAAATAGGAAACCCACCGATTTTCTACAATTATTCCTGCAATAAGCTCTATTGTGTACCCGCGATAGCCCGGAGGCTCAACTCAAACTGATCCTTTCCTAAACCGTCTTCGTCGCTTCGTAATCATAGAACCAATTCAAATTCGACTTAATACTACTTCAACTTTGAATTCATAATCTCTCGCGCTATTGCTTCTCATAAGACGTTTTGTCATTACACTTGCTCTATTATTTGTGCGTAAACACCGTTTAATCTCGATTGATATTGAGTGCTATGATTGGAAGACCGAAGGTTTAGTTTAGGGTAAAGGAAAGTTGTATTAAGGATCGTTTTGTCTGGTTTTTGTCTGGCGCTATCGACATCACTTTAATGATGTCTCGATGTGGATGGCTATTGTGTTGGATGTAAATTTGTAGCCGTCGGCGCGGGTAATGATGTGAGAACAAACTGAGATTCAGATAGCCTGATCTGGATCGGGGTAGGCTCACTGTGCGACGCTCGGTCACGGAGATTTTTCCAAATCCCTGTAAATTTCGTTTTCTTTTTTATTTTTTTTAGTACTATGTTTCGTTGGAGAAATATAATAACATAGATAAATCCTTACATCCTCTACTTTTATAGCCATTTTGTTTCAGTCAATCTACACAGAGCCTAAAAAGGGCATGTAGAGTAATTTTCGCCATTATTTTACTTAGCAAACCTTTTCAAACCCACTCACGCAACTAGTTCCATACAAAACGAAACAAATTCTTAAATGGCTGCTTCAAAATGGCCGCTATGATGACGTCATTAGCGCCGCGCTATCGCACTATTTTGTCGAATAGACAAAATTTCCATCCTTTCACCGTGCGTCGGGCTGATGAGCAGGTTTTAATGTAAACGATGCTCAGGAAAACGTGATGATAAATAATTACCCGCTGAAATGAGGTCTAATCAAAGAGAGCGGGCCTTAATATTCTTAATTCGGCAGGAAATTAGGACGCCATTTTGTATTTAGCACGATAGTTTTGTCCCTAAAGACTTCACATAACGTAAATGTATCCATTTACTAGCATATCTGCTAGCAGGTTACTTTAAACACTAACACAAATCAATAAAATTGATCGTTCTTTTTACGTTCAAGAATGTTAATCTACACCAATAAGACAAGATTTTTAATACACATTCCAACAATAAAGTGAGGCACAACTTTATCGACATTCGTTTTTTTACCATAAACGCTATCGCTTGTGGCGCCCCGGTGCATCTAGTTTATCAGACCAGTGGGTTGTTTTATCGACTACTAATGCACTATGGGAGATAAGAAGAGAGCGGGTGCAGATAAAGCCGGTGTGGCCATGTTAAATTGTTGAAGTACAAATAAGGATCAGTGTTTAAATGGAGTAACTACCCATTTTACAACATTGTATATAGAGAATGGAAAAGTGAGGATGACCAATACGTTAGAATAACTACATTAGAATTTAAAGTTTCCGAAACAGGAAGAAAAATGATGGCGCTAAAATTAGGGTGTGTCCATCATACATTACATAAAGAAATAATTAGATAGTACAGCTAAGACTCACTATGATTGTTATCGCAAAACCTCGACTTTTCGGCAATTATAATAATCTGTGGCTTCGGTCAAACGTAAATGTGATCAGGCTTTGCGGGTAGTTGAAGAAATTTTAAATCTACGTAGTATATCCAGAAAGCCAGAAGTGAAATCGACAGCTATAAAAGCCACAATTTAAAAAAATTAATATTTGAAATGTAATTGTAATTGCCCCAAATAGAGACAATTTTACCATAAAAAAGGTGATAAAAAAGGACATCGCTCAGCGTACTTCTATGAGTGTCAATTTTCACAGCATTGATTTTGTACGTGTCATGGAACACAACATTTTTAAGCTGGTAGATAAGGAATGTATCTAAAAAGAAATACTAAAAATAAGGACTAGGACATGCATTAAATAAAATTACAGAATACAACATAATACCCATCAAGTAACCGTGATTTGAGAAAGGAATTCGTCTTCCTTATTTAAATCGTCATTACGAACTCTTTCGTTTGTCGTTTATCGTTCGCGGCCGGCGTCGAAGAGATGGCAATAATAAAAATTATCTATACAAATGGGCCGGATTACTCGACGACATAAATTCGGCTCTGGCCCAATGAGCGCGAGCTGGAGGAACGAAGATAAAAGGGTCAACGGTTTTTAGAAGAGAGCGCGTTTGGTTTTTGCTAGTTTTTTGATTGGCTCCGATTTTTCCTTTCGATCTGATACCGTAAATGTGGAGCTAAATTAGGGCTATTTGCGGTTGCCGAGATAAGCACTGGGATTAGCAGATAGATTAGGTATTACCCTCAATTCGTCATAAATATTTAGAAGTCATTAGTTGTCTTTTATGCGATTTTATTATACATTCCGTATCATTTATAGTAAGTTAACTGTAAAAAATATTTTTTTTTAAAGTCAAACCTTGATCCTTTAAAAAATTGCTAAAATCTCGGTTCGGCCAGCTCTTCGGTATCGGAAGCTCGGCGAGACACTGCGGCAGAGTTATTCGACAAAAATGCTAATTTTCAAATCTCGAACGCGCTGCTTGCTCGCCGCAATCGGAACAATGCCTTTTTTCTTCCTTTTTCGGGTTTAAACAAAAATCCTAACATTTTATCCGTCGATTCTACTCTGCATTGTAAAGCTGCCATTTACAACTCTTTAATTTGCGATTTTAAACTCTTTTTAAGAGGTTATTTCCGACGTCATATCGAAAATGGACTGCGATAACACGACGTCCATTACCCGATTAACATCTCCAAAGAATCCGATCTCCATCACTGCAGTTTTCTTTAATTATAACAATTTACATTGTGCAGGAGTGCGCGTATCACCGCCATCTCGAGAACAGCTAGCAATTTTTCAAGATGGCGGACACCGATTGACGGTTAAATGCGAATTTATTAAAAATAAATGCCTCCAAGTTGCCTTCAACAGTTGAGCTTTCTCGCGACCGCATTTTATGTATCGCTATAAAAAATATTATGTCGCATTGATAACAGTCAAGAGGACAAGTTTATGCAATTTATTCATGAATTCAATTGATTTCTTTTAGTGATCAGCGCGATCAGTTATTGTAGCTCGCTGGGTGTTTCAATAACTCGTATGTCATATAGACCTCGGAGGGTGTTGGATAATAAAAACTATTTGTGGTTCATGAAATTGTAATGCTTATTCGAAGAGTTGAATCGAAGTATTAGATCGCTGTTCGATCCATCAAAGGCTCGTTAACACATCCTCAGCCGGTCGAAGACGATAAAGGTTTTTTTTTTACCGGTCGAGACTAGTGGTGGACCCGTTTTTGTGTCGGAACAGTCGATCGATTGTCGGTAGTAATTGGTATGGGAGTAGCCGATGTAAACATGATGTTAGACATTGAGCCGAGTTAATTATTTTTTGTGGGCGGGTTGCGTTTGGAGAGATATTGTATTGCTTATAAAATCGAGATTGTGTAACGGAAATAAAATAAAGTTATGCAGAGTGTTTTGTTTCGTTGTTATTTTAAGGTACACAATAGAGTTCTGCTTTAGGCTATCTACAATAAAGAACAATAAATGCCTCGGTGCTCCATACAATCTCTATCTGGTTCTATCACAGCCATTTGAATAATTATTTAAACTATTTTAATTATTTTTCTTCCTCTCATTATCTGGAATCTTTAGTGGAAGTTGTTATCGTGCATATCAAATTCGCAGAACGTCGGTTTCCGCAAAACAAATTACGAGTTCGAAATTCAAAATTCGCATCAAAGCCACCGACGCTATCGGTGGGCTCGCAATCGACATAATAATATTCGGACTAGAGGCTCCCCGATTCGTATAATTAAATTCTGAATCGATCGGATTGGTCAACGGAATCCGTCACGTTATTTATCATAAACGCCGCCCACTGACGCCTCCAGCGATGCGTATACGCAACACCTTTTTAAACAGTTTATTATTATTTTATCTCTCTCAACATCGGCTCGTTGGCCAGATAGCGCAACGCACCTATATTGCGCCTGACGCCTTCTCCGTTTGTGTGTAATTAAAGAGGTTGTATGCAAATGTTATTTTAATCGCGTCCTTCATAATCCGGGGTTATTAATCAAAGTAGCACACATGAGTTAAGAGGGGGGTGTATTATGAAATCGCATGTGTTTTTATGCGGTAAAGGGGGGGTTGGCGACTCGTGAGCTCGTGCGGCGGCATATCGTCTCGTTTTGCATAGATTTAAAAAGTCGATAGTTATGCAAATGTCCCGGCTGCCGTGTTTACTTGTTTCTGACTTACGATGTGCCTCGGTAATACACCCCTACACCTCAGGAATTAGTGTAATTTTTCCGTTTTCCTTTGATTTGTGATAGTTGAACTTTTCATGCACCAATTTTGCGATTTATCTGGAGTTATCGTTATTTGATCTTTCGCTTTTTTTCTATATTGTAGTGAAACTGCAATAGGTCAGAATTCTATAGGTACGTAAAACGGCTTATCACACGTGATTTACTGAAAGTCGTTTAAAGTTTTTTACCTGAATATAAACTTAAAGCTAACCCGGTGCATATGATTAACCTGATTTAGTTATTTTTTATATTTTAATTGAACACTGACTGTAGCGTGCTATCAGAAATAACATGTTTAAAGAAATAAATTCTTAGTTAAATATTGCTTTTGTATGAGTATGTGTTGCATAAGGAATGCTGAATTAAACAAAGTGTTTTAATTTATTCTTATGCTGCTAATTGTTTTCTGCGCTTAACAGGTTAAATTTAGAAATTAATTAGCCATGTTATTTAAATGAAACACATAAATATCAACGTGATATGAAAATAAAAGCCAAGATGAAAAAGCTTACTAAGAAAAGCACGGTAGATTCTTACATCAATATCGACCAAGTAAAGGATAGGTAAGTAATCGAAAAATAGAAAATAAGTCATTATATCACTAAAATTAGGGTGAGTGTCCATCATAACGAAATAGATAACAGCAGCGGCAGCGGGGGAGTGGACGCGGTGGTGATGGGTAGCGGGGATAGGTCAGTCCTCGTGAGGGTGTCGCACGCGCCGGAGCACCTCGCGAAGCCTGATGAGGGTCACTCTTAAGGGCCTTACTATTGTCAAATGGGTACTTTTTAAAGCCAAACCAAAAATAATGAAAAAATGTATTATGAATAATCAACTCTTAGACAACATATGTAACATTTTTCTTTTTCATACCACCAAAACTTCTACATGATTTTTTTTCTTACTGAATGGTGTTTTTTGACCTCAAATTCCCTACTGCTCCTGAGTGGCTTGGCCGATTGAATTCATCTATGCTTTGATAAATAGATAAACTTTATAGCTATAAATATAACATAAAATTATTCAATCAAGTAATCACGTCCAAGTGAAAAGTATAATTTTCTCCTATTTCGCCCTCTCAAGGACGCAGCGAGCGTCGTAACAGCCACTATGCATTGCGCGCTGATATGAACCTTATTTCAATGTCGTTTCCGTTGATATTTGTAGTGACAAATATCGAGCTGCTAATTTGGCGATGGTAATCGCCTTAAGGCGAATGGATACGCCAACTGCAATTTGGACCTGTCTTTGAAGGCCTACTCCTCCCACACGGATGGTCCAAAAACTTTCATAAAAATATATGATAGGCATTATAGAGTCAAAAATAAATTTTGTGTTTCATAAACTGTTTTTCTATTGTAAGTTTTGACAAAAAAATCGAAAGTCATCGAAATTTTCACATGATTACCACAAGAATTTTCTTACTCCTTCCGTTTGGAAGGAGTAAGAAAATTCTAAAGCGATTTTAATAATTATTTCACCAAATTATAGGAAATTTTTAGATCTAAAAAATTTAAGTACAACTATTTTTTTTTCGTTCATGGCGTCCATCTGAAAAGTATTATTTTCTAAGTAGTATTTTAAGCTAAATATCGTCAAGACTGAACCTCCGAGGGGGTGTCGGAGATGGTTTCGAGTATGTACTGATACGATGACGTCCAGACGTCCCAGCATGATGGGTTACGAGTCCTATCTCCGTGCTTAGGGCACAAATTTGAAACTATTTCCTAGGTAACAGAACTGTGTCGCGATACTTGTGATCGTGTGTTAACACACTCGCTGCTCACGACCCAGGCGTGGCCACATTAGCATAGAGAATGGCTAATTACATTACACAAATCATGCCGCGTTGCTAAGTGTACCTGGTGACTTTGTTAAGTTAAGTAGGCTTACAATAGTGTTCAGTCAGGACATGAAGATAATTGCAGTGTTGAAATAGACCAAATAAGGTAAGGACTGTAGTTCACGAGCAATGAAGATGTAAAATTGTTAGGAACAATAGAACAGCTGTTTACTTTAACTGAATTATTTAGTTACATTTTGAAAACCCACAAATTACCTTTTTAAATACTGTTTAACAAAAATGTAACGACCTACTTGGCACCGATAGTCCTCTATGCAAAGAGTGCTTTTTAGAGGACCAGACATTAGAGCTTTTGCTACTCTACCGCTGGATCGCGACGAGCTCCACCTTCCCTTCACTAAACCAGTTCTTGTGTCAGCATGCTGAAGCTATTAGGCTCTACTTCAAGGAGCAGTCCTGGCTGGGCTAAATGAACGGGAGAAAGTGCACAATACTCACGATCGCGTACAGTCAGTGCAGGAATCATCGCCCCCGCTACGTATTTAGAATTACAATTCCCCTGCTTCTAAATCCACCAAACCCTTCGTAACGTAAAAACTCAACAATTTAATTTCCTCTTTCCTTATCGAACAATCTCCTGCGTGGTTTAGTACGTTCTTTACTTATGCGTTATTTTTAATTACACCTAAATACCTACGACATACTCGTTTCGAACCAGGATCCACGAAAACAAAACGATATCTTACGATTTTTCGTTCAATCACAAAAATATCATCAATATAGAAAACTGGATAAAATGAAATCCATTACCAGGAGCGCCGTCTTTGGATTTTAGGGCAACACTGAAGTTAATTATTATTTAGCGGAGTTAATTATTTCACGATTATCAATCGCAAGTTTTCCAACAAATGTAAAGAATCCTCAGTGGCTGAGTTATAGAGCACTTGTCTGCTTACCCGTTTTGTTTTTAGTCAGCGTGCTTCGGAAAGCGCGTTGAACTGTTTGTTCATTTGTGCCCGAAGTACGGCGATAGGGCTCACCAGTACTCACCACCCGTCACGATTGGGACGTATAATCATCGATGAAAGTGTAGGAGTGGACTGTGACTAGCATTTCACATTAAAGTTCACACTTGGGTACACCTTTGATACCCTCTCGGGGATTCCATCCATCCATCAGCCCGTATTCATCCACTGCTGGACATAAGCTTCCCCCATATTACGCCACTCTTGGCGGTCGTCAGTCATCCTCATCCAGCCGCCACCCGCAACATCCTTCAGATCTTCAGTCCAGCGGACACGAGGGCGACCTACGCTACGCTTTGCTGTACGTGGTCTCCATTCCAATGCCTTACGGCCCCAATGGTCATCGCGTCGGCGACAAATATGGCCAGTCCACTCGGGGATTCATGTCGTGACAATAAGCTTTTTACGTTTTGTTTTTTTAGTTGCTAAAACGCTTGGATCAAATCTAAATTAGCACAGATGCCTTCTCCAGTTTTATTTTTCCACCTCGTCGCTACCATCAGTACTTCGGTACACATTACCACCTCATGCATATTAACTCCTTTTACATCAATCATACAAGTAAAGATCTGAGATTGTTAGTACGTTTGTAGGTTATGCTGAGGGTGGTTGCCTACAGTTAGCGTTGACGCAATACAAGTATTACAGTACAGATTAAAAAGGACATTATTTTTGTTTATTTATGTCTTTAATGCGGTCACATTTATTATACCAAGCCATAAAAGACAAACTAGTCATGAAAATTTACTAAGAACCTTTATGTTAGTAAAGTAGACGTATTGTAACTAAATTTTAGAATTCTGGGCTTGAATACATACCTATTTATTAATGTACGACATAATTTTTTCCTAATAGACCTTTTGATGGCGGAATCTATTTAACAAAATAGGCAAATAAGTATTCATAAAGATATAAGTTCAAAGATACCTCATCGGCATCGCAGTGCCATGCTTATACGTAATAATGTCTCCTCACGCATGCTTTTTCCAATCAGATCAGCCTGTTTACTGTTAGAACTGTTGCAGTAGAGATGTATTGTAGTGAGATAACTAGTTTCCACGTAATATTCTGGCGTTATTATAAATTCACGGAATTCATTCACAAACCTTATCCTATTTCCTAAACCTATCCTTTTCGTGGAGATTATTTTATCGATTCAACTTTGTGCTTATTCTTAATCTGTTCGCTTTACTGCATTATTGCTAAAACAATAGAGACATAATAGTTTTTAAAAATCTCAAAGAAGGTATAATCCAAATCAAAATACCTTGGGAATAGAAGGCCACCGGAAGTATCGACCTCTTAATTTTACACACTATCTCCGTCTATATTCGCACGTGGAAATACAGATAGCATTAAAAACAATAAATAGCAGTCAATGTGTATGTAAGTGTCAATTTGATGTTTATTTTAACTCATTTGACAGGACTAAACTTAATTTAAGCATTCTGTCTTTTTCTTTCTGCATCGGAAAGACAAAGATAAGACGCTTAAAATAAGGTTAGTCTTGTCAAATAGGGTTGTGTTACACAGAATCTACCCCATTGTCGATCGCTTGAATCCCATACTGTGACGTAAATTATGTCAGTTGTGTGTTTGGTCTAGGCAGTACAGCCAAAGCGGGCAGATATTTTGTATCCTAAGGTCTTTTGACTCAGGAAGAATAGTAACAGAATGTATATCCATCCTATGATCAATCACGGTTCTCAATGAATTGCATCGTGACCAGTTGAGACCCACCGTTCAGTTTTGTTATCGTACCACGGAGTGGACATCAAGATTTATTCGTCATGCTTGTGGCAGGATGTAGGTAGTCGCGTAGGAGACTTATCAACTGTATGCTGACAAAGACTGTTTTTGCTGAGTTCGTATCCACTGGGAAAGACGTTACGACAAGCTGCTCTTCTGTCAGATTAATAGTCAGTTTTTTTTCATTGACGGTGATTTATTTATAGTCATTCGTTGTATAAAAGATTCCTTATTCTGAGGTATAAAAGCGTCATACCTTCTGCGCAATCTACGCCATCGACTGACAGCTCAATAGTTGCCAATAGAGTTCTGACAATCTTAAGTATTCAGATAAGTTTTGTGGTTTAATATTTCAACAAAATTATTCAAATATGTAGTACAGTTTACGGCCCCAGGATATGTCAGAAAACAGCGAAGGCGATACAGAGAGTGCAGAATGCGTGTGCGCGTTTCTGTCAAAAATACCGAAGCGCGCACACGTCACTCCATACCTCAATGAACACAAAATTCTGAACATGGAAGCGAGAAGGGAATTGGCTTGCCTTACCTACAAAGTAGTCTGGACCAAGAGTCCAGAGTATCTTTTTAACAAATTAAAATTTAGAAAAGACATTAATTGCATCCAGACAAGATCAAAAGATCTCAGCTTATTATGTATCCCTAAACATAAACTTTCTGGTTTTAGAGGATGTTTCACTTATAAACGTGCTAAGATTTGGAATAATTTGCCTCCACCGATAAGAAATAAACCTATAACAGACAAAACGTTTAAAGTTAAATATAAGGAAAAACTTCTTAAGCAACAAAAGAAATTTTAAAACTTGAAATGTCCTGGAAAGTACATGTTTTTACGCTGATATGCTTGTTGTCTGTATTACCTTACTCTGTTAATAGTCGCTAGATGCATAATTACATACACTTGGTCTTTTTATTTATTTTTTTGGTAATTTTTTGGTCTAAAAATTGTTATTGTTTTTATTTTGTTTTACTCAACTTATTTTTGAGTGCTATCTGCTGCGTGCACAATTATCTCTTATGTTTGTGTATAATACAAAAAACTTGTATCAAATATAAAAAACATTAGTGGCATGGGAATAGCTGAAAATCAGCGTTATCTGAAAATTGTTTTAGATGGCATATAGCTGAGTCTATATCCATTTTCGGGTAATTGTTTTAAAAATAATATAGTTGTAGTATACCCCACCGCGGGTTTACTTGTATTGTAAATAGTAAGTAAGCTCGACCGATCGATTACTCGAAATAAATATTTTTTTCTTTCTTTCTTTCTTTCAATATTTTTTCTGTATAGAACACTGAAACTGTATTAAGAACCGTTCATCCTAATATAACGGACCCCAGTTACCAGACTAGGAGGCGACGCGTAACGTGCGATACAGCACAGGAATCGAACCTGCGATATGCTAATTCTCATCCGATCGTGACGCACGACATCCATCCGAGCCCTAGGATTCACTGAGTGTTATCATATTCCGAATCGCCGAGTGGAAAGGTCTGAGACGTTTTATTAATAAGTCACAATATTATGGAAAATATGTTGAGGATTATATGAAGAACCTTTAAGGCGATATGCGAAAAAAATACGGGTGTTTAATTTCTGGGTATTTCATGAAATACACGGAAAATTTTAATGAAAATCTGGTATATGCATTTTGACTATATAATCTAGGGTTTTGAAATTGGAAAACATGTTTGGATAAATTTTCCTCGATAGAAATAATTGTTGAAATGAGGTCTTCAAACACACTTTTTCTCCTCGTTTGACCAATAGGAACCATATGCAGAACTCAAAAATATTTTATTAGGTGTGTTTTAACAATATCTAGAGATTTGATATTTGAAATTTTGCTAGCTATCTTAGTTTTTTTAATAAAAGTATAAAACCAACTTTTTTTCCTTTTGCCCTGAATCCGCCCCTCTCGCACTGCGCGATTTTTCGCTTGGAGTGACAGTTACAAAAAATAAAATTCGCATAGCCTCTTAAATTTCTTACCTGTATTTTTTTAACCGTCAAGGAAAGAGAAAGTCTGGAATTATTAGAAAAATATGATGCTTACAGAACTCAGGCTGTAGTGAGGTACAAAAAAAGTTTTTTTTTAATTGACGTTAGCAATTTGGAAGCAAAAATCGTCATTCCGAAACCGTCTCTTACTACGTCATTAAAATCAACCGAAAAGCCGAAAAAGCAATTAAATCAGCCCATTTAAAAGTTCAGAATCACATTTCTCTCATTGAACAGTCAGTATTTGCCTGCATTGAATGTGCGCAGACGCGGACAGGCCCCACCGTCGGATCTCTACCGATGATCCAGAGATACGGACGGACGGACAGACCAATGTGTAATGCTGTAAGTATTTATGTGCCGCGGCTATGCTAAGTAAGTTCGAGATCGAAATGATTAGTGGGTGAGCATTTTGAAATGCGATTTAAGTTTACCGGAAATTATGGTCCTCTGAGCCGGATAAAAACAAACATTTTCGAAAGATTATCTGCAGGTTATTAGTTTTAGAATTGGTTTTTGTTTTATTCCTAAATTTCAGTAAGTATCCCTAAATTAAATTGAAAGTTTGATACAACTAACGGAGATAAATATTCTAAAACGAGTTATATATAACAATCTAATATTTAAACTATTCAAACAGTTGAATGACAAAATCATCTACTCCATCGACTGGCATCTTGATTAATTTCGTTCGTTACGTAACAAGTTCGATGATCTGTCATACACAACGAGCAAGACAATTTTATCCGTGACAACATCACCAGCGACATTAACGAGAACTACTCTATGAATCGAATACCAGAAACAAACAATCTTGATACTAAGACACCAAATCTTTTCTATCAATCATTATTTTAAACCTTTTAACCAACAGCTCTTTTGTTTAGCAGCTTCCATAGCATGTTCTATTAAAATAACATCCAGTTCATACAACAAGCTTTATCATTATCTGAGATCTAAATCGAGGGGACATTTGAGACTTGTGTTTTTTTGTCCGGGATCCAAGGTGTCTCGGTAAACATTCGTCGTATCGATCGGAACGTATCCGAAGTGATCGCTCATAGCCGTCAGTCAGATGTACCAGAGGATGCTACAGACAAAGCGGATTCATATTGCTATACCACTGTTTTTCATTAAGTTGTCTATTGCAGCAACTATCTATTCACACTTTCTAATACTTCACGAAAATCATAGAAATCAACGAAAAGCATGCAAAGCAAGCAAGCAGAAATTTTGTATGATGAGTACCTACTTGTGACAGACCTCTCTGGTTTCAGCGGTGAAATATGTGGTGCTCGTTAGGCGCTCAAAGCAGCTTTGTGGTGTGTGTCTTTGTCATGAATGAGAGTATCTGCCACCTAACCTTCACGCTGCTCGCTCCGCTTGCTGGCTAAGCAACTCTAACTTACCAGTCCAATCACAGATTCTTATCAGCACGGATTGTGACGCGGACGATGCACGACTATTTTAATTGGCCCGATTTGATCTAGATAAATAAACCGAGATGGCATCCCTCCCAAACGATTGTTTTTGTTCAGGGCACGTGTTTGTGTGACGCTGGACGGTTTCACCTTCATGACTGCCATTGATTCGGTTGATGATTTTTTTCTTCATAACTTCTTCATCTTCTATGTTTGCATGCAACTGGAATTTGCGTATACTGTCGCATTTTCATATTTATCAAAGAAGGATATTATGAAGCAGCTTTGCTGACAAGCTTTTGCACTAAGCTTTAAGAGAAACAATCAAAACTAAGCGGTATGCGGGCAAAACTTATCTCCAAGCAACTCACTGGCAAAATGGAAGCTGCAAATGTTATTCCAGTGCAGTTTATATCCCTGAAATACTCGTACACACAAAAAGGATTTAATTTCAAAACAAAGGGACTCGCCATTATTACCAAGTTTCTGATGCGTATCGTCAACTCCGAATATTTTAATGAAACCGATCTGCAGTCAGGTACAAAAGCTCCATAAATGACACTGAGTCACGCCATCTGTTAGTGAAACGTGAAGCCCTTACTGATCTCTGGCCAACAATTGGACCTTTATAACTTATTTAGCGAATAAACCAGGAGCTGGAACGTAACTAACGAACGTCGATAAACGCGTTTGGTATGACGCCAACATTCAGCCCGTACAGATAGAGTCGCATTAGAGTGCGCCAATCGAGTGTCAACGCGGCATCGTAACGGCCAATCGAAATACTTCTGCGCTAGGATAGCGTGACCCGACCGGAGCGGCAATCCGATTCGACTCGTATTCGTTAGAAAGCAGATCGCGGTGGTAGCGCGCGCGCACAATCGTCGCGTCCATCTCGCTGTCGTGCTCATATAATGATCTTCACAGGGCGACTGAGCCTGAATGAAGTTGAGGCCCTCATTAATTGGCGTTTTTGAGCCGAGATCGTTGCGCGGAAGATAGGTTAATTCCTCGCCCAGCTGAGATCCTTGTCGCTCAAAAAGGAAGGTGAGCGTGCGGTTTCTGGAAATCAGATCCAATTACACGAGGGCCCGTTAAGTTTTTGTTCTGTTTGGCCGCGGGCTGATAGTCGCCTCACGCTTCGCGATCCGCCAGATCAATATATTGACGGACGAGCTTTGTTTCACAACCGGTTCTTTGTGACTAATCTCTAGGTCGACGTTGACGGTTTACAACATTCTTCGCTTAAACGTCTACTTATCTGTTGCGAACTTATCTATTTCACTTTAGTCGGAGCCGTCGACATTTCTCGCATTTGTTATAGCAAATAGCTAAGATGTCGCCCCACCCACGCGGAGGCTCGGCCACATTTACATAGCGCGCGCACGTCTCAATTAGGAGCGCTAATGTATGCCTCGACTCGCGAGCCTGCCCGGAGCCCCGGCCGCGGCCATCTGACAGACGACGTCGACCGATAGCGGGAAACGTGACGGGTGACGGCTATCGCTCGCCGTCTCGCCGAGCCAGCCATGTTGCCATTTGACGATCTTAAGAGTAGCTATTAACAACGCGGGAACGAGTTATCGAAGCTATAAAATCTCAGTCGAAGTAAGAGAGCAAAATGTGTTCGAGCACTCATCCTCGTTTATTTGTACTGCGAATGGTCTCTTTATAAATCTGTTTCGCTAACGTTAGATTTTATCGTTTTCAGGTGAAGACGAGGAATGGGGAAACGAGAGCGAGGCGATGCCGGGAGAACCTCGCACGCCGAGCTCGGGGGGCGAGCGTGCTGCGTCCAGCGGTGGGGCCTCGCCCACCTCCAACAGCTCGCCCGCGCCCAACTCACCCCCGCGCCTGCGCCTCAACGCCAGCCTCGCCACCGACCCAGCGCTGGCGCCGCAAGCCACACAGCTGAAGCGCGAGCCCGCGTCGCCATCCCCGCCCCCCACGCCTTCCGCGCCCACCCCGACTACCAGAGACTACCTCGCACTCACCGCGGCGGCCTTCCCCGCCCTATTCACGGCGGCAGCCAATATGCCACCTTACATCTGTAAGCCCTGCGGCATCCGATACTCCTCTCTCAGCACGCTTCAAGCGCACCAAGAGCACTACTGCTCGCATCGGCGGCCTAAGCCGGACACTCCGACAGATGCTCAAGCAGACACGGCTGGAGATGACTCCAGCGGCGACTCGAAAACGCCGAGACCCGCCGGGAAACAATACGCATGTACTTACTGTTCCTACAGCGCTGACAAGAAAGTGAGTTTAAACAGACACATGAGGATGCATTCTACATCACCGGTGAGCACGGGCACGCCGGCCCCGACGCCGACATCGAATGGCGAAGCTGGTGAGGGCCCGCCAGTTCAGGACCGATATTGTACAGACTGTGATATCCGCTTTAGTTCAATAAAGACTTACCGCGCTCATAAAACACACTACTGCAGCACGCGGCAGGTTGTGAAGCAAGCCTTAGCCACGGCTCGAGGAGGCTCAGCAACTTCCGGCTCGGCTCCACCGTCGCCTGGTGCTACTCCGCCGGCTCAAACTCAGAATCAATATGCCCTGGCACTTCCAACCAATCCAATTCTTATCGTACCCTATTCAATACTCCGAAGCGCAAGCACCCTTCCTGGGACTACATTGCCAGACCCAGATACGCCATGTTTCTTGTTACCAAATGGCACTTTCCAGCCGATTAGTCGAGCGTTACCAACAATCAACTCGGATGGTAAAGAACCAGAAGTATTGAAATCTGCAAATCGACCACGAGAGTCATCACGAGATAGTTCGACCCCTCTAGATCTTAGTGTTCGTCGAACACCTGAATCTGGGACGCCCGATGAACATGAGAAGGAAAACCGATTGAGATCGGCGACACCAGAGCAAATCGTTTGTGCGCCATCATTGCCCGGATCTCCAGTTACTCCATCGCCATCTCGACGATCTTCCTCTCCAAGTGGAGAAAGCTCACCTAAACGAAGAAGACGGGATTCTCGAGGTCCTACTCCGAAACCACCAAGCGTACCTTCTCCACCCGAAGAGAAATACACGCCAGTCATCACGCCAACGTTATTACCACCAGCTTTAGCATTGCGTCTCGCATCAGAACTGCCCGTTGCGGCTGCATCACCACAAGTCCTAGTTAAGCAAGGAGTTTCCAAATGCAAAGAATGCAATATAGTCTTCTGCAAGTACGAGAATTACAAGATTCACAAGCTGCACTATTGTTCGGCTGGTGGTGGAGAGGAGAGAGCTAGCCCCGCACCACCGGAGCCCGGGCCTCCTCCACAGTACAGACAACTAATCTGCCTGCCTTGTGGGATACACTTCAGCTCATTGGATAACTTTACGACGCATCAGTCTTTCTACTGTCCGAAGCGTGAGACGAGGTCTCCAAGGATTGTGCCCACTGAAGCAGCGAGGCCCACTTCTGGACATGAGGGTGGGTGGAAGTGTCCGTGCTGCGACGTGGTGTCCCCCACAGCTGCAGCGGCTCAGAGACACATGGAGACCCACGCGGGAGTCAAGGCATTCCGCTGCACCATCTGTCGGTATCGCGGTAACACACTGCGAGGCATGCGGACGCACATACGCATGCACTTCCAGAAGAAACCAGCTGATTTACAGGTGAGTTGTAAGTGATATCACTATCTTTCTTCTCTTTTCCACTTCTTCAATAGCATGAATCTTTTTCGGTCTTGGGTTGTAATGTTTTGTAAGACTAAAGTAATGGTCCAAAAACTTTTAAACCTTTAAACCCTGATTAACCTCTGCCTCTCCCTCTTTCCAGGAAGAGACGTACATTGCCTGTGTTGTGGAAGATGACCACCGAGAGGCCACGTCCCCCAGCCCAGCCGTCGGAGGCGAGCGAGTTCATCGCTGCAGCAGCTGCGCTTACACTTCCACCTACCGAGGGAACGTGGTCCGCCACGCACGCCTGGTTCACGCCACGGAGGAACCCGAAACCGAGGAAACCACTTCCCCCGTCCCTTCCCTCAACCCCACTCCAGACATCAAGAAGGAGCCTGAGGCGGAACCTGAAGAAACCCCCAACTATTGCAAATCTTGTGACATATCCTTTAAGTATGTCAACACATATAAGGCACATAAACAGTTCTACTGCACGGCGAACAATCAGAATGCCGCAGCTAATAACAACGTGCCAGCCGTGACCGCACCCACGGCCAAGGTCACAGATACTCCTGTACTATGAAGTACTGTCGATACGTAAAGTGAATTTTGTAAAAGCTTGCTGAGCATGCTTCACATTAGCTTCCAAAAGGGCATTGTATTGTAATGTTTAAGTATGGTGTATCCCCTCATTTTGGAACTTATTAGAAGGCAATTGTGCAATAAAAATGACAGAGTTATTCAATTTGTACGGCATATCAAAACCAAAATAATTGGTTTGAAATATAATATAACATGGAAAGTGAATAAAAGAAAGACGGATGATATCAGTAACGGCTAATGTAGTCATAGTGTAAATAAAAGCTCTCAATCGGATAAGATTTTGTTAAAATTGTTATGTAAAATAGTCTTAATTAGCAACGTTAACCTACCTTTGTCCTTGTATTAGTACTTCATACGTTAAAAACCAAATTGTAAATACTTGTAAAGATATTATTACATTGTAACTAAATTCTATTACCATTTGTTCCGTAAGATTGTTCTTTCTTTGTTGTTATTTTTTATATTAATTATTCTAAGATACTTATCTAACTTCTTGCTAAGCAATCGTAATGCTCATTCCACTTCTACCTATTTTGTTTACCTACCAGTGGTTTCTCAATTATATTTTTATCATTTTTGTTAAGAATTCGTCCGAAAAGTAAGCTCAAAGCTTACTTTGTTATCTTTTTAATTATGGTATTTAGGACATTGATATTATTCCTATAGCTTACTTCAATATTTATAAACTCTTAGTACCCATTATCTTTGAACCTTCTAAAACAAAAAGATAAACTGCCCGAAAGCTGATCTGGCCCAATACAAATTTATATTTATCAATGTATAATTTTCTTTGATTCAGTAGGCAGAATACAATAAAGTTGGAGCCGTTTTTATTCTGGACCAAATAAGCTGGACGGTTTCAGGCGGTTTAAATTAGCATAGCGTTAATAAAATAATACGACAAATTAAACAGTGTCTCGCTTAAAATATTTTCGGCAATTTATCGTTGGTATTAAATTAAATCTTTATCTGTTAAAAGTAAGATTTAAAAAATACCATGTTTTGTCTATGCCAAAGCATCGCTAGGATAATCATTATTTGCATTTATATAGGTATCTCAATAATTGTAATTCGTAGGATGTAAGTGGAAAACAAGACTTATTCCTTAGGTATATTTACTAATATATGTGTATTACTGTGTTTGTCGAATTGGGATGAGTCTCTGATTTTCAATTTGCAAGATGTACAGGTTCTATAGATCTTCCATCGCCGAATTTCGTAATATTTACTTAGTTATCAATTATCGCTTGCCACTGTACAATCATATATAAAGTGTTAAGAGCCATTTAGCAGGTGCATTTTAAGAAAACCGTCTTTTTGTTATTAATCAAAACTAAACACTTGAATTAAAAATTTGCTCTTTTATTATCCTGCAAACTCTTAATACCTATGTATTGTATATACTGTCATCGAAAACTTTCCATTGGTTTATGTAAATTCAAATTTTAATATTTTAATAAAAATACACAACTTCGATCCATAGCATGTTAAATAAAATATTAAATTATATATACAGACTTATGTGCTCCGTACCAGGACTTTAAACTTTATAATTAAAATTTACAGATACCAATGGGAACTTTGCGATGACAGTATATACACAATACATAGGTGTTAAGGTTTTGGAATAGAGCAAATTTTGAATTTAAGGTAGATGGTCCAAGGCAATCTTCATACAAACTTGTGGGAACTAATAATGACGACAGAAGTATTATTATTTAATTCTGTTACCTTTTTCCACACGTTCCATCAACTTTACACCCGCAAATAATCAATTTTATTACAAACAAACTTTTTTAGAATCTAATTTTGTTATTTAAAACTTTGTAATCCAATGTATGAAAGTTTTATATTGCAAAATTAGACTGTTAAAACATTTTGTTTTTAAGAAAAACTGAATATTCGCGGGTGTAAAGTTGACGGAACGTGTGGAAAAAGGTAACAGAATTAAATAATAATACTTCCGTCGTCGTTATTGGTTCTCACAAGTTTTTTATAAAAACTACCTTGGACCATCCACCTTAAGTGTTCAGTTTTGATTAATTACAAAAAGGCGGGTTTTTTACAATTCGCCTGCTTGAGGGCTCTTAATTATTACCAATGACGATCTATCATCATGTCAAACAATAACTAATAAATGAAGCCGAAAAAAATCCTCTGTAATGGTAACTCGTGGGATGCACTCTGTTGCTGACTGTACATTAGTAATGTGAGATGCACTCTGTTGCTGACTGTACATTAGTAATGTGAGATGCACTCTGTTGCTGACTGTACATTATTAATGTGAGATGCACTCTGTTGCTGACTGTACATTAGTAATGTGAGATGCACTCTGTTGCTGGCTGTACATTAGTAATGTGAGATGCACTCTGTTGCTGACTGTACATTAGTAATGTGAGATGCACTCTGTTGCTGACTGTACATTAGTAATGTGAGATGCACTCTGTTGCTGACTGTACATTAGTAATGTGAGATGCACTCTGTTGCTGACTGTACATTAGTAATGTGAGATGCACTCTGTTGCTGACTGTACATTAGTAATGTGAGATGCACTCTGTTGCTGACTGTACATTAGTAATGTGAGATGCACTCTGTTGCTGACTGTACATTAGTAATGTGAGATGCACTCTGTTGCTGACTGTACATTAGTAATGTGAGATGCACTCTGTTGCTGACTGTACATTAGTAATGTGAGATGCACTCTGTTGCTGACTGTACATTAGTAATGTGAGATGCACTCTGTTGCTGGCTGTACATTAGTAATGTGAGATGCACTCTGTTGCTGGCTGTACATTAGTAATGTGAGATGCACTCTGTTGCTGACTGTACATTAGTAATGTGAGATGCACTCTGTTGCTGACTGTACATTAGTAATGTGAGATGCACTCTGTTGCTGGCTGTACATTAGTAATGCGATAATCAATTCTACAACGTAAATAAGTCATGACATTACGTATAATATCAAAAATTGACGTTCTGATAAAAAGTGCCATAAATAGTGTGTTCTCAAAACTAATTGAAATCAATGTATGTAGTTCTAAAACTCGATCGAAATCTCGAATAAAACAATTAAATTTTAAATTAAAATCATGTGCAATAAAAGAGCATAAAAACTTTAATGAGTTGAAAATATATAATCCGCATAATTTTAAATGAAAAAACGAGGTTACAAATTATAATCATCATTCGTCATAGGATATTGTTGAGTAAAGTGATAATAAACTAATGTATAACTTAAATACATGTCTTCAATAGACATACAATGATATTGTATAAATACGCCAGACAATAAATTATTTATCACATATGAAGACGTTTGAGTTTCATTTCTACCCCATGTTATTAACGCAAAGTTTCAGAGGTGTGTCCGAATATGAATTGTGAATTCCAAATCACAGTCGTAGCCCCTCGTTTCATCGATGATTATTGCAACCCTGCGTGATAGTGGAAGATTTATAGCAACCCAATGTATGGGAACCAATATTTTCGTCATTAAAGCATGAAACTTGGCATACTTGTTACTTAGATGTACTGGAGTAGAAAAAGCCCGGGATACAGCGGGTAACACTCTGCTGGGGGGGGCTAGAGGGGGGGGGAAGTTTCCTTACGCTGCGCCCTCTTTTGAGCCTCATATCTGCTCATTTATACCTATTAGGGCAAGTGTGGTGTCATTTTCAGATAAATAAAGGATGGCCAATCATTTTCTGGTATATAAAAAACACCTCTACATAGAAAAAAAAGAAATACGACGCAAAATATGAAATATTATGAACAAAAAAAAATTTAGAAATGTCGATAAATTTCAAATTAGTAAAGATATCGACATAAAAAAAATATATTTAGAAAGCCACATTCATCCAAATTCCGACAACATAAATTTTATTGGACTGATTTATGAAAAAAAGTGAAAAAAAAAAAAAAAAACTAAAATAGTGTTTTTAAAAAGAAGACATATTTTTGGATAAACCTTGTGTATAGTACACGTATGTATGTATATGTAGTACGTACATATTTTTTTATTTCACATAACTCAGTGCACTTTAGTTGCCGCTGAAAACATTTGCACCTGGCGCCGCAGATATTTTTGCATCTGCACCTGATCATTTCCATGCAAGCATCGGCAGCTACTGGCAAGTCTGTCCATGTAGGTTGCCAGCTGTCATCGATTTTGGTCCATCCCCAATTAGATGGACTAGGAAGATTTTGAGTCGGTAACATCTGACCCCATACATGGACTGCTTGAAACACTGCTCGCAGGAAATGCTGGTGCAGAGCTCCTTTTGTGGGTGGTATGTATGTACACTTTAAGAACTTGCATAAGTACTTCGTTAAAGAAGGTATTATTTTGATAGAATAGTATATTTTTTTTGGATTCTTTTTAAAGGGATATGTTAAACAGAAACGTGATTAGAGAAATTTGGCTCGATAAAAATATTTATTGAAATGAGGTCTTTTTCCACACCATGTCTCCTGGTTTAACAATTTGGAATGACATATAGATTACTATTATATTTTATTAGATGGGTTTTAATAGTATCTAAAACCTGGTTAAACGAAATTTTGATAGCAAATTTAGTACATTTTATATATATATATATTTTTATATAAAAACGGCTTTTTATATAAAAAAAATTACGTGTTTTTTGTTGCACCCCCTTCATACGTTTACGTGATAATGTATTTTTTTTATATAAATCATGAATTATCCTCAAGTCTCATTTAATTCTATTAACATTTTATATTCATAAAAAACCGACTTTTTGCTACTTTTCCACGAATCCGTCCCCCTCGCACTGAGGGTTTTTTCGCATATGGATTAACAGGGACGCAAAAACTTTTACATATCGCCTTAACGGTTTAAACCCACGAACGTAGTTTAGCAGTTGAGTCGTCTGGAGCACTAGGTGGTCACGATAATATTATGTTCACAAAAAAACAATTTGTTATGAAAACAATAGCTACGATAAAATAAATTGGGTCCCAACACTTGCAACTTTACACAGGTTTGGTTGTTTTGCAACTATTACATGACCAGGAAACTATTCTAGACGACTACTAATACCAAAACATATATCTAAAAAAAAATTACGTGTTTTTTGTTGCACCCCCTTCATACGTTTACGTGATAATGTATTTTTTAAAATAATAAATAATGACAATTTAAATTGCTTCAAGTGCACAAAGGAAACATGGTAGCGATCTCCTTAAAGCAAATAAAAAATATACAAAAATAATTATTTTAGAGAAAGCCTCCCTTAGGGCTTCTCATTTTGCATCAATCAAAACTGAACTCTATCTCGGTTCCTTTTAGTTTAAAATAGGGCACTCTGAAGTCGGAGCCATATTACGACCACCAAGAAACACGCGCCCATGAAAAGCTAAGTTTTTATTTAATAACTCTGCTTCTAAATGAAGTTATTAAAATATTCTAAGACTCGTCCACGGAGTCATTTGTTCACTTATTTTTAATACAAATTTCAACGTTGTATAATTTAAGGTAGGCGATTTAAGGTTAAACATCAGTAGCTTAGCGCAAAGTGCATAACTTAACTTTGTTCTTGTTTAGAAATTTAAAATTGAAAAGCATTTTGATATTTGGCATTTGACGCCAATAGTTCAGTATTAGTGAAGTTTATAAAGCAAGAGTTTGAAATTGTTTAGACAATTAGTCATGATCTTCTCGAATCCACCTTAAAATGCTGTGTTAACATTGTTTGGACAAGTCATGACTAATTGAGCATTAAATTTCAAACTCATGCTTTATAAACCTAACTAATACTGCACTATTGGGTCAACTGCCACATACCAAAAGGATTTTAAATTTTTAACTTCTAAACAAGAAAAACAACGTTAAGTTATGCACTTTGCGCTAAGCAACTGACGTTTAACCTTAACACTTGAAAAACATGAAATTTAGATTGAGAGATTTTTTTTCTATTGAGTGAACTTAAAGCTTTTGCGTATTTGCTAAGACATGCCCATCAGAAGTACACAGTCTACTGTCTATAGGTATATTATTTTTATTAAACCGATTGACCACGTTACGAAATGCAAAATGGTCATTTGAAGTTGTGCATGTGACCTTATACGGCCCCTTAGAACCCGGTGCAGGACGACGCCAACTCCGATGCGAAGCGAGACGTATCGCGACAATAAAGCGCATATTTGGCTGGCTAATCTATACAAGCGCCTCACGCTTTGTCCCACGCCGTTCGAACTGTGCTGAGCGAGTCTCGCCCTTTGCGTTGGAAATAATTATTATTTCCGAATACCTTAATTGTGCCTAGACTACTTGTTATTTTTATTCTGTTTTGATTAATTACAATATTGATGATACTTCCAAGTGGTGTATGTGCTTACTTTGCTTGTTAAATGTTCATAAGTCACTTAATTAAGCCTTGTAAAAGAACTCGATTTGAGGGCAAAAACCCATTATTTTAAATATTTTTCTGGTCTTTAACGCGATGTTTGTGAAAAAATCAGGGACACACACCACTTCATATTGACCGTCTAAATGACAGCCTAAAATTTATTTGATTGAATTGTTCTTTGAATTGTACTTTCGCGAGTTATTATGGTTTTTAGATATGTGGGTACCGCCGTAAAAAATTGTACTTTTTTTCTTCTGTGTGTGTCGCCTGATGAGTTTCAGTTTTTCCATAAAAACTAATGATCTCTATTGCATTCTAGATTAAGTATAGTAAAGTATATTAGAAGACGTATTGAAATACAAGAAATTACTGCAAACAAACATGAAGTGACGATATTTACATAATAAATGGACATCACATTTTTTCCATTGTCTAATAAATGTAACATGTCGCCAATCCCTTTACGACCATTATATAACAGGATGCGGTCAAAAGAGTCAAATGTTTATAAAGTTGAGTATTTTTGCATATACCTAAATAACGTACCTTTTGCTTTCTGTACTAGTCATAAGAATATTTATTTATACACACAAAATATTTGTTGCTAATGGTTTGTCTCCTTTTTTGGTTCACGAATGTTATTTTTGGTGTGTTACCAATTTTATCGAAAACCGTCAAAAATCTGACATCTCTAAGTATTTTTTTGCGTATGGCAACTCGTTGATACAATATGGACAACACAACAAACTAATCCGCCATCTCCTTTTTCTTCTGAGTGGGTCGACGTCTCAGTCGTGAATTTGTCGTGAGTGTTTTGAATGGGATTTAGCTTGGAATTAATAAGGTAAATATTCAAATACTATGTTAGTTGTATATTTTGTGCCTATATCTATTAATGCTTGTAACAATTATGTGTTTTTATCGTCGCTGGCATTATTAATTTCCAAAGGAGAACATTTTAAGGTTATGTCGCGCGTGTTTTTTATTCACGATCGTTACCGTGTGTTACCATGTGTTATGGATGTGTTACGTAACATTCGTGAAATTAGGACGTATTCATATTGGCACAGATTTATAGTTGACTAACTAATTACATCATTTACGTAATTGATAAAGGCCGGCACCGTATCTGCTCCCCCTAGGTTGCAGATGGCCTGGAAGGCGGTGACCACCTACCATTAGGTGGGCCGTCCGTTTGTGTGCCTCCCTAAGTTATAAAAAAATTAAACAAAAACTATCTAATCAACCTTGCTCTTAGGCAGGTAATCATTGGTATTCTTGTTTTCAGATGCCGCTAACTAATTCCGAAAAGCAAAAAATAATCCAATTCAAAATCGTCGCGGAGTACTACAATTTGACGAAGATTTCAATAAGTTTAAGATTTACTAACTATAATTAAAAAACATAAGGGCACCATTTTGACTTTCATTTTAAACAGACCTTAATTAAACTCACGATTGTTACGTTATCTTGAATGTTACTTATGGCCAACGTGTGTTACTGGTTCACGAATGTTAAAGTACACATTTTTACGGCGATACCCATGTATGAAGTACGATTCGGAGCGGGTTCTTAACCCGTGTGTACATGCCAGCTGCCTATTGTTTTAAGACTCAACGGATTGAGAACCAAGTGTAAATAGACAGGAAACATAACATACCAACATGGACTACAGGCAGGGGGGTCTCACTTGACCACGTGACCCGCGATAAATACCTACCGCGACGCAACCCGTCGTCGGCACTAGAGTCAGTCGAGTGTTTGTTACGCACGCTCTGTGATACACGTTCTCACTTGTACCTATGCGTCTCGACTTTTCATGTTCTGTTCTGGCTATGGATAGTCAAAGAAAGCTTACATACATACTTGATACTTTATTAGGTCGTCAAAATATAAATATATAAATAGTTTACTCTCAGTCAAGATGCATGTCAGGTCTATTTATCAATATACAATACAGTTGTCGTATATAATGTATGAGTAATAAAACAAAATATTACATCATTCATTTATAAATAATTTTACAAACAAATTTTACAAATATATGGTTACATTAATTTATGCAGCCAAATTCATACTGAAGACACGGTAAGTTGTCGGTATCAAGGTTCGATGACCTTTTTTGGGAAATTCGAAAATTATTTCCTTATTTTAAAAAACCCTGTTCCCTACAAACGCAAGCCTAGCGAAGAGTCAATTACTATGGTAGGTAGGTCAACATATAATTTTGTGAAATTAACAATACTTGTTATCGATTCGTGATACTGATCATTTACCAAGCATCCAGTATGAATTTGGCTCCATAAACACCTTATAAAATACCTCTTTCACGCCTGCAACGTTTTGAACAACCCTACCGAGTGAACAGTGATTTATGACCTTGAGGCCGTCACAGTAAAAGAAGCTCTAGCGCGTAGTAATTCCATACATTCTTGCTTGCACGCACGTGTGGTACCTGACTGTAGGCAATTATAAAAAGTTGCCGAACGGCGGGTGCAAGCTAGTTTGTACTTTATTGCTGCTTAGCGAGAGTAGCTATTTATTTCAATGTTTTTGCAAAGTGATTCTTCTGTACGTAGTATTTTATTCTGTGCTACAGGTCCTCTAAAAAGGCCGCTTTGCATGAATCATATTATGATTCCGTTCTAATGCCGTCTCTTTTGCACGCATGAAAAAACTCTGAATCGTTTATTATATTATATTTTATTATGTTTTACATTATTATTTATACATGTATATTTATATTGTTATTTTATATTTATTATATTTATACTCATTCTACTTTCAAATCATTTTATGATCCACCCAAGTCGGCCTTTTTAGATCCCCAGATAAGGTTTTGTTGCTATTGAGTGAATTTTAAATTTAAGTGTTCTGTTTCGATTAATTAGAAAAAGGCGGGTTTTTCACAATCCGGCTACGATACCGCTCTTAAGAAAAGGCAAAATAATATCACCAGAAAGGGACTCTCTTGGAATCAGCAGTGATAAATAGAAACAATCGCCATAAAATATAAAAGTTATATTCATATCAGTTACAGTGATCACAATTAACTTGCTTAGACTACTTAAATCTACAAAATTCCTCACCTTTTAATCTGGATCATACAATTCTAAATCTTCATCTTCATCTTTGTATTGATCTTTGAACTGCTCTGAATCTTGTTCTTCACCATAATAAAATCCATCATCGCTATCATCTTTGTATCCGTCGATTGATTCCTCATCCATTTCTTTAATGGGTGTGCAGTGAACAAAATTTCTACTGTTTGAAAGATCTGGGTTGTCTGTTAGTACTTTAGCTTTGTACTTAGCGTAGGCAGCGCCGTATCGTTTAACATCTTCATTAAACAGATCTGATGGCTCGTTGTAGATTTCATCTTCCCCTGCATCGCTGGAAAGGTCATCCTCTGGAACATGCGTTTAAATTTTTTAACACATTTCACACAAACAACGTTTTTACAACCCGGCCAAGTTATCGTAAGACCCCACTTTCCTTGTCCTGCCTGAGATTGCTCATACTACAGGTTATATTTGCTTCTTTTGCCAGGTCTCAAGTTGACTTGGCCTGGTTGTAGGTTGGTTTGGCCAGTGCAGATGTAATCCGCTAATATGATTAATTTAAAAACATGTTAGCATAATATTTTCGGAATATTATGTAATTAATGTATAATCATCATCATATTTTTTTGGGATTCCGTAGTAAATCTGCACCTTACGGATGCTCTATAATATAACAATTTCTTTATACCAAAGTATTTGGCTCTCTAGCGGTGTTATAATAAATTGGGCCAATTGCAACGCAGAATCGCAGTGTTAAAATGTAACATTTTAACATCGGATAAACAATGTAGGTAGGTACTTATAAAACTGCTTTTGATTTAGCAATTACCTTATTGCTGTATGGGAGTAGATAAAAGCATTTTGACAATAAAAAAAATGTATGTTAATCTTATGTAAATCAGACACATTTGTTAGTTTATTATTATGAGACACAGTAAATTGCGTACACAGCATGCATACTATTTATTAACAGGGTTAGCTGAAGCTTATCAACACCAAAAAATATTCTAAGAATAACCTACCTAATCCACACCTCTCCACAGCTTTGATCATGTCTTCTTCATCAATACTGCTATGCTCACTGTCGGGATAGTCATTTCTCCAGTTGTTCTCATCATTAGAGTCATCTGACTCTCCATTACTGGATGTTGAGGGTGTATGCCGACCATTGTCTCGGTAGGAACCAAATATTAGCTCATTTTCATAGTTTTCTATGCTGGAAATAGTAAGAACTTAATGTTAGATAAAAAATAAAAGGAGGCGATGAATCCTACAGTAGATTCTTCTTCTTTTTGGTGGGCTCGGTTTCCGCAACTAGTCTCTTTTTTGGACCTTTGTGCGTGGAAAAGTGTGGGGCCGTCTATTCTAGCCAGCCCAGCTCACGCCAAAATCCCAAGAGGCGACCTATGTCGCCACAGGACTGGCGGAGCGTCCTCGGTTCACCGAGGATCTTAGCCCGTTGTGTGCTGACTCCTACGCAATCTACTGTCACGTGGGTCGGCGTTTCTTCGACCTCCATACAAGCCCTGCATAGAGGGTACAGTAGATATCTCTTTACAAATGTAAGTATTGTACTAATCTGTAATCTGGACTGTAATCTATTGTTTTAGCGATGCTTAGTTGGATTTGGATGCACAAGGCTATCGCTGGATTGCGACAATTTTATTTTGGGTTTATTATGCAGTTTACTTTTACTATCGAATGACTGACTATATTCTTGATTTATAAATATTTCTGTATTTTTCTGTATAAATATTTAAAAAATCATCCTTATATTGAAACTAAAAACTATAATTGTGTCGATTCGGTGTAACTTATTTGACAGGACTAAACTTAATTTAAGCTTATTTTAAACTTAATTTTGTTTCTGTTTCTGTATCAAAAAGACAAAGACGGGACGCTCCATACAAGGTTAGTCCTGTCAAATAAGTAAAGTTGTGTTGTGCCGAATTCACGCCACTGTCAGCAAGTGATTGATAAGCACGATATCCTGAGAGCGCGGAAAGATGAAGCTCGAGATAAGAAACTGAGGTTGGATGCGAGTTAGCATGGCGGGGGCCTTATTGTCTAACTATCGCTTTAGGTTTCAAAAGTCAGGTGTAAAAATTCTAAATTCGTAGCGGGGGCGATGAGTCCTGCACTGATTCTCCACAATCGTGAATATTGTGCACTTTCCCCCGGTCAGTTAGCAGGTAAAAGTCAGGTGTACTTTATTTTGTGTCTCATCATTTCTAGCCAATCACATTACCTTTAAAAGCAAAAGGGATAGATGTTGATAGACAAAGGTCTAACATCAGCCCTGGCCAGCGATCCTTTTCTTTTCATCTTGATCATGAATGGTTTGTCGTCGGTCTCATAAATAATGAGTACCAATTACCAATTAATAAGCACAAATTATGTTTGAAAATATATTTAAATAAGAAATTCATGGTTTGATAAAAAATTAAGAAAGATTTCACCTGATTAACTAGAAATTTTAAATACTCATGTTTTTTGCTAAACATTTGAATTGAATTGAGCATAGTAGTGGTACTTATACTATACATACATGATGAAGTTTACCCAAATTGGTATTCCATTTAACGTCTTAAAGTAATCAGTTAAAAAAATCTGACCAACTTTTTTTTTTATAAAGACAGTGTCCCCTTTGATGTTACTTTCTAATTATAGTATTACAATTATATGTTAGGGTGTAAAAGAGGGGGCACTCACTACTTATCGACACTCTGGACACAATTATGTACTTAGCTTACTTAAGTTCTAGCAGGATTGGACATAAGTGCTGGGAGAGCTTTGTCCAGCTGTTGTATAGGGCAGGGCTTCCCAAACTTATTTTTTCTGTGACGCCCTTGGGAGTTTGCCATTTTTTTGCGACACACCCTCTCTGGCCAAAACGTAAATAAAAATAAATAAAAATTAAAAGAGATATTTATTTTACTTTCTTGGCTGGCTACTAATGAGAATGATGTGCTTGCTTTTCTGAGCATAGCTTCTCAAAACGGGGCTCGAGTTTGGAAATTGCCACTCTCATATCTTTCTCTACATTCTATTTGCTAGCTGTACTTGTTCTTTATTGCTGCAACTGCAGAAAAGCCCGTATCGCACAAATATGACATCGCAAATGGTAATAGAACCCTCAATGCTGCAGTGCTCAGCTCATGGCATCATATTTGTTAGAAACTGAGCTCCAAAATTCAAGCAGAATTGTCTTTGTCATATTGAAGCTTAAGGCTGATTCACAGGCCAATTCTATTAATTGTTCTTCCTCTGTCAAAACACCCAAAACCTTGCGATACTGACACCCCTGGGATAATGCGACACACTTTGGGAAGCCCTAGTATAGGGTATGCGAAAATGACAAGGTTACATGCAAAGTGTTGTTTTTAACACATTATGAACTACTGTACATCTCTCACTTAAGAGCGCACCGAACTTTTTACACAGTCAAACACATTTTTATAACCCTTGTTTGAAGTAGTAAACAATTAAATTAAAATCTAGGAAAATATATTGGTGCTATTGGGTATATATACTGTATACAAGATGGAAACACAATTTGATAAAGTTGGCTCGATAGAATAAATTTGCAAAGTAACCTCTTTTCGAGTAATTTTTTTTCTCTATTGGCTCGTCTCTTATACGAGTATACATACAAAGGTACCTTCATTTTTTTTTCCAGAATAGCTCTTGTTATTGTTATTAATCTCACGAAATTTCAGTTACCGGAAATCAATAGGTTTCTCAAAAAAAAATTTCAACTTTCGTAAAATAACCTCAAAAATTGTCTTAAGGTTCAATTTTAATTGATTTTATGACTTATTTTTTTTTTTTTTTGGTTGTGTTCCGAAACTGCTGTGAGTGACGCATTAAAATTGACGTAATTTAATTTTTTTTGTTGTATTTCGCTAAAAATTTGCTCAAAAGATTTATATCCAGGATATAAAAAAAAAAACCAATGCAGACATTTTGTTTTCTTCGTGATTTGAATCAGAGCACCCAACTCCATGCAAAAAATAGGTTGAATAAGTTCCAAAACCGTATCAGAGCACCCCGACTCTATACAGTCTTGTGGGTACTACCCCTAGAGTGTATATAAAAAGCCGTAGGCGTGGAGGAAGGGCAGCCCTCGCCTGCTGTAACAAAGCATAGGCACCCGTGCGAGCCGTAGCGGCTGAGGCTGGTCGCCGAAGGCGACCAACAAGCCGAAGCTGCGAAGGTGAGCATGGGTGACTGTGCTTTGTTACGCAAGGGCGAAGGGGCTGCACTTTCCGCAACGCCGAAGCAATTGCAGAAGTCATATTGGGTCTTTAAAGTTAGGTTATGTTCAGTTTTTTTTTTTTTTTTTTTTCAAGAAACTAGTTTCATTACACCCTCTCCCCAGTGATCCCCCTCCCACTATACGTATACTTAATATTCGAGTTATTTTATCCTACATAAAACATAAAATAACCTTTTAATTTTGAAAAAAAATTATAAAAAAAAAAACTATTGATTTCCGGTACCCCCCCCCTTAGGGGGGGGGCTTACAGCCCCCTCCCCCCCCATCGCCCCCCCTAAACATATACATAGGTACATATACGTATATAAGAGTCCTTCCTCTCTATTTGCCTACTTTTTATTCTAAGTAATTTAATATTATGTTTCATTTACTAAAATAAAGTTCATAGATGACTGTAGCGTTTATATGAGATAGTTTTTTATTTAAAAACAATATAATGAAAATAACAACGAAAAACATTGAAAAACTGCAAATGTTTGGTTATTATCTTTACTCTTTACACATAAAGAAAAAGACAGAGACAAAGGCAAACGCTCGGTGCGCCCTTAACAACTACCAGGATGTTAAATGCTGTTCTCTCATAATCATGAAATACATACCTAACCAAGTTATCCAGCATGGAGATATCAAAGTCTCGCTTAGCAGATGTGTACAGATCATAAGCATACTGCACATCTTCTTGTTCAGATGTTTTCTTGGGTTCTAAATCTACTAAATCAAAGACATCTCCGCTCTGCTCCACATTGGTATTGTCTTTAAGCCCTCTGCTGAGGTTCACGACCTCGTACCGGCTCTCTGTGGACGCCTCCTTACGATCTTTCCTTATTTTTTCAATAATATCATTCACCTTGTTCGGCGATTTCAACTTTGCGTCGCTCTTCGGAAATATGCTTTTTACTTGGTCCTTCTCCTGAAAATGGATTTCTAAGCATTAGGCAACAGTTGACACAGGTTTATAGCTTCTGCGATTAGTAAATATAGGAAATTAATTACCTGATTTTCTACGGTGCCGCAAAACACGAACAACGATGGTGATATTTCGGCCTCAGAATCAGTCTTTATTCGCTTACACATAAGAACAAACGCATCCTGAGGGTTTTCTTCGAGTCTACGTTTTACACGTAAAACTGTAGAAGCCATTATTCTGAATTAAATTCATAGCATAAAGCCAAAAACGTGCTGCTTCTCCCCGAATTTGTTACAGGCCCGGCACTCCCAAAAATATTCGGTCGTTCATTTATCGTTCGAACATATTTCCATCTCTGACGCATGCATTAAAGTGTGATAGAGATGGATATACAACCGAACGTATTTCGATCGAATTTGTCACTTCGGAGTAGGTCCTCTAGTGCTGCCGGAAATAAAACAAGAAAAGTCCGAAACCGAATCAAAAATTACCCGAATTACCCGTTTCAACAAAAAAATTATTTTAATTTATAAAAAAGATTTTTGCTGATATGTCTTGTAAAAATTATAATTTCAGTTATTTTATTATACTTACTTACATATTTTAGGTTAGCTCTAGCAAGAGGATCTGCTTTTTAATCCTGGAAAAATCTTAGGGGCTTTTTATCTTAGGGTGTGGTCATCAGATCAAACAAAATACACATACTCAGCTATTGTGGGTAAGCCGGTCATGTAAATAAGCAGAATAAACCAACCACCATAGTACATACCATGGTGGCTTACTTATAGTGGCTTAAAGTTGGCTGCACAATGCCACAATCACGTTTGACAGCCAATTTTTCCATACGATTTTGACGTTTGTTGAGGATCATGGTCGAATCGTGGGTGTTTATAGTGGAAAATAGAAGTATATTGTGATTTGATGACCGTACCCTGAGCCTACCTTTATTTCTAGGAAACTTCGTTTTATTTTATTGTTGTAGATTATTAAGTATGCGTGAAATTAAACGCAATTTAGTGTATATAGAGTCTGTCTAATGAAAGCTGAGAGTAACTTTACCAGACATAGATATGAAAAAATAATGAAAAAAATATTTTACTACTCTAATAGTGGTGGCGAAGGCCAGCTGTCATAAAAAAAGTTTAAAATATGTGAAATGCATCGCAACGCCGCCGGCAAATTGACACAGAGCTCACTATTTTTTGAACTGCATAAACTGATTATTATTAGAGTGCATTAATCTAGAAATCAATCAGAAACAAATTTAAAAGCACAAATATTTTTGAAAAATTCCTCGGGCCAGGATTTAATTTTGAACCTGCGACCTCCTGCTTACAAAAAATATCGTGTCACTGTCCTCGCACTTCTGATTCAACAAAGTGGTGATGTCGCGCGCGATTAAACACTACGCTACGAGTGCAGGTGTGTTTAGTGATCATATTTTATAAATTATACACTTATTTAAAAAAAAAAAACAAAATATTCATTGCTGTCGTAAGCGATTGTCATCAAAATACCCGAAATTGCCCGGCGTATCGTTGTAGATTACTCTCCAAAGGCTGAAATTACGTGAAATCGGGTAAAAATACTCTGGGCTAAAATCTGGGCTGTGTTCCGTTTTAAACACCTGCCTGCCGCATACATGAGTCCGCACGACCAATTCGATTGCCAACCATAGGCGTTAGAGTTTTCACAAAAAGGCATGTTTACAATGTATTGATGATAGTTACTCTATGAGGGGACTTCTTTCTTGAAAATAACTTAAGTCAGATTGGTAAATGTTTTTCACACCACCCAATTTAGTAAACAAGTGTAGACAACACTATTGGATGTTGTAAACACTTGAATTTTTTATGCAAAAGTAATAAATTATTTTATTTGCTGCTCAACTCAAGTAAATTGTCAACCAAGATCATATGGCAGGCCTTCTACGCTTACGTATGTGGTCGGGCTACGATAAAAAAACCGCAAATCGATGATCAGGATAGCCATTTGGTGCACGGATATTTTAGGTTGAAACAATCACTTTGAGCGGTAGTTCATAAAAATATTCCTTTGGGGGGGGGGGGGGGGACAGTAATGACGTCACCAATTTTTTTTACGGGAATTGTTTTTGTTTTTCAAAAACCTATCGAATGTGTTATCAAATGAAATGGCTTTATGAGCCAGTTCTAAAAATATACCACAACATTACCATCCGGCCACCTGTTTTCTAAAAATACAAGAAATATTTTCAATATATACCAAGTTTGGGCTCTTTCAGATACCTAGGAGACGGATTAACAAAATTTTGTAAAACATACGCCAAATGTGTCTTTAATATTTATAAAATAAACCAATAATTTTTGATATATATTTCGGACCTTTTTTGGACCTATAAACAAAAAAAGGAAACAGCTTATTTATTCCACCGATTTGGAAATCGATCGCGTGATGGCGTGATGTCGGTGAAGCTTTGTTGAGACTAACAAAGAGTAGGTACATTATATATTGTAGACCAAAACGGAATGTAAAATTTCTTTTTTGAATTGATGTTTACGCGGACAAATTTTTATTTATTTACGTGTATTTTGTGGTATTTGAAGTACATTTCGAGTAAATCAGTATGAATTTACTTCCGAAAAGTCATAAGGAATTCGGAGAGAAGGACTACTGGAACAAGTTTTTCAAAAAACGTGGAAATAAAGCTTTCGAATGGTGAGTCCTAACCTAAAACTTTAATGATTCTTTCGGTTTTCTACATATTTTACTTTAGAATTATGAGTGCTTAATGATTTTTTAGGTACGGCGAATATCTAGAACTCTGCTCTCAACTTCACAAATACATTAAACCAAAGGATACTATACTAATCACTGGTTGCGGAAACTCCAGCCTGAGTGCTGATCTTTACGATGTAGGCTTCACTAACATCACCAACATTGATGTATCAGAAGTCGTCATCAAGCAGATGCTCAAGCTCAATGCTCAGAGAACCTCCATGAAGTTCATTTGCATGGACGCACTGAACACAACTTTCACGGATGGTGAATTTTCTGTTGTTCTGGACAAAGGAACTTTAGATGCTCTCATGCCTGATGACACAACTGAGACTAATGAGAGAATAGACTTATATTTTGCTGAAATGAAGAGGATTTTGAAACTCGGTGGTCGATTCGTTTGTATATCTCTTCTACAAAGTCATATATTGTCGAAGTTGTTGGCTACGTTCTGTGATAAGTCCTGGATGTTCAGAGTGGTTCGTTGTCATGAAGCCGAAGAGAAAAATGCTGAGAATGGAGATGGAACTACACTCCCTGTGTTCATAGTTGTTGCTACAAAGTTCAAGGAAATGCCTCAAATGGTAAGGTCTTTTCTTAATATTTTTTTGCAAAATAAGTCCCAACTAATTAATAAAGGCCCGATAGGTAGTCCAAAAATTTTATATTTCAACTTATTTCCAATGAGGTGGTCAGAAGTAGCACAAGCCAATCATTAAAAAAAAAAATTTCTTCACTTTGGTTTCAAAAACACTTTAGAAATTAATTTAAGAGGCTATGCGAATTTTATTTTTGTCACTGTCACTCCAAGTGAAAACACGCTTAGTGTGAGAGGGGCGGATTCAGAGCGAAAGCGAAAAATTTTAGTTTTATAATTATTATAAAAAAACTAAAATAGCTAGCAAAATTTCAAATATCAAATCTCTAGATATTATTTCTATCGAGGAAAATTTATCCAAACATGTTTTCAAATTTGAAAACCCTAGATTATATAGTCAAAATGCATATACCAGAAACTGATTATAATTTTCCGTGTATTTCATGAAATACACAGCAAAGAAACACCCATATTTTTTTCGCATATCGCCTTAACCTTACTTGTTTATAGATCCTAGAAGTATGTCTAGCTGGAGACAAGATGATCAGACTGAAGACTCCTGAAGAACTGAAAGACACCATCAAGTCTGCTCAGGACACAGCATTCATCACTAACGGTCTGGCCAGAACCACTCTTGATGAAAATGATGAAGAAGTAAGAGTTTATAAACAAATTGTTTTAATATTCAAGCTATCTAGTACATCTTTAAATATAAACTCTAAATAATAAGCAGATATCAGAATAGTTAGGGCTAATTTCCCTAAAGTTAGTGACAAGGTGATATAAAGTGATTAAAATCACAAAACATTAATTTTATTTATTTATGATTGAATCCCAGATTTTATTACTTGGTACTATTAGTACACATGAAATCACTAAAATATTTTTTTTTATTGTACCCATGTAAACAAAATTGCAAGTAATATCATGGCATTGGATTAACTTGATTATGGTAGCAGAGTCTAGTTGCTCCAATCAAAAATTGGTACAGAGGTGTTTTCAGTTGAAAATTTCATTTGCTACCTTCCAAAACTAGGGACTGCTGCCTGCAGAAATAGTTAAAAGTAAAGTAAGTTTGGTACTACTTGATTTTTTCCATCTTTTTATGCACTCTATCTAATAATACTTCAAACACACATGATAGTTATAAAAATGGAGCTGAGCCACGATCAGGAGCCGTATTTTTGAATCGTTCTTTTTTAATTCGCGTGCGAAAATATATACCTGTCTCATCTTGCAAATGACAAGTTCTGATGTACTACGTGAGATGGGTATATACTTTCGCACGTAAATTGAAAACGAACGATTCAAAAATACGGCTCCAGGACTGCAATCCATTGTTTTAGTGATAGGCTTAACTAGAAAGTGACAGTGTGTACTCCAACCCCAGGTGACGTTAGACCTGATGCAGCCGGGCGAGGAGTCCCCGCGGTACACCGTTTACGTGGTGGAGCAGCGACGTACCCAGATCGTCAACAAGTATGCCGTCTTCATCGTGCCTCAAGGCAGGTCAGTATCAGCAAATCCCCGACACTTAATACAAGCAAACTGATTTAATTACCTACTACTACTACATTAGCACCAGCCTGTCCGCACACGTTTGTGTGTGTGCGTGAACCGAGCGAACGGCCGGCAGCCAAGTACACATCTGCTAAAGATAATATACAACGTGTAACAGAAAGATGTAACCATATTTGAAGAGCTTATTCGGTCAATGGTAAAGAACAACTTTTACTATGGGACAAACCGTGTATCTCGAAAAAAAATGATTTACTGTTTCATAGAAAAATGCAATGCCGCTCTTCAAATATGGTTACGCCTTTCTGTTGCATCGAAATCTTCGCCAGTTTCGTTTTGAAACTTATAAAGAAAATAGGAGTCAAAGTAATTTTAGAACATGTGCAAAAAATCAGAACTGGGAGCAAATAAGGGTGTCATTCTGGTTGTCTAGTTGACCAGACGTGCACGATCTGGCGTGGCTTGCATAGAGAGCGGAAATACGACCTTTGTCAAAAAGTGGATTTTCAGATTCAATTTTATTCAATATCAAATATGACAAGAAAGTGAACCTGCTAAAATTTTATGTAATAATGCATGTGAAGATTCATACGCGCATTACTTAAGGCCCTACGCATCCAACACAATAATCGAATTAAGTAATTTTGAACTCAATGATATTGTCAGAAAGTCTACATTAGAACGCTCGCTTCGTGCGCTGCGAGCACGCATAATCAGTGAATTTGCGAAGTTTTTCTGGAATTTCTGAAAAAGTGTTAAGAAATAAATAAAAATGGGTCAATAAGTGTCTTTAGTTATTTGTAAAGAAAATTCAGGAAAAGTTTTAATTCTCTCCGTTGAACACCTTTGCTATAAACACATTTATTCGCAATTTGACGAGCTTACTTTGTGATTTTTTTCTATCGAGTGAAGTTAACTCAATTACGTTTTTAGATCAACATGTGTTTAGAGTATATCCTCTATTGTAACATATATTTAACTTATATTTGAATGAGATATTGAACTGACAATATTAATTAAACAAAATGCTCATTTTGGAATGGCAGGGCCTTAAATGTTAGTACTGTAGTATGTACGACTGGTCGAACTTCTAATTTTTTATAGTTTTTCAGTCAAAATTTATATTTGTATTGTTTACGATAAAATGCAATTTAGAGATCATCGGTTGCGGAAACGCCTCCGCACTTTGACGTGCGAGTCGTGCGACGTAAACATGTTTGTTGTGAAGGTTGAATGTCCTGATTGTTTGTTGAACGAAATTACGATGGGATGTAAAATAAATTAACGCAAGAGTAGGAAAAACATTTTCATCTGTTCTTCTTAAAGGTTACCTAAAATATACAAAAGGAACCTTTATGGTAAGGCTCCGTTGTCCGTCCGTCCGTCCGTCTGTGTGTATGTCACACACAGTCTCATAACTATAGCACCGTTAATGATAAAAACTTGAAATTTGGCACAAAAATTGCATTAATCAGCCCACATAACATACGGTCCGAAAAAAATTTGAAAAATTTTAAATTGTTATTAGAGTGCATTACAAACTTGCAACCAATCAGAAACAAATTTAAAAGTACAAATATTTTTGGAAAAATTCCTCGGGCCAGGATTTGTACCTGCGACCTCCTGCTTACATGGCAGGCGTCATGTAAGCACATTCAAATCCTGGACGGAGGAATTTTTCCAAAAATATTTGTACTTTTAAATTTGTTTCTGATTGGTTGCAAGTTTGTAATGCACTCTAATAATAATTAGAGTATTCAAAGCGATATGGATTTCGCAATAAAAACATGTAGGTACTTAATCTAAATTCGAAATTGTTCAAAATATTTCAAATACAAAGGAGAAAAAAAAATAAAAGATTCTAAACAATTTGGGTACCTATCAAATTGTAGATATTTAAGTGCTGATTTTAAATATATATACCACACCTATATTTACTGGCACTAATTTCGAGAAATCTTTGAAAAACCACAAAAAATGTATTACCCCCCCCCCCCTCCTTATCTCCGAAACTGGTGGACTGAAAAATATGAAAAAAAATTTGATTATAGATCATAACTGGCCAATAACAGGCAAACTGTAGCGATTAAAAAAAATATATTTTATAAAAATATATTATGGGTATCAAATTGTAGATAGTAAAACTGATTGTAAAAATATATAGTTTGACTATATTTACTTGCACCTACTTTATCCTCGAAAAAACACAAAAAATGTGTGTTCCTCCTTATCTTCAAAACTGGTCGACGAAAAATAAGAAAAAATCATGCTAATATGTGCTTACGTAAAGATTACAGGAAAGTATAGCGGTTAAGATATTAGGGTTCTTAGCGGTTGAGAAATCCACAAAAACAAAATTACATCAAAATTTAATTTTTCATCCATGTAACGGAGCCCTAGGAACACGAGTCTGACTCGGACTTGACCGGTTTTTTCAAGCGGGGAATGTATAATTTTCTGGCTTAAGGCCGAAAAGTAATTTAATAATAAAATTTACCCAGATTCTTTTCTACATTTCACAGCCCAAAACAAAAAAACCGGCTAATGAAAATTTAGTAAAAAAAAAAAGAAAATTCATTCAGGACATATTGTTTTTAGTTTGGCATACCGAAGTCAAATGGGAAAGACATTATTGGTGTTTGGCAATCAATAAGCACGATGAAGAAAATTCAAAATTATACGCAAAAAGAAAAAGATTAAAAAAGTACCGAACTAGTGGAATATGTACAATTGTACAGTACAGGCATTAGGTATAACAACTTAGCAGGTTAAGGGCCTTACTATTGCCAAATGGGTACTTTCTAAAGCCTACTCCTCGTTTATGGCCAAACCAAAAATAATGAAAAAATGTATTATGAATAATCAACTCTTAGACAACATATGCAACATTTTTCTTTTTCATACCACCAAAACTTCTACATGAATTTTTTTTTTACTGAATCGTGTTTTTTGACCTCAAATTCCCTACTGCTCCTGAGTGGCTTGGCCGATTGAATTCATCTATGCTTTGATAAATAGATAAACTTTATAGCTTTAAACATAACATAAGATTATTCAATCGAGTAATCACGTCCAAGTGAAAAGTATAATTTTCTCCTATTTCGCCCTCTCAAGGACGCAGCGAGCGTCGTAATAGCCACTATGCATTGCGCGCTGATATGAACGTTATTTCAATGTCGTTTCCGTTGATATTTGTAGTGACAAATATCGAGCTGCTAATGTGGCGATGGTAATCGCCTTAAATTGGGGAGTTGTAGTTGATAACGCAAGATACATGGACTGGAGCCCCAATTTAAGAAAATTTAAACTGTTTTTGGTAATTTTCACAGAATTAAATGTCCAAATGATGTAATTCTTATTTTAAGAATCGACCGCCAGTACGTTCACACGTATAATGTAAAAACAACAACACGGTCCGAATAAATAAAAATTCCTGGTAAAAGTGCTAAAATATCACCTCACGAAAAGTCTCGTGTGACAATCTTGAATTCGCCTGCGCATTACAAAATATCACGGTAAAATCAACAAAATCTTCTTTTATCTACAAAATCTATCTTTAAATAACGTTTAATAACTTTAGTTACTTCCTAATGGTAGAAATTTTGTTTTTGTTTTTAACTTTAATATTGCCACCGGCTCTTAGTAATTGTTCACCTTATTTTGTGTATTACATAAGCTCGGTTTTGGAAACGGGTCTCAACTGAAAATCAGCGCAGTGGCTTGCCTCTGCATTATGCTGAGTTGAGGACCTTTTCCACTACCACAGCACATACATTATTTATTAGTTTTAGTTGTGTTTTTTTTCCTTTTTTAATTGTTTAATTGTAAAATGTGTATTTTTTGTTTTCTTTGTCGTGTAATGCTGTGGAAATGGAATAAAGAAGTTATCTATCTATCTATCTATCTATCTATCTATCTATCTATCTATCTATCTATCTATCTATCAATCAAAATCTTTGAAGGTCCAAACAAGAATTGCGGAAGGATATACAACCGAACTATTAACATTTCAATAACACGCGTCCCGTGACTCGCCTACATGCGCAACAGTTCAAAATAACGTTTTGGGGGCATGTAAACAACACTACTCTTCACGGAAGGATCGAACAGTCTGTTCTCAGCGCTGTGTCCAGCTGAATCTCCAGCGGACGTGCCACTTGGATAATAAGTGTTAACGAAAGTAATACGAAAATTAAATCGAAAAATTCGCAAACATTTATAAAAATAATTTATAATATTATTGTTTGTTTCGTGTGTGATCAGATTTTTTCCGAGGTGAGCGTTTATAAAGCTTTGTTGAAGAGTGACAAAAAGTTGCATCGCGCCGGTGTAAGTTGGAACTCTTTTCATACGATTATTTTGACCATTACGTACGACTGCGTAATTAAAAGGTATTCAGTAGGTGGTAGAGCGGTCGGGCTCGACTGTGGAGGTACCTCCATCTTACTTGGAGACCCCGCCCCCCTCTCTCGAGTAACTTCTGGTCATTGATCAGAACGAATATACTGTTTGATTGACTCTTTCGATTTGACTCATAAAAATACAGGTTGTTTTTTACGCTTCCGTACCCAAAGGGTAACCAACGGGACCCTATTACTAAGACTCCGCTGTCCATCTGTCTGTTCGTCTGTCTGTCCGTCTGTCTGTCCGTCTGTCACCAGGCTGTATCTCATGAAACGTGATAGACAGTTGAAATTTTCACAGATGATGTATTTCTGTTGCCGCTATAACAACAAATACTAAAAAACAGAATAAAATAAATATTTAAGGGGGCTCCCATACAACAGACATGTTTTTTTGCCGTTTTTATAGATAATGGTACTGAACCCTTCGTGCGCGAGTCCGAATCGCACTTGGCCGGTTTTTTCACATTTGTCAGGTTCGACCGGGGATCGAACCTGACAAATGTGAAAATCAGGTCTTCAATATTTGGGTAACTTTCCCTCGAGGGAGCATTGGTTTGATTCATCCTGTGCATATGTAACGATATTTTTATAAATGTATTTTTTAAACAAAATCTTGCTACAACGCAAAATGACGCAAATAAAATTAGACATAGGTCGTAAAGTATTATATTTATGAAAACCTGCCAGACGCGCGGATCTAAATCAGTTATTATTAGATCTTAAGGCTATTCTTGTCATAATTAAACACGTAGTTTCCGGAAAATTGTTAATTAAAGCATAGCCGTAAATATAAAGAGCTACGAGATCATATGATATGATATTTACAGTTTTGAAGAAAGTTGGTAGCAATGATTTATTATTATTGTTATTAAAGAGAGGTGGTGGCACGTAACGTTACACGATTAGCACGTAACGTAACACGATTGGGACATCAGCTTCAGAGGACATAAAGTGAGCCACTGCCTTTTTTGACGGATTCATAATTATTTTTCATGTGATTTTCTGATTTTACATACCCATTTTATATAGGGGTAGAAAGAGACTACAGATTTCCATCTGCTACGATCCTGACACACCTCTTTCGTATCTTCCACATCCATCAATCTAGTCATAAAAGCTCTTCTATTCCGGGCACTTTTGACATTGCCCTTTTTCAGTATATCGCCAATTTGGTCAGCACACGTCCTTCTAGGGCGGCCTGGTCGAGCGCAGTATAAATTTCTTTCGTCACTCTACTTTCATTCTTCCTCTCTTTATGTTCAAAACACCGAAGCATTCCTTTTTCTATTCTAGTCACTACATCTTCTTTCAGGCCGCAACGGTCCCGTAAGTCGATATTCTTCACCCTATCATTCAATGTTAAACCATATACTTCGCAAGGAACGCTTTTCCACTGCATTCACTCTACTTTGATGTTTATCTTGCCATAATCAATATTCACTACCATACATAAGTGTAGGAGCGAACACTTCATTGTAAAATTCTGATTTTCTTTTTATTTATTTAATTAATTGCGTATCGGTATCATTTTATCCATTTTCATTTAAATTCCTTTGGTAAGATTTTAATTGTGTAGTGCAGCATCTCTTAAACTTTAATAATAGGTCTTTACCTATAAAATTGTCGAAATTTTCGTACATATTCATGAGTTCATAATTCCTGTAATTCAATAGCTATTTAATTTTTTTTTTTGTTTGAAAGTTGATTTAAAGGTTTTATATCTACGTATTAAATTTTGTTTTTATTTTCAGTTTGATTATAAAAATTAAATATTCAAAAACAGTCCGTCCCAAACGCCATCCATTTCCATGATAAGATTCGTAATATTTTTTTACAGCTGACACTTTTCAAAAATTAAATTAATGTTGCTGTTAGCTTAATGTTGTCTCATTCATACACATAAGAAATTACATAATTTGGATTTGTAATTCCTAAAAAAAATGCAATAATTGTTAGTACTGAAGATTGAGTTTCCTTCAAATTCGCTATAGAAAACAGCAATTTCATACGTAAACACCTAATATTAAAACGTAATTTGGTTACTAGCTGTAAGAGGATGACATTGGGAGCAGAGCTACGAAGAATTGATTTACTCCACGACTTCCCTTAAGTGCAAGTGTAAGAGGCGTTATAACCCATTTATTTTCATGAAGATTGTCGCTCATCCATTACACCAGGGGTTTTCAACTTTCGGCCATTTATCAAAACATAATGACAGATGTAGGCTATTTATATGTAGCTCAGTATTTTAATCGAGATCCTACAAAAGTGATTATATTTCCCCTCCCCCGAAACCAATGGACCGAAGATCCTGAAAAAAATAAGTGCTTGAGTAACTTTTGATACAATCCAGAATATTCACAAAAAATGCACAAATATGTAACATGCATTCAAAACTCTAATTTAAAATATAGTGCTAGCTGTAAAATATGTTAATTTATGTTTCAAGTGTAGTACAAAAAAAAGTTTACCCATTTTTTATTAACAAAATACATTCAACTTGTAGGAATATATTGCTACTTAAGGGTCGGTTGCGCCAAACATGCTCTCGCGTTTGGGTACAATTTAGCTTATTAAAAAAAAATATTTTAACCAATAAAATTTGTGTAAGTAGTTAAGAAGTTGGACTACATTATCATTTTTCAGATTTGACACAAGTATCACAATCATCAAGAAAAAAAATCGGAAAGATCAGTAAAGTCACGGAAAACTTAATTTGCCTTTGGAACTAGTATGATCAGTCTACTGATCTAACTACAAAATCAAATATTTTTTTATAGAATAAAAAAATTAAAGTAGCCTTTACAGATTTTTATTATTTTTATTTCCTTTCGTTATTTTAAAAGAAACAACATTTTTCCTGTAAAAAATTAAGCAAAAAGAATTTGGAAGTTTGTGTATTTCTTTTTAAATAACGAAAGGAAAAAAATATTAATATATTAAATGAATAAGGTACTTTGAACTCTTAACGCAAAAAATATATATTTCAATTTAGAACAAAAAAAAATTTTTTTTTCTATTTGCAACGGCAAATTACGTTGTTCGTGATTTTAGTTATGTTTCCGATATTTTTTCCCGATGCTTGTGATACTTGTGTCAAATCTGAAAAATTATAATGTAGTTCAACTCCTTAACTACCTACACAAATTTTATTTGTTAAAAATATTTTGTTTTAATATGCTAAATTGTCCAAACGCGTGCGCATGTTTGGCGCAACCGACTCTTAAATAAAAATATACGTCACTTGAAAAAATATATAAACATTGCAAATCATTTTCTTTTATTATACGCATACAAAATAAAAAATTGAGTGTCTAGCTAGATAGCTAGATTATGGTATCGTAAAGTAATATTTCAGGACATTCGATAAGTTTCCTCTAATCAATGGTTCAGAAAGTTTTTATCGGGCCGCATCCTCCTATCGTTTGCGGCCCGAGAAAAACTTTCTGGACATTTAGACAACGCTGCGCTTTACTGATCCATCTAGCTCTTAGAGTGCTCCAAGATATAGCTATATAGCATCGTCAAAATAAGCCCTAACGCAATAAATCTGACCGGCTTGGTGCCATTAAAATTAAATGTTAGATGTAATAAATATAGATGATGCGCAATGACACATCTCTTTTGCAATGTGGATTAAATTTAACTGGGGTTTTGTAATAAACTGTGGGTATTACAAAATTTATTGAAAAAGGCGGTACTTTGCGAAAGTCCATCATAAATTTGTGGATATATTAATAATTTGCAATATTTCGCTAAACACTCTTACCATGCTATTCAAAATGCAGACTCAAGCACCGCCCGCCCTCCCGCATAAAACATGCACAAGCAAAGCGAGCAGTACGAGCACAAAATAAAGCAATCTTAAATAACAAGCAAGAAAACTTATCGGCACGTGTTTCGCCTCTAAACGAGGCATCCTCGGGATGTGTAGTCCGCCCGACCGCTCGACAGCAAAAAAGGATTTGGGACAGCGGGCGGTGCTTGAGTCTGCATTTTGAATAGCATGGTAAGAGTGTTTAGCGGAATATTGCAAATTATTAATATATCCACAAATGTATGGGTATTACGTCTGAATGGGACACGACCCATTCGGACGTAAACTGAAATCGACTACGTTCGAATGGGGCGGTCATAAAAATTTCAATGTAATATAAATAATTAAGTACAGTCACCTACAAAAGTGGAGTCACACCGCAAGGGAATTATAGTTTGATATAACTATTTATAAGTACTTATCGCTAAGTGTTTTATCTCATTTAATTCACAAACATAACGCACTACACGAGCAGAGCAGACTGTTGCAAAAACTACAGTGAATAGACCGCAAAAAAAAATGCTTTTCGCTAGTTCTCTGACGTCACACTCGTCACAGTTAAGGCCCTTAATACCGCCAAATGGGTACTTTCTAAAGCCTACTCCTCTTTTATGGCCAAACCAAAAATATTGAAAAAATGTATTATGGATTATCGACTCTAGGACAACATATGCAACATTTTTCTTTTTCGTACCACCAAAACTTCTATATGAAAAATTGTTTCAACTGATGTCACGTGTGTAGGTGAGAAAGTATTAATACACACGCAAACAATTAAATATGAATTTATTAAAAAAAAGAATATGTAAATTAGGTTAAGTTAATATGTAATTTAAAAAAAAAAACAAGATGTGAGACGGTAAAAAAAATAGTTTCTCAGGGTGAGGGTGGTTTCAGTCTTAAGTCTTTCTGGTTTTACCCGCACTGGCACTATACCGCACTTCCCTCGTAGATGTTGTTGACCAAGTCGTGCAGTAGGGTTGGCACGACTGTTCCGGTTCGTGAAATCAAGTTGCTCAGTAGGTCTCCAGGCAGGCACTAGTTGCAGTAGTCACTGGATGAACTCAGCCGTAGAATTCGTAGATTCCGGTCAGTAGGTATTTTGTTCCGGTTCGTGAAACCCAAAGTTGGGATAAGACACTATAACAGTATTCACAAATATACGTAGCAAAAGACAAATAAAAAAAGAATTTGATAAATCAGCCACAAAGTATTCGACCGTTCCGTAAAGGTCAATGGACGAATGCGTTCTCCTCTCGCGGCTCCGAAACGTTCTCGAGATTTGAATTTGAAATACGAGTTGGCACGAGTTTGTCCGATCATTTACGAAGCAGCGTTTAGTATTTGCTTTAGTTAATTTTGGTTTTATTTTAAGGTATATTTTTTAACAATAATGTTTATGATGTAGACAACGTCACAGTACCCCCTCTCATAGGTTAGGATTTTACCTACGTAAAATACGTCTGACTTAATAACCTGCTTGAGTAACAGCACACATTCCTTCTTCCTCAACATACTTCCTCACTTAAAAACCTTTCATACGTCATAATCATTGCAAGCAAACATAAATATAAAGTTAACATTAAGTTTGCATCTTTTATTATTGAGTTATCGAAATAAGTTATCCTTCGATCACTCGCTGTAACTCAAACAAAGATGAAAATTGATTAATGTCTATCGACCTTTAAACAGGTACGGCCTCGAGACAAAAATAGTTTCAGTCAGTGATAAAGGGTAAAAGTACGCTATTCTTTATAATTTTGAAATTTTATGTCTTTGATATGCCAGGCTCCTAAATCACGGCCAGTCATGGTCTCTAAAACATAGACTAACGGAGACAATTTGCGTTTCACGCGGCATTTTTCAAACTTAGGTGCGAGCTTTTTAGTAAAGAAGGCTTCTTTATCACTTTGAAAGAAACACCTTTTCCAAACAATATCACCGACCTGAAATTCAACATGCTTTCGTCTTAGGTTGTAACGTTGAGCTGTTTTCTGATGACTGTCCCAGAGGGTAGTTTGGACTTTATTAAAAACGTTGGCTAGGTGCCCTAAGTTTTCCGCATAAGCATCACGTGGTAGAAATGTGAGCTCATTCGGAACATCATTTTCTAGGTAATGTGATCCACACGTCACCAATTCACGTCCATGAACTAGAAAGGACGGAGTATAGCCTGTGACTTCATTTACAGAGTTATTCATTGCAAATTGAATTTTAGGTAAGTTTATATCCCAGGATCTGTGGTCATCCTGCACAAAAGTAGCGATAGCAGTGATCACAGTTTTATTGTATCTTTCTACTGTGTTAACTTGGGGAGTATATTTGGGAGTCAGATGAACATTTGGTATTTTATACTTAGAAAGAACATTATTCAGTTCTCGACTAACGAATTGACATCCATTGTCCATTATAACAGTCTGGGGAATGCCATGAACCATAAAAACATTGTCTTCTAGTATCTTAGACACAGTTTCAGCTGTTGCTCGACGCAAGGGAAACAATAGGCAGTATTTAGAAAAACAACACACTACTACTAGAATATAGCAATGCTGTTTTCTGCTGTTGGGCAATGGGCCAACTAGATCAACTGATATGGTCTGAAAGGGACGAGAACAATCCTTAGGTCTACCCATCTTACCCAGCGTACCGTGTGTGGCATGTTTGTAGGCTAGACATGTCTCACAGCTGGTTACATACTTTACTACGTCAGCATACATTCCGGGCCAGAAGAATTTAAGTGCTAAGCGTTTATGTGTTTTAAAAACACCGAAATGTGCTGAAATGATTTCAGAGTGATTTTTAGATATTATGTTATGACGTGATTCTTTAGGAATCACCTCCTTCCAGTTGAACTCTGTGGTTAGAGCGTTCTTATTTTTAACGTATTTATAGAGAACGTTACCCTCAACCCGGTAATCTGGAAAGCTAGCTGGCGAGTTTACACAGCCGTTGTAGATGTTGAGATACCAAGTATCAGCAGTCTTGGGTGCTGAAGCGGGAGAAGATGTTGTAGCATGAGAATATACAGAAGTTGGGGAAGAGGAAGAAACCACAGCAACTGGGACAGCTCTTGATAGGGCATCAGGTACGATATTGTCTTTTCCACGGCGGTGCATTATATTGAAATTGAACGAAGATAAGCGAACACCCCACCTAGCAAGACGACCTGTTGGGTTTGTCAGTGAAAGAAACCACTTAAGAGCCGAGTGATCGGTGTAGACGGAGAACGTTTTACCGTTATCTAGATAACATCTCCAGTGCTCTAATGCAGTTAGCACAGCTAATGCTTCCCGCTCCGTCACGCTGTAGTTTCTTTCAGCTCCAGTCAAGGATTTGCTCATAAAAGCAACGGGGTGTTCGACTCCGTCAATCGTTTGGGAAAGTAAGGCACCGACGCCGTAATTACTCGCGTCAGTGTGTACCTCAAATGGATGGTCATAGTTTGGACAAGCTAATACAGGGGATTGGACTAGAAGTGACTTTAATTCGAGAAAAGCTTTATCAGCCTCAACAGTCCAGGCAAATGGAGGGGCATTCTTTTTAGTAGAAGTGAGAATGTTTAGTGGACCTGCCAAAGTACTGAAATTAGGAATAAAGCGTCTGTACCACGATGCCGTGCCTAAAAAACGTTTCAGCTCCTTCTTGGAAGTGGGTGTAGGGTAGTTTAAAATGGCTTCAACCTTTTTAGGGTCGGTGCGAAGACCTCTGCCATCAACGACATAACCAAGATAGTGAAGTTCACTCCTGAAAAACTGACATTTGTCAAGACCTATAGTCAAATTGGCTTGACGTAACTTGTCCAGGACACGCAGAAGTAAAGAAACGTGTTCTTCAAAGGAACTACTAATCACAACGATGTCATCAAGGTACGCGAATGCCTTTAGGTCGAAATTACCAAACAGTTGGTCAACAAGACGTTGTTGAGTTGCAGGTGCATTTGTCAATCCGAACGGGGTAGTTTTGAAACGGAGTGAACCACGACCTGGAATGTAAAATGCGGTCTTATCTCGATCCTCCTCAGCAATAGGAATTTGCCAGAATGCTTTAGAGAGGTCTACACTTGATAGATATTTAGCATCCCTAAGGATATCTAGGATCTCTGACATATAGGGTAAGTTGTAAGCATCCTTTTTCGTCACAGAGTTGAGTTTTCTGCTATCAAGACAGAATCTGGGTTGACCGTTGCTCTTGTATACAATAAGAACTGGTGACGACCAAGCACTTTCACATGGCTCAATAACATCAAGACCCAGCATTTCGTCAACTTGTTCAGTTAAAATCCGCTGTTTTTCCGGAGACATGCGGTAATAACGCTGTCGAATCGGATGAGCGTCACCGGTATCGATACGATGTGTAATCAAGTCAGTTCTGCCTAGACCTTTTCGATCAAAAGAGATTTCTTCGAACTGGCTTATTACGCTGTCAGCGATAAGTTTTTGAGATTCTTCTAAATTATCATAGTTTTGAATAAATGTAGAAGATTTGTCAGCAATTTCGGATAATTTAGAGTCCCAAGAAGACAAATAACTTACACAATTCAAATATTTCGGACAAATATTGAATTCATTCCAGAAGTCAACACCCAGAATAAGAGATGTGTTAATCTCTGGAATCACATGAGCTTTAATTACTCTAAGGTTACACTCGAACAGAACGGGTAGAAGAATATATCCGATTGAAGAAATCCTTTGTCCACCGGCAGCAGTAACAAAGATAGTCTGATCAGTGCAAAGAGTAAGTCCGTAATTAACTAGTTCTTTATGCGAGTTATTTCCTAATATTGAAACAACAGCACCAGAATCTAATAATCCATACATGTTTAATGACTCGCAGTTATTAATATTTACTTTCACAAAGGGACGCGGATCATCAATAGGCTTAGAGTGTAAGATTGTAGCAACAGAGTAGGTTTTAAAAAAATTGGTTATAAAATTAAGCCATTGTTGCCATTCCGATTGGTCAAAATGTTTGCTACAATCACCTACTAGTTTTTTGAGTCCCTATGATTTGGGTAATTAGGAGGTTTCTGACAATCAGGACAATTTGGGTAAGTGACGTCCTTTTTACCACACTTGAAGCAGAGAGGAAAACGTGGCTCTTTGCACTCTTTCAGTTTGTGTCCATCGGAACGACACCTGGGACAATATTTCGGTCTGATCGGTATTGAGTTGTGATCATTCTCAATAGCGTTTACTGCAGGTATGGGTTTTTTAAAGGCATAGCTCTCACTATTTTTATTAGGATAGTTGTATTTATAGCCGAAGTTTTGTTTACTATTTTGACTGCTCTGTGGTGTGTAATTATTATATTTATTAGAATAGTTACTCGTGGAAGGCCTGTTGTACGCGAACTCAGGAGCAAGGGTGTCCGAATGAACTTTGGGAGGTTCTCGAAATTGAGAAAATCGGGATTGGTAGTTTTCGTAATTCCGGCACAGGGAACGTAGTCCATCAATGGATTTAATCTCACCACAGCAAGCTAATGTATTAGCGTAACACGGTCTTATATTGTGTAGCAATATTTCTAATTTATCCTGCTCTGAAATAGGTTTCGAAAGGCGGGAGAACATACCATGCATTATTGAAAGGTAGATATTAATGTTTTCAGATTCACCCTGAGTACGATTGCGTATTTCAAGGGACATACGGTAATCATAATCGACCACGTCGAAATCTTGTTCAAGACGAATTAGCAAATCATCCCAATTGTCGACTTCGTCCTTAATACCTCTGAACCAATGGAGTGCGTCTTCAGTAAAAATGTCATAGGCCGTAGAAAACATTTTAGCTTCAGACACATTTTTAGCCTCCTGAAACTCCTTGATGCGTTGAATGAACGAGCGAACGCAAGTTTTACCATCATATTTTAGTTTTTGGATGTCAGAGTTAATGCTCCTGTCACAATTGACTGAAATTGTAATATTATCGGGGGTGAAGCCAGGTTTGACGCTAGTATGCGAAGAGGACTCGCTTGTCTCCTGAGATTGAGAAGAAGTTAATTCCAAGAAAACGCTATAGGAATCGTTAAATGACTTTGTTGCTTTTTCTAGTGATGAACTATGTTCAGTAGTTAATGGCTTAACCACTCTAGGTATCCGATGATAAAGGTGATTCAAAATTGCCCGAGTTCTGTTGATAAGACTATCAGATAAACCTGATTTTAACAATTCTAAATTCAACGCAACTTTTGTTAGACATTCCTTTATTCCTGCCAGATCTTCCGTAAACTCGTAACATGAGTCAAGAATTTCCTCTGCAGGAAATTTTTGAGTCGTTTTATTAACCTGACGTCGCAACTCCATGACTGTCTCAGATGGAACCTCTCCTCTTATAGCCACTTCATACAAAAGCTCAGATTTTTGTAAAAGAAAATATTTAATAGGGTACGCCATATTGAAAAATTAAGGTTATTTTATTTCCAATTATAAAATCGTCACCAAATTTAGGTAAGTTGTGTAAATATTAGAATACAATAAATAATTGTTTTTGATATTAATAAAATTTTGGTATAAACCTAGTAGCAAGCGGTCCAGTTCTGTTACAAATATCAGATTTAACAGAACGAAAGTGTTTTTCTTTTCATGAAAGTTGATGAAAACCAAATAAAAATATGAAAATGAATCAGCTTTCAACTGATGCGTAGTATACAGAAAATTTTGTATAATGTAGGTAGGTACACAATATAAAATTAAATACAGTAGGTAGGTACACAATATAAAATTAGAGAAGTTAGAACAAAATTACTACGCTTCAGTTGAGGAAAACACGTGATCGTTTACAAAAATAAACCATGCAGACCATCACCAAAGAAAACAAATCAAAAAAAGTTAAGCTAAAACCAGAAAGACCAAGAACCATCTAAGTTTGGGCGCCATTTGTCACGTGTGTAGGTGAGAAAGTATTAATACACACGCAAACAATTAAATATGAATTTATTAAAAAAAAGAATATGTAAATTAGGTTAAGTTAATATGTAATTTAAAAAAAAAAACAAGATGTGAGACGGTAAAAAAAATAGTTTCTCAGGGTGAGGGTGGTTTCAGTCTTAAGTCTTTCTGGTTTTACCCGCACTGGCACTATACCGCACTTCCCTCGTAGATGTTGTTGACCAAGTCGTGCAGTAGGGTTGGCACGACTGTTCCGGTTCGTGAAATCAAGTTGCTCAGTAGGTCTCCAGGCAGGCACTAGTTGCAGTAGTCACTGGATGAACTCAGCCGTAGAATTCGTAGATTCCGGTCAGTAGGTATTTTGTTCCGGTTCGTGAAACCCAAAGTTGGGATAAGACACTATAACAGTATTCACAAATATACGTAGCAAAAGACAAATAAAAAAAGAATTTGATAAATCAGCCACAAAGTATTCGACCGTTCCGTAAAGGTCAATGGACGAATGCGTTCTCCTCTCGCGGCTCCGAAACGTTCTCGAGATTTGAATTTGAAATACGAGTTGGCACGAGTTTGTCCGATCATTTACGAAGCAGCGTTTAGTATTTGCTTTAGTTAATTTTGGTTTTATTTTAAGGTATATTTTTTAACAATAATGTTTATGATGTAGACAACGTCACACTGAATGGTGTTTTTTGGCTTGAATTTCCTACTGCTCCTAAGCGGCTTAGGTGATTTAATTCATTTATGCTTTGATAAATAGATAAACTTGATAGCTATAAATATAACATAGAATTATTCAATCGAACAATGACGCCCATGTGAAAAGTATTATTTTCTCCTATTTTGCCCTTTCAAGGACACAGCGAGCGTCGTAACAGCCACCACGCATTGTGCACTGATTTGAACGTTATTTCATTGTCGTTTCCGTCGATGTTCATACAGACAAACATCGAGCTGCTTATTTGGCGACGGTAATCGCCTTAAGCAGTTCGTTTGTGATTGGTTGACCAGAAAGGGTCATTGTTAAACTAACTACTTGAGATCGTGCAAACCCGGTTATGATGATCTGTTTCTGTCATGTTTCTGTACGTATTTGATTTAAACCAAGTAAATATATAATTAGTGTAGAGTGAATCTTACTGATATAATGATAAAAAATAACATTGCCAAATGTTCATGTATTCCGTAAATGACAGTACCGTTTAAAAATTTTTCAATGCAGTTGCTCGTAAAGTTTTCTTTTTTGTGTAACAAAATTATGCGGAAACCACGCGGAAACGCGTGAAATAAAGTAATTTTTTAAGTTTTTGACTCTGTGGTGCATGGTGCAAGTCATAGAATTTAAAAAATTACAAAGATGCAAGGAGGTTTTGCTGTCCAAAAAAAAAAACAATTATTTATAAGTATGCGCGCTCTAGCAATAATGGAATGATGATAAACACCATTCTTTATTATACTTATTTTTTTGTTGTATTTCCTCGCAAAATGCATTGAAAAATGTTGTAAGATACTTGAGCGTAAAAGGTTTTTATCCGAATGCGTGCCAATGAAAACACTCGCTGCGCTCGTGTTTTCAATTTGGCACTTATTCGTATAAAACCTTACTTTCCGCACGTGTATCTTAAATAACTATAATGACCACCCCATTCGAATGTAGTCGATTTCAGTTTACGTCCGAATGGGCTGCGCCCCTTTCAAAACGCCCCATTCAGACGTAATACCCAAACTATAAAGTGGTTGCCTATTTTTTTTGCTTTTTGTTCATATGTATGTATCTGTGTTAATAAATTGGCGTCTGCGGGAATTCACTATAGTCCAGAAATTATACAAGGTGTAACAGAAAGATGTAACCATATTTGAAGAGCTTATTCAGTCAATGGTATAGAACAACTTTTACTATGGAGCCAACCCTGAAATCTCAAAAAAAAATCTGCCCTTCCATACATTTTGGCCGAGCGGCATTGCAGTTTTCTATGAAATAGTAAATTTTTTTTTTCGAGATTCTGGTTTTGTTCCATAGTGAAAGTTTTACTATACCATTGACTGAATATGCTCTTTTAATATGGTTACACCTTTCTGTTACACGTTGTATATATTATATACAAGGTGACTTTTTGATCATCATCCAAATTCATACTGGTGGCTTGGTAAGTGATCAGTATCATGCATCAATAACAATTTTGGTGAAATATGTAAAATGAAATTTCGACTCCCCATAGTGATTCACTCGGGACTGGAACTGAATTTATATGGGAAGCCGAAATTTCATTATACGAATTTTACGAAAATTGTTACTGATCCAAGATACTGATCACTTATCAAGCCTCCAGTATGAATTTGGACGATGATCAAAAAGTCACCTTGTATATATAATTACACATGGGTTTCCGTTTCGTGAAGTCTTGAACAGTAAGATAGCAGCAAGCCTTTCATTTCTAAGAAAAGCTCGTAATTTTTATGCTAGACTAGCTTTTGCTCGCGGCTTCGCCTGCGCTCATTTAGTTTGCATTTTTCGGTATAAAAAGTAGCCTATGTCACTCTCCGGCCCATAGACTATCTGTATGCAAAAAATCACGACGACCCGTTGCTCCGTTACAGCGTGAAAGAAGGACAAACAAACAAACACACTTTCGCATTTATACAAGTTCTATCCACCCTCTTTCCAGAGAATCAGAGTGGCTCTTCGGCACGCCAGCCGGCCGCAAACAGCTGCAAGACTCTGCCAAGTTCGGTCGCTTGGTCGTAGTCGTGCTGAGACGTGGACATCACTTCGAGAGTCTAGACGCGGTGAAGGAGGAGCTGGCTGGTACTGCCAAGATGCTGACACCGCCCGGGTTTGCTGGACAGGTGCGATATTCTGAACTCGTATTTATCACAGTGCAGTAGAAGCTAAGTTAATGAGAACTGTGAATTTCTTAACTGTCTGAAGCAACAATATTGTAGCGACGACAGCGCCATCTGTTTCTTAAGAACAAGGCGTGAAATCACATAACGCCCTCGTGAGCGTTCTGTATGTGCAGTACAAGTTAGTATATCAAGCAGAAGCAAAAATAACAGTGGACAAGTATGATGGAAGAATTCGCCGGTCTAGGTGGGAACCTCGGTGGCGCAATTGGTAGCGCGCTTGTCTTGATAACAAGAGGTCGCAGGTTCGAATCCTGGCCCGGGGAATTTTTTCAAATTCTTGTCTTTGGATTTGTTTCTGATTGATATTTTCCAGTCTGTAATGCACTCTAATAATATTTAGAGTATTCATAGCGATGGATTTCGCAAAATAAACGTAATTATTATTATTATTATTAAGATTTAAAATATGACATAGAATTAATTAAAGCAATTTTAGGTACATAATATATACATTACATCAACTGCTGCGGGTGTGAAATTTCAGTACTAATATTTTTGCATTCTTTTAAATATGACAAATCCAAATTTTATAATTTCTTTTGTGTAATATTAAGCTAACAGCAATATTAATTTAATTTTTGTAAAATGTGTGCTGTAAAAATTATTACAAATATTTAAAAATTATTGTGGAAATGGATGGCATTTAGGACGAACTGTTTGTGAAAATTAAATTTTAGTTATCAAACTGACAATAAAAACAAAATTCAATACGTAGATGTAAAAACCTTGAAATCAACTTTCAAACAAAAAACAAACAATGGAAATAGCTATTGAATTTACAGAAATTATGAACTCATGAATCTGTAAGAAAATTTCGGCAATTCCTACCTATTATATATTACTAGCTTATGCCCGCGGCTTTGTTTGCGAGGATGATTTTCAATTATTGATAGTTTTCGGCTTGGCAGTTATTTTATCAACACCCCTATATGCCTGCATGTTGACCAGGGTCACTACGATGATAATAAAGAAAAACTCTCGAATTAAAACGGAACAGACCCTCAGTTTTGGCCTCAGTAAAATATTAATATGAGTAATCCATCTCATTTAAAAATTCGCAAAAATATTCAATGTACAAATTAACATTATATCATTGCAGTATAGAAACGCAGAAATAAAAGTAAATCTGGATGTGAGGAGCTCTGAACCGGGAATCGAACACGGAACCTCTCGCTTGCCGGGCGATTGCTCTAACCTCCGAGCTATCCAGGTCTCAACACAACTCGTGAATTTACCGATGTGCTTTCCCATACTGCAATGATATTTATAGATACCCACTTTATAGTGAGCCACTTGGCGCCTAGAGGACGCTAGTCAAAGACCATTATGCCCTACCGTCACCTGTTACAGTATCGGCTAGTGAAGAATACACATTTCTCTTATCGAAACTATGACGGAAATAAATTTATGTTTGAACACTTGGCGTTTTATTTCTGCGTTTCTATACTGCAATGATATAATGTTAATTTATATCTCCTTGCGATGGATAAATCGCCAAGTGTTCAAACAGAAATTTATTTCTGTCATAGTTTCAATGTACAAACACGACTTTTTGCTAATTTATCATAAGTATAGATAGGTCTCGTCTGTGACAGCTTTTAATTAAAACCACCAACTTTCCAGATTCCGTTCCTCTCGCTGGGCAGCGACGTGGGTCGCCGGACGAGGGTACATGCGGGCTCCTCCAAGCTCTCCGGAGACTTCGTCGTGGAGGACGTGGACGTGGGCGGGGACACGTACCGGCGCCTCGTTTTCCTCGACAACCAGTTCCTGGTGCAGTCGGAGGCTAAGCTGAAGACCGGTGGGTTCCCGTTACGGGGTTTCTAGGTCTTTCCGATAGATGGCATGTCGTCGACGGCCTGAGCCGAGGTGGCCCTCAGGTAGGGTTACCACTTGGAAAAATGAAAAAGGAGAACAAATCTGTGTTACTAAGCAAAAAAAGGAGGACTTTAGAGAAAAAAGGAGGACTTAAATAAAACAATACAAATACTTTTTATGTTTTGTTTGCTAGACATTTATCAGAACTACCCATTCAAGCTGATATTTGAATTTCCTGGCATTGTAACATGCCTAAAGTAAGGCCAACGAGACGATTTAAAAAAGGTAAACAATCGGACCTTTACTGAGTTATCTCCATTCTTATCCCCCGTACGCAATAATGGCGTCATTGATTGGTCGACATAATGGCGTCAGTCGGTCGACGACAGCTGTCGTTGCGTGGATCGTGGTACAGGTAAGCAGTCAGTACCGCAGCTACCAACATTAGGTCGCCTTTTTGAATTTTGTGAACAAGTTATTTCCTGTTTGGTTTGCGTTCGAAGTGATACGTATTCTTTCGTTTATGTATTTGTTTAGTTTTTTGTTATTATTAATCCGTTACTTGTATCGATTCGGCGCAACACGACTTAACTTATTTTACAAAACTAAATTTAATTTGACCCTTCTGTCTTTTTCTTTCCGCACCGAAAAGACAAAGGCAGAACGCTTAAAATAAGGTTAGTCCTGTCAAATTAGTTTAGTTGTGTTTAGCCGAATCGACACCACTGTTAGTTTTTTTTGTTGATTTTACTGTTATTGTAGGTACAATAGATAGTTTTGTCATAAATACGGCTGATTCGAACTCTTCCGGGATAGGGAGTTTAAAATTTGTACATAATTTATTCAAATAAAAATGTTTTGAACCCCTGAAAGTGTGTTTACCTTTTTTAAATCGTCTCATGGGCCTTACTTTAGTTACGCGTGCAGTGTAGGTGCAACGAGTGAACGTGACAGCGATACTACAACTCGACGCAAGAGAAATAGGAGAATAAACCGTGCCGTATGGACTAACTAAACGGTGTGTGTATGGTACGTGTACAATTTGAAAAAGGAGGACAATTGATAGGTGAGGGAGGACGGGAGAACAAATTGGGGAAAAGGAGGACATGTCCTCCTTTAGGATACCATCTGGCAACCCTCTCAGGCGAATGTTGATTTAAAATAGACTGCAGGTGAGCGACGCGTTTCCTGCTTCTATCCGGTAAAGTTGTGAAGGCCACATAGCCAACAACATAACCTATCCGGAATACATCTACGAAACCCTAAAAATTGTATGGTAAATGACAACAATATAGATTCATGCCATAGCAACATTAAGGCGACTAAAACGACCCACTAAATTCAATGTCAATTTTAGGTTTTTTTATTCCCGGTTCAGAGCTCCTCACATCCAGATTTACTTTTATTTCTGCGTTTCTATACTGCAATGATATAATGTTAATTTAACAACAATGTAATAGTTACACAAAGTGTCCCCAAGCTGCAATACAGCTTATAAAGGGTAATAATAGCGCCTGGCTAACAATTCGCGGCTCCCGCTGACTACGGAACCCTAATATCTTAACCGCTATACTTTCCTGTAATCTTTACGTAATCACCTATTACTTTTTCACATTTTTCGGTCCTCTTGTTTCGGAGACCAGCGGAAGAACATGAACGTTAAAAAATGCTACTTTTTACAAGGTTTTTTGTATGAAGATCCGGGAGGGATGGGATGGGAATTGGGCTTAAATTTTTTATTATTATTTGTCGAGATATAGAGGCCATAGTAACATGTATTCTGTGAAAATTTCAACTGGTTACCTATAACGGCTGAAGCTGCAGACCCCTGTAGACGGATGGTTGGGCCAGTGGCGTGCACAGAACTTTTTGCTGGAAAAGCAAACAATTGGTCAAGAACAACAATAAAAAAAATATTAAAAAAGTTTAATATCACTGAAAAAAAAAAGTTTGTATAGGAAATGTTCACTCTAGGGTAGATTGTCTACCCTGGCGTCATACAAAAATTTTTTTTTTTCAAATTAAATTTCAATTTTTTCATATTTTTTTAATGTTCGAATTTCTTTTACCTCTTTAAGCGTTTTAAAAGAACAACATGTAAATTTACGGGATCCTTTCAGTGTTAATTTTATCGATCCCTACCATTAATCCAGTTTTTGAAAATGTTTTGTTTATATTCCAGTAAAATCGAAAAACAAGTCCAAGCTAGTTGTGGACTACGGACACATATCTACGTATCACACGTTCATGTGTGTCGCGGTACAGGCGTCGCTAGCTGGACATCCTGAAGGCAAGGTGGCGGTGTTGGGGCTGGGGGGAGGCAGTCTGTGTATGTTCTTGCGGAAATGCTTCAGGTATGTACTTTTTTTTTCTCTGGCCTAGGGCTAGGCCGAAAAAAGTGTAACATTTCAACCGTTACATTTTCATCGTATCGCTTTCCTACACTTATGTTATGACGCTACCAACTTAGTAGCGGGCGTGGCCAAATGTCATGCTGTTTCATTTCGCTATAAGGTGCACGCTCCATGAAACTTGCGAGGACAATACAATCGTGCCGATTTCGTCGCGGGTGCAAAATTGAAAACTTGTTTCAGGAGAAACCACATTTTGACAAGACTGTAGACGTTTTCAAACATTAGTTTTGGATATTGTTAATCCAGATAATATTTTCGATGTTTGACCCGTATTAATTTGTTGATTTTATCTAAAACAATAAAAGCACATTCGACTACAATTTTGGTAAAAAACTGTTAAATTTACGTCGTTTAGGGATTTGTTGTTAAGATATTACTCAAATTTCACGGTTTTTAGGTCGACTTAAGGCGATATGTAAAAAATAGAGGTGCTTCTTTTTTTGTGTATTTCATGAAATACACGGAAAATTGTAATAAATTTCTGGTATATGCATTTTGACTATATAATCTAGGGTTTTGAAATTGGGAAATATGATTGGATAAATTTTCCTCCATAGAAATAATTGTTGAAATGAGGTCTTCAAACACACTATTTCTCCTCGTTTGACGAATAGAAACCATATACAGAACTCAAACATATTTTATTAGGTGTGTTTCAACAATATCTAGAGATTTGACATTTGAAATTTTGCTAGCTATTTTAGTATTTTTTATAAAAAATATAAAACTAACATTTTTCGCTTTCGCCCTGAATCCGCCCCTCTCAGGCTGAGCTTGTTTTCGCTTGGAGTGTAAGTGACAAAAATAAAATTCTCATAGCCTCTTAAACATAGATCTAGACAATGTTAATGGACTCAGCCTAAAATACTATAATAACATTCCAAAGACACCCCACAATGTGGTGACAGCGTTTGTAACGACGCCTCTTGCAGCATTTGGTTAACAATTACTTCGTATTTCAGTAAACTTCACGTAGTAGCGGTGGATATAGACCCGTCCATGTTGGAAATCGCTAAGCAACACTTCGAGCTGAAGGTAGATGAACATTTGGATGTGCAGATCAAAGATGGCGTCGACTTCTTGAAGGAATCTGCTCAGAATGGTATTTTATTTAAAATATTTATTCTCACTATCTATACGGACTTTGTCCACACATTCAGATTATCCTAACATTTCCTACTTCTTAATATTTCCTAATAACATAGTTTACTTAATTCAAGGTTGCTAACACGGCGCCCGCAGGTATTGAGGACAAGTTCTATTGCTTTCTGGGTGACGAAATACAATCAATACTGCCAGCGACAATAAGCCTAAAATATTACAGAAACGTCAGTTGGTTTCATGAACATCAACATAATTTTCAACATAAATATTCTTATTTCTCTTGTCATAACATAACAGTGTAACGTTTATATTTAATTAATTAAACATAAAAACAATAAACAATTATTTCCACTATTATCCTGCCAAGGCATCCTGGACTCGTGGTATCGGTCGGTCGTGGCGTTCGGATCACGAGTACCTTCTGTAAGGGAGAGCTAGTCCGACATTACATTAGTCCCTACCCTTATATTTATCGATAAAATTATATATCGCAGTCCAGCCCCCCTATTCTGTATCTTTAGTTGCCAACTGCACGAGGTGCCTATCATCAAAAACATAGCTAAAAACTGAAATTTCAAAATTGCCTTTAGTGGGTTGCCTTTATTGAACTATTAACAATCTGTGTCGTCACTTCAAGTGCGAAAATATCCTTAGGACATCGGAATTCGATAGTATATCTATGTTTTTGATGATAGACACCCAGTCCAGAAGGCAACTAGAGATACACAATAGGCCCGCTGCCCTCTATTGTTTCTTTGGTTGCCAACTGGACTGCGTGCCTATCATTACAAACATAGATAAAAACTGAACTTTCAAAATTGCCTTTAGTGGGTATTGAACTATTTACGAACTGTGTCGTCACTTCAAGTGCAAACATCCTTAGACAATCGGAATTCGATAGTATATCTATGTTTTTGATGATAGGCACCCAGTCCAGTTGGCAACTCAAGATGCATAAAGGGCCCGCAGATCGTTTGTCAGATCCATTTTTTTTATCTTGCAGGGTTTGGTCACGATGTGATTATGTCATGTCATCCTAATTGAACAAATTGAAGATTTGCTACTATTGTAACTACGTACAGTCATTTCTTATTTTTATACAGATCTTTGCTAATTTCAGCAGTGTCTTATAGATAAAAATAAAGTCATTTGAAACCGTATGTTTTCAGTATTTTAGTGTAATAGTTGCCAAATTACATACCGGGTGTAAACAGACTGCTACCTTTAAATGAAACTAAATATTCTACTGATCATACTGAACCACTTTTCCCAACAAACATACCAGCGTGAACCATTAGTTCGGGGGAGAGTAAGAGGACAGCTCACAGGCAAAAAACCAGAAGGCCCACCATGCCCGGGACCGATGGATGATGGTATATCCATCCCTAATAGCCGGGCCTTATATGGAACAGACTGGTGACAGGCAGCAGCGTCTCTGGTGCGAGGGTTCCGGCACCGCGCTCACCAACCCGCCTGCCCAGCGTGTGTGAGTATGGGCAATTCTTCCAGGATGACCGCTGGAAGTGGCAAAGTCCTGGAAAGGCTTATGTCCAGCAGTGGACGAACTAGGCTGATGGATGGATGGATGGAAAAGTTAATAAATAGGTGTAATGAGCGGAGCGAGGAAGATCGTGTTGGGTTAAATGTTGGGGAGCCAAACGAAGCGACCCTCGTAATTTTTACAGAAATATGATATGCCTGGGCACAGTGGCGTGCACAGAACTTTTTGCTGGAAAAGCAAGCAATTGGTCAAGAATAACAAAAAAAATAAAATGAAAAAATTTAAATATCACTTTGAAAAAAAAAATTGTCTACCCTGGCGTCAAACATTTTTTTTTTTCAAAGTGATGTTTAAATTTTTTCATATTTTTTTTATTGTTGTTCTTGACCAATTGCTTGCTTTTCCATCAAAAAGTTCTGTGCACGCCACTGCCTGGGCAGGTCATAATATACCCAATTCTACCATGTGCTGACGACGTACTATAGTCTAGTAGATCGACCGTCTCGACCGGAGATAACGGATTCAAATCCTGTAGACATAGTATAAGCAAAGACAGTAGGGAATTTTAACCGAATTCCCGAGTTAAATACCTACGCGCCACCGAAGCGTTAGGGCTGTCGCTCACTCATATCATAACTTGGGTTTTTCAAGATACGATAAGACTCTGCCGTTTGATTGAAAGTACCGCGCGCTGATCCACCGATTGGTTGGCTAGACTTGCTTGCGGCGGCGCGACGGCGGTGACAACCGACAAAAAAGTCAAATTCAAATTCAAAGAAACCTGCTTTTTGTTCTGACAAGCGTACTTAAATCTATTAACTCTTTATTTTGCCCTGGTAACAGACAGTATGAACATACATAAAAAGAACGCGACAATTTCAAAAATTTAATTTATAATGTAAGTAGGTACTGATATTTTTTAGTCTTACCTTTGGACATCAGCCGGAAGTCTAAAATAGGCGGTTTCTTTTTTTCGTGATGAATTTAGACATCCAAATGCGCAACAATATCTTTGCGACATCGTGATCAGGTCGACACAGAGTTTACAAACGGTCGCGTCCTATCGCCTGCTTACGTCTGCGCGTACTGGCAATACAAGCGCGGCGCGGCGCCGCGACCCCAGCGATTGACGCTTCATTTCTGCTTAGACGGCGTGTAGAGGACGCGTCTGTGTGTGTGAGGCTCGAATCGGAGCGCTTCCAGGTAATTTCCCTACTGTCTTTGCTTATACTGTGCTGTAGAGGCTCATTGGCTCGCCACCCATCACGCTGAGACGTCATAATCATCGGTGAAACGTGGGTGAATGAATGCGGACTGTGACTTGTAACCCACAGTCCATATACGGATAATCCATGGATTCAATCCATTTTTAGGGTTCCGTAACCTATTACTAAGACTCCGCTGTCCGTCTGTCACCAGGCTGTATCTCATGAACCGTGATAGTAAGACAGTTGAAATTTTCACAGATGATGTATTTCTGTTGCCGCTATAACAACAAATACTAAAAAACAGAATAAAATAAATACATGGGGGCTCCCATACAACAAACGTGATCTTTTTGCCGTTTTTATTGATAATAGTACGGAATCCTTCGTGCGCGAGTCCGATTCGTACTTGGCCGGTTTTTTCATTTCATGTCACGGCTTCGGAGATTCATATCGTGGTTATATATTTATTTTAATAATGAATTCCCAACTTACCTCGTTCCAGGCGAGCTCCACTCGTGTATAATGTTCGACATGGACAGCAAGGACCGCGCCCTGGGGCTGTCGTGCCCTCCCAAGCAGTTCCTAGCCGATGACGTCATGGGGGATGTCAAGAAGTCACTCGCGGATGATGGTGAGTGATTATTGTCAAGGTTTGTAATAACCAGCACGGGTAGCATAGATGACATTAATTCTTTTTCAATGCAAGTGCTCGTAAAGGCCCACTTTTTATGCATCAAACCGAACAGAAAGTCGATTATTTTGCCCTAGGGCTTTATTTTTTTTTTTTTTATATACGAGAAGTTGGCTAACCTGCAACCTTTCCTGTGTACCATAAATGTTATACTTTTTTTTCCACTGTGTAACTCCTTTTGAGCCAATCATAATTTAAAGTTCACAAGATTATATTTGTTTTATTTCCTACTAGTTACACTATGCATTGAAAAACGTAGTATGATACACGGGCGTAAGAGCAATAAATTACTCGGTTACGTTTAAAACACTCGCTACGCTCGTGTTTTAAATCGTCCTCGTAATTTATTCCTTTTCGCCCTTGTAGCATAAACTACTATAATGTACACCTAAACAGATTAGATATAGTTATAATAAATAAGAAGGCGAGCTTATCTCTAAAAACCAATATGAAGTTTTGTCTCTCAACGAAGCGTGTGACCATTAGAAACGCAGGACGAAGGCAATGGTCACGTTAGCTAAACTGTATTTCATATAATTTATACTGTAAGGTGTGACTCCTTGATGGAACTTCATTCTAACACTAATCAAAGTCTTCTTGTACGAGTTCCACTATTATTAGTGTTACTGTATTTCCATTGGTTATACGCTTCTTCGGGACTCAAAACTTGTCTATGATTTTGTCCATGCTACCCGTGGGGCCCTAAAAAGTTGGTGGATGTGAATATAGTCGAAGTTGCACATTTTGTTGAGCATCAACGAGAAAAGCAGTGTGTGGCTGGAAAGAGAGTGGCATGTAACCAGGATTCGGTTTTAATATCCAACAGTGACATCATTTCCATGAAAAAATCACAAGCTCTCACAAAATTTACCTATCTCATAGTTAATATTTTTGTATAGTCGACAAACTTTTGTGAGCAGCCCCCCTATTCTGTATCTTTGGTTGCCAACTGAACTGGGTGCGTATCATCAAAAACATAGATAATAACAGAAATTTCAAAATTGTATTTAGTGGGTATTGAACTATTAATGAACTGTGCCGTCACTTCAAGTGCGAACATATCCTTGGACAATCGAAATTCGATAGTATATCTATGTTTTTGAAGATAGGCACCTAGTCCAGTTGCCAACATAATAGGCCCGCTGGTCATTTTAATAAAGAGCGGTTTCGCAGCCGGATTGTGAAAATGGCGGGAAAAGGTCATTGAGCCTTGGTCTTGACCAATCACCGAGTCTACAATATGAATTTGGCTACATAAACAAATCACCTTATACAGGGTGTTAAAATGAAGTTGCGGAAGCCGAAAACTGGCGATAGTAATCGCTCATACGAATAACTTCCCGTAAAAAAGAATTGAGCAATCAAGAAAAAGAAAATCTATTGTTTCATACATTTTGGTCGGGTAGGTATGTAACTTTTCTAAGGATTTTCTTTTTCGTGATTCGATGGTTGGCTCCATAGTAAAAGTTGAATAGACGCGTACTATCGCCAATTCCCGGCTTCCGCAACTTAACACCCACCTCGCACCTGCCAACTTGGTTGACCCAAATTGTACTATGTACTCAGGTTTTCTCTTCATCCTAAACGATATTCAAGGCGACGCAAGAATTATAATGATTTATCACATAACTATAACTACAATCCTTTGTCTAAGAAGGGAAAGCAAATACATTTATCAATTTAGTATGATCCTGGCGGCGTAGCATGGTCTTTAATCGCGCGCGACGCCACTAGTTTAATCACAAGTGCAAGGAGCGTGACATACTGTTTAATCGCAAAAACATCGTGTCACGCTCCTCGCACTTGTGATTCAACTAAGTGGCGTCGCGCGATTAAACACTATGCTACGCCGGCTGGTATCCCTCTTATTTATTGATTTAATCTAGTGCACGAAAGACAAAGATAGATTACACTTCTTAACTTCTCTTAAAATATCCTATCTGGTATTTTCAGGTCAGTTCATTCTAAACTTGGTATGCCGTGACAATGAACTCCACGACTCCATCATAGAAACACTGAAGAAGCACTTCAAGCACCTTCTCTTTATCAAACTCTTCGAAGAAGTCAACGAGGTAATCTTCGCAACTAATAGCGACAAGTGTTACGACAAAGATGAGTTAGAACTGACAGTCAAAGCCCTCAATGGTTTGGCAAGAGAGAAGAATTTGGTGAAAATCAAATGTGTTGATATCAAAGACTTTATGCAGTCGGTGAATGTGATTTCATAGTGACGAATGTTATTGTACAGTGGAGATCAGGGGATCTAAAAAGACCGACTTGGGTGAATCATAAAATGATTTGAAATTAGGATTAAGTCAGAGTTATTTCACGCGTGCAAAAGAGACTGCATTAGAACAGAATAATAATATGATTCATACAAAGCGGCCTTTTTAGAGGATCTGGTCTAAAAAGGCCGCTTTGGATGAATCATATTATGATTCCGTTCTAATGCCGTCTCTTTTGCACGCGTGAAAAAACTCTTTACTCCATCCTACTTTCAAATAATTTTATGATTCACCCAATTCGGCCTTTTTAGATCCCCAGTGGGTCTACCGCGTATTTCTCATTTTCATCAACATCAACTTGAGATTGAAATTTGTCGTGCGTGCGACGACGCCCGCCTAACATGCCATCTCTTTTGCACAAGTTGATTAACACTCAAAATGTGGAGTAGTTATGTATCTCTACAGTGTTTAACTTAATCTCCACTGTACTTAGAGTAAGTATTGTTAAAATGCACTCGGAAAGTAGTTTCTTGAGTATCGTTTAAAACACGACATTTGAAACTTCTGTGAGAAATATTTTTCTTTTGTTTAAGTGAAAATGTTAACCAACAAAAAAAATTACTGCCGAATGGATTTTGTAAAATATATAATTTTGTTATAAATATTGTAAAATAAAACGAGAGAAAATAAAATTGACGCATTTAATGCCATTTCTTTGTTTTAGCGAGCATGCAAGACTAGTACACGATTCGCTCATCCATCCCCTTTGTATTGTCACAACTCAAAAACAACTCGGAGACGCATATCATTCAACGTTACTGCGTAAATTTTATTATACAACAGTTAATATTAGGCTCCCTTAAATTATCACAATTGGCACCTATTTATTGAGGTCTAGCTATAAACATTAATTCATACATTTTAAACTACACAATAATTTAAAAAATACAATAACACGATTAGCAAAGAAATAAATTACAACAGCGTATTAAATAAGCATCGATAACTAACAAAACGTGATCCACAATTGTCCAACACTACTTTTAAAGTCTTCAAAACACCTTCCTGAAAATATTTTTTAAACTCTTTTTCTTTTTAAAACGAGCACTTTCACTGTCAAAACCGTTCACTTGTGATAACTCCGTACTTTGAGACCAAAGACTAGCAGTAGGAGACTCCGATCCGGATTTTTTGTCAACTTTTCCATTGAAAACGGGCTCCAACGTTCTCACTACGGGACTAGGGTTACTTCTGCTACTGTTTCGACTGAAGGTCCTCAAAAAGGCCGGCGAAGACAGTCGCCGAGTTTTCGTTTTAATTTTGAAGCTATTGAAAATGGAGCCATTCGTTTTTGGAAACTCTTTCTTTTGTATAATGGCTGGGGTATTCTCAACAAATTCCTGAGGTTCCGACACGGGAGCCACAAACTCTTCATCGTCTAATGGTATCGGGTTCTCTTGTAGCGCTCCAATGCTGTCCTGTCTCTCCCAGCCTTGCCGAACAACTTCAGCGTTTCTATGTAGGATTGATGTCTTTCTCCGTCTATTTTTTCTTGCGACCTGCCAGCCTCCTTCATCTTCGTCCCGCTCTATCTCCTCGGTAGACTGTCTGGCTATTTGTAAAGCCTCCTCACTAGGTCTTCTCTTTTTAACAGAAGGCGTTGCATGTCCACTGACACCTTCAACTGATTTCCTTCTCAATTTCTCTTTGTCCTTTTTCTTAACTTTCTTAGGTATTGGTAAGACTAGCGGGTTAATGTGTCGTCTTCTTCTAACGTAGTACACGACTGCTACGACGATCATTGACTGGAGTATAAAGAATTTGAAGAACGTGATCGTTCCAAACCAGCTATCTCTTTCTTCCATCAATATCCTCATGGCTGCGGCAACTTGCGCCAGTTGATCTTGGAGATTAGTCATTTTCTCCAAGTATTTCTGTTCTCTCTCGTTGCTTTTCCGTCGTTCTTCTGTCATCTGAAGGACGGTTTTCTCAAAGGTTTTCTGCATTTCTTCCACTTGTTTCTTGTATCTTCTGCTCAATTCTTCTAAGTATTGTCCGGAGAGAGACATGTTCCTCTCCAATGTCTGAAATGAAATCACAATCAGAATCAAGTTAATGTATTAAATAAAAATAAAACAAGAAATTTAATTGAACTAAAAATTAAGATTATTTCTGCAAATAAAGGGTGTATTTTTGAAATTATATAATATGTAAATAATTAGGTGGTAGAGCTGATGCCGAGCTGTACTGTGGAGATACCAACATCATCTTATTCGGGAGAGAGTAGGAGGACAGCTCCGGTTTCCCACCATGCCTGGGACCGATTGATGGCGGTATATCCAACCCCAATTGCCGGCCTTTTTATAAGAGACTGGTTATGGGTAGCGGCGTCAATGGTGCGAGGGTTTCGGCACCGCGGTCACTAACCCGGCCCAGCGTGTTTGAGTATGGGCATTTCTTCCAGGAGGACCGCCAACAGCGGCGAAATTTTGGAAAGTGAAACGCAGTGAACGATGACAGGCTTAATGAAAAATTGCCACACCATCATGGTAAAGTCATATTATACTGTATAAAAACCTATTGTACATATTTTAAGACCTTAAATGAAACGTGTATTGCAAATAAATAAATTGAATTGGATTAGGACTGTTGCGGTGAGAAGAAAGAAGATAGCATTGACTACAACAGAAAAAAGTATTCTGTAATTTGAGCGTACAGACATGATATTAATGATTTAAGGAAAAATCTATTTAACGGCATGTATGAATCAGATAAATTTGGTAAAGCTTGAAAAATACTTTTTTGTAAATGAAATATGCTCACCTTCACTCTGTTAGATAGCCTCAGAAACACCGACTCCTTTTGCAGAGTTTGTGCCTGGTTCAGGTTGTTCTGCGACGCGATCGCTCCCGCAGGCGTGGGGTCCACAGTCAGCTGATCAAAGTCTGACAGAAAACTATCATTTCCTATCAACATCTGCTCGTTCGCCTCGTCTCCCACATTCGCTCCACCTTCTTTGGGTTTTTCTGACACACTTTCTACCCTTCCAGTTTTAGAATCCACTTTTGGGGCACTGTCTTTTGAATCAGGTTCACTCTTTTGTGTCTCGGTAGGTTTGATTTCAGGTTCCATAGTTTTAATGTCTTCTGATTCGGTTTTGTCTATAATCGGTGTTTCATTTATTATTGGAATAGGTTCTTCCCTTTGATCAATTTTTTCATCTTTTGACAGCTCTTGTTCTATTGTTTTGCTTTCTGGAATTTGTATAGGGATTATAGGGCTAACGTCTAATTCTAATGGCTCTGAAAGGTTATTATCATCAGATGAGGCATTTTCTTGAGGAGGTATTATTTTGTCTTGATCAACATTTAGTTCATCATTCACGTTTTGTGTATGATCATTTTCAGTTATGTTAATGGTAACATTTAGCTCAGTTTCGTAACTTGTGTTCAATACGACTTTCTTTTCTTTAATGGCTAGGATATTACACAAAGCGGCTAAATACTTTGGCAGGAATAGAGCCTTCATGTACGCGACGCGCTCATCTCTGAACTCTATTGTCTTTGTACTCTTGAAATCTAAACCAAACTGCTGACAAATGCCCGTACACTTCAAAGTTTCCCCGAGGAACACTTGTCGCACTAGATATGTTAATCTGTCCGAACTACAACTAATCAGTTCATACACTTCATTATAGAGTACTTCACTACAGTTATCACATACTATAATATGGCTGGGGGAGCAACACTTTTTGTACATTATATCCGTGGACGTATCGTTGTGTTCACTGGACACGTTTTTAGGAACTTCAGTTTTAACTAGCACTTGTGCGGCCTTCTTCATGATGGACATGACGGCGTCTCTCGCAGAGCCGAATAAGTTTTTTGACGCCTCACTTTCAGCTGTGGGGACGACGGGCACGTCTATTATTTCATCATCATCGTCATCGTCTATGTGAGCGGTGTGTTGGGAGCTCTCTTTCTCCAACACTTCGAACTCTGACGTCCCATACACTTTGAATAGAGAAATCGGACAGTAGTGTTCCGAGCCGTGATGTGATAGCATCTCAACTTTGATGAATTTCCCGAACATATGAGGAAACAAATCGAAACTCTGAACGTCCCTGATGTCTTCTGCTTTGAACTGGCCGACGCTAGTCCAGTCACGCGTTGGGAACCGATCGCTGAAGTAAACGGCAATGTCTTTGGGCGTCGAAGAGAACAGCTCAAAATTGGCTATTTCTATCTTCTGTGCTTGCACAGCCTCGCACAGTTCTACCACGAACCAGGTGCGGCTGGTGCAGGTATTGAGCATGTATTCATCTCTGTTCGGAGACAAGATTGAACTGGGAGACCCTGCCTCAGGGTTAACGGCAACCACCTTCGCCCCACACGCCGGGGAAGCGTAATTCTTTGACCGTATCTTGGTGCTTTTACTACTAAAATTCGTATTACTATGACTAGGTTGGGTCGAGTGGTTTAAGACGGTGTCTTTTTTCTCTGCCTCGGCCAACTGTTTCTGGGCCCACTCTGAGAAGGAGGGTATGTCTTCTTGAGGCGTTTCCGGTTTGACTGGAATGTTTTCCGTGGGCTCTGCTGGTTCAGTTTCTATTTGAGATTCTACTTCCGCTCCGTCTGCAAGCGTGGGGGCTGGCGTGGATTGAAATGCATCTTCTGTTTGCCTGGTCTCATGCATAGGCGTTGCTATGACAACGAGAGTTTCTTGTTTTTTCTCTTCCTCGAGTTTCCCTTTCTCTGCTTCGCGATCCACGATGGTAAACGTCTTGGTGTCATTGTGCTGCTCTGAATCGTTGATGAAGAGCAGTTCATCTGCAGTCTTGAGGTCTAACTTAGCATTATCTCCTAGTGAGATGAGAATTGGCGGCTGTCCTGTGTCAGGTAACCTGGAAACAAAAGAAAAATTCAAATTAATTTAATGATCGTAAATTGCAATTCGTTTGGTAATCACTGGTTTCCTGGTCGGAATTTTGGTGTAATTTGCCCGGAAACCCACAATTAAACATAATAATTTACTTTTTAATGGTCAGATGTTGGTGTCTGAAAGTAAAAGGCATACATTACGATCGAGTTTCAAAGACTGCAAAATATCATTCACAGACCAGCAAGAGGTCGCAGGTTCGAATCCTGGCCCCCGGAATATTTGTCTTACTTGGAATTTGTTACTAATTGATCTTTTGCAGTTCGTAATGCACTCTACAATAACATGTATTTTAGAGTATCCAAAAGCGATATATTTTGCTATAAAACATACATCTTAGTTACTGTAAAATATTTTTTATAAACAATTTAAATATGTTCGTTTTCTTCCCAGCATTGCCGGTTATCATAGATTTCTGTGTGTCTACCTCAATTGGCCGCACTGTTCGTTCAATTATAATAAATCATTTAATAATCTAACAGTATGTGGGCTTGACAAAGGTTGTTGTACGTCAATTGGTGTCCAGTAATTGTTTTAAATGAAGCTGTGTACAGTTGCGAAACATTCATGTGTGCCGCAAGATGCAAAACCGTTGCGTATAGAGTTTTGAAACTAACCTCTAAATCTTTGTTACTGATATATCAGTTCGTTCAACTTTGAAATTACTTAAGACATTACAGCGTTCTACAAAATGTTACCGTCGGTCGGTTTATTGATAATTATTGTGTTTAACTTTCAAATGCATCGCCTCTTAGTCACTGGGTGTCGTGTCGCACTACTAGCTACAAGTGGGTGTCGTGTCGCACTACTAGCTACAAGTGGGTGTCGTGTCGCACTACTAGCTACAAGTGGGTGTCGTGTCGCACTACTAGCTACAAATAATAGCTGTACAAGTAATGCTTTTACAGCACGTGATACGAGTCTGGTCCATTTTATTAATTTAAATTACCGCTGATGACTAGAATTGCACGAATGATATAAATACTTATTAAACAATTTAACTGCACTGACAATTCAAATTTGTAAACACAGGCGTCACCGTAACAGACTAACTATTGTCATTTTTTTTTTACTAAACATGTACATAATGGTATCGATTCGGCATAAAACGTCTTAACTTATTTGACAGAACTAACCATTATTTTAAGCGTCCTGTCTTTTTCTTTCTTTATCGAAAAGACAAGGACAGAACGCTTAGATTAAGTTTAGTCCTGTCAAATAAGTTAAGATGTGCTTCACCGAATAGGTACTCCATTATGTTACAATAATGATGTGTACCAGAAACCTGCAAGGGTTTTTACGTACACCGCCATTCCCCTCTTATCAAAAGATGTGGAAGATTAGATACACAGGTAGTTAAAATAAATTATAATTAAGTTATTAGTGTCGATTCAGTGTTTACGGCGATTAAACTTATTTGTCAGGACTAAACTTAACTTAAACGTACTGTCTTTTTTTTCTTTATTGAAAAGATTTTTCATTAATTTTATTTATTTATTTGATAACTAAAAAGAAATACATATTTTACAATAATAAGGTGGTGTATCAGAAACCTGTAAGGGTTTTTAAGTACACCGTCATTCCCGTGTTATGCAGGAATATAGAAAATTAGATATACAGGTAGTCTAAATAAATATTGTGTTACAGAATAATAGTACATCTAACATGTAGGCTTTAAGTAAAATTGTATAATTGTAGTTGTCACTTCTAACCGTAGCGCGTGACGGAATTTATTACCCAGCCAGCAGCCGCTTTTATGATGGCTCGCGCCCCGGACACGAGTCGGTCGGAGGGTGGCTCAGTTCATACCTAGCCGCGCTACGGGTTGAATGTGACCATACTGTGTTTATCTACATAACACAACTGTGTGTCTTTGAGCTGAACTATTACAACTCTCTAACGAATCCTGAATTTTCTTCACCACGCCCTACACTCTCTTCACACTCAGAAGTGGGATCGAGAAGAAACTTAAGTAGATGCTGGGTCCATACTACCAAGGCCTGGGGAAAAGAGCAGACGAGTCGAAGGATGGAGTAGACGTCGAATCCGAGGAGACGCCGATGATGTCTACATCGCTTATGGAGAGAGCCGACACCAAAGCGCTTAAGCGCCCCCGTATTTCTCATCTGGATGCGGAGGCGCTCCCGAGGTTTGACCCGGGAGATAAAGCAAGCAATGTACAAAGTGATCCGAAAAGTTGATCAGCTGGGCGAACTGTATGATTGGGAAGACAAAGATAAGATTTTCATCATACAACTACGATTGAGAGGGGCTGCTAGAACTTGGTACGACGAGATAGACAACTATGACCCGAGTTGGTCTGAGTGGAAAATACAGCTTAGCGCAGCGTTCCCGAGGACCCACGATTATGTGGACTTACTTGAAGAGATGCTGAACAGGATAAAGCGAGATGATGAGACCATGACAGGCTATTATCACAACAAGCTGAGCCTTATGAAACGGTGTGAGCTAGACGGAGTATGTGCATTGTCATGCCTTATTCGAGGGTTACCAGAAGAACTGAGGACAAACGCTAAGGCGTTTAATTGCCAGACATCACAAGAACTTTACTGCGGTTTTCTCTCTTCCTTGGAAAACTACAGTGCCGTGAAGAAGGAGAAGACTGCTTCGACGAGAGCAATCGTAGATATAACCGCCGCCAGGACCTCTATTGCAAAGGAGCCGATGCGACGTAACACGGTGTGTTATGCGCCGCCATCGCTTCCGAGAACCTGTCACAAATGCCGCAAGCCAGGTCATCGCGCCCAGGACTGCTGGGCTCCATGGTGCGATAGCTGCTGACAACCAGGACACAAGACAGCGCAGTGTGGGCGTCCTCCGGCAACGTTCACTAAACCACGTTCAGAGGTACAGTCCATTTATTTCACTTCGCCCCAGTCCGTTTCTGCTCTGTATAAGAAACAAGCCACCATACATAATCAATCTTTAGTTACGTACATCGATACTGGCAGTAAAATTAATGTAGTCACCTTGGAGTTGGTACAGGTACTGTTTTTGAAAATGAAACCGTCCACGGTAGTGATGCGGGGCTTTGGGGGAGCAAGTTTGCAGTCTCTAGGGAAAGTAGATTTTAAAATATGTATCGACAACCTATCTCTCGAAAGCAGTGCAGAGGTCGTAGATATAAAACTCGATGGAATAGATATGATTGTAGGGCAGCCACTGATAAATCACCCAGGGGTAAGCCTCGTTACGACAGCCAATTCGGTTAAACCTGCAAACACACGGGAGATCGAAAACCCACTCCACAAAATAAGTCAAGACGCAAATTTTTTTAGAAAAACAACCCACTGCCGAATTGTTTCTTCCTCTTGTTCCAGTTTCCCAGAAAGCCGGACTTGGGATCACAATAAGAATACACTGCGCGATGCGTGCGACGCGAGGGCTCGTCGACTTTTCAGGACGGCCGAGTGTTACAGAATAATAGTACATCTAACATGTAGGCTTTAAGTAAAATTGTATAATTGTAGTTGTCACTTCTAACCGTAGCGCGTGACGGAATTTATTACCCAGCCAGCAGCCGCTTTTATGATGGCTCGCGCCCCGGACACGAGTCGGTCGGAGGGTGGCTCAGTTCATACCTAGCCGCGCTACGGGTTGAATGTGACCATACTGTGTTTATCTACATAACACAACTGTGTGTCTTTGAGCTGAACTATTACAACTCTCTAACGAATCCTGAATTTTCTTCACCACGCCCTACACCCTCTTCACAATTGATAATGCCGTAGAAAGATAATGCCTTAAGATATCGAAATGATTTGCTACAAATTCGTAAAATAATGGAATACACACAAACGTAACTAGTTAGGTATCTATAAGTAAACAATATTAACAAACATCCATAGTTGTTCTTTTCAACCATGGAGATAGCAAAAAAATTTGAAAAGACGAAGACAGGCAGGACGCTTAAAATAAGGTTAGTCACGTCAAATAATTTAAGTCGTGTCATAACCGTTAAAATCGTTCACAAATAAGGAGCTTGAATAGCAGGCACATACAGTACAGATCAGGGAAAAAACCGGGAATATATTAAGGGGAAAGCAAATAGAATACTTGACAATAAACATCCGTTTCTCTGGGTCCAGCCACTTCAGAAACTACGGTTCAGATAGAATATGTATGGAGGTCGTAAAGGCATTGGGAGATCCAATTTTCGCTCCCACTTTCGGAAATTCGTAGGTAAGACGGTTTTTCAGGAGAATGGTAGAATTATTTACGTGTTGTAAGATTGCTTGTTTAAAGTGTATTTTGATTTTATTTGCGATTCCTTAATGAAGTTTCGACAGCTGAAATGTGCATATCCATTAATGTTTTTTCAATGCATGTGCTCGTAAAGGCCCACTTTTTATGCATCAAAACCGAACAGAAAGTCGATTATTTTGCCCTAGGGCTTTATTATTATTATTTTTTTAAATTTATTTGCAATAGTTGGCTAACCTGCAGCCTTTCCTGTGTACCATAGATGTTATACTTTTTTTTCAACTGTTTAACGGCTCTGGATACAATCCTTTTGAGCCAATTATAATTTAAAGTTCACAAGATTATATTTATTTTATTTCCTCACACTATGCATTGAAAAACGTAGTATGATACACGGGCGTAGAGCAATAAATTACTCAGTTACGTTTAAAACACTCGCTACGCTCGTGTTTTAAATCGTCCTCGTAATTTCTTTCTTTTCGCCCTTGTAGCATAAACTACTATTAAACACTTTGGAAGAAAAGACTGCAATATATTGCTGTACAAATAGAGTAAGTCTCTCCAGCACATTAGTTCTGCAGCTAGTTTCTTTGTAATGCAAATGACTCTTGAGTGGGTAATTCGGTGTGAAAAGATGCTGAAACAATTCTTTGTGTGCTTGCATTGTCCGCTGATATATTTACAAATACCTTAGATTACCCGAAAGCCAGGAAGCAAGATTGATCACTGAGGAAGTATACATAACACATTATTGTGAAGGCTTTGACAATAGGATTATTATTTTAACTTTAGTTGCGGTAAAATAACATTATTATGAAGAAGAACGTAAGATTACACCAATTTACTTACTATAGAACGATAAATATCTACATAGTAGAATATATTTTTATTTATTATTTTTACTTACCGATAAAATAACAACGAAGTCGTGGCTATCCAAGGTGACTTTTTGATCATCGTCCAAATTCATACTGGTGGCTTGGTAAGTGATCGGTATCATGCATCAATAACAATTTTGGTAAATTTCGTAACATGAAATTTCGACTCCCCATAGTGATTCACTCGGGACTGGAACTGAATTTGTATGGGAAGCCGAAATTTCATTTTACGAATTTCACAAAAAATTTTCCGAATCCAAGATACTGATCACTTATCAAGCCTCCAGTATGAATTTGGACGATGATCAAAAAGTCACCTTGTATATATTTTTAACAATTTATGTTAATTTTTGGTATAGACCAAAAAATCATTATTTACATTTAAATTTTGGTCTGTCTGTCTGCATGTGCCTAGGTATAGTGATTCAAAGGCCGCCACTCATTGGACCGGAGTTAGGCTAAAACAAGAATAGAAGCAGAGGATCTAAACAAGTATAGGGTCAGAAAAATTATTTTACTGATTTCACGAATGGCGCCACTGAACCTTGATTCTTATTACTTATTGAGTCTCCACTATTAATTTAAATGTATCATCAAAATAACCTTACACCGGGTGTAAATTTGCAGATATCTTAAAAAAAACTACATTATCTCAGTAGATTATCCTGACTGCGATCTGATCATACTGGACAATTTTCTCAAAGAAACATTTATGTGTAAGGGCTTCGTAAGGAGATTCCACCATACAAAATGAGTCCCTCTGTCATTCTTCCATATTGTCTTATTTTTTAATGATACCTAGATAAATATTATTAGAGTGCATTACAAACACAGAACTTAGTTCTGTGATTACAAACTAGAAAATATCAATCAGAAACAAATCCAAAGACAAGAATGATGTTTCAATTCTGATTGATATTTTCTAGTTTGTAATGCACTCTAATATTTAGAGTATTCATAGCGATGGATTTCGCAAAATAAACATAATCATACCTAGATAAGTTTAATATGACACAATATATCTGGAATTCCCTGTTGTTCTTTTTTAACACGATGTTTTAGAACAAGAAATACGGAGATCAGAAAACTCGTTCCAACGGAACTAAAACACACTATTTTGAATGTTACTTTTCAGTGATAAATGCTGTTCTATTCACAAATCTAACAACAGGCAATTCTCGTTAACATTGTCTAGTTAATTATTAAAGCCATAAAATTTCCAAATACATCGATGTCATACAATAGGAACGGAAGTACTAACTTATTGGCATTTACGGCAAAAACTACAACTTCTCTCTCGTACTAAGGCAGGGTGTGTGGCTCTGAGCGAGACAACTAACTACCACTGAAGGGGTTCCAGCGCGGAGTTCATTCGTGGATTCGTGGGACCCTTAAGAGCATATGAAAAAAAATTTGACCTGCCCACTGCCTATACAAAATTCATATTAATTAGGTTTTCAAAATTGATAAGGAAACATAACAAAATTTTTCAATTTTCACAAACATTTTTCGTTTCGTCACGTTTATTTCTTTGGGAAAATTGTTCAGTATGATCAGTAAATTATGTGGTTTCATTCTAAAGATACCTATCCGTTTACACGCGGTTCAGTACAAGTAACCAAACTAAGTGACTTCAGTTACTTGCGCCATAGACTAAGTATACTACGTATATACCGACAACTCCCATACATAAAGGAGTAGCAAATTTTTTACGCGCCCTTACAGCACTACGTGTCGCCAAGTGTTGCAAATAAGCATAATTTGTTTAATCAGCTGCAAGTAAACTCTCATGGTTACCAAGTAAACATGTGGCTGCTTAAAGTAAAGCTTTGCTTAGAAAAGCTAGATGGCGGTAAGTTGACATTATTAACAGAGAATATTTCAGCACCATATATTATCGGAGCGGGAATTATTTTCATGTTACGTGACATCGCTGTGCCGCTAGCGTCACCAATCAGTCTTTTTTAGCATCGTGTTTGTTAGAGGATTTAGCAACGCCATCTAGATTTCGTTAGAATTTCACACCTTTTTTGTGGCTACAAAACAAACTGATGTATGTGAACTGCCAGTCTATACGTAGTAATACTTAGTATGTGCTTGCGCACTTAGTATGTGAAGCGTTGACAGCTATCATACTATCTTTATCATTATCATGCTACACTGATTTCATGAACAATCAAAACATCACCGATAATGGGTCAAGTGCAGGGATGGGAAAACTTTTTCCTTCGCGTGCCAATATTTACTAACGAATTATATGGCGGGCCAAGTTGTTGCATTTTTGGCTATATTATTTACTGAAATAAAAATATCAGTATGTATTTTCTGAAACACTAATTTATTGTGCAATATTACAAAATAACTATTGAAATAAGGAAGAAATTGCAAATTGCAATTAAAAATAAACTTTCAAGTTAGCTGCGAAATTTCTAACAATACGAAAACTTCACTTGATTTTTGTTTGATGGTCGCGGGCCGGAGATGGCCCGCGGGCCGTAGTTTCCCCAGCCCTGGTCTAGTGGGTGGGTCAAACGTCTCGACCACTAATCTAAGGTCACAGGTTCAAATCCCGTAGGGACACATTGGCAACTGTGAATCTATATTTGTGCCCGAAGTACGGCGATAGGGCTCACCATCTATCACGTTGGGACGTGATAATCGTCGGTGAAACGTGGGTGAAGAGTGGGGACTGTGATTGCATATCGCAGACCGTACTCTGAAGCACCTCTGACATACCCTCAGGGACTCATGTCGTGACGATGTAAGTATTTTATATTATTTTTAAAACATCACGCGAGCAGTTAGTATAGACCTATTGTAGGTAGTAATACAATAAATAAATCACGTGCGAATGTGCTATTGGCCCTCAGTCTCGTGTTTGTCACCAATCCTGATATTGAACGTGTCAACAATTACATCTAGTATCTATGTTCATTGTATTTTAATCTAGATTCAGTGGTTCCCAAAATTAAATGAACCGCGATCTAATAGGCTATTTGACAACATTGAAAATACATTACAAATTGTGGTCATCCTATCAGATAATAGCCTAAAAAAGACATATTTCACGTTATTTAAACTAAATTACGCATATTTTTTGCAAATTACGCGAAATAAAATATAATATTTTAAAATATCTTATCTGTGACGGCAATGTGCCGCGAACGCTCTGTGATTGGTGGCAACTCATGGTGACGTCACATGCAAGTAAACATGGATTCCTAGACTGATTGTTGTTTGCATTTTATGTTTTCTGAGTGTTAAATTCGATCTGTGAAGCACTTTTCGGTCAATTTTGGATAAATTTTGTAATGAGAACTTGTTTACTAGCGTGTGACGTCACGCGTGTCACGTGACCAGCGCCATTACAGAAACATCGTTTTCGGAGCGATTTTTAAAACGTAAACTTAAATATTTATTTTATTAATAAAACAGTAAAATTTCTCGGAAATATCAAAGAAGTGTGCTTATCATGTTATAAATAATCATTTAAAATTACGTCCGAAATTATTCAAATCCTATTAAAAAAAAACACAGAGATTGAGGGCCCACTAAGACTTTGTGACATAAGAAAGAGGTGTAGGATATTCATCTTTAAATTAGAATAACCGTGTGGCTAAACGTCCGCGGGCGGCTTCACATCGTATGTTGGCCTGGATTTAAATTTCTTCACGACCTGCTTGCGACCCACCACTGGGTCGCGACCCACACTTTGGGAAATGCTGGTCTAGATAACAGCATATTTCAAACACATACCTAAACATGATAATTCGTGGGTAGGAATTTCCGACTACAATTTACTAATGACAGTAACGTAATGCTTGTATTAGCAAAAAAAAGTTATTGTGGTTTTTCAGTTTTTATTAATATTAACTAATATCTGTGGGTAACCCTAACATTGTAAAATTTTATAGTGTATAATTTTACTACATAGATATCTATAATTTCACGATAGTTATTTGTTAAGTTGTTTATAAACTTACCTAAACCAAGTAAAATTATAAACTATCGGATTTTACAATTTTAAGCTAAAATCTACTTTATTATCATTATTGATCTTAATTTTACGAATATAACATTTTTCGAAAATTCGTTAGCCCAATAGATTTATAACATTACTCTGACTCTTGGACCAAAGATTTCAAAAGTAAAGATAAGCCCTTACCGTACTATGACAGCACCAAAATGTTTCCACCTTTACCTAAATGGGTGACGCTCACACGTTTGGAATCAGTGCTCATCTGAACACAGTGATAGTTGGACGCCTTAAGTGCACTTAAAGTTAATCATTTTAACAACTTTAGTAGTCCGATCAGTTTGCTGACCGTAGGTAGACAGATTGCGCACCCATAAGTGTGCGCGCGTCGGCATTATGTTAACGCACGCATTCAAAAACAATGCAATAGATTTTAGGTGCCAGGGCATCTAAACTTTTGAAATCTTTGTCTTGGACGAATAAAGCAGTTCTGACTTCTTGAACAAGCAACAGAATATTTTTATTTATTTTTTAGTGTAGTTGAAATAAACTGGATTATTATATCCGCTTGACCTGATTTGTCATTGCCCTCGCGTTTTAGAGTCCTCGCTAGCGCTCGGACTCCAAACTAACGCGATTTCCGCTCGACGTAAATATCTACTATTACTATTTAAAGTCGCCGGCCAACATAAGCTAGAAATCGTAAAACCTACGTAGCACAGTTCAATCGTCGAATATTTCCACTGAAATAGCATCGTAAAGAGAAGCTCATGAAACTTCAAGTGCGAAGAAAGCCTGTGAAAGATATGCGAATACAACTTAAACCTACTTTCCAAAGTTCTTACTTATAAAATATTAACGATAGTTTGGAACCTAAATAGATATCTATTTATTTATATATCGTTAACAATTTAGGTTTATGCCTTTAGAAGTTATGCGATGTACCGGCCAATAGCTTGGGAGGGTCTGCCGCAGTCTGCCCTGTCCATAATAATGACAGATGTCATCGCAGTTTCGGCAAGGCGAGGGTACTACAAGAAATCGATCTTGCTCCAATGCTTTCATTTTACACTTGTCTATATAAAAATTCATAATACTCGCGATTTTTAATTTAATTTTTTCAATGTTTATTTAAACTATATTTTCCGATTCATTTTGGAAAAAACTGGACAATACCATCACTTGATATATTTTTCATTGCGATACAATACGTAGGTATATCTACAATAAATACAACTTTTTTCTAGGTGAAATGTAAAATATTTAAATAAAGACACGAAAAAGCACATATTTTTAAGCCTCTAAATCATCATTATCGCTAAAGGGTCGGCCCCGAAAAACATGCTCTCGCGTTTAAAATTACAATGTTTTTGACAGATAAAATTTGCTTACTTAGTTAAGAACTACATTATGTATTTTTCAGATTTGACACAAGTATCACAATCATCGAGAAAAAATCTGAAACATCACGAAAAACGTAACTTGGCGTTGCAAAAAGAAAAACGATTTTTTTTTTGCAGTACGGAATTTTATTTTTGTGTAAATTTTTCAAATCGCCTTATTCATATAATATCTTAAGGCGATATGCGAAAAAAATACGGGTGTTTCTTTTCTGTGTATTTCATGAAATATAATCAGTTACCAACAATAAAAATTAAACTAATAGTGCCAAACGGGACCCTATTACTAAACGTCCGCCTGTCTATCTGTCCGTCTGTCACACGGGTCTACAGCTTTAGCCGTTATAGGTTAAATTTTCATTGACCACCTTACAAAAAACCTCGAAAAGGTTTTTTAACGTTATTTTTTTTTGCACAAGTTTCAAATTGTACATACTTTAGTCCAAATCGCAGTTCCCCGTTTTCTTTTTTTTTTCATTATTTTTTACGGAGAAATGAAGAGTTAACACAGTAAAAGTACCGAAATAGTAAATGATATTTCTTAAGGTCGGTAGAGTTACAGACCGAGGCAAACAACTTGAATAATAAAACGGTGTAGTGGGGGCACGAATTTCACCCTTCAGTCCGCCGTATAGAGACTATGCGCTTTTCTCATTACGCAGCTTTTTAGTTCAAGTTGTTTGCCCAGGTCCGTAGCTATAGCAGAAAAAGCTGAACTTTTTATAGTTTTCAAGAAAAACTTTATTTGTTTTGAACAAATATGGCTAGAGAAGGCTGTGCTTGAGCAAAAATGGCGGTAGGAGTTGATAGAGCTGAGCATTGAGGTATACCCGATGCTACAACACACAGAATGTTCTTGACATGGACGGCAGGTGTTCGCTATAGCCGCCCCTTTGTGTAAGTCAAAGATTTACTTATTTATTTACTTTAATTAAAACGGACGAACCAATTACAATAATTAAAGATAGTAACACAAACACAAAACGGTACAATCAACTAAAATAAATAATAATAACACATAAAGTCAGAAACAGTCCCTCTCACAAAAACACTAACATTCTTGACAATATTTTCTGCCATCCATCAGCAAACAGATCACAGTCCTGATTGGCGTTTAGAAGAGCGTTGAGGGAGAGAAGAGTACGCGGTATGGGTAAGATGTAAGAAAGAACCTTACGTATAGAAGATGTCTGTGATCGGCTGGTGTCCGGTATACGAGAGCAGTTGGCAGAGCAGCAGTGTCGCCAGCAGGGCCCGCGGCGCGGACATGGCGCGCCCGCCGGCGGCGCATTGACGGGCAGACGGGGGCCCTATCACGGGACCAAAAGGGCCTTCTCAAGGGACCACTCAGGTTGCTGGTCGATTCGGTGCCACCGAAGGTTCAGTTTTGGAGTCACGAAACGCAATTATTTTGGATACTTCTGTGAGTTTATTTCTACTGACAGAGCACTTTTTGTTCACTTTTGCTTTTAAACTTCACTTTGGGTAATGTGCTGTTTCAATCGATATTGTTTGTGGAAATAGGCTAAAAAAAAAGATTGAGCTTATAAGAATCACTTGTTTCTATTTTTTTTTTCTATTTACAGCTTTCTTTGGATAAATAAACTGTTTCGGAAGATATGTAAAAACTTAATGCTTCGGAAATTGAAATATACTCTTCTCCGTAAATTTAATTAAACATATAGAGAGAACCGTTATGTTAGTCAGTTTGAACTACACAAACTGTTATAAAACAATTGAGTAGCTAAAACAATCCAGCAATGAGCGACCAGTAAATAATGTCCCATTCTATCATTATATTGTGAACAGGTGACTGTTAGCAGTATTAATTAATGTCTTTGTTAGGTAACATAATGTATCCCATCTTCAATTATTTACTGGCTGAGTCAGGTTACATTTAACGAAACAATAGTAAATACCAATAACAATACCAATCCAATCATACTGTACAACTTTCGCAAAGAAATTCAATTGAGGCGATATGCGAAAAAACTACGGGTGTTTCTTTTCTGTGTATTTCATGAAATACACGGAAAATTATAATCAGTTTCTGGTACATGCATTTTGACTATATAATCTAGGGATTTGATTTTGGAAAACATGCTTGGATAAACTTTCCTCGATAGAAATAATTGTTGAAATGAGATCTTCTAAGCTTCTAACACTTTTTCTCCTCCTTTAACGAGTAGCAGTCATGTACAGAACTCAAAAATATTTTATTAGATGGGTTTCAACAATATCTAGATATTTGATTTTGGAAATTTTGCTAGCTTGTTTAGTTTTCTTAATAAAAATATAAAACCAACTTTTTTCCCTTTTGCCCTGAATCCGCCCCTCTCGCACTGCGCGATTTTTCGCTTGGAGTGACAGTGACAAAAATAAAATTCGCATAGCCTCTTAGAGAACCCTCTTTCTATCATCTTTCATATCCATCATAATCTTTGAAAATGTGTTTGACAACTGAATGTCTGATTTTGTCTTCTATCTCTGTGGACAGGGTATCATTTCTTACAATTTAGAACAAAATTATAGATATAGTCCTCCGGATGTAAATGTTCCATAGCAAGACTTATTATAAGTAAACCCGACATTTTTACGATTGCATAAAGTGACTTTCAATATTTTAAGTATTTTTAATAAAGAAAAAACAAAGGTGCATGAATAACCGTAATAACTTATCTTCATTGTTTTGAAGATGGACATCATAACAAGAATTCGTTGCATAATTGACATGACTGATATGGACGCAAGCAAGGAATTTGTTTACTAAATACTCGTGCGGGGGCAAGCACAAATAAATTTCAAACATACTTGCATATCGTGTCAAAAGGCAATAGCCTATTAACGATGCACATGACGTAAACTATGTAACATGTGAAAGTTATCGTTACTTAGTATTAATCTTAACATTAAAATTTAACAGCCAACAAGTATACAAAAAAAGTTTAAAAGGTCAAGACCGTTCAAAATACTTATAGCCAGTGTGATATCGGTAGCGATACTAGAATATTTAATAGTTAAAAGCAATCTAATAGCTGCAAAGAGCTGATAATAGCTCAAACGTAGCTGCATAGTGCATATCCTGGGCAGTATGGGGGCAATGTCCCGAGGAAGGCGGGTCGGTTGTGCAGAATGCAGCCGGTTAGCAGAATAGTGTAGGTCTTGATAGATACCCTTATGGAGAAGGAATAGAGCCAGTTATGCTTTGGCTCAACGGTCCTCTACCTTGGATAAGTCATATGGCATTAAGTTGTGAGGTCTCCGTTACGAATGACCTTGTAAGTTCACTGTAGTGGAACATCTATTAATACAACAAGGATATTTAAATTTCCGGAGCATTCTAATTATATGTTACTCTCAGCAAGTAAAAGAAATTCACGTAAATATGAAATGTGGTCGAAGAGAACTCGACGAAATGTCCAAGTTTGAAATAAGTGGTGTAGTGAAGAAGTCTAACTAAACCCAGCAATGCGTTTTAAGGGTTTGGTGATTCATGATGATGTCGATGTTGAATATAATTAAACATTTAAAATTTTAATAAAACTTGGAGAGAAACGGAAAATGCACAAGATATTCCAAAGCATACAAACACAAGAGTTGGAACGTCAGTTGTGCCATTATTCTACCAACATCGAATTATTCGAACAACCGTAAGTGCTTCTAAATTCCTACCAACATAACAGTATTCATAATACAACGACACATGGCACAAATCAACCGATTGCATTGCAAAAGCTGTACTAAATCAAGAAAGCAATCCTAATCGGGTGATAGGACAACCCACGGAGCGCCCACGCGCGTGTCCTAAAGTGGCGCATTTGTAGGCGCGCGCGCAGCTGCAAACCACAACCAATAATAGCCGTTATTACCAGTAACCAAGAATCTGGCTGTCGAATGACAACTTGCAATGATTTCTGCATTTACTCCAGTCTTAATGATCTCAGTGTAGTGTGGATTTATGGTACCTTTCAGATTAGAAAGTAGCGATCACGTTTCAGTACAATTTCTGGTCCTCTATTGACTCGAAAGTGCTTTTGGTGTAACTCCAATTTATGGGATTTCGAATACAACCCGTATCGCTGGGACGAAGTACTCACTTCGTGCACTTGTACAATGTGGCATTTAATCATCTAAACAAGAACCGCTAACAATAATTTAGGGTTTGTTGTTTGATAAATTAACTGGTCCCCAAACCTGTTGCCAAACGAGATAATCCAGTAGACCTTAAATTCCGTCGCAATCAAGAATCCAAAGATAGATAATTAATTTTGTAAAGAATCATAAACCTTGCAAATCCAGTCCAGCGACCTAGTTAACAATATTGTAAACAACATGGGCCAAAATCTGGAGAATTCTTGCTTCCATGATGGATTTATAGCTAGGAAAACACAAATTTGGGCCATTAGTGCACTGAAAGATATATGTATAATGAAAATTGTTTTAGTACAGACCAAAATTACGACACGACGTTTATTTCAATTCCGCATTTTTTCAAGGCTCTGTGTCTAATCCTTAGAAGCATTATGTCAGGCACCAAAGGATCTTAAATTTGAAAATTAATGAAGTACTATAAGACCAAGATCCAAATAAAGAGAAAGAGGCTGACCTTAATAGATTTTGTCAAACCTACACGAAATAACGACAGCCAACGAAAAATAAAGCTCCTGAACTATGACAGAGCCAACCATCTCAAGGCTCTCTCGTGTGACCCAAATACTGGAGCATAAACCTCACATGCATTTTAGATTATGCGTCTGACTGCATCCGAGACAACCGCACAAATACTCTGTTTTGAAAAGAACGCAAAACACAAAAAAATGTTTAGGAAACTTTATTGCTAACAGGAATCTGATATAACTTCAAGAATTGAATATGTAAGAAGAGTAAAGTAGAAATGGCATCGTGAAAAGTATAGTCTTAATAAAATAAATAAATAAATCTTTGATGTCCTCTGCTGATGACAGATCCAGGAGTGGTCGACCATACCAATCAAGGACTTCAGCAAAGGTTACAAGGAGTGGCTGAACGAAATCGAAGGAATCCTCTGCTCAAACGGAAGTAATGGCAAGATAGATGAAAATTCCACCTAGGGCCATGTCTCGCATACTACTCGTAAAAGAAGACCCTGGACGTTACCGTCAGAGCACATGGCAGCGATTGTCGACAGCGCTTCGACATATTATATACATTGTGTCCCTTCTAAGAGTGCACATCCGAAAGGGAATGGAACTAGACCCTAGTTTATCGACAAAAAATGCTTTTTTTTTTTAAATCTTTGTTTTATAAATTTACGCTTTAAAATGTTTGTTGCCTACCAAGGACGCTATGTATAAAATATGTCATAACTTTTGATTTACCGCGAGTAATGCAATGAAATAAAAAAACTGTTATGATTCTTAAGAATAGACTGCATACTAAATAAAAAACAAACCATAATCAATTACCATTACCATAAAAATAATATCCTAAAAGATTATTTCTTTACTTTTTCCTTCTATTTTTCAGTAATAGTATTTTTTTTTTCAAAATAATGTCCCCATCTCACTATACTTTTGGTCCTATTTATCATTCCCTATTCATTTACCTTTCTAACAAAAAAAAATGCAACGTTCTATCATTAATACAATAATTTCTACGAGCTGTTAACAAAAGGCACTGCGCTCGCGTCCCATACAAAGATGCTCAGGCGGAGCAATTTTTCAATAAAAAAAAAATATTTTTCTTTTTTTTGTCGATATACCTATTTAGATCTAGTTTCACCCCCTTTCGGATGTGCACTCTTACGAGGGACACTGTAGAGATGGGTAAGTGGTCTATGTGCTAGAGCCACAAGAGCAAAGTTGTTGCACTGACACACTAAATTCGCTTATAGGTCTAAAAAATACCAGTTGTGGAGACAGGCTACCGTGCAGATTCCCTCATGGTTTTAACATTTTATCGTTCTAAGGGGTTAGCTTTATTTTTGTGAACAGAGAGTACCAAACTGGCAACTATCAGAGCGATGCTTGTCTTGACTAAAGTTGTTAAACCTCTAAGTGATATTCTGTTTGTGGTCAACTATTGGATATTTCACGCGCATACAAAACTTAGAGGAGCTAATGCTGCAATTCTATTGTTGAATTTACCAAAGTTTGAAGATTGGCCTTCTGGTTCTGGAAATCCTGATTTGAATCCATTGGATTACCGAGTGTGGAACGTCTTAGAGAAGGCTTGCTGCTTCACCGCAATATTGACAGTTTGACCTGCGTGGTGCGTGCGTCTACACACGAGTGGTTCGACCTTTTCACGACATGTTATGGATAGGCATTTGAGTTTATTTGTATTTTATTAGGCTAATTTAATTTGCCTTTTTCATATAGGTAACTTTTTTTTGGTTCGTTTGTAAAGTATTTCATGTGGAACATAATGTAAGGTAGGACTACGTATTTCCTTTTGTCTAATAATTAATGGGTGGGTAATTCATACATATAAAACAAGTATTGGTACATTCAACGGGTAATGTGGTCGCATGACTGAAGTGCCAAAACATAAATCTGATTTTGCCAATCCAAATGTACTCAACAAGTCTTCTTTTTAATTTGTCTATTGTTTATATTTTTCTTTGTGTTTCTTCTTTTTCACTAAAGGCAAAGGTTGAAAATCGGCGGCTTTTTGTGTAACAAAAAGTCAATGGCCGAGTCTTAGACCGATTTGTCTCTCCTCATGTAGTACCTGTATATTATTAAAATTTTGTATCGTGTTTTGTGTATTTTGAGACAAATAAACAGCTTTTAAGTAGAAATAAAATCAGTGAACAATCATTTACTTGCAAAACCTAAACCTCGCTCGCACAATATATATTTGTTAGGAAAATTGTATGCAAAACGGAAAAATGAAACGTTAACAGGAAGGAAGCCTTCAATACTCGTAACTATAATAGTCACTACATATTCATTCGTTTGTCAACCGCGTTAACGCTCCGTGGACACAACAATTTCCTATGAAAACGTAAATCATGTCAGACGTGACAGATCTTTTGTACCACCGTTACCTGTTGTAGACAAGTTCTAGTTTCTCTGTAGATGACATGCTTCTGCTCAAATAAGTTATTCTCCAGATTTTTCTACAAATGTGTCTGAACAATGGATGTTTTTAATAACTTTGACTGTTTAAATAATTATGTTATTGTAAGGCCGGGTGACGATGCTTTAATCATGAATACACGGGTTATTGTATAATTATATATATATTTATATATAAATTGGACTATTAGTGATGATATTCAGAGTCCCAAAGTTTGAACTCGAATCGAACTAAGCCAAATTATTTCCATAATATTTGACACTTGGGGTACTACACTCGAGCTCAAAGGGAAGAGCTAGACGAAAGGTTAGCCCTGTTGAAAAGATATTTTATTTTCTACAAGTAATAAGTACGGGAATGAAAGAGCCACACAAGCAATGAGAATCGGAAAGTAACAAAGTAAACGCATTAAGAAAGAACTGTTGAACGATAAGAGAGGCGTACACAATGCATACGACACGGATTCAGAATTAAAATAAGATTCTGAGTCAGACTTTCATAAACTCGAGCCATATAAAGAAGCTAATAAGCTACCGAAACGAAAAACAAAAATAATATAAGAGAAGTCCCATACACGCTGTAGTTTTGTTTATTAAGCTATGTCTACTGAAGTATAGAAGGTTATGATTATAAGATAACAAATGTGAAATATTAAGTCCATATAAGGGAAACTAACTTTTATGGAAGGTAAAATTGTTAGATATTCTCGATGTTTTGCTTATGTATCATGTTGCATATTATGATATGTCATACAATGTTTACAAATACGTACATATCGGAAGATATTCAATACTTTGCAAAAAAACAGTGTTAAAAACATTGAATGAATGAAGTATCTCTACTGTGCAAGGGTCTTATCGATATCCTTTTGCTCGGGATACGGAAATTTCATCTTACTTTTACCCTCAAATATTCATGAAATAGAAATGTGAAAAAAGTCACTAAATCAACCAATTCACACATCGGCATATTTCCATAACAAACTATTCACAAACAGAAACAGGTGATTCCACATAGGGTTTTCCAAAAAGTAGCACTAGATCAATGAAAATTGACATTAATATTTCATCACTTAACTAGGTTTTAATGTAATTGAAATATATTGCAATAAATTAAACGCTAAAACGCGTGACTAAACAAACAAGTACAAACTTTGTGAATTTTACGATCGCGTATTTGACAATATTTTTCGAAATGCAGACATACGTCTAGCTCGGTCGGCGTCATACGACGAACTGACGTTTGTTGTGTGACGTGGTGTGTGGTGACCACTTCTATAAGTCTGCAGCGCTGATAGCCTCAGTAGAGAGCGAAATGGTTTCCGAACGCTTGCAAAGCCTTTCTCAATTGAAACTGAACTTTGTAGAGCTATCATAAAGGCGAAATCGTCGCAAACAAAGCTACTGGGAATTTTATTTTCTTGCAAACAAGTCTGGCACGAGAAACCTACTGTCTGCCAGGAGTGGTAGCATATACCGGATTATGTAGACTATTGAATGAGGTGATGTTAATGCAAATTTCCGTACTTAAGATTCTTTTCAGATTTATTTTGGTTCTATAATGTTTAAGCTAATTGTGGCACTCCAAGTGTCTGTGTGGTCGGCAAATAAAGTTAACAACCTTGTGGACTGCTTGATCTACAGTAATTTATTTTGAGGACCCGCAAGAAAATCAAAACGAGTATTTATGTGAAGCGATGACAGGAAAATTATCATTATGTAAACATCAAAAGAGACAAATGATTAAATCACTAAGTGGGTGACTGAGAAATAAATAAAGTTCGATAGAAACATCGACTTTTTCTCGTAAAAATCTAATAGAATCTAAGCTGTACTATCTATTCTATTAGAGAAAAAAAGTTGGTTTCAGTTGGTTACGCTTTTTTGTTTAGAAATTGCAAATTGCCTTGCGGACTCGCGAGTTTTATTTCCGATACTTATGTAAATAAAACTTCACTGGTTGTTGATGCGAATAATTGATTTGAATTATTGTGTTGACTGTTGCTGTTATCGAGGTATTAAAAATTCCAATATATTCACTAATCTAAACGAAATTATACGATTAAAATTAAATCGAACATTCGAGAATCCTCTACATCATAATGTTTACCTGACTGCCTTTTGATTTCGTAATCAAGAGACTATTGTTCTAGACCTTTTGTAAATTATAAAAAGATTCTCAGGTTGAATTCTTAGTTTTCCATTCGAGATGATGAAACATAAGTATGTTTTAGGAAATTCACTTTTAAATCCAAAAGTTATGGTTTACTTTGGATTGTCAAAAAATACCCAAAAATAATAAAATTGATGACCCCGGTGACGTCAATCACGTTGATGACGAAAGAACATGTTTAAACATACACTTTAACAATAGTACGCCAATACCACACGTCTTGCGGTAGTAATATATCAAAACACATGTTAAGTATGACACTTGGAAGTTCACGCATACGATGACAGTTGATATTTGATACAACACCAAAACTCATCATATGTTTCTTATACATGCTCATCTGCGATCAAGTGTGATTATCACAATGTTTAATGTCTGCAATGGCATCGTACAACTATACTATACTAAACATATAACTTGTTTCTCTATGGTCATTAATTTGTAACAGTATTATACATATATGATATAACAATCTAAGGGTTTCTGTTCTAATGCCTTTGATTTCAATGTCAGTATGTAGATGTCGATCAAATCGATATCCCAAGGGTGAAGGGCTTAGTCATACATCCTTAATGAATGTCACTTTCAAGAGCCCTTTAAAAGAGTTGGCTAACAACTTACACGTCCCAATGAAAAGACTACTAGAAAATATATGAGAAAACATGAAAAATTTACCAAGAACGACGGACTGTCGGGAAAAAATGCTCAAACCGGAACTTTCCCTGATAGTATATGACAGATCTTGGCTTTTTGATCTAAATTTTACGATTAATATCAGTAGAATAATTAAGAGGTATCGTGTAAAATATTTCTCGTTCGAAACCATTTACAATCATAGCAAATTGATTTTTAAAATAAATGAATAGTCATTTGTTGGTGCCATAGATTTAAAACAATGATCGTTCTTAAGTTAACAAATTAATGCAAGAATTCAACATTCGCTCATTCACACTAACCAGGGATCAATCCCCGTGACCTCTTGGCAGTCAGCAGTCATTGTTTCCAAATTACTGTCTACGAAATCTCTGACTTTGTTCTAAGGTATCGATTTGCACCTGTTTGAATATTCTCACTAGTTTGGGACCTTTTTCAAGATCATTACAAAATTAATAGCCTTTTGGTTTCTAATTTTAGCTTTTACGCCTGAATTATGTTCCACAACAAAATCATCGGGCAAAATAAAATTATACGCCATTCCACCCCAGACTGTGACGTCAAAGAAATAATTCGTTGACACTTTCTTGCAAAGCCATATGCAAAGTCTGTTTTATTCCTCATTGTCGTTTCTATTTACTTTTTGTATGGAATCTTTCTGTTGCTATGAAATGAGTTACGTTCCATACAAATTGCGCAATAAGAACGTGTCTTTCATCATCATTATCATCAACACGATCAATTGATACAATCACCAATACCTTAATTGTATACGTTAGTTCTTCTATCGCATACTTTAAGAAAATTATTAATTGAACTTTTAGTGCGGCCGAGAGTACCAAGCTTAGAACAGTAACAAGTGTATATTTCTTCTTACAAATACAAATTTCTTTATTAATCCACAAGTAGTTAATGATTAACAGTTAATGCTTAATATTATTTTATCCTAAATTAATTAATAGCATGCACACAGAAAATTTAAAAATACAAATAAGAATTACATAGACAATAATAATAATGGAGATGTTGATCTACTTGTACTTGATCTCTGTTTTAGTAAACTAACACCACCACTACGGGCGCACCGTGGGTAACCCTATGTATCGAGTAACAAGATGTAACTAATTCGGAGATGCGAGAAAAACTACATCAAAAAAACAGGGTTGGATGAGCAACCTGGAGCATTTTGTACAGACAGCAAAAAAAAAACAGATAAAAAGTCACGTCTGTAGGTCACAAGTAGGGCCATTCTACGTTTGATGGAGCGTATCAAAAGGTGCTGCGTAAAATAAGGTTTGCGCATCCTATGTATTATTTTGTATTATTGATTTATTTAAGTGATTGATTTATAATTAATTTACTGTTGACTTTTGATTATTTTTTTATTGTGCATGTTTATAATATAAGTCATCCCAATTTGTACGCCTTGCGGCAGAGCACAAGGCATTATGTATAATTACTATAACATCTATGTATCCTACATACCTGGGTATGTACTCAACGAATAAAGATTTTGAATTTGAATTTTGAATTTATGTTGGTACTAACGTGAGTCAGCCTGATTTTATCAACGATCGTTTTATTTGCAAAAATCGATCCAGCAACGTTTTCAGCAAGATGTGACCAATTCGTATTTGTGTAGAAACAAAAACTACATCAAAATAAACAGGGTTGGCTGCGCGCAACCTGGAGCATTTTGTACAGTCAGCAAAAACAAAATGCTCAAGGTTGCGCACAGCCATCTTTATTTATTTTGATGTACATAGTTTTATTTTCTACACAAGTACAAATTGGTCCCATCTTGTTACTCGATACATACGGTTACCGACTGTACGCTCCTAGTCCAGTAGCTGTAGGTAAATTATTAACACTCTATTTACACCCGAGGTATTTATTTATTTATTTATTTTATTTATTTCTTTTATTTATTTATTTATTTAGTTATATTATTTGTATTTTTAAATGATTATAATTACATGAAAAACAGTTAAATGAAATTTTTAGTGAGATATATTTCGGACCATTCGGTCCCGGCGTCAGTCAATAGCCCGAAATATATCTCACAAAAAATTTTAGTTTTATTAGGGACATCAACAGCAACACATAAAACTTAAAATAACAATTTTCAGCTCCACCCAATATCTTAAGATAATTATCCGCGTAATACCAAACCCTCTTGGGACACCGCCAAGTGTGTTAAAAGCACAGTGTTCGACCTTTTCCTACTTCAATTACCTTAGCTATTATTGGTTAATGCCAACGAACCCTATTTCTATGACTAATATTACATGCTTACAATGATTTAGTTTGTTTTGTGGTTAATCTTTTCACTTTAATCATAATGATACATTTACGCTTATTGTTTTGATGCGTAAATTTCATGTGTAAAATGACTTAACCCAATTATTCAAATTCATTCGGTGACTCGGTCAGTGATCAGACGTATGGTTAAATGACTCTTTTGTAAAATTCGAAAAAATTTTGTTTTCCCATTCCTCGAGTCCGAGTCGAGTAAGAGATGCACACATTTATTTTTTCTAAGTGGTCATTCACTGATCCTTGTTATTGATCACTCACTAAATCTCTCAAATTCAAATTCAAATTCAAATTCAAATTCAAATTCAAAAAGTTTATTTTGCAAAGTAGGTATATATAATACACGTTTCACAAGTCAAATTTTAATCTTATAAAAATATATGTAATAAAATAATAAATGTACATGAACTACTTAGATTAAATGTTTATTTAATTTATGTAGCAATATATATACAATTAAAATTATAGGTAATATATTATTATACAAGGTGAAATCCAATCAACCGCCCGAACCCATACCGGAGACCCGGCCAGGGACCAGGAACAAGGTTCAATGATCACCAACCGAGCCCCCAGCACGAATCCAGGCGGCCGACCAAATCCCATCCTATATACTACATAGTAATAGGTTACGTATATAAATACATGCCTACCTCCGCCCATTCGATTAGTCTTGCTAAGAAGAACGGGCAAGAAACTTGGCAAGATCATGTCTTTTTTTTTTAACATAAACTTAAACTATACATTGAATTACTTATATCTACTTTAACCAAGGGATGAGAAAATACAAGACAGCAGGAATTCAGGTTAATGAAAAAAGAAAAACATATATATCTTTGCCTACCTGTCTCATATAGTCTATTTCCTTTTACAGTCTGTAATTAATTAATGTTAACTCTTAAGAGGAATTAAAAGTTAGGAAATTATATTAATTAATTTAATTATTACCTACTATCATCAAAATCAGTATCACTATAACACCATGCTTCACCATCTCTAGCAGAGAATATAAAGTATTACTATCTCTAGTATGCATTTGGCCAGATCAAATAAAATTACCTAATATAACTTACGTAAACATATTAATGGTATTGAATCCCTGTACTTCATTAGGTGTTTTATTATTTTTTCAATGCATGTGCTCGTAAAGGCCCACTTTTTATGCATCAAAACCGAACAGAAAGTCGATTATTTTGCCCTAGGGCTTTATTAATTTTTTTTTATTTGTTTGCAATGGTTGGCTAACCTGCAGCCTTTCCTGTGTACCATAAATATCATGCTTTTTTTTCCACTGTTTAACGGCTCTGGATACAATCCTTTTGAGCCAATTACAATTTAAAGTTCACAAGATTATATTTGTTTTATTTCCTCACACAATGCATTGAAAAACGTAGTATGATACACGGGCGTAAAAGCAATAAATTACTCGGTTACGTTAAAAACACTCGCTACGCTCGTGTTTTAAATCGTCCTCGTAATTTATTCCTTTGCGCCCTTGTAGCATAAACTACTATTATAAAGCAAGCTCGCATATTTCTACATTTTCCTGCACACTTACGTAAAGGTGCACCACAAGGCGCCATAAGGAACACAGATTATCTAACTCGGAATCTATACAATCTGGTTAACAAGATCAGGCATGCTCCAGCGCCACGTGACCCCTGCACCAAGTCACCTTTCACACGGCGTGCCTGACGCCTCACCTCGTGGCAGCAGACGTTCCGGATCAGGGTTTTAAAATACGCAGGGATTCGTATCAGGGTTTGAGCAACTAGTACCGTACACAATATGACTGGTTCTATCTTTAGATTAAGAACTAGTGTTTTGCGTGGTGCGCGGGCTGCAGGCAGCCCGCGTGAGTTGTAATTGTTCTTGGTTGGACTTGTATACGTTGTTGGTTGTTGTTGTTATTTACTTGTTGTTTTAACTTTTTCGTTAACGTGACAGGACAAGGTATCGGGTAAAAAACACGTTTGAAATTGAGTTGAAACAAATTATCAGACGACATTCAAGTAATGGGCAGAAGTCAATTGTATCACGAAATGTCATCGGTCATGATCGGGTGGGAAAAAAGTCATCGGTCATGATCAGTTTTCAAAATTGTCATCGTCGTAACCGTAATAGCGCGTTGAAATACGTGTGGTAACTTTGATTCAATTAAAATGGACTAATATTTTGCTATTGTGTACTCTGACAGCTGTCAAAAGTCCAAAATGTAAACGGTCGAAATGTGCTTGAACCAACGTTCAACGGAGTCGAATCCCGCTAAGCCCAATCTCAAACGTTTGCGAGATAGATCCAAAAGAAACTGTCTTGTAATGCCCTCGTTAGATTAAGAATGAAGTCAGAAGAAATTGAAAGAAATTACTAAAGCATCCAAAAAATTAATACATCATTTTATGTACTAAGTATATGCAAAAAAAGTACTTTTTATTATATTAAAATAGCGTCAAATTATTAGGATTTTTTATAGACATGATTTTTTAGCAGTAATGTCCCAAAAAAGAACTTACTTCACAGCTATAGAATATCTTTTGAAGCAACTACAATATCATAAAAAATACTGTACATTATTTATATGTTTATTATTGTTTTCAGTTCAAATTCATTACAATTATTTCTTGTTATTTCGATACAAATATGAAGAATCAACCCGTAATTGCTGCAATCGATACGCCATATTAATTTTTAAAGAAATTAAATAAATTTATGCTGCCTTTATCAGCTTGTTTCTTTTATTTTTTTGATATATAATTATATTTATATTATATACAAGGTGGCTTTTTGATCATCGTCTAAATTCATACTGGTGGCTTGGTAAGTGATCGGTATCATGCATCAATAACAATTTTTGTAAAATTCGTAAAATTAAATTTCGACTTCCCATATAAATTCAGCTCCAGTCCCAAGTGAATCACTGTGGGGAGTCGAAATTTAATTTTACGAATTTCACCAAAATTGTTATTGATGCATGATACTGATCAGTTACCAAGCCACCAGTATGAATTTAGACGATGATCAAAAAGTCACCTTGTATAAACCAGGCACAATTATAAAACATCACGATAAAATCCAAGTTATATTTCGAGCCCCACTGGGCCCGGCATCAGTTGGAGTAATAATGGTGCAGGATGACAGATAATATTTACAAGATGATTTACATGATTTTTAAAGAAATCTTATATGAGCGTTTTTCCTTGTGTCAAATTTAGTGTTAAACAAGATTTCCAGATGGCACTGTCACATACTTTAGCAACAGAATCAAAGACAAAATTTGCACAGATTGCAAGCAAACCAAACCACTTTGACATTGATTGCTACGGAACGTATTTTATCTATGGTGAGATGGACACCGACATCTGGCGGAAAGTCAAGAACTAAGAAAAAGAAACAAAGAGAAAAACGCTCAACTTTATTGGTTCAGCCCACTTCAGTAAAGCTGCTGAGGGATAAACTGACACAGTTAACGAAATCTTTAATTTAGTATTGCTTTTCAACAACAAAATTGCAAGAACGTATAAAATGCCGATGTAGGTAAGTAAGAAAAAAATAACAACACTGGGTACTTGGGTGACTAAGCAAGCATGGTTATTTATTATTAATTAGTGATAATTTTTCATTTGTTACTAAACGAATGAACCCAACAATTCGGGTGATACTGTTCCAATTCAGAAACTTTGTGACTAAAGAACGATAGCATTGACGCAATCCATCCTGGTCAGAGATAAGAGCTTATATTGTGCGTTTTATATGATAATTATTATTCATATATTATTATTCATAATAATTATCATATAAAACGCACAATGAACTGTGTAAACTGCTGCCGTTAATTCGAGAGAATGATGACAGATGGAGTGTGGCGATATCTCGAAAAAATACTACAAGTCAACAAGAGCTTCTTCACGACAAAAATAAATAAAGGCACGTTAAAAAAATATCAACGGTACAACAAATGGGACGAAATAAATCCAAATCGTGATTATTTAAACTTTTTTTATAAATAAAAACCCTGGAATAGAATATATATACGATCTTATTATTTGGTAAGGTATATCAGTTTTATAATACGACAACACTGCCTTACACCGCAGATATTATAAACCTTTTTCTGAAATGTCGCTTCAAAAAGTCGAGGATTCATACTGCAGGCATTATGATTGCTGATTTGACAGAAATAATGAGCAGAAGGAAATTTTAGTTATAGCACGAGCTCTTTGAAAGGTGACATTTATGTATACAGCCAAACTACCATATTGGCAAGTAATGATAATAAATCAGCAACACGGATCGTAATACTTTTTGCTAATTTTTCCAAATAAAATGTTGACTTCCTATAGTAACTGACTCGGAGCTGCACTCGGGAAAACGATAAAAACAAATTAACGAGTTTCACAAAAAGGGTAATAGAACATTGATCACTTAGATACAGAGTCTTAATTCAATATGATTTCCGCTACATAAATAAAATGACAACCTCTATATAAGGTTCTTAAATTCAAGTGAACACAGTATCGCTAATAGACAACTTTTCGCCAAAAATAATATTTTTGCGCTTTTATTGAGTCAGCTGATTCATTAAGTTTTGTACTAGGAAGTGGAAAATGTATACGACAAAAATACTTTTTATTAACAAATGGGACCTTTTAACGATGTACAATCTACCCTAAAATCATCATGATAAATATAAAATATTGAAATGCAAAACAGTAAAAAAAAGGTTTTATCCCCTGACATTTGCAAACGTCACCATTCTCTCGAATGAACGGCCGGAGTTTAGTCCATATCAATTTTAACAAATAGTTTATGTATTTAAAGTGGCAACACTGAGTTTGACGTAAGCAGTCGCAATTTTGTACCTATCTAGTTAAATTAATTTATTAATTAACTATGGCTCAAATTAAGCTAGAAAAATTAGTAAGTGACCTTCAGGTAACTGTTCTTAAGCTTGTGGAGAAAGTCGATTCCCTGGAGAAAGTGATTTGTGAACAAAACAGCATCATCAAACACCTGACAGGAACGACGCCGAGCGTGAGTCATGAGACTGTAACGGACAATATCTCCAAACCTGCACTACGAACCTCTGTAACGGAAACTGCTAATCCTGACACCAAAGATAAGTTTATAAGAGCAGCTCGCCTGCGTGCCATGGCATCTATTGCAGCCACTGCAACCAAGGCACCAAACCAAAAAAGAGGTAAAACGCTACCATTAACTAACGCATCACAAACTATTACGAAAACGGCAGATAAGTTTGAGAATACAACCATTGATGATGAATTATCTGTGAGTCCGCTTGCTACCTCATCTAAACCGGTTACGACATCCCGAACAGCTAATAATGTAAACGAATGGACTGAAGTCAGGGCGAGACGTACACGAGCGCCCCCCGCGAACGTTATTAGAGGAACAGCGCAGCCAGGAACCACAAAACTAGAAGCATCTGAGCGATACAGGTACCTACATCTGTATTATGTTAAGCTGGGCACATCTCCAGAGGATATTCAGGACCATCTCAAAGGAATACTATCAAAAGATGCATGCACCGTTGAAGCCCTGACACCGAAAGGAGACTATGCATCTTTCAAATTGAAGGTTCCATCGAAAGAAGCAGACAAATTATTGTCGGTTGAGAACTGGGCACAAGACATATGCATCAAACCATGGCGTTCCTTTCGTGGACAACAAACAGAAACCAGAATCCTCTCAGAGTCTTCCCAAAACGAAGGACAGTAATTCTTATTCTAAGGTAAAATTGTTTATACAAAATATTGATAGCCTGAAAAAGAAATTTAAGTTACTGAGTGCTTACTTAATCGATAATAATATAGATATCTTATGCCTTTCTGAAACCTACCTAAGACCTGGAGAAAATGAATATATTATATTTAATGACTTTGTTTATGCCAGCTTTTGTAGTCGGGAAAAAAGAAAAAAAGGAGGAGTTTGTATACTATTGAAAAAAGAATATAAATTTACTGAATTATTTGAAATAAAAAACCTAAGTATTGAATTCATTATAGAAATGTGTGCAATAGAGATCAAATCTCTCGACTTAATCTTAGTCAGTATTTATAGGCCTGGTCGTGAATTGGAAACATCAATGAACCAAATCAACTTATTATTCCAAAGTTTATACAATAAACATAATCAAAAAAATATTCTAATAGTAGGTGACTTCAACCTCGACTACATTAAGGAACCAAAATATGTTAAAGATTTAGAATTACTAGCTCTTAACTATAATTTAAAACAGAGAGTATCTGAACCCACAAGGATCACAGCAAAATCAAAAACTTGCATTGACCTTGTCTTCAGTAACTTTGTTCCACATCAAGTATATGTCCAACACCTGGGCTTTTCGGATCACAGTACAGTATTTGTAGAATTAGAGCATGAACAAACAATTAAGAGTAAAGATAAGAAAATATGGTATACAGAGAAAAGAATTTTTAGTCTCCAGAATCTTAATAAATTCCAAACTGAGCTACAAAGCGTCAACTGGACTTTTAATTTTCATAACAAAAAAGGAATAAAATGCATATATACTTGTTTTAGTAAAATTATTAAAGATATTTTAAATAGATCCATACCTAAAGTAAAAATAAAACTTAAATCTAGAACTAAGAAAACTTGGTTTACAAAATCATTAAGAAAATGTTGCAAAAACAAACGGTCCTTGTATGTATTATATAAGCAATCAAACTCACCTGTTTTAAAAAGACACTATTTAAAATATGCAAAGACCCTGAAAAAGGTTTTATCACTGACACAAAAACACCACTATAAAGGCCGTATTAACAATTCTAATCACAAATCTAGGGCAATTTGGCAGATAATAAAAGAAAAAACTAATAAACAAGCGCAACGCGACACCACTAACGTCCAACTGAAAATAAATACTGAATTAATAAATGACCCACTCTCGGTAGCTAACGCATTCAATAGTTTTTTCGCAAACGTAGGCAAAACAGGTTCCGATCCAACTTCATCTGGTTCGAATTGCAGTTCATACACCACCGATCGAGTTTTGCATTCCATGTATTTACAGCCGGTTACTGTTGATGAAATAAAACGAATTATCATGAGACTTAAAAACACTAGCAGCGCAGGACACGACGAGATACCTGTTAGTTTACTCAAGCATTGTGTTGACGAATTCAGTCAGATACTATGTTTTCTCATCAATTTATCGTTTGACGAAGGTGAATTCCCCGACGAATTAAAATTATCTACAATTATACCTATTCATAAAAAAGACTCTGTACTTGACCCAAATTTTTATAGACCCATTGCACTACTGTGTACTTTCTCTAAAGTTTTTGAAAAAGCTGTTAGTTTACGCTTGACAAAATATCTAGAAAAAAATAATATCTTGGACACCTGTCAACATGGTTTTAGGAAAAAACACTCGACTATACTAGCTGTATATAAATATGTAGACAAAATTTTATCCTACCTTGACAAAAAGAAATATGCAGTGGGTCTCTTGCTTGATATGTCGAAGGCATACGATCGAGTTTCCCATGGCATTCTCGTGCAGAAGCTGGAGTCAGTCGGTGTGCGCGGCCCGCTGCTGCAATGGTTCAGATCCTACCTGCGCGCGCGCCCACAGCGCGTGCAGCTGCTACATTGGGATCATGACGCCCGCATTGTGAGTGACGTCACCTCCGATACGATATTAACTGACCACTCTATTCCGCAAGGAAGCGTATTAGGATGTATTCTGTTCTTAGTGTACATAAATGCCTTGCCTAAGATTTTACACGATGTGTACAGTGTACTATTTGCTGACGACGTATCAATTTTGTTTGCTGTTGAGAATGAAAATGAATTTAATGGTAGAATTCACCAAACTTTGGATACTGTTATGGAATGGCTCAAAAATCACAATCTCGAAATTAACCTGAGTAAAACCAAAATTATTCCTTTCCACCCTTATCAAAAAAAACCACTGTGCCTAAAACTTAACTATAACGGCTGTGTCATAGAAGCTGTAAAAAGTTTCAGACTTTTAGGGATAGAAATTGATACCTATGTTAACTGGAAAGTCCATATCGGAAAAATAAACAAAAAAATGAACCAACTTAAATACGCACTACGCGAAATTAAAAAGTCAACTGACTCAGCAACTGCGATAACGGCATACTATGGATACGCCTACGCTTGGTTGAAGTATGGTATAATACTGTGGGGAAATAGTACTGAATTTGAACAGTTATTTATATCCCAAAAAAGTTGTATCAGAATTATAGCAAAAATTACACGGAGACAAAGCTGTAAACCATTTTTCAAAAAATTCAAAATATTAACTCTGCCGTCACTATACATACTTGAATTGTGTATATTTGCACGTAAGCAGACACATCTTTTTATAAAAAAATCCGATACTAAAAGCCGCTCCTACAGATATAAGGATCACTTGGTGCTCCCAACTTCACGACTTAAGGCCCTCAGTGATAACACCCAACAGATGACAATTAAAGTGTATAATAAACTACCTAATAACATTAAAAATATAATTAGTGATAGTGTGTATATAAACAAAATCAAAATGTTATTGATTAAAAAATGCTATTACTCTGTTGTCGATTATTTAAATGATAAGGATATTTTATTCAATTAATTGTATTGTTAAATTATTTAATTATGTACTATTTTATTTTTAATTGCATGATTTAATTGTAAATAGATAATAATGTCATGCATGTTCTAATTATTTGCAATACCGACAAGGTCGAATATGTATGTGCCTTTTTTTTTTTAACACCATTGTAAATACTCATATTCAGCAATAAAGATTTATGATTTATGATTTATGAAATAAAACTTAAATAACATTAAAAGACTAACTACCTATAAATTAAAATTGCCTATGAATATACAAGTATACACAAATATATCTATATATGAATATAATTGAAATTTATTCAACCGCCCGATCTCATACTGGAGAGACAGTTCGAAAAAAAAAATGTTTGCTCTCTTACTGACTCTAGGAATTGTATTTGAACTAGTCCAGTTCGAATGGAAACAAAAAAATATTTATATGATTTCGAAAAAAAACTGAACCTTGTTCCTATTAATTATACATTGTATATTGTAAAGGAAAACAATTTTTTTCACAGACGCGATTTTTGTTTTGTTTTTGGGAAATCAGTTCAGTATGATCAGTACAGGTTTTAATTTGAAGAAAGCGAACCATTTACAAAGTTTAGCAGTTTTAAAAATAGCTCATTATCATTATCTAGGAAAGTATTAGCCTTGCAAAACATTTTTGCAATAAATAGACTTAGTGTCAACTTCGCGACTGTCCCACTTTATCTTAAATATGCAAATTATGTCCATATTTAGAATAACTATCGATTAGTCTAATCGTCCGTTTTCTTGGCTTCTCTTTTAAATAAGTTTTTAATTTCCGTGTCACAATACACTTGGCATGTATTTAGCCCCGTTTCTGTTGTAAAATACAACAGAAACGGGGTTTACTTGCTTTTTATTTTATTGTGTATTAATAACAATTTTATTTACACAACTTAAGCATAAGTAATAAAACTAAAAAAAACCTAAACCTTACAATAAAAACAAATCTTACTGGAAAACAAAATTACCTACGAAAATGTATTTATTACGTTTAAGAAAAAGTTATTTATTATTATTTTATTTAAATTATTAGTCAAATGCGTGTATTATATGTAAGAATTAAAAGTTTCGCAGGAACGCTTTTCCTAAAATAATATTTTTTGTACATGTTTTCCTGAATGCTGGTAGTTTGGACATGTAGAGAGTATGAATGAAAATAGAGTGACGAAAGAAATTTATGGTGCGCAAGTGGAAGGTACAGCTCGACCAGCGGGCCTATTATGTATCTCTAGTTGCCAACTGGACCGGGTGCGTATCATAAAAAACATAGATATACTATTGAATTCCGATTATCTAACGATATGTTCGCACTTGAAGTGAGGACGCATTTCGTAAATAGTTCAATACCCACTAAAGGCAATTTTAAAAGTTCAGTTTTTATCTATGTTTTTGATGATAGGCACCCAGTCCAGTTGGCAACTAAAGATACAGAATAGGGGGGCAGGCCGCCCTAGAAGAACGTCTGGTGACCAAATTGGTGACATACTGAAGAAGGGCCATGTCAAAAGTACCCGGAATAGAAAAGCTTGTATGACTAGATTCATGGATGTGGAAGCGGTGAAAGAGGTGTGTCAGGTTCGTAGCAGATAGAAATCTGGAGCAAGGCGGGGGTATATGTATGTATGTATGTACGTACGTTTTCCTCCCATTATTAATCCTTTTTGGTTACCTATTTCTGAGCCAAAATTCAAACTGTGTAGGTATGATTTCTTTATATACGAAGTAATTTATATCTTTACATATTTTACATAATAATAAAGACAACTACGTCAAACATTTTAGTAATAAGATACAACAAATTTAAGTGTGACATATACAAGGTGACTTTGTGAACATCGTCCAAATTCATACTTAAGCCTTGGTAAGTGATCAGCATCGTGAACCAATAAAGATTTTTGTAAAATTCATAAAATGAAATTTTGACTCCCCATAGTGATTCACTCAGGACTGGCAGTGAATTACTATGGCAAGTCGAAATTTTATTATACGAATTTCACAAAAATTGTTATCGATTCATGATGCTGATCACTTAACAAGCCTCCAGGATGAATTTGGACGATGATCGAAAAATCACCTTGTATTTAGACATGACGAGATGACAACAAGTATTAATTTTGCATGTGTATTTTACCAGGATTTGAAGGATTTGGCTCTGGACAGAGAACGATGGAAAATGTTACACCGGCAAGAGCTACACTCTTATAGTAGTTTATGCTACAAGGGCGCAAAGGAATAAATTACGAGGACGATTTAAAACACGAGCGTAGCGAGTTTCCATTTTACGAATTTCACCAAAATTGTTATTGATCCATGATACTGATCACTTACCAAGCCACCAGTATGAATTTGGACGATGATCAAAAATTCACCTTGTATAAGCAAGCAGTAGGCTAAGTACTATACTCCCGTTTGTCATCCTTCGGGTACGGAACCATAAAATACTTTTGACAATGTACCTACTAGACCGTAGTCATTCGTTTGCTACTAAAAAAACTAGATGGCGCTACTTGTATATTACATCGCGATATCGTTTGAGCTTTTCTAAAATACATATATTACATATAATATGAATTACAGCCGAAGAAAACATTGGAATTGCAATTTTTGCGAGGATCTCTCCATTAAGAGGATCCTGAGAATTCAGAGTCGGTAATAACCAACCTATGAGGTACAAAAGGGAGGGAACCTTTAGGTTATGGTGAGACTCCGTTAATGACATGCGAAAATCAAACGTACTCACTGGAGAAAATTGAGAAATTAAACAACCATGAAGTTTAAAAAAATTAAGCTTCTCAATAAAACGATTCAATTATGCATTTTGTATGCGAAGGTCAAAATGTTATTTTTATTTTTGATGTTTTATATAATAATATGTAAAATAGTAATTCTGGAGTTTGCAACAAATTGTTTCTTTTATCCTCTGATTATTTTTCTGAGTTTTATTATTATTATTAGAGATGAAACGGATATCCGGTTACTATCCGGTATCCGGCCTATCCGGCCATATTTTTGGTATCCGGTATCCGGCCGGATAGTAGTCAGTATCCGGCCGGATACCGGATACTTAACTCAACATACAAAAAGTCGTTTAAATCACAAAATAGTTGTATCAATGATTGAATAATCTAAATTCTAATACATAAAGTGAATAAGAATTGAGCTATGGTAGATAAAGACAAGCTTTACATCAATTGTTGGGAATAAACGTTTATGCTTTTCTTCATACATTACACCAGCTTCTTTTGCTCTCACAATATACCGAATGAACTCAACATGTATCTTTTAATAAAAACACATGGTCATACTGAAATCATACTAAACAACTTTTCCAAAGAAACATATTTGTGGAAATGAAAAAATATTTTCATGTTTCCATACTCATTTTGAAAACCTACTTTAAATTTTGAAAGGGCACTGGGCGGGCAGGTTCAATTTTGTTTTTTCAATATGTTACTTTGGAAAATTTGTTCAGTATGAACAGTATATTACGCGGTTTCATTTAAAGATACCTGTCCATTTATATACAGTATACACCACTCCAAGGCTGTCCATTTATATACAGTATACACCACTCCAAGGAGATAAAAGATACAAATTTCGTTAGGATCGGAAATTGTTTCGCGTTTGCAAACCAGCATTTGTATGATTGTGATACGATCATTTAGAAATGATCTTCATTTAAAAAATGCACGAATAATCTCGCCCACTTGCACCCGCTATTGCGGAACTTGCACCTTGGTGCGTAATATAAACCCTGCGGTCCGTAATAGAATTACAATGGATCATAAGCCATTCACTTCATACTTTCGTAATCGATTTTAGCGATATAATTCTATTTCGGAACGCAGGGTTAGACTTGCTCAATTAGTGCGAAACGCATATCTTGTGCCGGATATCCGGCCGCCGGATATCCGGCTATCCGGCCTAGTGCCTCTCCGGATATCCGGTATCCGGTATCCGGCCAAATCACTATCCGTTTCATCTCTAATTATTATCATTATTTCACAATTGTTTGAGAGGGATCCTTTTGAGTGTTAAGGAGGCTAGTTTTCATGGCGGCGCCTTCCTCTCAAAATATGTATTTTTAGTGGGAGTGGAACCGTGTGTGTGTGGATGTATGTATGTAAATGTGGTATTCTTAGTTTTGAAAATAAAGTTGATTATTTCATTCCATAAATATTTGGCAGGTTTCTCAATTTCATATATTATTTTATCTACTCCCATACTACAATAAGGTAATTGCATCATCAAAATCAGTTTTATAAGTACCTATACTGTTTATCTGATAATATTACATTATAACACCGTGATTCTGCGCTGCTATTGGCCCAATTTACTATAACACCGCTAGAGAGCCAATCAACAACAGCGACGAGAAATAAGTCCCGACCTTATTTCTCAAGCCACGCCCACTTTATCCTAGTTGCTTCTAATTACTTCTAATTACCGGTCGATGAACTCGGGGTTCATGAACGAGTGTTCTTCTCATTTTTCGTGAAATTGTTAGTTGAAAATATGATTTAAATACGATATTTTTGATGCTCGTAGATTAAGTATTGTGTCCCACTGAACATAAATAGACATTTCGACACTTGTGCAAAACTATTACGAAACTCACTTAGTTCGTTTCGTTAACAAGCACTCGTGTCCCAATGACTTAAATTATGTTACAGTTGCACAAAATACTATGATAATCTATGTAGTTTTCTAACTGTACAACAAGGTATTATTAAGGCTTTTTTTATCCAAATCGATATCGATAAAGTCTGCAAACCGGTTGTCCGATACATGCCTAGTTGCAAGCGTTTGAAAGATAGGGCTGTAGCCGGCTTGAAATCGACGTACTGATAAAAATACTGCCATCTTGTTTTTTCATACGGAGAGTTGTATATGTGAAAGTAGCATAGCTTTACCATCCTAGGTTTCTGCTTAATTAGATTTTGTCTATTGGTTTATTGGTCTGAGTTTAGCATAGACACGAACTCGTCCGCTTCACCAACAAAAAGGTCAAGGAGGTGCGATACTTCTTTTTATATAATTTTATGTGTCTGGAGCAGAGCTGTCACATGGACTAGATAAAAATAATCGGTGTTACTACAAAACGGTGTTTAACTTTAGACAGTGTTTAAATCTGTTGCTGTCACTCTTTTACAGTATGAAAGAAAAGGCGACAACAACAGATTTAAACACTGTCTAAAGTTAAACACCGTTTTGTAGTAAAACGGAATATTTTTAAGCCTTTTTGGCCTTTTATTATTTTAAAATAGATTATAATATATAAATCATCATCATCATCATCTTCATCATCATCATCATAATGAGATAATATTAAGATACATTGTAAATAGTCTAGGTTTTATATGTTATTATGTCATGACCTGTCATGTCATGTGCTTTTATATTTTTTATGTCAATGTCAAGTGATGCCGGTCCAGATCGGACCCGAAATATATCTTGAAATGACTTTATACATATTTGTATTATTGTATCTATCAGTATATTAAATATTTATATTTAAACAAAAAACATACTATATAAATGAAAAATTCGACTGCATGACGACGGCCACAAGTTGGCCGAAATATATTTCGAAACAAATTAATACGTTTTTATTTATATATTATAATCTGTGTAGGACTACATAAAAGTCCGAAATAAATACGAAAATGTATAAAAAGTCCTAAATCATCAAATAGAAATTTTTCAAACGTGAGCGAGTCCGTGGACCGCGGACCGGTCGGACTTTTTCGGATCTCGGGCTTAGTCCGTTCAGTTCGTTGGTTGTGTTTAACGAAACGATTATGGAAAGTTTTATGCAAGTATAGTATGTAAAAATAATGTTATTCGACGGATGTGATACCGACTCTTTTGAAAGAGTCGAAATATTAAATTGTAACACTGTATTTATTGCATAACTCTCTTGGAGTAATTAAATGGACTTTTTCGGACCAACTCCGACCGACCGGCTTTTTACCGGAATAGGGGCTAGTCCGCTCAGTCCACTTGAGTTTAGGAAGTCCATTGGACCGGGTCCGAGTCCTATTTAAACGGACAAACTTCGGGCTCTTTTTAGTTCATGTGAGAGCTCTGGTCTGGAGCTGCAAGCTTAATTATTTCATTATTATTTATAGAGTTTTTTTTCATTTACTTATATTTATTTCTGTAGAGTGAATGCAGCGGAAATGCGTTCTTTACGTAGTATGTGTGGTTTAATATTGAACGATAGAGAGAAAATAGCGACATTCGGGATCGTTGTGGCCTGAAAGAAGATGTAGTGACTAGAAAAGAAAAATTACATGTAGACAGGATGGACTGGGTGCCTATCATCAAAAACATATCGAATACTGACTGTCCAAGGATATGTTCGCGCTTGAAGTGACGACACAGTTCGTAAATAGTTCCAATGCCTACTAAAGGCAATTTTGAAAGTTCATATTTTATCTATGTTTTTGATGATAGGCACCCAGTCCAGTTCGCAACTAGAGATAGACAATATAGGAGCAAGCTGCCCTAGAAGAACTTATACTGACCAAATTGACAATATAATGAAGAACAGCAATGTCAAAAGTACCCGGAATAGAAGAGCTTGTATGACTAGATCGATGGATGTGGAAGAGGCGAAAAAGGCGTATTAGGATCGTAGTAGATGGTAATCTGTAGTTTTTGCCAACCCCTTTGGGAGACAGGCGTGAGTATGTGTTGTGTATGTATTTCTTTATTTTTTAAAAGCAGTTGTTGGTATGACTTCCATGCTCAGTGGGCAGGACAACAACCCACCACTCGTTCAGCATGACCCAGATACCTTCTGTACCTTGAACACTTCCAATAATGACAGAAACAAGGCATGGCTGGTGTTACTGGGACATATATTTATCGAAAGACAAAACTGAAGTGGCAAAATAGATAAAGCCAGGAATCGAACCCCGACCTAGGGCTCTACCGCGTAATTCTCATTTGTATCAACTTCAAGCAAATGCATGCGAAATTCAACGCGTGCAAAAGAGATGGCTTGTTAGGCGGGCGTCGTCGCACGCACGACAAATTTCAATCTCAAGTTGATGTTGATGAAAATGAGAATTACGCGGTAGACCCCCTAGTCTCATTTACGTCGATCGCGGCAACCGCTTCGCCTCCCTGACCACCTTAAGGGGCTCCACAATGCTAAACATCAGTTTTGTATTCAGGTATATTCAGGTGTTTTTGTATTGGATTCAGTTCCGTCAATGTAGACGGTAAAAATTTGAAAAAAATATGGCGTGTTTTTTGACTCAAGACAATTATTAATTACATTTTATAAATAAACATACTTTCAATCTTCTATTACTTATATTACTTTTAAAAAAGCATGAATTTCACGTAAAAAGCGATTCAGATTCCGTGTTTCAAAACCGATTGAAAAAAAACCAACACACGCAGATAATAACGAGTAAAAACCACCTTTATTACATGATGAAATTATGGTTAATGCCATAATGTAGCCACGATTTCAAAATAACTGAAGTTTTGCGTGCACGGCATCTGATTAGAGCAGGATAGAGAGCTAAAAAACAAACGCGTTAGAGCAGAACTGAATTTTATCATAGTGCAGCCCCTTAAGGCGCTACGGAAAAAGAATCGACACCTTTAGAACTTGCATATCTAATTCAGTGAAGAAGGTATTATTTTGATAAAACAGTATATTATTTTTGAAATCTTTTTCTAGGGATCCACTAAAACAGAAACGCGATTGGAGAAATTCAGCTCGATACAAATATTCATTGAAATTAGGTCTTTTTCGACACCAATTCTCCTGGTTTGACAATTTGGAATGACATATGGACTGCAATTATATTTTCTTAGATGTTACACAGTATCTGGGATCTGTTTAAACAAAATTTTGATAGCAACTTTAGTACATTTTATATTAATAAAAAACCGACTTTTTGCTAGGTACTTTTCCTCGAATCCGTTCCTCTCGCAATGAGGATTTTTTCTCATATGGAGTAAAAGGGACGCTAAAACTTTTACATATCGCCGTAAGGGGCTTCAGTAAGCTAGATTAGCAGCTCAAAATGTGTCGGAACAAATATCAACAGAAACAAAAAAGAAATAACGTTCATGTCAGAGTGCATTGCAAAGTGGCTGTTACGACGATCCCTGCGTCACCGGATAGCGCAAAATAGAGAAAATAATACTTTTTACACAATATGTTACATTTGATATTTAAAAGTTTTAAACGTCATTATGTTAGATTTTTGTATAGCTCGTGTCTGTGTTCAAGTTTTAACCTTGACTTTTTTGAATTTTAAAGGTTTAAACAATTTATCCGTTTTTTAAACCATTTGAAAGGTATTTACTTACTCGGTTAGAGCTTTAAAGGTTTTAAAACATCACAATTACGGGACATGGGTACATAAATCTCATATATTTTTTTCGAAGTTTTGTAATATTCATATAGAAAGCTTAAAGCAATTCAAAAACGTCTCTAAAGGCAGTTTTGCTTCTGAAGCCTCCTAATCACACATTATAGCAGAACTTATGTTTGTTAGTTATGCTTGGGTTATTATTCGTTCCGGGGCTAGTTATTGGCTTATGAAAAATTATGTTATATTGGTACAGCAACTGGCGGAATAATATATATGTCTGCCTGTCGTCTGTCTGTATGCCCACGATTCGCTTAAAAACTATTGAACGGATTTGGCACATCGAAATGATTTTTTTTCTGTTGCATACCTAGGTGTCCCAGAAGTAACTCAGTTATCTATATGTTAAACCTACAAACAGTACTTAATATTTTTGTCTATTGTATGAGTAGGTGTCCCACAGTGGCGTGCACAGAACTTTTTGCTGGAAAAGCTAGCAATTGGTCAAGAATAACAATAAAAAAAATATGAAAAAAATTAACTATCACTTTGAAATAAAAAAGTTTGTATAGGAAATTTTCACTCTAGGGTAGACATTGTCTACCCTGGCGTCATACAATTTTTTTTTTCAAAGTGATATTTAAATTTTTTCATATTTTTTTATTGTTGTTCTTGACCAAATGTTTGCTTTTCCAGCAAAAAGCTCTGTGCACGCCACTGGTGTCTCAATGACAATGTTATATTGACTTTAATCTAAAACAAAATTAAAAACGACCTGTGGGGTCTACCGCGTAATTCTCATTTTCATCAACATCAACTTGAGATTGAAATTTGACGTACGTGCGACGACGCCCGCCTAACATGCCATCTCTTTTGCACGCGTTGAATTTCGCATGCATTTGCTTGAAGTTGATACAAATGAGAATTACGCGGCAGAGCCCCTGGTTTTGTACATCTTTTGATTATTTATTTTATAGCTTATTTACCTGCGATAATCTCAAGACTATAATTAAAGTTATGGCTTGAACTAGATTTTCAAAGAAACCCTTCTTGGACATGGGTAAAGCAAGTTATGATCGTTGCTGGCGAAATCACGGGTAAAAGCTAGTAAAATCAATTTCTTTTTGCGTATTCCCTCTAATAAATTTTAGGCGAAGTAAATTCAAACATTACTGAATATTTAGTAAATTAAAAAACTTGAAAACAATTTGTGTTCAAAATATAATTTCAGCCTACTATGGGGCCGGTGACATACGGGATTTACTGAAGGATCCCCCGTGTGTTGTAGAGTATTCTACCGGCTACCTGAAACCGTCAAACCCTCTCATTGGCACGCATTTGCGTCACGTTCACAGAATCACGTGCGTGCCACGCGCGGCACGCTCGATACACTGAAGGTTGCATGTAGACGGTGTTATGGAATAACTGGTCATGGACATTGGCGCCCGCAGAAAAAACATCCAAGGGGTGGAGCCTTAAGGCGATTACCATCGCCAAATTAGCAGCTCGATGTTTGTCTGTATGAATATCAACAGAAACGACATTGAAATAACGTTTATATCAGCGCGCAATGCATAGTGGCTGTTACGACGCTCGCTGCGTCCTTGATAGGGCGAAATAGGAGAAAATTATACTTTTCACTTGGACGTGATTACTTGATTAAATAATCCTATGTTATGTTTATAGCTATAAAGTTTATCTATTTATCAAAGCATAGATGAATTCAATCGGCCAAGCCACTCAGGAGCAGTAGGGAATTTGAGGTCAAAAAACACCATTCAGTAAAAAAAAATTCATGTAGAAGTTTTGGTGGTATGAAAAAGAAAAATGTTGCATATGTTGTCGAAGAGTTGATTATTCATAATACGTTATTTCATTATTTTTGGTTTGGCCATAAACGAGGAGTAAGCTTAAGAAAGTACCCATTTGGCAATAGTAAGGCCCTTAAGTTTTTCATGTAGGTTAATGCCATGCCACAGAATAAATGGCTCGAATTACGTATAGTGACACAAGTCAGACTCAGAGGTTCAGTTGGTAAATTTACTTCAAAATAAGTACCATATTGATCCCAGGATTCACAAGGTGTGCAAGTGCACGACCTGGCACCCCCTGCCAACGCCCATGGATCAAATATTTCAAAAGTAAAGATAAGCCCTTACCGTAGTATGACAGCACCAAAATGTTTCCACCTTTAATTGGGTGACGCTCACACGTTTGGAATCGGTGCTCATCTGAACACAGTGATAGTTGGACGCCTTAAGTGCACTTAAACTTAATCATTTTAACAACTTTAGTAGTCCGATCAGTTTGCTGACCGTAGGTAGACAGATTGCGCACTCATAAGTGTGCGCGCGTCGGCATTATGTTAACGCACACTTTCAAAAAGAATGCAATAGATTTTAGGTGCCAGAGCTCATCTAAACTTTTGAAATCGTTGTCATGGATATGGATAATGCCAGCCAGTAGCACTTTCACCAAGTTGGCGTACCGAAAGGAGCATGTCTTGTGGAAAAGTTGATAAAATAACATTATCAATAGCTAGATGTATTCAGGGGTATCAATGATTTTCACTCGTACACTAAGGGTACGTTTCGTAACGTGTGATTATCACTCGGAGCGATGCGAATTTTACCCTGCATCGTTCAAAAATCGACCGAGTGAAACCGAGGGTAAACGAACTGTTACCTGACAGTTGCGCTAAGTGTTTAGAAGCGCTTTCGGGGAATGTGAATATCGCACTGACAAGTGCGATTTCTAACTCTGTTTGGGTACCGTTAAAATTCGCCTGACAGTTGTCATTTCGGATTTTTCGCGGGATTCGGACAATTTTTGAAAATAGAATTCAACATTTCCGTACGAATACGGGAAAATGTTTCGAAACTGCTTCGACAGGATTATGGCTTGCAAATGCAAAGGTTGCAATGCCATCCATATTAAAAGCAATAGGTATTTAGCTACTTTACTTAATTTATTTATTTTGATTTGAGGTTATGTATTTACTTGACGTGTGTCACTCCAGACCGTTTCAAAACGCTTTTCTCACGGGAATCACTCGCAAGCGTTTCAAAACCAGATCTTTCTTTCTCTTTCTGGTATATAGCTTTGTCTCTTTCTTAAAAACGAGTGAAATTTCGCACGAAGATCACACGTTTTGAAACGTAGCCCTAATGTCACCGGAATGTCATACCGGAATACGACGAGTCACTTGGCGGCACGGTTTCGTCATTACGGGTGGTGACAAGCCACGGCCAAAGCCTATCACCAGTTAAAGTGAAGGTAGGTACATAATACAAAGTCTTTCCATTTCATTATTCCATTCCTAATTACAAAACCGGCCAAGTGCGAATCGGACTCCCGCACGAAGGGTTCCGTACCATTATCTATAAAAGGCCAATGAACCTTAGTGCTGACCACTTACCGAGTCTCTAGTATGAATTTGGTTTTATAAATAAAAGTCACCTTATATTTACTACCTGTTTTAAACAACTAACAACTTCGTTTAAGTAATTTTCAATGGAATTTCTAAGTAATTTTCATTTTAGTTTGGTCGACTATTACTCGTTAACTTATAAAACCTACTTAGCTGTGATAGTTTCCCTTTTAATTTCGTTATGTATACTACTGCCGTGATTTTTTTCACGTCTCCAAATATAACCGTTTCGCTGGCAGGGGGGGAGACACTTGACTAAAACAAAAATTAATACTTTTAAGCTTAATATTTCGCAAACGGAGCCCTGGATCGAAAAATGGTCTTCTCACACCCCCAATATTTTTAAATTACCTATCCAACGACACCCCACACCAGGGGAGACGAGAAAAAAAAATCATCCCCACTTTACCCTAAAAAAAAATCTTTTTCAAAATTTGACTGTACCTCTTTATCGGCGTGATAAATATGTATACCCATGCCAAATTACAGTTTTCTAGTACGAATAGTCTCTAAGCTAATCCGCGGACAGACAGACGGACATGGCGAAACTATAAGGGTTCCTTGTTGTTGACTACGGAACCCTAATAAAAACGTGTTATTTGAAACGGAATTTAAATAAACGTATTATCTTAATTTACGAAAGGAAAATTATTCACAGGCACCACGCTCCATTAAAGTATGTACGAACATTACACTCGTTTCTTTTGAAAAGGTTAAAATTATGCGTGTTCTACCCCCGGTTTCTGAAAGGCCAATCAAAGTTAACAGTAGATTAAAAAAACTTTAACCGCAAATAACGGTGAAAATAAAGCATATATCGACGGTGGAAAGCCAAAAGGGCTCAAGCGACAGTCTAGGCGATATTGAGTTATATACATATTCGGAATCAGAAGATTTTTCTCTGTCGTTTAAACCGGGTTTCATGCGATTTGGGGCATTTTTTTGTCGCTTGAAGCATTTGCTATTTCAAGAGGTATTTAAAAAAGTATTGATTCAAGTAACACAACTTTTCCCCAATTTTGGTAATATTGGATTTAAGTCATTCGGGATTTCAAACGTTTTATACTTGAATCATTTATGCGTTCTTTAAATATAAAGTATTTGGCAATTAAGACTTTATGCCTCACATGGAATGTTAATAAATATGGTATTTAAGCCAATTCTCCCTAAGCAACATCACAATGCGATGTTGCTTAAGGCATTTTGGCTTAAATTTTATTTTTTTTATTCTGTCGCTTCAGTCCTTATGACTGCATTCAATATTAACTCTGTTGATGAATCAGGCTTTAAAGATGCTACTAATTTTATACAAACGTGTCGTTTCAATCATTTCTCCCTCATACTAGACTACAAAAACTTACCTTTCAGACAAATGTTATAAAAACGAATAGAACATAAAACGTTTATGCAAATAAAAATGAAAATATCTAAGTCATTTGAACTGTTTTATTTTTTCTCACCATATAAAATTTTCTGTCGGTTGAGACTCAAACATTTTACCCAAAAACACCTTAGCTCGCTCACCTTTATATACGAGCGGCCCCCCCGCGGGTGCTTCAGTCGTCCGCGGAACGTTAAGCGTGGAGGTCATTTATATCAGAAAATACTTCAGTTCTATGTACTTCTTTTGATCTCCAGAAAGTGTTAAACACACCATACGGAAACAGTATGCTTCTATTCTACTCCAGAAAATATGCTGTGTATAACCTTTGCTTTTATGAAAGCGTTACTCGTGAAGGCTATTGTTATATTTGGGGTGAATCTGAAGGGAAAAGAGGTGCCAATGAGATCGCTACCATTTTAGAAAAGTACATATCCGAAATAGATCAACGCGGAAACATAAAAAATCTGATTCTCTATTCTGACTCATGCCCTGGACAAAACAAGAAGTTGGCAGCAGTACACAGTTTTTGTTACAGTGCAAAAATTTAGAGTCAATTCAATTAAATTACTTGCTGCCTGGTCACACTGAGATGCCAGTCGATAGTATGCACTCCGTCATAGAAGGCTCAGTGAAGAATACTACGGTATGGGCACCTTCACAGTGGGTAACGGTTTGCCAAATTGCAAGAAAAGAAGTAGCACCCTATCATATACACTGGCTAGATCACAATGATTTTAAAGGTTGCGATGAATTCGCAGAAAAATACTTTAAAGGTAATCTGACAGGCAAGATAAGTAAAATCCGAATTGCGACATTTAAAAAATCTGCCCCACAAAAGATGAGCGTTAGGTACAGCATGAAACCGGACTCTGAGGAGGAATTAATACCCATTACGAATAAAGGAATAAAATCCGTAAAGAGCAATATATACAAAACATCATTGGGAATTTCTAAACCTAAATATGATGATTTAAAAAAATTGTGTGATACTGGTGTAATTCCTAAAATATTTCAACTGGAATATAGGAATTTGCAAGTTTGCCAAATCAAAACGTTAATTGATACCGACATAGAGGACGATGTTGAAGAATAATAAATCTAAAGTTTTGTTGTTGCTGCTGATTTAATACAGGGAATAATAAATAAATAGTTTCTACCAATACTCTAATTAACACTAAGATTTTTTGTTACCAACATTTTTAATACATAAATACAATAATAAAATAGATACAAAAGTTTGTTTTAATAAATGCCGGACCCGAAATATATCTTGAGACTACGTAACATTTATTTATTATTATCAGTAATTATATTTATTTAAACAAAAATCATTTAAAGCTTATACAGTATATTTAATTTGAAAACATTTTAATAATTTTAAAATTCAATCCTATAAATTCGTTTTGGGTTCAAATTTTTTTTCGTTTGTCTCCTGAATCTGCTTAATCTATGGTGGTCTTAAATCACAAAACTTAAAAGTGCGATAAATTACATGTCACTTCAATCCATTACTTAAATAATATTTTTGTCAATACAGTAATTTTTACATTTTCTTATTTTAAACTTGGCGTGATTTAAGTAGTTTTTCCATAACATATATTATGACAACGATGTCACTGCATCCATTTTTACTTAATCTAAAATAATAGTAATGTTGTGTGTCAGACATTCTGCCGTAATCAACAATTAATATGACATGATTGTTGAATCGTTTTTCCTTCCACGAATTCAGATTCAAATTGGCTCAACCAACACGTATCTTTTCCATATTTGAAGTTCTATTCATCATAATCAATACAAAGCATGCGAAAAAAAGTATGGTATTCTGAAGTAAAATGATTTTCTTTATTGGCTGAGAAATATATTTTTAAAGATTTTTTTTCGTAAATTCGCAACTTTAAATCGCTCTCCTGTAAAGTTCACAAAATGTCGCTTGAGTCCTTTTAGTTTTCAACCGTCGATATGAAGTCTGAATAGTGATGAATCAATAATTAACTTAGTTAATTTTTGATTTCAATGTAAAATTCCCACTTTTTCTGGCTTAATCCGCAGATAATTATTTTTTAATCTACTGTTAACATTGATTGGCCTTTCAGAAACCGGGGGCTAGTGCTACATACAGTTCAGTTTGTACAATATTACTTAGTCTCCCTGAATGTGTTAAATCAGGGGATCAATGTTCACACAATGACATAGCAAGTTGCATTCTTGAATCACTTAATTTAATTGAATTTGAAACAAAGCGTACATTAAACAATGCAAATAGAATATTACGCAGTTAGGTGGAATGGATCGCAGGGAAAGATACTCGCAATTCCACGGATATTAGACGAACTTAAATATTACGTATTTATAAAATAATGGTCAAATATTTTAATCGGTTATAATACTGAAAGATTCATGGTTTTGATTCATAGCTAAATGCGATTGGCTATACCGTATACACGTATATTTACTCAATTTAATCGAATGATTTTCAGGATTTTTCTACAAAAATTGTTTGAACAAATGCTGCACATCGAAATTAAACATCTTTTTTTACAGATTACTTAACGTTGCCATATCACTCGTGGTCTATAATAACGATTGCTGAAAAGGAATGAAATCAAAACATCAAAAATTCAAATTACTTTAAATAATCAGTAAAAATGTTGTACAAACTAACGATCGAAATCGTGTATGCAGGCTGCTCTGAAATTCGACCTATTCCTTGAAAGGGGTTATACTAGAGATCATTTCCAACAAATAATGCCTATCAACTGGGGGTCGAAAATGATCAATTTTTTTCAAGTAAAACACGTCGATATTTCAAAAATTACAAAATAAAAATTATTTTCTTTCCTTTAAGACCTTTTACTTATGAGATTATGGGAATTCTGGGCATGTGTATTTTTTATAAACGATCACTCATTTATTATTAATCAGAAAATCAGGAATCATTATTTTTAAATAATTTGCTTTTCGTTACCAGTCTGAAAGTTTGAAAAATATCTTAAAAACCTTCGTAACTCGGAGACCATTTATTTTCAACCCCTAGTTGACAGGGCGTCATCTGTTCGAAACGATCTCTAGTAGGTATAACTCCTTTCAAGGAATAGGTCGAATTTCAGAGGACCCTGTATATTTTAGAACTGATAAAAAACTGTCCTTTAGTGAGGGCAAAAGTGAAAGAGATGTTAGGATCGTGCCAGATGAAGTGAAGAGTCCTAAATAGTTCTAATAGCATGCCTTGAGAAATGATTGCCATGCGTGTGGATAACCGCAATAGCATTGCGGTTCCCACACAGACTGGATGTCAGATCTTTATAAAAGTGAACAGCTGGCGGGAATTAGCAAAAACCAGATGTGCAACAATTTGTGGTCGCACCATTGCAACTCACATACCACATTGGTCGCGACAAGCCAACCAAAATTATACAAGTAGAGAGCATCTCGGTCTTACGACACATTTCTTCGATTAGTTCGGTCAAAGAAGTCAACATCAAAATCAAAATCAAAATATTTTATTCATGAACATGGGTATATGGTATATGTAAATAAGATTTATAATATAATTTCAGCACTCCATGTTCTGCCTCTCAGCTTATGAATATCGGTGTGTTCTTATACATATTATTCAATTAAATTACGGCATACATTGTTACATATGTTATGATAAAATAAAATTAATTTAATAGAATTTCCAAAATGTAAAAAAATAAAAATGTCAATATAAAAAATGATAATGAAATGAGGTATTTATAATGTTATGTCATTCAAAAATTCATCTAATTTGTAATAACCCTTATTAATCAGAAGACGGAATAGAGATTTTTTAAACAATGTCAAATTCATTGATTGTTGATTGACTATATATAAAGCTACAAAACGGTAACTGACTCACTGACCGACTGACATGGTTGTTTAGTTGGAAGGAGTGTTCTGGGGTGGTAGTGATGTATGTATGGAATGTCGGGTGTCTAATTGTGAGTGGGGAAAAACCTCGACATTTGACATTTTTTGACATTTGACATGGGTTTTTGACGTTTTAGTGAGGCGGGTCGTTGTATGGGATTTTGTATGGGAGTTTTGCGAGTGAGTAGGCGAGCCCGAAGGGCGAGCCTACGAACGAGCACGCGAGCGCGAAGCGCGAGCGGGCGATGTTCGTAGTGATGTATCCGGGTACTAGGGATGGGAAAAATTTACATTTTTGACATTATTGACAGAACGAGCCCGCGAGCGCGAAGCGCGAGCGGGCGAAGTACGCCGGAACAAGCCCGCGAGCGCGAAGCGCGAGCGGGCGCAGTTCCTAGGGATGTCCCCGGTCACTAGGGATGGGAATTTTTTTTTTCTTTCTTAAATTTACTACAAAAAATTTTGTTTTGGCCATATCTTCGGAACGGAAGGTGCTACTTCCCTAGGGGTCGGTCCATAGGGTGCCAAAAAAGTTTCTTTTTTTTTTAAATGTCAAAACTTTAACCGACCGTATCTCCTAGACGGCTTGAGTTAGACCCATGTTGATGGGTGTCTAAGAAAAGGTCTCGCCGAGATCTAGCCCCCCCCCCGGTGTCAAAACTTTAACGGCCCGTATCTCCCAAACGGCTGGAGCTAGACCCATGTTCATGGTACTCTAAGAAAAGGGCTCGGCGAGCTCTACCTGGAAATGAAATAAAAAAAAAAATCGAAAAAAAAATTTTTTTTTGCCAAAACTTTGATCCGTCATATCTTCCGAACCGTAAGTCCTAGCGAGTTGCGGTTTCGACTTTAGTGATCGGTTCGCCGAGCGCTACCCGACCGCATAAAAAAAAATTGATATTTGACATAATTTGACATTTTTTTGACATGTCCAAAAAAGTGCTCCGATTCGCTTGAAACTCGGTATCCAGGAGTAAATGGGGTCGCTTATTGCGAATCCACTGTCAAATTTGACACTTTTTGACAACCGACAGGGACTTTGACACTTTTTCGAAAAAAAATTGATCGGACGTTTCTTCGGATCTAACGGCGAGGCCGAAGGCCGAGCTTACAAGTGTCTTTCCAGCGAGGCCGAAAAACGAGCATGTGAGGACGGAGAACGTGCCAGCGAGGCCGAAGGCCGAGCTGGCAGCGTTCGGAGTCCGAACATGCGAGTTTTTCGGCCGAGCACGGCATCGCGGCCACCAGAGTCATATCTGATGTCATCCTAGGGAGGCCGAAGGCCGACCCCGGAGGACGACTCCGGAGGAATCGTCCGGAGGCCAAACAGTACCAAGCGGCGAGGCCGGAGGCCGAGCCTGTGAGGCCGAAGGCCGAACCGAGTATAAGCGAGGCCGATGAACGAACATACGAGGCCGAAGGCCGAGTATGTGAGTTCATGAGGCCGAGTTCACTTGACCCCGGGAGCATTACAAGACAGTTTCACTTGGACGTATCTCCCAAACCTTTGAGATTGGGCTTAGCGGGATTCGACTACGTTGAATTGGTTCAAGCACATTTCGACCGTTGACAGTTTGGACACTTGACAGCTGTCAGAGGAAACATTTCGCGTAAAGGATCCCGGCGAGGCGTAAGGCCGAGCCTACAAGCGTCTTTATAGCGAGGCCGAAAAACGAGCATGTGAGGACGGAGAACGCGCCAGTGAGGCCGAAGGCCGAGCTGGCAGCGTTCGGAGTCCGAACATGCGAGTTTTTCGGCCGAGCACAACACCGCGGCTACCAGAGTCATATCTGATGTCATCCTAGGGAGGCCGAAAGCCGACCCCGGAGGACGATTCCGGAGGAATCGTCTGGAGGCCAAACAGTACCAAGCGGCGAGGCCGGAGGCCGAGCCTGTGAGGCCGAAGGCCGAACCGAGTATAAGCGATGCCGATGAACGAACATACGAGGCCGAAGGCCGAGTATGTGAGTTCATGAGGCCGAGTTCACTTTACCCCGAGAGCATTAAAAGACTGTTTCTTTTGGACGCATCTTCCAAACGTTTGAGCTTGGGCTTAGCGGGATTCGACTCCGTTGAAAGTTGGTTCCAGCACATTTCGACCGTGTATATTTTGGACCTTTGACAACTGTCAGAGTACACAATAGCAAAATATTAGTCCACTTCAATGGAATCAAAGTTACCACACGTATTTCAACGCGCTATTACGGTTACGACGATGACAATTTTGAAAACTGATCATGACCGATGACTTTTTTCCCACCCGATCATGACCGATGACTTTTCGTGGTACAATTGACTTCTGCCCATTACTTGAATGTCGTCTGATCACCTGTTTCAACTCAATTTCAAACGTGTTTTTTACTCGATACCTTGTCCTGTCACGTTAACGAAAAAGTTACAACAACAACTAAATGCAACAACAAACAACAATGAATAGAGTACAACAAAGAACAATTACAACTCACGCGGGCTGCCTGCAGCCCGCGCACCACGCAAAACACTAGTTTCTTTTATACAGTTAGGTAACTTGTTATAAATAGAAGTTGCTTTACAAAGAACATTATTTCTCATAAGAGCTGTATTAAACCCACGAGAGACCAGTTTATGTCTATGTTGTGATCGTACAGATTTGAGTTTGTTTTGACATACTTTTACAAATAATTGAGGGTTCGTTTTAACAAATATCGAAATCTCATATATATAAAGACACGGTAATGTCATAATCTTCATATTTTTAAATAATGGTCGACAGGTATCTGTTTGTTTAAGACCACACATCGCTCTTATACATCTTTTTCGTGCCTTAAGTAGGCGGTCTCGACGTGTAGAGTTCCCCCAAAAAATTATCCCATATCGGAGTCTTGATTCAACAAGACCATGGTATGCAGTTTTAACTGTTTCTAAATTAACAATTTTCGCTAATTTATATAGTAGGTATGCTGAGCTGCTCAGCTTTTCAAAAAGCACGTCACAATGTTCTGTCCAAGTCAGCTTGTTATCAATAATTAAACCTAAAAATTTTGTTGATGTCACCTTTTCGATATTAGTTCCCTCATAGTCAATAGTCAATGTTCCTAGTTTTGTAGTTCGTTGGTAAAAGTTCATTAATTTAGTTTTCTCTAAGTTTACTACTAATTTGTTTAAGTAAGTGTTTACATCTAAGCTGACTACTTTACTCTACTCTCCCAGCTACAGCAAGTCACAGTCCACATTCGGTACACCCGCGTTTTACCGCCTATTATTTAATAAGTTCCAACGTGATGTGGTTGCTGAGCCGCCGTACTTCGGGCACAAATACACGCTTTTTAGGGCATGCAACCTGCATGCCCTTACGATGTTTTACTTCACCGTTCAGCAAGTGGTAAGTAGAACAAATACTATGCACATAAACTCCGAAAAACTCATTGGTGCATCCCCGACCGGGGATCGAACCTAGATCACAAGATTAAGAGGCCATCGATCTACCCCTGAGCTACCGCTGCCGCTGCTGCTGCTACAAATTATCTAAATACCATTTCATTTGAGTTATGTTAGATTTCCAACAACAAAACTGATACCAAAATGAACGTCACAGAAAATGTAACATATTAAAAACCCATCCCTCTAATAATAAATAAAAACACCCCGAAATCACAAGTTTTCTGAGAGGCCCGCTTCCACTGAGCAGAATAGACTAATGTAAAATGAAAGCGTTGGAGCAGGACAGATTTCCGAGAATACCCTCGCCTTAAGGGGAACGAAAATACAAACAGAAATAAAATGACAGCTTTCGGATGATTTTGTTGCAATAATTAGGTTACGTATAGCCATAAAAAAAATACATGTTTTTGGTTAAACTTTCAGGTATTCATTTTCCACAAACCACGTTAATCGATTCATATTTGTATTGTCAATGAATTTTTTTGTAACCCTCTATTGCACACTTCTTATCGATTTTGTTTCAGGTATCGCTTTCGCGATTTTGTTGGTTTTTTTTAAATAAAATTAGTGTGAATGATATCTATTCATTTTCCAAATACCACGTTATTCGGGTCAAAAAAAGCACCCCCTTTTTCCAAAAATACGTAAATCCACTGATGCAGTCAGCGGCAGCAAGATATTGTCAGTCTACGCCTAGCGTTGGCGCCCCTAAGACGTGGAACCTGTGCCCTTTTTTGCAAGCTATAAATATCTCCCAAAACTACTTCAAAACACATTGAAATTAATTTTATAAAGTAATATTTTGAGGAGCATCATATTCCTGCCGTTAAAAACTCAACAAAATATGCGTATGAGTGATTTAGCTACATCGTGCCATAGTCATAACAACAAAACTGAATGAATTTGGAATGAATTCATACTTTTATGCGGGAAAATAATATATGTTACTCTAAAAGAATAATTTTGTGATCGTTATTGAAACCCAAATTAATTTACTTATACTTACTGAGATCTGTAACAAAGGTCAATGACCTTTTCGTGAAATTACCCTCTAGTATTGGCTCACCATTTCAGGTCCAATAAGTGAAGTTTTTTGCAAATTATATAGGTACACTTACTTGGGATAAATCGCCAAGCATTTAAAATATAGAAATTTATTTTGAAATATTTACAGTGCATGGCAAAATTATTAGATCGTAGATAATCCTGTCGGTACATGTTCAGGTTCTGTTACGCAAAATGAAAACAATGAAACTCTTTTAGGATTAATTTGTTATCCCTATGTTTGTCTGTCTGTCCGTTTGTCTAGACAATTTTTTCTGGGTAAAATTAATAAATACCAATATAAACGGCCCTCTGTAGAGCTGTAAAAACATACTTTTGACGTGTTTATTTATATTACGTTTTAGGTTTTTACATTTTTTTTTTTTACGTTTTTCATACAAATTTTCTCACTATGAAAATGTAGGGATGAACACTTGAGATAATATTTTGCATTTAAAAGTCAACACAGAAAGGAATTGTTGAACAAATAATGTAAAAAATATGAAAACCATGTTGTTCTATTCTAAAGGGATTAATTATCTACTGTTCAATGTGGCGATAGCTTTGTTTATTTTTTTCCTTGAATTATTTTTTACTAAGGTAACAAATAGTTTAATACAAGGTTTTCCTTAAGAGGTCCCTTTACCCCTGTATTTTTCTTAAAATTCATACAATAGGTATAAACCGAATGTGAAGTCTACAGCTTATTTTCTTCATATCTTTTTTCATGAGTATATTCTAGTGACATCTAACTACGTCTCTATACAGCCCAAAAAGCAAAATTTGATAAAACACCATCATAATAGCTGTCAGGATATCGTCAATATTGCCTCGTTTTTACGCAAAGTTTAACAAGTTTGTATATTTTTATCTATACTGGAAATAAAAAAGAGAGAAATACAGGCGTCGTTCATGTTAAGATGACTAAGTTTACACACTTTGCTAAGTATAAGCAATTACCGTTTCATGGAAAACTGTTTTGACCTGAAACCATTTCACAAATTCAATTAATTTATTTTGAATATCTTGTCATCTTGCACTTTTTGATGAGAAATACAATTTCAATAAGTAAAAATACAACTTTAAATTTAGAAAACTTATAGTTAAAGTCTGCTGTATGCATTAACATATTTTTAATTATATTACAATAGTAATAAAATAATTGGCTTATCCGTCGTCGTGATACCAGCCGTAAATTTCTAAATAATCTGATATCACGCTTATGGAAAACCCAATTATTTTGAAGATACCATAATATCATTAAAATATGTTTATGCATATAGGAAACTTTTAACAATAAATTGTCTTAGCTAAAAGTTGTACTTTACCGTTATAATTATTTCTTAATATTTTGTTACAAATTCGGAGAAATAGCCCTTAAGGAAAACCTTGTATGAAAATATTTGTTATCTTTGTAACAAAGAAAAAAAAAATAAACAAAGCTATCGCCACATTGAACAAACAGTAAATTATTAACCCCTTTAGAATAGAAAGATATGGTTTTATATTTTTTACATTATTTGTTCTACAGTTCCTTTCTGTGCTTTCTTTCAAATGCATAATATTATGTGAAGTGTTGATCTCTATATTTTTATAAGGAGAAAATTTGTATGAAAAAGTTAAACAAAAGGCCATAAAAACGTTATAATATGTATATTTTACAGGGCTGTAAATATTAGCATTTATTGATTTTACCCAGAAAAATTGCCTAGACAAACGGACAAACAGACAAACATAGGGACAACAAATTAATCCTAAAAGAGTTTTGTTTTTTCATTTTGCGTAAAGGGACCTGAACATTTCAAACTATGATACAAATAAATTTCTATATTTTGAACACTTGGCGATTTACCCCAAGGGTAAACAGCTGTCCCAAAAGTCAACGCTTTCCCTTGGAAGGCTGGTAGGCCAGCTCATGACTGACCAGAATATCAAATTATGACCTCAGCAAAAAGTAGATAGTCTTCGAGTTGATGGTACTTTTATAAATTCGAATAGATTTTTGAGAGTCAAAGCTAACCAGTTCTAAATTCTAAGAATAAAATTTTTGTTGCGCAACTCTGAATAGTCATGCTATTGATAAAGTCAAAAATAAACCTTGAAATGCTGTTACATCAGGAAGAAAAATAAAAACCCAATTTATGAGCAATTTTTTGTAATTAGGTTAGTTCGTTACCACACCCTGAAAAAAATGTCCTATGTTAGTTTTGCAAATTGTCTTAAATAACGGCTCATCAAATATTGTTTTTCAAATGATCTGGCAATTTCTGTGTATTACTTTTGAAAAAAAAGTTATTGCTATTTTACTACCGAAGGAGCTGCGTATTTTTTAAAATAATTAGAATTTAGAATGAAAGAGTGGCGGGCAGTAAAAATATTTGACGTTCATTAGAAATGCCATTTAACACGCGTTAGAGTGAGATAAATAGTGACGCTATTTAAAATGAGTTGGAATGAGATAGTAACGCAGTTAAACGTGGTTGAATGAGAGAGGCATAATTGATATAGGCTACAGTGAGACAGTGATGTGGTGCATTCCTTCTGAGAATATTTGTTAGTTTCCACTTTTTGTAATAACAACTTTAGTAAAAATTTTTTGTAAAGAAATTTTTGGTCCAATTTATTTTCCCGCAAGTGTAAAACCAGCTTAACGGGTGAAAAATATTTAAAGAATGGGTAATGGTGACAATTAACCATCACAATATTATTATGTATCTCTAAAGGAGTGTCTGAAATGTTCCGAGGGTCAACTGATAAATCAAACACTCAAAAAACCACTTTTAGCCAACCATAATAAATTTACGTCCCGACGTGATAGCAAGTAGCATCAATGCCGTGTGACGATGATCGAAATACACTAATAAATTAGATAAAATAAAATACGTATTACTTTTGACCCTGCCTCGTCCACTCTATTCGTATTTTTGCTATGGTGACGCGAGCTTAGAGACCGGGACGAATTTCCCCCCGCGCGCTATCGTAAAATAGAATAAGCCACGCCCGGAACTGGTTTTTGTTTTGGCTATGTCATACTCTTAATAAAGAAACCGAAGCTTTGCTATAAAGATTACCTCTTTATTCTTTATTGCACAAAAAGCTTAAATAATATAACATACAGGAATAAAAATTTATACAAGGGCAAGTACCTCCTATTGACGGAAATCTAAAAATCTAACAACCAACTCATCGATGCAGTCTCCCGTCTGGTATTCACTTTAATCCCGACTTCTTTTTCTTTTTTAATGCTCTCTAAAATAAGTCTAGTTTCATAGACAAAACGACGAGACGGACATTTTTGTTCAGCCTTCACACGTAGAGGTCATGGCGGCAAATCGATACGTCCCTGGCTGCGTGCCAACTTATCAGCCTCCGCAGGTCATTGAGGACTAAAGGCCGTACCGCAGACGTCAGGAAACTAGGCTGCTTGAGGTTCAACCTTTGCCCTTTGTCCTCGAGAAAAATAACGAAATAAGGCTGTACGGGCGCCAGCCTTTGCCTCGCTTTTGTCGTCAAGAAATACAAAAAGCAACGCAGCTTTTGACTAGAGGTAAGATTGCCTACATAAAAACTGGCTTATATTTGTGAATGACGCTATAAACAACCTTTGCTTTTTCTGACTAAAGATAAATCGAGGTTATTTTGTAAAGTAGATATTCTTATCTTTCAGATCTGTTAGAATTCCATGTAATTTTCATATCTGTTAAAGTTTTCTTTTTAATAGGATAGACAAAATTGTGTCGATTCGGCGTAACATGACTTAACTTATTTGACAGGACTAACTTAATTTTAAGCGTCCTGTCTTTGTTTTATTTTATCGAAAAGACAAGGACAGAACGCTTAAATTAAGTTTAGTCCTGTCAAATTATTTAAGTTGTGCTAAACCGAATCGACATCTCTGTGCTATGAATTGTTTTTCAACGCCTCGACGTTAGGATGTAAAATTTGATCATGTTGTTTGCCCAAAAGTTTAGCAATTTCGTAGCGACCGAATCTTACACGGCAAATGGGCTTGTTCCACTTAAACTCCAAAATCCGTCCACTTTAACTCCAAAACACATTTTAATGAATATTTTATTTATATTTAAATCGTTCCACTTTAACTCCAAGAAATTTTAAGAAGTAGAGTCAGCAAGTAAAATATTTTAGCCACCATGCGTGAGGCGAGAACAAAAACTCATTTAACATACATTGGTGTAGATTTGAAGTAAGAACGACTTATTTGACCGGACTTACCTTATTTTAAGCGTCCAGAGCGCTTATTATGTATCGTAAGATGCCATCTGGACTAGGTTGCTATCATCAAAAACATAGATATACTATCGAATTCAGATTGTGTAAGGACATGTTCGCACTTGAAGTGACGACACAGTTCGTAAATAGTTCAATACACACTAAAGGAAATTTTGAAAGTTCAGTTTTTATCTATGTTTTTGATGATAGGCACCCAGTTCAGTTGCCAACCAAATATACAGAATATGGGAGCAGGTTCTTATCTTTTTGATACAGAAAGAAAAAGACAGAACACTTAAATTAAGTTTAGCTCTGTCTTATTTATGACAATTAAATCGTGTTAACACTGAATAAAATATGCAATTTTTCTGTTGACTCTACAAAATCTGTTTTGGAGTTGAGTGGAATTGAAGTATGCAAATATTTCTAAATTTAAATTAAATGCCTAAAACATTTTGGAGTCGAAGTGGACACAATGTATGGACGGTAAAATTTTGAAAACAACGGCTTTGGAGCTAAAGTGGAATAAGCCGGCAAATGACTTGTAAACCTTTATAAAAATATGTTTAAACCCATACCTAAACTCCCGGGTGAAAGACAAATAAGAACACTATGTATACTCTAAATTTTTCCGTCAGAATTTACTATGTCTTAGTATGGCGGAATTACAAAACTACGCCGTGGTATGGCGGAATTACAAAATTTGTCAAGCAATTGTTTAATATTAGCTACGTGCAACTCAAGCATAGCTATGAAAACGTGTTCCAATACTATTTCTTTTAATACACACATAAGTTTAATAATACATACGTACATACATAAGTACATAGTTTATCTGATAAGCCTTACAAGCCACATAATAACAATACTGTCTAGATAATGATTAAGTAAATACTATAAATGATAAGCGATGTACCATTATCTTATTTGAATTCTTTTGAGGATTGAGTGATATGAGAGAATGGATTGATGCGCGCGTCATTTTTCTTTCTCCCAAATTGAAATTCTATTACGCAGCTATAAAGAGGCAAAGATGATGGGCAGAACTTTCTACGACTATACATGTTACTGTCTTGTGAAAACTTGTGAAAGATTCCCAAGTGCTCGTTAAGGCGAATGGATATGCCAACTGTAATTTGGACCTGTCTTTGAAGGCCTACTCCTCTCACACGAGTGGTCCAAAAACTTTTATAAAAATATATGATAGGCATAGAGATATAGGATATAGAGTCAAAAATAAATTTTAAGTTCCATAAACTGTTTTTCTATTGTTAGTTTTGACAAAAAAAAATCGAAAGTCATCGAAAGTTTCACATGATTAACACAAGAATTCTCTTACTCCTTCCAAACGCCTAAAGCTATTTTAATTATTATTTCACCAAATTATAGGAAATTTTTAGATCTAAAAAATTTAAGTTCAAAATTTTTTTTCCGTTCATGGCGTCCATGTGAAAAGTATTATTTTCTCCTATTTTGCGCTAGCCGGAGACGCAGTGGTTGTCGTAACAGCCACTTTTCAAGGCACGCTGAAATGAACATTATTTCAATGTCGTTTCCGTTGATATTTATACTTACACACATCGAGTTGCTTATTTAGCGTGGTCATACGCCTTAATGTTAAATTTAATGAAACTTTAAAACAATTTTACAAGACTAATGTCATAATTTCTAAATCCCCGAGAGCTATCTAAATCTTTACCTGACATTAAACAAATTAGATATTTAGCATGAAGCGGACATGAACAAATGGATCCTGAAGCCAAACCTGACAACAGCATGCCACATTGTCAACAAAACTAAACACTTGAGCAAGAAAGGTACAACTGCTAATTGCACTCAATGTTTACATTATTGCGCCTTGGTAATAAGGACTACTTTCGTCTGATTTTAGAGCCTAGCGCCGTGCCAGAATAGTATGCTTGCCAACTACTGCATGAAATATAGAATTAGTTCTTGTTTTCATCGCGGATAGACTCGCGCGCAGGCGACTTAGTCGATAAGGAATCCGATCTGGGCATATGTGGAATCAGTAGGTAATGATTGATTTTGAAATGGACGCGTTTGTTAAACATCTTTATAATTATAGAATTAAATGAGACTTGAGGATAATTCATGATTTATATAAAAACGGCTCACCTTAATACGTGTTATGATCGGGAAAGCCGACCAGTTTCAGCAGATTTAGACTGCCTTCATCTCGCGAGTAGTGTGAGGCGTAACGTCGTCGCGTAAACGTCTTTACTCGCCCAGATGAAGGCAGTCTAAATCTGCTGAAACTGGTCGGCTTTCCCGATCATAACACGTATTGAGGTGAGCCGTTTTTATATAAATCTTTATAGTTGCTGAATAGGTGGTAAAGCTTATGACGGGCACGATTGTGGAGGTACGACCATCTTACTCGCGAGCCCCATGCATGCCTGGGACCGATAAATGACGGTATATTCATCCCCAATTCGCTTAGATTAAATTTAATTATGTTAAGGTGTGTTAATTCGAAAACCATTTCGAGATTTAGGTTTAATAAGACGTATTTTAGAACTTGTGGTCTAAAAAACCTTATAATGATGAATATTTTTACGAAAAAGCTGCAACTTCCATTTGCTTTTGTGTGACGTCACTTGAGTAATTGCTGTTTAGAAATGTGTCATTTGCTATCAATATAAATTTATAATAATTTACTTCCGACTGATTTGACAGCTGGATGACAGATGAGTAGACAGACAGAGACAGACCACTTTTTTTTACAAGCAATCACACATCACAATCAGTATAATGTCTAAACTTCTCAAGTGACGTCATATCGGACAATTCTTTAAAAAATCATGAAAAAATTATGTTTAATTTACCAAAATAATGAAAACAATGTCCTAAAATGGCGTATATCCTCTGAAAAAAAAAATTAAAAAAACTTTTAGGAATTAAGCTATGGGAATTGCCGGGTCTAATATAAAACAGACTGGTAACGGGCAGCTCACTGCGCAGCGTATGTGAGTATGGGCATTTCTTCCAGTAGGACCGTCAAGAGTGGCGAAATCTATGTCCAGCAGTAGACGAACCAAGCTGATGGATGTATGAATTACTGAACATCGCCATAAAAGATTTTCTTGAAATGTCAACAGTATGCTGAGACAGGGGCCTGTTTGTTACTAAACTGTAATGTTCTATGTATCATAGCAGATTTATCTGACCTGAGGGCCTATTATGTATCTCTAGTTGCCTTCTGGACTGGGTGTCTATCATCAAAAACATAGATATACTATCGAATTCCGATGTCCTAAGGATATTTTCGCACTTGAAGTGACGAAACAGATTGTTAATAGTTCAATACACACTAAAGTCAATTTTGAAATTTCAGTTTTTATCTATGTTTTTGATGATAGGCACCTCGTTCAGTTGGCAACTAAAGATACAGAATAGGGGGGCAGGCCCGTTCAAGCGTTACGTGTTACATGAGCAAAACACACACGTGGGGTCGACCTTCTTACGTACAAATACTATTTTGTACTTTGTTCAATAATTAGCTTAGTAGGTTATGGACGCAGGGAAATAAATTTAGAAAAGATATGTAGTCTCGGCAAGGGGAAGCCTTTGTCCAGCAGTGGGACAGGTTCAAGGCTACATGAAAAAAAAGAGGTACTAGAGTCAACGAGTGCTTCGTAGATGTGACCACGCGACGTGAGCGCCACCTGTAAGTGTAACCTGTAAGTTTTGTGTAGCAATGAAAAAGTCGTCTATTTTTTCTTGATATAAGATAAAGAGGGGCGGTGAAAAAATGATGAAATTGATATTTCTCCATAACTAATTTACCTACACTGATTGTCGTATTTTTTTTTATAAACACCTACACTATAATTATAAAAATGTAAAACTTGTTTGTTTGTGTGCTGGGGAATCCTACTGAAAAGATTTTGGTAAAATCCTTTCACTATTGTAATTTTTGTCTGGGGCTGGGCAGTTCCCTAGGGTTCCATAATTACATTCGCGTAGGTGAAACCGCGGGTAAAAGACTAGTAGAACAGTATAATGGAGAACTAAACTAATACGAAACTGAAACCGCATAGTTTACTGATCATACTTAACAACTTTCTAAATAACTACATTTTCTTTGAAAAAAAAACGAAGGGTGTCTTGGGACTTCCGGTTGGAACGAAGTATTATAGCAAAAGTGTCGTGACGGGGTCGTGACCAAGCATCTGGAAAGTAACGTGCGATTAAAAGACAGTATTATGAGTATTTGTAATTTTAAACTTTCTCAAAGGAAAAATAATTCCAGGTAAATAATTCCAAGAACACTTGCATGCGAACCAGGCTGTGTCGATATTGATTGACATAAAATCTGATATGCGCATGCACATTGCACTGGTCCCACTTCTCACGAGCAGAACACTAAGCAAATGTACACTATGTACAATTGTACAGTGCAACTCTTTAACAAAACATTACTTATTTATTGCTATAATTACCCACAATTCAGAGAATTCATTAGATAATCGATTCGGAGAATGTTAAATCGATTAGTAATCGAGTTGTTTCTATATAATCGTTTGGTAGCTGACCGTAAATGATTACGGTTTATGATTAATTACCGTGCCATAAATTATGGCCATTAACAATCGTTTTATGTTTTTGACAGGCCCCATCATGAGGAGAGAGATTGCATTAAAATCTATCAAAGTAAGATAATTTATTACCTGCTGTACAATCTCCTTTCAGTACTTGTTATAAATAAATTTAACTATGTTTATGTGTGATAATAATTATAATAAACTTTGCAATTTATAGGAAAGGCACTTTGAAATTTCTAGAGTTAAGCATATTCATAACATATGCATGCATATCTACTGAGTAAATTAAAATTTATAATTTTAACTCAAGCCGACCATCTTAATGGTCGAAATATATGTTATTATCCTTTACATGTGTTTTACCTTCTCTATAGTTACGAACAAAGACATATAATATGTATATACCATACATTCGACTGATGACGTCCCCATTCCGTGGGCCGAAATATATCGAGTAGAAACCTATTTTTATTGTTTTAATTAAATAAACAAAATAAATAAATAAAGCTTGAAAAAAGCAAAACATAATATATTTATTAATATATATTATGTAAATATACAGACAGACACGTCAAACATAATTAATTTATATCTAAGACTTAAGACTCGACATCTTTTTACAGCCACAAATACTTTTCCTTTTGTCTGTCTGTAGCATATACATAAATTATAAATTCTACTAAGCCGATTTCGCATGTACAGTCGCCTGCAGTTCAATGTTACCTATTTTTTAAGGAACATGACGGTGTATAAGGCTTCTCCCAACGCCAACGACCTTGAACTTAGTAACTTTGTAACCATTTTATACGGTAACTATAGCATTTTTAATAAAAGAAAAATACATAATAATCTACATGATACAAATAATTATGTAGTTTTTTCTGTATTTTATTTTAATATACAGAAGTGAAAGCAAGAAAATTCTAAGTTTACAATTACTTCTCGATTTTTTGTCCCCTTGTAACAATATAACTTAAATGCGGTTTTTTATCGAAACAGTATAAAAATTTATAAACATCTAGACAAAATAATATAAAATTAAATGGTTTTCTCAGTTCTTGGAAATTCATTTTATTTTACATAAAATTAATTAAAAACACAATATTTTCGCACTTGTCAGCTGCAGTGACTAACGTATGAGCCATATTGCAGTGCGAGCTAATAGGAGCTCTATTTTAATATGGTTTTGTTCGAAATTTCAACCACCTAGAGTCGAGAGCGAGTACCTAATTTTTCAAATAAGTCACCTTAAGAACTGCCATTGAGTAGAAATACTACAACTTGTTATACAATAGTAGTTTATGCTACAAGGGCGCAAAGGAATAAATTACGAGGACGATTTAAAACACGAGCATAGCGAGTGTTTTAAACGTAACCGAGTAATTTATTGCTTTTACGCCCGTGTATCATACTACGTTTTTCAATGCATTGTGTGAGGAAATAAAACAAATATAATTTTGTGAACTTTAAATTGTAATTGGCTCAAAAGGACTGTATCCAGAGTCGTTAAACAGTGGAAAAAAAAGTATGACATTTATGGTACACAGAGGTTAGCCAACCATTGCAAACAAATTAAAAAAATAATAATAATAAAGCCCTAGGGCAAAATGATCGACTTTCTGTTCGGTTTTGATGCATAAAAAGTGGGCCTTTACGAGCACATGAATTGAAAAATATTTTACGCAGTCGCTAACGTGTATCGAGTCCAGAACTCATGGTAGACCTACAGGTGGTTGTACACCACCTCAACTATGGATTCAATAAATAACTTGGATGAGAGGGAAAGTGATTGAGTCACGTGATCAGTGGTCATCATTCATTCTGATCATTATTTAGTTTCTGTTTGTATTGGAGATGAAAGATTAAACATCTTTAGTTTGAATGACCAACTAGCTGCAAGAAAAACATTGTATTGCGTTAGTCATTTTTAGCTCAAGTATCCAATTCCGATTTATATTTATTTATTTATTTTAAATATCCAACTCTTTATGTATTACATTTAATTTCGAATTAAATTTAATGGTTTTTCTTCAACTTAAAAGTAGGTCATCAAATTTAATGAAATTGTTTTTCTTCAAATTAAATTTAGGTAATCAAATTTAATTTAATGGTTTTTCTTCAAATTAAATTTAGGTAATCAAATTTTATTTAATGGTTTTTCTTCAAATTAAATTTAGTTAATCAAATTTAATTTAATGGTTTTTCTTCAAATTAAATTTAGGCAATCAAATTCCAATGGGCCGTTTGCCTCTTAGACCATATACCAATTTACCCATGTCTATTTATATAAACGAATACTGATCTATAACAACACCCAGACCGAACGCCTAAGCCTAGGAGCTATGAACATGAAATTTGGACTGTAAGTTCCTTGTATGACATACACATCCGCTAAGAAGGGATTTCAGGAAATTCCCACGGGATCAGTAGACATGGGATCCACGCGAGCAACGCCACGCGGCGTCCGCTAGTCATAATACAAGCAAACCTTGGTTTTATAAATTCAGTTGTAAAGTCTCAGTAACATAATATTTACATAATCTTTAGTAACGTCTTAGTAATTTTATAATTTTCCGTCCGTCGATCATTCATCGGCTAACACCGTGTTATTTTATATCAATTACTTAGTGCTTACAGAGAGGCTAGAAAGTTGATTGCGCATGCGCAATCACTTCACTTTCACATTTTTATTATTTACCTTTTCGGAATAGGCGTCTCTGGGACCGCGCAAAAATTGCAATAATTAAAAAACAAATTAATATTAATAAATATAGTACCCTCTCGCTAATCCGCCACCAAAAACTCCGGACTACCGGCGGATTACCGAAAACGGCGGATTATAATGTACAGGAACATCAAATTGAGGAAAACAACAAAAAAACATAGTAATTTTGTATTAGTACTTATGAAGGTAAATTAAATAAATATGTACATTTGTATTGAAATTTAAAAATGAACTGACACATTAACCGATTACTCAGGTTTTGAAAAATACTGCTCTAATTTGGCTTGTTTTTTACCTGAATAAATCTTCGTAATAACATGATTACAGAGAGACATCGACTTGGCGAAAATGGGCGGATTATAGTAGTTGTCGGATTATCAAGCGGCGGACTAGCGAGAGAGTACTGTAGTATCGATTTTATCAATCATCATCAATACATATGTACGTAATAAAAGAGTAGAATACGGCGTGTTCGTACATTGAAGAAAAGTAATAAAAAATGGTGACTATAAAACTTTTATTGACCCAAAATAAAACTTAAATAACATTAAAAATTAGACTATACCTATAAATACAAATAAAGTATAAAGTAAGCTATAAACATGCATAATTTTAAAATGATTAAAATAAACAAAAAATGCTGGCCAGATCATGGTGACTATTGATGTGTAGTAGAATAAAAATCATCGATTTTTAAAATTCTTTTCTGTCTGTCTGTTTGTTCACGTACATCTCCGAAACCACTGGACGGATTCGGATGCGGTTTTTTTTATTATCATCGTAGTGACTCTGTCCAACATATAGGCTATAAGGGGTGTTAATGAAATAACGCCCAAGCCAAAAACGGGGCAGAGTTGAATAAACGCGGGTGGGGTCGCGGGCATGGCACATACCTACTATAATTATTACGTGAAAAGCCATAAATACGTAATTATGGCTATTCTGCTTAAAATGATTGTGTTAACATTTTGCTTTTTTGAAGCTGAAAGGGAAAATATGTAATAAAAAAAAATAGAAAAGCTTAACAGTAACCAAACTATAATAAATTAATTAAAAATATTTTTCTGAGTGTAACAAAGTAAACAGCTTTGTCAAGTAACTTACGATAAGCGAGAAACTTCCATTTTTATAAAACACAAATTATCTCGGAATCGACTTCGATGCAGTTATGGCCTATTACCGTATGACGGCAGAATAGTAATTTACACACTAACATCTGAATGTAGCAAATTCAGTGAGTAATTTTGCGACTTTTGTTTGTAAAGTTCTTCGCAGCGTCGCGGAAACCGGGAGTATCTAGCGAGGCCATAGATAAATAAAGGAAGGATAGATTGCTATCTCCTTGTACGGTTCGCAATACTAAAAATAACGTTGCTAGATGGCGTTACTTGTCTCGCTGGAAATAAAATTTGTCGGAAATCGACGAAATATAGCATTTTACTGTTCTGGTTCATCATATTTATTTATTTTATGAATAAAAACACAAAATTTTCATATTCAATTTTCATAATTTTCGCATCAGAAAATAGTGAATTCTTAATCAGGTGTTTTTAACATTTTTTTCATTAAACTTTCGGTGGTAGGCTGGCAATCTAACTAAGTGTGCAAATGGTTATTCTGGATTCTGGTAGATGGCGCACAACGATCAATTAAACAAAATATGTGCATTAAAATACGCTTTATTTACCTAACACACACTACTCATACATACCGGTATATAACTTTACTCTTTGACTCAACTGTCATGCACGGTTGAGCGATTTATCCTCAGATTTATCGTATGCCACGTGTCGCGTATTGTCGTATTATAGCAAATTTTTGTTTTTGTGGGCGCAGTATAGTTGCTACACACACACACACACACACACACACCCTCATCGAATTTTGTTTCATCAACTGTTCGATAGATGGCACTAGGTATGTCACAATGTATCTAGTATAGTAGCGACATCAAAAATAATAAGTCGAACTACTAGGTACCGGCGAAAATAATAAGTTTTACGCGGGCTTTGTTCTAATGTATGGAGTGAGCAATCTATCCTTCCTTTATTTATCTATGGCGAGGCCGAAATATGCGAGCAAGCGAGGACGGAGAACGCGCCCGCGAGTTTTTCGGCCTCGCTAGCTTTGTTTGCAATATTGCCGCGCGCGGGCAGAAGCTAGTTCAAAATAAACTAAAATCGTATCTGCTTCGGAAACCGTTCTATGACATAATAGTATATTTCGTGACGAGTATAAAATGGCGGATTTTCTTACCCGAGGAATGAAGCTAGTTTCGACGTGAGCCGAAGGCGAACGTCGAAATCTTACATTCCGAGGGTAAGAAAACCCGAACGATACTTTTTCTACTACCTGATTTAGGTATTTAAATTTGCCATTTTCCTTTCAAATTTAATGTATTTTATGACTTTGCAAAACGCGGCGCGGGATTTTACCTTTTTTTTTTCAGGCTTCGGCCGGCGGCTTTTATTTGTGGCCAGTATCATTTTGCAAAAAAAGAGTGTCAGACGCGATATAATCGATTATGTCGTGAATCGGAACGCAGGGAATTTCGATTGTAAAGACAAACTAAGGACGTCAAAAAGAACCTAATTTAGCATGAAATGAAGACAAACGTCAAAAAGAACCAAATTTTGCAATAAATTAAATTTCAATACGATATTTCAAACTGACCTGGATAGTCATTCCGCAACGGGGCCCGGAAAATTCGATTTTCAAAACTAATTTCGAGTATTAAATGGAACTTTTTCATAAAGGTAGTAGAAAATTTATTTTTCAAAGATGACAATGAATCATATTATTTAACATACTGACAATTCAAATTTAAATTTGCATACACATAATTGTTTAATTAATGTTATAATTTTAAGATCGCTGATATTGTTATTTCCTAAACAATTAATTCTTTATTTCAATAATAATAAAATTTTCACAGATGATGTATTTCTGTTGCTGCTATAACAACAAATACTAAAAAACAGAATAAAATAAATATGTAAGGGGGCTCCCATACAACAGACATGTTTTTTTGCCGTTTTTATAGAAAATGGTACGGAATCGTTCGTGCGCGAGTCCGACTTGCACTTGGACGGTTTTTTATTTCAACTAGAAGCAGAGTTATTAAAAATAAATTAAACAATAATGTAACATTCTAGGATAGAATTTCAGTTCCACTTGATGCAAAATTCCCAATCTCAGGTCGCCAAACCCCTTAAGAGTAAAGCCTTTGAACAATTATAATAGTTGCTCGCAGTATCATTTCAAAGTGATCGTAACGTCTGCTAAAATTAATAACCAAATGACAAGTTAAATAGTTAATTAATTTTCACATTTGCAGACAAGTCTCAGACGGTAACGGCCTATTCAATGCAGATTTCTATTACCTCCTTCCTCTACCCACTCACGCACCCGGCTTCGCTTGAATAGGAGCGGGAAATCATAAACCAAAATGTTGTACCTAATAGCCCTATTCAGACTGTTGAACAAAACTGTGGTCTACCGTTAGGTAAGGTTTTACCGGTCGGCCACAGCTTCAGGCTTCTGGCGGCGCTTCTTGCTGCGCTTCCAGGCGGTTTTTGCGACGGGCTTTGCCCTGCCATGACACCCGTCGGCGCCTTCCACCGCATCGGATGTATATCGCGCTCGCTCGCTCAATGCGCTCGACACTAGGTTCTTCCTATGCGCTCGATCACTGGCGGGGCTCCCCGCCTCCCCGCACACCGCTGTCGAGAGAGCGCAAAGTCACTCGAAGCTGGACAAGACGCGCGAGATGCGACCCATGGCCGGCCCTATACAACTTCATACATTTGTTCTCTCCACCGGCGCCGTCGCAAGAAGAACCGCTTGGCGCGCCTTTCGAAGCCTGAAGCTATGGCCGAGGGGTTATGCCGAAGTTACACTTACTTGTAAGGCATGCGACGAGCGCTTACGTCACCAGTTGCAAATTCACTTGACTCCACCCACGCACTGACCTTGAAAGTCAATCGATCATTAAAGAGCCTAGCTCTTGTCGGGCTAGCTTTCCCCTTTTATCTAATTCATATTAACTTTACTTAATTTTGTTAGTACTCTCTTGAAAATGATGTTATATTTTTGAAAATGTGTATGTGTGAACGATCACTGATCGTCACCAAACTCAAGCAAATGAGTACCCTAAGCAAAATATATTTTCTCTATCTAGATTCTAGATCAGATTCCTCAGAGATTCCTCCACTAAGTCCTGAGGGCAAAGACTATAATAGCTCATGATTCCAAAATACTGTAGTTTACAAGCGCAAATTTTCGTATTGTGACTAGCCGGTCAGTGAGATATCTATTGTGCAGAGGGCCTACTCCGAAGTCACAAAATTCGATCGAATATCGTTCGGTCGTATATCCCTCTCTACCACACTCTCTATGCGTGCGTCAGAGATGGACGTATGCTCGAACGATAAGCGATCGACCGAATCTTCTTGGGAGTGCCAGGCCAGCGGGTCTACCACGTAATTCTCATTTTCATCAATATCAACTTGAAATTGAAATTTGACGTGCGTGCGACGACGCCCGCCTAACATGCCATCTCTTTTGCACGCGTTGAATTTCGCATGCATTTGCTTGAAGTTGATACAATTACGTGGTAGACCCGCAGGACGCAGGAGTGTACTCCGCTCCGTTCGCAATTTCGGTAGTTACTTCAGGCTTGCGACGTAGTTAGCCGCAGCGCGTGCTGTGTGTGCGCAGACCTTGACATTGTAAATAACATTTTTATAATAACACTACTTTTAGACAAATACGCATGATAACGGGTTGTGAATTTTGATCATATTATAAATTGCATCACGTTAATATTATACGTTTGTAAATAAAAAAAAACTATAGTGAGATAGGGTTGCCAACTTTTTTTAGAAGAAATAAAGTATATCTGATTTCAGGGAAGGTAAATAAAAAGTACGGTCCTTTAGAAAAAAGTATTCTTTATGCAAGGGAGTTCAAAGATTTTTTGAAAAATATGTCACGGTAGCTGCGGGCGGTAGGAACTAAGAAGGCCAGACTACATACTAACATCCTCAAATCCTTTTTTGAAACTGTATTTTTTGTGCTTTTTGCATAAACACAAACGCACAACATAAAAATATCATCCACAATGAAGGAAGTCATACATTTTCCCTTGGATTTCTTTACGGCTCTGTTTCTGTTTTCAGTTTACGTCTAATTTTATGTAAGGATTGAAATAAAGTATTTTCACGTACTTTATTGGTATTCAATAGTATAAAGTACATAGGGACCCAAAATAACGTAAGATACGAGGGGCATGCCAAAATAAATTAGATACTCAAAAATTATAAAATTTATTCTTTATTACAAGTATCGATCTTTTCGAAGTATTCACCCTGAGCACGTATACACTTTTCTATACGTCTGAACTAATTGGAAAATACCAATGACCACTCTTCTTTAGACACCTCAGAAATCTCGAAAATATAGGCAGCCAGTGCATCTTCTTTGCTTTCAAACTTCTTCCCCTTTATTTTTTCTTTGATTTTTGGAAACAGGTAAAATCACAAGGTGCTAGGTCAGGGGAATATGGTGAGTGAGGGAGGATTGACGCATTTTTTGAGTCGAAAAAGTCAAGTGTTTTGGCAGACGTGTGCGACGCCGCATTGTCGTGGTGCCTGAGAAGGCGTCGGATTCCTGACTTCGGTCGCTTGTCACACCAAGCTGATATTACTGTTGGAGCACAAACTGTCACATACCATTCGGAGTTCATCGTTCTTTGATTCTCTAGCACTACAGTAGCAATATGATCCGTTTTGCTGAAAAACGAGGCGACCATTTGTTTCTGTGTGCTTCGTGCACGGCGACATTTCGTTGGAGTTGGCTCATCTTCAAAGCACCATACAGTCGAATGTCACTTTGTTTCGGGATCATAGTTATAAAACCATGTTTCATCACCAGTCAGCATATCATACACATTTTTTTTCTCGCCACCGTCGAATTTATCTATCATGAATAGGCACCAATCCAACCGACGGTCTTCTGCTCATCGGTAAGTTTGTGCGGCACCCATCTCAAACAACATTTACGGAGAGAAAGGTGGTCGTGAATTATGGTTTGCATTGCTGCTGATCCAATTCCCTGTTCTCGCTCCAGCTCTACATAATTCGTTGGTTTTCGCGAATAAGTTTTTCGACTGCACGAACGTTTTCTTCTGTGACACGGTTGGCAGCCGACCTGACTTCGCTTCATCTTTGAGACATCCCCGTCCTCTTTTAAATTCAGCAAACCAATTAAATACTGTTGTTCGTGAGCAACCAGACTCACCAAAAGTAGTAGCCAAAAGTTCAAAACATTCTTGAGGCTTAAAACTTTTTTATAGTCATAATAAATCATAGCGCGACAATCACTTCGACTGAGCTCCATTGCTGCAAGCGAATTCCCGCCAGGTATTCTCGGAAAAATGATGCTCATCCAAATAAAAAAAAAAAGAAATGATGTGCGTTCTATTTTCAGATATACCAACAAACAACCAGCCTATAAGATGATGTATAACTTGCCAGTGTCAATCAAAGGAGTAAATAGTATCTAACTTCTTTTGGCATGCCCCTCGTACTTTATTTTAAAGTACGGTTGGCAACCCTAAGTGAGATATAAACCGGGCATGTCCCGCCAGCGACCGCGGGCCGGATTGGTGGTTCTCGCGGGCCAGTCTTGGCCCGCGGGGAGTAGTTTGGAGACCCCTGTTCTAGATAGTTGAACAATCTAAGTAGGAAGCGAAGCTTATTTGCCACATAAAGAACCTAGATTATACAATAAACCGAATGGCACCCATAAAGTAATTGCAGTATCTGCGTTGCTTTCCAACGATGTCTCAGATTTATTAGTGTGCGAACGAATAACATTTCACTTTCAACACCGTCCACTGAAGATGCGCCCGCGCCGCGCCCACACTTGGGATAGCAAAACGAAGCGAGTATAGTTAGTTCCGTTGTTTCTCTCTTGCGTTAAATAAAAAAGCAAGGTAGAATTTGAAATCACAGTTAAGTTTACATCATAAAATATAATCAATTATTTTCGGACTCGGTGCAAAATGCACAACTTGTGATTGTTTTGAATAAAGAGTATAAAATAATATTGTTTTACTTATTCCCATACTGCAATAAGACGATTGCAACATCAGAAGCAGTCTTATAAGTACTTAGATTGTTTATCCATTATAACACATATAATATTACATTATAACACCGGGATTCTGCGTTGCGATTGGCCTAATTTATTATAAAACCGCTACAGACCCAATCAACAACAGACACGAGAAATAAGTCCCGACCTTATTTCTTAAACCACGCCCCTTTTATCTTGATTCGCCTTCAAGGCAGCATTACCGCGACGACGCACCCGAGGTCCATGAATTTCTTCTTATTTTGAGTGAAATTGGTAGTTGAAAATATTATAAATAAAAGACGATATTTTTGATGTTCGTAGATAAAGTATTGTGTGCAACTGAATAATTAGACATTGGGACACTCGTGCAAAACTATTACGAAACGAACGAAACAAGCACTCGTGTCCCAATGTCTCAAATTATGTTACAGTTGCACAGAATACTGTTATATATTATTTCGTGACTATTGTTTAATAATAATCAGAGGTTTTTTAGCACAGTTCCATGATTTTTTGGATTATAAGTTCGCGTGAATATCCATGCTTAAAGTTGTTGGGGACATTAATTTATAAAGTAATAAATTATTATTACATACGGCTTGAACACTCACGTGTGATTGTTGTTGACTATATGCCAACCGTTTCACCGATACAATTTCGGCATTATCAATTCAGCCGCCGATCGGCTGCCAGTGCCCGTTTAACAACGACGGTGAACGCCGCGTCGTCGTCCTAAGAACGACACTCGCCTTGATAATGCCGAAATTGTATCGGTGAAACGGTTGGCATATAGTCGACAACAATCACACGTGAGTGTTCAAGCCGTATGCAATAATAATTTAGTATGTCAGCTCACGCGAGTTTTAATAATAATTTTATAAAGTAATACATAAAATAACACGCATGACGGCTATCGACGGCCAGGTGGACCAAAAAGACGATGGCGGGACGATCTACATTCACTTTTACCGGGGTCCTCGGAAGTAGTACACAATCGCGATACGTGGTATCAACAAAGGGAGGCGATTGCCTACCAGTGGGACACTATAGCTACATAATAATAAAAATAACACAAATTTGGTGGAAAAACCTAATTGACATTAAACTATGGTCGCGAAATGTCAAAAATCACATTTTTTTATACTTTTTATTCAAGAATAAGAAAGACCATCATAAGTTGTGCATTTTGCACCCAGACCGAAATGGATATCCTTAAATAATGGAAGGTCTTTGTTACTGTTTAAAGTGAAATATATGTGTTCTTTTTATTAATTTGTGCAATTCATTACATAAGCACCTAAATGAAAACGAAATTTAACGTTTGATTTGAAAATTATATAAACACTTAAATTTTATTATGTTTTTTTACTGTAGTGAGTTACATTACAAACACGTAAAATCCGTCCAAATCGATCAGCAGCCTAATCAGCATTCTATGGAAAGCTAATTTGGTGCTTGTCTATCACGCTGACGTTTACATCATAGATGTATAATATTTCTTTCAATGCAAGTGCTCGTAAAGGCCCACTTTTTATGAATCAAAACCGAACAGAAAGTCGATTATTTTTACCTAGGATTTATTACTTTCATTACATTTTATTTTATTACTATTTCCACTGTTTAACGGCTCTGGATACAGTCCTTTTGAGCCAATCATTAACTTTCAAAATTGTAACAATGTAACTTTCAACTTTTATAATTAAATTGTTTTCTCTGATTATATTTGTTTTATTTCCTCACACTATGCATTGAAAAACGTAGTATGATACACGGGCGTAGGAGCAATAAATTACTCGGTTACGTTTAAAACTAATTTATTCCTTTTCGCCCTTGTAGCATAAACTACTATTATTTATTTATTAAAATATAAAGCACTCTCTACGTACCAAATTTCATAGTGCTAGAATAAGTGGAGGTTACCTAATTTTTTTTATAATTTAGCACGTAGGGAGTGCTTTATGTGGTAATTAAGAAAAAAAAGAAAAATATTACACTAATCTTCGCCTACGTGACGTGGTGCTTCAGTCTCGCAGTTCGCGTCAGAAGACCGCAGACTTGCGTACTTGTATTATTAGTATTATTCTGCAACCACAATCGCGGAAAGTTGCGCTTAGGAACCCTTATGACAATGCAGTAAGGGTTAAAATCTAAAACTAATTCCCTCTCAGGTCGCGCATCATTCATCATTCGCATCATTCGTCAACAACGACACGTCCACGGACGTCAGTGAGGGAAGATCGTCCAAGGAATTGTACAGACGCCTGCAGTTCAAGCTGCCTATTTGTTAGTTAGTTGGTTTTTAATTAATATGACGCAATAAGAACTGCCGAGATGTATCCTTTCATGCTGGCGACCGTACTCTACAGTAGTATTTAAAAGATCGGAATTAAAATTCTTGCTTGTTTCTAAATAAATTTCCGGGTCATTGAAACATGAACAAATAGCTACCGTGAAATTACATAACATAATTACAGACTATATCTGTATATTCGTCAAAAGCCAGAGCAAAAGGTTGAATGACATACATGAAAAAAATAATTGTGAAATTTAGTGAAAACAGCTATTTAAATTGTTAGCTATTGGAATTATACATTTCAAAATGTCGACTTCCGGTCTAAGTAACGTCAAAACTATGGAAAGTATCATTCCGTTTCCAAATATATTTAAGGCGATATGTAAAAGTTTTAGCGTCCCTGTTACACCATATGCGAAAAAACCCTCAGTGCGAGAGGGACGGATTCGTGGAAAAGTAGCAAAAAGTCGGTTTTTTATTAATATAAAATGTACTAAAGTTGCTATCAAAATTTCGTTTAACCAGGTCCTAAATACCGTTAAAACCCATGTAATAAAATACAATTGCAGTCCATATGTCATTCTTAATTGTCAAACCAGGAGAATTGGTGTCGAAAAAGACCTCATTTCAATAAATATTTCTATCGAGCCGAATTTCTCCAATCGCGTTTCTATTTTAACAGATCCCGATTTCACAATTTCAGGTGTCGACAGTTCCTAAATAAACTTCCTTTTAACCGTTTTATTATATATATATATATATGCAGATTCTTACAAATATTAAAGTAGAAATTGAATAAAAAAGAAAATTTTCGATATATATTTCGATCCACTTGGGATCGTCGTCAGTCGAATACGATCCCAAGTGGATCGAAATATACAAGGTGACTTTTTGATCTTCGTCCAAATTCATACTGGAGGCTTAATAAGTGATCAGTATCTTGGATCAGTAACAATTTTTGTGAAATTCGTAAATTGAAATTTCGGCTTCCCATAGAAATTCAGTTCCAGTCCCGAGTGAATCACTATGGGGAGTCGAAATTTCATTTTACGAATTTCACCAAAATTGTTACTGATCCATGATACTGATCACTTACCAAGCCACCAGTATGAATTTGGACGATGATCAAAAATTCACCTTGTATATCGAAAATTTTCTTTTTTATTCAATTTCTAATTTAATATTTGTAAGAATCTGTATATATATATATGTATATAATAAAACGGTTAAAAAAAAGCTTTTAAAGTAAAAATAAATAAACTTCTAAAATCTCGGTCTGCTAGAAGAACCGAAATCGTAGAAGTAGCCATTATTCCAGAATAGTCAGTGGCAGGATCGTAGTTTATTAAAATCTGTAGCATTTTTGTGCTCCTGACTTAGGCCGATATTCTCCGATGATCTATTTTCACAACATACAGTAATAAAAGATCCTTCTTTCTTACAAAATGAACATAAAACATTTGCGGTGTTACTACAAAACGGTGTTTAACTTTAGACAGTGTTTAAATCTGTTGCTGTCACTTTTTTACGATATGACAGAAAAGGCGACAACAACAGATTTAAACACTGTCTAAAGTTAAACATCGTTTTGTAGTAACACAGTTGACGTCTTTAAAAATAAAACATTGACCGAAGAAAACTGATAACTGTCACATCGACCTAAAGCAGTTTGTTTTATAAATTTTGCCGCCGAAACGCAAAATGTTATCGATCCCCTTATTCAACTAGCCTTACTTGTCGGCCATAATTTACATCTCATGTATTTAAGACAGCGATACATATTTTACTTTCAATTTCTAGCGAAACTTGACGACAAAGCCATTGGTTAGTTGCGGTCGATTTTTCAAACGGTAATCCATAATGCAACAACGCGAGTGTACCACGTAAATCGATTTAGAAACGCGGCAGTCGCAGCTCCTAACATGAAAGGTGCAAAAAGTCCACACAAGACTTGTCAACTTTTCCCGTTTCTAACCAAAGACCACACCTTCCGGCTCATACTGAATAGTCTTAATTGAATAGCCCTAGGAGTTGATCAGAGAAAGCGTGATGGAGGACGTAGCTACGGTTAGTTACCGCAGATTGTACATAAATTAAACTTATGGTCTAGTAAACAGAGGAAACACGGCAATTTTAGGTTAAGAGACCTTACGGCCTGGCCACAGCCACCTGCGGCGCGAATTCCGACGCGATATGCGGCGCGGCAAGCGACGAAAACAAATTTAGAAAATTGTATGAAGTATGCCACAGTTACCGGCGACGTGACCTGTGGCGTGGCGAGAGCCGAACGATTCGCGGCGGCAGCGCGCGACGCAGTGAGCGAATGAAATAAAATGTATTAGCGAGTATCGAGGCGGCCACAGCTCAATGCGGCGCGCGCGGCGGCATTGATGGACGCATTCAGTATCGCGCAATCGAAATAAAATATTTTGTTTTTATCGCGCGTTGAATGAATTTAGTTATAATGAATACTGAATTTATAAGTGAAATACTTAGTAGACCTGCTGTCAAAACATCTTCAACATAAATACAGAAATGTTATAAAAAATAATGGGACGAAATAATACAACAATTTCCTGGTAGTAGTGGTAAGTATTCATTCCTTTTTTTTATAAGTAATTAAAACATGTTCAATTGTTCACTTAACACCTTGCCACACATATGCCGTAGGTATTTATGGAATAGGAATTCTCGACGTGGATTATTGAAAGTTTGAATTGATCTCGTATTCTAGTTGCTTGGACCGGTAGTTTGATTATTCCGTCTTGACAGCTACGTACGCTATTGTGATTATTTGAGTCTTCGAACTTTTTAAAAGTTCTAAATACGTCCACCTCTGACTCCGCCGCGGTATATGTATGCGAGTATGTGGCATTCCATCGTAAATGGCGCCACCCTCGCCGCGCCGCGCGTTACACCGCCAGAAGCTGTGACCAGGCCGTTAGATTTCCGTTTATGTTTACTAAAGTAGTCACCCATCACCAATCTCTCTTTGATACAGGCAGGAACCTAGTTAAAACCTTAGGAAACCAAGGCAAGACGCACCCACAGGAGGCTTTGGTGGTCCAGAACTTCAGACCCCTCCGAAAATGTTATAGCTACACACTAATGACAAAAACCCTCAACACAGCGCTAAAAATGCCTTTCTGTTTGTGAAATTTCCTAAGTAATTTGTGTAAATTGCTTTTTATTTCCGAGAAACTTCTACGTGTGCGCGGGATACTTAAATAATTTGCCTGGATCTGGTACCCTAACCCCCGACAAAAATCCTACAGAGTTTCTTAGTATATAAGATACATTCAGGCAGAAATTTCATTTTAAATGAAATAACGAAACCAGTTCACACGCAGTCCCTGTGGAGAAGGCCTTCTAGAACGAAAATTTACATTTTGAGCTCGAGATTAAAAATTCTCGTTCAGATCGTTTCCCCGAAAATTCCCTTCAGTAATTAAATTAATTATTTTATTTAGTCTTGTTTGTCTTGAAAGCTGTCGCCCTCGTTCGTTCAATGACCGATATTGCGACATTCTGCAACATGGTTTGCTTAGTTACAACAAAAACAGGCCAAGTGCGAGTCGGACTCGCGCACGAAGGTTTCCATACCATTATCTATAAAAACGGCAAAAAACTCATGTCTGTTGTATGGGAGCCCCCTTAAATAGTTATTTTATTCTGTTTTTTTAGTATTTGTTGTTATAGCGGCAACAGAAATACATCATCTGTGAAAATTTCAACTGTCTTACTATCACGGTTCATGAGATACAGCCTGGTGACAGACAGACAGCGGAGTCTTAGAATAGGGTCCCGTTGGTTACCCTTTGGGTAAGGAACCCTAAAAATCAGCTGCTTCACAGAAAGGTTAAGGTCCCTTTGGATCTGGAGAGTGTTTTTTGTCCCTTTGGATCTGGAGAGAGTACAATGCAGTTTTCATCTCGTGACACAAATACAGTTGTAAAAACACTCTTTGGTCCCTTTGGTCCCTTTGGATCTGGAGAGTGTTTTTACAACTGTATTTGTGTCACGAGATGAAAACTGCATTGTAGAGAATGGAAAGAAAGTCCCTTACAACCAAGAAAGTAAAATGGCGAAAAATATTTTAGAATCGCTTTCGCCGTATGCCAACATCGACGAGTTGAATTTAACAAAATAAGAGTGTATTAATATGGATATTCTCTTAGAATATCCGGCCTAGTTGGCTCAGATTTCAGATGTTTTCAGCTTAAGTCATGCATAACATGCGGTAAGCTGATTATGTCTGTAAATATTATGCAGAGTACAGACCAGCTATGTCAACTAAAAAACTTCCGATTTATCTAGCAATATCAGAAATAAATATGTGTCGTGTACTTTGAGTACTCCTTGTTTGACTATCTGGCTTTAACTCTACATAAGGCATATTCGTGAGAGATGCAACCAAAAAATACTGTTTGCACAGCAGAAATGACTTTCTCTCAAACACTTCTAAGAAAGTTGCCTACCGATAGCTCCGATAGTGATCGTTAGTAATTATTTAGTCATATTTCATTGGATGTTAGCAATGCAGTCGATGATATACGTTTGTACACACACGTGCTGAACGCTGGAATCCGCACGCGATCGTCACGGAAAAACTTAATAAACATTCAAACTAGAAATCAATGTAGCTTCAGAGATGAATACACGAGTAAAGGTTATTAATCAAACGAACAAACTCGCAAAACGGATTGAAATAAGGAACCGTTTACTTCAATATCAATACATGTGGACACGAGAAATAAATTACATCAACTAAATTTGGTAAATGTTGATAAGAATGCAGCACATTTCGAGACCGTTCCATTTGTCCATTTTTAGGGTTCCGTACCCAAAGGGTAACCAACGGGACCCTATTGCTAAGACTCCGCTGTCCGTCTGTCACCAGGCTGTATCTCATGAACCGTGATAGTTTGACAGTTGAAATTTTCACAGATGATGTATTTCTGTTGCCGCTATAACAACAAATACTAAAAAACAGAATAAAATGAATATTTAAGGGGGCTCCCATACAATAGACATGTTTTTTTTGGCCGTTTTTATAGATAATGGTACGGAACCCTTCGTGCGCGAGTCCGGCTCGCACTTGGCTGGTTCTTCTTTCATTATCGAAGTGATATTTTAAAACTAGTTTCGAATGCCCAGCAACAGTGTTTTATCTAAAAGCCACCTGCTTATTTAAGGCCTCGCCACACAGAAAACGGGGCAGTTGCGGGGTGTGATGCTATGATAGCGTGGTATTGGCGGGCGAATTACCATATTCATATTCATATTCATATTCATATTATTCACATTCAATTTATTGATAACGATATGTTACAAGTCATTTCTCTTATTAAAATACAAAAGTTGATATGATTAAAAATACAACTTATACAATATAACAATACATCAAGTAATTGAATTAATTTAAAATTCACCATGCAAGTATATGAGTGCTACTATGGAAGTACGTCGCCACACGAGCCCATTAGTGGAGTAGGATCTTGCCGCTCGTTTACTCTTGCGTCTATATCAGTCAGTCACACAGACACACAGAAAGTGACGTGTGTGTGACCACATCGCGTGTAGCGGGGTGGGATACGACACGATCGGTGTAAATTTTTAGCGATTCTTGTGTTATGCAAAATGGATATTGAGCTGCATTCTTCTGAAACGCTGACCATGCGATTCAAATCAAGCGACGCCGACGTGGGCGTTTTTCACGACAAGCAAATTGCAATATCGGTCGCCAAGCCTTTTTTTCTCGTGACCAGTATGACCACCACGTTACACTATCACTTCTGTGTGGTGAGGCCTTCAGTTTTTAACTGAACACCTTGTAAAAGTCAAGAAACGCGAACTCGAAATACCCCAGTAAAAAATAAATCCAGGTATTTACTAGCCCTGCGCGGGCGCCTGCCAATAAGTTTTGCGTCATACGTAACGATATGACATATTCAATGGCGTTTATTCCTAGAGGACAGAAATAATTCGTGTAAACACACCTGCTTTCGCATGTTGGTGCATAGGTGGCTGGAGAAAATGAGATATAAACGGGAGTGTGGTGCTGGGTAAATTTAGGGGATCAGATGGGGACAGAACTCATTGCGGAGCAAAGGCACTATTGAAATAATAAATATATAAATTACTGTGGAAACCTGAAAAGAGCCATTTAGTAAAAAATATGAAATATATCAGAAAACAAGTATATTTTAGTATTCAGTAACCTTCATTTTAATTTTCATATAGAAAAATAATTTTGAAATATTGACATATTTTTTCAGAGGTGGACTTCGGCAAACTCGGCAGACTAGGTCCACGCCCAGGGCGGCAGGCTATCAAACTCAACATCATAAGTGATGCGCTTACACTGTATATATGTAAAAATAAAATTTCCACACTCAGAAATAACATATACAAATTCAAATTCAAATTATTTATTTTGTGAAGTAAGTATACATAATACACTTTTTACAAGTCAAATTTAATCTTATAAAAATATTTTTAATAATAGTAGTTTATGCTACTAGGGCGAAAAGGAATAAATTACGAGGACGATTACCAAACGTAACTGAGTAATTTATTGCTCTTACGCCCGTGTATCATACTACGTTTTTCAATGCATAGTGTGAGGAAATAAAACAAATATAATCTTGTGAACTTTAAATTATAATTGGCTCAAAAGGACTTTATCCAGAGGCGTTAAGCAGTGGAAAAAAAGTATAACATGTATGGTACACAGGAAAGGCTGCAGGTTAAGCCAACCATTGTGAATAAATAAAAAAAAACTATAATAAAGCCCTAGGGCAAAATAACAAAATAATCGACTTTCTGTTCGGTTTTGATGCATAAAAAGTGGGCCTTTACGAGCACTTGCATTGAAAAATAATAAACGTACATGAACTAAATTCAACTTATGCCAAAAGCTGCCGTATTTAGCAAAAGTTGAAATTTCAGCGCATCATAGACGTTTTCTATGAAAACTATGCTATTTAACAATAGTTTATTACTATATCTACACATTTACTTGAGCAGATTTTCAATCGTTATTCTAGAAAGTAATTTTTTTTTCTAAATTGGCAGCACTTTCGCAGCATTAAGTGTTAAGATATTTATTAAGCATGTCTCTCGAACACACCCAACATCTATGTAGTCTTTGGTATATCTCTCTGCTTTCGCTTGTCCTTGAAAATATGGCTACAAACAAATAGCCACGTAATTTGCTTAACTAATAAATAAGTACCCGTGAATTTATTAGTGTTATTGATTAGTGACATAACTACCTAAAATAAAGCACCTTAAATGACGTTGTTATTTACAGTTTAACCAACAATACCACTTTTTCTTCATCATTTTTAACCCTACTTTATCAATAGTAATTTTCGGATGACGCGGGAAAGAGGCGCCTTCCTACTAAAGTTTATCGTCTATGCAATACTTGCGATTGTCGGCACTTGCTCAAATCAAGGTGTCAGTCAACTTAAATTGCAATCATCTATAGAATCTTGGCAATGACCTCAGTATAATGTTTCAACTTTGTAACTTCTAACAGGTTTGACTTGAAAATTAATTTCAACAGATTAGTTGTTATAGCTCTTTGCTGAAAGCAAATACGATACCTACGTCCAGGAAAGATCCAGTTGTTTGCCAATATTTATACCTTTTGTAACATGTATGCAAGATTTGGACACAATAATAATATCAATTGTTACTTATATGCATAAGTCATTAAGTTTAAAAGTTCACTTGGCTACATATTTATCAAGACCATTCAAATACTAAGTAATATTTCTGAATAGAGTTGATGAAGTAAATCTGTTGCTGTCACTCTTTTACAATATGAAAGAAAAGGCGACAACAACAGATTTAAACACTGTCTTAAGTTAAACACCGTTTTGTAGTAACACCGAATGTTTCTTTGCATGTTATATTTTACGTAATAAACTTATAATTATGTAATTTGTTTGAAAAGAGGAAGAGTTAATACAAAAATGTTGAATTAGCAAGAATATCTCAGACATCAGAGAGCTGGAGCTAGGTAAATAAATCGTTTAGCAAGTAAATAATAATGAAATCCTCAAGTGACATTGGCAATGACATGGCAAGACATATAAAACGTGTTTTAGGTGATTTATACTCGTCGCAGGAGATAAAAATGTCGTTCATTGCACTAGATCCCGATTTTGAGAAGCGGCAAGAAATAAAATAATAAATATATTTATCTACATTTCATTTTAATATTGTATAAGCACTTTGAATACACAGAGACTTTTAATTTCCAAAGCCATAAGTATATTTTTTTATCTAGAAATCTTATCGAAATTAAAACTACTAAAAACTACAGCATCTGGTAAAAGATACAAAGGCAAGGCATGTATTAAACACAAACTTCTAAGACCACTGTCAAACTAATAATCGTCAGCTGTTAAGACGAGAGTAGACAAGAGGATTACGTCAGTATTCGATTCATCCATTTTTAGATCGCCTTTCGATTTCTAATGATGGATTCTGCGACTGTAAAGCTATGCGCGTGCGCAGCCTACGCCCCACTAACTGTTAGAGTCAATACCCTTTAGCACAGTAGAGAATATACATGGTGTAAAAATAATGTTGCGGAAATTGGGAACTGGCGATAGTAGTTGCACATACAAACTGGCGATAGTAGTTGCACATACAAACTGGCGATAGTAGTTGCACATACAAACTGGCGATAGTAGTTGCACATACAAACTGGCGATAGTAGTTGCACATACAAACTGGCGATAGTAGTTGCACATACAAACTGGCGATAGTAGTTGCACATACAAACTGGCGATAGTAGTTGCACATACAAACTGGCGATAGTAGTTGCACATACAAACTGGCGATTGTAGTTGCACATACAAAATGGCGATAGTAGTTGCACATACAAACTGGCGATAGTAGTTGCACATACAACAACTTTTCGTGAAAAAAAAAAGGCGAGTACACCTTGAAACGAAAATTCTTTCCCTATAGATATTAATCATGTATAATTAACAGATACAATTAATAGTAGTTTATGCTACGACGGCGAAAAGGGTTTAAATTACGAGGACGATTTAAAACACGAGCGTAGCGAGTAGTAGCGAGTGTTTTAAACGTAACCGTGTAATTTATTGCTCTCACGCCCGTGTATCATACTACGTTTTTGAATGCATAGTGTGAGGAAATAAAACAAATATAATCTTGTAAACTTTAAATTATGATTGGCTCAAAAGGACTATCCAGAGCCGTTAAACAGTGGAAATAAAAAGTAAAACATTTATGGTACACAGGAAAGGCTGCAGGTTAGCCAACCATTGTAAATAAATTAAAAATAATAAAGCCCTAGGCCAAAATAATCGACTTTCTGTTCGGTTTTGAGGCATAAAAAGTGGGCCTTTACGAGCACTTGCATTGAAAAAAAATTAACAATGTTTATACCTATACATGGAAAACGCTTGTAAACACACATATAGATAACGAACATAATTAAAATGCACTACATGCATGGCTGTAACATACTAATAGCAAGTGTCGTGACGGTCGAAAGCTTGCACTTTTTTTGGAGGGTAACGTGTGACAAGGAACTTCGTTCTAAAAAAAAAATTGTTTCATACATTTTGGTTGAGTATTTTATGTAACTTTTCTGTGAAGCAGCTGATTTTTTTTTTGCGATTTGGTGGTTAGTTTTTCGTATCGACGAATACACCACCAGTTTCCAATCTCCGGCTTCCGCAACAATCCAGTATAATATATCTACTGGGTTTTTAGCTTATTTCAGCGAGGGGTGGCCCTAGTACAGTATTTCATTTAGAGGGGGGGGACCAGCACACTCCTAAAATGTTCTTATCAAAACAAAAAAATTTCAATGAAAAAGAAAATATTCCATAAATATAATGTCAGTAACGTTTGTTTAAATAGGCAAAAATAAAATTGAATAGCAGAACTAACAAAGCTTTGTTTTTTTTTACACTTCAGTGTTTTGTCAGTTGCGAAGACAAACATTACTCCTATATTACTGTAAGCCAAAACGATTACCTTGTTTTAGCAATTTGACCAAGAAATTACTCAAAAATTAAAGTAGGGAAATTTTGATTAGGGGCTAGGGGTTGTCCATTCATTACGTCATTTAAATTTAGGGAGGGGAGTTTGCTCTGCGGATGACGGTAATGTCATCTTTGACTTTTGGGACACACCCTATATAGTATACTTACTATGCTTACCACAGAAATATGAGTAATATGGTAAGCAGTTCATTTTGTTTATTTTTTATTTATTACACTTTTTGTACCTTTACAAACATAATTTACAACACATTTTCACATAAAAGACAGACATTCAAACATTGTGTAGAAAGGCTGCACTTATTGCTAATAGCAATATCGTCCAGGCAACCTTTGGGCGGAATGAAAAAGATGTTAACGATAAAAAAGGTTCATGTATGTATTCTAGCCTAAAATAGGAGATACTCAATGATGACCACATTAAGGAAAAAGATCTTAAGTAGGTACTCAGATATCTGTACCGTAGTAATTGTAATAAACATATTATTATTATTATTATTTGATGAAGGCATGTCTATAATAATAGTTTGTTGTTTAATAATGATTGTGTGAGTATCAATATCAAGTGTATCTTCCAATCAATGACAACTACATGTGTTGAGTAGAGTGTGGATGACACAACTGATAGGATATCTTTTATATTCATTAATTAAGTATAATATAAATTTCAGTACTTTTTTTTTATTTATTTAGCACATTATTACATTCATTTAATTAAACATAGTTCACATCACTTAAACCAACACAGTTTGTGTGTGATGGATGATAAAGGTAGGTGTATAAGGTCTTTCAATTTAAATGGAAAGTAATTTAGGAGGTGATTCAGTATCGTTAATACATCACATTCCACTGCAAAGTACTTTTTTTTGCGCAAAGTTTTTCTTCACTTGTCCATACAAACTGAGTCAGCTGATCGGACCAATTTGTACTGAAAAGTGAAAAAAAAGTTCGCGCAAAAAACAGTGCTTTGCAGTGGAATGTGATGTGTTAATGATACTGAATCACCTCCTAAATTACTTTCAATTTAAATTGAAAGACCTTATATAGCTCACAGCCGACAGACCAACCTGCGCTTACTTATACAATAATATCCGAATGGACTTTTTATATTTGTTGAATTGTATGGCAAGTTTTTACAAATTGATGATGCTTTTACAGCCGAAGAAGTGGGTTATGTTTTACTAGAAAATAGTTACATTTCTTGAAATAAATCAACATAGTTTTATATGTTTAGATCTTTTTCTATTATTTTCTGATCTTTGCACATTTGATAATTGTGTCAATTAGGTGTAACACATTTTAACTTACTTGACAGGACTAAACAAAATCTATGTGTTGTGTTTTTCTTACTGTATCGAAAATACAAAGAAAGGACGCTTAGAATAAGGATAGTCTTGTCAAAAAAGTTAAGTCATGTTACACCGAATCAACACCATTGTATTGTTAAGTAAATTGCTAAATGCTCCTTAAGCTCCGCAAAAACAGCGATATAAATATGAGAAGATGTGATAAGCTGTACGTACCTGTCAGGAGACTGAAGAAATCTAATAAATGCCTATTTACATTGGTTCCTAAAATATACAATGCTATCCCTGATGACATAAAACGCGCGCCTAGTGAACCCACCTACATCAATAAACTAAAATAATTGTTGGTTGGTATGGCATGTTATACTACTGCAGAGTTTTTTGACAGTTTCGCATGAACAACAAGTTTTGTTAAATTATAATTATAAATTGGTTATAATTATTAGTAATTAAATTAAATAGTATTGTTCTTGATATGTATTACTTTTATTGACAATGTATAACATAATATTTTATTGACATTGAACAAATTTGTAATTTTACTAACATAATACGAATGATTTAAACTATTTATCTATTGATAAACTACTGCGTTTTTACAATTTGACGTGTAAATAAAATAAATAAATGAGTATTTCAGTATTTCCTTAAAAAGATTCATAATATATAGTACAATATAGTTCAGTACAATACTATGATAATATTATAGTTTCTGACAAACAAGAAGAAATAATAAAAGAAAGATATAATATTATTATTAATGTTAAAAAAAGAAAGTTTCATGTTGCCACTGGCCTGATCAGTGTCTAAATTAATTTAAGTTTTGGTCTGATGAAAACTAAAACATTATTTTGTTTTTCTAATAATTCTCTGTGAATCTTATTGACCCTTCTTTATTCCGTTCTCATCCGTAATACATTTGATACTCGAAGTGTTAGTATGTTGTAATATTGTATTTATTGGCTCAAAGCAAAATATCTATAAATATATCAATAACAAAAACTGCTTTGAAGGCCAACAATTAGAGCAATGGTCTAGCTGACTCATCATGCCTTTCACTTTCATTGTGCTTACCCATGCAGAAATTATTAAACTAATATGTGAGGACTTACCCATCTGTTGTCACCGAGTTCAAGGACAATGTCTCAGGAAATTTCAGCTCATGGTCCTCAGGTAACTGCTTGGTGTCAGTGGGAGTCTCTCTGTCACTCTGGTCCTCTGCAGCCAAAAGATCTGGCTCAACATCTTTGTCACTTATATCAGCTAGTTTGTGGCTGACATTGTGGAGCCCCGAAGCGTCCACTGCCTGATTTACTTCTCCCTCATCCTGACGAGCGACCACCAGAATGAAGAACCAACAGCTGTGGGGAACATCAAATTACTTGAAACTTATTTATCGTAGGATCAGTTTCATTATATAAGGTCAAAATATCAGTGGTAACTCACCCTGATAGCACCGAAAAGGCAAGTAGCGACGTGTAAATGATATACAAGCCACCCTTCATCGTAAAATTAGTAAATTATCAAAAGTCCAGTTCATTTTGTGCGAAAAATTAAAACATCTTTGCGTCGAAGCAAAAGATAACACTGATATAGAAAAGTCTGTAAAAACGCCACTTAACACTGAAACATTTAATTAATTTTACGTTGATTACCCAAATACAGGGCAATTGTATTTATTTCACGAAAAATCGAGACCACAAGAAAATGATCAATCTGGCCTGTCGAAATAATTTTGACAATTTTGACATTACCGAAATTCTTCAACGGTTTTTTTCGATTACTTTTTCTAGCAATTTAAATCCTCGCTATTTATTGGTGAAAATTACACCATCTGATTGATTTATAAGTTTTGACCAATCACAGTTCAAAAAATTATTTGAACTGTCACAATTTCATTGGTAGGAATTTTCCCAATAGGAAACATACATGTCGCGTTTAACACGATGAACTGAGCAACCGGTTCGGCGATGGATGTGTGTTAAACGACCATTATGTGTCTCTCTAAAACCCACAGCAAGTTAATGAAGAAAGCTATTTGTGAATTGTGTTATCTGTGGTCCACTTACCATCTTTCCTTTTGGTTCTGTGTAAGTTACCTTTATCCCTCACCAGGAAGCGCCACCTTCTATGTAGAAAAGCGTGCTGACATCTGTCAATTTCATAGCGTTTGTGAATTTTGCCGGTAAAACAGCAAAATTTTTTTCCTTGGTGTTTATTTTGGAAAATAAGAGATAAAATAAAGTTCACAGCAGTGTTTTGTGAGTGATGGAGACGAGCGAGAAGGGAGACGATCAGGGTGAGTCTAGGTCAGATCCTACTGCTCCAGAGGGAGAGCAGGTGATGACAATTTCGAGCGACTCTAGTCCATCTTCTTCGTCCTCGGAGGACGAAGAAGGGACAGCTTCTCCGCCTCCTAACAAGAGGCGAAAGCTTTCAAGAGGTGCCGAAACATCTTCGGACCCTAGGGTAGATGCGCTGATCAACCAGGTCAGTCATATTTCCAATTATCTGGCCCAACTACCAGCACTATTGCAAAATAACAATAGTGTACCTAGCTCTAGCTCCACACTCTTTCTTAGCAACCCTCTTCTACAAGCCTCTCCCAAAAGCGTTTCACTAGGGCAGTTAGGAGTAGTTTGTGACGAGAGACGGATTGTGCCTCAGGCGAATGAGGAAAGACTTGAAGAGCTTACCAAGTTACAACAGTTCAACTCGCAGGCTTGGAGGGGTATCAGATACAAGAAAGCCCTACAAAGTTATGCAGCTACCCCGGGTTTTGTCGGACTTAAGATAAATGATGAATTATGTCACTTTAATAAAAGTAGAGATTACCTAGCATCTACTGAACAACTTCTAGCAGGCCTCTCCAATGCTGTTCTAGAACAACGGCAGTTAATGAGAGCTGGATTACAAAGCTTGGTTGACTGGGCCGCAGAAAGTCCACAGAACTTAAATACACACTCATTATTTGAGAAGATTACAAGCGTCTTTGGTCCAGGATCTGAGACATATAAGAATTCAGAAGCGACAATGCAAATTATATGTGGAAAAAGAGCTGAATGCATAGAGGTAAGACGTGATCGCATCCTTAAAGAGATTGGAAATCCTAGTGTGAGGACAACACTTCAGAACCTGCCACCAAGTGCAGAAAATCTATTTAGCAGGGAGGCCTTACTGCCTATCATCCAGTCCTTGGGGGGAAATCAAGTATGGTTAAATACCCCCAATTATGTTAAAGAAAAAAGATTTGTGCCCGTTACCACTTCTCATGATAAAAGAGACCAGAATAATGGAAACCGCAAGACCTTTCGCAAATCCTTTAAGACAAAAGCTGAAAAAGGACCAAAGTCGTACAATAAAAAGCCCTTTCGCCCCAATTCAGAGTCCAATACAAATTATAACAAGAACAAGTGACAATCAAAGAGTGAGCTTCCGGGGGGGGTGTCTAAAGGATCAGGCAGAATTTTGGTATCAACTAGGTGCAAACCAGTTTATAATGAAGACCATCACAAAATGCCGAATACCTTTCAAGGAAAGACCCCCACTACAATTCCCATACAGGAATATTTTAAACAAGTTCGCAACCCCAGTTTCCTTGGAAATGTCAGAGATGATAAGAGAATTAAAACAAAAACAGATTTTAGAGAGACCTCCAATTCTCAATTCAGGCTTCCACTCAAAGATGTTTCTTGTAAAGAAGTCCGACGGGGGGACACGCCCTGTTTTCGACCTCAGGGCTCTCAACTTGCATGTTTCTTCAAGCCATTTCCACCTGATATCTCAAATGGATGTACCAGACTTTTTACAGGGCCAGGATTGGATGGTGAAAATAGATATCCACCAAGCCTACTTTCATTTGCCAATTTCAGAGAACCACAGACGGTTTCTACGCATCATATACCAGCAAGAGGTATTGCAGTTAACATCCCTACCTTTCGGCCTTTCATCGGCACCCAAGACCTTCACTGCCGTATCGAACTGGGTTGCGGAAACCCTTCGAGCAAGAGGTGTGCGAGTGATAGTCTTTTTAGACGATTACCTATTAGCCAACCAGGATCAAACAACTCTTATTGCTCAGGTTGCGGAAACACTGACAATATTAAAATCAATGGGTTGGCACGTAAATGCACAAAAGTCTGTAGTAGAACCAACACAGTGCCTGGAATATTTAGGACTGCTGTGGAATACTCAGAACAGTACGATAATGCTCCCACCCAAGAAGGTTACAACTGTAAAGAATTTTCTCACCCAAGCCTTGGAGAAAAAGAGCTGCTCTTTGCGAGAAATGCAAAGAATATTAGGTCTTCTGAATTTCGCGAACTATGCCATACCAAAAGGCTGCTTGCATTGTCGCAGGGCTCAAGTGTTCCTAAGAAAATTCAAGCAGAACCAACAAAGAGAGAGGAAGATATTGTCTCCACTGGTAGTACAGGAGTTAAGATGGTGGTTAAGCAATGTAGGTCACAGTTGCAGCCCGTTACACAAGGGAGCAGTGACACACTTCCTAACAACAGACGCAGCGGATGCGGGCTGGGGAGCTCATCTAAACGGGATATTTCTATCAGGAAAATGGACTTCACAACAGATGAAGTGGCACTCAAACATGAAAGAAATGTTCGCAGTCTACGGAGCCATAGACTGCCAAAGGACCACTCTAAAAGATACTCACATCTTAATTCAGACCGACAACCGTACACTGGTAGCGTATATCAGGAACCAAGGCGGAACACGGTCAATAGCCCTCTTAAGTCTGACGACTATGCTCTTGGAACTAACCGAACAGCTCAACATAACCCTGTCAGCTTGTTACCTTCCGGGAAGGTTAAACGGAATAGCAGACCGCCTCTCGAGGGGTCGACCTGTACCAGAGTGGCACCTGTTACCCTTGGCCACGGAGGCCATATTCCAAAAATGGGGAGTACCAGACATAGATCTGTTTGCGTCAAAAGAAACAGCAGTCGTACCAAATTACGTGACATTAGACACAAAAGATGGATCTGCAATATTCTGCGACGCCTTCAGCCGACAATGGGACTACCACCTAGGGTGGGTGTTCCCCCCGCCCAACTTAATACCAAGAGTCCTAGCACATCTAAACAATGCAAAAGGAACATACATATTAATAGCACCACAATGGAATCAGTGCTTTTGGACAGCAGATCTGAAGACAAGAGCCCTAACAAAACCAGTACAGATAGAGGACTTACAGAAAGTTCTAATAGACCGAACAACGGGCCGTTGCCCTCAACAGATAGAGAAATTAACATTTCTGGCCTGGAAAGTTGGGGGTGGGAGGAAAAAATAACTGACTGGAATTTAGAAGAAAAGAAACTATTAAAGAGCAGTTGGCGTGACTCCACCTTAAAGACCTATAATGCCCCCATAAAAAGATGGCTCAGATGGTGTAAATGTAATAACATAGAGGATAAACGTCCAGATGGAAAAGATGTGGCTAGGTTTTTAGCCAAACTATATTTAGAAGATAAGCTGGCTTATAGCACAATATTGTTACATAAATCAGCAATTTCGACTTACTGTGCTACATCCTGCACAAAATTATCAGAAAACTTTTTCATACATCAAATTTTAAAAGCCATTTCATTATCAAGACCTCCGGTTCAAAAAGCTCCTATATGGGATACAGGAATACTTTACGATTGGTTACAGAAGGCACCAAATTCCGAGTCGCTGTTTGATTTTGCTAGACGCACAGCCATTATACTACTCTTAGCTTCAGGCCGCCGTATACATGATTTGACTCTTTTAGACATTGCAGAAGAAAACATAGTAATAAACCCAGATTCAATTATTTTATGGCCTAAATTTGGATCCAAGACAGACAATGCTACATACAGACAATCGGGCTGGCAGTTAATTAAACATTCAGACAAAAATGTCTGCCCTGTGTATCACATCCAACAGCTTATTATATTAACAAAAGAAAGGCGTAGTGAAGCTAAGATATCAAGCTTGTTCATTTCAGTAACAGGAGAAGTAAAGTGTGCTACTAGAAATTTGATAGCAGGTTGGATAAGAACCATCCTTAAGGAAGCAAAGATAGATGCACCTCCGGGGAGTATAAGATCTGCAGTGGCTTCTAGAAGCTGGTTAGAAGAAAGACCAGTACAAGAAATTCTAAATAAAGGAAACTGGAGAAGTGTAAAAACATTTACCAAATATTATTGCAAAGAAGTTAATAGAGCTAGAGAAAATTATGCTAGTGATTTGATTTTGAACGATAATTTTCTTAATATATAGAATAAACCATACCTAATAGAAGTCTTAGTGCAGCTTTGATGTTCCAGTGTCCACTGGTCTAGTTAATTGAATAATTTAATTTTGAATATTATGTTTAAAACCAATTAGAGTTTAAGAAGTTTGCAAAGAGATATTGATTGAGAGGGTTATATTACCTTGGATTTTTATTTATTCTAGCACATACATCATTCAAATTTTCACATAGCGTTTGTGTTTCTCACCAGCAGATATCAAACAGGTCTTCATTAACTTGCTGTGGGTTTTAGAGAGACACATAATATTACTGTTTTGCATTACAACAAAACAGGTATTATGTGTCGGATAAAACCCACAGCAAGAGAGCAAGATACTTGCTGGTGAATGAAGACACTATGAAATTGACAGATGTCAGCACGCTTTTCTACATAGAAGGTGGCGCTTCCTGGTGAGGGATAAAGGTAACTTACACAGAACCAAAAGGAAAGATGGTAAGTGGACCACAGATAACACAATTCACAAATAGCTTTCTTCATTAACTTGCTGTGGGTTTTATCCGACACATAATACCTGTTTTGTTGTAATGCAAAACAGTAATATTTTTTTATCTGATATAATGACAGATAACATAGAGACACAAACTTATCGATCCGGTGGTCCAAACTAAAATGGCTTCTATATCTACCGTGTGACAGTCTTCACCACCGAAACAGATAAGTTTGTGGTTATGTATACGAATACGATGCAGGGAGCATCGGAAAATATTTGCGATGCTCGATGTTTGTCAGTATGCAAAATAGTCGTAGCCTCGTAGGTATAAAACTCTTTGCAACCCGTTGCACACTTCATCGCTGCGGCAATGCAAGTGCGTTAAACGCGACAAATATTGTATGTCTATTTGTCGGTGCCCCCGACGAATAGTATCCCAATCTATATGGCGGTGCGCACCATTCAATAGCGCTCCGTCCATGGACTGGCTATTTTTTATTTATTTATTGACCGAAAATAAAACTGAAATAACATTAAAAACTAGACTATACCTATAAATACAAATACAGTAAATTACAAGGTATATACCTACATGCACAATTTTAAAATTATTAAAATAAATATGTAAAAAATGCTGGCCAGATCACCATCATCGTCATTCGGTAGTGTACCCAGACGGCTGGCAGCATTGCCTAGCTGAATAGCGAGGCTAATTATGATCGAAATAAGCTCCAGCCCTCGGTTCACTGGAAGCGTCGATCAGACACTCCCATGGACTTATAATATTATGTCATGTAATAGTTACATGAAACGACATTGATTTACATTGAATATATTGACCACAGTTTTAACAGTAAAAGCGATATGAGCTTGTGAGTCTTGTTGACCTAGTTTACATAAAATATTTTTGATGGGATTTCATTTCTTTTTGTAAGATGCTCTACTTCTTTTTATTTTTTCAGGTTGCATTTCTTGTACCTCTGCCATCAATTCCGATGTAGTGACATACGTATTAGTATTGAGCATACCTCGTGAACAAGACTCCGATTCACGATAGGTCTCTCCGTCCTCAGCACAAGAATACAGTTGCAGTTCGTCCCAGTGTTCTACAACATAGAGAACTATATCAGACTTAACTTGCAACGCCACCTTAAAGTAAATTTTGCCATACAATAAGTATGTTAAGGAATGAAAAAGACAGGAACCGCCTCCCGGCACATGAACTACACAATGGGGACCCCCAACATTAAAACCAATCCATATTGTATTTTAAGTAAGAATACTGGTAGTCTCTCTTTTACCTATAAATAGCGGTGTATTAGGCTCATTTAATTGATCATTATTAAAAACCTATACCTACACTACAAGCCTATAAATCTAAGACGTATCTAACCCAACCCTTCAATTAAGTCTCTAATAGACACACAACATATACTCGAATATTATGTTTGTATAATTGTAAGCAATATTAATATATATACTCATCAATATTTATCTGCGCGCGCAAAAACATGAGCAATTTTAGAAAATTGCTTCTAGTCCAGGTACAAGGAGACCTTCGATTTCGACGACGATGTCTAGAATACAACTTAATTGAGAGCAGGGGAAAGTTTGAGGTGCGGGGAGAGAGCAACGGTGACAGTGGATAATGGTGTCCATGTATCAAATTGTTGATCGACCAGTCGACAGACATACATTTTTATATACGTTTTAACTATAATTTAATGTAAAGTGTTCTTATTATGTACCAAATAAACATGATTCTATTATATTCTAAATTTAAGTGCATTCCAATAAATCACTTCCGCCTTACTTACTCTATGGACGCATGGCGCGTGTGGCTATCTCCATTTTCAAACTAATTGTGACAAGTTGAACGACAAATCAAACTGAAATCGAACGATTTTTGATACAGTTGTAACGTAAGTGAACTGCTTTTGATTTTTTTATATATCATATACAAATATATACATATATATATACAAAAATATGTCACTCGCACCCAAATTCTGTAAAATCTGATCAGAAAAAAATTTTAAAATAAAATCAGAATAAATTATTAATGAATTAATGTTTCCGACAGATTTCAAGTAATATTCAAAATCAGATGTCAAATTTGAAAAAGAGATCAACTAGCATAATCTCATTGGTCCAAAGTCCAACAACAAAAGCGCCATCCACATTCGTCTGATAGAACTAAAACTTGACGCGGACGTTCAGAGGACCAACCGGGGCGCGTGGAGGGGGCGACGCGACGCTGAGCGTTGGCGACGCATTTGATATCCTTCCATACGATCCCCTCACCCCTTGGATCACAGATAATTAAGGTTCCAGAAGTGTGCCAAACGGGACCCTATTACTAAGCCTCCGTTGCGTGTGCGTTTGTCACAGGGTTCTACAGCTTCAGCCGTTATAGATAGCCACTGATAGTAACTCGACTACTAATTTTACAGAATACCTACCTGTTACCTGGCCTCTAAAACTGCAAATAATAAAATAAAAATTAACTTAATTAAATGACTAATAATAATTACTAGTGTTCATAGATATTTACAATTAAAATTTATTTACTGATATAAATTTCGACATAATGTAAACGAAGGAAGTATCAACTAGCCTCAACAAGAAACAAATGTTAACAGGGCGAGGAATTGTATTAGGAAGAAAGTTATACAGAGAGGGCTGAAGTCTAGGACATTTAAAAAATATATGGTCTACAGAACCTTCTGTACGACCACACTCACAGAGCGAGTGATCCCTCACCCTAATTTTAGCTAAAAAGACTAGTGTACCTACAAGCATGGCCTAGCTGAAGGCGACAAATAACGGATGTAGGTAATTTATACGCTTCACGAAATTTAAAGAACCGAGGACGACAAGGGATGTTTGGTTGTATTCGATCATAGTACATCCCAACTGATTTCTGGGAGTCAGACCAGGCAGCGGACCAAGATTCCTCCAATCTTACGATGATCATCAGTGAGTGAGTGAGTGAGTGACGCAATCGTAGGTATTAATAAAATTTGAAGTATAAAAGCTAGACAAATGAAACTTATCGTGTTAGATAAGTCTGCTTAATACATTTTATCTTGAAAATTTGGTATCTCTAGTATTATCCAAACCGAAGCTATGAGGGTTCGAAAATATGAAGAAATGCTTCGAGAAAAGGTACGTAGTGCCCCGCTTCCTTTGGCTCGTCTGGGCGGGGGGCACTATCATGCCGCCAGATTGATAAATCATTTGTATGTGATTGATTTGTTAGAATACTTGCCGAAAATGTAATTAATAATCGTTTGTATGTGATTGATTTGTTTGCAAAATATACCGTGAAACCGCAAAAAATCGTGTCCACGATTCTAATGTTGTATGGATCGATTCAAATATCAAATCGTTTCGAGCAATTTTATTTTTTTGGTCCCCGATTAATCGATCTTCGATTAAGAGTATGCCGTATGGTCATCAGATTCAACAGAATAAACATGCTCAGCTGTCGTGGTTACATAAGTCGGTTGTGTAAACTGTGTAATTAAACATAATAAACCAAATAAACTTATACGGACCTCGTGACCGACTATTGAAATGTCAAATCACCATAGTACATACCATGGTGGCTATAGTGACCTGCAGTCGTAGCATAGTGTTTAATCGCGTTCGACGCCACTTAGTTGAATCACAAGTGCGAGGAGCGTGACACGATGTTTTTGCAATTAAACAGTATGTCACGCTCCTCACACCTGTGATTCAACTAAGCCGCTCCGCGCGTGATTAAACACTATCTGTGTTACTACAAAACGATGTTTAACTTTGGACAGTGTTTAAATCTGTTGTTGTCGCCTTTTCTTTCATATCGTAAAAAAGTGACAGGAACAGATTTAAACACTGTCTAAAGTTAAACACCGTTTTGTAGTAACACCGTATGCTACCGGACTTGGTCCTCTAAAAAGGCCGCTTTGGATGAATCTTGTTATGATTCCGGTCTAATGCAATGCATCTCTTTTGCAGGCGTGAAAAAACTCGACTCTATTCTACTTTCAAATCATTTTATGATTCACCCAAGTCGGCCTTTTTACATCTCCTGAAGTTAGCTGCACAATGACGTTTGACAGCCAACTTTTCCCCACGATTTTTGACGTTTGTCATGTGTGACCGACCGAATCGTGGGTTTTTATTTATAGTGGAAAAGAGTAGTTTATTGTGATCTCATGACCGTACCCTAAATCGATTTAAAATCGGCATCCCTAGAATACACTAGTTGATTTTGAAACGCAATTTCTCATCGACGTTTACAATTTTTATTTTCATAAAATTTTGTGCAAATACCTACGCTGAAATGGAAGCTTTGTTCGCAATACCGTTCTCTATTCTTGAAATACCAAACATCAAGATCAAAAAGCCATCATGGTTACAAGCGCCATCAGCGATGACCACCTTCTCTTTGGTGCTACTTTCATACTTTTTGGTTACTGGAGGTTAGCGGCTTTTATTAAATACCATTGATTGATCCTTGCTTAACTGATTATCGAAGTCTGAGCGTTATTTCCATGTTTCAGGAATGATTTATGACGTTATTGTGGAGCCTCCGAGCGTAGGATCAACAACGGATGAGCACGGTCACAGCAGGCCAGTAGCGTTCATGCCGAATCGCGTCAACGGTCAGTACATCATGGAGGGCTTAGCATCGAGCTTCCTCTTCACTATGGGAGGCCTTGGCTTCATCATACTAGATCGGACGCACAACCCATCCACTCCGAAGTTGAACAGGATTCTACTAATTTCTGTGGGGTTCTTGTGCATCCTAGTTTCTTTCTTTACTACCTGGATATTCATGAGGATGAAGCTGCCAGGATACCTCCAAAACTAATTTAAATGCATAATATTTTCCATAGGCTTAAGAGAAAAAATTGTATTTGGAGTTATACATGCAACATTCCTTCTCTACAGAGATTGTATGTTGTTTATATTGAAAAATTATATGTATATAGGTTTTTTACTTGCCCCACGAAAATTTTATAAGTCAACTTCAATTTATTTCGGTAGAATTATGCTTGTGCTGTAAATCTATTGAACATCTATAATTCTACTACCTAGACCCTAATAAATTTTTCATCTGTTTCACATATCAACTGTAACTTTATAAGTAACCCAAATGATTTTGCACGACTCTGCAAAGCTTAACCCATGGGCCATGATGTGTCCTGAGGGCACTATTGGCCGCTGATTTGTTTAGGTAGTATCAACAATGCATTACAATTTTCAAATTTTTGAATCAACAATTTTGTAAGTTTCAAATTGCGAAAATCTCATTTAAGCTTAATGTTTGGAGACATGGCACAGTTAAGTTACCAATCATTTTTATCAAAAATATTGCTCTGCAAGATTGATTTGTGTCAAACACAATTGCTTCAAATATCAATGGATAAATACAAAGTTTTATTGCAGGGGATTTCCAGGGCCTGTAGCAGTGTTTAATCATGCGCGATGTGACTTTGTTGAATCACAAGTGCGAGCTTGGCACGTGTTTTTGCGATAGATGCAATCATGCTCCTTGTACATATGTGATTCAACTAGTGGCGTCGCACGCGATTAAACACTATGCTAAGGGCCCTTGTTGTTCATATAAGATGAGGGAATGTCAGGTCACAGATATACAGTGTAATGATTCACCTTTGTATTTATTTCTGATTTGAATAAACATTTTTACATTCGTAGATGTTGCATTTTTGTTTATCAATTGTTATATTTCATGCTCATAAAAAATAATGGTTGTAATAATTAATAAAATATATAAAGTTTCAAATAAAACACAATTATTTTTGGTACATCAATAAAATTAGAATACAAGATACAAATACAACACATTAATAACAAATAAATAATAAAAGAGATCTAATAGTCAGCAATTAAACCTATAGGAAGACATTTTATTTGAGGATTGAGTATCACAACACAAAATTGAATGAGTACTTACTAAAATTATCACAACAAAAATAATGTCATGGGATTGCATTGACCACAAAATTATTATTATTATTTCCTTACATGTGGGTACATTATATTTAAATCTTAGGTATATAATAGTGTCGATTTGGTGTAACACGACTTAACTTATTTTAAGCATCCTCTCTTTTTCTTTTAGATACAAAATGAAAAAGACGGAAAGATTCAATTAAGTTACAGGCCGCGGCATGTAAGTCTAGCGGGAACAAAACGCGGAGGGGATAGCTGCGCATGGGTACAGACTAAGTGCGACTGGAGAGCCAATCAGCGCTTACGTATGATACGCACGCCCGCCCCGCGCCCCGCTTCCACCGCACGTCACCTTATTTTTGACTTCTTATTAACTGTCACCGCTAGACTTACGTGGCGCGGCTTGTAAGTCATGTCAAATAAGTTAAATCGTGTTATAACGAATCAACACTAATTTAGGTCATATGCGAGATTTCTGGTATTATGCTTATTTCTTCATCAAATCACAGCCTTATCCTGAATGCTCTGAAATGATAAAAATGATTATAGGTTATTTCCACTTATAAAATGACATGTCTCTCTCTCTGTATAGGTATTAGTAAAAATGGACAGACACCTTCAAATAAAACCGTAAGGTCTACTGAATATACTGATTAACTTTCCCAAAGAAACAGACGAGTGGAAATATACAAATGTATTCACATTCCTTTCTTTTTATTTCCATTAACACTAACTGTGAACTTTGTATGGGCCCTCCATTTTTGTTTTATTTGTTAGGATATGTTTAATTTGTCCATTTACATGACTAACGTCCACTTGAACTCTGGAGACAGATTTTAATGTAAATTCACAGGGGAGCGGTTTACCGGTTCCCCAGTTTCCCCCTTCAAAAGGAGAGAGTGGGGTTTTGAGGGAGGTTTTAAGTAATATATTATACCCTGTAAAAATGAGCAGCAGCTAAGGATGGTCCCCACTTAAACATGGTGGAAGGCACATGCAACAGATGAGTACCAACATTAAAAAGTTTGTAAATAATAAGTTTTAAGGCGCTACTTAAAAGTTTTAGCATTCCTGTTACTCCATATGCAAAAAAACCCTCAGTGTGAGTGGGATGGATTCGTGGAAAAGTAGCAAAAAGTCGGTTTTTTATTAATATAAAATATACTAAGCTATTTTGTCAATAAGATTTTCAAGGAGACTTTACAAATACATAATATCCACAATTTGAATGCTATTTCACAATGAAATTAGTTGGAATTTCAGAATTACAGGAAAATATAAAACAATTTATGACGATGATATAGATGACATTATAGTGGAGTAAATGGATTCGAAAAAACCCCATTATTTTCTTGCCTTAAACAGTTTTTGAGGAAAAACTTACTGGCAGAAATCAGAGCTCTTATCAATAATATGCTCAAACTCTGCAAATGACAGGGCACCATCATCGTCTAGGTCCGCTTCCTCGAGAACATTCTGCACCAACTGCTGAATCTCTGCATCAGTCAGCTTCAGCTCTGGGCCACAGAGTCGCTCAATAACCTCACGTAAATCTGATACGCCAATCATGTCGTCACCATCGAAATCTGAATCAAGAGGAAACAAAATACAAGATCCAAACAGGCAAAGTTATTGACAAAACTAGTAGCTATTGTGAGATATTTCATCATTCAGGCGTGGTGTGAGTGAGTTTTGATTGTTAAAGCAAAGAGGGCATTGGGAAATCCAATTTTATACAAGTTATTCAGAAAACCAGATGCTACCCGCCATACGCCACGCCATACGCCACCGCCACCGTTTACCAGAAATTAGGTAATTACAATTTTAGTATCCTTATACACCATACATGTAAACTGAGTGCAAAAACACCATAATGCATACTCTTACCCTGCAAAAACTGACCTTCCAAAAATGAGTTGAGTCAAGTTGAGTGTAAAAAAACCTTCTACGTCCCGGATATGGTAGCTTTATACAACCTACTGATGGTAACACTACATAAAAAAAACCAGCCAAGTGCGAGTCGGACTCTGTACCACCAAATGGTTCCATACCACCCACCACACGGAACTCTATAATTTCACTTACAGTTATGTGGGACCAACTTAATTTGATATTTAAGGGTCGGTGTTCCGAGATTCGGGGTTATGGCTTTTTAAGATGGTAAAAATTCAAATTTCTGAACAAAATAAATACCACTTGTTACCTTACAACAGGGGTCAGCAACATTTTGATATAGGAGGGCCACAAATGATACCAGGGGATCAGCGAGGGCCGCATATAATAAATAACGCATTAGTCAATTTCGTGTCATATTTATTGTATTTCAAAACACAATTTATTATTAAAATGCAATGCGATTTTTGCGGCTGGATTTGACTGGCATTTTAGACGTGGATATACCTATAGTATTAGGTCTAATTGTGCATCCGTTAACTGAGAACAATGCTTGCTTTTTCGTTAGTTCAGAATGGAAAATGTCTGCTCACACAAATATGTGCAACCAAACTCTGTTATCATGCAGCGATTAGGAACCTTGAGGGCCGCACCGAAGTGGTTCACGGGCCGCATGCGGCCCGCGGGCCGCCGCTTGCCGACCCCTGCCTTACAAGACGAAGTGCAGGTTCATTAAAAATAATCACGGCAATAATGTATAGTAACTTCAGAAAAAAAACAGGAATTTCAAGAAAATCTCTTGAATAGCATTGCAGCGCTACGGGTGTAACCTGAACTTGAAAATCCTGTTTTTTTTTCTGAAGTTACTATACATTAGTGCCAAGATTTTTTTTAATGAACTTGTTCTTCATCTGGTAAGGTAACAAGTGGTATTTATTTTTTTCAGAAATGAATATTTTACTATCTTAAAAAGCCATAACCCCGAACCCTGTTTTGCCCAATCTCGGAACTCCGACTCTTAAGATCAAAAATTTTTATGAAATTGATTATGTAATGTGCAATAACTTTTTTCGCGTCAAGTAAAAGCCTGATTTTTTTTACAGCACCATGGGGCCATTGGGGCCATAGACATTTGTAGGAGGTTTCAACTTGATATCTCATACGGGGCCCATACAAAAGGGTCTTCACAGACAGACTGACAACGAAGTAATCCCATAAGGGTTCAGTTTTTTCGTTTTGAGGTATGGAATCCTAAAAAATGTCACGTCTTTTTTGGTTGTTAACAGCCACCATATTCACAAAATTTAAACTTAAATATATAAATAATAATATCTTGAAAAAAATTTTTTCTGAACATTTTGTATTTTATGATTGATAATTGGCAATTTTTTTTTGGTAAATCATATTTCCTCAATTTTCCAAAAGTTTACTGGCATATGGCAGGTTTTTGAAATCATGCATACACATAAGTCTCACAGCCTCACAGCATGTTTTCCCATGCCCACTTCACCATAACACATTGAGTCTCTAACTTTAGATAATCAATTAAGTCAACAGCATCTTACCAAATATTCTAAATGCATGCTCAGCTTTCACAGCCTTGGGGGCCATGTCACTGAACACGGACATCATGTCCAGAAAGTCTTCAAAAGTACAGTCTCCATCGTTGCTGGAGCTGAACACCTTGCAGATCCTGTCTCGGAATGGGTTTACTCGGAGCTCTGGGTAAGTGAGGATCTTGGATATGGGGAGCTTGGCATTCTTGTTGTGGCCCACTTTCTCTGGTGCTAGGGTTCGGAACTTTTCGTGAGCACTGGAAAAATTTAATATTCATGAAAACTTTAACCAGATGTCATTTAAAGTCAGTCCAACAATTTTATTATGCATAACATGGGTGATATGACTTGAACAATGTCCCTTTGTATGTTAGCTTCTAGCCATTGATATAAAAAAAGGCAGACGGAGTCGCAGCCAGGGGTACATTCAGGATTTTGTTTTAGGGGAGGTCATCCTGACAAGGTTTACCACAAAGAAAAAAAAAATCAATTTTAGACACTTAAGGCTTTGAGGTGCTTGTGCCAAACCTATTTATACTTTATATTATACCTATGCTGTGTAATATTCTGTGTAGGAATTCTTGGGTGTTTGGGGGGGCATGGCCCCTCCTGTATCCGCCATTGGTCGCAACTAAGCAACTACTGAAGTACTGAAGCATAGCAATGGCGGCGATTTGTGTATGACTGGACTTACCATGGAAATTAGCATACTATCAGTGCTTGCTCTTGCTTCAGTTGGTTAGCAAAACTCTTTTTACGTTAATGCTTCTAGCTATAAATACAAAATGTACTCACAATAAAACCTCCTTTTTTGTGAAGTAGGTCAGATCCTGCAAAAACGCCACATGTTTAGTAAATATAATGGAATGTTCAGCTCAAAATAGTGTTAATTAATTACTCAGAAAAGAAACAGCCAATTTTATTAACGTTGTTTAGTAAAAAGAAATCTTAAGTACCTCGTAATCTTTCAGTTCGTCTTCAGTAAACTGGCTCTTACCCTGGCCCATTTTATGAGTCAAATAATAAACAGTTTTATTTGAAGAAATTAATTTATTTTGTAAACAACCCTTCTTCCACTGACTGATGTGACACGAATAGGGTTGTCAGATATGATTTCTCAAATTTCCCCAGATCCAAAATATTTTTTCCCCAAAATGATACGTTTTTCAGAAAAAAACCCCAAACTTGATTTGGCGGAATTAACAAACAAAAAAAAACGAAAAAATCTTACCTAAACTTAAGAGTGGTGTAGCAAGCGGATTATGAAAAACCCGCCTTTTTCTAATTAATCGAAACAGAACACTAAAATTCAAAATTAACTTTATATTCCACAAAACCTTATACCTATGCATAGTGTATGCTGCCATCGCAAAGTTTCCATTTTTTTCTGTAAATCTGTAAGTACAGTCATGGACCCATACTTAGGACGGTAAGTTTACTTGGGACAATCTATTTTTTTTTTTTTAAACTTCTGGCAACACTCTACAGCTGACAAATTGTCTATGGTAGTTGCCGCTTTTCGAGTCACGATAAGGTAAGCTAAGATATTTTATTAGTTTTAACTTGTATTACGTTGAGAAAACGAAAAATATCGACATTCAAAGTTGAGACAAAAACCGGGAAAGAAGTTTAAACCGTATAACTTTGATTGCCGACCATTTCTTTTTACTTTTCTGTCCGTGGTGGTATTTTTTACAATATTGTTAGTCTTTCAGCTACATAATTAAGTTGCAAGTGTATCATTATCATTCTTCGTGCTTTTATTATGATTTTTTTTCTGATAAAGCACCCTAGGGTCGGTTACTTAGGTCACCGTCCTAAGTTAGGACACCGTCCCAAGTTAGAGTTTTTGGGACATTTTTAGGGTTCACTATCTTTTATGATATGAAGTAAATAATATAGATATTTTATTTCCAGATACCAGAAAGAAAGATGGATGAAGATGTTAAAAAAAAGAGGCCATATCATTAAAAAGAAATTGAAACTACTTAAGGAATGCCGCGGTAGATTTACTTTTAACATGTAAGCTGATTTATGTTACCTACTATGATAAATTTAGTGTTAAGGAACTCTATGTTACTAAACTTTATGTTGTGTACGTTAATATAATAAAAAAAATTTTTTATTGAACCCTCTTATTATTTATTTCATTTTTCTGGTAGAAAGCCCATATACTTGGGACAGTTTACTTTTTGCCTTTTGTCTATTGGTAAGAAACGGTATTTGAACTTGGGACATTTCAAAATGGTTTTAAATCATTTTTATAAAACGATGTTCATTGCAATTAGTAAGTGAGTGCAAGAGAATACTAATATATAATTTACAAGCAGATACAAGGCTTTTCTTAATAGAAAAGAGGAGGTTTCTTCATTACTTTTTGGCCTCAGCAATAAATGTTGTTTTTATCTTATTTCCCAGTGTTTTTTTTTTATTTATAAAATTTATAACGTTGAACATACATTTTTAAACCCTTTTTACCGTCCCAAGTACATTATCCGCTTTTCTATCATGAGACATAAGGCAAAACAAATACAGTCCCAAGTATGTGGATAGTGCATCTAACTTGGGACATTGACGTTTTAAAATTTAAAAAAATATCTATATTACTCCTATATTATTGAATTTTTGCTACATTAATTATGTAGTACAGACCAATTTATCTACATAATTGGTTTTCTCGACTTTTTAAATTTAATATAGATTTTGTAGTTCGAAAGTTGCGAATTGTCCCAAGTATGGGTCAACGACTGTACTATCGCCAGTTTCCGGATTCCGCAACATCATTTTAACACCAGTATATACATTATATACTGGCAACTTGCTAAACAAGGATATACGAGTGGCGAGTGCTTCTCCCGGTCGGCTCGTTTTTCGCTTGAATATGCTATCATAACAATAACATTTTTATTTGTAAGACGATAAAATCTAATTTAGTTTATCAAACATTGGACAGTACACAGTCTAGTTCTCTGTATAACATCTTTGACGTTGGATTCCAAGTGGATGACACTCTTTCCTTCTCTCTGACTCTCCCCTGACAACTGACATTTGTCGTAGTGTTGCCACAATCGGATTTTGGTTTTCCCTTACTTCCCTAAATTTGACATTGTTTCCTCTAAGCATTTAATTTAAAAGAACACAATTTATGTTTAACTATTATCAAATTTAATTCCTTGTAAAAATATTCTAAATTTGACACTTTTCAGACTTTTTTCCCCTAAGCATTTAATTTCAAAGTATAACACTATTTAGGGTTAACTATTATTGAATTAACTACAAGTTTATCAGATAAATTAACTGTGCACATTTCAGTAACTGTAAACAGTCAGGAACAGCGTCCATTTGTAAATAATGTCAAAATAGAAAAGTGTTTTGCGAAAACTATTTATTATTTGTTGCTAGCGATAGAGAACTGCACACCACCTTCCGATATAAGGCTCTATACTTTAACCTGAAACTTTTTTAGGAATTGTCAAGTGTCCTTAACATTAATTTGCGATAGGTTATTTGTTTTTTTGGTAAAAATCGACTTTGGGTTTATTGTCCGATTTGTCTAAGGCAATGATACTAAACAATTTTCCCAAATAAATATACCCTCTAAGATGCTTAGTTTCTGAGATATCTAATACCTAAAGGCAACTTATTATAATAAAAATAAATAAAAAATAAAAATCAAAATTATTTCAGAACTTGGTTCCATAAATTTCAAATCAACATAATAATATATAAAAAAAAAGTTCAATTAAAAGAAAGTCAATTCCACAGTTAAAATGTCAATAAAATTTTAATAAAATTATTAGAACAGGAGAAAATAACAAAAAAATTGATTAACAAATTACTGAATGACACATGTAGTGTCGTCCAGTGTTTGTTGATAGGACACCCACACCTACCACTCACTGCTTTCAGGATGGTATTGTGGCTGCCGCACACTTTATACATGATAGAATCGACTTTTTTGCGCATAATTCCATAAAAATCAGAAGTAAACATGCGAACATGCCGGACGCGCTGCAGCGCCACAGCAGCCCTAATAACATCCTGAAAGCATTATGCACCCGCATAGGTCTTCTGCGAGTATCTCACTCACAGGCCACTCGTGTAAAAAGATTGGCAGAACGCTTTAAATAGAGTACCTACCTGTTCTGTACAATTATAACACTGCGATTCTGTGCTGCGATTGGCCCAATTTATTATAAAACTGTTAGAGACCCAATTAACGGTGAGTGATGAAGCATTAATTGTGCCTAGAACCACTAACTATTACGGTAAGCGAGCCAGACCATACCTCATTCCTAAAATTTACAACGAGATACCGTTATGCATTCGAAAGAGCGGTAGCAAAAATATATTTAAATCTAAGTTAATAAAACATATATTTCAAAAACTTGAACAAAATAGAAATTATTGAACAAAAATATTTATCTGTAAAAGCAAGTGTTACATAAAAAGTTAATTATAAAGATAAAATGTTATAATGTTAAAGAAAGTGTATTAAAATATGTGAGATGATATATGTGAGACATAATTAAGTGAGATAGCGTAAAAAAACAGTTAACATGAAAGTATTGTACAAAAAGGGGAGATATTTCTGCCAACAAACTGCCTTGCAGTTTGGCGGGATATAATATGTATCTAATGAGCTGTTAAGAAAGTGAATAAACGATTATTATTATATTATTATTATTATTATAACAATAGAGACGAAATAATTCCCGACTTTATTTCTTAAGCCACGCCCCCTTTATGCTGATTGGCCTTCAAGGCAGCTTTACCGGAAAGTCGCACCCGAGGTTCATGAACGAATGTCTTCTTCTCATTTTTCGTGAAATTTTGTGTTGAAAATATTATAATCAAAGACGATATTTTTAATGGTTGTAGATTAAAATATTGTGTGCAACTGAACATAATAAGACATTGGAGCACTCGTACAAAATTATTACGAAACTCACTTCGTCCATTTCATAAACAAGCACTCGTATAAAATTATTACGAAACTCACTTCGTCCATTTCATAAATAAGCAATCGTATAAAATTATTACGAAACTCACTTCGTCCATTTCATAAACAAGCACTCGTATCCCAGAGTCTCAAATTATGTTACAGTTGCACAAAATACTATTTTGTATTTTTTTTTCTAGCCTTATAAAGTAAATCGTAAAAAAATATAATGAATATGTTGGTCACTTAACACGTCTAAAATTAAATTAAATCTGTGTTAGATATCCGTGGTGTGAAATCACAGAATTCCTATTTTGTGGGATACACTTGTATTATCATAATTTTAAATTAGGTGTGTCGTTTGTACCGGACACCAAGTTCAAACTTCGTAAATCGTTATTTTGTGTTTATTATACACCGTATTCCGATTAAATGCTTTGCCTCAAAACAATGTTCCATTTCATTCCTGAGATGAAAATTCTAAAATTTAAATTCATATTTGGTTCTCTCTTACACACACAACTGAAAAGGCCAAACTGCCAGCTAAAAAAAAAACTTTTTTTAAGACTTAACCCTCTTTTTTGATTGTTTGTCACTAGAAAGAATTTATTTGTAGTGTTTCGATTTTTTGATAAGAAGTGTATTTGTCTTACTTGAAATTTGTTTTTAATTGATCTATTCTAATTTGTAATGCACTTTAAATTATGTTTAGATTATTTATCCAAAGCGATGGATTTTGCTAGAAAGCATATAATTAAGATATGGAAACAGTAACAGGAATGTTATAGTTCGGTATTATTTGTATAATTTATTATTATAGGTATATAATTGTAGATCTTAGATAACAGGTTCTAGTTATTGAAATAAAATTATGTCGGCATATCTGCTCCAGTTGCTGGCAATGTATCTGCAAAAAAAGTAAAAATTTTAGGTAGTGGTAGATTTTTTTATGCGTTTCAACACGAGAATCCTTTTTTTTGTAAATCAAGTTAGTTTTGCTGTTTCCTGAGGCTCAAGGACATATTAATCCAGAAAAAAAACTTTAAAAATTTATAAATTTACCCCCCCATAATACTCCGCACGATTGTATGATTTCGTCACGACCCCTAAAAAACGCAAGTAAAACCCCCCGCATGACCGTATCATTTCGTCACGACCCCGAAAAAAGGCTAGTTAATATATACTTTCAAGAAAAATTAATAAATATATTTTTTCTAAATCAAATAAAGAAACTTTAATAACATGGGTTGAACTCATTAAACATTTATGAGTCGGAAATATAACATTGCCTAACAAAAATATAACATAAACAAAAATTATTAGATGGTCATACGAGTATCCATCACGTCTCTTTCCAGCTTAGAAGGAGGAGGAAGAGGCTTGAATCTGCCTGTGGCCAAAGCACCTTCTTGCTGTCTTTTTTAGGGCAGTTCAATAAGGCACCGGCAGTCGAAACTAGAGTAAATCTTTTACGACTGCTGAACCTTGGCTCTGATGGTAAATTTTATTCTGACGACATGCGTTATTTAGCTACGGCCACGTCTAAAAGATTTCTCAACATTTTTTGGTTCTTTGAAATATCCGATAATACTCAACAGAACATCGACCCCGCGATGTGCTGGTTTTAATGAGGGATTTTCTGACAGCTAATTAAAAAAAAAAAGTTCGGAATGTCTCAATAGATGGCGTTGACGAGACATGGTGAGAGTTGCTAACTCAAAAACTTGTTTTCACGCACCCCTTCGAACTCATTTAAGCCCATAATATAAATTTCGCAAAAATGCTAAACATGAAATCGAGAAGCAAATTATTATTACTATTATTCTGTCTACGTAAAAGGGTTATGCTATCTGTATTGCCATGTGCGAATATAAACGTAGAGTGTGTATGAGAAAGGTGTATAAAGAACACCTGCCATGTTTAATCAAAGATCTACTGGCACGCATGGGCGTAGCCAGGTGTTTTGTGAAAAATTGTTTGCGAACGCAAAACGCTCCTAGCAGATGCTAGCAGAAGCGGCACGTGACCTGAAAAACGTCAAAGCAGGGGTAGGGTTGTAACATTTTAAACTTTTCAGGGGGGGGGGGGGGGGGTTTAAATCCACAAAACCCTCCCCCTGGCTACGCTTATGCTGAAACGGGTCATACCATTTCGTTTCCTGGACTTGAATATCCTCCCTCTCCACCGGTAGGGTCCACTGGGCGTCAGCTCGCACAAGGAAGGTAGTTTAGTTCTACAGGGCAGGGATCGCCAAGTTTTGGTTTTGGTGACGCCGACGCAGCCGTAGGTCTCTCGGTGGCGCTTCGGATTTCCTGGGGCCCAGGCTCGGTATGTTGTGCACTCCAACGTGTCACCTTGGGGGAATAAGTCTTGCATATGGACGTCCGCATAACTTATTGGCAGTTCTTATCGTTTATAAATGGGGAGCTTGAACTGCAAGATAGAAGGCCATATAGTAACGTAATAAAGCCGATTCTGAAGGCTTTAATTTTAGTTTTAGTGCTGTTAAAACTAAATTTTCTTTGATACAAAATAGTCCTTCAGAGTTGGGATTAGAAGCTAAATTTCTTTGGAAAATTTTAAGATTTGACAGCACTAAAACTAAAATTCAAAATTGGCTTTATTCTGTGAATATAATTTCTACTGGCAACCCATTACGGCTAACTCTTGGTGACAGACATAGAGGAAAACAATGGTGAATTGGTGACAGGTCACCTCTGTGACAGACGGATGTGCGGATAGCGGAGGCTTAGTTATAGGGTCCCGTTTGGACCCTTTGGATATGGAACCCTAAAAGGGTTCTGATTTCACATATCGTCCATATTTTCATTCAAAAGGTACTACTTGACCAAAATGTTTTCTGTGTTTTCAGCGACTATAAATCCCGTCGGTATACAGGTTGTAAATTGGACAAGTAACTTTAAATAAAACCACAACATAATCTACTGATCATACTGAACAACTCTCACAAAGAAACATAATAATATACCCAGTGGCGTATTTACCCTAGGGCCAAAAGAGCCATGGCTCGGGGCGGCAGGCTGCGCTCAGCTCAGCTTTGGGCGCCTTTCATAATCAATCGTTACCTATCTTTTAATTTATATTGTTTTTTGACTTCATACTTGTATTTAAAAAAAAATGTCCAGCAGAAAGAAAATTAAATATTGAATAAAAGGTGCCTATATATTTGTGTTTGAGTTTTTCATTATCATCATTCTCAGCCTAAATCAACACACTGCTGGGTTTAATTTAATTTAATTATTTAGATATTTTTGCTTTTTTCTCTTTCATTTATGGGGCGGCAAACATTACAGGCCCAGGGCGCCAAATCTTAAAATACGCCACTGAATATACCTACGTATACCCGCGCAACTAAATGAAAAAAAAAATCTCTGCTAACTTTAAGAACCTACTGAAAAGTTTGCATGGGCGATTGAACTTTTATTTTGCATGAGTGATTGAACTTTTCTTTTGCATGAGTGATTGAATTTTTGTTTTGCATGGGCGATTGAACTTTTATTTTGCGCTTATGTTTCTTATGATCGGCAGAGTATCAGACTATTTACAACGGTATACATGTACTTACCAGTAACACTGACAAACTGAGACCCATTGTCGCTGCTCAGTCCCACATAAGCGAGGTCCAGCCCCGCGCCGGCGAGGGTCTGCGCCAGCGCATCCGTCCGCGTCTCGCTGATGACGTCAGCGAGGGACCCGCTCATGTTCTTGCACTCTGACGCAGCGTCACTGTAGTTCTGCCGCTTGGACTGAAGGTAGAACATTCCGATGCCGGGAATGCAGGTGGAGTTGACGTTTGCTAAAGTCAAATAGACTGATTTTTCAATACATACGCAGTTCGACCGCCTTCGTTCTCTAGTGGTCAGACCAGGGGCTGGACTAGGGATATCCCCTAGGGCCTAGTCCCTGGGCCAGACAATATAAAATTTTAAATATTAATTGTTGATCTCGGCTTCCATTGCAAGGAGATGGCAAGGACTCTGACGCATGTCACTGTGGCTAGCCCATTTGTTTTTTGAGGCGTCTTCTATATTAAGGCCCTTACTATTGCCAAATGGGTACTTTCTAAAGCCTATTCCTCGTTTATGGCCAAACCAAAAATAATGAAAAAATGTATTATGAATAATCAACTCTTAGACAACATATGCAACAGTTTTCTTTTTCATACCACCAAAACTTCTACATGAATTTTTTTTTTTACTGAATGGTGTTTTTCGACCTCAAATTCCCTACTGCTCCTGAGTTGCTTGGCCGATTGAATTCATCTATGCTTTGATAAATAGATAAACTTTATAGCTATAAACATAACATAAGATTATTGAATCGAGTAAGCACGTCCAAGTGAAAAGTATAATTTTCCCCTATTTCGCTCTATCAAGGAGGCAGCGAGCGTCGTAACAGCCACTATGCATTGCGCGCTGATATGAACGTTATTTCAATGTCGTTTCCGTTGATATTTGTAGTGACAAATATCGAGCTGCTAATTTGGCGATGGTAATCGCCTTAACATTTTAATTAATTATTTTGGAATGGTGTGGATGTCAGGATTGTCGGTGTGTACGGGCGGATCCTTTTCGCATCAAAATACTAACCGTAATTGAAGTTTTCGAGGTCAGAAAAATATTTATACTTCGTATTCTTTCTTACTTCTAAAATAAACTTTATTATTTAATTATTTTTCTCTTTATTCGGAATCCTCACGATCTACCACAGGGTTGAAATTGTTTTCAATCCTGTGGTAGATCGTGAGGATTCCGAATAAAGAGAAAATATAAAAATGTTTATTTATTGTGCGGCTAGGATTAAAGTACTTACGTAAGTGCTTCGCATAAATGCTGTAATAGTCATATCGTGTGTCATTCACCAGCGACACTCCCCCATCAGCTTCTGCACACTTCAGGACCTCACACGTGTACTCTATGGGCTCATCACCACGTTTCGCTTCCTTGACAGCCTCAGGAGGGCTGAAGTTCAGCGCTAGGCCTTTCTTCTCAACACCAAGGCGTTGGCAACTGACCAGAGAGGTGTAGTTGGCCTTGACGAGGACTCCCAGAGTGGAGCGATGGCATTTCTCTATGAGGTGGTATTTGGGCAATCGCGGGGGTCCGTCGTTGGAGCACATTGCTTTAGCAGCTGATAATGAGGCCAAAAGTATTATTATGATCATATTGCACGGGCATTGCTCTCAATCATAAATAAACTTCGTAATAAAATTCGTGTAGAATAGGTCCATTTGTGTTTTTCCAACAATACATTTTTAAACACTAAAGTAGAGCCACTGAGTGATGGCACTTATGACAGCTGCATTTAGTGATGAGGTACATTTCAAATTTCGGTTAAAAATAAAAATCAAGTGTGAATTTACTCAACATTAGACACGTCATTCAACATAATGATATAAAAGGAAAATGTGCTAAAACCAGTGGCGTAGCTATCGGAGGGCTATGCGGTGTAGTGCCCCGGGGCCCCCAAGAGATGTTTAAATATCTAAATCGAAAAAATTATTTTACTATCATTTATTTTCGTTTAGTTTAACTTCGTTATTGTTTTGTTTTTAATTAATATTATTGCGTAACTTGGCGACCTCAAACACGACCTATAAAGATGAGAAACTGTTTTTAAAAAAAATATATGTTTCTATACGAATTCTATTGCACAATAAAGCAACATTCAAATCGAAAAATAATAACCGAAACAAGTAGTACATCACTATCAACAATGAAGTATTACATTTTTTAATTCACACTTGCTTATAAATAATTACGATACTTTGTAGGCATTTAAACGTCATAGGCGCCATCACTCAGTGGCTCTACTGTAGCTATTGGAGACTGGTCCAGCCAGCGTGGCTCTAGGTGACTGACTGTTGTAACAAGGCTTTGTTAACTCTGACAGCTTTATTACATTGCCTTACTGATCTACGCCTAATTAAGGTCAGTGGCGGCGTTAGGGTAGGGCGTGGTTGGGCGACCGCCCAGGGCGCCAGACATCAAGGGGCGCCAGCGCTCCCTCATGATTGAAGATTGAAATAATCTTTCCCATGTTTTTTTTTTCCTTTCTTGCACATGAATAATATAGGAAACAGATAGGGGGCGCCGTAGAATTCTCGCCCAGGGCGCCGTTAATGCTAAAACCGGCACTGATTAAGGTACATGCTCTATGGCGGGTGATGGTATGTAATATCAAGGTAATATGCATATAACAGTATACTGTGTCCACACTTATTATTTACATACGACAACACCAAAGCTACTAATGTAGGTATTAATTTATATAATGATCATCAAATTCATCAATCACTATGAGCGTTTTTCCTTATGTCAAATTTAGTGTTACATAAGATTCCTAGATGGCACTGTCGTATTCTTTAGCAACAGAATCAAACACAAAATTTGCACAGATTCCAAACAAACGAAAAACCACTTTGACATTGATTGCTACGAATCACATTTTATCTATGGTGACATGGACAGCGCCATCTGGGGCAAAGCTAAGAACTAAGAAAAAAAAACAACCAGAAAAACGCTCATTTCAGTTATAGGGATGAATCTGAACTCATTTGTGGGTACTTTTTGTCTGTAGACTCCACATACATAGTATCCAAGGTCTTATGTCAACATTGTAGGCATCATGCAAGAAGTTTATTACTTTTGGCCTTTGGCACCATGCGTTGATGACATTCACATGACGTGACATCCATCCATCAGACAATTCAAGGTTTGCAAAACTTTTACAATGTTGAAAATTATTGTTAACGTGTTGTTTTAGATAAATGTAGGTTTTAGATAAATATTAATTTAAAGAAAAAAATTGTAAAAGCTCGTGAAGAGAGCATGGGGTGCTCCGGTTCAAAAAGTGATTATGATGACGTAAGTGGATCCCAGACCTTACGGAGAGTATCGAAATGTTGAGCTTGAGGACTATTAATTTATAACCTGTTGGAAATATCTAGGCACCCGAAACCACAGAACACTTGAAATCTCCCCTCCCGCAAGGTTCCTACCTACCTTTGCGGGTAGGTACCAACATATATTATAAATATATTATGTTAACAACTTTGATTAAGCTAGCAATATGCGTTGGTTTCATTTTGTTATTCGATGATGATAAAGTGGTCGGACTAGGAAAACTGCCAGGCTGAAGTCTTTTCGACGAAAATATATGTTAACAGTTTTATCACGCGATGATTTCATTTTGCTATTCGTATTATTACCTGTCGTGAGGTACCAAAAAATAGATCGGATACAGGAACATGCCAAGATAGTACTCGGCTTTTTAAGCTTTACTCTGCGGTTTCTACCGCAACAATCTAGTTTATGTCAAAAGTATGCAGTTTTTTTCTTATTACGCAAAACGTGCCAAGTTGTGCCCTGGACGACCAAGTGGTTTGAAGCTACTAATGGTCAGCTTTCCCTAAAAAGTAAATGGGTTCTGCTATTTATATTCTCTGATATTCTCTGATACCCCTTTATGGAATTGAGTCAGATTCGTGTACTTAGGGTTCCGTATTGTGGATGATAAATTATTTTGTCATTTTTTTTTCGTGAATTTCTCAACCGGTTTTTGTTCTTCCTGTAATCTTTATGTAAACACATATCACCATGATTTTTTTCATATTTTTCAGTCCACCAGTTTTGGAGATAAGGGGGGGGACATACATTTTTTTAATGGTTTTTCAAGGATTTGTCGAAATAGATGCAATTGAATGCAGCCAAACTATATATTTTAACAATCAACTTTTTAATATCTACAATTTGATACCCATATTGTATTTTTAGGATAATATTTTTTATTTTTCTCACTTTTGTTTTGAAAATATTTTGAACAATTTCAAATTTTTTCATATTTTTTTTACACCGTGATGTGTGGCCATATTAATGTTATTTTTGTGCCAAATTTCATACCTTTATCTTTAACGGTGCTAAATTTAAGAGGCTGTGACATACGGACGGACGGACGAACAACGGAGTCTCACCTAGGTTCCTTTATAAAAAAGTAAAATATACAAATACAATATGGGTATCAAATTGTTGATATTAAATAGCTGATTTAAAAAATATTTAGTTTGACTATATTTAGTTGCATCTATTTCGAGAAATCCTCGAAAAACCACAAAAAAATTGATGTCCCCCCCCTTATCTCCAAAACTGGTAGACCGAAAAATATGAAAAAAATAACGGTAATATGTGTTTACGTAAAGATTACAGGAAAAATATAGAAATTAAAAAATTCACGAAAAATAAATTACAAAATTAAATTCATTATCCACGATACGGCACCCTAGGTACCCGAGTCTGACTCGCACTTGGCCGGTTTTTTTGTTCATATTTTTCGGTCCACCAGTTTTGGAGATAAGGGGGACCTACATTTTTTGTGGTTTCTCAAAGATTTCTCTAAATCAGTGCCAGTAAATTTAGCCAGGGTATTTATTTTTACAATCAACACTTTATTATCTACAATTTGATACTCATATAGTATTTTTATGATTTTTGATTTCTTTTTCTCTCTTTTGTATAGGAAATATTTTGAAAAATTTCAAACCTTTAAAATAATTTTTCTAGACCGTGTTATTTGGGCAAATAAATGCTATTTTTGTGCCTTTTAAGTCTTTATCTTTAACAGTGCTAAAGTTGTAAGCCTTCGACATACGGAGTCTCACTACGGAACTAAGGGTACTACGGAACCCTAAAACAATAATTATTTATATTTTAATGTTATTTGATAGGATACATTTTGCTAAGATCCAGATAATTTTTTTAGTAGTAGTAGATAATAAATATGACATATTAACGGGGCATTACATTCAATTATACTGGGATAAATAGGAGGACAGTTAACGTCTAGGGGGCAATTAAAGAATATATGGTCCAAAGAGCCGTCTTCGAGGTGTCTTTACTAAATGTACCTTGTGGGGACGCCAGTGATGTCATGGACCTGGCCCACTTTGGGTATAGTTAGGAATCACATTTTGAAAGCCTCATGCTAAATATATCCAACCAAAACCGTATGGGGAGTTTCCAAAAGTTCTGGGGAGAGTGTGTGCCCACCCGGCTACGCCAATGACCACTATACAATACTAGGTGTCCCAAATTTCTAAAAATATGTTGCCGCGACAAATACTGTTCGGGCTAGTATATCACGCGTGCCTTCTATTGATCCAAACTAAATTCAGCATTTGATCCAGGACGACCCAATGACCTACTACGACATGAGCCCGGTCAAGAACCACCCCGTGATCTTCGTGACGGGAGTCCCGGGCGCTGGCAACGCGTCCGTGGCAGCCACCATCGCCAAAATGACGGGATACTACCTCATCCGGCCGACAGAGCTGATCAGGAAAGAAGTGGGACAAGACACTGAAAGAGCACGGGAAATTCAACGTAAGATTATAGAGGGGGAAGAAATATCAGAGGTAAATGCGTTGTCAAAATCTCGTGGAATTTTTTGTCCCATTGCTGAAAGTAGAATATGGAGGTATCCTCTAGAACAGCGTTTCTTAACCTTTTTGGTCCACGGACCCCTAAGAAAATCAAGCTCAATTTTAAGGACCCCCTTAATAAAAAAGTAGCAATAAATTTCGGACCATTTATTTTAGTTCTACAAATTAGAAATAAAATATACTTTTTCATATGTTAGTGAGAAGGTTTTTTGGTGGCAAAAAGCTTTTGGTGGCATTTATTTATTATTCTTAAATGGTCCTTATATTAGGCTGCGGACCCCCATACATATGCTCGGGGACCCCCAGGGGTCCGCGGACCACAGGTTAAGAAACGCTGCTCTAGAACCTTTATTCTGAGTTTTGTAAAATACGTTTTAGATTTACGTTTTATTTATTTATTACTGTCATTAAGATAGATTTAGACGAACAGTGACATTTTAAGTTGTAACGGTATCAGATCTGTAGCACGCGTACATAATACATAGTCTAAGATAAATATTATTTTAATTGTACAGCAAGAAACAGTAAATCTCATCAAAGAAGAGATGATAGTAAACACGAACGCTCAGGGTTTCATCCTGCTCGACTTCCCAAGGAATGCGAAAATGTCCAAGATCTTTCAGAAGCAGGTTAAGATACCGGAAAAAATAGTGTCTCTTTCTATGGACGAAGAGGTATTTCTTCAGCAAATATACTTCAGTAGTGATCTAATATTTGATAGATTATTGTAGAATATAGTATAGTATATTAATTATACAGATACTTCAATCCACGAACCCTTATTGCAAGGTCTTAAAACTTATAACTTGATTATGATTCTTGATTGGTTCACTGCAAATATTGGTTTTAAATGCAAAAAAGACAAAATGTATAAAATTTACGTAACCAAATGTTATTCAAAAGGATGTTAATTTGCTTTTGCAGGGGTCCGAGCTGGAGTTAGTTAACGAAACTAAGTTTTTAGGCATTACGATAGACTCTCCTCTTCAGTGGGGTCCTCATATAGAAGCCCTCTGTGGTAGACTTAGTTCAGCCGCCTGTTAGACGTATAAGGCAAATTACTGATGTAGATACTGCTAGATTAGTTGTTCTATTTTAGTTACTTTCACAGCATTATGTCATACAGTATGCTGTTGTGGGGTGAGCCGCGAATAATGACGCAGTCTTTGTTTTGCAAAAGATAGATAGGGGTATTTTGTCTGGGCCGGGAGACTTACAAAGATCTAGTTTCTTAAAGTTAATTTTCAATATCGTTCGGACTAAACGCGTTGCAATATAATTGTTATAGCACTGAGCTTCTAGTAATTTGGCTCTATTATGCAATAGGTGAAAAGATTGATCGTCGCATTTATTAATCTAGGTTTTATATTTGCGGAAATACTTTGCTTTCAAAGCTGCGTAAACTAGGGCGGACGGGAAGAGTGTTTTACAAGTTTTTGAGGTACATGTTTCTTCTGAACCTTGTTCCTGGTCACTGGCCGAGTCTCCGGTATAGGTTCGGGCGGTTGCTTAGATTTAACCTTGTATAATTTATAGATTTTACCTATCATTTGAATCGTATATATATTGCTGCATAAATTAAATGAACCTTTATTTTAGTTCATGTTCGTTTATTATTTTATTAAATGTAGTAGATGTGCCCGCGGCTCTACCCGCGTTGAAAATATAATAATAATTATTGAAAAAAAAAAACTTTTAACACTCGAATCATAGAGAGGTGATGTTTGTGAGTGACGTTGGATATAGGAGATAATCTCTGGAATTAATTAATTAATATAAAAACCATTCTCTGGAAAAATTATTTGAAATTCAATTTGCGTTTAAAGTTGCGTTATATGATGTTACGTTTTTGTCAACCCAAAACAGTATGAACGGCCGTTTAGACATGCCATGAAGATCTGACATTTCTGAAACGCGGAACATTTTGATTTCTTAATTTAATTCCTTAATCATTAAGCGATCACGTATCCAAACCCATATTGTTTATACCGTTCATCATTGTCACAACCCAAGGAATCGAGTTGCATAATTTTTTTCGCGATTTTGGCGTTCATATGAGTTATACGTGCACACAAAGTGCTGTAGAGCGCCATCTCACTCTTTTTCGGAAGTGTTGTTCCTTTCTAGCTTTTCGATTTTATAAATAGATTTTTATAAAAATTAAATTTGACTCGTAAAAAGTGTTTTATGTGTTTTTAAGTGTTTTACAAATTAAACTATTTGAATTTGAATTGAATGACGGCTTGTTTTATGCGCCATCGTGAAATAAACGACCTATAATATAAAATATTTAAAAATCGTGAAATTTGCGAGTTGAAGGTACCTACTGGGTCGACTAACCCTGCGTTCCGAAATAGAATTATATCGCTAAAATCGATTACGAAAGTATGAAGTGAATGGCTTATGATCCATTGTAATTCTATTACGGACCGCAGGGTAAGTTAACCTAGACATCCTACCAAAACCTTTTTAATAAGCAACAGTGCGCTCTGGAGTACGAGTAATGCTTAAGGCGATTACCATCGCCAAATTAGCAGCTCGATATTTGTCACTACAAATATCAACGGAAACGACATTGAAATAACGTTCATATCAGCGCGCAATGCATAGTGGCTGTTACGACGCTCGCTGCGTCCTTGATAGGGCGAAATAGGAGAAAATTATACTTTTCACTTGGACGTGATTACTCGATTGAATAATCTTATGTTATGTTTATAGCTATAAAGTTTATCTATTTATCAAAGCATAGATGAATTCAATCGGCCAAGCCACTCAGGAGCAGTAGGGAATTTGAGGTCAAAAAACACGATTCAGTAAAAAAAAAAAATCATGTAGAAGTTTTGGTGGTATGAAAAAGAAAAATGTTGCATATGTTGTCTAAGAGTTGATTATTCATAATACATTTTTTCATTATTTTTGGTTTGGCCATAAACGAGGAGTAGGCTTTAGAAAGTACCCATTTGGCAATAGTAAGGCCCTTAATTTACACGACATGGATAGAGTATGAAGTTGAGAGCGAGGGTTAAAAAGAACCATTTACATTATCAGGCAAATGTAAACGATTGCAAGGTGTAACTAAAAATTGTAGCTGATTGTTATGTAGATGTTTAAAAGTCAAAATCGATAAAAGAAAACTAGTTGAATAAACAGTTATGTACTCTGCTACCTGTCTTAAGGCGTATCACTACGCTAAATAAGCAACTCGATGTGTGTCAGTACAAATATCAACGGAAACGACATTGAAATAATGTTCATTTCAGCGTGCCTTGAAAAGTGGCTGTTACGACAACCACTGCGTCTCCGGCTAGTGCAAAATAGGAGAAAATAATACTTTTCACATGGACGCCATGAACGAAAAAAAAATTTTGAACTTGAATTTTTTAGATCTAAAAATTTCCTATAATTTGGTGAAATAATAATTAAACTCGCTTTAGGCGTTTGGAAGGAGTAAGAGAATTCTTGTGTTAATCATGTGAAACTTTCGATGACTTTCGATTTTTTTCGTCAAAATTTACAATACAAAAACAGTTTACGAAACTTAAAATTTATTTTTGACTCTATAATGCCTATCCCCTGCCTATATATATATGATGCCTAATTTTTATGAAAATTTTTGGACCACACGTGTGGGAGGAGTAGGCCTTCAAAGACAGGTCCAAATTGCAGTTGGCGTATCCATTCGCCTTAAGAGACAGTTTTGTTTGAATGCAACGCCATCTTCATTTTGATATCGCATGATGAATCTTTTTTTCAGGCGGCGACAGCCATGATTCAGAACAGGCTATCAGAGCTCGGCAGACCGGAGTCTGAAATCAGTTCAGTCAAGCAAAGGGTTGATGAGGCAGCTGACAACATACGGAACATTAAGAAACGATTTTATGGAAAATGTGTGACTGTGAGTTTTTTTGGCTTTTCTTCTGAATAATGCCAATTAACTCCTTTGCCTCCCTTCTTTTCCTCCTTTTAAGGTGGTAGAGCTGATACCGGGCTCGACTGTGGAGGTACCAGGAGGCCCACCATGCCTCGGACCGATCCATCCCTGATAGCCGGGCCTTATATGGAACAGATTGGTGACACCAACCCGCCTGCCCAGCGAAAGGCAAATGTCCAGCAGTGGACGAACTAGGCTGATGGATGGATGGATGGAACTCCTTTGCATCCAAGTCAGCTAGATAATTAATCAAAGATGTTTTAAAATCCCTGATTCCAAACAGTGACCATGATCAACTCGCTAGGTATTAGTCTGATAAAGAGGTTTAATTGGATGAAATAACTTTCATCGTATTTTCATAATTAAACTTGATATATGTATAAGGTCTTTCAATTGAAATTGAAAGTAATTAATTTAGGAGGTGATTCAGTATCGTTAATACATCACATTCCACTGCAAAGCACTTTTTTTTGCGCGAACATTTTCTTCACTTGTCCATACAAACTGAGTCAGCTGATCGGACCACTTTGTACTGAGAAGTGAAAAAAAAGTTCGCGCAAAAAAAAGTGCTTTGCAGTGGAATGTGATGTATTAACGATACTGAATCACCTCCTAAATTACTTTCAATTTAAAGTGAAAGACCTTATATATTTAGTTTTTAAATGAGGAAATCAACATTCGACAAATTTATTAATAGGTCGGTACGAGTACTATTAGGAGTACTATGGTACTGGCTGAAAACCAGCGTTGGAGATTAATCTCCTACATTTGCTGAGCCAGGGCCAGTTTAGTATTTTACAGTACACGCAACAACTCTAGAATTATTATTTTAGAATTATATTAGAATTATGTTTAACCATTTTTGTGCTTTTAATTTCTTTGTGTATTTTTGTATTGTGTCGTTTCGTGTACTGCATGTATTAATAAACATTTTTTTTATTCTATTCTATTCTATTTAAAATACCACGTTTTTATTTTCCCAGCTAAACAACGATGAGAACTCCGAAAATCTAGCGACTACTCTCAAGTCAGCCCTCTCTGATTACCTGAAGCAGCCAGCAGACCAATCTATGCTCAGAGAGAGGACATCCGTTCTATACACCCCTCAGGGCATGAACGATCCTGAGACCAAACGCCCCTACGCGGGGAAGCCGGGTGTCACTATCATACCAGCTCAGAGTGTGTACTGGACAAGATCTACTAATATGCAAACACCGTATATATCAATATCTACATTATGACTATTTGTGAATGGTTACGCGAAAAGGGACCTGAAGGACCTGAAAGAACTTGGCAAATTAGAGCTTTCAGGAATAAGTTTTAAAATTTATTTTTCTCTGCATAATTGTATCCCTTCAGGTCTCTTTTCGCGTGACCACTCACATTTATAGAAAGTCAGATTATTTTTCTGATAGTTTCGATACTTGAGTTTGATTCTTGTGAGATGTATGTTGTAAATTTACAGAATGTTAGTAGATTTTTTAAATAAGTAGTTTTGATACCAAACATTGATTTAAAATGTATATATGTATGTATAAATGTATTATGTATGTTTGTGGCATCCTTTGGGCCAGTAAAGAATGCGCACGTGAAGTTAGCTATCACCTGAGAATGCGCCAGTTCGACGCTATGTGTCGTTCTAATTTATTAATGTCAGAAAAATATTTCCGTGGTTTTCGTACTTCTAAAAATAAAGTGCATTATTTCATTATTTCTGTGATCTGTGGGTGTGTAATTAACTTCATGTCCACCTTCTGTACCTCTGTTTCATCGTAACGGGTTCGTTCCAAAGTTTAAAAAAGTTTAGATGAGCCCTGGCACCTAAAATCTATTGCATTGTTTTTGAATGTGTGCGTTAACATAATGCCGACGCGCGCAATCTGTCTATAGTGCGCGCCAATCTTTTAGTCGCCTCTGATTGAGTTACGAGTGCAAGCTTGCGCAGGTAACAAGGAAACAATAATATGAACGGTTGATTATTAAATGTTTACTATAAGTGGGAAGGTGTACTTGTTGTACCTACCTATTTAATATATATTTATTATTTTAGTGCAATCTTAACTGTTTAAATAAAACAAATTAATATAAACACCATTTTCGCATTAAAACGCTATAACGAACACGAGGCATAACAACAACAATAAACTTTAACAAACTAAATCAACAAAACAACAAATAAAGGCATCACAAACAGATTCAACGATTAACTTAACGAATCATAGAATTTTTTCCACGAAGGTTCTTTTCATGCAACGCGCGCGTGTGTAGTGTACGGGCGTAGCACTAACACTAGCGCATAGTGTTGACACCTGCTAAATGGCGAGCGGGGGGTGTGGTGCGGCACGCAGGCGGGCGGTAAGGGCTTATCTTTACTTTTGAAATCTTTGATTCGTTCGGGTTGAAAAATTGAAAAAACGTGGATGAAAGTAAACAGTAGCTGATTTTATAGTCTTTATTTTAAAGTTAAGTGTTGCCAAAACAAAAAATTTTGCAAGGCTTTTATTAAATCCTTTTAAGTAAATAAATACTACTTACTTTGCAATAAAGAAATTTTAGTTTTGACAGCACTAAGCCTAAAACTGTGGCCTTTAAAATCAGCTTTATTAAATAATTAACTAAACTATAATTTTATTAACAAGCTTTAAAAATAAATAAGTAAATTATGTACAGGTCTGGTCCAGAACGCGCGGTCACGCCTTAACGATGGGATCCAAGATGGCCGCCACCTCGCTGAAGATTGTGTCTACAGAGTTCTCGGCGTTTATCTAGAAAACAATATGGGGCAGGATGTTATGTTAAACGAGATAAATACCACTGATAATAATAAAAAGATCGTGTACTTTTAAATATCAAATTTGTTATTTTTTATAAGTTGACTATTACATGTCTTAAGATCTATTAAATAACTTAAAGCCTTATAAATGTTTCTGTGATCTCTCCGTACAGAAAATGTATCGATATGGTAGAAGAGATACGAGAAAGTTTTCCCCAGACGGGGTGTCAAGGGTGTCAGGTTTCTGAGTATTAATGCAATATTAATAAAACACTCGTACACCCTCTTTTCACCGACGTTTTTAATGTTAGGACATGCAGATTTACCTGCCCGTCAGCAAGTGGAAAGTAAACAAATACTATGCACATAAATTCTGAAAAACTCATTGGAGCATGCCCGACTAGTGGGTCTACCGCGTAATTCTCATTTTCATCAACATCAACTTGAGATTGAAATTTGTCGTGCGTGCGACGACACCCGCCTAACATGCCATCTCTTTTGCACGCGTTGAATTTCGCATACATTTGCTTGAAGTTGCTACAAATGAGAATTACGCGGTAGACCCCCAGGCAGGATACAGACTTTTTCCAAAAAAGCCTATTCCATATTTTTTTATGAAATTGCGAAAGCTTACCCTCTTCAGTTTGTTGGGGTATTGAGCTAGAACCATTTCGTTGTTTTCAATGAAGGTTCTAAGTCTCAACTTTATGGTTTCTTCGTTGTCATCGGCCCGCCCCGAGCTGGCTGCGCGGCCCAGCAGCCTCTTGGTCAGCGTCTCTGGTGATGCTTCGAAGTAGATTATCACCTGGAATTGACAAAAATTCCCCATTATTGACTTATTTGCGAGTTGCAAAGGAAAACAGGAAGACCTAGATCCAGAAGTCTGGAAATTTAAAAACCGGTCAAGTGCGAATCAGACTCACGCACCTAGGGTTCCGTATTTCTTCAGTTTTGGGAAAATCAGGAAAATGGTAGGTATTTAAAACCTTACCCATAACTTTTTACAATGATTGAAAAACGTATTGAATCATTAAAAAAAAAGAGCCAACTGCCGGGCCACGCACAGTGTAGGGTTCCGTAGTTGCCCTGCACAATATGCGGCCTTCTCCAAGTACATTTTATAAGTTTGTCTACTAATACTGATCGCGCCAAACTTCTAGTACGCTCGGAAGTTGCTCTTCACAAGAACGGCCCATACATTTTGTTCCTGCTGATGCGAATCACCCCGTGTTTAGAGGGGACTAAAAGTTTGGCGCGATCTGTACTCGTTAACTTGTAAAGCCTACTTAGCTGTGATAGTTTTCCTTTTAATTTCGTTATGTATACTACTGCCTTGATTTTTTTTCACGTCTCCAAATACAACCGTTTCGCAGTTTCGCTGACAGGGGGGGACACTTGACTTTAACAAAAATTAACACTTTTAAGCTTAATATTTCGCAAACGGAGCCCTGGATCGAAAAATGGTTTTCTCACACCCCCAATATTTTTAAATTACCTATCCAATGACATCCCGCACTAGGGGATAGACGAGAAAAAAAATCATCCCCATTTTACCGTTTAGGGGAGGTACATCCTGGCCATCGACTGAACTGCTACCAAATGTTTTATTTACCCCCAGTTGCACGAAACTAAGTTTATTTAAGGCGATATGTAAAAAAATACGGGTGCTTCTTTTCGGTGAAATGACATGTTTGGATAAATTTTTATCGACAGAAAGAATTGTTGAAATGAGGTCTTCAAACACACTTTTTCTCCTCGTTTGAACAAAACGAACCATGTACCGTACTCAAACATATTTTATTAGATGGGTTTCAACAATATCCAGAGTTTAGACTTGGAAATTTTGCTGGTTATTTTAGTTTTGTTTTAAAAATTTAAAAACTAACTTTTTTCCTTTTTACCCTGAATCTGCTCCTCTCGCACAGCGCATTTTTTCGCTTCGATGTCAGTGACAAAAATAAAATTCGCATGGCCTCTTAAACTTTATATTGATTGATGCTGTCCCTTTCTTTTCCATACGGAATTTTAAAGTCACCGTTAACTAATATTAGTTTCGTGCAACTGGGGTGTTAGTGTCATAGCGATAATGATAACAAAGAGGGATATTATGAGAGTCAACCCACAGTAACGGGCGCAATAGCCTTCTCGAAAGCCTCGCCCTGCGACTTCTCGCGCGGGTACCCGTCTATGAGGAAGCCCTTCGCCGTCGGAGCCAGCTTCAGCATCTCCTCCTTCAGCAGATCCAACACGATCGCGTTGGGGACCAGTTCACCTGGAAGATATTTCATTATATTATATATATATATATATAAAGATGGTCACACGGGACTATTCAAACACTGTAAAGTTATTGATGTGTTCAACAAAATCAGGCTCGTATTTGTTTGTGAAGAATATGATAATATCATAAATTTAAAAAAGAATACTCGACCTCAGCATTTACGTCCATTTTCTTACTTATCTACTTATGTCCTACCTAGATATAACATTTATGGAATGCGAACTTGGGAATACATGTTATCAAAATGTTTAAATAATTTACCAAATGAAGTATTAAATTAAATAGAAGTTAAGCCCAGTACAGAGAAGAGCATAAAGCAGTAAAGAAATATTTTTTAAGTTATAATAAAGATAAGTTATAATAATAAGTTATTATAATTGTAAGGTAAGAGTGATCTCAAGGGTCATGGATAAACCCTGGGTGGTGTTTGTGATCCATTTACTAAATTAATGTGTACTATTTTATTGTTGAATAAATAAAAATAAAAAAATATATTATAATAGTATACTGGCTGGAATTTCAAAGTCACTAGTCACTACCATACTTGTGTATACGAACAATTAAAAAATCTATTACCATACTTGTCTACAAACGAACATTGATTTTTGTTTTACGTTTTCGTAAAAAATATCTTAAGAAAAATCTACTGTCATTTAATACATTTTTCACCGATGATTGTCTCATTCAAATGCAATTTACCCCGCTCCATGCTAGCGGTCAAGCTCTGGTCTTCAGAAGCCCAACTCACCCCGATGGTAACAGTTAAGCTTTGGTCTTCAGAAGCCCAACTCACCCCGCTCCATGATAGCAGTCAATCTCTGGTCTTCAGAAGCCCAACTCGCCCCGATGGTAACAGTTAAGCTTTGGTCTTCAGAAGCCCAACTCACCCCGCTCCATGATAGCAGTCAATCTCTGGTCTTCAGAAGCCCAACTCACCCCGATGGTAACAGTTAAGCTTTGGTCTTCAGAAGCCCAACTCACCCCTCTCCATGATAGCAGTCAATCTCTGGTCTTCAGAAGCCCAACTCGCCCCGATGGTAACAGTTAAGCTTTGGTCTTCAGAAGCCCAACTCACCCCGCTCCATGATAGCAGTCAATCTCTGGTCTTCAGAAGCCCAACTCACCCCGATGGTAACAGTTAAGCTTTGGTCTTCAGAAGCCCAACTCACCCCTCTCCATGATAGCAGTCAATCTCTGGTCTTCAGAAGCACAACTCGCCCCGATGGTAACAGTTAAGCTTTGGTCTTCAGAAGCCCAACTCACCCCTCTCCATGATAGCAGTCAATCTCTGGTCTTCAGAAGCCCAACTCGCCCCGATGGTAACAGTTAAGCTTTGGTCTTCAGAAGCCCAACTCACCCCGCTCCATGATAACTGTCAAGTTCTTGGCGCGTTCGGAGCCGCTCTTCACTTCGGCCCTGAGCAAGTCTCCGGTGGAGAGATGGGAGAACCCGTATTTGGCGATGATCCTCTCGCATTGCGTGCCCTTGCCTGACCCTGGCCCGCCGAGCACCCACACGATCGGCGTCTTGCTCGTGTCTATGGGAGGCTGGAATTGGCGGGAAAGACATTTCCCAAATTGTGTTTATTTATTCAAGGATTCTTGAACTTTAGAGGTTATTTGAGTCAGTCAACTTTTTTACCCACACTTCTTTTCGGGTTTCGTTTGGACGTTCGAAAATATTTTACTAGAAAATTACAATTTGATTCTTTATTTGGCGACTCAGAGAAAAAATTTCACGTCGAGATTATCCCCTGAATGAAACTATTTTTTTTTAAATTACTAAAACGGGAGTAGATTCAAAATACCTAACTATTTAATGATCTGACAAGTGTGGATAAAATAGTTGAGTTGACGCATCTACTCTACAACAAATTTTCTGTCTGTGGTACAGTTGTGATCCATTAATTTAGAAAACCCGTGAAAATCTTTGCATTTAAATTTAAATGCACTTAAAGTAGTGGTCAAGACAGATCAGCTGATCGACAGCTGTTAAGCTAACCATGAAAGACTTGCACTTCGGTGATCCACATTGAAGAGGGCAAGGAGGCACTTGCTCTTTAACTGGAGTTCCACATTTCGAACAGTGTTTATCGTCTGGCATTATTCAGTTTGAACAAAAATGAGTTTTGCAGAGCTCAATCGATACGGATGACAATCGGTGTCAAATATTTTTTGTTGTTTTTTTTCTTGATTTTTGCACGTTTATGTAAAGGATTTCTTGTGTTTGTTTTTTCAATCGAAAGGTACGAAAACTTTTTATGTTTTCAATAGTCACTGTGAAGTCTTCGATCAATATGAAGCGTGTAAGCTCAGCCTTGATAAAGCTGAGGTTATTAGAATTTCATGAGGATTCGTTTTACCATTTAATCGATCAAGCACAGAAATTCCTACTGTTTTGAAAACGGAATTCAGTTGATCACCTTGTACAGAGTGATTGCGTAAAATGGCGCTGTGTGGGAAAAATCAAAATTTTTGATTCAAATGTTTCAAAAACCAACGATTTTGAAGAACGGAAAAATGGATTAGTCGGAAATCTATACAGCACACGTTGCAAAAATTACAACTTATTACTCCTTTATAATTGTATTAATCGATTGTGTTACTCAGTGTAACAAACATAATCATGCATGTTTTATAAAGGAAATTAAAAAATAAGGCATTTCCCCTGGTATGGCAAATAATATTTTTGTTTGCAAAAAATGGATCCTGTAATTGCGTTTGCAATAATATTTCAGGAAATATATTTTTAAACTGATTCAAACATTCTGGCCTCATTTGGATTTCCACCTATTTTTTTTTCGGCCACTGATAATACTTATAAAAATCGAAAATTGAAATCAATACAGCCAAAAACTATCTTTAATAATGCAAACTATTAATATATCCATATGTTGATGATGAATTTCCGCAAAGTAACACCTATCTCAATCAATAAAAAAATACTCTTGCAAACAATGAAATTGCGGACCACGGTTAGTGGGCCACGCTCCATACTAAAATCTTCATCTCTTAGGCCCACTTGTAGCATGATCGAGAAAAAACCCTTAACCCTCGGGTTAACTAACCCAAGGAAAGAGTTAATTAACCAGATATTTCATTAGTGCTATTGCAACATGATAATATCGAAGCGGGTTAGTAATCCCGAGCTAAGCGATGGTTTGACATTTATTTTGTTACTATAAAGCCTAGAACAATAACTTTGTTTTTAGCTATAAAGTAATTAGTTGCTACCAATGAGGTATAGTATCTATATAATGTCATTGGAAACAACACCATTTAAGTCAATCTGGTAACATTACTTCACTAACCCGAGTTGAAATCGAGGTGAGAGTCTGGTTAAATTCTGATGACTTTCTCTTAGTTTAACCCGAGATTTTGATTGGTGCAAGAGAGCTTTTTCTTAACCCTCTATTTTTTGACTTAACCCGAGTTAAAAGTCGAGTTAAGAACAGGCTGCAAGTGGGCCTTAGACCTTAAGACTTAGGGCACAAGGGTCACTAGCATCAACTTTGCGACATCGATAGAGGATAAAAAGTTAACTGGCGCGAGTTGCTTGTTGGAAGCGAGTGGGCAAGTGGCCCTTGTTTATATAGGTACAACGTATTTGAAGAGCTTATTCAGTCAATGGTATAGAACAACTTTTACTATGGAGCAAACCCTGTATATCGAAAAAAAAAAAACTTTTTCTTAGAAAAATGCAATGCCGCTCTGCTGAAATGTATGGAAGGGCAGATTTTTTTTTGAGATGTCAGAGTTGGCTCCATAGTAAAAGTAGTTCTATACCATTGACTGAATAAGCTCTTCAAATATGGTGACACCTTTTTGTTACACCTTGTATATCTCGCCTCATCTCAACAAAGTACCGCAGTAGTGGCTATTGGTTTTTTCAGCATTCGAGGTTTCCCGAAACACCATTTGAATATGTTTTAGATTACGGCACTCGTAGTTCAGCTTGTTTAGTATTGGAATACGCGGTAATGCCAGCTCCCACACGCGAATGAAACCACAACCAGCAAGGGCGACCTCGGTTCCACTCATTATTAGTGTTGTCACGGTCTCGCTAGTGATCTGTCTGTCTGTCTGTCAACCGAGGAACCACGGTCATTGTCAATGTACCGACAGCGGTAGGGACCCGAAATAGATCAGCACGTCCCCTTCGCTAGCTTTTCACAAACTCAATGAAAACCTAATCTATAATACGAGTATCACGGAAGTGTTGACAAACATAGGAAAATTACAATAACTACATATACATATAGGGCAAATTGTGAAGAAACCGTAGTATTTTGTTAGGCACTTTATAAACAACCTAACGAAAACCTAGACTACAAGGTTTTACAATCTTTCGGTGACAAGGTGACTTGATTATTTTAGATTCACCTAATCAGACTGAGCAACTTTGATTTCAAACTTTTGAAACTACGACGCGAAAGACATTGTTAGAAACGTTGGTATCAACTGGTCAGTTTGCTTGGGAAACTGTTCTTTTCTTGCGTTATTTTAAAAACTCACCTTGTAATTTAAGGTTTAAAGAGGAAATAGGTGTTATTTTTAGGAAAGTTTTTCTCAGTTCTACTCGCAGCAAAACAAAATTCGTTACCTGAACGATCTCCCTCCAAAACACAGTGGTCACTTCAATCCAGATTGCCACGAGGAAAACACTAACATAGAGAATCTTGCATTTTGTCACATTTTCATCAACATGAGTTTTTTTCATTTAAAGTTCTTTTCTTTGTCGAAGGTCGAAATGTGTGCTTGACTTTTGCTATTTGTAAATATTAGAACGGATTTCGTGCCAAGATAGCGAGCAGCCAAGAACATTACGGCAGCGCGGTCATTATTCTGGCTTCTCACTGAATTATTTTGGAAAAACTCTACGTTTTATATTTAACATTGAATTTATGTATTGGAATGTTCTTGATAAAACAAAATAACATGTTGATTTCGCTTGTTGGGAATTTGTATATGAGAGATGAAGAAAATTAAACAAGTGGAATTAATAGGTTTGTGATTGTTTGGGTGATTGCTGATTTAATCAGCAAAATCAATTAGCTATTGCCCACGACTCAGTCAAATGCCAATTACCTATTTCAATTAAAATTTTGCAAAAATATTCATTTTCGGATACAACTTTTTTTCTACTTAATTATTAGTAACAGATAGAGGTGTTTGTAAGTGTACTGATCTAATTTTGTGATTTGGAAAGGTTTTGATTTCTTTTTATAAGTAAGCCAAAGAAAAAGTTAGAAGAAATATATCCCTTGAATATATGAAGAGTATAGGGGAAGAGCAAGGAATGTCACATCGCAAGGAAGGGCTAGAATAAATGTGTAAGCAATAATAAAAAAAAAACGTTTCTTAAAAGGCAAAGTGACACCTTAAAACAGAGTTTAGCGAAAATGAACATACAACCTTATTTTTACCAATTGAAAAAAAAACACATTCAAATTATCCCCACATTTATTTTAGCCCGAAAATAAAAGATGTATTAAAGTTATTTATACATTTATTTTAGCCCTTACTTACGATGTGACATTCCTTGTTCTTTCCCTGTACCCTTCATATGATTCTGACAGTTTTTTATTGTGGCCTCAGAAATAACAGTTAACATATACTTATGGTCACCGGTCCCCTTATTGTTTAACTTCGATATCTATCGCTATCACTACCAAGGTAGTCATGATTGGCTACAAATGATTTGTGATGTCAACGAGCCCGTCTCCGACGTTAAGATTTTCATTTATTTTATTGATTTATTTACTGTTTTACATGCAATTTTTCTTAAATCTACTACAATAAATACCACATAAACCCTCTCATGAAAATCAATTGCGTTTAAAAAGCTAAAAACAGTAGTAAAATTATTTTTTCGATAGCTCAAAAATTATGAAGTTATTGGCAATCAAAGTGAGCTTAATGGCATGCATGTCACGTGACGTCATCTGACACGATTTCATAATAAAAGTGATAAATATCGCAATCGCTAACTTCGGTAAATTAAGATTTTTTTTTAAAAATTCAAAAAGTTGTGTGCTTTGCTGTATAATAATAACTTTAATAGCTAATTAATCAGTTACTATAATAAATATACAGATATTTCATAACAGGACACACGTCCATTCTAGCCAATCACGAAACGTTTAATAGCGATAGCGATAGATTTTGAATTAACGCGATAATGCCGCTGGTCAATGATATAAGAATTTAAATATTTTTTTTAACCAACTTTACAGTATAACATAATGTTTGGTAAACAAATGCTGGTAAACAAATCTATATTTATGGTGATTTTGCTTTATAAATCCAAATCCATACTGGAAACTCAAGAAGCAGAAACTATACTGGAAACAAAAAAAGAAATACAGACGTTGTTCATGTAAAGAAGACTATGTTTTTATACACTTTTCTATAAATAAACAGTTATTTTTTTATGGAAAACAGTTTTTACATGAAACCATTTCACAAATTCGGCGCTTTTTCAATATCTCGTCATCTTGCACCTCTTGATGACAGATGGGTCAGAGTGCGGTGTGGGGGAAGGAAAAGATATATAAATATGTGTGCAAAGTTTCATTGAGATCAAAGCCATCGTGACGTCACAAACACCTATAGCATTTATATGGCAGCTGAGCGGGATGACCCACCTTATGTTGGAAGCCGGAAACTAGCAAGGTGTAAAAAAAAAAGCTGTCTACGAAAAAAATTAGAAAAAGAAAAGTTACATATCTACTCGACTAAAATGTATGAAACAACTTTTTTTCTTTTCACGATTTCTCGATCAGGATCAGGACATCATCAGTGAAACAATACAATATTTTTAAAATTCCTAAAGCTTTATCATGTATCAAATATTGTTGTTTCTTTCACATACTGAGTCTACAGAAATATTATTTACTAGCATTTGCCCGCGGCTTCGCCCGCGTTGTTTAAGTTTTTGTATAGTCGTATCGAATATGTTAATATTTTTTCACACCACCTGCTCGACAATGTCCAATTACATATCATGGGCCTCAACGTAAAGTAACGCATTATATCTCAAGGGATATAAAGTTATATGAAAATCCCTAGGGATTAAAGTGATGTAAATTTGGAACGTCAAATTCGTGTAGAAACTCGTGGAAAACAAATGCCCATTTGGATTGTAAAGAGGTTTGTTCAAAAATCGAACTGGCCACCATAAGCAGAATTCAACAAAAAGAAAAAAAGCGGGGTTGGAAAAAAGGCACGAAGACGTGATGGCGTCGTTTTTTTGTTTTATTGAAAAAATATTGCATTTTGGGTGTTTTGATCAACAATAGTGATAGAATATTGTGAATTAAAATCGCCGTAACCTGTGTACATAGTGTGTTGTTCAATGGAACAAAAGTGCGGGCTGTGCCTTTTCGTGTGTTTTTTCTAACTCTGTTGTATTTGCGTTATAAGGCTATCATTATAGCGGAAACGACAGGACAGTGACTTAGACAGGACAGACCTTTCAGATGATCCTCAACAGAAGAGGATAGTGCATATAAACAGATAAAAAACTATAACGTCAGACATGGCTGTATGGGCTAAGATCCCTTTGCCTTTCCACTTAGTAGGAAAATGAAAAAAAAAAAAAAGCGTTTACAAAGAATGTGAAACAAAAGACGGTGTTTGGTGCTGTGATTGTCAGTGAATTTTATTGAATTATTAATGTTGATAAAATTGTCGAGCTTTTTATTGTCTCGCAGAAGGTGTGAAAAGTAGAGTATGCTCCTCTGGAATAAAGCCTGTCTTTGTCTTGGGCAACTTGAACCCCTCGCTTTACTCAGGACTCTATATAACTCCCTCGCTACGCTCAGGGTTCAATATGCCGCCCGTGACGTAAGACACTGCTTTATTCCCTTAGTGCATAATCTACTATTTTGAAATCAAGCTAAGGGAATTTGGCGGTCTTTAATAACTGATTTAATCCCCTAGTATACGTATAGTACTTATGTTTCGCTAGCCTGAAGGCTGAGCCGCGTCTCTGTACGACACTACTTCTTGTTCCAACGGGAACTGATTTATGGGATAAGAAGTAGCCTATATCCTATTCGAGCTCTGTTTCAGCTCAATCGGTTGAGTAGTTACGCCGTGAAGAAGTAACAAACATCCACCCATCCATACATACATCCATATATATTTATATATATCCCACTAATATTTCCAAGTCACCCTGTACTTAATATCCTTGGACGTATAAAGTTCATATCTGAATAATGGATATAATAAATTGTTTCGTGTCTTTTTACAAAATGTACTTAAAGGAAATTTTGTAACTTACACAAACAACTGATCGACATTAAGGGCCTTACTATTGCCAAATGGGTACTTTCTAAAGCCTACTCCTCGTTTATGGCCAAACCAAAAATAATAAAAAAATGTATTATGAATAATCAACTCTTAGACAGCATATGCAACATTTTACTTTTTCATACCACCAAAACTTCTACATGATTTTTTTTTTACTGAGTGGGGTTTTTTGAACTCAAATTCTCTACTGCTCCTGAGTAGCTTGGCCGATTGAATTCATCTATGCTTTGATAAATAGATAAACTTTATAGCTATAAACATAACATAAGATTATTCAATCGAGTAATCACGTCCAAGTAAAAAGTATAATTTTCTCCTATTTCGCCCTATCAAGGACACAGCGAGCGTCGTAACAGCCACTATGCATTGTGCGCTGACATGAACGTTATTTCATTGTCGTTCCCGTTAATATTTGTAGTGACAAATATCGAGTTGCTAATTTGGCGATGGTAATCCCCTTAATATTTTCTTCAAGACTTAATTTTTAGCGGAGCAATAACCATGTTTTATGACGTCTTATAAGCGAGGTATGTAGGTATCAAGAGCCCCTTATCCCTGACATTGAGCACTTCATGTTGCATCAAGTAGAACTGAACTCTATGATCTTTTATTACAGTTTAAAGTAGCGCGCTCTGAGCCATGACTGTTACGACAACCGAAACATCGCGCGCTCTTAAAAAACACGGTTTTCGCTCAAAAAACGTCTTTACGGTGAAATTTTCAGAAAAATATCCGCAAAAGGACTTACTAAATCACATTTTCCTCAATTTCCTGTAATTTATCACGACTGGGTATTGTTAATTTTATATAAAATGAAGAAAATCGACCAAGTTTCGTTTTTTTTTTTTTCGATCGGGCGAATTATAAATTTTGAACCGCAAAAAAATAAAGAATGTATTTAAGATATATATTTTTTCCAGGCATAAAATATCACAATTTCATGGTTTAAAATGAATCAGTAAAGAGACAAAATTGGGATAAGCCCCTCTTATAATAAAATTGTTTGGATGTTTCATTTCAGTAGAGTGAGGCACGTGAATATGACGTGAATTTATCGATTATTGTTTTTGCATAACAAATCTACTTACATGAACTAAAAATCTTACAATCTATACTTATAAAATTGGTTATAAGAAAAGATGGTTCTAGAAAAAATAGTAGGTGTGTGTAGAAACTACTCCGACTATGTTTATATTTTATTTGGGTACGGCCGCCAGCATGACAGACTACCTATTGGCAGTTCTTACTGCGACGTCATATATGTTAATATCGTTTAAAAATAGGGAGTTTGAACTGCATGCGTCTGTACATTCGAAACTAGGTTGGAATTCAAATACCAGTATATTTTGAACTTTAAAGTTGTGAGTAATAGTGTTTATATTTGATTGTTGGAGGCTAGTTTTACGGTTCTGAAATCCAGACATGCGCAGTAAAGATCGCGTAGCAACCTATATGCAGCATTCTTATCAATGATTACTTGATCGCTGTGATTATGCAACTTCTAGAAGATTATTACATTATTTTTGCATATCTATTAATTATTGATAAGGGGTATTAACGACAATACCAAATTGTCCTCGGCTCAAAGAAACTATGTTTTTGTTGGAAAAAAATGGGCGGGAAAATCATTAATTTTCATGTACTTACTTAATTTTTTTTCTTTGAACGCCAGTTTTCAAGTAATATGGTGTTTATTTCAGATCTAAGTAACACTGTGAATCAGTTCGTAGTCCGTAGGTACCTCTCTTTGAATGTTTCATGTTTAATTATATATTAGCATCAAAGAATTGTCGACACTCCGACTTCGCTATGTTTAAATTTAAAATTTAGCTAAATAATAGACAACTGTGAAGGTCAAACAACCGGCGAAGTTTAAAAAGAAATCAGATCTGTCATATTTTATTTTTAACGCACTTTTTGTCTGCACAGCACACGATACCAAAGCATCTTCAATTAAATTATATACCTAGGTTATTTTATTAAAATAAATTTACTCACCATTCTGATTTAAATATAATCCGGTCTAAAAACGAGACTTCACGCAACCTCACCCACGTACACAAGACACAAGGTCCACGAATCGACTGCGGTTTTTCTTTCATTTCAACCGGTCAAGGCCACGGAAACTGTGCCAAACAGCCAATAAGCGCCTTCACGGAAGCGCGGGAAAAATGACTACTGGTTGATAGGGCGGGCAGGAAAATTCCCTTTGCAAACTTTTTCGAGCACGAGGCAAGTACAGTATAATATTTATAATAAAAAGTTGGGTCGAAATCGGATATAAAAAGTTGGTTAAAAAAATATAAAAGACCTTTGTCTTTATCTCTACGTCCATCCGCAGCTCTCTAAATTAGTTGCCCGATTTCAATGGCATTTACAAACCATTTTTTAGGGTTCCGTACCCAAAGGGCAAAACGGAGCCCAATTATTGTCACTCCACTGTCCGTCTATCTGTCCGTCTGTATGTCAGCTCTTAGACAGAATGAGACAGAGACCTGAAATTTTGATATGTTCTGTAAAATGTTGACCCAAAACCGAAAGTTGACTTATAAATTTTCAAGGTGGTTTATTATTGTTATAATTATTGTTTTTTTATATTTAAAAAATAAAGAAATGGGGCTATCAAAGTTGTCATTTTTAGACCATTTTTGTTACAGGGTCTATTTCAAAAACCAAAGCACTCGTAGTTAGGAATATGTTATTTCTGTATATAATGTACTTTATGCTGTATTTAAACAACGTACTCGACCACACCTACTTTTATGTTTGACGATGATCAAAAAGTCATCTTGTATTTAGTTTTCTTATATTATCTATTAAATAAAATAAACAATAATTAAAAAAGTGCTCGTTTATTTTAAAATTTTGGACAAAACAATTTTTCTAATCACCGTGATTTAATTCTAAATAAACGGGACTTCGACTTTCACAATACAAATATAATTTATAATTAAGTATGTATCTATCTAGATAATAACAACACTGCCGTCTAAAACAAAAGTGTGGTAAGTCGAAAGTTGTAGTTTCCAGAAAAAGCGCTTTAAAGTTTCAATTTGTCTCATCCATTAGAAAAGAAAGCTAAGTTATTTTGTTTTATAACTTGGATTATCGCCAAAGGTTTCTTTTTGTGTACATTCAAACTTAGTTTTAGTTTTAAGTTGTCGTGTTTATATAAACTCGTAAATGCTATTTATACCTTGGAACAATGTGTATAAAACCAGGACAAATAGATGAAAAAATAGAGTTACAGCTGTTATATTTAGGAAGGAAAGCAAAAAGACTTACTCTACTTACGCTTTTCATTTTCTGGGGTCCCCAGAGGTGTTTTTATTTATTGTTCTGGTACTTTAATAGACCCTGTTTTAAAATATTTAGTAGAAAACTCAATTTAGATTTACTGCACTAATGTTGTGGACGGCAGTATAAACATAAATTGCGTAATGAGTAGAAAGATTGCTAGTATTTTCTGACACAACAATATTTAGCATTGCGTTAGAAATATCGTCAAGTATCAAAATATAAAAGATTAGTTCTATACTTTTAAACCCTATTTCCTTGAAAAAAAATAAGATTTTGTTTATATTATTTTTATATTTTACCTACAGTCACATTTTTTTCAAAATTTCACCTTAAGAAAGTACTTTCACTAATTATTTATATGACATAGTTTTTATTTTGGTAAATGAAGATTAACAATTTTTACGAAAAATGTGACTTACTCTGTTCTTCCCATGGATATAAGTCACCATAAGGTTCTTACCTTTAAAGTTATTTAATATAATCAATAGAACATATGATGTCAGAAAATGCTTGCAATCTTTTCCATCTGGTACAATTTAGGTACAAATACCACAGTAAACATAAGTAAAACAGTATTATATCTTCATATAAGACGGCCGAAACGCGCGCGCTTTCAAATCTCGGTTCACACCTCATAGTAGTCACGCCGCAGTTAAGTACGGACGCGGAGAGTGTCACGCCAGGGCCACAGCTTCAGGCTTCTGGCGGCGCTTCTTGCTGCGCTTCCACGCGGTTTTTGCGACGGGCTTTGCCCTGCTACGACACCCGTCGGCGCCTTCCACCGCATCGGATGTATAGCGCGCTCGCTCGCTCAAAGCGCTCGACACTAGGTTCGTCATATGCGCTCGATCACTGTTTCAACCGCCCGCCTCCCCGCACACCGCCGTCCCGAGAGCGTAAGTCACTCGAAGCCGGACAAGACGCGCGAGCGCCGACCCATCGCCGGCTCTATACAACTTCATACATTTGTTCTCCCCGCCGGCGCCGTCGCAAGAAGAACCGCTCGGCGCGCCTCTCGAAGCCTGAAGCTGTGGCCGACCGGTAAGACGCCCCCGATCCCGATTCCCGCGCATTTATGTGGGCAGCCCTAATGCGTGCGTCTACCGAGCATTGTTTCAAGGACACTGCCCCAGATGTAATACTGTTACTTATCTATACTGTGCTTATACCTTTGTAATAATAAAAAAAAAACAATGAAAAAATTCATCTACTCTGTCACAGCTTTTATATAAGAGCTTTTATGTAATATTTAAATATAGGTAATTTGAATAAAGCTCTTTACACCTATTAATTTTCGTATACAAAACTAGTGCACAGATTAGTTCGTGTCACGTCTAGTATTACAAGTTATTACAACTACATATTTTTGTCTACATTTCTAAGTCTAAATTGGCCCCAATGACTTTGTGTAACTTAGGTATTTTACTACATTATATCTACGTGAATGTAACTATATCTTATATGTTATGTAACACAATTAAAATATTTTATTTATCATGTCGAAGAAATTGCAGATTCGAGTTTGCAGCTAACACCCCGTCTCGGTTCTAATTCGGCAGGTGCGATTTCTAAATTGTCAGTTTTCATCTAAGTGTCATAATCTTAATATTAAATTGCAGTAGAAAATTATACAACGTGTAACAGAAAGGTGTAACCATATTTGAAGAGGTTATTCAGTCAATGATATAGAACAACTTTGACTATGGAAAAAACCCAGTATCGCGAAAAAAAAAATTTTTTTTTCATAGAAAAATGCAATGCCGCTCGGCTGAAATGTATAGAAGGGCAGATTTTTTTTGAGATTTCAAGGTTGGCTCCATAGTAAAAGTTGTTCTATACCATTGACTGAATAAGCTCTTCAAATATGGTCACACCTTTCTGTTACACCTTGTATACTGGGTGTTAAGATGAAGTTGTGGAAGCCGGAAACGGGCGATAGTACCCGTCCATACGAACCACTTGTACTATGGAGCCAATCCACGAATCATGAAATGAAAATCAGCTGTTCCATAGAAAAGTCTACATAGGTGTCTGATCAAAATGTATGAAATAACAGATTTCTTTTCTCGATCTCTCAATTTTTTTTTCACGGATTGTTGTTCGTATGGACGAGTACTATCGCCAGTTTCCGGCTTTCGCGACTTCATCTTAACACCCAGTAAATAATCAAAGTTATGACAAGAAATTTAGCAATAATAACCTTTTTACGGGCTCAAGAGTCGATTGCAACAGTTTTTCTCAAAACAGACAAAGATGGCGACTGCAAATTAAAATCTCCGAATTTAGCTCCCCCTCCTGGATCCGCTACTGGACGATAATTAACATGATTATCAGATTATTAATAATAAGCGTTTTTTCTCTCGTTGTTTTTTTTTATTAGTTCTTAGCTTTCCTCCAGATGGCGCTGTCCATGTCACCAAAAATAAAATATGTTTCGTAGCAATCAATGTCAACCTGGTTTTTCATTTGTTTGGAATCTGTGCAAATTTTGTCTTTGATTCTGTTGCTAAAGAATACGACAGTGCCATCTAGGAATCTTATTTAACACTAAATTTGACATAAGGAAAAACGCTTATTAATTATAGACGGGGAGGGGGGCGGAGTCCACATACCCTGCGTTCCGAAATAGAATTATATCGCTAAAATCGATTACGAAAGTATGAAGTGAATGGCTTATGATCTATTGTAATTCTATTACGGACCGCAGGGATAAAGACAGAACAATAGCAGCAAACTTCAAATCGAAAAATAGTATGGACGGTTGTGGGATTTTTCATTTTTATTTTAACATACATTACACGTACAATTTGGATCCCATAGGTATATTAATTGAATGGATGATACGTATTTACTTTTGGCCCTTATAAAATGTATGAACCAGCCACAAAATATGGCACATATTACTTATAATATTTTCATTAAATTTCCAGTTTTCTGAAAATAAATAATAAAACAAAGGTTCATTAATTTGTCTCAAACACGGTTACAGAGGATACTACTAGTAGTCTCTGATATTTAACTATTGCAGTTTGGATTACAACAAACTGAGTTAGGTTAAATGAAATTTACCTATGAAATTGCCGTTTTCTATGTAGAAGGAAACCCAATTTTCAATACTAAACCATTGCATTTTTTTTGGGAATGACAAGTCCAAATTTTATAATTTCTTTTGTTTATGAATGAGACAACATTAAGCTAACAGGAACATAAATAAATTTTTTGTAAAGTGTGTGCTGTAAAAAATATTACCTATCTTATCATGGAAACGGCAAACATTTAGGACGAACTGTTTTTGAAAATTAAATTTTGGTTATCAAACTGACAATAAAAATAAAATTTAATTTTCAACTTTCAAACAAAAAACAAACAATGGAAATAGCTAGTGAATTACAGAAATTATGAACTCATGAATATGTAAGAAATTTTCGGCAGTTTCATATGTAATGAATGACCTATTATTAACAAATTTTTCGATCAACCTTACTAAAATGAAAAAGGTGATATTCATTTTTTAATTATATTCAATTTGATCGGGACTTGCCACAAATTGATACTGATACTTGTCGTTGTTGGTTCTTGATGGAACATTTGTAACATATTGTAAATAAAACAAATTCATGGTACCTGTTCCGCACCTGTTCTGCACCTGTGACGAAATATTCCATCTCATGATTCGTAGAGATATCTAAATGCCTGACAATGTTATTATAACGAAACCGGTCGCTAGTGTAATATATATAAAAAGTGGAACAGGTACCAAGAATTTGTTTTATTTACAATTTGCCACAAATTATTTGCTCACAATTATTATATTTATGAATTATTATAATCACTAATAAAATAAATTAAACTAATATTATTGTTTTCCCCGTACTTATTTTTAAACAAGTACAAAACAAATCAAGGCACTGCTTACTCTAAACTATTTTTATCATTTTTGTTATTTAAATGTGCGTTTTTTCGTGGTTTTTTAAAATAAATATATTGACTTGTTTAATCTATGTTTAGAGCTAATTCGTATCATAAGACTTTCTTAGATATGGTCCTTCTGTTTACTGTATTACAAATAAAGATTTCAAAAGTAAAGATAAGCCCTTACCGTACTATGACAGCACCAAAATGTTTCTACCTTTAAATGGGTGACATTCACACGTTTGGAATCAGTGCTCATCTGAACACAGTGATAGTTGGACGCCTTAAGTGCACTTAAAGTTTTGAATTTTTACGACTTCAGTAGTCTGATCAGTTTGCTGACCGTAGGTAGACAGATTGCGCACTCATATTGTGCGCGCGTCGGCATTATGTTAACGCACACATTCAAAAACAATGCAATAGATTTTAGGTGCCAGGGCTCATCTAAACTTTTGAAATCGTTGATTACAAATTTATATAAAGTACCTCGTCGTATTGATTGTACAATTTCAAGTATTGGGTTTCATAAATGGTTATAGTTTATGAAAGCTATAGTATCTGATAGCAAAAAGATGATAACATAATGTTTTCTGTTTTGACGTTTGATGACCACTTCTTGAAATGATCTCTTCTTCATTTGACCATTTATGGATTGGACCACTTCTTGTTCGCACCATTTCTGGACCCAACTCCGTTGGTAATGAACTTCATTCGAAATTCAAAGCGTGCAAAAGAGATGGCATGCTAGGCGGGTGTCGTCGCACACCCGTCAAACTGAACTGACTGAAGCCCGTTACGAACACCACCGAGTTACGCGGTAGACACCCTGTTCTGGACTTGCCAACATCTTAAATCCAGAATAGACCAAACATTTTATTTTGTCTTTTTTTGGGAGTATGAGATATCAGAATAGTTTTGGTAGAACAGGTTTTAGTTTTAGTTTCCACCATTTCTGATAAGAGCTGTTATATATTTCCAGAAAAGATTAAAACAACATTATTTTTTAACTAAAACTAAAACCTGTTCTATCAAAACTATTCTGATATCTCATACTCCCAAAAAAAGACAAAATAAAATGTTTGGTCTATTCTGGATTTAAGATGTGGGCAAGTTCAGAACAGGGTGTCTACCGCGTAACTCGGTGGCGTTCGTAATGGGCTTCAGCCAGTTCAGTTTGACGGGTGTGCGACGACACCCGCCTAGCATGCCATCTCTTTTGCACGCTTTGAATTTCGAATGAAGTTCATTACCAACGGAGTTGGGTCCAGAAATGGTGCGAACAAGAAGTGGTCAAATCCAGAAATGGTAAATTTAAAATTTTTAAATATTGAAGAGGTAATTTACAGAAGTGGTCACGGAATATCAAAACGATATTTTCAAAATATCATCGTGCTTGAATAATTAAATTTGGAATGTTATCCATTTTGATTGTATTTGATTAGTTTAAGTTTTGGCCCTGGGCTCCAGTTAAATGCATTTTACTCAATCTTATACCATCGGCAGACAAAAAAAGGTTCAAAATCATTATGAACCTTCCACTAACCATTTTGAAACTTCCACTAATCATTTTCATAAAGCTACCTACCTAACCCTTATTAAGTTATTACATTCTAGACTTTTTTAAATTTACTATGCTATGCGACGCTTGCATACTTCGATCCTTTGCGATGCGTAGCTTGGTATCGCCTCCTACACATTGTGTGTCTATGTGTCGTCGTAATATCGTAGAATTCGGCATTTTACAATTTGCCTAGGCATATCGTAATTCTGTTAGAACTACGGAGGGTCGCCTCGCCCCGCTCCACTTCGCTCGGCTCCCAAAATGTATTTATGTAAATCTAACACGCTCCTCTTCGCTCCGCTCCTATTTATGACATTTTGGTAAACGATTTTCGATTTAATACTTTACAATTGGCCGGATTATAAAAAATGACAATGGTATATGCACTGGGCACAGACACCCAAAAGATGTTAGGTCCTTTAGCGTTAATACATACGCATTAATATCCTTTATATACTATCGTATATATCGTATACGTATGTGTATATAGGACAAACTAGGTAGTTTTGCAGCACCCATAGCACGATGACGCGCGACTTCGTTTGTCACGCGTTTTCTAGCGCGCAATTCACCTATCATAGCGCTTGTTTTGGTCTATGTGCGCGATAAAACACAATCGCCCGTCATCGTGCGACGGAGGCAGGCCAAACTAGTTCTTCAAAAATATCGGAAATACTTTAGGGCAGAAGCGAGCTGGAAGATTCGTCGAGTTGTTGTGACAATATGTATAGAAAGCGATACAAAGCCACGCATGACTAGACTATAGTCCGTCCGAACGCTCGTGGCGCGTGGGGCCATATAACATGGGAACGGGGTAGCACATTTGTTTTTGGAGTAGCGTATTGCACGCTCCCTTGCTCTTAGTAGCATTATGGGCATAGTAAAACCAGAACAGTAGTTTATCTTCAATTAGTACGTACGAGCTACAGCACGCACACAGTAGCAATATCTTAGCGTGCAAGGTAGGCGCTAGTCGGGGTCACGCCGCGGTCGCGCTCAGTCAAGTCTTTCGAACAAGACGCCACGCCGCGCGGCACCGACCACTTCAAATATGTCAACAGCACGCAATCGAACATATTGTACTGTCTTCGGATGCCTCAATAATAATTCCTCAAATCTAGAATTATCGTTCTTCTCAATACCTACTCAACAAGAAAGTTGAGTACACAATTTATGGTATATATACAAGGTGACTTTTTGATCATCGTCCAAATTCATACTGGAGGCTTGGTAAGTGATCAGCATCAGGGATTGATAAATTTTTTTGTGAAATTCGTATAATGAAATTTCGACTTCCCATAGTAATTCACTCCCAGTTCTGAGTGAATCACTATGGGGAGTCGAAATTTCATTTTATGAATTTTACAAAAATCGTTATTGGTTCATGATGCTGATCACTTACCAAGGCTCAAGTATGAATTTGGACGATGTTAACAAATTCACCTTGTATAATGTGAAATTTATTTTCTGTGTTCACATTTAACATAGGTACCTATTATCATAACTGTGCTATGATTGTTAATTACTCAATTCACAATTTTTTTATTAGCTACGAAACTAAAAGAAGGGACAACCCTGCAACAGTAGGTATTTAATTCTCGTACGGGGTGTGAGTTAACCTACTGTTCTGGTTTTACTATGATATGGGCGGGCGTTTTATGACCCCGATTGAAACAAGCGTTCGGACGTGGTATAGTGGTCGTTCCTGACACCGGCAGCACAGCATTATTTCTTTCGCTCACCTTTAAATAAATCACCGACTACATAAATTTAGAATCTCTTAAACGTAACTTACAAACTAACTTAAAATCCAACTTACTTCGGCACTTTTCACTTAAAAAGAGTCGCGTCTCTTGTATTATATACCGCACTTTAACCTTCTTAAAAACACGCCCTCATTTGCACAATCGTGGATTAAAAACGCCTGGTCAAAATTAAGGCGATACCAAAAAAAAAATGGGGTTTTTTCGAATCCATTTACTCCACTATAACGTCATCTACGTATTTCATTTTGGGGTAAATGTTTATTGAGCATTTGATTAAGATTCTCACTGAAGGAAAACGCGATTGGATGAAATTTTCTCGATAGAATTTAATTCCGAAAAGACCTCTAAATTGTTTTATTTTTTCCTGTTATTCTGAAATCCTAACTAATTTCATTGTGAAATTGCATTCAAAATGTGGACATTATGTATTTGTAAAGTCTCCTTGAAATTTTTTTTGACAAAATAGCTTAGTACATTTTATATTAATAAAAAACCGACTTTTTGATACTTTTCCACGAATCCGTCCCACTCGCACTGAGGGTTTTTTCGCATATGGAGTAACAGGGACGCTAAAACTTTTACGTATCGCCTTAATACCATCCCTAAACAAAATTAAATGATGGCATGACGTCAAATTAATCTGACAATAGTGCAATAGGCCATAAAATCTATAGATGGGTGTTCATAGCGACTTCTCCGGAACTGTGTTCGTACATGCGTCTGACTTCATCGTGCGTCATTTGAGAAACTGTTGGTATTTTGGTTGAGACGCTGGTTATCATTGGTTTTACCTGTGAAGCAAGATAATTATATTATTTAAATGATAAAGAAGTCGCTTGACCATAGATGTGTTTAGGTGATGAGAGGTGTTTAGGGGGTCCAAACTCCTCCCTTAGGATCGATTTTAGTAGAAAAGTGAGTACATTAAATATATATAGTATGTAAATTTTTTATCAAAACCTATCGAGTTTAAAATCAATAACAGTAAATTTAATATTTTGAAACAGGTTGACAACCTCTTTCGCCAACACATCAGTGCAATTTCACTACTATACAAATGTCATTCCGTAGTATCCCATCTCTATTTCCTTGTTTAGTACCCTCCCCGCATTACCCCGCAAAAGCACGGCAGTGGCGGAAAAAATCTCATATTGTCCGTGATTGACAAGATGTCTAATGGCTAAGTGGTCTGTGCATATGATTATGCGGCGATCGCATCATACGATGCGGCAGATGCGGGTGCAATATACAGGTCGATGCATGTAAAAAGAGCTACAGACGCCCTGTGGTGGGGATACGTCTGCGCATGTGGTACACTCGCGGAAAAAAGTTCTTATATCTATTATACTGATTAATTATGTAACTAAATTTTTATTCGAGAATAGCGCCACTAATGTCTGTTTTGTAACAGGTTAGTAATAAAAAATCTAAATATTTATTTATAATTTAAATTAAATATTTATAATTTATGATAATGGTTCCATGCCTTCCATTAAATCATCTAGACGGTAACTAGAAGTCGATAGTGTGTTGGTGTTAGTAGAGGCAACTTCATAGTCATCATTATCATTATTTCCTTTCTATGTAAAACCATCGTGATACAATTCAAGAAAATTATTTCCGTGTCTGTACTTTGCGGACGGACGAAACGTGGACACTGCGCTGCGAAGCAAAGACGACTGACGAGCCATTCGCGTGGCAGTAAAGCCAGGACGCGCGAACTTCCCCCGTCGCACCACACCTCATACCGCCAAGTTGACGCCATAACGCCATTATATTATTGGTGCAGTGAGAGATTGGCAAGCAAGCCCGCTCCATAAACTATGGCGAAAGTACCACATAAGCTTTGCTTCCTAATTTGTAAAAAATAATTGTTGTTCGTGTTTTTGGTCGTGTTTTTGTTCGTGTTATTGATCATGTTTAAATCTAATCTAATCTAATCTTATATTATTTAATTGAATGTAATTCCTGTAATACTAACTTATAATTTAATTGTAATTTTGAACTTTTGTCTGGTAAATAAATAATTTATTTATTCTAAATATTATTTCAATATCAATCAGAAACAAATCCGAAGACGAGAATTTGAAAAAAAATCCCCGGGCCAGGATTCGAACCTACGACCTCTTGTTATCAAGACAAGCGCGCTACCAATTGCGCCACCGAGGTTCCTACCTAAACCGGCGAATTTATTCATTATTATTATTTATTATTATTATGTAGAGTTGTACGCTAGTTTGGGGCACATGCAACTCTGTGGTGTCCACAGCGTCTCGATTTTTACATTTTGAAGCGAATGCTTCTTTGTTTGTGCCTTGTATGTGGCCATGGGGCACAATTCAGAACTTGTACGTCACTTCCGTGATCGACTTCAGGAAAGAATTCCGCAGATCAAGGCACTAAAGTGCTTGACAAAAAGAGTATTTTGACAGGGGACTTCTTTCGTGAAATAAAGTTTAGGATAACCTTTTATTTTTGACGAGGGATTAATTAATTTCTTATAACGGATTAGAACGTTTTTTAATCGTTCATTATTTTTTATTAGTTATCATTCATGACGAATTAATGTTTATTTGATCGCAATAATAAAAAAAATTAATCGACTGCGTAAGCTTACTGCACGCGCTGCTATCAGGAAGTTTACATAATTCTTTATGCTTTTCTCTGTGATTGACATCTAATGCCACAACATGCGGTGTCGAATGATTATGACTAAAATAGTAGATATAATATTGTTATAAGCAAGCAAGATCTATAATAGTGAAATGAGAAGTGTGTTGTATCGTCGTATGTGGCGCAATTAATCTAGATGGAAATAAGCTTTTTGCAAAAGTTACTGGTCCAAAATCGTAAATATCAAGAAAACAACAATGGTTTCCCAAAGCTGGACATGATGTACCACATGAAAGGTATGAAAGGTACCACGTAGCAAGAAGGTATCTCCGACACAACCTACTGCTTTTTAATTTAAAAAATAACTAAACCGGTCAAGTGCGAACAAAACTCGTGTCCTGAGGGTTCCGTACAAACTGGTAAAAACACAAACTTATTCCACGTGCAGTTATGCTTGACCAATTTAACTTGATACTGCCGATCCATTATGTATTCAAAGGTTCTTTGTCTTGGTCTCATTAATAAGTTCTTGAATAATTAATTACACAATAATAATTTCTGTGCGTCTTTTCCTGTACGTCTTATAGCACAATAAGACCTACTTGTCAACGGAAGTTTCTGGAAGTGTCCTATTATGTTTTTATGTTGAGAAAATTTGTATGAAATTGATTATGACTACGTAAAGGGAAGTAACGTTTTTTCGCGTTCGGTTAGAAGCCTGATTTGTTATGGGGCCAAAGACGTCTGTAGGAGGTATCAGTTTCAACTTGATATCTCTCACGGGGCCCGAGCAAAATGGTCTTGACAGACGGGCACAAGTGATCCTATAAGAGATTTGTTTTTTAATTTTCAGGTAAAGAGCCCTAAAAACGCATTATACTCAAATTTATTTCCATAATCCCCAACATAGTAAATACCTTATTTAAGTGTATTTTCAAAGTGAAGAAAAGAGTTACAGATCTGAAACAGCCAATCCATTGTCAACCTACCCGAGGTGCACTGTCTGTCATGGATTGTATAGAAAGTATAAGAAAATACGACTTCTACCGTAGAGTGACAAATATTCCTATGCGCATTATATAAATAGAACTACTGTACTCAAACGGTGTATTTCTTTAATGAAGCTCACCTCATTATTCCCCGTCCGGACGAACCCGTTCCCTATTCCGCCGTTGGCCACGCCGTTGGGCACGCTGCCGTTGCGGACGGCACCGTTGGCGGCGCCGTTGCCCATGCCGCCGCCCATGCGCGACATGGCGTGCGCAAACTGTTGCATCGATGTCATCTCTGTCAATACATCTACTAGTTATTTTGTTATCAGAGATGTTCTGCATGCTACGTGTGTTTTTACTGATTTCACCCAATTTTCTTTTTACAATTATTCAATTTTATCGGTTCTGTAAGTTTTGAAATTACACGAAGAGATTACAGTTCATAAAAAAACCTGCTGACAAAATTCTATGGCAATGTTTATGTTTAGGGTTCCGTACCTTACGGTAAAATAGGAACGATTATGGTGAGACTCCGTTGCTCGTCCGTACTGTCACAGCCTCATAACTTTTGAACCGTTAAAAGTACAACTGAAATTTTGCACTAAAATTGCACATTGCTGCTCCCATAATGAAGAGTAATAAAAATAAAAAAAATTGCTCAAATTATTATCACTATAAAAGAGAGCATCAGAAAAATTTTAGGTATAAGACAGTAAAAAATCTTTTAAAAACCGATAAAAATGTCTCCCTTTATCTCTGAAACTAGTGGACCGAAAAAAATCTCGGCTATTAGGGTACTGTGTAAAAAAAGGGGAAAAATTGAAACAAACAAGAAAAAAAAATACATATTACTTGTCCCAAAAAAATCACGGTATAGGTTATTTATTACGTAAAGATTACAGGAAAATCACATAAGAAAATGACGTTTTGAGTAAAAAAAAGAAAAATTCTCCTTGCTAAATTTTAGGTTCGCTTGCGCCAAACATGCTCTCGCTTTTGGACAATTTAGCATATTAAAATAAAATATTTTTAACAAATAAAATTTGTGTAAGTAGCTAAGAAGTTGAACTACATTACAATTTTTCAGATACGACACAAGTATCACAATCATCGAGAAAAAAATCAAAAAAATCAAAATCAAATCAAAAATTTTTTCCGTGATTTGAAAACGTCATTTGGCGTCGGAACTAGGTGCGCGAGTCTGACTTGCACTTGACCGGTTTTTAGAAGTAATTTCAGAAGTGGTATATAAAAGATGTTCGGTGTGATCAGGACGGCGATACTGGCGCTTGCGCAAAAATTGCAGAAGCAGAAAAATTTATCTTTTCCGTAGAAAATCCCTTGTAAAATCACTCGAAATCTGCCGTAGCAAATTTTTTCGCTCTTGCCAGAATCGTGCAGACTAGGCCCCCTACTGTCTAACTTCAACATCTATCGCTATCTCTTTCGAATGTATCGTGATTGGCTAGAAATGACATCACACATAATTTTTATCCAATCACTATACTTTTGAAAGCGATAGATGTTGAAGCTAGACAATAGGGCCCCACCCAGCTACACCGACGATTGACACCCCATACCTGATGTAGGCGTGGGCGGCACCAGGTTGTCTCTGATCGGCATCGACGCTATAGCTTCAGCCTTCTCCATCTCCTCAAGTAAAACCCGGGTGAACTCCGCCTGCACTTCTGCGGAGTCTGTGTCGCCGTCCACCTTGAATTCATAAAAAAACATGATGTGTATCAGCACGACTTGCTTCCGTGTACTCAAGCACATATCCAGACTGTTGGTTCGGGGGGGGGGGGGGGGGGACACGGGGTCAGCACGCATCCAGAACTTTCATAATTTCGTATGGTTTCTTTTCTATATTCTTCCTCTTGGCATACCACACTGACTGTACTGTGACTTCGGCGATATTTTCATCGCAATAATGCTACCAAATTAGAATTTGTCCCGTCCCTAGATTTAGATTTAGGGGGGGGGGGATACATCCCAATTACCCCTGCTTTGGATACGTGCTGCGTGTACTTATTTAATAGTAGATTGTTATACGAGTGCATAAAACGAGCCATATGGCAGCTATAGTTCGAGGTTATATGTCTCGTTTGTAGTCGAGTTCAACACTCTACTTTTCACTTCGATTGCGAGGAAATGAAACAGTATTCTTTCATCATCACTGGATGACATATTTAACTTTCAGTAATACTTAAGAGCGGTTTCGCAGCCGGATTGTGAAAAACCCGCCTAAATTCAAAATACACTCAATCGTTACTAAACAAAACTTTATTTCCTATGTATTTTGTATATTGCATTCGCATAGTTTATTGGTTTCTGTGAATGAGAATTTCAACAATGTTGATATAAAACATTTTTAATGTGACTACATTATTACTAATTCGTAACATATAAATATCAACATCCTCTATCCTAGTTTTGTATCCCACCATACTTTAACTCATACGCACACATACTTACACTGACATCCTACACTGTAAATCAAAGTATGTATTTTCTTGGTCTTTGAAGTGATAAAATGTATTTAAAACCGTAATTGGCATAAGTTTGACGTTATTAGCTACGATTAAATACAACGTGTAACAGAAAGGTGTAATCATATTTGAAGTGCTTATTCAGTCAATGGTATAGAATAACTTTTAATATGGAGCCAATCCTGAAATCTCAAAAAAAAAAATCTGCCTTTCCAAACATATCGGCCGAGCGGCATTGCATGTTTCTATGAAACAATTATTATTTTTTTTCGGGATACAGGATTTGTTTTATAGTTGTTAAAAGTTGTTCTACATATACCATTGACTGAATAAGCACTTCAAATATGGTAACACCTTTCTGTTACACGTTGTATACTTAAGTTTGTGGTTTTTGATAATATTAAAAATAGAATACCTACTTGACCGACATAAATGAAACAACTGATTTCTTTAAAAAGATTTCTCAATTTTTTTTTCACGAGAAGATGTTTATTTGTACTATCGCTATCGCCAGTTTCCGTCTTCCGCAATATCATTTTAACACCCATTATAGTTATTACAAGCACAGCCCACTCACAATAATCAACCGATGCTGCGAGTCGAGTGTCTTCAGCATCGGGAGGCTAAGCTCCCGGAACACTTCGAGCCGTCTCCGGAACGCACCCACCGAGTCGTCTCGCCGCCCGCGCCCCAGCTGCAGCTTCGAGCAGTCCAGCAGCACCATGCGCGGCTCTATACCGTACTGGAACATATATAGATATACATAATATACATATTTAATTTATTTTGTGAAAGACAATAATGAATACAAAAATAATCCTAAAGAAATAATTATAAAAAGAAAATTGCCTCTAGATCACTGCCCTGCGGGAGGGTGCCCAAAATACTTGCCACATTACCTCTCTGTATGGCAAGACTTATACGCTGGCCGAGATAAGAGCCAGCTCGCCGGTCGTAAATTTATTTAGATTTTTCTTATTTTAGTTAATTTAATTTAATATTCTGTTAGGGATCGTTCAACAATTACGTGATCATTTTTGGCCGTTTTTTAACCCCCCCCCCCCCCTATGTGATCATAGCGTAATCTTTTGTTTTTAACCCCCCCCCCCCTCGCCTTGATTACGTAATCTTCGTCCGGGCTTAAAATGTTTGCTGTTTATTAGCACTGACACGTATGTCATGTTTCTATGGGTCTAAATGCCTACATTTGGGAAGAGGGTGTGTCATTTGTCAATCTAAATCTACGTTTAACAGGAACAAATTAAACAGGAACGCAAATTTACGTTTGACAGGAACATGTACAGTTTGTCTATAGCAGGGGAAATCCCGTTCCATCTAGTTAGTGTTACCAGTAATAGATTTCAAAATTGGACGTAAATATTTAAATATAATTTATTTATTTTCGGAACCCCCCCCCCAAATAATCAAATAATCCAGATGTATATACCAGCACCCGACCCCCCCCCCCCTTCCGGTGATCACGTAATTGTTGAATGATCCCTTATTTAAGATTCTCTGTATTTTTTTAAACAAGAAGCTATATATTTTATACCGAAAACCATCGCTTTGTACACTGTTAGTATTATTAGAGTGCATTAAAAACTAGAAAAGATCAATCAGAAACAAACTTCAAGTAAACAAATGTTTTGAAAATTCCTCGGGCCAGGATTCGAACCTGCGGCCTCTTGTTTACATGACAAGTGCGCTACCCATTACACCACCTAGATACTTATCATGGACCGTCGAATTTATCCACCATACTTGTCCAGCTACTTGATACAGTAGCTATTAAGGCGCTACGGAAAAAAAATCGACACTTGGAACTTGCATATCTACTTCAGTTAAGAAGGTATTATTTTGATAAAATAGTATATTATTTTTGAAATCTTTTTCTAGGGATCCGCTAAAACAGAAACGCGATTTGAGAAATTCGGCTCGATACAAATATTCATTGAAATTAGGTCTTCCTCGACACCAATTCTCCTGGTTTGACAAGGTTGGTGAAAAGAAATTTTGATAGCAACTTCAGTACATTTTATATTAATAAAAAACCGACTTTTTGCTACTTTTCCACGAATCCGTCCCACTCGAACTGAGGGTTTTTTCGCATATGGAGTAACAGGGACGCTAAAACTTTTACGTATCGCCTTAATGTACATATTGGATGCTCACGAGGGCGTCACGCGACTCCACGCCCGGCCATTTGTCTTCCACGTGAGCGAAAGCAATTATGGACAGTTTTCAGCTTGGCTGTTATTTTATTAACACCTGTATAGCCTATAGCGTTCGAGGACAGTATTATAATATATGGGGATACCGAATGGAGCCTCACCGAGTGACGTAAACTGATACAACCACTGATTACTGCAAATACGTCTGACGCACTCTGGACGGTTACACAAACACATAACTAACGGAACAATTCACTAGAGTGGCAAGCTTCGGTCGGGACTTGTCACCAACCTCAAGCAACTGTCGTGTACATTTAAGGCGATGTGCGAAAAAAATACAGGTGTTTCTTTTTTGTGTATTTCATGAAATACACGGAAAATTTTAATAAATTTCTGGTATATGCATTTTGACTATATAGTCTAGGGTTTTGAAATTGGAAAACTTGTTTGGATAAATTTTCCTCGATAGAAATAGTTGTTGAAATGAGGTCTTCAAACACACTATTTCTCCTCGTTTGACGAATAGGAACCATATACAGAACTCAAACATATTTTATTAGGTGTGTTTTAACAATATCTAGAGATTTGATATTTGAAATTTTGCTAGCTATTTTAGTTTTTTTAATAAAAATATAAAACCAACTTTTTTCCCCTTTGCCCTGAATCCGCCCCTCCCACACTGCGCGATTTTTTGCTTGAAGTGACAGTGACAAAAATAAAATTCGCATAGCCTCTTAAGGGTCCTCCTGCATGACGTCATGAGAAGCCATACTAAGGAGTGGTTACAAGTCCTCCTCTCAGGAACAAGTACGTACCTCCTTCTCGAAATGCTCCATCTGCTCCAAGTCCCTGGGGTACCCGTCCAGCACCAGCTTGTGTCCTTTCGCCACGGCGTCAGCCACCGCCACACTCACCAGCTGAAATATAACATTATTATTACATTTAAGGATCAAACTAGAAGTTAAAGAGCATGGTTTAGGGGAAATGCCATAATTTGGCAACGTTTATTTTATTGCAATATACATAATATTACGAGCCAGTTGTATTTGTACCCGGAAAACTATTTTACAGTTCGAGTCAACCAAGAAAATGGGCGGAGCTTCAGCGAGGGACGCGAACCTGTTCTGATGTCACAGCTAACTTCACGCCCACATTCTTGGGTGGCCCGAATTGTAAACCCTAACCCTAAAACTCATAAAAATTCCGACATGACAATTTAAAATATAACCTTAAATTCTTACACAGTCACAGACACAGTCTTGTCTCCACAATGTTGATGTGACAATTTAAAGTCAAAGAAAACAAAAATTTCATTTTTACCCTTCACAAGTTTATAGCAGCTTTGTAATAAACTTGCCATGACAATTTTGACGTAACAACTAAATCGCTCTTGTAAATATCAATTTTCACAAGTGTACAGCAACTTCGAAATAACCTTGCCACCTTCGACCAAAATAAAATAAATGGACGGGCCATAGCGTACAGATTTTTGAAGTCTGTAAAGTGAGCGCCGGCTCTCACTTCATCTCTGTCTCTGTCTGTTAGAAGAGTGACACGTACGCTTATTATTACATGCCATCCAAATAACTGACGAAAAAATACCTTCTTGTGCATTTACAAAGTGCAAAAAGCAAAATAAACATAAAAATAAAAATTAGGTATTGAAGTATATATCCAATTGCTTAGACTCGTTATGAGTGAGCAAATTGTAAAGACAAGGCCCGTCCATTCATTTTATTTTGGTCGAAGCTTGCCACCACAATTTTAACGAGGCAACTAAATATTGAAATCGGCGTACATGCAGTCTCGCTAGCGCACGGCGACGTTGTCCTAGCCTAGACTGTAGAGAGATGTATTACAGAAGGGACCTACCTTAGTGACCAGGTCACGTGGTGCCAGCTCCCCCCCGCTCACTGTAGTCCTGGCGAGGGCTCCGTCGGAGGCGGGGCGGCCACCCGCGTCCGCTAGCGCGCGGAGACGTTGTCCTAGACTGTAGAATACATGTTTAAGGCGCTCTTATCCCAAAATCAGTAATTTCAAAGTCAAATAGAACTTTCAAATATCGTTTAAAACTTCCAAAAAAAAATACGCAATATAGTTCGAACCTTTATCTAGGTCTTCCACGCATGTGTCACACGATCAGATAAAATTTGCTCGATAGAAATAATTCACGAACACAGCATGTAATAAGACCTTTCAAATCATGCCATTTCCATAATTCCACTCTTTTATTAACGAAACATATCTGGTAATATTGCTTTTTAAATTTTCTAGGTCGACCACGTAAGTGGGTTTTAATAAACATATCCCTTATTTTTAAACAATTTAAAAACCGATAAAAACAACGAAAAAGTACAAAAGTGTGGTTATTTTCTTTACTCCTTACACGTAAAGAAAAAGACAGAGAGTCACTCTTCTGGGATAAGAGCGCCTTAAGTCATTAAGTATCTGCATAACTTTCACGGTGTGTTAACAGTTTGATCAAAATGATCTAGTTTTATCAATAGGCCATAGTTGTGCCATTTAAAATATGTGTATTAGCTTAATTTTTTTAACAAAGCTTACTGGTCAACGCACAGTTATTTTAATGACCCATTAAAGTCTTACATTAATTGTCTAACGTGTAATAGCTAATTTCTCCAACCTAAAATGCGTCCAGCCCCGATTCTGCGCGACGGCTCGTTGGCACAGCGTGGCTTTGTTGCTGCCGGGACCGCCGACCACCCACAATAACGCCGGCGTTACGGCCGCGCCACCACCTTGACCTCGCACTCTTATTATCTCCGCCTGAAATCATTCAAATATCATGTTAAAAGAATACCCTGCCTGTATACATTTCAAATTTGATGTTCTAGGTTCCTTGTAACATCCGCTAAGAAGGTGCTTTATGAAATTCCCAAGGGATCGAGAGAAACGAGACCCACGCCACGCGAGCAACGCTGTGGGTTATATTACTTTACTCTTTGGCTGCGGGGCAACCGCTAAAACTATTTTCAACACACTTGCTCGTAAGGACGCTCTTATTACACCGATTTAAGATCTGCTGTTTCTTATTAAACACGGTTTCCACACTTTCCACTTTCACAAAATATTTTGGTCGAAGCATTTGACTCGACTTTTACTTGATTCGGGTGCACTTTTACACAGTATAGGTATAAGTCATAGATAAGTTTGCCAAAAGCGGCTCAAGGCGCCCAAAAACTATTTTATTTACTTTTCAATGCATGTGCTCGTAAAGGCCCACTTTTTATGCATCAAAACCGAACAGAAAGTCTATTATTTTGCCCTAGGGCTTTATTATTATTATTTTTTTTATTTATTTACAATGGTTGGCTAACCTGCAGCCTTTCCTGTGTACCATAAATGTCATACTTTTTTTTCCACTGTTTAACGACTCTGGATACAGTTCTTTTGAGCCAATTACAATTTAAAGTTCACAAAATTATATTCGTTTTATTTCCTCACACTATGCATTGAAAAACGTAGTATGATACACGGGCGTAAGAGCAATAAATTACTCGGTTACGTTTAAAACACTCGCTACGCTCGTGTTTTAAATCGTCCTCGTAATTTATTCCTTTGCGCCCTTGTAGCATAAACTACTATTATGATAAATCTTCTCAGAATGCCCACCTTCATTCATACGAGAGGCGAACGGAGCCCGAGCCTGCACTGTAAATTGCAAAAGCATAATTCGCAGAATATTTCAAATTAATTTACATCTCAATTTTAAAAGAACAAGCGCTCAATATCTGGTATACGGTTAGATACCAAGCTAATGTATATGTAAGTATGTATATAGCCTACCCCAGAAACACCGTCAAAAGAACTTCAACAGGTCAAGGCGCGTAAAGTTCGAATCGACCTTTAGTATTCATTACTCAGTTCAATGGTCGTGATAAATGGTTGCAAACCTTCTTTGTATTATTCGCGTCGAGTCATGTAGCTCATGTGTGACCAACATGACTCAAAGCTTCCAGTAAACCTTTCAAGAAAATTGTATATGAATTTATGAACAAGATTTTAGCGTTAAACAAAAACATAACAACGAGTCTCTGTCCCAAACGCACAACATGAGCCTAGAGCATGAACAATGTCAGACTTTCCAGGATTCTTCTTGTATTGAAAAAAATATATTTAATTAATTGATATTTTATCTAAGGATTCCACTTATAAACAATGTATTAAGATTTACACTTTTGTCAAAAAAAAAATGTTTTCCACCCTCTTTTTTTTATTTTCAAACGTTCGTTTCAAGAATGCGGTTAAGAGATCAACTTTTTTTTTTCTTCTTCATATAATAGGTAATAGAAATGTAAAGGGATTCTACTTAAATCCAATATGTTTTTCCTTACAAAATATTTTTGTATTAGCTAGAAACATACCAATTTGTTGTTTCGCTGTGTGATCATTAGGATTACGCGTCCAAGAAAAAGAGGCCAATGAGTCAACATATAATCGTCTCTATAAAAAGCAAATATCGTCTTTTGCCATTGGGCTTAGTGTGAGGACATTATGCGACCATACTTACGAGGGGAGGCTGAAAAGTAACCTAACTAACTATGAAAGAAAAGACGTAACTGGATAGTTTTATTTTTATTTTTCTATATAGTCCTTTGCTAGTAAAATGGACTTATTAAATTTTTCAAATATTGAATTTAAGCCATTAAAAAAAAAAATACGGTTTGTCGTCAAAATAGTCAGAAACCGCTGCCTTCATTTCGTCATCGGTCATAAATCTTCGTCGCCTGAGGTCTTTCTTGAGAAGTCTAAACAGAAAATAGTCACAGGGGGCTAGATCTGGACTATAAGGGGGGTGGTCAATGGTTTCGAAGCCATTGTCTTTAATTGCTAGCTTTGTTGTGCGTGCGGTATGCACTGGTGCGTTATCGTGCAAAATCAGAATTCCTTTGCTTAGTTTACCTCGCCGTTTTTCTTTTATTGTCTCTCTTAGTTGATATAATAAGTTTGAGTAATAATCAGCATTCATTGTAGTTTTTTTCGGTAAATAATCTATGAGCAAAATCCCTTCTGTGTCCCAAAAGATTGTAGCCATAAGTTTACCGGCCGATGGACAGACCTTAAATTTCCGAGGCGGCTTCTCATCCTTAAATTTCCACTGTAACGACTCTTGCTTACTTTCCGGGTCCCATTGTCGAATCCAAGTCTCATCACATGTTACAATTCTAGAAATTATTTCTTCCTCTTTCCCTCGACTCATGTCCAAAAACTCTTCGCAATATTTGACACGCCTCTCCATGTCAAATGCAGTCAATATTCTAGGGACCCAACGTGCACTAACCTTGGACATGTTCAAATGCTCATGAATTATTTCATTGACTCGCTCTTTACTGACGCCCACATCTCTAGCTATCTCCCACTGCTTCACTCGTCGGTCCTCTAATATATTTTTTTTTCACCCTGGCTACATTTTCATCGGTGACGGCCGAAACTGGTCTTCCGCTACGAGGATCATCTTCGAGGCTCTCACGACCTAATTTAAACTGCCTTGACCAAAACTTTATAACAAATTCGGAAGATCACGAACTGCCAAACACACGTGACATACGCTGTCTGATCTCCGAAGGCGTATTCCCTTCTTTAGTCAAAAACTTAATCACCGCACGCTGCCCGATTTTATCCATTTTCACTTTTTCTACCGACATGTTCGAAACAATTGTAGGAGACAAATAAACGTGATGCAATAAACAAATGAATGTAATACATTTTGAAAATAGAATAACAAACGAATATAAATCCATACCAGCCAGCATTATTTTTGTATATATTTCTGACCAAAGAGATTACATATCAGCCGCCCTACGTATATAGGCTTTTTAGCAATGTTTTGTTATTTTATGTATTACGTTGTAAACTTGTAAATGATTGTGAAAAACAACTATAAACACGCTTTATAAAAAGGGTTCGGTCACAAATTCGACATATTGTTCGAACATTCCCTATTAAAACCTCAGAATAAATTAAAAACCTCAGAAAAAATTAATTAAAGCATTATTTGGTAAGAAAACATTGTTTTTTTTTTGTTATTATTTAAATTAGGTAGTTAAAAATCAAATAATTAATTAAAATATCAAAATTCACAATTTTTCAGTTCAAATCAGGCTTTTACGATATGAGTGTAGATAAAACTTATTCTAATTACTCATAATGATATACCATCACTCCGTGACAATTATTCTTTGCATGCATAACGAAACAAACAACTAGTGTGTCGGTCCCTAGTAACAATAAAACACAATTACCAATAGGTACCTAACCATTATCCAACATGTAATTATCTAGAAGCATCACAAATATGTAACGGTAAAGTTTGTTTACGCAAATAAATTTCTAGACTCCGTAGAGATGTGACTCTAATTTATTTATTTATTTACTTGGTTTATTTAGGAAATTAACGGCGATATGTTTACACTGTTCATTGTTGGCACTTGGTGGAACTTACGTTACATAATGAACAGAAAATCACTTGTACTATACCACAAATTTATTTAATACTTCCTGACCGGTTTCGCCTTTATGGCATTATCAAAGGAATTAATATAAGATCTTAATTACACAATAAATAGTTTACACCAGCCAGTGCGATCAATGACAACTGTCATATATATATATATGTATATATATATATATATATATATATATATATATATATATATATACTTACGCCTGTCTCCCAGAGGGGTAGGCAGGGACTATAGATTTCCAACTGTTATGATCCTGACACACATCTTTCGTCTCTTCCAAATCCACCAATCTAGTCATACAAGCTCTTCTATTTGAATAGAGAAATAAATATAAAAATCAAAAAAAAAACAAATCGAATAGAAGGCTTGATGTTCACTTTACATAATAAAGGCAAACAAAAACACATTCGTTCTGTATTTAACCACGGTTTCGTTATTTACAAGTTCTTTTTTCTAGTGCTTTTGTAGGTTACAATCTGATTATGTATGTGGAAGGAATGCAAAGTAATAAAATATTCAATGTCGTTCGATGAATCGTCATGTTTAAAAGCAAAGACTTTTGAAGGAGAAAATTCAAGGATGGTCTAAAAAAACTGAAAAATCTTGTCTTTTAAATAAAGTACTTGAAAATTGATTCAGTAAATTTTTACATAAAACTACTTTTTTGCGACTGAATTATATACTATATTATTTTTACGAGATCTTTAATTACCCAATCGAAGTAATGACAGTGCAAAGAATATTATCTATTCTACACTTACTCACCTCAGTACGCACTTATACACACACACAAACGGGGTTGTAATTGTGTAAGAAAATCGTATCCATTTGCCAGCTTAAAACGTACGTTACTTACACAATTCCACAACGTGTTTGCACAAGCTTTTCGCTTGTTAGTAGTAGTAGATAAACAAATCTGTGGGTCTACCGCGTAATTCTCATTTTCATCAACATCAACTTGAGATTGAAATTTGACGTGCGTGCGACGACGCCCGCCTAACATGCCATCTCTTTTGCACGCGTTGAATTTCGCATGCATTTGCTTGAAGTTGATACAAATGAGAATTACGCGGTAGAGCCCCAGTTCGCTTGTATTGAGTGTTGTTGGGAGTTTGCATTGCACGTGTACCACAGTTTTAACAATTTAGTGCGAATTGACCAGCCTCTATCACTTACAAACATAAATAAAATGTACGAACTGTGTCGTCACTTCAATTGCGAACATATTCTTAGACAATCGGAATTCGATAGTATGTCTATATTTTCGATGATAGGCATCCAGTCTAGATGGCAACTAAAGATACATAATACCGCAGGGGTACAATTGTGTAAGAAAATCGTATTCATTTGACACCTTAAAACGTACGTTTTCAACTGTCAACGTTTTTACTGAGCCAAACTCAGATATCGGTTATTTAGTAATAAGCAGTGGCGTGCATATAACTTTTTACCAGAAAAGCAACCAGACGGTCAAGTTTGACATTAAAAAAAATATGAAAATCTTTAAATAACACGTAGAAAAAAAAATTTGGTATGAAAATCTTCACTCTAGGGTAGGCAGTGCCTACCCTGGCGTCATACAAAGTTTCTTTTTTGAAAGTGTTATTTAAATTTTTTTTATTTTTTTTTATTGTCAAACTTGGCCTTCTGAACGCTTTTCCGGAAAAAAGTATGAAACTTCAATGTTATGAAAGTAACCTTAGGTGTGACGATTCTTCTCGGCTCGACGTGGACCACAGGTTCGGGAGATGGTAACGATATTGGGTCCATGATGGGTAAGGCACTCGGTTCCTGCTGGACTGGCAAGCTTCTTGACTCTTGATATACTGGCAGGCTTCTAGGTAACTGCAATAAATATTGAACATTATAGTTCCTTCAGATATCAGTGGCGATTCCACTAAGTTGGCAACGACCGACGTTGGCGCCGCTATACTCTCCATCCATCCCTCCATCAGCCCGTATTCGTCCACTGCTGGACATGCCTCCCCCATATTACGCCACTCTTGACGGTCCTCAGTCATCCTCATCCAGCCACCAACTCAACGTCCTTCAGATCGTCAGTCCAGCGGGCATGAGGAGGGCGGCCTACGCTACGCTTTGCTGTACTCTAGTAATAGACAAAATTGTATTAAAGTATTCAATATACCGAGTGTAACCTTAAAATGAGCCCAATTACTGTACTGATCGTACTGAACCACATTTCCAAAAAGACAAATACGCTAAAATTAAATAAGTATTTCACTTTCCATCCATCCATTAGCCTGATGTGTCCTTTCCAAGACTTTAGCGGTTCTCCTGGAAGAAATGCCCATACTCATACACGCTGGGCAGCCGGGTCGGTGAGCGCGGTACCGAAACCCTCGCACCAGTGACGGCGCTGCCCGTGATCATCATTCTTCGGACACAAATACACAATTTTAAGGGAATGCAGGTTTACCTTACTGTGTAAACATTATACACACACCGTTTAACGAGTGGTAAGTATAAAAATACTATGCGCAAAAAATCCTAAAAACTCTGCATAATCGATCGGCAGGATTCGAACCTGGGACTCAAAATTGAGGGGATCAACCCTATCGAATGAACTACTGCTACTTGAGAGGTGTCGTGGGACACCGGGTTGGAACGAAGTTCCTTTTGCTACTGATGCGCACGTCGCACGACATACTGCAGAAATTACACAAATTACTTTAAATTGATTAATTGATCACTTGGTGAAACTTGGATAACAACATGAGGTATAGATGCACTTGCACTCGTTTCACAGTTTAAAAGCTAATTTAACCCGACCGGTTTCGGTTTTACACCATTATCAAGGGTTTAGTTAAACTACTTGAAAGTTATTCCGTGCAATAAATGATGTAGTAAACAGTGAAGTATGTCTTTAATCAACACATACTATAGCAAAAGTGTCGCGACGGTCGAAGTCTTACACTTTTTTCGGCTTAGCTCTCATTCGCTAAGTGTCTGGAGTGTAACTTGCGATACGGATCTATGTTCCAAAAAATAAACGAGCCCAATTGGAAGCCTAAATGCTAGCAAGGTATAATACCAAAGCAGTAGGCGCAGGTTCCACCCCGACAATCTCCCCCGGTATGCCGCCGGCGCCCACTCCTCCGTTGCTCTGCTCCTCTACAGCGCCCAGGATCTGGAGAATGGCCGCTCGGAAGTCTTTGTACACCTCCTCCGGATTCCTCTCACCGTTTACCTGTCGAGAATATAAGTGCAAACGAATGCTCGGTTAGTTTATACTGTGAAGTGTAACTACTTGATGGACGGACAAAAATGTGTTTATTTATATATCCATTTTGACTGTTTGTTAACCTTTCTCATTTCGCCCGATGATGTCGTAAAATAGACGAAACTAGTCACGATTAATATACTTAATAAATATAGATTCGATACCTGGGTATCTGTAAGTCTGTCTTAAAAAACGTGCCATAGAAAAACGTAGAAATCAGATTGAAACTCCTGTTTTGACGAGACCCGTACATTGTGTGCTCTTTGACGCAGGTACAGCATAACAAAGTGGGATATTACTCAAAGATAAAAATAACAATAAAAATAAAATGAAACTTCTCTAGTATTAAGAAAACAAATTTGTAAATGAATGTTTTTGATAATTTTTTGAAAATTTTTTGCTGTAGTCTTTTTACAATGACCCTGCTTTATTATCTATATTATGTAAAGCTGTACTTAGTAGACTTGTTCCTATTACTTTTTCTTATTCCCAATCTCGACTGGGGAGCAAAGGGCCGAAATGAAGCGCCGCCATTCTTCGATCCTTGTTCATATTGCGGATAGTAATATCTAGCACTACGGGCAGAACCGGCTTTACCTATGGTGCTGGGTGTGCAGTGCACACGAGCGCAGGGTCATAGGGGGCGCCGAGCGCCGCTCGCGACACTTGCAAAGAGCATGTGTCGCTCGCAACGCCGACGCTCTCAAAAAACCTGTGCCCGTGTTATGGCCGACGCTGGGTGCGGTAGCAAAGCAAGGCGCGCCATGAGCGGCTCCTTTACTCTACACAATAACTTTTGTTTCAACGTGAAATCAGCCTTAAATCAGATAATTAAATTGAGGTACTGTCGCATCGCTACCAAAGGCGCGTGTACGCGTGCATTAATTTGTGTTTACCGCTACACGGTAGTTTTGCGAAATAAGCCTGGACGCAATGGATTAAGTATTATGTTTGAGTAAACAAGTAAATCTGAAATACCTAAATCGGCTTTTCTTTTCATTAAAATTAAAAAGTAAGATTGGTTATTAGCTACCGCAATTATTACGACGTTCACCGGGGTCAGAACTCATCAAAAATAACTAGCGAAATCCTAAGTCGTTGAAAATAACAAACAGCGAGTGATAGGTGATATCGAAGATACGTCTCGAATTTTTGTACTAAAGGGAGCCAGGGTATTGATTGCACATTTGCGCTACATGGGCTAGAGCCGCCTCCGACTACGGGTAACGGTAACGATGAGAAACTGAAAAAAAGGGTTATTGCAATGTGTTAACAGAATATTCCCACTCCAACTAAAACGCAGCCAGTAAACACATTAAGGTCGCTTTACATTGTTTGTCCCAGTTTGATACCGTCCTTGGCTCGCTCGGTAACAAACTAATTATTTCTTGAAGGAAACCGTCATCATCACTGCATACCTTATGCTGTGGCACTATTCAGGTCATAGGAACAGCTGCAGGGATATTAAAAAATTCACAACTTTATTGGTAGGCTTCGTGAGTAAACAAACGGTTAATGAAAATACAGGTTGGAGTTTGAAGTACAGTTATTTCATATTTGAACAGCAAAGAAATTAATTGTACATTGTTTACCGAGGGAAGAAAGGGGACGATTACCAACGAGGGTGGAGTTTGAGGCTCGAGGCGAAGCAGAGGGCTTCTATACATACGAGTTGGGAATCGCACTTTCTCCCCAGTGATACATAGTGCTCTATACTACACCTACGAGGAAAATAAAAGAAAAAATAAAAAAAAAAACACCTGTACTTATCCACATATACTTAATACACTCTATTATGCCCGAACGGTTTCGCTGTTCAAAGTAAAAGCCACATTCTTTAAATTGCGGCGGCGGAAAATTGTCATCATATCTTCACTATCACTATTAGACGCCATTATAAGTACCTAGAGTATGTCTAATGAAAGCTAAGAGTAACTTTACCTGACACGGGTATGGAAAAATGATGAAAAAACATATTTTCAATACCCGTCTCTCAGGTAAAGTTACTCTCAGGTTTTATTAGACAGACAAGTAATTTTACAAATTTTAAATTTAGATAAAACAAGCGATTTCCACGCGATTTTCACTTTTTGATTTCTTTTGATAATATCAGTAGATAACAATTTACATACTAGAGCCCATAGAACATATTTGCCTAGAGCCTAGTTGAAAACTTCTTGGCAGGTAACCCAAAATAAAAGACAAAAAAATATAATGTCCGGGTTCGCAAAATGATACTGGCCAGTTTGTTCATTCTGTATGTTAATTAAAAAAAAGCAAGTTGGAAACAAGACAGTTCCTTCAGATGAGTCTCAAGAGAGGATATACAAACACAGAGAAGAAAATAAACTAAAAACCAGGCAGTATGGGCTTAAACCTTTAGCCTTTTCCATAAAGGGAAGAAAACGACAAAAAAACAGCACGTATACAATCGACTTTCATGTACTTTTTCTGCTCACTCAATAGATTTTCATACACTTTTTCCACCCGCATATTTGTATGACATATATTCTGCATTATTATATATATATATATAATTTATTTAAAAATGTCATATATGTAGTTATGCCGTGTATGTTTCTTTAAGTATACTTGGATATACATACTATATATATATTTTTTATTTAATTTAATATTATATGCAGGTTAGTGTATGTATGTCTACTTATTTATTATGATTTTTATTTACCATTGGGTTTTACACAAAAAGAAAATCGTTTTGCGGGTACTATTTGTAAAGACAAAGACAGGACGTTCAAAAGTAGTCCTGTCAAATAAGTTAAGTCGGGTTGCGCCGAATCGACACCAATGTGAATGTTGTTGCGTATTTCGCAAAAGTTTACATTGAATCTTGTCTCTTACCACTTACCACGTCTCCAGTACGCAATGGGGTCTACTTTTATAAAGGCCACAAACTGGCGCCACTGGCACGGAAGGTGTATGTCAAAGGTTTGTTAGATTAGATTTACACAGAAGTTCAATTTTTTGTTTTGCTTATCCATATAATATTTAAAAAAAAATGTTTCTTAAATGCGAATGAACAATGCCGCAATGATGTGCAGTTCCGTTATGTTCGAAAATGAAAGGAGGACATAAGTTTTGTTTTAGCCCCTCTTTTCTTTAGCTCTAATCTTAATTAATTTACTTTCATTGCACCGTACCTTGAATAATAAACCAGAAACTATGAATTTATCTCGACTAATACACAAATAACTAATAAAAAGCCATAGTTTTCGCTGTTTCGCGGACATTTGACGTTTCTCTATACCTGTTGTCTCAGTGCCGTCACCTGACGTCGATGGTAGCCCTCATTGACTGAACAAATCAAAGTCACCTAGTATACAGGCAAATCAATACCAATTTTAGAGTCTATAGTTTTAATGTTATGCAAAAGTAAAACTGTGCCATCGATGAATATCTGAAAATAAAAACGTGGGAAATAATTCATATGCCGCGGCACAAGGAGACTTCTTTAAAAATTAATCTCCATTACAGTGTATACTTTCTAAAAATCAATGTTTAGAAAATGTTTTTAAACACCTTTTTAGGGTTAACATTATATCATTGCAGTATAGAAACGCAGAAAGAAAAGTAAATCTGGATGTGAGGTGCTCTGAACCGGGATCCGAACCCGGGACCTCTCGCTTTTAGGACCTTTTTAGGGTTCCGTAGTCAACAACAAGGAACCCTTATAGTTTCGCCATGTCCATCTATCTGTCTGTCTGTCTGTCTGTCCACGGCTTAGCTTAGAGACTATTAGTACTAGAAATCTGTAATTTGGCATGGGTATACATACTCGTATATATCACGCCGATAAAGTGGTATAGTCAAATTTTGAAAAAGATTTTTTTAGGGTACCTACCTCCCCTACACGTAAAGTTGGGATGATTTTTTTTTCTCGTCTATTCCCTAGTGTGAGGTGTCGTTGGATAGGTAATTTAAAAATAATGGGGGTGTGAGAAGACCATTTTTTGATCCAGGAATTCGTTTGCGAAATGTTAAGCTTAAAAGTGTTAATTTTTGTTAGAGTCAAGTGTCCCCCCCTGTCAGCGAAACTGCGAAACGGTTGTATTTGGAGACGTGAAAAAAAATCACGGCAGTGGTAGGTATACATAACGAAATTAAAAGGAAAACTGTCACAGCTAAGTAGGCTTTACAAGTTAACGAGTACAGATCGCACCAAACTTTTAGTCCCCTCTAAACACGGGGCCGTATAAATGTATGGGCCGTTCTTGGGAAGAGCAACTTCCGAGCGTACTAGAAGTTTGGCGCGATCTGTATTATTATAGATAATGGTCCGACTCGCACTTGGCCGGTTTTTTACAATATTAACGGGTTAATCTATCTACTCAAAATGGACTGATGATATAAAAAAGAATATATCTATTTTTAAGGTTCCATGAAAGAGCGAAGTCGTCGTATCAGCGGTATAATCTTCAAAAAATTACAAAAAAACCGCAGACTATTTTTGGCGGACCGAAGGGCCAAATTCGTGCGCGAACTTTCCCCCACTACGACGCTTTTTGCCCAAAATGTTTGCCGGCTTATTCATACACAAATCCCTTAGGCTATTAACTGAAGCCAAATACATGTTTTACAGTATACTCCTCGCAAATTGCTAAAGCACTCGAACTTCACTTGTTTTCGGCCACTTAGTACCGTTAGCATCGGTGTCGAGTATACTTATGGTTTTGTCTTTTAATATTTATAATGATCCCAAATCTGTCTTTCACTAAATGTTTTTGTTAGTTATTTCTGACCGTATTGTGAATTAGCGATGGTAATACTATCATCACAAATTACTAATGCGTTGGGTCTTTGTCTAAATAATTCACAATGACGTTTGTTCAAGAACGGTCAGAAAAAGCCTTAGACCATATAACACGGGACTAGGCAAACGCACGCATTCCCTCCTGCCAAAGTACACGAACGATTTGTTCATGTAAGTTTGCTTGTGTGCTCGTTTTATGTTTGTCTTTTGATTTAGTGTGACATTTAAATTTTCGAAGCAGTAGGCGTGAGTGAGTAAATGTGTGCTGTGCATGTTAACCTCCCCTACCGCCGAAAGAGGCAGAATAAATTCAGTACTTTTGCCACGTCCCGTGTTAAATGGTCTAAGGTAGGTACAAATAACAAAATATATTGGACACCGTTGCTAACGGTACTAAGCGGCCGAAAACAAATGACGTGCGAGCGCATTAGCAATTTGCGAGGATTATACCTAATCAGAAGCACATAGAGACGGCAATTACACCAAAAGGGTGATAATATACATCATCACGACATGTATCCCCGAGAGGTTGTCAAAGGTGTTTCCGAGGGTAAGTGGACCATGAAATGGAAGTCATAGTCTGCAGTCACACCCGTACGATGTTTCACCAACGATTATTACATCCTGGTGAGACCCACATCTTAACATGCATTCCGAACACAATGTACCCCATGGGATTGTAACCCGCGACCTTCTGATTGTTGGAAGAGATATTCGACATGGTAGAGCTGATGCCGGGCTCGACTGTGGAGGTACCACCATCTTACTTGGAGACCCCCGCGAAGTAATTCGAGGGAGAGTAAGAGGACAGCTCACAGGCAAAAAACCAGGAGGCCCACCATGCCTGGGACCGATGGATGGCGGTATATCCATCCCTAATAGCCGGGTCTTATATGGAACAGACTGGTGACGGGCAGCGGCGTCACTGGTGCGAGGGTTCCGGCACCACGCTCACCAACCCGCCTGCCCAGCGTGTGTGAGTATGGGCAATTCTTCCAGGATGACCGCCGGGAGTGGCAAAGTCCTGGAAATGTTTATGTCCAGCAGTGAACGAACTAGGCTGATGGATGGATGGATGGATGTTCGACATTATTACTAGTACCTTATTCAGTACGCCTATACAATATCGTGTAGCTTAATAAATTTTATGTAATAAGAATGACCTGAGGGCCTATTATGTATCTTTAGTTGCCATCTGGACTGGGTGTCTATCATCAAAAACATAGATATACTATCGAATTCCGATTGTCTAAGGATATGTTCACACTTGAAGTAACGACACAGTTCGTAAATAGTTCAATACCCACTAAAAGCAATTTTGCAAGTTCCGTTTTTAGCAATGTTTTTCATGATAGGCACTTAGTTCAGTTGGGAACTAAAGATACAGAATAGAGGGGCTGTAATGAATATTATTAATAAATATATGTATATGTCTATGTCAGCGGTATGAAAGCTACCAATGGCAACTCTCCCATCTCGGCATCAACAATCAGCGATTCAATAAAGACAAAAACAAAAGGCGTGATTGCCGGTGCTGACATTGTACGTTGACCGTCAGCCCGTGTCCACACACGATCGATATCTGACCGACACGACACTGCGGTGTGGGCGGACCGAGTTGTCTATTCACAGTTGACAATATAAGAACTAAGGAGGAACTATTTTTTCTTTGCAGAGTTACAGTACAGCTAGGGATGTGCCAGTACAGCTAGGGATGTGCCAGTACAGCTAGGGATGTGCCAGTCGATAATATTCCCAGTTTCAATATGCCATGAAATATTTGCTGTTACGGGTGTTTATTGGTGTTTCAATAGATAACCATCGTATTCTTTTGTGTTTAATTTGTAAAATAACTTGACCACCAGACAAACAGGACAGTCACGAATACATATATGTATATAATTATGAAGACCAGGGTGCATAGATGAATTTCCTATACAGACAGAATGTTTTTTGATATATTTTTTTTTTTTTTGTTCAAAAGTAGGTTACGCTAATTGAATTAGTCAACAAGGTGTAACAGAAAGGTGTAACCATATTTGAAGAGTTTATTCAGTCAATGGTTTAGAACCATTACTCGCTTCATAGAAAAATGCAATGCCGCTCGGCCGAAATGTATGGAAGGGCAGATTTTTTTTTTGCGATTTCATGGTTGACTCCATAGTAAAAGTTGTTCTATACCATTGACTGAATAACCTCTTCAAATATGGTTACACCTTTCTGTTACACGTTGTATATATATATTTTATTTCATGTCATTCTGTATTCAAATCTTTCACTCATTCGACTGATGAAATATATCTCGAAAATACTTAAAATTGTTATTTTTTGTGTTTATTATTTGTAAATAACAAGGATTTATAATTTAAATTTATTTATTTAACTAAACTATGATCTAAATATAATTCTATTTGAGTTAAATTATGTTATGTTTATAAAACGGCTGTCATATTAAATATAAATATAAATCCCTCTAATCATTACTATCACTATCATTATCGTCACTACACAGTACAAAAAAAGTCGCTTCCCGCTGTCTGTCCGTCCCTATGTATGCTTAGATATTTAAAACTACGCAACAGATTTTGATGCAGTTTTTTAATAGATAGAGTGATTCAAGAGAAAGGTTTATATGTATAATACATGCCCGTGCGAAGCCGGGGCGGGTCACTAGTATCAAAATAAAAAATAAAAACACCTTGATATTGCGAGTTTTTGAGCGGCCCGCTTTCACAGAGACAAGTGTAAAATGAAAGTGTTGGAGCAGGGCAGATATCTCTAAATACCATCGCCTTAAATCTTAAATGGATGTTTTTTTATGCATCTCTAGTTTTCAGCTTTTCAGCTACTAAAATTCCAGCCAGCATGTCATGTAGACGCAGATGTGTGTGCGTGAGAGACGGATAGAACAACGGCCATGTCTATTCCCAAGGTCTATTGACATGGGTTTATACTCTGGAAAAGTGGGAAGGATGTGAAGAAACTTCGTTGACGTCACATTTTGAAAATTCAAGTGTCAAATGAAGCGTATTTTGAAACAGACTACGGAATGCGTACAGACTGCCGTTAGCTAGAACGTAAACAGCCCGCTGGTGGCGCCCCGCCTCCCACTTGAATTGTTGGTCTACCAACAAACGGAACGCCGGTATTAGAGTGATTTATTAATGATCATCGATTTGTCAACTTTGCCGTATGATGTCACGGTCCGACGGGCACTGAGCACAAAAACCTCCTGCAAAATTGATGAAAACTTTTCTGGACAAAACATGTAGATCACATTTATAGTAAGCTTCAAAGTCTGCTTGGTAAATTCTATAATTTAAGTTTTAGAGTTCCAACTAGTACTCTAAAATGTCTATATGTGTTTGTCTAATAGCCGGGCCTTATATGGAACAGACTGGCGACGGGCAGCGGCGTCACTGGTGCAAGAGTTCCGGCACCGCGCTCACTAACCCGCCTGCCCAGCGTGTGTGAGTATGGGCAATTCTTCCAGGATGACCGCCGGGAGCGGCAAAGTCCTGGAAAGGCTTATGTCCAACAGTGGACGAACTAGCCTGATGGACGGACGGATGTGTTTGGTGGACTCAATAATAAGCTATGCTCTCGACTGCTATGGATAAACATTCAAATCAAATATAGATAAATTAGAAAAACTTAAAATTAGGTTCCTAAAGCTCCTTGTGTCTAATAAAACCAAAAGCAAATGCAAAGAAGACTACAGAAAATTATTTAAAATATGCAAAATCAGCATTGTAGACAGGAGCATAACTTATCTCTTGTAAGCCATACTTGTGGTACAAGGTCAGTAAGAACGGGTAAATACAATGTACCTATTATTATGGCGATAGAACTCTAAAAAAGCGTGTCCCATACATTCTAATAGCCAACCCATTAATATTAGACAGAAGTCCAACAAACAAACATTAAAAAAACTGTTATCATATCATCTCCTCAATACTATGTAACTTTTAGTTAACGGGACACCTGACGCTAGAACATCAACAACGCCAGATTTTCAAGGATTCATTCGAAGAAACTAGGTCTCTCCTCATATTGAAGAAAATATATTTGATTTATTGATCTTTTACCTAAGGAGTCTACTTATAAACAATGTACCAAGATTCAGGGTTTTGTAAAAAAAAATTTTTTTTTACCGGACTCTTTTTTTTTGTTTTTAAACGTTCGTTTCGAGAACGCGGCTAAGACATTAACTTGTTTTTATTTTTTCATAAATTAGCAAATAGAAATGTTAAGGGATTTTACTTAAATCCAATATTTTTTTCACTACAAAATATTTCAGTTTTAGTTAAAAACACACCAATTCGTTGATTCGCTGCGTGATCACTAGTATTACGCGTCTAAGAAAAAGAGGACAGTGAGCCAACATATAATCACCTATATCAAAAGCAAATAAGGTCTTTGCCATTGGACTTATTGTGCTGGACGGGTAATGAAAAAAGTTGCTAGGGTAGGCCATCCTTCTAAGTAGGTATTTATTATTGTAAGTAGCTGGTGCGGTCGGCCGCTAATTATTTAACTACCCTCATAGCTCAGCAATGGTACGTAAAGTGGTAGCGGAGGCGTGGCCGCTTATGTTTGGCTGATCGTACTAATTACTTTTATTTAAGTAATGTACTAATTTAATTTAATTTTTATCAGAGACTCACGGATCCCACAGTCAAACTGTACATGCAGTTTTGTGGGTCATGTTTAGTATTAAGAAAATTTACCTTTTTTGATAAATAAAAATATTCATAAGTATTCATTCAAAAAAAGAAATGTTGGCCCCGCGTCAGAAGGAAAACATCGATTAGACTTAATGAGACCTAGGATGTAGAGCGCTCGCTAAAAAACTGGAAGAGTGAAAGCTGGCAGGGAGTTAGCAGTCTATCCAAAGACTTCCGCAAAGTCTACGGAAGTCGATAACGGGCGAATGACTGCTGCTACGCAGCTGCCTGTACTGTAACCCTACGGTACAGCGTCTCATGACGTCACACCAGAACACGACGGGTCGCTTGGTGGCTTAGTTACGTCATAGGGCGGGTGAACAGACACTGTTGAAACCTATACCTACCGTTGAAGTGAATTAATGTGTTTGTTAGGTGTTGGATTAACTGTCCAGGGTGCGCCGTGTATTTTGGTGTAATCAGTGGTTGTGGCTGTTGGTTGTTAAGAATTAAAAAAAAACATATTCTACTTAAAGAATTTGGATAATTTGGATAATTAGCTAAATTGTACGAGTACCTACAACAATATTTACCTTAATTTTACATTCTCCATTCTCTATGTAAAACTTGGAAACTAAAATTTAAACTAAACACATATGTTCCCTGAACAAGCAAAAATAACCAGCGAAGTGCGAGTCGGACTCGCGCACAAAGGGTTCCGTACCACCACACAATACGGGTACGGAACCCTAAAATTATGGTAAATAATTCCACCTGCAGTTAATAAAGACTTATTTATTATTTAAAATTATTTAAAAGAATTTATTTAAAAAAAATATCAAAATTTACTTCGTTAAAAACAGTCTGAACATGCCCCCCTAAATACGAGATGTGAACATAGAAGTATCCACTTCAAAAACGCAGAGTTTTTCCATCAGAGCAGAAAAAGGCTAGATCAATGCATGCAATGGTGGGTCTACACAGGGCGTGCTTTCTTAATGGGCATTTCATCAAACGAGGAGAAAAAGTGTGTTTGAAGACCTCATTTCAATCATTATTTCTGTCGAGGAAAATTTAGACAAACATGTTTTCTAAAATCATAACCCTAGATTTAATAGTCAAAATGTATTTACTGGAAATTTATCACAATTTTTTGTATATATACACAAAAAAAAGCAACTGAAATTTTCTATCTTTAATTTTAAAGCACTTTGCCTCCAAGGTCCATGGAAATGTGACGCTTTGTATACAGTGTGTCCCTCGTACAAGTGCACATCCGAAAGTTGGTGAAACTAGATCTAAATATATCGACAAAAACCATTTTTTTGTTTTTTTTTTTATTTTTGAAAAAGTACTCCGCTTTGGTATCTTTGTATGGGACGCGAGCGCAGTGCCTTTGGTTAACCGCTCGTAGAAAATATTGTATTTATGATAGAACGTTGTATTTTTTTTATTTTTGAAAAAGTACTCCGCTTTGGTATCTTTGTATGGGACGCGAGCGCAGTGCCTTTGGTTAACCGCTCGTAGAAAATATTGTATTTATGATAGAACGTTGTATTTTTTTTATTTTTGAAAAAGTACTCCGCTTTGGTATCTTTGTATGGGACGCGAGCGCAGTGCCTTTGGTTAACCGCTCGTAGAAAATATTGTATTTATGATAGAACGTTGTATTTTTTTTATTTTTGAAAAAGTACTCCGCTTTGGTATCTTTGTATGGGACGCGAGCGCAGTGCCTTTGGTTAACCGCTCGTAGAAAATATTGTATTTATGATAGAACGTTGTATTTTTTTTATTTTTGAAAAAGTACTCCGCTTTGGTATCTTTGTATGGGACGCGAGCGCAGTGCCTTTGGTTAACCGCTCGTAGAAAATATTGTATTTATGATAGAACGTTGTATTTTTTTTATTTTTGAAAAAGTACTCCGCTTTGGTATCTTTGTATGGGACGCGAGCGCAGTGCCTTTGGTTAACCGCTCGTAGAAAATATTGTATTTATGATAGAACGTTGTATTTTTTTTTTGTTAGAAAGATAATGGAATAGGCAATGATAAATAGGAATAAAAGTATGGTAAACTGGGGACATTACTTTGAAAAAATTTACTAGTACTGAAAAAAAAGACGGAAAAATTAAAGAAATAATCTTTTAGAATATAATTTTTATGTTAATGGTAGTTGATTATGTTTTGTTTTTGATTTGGTATGCAACGTCTATTCTTAAGGATTATAACAGTTTTATTTCATTGCATTACTCGTGATAGATCAAAAGTTATGACAAATTTTATACATAGTCTCCATGGTAGGCAAAAAAAAATTTCAAACGTAAATTTATAAAACAAAGATTTTCTAAAAAAAAAAAATTTTTTTGTCGATAAAATAAGATATAGTTTCACCACTTTTGGACACACTGGGCGTAGCGGGTGCGCCTCATGGCGTAGCGAAACAAGAACAGCCTACTACTACGGCGTAGTTAATGGCTACGCGACGTAGCAGACACACTGCTCCTAAATAAATGCTACGCTTTCTATGAATACATTTTGAAAGGGCAAGTAATTAAACAGTATATATTTTTTTTAATATACACTTAGAGAAATCAGCTAAAAGTTATTACATGTTTTAAACACCAGGAATACTTGGTCAGCAACTAAATCAAGGATTATCAGAAAATAAGTAGATATTTGGTCAACTTGATAATGTATATGTTTACAAAATAAATACTCCTAATACAAAATGATTATTTGGTCAGCAGGGTTATACAATCGGTAAGGTAAGAGAGCCGGTAGGTTAGGTCAGAAGGTTAGGTATGGCGAGTCACGGAACGTAGAAGACCGACCGCCATACATAACCTTCTTTGCTATTTTTCATGACAACTCATAAAACGTTGTAGCGCGAAATTGAAATGGAAAGTATTATTTTTAAGGGCGTAATATTTATTTATAGTTGTATAATTTTTTTGCAGTGCTTTACACTTCTTTTATTGTTATTTCAATTAATTTTAAAGTGTGTTTAAATGTTTCCCAAATTTAACTACCGCTGATGTTCGAGAAGACACTTTCATACATTTTTAAATAAAAAGAAACTCTATTTATTGGTCGGTAAAATTTAACTAAAAAACTTCAAGAAGAAAGAAACGAAATTAATCATTATCCTAAAATTAATACACTACCTATTAGCCCGCCAATTTTATTTTTAACTTTAGAAAGAAAGGGCTTCGTCACAGTGGCGTGCATTGAACTTTTTTCCGGAAAAGTAACCAGAAGATCAAGATTGACAATGAAAAAATTTAAATAACACTTTGAAAAAAGAAAGTTTGTATGACGACAGGGTAGGCACTGCCTACCGTAGAGTGAATATTTTCATACAAACTTTTTTTTAAAGTGTTATTTAAAATTTTTAATACTTTTTTATTGTCAAACTTGACCCTCTGATTGCTTTTCCGGAAAAAAGTTCAATGCACGCCACTGCTTCGTCAGCTTCCGAGAAACATAACAAAAAATGTTAGAAACGCAAGTTAGTACAGCGCGCTGGCCATTTTATCATTAAATATTTATCCACTTGAAGTATCCGATAGAAAACTATCATGTTTTATAGTGTACCTTACATTGTATTCTTATATTTGGAACAAAGACGGTCTGCGACGTCTCTATAATTAGAGGACAGTTGTATTTAGTGGAGGAATTTTTGAGTAGATAATTGCGCGATGAATGTCCGAGCACCTTTTATTACAGTAGTTTGTGTTGAACAAATTTTGCCCTATTATTTGTCTCGTAATCTATTTACGAGTATGATTAATACTTGCGATTGTCGGCACTTGGTGAAACATCGTCATAATCTTGATAAAAACACTTGTACTGTTTCACAATAAATTATGTTTCATATGGTCTCCAATGTAAACAACAAACTACATATTCCTTTATTGTTTATATATTATATTTAAAAGTTCCTTGATAATGCCGTAAGGCAAAGAGTGATAATGGTACCGATTCGGTGAAGCACATCTTAACTTATTTGACAGGACTAAACTTAATTTAAGCGTTCTGTCCTTGTTTTTTCGATAAAGAAAGTAAAAGACAGGACGCCTAAAATAAGGTTAGTTCTGTCAAATAAGACAAAAGTATCTCAAAGACAAAAGTAGTTAGGAATTTATGATTTCTGTATATTATGTACCATAATGCTGTATTTAAACACCAAATACTGAAAACACCGAGTTATGATGTAGTTTTAGGGTTAAGTCCCCGAATACTCCAAAAATTTATTTTGCACTTTTGTTTCATCAATTTTGTAGGTAATGATATGTTTGGAATTTCTGTTTAAATTATTTTAGTATATTAAGTTATTTAAATGGTACGGAACCGTCAGGGCGTGAGTCCTACTCACACTTGACCTGTTTTTTTTTTCACTTCCTAGCATTCAAGTCAGCCGAGCTAGTTCACTATGATGTGAAGAAAAACAAAGTAGCGAATTTTGCATAGCCCTTGTAGAAATGAACAGAATTTTCTTTCTGGCGTATGATAAAGGCAAATTTGTGGTCTACTTCGAAACTTAAATTAAACCATATATCTTCTTTCTATAGTAATTTACGAGAACATATTTTTTTGTATTCACACTGAAAAACTTTTCAATGACTATTCAAGTCACAAAAAACACGTGACAGTGACAATGTGAAAAAGTTAAAAAGTGACAACCCTAGCATCTTCTTAATGAACAAATGGAATTTTATTTCTGGCCCAAACCAAAATGGCTGCACGATGCACATTACACATTTAGAGAATGCTTCAGCAAAAAATAGCTTCTGACGTCATTAGGACCAATTTACATTGGATATAGATTTTTTTTTTGTCTTGTACGACGTAAAACAAATCACTGACGTGGTAAGACGTACACAGTAACACATAATATAGTTAGAGGTTTCTTTAGGTATAGATTTATAAAAAGTTTCGCATTCATAAAAAAAAAAAAAAAAAAGATTATGGCCCATGAGGGGATCGAACCCGCGACCTTCGCGTTATTAGCACGACGCTCTAACCAACTGAGCTAATGGGCCGGATAAAAATGGATGCGAAAATAGCGTACGGATTCCCCACGTAGCAGTGTTATGTAGGAAAGAGGTGTTTTTTTGTCTTTACAAATGCGGTAACTGTAGGAACAAGATAAAAATAACATTATCTTTAAAATTACCTAACATAACGCCACTTTATCTACTTCAGTAAACGGATAATGAATAGATTATATTTTATATCATACTATAATAATTGATATTAATAATGGACCGATATCTTTAAATGAAACCACACAATCTAATGATTATACTGAACAATTTTATCATAGACATATAGACGCGCAATTACAAAAAAATTGTTACATTATGTGTGCGTGCGCAAAAATTGCGAAAGCAGAAAAATCAATAATTTCCGTAAAAAACCCCTTGCAAACCCCTTTTTTCGCACTTGCCAGAATAGCCGTCCAGGACAATTTGCGAGGGCCAAAGGCGGGTGATTTTAAGAAGCTCTTTGTACAGAAATGTAACAAGATTTTAAAATAAAAACCTTTTGTTCGGCTTCATAACATGTGTTTACATATCTTTTATGGAATTTTACTTCGTAGAGTTATCATCAAACGGCATTTATTACGCGAGTAACAAAGTCGTATGAAACATAAAGCGTGTGAAAAATGTTGCGAGAATAGCTGCCCTGGACTTTTCACTCGCAATATCAGTCGTTCGATAAATGCCATGCGATGTGAAGCAGAGTGACAAAGCTTTATGTAATAGAAACTATGGGATATAAGGAATGCTCAGTACAGGTTTTCATTAAAAAAAATCAATACATAACCGTAGAAAATCCCTTTTAAGAGCCCTTTATCCCTAACATTGAGCAACTTATGTTCCATCAAGTAAAACTGAACTCTATGATCTCTTTATTATAGTTTAAAGTGCTCTATGCCGTTTTTTTTTTTAGTTTAAATTTTAGTTCGTTGGGCTGTTACGACGACAACCGAAACATCGCGCGCCCTTAAAAACACGTTTTTCACTCAAAAAAGGTTTTTACGATGAAATTTTCAGAAAACTACCCGCAAATGTACTTACTAAATTACATTTTTCTTAATTTTCTGTAATTTTCCTACGATTTAGGAAAAACCTACGATTAGCGTACTATTTAGCTGACTACTACATGCTTTATCCATTCTACTACTCTCACAGCTGCTATTTTTAGTACTATTTTGTAACTGTTTACATGTTTTTATCCCTGGTACTCTACCAGTTACTCTACCCGTGTAAATTTTGCTTTAGACGTTGTTTCCGACAATTTTGCTATTTAATAATTTTATTCGTTGCTATTTCTACACATTTAATTGAGCAGACTTTCAATTATTATTCTTGTAAGCAAGAAATGTTTTTTTTTTCAAAAGTAGCCACACATTTGCAGTTCTTAAAACCTTAATTTTAAAGTTAAAATACCGATTGACAGGTATTTTTTAGGTAATATAATTTTTGCTGGCCTGTTATCAGTGTAGGGTTAAGGGTTAAAGAGTCCCATAACAATAAAATCGTTAAACACCAGTGGCTCAAAAGGACTTGCATCCAGAGCCGTAAAACCAGTTTAAAAAAAAAAGTTAAACAAACACAAAACGGAACGTACCGCAATAAGCATGTTGCTCTGGTCGAAGTACTCCGCGACCGGCATCACGTTCTTGTAGAAGTTATTCAGCTCCATCCGGGCGAGGCTGAGCACCACGTGTCCGAGCCGCGCCCCGTACTCGATCTGCCGCTCCAGCACGCGCTGCCGCCAGCTCACCAGGATCACGCCGCTTATCGTCTGGATCTGGCAAGTGAGAGAGGAGGTTGTAGTCGAGGCTAAGAGTTAAGAGGCTATGCGAATTTTATTTTTGTCACTGTCACTCCAAGCGAAAAAACGCGCAATGCGAGAGGGGCGGATTCAGGGCAAAAGGGAAAAAAGTTGGTTTTTTATTTTTATTAAAAAAACTTTTTGATCAATATATATCAAAACTATATTAAAAAAACTAAAATAGCCAGCATAATTTCAAATATCAAATCTCTAGATATTGTTGAAACACACCTAATAAAATATGTTTGAGTTCTGTATATGGTTCCTATTCGTCAAACGAGGAAAAATAGTGTGTTTGAATTATTTCTTACGAGAAAAATTTATCCAAATATGTTTTCCAATTTCAAAACCCTAGATTATATAGTCAAAATGCATATTCCAGAAATTTATTAAAATTTTCCGTGTATTTCATGAAATACACAGAAAAGAAACAACCGTATTTTTTTCGCATATCGCCTTAAGGCATCTGTGACTGTTGACAACATTGGACTCATTCCAAATTAAACCGGAAAATAATAGTCAAGTCAAGGGTTAGTTGAATGAATATACTTACGACCTAATAAACTCCATGTATCTAAAGGGTCTAATTAAGATGGTCATCGATAACTTCCTATATACTAATTTTATTATATATTTGTAATTTTTTGATTTTTTTCCATTCTAAGTCAACTGGAAGTGCCCTATAGGTTTTCATGGTGAACAGATTTGTATGAGATTTATTATGTAAAGTGCAATAACTTTTTTTCGCGTCAAGTTAGAAGTTTTATTTTTTACAGCGCCATGGATCCGTAGACTTCTGTAAGATGTATTAGTTTCAACTTGATAACTCATAACTCATAGCAAAAGGGTCTTGACAGACAGACGTACAACAAAGTAATCCTATAAGGATTCCGTTTAATTTTTTTGAGATAAGGAACCCTAAAAATGGCAACTGATACTCTAACAAGTTAGTACTCTAAAATTACTTAAATGTGATTTGACCACTTTTGAAAATTACCTCCTGAAATACCGGTTAATATGTATCTGAATAAATTATGTCCCAAACAAGTATCAGCACTTTTTGTTGCCCGCAACCACAATTGCTTCGATGACGTTTACAAATCAATAATCACGGAAATTCGTAGTCATCAAGCGTCATAATTATGTGCCATGAGTCGTCCCCGTTTATAGTGTTTATCGTTTTATTTGTTTGGTATGTATTAAAGGAACTTTCATTGATAGATTTTTTTTGCAATTTCTTTCTTGTACTTTCACCAATTTGTTGTCAACAACGATCGAACGTATATATTGGTGTAGGCGTTACAGGGTATCGGTTTTTTAGTGTAAATTTTGTCTGTATGTATGTCATTGTATAAACTAAAGGTGCAATTAGAGGTTAATTGTGACTAATGAAACTGTACAAACTTTCTATAGAAAAAGAAAAGCTTTTCGACTTTGGCATTAATACTCTAAAGGCCGGAGTGCGAACAATTGTTTCGTAGTAAAGAAGAGGCCTAAATTTATCCGGCAGTGAAGTGGTGATGATGACTTAGCCAACAATAATAAATCGATTTACTGATTGCACAATATCTCCCTTTGTAAATAAAAAATAGAACACACCTACTTGTACATATAACCTAAGTAGATATATTTTATGTCTATTTAAACAAAAAAAAAACGTAATTTGTTGTTGTATGAAATGCTTTTGATATTTTTGATAAATTCTTGTGTGCAGAATCTGAACTCAGGTTTTCTCCATCACTTCGTAAGAATAAAATTGGTAAAGACGGTTTCAATTTTAAAAATCGCGTGCTTTTTCTACTTTTAGTAATTCTAGTTGAGCATATCACTTATAACAATAAGTTTTTCGAATTTCATTTTCACTGATACTTCTCCTCAATAGTTCTTTTTAACAGACTTCAAAAAAGGAGAAGGTTCTCAATTCGACTGTATTTTTTTTGGCGTTGTTACTCCGTAAATCCGTCATTTCTGAACCAAATTGAATTATTGTTTTTTGTTTGGAAGAGTGTGCTTCCAGGTAGGTGCCATTTTGGGTTTGGTCATGATCTGATGAAGGTATTCAAAGATATGCAGTGGAACTCCTCAGAAAATGACAGCATACCTGTCGAGATTGGGGTAATCGCTTTGGACCAGGACGTTGATTGCAGGGTATTACTTGAAAATCGATATTATTCCACCTGACCTTCGATCCTGGCTTCATCACCATAGAACTCCTCAAAGGATCACAACACATAACTCGAGATTGCGGAAATCACTGTGTTAGGGTGCTGATTGAAGGGTATTACTTATCAGAATTATCAGAATATATATATATATATAGTTTCATCACCACAGAACTCCTCAACGGATGACAGCACATAACTTTAGATTGCTGCAATCACTTTGTGTTATGGCGCTGATAGCAGGATGCTACTTATAAAATAAAATAAATTTTGTTTGTAAAATTAGTCTAGTCAATATCTTCATCGTCTTTGAGGTAGATTATATGGGGATTCAGCACACATTTTTCTATAAGAATTACAAACATCATGATGTCCTGTTCAACACCATTACGCGATCGTATGTAAGAGGTGTACCTTGAAGTGAAGACTGTACTACTTGATTTATATAAAAACGGCTCACCTCAATATCATCAATAATCATCGATGTCATCCCGAGCCCTGCGAGCCGCAGCCCGCAGTGTGAGGCGTAACGTCGTCGCGTAAACGTCTTTACTCGCCCAGATGAAGGCAGTCTAAATCTGCTGAAACTGGTCGGCTTTCCCGATCATAGCACGTATTGAGGTGAGCCGTTTTTATATAAATCATGAATTATCTTCAAGTCTCATTTAATTCTATAACTGTACTCCTTATACATTGAGATTCAGCACACAGTTTTCTATAAGAATTAAAAACGCCATGATGTCCTGTTCACATAGATATCATACTTAATACTATTGTTCATATCAGTGCCTGTTCAACACTACGCGGTCGTTGTAAGAGGTATACCTTGAAGTGTTGAAGACTGTACTACTTATACATCATAAGGATGTCAAGGTCAAATCGACTTCTTTAAGAAAGGTCACACTATCCTGTTTGTTTGCCTTTGTAATGACAGCACTGTCTGAATGCTACATTCGAGGGTATTCGAGGGAAGGTTGTTGTGATGGGAAAACTGTCAAAACAAACAAGTTGCTGTTTTAATTTTTTTTTTCTATTGTTCCTTCGGCCTATGCAATGGGCATATACAAATAAGCATATACTATTGCTACATAAAATCGTCGATCTGGTGATGTGTGTGTGTAGCACAGTGGTTGAGGAATCAACTGATAAATCCAGAGGTACCGGGTTCGAGTCGCCAGTCAGACTTTTTTCATCCACATTTACTATGCTTTTGCTTTTCTAATGTGAATTTTAACTTCTTGAAGACCAATCCACATTATAGCCAACGAAAACGACAACATATTTGGGAACAAAAGAATCAATAAATTACATTTGGGAACATTTCTCATGTACGTTAACATTTCAAACTGAAATGCGATACCAAACGGTATTTGACAATTGTACTTGAAAATCAAACGTGATCCACGTAAGTAACTCGTTACCGTATATTAATTGCATTTCCGCTGCGTCATTGCGATATATATATATATATAATAAGCAAAGGAATGAAACTGCATAATTCACCACCCCATCAATAAACACAGATAGTGATCAGGTAATTGAAAGCGGTTTTCAATGCGCTGCCTGGCCCACATCGTTTTGCACCACTGTTATCTGTCTACCATTTCAACATGAAATGAACACGTTGATTGGAAAATACAGCTGGGTTAATTGAACTGGCGCCCAACGTGGGGCGGAATTGAAAAAAAAAAGCTTGTCTCACAGAATCCATAAATAGTAGATAAATTATATCATCCATTACACTCCAAACTAAAACTTTCTGTGTAGTATGTAGAGAGATTCCAAAATCCAATTTTTTTGCGATTTACATAACAAGACTTTGTTTGTTTGATTAATAATCTAAATAATAATACAGTGAAAACTGGTTTAGTGGGACCTGGATAAGTGAGAAACTTCTATTATTGAGAATTCCAATCAGGTCCCGACACTTTTCCATCAAATTACCTCTGTTAATGGGACTTTTCGAACCTGGTTAAATGAGATTTGATTTCTAGTTTTTTTTAGATGTTTACCTTTATAATTGGGACGTTGTAGCTCAATTTCCTGTATAAGTGAAACACTTTATCAGGTTGAAACAGGTTTCGACACGTTTGTTTGCAAACATTTGAATTTCTTTCGCAAGTGCTTTGTTTGTCAGTACTATCTCAGGTTTAACTTATAAACATTTTCACCTCTATTATTGGAATAACGGTACATTGCGGCCTCTATGAGTGGGGGCCTCTGTAAATGAGACAACTATAATTCAAAACTGTCTAATTGGAACACTGGATAAATGAAAACTTCTTTAAATGGCACAAAATCCTTGGTCCAATTAACCAGGTTTCACTGTATTCTTTATGGAGCTTTTTGCTTTTTTGCATCATTCTGTATCACTGGACTGGTGATGCAGACAAGCAAGGCCACGGCAGCAAATAATGCACATCGTATCCAGTGACAGAGACGTCGCTCTACGAAGCCGAGGATAGCCGATGTGCATTATTTACTGCCGGGCCAGTAACACCTTGATTATATGCTGTAACAAAAACCAACGACTGAATGTCTTGGTTTTTTATTCCATAAACGTACGCGGGTTTGTCCACGACATAGTTCTCACCAAGGCAATAAGGGTACAGTGTACAGTGTAACAAGGTACAGTGTGTTTCTGTAAGGTACCAGAAACCATTGCCGTCCCAACCCTGGCAATAAACACACCTGTTCCAACACATCAAGTCTCAGGAGACCTGCACAATCATCATTAAGTTCCATCTATTACCGACTTTTATTATCAGTTACCAGTTCAGGTTAGGTTCGCGTGACTTCACCGACAAGTTCTCTAGTACGCATATACATGATATATGTATACGTGCAAGAAGGTGTGAGGGTGTGTGTGTGTGAATGAAAGACACCAGAATTTGTAGTTTACCCACAAACATCGTTTATGGATACATCGTTTATACTAACAGTAAAGCCACGCCCCCTTTATCCTGATTGGCCTTCAAGGCAGCATTACCGAGATGACGCACCCGGGGTTCATGAACGAGTGTTCTTCTTCTCGTTTGTCGTGAAATTTTTAGTTGAAAATATTATAAATAAAGACGATATTTTTGATGTTTGTAGATAAAGTATTGTGTGCAACTGAATAACTAGACATTGGGACACTCGTGGAATCTTGTTCAAATGTCTCAAATTATGGCACAGTTGCACAAAATACAATTTTAAGTGTTATCGAATATCTATAACAGAACGAGTAGAGTAAAACAATGACATATCAAGGAGGAGGAATTAGAAGAAACCTTCCTACCTTATCGGAATACTCAGCAACATCCCTCATGGAGCGCGGGTACCCCGACACCAGGTAGGTCTTGGCCGTGGGTGCCATCTTCATCTCCAGCATCAGAACTTCTGTCACCGTCTTGCTCGAGAGGGTGCCAAAGTCCTGCATGTCTGTGGGGAAAAGAGTGTTAGTCTTCTGTGAACAAGGAAGTAGAAATTTCCGGCAATTTATCGTGTTTTAAATAGGGGAACTTGTATGCCGGGTGTAGATAGACAGCATATCGTCGTCTTAGAGTGAAAACCTTGTAAGGGCGTTATGTGTGATACATTTTATACGATTAAATATATTATATATATACGAAAACACAACATATAATTATAGGTTGTAAAATATATTTCGACCACTAGTTGTGGTCAGCATCAGTTACATTTAGTATTTACAATGATATAAATATAAAAGGTAAAAATTAATAATTATAAATTATAGGTAACTAAAAGTATGATATTGAATCTAACTGTAAATGTAACTAAATGTAACTGATGCCGACCACAACTAGTGGTCGAAATATATTTTACAAACTATAATTATATTTTGTGTTTTCGTATATACAAGGTGACTTTTTGATCATCGTCCAAATTCATACTGGAGGCTTAATAAGTGATCAGTATCTTGGATCAGTAACAATTTTTGTGAAATTCGTAAATTGAAATTTCGGCTTCCCATAGAAATTCAGTTCCAGTCCCGAGTGAATCACTATGGGGAGTCGAAATTTCATTTTACGAATTTCACCAAAATTGTTATTGATCCATGATACTGATCACTTACCAAGCCACCAGTATGAATTTGGACGATTATCAAAAATTCACCTTGTATATAATATATTTAATCAAATATAAGACAAGAGAAGTTAATTATCATTTTAAATTTTATACGAGGAATGATGAATAAAATATAATGAAAATATGTATAATTTTGCCATCCGAGGCTTGTACTCTAAGGCGCCGATCGTCGCCTTAGTTTGAAAACCTCGTAAGGACGTTATAATGAATTTCATACGAGGAATAATAAATACAAAACAATAAACCTATTTTCGTATAATTTGCCATCCGAGGTTTTCACTCTAAGGCGACGATATGGTCTACTGACCACATTGAACAACTTTCTCAAATAAATACAAACGCACAAATGGAAGCGACTTGCCAAATACACAACAGGTTTAAAAAAATTGTGGAAACGTGAAGTAGTATTTTGTGCAACTGTAACATAACGTGACAGTCGTCCGTTTCGTAATAGACTGCACGAGTGTCCCAATCTCTAATTATGTACAGTTGGACGCATTACTTTATCTACAACCATCAAAAATATCGTCTTCGCAAGACATTGTTTATAATATTTTAAACTAATAATTACACGAAAAATGAGGCATGACGTAAAGTCCAAGTGCGTTTCACGGTATTGCTGCTAGGGAACCAATCAGAAGCGAGAACGAGAAAAGAGATGCCCTCTTTACCCGTCGTTGCTTGTGATTGGTTCTCTACCGGTGTTATAATGTTATATAATACCATCGGACAAACAATGTAGGTACTTATAGAACCGCTTTTGATGTTGTAATTACCTTATTGCAGTGTGGTAGTAGATAATAGTAGTTTATGCTACAAGGGCGAAAAGGAATAAATTACAAGGATGATTTAAAACACGAGCGTAGCGAGTGTTTTAAACTTAACCGAGTAATTTATTGCTCTTACGCCCGTGTACCATATTACGTTTTTCAATGCATAGTGTGAGGAAATAAAACAAATATAATCTTGTGAACTTTAAATTATGATTGGCTCAAAAGGACTGTATCCAGAACCGTTAAACAGTGGAAAAAAAATCATAACATTTATGGTACACAGGAAAAGTTGCAGGTTAGCCAACTTATTGTAAATACATTTAAAAAATAATAATAATAAAGCCCTAGGGCAAAATAATCGACTTTTTGTTCGGTTTTGATGCATAAAAAGTGGGCCATTACGATCACTTGCATTGAAAATAAATATTTTCATTGCCACAGTTGTGTTTCTTTGGCAAAATTGTTCATTATGGTCAGTATATTACATGGATTTATTAAAAAGACACTTGTCCATTTACATTTTGGTACCTATATATTAGATTATTATTTTTCATTTTAAAGTGTGACTACTTAATGACTTTACAGAGAAGCATTAGTGACTGTCCACACAATAAGCTGGAAAGCGCTGGTTTTAAAGTTTAAGTTCAGCTTTTGTTGCAAGATTTGGCACATTTAATGTAGAGTAGGGAGGTAATAGTTTCCGAGCCCAACGACATAAAAGACGCAAATTGTCTTACTATAAATTTTCCTGGGCATCTAACTGTATTTGGTATTTACCGCTCCCCGTCCTTTAAGGACCCGACTGAGTTTTTAGGTTCTTTAGAATATTCAATCAAACGTTTACAGGGTAGTTGTGGGATTTCTGTTGTGGGAGACATAAATTTGAACATCCTTTCAAATGATGAATACCCGGCTGAATATTTGTGCCTTATGGCTGAATTAGGACTGAAGCCAGCAATTACTGAGCCTACTAGGCTTGGTTCCTGCCTTGATCATATTTTTATTAACTCTACTGTGAAAGCAGAGGGGCTCGTTGCTAAAACAACCCTTACAGACCATGACATCGTCCTTGCTGGAATTTCCTTAAATGGGTCAAATGGGTCAAAATCAAAACGCAAAAGAGAGGTTACTAAAACAGACTTCATGGCGGTTGCGGCTGAATTAAATGGACTTAACTGGTCAAATGTGCTCGAATGTAGTGACCCATCAGAAGCTGCACTGAAGTTGATGCGTGTTATTGCAGACTCTGTTGAGAGGCACTCTAAAATAATTCGAATTAGTCGCTCAAAATACACATTAAAGCCGTGGATAACGCCAGGTTTAATTAAATGTATGCTACACAGGGACTTCACAATAAGGCCCGTAAGCAGCCGAACAATTTGATGATGCAAATTACTTACAAGCGCTATCGCAATTATTGTAATACTTTGCTCAAAAGCCTTAAAAATAAATACGAGTCTGCCCTGCTAACAGAGAGTAAAGATTCATCCAAAAAGCTTTGGAAAGCCATTAAGACAATTAGCAACATTTCTAAGCCGTCAGGATCATCTGTTGATCTTTTAAAAACCAAATGCTCCGAAAAGGAATCGCTCAATGACTGTAATAAATATTTTGCTGATGTCGGTCAGAATTTAGCAAATAAAATTTTACAAAATCTGGAATTAACTGAGGAGGAGTTAGCAAATGTATTGAATACGAATACCTCTTTTCCAGACTCATTTTATATGCAGCCAACGGATGTAGTTGAAATTAGCGAATTGATAAATCAAATAAAGGATGATAGTGCGCTCGGAATAGATGGCATTGTAGGTCGTCTCCTAAAAAACATTGCCCAGTCCATACTTGAGCCCCTTACACATATTTTCAATATCAGCTTATCGTCTGGAAAATTTCCAGATTGTTGGAAAGTAGCGGGTGTAGTCCCTATTCATAAGGAAGGTACAAAATCTGAACCTTGCAACTACAGACCCATATCATTGCTTTGTATATTCTCAAAATTGCTTGAGAAAATCGTAAATAAGCGTTTAATTCAATACGTGGACAAACACAATATCATTTCAACTAGACAATTTGGTTTTCAAAGGGGTAAATCCACGGAAAATGCGGTGTTGGAACTTTTGGCATCTGTTAGCTCTGCTTTAGATGGAGGTCAGGCTTGTTTGGGTGTGTTTCTGGATTTGGAAAAAGCCTTCGACACCGTTTCACCTGTTATTCTACTGCGAAAGCTGGAATGTTTGGGCATACGTGGAATTGCCCTTAATTGGTTTTCCAGTTACCTCACAAATAGAAGCTTACGAACAAAGGTCGACCAATACTTAAGTGAGCCAAAAATCATTCATTATGGCATACCACAGGGGAGTATTTTAGGGCCTACCCTCTTTTTAATCTATATTAATGACATATGTAAGAATTTATTCCAACCCGAAGAAGGAGTTGAAGTCTTTTGTTATGCCGACGACACGGCTTTGGTATTCACTGGTAAAAACTGGGTATCGGCATTCTCGCGAGCTGAGGAAGGACTTAGACGTGTGGCTTCATGGCTTTCAAATAATCTGCTTACTTTAAACACTAGAAAAACAAAATTAGTTTGTTTTCAAAAAACTAAAGCATCTGAACCCGATCCTTCTCTTAAGCTAAAGTTACACTCGTGCGACACGTCACTCCTCGATTCGGATAGCAATAAATCATGCCTTTGTCCATCAATCAGCCGTTCCGCTTCGGTTAAATATTTGGGACTGATTTTAGACGAAAAATTAAACTTTGAAGAGCACATTTCCGCTCTTTCATCTCGTGTGAGACGTCTTATTCAGGTTATGAAACTCTTGCGTCGGAGTGCTGACCGGGAAGTTCTTAGACTAGTATACATCAGCCTCTGTCAATCTTTATTGTTATATTGCATTCCTGTTTGGGGTGGCTCAACGAAGTCGACTCTCATCATGCTTGAAAGAGCTCAGCGGTCCGTTCTTAAGGTGATGCTTAGGAAACCTTACAGATTCCCCACCAAGACACTTTATAGGGAATGCAATCTGTTAACAGTGCGCCAAATGTATATCTTAAGAGCTGTATTAAGCTATCATAGACTTGTTTTAAATTCCCCTGAGTATGACTTGCAGTTGGCGAAGAGAAATTTTATTGTTAAACTCCCTGCCATAAATACCACATTTGCTCGCCGTTTTTCGACATTTTCGTTCCCGTACATATATAAAAGAACGGACAGCCTGTGTCAAATACATGATATCTCCGTTCGTGAAGCGAAAACTCGTGTAACAAACTGGTTATCTAAGCTGGATTACGACTCTACCGAGAAAATAATAATACCTGTGGCTTAACATCTTAGAATAATAATTTCCGTGTATGATTCTGTAGCTAATAGTATTAGTTTTTAATATATATATATTTTTTTCTTGTGTTTTTATGTAAACTTATTGAATAATATATATATATATATATATATCACATTTTGTAATTTATAATAACTTTATTTAAGTTACAATTAAGTTTTCATTATTTGTTAAATGCATGTTAGTAAACGAAATTATCTTTTAGTAAACCATATTGTCACGGTCCCCGCAGGACAAGTTAGGCTTAGCGTGGGGACCACTGTTTTATACGCATGTATTGTAAAAATTCGTGTAAGTTAATTAAATATATTTTCATATTTTCATTTTTTCATTTGAAAAAGAGCCAGATGTAATGTTTGTTATAACTGATAAATAAGGATGAATGACGTACCAACCAATACCTGCGTGTATAGACTGTATAGGACACTTACCCCCGGTTTCTGAAAGGCCAATCAAAGTTAACAGTAGATTAAAAAAACTTTAACCGCAAATAACGGTGAAAATAAAGCATATATGAAGCCTGAATAGTGATAAATCAATAATTAACTTAGTTAATTTTTGATTTCAATGTAAAATTCCCACTTTTTCTGGCTTAATCCGCAGATAATTATTTTTCAATCTACTGTTAACATTGATTGGTCTTTCAGAAACCGGGGGTTACTATACTCTTTAACCTGCGTACACGGGTCGGATTTGTAATGCGCTATCCAGCACGCGATTTATTTATTCCTAACTAAGCTAAGACTTATTTGTGGAATAAATCTATCTTTAAAAAGTAAGAAAACAAGTTCTGCCTTCTACTATTGTAATGTGACAATAAAACCGATTCCGAAGGCTTTAATTTAAGTTTTAGTGCTGTCAAAACTAAATTTTCTTCATTGCGAATCAGTTCATAAATGTTAATAATAGAAGCTAAATTACTTTGGAAAAATGTAAGTGTTGACATCACTAAAACTAAAATTTAAGCTTCAGAATCGGCGTTAAATTTGTACATCATTTAAATGGAACCAATAGATTAATTAAAAAATCTTAAATAATTAATCTTCATAATGTATGACTTTATTTTTGGTGTATCGAATCGAAAGTTTCATTAATACGAATTATTTCTAGAAACAATAGTGTCACCTTGGCCCAAGTCGGTCACACTTGCAGGTTCTCAGGCGGACTCTTCGGAAATATTAATAATTATCCACGTACCGTAGACCGCACTGCTAGTGCGGTTACATTATGTAAGTAAAACGCTCACGTTATGAAATATTTACAACTATTGATTTATAAACAGCAGCTGTCAAGTAATAAGTATATAGTAACTTCTTTTCAAAAAAGCTTTTAACTTTGTATTGTTTTTAATCGTGAAACGAAGACGCGTGAGAAATATGCGGCAAGCAGGATTATCAATATGGTAGAATTATACACTCGCTGCAGTCCGGGCCATAATAGTAGTTTTTGCTACAAGGGCGCAAAGGAATAAATTACGAGGACGATTTAAACGTAACCGAGTAATTTATTGCTCTTACGTCCGTGTATCATACTACGTTTTTAATGCAAAGTGTGAGAAAATGAAAACAAATATAATCTTGTGAACTTTAAATTATGATCGGCTCAAAAGGACTGTTTCCAGAGCCGTTAAACAGTGGAAAAAATGTATAACATTTATGGTACACAGGAAAGGCTGCAGGTTAGCCAACCATTGTAAATAAATTAAAAAAATAATAATAATACAGCCCTAGGGCAAAATAATCGACTTTCTGTTCGGTTTTGATGCATAAAAAGTGGGCCTTTCCGAGCACGTGCATTGAAAATCATAGTAGAGTAAAGGCTTTGGCACACAGAAGTGTGTATTGTGTGTACTTTAGAGCCACGGGCACAACCCGTTTTAGCGTCCCTGTTAATCTATATGCGAAAAAACCTTCTGTGCGAGAGGGACGGATTCGAGGAAAAGTAGCAAAATGTCGGTTTTTTAATAATATAAAATGTACTCAAGTTGCTATCAAAATTTCGTTTAACAAATACTGTTAAAACCCAACTATTAAAATATAATCGAGATGTCATTCCAAATTGTCAAACCAGGGGAGATGGTGTTGAAAAGGACCTTTTTTCAATAAATATATTTTCAATGCAAGTGCTTGTAAAGGCCCACTTTTTATGCATCAAAACCGAACAAAAAGTCGATTATTTTGCCCTAGGGTTTTTTTTTTATTTATTTACAAGAAGTTGGCTAACCTGCAACGTTTCCTGTGTACCATTAATCTTATACTTTTTTCCACTGTTTAACGGTTCTAGATACAGTCCTTTTGAGCCAATCATAATTTCAAGTTCACAAGATTATATTTGTTTTATTTCCTCACACTATGCATTGAAAAACGTAGTATGATACACGGGCGTAAGAGCAATAAATTACTCGGTTAAGTTTAAAACACTCGAGTTTATTCCTTTTCGCCCTTGTAGGATAAACTACTATTATCGAGCCGAATTTCTCCAATCGCGTTTCTGTTTAACAGATCCCTAGAAAAAGATTCCAAAAATAATATTCTATGATATCGAAATAATACCTTCTTTAGTGAAGTAAAAATGCAAGTCCTAAAAATGTCGATTCTTTTTCCGTAGCGTCTTAACGTAAAAAAATGTACATGGTACGAAAATATGAGTGAGGAATCTCAGAAGCTTTGGTTAGTTTTTAAACTTTTCGGCCCTAGGACTAAAAAACACGCTTAGCTCGTTATCTTTAGGCGCATATTAATTAGCCAAAGTGCTTCAGGGGCTGCACTATGCTAAAATTCGGTCCCGCTCTAACGCGTTTGTTTGTTTGTTTGCGCACGCAAAACTTCAGTTATTTTGAAATCGTGGCTCCATTAGGACATACAGAAATAAAGTAGTAAGGCTTTTTTGTAGATAATAATGAGATCTTTTATTGTGTGAAAGATTCATTTCAAACGCATATTCCGTGTCCGAGCGAATTGAATGTACAGAATGAAATTAGGTACCTACAGATATATATTTATTTGAGTAAAGATATAAAATTTCGATAATCTATAAAGGCTTAATTCGTCAGAAAAACATGATTAAGTACATTCTATATTTCCCAGAATTTTCTAGTAGCCAGTTTGGCCTACAAATCGAGCTAAATATACGCAATTGTACCAAATCCACGCTTATTCAAGCCTAAAATAACAATAACAGAAATGTAACACTTTGAAGTGTACATAATTTACTTCGTTTCCTGTATATAATTTGCTGAGCAACATTTACATTGTTATCGATTATGTTAATTCTGATCGCGGCCGCGCGGACAGGAAGTGTATAAAAATGTTGATTTACAGTCCACGTTTATTGCCAAGGCTACGTTTTCTGGTGTTAGTACTACAGCAGCTTTTGAGTGTTGTTTTGTGGCCAAATTGGAATAGAAACGTATAAGCTGGTAATAGTAGTTTATGCTACAAGGGCGCAAAGGAATAAATTACGAGGACGATTTAAAACACGAGCGTAGCGAGTGTTTTAAACGTAACCGAGTAATTTATTGCTTTTACGCCCGTGTATCATACTACGTTTTTCAATGCATAGTGTGAGGAAATGAAAACAAATATAATCTTGTGAACTTTAAATTATGATTGGCTCAAAAGGATTGTATCCAGAGCCGTTAAACAATGGAATAAAAAGTATAACATCTATGGTACACAGGAAAGGCTGCAGCCTGCAGGCAGTGGCGTGCACAAAACTTTTTTCCGGAAAAGCAATCAGAAGGTCAAGTACGACAATAAAAAAAATATGAAAAATTTTTAATAACACTTTGAAAAAAAAAAGTTTGTATGACGCCAGGGTAGGCACTGCCTTTCTTAGAGTGAACATTTTCATACAAACTTTTTTTTTTCAAAGTGTTATTTAAATTTTTTCATATTTTTTGGTGTCGTACTTGACCTTCTGATTGCTTTTCCGGAAAAAAGTTCTGTGCACGCCACTGCCTGCAGGTTAGCTAACCATTGCAAACAAATTTAAAAAAATAATAATAATAAAGCCCTAGGGCAAAATAATCCACTTTCTGTTCAGTTTTGATGCATAAAATGTGGGCCTTTACGAGCACATGCATTGAAAAGATACATACTTGAAGAATAAGGAAGAGGTATGTTTTATAGATTACTAGCGACCCGCCCCGGCTTCGCACGGTTGCAGTACTGATACTAAATATACTACAGAAGGTCTTTATATAATGCACAATGTATTTAAGGTACTTAATTGGATAAGGATTAATGCTGTATTGCTTAAAATCGCTTCGTAATAAAAAGTAAAGGATGAAAAATGGTTATTGTGGGTTATCCCTAAGAGATAGAGATATACCACTCCGGACTTTTTTGTAGACCTTTTAAAGGTGTACAATACTGTACTACATTATTTTGATCTATCTCGTAGGGTTCAGCCAGCGTTTGCAATGTAAGCGCAAAAAATGTGTTTATTTACGACATCACATTAGAAACCTCTAAAATTATCAGTGTTCCTCTAATATATTATGCATGTATTTACACATACAAACCTTACCCTTGAATCACTTTATCTATTAAAAAAAAATCGCATCAAAATCTGTTGCGTAGTTTTAAAGATCTAAGCATACATAGTGACAGACAGACAGCGGGAAGCGACTTTGTTTTATATTATGTAGTGATAGTGATTAGTAGAATTGACAAAAGAATACGGTAATTTATGGTACGCAAGGGGAAGGTAAAGCTCCACTTGGCTGCCCTGGAAATATATATAAATGCCAACCAAATTGGCGACATAATGAAGTAAGGCAAAGCCAAAAGTACCCGGAATAGAAGAGATTGCGTATGACTAAATTGATGCATGTGGAAGTGGAAGGACGTGTGGAAAGGGGTGTGTCAGGACATTTTCATTCCAGACTTGATTTAGTAAAATTAACGAATGGAATTTGATGGCTAGCTAATAAGACACTATAAAAAATATTAAAGCTGCTCAAGCTACCCTTGAAGCAGTCCAAAGCCGACATTTTAAAACACATGGCATTTGGCCTTATATCTTTTTAATCCTAGCTCTTACAAATTTGTATTTGTGGTGCGTTTTAAAACTGACTATGTCTTTTAAACAATAGATATTGGAAAACAAATCATGGGAAACATTTTGAGACCCATTTTATAGCACCATCAATATAAACAAATCACGTCAAATGGATGTCGAAGAAGCATTTTTTGTTTTCTATTGATTTTATACAGTACTTTTAAGATATTCATTTTTAAGAGTAAATTCAAAAAAACGCGGGAATACGAAACGCAAGACTTTAAACTTATGTAAATAAAAATACTTGGGAGAACGCCGAGTAAAGTTTTGCATTTTTTTTCGGTACTGTAGAAGAAGGAAAGGATCTAGCTGCTAGACTCGTTAATTACCATGTATTTGTCCGAAGTGAAGGAAAATTATGTTTTATATTCCTGCGTACCATGGCAAAAGGAGAATTACAAAACTGTATGGTTTTCTAGGCTCAGTGCTAAAACAAGTTAAGTCCTAAACAAAAAACTGTCCGCAACATCATCACTACATAGTATAAAACAAAGTCGCTTCCCGCTGTCTGTCTGTCCCTTTGTATGCTTACATCTTTAAAACTACGCAACGGATTTTGATGCATTTTTTTAAATAAATAGATCGATTCAAGAGGAAAGTTTGTATGTATACATACATAATATATTAGAGGGACACTGATAATTTTAGAGGTTTCTAATGTGATGTCGTAAATAAACACATTTTTTTGCGCTTACATTGCAAACGCTGGCTGAACCCTACGAGATAGATCAAAATAATGTACCACAGTATTGTACATATAAACATGTACAATACATGCCCGTACAAAGCCGGGGCGGGTCGCTAGTAAATAATAAAATTTACAAAGTTAGATAAATATTGTTTTCGTTTTTTTTTACAATTTCTAATTTTTTTCGTGTTCCGTACCAAAACTAGTCGAACATAACCTTGTCAAGTACCCTATTCTCTTAAATCCTAATTGCTTATTCCTCGGACAGTATGACTGCGGTCAATGCCGGCTCATCACGGCAAAGATCGATACCAGGGTCTACAATATTGAAACGTCACTGAGCTTGAACTGCTGGTAAACATTATTATCTGTGTCACTCATCCGGTGGGGTCATGGTTTTGTTTGCAAACGCAAAACGCTTCTAGCAGCTGCCAGTGAGCAGAAGTGGCACTTGACCCGGGAAACGTCAAAGCAGGGGTAGGGTTATAATATTTTAAACTTTTCGGGGGGGGGGGGGGTTGAACCCCCAACCAATGTAAGGTTACTACAGTCTCAGGTAACGCATAGATGATCAAAAAAACGGGTCGAATTCGATTAGGTCAAGCGCCTTGTGGGTTCCATACCATACAAAAAAGTTTATTTATTTATAACACTTTTTGCACATTTACACAAATAACTTAAAAGAACGGCGGCGCTTATTGCTAATAGCAATATCTAACAGGCAACCCTTGGTAGCTAACAGAAAGATGAACAAACTAATATGTGGAGGTGTAAATACTAATCACAAAATAATAGGGAGATCAAGATTAAAATATATGAACATACTTCAATAAATGAATACATACCTATAAAATATATACACACATATATAAATAATAAATTAACATACAAAAATTATAATAATATTGGATATTTGAGTTCTAAGATGGGTACTCTGTTCAGAAAAATTGCTTTACTTTTATTTTAAAGTGATTTGTATTTTTCAATGCCTGAATTGACACTGGTAAGCGATTCCAGAGTCTTGCAGCGTGTACCGAAATTGAGTCACTGTAAAATCCTGTTCTGTTTTCTGGAATAGCTATCCTTTGACTGTTGCAGGAGCGCATTTCACGACCACGTTCATTAATGAATGTGAACCGTTCACAGAGGTAACTAGAAGCAGAGTGATTGTTTAATACACTATGGGGGAGAGAAAGAATGTGAACATTTCAGCAAAGACGAATGGGGAGCGAATTTAACTGGGAACGAAACTGTGAGACATGATCGTATTTACGAAGGGAAAAAATGAATCGAATACATGAATTTTGAAGTCGTTCGAGTTTATTGAGAAGCTCCTCAGTGAGGTCCAAGAAACAAGAGTCTGCGTAATCCAGAATGGGGAGAAGAAAAGACTGTGCTGGCATAATTTTGGTTTTGATTGGCAGAAAGCTCTTTAATATAGACTTGAAAATTTGAACAAAAATTACAAACTTAACTTACTTATAAAATGTATGAAACAAAACTGCAAAAAGTATTCGGGTACGTAACCCTAGAACGACATCATAAGTCGATGTTTTCAGTATTTGTTGTTTCAATACAGTATATGGTACATAATATACTGACATTCCTGACCACCTCTGTGGCCGGATGGTAGACTGCTCGCCTGCAAACCCAGAGGTCGTGGTTTCAATCCCCGCGGTGCACAATAATTTGTGTTTGGTGTGCGTGAGGGTGTTGAGCCCTATCGCCGTACTTCGGGCACAAATGGACCAACAGGTTAGAGGCTATGCGAACTTCATTTTCGTCACTGTCACTCCAAGCGAAAAATCGCGCAGTGCGAGAGGGGCGGATTCAGGGCAAAAGGGAAAACTAAAATAGCTAGCAAAATTTCAAGTATCAAATCTCTAGATATTGTTGAAACACACCTAATAAAATATGTTTGAGTTCTGTATATGGTTCCTATTCGTCAAACGAGGAGAAAAAGTGTGTTTGAAGACCTCATTTCAACAATTATTTCTATCGAGGAAAATTTATCCAAACATGTTTTCCAATTTCAAAACTCTAGATTATATACTCAAAATGCATATACCAGAAATTTATTAAAATTTTGCGTGTATTCCATGAAACAGGCAGAAAAGAAAAACCCGTATTTTTTTCGCATATCGCCTTAACGTGCCCGCTGAAGCATGTGGACCAAACACAGACGTTTTATCATTTATTTAAAATCATTTATATCTACGGTATCCCTTGACGCACTATGCTTGTAAAACTACAACAAAAACCTGGCTTCTGGATCAGAACTATGATAAAACAGAAACGTTCATTACAACTGTTAACTATGCTTTTCAGAGATTTACAGACCATTTTTATACCCAATTTTATTTTTTATCCTTACTTCATCATTTAATTACTCCTAAATACATGTAGGATTTTGATTTTGTTACACTGTGCTTTAATTTTAGATTTTAGTTTTTTGTAATCTAAATTTTCATTTTATTTTCATCACAAAAAATGTAACTTGGCCCGCGGAAAGGCGCTGGAGGCCATTACTCAGGCTTACCACCTACCATGGCTTCCAACGTTACTCCCTGACAATCTAAATTATATGATTTGTACTAATTATAAATGTGTAATTTTGTAACTTGTTATAACGAATTAACAGCTGTTTTTTATCCGTCAGGCGGGATTGTGTCCAAGCGTGGGGAAGTGGGAAGTGAATATATATATTAGTGTCCGAGTTACAGAGGGCTTTTTTGAACTTGAGTCGATATTCGCAATCCGCTATAACTCAAACTCAGTAGTTACGTTGCTAGTGGATTGCTCTAGCCCGAACTGAAACTTAAGTGCAGCCAACTCATGTGTAAACTAAGTATGTATACTGTATTCAGCGAGACGATGCAAAGCGTCCATTCACCCCTCAATATTATGTATGATACTTCCATCCATCCATCAGCCCGTATTCGTCCATTGCTGGATATAGGTCTCCCTCATATTACGCCACTCTTGGCGGTCCTCAGTCATCCTCATCCAGCCGCCACCCGCAACGTCCTTCAGGTCGTCATCCCAGCCGGCACGAGGGCGGCCTACGCTACGCTTTGCTATACGTAGTCTCCATTACAAATTTCCAATGCCTGACGGCCCCAACGGTTATCACGTCGGCGACAAGTCGTCGGCGATTCAGGAGGCATCGATGTATGATACTTAATTTTAGAAAATGAAACTTCCGCCAAGTATGACTTTTGTTATATAGGCAAAATGCAACTACACATGATTATCATGTCATGAGGATCAGGTCACGATCAGTCACAGCTTCTTTTGTGTCTCGAAGATTTCCTTTGAAGCGGCGGCAGTTGTGAGTCGGGGGAATGACCCACTTTGCATTGTCTCGCTGAACGTAGTATAGCCAGTGGATTGTTCTAGCCCGAACTGTAGCTTGGGTGCAGCAAACTCGTGTGAACTAAGTTTGTAGTGCAAACCGGGGTCGCTAGGTATTGAGGTACCGTTGCCGATGGCGTACTGCTGCAGCAGGTCCGTCATGTTGATGTGGACCACGCCGCGCCGCTCCTGCATCAGGTTGTCGCAGTGGGTCACCTTGCCGCTGCCTGGACCACCTGGGCAAGGAGTATTAACTGTTACTATTTAAAGATAAAAAAAGGACGTCACTCCTCTCCCCGCTAGTTTATGTTCGCCCGTTAATTAAAAGTAAGAATCGGTAATGGCAGTACTTAGTGCATTACTTGGCTGCTGGCAGTGACAGGCTGGTGCCCATGTAGATCAGGATATAATTTAATCTGTTCGAATGTCGGAGATTTGACGAGGGGGTTATTGGCTTAGATAAAACAAAAGGGAAGATACGGTACCCGGCTTCTATGCTGTATTATAAATCCTGATGAAAAATAAGACGTGATTCATTTGCTTTGTTACTGTCTAGTCCTTGGCATACTCGGATTTAACACAAAATGCAAGATGGGTGTAATGTAAGCATCACAACTGAGAACCTACAAAGTATCATCCAGCACGATGCTATGAGGGCACATTTTATTCAGACACAAGACCTAAACAATTAGTTTATTAAATTTATTATCATTCTATATTAGTTATTCTATATAACAAACAAAAAATTTTTTTTTTCTTACTAACACTAAATACAATAGCTAATTATGATGGAAAGTACATTCAATATTATTTTGAATAAATAAGAATAAAACCGCATTAGCAAAAACTCCGATTACCCTTGTCGGAGGCGAACTTGAGAGGAAATAAAAAAGCCCGGCTCCTCTGATAGTCGTTCATAAACTCACACCGAGTTGGGTTTCCTACCCGGGTCGCAACACTAACCCGTTCAAAAATGAACTCGCGTCTCAACACCGACCGTTCAAAAATGACAGTGTCGCTACACTGGTGTCGAATTTTTCAACATCAACTCTGAGCAGGGTTCGCAAGGTTCCTATAGGCTCCAAACGTCACCAGACATTCACGTTAATTTTCGTAAATGAAATGACGTTAATTTTCGTACCGAGGGGGTCTTCTCAACGTTATAGTTGATATATTTACGTTAAATTTCGTGTAGAGGAGGTCCTCTCAACGTTATTATACTAAATATAATGCAAAAATGACAACTGACGTTTGGAGTGTCGCTAAACGACGAAACCCGTTCAAAAACTCAGCGTTACAACTCCAGTGTTCCTACCCAGCCCATGGTTATTTAATGAACGCACTTCTGGTGTCGAATTTTTCAACATCAACTCTGAGCAGGGTTCGCAAGGTTCGTATAGGCTCCAAACGTCACCTGACATTCACGTTAATTTTCGTAAATGACATGACGTTAATTTTCGTACCGAGGGGGTCTTCTCAACGTTATAGTTGATATATTTACATTAAATTTCGTACAGAGGGGGTCCTCTCAACGTTATTATACTAAATATAATGCGAAAATGACAACTGACGTTTGGAGTGTCGCTACACGACGAGACCCGTTCAAAAACTCAGCGTTACAACCCCAGTGTTCCTACCCAGCCCAGGGTTATTTAATGAACGCACTTCAGGCATGGACCTACAAATACAGGCCTATATTTTTTCGCTTCGTATCGCTCGCGCTACTTTCAAAGCTCGTTGCTCTATCTCTTTCGTTCGGTGGCGCTTGTTCATAAGGAGACCTATATTTCAGTTGTTAGAGAGATCCATTTTTCAACTGACGATATAAGAACGTATTTGTATTATCCTGTTTGTTATATCAATGGTTATTGAGGGTTTTTAATGAGGTACTATAGCCAATTCTGATAGCCGTTCATAAATTAACACTTTCGTCAGGTTCCAACACTGACAGCAAGATAGCGTATACAATTTTCAACGCGTGCGACAAAGATAGCATTAGAACCCGTGTCGTGACCCCTAATTATTTAACGCGGCCCTGAAGGCTTTAATTTTAGTTTTAGTGGTCTCAAAACAAAATTTTCTTGGATACAAAATAGTCCTTAAGAGTAAGGATTAGAAGCTAATTTTTTTTGGAAAATTTTAAGTTTTACAGCACTAAAAATAAAATTAAAGCCTTCAGAATTGGCTTTACTGCGTTCATAAAACTATCAACAATGAAATAAATTGTTTCGGTCCTTGATTAAACAGACGAGCGGTTAAATGTGACTTTGATTTATGTAGCAAAATTCATACCGGAGAATTGGTAAGTGATCCATTAAGTGATACCATTAGCCATCTCATATTACAGTAGACACCCCAATGTTTATGCATTTCCAAAATACTTTAAATGTATGAGGACATTAGACATTTTCAGTATTTACGGGGTTCCGGATAATTTTACGTGTATGTCAAATTTCAGTTGAATTTTAGACCAAACCGTTCTTGGGATATGCCGCGGAGAGAAAGACGGACAGAAAGAACCAGCAGCTTTGCTATAAGATAAGGGCTCCGGTATTTTAACGCAACCCTAATATACGAATAAGAATACATACATAACATTATTTTCATTGGTTGGCTATAATAATCTGGTAACGATACAAAGGTGTCGATTCGGTGGAGCACGATTTAATTTATTTGACAGGACTAAACATAATCTAACCGTTCTGTCTTTTTCTTTCTGTATCGAAAAGACAAAGTCACGACGCTTAAGAGGATGGCATACCCTAGCAACTTTTTTTGTTACCCGTCCAGCATAATAAGCCTAATGGCTAAGACCTTATTTGCTTTTCATAGAGGCGATTATATGTTGGCTCTTTGGCCTCTTTTTCTTGCACGCGTAATACTAGTGATCGCAGCGAAACAACAAATTGGTGTGATTTTAGCTAATACTGAAATATTTTGTAGGGAAAAATATATTGGACTTAGGTAAAATCCCTTCATATTTCTATTGAATTGCCTACTTTATAAAAAAAATCAAGTTGATCTCTTAACCGCGTTTTTTAAACGAACGTTTCAAAACCAAAAAAAAGAGGGTGGAAATCTTTTTTTTTCGACAAAAGTATAAATCATAAAACATTGTTTATAGGTGGTATCCCTAGATAAAAGATCGATAAATCAAATATATTTTCTTCAATATGAGGAGAGACCTAGCTTCTTCCAATGAGCCCTTGAAAACCTGCTGTTGTTGATGTTCTAGCGTCAGGTGTCCGCTTAAAATAAGGTTCCATCTATCCATCAGCCTGTATTCGTCCACTGCTGGACATAGGCCTCTCCAATAGTCCGCCACTCTTTTCGGTCCTGCGTCATCCTCAGCCAGCCGCTACCCGCAACGTCCTTCAGGTCGTCGGTCCAGCGGGCACGAGGTCGGCCTACGCTACGCTTTGCTAAACGTGGTCTCCATTCCAACGCCTTTCGGCCCCAACGGCCATTATGTCGGCGACAAATATGGCCAGCCTACTGTCACTTCAACTTACTGATTCTATATGATCTATATCTAATTGGCTATGTTGGTCACTCTCGATATCTGACGGCTTTCCTCGTTTCGGATTTTATCCATCAGTAAAGGTTAGTAAAGTAATCTATAATAATGTTCAGATAAGATAAAATAATATACGTTCTATCAAAAAAGTTAAGTCGTATCACACCGAATCGACACTTATTTATATACAATTATTATCCAGTCTAGTAACGAGCGACAAAATTGTTTCCGTGTTCAATAATAATAATCGTTGAAAAAACTGTATTTATATAAGTAGGTAAGTGTCATGTCTGTATTGTTTTGTATACATATTATGTTGCGTGATAAAACCAAGTATAAACAAACCATGAGTAACATGAAAAATACCAATTACTGAATCATTTCTACTAACCGGATGCATGTAATTAATTTTATTGCACCTTTGTATTTAATCTAACTGTTGTGTACTAAAAGTAAAATACTCGTAGATATCAGGTGAATCCTCATCCATCATCCATCAGCCTAGTTCGTCCACTGCTGGACATAAGCCTTTCCAGGACTTTGCCACTCCCGTCGGTCATTATGGAAGAATTGCCCATACTCACACACGCTGGGCAGGCGGGTTGGTAAGCGCGGTGCCGGAACCCTCGCACCAGTGACGCCGCTGCCCGTCACCAGTCTTTAATGAATGTTCCATATAAGGCCCGGCTATTAGGGATGGATATACCGCCATCCATCGGTCCCAGGCATGGAACATAGAACATAGAACATTTTTATTAGTAATGTGCATTACAAGTAATTTTTTTTTTTTTTTTTTTATAGGTAGACCTCCTGGGTTTTTGCCTGTGAGCTGTCCTCTTACTCTCCCCCGAATAACTTCGAGGGGTCTCCAAGTAAGATGGTGGTACCTCCACAGTCGAGCCCGGCATCAACTCTACCACCTAAAATATGAGGTGAATGGATAACTATAACATTGTTCTTATTTACGACACGTACCAACCTTCCCATAAATAACTCTAGCTAGGTTGCCCGAAGAGAGAATGCACGCCGCAGCTCTTCGAGATTTGCAGATCTGCAGCACTCATTTGACGTTACATTTCTTTTTTGTTTATTATATTAATTTTATTATTTGAGCTAAGAAGATGTGCGGCAATAGCTTTTAATAATATTTTCATTTACAATGTGTCTTACTTGATGCGGTACTCCACTGTACTTTCACCCGTATATAAAAAAAAATAACTTTCTCTTTTTTTAAATTGTTTAGGAAATATAATCTAGTTTTAGAAAAAAAAAACCGCTTTAGATTTTGACAACTACTTTCAGAGATATAGCCAAATATTGAATCGGCGGGAAAAATTGGTGGAAAAACAAAAATCGCCAAGAATTTTAAGGCGCTCTTATCCCAAAATCAGTAATTTCAAAGTCAAATAGAACTTTCAAATATCGTCTAAAACTTCCAAAAAAAAAATACGCAATATAGTTCGAACCTTTATCTAGGTCTTCCAGGCATGTGTTACATGATCAGATAAACTTTGCTCGATAGAAATAATTCACGAACACAGCATGTAATAAGACCTTTCAAATCATGCTATTTCCATAATTCCACTCTGTTATTAACGAAACATATCTGGTAATATTGCTCTTTAAATTTTCTAGGTCGACCACGTAAGTGGGTTTTAATAAACATATCCCTTATTTTTAAACAATTTAAAAACCGATAAAAACAACGAAAAAGTACAAAAGTGTCGTTATTTTCTTTACTCCTTACACGTAAAGAAAAAGACAGAGAGTCACTCTTCTGGGATAAGAGCGCCTTAAGGGAAAAACTTGGTGTACTTTAGTAACTTAGATTCGTAATTTATGCTATCCTGCTGTCAGTTTCATAGAGCCTGATAGTAGCGGCTTAGTGAAAATACCGCTACCCGGGCGGACAATAGCACCAAATTAGTTATGCACCATATACAGAAAAAATAATTTGATTTATTTTTAGCGTTCGTCGGTAATATTGTTATAGAGAGCTTTTGCAAAAAAACAACGTAATGAATGTTCTGCTTGCAATTATTTTCAAAGTCTTTTGATGTTAAATTTTAAAAAAGTTCAGCTTTATGTATTATCTAAAAATAAAAAATAATATGTAAACCACAATCGATTTACTTCAGTTTTGTGAGAGAGTGTGGTCATTGGACTTATTAGATAATGATAATAGGATAATTGTAGTATATTGACGTAATATATCGACGGCCCCCTTTAAATCATAAAATATTTTTTTTATATTTTTCTTACATATAGTTTTAGTATTTTTCTATCACTATTTTCGCTGTTAATCTATCTCAGTTAATAACTTTGCCGCTGACCCTGCTCTCAGCATAGCTTGATCCCTATATAATATCATTTTAATTTTGGAAAAGTGTCGTTTTACGACCGACAAATTTACACGAGATGATCCTACCTCTGACAGGCAGGTTGGCTTCACAATATTGCGTTTTGATGACGAAGTTCAGAGCAAGGTCACTCAGTGAGATAGGTAATCGTTTATACACGGAAAATGAAATTTGTGACCTAAACGAACCAAAGGACGAAGTTAGAAATCACGCAGAATTATAGCTGTTTATTCTAAAGAAACGTCAAATATCTACTTGATCGAAATAAATTAATTTTGGCTCCATACTAAAAGTTGCTGTGCTACCAGCAGTTTTCGTTTCCAAAACCACTTGAATTTCAAGGTACGATTATTAGGTAAGATAATATTTATAATAATAATAAAGGATCACAGAGTCGATTCAGAGTATGGATTGCCACTTGTACACCTTATTTTCACCCACGATTTTTACGATCCAAAATGATAAGGGTTGAGCCTACCGCCGCTATTTTTCGGTGACAAATACACGTTTTGACAGTATTTGTGAGAATGTATTGTTGCGTGCTTGACGAGCAGAATTCGAACCTGGATCCCACTGACTGCGCTATACACATTCCATCTGAACCTCTCCTTTCCAGATAGTTAGTAGGTAGATGTGGCAGGCAAATAGTAAAATTCGGCATTTTTCAAACGGCGTCGTCAGTTTTTAAACGCTCGCTGTTTTGCTATTTGAGCTTTGGCAAATTGCAAAATGCCCGCTCTTTGTAAAACGTTTTCGTCATTTTCTAAAAAGCCGAAATCGAAAGTATTTCACCAAAAAGTGAAAAGTAGGTGCGACGACGAGCGGAGCGAGGAGGAGCGTGTTAGTTGGGAGCCCGAGCCGAGCGAAGCGAGGCGACCCTCATTAGTTATAACAGAAATACTATATGCTGAGGCAAATTATAAAATGCCGAGTTCTACTATATGATGAAGATTCGTAAAGTAGCAAAATAGCGAGGGTTTAGAAACTGACGACGCTGTTTGTAAAATGCCGAATTTTACTATTTGCCTATGCACTATGCAACTATAGGAAAAAATACTTAGAAAGTGTTCGCCCAAGAACTACTGACCCAGTATGAATATGACGGGCACGGAGGGCGGCTCGAACTTGACGTGGCTGGAGTTCTGCATCGGGAAGCTGGCTGTGGGCGGAGTGGCGCGCCCCGCCCACGCGCTGACGCCACGCGTCCTCTCACGCGTCGCGGGCGTCTCCGCCTCTTCATTGTTTTGTTCTGGCAACATACAATTTATAGTAATACAAAGTGACACTTATTTATGCAGCCAAATTCACACCGAAGACTCGATAAGTGCTCAGTATCAAGGTTCCAAGACTCTTTTTGTGAAATTCGTGAATTTTTTTTTGGTTCTATACAAACGCAAGCCCAGCCCCGAGTTAAGGTGGTAACAGAGGATCTCGGTCCAAAATGCACATTTTATTATTGTTTGCCAAATTTTAGAATAAAAAGTTTGTAATTAATGCGTTTTGTGGCGATTTGCGCAAATTGCTTAGTAATAATTAGGTGTCCAAAAATAAATTACGTCATTTTATATACTACATTTTAATTGCACTACATTTACAAACTTTAAAGCGAGTTTACTGTTGTTATGTAATGCAATCATAGTGTAATGCATAAAATGATATCAGTTGCTTGTGAAAACATAATTATTGATCAGCAATTTGCGCAAATCACCATAAAACGCATTTATTGCATACTTTTTATTCAAAAATTTGCCAAACAATAATAAAATATGCGTTTTGGACCGAGATCCTCTGTTACCGCCTTAATTACTATACTTATGGGATTTGAACGTTTTATTCTGCGAAATTAGCAAAAAATGTTATCGATCCGGGATACTGATCACTTACCAAGCCTCCGATATGAATTTGGCTGTATGTATTGTGATTATAGTTGCCTTATCTAAGGAGCAGCCACATGCCATGGCGTAAAAACTAACCTGTCAATTGAATTGAATTGGATTGGATAGTGCAAATTGGAGTGAAAACTTTGAAGTGCATTACAAGATAGATTTTTTTTTGAGGTAAGTTTTTATTTTATTTAGACTTATTTAGCCACTCTTATAAAATCCAAATAAACTGAATTAAAAACTTTACATCCGCTGAAGAGCCTGAAATAACAGACACGTACCCGACTCAAAATGTTTGGTTAAAAAAATATCTAAATAGTTTTACTGTATTTATACCGTAAAAAATATTTTTGTGATGCTTCAACCACCAGTTTATACCACCTTATTACCTATACCTTCCCGAAAGCGAATCCTGGCTAAGGGACTGATATCCGCGGGTCTACCGCGTAATTCTCATTTTCATCAACATCAACTTGAGATTGAAATTTGACGTGCGTGCGACGACGCCCGCCTAACATGCCATCTCTTTTACACGCGTTGAATTTCGCATGCATTTGCTTGAAGTTGATACAAATGAGTATTACGCGGTAGACCCGCAGTTTGTTCATTCATCAGTGCGCGTGTCGGAGCCGAATTATTTGTTACTATGCTATTTCTACCAGATCTGTACACAATCCCCGACCAATAAGTTCTCTGTCATCTATATCATTATAATAATAAAGTTGTAAAAAAGGGCATTGAATATTGACATTGAATATTTTTGAGGCCGAAACTACCATTTTTTTAATTTTTGTCAGTCTTGATGTCTGTTTATCTGTATGTTCAGTTTTAGCTCTTGAACCAATTAACGGATTGTTCTGTATAGATGAAACAGTGATAACATTGTTAGGGAGATCTCCCAAACAAACTTAGCACTATATCTGCAGTGACGAATTGGGTAACATATGTATAGATCTATTAATCACGATGCTTTTCCAGATTCTAAGTTATTTTTCAATGCAAGTGCTCGTAAAGGCCCACTTTTTATGCATCAAAAGTTTCAAAACCGAACAGAAAGTCGATTATTTTGCCCTAGGGCTTTATTATTATTTTTTTTTATTTATTTGCAATGGTTGGCTAACCTGCAGCCTTTCCTGTGTACCATAGATGTTATACTTTTTTTTCCACTGTTTAACGGCTTTGGATACAGTCCTTTTGAGCCAATCATAATTTGAAGTTCACAAGATTATATTTGTTTTCATTTCCGTAACACTATGCATTGAAAAACGTAGTATGATACACGGGCGTAAAAGCAATAAATTACTCGGTTACGTTTAAAACACTCGCTACGCTCGTGTTTTAAATCGTCCTCGTAATTTATTCCTTTTTGCCCTTGTAGCATAAACTACTATTAAAGACGTCTTCATTCATAAAGCATTCTAGGACTTTATGTATCTGAAGCTCTAGGAACCTCAAAGCGCCTGTCCATCACCGGAAATAATTAATGGTGGACGGTATTTGTCTATTTGAACTTTTTGATGTTTAGCATGCAACTGATCGTAGAAAAGGTATACAAAGAAAAACAAGCAAGCTTATTATTATATTACACTTACCTGTGTCTAAGCAGATGCCCATATTCCATGAAGAGAAAAGTTTATTTTGTACTTCCGACCGAAAACTTTCACTATCAAAACTCTTAAAAAATTCTTAGCAATATATAAGTTGGCACTATAATAAAAAGGATATATATATATAAAATATTTGTGTACAGTTCTTGAAACTTTGTTTATGGCCGGCCCGCGGCCTTTGACGACGGACACCGAGGCTAGAAGCAATTAATGAGTTATCAATCGATGGAGACGCGACCTTCACGGCTGGACCTCACAACGAAAACCAAAAGAAACTTGTATAGTTCTCTAACTCATCTTAGCATATCCGCGTGGTTATTCTAAAGTAGTGCCGCCGCGATATCATTTTCACCAGCGTGTTCCGAACTGGCATGGCGCAACGACCACTCCCTGGACGCTACCATCAACGACTGACAACATTCCACTTCGCCACCCTCGCACCTCCACTTCCCTCGTTACAGACACGCGACTGACCGATCTATAGCCATCCCCGTCTCGTGTACAAACGAGGGTGGGACAGGTAAGGGATGGAAAGGCGATTGAATATTTAAACGTGTCCCCGTTCAATGAGAGCTGGTACTAGACGGGGCTGCAGGTGACGAGGTCTGCTGACTCAATTATAGGCTGCTAGTGTCAGTAATGTTGTACCAACAAGCAGCACATACAAGCACCTGCAATATGCATGCCCGGCCTCGCGCCGCCCGCCATTACTCATCGTATCGGGGTCGGTCCATCCCCCGAAAGTTTCTATCAATTTTTAAGCTGTCAAAGCGAGTTAAGGACGCATGTTTTATTCAGATATTATGTTCTGAACTGTTGTTAATTGGAGGTTAGCGAGTTTCTTCAAATATAATTGGTTCTAAGAACCGTGTGTGGGTTGGTTAAGTAGCACGAAGTTGAATCGTGGCATCTGGATCGAGGGAAATGGCTGATTCATGACAGTTGGTACACAAACAAAACACATTGCCACAAAAGTATTACAAAGTTTTTTTTTTATAATTCAACATTACTTATATCATTGCGGTATAGAAACGCAACAGAAAAGTAAATTTGATGCGAGGAGTTCGGAACAGGCATTCGAACCCGGGACCTCTCGCTTACTGGGTCTCAACCAGTGACGTATTTTAAGATTTAACGCCCTGGGCCTGTAAGGTTTGTCGTCCCATAAAATAAGGAGGAAAAAGCAAAAATCTTTCTATAATAAAATAAAATGAAATCCAACAGTGTGTTGATGTGGGCTAAGAATAGTGATAATGAATGAAAAAACTAAAAAGGCCATACAAACACTATTTATTCAATATTTACATTTTTTCTGATGGCCAAATTAGTTACAAAATTCTTCAACAACACTGTCATAATTAACGAATTTTGTCAAGTCAGCTTCTATAGGTATTAAGAATAGCTAACTCTTAATTGCTTGTGCAGCCCCTCGCAGCCTGCCGCCCCGGGCCATGGCCCTTTTGGCTCTAAGGTAAATACGCCACTGGTCTCAACACAAGTCTCGAATTTACCCATATCCTGTCCACCGCAATGATATGTAGGGGTACTCGCTTTACTGAACTACCTAGAGCCGAAATGTCTGTTATACTTTATCCGAATCAAAGGACCTATAAAGATATCTAGCTCGCAGGACCATAAAGAAAATGCTTGGGATATCTTTGATGGATAAAATCCGAAACGAAGATATCCGTCAGAGATCGAAGGTGACCGACATAGCCTGCCGAATCAGTAAGTCGAAGTGGCAGTGGACTGGCCATATTTGTCGCCGACGTAATAACCGTTGGAGCCGTAAGGCATTAGAATGGAGACCACGTACAGCAAAGCGCAGCGTAGGCCGCCCTCGTGCCCGCTGGACTAACGATCTGATGAACGTTGCGGGTGGCGGCTGGATGAGGATGACTGAGGACCGCCAAGAGTGGCGTAATATTGGGGAGGCCTATGTCCAGCAGTGGACGAATACGGGCTGATGGATGGATGGATAGGACCATAAAGTGAAAATCATGATCTTCATTGATTAAAGACTGTTTTATTGATCAAAAATTATTTTGCACGAACAACTAGTGCAGTAGTCAGAGATTCCGTTGTTAAATAACAATTTACAAAAATAAATAAAAATGTCTACTTATCTCAGTAAGTATTCGGGCCAATTCACTTTAAGGTTAAACATCAGTCGCTTAGCGCAAAGTGGATAACTTAACTTTGTTTTTCTTGTTAGGAATAAAAAATTGAAAAGCATTATAGTATGTGGCAATTGACGCCAATAATTAATTATTAGTGAGGTTTATAAAGCAAGTGTTTAAAAATGGTAAACACAATTTGTCATGACCTTTTCAAAACCAACTTAAAATGCTGTTTTGACTTTGTTTGGACAAGATCATGACTAATTGTGCATTAAATTTCAAACTCGAGCTTTACAAACCTCACTAATACTGAACTATTGGCGTCAATTGCCACATACCAAAATATTTTTCAATTTTTAACTTCTAAATACGAAAAACAAGGTTAAGTTATGCACTTTGCGTTTAGCGACTGACGTTTAACTTTAATATAATAATAATAACAAAATAATTGTAAAAGTCCCAAATTGCCTGCCTTGTCACGTAAATACTAAAGTTAATTAAATATCTAGTCAACCTCTAAGCAAAGTACAAAATATCACATTAAACTACAGGAGAAGTAGCGAATTATAACAACATTTCAAATAAATAATATTTAGTATCTACTTTAAAAGGCCTGCTTAAATAAATGTTAGACAGAAACTAAGTAGGTGCTAAGAATAAGTATATAATACATTTAACATAGGTACATAACATAAATACGAGAAAGGCGAAAGTTAAAATATTATATGTCTGATAAAACTAAAATTATATTAGGAGTAAATTATATGATAGGCAAAATATACATAGGCATATTACACATATTATAATATGCATAATAATCACTATTGCGGCTTTTCTTGATAGTAGTAATAGCTTATATATTATATATACATACATGAATAAATATGTACTTATTCATTTTAATGCAACTGATGCAGACAATCATGCCTATATAATAAAGTTATACAAAAAGATACCGGCAGGTTTACTGTTTTAAACAAAGATTTCAAAAGTTAAGATAAGCCCTTACCGTGCTATGACAGCACCAAAATGTTTCCACCTTTAAATGGGTGACGCTCACACGCTTGGAATCAGTGCTCATCTGAACAAAGTGATAGTTGGATGCCTTAAGTGCACTTAAAGTTAATCATTTTAACAACTTTAGTAGTCTGATCAGTTTGCTGACCGTAGATTGCGCACTCATAAGTGCGCGTGCGTCGGCAATAGTCGGCATTATGTTAACGCACGCATTCAAAAACAATGCAATAGATTTTAGGTGCTAGGGCTCATCTAAACTTTTGAAATATTTGGTTTTATAGCGTTTTTAATTATCCGTTTCGTTAATAATAATGTTATAACTGAAAAAAGGAAGACATAAACGAAATTGGTAAAGGTATATAACGTTATTTTGTAAGTAGGTACTGACGGTAACGTTAATTCACCGAGTAAGTGGTTTTAGAAACGAAAACTGGTAATAGTATAGTTCAGGGAATATTCTTTACTGCAATTCGGCTTAATGTTGGAGAACAATATAACAAACGAGTACGTGAGCTCTTTAAGGGAATGTCTGAAGTACTGTGAGAGTGAAGTATCAAAGACGATGTCCCTAGATCAACATTATATATAGAAATATTTAGTTCTTTAACAATATTATCTTTCTTTGTTTTTGAATATGTTTTTAATTATTTTACTTTGTATATATCTTTGAATTGGTCAGTTAGTTGGTTAATACTGTAATGCTGAACAATTTTATATTAAATAAATAAATAAATTAAAGCACACGCCATCCATAAACTGTGAACAGCTAGTATTGGTACTTCTAATTATCTTGGAAGCAACTAAGACAATTGCAATACTTGAAAAATTACTTGTACATATATCCAACATTTTTAATTTACAATTACCCAAAGAGTGTCAATTACGAAATTTATTTAAAAACATTCACTGATGGATTTAGGTGTGGTAAACATCTGAACTCATTAGAATATATCAAGACCGTTTACTCCATTTACATTTTCTGGAAAATCAAAATTTCTAATTAATTAAAACAGAACACTTATATCCAAAATGTACTTAATAGTTCCTCAAAAAAACCCGTTACCTATGTATTGTGTAAGCTGCTACAGCAAAGTTTCCATTGATTTCCGTATATTAGAATTTGAAAATTCAAAACTTTAAAATTCTAATTTACGGTGGGTTTTTCACAATCCGGCTGCAAGCGGCTCTTAATTAAAAAAGGCAGGCTTTTCACAATCCGCTGCTAAACGGTTCTTAACACAAAAGATAAGCCCTCCTGTGTATTTTTTATTCACCTCAGCAAATAATATTTTGCGAACTACCTATATACTTGTCCATACGAACAACTCCTACTACACAGTAAAACCTAAAATCGAGAAAAAAAAGTCAGCTGTTTCATACATTTTGGTCGAGCAAGTATTTAAATTTTCTATGGAACAGCTGTTTCTTTTTTCGCAACTTCAACGTTGTTTTCATAGCAAAAGTTATTCGTATAGACGAGTACAATTATACCAGTTTTCGTTTCAAAACTACTGAGATTGCAAAGTGTATAATGATATAAATAACATTTGACTTCAATAACGTTGTTGTATTTTAAAACGTTAGAGACGTATTTCCAATAACGTTTTAAAATAACGCTATTTTTAGGTTTGCCAATCTACCCAAGTGGACCTTTGATATATTTCTTGTTTCTATTTATGCATGTTTATTTAAGTTAATGAATATTGTTATAATTATCACTAAAGTCAGTCTCACAGGCAGGCGGCAAAACAGAAGTATTATGTTAGCGTTAGCGTTAAAACGATACGTATCGCTCTCCATGCAATTCTTTATCGCTCACGCTTCTTATCGCGTTTCACGGTAAAGGTTCTTCTTTCTTTGAACGCTAACATTTTACTGTCCTTTTTCTGCCTGCCCACAGAAATTGAAATATTAAAAATTTTCTGTGCCCCTGCCTTTGAAACAGACTTTATTTATATCATAATAATATTGCTATTACATATTTATTTAATTTAAGTATTTCAGTATTATTTCATTATTGAAATAACGGTTGTCAATGTAACGATTTGGTACGTAGCAAAGATTTCAAAAGTTTAGATGAGCCCTGGCACCTAAAATCTATTGCATTATTTTTGAATGCGTGCGTTAACATAATGCCGACGCGTGCACACTTATGAGTGCGCAATCTGTCTACCTACGGTCAGCAAACTGATCAGACTACTAAAATTGTTAAAATTATTAACTTTAAGTGCACTTAAGGCGTCCAACTATCACTGTGCTCAGATGAGCACTGATTCCAAACGTGAGCGTCAACCATTTAAAGGTGGAAACATTTTGGTGCTGGCATAGTACGGTAAGGGCTTATCTTTACTTTTGAAATCTTTGCGTAGACCCATACTAATTTTGTATATGGACAATTTGGCAAATGAAGGATAAAATGACCATATCGTAAAAAAAATATTGAGCAACTCGGTGAACGCATAGCAACTCTACAAATTAACAAAACTGAATAAGAAAAACACACGAAAGTGTTTCCTTTACTCGAAAGTACCAATCACAGAAATGTTTAGAATAGTCATGGCTAGGGTTGCCAACTGTCCCGATTTAATCGGGATATCCCGATTTCAGGCCCCTGTGTCCCGTGTCCCGACGACGGAGCTGGCGGGACGCTAGTCGTCCCGATTTTCAACATTTACCAATTTTTCATTCAACTAACATGTTTTGAATTTTTCGATTACGTACGGAAATGTATAAAATGCGCCAAATACCAAAACAAATATTCATTCAAGAACAAAAGTTGTATGTAATTATGTTTAGTTCAATATTAAATTTTAGTTAAGTAATTATTATATAGGTACTATGTTAAATATGTTCATAATTATTATTCAAGAAAACTCACAGAGACTTATATTATTGGTTGAAATATTTTTAGTTTGTGAAATTTTTAAACTTTTCTATTTTACTATGATAAGAATCTTTTTTTAAGAAATCCCGATTTTATTTCGGTTGTCCCGATCTTTATTCCATTAAATCCCGAAAATTTAATTCCTAGAGTTGGCAACCCTAGTCATGGCGCACAATAAAGAATGTTGGTTTGTTTCGGCACAAAATAGATACAACCAGAAGGCCGACTCGATGACGGAGCGAAAACAGACGCACACATGCATAGACGCGTACGTATGATGATCTCGGCAGAATTTCGTATTGGCATTCGACCGACTTCATCCGAGATCGTCGTACGTACGCGTCTATGTGTGCGTGCAACTGTTATCGCTAGTTATGCGGAGTAAACCTTCTTTAAGTGGTTATTTTGTGGTTTCGGCGAGGCTTGCAAAGATTACATTTGCCGAAATATCTACATACCCATTGTATTTGTGTGTCGTCAATATTATATATATATATAAAGTTCTAACTTAAATAACTAATAAGTTACTATACTTAGTGTATTCAGCGAGACGATGCAAAGTGGTCCATTCACCTCTCAGTATTATGATACTTAATTTTATAAAACAATACATCCGACATGTATGACTTCTGTTAAACAATACATCCGACATGTATGACTTCTGTTAAACAATACATCCGACATGTATGACTTCTGTTAAACAATACATCCGACATGTATGACTTCTGTTAAACAATACATCCGACATGTATGACTTCTGTTAAACAATACATCCGACATGTATGACTTCTGTTAAACAACTAAACATGATTATCTTGGTACATGCACAAAATAGATAGATACTACCAGAAAGCCGACTCGACGACGCGACGGAGCGAAAACAGACGCACACATGCATAGACGCGTACGTATGATGATCTTGGCAGAGATCGTCGTACGTACGCGTCTATGTGTGCGTGCGCCTGTTTTCGCTAGTTATATGGAGTAAACCTTCTGTTTTGTGCGTCAGGTAACGAGCAGTCAGAGGCGGTTTCTTTTGTATCGAAAGTTGAAACGGCGGCATTTCCTTAGTAGGTGTCAGTCGGGGAATGACGCGATTTGCATCGTCTCGCTAAACGTTATATAGATCGATACTTTACGTACGTTCCTAAATTGCTGATAAAATATTTGTAATCCTGGTATTTCCAGTTCTAACGTCATTAATGACGTCAGACATTAGCGCTAAAGCACTGTGAAAGTCCGTAATCGTCAGCGAGCTGACAATCTTTCGCTTTTGTCAGCAATTTCGGGACTCAGGTACTGTAAAACCAGCCAGGAAAATAAGAAGCTGGATATCGAAGGAATCAATTCTGACGTTTTACGTCGGAGGTCACAAAACAAAATTTTAATACCAAGATTGTTTTCAGGTCAGAAAAATGTGTTTGCAGTAAGTAACTGTTCCTTTCAAGTACAATACTCGTAAAAATTATTTTAAGTAAAGTAAAATATAGTTAACTACTTGAGTTCCTTCAAGTGAAGAATCGCGGCATGAACTAAAAAACTACTTTACCGATTGAAATTTCCTATAGCTTATTTTCTCAAAGTTTTTTTTTATTATTTTTTACTCGGGGAAAATACTTACGCCATAGGACTTTGTTTTTATTCTTTCGGTATATAAATTTAAAAAATATTTTTTGAGATTTTTTAAAGAATTGTCGGATATAACATCACTTGAGAATTTTAGACATTATACTGATTGTGATGTGTGTTTGCTTATAAAAAAGTGGTCTGTCTCTGTCTGTCTACTCGTCTGTCAAATCAGTCGGCAGCAAATTTTTACAAATTTATCTTGATAGCAAAGGACACATTTGTAAACAGCCATTAGTGACGTGACACGAAGGCAAATGGAAGTTGCAGCTTTTTCGTAAAAATATTCATCATCATGAGGTTTTTAGACCACAAGTTCGAAAATACGGCTTATTAAACCTAAATTTCGAAATAGTTTTCGAGTTAACACACCTTAACATAATTTAATCTAAGCGAATTATATAAAGATTCCGTTAAATATACTAACAACTGTTCTGTCATTTTCCTGGTCAGGCTCTCGCTAGACAAACTATCCTACGATGGAAGAACTGTTTACTTACAACTATTAAATGCGAACAATATTGAATCTTATGTACAGTGGCATCGAGTGGTGAGTATATATGTTACTTACTATTGTAGGTATTACATTTAGTTGGATACATATACGCATAAACGCATACATAAACAGTAATAATTTTAGAAATAAGATAAAAAAATACTTTATGGAAAATTGATATAAGATATTGATATAAGATATAAGTACTCTGTTTAAGATGTAAAATTAACATTTATAAGAACGTCCGCTGCTATCAGATAAACCAATAGGTTTCCGATGGTAGCTATATAACACAACTGTTTTAAATGTAAAAACTATATGAAATAAATTAAAAAAAAAAAAAAAAAAAGCTATTTAGGTATGAAAATATGTATAGGCTTGTGGCCTTATAGAATCACTTTGTAGCCTGTCTGTCCGTCTGTCTGTCAAGACCCTTTTGCTCGGCCCCCGTGTGAGATATCAAGTTGAACCTGATACCGCCTACAGAAGTCTACGGCCCCATTATGCTGTAAAACAATCAGGCTTCTAACTCGACGTGAAACAAAGTTATTGCACTTTACATAATCAATTTCATACAAATTTTTGACACTCGCGAGGGAATCAAAACTTATAGGGCACTTCTAGGTGAATTAGAAACTTGACATTTCCTTTACAGGTAGGTCTTATAGCACACACACATAGGAAAAAAACTGAAAATTACAGATACTTGATTATTCAGGAAGTTATTTGATCAACTTAATTAGACTTTTTAGATACATACGGTGTTACTACAAAACGGTGTTTAACTTTAGACAGTGTTTAAATCTGTTGCTGTCACTTTTTTACGATATGAAAGAAAAGGCGACAACAACAGATTAAAACACTGTCTAAAGTTAAACATCGTTTTGTAGTAACACAGATAGAGTTTAATAGACCATAAATGTCAAGTTAAGTTGGTAAATTGTAACTGCAAGTGGAATTATTTACTATGTTTTTAAGGTTCCGGACCCGTATTGTGTGTTGGTACGAAACCCTTTGTAAGCGAGTCCGGTTTTTTTTTTCACTTTGTCGTTTGCAAAACAGGGAATTAATATACAAAGTAATACAGTGGTAAAATTCGTTGATTGCGGCCCCCTGGACCCTTACAAATAAGCAAAATAAATTGCGAGTATCTGAAATTACAACAAAACTGAGCAAGCAAGCTTACTGTCGTCTCGACCAGCAGCCTTGTGAATTGTTAATTAATTAAGTATTGTTGCTCAGAGTTTTATTAAACAGTGTATAAAATCCGCGATTCATTTCTTATCAACGCCATAAACTAAAAATCTAGCACGAAGAACTGTAAATTACTGTGAATTTTACCGTAGCCTACGTATTACTACGTATAGACTAGCAGTTCCCATACATCAGTTTGTAGCAACAAAAAAGGTGTAAAATTCTAACGAAATCTAGATGGCGTTGCTAAATCCTCTAACGAACACGATGCTAAAAAAGACCGATTGGTGACGCTAGTGGCACAGCGATGTCACATAACATAAAAATAATACCCCTTCGATAATAGATGGCGCTGAAATATTCACTGTTAGTGTTGCCAACTTAACGCCATCTAATTTTTCAAAGCAAAGCTATTACAGCCACATGTTTACTTGGTAACCATGAGAGTTTACTTGCAGCCAATTAAACAAATTACGCTTATTTGCAACACTTGGCGACACCTAGTGTCGTAAGGGCGCGTAAAAAATTTGCTACGCCTTGATGTATGGGAGTTGTCGGTCTATATGTAGTAATACTTAGTCTATGATTTAACTGAAGTATGAGCTTAAGGCCCTTTAAACTTAATATTGTGCCCTAGATGCATAGATTTGTGTAAATTTGCTTTATTTTACTCCAAAAACTTGCAAGACTTGCTTGTGGTCCACTGCGACTGCTTCTTTTGCAATCATCCTAGATCCAGACACACTCATACATACATACACATTATCAATTCGTTATACACACAAACGTATACAAGTTTTTTACATCGATGTACACACGTACATGTCACCGTAATGTAAAATCCATTAGTTTTTAATGTATAATGAGATTATAAGTAGGTTTTTTTTTACGTTATTTATGATCTAACCTAGTTAAATTATAAACTATCCCATTTTACAATTTTAAGCTGAAATATTATACTACCTAACATGTACAATAACGATGAACACAGGACGACAGCTCAGAATGCGTATAAAACACAATCAACAAATCGTTGGATGGATTTAAAGAATAATATATCACAATCGCTTTAAGTATTTCTCCTAAGCGTAAAAATTGCAAATTAGCTACGAATAATTCGTAGCAAAATAGGTATTGAGAAAATGTCTTTTAGATAACAAAAGGTGGGGCGATATTTTAGGTCGTATTTACACTACACTTAGAACATAAGTGTGCATATTGTTCACTTGTGCTTGTAAATAAAACTTTTTAGCAAAAAGCTAAAGGATATTTTAAAGATAAAAACATTTAGGCCTTTTCATTAAACCTTTAACAAACTTTTTAAGCACATGGAATGATTCTTATCGTAAACTTTTACTTAGCAATAAATAAAACGAGTTTTCTATACAGCTTTCTACACGAAATAAAATAATATACCCATACTTACAGTACAAATAGAGCCTCATTTAGGTCGTATCTTTTCGTAAAAGAAAATCTGGTCTACGCTATTCGAGTCTCTCAGCAATATTTTTCTTTTGATAAACTTAAACTGTTCGAGAGCGAATTCATACAATTCATTCTCCATTTTCCATATAACAGACTTCTGTATCGTCTCTATGGTTTCTTTTGAGGGTTCTATTTTGGAGCTGGTTTGTCTAAGATGCGATTTATTGCTGTTTAAGTAATGTTCCGTGGCGCCTTTGAAGAGGCGTGGCAGGGTCGCCTCCAGCACTGTAATAAAGTCGAGCATTTCTTCTGTTACTCCCACCAGCAAGTAGTGGTTAAGTAGATTGTACTTGGCTCGCTCAAGAGCCCATCGGCTGCCGGGCTTCCTGAAATGACAAGTTTTGATGTTAAAGGTAAGAGGAAATTGGTATGCCAGAAAAACAAAATTAAGAAAAGGCGTAGGATAGCGTCTTTTTCGCGAATTGAGGGTTAGCTCCATAGTAAACGTTGTTCGTATGGACGAGTACTATCGCCAGTTTTCGGTTTCCGCAACTTCATCTTAACATCCAGTATATTAAAAAAAAACTTACGCCTGTCCTAATAAGGGATGACTAATTGACTACATAGACAGACTGCCGTTGCATATCATCTACGATCATGACTACCTAGTACTTATACCAATCTAGGTGCTTTGATTTGGTCCTTTTTAGGGTTCCTCATGGAAAAACGGAACCCTTATAGGACTAGGACACTTTGTTATTCATCTGTCTGCCTGGATGTTTGTCAAGGCCCTTTTTGCCAAGTACGGCTTGAGGTATCAATCAACTTGATATTTATATTGAATAGTACGACCTTCCAAAGCGTGCTCTCATCTCATAATATAAAAAACTTACTCACTGACTGATCATCAAATCTCACGTGGTACTTGGCGGTGACCAGTTATCTTAAAAATTTATAGGAAGAGAGATCTTTTAGCAAAAGTGAAGGAAAAATCCATGTGGCATTGACCTTGACCAACTTAATTTTGCAGGTTCTTTCCAGATATTTTATACATAATAATATATAACAAGTTTGTAATTTTTGTTCAAATTTTTTAAGTCCGCTAGGCACGAGTCCTACTCGCACTTTTTTAGGGTTCCGTAACTTAAAATAAAAAAACGGAAGATTTATAGGATCATTATGTTGTCCGTCTGTCTTTCTGTCACGACCCTTTTGCTCAGGCCCTGTATGAGGTATCAAGTTGAACCTGATACCTCCTACAGAAGTATACGGCCCCATATTGCTGTAAAAATTCAGGCTTCTAACTCGATGCGAAAAAAAGTTATTGCACTTTACATAATCAATTTCATACAAATTTTTGGCACCCGCGAGGGAATCAAAACTTATAGGGCACTTCTAGTTGACTTAGAATTTACAGGTAGGTCTATAGCACACATATAGGAAAAAAATCTGAAAACTACAAATATTTCATTATTTAAGAAGTTTATAAAGACCAACTTAATTATACCCTTTAGGTACATGGAGTTGAATAGGTCGTAAGTGCAAGTTAAGTTGGTTCTTCATAACTGCAAGTGGAATTATTTACCATTTTAGATCTGAAAACGCGATTTTATTAACTTCGCTTAAAAGAATTATCGCAAAAGTCAGCTCTAAAAAAATCTCAAGCAAAAGCTTTGGTGCAGCGGGTCTGCCACGTAATTCTGATTTGTATCAACTTCAAGCAAATGCATGCGAAATTCAACGCGTGCAAAAGAGATGGCATGTTAGGCGGGCGTCGTCGCAAGCACGTCAAATTTCAATCTCAAGTTGATGTTGATGAAAATCAGAATTACGTGGTAGACCCGCAGGTCGGAAGTTTAGCTTGATACGGGGCCTTAACCTCAAACATCACGTCGTAGTTATATATCTACGTTATTTATTTAATCCCTATCATATTTAAATTATACCCCTGTTTTTCATAGTAGTATTTCTTAAGCTAGATAATTATCACAGTAATATTTACCAGCACTGAGCAGCGTGGCCACAGAAGAATGGCACTTGTAGCCACATGTTATTAGGATCACAATCCGGCTGACTGCTCTCCACACATTCATCAAAAGTCTGAAGAGAAAACAAAGACTGTGACATTATTGTTGAATTATAAACTTTAAAGTAAGGACTTAAGTGTTGTTTTGCAAATTAGGTCACAGACATAAATATCTTAGATAATGCTTTGATTCATTGGAAATGGATGAGTAATAAGAGTACTTATTTCTAACTAGTCTTTCCCGTGGCTTCGCCTGCATGGGTTTTTTACAGCAATTATTTTGTCACAATTACAATCCCATGTTAGTGGCAAAATACACAACAGTATTTTTTCTTTTTTATGTGTCTAACTTACCCAAAAATATCTGTATAAATAAACATACCATTTTATCCCCATGTTTTTTCCGCACAAGATGTGGTCTGAAGTTATCTCCATGTCGTAGAAAGTAATAATATGAGACTAGTCTATCCAGGGGTCTCCTGATTAAGTTAATGTAAACTGGTTTCACTGAGGTACCTAACCTGAAACATATGTCAAGATAAGAACAAGATATGATGGCACTTACTACTTTTGGTGCAGAATCCTATTAAAGGGCTTCACTATGCTAAAATTCAGTCCTGCTTTAATGCTTTTGTTTTTATCTGTCTAATCGTATACGTAGAAGAAGATTCTAATCAATAGTGATGCACGCAAAATTACAGTTATTCTACAATATAAATAATATCAATCAAAATAACATACATAAAGACTTTTTTACTATTACATTAAGACGTTTTTTTTCTAGAATGTATCTGCATGTGTTGGTTTTATTCCAATCGCTTTTGAAATATGGGAGTTGAATCACTTTTTTCGTGAAAATCATGCTTTTTTAAAAGTAATATCTTAATTATAAAAATATTGAAAGTATGTTTATTTATGAAATGTTTAATAATTTTCTTGAGTAGAAAAACAGACAATATTTTTTTTGCAAAATTTTATCAGCTATATTGAACAAACTGAATTCAATACAAAACCGAAGTTTAGCATTGTGGAGCTCCTTAATACCAGAATTTTTATAATCCGAATAATTATGTTATCAAAGCACAAACTTGTCGATGAGTTAAATGCAGAGTGCTCAGAAAAAATCCATATTATTATGTCCTCAGAAATTGTGATAACACATATTAATATTTGTTGGGTTTTTTAACCACTACACAGCTAATTTTATTATTTTAAACAAATAAATAATAGTTGTCGAGGTAAGAAAGACATTCTTTGCAAACATTATTACAAATTCTGCCCCCCTATTCTGTATCTTTGGTTTCCAACTGTACTGGGTGCCTATCATCAAGAACATAGATAAAACTGAACTTTCAAAATTGCCTTTAACAAACTATTTATGAACTGTGTTGACACTTCAAGTGCGAACATATCCTTAGACAATTGGAATTCCATAGTATACCTATATTTTTGATGATAGGCACCCAGTCCAGTTGGCAACTAAAGATACATAATAGGCTGTCTGGTCAGTACTCTCTAGTACTTAGTCATTAGCAATTCAGATGTTTGATGCATATTGGTCAATATGCATGGTCAATAAGCCACGACAGTGGTGTTTTCTAATCTTATAAAAATATAAAATTAATTATAATGACATTGTCTTATGACTAGAATTTGAATCCATATGAACTTTTTCAAATTAAATGTTTTAGTCGTTAACCAGTTGGCGTTTAGATAAGGGGGCACTATTGGAAAAAATATTTAGCAAATTTTATCATGCCTCCTTATCGACACTCTGACCCATTAATCTATTGAATTCTCATCATAGCTAAAACAAAAAATATCAGGAAAGATCATAGCATGAATCCATTTTACTGTTTTTTATTGTTTGTGCAACTCTATTAACTAAAAATAACATTCTAAACTTACCTTTCAAAATTAAGAAATGCCATATGACCATGGTACAGAGCAGGCTTCACATCTTGCCATTTAGTTACGTTTTGAGCAAACTTATACTGATTTGCTATGGACATTACGTGCATATTAGCCGTTATATTTATATGCAACACTTTGAAGTGATTTTTCTTGCACAAGTCATAAGCTACGCCGACGAAACTTGTAGAACCAGTCTTCGGGACTCTGTTATAGATGACAATTAAATCATCTTCATTCTTTTGCAACGATTGCGGGAGAAATTGGCGAGATTCCGTGTGTGCCTGTGCCACTTTATATTCTGCCAAAAATGCATTCAAATTAGTATTAATTTCTTATGTATTACAGTAGAATAGATAAGTAAGTTGTAAAACATACCTAGAATGTGATATGAGTCCTCTAACCGAGCTATTTCTGATTGAAAGTATAATACTATGATTGCTATAACAGACAGACATGAAAGAAGCCATATCTTGTGGATGTTCAACATTTTGTTTATAAAAACTTTTCGTATCATAAACTCGTAAATGTTAGTTATTTTTCTCTAGTTAAAACATGTTTTTCTTGAGTTTTCAATATAAAAATTACAAAAAACCAAATATTTAAGCTCTGCTGACTGAACTGAACTGTCAAAATCTGTCAAATGTCAAACAAAGACTGTCATTCAAACTGGACGTGGGGGACATTCTTATACTGGTCGAAAGTTAAAAAGGCGGTAGCTCCATCTATTGACTAGTTCGGTCAACAGACCATAGTTAACTCCGTGTCTGTTGTCTGTGAGTGGCTTAGATCATTAAAATACTCAAAAGTGAGTGGTAACCAAAGACATTGTGTTATCTTATACAATATCTTTGGTGGTAACTTAGATGTTCATAGCCTAATAAACTAGATGGTGGCACTCAACGAGACCTCATTAGTAATACTCACATTTCACAACATCGTATCGTTTACCTCTTAGAATAATTATATTTATACCAACATCAAGGAAAATTATGCCACCGACTTAAATTAAATAAAATGTTTTACAGTAAAGATAAAGATAAATTTATTGATCTTCAGTAAGAGTTATTACATATAATGGTACATTGCAGTCTACGTAAAAACCTATATTAAATACAAATACTATCTTATTATTTATAGAAGTACCTCGGGGAACTCTGTTCCCTACACTAAGTACTAAAAGTACCTGTGCGGTAGGGTTATAGTGATTCTCTTCCATCGCTGCACATTACATTTTACATTTTCAGATAAAAAGAAGACAGTTACTGAATATAATAATAATAATAAAAAAAACGTGCAATTAATAATAAAAAACAATCAACAAACGTTAATTACGTAAAAAGTAAAATAAAATAAAAATAGAACATAAAAATACAATCACAGTTGCATGGAAAAACATTATCAACAATATATTTTATTTATAAATTTAGGCATCATTATTGTTTAATATTAATAATAATTAATAATTTATTACTAAGGTATTGTTTCTGTATTTTGTAAAATTGTAAGTCGTTTATTAGTTTGTGTTTGTTTATGTGTATTGCTTTGTGATTAAAATATGTAGTAAATGGTTAATTTAGATGTCTGTTTGTGTGTGTGTGTGTGTAGCTAGTAGACAAATTACGGCATAGTAGAATATAAGTATGTGTACAGTACATCTTGAGATATAATTATCATGATTCTATTTTAATAGTGTTTCTGTGTTAACATTGTTTAACTTCAGTAAGTAATCTGTAATTACTTTTATGAGATCATTACTGTTTAGGTGAAATATTGGTAAACATGTACTAATTTTATTGTAGATGTAAGGTCCTATAAAGTTTTACGAATTTTGTTCAAATTTAGTTTTGCATATTGTGGTTTCAAAAACACGGTCCTGTCTGCGTTTTCCTAAAAGCTTGAGTCGATGTTCTTGGTAATTGACAGATTTATGTTGTCTCATCACCAATGTCTTTACATAAAGCTGTCTTACTGTAAGAACTGATAGATAGATAGATAGATAGATAAAAACTTTATTCAAAGCCTCTTACATAAAAAACACAAAAAGTACACTTTTAGAGCTTAACAAAACAAATACATTATAATCCTTAAAATAATTATAATCTTTGACATAGAGGCTGAAAGGGCGCTGGCTCAGCATACGCCACAGAAAAATCTGTGACACTGATATTCTGCCAGTACCATGCATTAAAAAGATCTATGTCGGCTAATCAAATAAAGACAATAAAGCCGATTCTGAAGGCTTTAATTTTAGTTTTAGTACTGTCAAAACTTGAAATTTTCCAAAGTAATTTAGTTTCTCTGTCAAATAATTTCAAGGACTATTTTGCAATGAAGAAAATTTAGTTTTGACAGCACTAAAACTAAAATTAAAGCCTTCAGAATCGGCTTTAATGACCTCATAAAATTGGAATGGTAAATATACTTACATGTAATAAATTTGACAATAACAAAAATAAAATAGACACATATAATGAGAAAAGGGGAAGGGAGAAGATGCTTATTTATCACCATTTTCATGATTTGCCACCAAGCATGCTGCTTTTGTTGGTCTATAAGATACCGTTTGTAATGAAACTTGAATGTTGCTATTGTTTTTAAATTGCGGATTGGTGATATGTCTGAGTATAGCGTAGTAGTAGAATACCTCATTGGTTTAAAGGTCATTACTTTTAGCAGAAGTCTTTGGGCCCTTTCCAGTTGTATTAGGTATGTACATGCAGCGGAGCCCCATGCTGTTATACAGTATGAGAGAATAGATTGGGTTAGGGAATAATACACCATTTTCATGACCTTATCACTACCTAAATGACGAAGATGTTTTAATATATAGACAAGTTTCCTGGTCCGTTTAGTCAAGGCTGTTAAGTGTTCTGTCCAATTCAAATGCTGATCTAATTACTTCTACGTATTTTATCGATTTAGTGCAGCTAAGCAACGGACAGCTACAATATTGAACATCAATACAAGTGTATATTTTAAGAGCAAGGGGTTTTACTGGCTGCGTAATGGATGTTATCGTGAATGTGATTAACTTGTTTTTTTGACATTTAGGGTTAGTAAATTGTTCCTCAGCCACTCCGATACTACCTGAAGTCCATCATTGGCTTTGGCTTCAACATTTTTCCAACTGACATTGCTAAACAACATAACTGTGTCGTCTGCAAAAGTAATTATCTGGCTGTTTTTTAAACTTGAACATATCAGGGATAGTTTAAAAGCAGATGGTACAATGCCTGACTCAATGCTTCTTTGTTACAGTGTTAATAAAGTACCGATGGGGTCTAACAAGTGCCGCCGATATATACAGTGTCTTTCCATCATACTTGCTGTCTTATGTCGCTCTATGACAAAATACGGTATGCTTGATATAGACGCTGTATCTCTGGAGCGTGCTAGCTACACAGAAACAAATTAGCCTCAAAGTAGATAGCAACCTAGATACACGTTGTACGCATATTTAGTTCCGAATTGATCGCTAGGTGGCAGTACAGTTCAATGCTGAACAAATTAATCGCGGGTGGGCTCTCTTTCCCTGTGATAATCGTTCACATTTTCACTCACAAACTCACAACACAAGCGATTTGTTAACATTAAAAAAATCATTGTTTAAAAAAACACTTTTACACATTATATGTGGATAAGTACAAGTGTTTTTTTAAACAATCTTTTATAAATTCCACCAAGTGCCAACAATCACTAGCATCTACTATATTAAAAAAATCGTGAAATAAAAAAAAAACGTGTAATCAGTGTTGCCGTTATGGCTGTGTGCTGCACTCGTAGCACAGTGTTTAATCGCCCGCGACGCCACTTATTTGAATCATAAGTGCGAGGAGCGTGACACGATATTTTTGCGATTAATTAGTACGTCACGCTCCTTACACTTGTAATACAGCTAGTGGCGTCGCGCGTGATTAAACACTGTGCTACCCCTACCAGTGCAGTGGTTGATGTTCATAAGACGTTTAAACATTTTTCAAATTAGTCAATAAGAGTATAAGTCCGTAGCTATGCCTATGTAGGTCTAGGTACCTACTTCGGTTGTGATTCAGGGGGGGGGGGCAGTTGCAAGGGTAAAGGTTCCCCCCCTGTTTCCGTACTATGACCGCACCTGTATTTGTAATTTGATTGTTTTATCAAATCAAATCAAAAAATTTTATTTCAGACCAGTTTAGTCCATATTTAGACAACAATACAATAATTATAAGGCATGACAAATACTAACAATAATAATAATAATAATAAAGGCGTAGGGATGTGACGACCCCATCGCCCTCTGGTATGTCCAGTACGTCCAGTGCAATCAGTCACCGCAGGGCGGCTTGTGGCGAGCCGATGGTGAGTGGCGACACCACGGACCCTACCTCCAGGGGACACTATCAAACATGCGCTACACACACACATACACACAGCAACACACCCCCTACCTCTGCGCTTGCCTTAACCAGCCGGCCAGAGTGGAGATGCAAGAGCGGAACCTATGCTCCAGGTTGGAAGTGTAAAATGTCATAACGCCGGGGGCACTTGACTGTTAGAAGGATCTTGCGCCCCGCAGACTCACCTCTCGACAACCTTAGCTGCTTACATAGTGTTGCCCCCTGGCCGCCCCATGGTGGCTAGATAGGGGGCCCACAACGGCTATCCTGGTGGATAGTTATTAAGCAGCAAGTCACCATCTGCCATATTTAAATTTGTGAGAGATTTTCGAGGCAGATGTCCGTTATCTCACTCCATAGCCCTGTTATCCGGCCCATTTAGCATCCCATCCTCATAGCCCACTCCAAGTCGCTTCCTTCCTGGCAATAGTTTGGCAACTGTGGGGGACTGTCCGTTAGTGTATCACAATGATACATTGAGGGAGAGGCCCCCATGGATGCAGCCATCTCACATTTAGATTAAATGGTACCAAAGGCCTCTTCAATGTTGGCTTCGGCCCCATGAATGCCTTTCAAATGACCGGGTCCCTATGGGCCCGTGACTGAAAAGTGTACCTACATAATAATAATAATTTTAATTTGGAGCGCCCAAACCTGCAGCTCTGGACATATGGCAGTACACCCAATGTCCCATAAATGGACAGTCCTCTCTATTCGCGAGAGTGTTTAGGATGCTGTTGAGACTGCAATTGACCCTATCTCTTAGTGAGGCTATGCGTTTACGAACGAGAGCATGAAAACCATCAGTTCCGGCCTCCGCAAACATGCCTGACGCGCTACAAAATCTGGGCAGTCTCAACATCACCCTAAACGCGTTATTATATCGCACACGCAGAGCATTGAAGGTCCTCTGCGTATATTTGATCCACAGGTTGCCCGTGTAAAGTGACTGACAGTATGCTTTAAACAGCGTTATTTTAACTGGTTTCGTACATCTTGCAAACCTGCGGGCCAGCATGTTGCAGCGAACCGCCAACGCCCTGCGCTCTCTTTCTATATCAACGTCATCGTTGAGGTTCTCGGTAACCCAGTGACCCAGTTATTTAAACTGCGTTACCCTTTGAAGAGGACAATGATCAAGTGTGATGGACGGTACGGAGGTGTGTGTTTTCTTTCCTGCCTTGAAAACAAGCAGCTCGCTTTTTTTAGCATTATACCTGAGCCCATGGGCCTTCGTATAGGATTCACATATACCTATAAGGTTTTTCAATGCTACAATAGATGGCGCCAACAGGACCATATCGTCGGCATAACTTATATTGTTGATAATCTGTCCATCAATTGAGCATCCCACATTGGCTTTACATAGCTGTGCTATCAAGTCGTCGACGTACAGATTGAACAGCTTAGGCGAAGATAATCCACCTTGTCTGACCCCACAATTCAATTTGTACGGCTCTGACATTGCGTCTCTCCACCTGACATTGTTAATCTGGTTTCCGTACCAGTACCCAAGAAGATTGATGGTAGTGAGAGGTACATTAGAGTCTTTTAACTTACTCCATAACAGTGGATAGGAAACAAGATCAAAGGCTTTACTAATATCTAGAAAGCACGCATAAACTGGTGTCTTTCTGTCTTAATAGCACTTTCCGTCGATAAGTTAGGTCTAAAACCGAACTGGCCATCTTGAAAATGGAGATGCTTCGCTAAGTGTCTGTCGAGCAAACTATCTAGTACCTTAGCTATTATAGTGGCCAGAGATATTGGTCTATAGTTGTTAATATCCACATTATCGCCCGTTTTGGTTTTAACAATAGGCACAATAATAGTCTTCATTAACTCCGTGGGCAGGTAGGAGTGACCAAGACAAAGATTAAAAAACATGGACAGAACACGAGGGAGGTGCACGCCCGCATGTTGCAGATGCTCGATGCCGAGGCTATCGTGTCCAGGAGCCTTACCCCTCGTCATGTTCTTTATTACGCTAGCAACTTCTTTAGCACTAAATCTAACCTGCGGTTCTTGGCCAGACTCCTCAGCATCGAACATCGGCTGCGGCTCGTTTAAGGGGGACTCTACCCGAAAATGATGTTTAAATAGGTTGGCTATTCTACTCGGTTCTGTCTCACCTTCAACACTCACAGGAAGAGCGGACCTGGGGTTCAGTTTGTTAGTCTGCTTCCAAAATCTACTGAAGTCCTTTACTTTATGACATGTAGCAATAATATCCATCTGAATTTGCTCCTGGTTTTGCTGACACTATTTTAATTTTGCTTTAAACGTTTTTCGAGTATAGCACATATAATCATAAATGCTTCCCGCTCCAGGCCTACCGTGAAGCACCCACATCCGAAAACCAAGCCGAGCCTCACAATGAGCAATTTTAACATGTTTGTTCCAGCCCGTGATATAAGGTCTTTTGTTACATTTTACGGTATTGGAACATGCCACTGACGCCTCAGTTAATACACAGATAATATCAGCATACATTTTATCCAATATTTTACTATGGTCACTAATGTTACAAACCTTATCACAACAATGAGCGAACTCAGATGGAAAATCAATGTTTTTCAACTTTTCGTTGCAATGATTTTTATACATTTCCATTTGAGTGGGCTCTCTTACTTTCCATAGGACTTTGTTAACCTTATCGTAATATACTAATGTTTTTGGTGTCACAATCTTTATATTACACTCGATTTGTAAAGGTAAGTGGTCGGACCAGTATACGTCGTACAACACTTTCGATCCTACGACAATTTTCCAAGCCGCACTCGTAACAATGCAGTGATCGAGCCACCGCCTGCAGTTATCATGAGCTTCACTTACGTAAGTATAGGTGTCACTAGGTAACAAGTCCATATCGGCACATTTCCAGTATTGATCCCGACAGACATTTTTCAATTCCGAATCAAAACGTTCACCAGGATGGGCATTAAAATCACCGAGCACAAAAACTGAGTCCACGTTACAACTTTCTATGACCGCACTAATCTCACCGAGACATTCATTAAACTCGGTCAGGTTTTTCAGTTCTTCACTGCTCTCACTAACCTCCCTATCATTAGGCATGTAGATAGAAAAAATCAACAATGAGCGGTCAGCTATTTGCATTTTAATTGCCGCTAGACGCACACTGTTACACGGAATTACCACAACAGACGTAAACAAACTTTTTTTCCAAAGTAAGGCTACCCCGCCGTAGGGTCTTCCACGCAGGATACCGGTTGAGGTATTAACAGCAGAAGTTCCCGTAAACTCAAAATCCTTGTCAACGTTGCCTAGCACAGGTATATCATGTGGCAAGAGCCAGGTCTCTTGGAGTGCGATGACGTCACCTACTTGACAAAGATTTCGTATATTCTCCATTGATCGTTTTAGACCTCTACAGTTAAAACTGATAAGCTTACATGTGCGAGATAGTAATAATGTATTAGTTGTATTATACATTGTAATTGTGTAATTTTGAGCTACTTAATTTATCATTATCTTCCTTCTTCTCAAAGAAACGCCTAAATGATATTCCATTTGGCCAAAAATCGTCATTTAAGAATATTTTCAGCTTATTCAATGGGACATACACTTTATAAGCATCGTAAGTTTTTCTTATACGCATGTAATGTGACGTTCACCTGGGTTTTGCTTTTAATATAATCCGAAATGTCTTCGCCGGTCATCCTCTTATCAACATTATAAATGAAAAGCGGAATCTTTACGTCGGCCGCTTTAAATTTGCTCTCAGGCTGCACCGACGCTTTTCCCGTCTTACCGATAAAACGATTTTGTAATCGCCTATTCTGAACAGTAATCCATTTATGATGGGTTTAAAAAAAATAATTCCGTTCCTATTCGGTGCACGCTATTTGGATAACTCATAACTAACGTGACCATACGTCCCGTTTTGAACGGGACAGTCCCTTTTTTCGGTGTCCCCGTGGAAAGCTTCGGGACACAGAATTGTCCCGTTTTGAGAATGCTATGCTACAATAACAGCGTAAAAAAATCAGATATCACTTCCCGCTTCCGCCACACCGCCCCGCGCTACTCTCGCTTGAGTTTGATTAAATTGTGGGCGAGTGCGGGAAATCTCACAATCCACGGCACCAAGGATATTCCATTGCACTATTTTATACCAAACGAAGGGATACAAGTTAAAATTTTAGATCTCCAGGATCAGCTTGGTGAAAGTTCAGATAAAATTGTGAATTATTTATTAGACACTGATAGAAAATAATTTGTTTTTAAAAATGGTCTTGATTTCCAAGGGCAAAAAGTATGCCACTGATTCTGTAGCCGTAATTATGTCCCGTTTTGAGCAGAAATAAAAATGGTCACGTTACTCATAAGTCATAACATAGACACAAAACCTGGCGCAAAACGTTCAGTTCTAACTAAAGTGTCCAAACCTGTCGTGGTTTTTGAAGCTTTGCCCAAATCGGTATTGGCGTAGCCAGTGTTTTGGAAATGGGGGTGAAGAGGGCGGCCCAGCAGGGAACAGCCTTACCCAAAGCTAGTATTGTTCAAAATTATGGTTGATTAAAATGGAATTTCCATAGGGAACGAAAGTCATCATAAAATATGAAATTTCCTTTAATTCACACGTTCATGTTAAATTGGTCGCGGGTACGCTGGCTTGGTTGAAATTTAAATGTATTTGATTAATTTTCTAGTGGGGGGAGGCCATCATGATCTACGTGACTATTCATTAATTCCCACATCAAAAACTAAATCAAGGTGAAACTCCTCTTGACCACACAACAATACAACTGTCAAAGCAGATATCCGGTTGCGTTATTCTTTACCAACCCTCCATGACCAACAGAGTGGCGTTAAATAACATTGTTGATTAGTTACTGCATACATTATTAGGGTTCCGTACCCAATGGGTGCAAAACGGGACCCTATTACTCGCCTCCACTGTCTGTCTATCCTTTCGTTCGTCTATCTGTCTGTTTGTCTATTTGTTAGAGGGGTGTACAGCTTCAGCCGTTATAGGTAACCAGTTTAAATTTTCACAGAATATGTTTTACTGTGACCTCTATCCTATCACGGCAAATGTTAAAATAAAAAAAAAATTAAACCCAAGGGAAAGGACCTCAACATGATGTATAGATGCACTTGCACTCGTTTCACAGTTTAAAAACACTAATTTAACCCGACCAGTTTCGGTTTTACACCATCCATCATCAAGGGCTGAACTAACGTATCGGCACCGTTGTCCGACTAGGCTCCTGTATGCGACCGCCCAGTATTTTTGAAATTTGTAACAATATCCCGCGTCAAATAAGTGAACAATTGCTCGTCTCTTATAGGCCAATTCTTAAATTACCGATGAATCATGATTGGTTCTAATTTCCGCTACGTTCAATTTTGTTATTAATTTTGTTGTCACTGTGCATCGGTTTAGTTCGAAGTCGAGCTTTGCGGAACGTAAAAAGTTTGTGGAGGTTGTTTTTAATTTTTTGTTTGATTCTGCATATTTTGGTAAAACTGACATATTTTTTCATGTAATATAGGGTTCCGTTCATATATAAATGCAAGATTTTTTAGGATTGATAAAATATTAATAGTCTTATCATCTTTTCTATTTCGGTCGGAATCAGGAGATCCGGTAAAACGATTGTTTCCAGATACCGTACAGTGGACGGTATCAGGTGTTTTATAGACTTTCAGACTTTTGTTAATTTTCATTATAAATTGTGGATAAAAACTATAATTTGAATATACACATATTTTTGTGACATATACATTTGCTTAATATCCTGATTCCGTCCTAAGTTTAGACTTTTAGATTGATTCATAATTTACTTAAAACATTCCGTTCTTTCTCAAATGTATTGGGATATTAAATGTACGTTAATGGTTTTAAAAAGTTATTTTATATTAAAAATTGACATCTGAGATATTATTATAAAATTTTTAATGACTATATATGTCTTTAAATTTCTATAAAGCTCACTCTTTTTTTTCATCACATTGGATAAATAATTAAAACACATAATTATTGTAATTGGACGGTAATGAGTGGTGATAAATTCAGTTTTGCTTGTTACCGACCACAATAAATATACCATAAACCGGAGTCTGGTCATCCGTTTGTGTATCAAGACAAAATTTTAAAGTACTTGCAAAAAATGTACGGTGCTCAAAAAGAGTGTGTTTGTATAGAAAAATACAAATAATGAGCAACAAGTAACACCTGTCATGAATTTATTTTAGTATGGCCTCAGGAACAAGTGTCACAAAAAAAAAATGAAACTGGTATTGAAATAAAACAACACATTACACAACAAGAACCAAACTGCTATGAAAATATGATGATATGAAAATAGCAGTTTATACAAACAATTGTGGAATCTTTTCAGTTTCAGTTTAAAGGAACATAGAAAAACCTCACCAAATGAAAGAAAAGAATGTCAAGTTAAATATGGAATTAATTATTCAGTACTTTTAAAGCTCGACCACAATTATAAAGTTGGCAGAATAGTTCCTAAAAATGAAACAATTTATTCCATGTATTCTGTAATATTATAGAAACAAGATAGATAAACCTAAACCTAAGAAAAAAATTGCCACATAAATTGAAAAAAAAAAATTTGTAAAGCAAGTTAAACTTATTGAAAATGAAGACGATGTTTTCAAACTTTTTATTAGCAAGGACTGTAATTATTTTAATTTGTAAATTTTATAAATAAAGTACAAGCTCTTAACCTTTTCTTTATCTTTGAATTCTTAGAAGTTACGAATTTCATTCATTAATTACTCAAAAAGAAAAAAAAACACCATTATATTTAATCACAGTTTAAAAATAAAGAAAAAATCGAAAAAATAAGTAAAATAACATAAAAACTTGATTGAATAGTTATAGACGAAAAGAGAAATATCATACGACATATATAGGCGTTTGAAGTTAGAAAACTGCTGGCATCTATTGACATAAAAATATAAAAAAGTATATTTTAAATCATGGTTTTTAAAATCCTGATGACGACCCCACTGAGGGGTCAAATATAGCACCTATAACTATTTAATGAAGTGTTTATATCTATGTAAAATAAAACATACAAATAATAAAAAAGCCGTTCAACGGTATTATACAAACAATATTTTATTAACATATTGAAATAAGATAAAATACACTTGGCCAAACATATGAAGTTTATATTGATAGCGACGAACATGAAAAAATGTAAAATATATACTATTAATAAAAGTTAATTAAAGCCTAAATTAAAAAAATTATTAATTGAAACAAACCATCTATACATTTTGATATCTCCAGTAACTTTTGACCCTATTTTTATGAGATAATGGCATTTTTGGCAATTTTTTGAATGGTGGTCGGAAACGGGTTACTTGCTGGACGGTATCAGGAAAACTTCAACTAAGCGGTCGGTAACTGGAGCTTTTAAGAAGGACAGGCAAACATATTAATAATATTTTTTTTTGTATACTCTGACAACATAAATATTGATAATTATACTTTATAATGAAAGTCTCAACAATAAGGTTTAAAGTAAGCTATATAAATAGTTTATAAATCAGTTTACGTTTATCTTTGGACGGTTTATTTGAAAAAAGGGCGAGAGTGGTCGGACTTGGGCGCATTTACGTTACTTGGAAGTTATTCTGTTTTGCCGCGAATGTATTGCCAGACGCTACCATTTTAGCGCCTTGGTTTTGTTGCCTTAATTTTGCTATGGCTATGGTGTTGTTGTTATTTACCATAATATTTTTAGGGTTCCGTAATCCATACCCGTATTGTGTGGTGGTTCAGAACCCTCTATGCGCGAGTCCGACTCGCACTTGCCCAAATTTTTATACCACCGGTTACCTGTTTCCAAAACTTGTCAAGGTGTACCCTTTTTCGCTGAAAAGATGAGTGTCAGTCAGTGCCCGTTCGATCTTTTCCCGCCACACACGCGAGACGTTGGCGGTCGCGCGCGAAAAATAGCGCTGACATTAGTTTTACCGCCAAAATTTAGGTCAACGTGTGTCCCATTTAATTTATTTGGAGACAAGAAAATAAACAATTTCACAATTATTGATTTATCAGTCTTCGTTTAACGATACTATACAGTGTGATGTCTTTTCTCTGGTAATTTTTGATAAATAGCTATCACTTTATTATTCGATGAAAGACTTCCGTTTTTCTTTGCTAAAGACTTTCTCAAGGCAGGTTAACAAACGTAAAACAATACAAACAATATCTAAAATACCTACAACATGCACATAATCTTCGTCAATGGAGACAATGAAGTTGTTAGATATTCTCCGAAAACCTGTTTCTTGCTAATAATAAAACTTATTTACTTCATGTTTAATGCTGACTTTCCGGTCATTCAGTACTAGAGATTTACGCCGTACATCGCACATACGTACATTGTACGGCAACAATTGCTGCAATTCGTAGGAAGATTGCAAGCAATTACTGCCTGCAGTTTTGCCGCAATCGGAAATAAATGGGAAATTTGCGCACATACATATAAGTATATATATGAAAAAAAAAACCATTTCTGTGGAAACCTAAATTCCGCTCTATCATCTGTTTAGAGATATGAATAATCTAATGTGTAACTAAAACTGCCAATATTGATGGCAATATTCCCAGTTAAATTCCAGCAGCTTTATTTTCCGTCGGATCAACATAATTTTTTAAAAGAAAACAAAATTAATTCTAATTATTCAAAACATTTTATTAATATTAAATCAGTCTTGACTGTTGTATTATAGACACGATAGCAAGTTCAAAGAAATTATTATATTAACGGTTCCTTGTGAATATACATATTTACCAAGTCCTTAGATATGTCAGAAAAAATGTTGAGTCTTTCCCAAGGCTTGGTAAGCAACATTGTAAGGAAACCAGAAATAAGCATAAACTGGCTTTTCCAAAAATCAGACTCGCTAAGGTGAGTACCTCTTTAGTAGGACATGGTATAAGATTTTACAATAAACTTCCAAAGGAGGTCCTTACTTTGTCAGATAATAAGTTTAAACTGTATATTAAGCAGGGCCTATTGAAAAAGGCATATTATAAAATAAATGAACATTTGGATGATGGAGAAGCATGGTGTTACAGTGATAATGATAGTAAGTTATAATTTAATTAAATAGTATAATTTCTTAACTTATGATTCCTCTAAGGTGTAAACATTAATTGATTACAGACTGTAAAAGGAAAAGGACTATATGAGACAGGTAGACAAAGATATATATGTTTTTCTTTTTTTCATTAACCTGAATTCCTGCTGTCTTGTATTTTCTTATCCCTTGGTTAAAGTAGATATAAGTCATATATTGTATAGTATAAGTTTTATGTTGAAAAAAAAAAAGACATGATCTTGCTAAGTTTCTTGCCCTTCTTCTTAGCAAGACTAATCGAATGAGCGGAGGTAGGCATGTATTTATATATGTAACCTATTAGTATGTAGTATATAGGATGGGATTTGGTCGGCCGCCTGGATTCGTGCTGGGGGCTCGGTTGGTGATCATTGAACCTTGTTCCTGGTCCCTGGCCGGGTCTCCGGTGTGGGTTCGGGCGGCTGATTGGATTTTACCTTGTATAATATATATTTTACCTATCATTATAATCGTAAATATATTGCTACATAAATTAAATAAACCTTTAATTTAGTTCATGTACATTTATTATTTTATTACATATATTTTCTTTATTAGATTAAATTTGACGTGTAAAAAGTGTATATATCTATACCTGCTTTGCAAAATAAACTATTTGAATTTGAAGTGTAAATAAAAGTGCCATGCTGATGCTGCCTTGAGATAGAATATAAGTAGTTAAATATTATATTTACTGATTGTTATAGGCATTTTGTTTTAGTTTATTAAGGCGTTACATGCGAAAGTGCTGCCACTTTATAAAAAAAATGTTTACTTGCTAGAATAATTATTGACAATGTGCGCAAGTAACTGAGTAATGAAGTCAAGTAAATGACTAGAATAGCAATGAACTATTTTTAAATAGCATAGTTTTCATAGACAACGTCTTCGATCAACTAAAATTTTAACATTAGCAAAAACAGCCGCTTTTAGTTAAAATTCTAGCTATAAAAAGACGGTGTTTCTGAAAACTTTGATATGTAAAAATAGTTCTTTGTTATTTCTAGACATTTACTTGAGCAGATTTCCAATAATTATTCTAGCAAGTAAAAAAATATAATTTTCCTAAAGTGGCAGCTCTTTCGCATGTTGTAACGCCATAATTATAAAACTTATTTTTCTACAATTAGCAATATTGGCAATTTTGCCGGCAATAAACGAAATTTATCCCGGCAACGGCAATATTGCCGGAAGCACATTACTATTCAGACCAGTAGTTCACTGTTATACAGTAAGTTTTGTTTACTAAAATGTTCACTGCTCGTTGTGAGCAGCTTAGCTAGCATGTTTAGCTCTAGATTCATTTAGACGAGGCCTTCCTTAGGCGCACAGCGGCTTTGCAATTATAACCCGTAGACTAACTTTCATAGAGTTGAAAATCGCGAGCGCCAAAATTATTATTATTGCAATATTGCATTTAGGTCATTTTTGAACTTACAACGGTTAACGGATAACAATTTTTGTGAAATTCGTATAATGAAATTTCGACTTCCCATAGTAATTTACTCCCAGTCCTGACTGAATCACTATGGGGAGTCGAAATTTAATTTTATAAATTTTACAAAAAACGTTATTGTTTCATGATGCTGATCACTTACCAAGGCTCAAGTATGAATTTGGACGATGTTTACAAATTCACCTTGTATATAAGTTTCATATTGATTGCGTCTGTGGTAGATTTAGTATAATCGTTCAAAAACTGTTGAAAAAGGAAGGCCTATCAAACGCAATGGACTATGTTCTGGTTGGGGTGTGCATTGAGAACTGCATCAAAATTTATCAAGTAAAAGTTTTGCTACAAAGCTTTGACTTTTATTTATTTACTATAAACAATTTTATCTTTATATTTGTAGCCATTTTATATATTAACAGAGCTAGTATGATACAAAAGGTTATGAAACTACTCATACAAAAACATGTCATCCTGTAGGCTTATAGTTTTCGACCAATCTATTAGCAGTGGCGTAGCTATCATAGGGCCAGCTGGTGCAGTGCACCAGGGCCCCGGAGCTCAGGGGGCCCTCCAACCTAAGCTTTGAAAAGAGCGGGTCAGCCAATTCACCAGCTCCTGAAGCTAGAAAACCTCGACCCTGCTCACAAGAATTTTCAAGTGAAGTTATAGACTAATTCGCAAAAATCAAAGCGCGCAAGAGGTTGTCAATTGCACAGGGAACTCTGTTAAAAATCGTTTTTCTTTGTCATCTATTGATCTCATCTGTATAATAAAGATTTTATAATGCGTCGTTGCTTATTTATTCCCATTTTCTTTTATATAAACACAGAGATTTTACCCCTCATAGAGATGACGTATGGATTAAGCCTACTAATGATAAGTTCAACCACTGTATCCTGTACCTGTATCCTATTCTTATTCCTATCTATAATTTTGAAGGCCAATATAAGTTACAATATAAGTTAAGCTACCGTGAAAGAGGGGGTGAGGGCCCGATTTTTTCTCTATGCACCGGGGCCTTTGCCTACCTAGCTACGCCACTGTCTATTAGTATACGTAATTTTGTAATTTTTGGGAAAATAATAAGTTAACCCATAGGTAAACTAAAGACCATCGCACGTCATGGCTGTTGGGGTGTTGATAAAATAATCACCGATAAATAGTTTTAATTGAAAGACACTTCCACGCGAGCGAAGCCGCGGGCAAAAGTTAGTACTTAAATGAAATTATTACCACAGAACATATAATTATAACTAATGAGGAAATATCTGAATAACCCTTGAAAATGTATACAAGGTGACATTTTGATCATCGTCCAAATCCATACTAGAGGCTCGGTAAGTGATCAGCGTCATGAATCGATAACAATTTTTGTGAAATTCGTATAATGAAATTTTGACTTCCCATAGTAATTCACTCCCAGTCCTGACTGAATCACTATGGGGAGTCGAAATTTAATTTTATAAATTTTCCAAAAATCGTTATTGATTCATGATGCTGATCATCACTTACCAAGGCTCAAGTATGAATTTTGACGATGTTTACAAATTCACCTTTTATATAAGTTTCATATTGATTGCGTCTATGTGGTAGATTTAGTATAATCGTTCAAAATCTGTTGAAAAAGAAAGGCCTATCAAACGCAATGGACTATGTTCTAGTTGGGGTGTTCATTGAGAACTGCATCAAAATTTGTCAAGTAAAAGTTTTGCTACAAAGCTTTGACATTTATTTATTTATTTACTATTAACAATTTTATCTTTATATTTGTAGCCATTTTATATGTTAACAGAGCTAGTATGATATAAAAGGTTATGAAACTACTCATACAAAAACATGTCATCCTGTAGGCTTATAGTTTCAATTGAATATTGTTTTCTTTTTCAACCAATCTATTAGTATACGTAATTTTGTCATTTTTGGGAAACCCAGTTAACCCAGAGGTAAACTAAAGACCATCGCACGTCATGGCTGTTGGGGTGTTGATAAAATAATCACCGATAAATGGTTTTAATTGAAAGACACTTCCACGCGAGCGAAGCCACGGACAAAAGCTGGTACTTAAATAAAATTATAACCACAGAACATATTAATAATTACAATAACTAATGAGGAAATATCTGAACAACCCTTGAAAATGTATACATAGATAACATATACGTTGATATTCAATATACAATGTAATATGTCGCAAGGGTTGGAAACGAAAATAGAATATACCTTGCCAGGGCCGTCTTAGGCGATGCAGGGGCCCTGGGACACATTGAGCTTTTTAATGAAAACATCAGTGCGATATGTTTTTGTTGGTTATATTTGATGAAAATATAAGCTCTGTGTAAATTTAAAATATTGACGGATCTGTAAATAATAAAGCCGATTTTGAAGGCTTTAATTTTAGTTTTAGTGCTGTCAAAACTAAATTTTCTTCATTGCAAAACAGTTCATAATTGTTACAATTAGAAGCTAAATTACTTTGGAAAAATTAAATTTTTGAAAGCACTAAAACTAAAATTAAAGCCTTCAGAATCGGCTTTCTTATGAGCTTAAATTGTGCAAAGATAAATTGTTGCAAAACAGTCCGAACGAAAACTTAAAATAGATGTCGCTATTTGATTTCTATGTATTTGTGCATATTGTTTATATCTGTCTTATTTTGTGTAAATAAAGGGAAATTATCATTTAAAAATGTTGGTACTCTGAGACCCCTTGAAACCGGGGGCCCTGGGCTAGTGCCCCCGGTGCCCTTATGGAAAAGACGGAACTGTACCCAGCGCGTTATCCCTCAAATATTCTGAAATTGGACGTGACATCGCATTAGTCTGATCTGGATAGGGGAGACTGGGGAGATTTGTATGAGAAGTCATTATTCACTTGATCTGTTACTTTTTCAGTCCGTAGTAGGTGTTCATTTTATAAGTATTCATATTTTTTAAAGATCAATGAAAAAATAGTTCTTTTTTGCCCTATTATTTAGAATATTTATTAAATTTTTTAATCTGATGACGACCGTTGGTCGAAACGAAATTATTTAAGGTGGCTTTTTTATGTTACTAAATTCATACTGGAGACTCTGTAAGTGGTTAGATTTAAGGTTAAATCCCCCTTTTTGTGAAAAACGCAAAATTAAATTTAAACTTCCTATACTAATTGACTGAGAGTTGTACTAAATAGGTATAATAAAACGTTTTTTTTTATTATTTTGCAGAGCCTTGGCCCTGATCACTTACCAAGTCTACAGTGTGAATTTGGCTTATTATAAATAAATTAAAAATTTTATTTATTCATAATAGAATAAATAAATAATAATTTAGGCTCACCTCTTGTTAAGTAAAATATAATTTAAATGTCGAACTTACACATAGCGAAATAGAAAATTGTTCCACATTCCATTTGAGGGGACTAATTATAAAAAAATATATTTTTGTCTTTTGTTTTGCTTGCATTTTTGGTCTTGCGTTTGTATTTTTGTGTGTACCCTTGAATTTTCAAATTTATTTTATCATAAAACTTGCATTTATTATATCATAATAAATTACTACGAATATACCACACATAACTAAATTCATTATTGCAAGTTTTCTTTTTAAATGTTGCTTGTTTTGTTTTTCGTGTCTTGTTTTTTATACCTATATAAGGTGAAATTTAATCAACCGTCCGAATTCATACTGGAGACTCGGTTAGTGAAAATAGAAAAAAATTGTTCCCAAACGAAGTGGACTAGTTCAAATACACTTCCTAGTACAGGCAGACGGGAACAAAAGCATTTTTTTTACTAATTTCGTCTCCAGTGTGAATTCGGGCAGTTGATTAAAGTTTACCTTACATGTATTTTTTTTTGTGAAAACGGTTTAAATATTGACTATTTAGATTTTATAAAATATGTAATAACTGTAAGCTGTTTGTTTTCCAATAAAGAAATTAAATAAACATATATACATATATAAAGAAAAGTGACATTATATGTAAGTAAATTTGAATAAATTACAATCCAAATTTAAAACATTTAAACCTTACATACGTAGAACAGAGTTCACAGCAACAAAAGTTTGCGGATGTCAACGGAAGTCACTTCTAACATCTAAAAGACCTAGTTATTAACGGAGCTGATGGTAATTGGTTTTGGGAGGAAGCACTGCAGCTGCAGTTACATAAACGGTTTTATTTTTCACACAACACCACCACTGTTTTCAGTCAGTCAGTCAGTCAGTACATCCGCGGTTCCTTTCGGGAATACACGTGCCGCTGTGAGCTAAAGTGGGATTATTCCTTACTACGATCGAAAGTAAAGACGCGTTCGTACCTTTAAACATATATTTCATATAGTTTTTTGATATTTTGTCAGACAATCAGCATTTCAAAATTATAATCCTAGCTAAATTAGCATACAGTAAAAATATTTCACATACCGTTCCAAAAAAAATAGCAAAAGAAAAATGGAAGTCGATCGAATCCTTTACATTTTTGGAAGCTTCACACGCAAGAAACAGGACAAGCGCAAGTCTCTTCAGCATCAGTCCCTGAGCGCTGGAAGCAGCCCTCTGCATAACCGAAACTCTCACCCTGGTCCCGTGAAGATCGCAGCCAGGACTTCGGCGTATGAAGACAGGAGCGTCAAGGACGCGGTGAAGGAGTGGGAGTGCGGGCTGTGCAGAAAGGAGCTGGTTGAGCCCAGGCTGCTGGGGTGTCTGCACAACTTCTGCACCAGGTGTCTGCAAGGTCTACATCAGGAGGGGGAGGCGGAGTTGTGGAATGATGTTGATGGTGAGTGGGTTTCGTTTTACACCACACGAATTTTTATGCTTACCTTTTGTTATCGAAACTTTACCGTTTTTTTTTCGGGTATGCGGTACATCCGGCCGATAAATTAGACTTAGATAGATAGATAGATACTTACTTAGATGTAACATTTATCCTGAAAAGACATGACGTTAGAGCATTTGGGTTAATAATCAAAGAACTCGATACAAACATACATACAAAAACAAAGTAGCGATACAAAACATTTAATAACTTCTAAATCAAACACAAATAAACACTAAGACACAAAGAAAAGTTAATTTATTCTGCGGGCCTATTGTGTATCTCTAGTTGCCTTCTGGACTGGGTGTCTATCATCAAAAACATAGATATACTATCGAATTCCGATGTCCTAAGGATATTTTCGCACTTGAAGTGACGACACATATTGTTAATAGTTCAATACCCACTAAAGGCAATTTTGAAATTTCAGTTTTTAGCTATGTTTTTGATGATAGGCACCTCGTGCAGTTGGCAACTAAAGATACAGAATAGGGGGGCTGGTGGTTATGTGTGTCGCGGCAAAGAGAAAAGGTTCCGACTCAGCATAATTCCGCAAACCGAAATCCGTGACGTTGTTATTCTGCCGTCGCCTGCAGAGGAGCGCATGAATTCCACAACGCTCAGAAAAAAATCTAAACCTACTGAAAATCTTGGTGAAACTTGGAGAGTAAACTTGCTACAATAATTTAAATAACATTCAAAAACATAACTAAAGATGACCTACAATAAAAAATGTAACAAACTAACCTAAAATAATTATAATAAATACAAAATGCTAGATAGATCGCTGCCGTCGTTAGGAAGGGTGCCTAAAGGGCTGGCGGGGCGTTGCCACGTTGAATGGCCAAACAAATTTACTAATAAACTAAACAAATGGCCTAAGTAGCTTCCTGCCCTTTGGTCACCTGAAGCGTCGAACAAGCGCGACGAGATTTCTTTATAAACTTGCTACTCAAAATAGGGCAGATACGTTTATTCTGGATGGAAACCAGGCGAAGATGGTTTACGACTCAATCGCAGTCCCACCTGCCGTCATTGTTTTTAGGGCTCCGTACACGAATGGTGCCAAACTGGACCCATACAAAGCCTGCACTGTCTGTCCATCTCTCCGTCTGTCACAGGGGTTTTAAGCTTCAGCTGTTATAAGTAGCCAGTTGAAATATTCACTCACGTCAAAAAACAAAAACCAGCCATGTATGAGTCGGACTCGCGCACGAAGGGCCCCTTAAATATTTAATTTATTCTGTTTTTTAGTATTTGTTGTTACAGCAGCAACAGAAATACATTATTTGTGAAAATTTCAACTGTCTAACTATCACAGTTCATGAGATACAGCCTGGTGACAGACGGACAGAGAGACGGACAGCGTGGTTACCCTTTGGGTACGGAACCCTAAAAATTAAAGAAATTGTTATCCCGGTACAAAGACAGTCAAAAAGTAGCATATTTTAGACGTTATTTCTTTCAGATCTATCTTAGAGTTTCGAGGGTCAGATTACTGAGCATATAGTCTAAACTTTAAAGTAAAACAAAAAATAATAAATATTAGGGTTCCGTACATAGAGAGCGCCGATTTGTTTATCAGGAGCTACCATTTTAGCGCCTTGTTTTTTGATGTTTTGATGTTGCTGGTCTTTATATTGTTGTTATTTACTGATTTTAGGTTTCCGTACCCGTATTGTGGCGTGGTACGGAACCCTTTGTGTGCGAGCCAGGGTTCGAAATTATAAAGATAATTACGCTGCTTGATACGTATCCGACAAATATCGCATAATGATCGTATTCTTGTCGGGTACTTATCACCAGTGTAAGAAATTAATTTGTTATATTGTTTCATAACAAATGCATTATAATTTGGGCAATTTTTAACGTAACCGAGTAATTTATTGCTCTTACGCCCGTGTATCATACTACGTTTTTCAATGCATAGTGTGAGGAAATAAAACAAATATAATCTTGTGAACTTTAAATTATGATTGGCTCAAAAGGACTGTATCCAGAGCTGTTAAAGAGTGGAAAAAAAAGTATAACATTTATGATACACAGGAAAGGCTGCAGGTTAGCCAACAATTGTAAATAAGGTTAAAAAAAATATATAATAAAGCCCTAGGGCAAAATAATCGACTTTCTGTTCGGTTTTGATGCATAAAAAGTGGGCCTTTACGAGCACTTGCATTGAAGTACTTAGCGCTGCAGAAACGAGTGAAAGCACTGTAAATCCGAACTGAATTTTTATGGTACGAGGAATGCCCACGGCGCGCGGCGGCGGCGGGGCGCGGGCGCGGCACTTTGACAATTCGTGCGTTCGGTTATACACAAGTGCAGAAATACACGTCCGAATACAGTTCACTTTCATGAACGCAATTTTTGTTATTATCAATTGCTAATCATCGAGCTCCTTTTATGAAGACAATCATCATGTTATGTATCAAGATAATTATCACGGATAATTATCCTATCGAACCCTGGTGCGAGCCCAACCCGCACTTGGCCAAATTATTTATAGCAATCGTCAATCGCCACTTTTCACTAGATTACTCCAGAACCAGAAGTACCCATGAATCTTTTAATTGTGTGATAAAAAAATTGGGCAATCAGAAATTAACGACTCATTATAAACCAGCTCAGCTGGACTCGACTGATTTCCCACTGCACAATATTTGAGAGATCAATTCAAGCTGGATGTAAACTATTGAGTATTAATGGTCTTTCAACAGTGAGTGTGTGGTTCAGCTGGGCATCTGTTCATACTATTAAATTATAATAGCGTTAATAGTAGGTCACCAGATTGTTCAAAATGGTGGGAAAAGCTGATGGTCTCTGTTTTGTCTTGTCAAGAACAATATAATAGACAACGTGTAACAGAAAGGTGTAACCATATTGGAAGAGCTTATTCAGTAAATGGTGTAGAACAACTTTTACTATGGAACAAATCCTGTATATCGAAAAAAATAATTACTTGCTTCATAGGAAAACGCAATGCCGCTCGGCCGAAATGTATGGAAGCGAAGATTTTTTTTAGATTTCATGTCTCTATACTAAAAGTTGTTCTATACCATTGACTGAATAAGCTCTTCAAATATGGTTACACCTTTCTGTTACACGTTGTATACTACTCACGCATGTCATCCACAATATACCCTAACTACTTAGTTCTCTATAAAGAGATTTTTGATTTCGAAATCATCTTCCGATGACGCCTCACGAGAGGCAAAATATTATGTATCTATTGAATTCAAACTTATTTTTAAAATGTCTAAAATTCTCACGTGACAAGGTCATCGAACAATTCTTAAAAAAATCATAAAAAGTAATGGTTAGTTTATATACCAAATAATGAAAACTCTGTCCTAAAATATATTATCTGAAAAAATAAATAAAAAAATAAAACTTTTCAAAATTAAGCTATGGGAATCGCCTCAGATAGATAGTTCCTATGCAGTGTCGAATAACTAAAAATACCTAATACATTTAATATTATTACAATTGGTACATGCTCTAAGATCCCTATTGTAGCGAAATGAGAAAGTGTGTTGTATCATTGTATATGGTGCTACGGACGTAGATGGAAATGAGTTTTTTTGCAAAAGTTACTGGTCCAAAATATCAAGAAAACAACAATGCTTTCCTAAAGCTGAGCATGGTGGCAAAAGGTACCTCATCCATCCATCCATCAGCCTAGTTCGTCCACTGCTGGACATGAGCCTTTCCAGGATTTTGCCACTCGCGGCGGTCATCCTATGGAAGAATTGCCCAAACTCACACACGCTGGGCAGGTTGGTGAGCACGGTGCCTAATAGGCGGGCCTTATAGGCGGGCCTTCTAGGCGGGCGGGCCTGGTGTGACGCCGCTGCCCGTCACCAGTCTGTTCTATATAAGGCCCGCCTATTAGAGATGGAGATATTACCGCCATCCATCGGTCCCAGGCATGGTGGTCTCCTGGTTTTTTGCCTGTGAGCTGTCCTCTTACTCTCCCCTGAATTACTTTGAGGAGTCTCCAAGTAAGATGGTGGTACCTCCACAGTCGAGCCTGGTATCAGCTCTACCACCTGTGAGGTACCACATGGCAAGAAGTATTCGCTGCAATGATATACTCAAATTCAAATAGTTAATTTTGTAAAGTAGGTAGGTATACATAATACACTTTTTACGAGTCAAATTTAATCTTATAGATATATATGTAATTAAACTAAATTAAAGGTTTATTTAATTTATGTAGCAATATATATTATATATAACATCAAAATGATAGGTAAAATCTATAATTATGCAAAGTGAAATCTAATCAACCGATACAAAAGTATTATATAAATAGATATAATAAGTAATATCATTTTAAAGACATTTTGTAATTGCCTTTTTATCTTCTTTTTCAATGGTAATGATTCACAACCACCACTTAAGCAATAAAGTAGTAAATTAGTGTCGTGGAAACTTTTTGTGATACAATCATACAAGTGATCACTATGTCACTAATAAATAAAACACCAAAAAGGTCTAGCTATAAGTACCTAATAAATAATAAAAAAAGTTATAGGCAGAGAATGCGGCGCTTTTTGCATTGTATAAACATAATTAAGCCGAAACCAAAAAATATATATAGGTTTTTTCGAATCCATTTAGTCCACTATAATGTCATCTACGTATTTAATTTTTGGGTAAATGTTTATTGAGTATTTGAGTAAGATTCACACTGAAGGAAAACGCGATTGGATGAAATTTTCTCGATAGAATTTTATTCCGAAAAGACCTCTAACTTGTTTTATTTTTTCCTGTAATTCTGAAATCCTAACTAATTTCATTGTGAAATTGCATTCAAAATGTGGATATTATGTATTTGTAAAGTCTCCTTGAAAATCTTTTTGACAAAATAGCTTAGTACATTTTATATTAATAAAAAATCGACTTTTTGCTACTTTTCCACGAATCCGTCCCACTCGCACTGAGGGTTTTTTCGCATATAGAGTAGCAGGGACGCTAACACTTCTACGTATCGCCTTAACACATTTTTCAGGACAAATCAAGAACACCAATGTTGAAACGTACTAAAGCTACGTTGTGCTGACTACAGGTTGTTAAAACAGATTGCGGTTACAAAGAAGCCGTAGAAGCCACGAGACCTTGCTGTTCTAGACTAGACTACTCGACCGATAGACTAATCGATACCTGATTAATACTCAGGTAATTGAATCGATTGTTTAACGTTATTTGACCTTTCTGTACTATGATGACCGGGGGGCTATGGCGGGGAAATAGACGACGCGAGATTTATAAAACTCGAGCTAAAAATGTATGGAGTAGTTCGACAGATAAAATGTATTTTATGGACGAGAAAGCTAATTCGAGAGAATGAGAATTACCCCCTGAATACGACTGTAAGAAGAACTGATTTAGTATGTATGCCATGACATACTGATGTTGACTGTACTGCAGCCCACGTAATGCGTATGATTATACCATATTATTGAAAGCCATGCCTCACACAATCAGTAAATTGCTTTTAAGGGTTCCGTAGTATCTAAAAGGTACAAAAGGAACCCTGATGGTGAGACTCTGTTGTCCTTCCGTCCGTCCGTATGTCACAGCTTCATAACTTTAGCAAAAAAAATTTTTTTTTAATTTCCTAAACAAAAGAGAAAAAAAAATCATAAAAATACTACATGGGTATCAAATTGCAGATATTAAAGAGCTGATTGTAAAATTATATACCTTAACTATATTTAGTTGCACTGTTGTCAAGCAATTATTGAAAAACCACAAAAAAAGTATGTCCTCCCCTTATCTCCCAAACTGGTGGACCGAAAAATATGAACAAAAGTGGATTATATTAAATGTGGTCATAACTGGCCAATTATAGGAAAACTATAACGTTAAAAAAAATGTTTCACAAATGAGAGCAAAAATGTAAAAAAAAGAAAAATAAATGAATAAAAAATTTGATAAAAATACAATATGGGTATCAAATTCTAGATATTAAGAGCGGTTTCGCAGCCGAATTGTAAAAAACCCGCCTTTTTCTAATTAACCGAAACAGAACACTTAAATTCAAAATTCACTTAATAAACCTTATTTATTACCTATGTATTGTGCATGTTGCCATCGCAAAGTTTCCATTGGTTTCTGTAAAATTGAAATTCAAAAATGTTTGCGATGGCAACATACACAATGCATAGGTAATAATAAGGTTGTTTTGAGGCATTACCTATTGAGTAAACTTTCAATATAAGTGTTCTGTTTCGATTAATTAATAAAAGGCGGGTTTTTCACAATCTGGCTGCTAAACCGCTCTTAACCAAAACAAATAGTCCAAAGAATAAAGCTATTAACGATTAACCAACGCAACCCTAAAAGATCGTAGGTAATAAATTTACTAAAAGAGAAAACCATAGATTTATGAAACGCTAAACTAGACTACAATAATTGCTTCACTGATTTAGAAGCTCATTTGTTGCGCGTACGCAATGCGCACCGGAACATCGCTAATGGTTGTCTATTTTTGTCTCTGGCCACCCTCGGACCTACGGGAACGTTTGTTCGGTAAATGACAGATACACAAACAAACAAACTTCTTTTATTATAGCCGAAGTTATGAGGGTTGGAATTAGAGAAATATATAAAAACCCCAAATGAAGATTCTGAAATGGAATTTGAAGAAATGGTTCCGTTAATTTTTTAGGGTTCCGTACCCAAAAGGCAAATCGGACCCCTATTAATGTCACTTCGCTGTCTGTCAGTCTGTGCGTATGTCACGGGCCTCTAGGTCTTACACGGAATGCTTGGACGAATTCTATCTCTAGTATAACTCCTATCAAGGAATAGGTCGAATTTTCAAGCATCCTGTATACATCACCACATTCACTCATCTGTACACACCCTTACTCACCTCAACATCATACAGTCGCACGCCTTACTTTAGTTTACTAGGAAGATATTGTTTTAGAAATTACAAGAAATGATGTAAGGCTAGTCTAATTTAGTTTATATGAATTTGTTTTTAAAATTGTGTCTTTATTTTTTATTGAATTTCTTATTAATATTATAAGTATAAAAAGTGATACGTAAGAGCGGGGTCTCCTATCACAGGTATACTTTTACTTAAAAGTGGACCCTAACCACTGTAAAATTATAAATGATTTACCGATTTTCTATTTCTATTTTCTATTGGCTGAGAACGATGATATTGAATAAAAAAACTAAAAAGTAAAACACCATTTATACAATATTTGCATTTTTTTTTTCAATGGCAGTATAATTCCAAAACAAGACAATTTAAAAGATATGTAACTATGTAACGTTTGATTTTGAAAGATGCCCAAAGCTGGGCGCGAGTTGCGGCTTGCGCCGCGCCGCCGCCCGCCCCTCGCAGCCTGCCGCCCCGGGCCATGACCCTTTTGGCCCTAGGGTAAATACGCCACCGAACGGACGAACGACAATACAACGCAACTGTCTGTAACCATTTCAATAAAGTACATATAATATTGATTGAACCAACTAAACAACAAATGCGTGCATCAACCATTGATAAGATTCAATTAAATTCGAATCATTTCACCGCACAAAGTGGTAACAAGCCACTCGATGCGTTTTGGTTCTTATAAATAACATTCTGCAGTTTCAGTACAATATGCAAGAGGTTCATAATCTCGGAACTGTTTATACGAAGTTTAAAATTCTTGTTTAATTTATAAATCAAACTCCGAGTCTGTTCTGTACTATAAACATGTGTATATCATTGCGTTCGCTGCATTGCGGTGTATGTTGTCGACACATTGCATAATTGGGCATATCATGATCTGCCTAGGCATATGATATTTCTGTTAAAACAAGGAGGGTTGTCTTCCGCTCCGCTTCGCTTGACTCCCCAATTTACATGTAAACCTAACACGCTCCTCCTTACTCCGCTCGTTGTCCCAGTAAATGGAAGATTTGAGGTCGAATTTACTAGATACACTAGTAAAATGACTTCGAAATATTAGTGTTTCCATATTATTGACACTCCCCACCCTCCCGGAAGAACACATATTTTTTTATACAATACCAAATTACTTAGACTTCTGAAATTACTAATATTGTACTAACCATGGTCTAATTACGTGGTCAATATTAAAAAAATATTTAAGTAAGTATCCTGATTATTCCTGAAATCCTGGTCCTTTTGAATTTTAATACTTCAGTTAGTTTACTGATATATTGCCAATTTTAATATTTCAGTTAGTTTACTGATATATTGCCAATTTTAATATTTCAGTTAGTTTACTGATATATTGCCAATTTTAATATTTCAGTTAGTTTACTGATATATTGCCAATTTTAATATTTCAGTTAGTTTACTGATATATTGCCAATTTTAATATTTCAGTTAGTTTACTGATATATTGCCAATTTTAATATTTCAGTTAGGTTACTGATATATTGCCAATTTTAATATTTCAGTTAGTTTACTGATATATTGCCAATTTTTATATTTCAGTTAGGTTACTGATATATTGCCAATTTTAATATTTCAGTTAGTTTACTGATATATTGCCAATTTTAATATTTCAGTTAGTTTACTGATATATTGCCAATTTTAATATTTCAGTTAGTTTACTGATATATTGCCAATTTTAAAATTTTAGTTCGTTTACTGATATATTGCCAATTTTAATATTTCAGTTAGTTTACTGATATATTGCCAATTTTAATATTTCAGTTAGTTTACTGATATATTGCCAATTTTAATATTTCAATTAGTTTACTGACATATTGCCAATTTTAATATTTCAGTTAGTTTACTGATATATTGCCAATTTTAATATTTCAGTTAGTTTACTGATATATTGCCAATTTTAATATTTCAGTTAGTTTACTGATATATTGCCAATTTTAATATTTCAGTTAGTTTACTGATATATTGCCAATTTTAATATTTCAGTTAGGTTACTGATATATTGCCAATTTTAATATTTCAGTTAGTTTACTGATATATTGCCAATTTTAATATTTCAGTTAGTTTACTGATATATTGCCAATTTTAATATTTCAGTTAGTTTACTGATATATTGCCAATTTTAATATTTCAGTTAGTTTACTGATATATTGCCAATTTTAATATTTCAGTTAGGTTACTGATATATTGCCAATTTTAATATTTCAGTTAGTTTACTGATATATTGCCAATTTTAATATTTCAGTTAGGTTACTGATATATTGCCAATTTTAATATTTCAGTTAGTTTACTGATATATTGCCAATTTTAATATTTCAGTTAGTTTACTGATATATTGCCAATTTTAATATTTCAGTTAGTTTACTGATATATTGCCAATTTTAAAATTTCAGTTCGTTTACTGATATATTGCCAATTTTAATATTTCAGTTAGTTTACTGATATATTGCCAATTTTAATATTTCAGTTAGTTTACTGATATATTGCCAATTTTAATATTTCAGTTAGTTTACTGATATATTCCCAATTTTCACCCAGTAGGTAATTTAATTCCAACTACTCCATACAAAGATTCTTAGATTGACTGGACTATAGCTAAACAATAAAAAGCAGCAAGATCGACTAAAGATGATGAGCAATGAGATGATGAGTCACGAAAACTACCGACCTGCAAGGTTACAATATTGGAAACATTTGCACTACATCCGAGGTAATGAGTAAGCCTGATATTTTTATCTCTTCCGCACACGAAAATACATCGCAGCTTCCATTATTGTCATTGCGTGCCAACATGTCTTGCAAATAAATATCTGTTTAGCACAGGTGGAAAGCATTCGCTACGGATTGAGAATTTCCCATGTTTTACGAATATCTAGATATTTTCATTACTTTGGTGGGCTCATTCAGAGAGACATGTTCTACGAGTTTTTTTGTTACTTATATCTTTTGAGTCACCTTTACCTTCTTTATCTTTCTTATTACTTTCACAGCATTATGTCATACGGCATGCTGTTACGGGGTAGAGCCGCGGATACAAACGCAGTCTTTGTTTTGCAGAAGAGAGCAATTTGGGCTATTTCAAAATTCCAAAATTTTGGAAAAATTCAAATAAATTAATATATTAACGGTTCCTTGTGAATTTATTTACTAAGTTCTTAGATATGTCAGAAAAAATGTTGAGTCTTTCCCAAGGCTTGGTGATCAACACTGTAAAGGAACCAGAAATAAGCAGTAAAGTAATAATTATAGCTTGTAAATAGTTACCATACTAATCGAATTAGGCTAAGCCTGTAATGATAAGTATTTGTGGAAAATAAATAAATTAATACATTTTATGTAAACTTACAGCACATGAAAAAACATTAAATTAAACCTATCTAAAGCTAAAATAAATAAAAAACCTTGTCGAAGTTGTCGCTGCCGCATGGCAGGGTGCTAACTTATTATTAAACATTGAATTTCAATATCAATAAGTAGATTTTCGTGGTTGAAATTGTCCAAATGATTTCGTCCTTGGTTATGAAATTATCCTTGGATCCTCTCAAGCTCTATTCAACCGTCCAAACTAACTGTTGTACAATAATTCGCAGGGTCTGTCCAGCTGGAGCCAGGCGGGTCACGCTCAGGGTCTGGCTCGGCAGGGTCGGGGTACGAGAGTGAGCCCCGGGACCACTCGGGCTCCGATGGCAGCTGGGGCGACCCGGACAGGCCACATCGGTATGGCATCTTCACCAGGAGAGTAAGTATCACCAACAATATTTATTTCGGGTCCGATCTGGGCCAGGCATCAGTTGAGTCTTAATATTAAGACTTATAATTTTATCATCCTATTTATCAGTATATTTATATTTCTAAAAAAAACAAAAAACATTAAAAGCTGTTATAGTATATTTAATTATCAAAAATATTTGTGAAGCGTAATTCTGCGTGTTTTACCTGGCTGCGTAGCCAAGGATCTGGACTATAGACGCGATCAGATTGTTATATTTTTAATAGCAATGGAATTAGCAATGGCGCCCGATTAAGTGCAATTGAAATGGCATAGGTACAAAATTGGCAGTTGTGTGACAGAGTTAGAAATAATATGGCCAACAATGCCCATCCCATTGTTTACAAAATGTTATTAGATTTTAAAGGAATTTTCAAATTTTCAAATCTAGCCCGGCTATTGTTGGCTTACGCTAACAGACATGCACTGAAAACATTGAAGTTTCTGTTATTTGACGTTTACGGAAACTGAAATTGTTATGAAATTGCACTATAAAATCTGATATTCAAAGCCCAAACCAAAAGTCAAACTTAGTCAAACTACATAAAATGCTCTTGACACCATTTAAATCAAGTCGATAAATCCGTTTACACGTAGTCTAGGCATATGGCTTCGTATCAGCCTTCATTCTGTTCCCCTATACAAAATATACGTACATACCTACATTACAAACTCTTCACGGTTATAAATATAAAGCATTTTCACTAGAGATGGTAGAGCTGATACCGGGTTCAACAGTGGAGTGCCACTATCTTGCTTGCCAACCTCCCCGAAGTTGTTTGGGAGTGAGCCTGGGACCGATTGATAGCGGTATATCCATCCCCAATTGCCACGGCCCTTATATAAAACGACCTGGTGTCTGGCAGCGGGTTTCGGCACCGCGCTCACCAACCCGCCTGCCCAGCGTGTGTGAGTATGGGCATTTCTTCCAGGAGGACCGCCAAGAGTGGAGAAACCTTGGAAAGCAACTTACTTACTTACTTGTCCAGCAGTAGACGAACCGAGCTGATGGAGGGATGAATCTTCACTTCGTTGGCTTGATTGCTTCCAAAAACATTTTGTAGTAGCTCGAACGATTCAAACGCGTTGACAGCTACTAGATCCATACTCTAAGTACCATAGGCAGACGGGACGGTGATCGCCATGCTGGCCTTATTTAGACCGAGGACATTGCTGCCCGTCGACGATCTGGAGATAGTTCAACTGTCAGAGCTTCGTCCACGTAGTCGGTAAGATGCACCAAAGGCCAGTGGAGTGGACGCCCTGGCGCTTTCCCTCTTACACGTGTTATATTAGAATAAGCCCTTTACTGTAGTGTTGCGAAACACATTCATCGTTATACATAAAAACCATTGTCACTTTGTTTTCGCCGTATTTTGTTTCCTGACATCGGCCAATGTACCAAACCTTAGCTATAGTCTTTATTTTAATTAAAGTGTTTTAAAATCAAATAGACATTTTTTTTAGATCCTCCGCTGTTGTCTATTCTAATTGGCGCAGTCGGTAGGATAGTAGAGTCAGTGCGTGTTCCAGAATAGGCAGCCTGATACGTTATCAACGTTAATCTACTATCCAAGAACCAACGGCAGCAGAGGGAGGAGCTGGTCCATCCTGAATAGATGTACCAACATATAATGTGGTAAGTGCACATATTTATTGATTGCCACTATTCCTTCCAAAATTCTCCATCCACGTTCTTCCCGTCCTGAGAGCGATAGGGAGAGAAGTCGGCGCCGTCGCATTGAGCAGGCGGACGTTTGGCGAAACCTAGATTTAATTAGTCTATTTAGAGAAGATAGTGAATTAGAAAGTGATTTAGAAATAGGAAAAATGGTGACTTTAGATGAAATACATAAGGCACTGAAAAATGTTCCCGAATTCGACGGAAACAGCCATGTTCTTGTCCGATTTCTGACAATATGTGACCAATTAGTGACTTCCTATATTTCAAATGTAGCTGGAAATGAAATTCTAAATTTATCACTTCTTAATGGGATACTAAATAAAATAACCGGGCCCGCAGCCCGCACTTTGGCAACGAATGGAATTCCCAACAATTGGGAAGGAGTTAGGGAGACACTAATTAATACTTTCAGCGATCATAGGGATGAGACGGCGTTGTATTCAGATCTATCTCTATTAACTCAGGGTGCTGACACCCCTCATTTATTCTATGAAAAAGTTCAAAATTTGCTGAGCATTACAATGACATATGTGCAACTCCACGACACCATCTCAACCACTATAGAAGCAAAAAGAACACTGTATAAAAATCTTGCCCTACAGACCTATATTAGAGGTCTCAATGAACCCTTAGGCTCACGTATTAGATGCATGAGACCTCCTACTTTAGAGAAAGCCCTAGAATATGCTCAGGAGGAAATGAATGTTGTTTATTTACAGCAGAAAAATAATAGCACGAAGCCGATAAGTCAACCAAGTCAAAAGACTACTGAACCGCCCCCAAGACACTTTAATTTTCAGCAACCGATTAACAACAATTCTTGGAATAGAACTAACCCTCAACCTCACTGGCAAAAACAAATGTACCCAACTAACCAAAACAATTTTCAGCGACCGGGACCATCCAGAACCCAAGATATGTTTAGGGCTCTCCCGAGATCTAACATGTCCACAGGTTTTAGGGTTCAGCCGCAGCAGCAACCCCAAAGGTTTCCGACACCCATGAGCGGTGTAGTCCATGCTTCAGCTAGGCCATTGCCTCCGACTCCAGTACAAAGAGACTGGAGAACCCATGGCAATCCACCACCTAATAATTATTTTAAATCCAGGGAAATGCACATGAATGAAACCTACCCTGAATTTTATGATCAAGACAACTCTTACTTTGACTATTCTGACTACGAAGTATATTATGACAATGACCATGACCAACACTACTTTCAGGAATCCGAACTCCCGACTATTACCGAGATCAAACCTGAAATTTCTGAAGGACAAAATTTTCACAAAGATTTAGAGAAACCTGTCCCAAGATAGAAATAAATCTGCAAAACCAAAGACAACTACCATATATTCAAATAGAGAACCCTCCATTAAAATTACTAATTGACACCGGTGCAAATCAAAGTTTTATCAGCCCAGAAGCTGTTACTGCATTTTATCCCCAATATCCATTTCAATACGATCCTTTTATTGTTACAAATATTCATGCGACAACTCGCAATGATTACTCCGTAACGATCCCCTCTTTCCGAGAATTCAATGACGACAAACCAGTCAAATTGTTTGTATATAAGTTTCATGATTATTTTGACGGATTGATAGGTGGAGATTTACTAGAACAGTGGAAAGCAGACATAAAATATAGCTCGCGAGAGTTTATTACCCCGAAGGCAGTAAATCCTATTCGAATGTATTCATCGAATAATGTAAATTTATATGAAACTATTATTCCGGCAAATTCTAAAAAATTGGTACGTATTCCTGTAGAGATCCCAAAAGGTGAAATTTTAATTAACGAACAAATCATTTGTAATTGCATTATCAGTGATTGCCTTAGTTTCGCTAAAAATAACCGTTGTATTTTAGAGATAACGAACCCCACTAAACGTGACGTCATTTTCTCGTTAAACGAGCCAATTCGAGCGCAAGTGTACAATACAGAGTACACGCCTGATGATTCATTTATGCCTCCGCGAACTAAACAAGTATTGTCCCAATTAAGAACCGACCATTTGAATGCCGAAGAAAAAACAAACTTGAAGTTACTATGTAAAGAATATGCAGATATTTTCTACGTTGAAAATGAACCTTTGACTTTCACGAACTGTATAAAACATAACATTAGAACTGCAGATGAGATCCCAGTCCATAGTCGTACATACCGTTACCCATTCGTTCATCGTGACGAAGTTCAGACGCAAATTACAAAAATGTTGGATCAGGGAATTATTAGGCCTTCCATTTCAGCCTGGAGTGCCCCTATTTGGATCGTTCCTAAAAAGGCAGACGCTTCAGGAAAAGTAAAATGGAGAATGGTAGTCGATTTCCGCAAATTAAATGAGAAAACAATAGATGATAAATACCCGATTCCGAATATTACCGATATTTTGGACAAACTAGGTCGCTGTCTTTACTTCTCTACAATAGATCTGGCTAGCGGATTCTATCAAATTGAAATGGACCCCCAAGATATTCACAAAACAGCCTTCAGTGTGGAACAAGGACATTACGAGTTTTTGAGAATGCCCATGGGTTTAAAAAATAGCCCCTCCACGTTTCAACGCGTTATGGATAATGTCCTTCGTGGCCTTCAAAACTCTATTTGTCTAGTTTATCTGGACGATATTCTAGTATTTTCAACTTCGCTTCAAGAGCATATGATCAACCTGAAAAAAGTTTTTCAAAGACTTCGAGAATCGAATTTTAAAATTCAAATGGACAAAAGTGAATTCCTTAAACAAGAAACTCCTTATTTAGGTCATATCATCTCTAAAGATGGTGTCAAGCCAAATCCCGATAAAATCAGCGCAATTCAAAAGTTCCCCATTCCAAAAACTTCCAAAGAAATCAAAAGTTTTCTTGGTCTACTAGGCTATTATCGCCGATTTATTCCGGATTTTGCTCGTATCACGAAGCCTCTGACGTCATGTCTGAAAAAAGGTGCTAAAATTGCATTAACAGACGAATACACTAAATGCTTTAATCATTGTAAAACCCTCTTATTAAATGATCCGATACTACAGTACCCCGATTTCTCTAAGGAGTTCAACCTGACAACTGACGCTTCAAATTTCGCAATTTCTGGAATTTTGTCTCAGGGTCCAATTGGCGCGGACAAACCCATAGCATAAGCTTCGAGAACGTTAAACAGTAGTGAAACTAATTACTCTACAACCGATAAAGAATTACTCGCCATTGTTTGGGCTACTAAGTACTTCCGGCCATATCTATTCGGCCGAAAGTTTAAAATATTTACGGACCATAAACCCCTTACGACAACTGCAACGACAAATCCCATAACAAATTCCAGGCTTACTAGGTGGCAACTTAGCCTAGCAGATTATAACTGCACGCTTCACTATAAAAAAGGTAAAGCTAATCAAAATGCTGACGCTTTGTCACGTATTGAAATTTACAATGAAGAAACTAGCTCTATTATTGCAAACGCTTCTGAAACCCCAATCCAGATAGTTGAAGACGACGCAGAGACGGCAACAAGACATACAAGCCTAGAAAATCCTATACTAGAAATTCCTATTTCTGAGGACCCCCTTAACAAATTCACGAGACAGTTAGTTCTTAATATAACTAACCGGCCTCCACGTACTAGGGCTACAGTGACAAAACCATTTGACTCTTATATAAAGACTTACATTGAGCTATTTGAAGACACCCTAGAAAATGATTTGATAGAAGCGATAAAAAAACATATTGACCCAAAATTACGCACCGCTATATTAGTTCAACCCCTAGACCGAATGTACTCTATCGTCCCCATAATTCAAAAGACGTTCAAAAACTCCGCTATGAAATTAACTCTTGTTAAATCTGAAATAGAAAACATTCAAGGATATCTCAATCAACAAGAAATTATTCGCAAATACCACGAAGGTAAAACAAACCATCGTGGCATATCTGAAACGATGTTAGCTCTTTCGCAAAGATGTTATTGGCCAAAAATGCGCGATAGCATTTCTAAGTACATAAATGAGTGCAACATATGTGGTTGCGCAAAATACGAAAGAAACCCAAATCGGCCCCAATTCCGAGTAGTACCACCGCCGACAAAACCTTTCGAAATATTACATGCTGACACATTCACTATTGAAAAAGAAAAGTACTTAACAATTGTTGACTCATTTTCAAAGTATGCCCAAGCATACCTACTTGACGATTGTACCGCTCCAAATATTGTGAAATCATTACTGAATTTCAGCACCCATCACGGTTTACCTATGACTATAGTAACAGACCTAGGGACTGAGTTCAACAACCAGGTAGTTTCAGAATTCTTGCGACTTCATAAAGTCATTCACCACACTACATTAGCGTACGCACCTAACGAGAATGGAATGGTAGAAAGGTTTCATAGTACCCTTCTCGAACACTTACGCCTTCTTAAAATAGAGCATAAAAATGAACATTCCAGAGACTTACTTCCATATGCATTGCTAGCCTACAATAGTTCAATACATAGTCTGACTAAATGCAGACCCATTGACTTGATAACTGGACACTATGATCCTAGAGACCCAATAGACAATAACTTGACTGAGCGTTTGTTACAACAATACTCTCAAAATCATAAAGACAGAATGAAAATAGTTTACGACCTCGTACATAACGCATCTCTTACAGAAAGAATTAATATAATGGAAAATGTTAACAAAGATAGGGAACCCGAACAAGACTATATCCCAGACCAAGAAATTTACATACAGAACCCTACTGCAGTAAGACATAAATTGGCCCCACGATATACTCACGATAAAGTGACTTCAAATCTACCGATTCATATTTACACTTCCAAGAAAAAAGGTCCCGTAAAGAAATCCCGTCTCAAACGAGTACGCAAATCTCAATTGTTGCAGGTACGTTCTGATGATGATACCCCTGGCTCTCTCCCAGGAGATCCGACTTGAGAGTATGGACAACGGACCTGGTCTCTTACCTTTTAAATTAGGACCGACTAAAGTCGTGTCACATTACCACACTTTCCTACAATATATAGACTTAGACGAAATTCGAAATAATATTGACTTGATAAAAACACAACTGACCAGTGCATCTAATATGCTATCTAATAATAGCTTTGCTTTGTTCAAGTATCAAATAAAGTTTTTATATTCTAAGCTAGATAAAGTATCCTCTCAGATAAATACATTCTCAAATTCCAGAATTAAACGAGGTCTCATTGACTCTTTGGGTTCCGTAATTAAGAGTATAACTGGTAATTTAGATTATAGTGACGCACAGAAATATGATAACGCACTTAGAATTTTAGAAAGTAATGATGATAAGATTTCTCGTAATTATAATCAACATATAAGTTTGTATAAGAAGTACATAAATGACCAGAAACAGGTTATGTCAACATTGATCAATAATCAGCAAAAATTGCAACATGCATTGTTAATTCTCAGTAACAGTACTCGATCGGATAACGATAAATTATTGCAATATGCACACCTATCCCAGTTGTTTGTTATTATCAGTGAAAATGTGAATGACTTATCAGATCAATTAACTGGAATAGAAAATATTTTGGCTTATAGTAAAACGAATTCTATACATCATTCTATCCTGAATATAAATGCTGTTAAGGATATAATAACCAGTTTAAGCAAAATTTATGATGAAAGTGAAATATTAGACTTAGAGATAAGAGAATTCTATGATTTTATTAGAATAGGTTCATATTTCTCTAGTAATAAGTTGGTAATTGTGCTGAAAGTTCCAATAATTTACAAATCTGTGTATGACTTGTATAAGCTCTCTCCCTTACCGAACAAAAATAATGAGGTCCTTATTCCCCCTTATCCCTTTATGGCAACCAATATTCATGAATATGTGTACATTGAGGCAGAATGCCCGAAGTCCAGCCGTTGGTACATCTGCGAACAAAAGCTGAGCCACCAAATCAGGACTCAACAGGACTGCATACAAAAACTTATACATTTACATGAAGTGGACCCAACATGTACAACTAAGACTATCTCTATGAACAAGGAAGCACTACTAGAACTAGATGACATACACTATGCCGTCACGTTCCCGAATTCAACAAAAGTAGAACTCAACTGTAAACAAGAACAACATCTCGCTCTTCAGGGAAGCTATGTTGTAACTATTCCAAACAACTGCTATCTGAAAACATCTGAATTCACAATCATCAATATTAACAACAAACTTCGAGGTCAGCCGCTGAAAATTATGTCCCTGCCTCTGAAACCATCAACTCCTAGACAATCAAGTATTCTGAAATTAAACTCAGTGAACTTAAGTAACTTAAATTCAGTTGAGCAACGTATTTCTATGGAACCAACAATCGAAACAGACAAGCTGCAGACATCAACTATTTACCACACAACGATACCACTCTACTTAATTGCACTTTTCGGTGCAACTGTACTGCTGTATGCATTTTATCGACGACGATGTCAACAACGTTCCAAGAAACCAGAAAGTGAACCGACCGAGCAGCCGAACCAGTCATCGGAAATGAAGACCGCACCATTTGCTATAAACTTTGCAAATAGATGCTAGACTAATAGGGGAGGTGTTATATTAGAATAAGCCCTTTACTGTAGTGTTGCGAAACACATTCATCGTTATACATAAAAACCATTGTCACTTTGTTTTCGCCGTATTTTGTTTCCTGACATCGGCCAATGTACCAAACCTTAGCTATAGTCTTTATTTTAATTAAAGTGTTTTAAAATCAAATAGACATTTTTTTTAGATCCTCCGCTGTTGTCTATTCTAATTCACGCCAACCATCAATAAGCATCTGAACATTGTTCCGTCTCCCAGATATCAGGCAAGAACGTGCAGCTCCTTCTCTGCCCGACCTGCGGTTATGAGACTCCTTTGCCGCTGGGCGGCATCTCCGCCCTGCCACTCAACTACGTGTTGCTACGACGGATGGCGGCCGCCCAGGATGACGGTGACACGAGCGTGCTCTGTGATCTGTGCACTAGTGATAATAAGGTTAGTAACAATCAAACTATACAGTGTACAAAATAGTTATCGTTTAAATTAATCAATTAATCAATAAATAGTATCGTTAACTCAAAATAGTTACCAGCACACCCGCACGTAATTTTGGATACTAAGTATGTGCAAATATCAATAAGCGACGTACTAATTACTAATGAAAAAATTAATCTGTCAGATACACGGCGGGAGTGCGTGTGTACTGTACACCACATGTCGTGTCTTTGAGGTCGCCGACACCGCCTTTCGGCACAAGTCTTTGTCGGTGTATCAAAGAGTGCAAACTATGAAATACATTTTTGTTAAGCAAACGAACTACACGTCAAGCCGAAGATAACTATAATACAATATTATTTATTGGAAAAAGTTTTACAAAAAAAAAACAGAAATAAAAGAAACAAATATACATATACTAGGTAACACGGTGCAATTGTAAGTCTCATCAGCGGTAAAAAGCGATCTCTTCCAGACTAATATTGTATGCATTGTAGCACGTTTACAGGTGTATGTTGCTGTTTTTTGTACTTATGGTTGTTTTCTCACCCTTTTTCAGATGTAAAATTAGGATAAGGTCTAGTCCAAGTATGTTTAGGTTCATATCATCTACATTATACAAGTGAAATTTTGATAATCTTTTTTCTTCAAACAGGGTGTTCTACCTTTGTATATGAACAATTTTTACTATGTGGCCAACCCTGAAATCGCAAAAAATAAATCAGCTGTTTCATACATTTCGGTTGAGTAGGTATTTGACTTTTCTATGGAACAGCAGATTTTTTTTTTCGCGATTTCAGCGTTGGCCCCATAGTAAAAGTTGTTCATATTCATGGGTAGAACACCCTGTTTGAAGGAAAAAGGTTATCAAAATTTCATCCAGTATAAGACAAATATTAAGTGAGGTCGCGTCGCGTCGATAGTTGTAACAGACCTCGTAGAAGAAAGCCTTAGCGAACAAAAGACTTCAACGCGGGCTCAGAGTGACTGATGTAGTGGCCATACCTACCTATTATATTTTCTCTTAGTGCATTCACAGTTAATATACATTTTAATAATGATAAAATCTATCACGATACGCATGACGATACAAGTCTAGAGCAACATCATCTTGTGAAATAATTCACGTGCTCTATAAAAAGATCGCCTTTCCCAACAGGGCGGTGAATCACGCGAAATAAAAACGATTGTTTCAATCGTCAAAAAAACACACGCCATATCACCAACTTCTGCACGACCATACGTTTGGCGATCTGCCAAGGGAAATAAACTCAAGATCATTACCGACTTCTTAATGGACAAATTGCAATATCTGAGCTAATATTTCTTGAAGTTTACAAAGAGCTGTTGCTCTCTCGTTAAGTGGGCTATTTTGATTGCTTTCTCATGTAAATGTGACTTATTAACCCTCTTAATACTCATTCTCAATAGACAAATACTATCTATCGCAGTCCAGGGGTATTACTGTCTAACTTAAACATACAGTGTGTCCCTCGTACAAGTGCACATCCGAAAGGGGGTGAAACTATAAACTATATCGACAGAAACAAAGAATTTTTTTTTATTTATTTTTTTTATCTCGAGAAAATACTCCACCGGGGTATCTTTGTATGGGACGCGAGCACAGTGCCTTTGGTTAACCGCTCGTAGAAAATATTGTATTTATGATAGAACGTTGTATTTTTTTTTTTGTTAGAAAGATAATGGAATAGGCAATGATAAATAGGAATAAAAGTATAGGGAAACGGGGACATTATTTTGAAAAGATTGACTATTACTGAAAAAAAAAGACGGAAAAATTAAAGAAATAATCTTTTAGGATATTGTTTTTATGGTAACGGTAGTTGATTATGTTTTGTTTTTGATTTGGTATGCAACATCTATTCTTAAGAATTATACGTAACAGATTTTATTTCATTGCATTACTCGTGATAGATGTTATGACATATTTTATACATAGTCTCCAGGGTAGGCAAAAAAAAATTTAAAACGTAAATTTATAAAACAAAGATTTTCTAAAAAAAAATCATTTTTTGTCGATAAAATAAGGTCTAGTTTCACCCCTTTTCGGATGTGCACTTGTACGAGGGACACACTGTATATCGCTATCGCTTTCAAAAGTAAGCGTGATTGGCTAGAAACGATGTGTCACGTGATTTATAGCCAATAACGTTACATTTGAAGGCGATAGTGATAAATATTGAAGTTAGAAAATAAGGCCCCTGGATGGCTATCTATTGTGGCACTATTTTTCACTCGCATTATCAATTACTCATATGTAAAATCGAGTGACTTAACCTTGTCAAATAAAAGAAAACTATTATAAAATCACACGAAATCTGCCTTCGCAATTTTTCCGCACCACACATTAATCTGAAAACAAAGCAGATTCAGAAGGCTTTAATTTTAGTAAGGTGCTGTCAAAACTAAATTTTCTTTAATGCAAAATAATCCTTTAGTATTAGGAACAGAAGATTAGATTAAATCATGTTAATTCGAAAACCATTTCGAGATTTAGGTTTAAAAAGCCGTATTTTCGAACTTGTGTGCTAATAAACCTCACGATGATGAATATTTTTACGAAAAAACTGCAGCTTTCATTTGCTATAAATATATATTTATAATAATTTGCTTCAGACTGATTTGACAGATGGATGACAGATGAATAGACAGACCACTTTGTTTTATAATCAATCGCACATCACAATCAGTATTATGTCTAAAATTCTCAAGTGACGTCATATCCTACAATTCTTTATAAAATCATAAAAAAATATGGTTCATTTATTTACCAAAATAATGAAAACTATGTCCTAAAATGGAGTACGTACAAAAAAAATATTAAAAAAATATCTTTTCACAGAATAAAACTAAAATTAAAGCCATTATCTTCTTTATATTTTTATTGCAAAAAATATTATTCAGTCTCTACCGTATCATTCAAATAACAGGATTAGAGCCAAGGGTCTGTAGTGTATTGGTCTGGAGTGATGATTGAAACAATTCATTGCTCGCTTAAGGCGAATGGATACGCCAACTGCAATTTGGACCTGTCTTTGAAGGCCTACTCCTCCCACATGGGTGGTCAAAAAACTTTCATAAAAATATATGATAGGCATTATAAGAGTCAAAAATAAATTTTAAGTTTCATAAACTGTTTTTCTATTGTAAGTTTTGACAAAAAAAATCGAAAGTCATCAAAAATTTCACATGATTAACACAAGAATTCTCTTACTCCTTTCAAACATCTAAAGCGATTTTAATTGTTATTTCACCAAATTATAGGAAATTTTTAGATATACAAAATTTAAGTTCAAAATTTTTTTTCCGTTCATGGCGTCCATGTGAAAAGTATTATTTTCTCCTATTTTGCGCTAGCCGGAGACGCAGTGGTTGTCGTAACAGACACTTTTCAAGGCATGCTGAAATAAACATTATTTCAATGTCGTTTCCGTTGATATTTGTACCGACACACATCGAGTTGCTTATTTAGCACTGCCAAGATAGAGTGATCCCCTAAACTGTAAAATATTCTGTAATATAATTACTTATTGCTAAGTAAGCAGCATGCGCAGTAATGCTATAAAACAATGTTTATACGTGGTTACTATACTTCACCATAATTACATACCCACCTTTCATTAATATCCTTCAGAACCAGAAACGAAAAGTTAAACGTAGCGTGTCAAAACTAATGGGAATTCGTCTAAATTGTTCGTATATTTGTAGAAAGAAGTGTTGCGCATGAGTTGAAGTGCACGTGTCGACTTTTAAACAATTCTTAAAATATACAAACACGTCCATGTGTTGAACGAGAACTGTCGGGACTCAGGACATCACTCTCTCTACAAGGGAGATCTCAGAAATGTTACATCGTCTATTAGTTACCGCAGATGGATATAGAACGTGCCTTCTACACTCTTTTTTAAAAACCTCTTCAAATAAAAGAAAGAAAGAAAACGGAATTTATTATTAAACAAAACAAGAACAAAACAGATTAAACAAAAATACAAGAAATTATAATACACAAGTTAGTGTTATAATCACATTTGTTTCAAAGATTTCAAAAGTAAAGATAAGCCCTTACCGTAGTATGACAGCACCAAAATGTTTCCACCTTTAAATGGGTGACGCCCACGCTTGGAATCAGTGCTCATCTGAACACAGTGATAGTTGGACGCCTTAAGTGCACTTAAAGTTAATAATTTTAACAACTTTAGTAGTCTGATCAGTTTGCTGACCGTAGGTAGACAGATTGCGCACTCATAAGTGTGCGCGCGTCGGCATTATGTTAAGGCACACATTCAAAAACAATGCAATAGATTTTAGGTGCCAGGGCTCATCTAAACTTTTGAAATCTTTGATTTGTTTGGAAAAAGGTTTGGTTTCGCACGCTAGGCATTTGCCGTCGGAGATTGAATTAAAATATTTACAGTGCTGATTTTCAGCGAGCCCCTTGTTAGATGAAATCTTATCTAAGATGTGTTAAATTTTGCGGCTGGTATAATTAATTACATTATTAATTAATATATTATCACATTATTATTCAGGATTCGCAGGTACTATATTTTCCTGTGTAAATTGCATTAAGCAGGCCTTTTATAGCGACACATCCTTAAACTCGATATTATTATTATAATAAAATGCAGACTGCATACTATGTGCTCGTAGATACTTCGGCTGTCGCTTGTCAACACCATGCCGCCAAGCGACTCATTATGTTCTGGCATGACATCATGAGATGTTCTAACTACCGGGAGAGTGTTACAGACAGTATCAGTGATTCGTCTTTTATTCACCGTCCGTTACATATTTCCGTACATTTTAAAGAAGTCCTTGGAAATATACTGGTTAAGGCGCTACGGAAAAAAATCGACACTTTTAGAACTTCTATATCTACTTCGGAAAATAATGTATAATTTTGATGAAATATTATATTATTTTTGGAATCTTTCTCTAGGGATCTGTTAAAACAGAAACGCGATTGGAGAATTTCCGCTCGATAGAAATATTTATTGAAATGAGGTCTTTATCGACACCAATTCTCCTGGTTTGACAATTTAGAATGACATATGGACTGCAATTATATTTTATTAGATGGGTTTTAACAGTATCTAGGACCTAGTTAAACAAAATTTTGATGACATTTTTAGTACATTTTATATTAATAAAAAACCGGCTTTTTGCTACTTTTCCACGAATCCGTCCTTCTCGCACCGAGTGTTTTTTCGCATATGGAGTAACAGGGACGCTAAAACTTTTACATATCGCCTTAATGTCTCGCCTGCCTTCACTTTCCCTCTTTCTAAGCTAGCGCGTTTTTTTTTTTATTGATTTATTTATTCATAATTTTACACTATTTTATTACATGATGAATAGTATCAATAAACTCACATCAGTTTGTCCTAATACTAAAATTCGTGAATAATACTCATATTCGTGCAAGAGATTATGCCCACTAAAGCAGAAACAAATAAATATTGATATTATTAGAGTGCATTACAAACTAGAAAATATCAATCAGAAACAAATCCAGAGACAAGAATTTGAAAAATTCCCCAGGCCAGGATTCGAACCTGCGACCTCTTGTTATCAAGACAAGTATTGATAAAGTCAACTTGTAATATTAATAATATTTAGAGTATTCATAGCGATGGATTTCGCAAAATAAACATAATCTTAGTTAATGAGAACTGAGCAACAATATTGTAGCGACGACAGCGCCATCTGTTTCTTAAGAACAAGGCGTGAAATCACATAACGCCTTCGTGAGCGTTCTGTATGTGCAGTACAAGCTAGTATATCAAGCAGATGCAAAAATAACAGTGGACAAGTATGATGGAAGAATTCGCCGGTCTAGGTAGGAACCTCGGTGGCGCAATTGGTAGCGCCGTTGTCTTAATAACAAGAGGTCGCAGCTTCGAATCCTGGCCCGGGGAATTTTTTCAAGTTCTTGTCTTTGGATTTGTTTCTGATTGATATTTTATAGTTTGTAATGCACTCTAATAATATTTAGAGTATTCATAGCGATGGATTTCGCAAAATAAACATAATCTAAATACTGATAGTTACCTGCATACAAATTATAATTATACAATAGATGAAGAGAGAAATTGTTTGTTCAACTTAGTTCTCATCGACGCTCTCCATCACCAAAGCCAAAAGAAGCACATAATGAAAAAAAAAATGGATAAGGAATCGTAGTTATTTATTTATCCAGGCAGAAAGCCGCTGCAGCCAGTGCCTTGTCAGCGTGTGCAGCTCTTGCGGAGAAGCGCACGGCAGACAGAAGGCCACCGCCAGACATTCCCTCCACGCCCTCGACTCTACCCCCGCGAGGTTCTGCAGCCAGCATCCGCGCGCTGAGCTCACTGTCTACTGCGCCACATGCCAACAGGTAGAGCTGCTATTCAAGTATTCCTATATTTATTTATTGCTTATTATATTTATTGCTGTAATACACGAAAGCATAACCAAGTTAGGCACAGTATAAGAATTGGAAGCAGTATTATGTCTTCATAGAAACGGCCCGAAACGACGCGCTTCGAAATCTCGGGAGCTGGCGGCGGGCGGCAGCAGCGTTGTTCCTGATACGGCAAATGCCGTAATATACGGCATTCAGGCATCCTAGGCATCATAAATACGGTATACGGCAGCTCTTTGATTACCGTATTAAAATATACGACGGCAATTGACTAAAGTAAAAAAAAAAAACGTATTAATCCGTGACTCGGAACACACTATCAGTAATTCTCTCATTTGTCGTGTTTAACAAACACGCATCGGCGCAGCGATACGTCTGCATCGGGATTTCGAATGACATGACAAGCACCGAACATCGCAAATAATTTCGCCACAAACTTATCTGTTCTGGTGGTGAAAACCGTCACATACTCAATATAGAAGCCATTTTAGTTTGGCAATGTGGTCTACAACTGGAATAGCTAAGTTTGGCGGGCTGTCCATAGTACACGCATAGTACATACAACACTTGTATTTTTTTTTATTTAAACCATGGAGTACTAGTGGAGAGCGTATGCGGGGGTAACGCGACCAGAGCTGTCACATGGACCAAATATAAGCCCTAAGTTGGTCCGTTCAAATAGGACTCGGACCTGGTCCGATGGACTTTTATGGTGAGCCCTAAACTCCAGCGGACCGAACGGACTAGCCCTATTTCGGTAAAAAGCCGGTCCGGTCCGAGTTGGTCCGAAATAGTCCGTTAGATTACTTCAATAGAGTTATGCAATAAATGCTGTGCTACAATTTGATAAATAGTCGAAAAAATGTCGTGTATTTTATTGAATAATATTGAAATACCTGAAAACTTCGATTAAGAGGATGGCATACCCTAGCAACATTTTTAATTTCCGTCCAGCACAATAAGTCTAATGGCAAAGACCTTATTTGCTTTTCATAGAAGCGATTATATGTTGGAAAAAAAATTGTTTTGGCCATATCTTCGGAACGGAAGGTGGTACATCCCTAGGGGTCGGACCATAGGGTGCCAAAAAAGTTTTTTTTTTTTTTTTTAATGTCAAAACTTTAACCGCCCGTATCTCCTAGACGGCTTGAGTTAGACCCATGTTGATGGGTGTCTAAGAAAAGGTCTCGCCGAGATCTAGCCCCCCCCCCAGTGTCAAAACTTTAACGGCCCGTATCTCCCAAACGGCTGAAGCTAGACCCATGTTCATGGTACTCTAAGAAAAGGGCTCGACGAGCTCTAACTGAAAATGAAAAAAAAAAAAAAAAAATCGCCTTTTTTTTTTTAAGGGATGTACCGAAAAAAAAATTGTTTTGGCCATATCTTCGGAACGGAAGGTGGTACATCCCTAGGGGTCGGACCATAGGGTGCCAAAAAAGTTTTTTTTTTTTTTTAATGTCAAAACTTTAACCGCCCGTATCTCCTAGACGGCTTGAGTTAGACCCATGTTGATGGGTGTCTAAGAAAAGGTCTCGCCGAGATCTAGCCCCCCCCCCAGTGTCAAAACTTTAACGGCCCGTATCTCCCAAACGGCTGAAGCTAGACCCATGTTCATGGTACTCTAAGAAAAGGGCTCGACGAGCTCTAACTGAAAATGAAAAAAAAAAAAGTCGAAAAAAAATATATATTTTTGTCAAAACTTTGATCAGCTATATCTCCCGAACCGTAAGTCCTAGCGAGTTGCGGTTTCGACTTTAGTGATCGGTTTGCCAAGGGCTTCCTGACCGCATAAAAAAATTTGACATTTGACAGGTTTTGACATTTTTTTGACAGGTCCAAAAAAGTGCTCCGATTCGCTTGAAACTCGGTATCAAGGGGCAAATGGGGTCGGTGATTACGAATTCATTGTTAAATTTGACACTTTTTGACAACCGACAAGGATTTTGACACTTTTTTGAAAAAAAATTGATCAATCTTTCCCATCCCTAGTACCCAGGTACATCACTACGAACTTCGCTCGCTCGCTCGTTCGTGCTCGTTCGTAGGCTCGCCCTTCGGGCTCGCCTATTCACTCGAAAAATTTTTCAAAACTCCCATACAACGACACGTCTCACTAAAATGTCAAAAAACCATGTCAAATGTCAAGGTTTTTCCCCACTCAGTATTAGACAACTGACATTGTTTTCATACATTACTACCATGTCAAAAGACTCCTTCAAACTAAACAACCATGTCAGTCAGTCAGTCAGTGAGTTACCGTTTTGTAGCTTTATATACGAGTAATAGCCAAAATTAAGTATGGACAATATGAAGAAAATATGAATGAATACATACCTACAAAACATATATTTCGATTCTTAGTCGTCAACTCGTCATCACTTCCTTCGAATAACATTATTTTGTCATGCTATACTTGCATAAAACCGTCCATAATCATTTCGTTACACACAACGGACCAGCAACGGACCAACGGACTGAACGGACTAACCCGAAGCCCGAAAAAGTCCGATCGGTCCGTGGTCCGCGGACTCGCTCACGGTTGAAAAAGTCCTATTTGATGATTTAGGACTTTTTATACGTTTTCGGTCTTTTACGGACTTTTTATTTGGTCCATATGACAGCTCTGGTCTCCAATACGAATTTGGTCATATAAATCATAGTTACTTTATATATATTTATAATATAAAATAATATATAAATTAATACTCGAGGCTTGGTAAGTAATCAGTATGACGAATTTCGAAAAATAAAATGTTAGTAGGGATTAGGTATGTGTAGGGTCCGTGCTGAAAGATAGTAAGTAACTACCTACTTACTTAGTAGCCAAAATGTGGTACCTAAAACCTTTGCAATCGGAAACAAAAACGAACAAACGTAGCGAAAGCGTACGAAGTTAGTGTTGCCATACTCATACTCATTTATTGGTAAAAAACAAACTTATTAATCGAAAAACTTATTAATCTGACTGACCTAAAAATTCTGTACCATAGAAACAATATTTATACGAGTAAATAACTATGAAATCTATCAAGATTAGCGATTATTTTTAACAAACAATCTGAAAATAATGTTGAAAATTCAACATTTAAGTAGGTACACAAAGGATAATTAAAGTCCCTACCTCTATGAAGCTTCTGAATCTCTTCCAAAACTTATAGCTCTAAATAAAAAAACCTCCGTACAAACTCGTTTCTCCGTACATAACTGGTCCAATCTGTTTTCTGTAAATGTTCCTAAATCCCTAAAAGTACAGATAAATCTATGTTTATGGCAACACAGAGTCATCGCCGGCCGCGCGTGCCGTCCCTTTGATATTTGCCGACATTGCTCGATAATGGCGGCTTGAATGAAAGACGATTGTCCCTGCTGCAGAGCTGTCACATGGACCAAATATAAGCCCTAAGTTGGTCCGTTCAAATAGGACTCGGACCTGGTCCGATGGACTTTTATGGTGAGCCCTAAACTCCAGCGGACCGAACGGACTAGCCCTATTTCGGTAAAAAGCCGGTCCGGTCCGAGTTGGTCCGAAACAGTCCGTTAGATTACTTCAATAGAGTTATGCAATAAATGCTGTGCTACAATTTGATAAAAAGTCGAAAAAATGTCGTGTATTTTATTGAATAAAATTGAAATACCTGAAAACTTCGATTAAGAGGATGGCATACCCTAGCAACTTTTTTTTAATTTCCGTTCAGCACAATAAGTCTAATGGCAAAGACCTTATTTGCTTTTCATAGAAGCGATTATATGTTGGAAAAAAAATTGTTTTGGCCATATCTTCGGAACGGAAGGTGGTACATCCCTAGGGGTCGGACCATAGGGTGCCAAAAAAGTTTTTTTTTTTTAAATGTCAAAACTTTAACCGCCCGTATCTCCTAGACGGCTTGAGTTAGACCCATGTTGATGGGTGTCTAAGAAAAGGTCTCGCCGAGATCTAGCCCCCCCCAGTGTCAAAACTTTAACGGCCCGTATCTCCCAAACGGCTGAAGCTAGACCCATGTTCATGGTACTCTAAGAAAAGGGCTCGACGAGCTCTAACTGAAAATTAAAAAAAAAAAACTCGAAAAAAAAAATATTTTTGCCAAAACTTTGATCAGCTATATCTCCCGAACCGTAAGTCCTAGCGAGTTGCGGTTTCAACTTTATTGATCGGTTTGCCAAGGGCTTCTTGACCGCATAAAAAAATTTACATTTGACAGGTTTTGACATTTTTTTGACAGGTCCAAAAAAGTGCTCTGATTCGCTTGAAACTCGGTATCAAGGGGCAAGTGGGGTCGGTGATTACGAATTCATTGTTAAATTTGACACTTTTTGACAACCGACAAGGATTTTGACACTTTTTTGAAAAAAATTTGATCGGACTCGGCCTCGCTGGCGCGTTCTCCGTCCTCACATGCTCGTTTTTCGGCCTCGCTAGAAAGACACTTGAAGGCTCGGCCTTCGGCCTCGCCATTAGATCCGAAGAAATGTCCGATAATTTTTTTTTCTAAAAAGTGTCAAAATCCTTGTCGGTTGTCAAAAAGTGTCAAATTTAACAATGAATTCGTAATCACCGACCCCATTTGCCCCTTGATACCGAGTTTCAAGCGAATCGGAGCACTTTTTTGGACCTGTCAAAAAAATGTCAAAACCTGTCAAATGTCAAATTATTTTATGCGGTTGGGAAGCCCTTGGCAAACCGATCACTAAAGTCGAAACCGCAACTCGCTAGGACTTACGGTTCGGGAAATATAGCCGATCAAAGTTTTGGCAAAAAAATATATTTTTTTCGAGTTTTTTTTTTTTCATTTTCAGTTAGAGCTCGTCGAGCCCTTTTCTTAGAGTACCATGAACATGGGTCTAGCTTCAGCCGTTTGGGAGATACGGGCCCTTAAAGTTTTGACATTGGGGGGGGGGCTAGATCTCGGCGAGACCTTTTCTTAGACATCCATCAACATGGGTCTAACTCAAGCCGTCTAGGAGATACGGGCGGTTAAAGTTTTGACATTAAAAAAAAAAACTTTTTTGGCACCCTATGGTCCGACCCCTAGGGATGTACCACCTTCCGTTCCGCAGATATGGCCAAAACAATTTTTTTTTCGGTACATCCCTTAAAAAAAAAAAGGCAATTTTTCCCATCCCTAGTGATCGAGGACATCCCTAGGAACTGCGCACGCTCACGCTTCGCGCTCGCGTACTTGTCCCGGCGAACTTCGCCCGCTCGCGCTTCGCGCTCGCGGGCTCGTTCTGTCAAAAATGTCAATCTTTCCCATCCCTAGTACCCAGGTACATCACTACGAACTTCGCTCGTTCGTGCTCGTTCGTAGGCTCGCCCTTCGAGCTCGCCTACTCACTCGAAAAAATTTTCATAACTCCCATACAACGACACGTCTCACTAAAATGTCAAAAAACCATGTCAAATGTCCAAAAATGTCAAATGTCAAGGTTTTTCCCCACTCAGTATTAGACACCTGACATTGTTTTCATACATTACTACCATGTCAAAAGACTCCTTCAAACTAAACAACCATGTCAGTCAGTCAGTCAGTGAGTTACCGTTTTGTAGTAGCTTTATATATAGTCAAAAAAAATCAAAATTAAGTATGGACAATATGAAGAAAATATGAATGTATACATACCTGCAAAACGTATATTTCGATTCTTAGTCGTCAACTCGTCATCACATCCTTCGAATAACATTATTTTGTCATGCTATACTTGCATAAAACCATCCATAATCATTTCGTTACACACAACGGACCAGCAACGGACCAACGGACTGAACGGACTAACCCGAAGCCCGAAAAGGTCCGATCGGTCCGTGGTCCGCGGACTCGCTCACGGTTGAAAAAGTCCTATTTGATGATTTAGGACTTTTTATACGTTTTCGGTCTTTTACGGACTTTTTATTTGGTCCATATGACAGCTCTGAACGCGACTCGCCAAACAGCCGCTTCCCAAAGCGTTTAGGCGCTTGAAGCGAAGCCATTGGTTTTAGTCAGAGTTTGGCTGTGTCCGTGAAAACATAGCGTGTTTCTGTAGAAAAAATCCGAAATTTACAGTAAATATGCCTACTTGTGCAATAAAATGGTGTGGAAAGAATACTTCTACTTCAAGTACCACAAAAGATGGAGTAACGTTTCATAAGTAAGTGTTTTCGTATACTTTTAATCTTCAAAATATAACAATTAAATATTTCAATTGAACTTGCGCTTTGCGTTGATGTCTTCACGTCCTCTCTTTCTGTCGCACGGTGAAATGCACAACAGTTGTCTCGTTTTTTTTCGATAGTGCTGTCCTACTACGTGTTTAATAATTTATCGAACAATGTATTGTTGCTTACATACATTGTATGCATGTAAGTATATGTAATGTATGTAAGGTAAGTACTTAATGTAGGGATATTTTTATACGCGTTTGTTTAGCGTCAGAAGTGCCTATGTTTATCAGTAGTGTCTGTCAGTGCATCTGATACCATTTTTAGGGTTCCATACCCAAAGGGTGCCTAACGGGACCCTATTACTAACACTCCGCTGTCCGTCCATCCGTCCGTCCGTCTGTCTTGAGGCTGTATCTCATGAACCGTGATAGCTAGACAGTTGAAATCACACAGATGATGTGTTCCTGTTGCCGCTATAACAACAAATACTAATAATTACAAATATTTAGTTATGAAGGTAGTTATTATTACTAACTTAATTAGACTCTTTAGATGTATGGAGTTTAAAAGATTGTAAGTGTCAAGTTAAGTTGGTCATTCACATTCACAAGACTTTATCTTCGAAATATAATTCCGATTATTTCATAAAGATTGTGTTGAAATCTTTCTTGGGATACGATCTGTTCTCAGACATAAACTTTCACCAATTTGATACAGAATCCACAAATCACTTGATTGACTTAGCTTCATGTGTAATAAAAAAATATGTGGATGCCCGGCTAACCTTCATTACAAAAAATAATCAAAACCCGAAGGATTATATAAGAAAAATATACTCCAAATTAATTCATTTCAAAAATCAGTGAGTAGCTACTTTGTCAAATAAATAATTTTGTTTTATTTATTACCCAACAATACTTTCATTGGTATATCTTTGACAAACTCGAAAATTCCAAATTAATTTTTTCGATTTTATCGATATCGATAATTTTTCGTTTCACTTGTATGACATCCCTACACAAATTACGCATCAAATTTTTACCTTGAGCTGTCCAATCACAGCTCGCTAAGCTGTCACGTCCCCCGCCGTATATTGGTGACTTGTGTTTTGAAGGAGAATGTGTCTCTACGCTCTCCACTGGCTTGTTGCTTCATGATTTAAACCTTCCAAATAAACATTTTGTGAAATACGGCATTTTGCTTAGTTTTCCCTAAAAATCCGGCAATTTTAAAATTAGAATACGGCAACCCTAAATTTGTCAGGAACAACACTGGGCGGCAGTCGCAGTTGAGCCCAAAGAGTACTATTGGTTGTGCCTCAGTCACGTTAGCATGTTACCGCGTTGACACTTTAAGCCGCTCACGCGCATTTTCGTAAATTATGGCACGAAATTATAGAATATGTTATGTATTGTATGACTGTTTAAATTAAATATTATTATCATTAAAATTAAGCATTATCAAATACGTTGGCAGCCCTAGCGTGTGTTTAGGTACCGAGAGGCCGTAGGTATTGATTTCAAGGACACCGCCAAGTTAAACTACTGTCTACTTCCTTAAGTCAACCTGAAAATCAATCAATAAAAACAAGAAGTAAAAAATTCTTGAAAAATTTAACTTGGAAAGATGATTTATGTTTATCCCAGACGGAACCAGTTCAAATTGTACAAAATAGTGTGGTCAACGATGAAAAATACTTGGCGCGCTGTAATTGTCTTCTCTCTTCAGGAGGTCGAGCAGGGACCGGCTATATAGTGTCTTTCTATCATACTTGCTCTCTCACACATTGACAAACGCGGTATGCGTAAGTAGGATAGTTAGACGCTGTATCTTTGGCGCCTGCTAGCTACACAGGTGACCATGGTTTCTTTGGATTTTACGGAAATCATAAAAAGGCTCTAACTTTTTTTTTCATAAATGAAAGCATTTTGGGTGGTTCTACGAAACCAGTTTTTACTCTTCTACATACATTAAACTATTGGGGTTACATGAAAAGTTGAAAATGTTTGTGCCCGACTTTCGGTGACAAGACTCCCCACTCATCACGCTGGGCGTAATAATTGTAGGTGAAATGTGGGTGTACGAGTGTGGACTGTGACTTACTCGAAATGCACGCGTCTGACACCTCAGGCATCTGTCATGACGATGGACGATGTACAACAGTTTCTCGTTCCCCACCAGGTAGTCTGCCGCGATTGCTGCCTCATCTCCCACTCGGGTCACGCGCTGGCCAGCGCGACGCGCGCGGCCGCTGAGCGTGCCCGACTGCTGCGCGACGCGTGCGAGCGCGCTAAGTACGTGCCCGAGCACGTCGACCGCGCGTGCAGGACCCTCAACATGCACGCTATGGAGGTTGATGTGAGTCAACTGAGTGGAGTCTTTTTTAGTGTTCCGTACCTAAAAGGTACAAAAGGAACCTTTACGGTGAGATTCCGTTGTCCGTCCGTCCGTCCGTATGTCACAGCCTCATAACTTTTGCACCGTTAAAGATAAATACATGAAATTTGAAATTTAATTATTTATATCTATTTTGTTTTGGAAATATTTTGAACATTTAAAATTTTTTTTACACCTTGTTTTGGGGGCAAATAAAAACTATTTTATGCAAAATTTTAAGTCTTCATCTTTAACGGTGATAAAGTTATGAGGCTGCGACATACGGACGGACGGACGGACAACGGAGTCTCACTATAGAGGTTCCTTTTGTACCTTTTAGGTACGGAACCCTAAAAAATACATTTCTTTGTTGGTCTTTTATTAATTCAATCTTCTTAATAGGTACTTAATAAGGCAAAATTCTCGAGTTCTCGAGTGGAGACCACGAACCAGCAGACGCAGTGTAGGACGCCCGCCAGCTCGCTGGACTGACGATCTAGAAAAGATTGCCGGTAGTGGCTGGATGAGGATGGCCGAGGATAGAAAAATGTAGCGTGCCCTTGGAGAGGCCTATGTCCAGCAGTGGACCGATATTGGCTGATGGATTGGATTGGAGGGCAAAATAGGTATTTTTGTCTAAAAAAATATATTTCCGCAGAAGAAAGCGGTTAAGGAATCGACTTGTTTTTTTTTTTTCATAATAATATGAAGTCAGTCTACTTATATTCAATATTTTTTTACCTACACGATATTTCAGTATTAGCTAAAACACACCAGTTCGCTGCGTGATTATAAGTATTACGCGTTCAAGAAAAAGAGGCCAATGAACCAACGTATAATCGCCTCTATCAAAAGCAAATAAACTTTGCCATTGGATTTATATTGCTTATATAAATTATTTATTTATAACACTTTTTGTACATTTACACAAATAACTTAAAGACAAAAGAAACAATTAAACATGGTAACAGCAATATCTTCCAGGCAATCCTTTTAATTTAGAAAAAAAATATTTTTCTTTTTAGAATAAATTACTAAAAATCTGCTCAACTAAATGTCTAAAAATAGCAATGAACTATTTGTACATAGCATAGTTTTCATAGATCGCGTCTTCGATGAGCTAAAATTTGAACTTTTGCTAAAAACAACCGCTTTTGGCATAAGTTAAAACTCTAGCTATAAAAAAACGTTGTTTGTTAAAACTTTGGTATTTAAAAATAGTTCATTTTTACTAAAGGGGCAGCACTTTCGCATGTTCTAACGCCTTAATCTGTCAGTCCTGGGAAAATCTACGGAAGTGACTGATTGTATGCAACTGCCTGTAACAGTCTCCGAGGTACGCCTCGTCACTCGAAAAAATACTAGACCGCCTTCCTTCGTGGTCGTTTGTTTTATTTTTGTGGAAATAACACATGGTCAATTGAATCACAAAATATCACGTGACATTTTTTCAGTCTTCCCTCCACCTACGCGGTGCTTGACGATTTGATTGATTTTATGGACGGCCCTAATTCCCCACTAGGCTCAAGCGTCCCGCGTGGAGTCGGAGGTGGCAACGTTCGCGGAGCAGTACCGCCGCGCGGTGGAAGCGCACGGCAGGTCGCTCTGCTCGTCAGCGGCAAGGGCGCGCGCGCGATACCGACTGAAGTTCGCCGAGCAAACCCGGGACCTGGAGGCCAAGGCGCAGCACGCGACTGAGGCTGTCAAGTTCGCTGAAGAGGTACGCGCTACCTTCGTGGACGTTGTTTTCTTAATACACAATGGGCTTAAGCTAGGCCGTGTCGATGAAACCTGGGATAAAGGGTGCACACTGGACATCTGTTGTACCGGAATCCGGGTCATTTGGCGGCCAATTAAGCCGTCAGTTGTAGGGTCTTAGTCCAGGGTCCACCACGTATTTGAAGTATATAATCATTGGTTGTAACTTAGTTTACGCGACTAGGGAAGGCTTTTGTTATGCATTCAAAATATTTATGGGAGATTACCCTGTTCATCCGCTGTTATTTGGGGTACAAACGAAAATTTGCTGAACAGAACCGGGAATTAGGGGCCGAAGCTATAAAGTTTGCTGACCCGGTTTAATTGAAGCAACAATCACAGTACAGTCTCTAGTAACATAATGGTTTACTTACGTAGTCGCCAGCAGTGCATTCGTTCTGATGATGTGACATCAGAGTGGTGCGTACTTAATGCTGGTGTGCCACAAGGTGGCGTCCTTACACCTCTACTTATTAAATTTTTTATAAATTCTATCACCGTAACGTTATCATCTCCATGCAGACGATTTGCAACTGTATCGCAATTTTCTTTCGCATGTAGAGGGGATGAATCATGAACTCAATTACATCTCTGAACGGGCTAAGTCATTTGGTCTCCTTGTCAATTCTAAGAAATCACAAGCCATTTTAATAGGTAGCAGATACTGGTTGGGGTTTCTTAGCAATGGAATAATGCCCTCCGTAATTTACAATCGGATTCCAATTCTCTACTCAATTATCTTGGGAATTATAATTGATAGCCACCTGTCCTGGGTGCCGCATATGAATGAGACCAGCAGAAGAGTTCATGGTACTTTTCACTCCCTAAAGCAACTCGAAATTTTTTACAATTTAAAACCAAAATTATGGTTGCTAAACGCTTCTTCTTCCCATTAATTATCGACTATGCTGAATAATTGATGTTTGTCTTCTTGATTTCAACGAGGAATTGTTAAATAATCTTGAACGTCTTCGAAACAGCTATTCATTAGTCTTCGTAAATTTGATCACGTCTCTCATTGCCAATCCGTTTTCACCGAAATTTTCAAATTTTATCCTACCTATTTAACATATACCCCGCTTACCTTCGTGAGCGTTTTGAATTTTAATCAGAGACAGACCCCTACATTTTGGAACTATATCACTCCTTATAACTCCAGTACACAATACAATTCTTTTAATGTCCAAGCAGTCAGACTTTGGAATGCTCTTCCTCATTGTATTCGTTACTGTCGTACTAACAGTTCATTCAAGAAAAAGCTGAAAGATACTATTACCTTTTGATTTCTGAATAAAAAAAAAATTATATATTATATATACATATTTATTTATTTTATTTTATTATATTATTTATATTTTATTTTTATCTTTTTGCAAACTTTATTACTGTGCCCGTGTATGATTACTCTCATTTAAATTGTTTCCTCAATAGTTTGCAGTAAGAAATCTGTTATTAGAGATAAGCTAACCCATATGCACATACCTTTTACTGTAACTCTTTGTGTTCGTGTTTCTGTGTACAATGAAGAATAATAGTAGTTTATGCTACAAGGGCACAAAGGAATAAATTACGAGGACGATTTAAAACACGAGCGTAGCGAGTGTTTTAAACGTAACCGAGTAATTTATTGCTTTTACGCCCGTGTATCATACTACGTTTTTCAATGCATAGTGTGAGGAAATGAAAACAAATATAATCTTGTGAACTTTAAATTATAATTGGCTCAAAAGGACTGTATCAAAAGCCGTTAAACAGTGGAAAAAAAGTATAACGTCTATGGTACACAGGAAAGGCTGCAGGTTAGCCAACCATTGTAAACAAATAAAAAAAATAATAATAATAAAGCCCTAGGGCAAAATAATCGACTTTTTGTTCGGTTTTGATGTATAAAAAGTGGGCCTTTACGAGCACATGCATTGAAAATAATTTAATAAACTGAGTCAGTGCATTTCCTGAATTATTAGGACAAGTAAACCACACCAGAACAGTAGAAAAAACAGTACAAAGACCGGGAACACCAGTAAACCAAACATAAGACAATTCTTTTATTTTTGGAGTTGTTTTGTTTACATGGACTGGACTGCGATCTATGATTGTCTCAGCGATAATTTATTTATTTTATTTTATTTTCTTTAAATGGTACAGTAACAAATTACAAACAAAACATTTACATAACATTTTGACAATCGAATAACAAGTAATGTTCATAATTAGATAATAACCGTACACAACATTGGAAATAACAGATATAACAATTGACAATGTAGAACACAAAGAGCATGAATAAAATTACTATAAAAAATATTAGGAAGATATACATAAATATATAATATAACTAAATACATATAATTATATAAATTTTAACATTTACAAAACATACATAATGGGAATTAAGAGGGTTAATTGTGATGTAAAAAGCCATGACTGGAAAGGTGATTCCTGAATTTTCCCTCAGATCCTATCAGAAGCTAAAGAGGAGGAGCTCCTCTCGCTGAGCGGAGCGGTGCTGCGTCGGTTGGAGCGCGTGTGCGAGGTATCTGCGCAGGCGCCGCGCTGCGAGCTGCGGTTCGCTGCTAGCGCGCCGGCCGCCGGCCAGCTCGTGGGCAGACTGCTGACGCGAGCACCGCATCCTGAACACTGCGTCTTGGCTACTGAAGGTACTTGCTGAAGTTTTAGTTAATGATAACCTAAAAAACTAGAAATAAGTAGTACTCGCCTAAGACAGATAATTTCTGCTATGGAGCCAAGCCTGAATCAGATGTTCCATACATTTTGGTTAAGTAGGTATGTACCATTCATATATTTTATTATTTTATGTACAGCAAAATAATCGTAAAGTAAACAAATTGATAATAAAATAGTTAAAAATAGTTTCCTTAGGGATCATTCATCAGATTCATCACATACTTATTATATATTTAGAGAAGTCCCGACTGACTGACTCATTAACGCCCAACCCTTAAAGCTAGAAAGCTGAAATTTTGCATAGCGATTCTCTTTAAAATGTAGACAAGGAATAAGGCCGGATTTTTGGAAATTCCAACGAGGGCGGGAGAAACGGGAGCCACTCGAGCAACGCCCCGCCGCAGGGCGTCTGCTAGTGACATATCAACAATCACGTGACTCCGTCCACCCGTATCGCATTTCCGAGGTCCATGCGGATGAAGTTCAATTTAAAGACTGTAAACCTGCAGGCCTCCAAGACCTCCGAGTGGACAGCAAGCACGAAGCCACGCTCGAGATGCGCGATTCATCCGGCGACCGCGTGTGGTGCGGCGGGGAGCAAGTGGCCGGCTACTTCCGGCGCCGCGACTCCAGCGCCACGCCAGAGTTCGCCACAGTCACAGACAAGAATGATGGGACCTACTCCTTGGTCATCTGTCCGCCTAGTCCGGGGGCTTATCTGTTTGCTGTCACGCTGAATAATAAACCTATCAAGGTAAGGGTTTTGCGGGAGCTGACCAGCTAGCCTAACATAGCCAGCGTTTAACACCTATTGTCAACACCTTTTGACACAACAAAACACCATATTCCATGTGTATAATGTCAAATTGGGCTGTCAAAAGGTGTTTAGAGGGTGTTAAAAACCGACCATGTTAGGAGGATGACATTATATGTCATATAAGGTGATATTACTCAAACAAGCACCGTGGTCCACCCACACAACTGAATCGAAATTCTACTCATACATTAATACAGTTTTCGATGTCACGTGACCAGCCAGAGCATTATCTTATCTGATCCACCTGAAACTTCACATGTGTAGTGTCTGTCACCTACTGAACCACACATAGGAATTCGGGCGGATGATTAAATTTCACCTTATATGTTACTGGCCAAACCCGATTTTAGGATAAATTGGTTTGGCCTAGGCCACTAGTGGTTCTGGGCTGTCATAAAAAAACACGTTTTTTCACGTTTGCACCACCGCTTTTGCGCTGAAAGATATCCGAAAAACTATCGAGTTTGGAGGATAATATATAGAGATGGGCGCGGGAAAATTCCCACCGGGAAAATACCCGGGTTAATTCCCGTTTGGGAAAATTCCCGGTGTTTATAGGGGAAAATTCCCAATCGGTGGGTTTTTTTCAGTTTTCTTCACAGATACTATGAAACTTACTGCAGGTGACAGAGGAAGTCACAGCCAACATTTTATTTCCTTACACTTAACTGCGAAAATATGCGCTTTGGAAACTACAGGCACTTGAAAATATTAAATTAAAAGGTTAAGTAACCGAACCATTTTTTTTTTGTGAGACTGCTGACGCTATTACAAACACCTTTTACTGATAAAGTTTTTCTGAAATATACATTACTTCCTGAGAAAAAAATATATATATTTATTGTATGGAGAAAACAACGATACAAGAAATTTCTGTTATTTAGCTACAATATGACAAATCTACTTATTTGCCATGGTGGATAGCTTTTAGCTAATTAGCTACAATATGTTTAGAATATATGGTAAATGCTGGTGTTTAGGGTTCCGTACCCAAAGGGCAAAACGGAACCCTATCAATGTCACTCTGTCTGTCCGTCCGTATGTCAGGGGTCTCTAGCTCGTAGACGGAATGAGTTACAGACCTGAAATTTCGATGTTTTGTGTAGAATGTTACAACAAAACCAAATATTGACTTGGAAATTGAAGTAAAAATTTTAAAAGTCAATTTTAACTTTCTAAGTTCTATCAAGACTAGCCTTGATGGCGTCACAGCGCCACGATTATTTATAATGATCATCGTTTCTTCTTCGAAGACCCACCAAATCGACCCACCAGTGGGTCTACGAAGAGATTGGTGGAGTCTCCATGACATACAATAGTGTGTCCTGTGGGACCCACAATTTATTGTCTCCAGGGCAGTCCATTCCCGTGCGCGGTGCGCGTGTCCCGAGCACACAAGGGCCAGTTCCACTGCTGCTCGTTTTGCTCCTCGGGGGGCAAGAAGGACGCCACTTGCGGGTGTGGAGCCGCTATGGGCGGGGGTTACAAAGGTCAGTTTATTTCATTATTATCACTACTTTCATGATTTTAAGACTTTTGAACAGTCTCGCAAGCCTAATATTGAGGTAAACACCAAGATATGTGGTATCTAATGTAAGAGATTTTAAAATTGTCCATTATAAAGAAGAGACGGTTCGTATTCATCAGCGCTCTTCATTGTAAAACCGCTAAGCATAAAAAAATCACTGGATAGAAGCACCAGTTTGCTAAAAAGCGTATGTGTCTAAAGTACCGCACAAGGACTCCCCACCTAGGGTTACCATCTGACCGGGTAAAGCCGGTCTTGGCCGGCTTTTTAGAGTTAAGACCGGACTCCGGCTGGATTTTAATCAAGACCGGCTTTTTGAAGATTTGTCATCATTATTTTTGTATAATGCCACATAATGCAAATGTGGAACTAATAAATTTGCAGTGGACGAAAGAAAGAAATAGATTGACAGTTGAATCAATAAAAGTTTAATTTAAAGAATATGACATGTTCACAATTTCACCGCGAAATTTCTTCAAAAACCTCTCCGAGTCAAAAACAAACTTTTTGAAAGCCGTTGCCAGTGACAAAAGTATGAAGTGCAAAAAATTTTATTTCAGTTAATAAAGTTTAATCTAATCTACTGAGTTTTATTTTCAGCAAAAGACCGGACTTTTTTACAGAATTTAGGACATTTTTTACTTGCGACCGGCTTTTCTATTTCAAGCCCTGTGGGTCTACCGCGTAATTCTCATTTTCATCAACATCAACTTGAGATTGAAATTTGACGTGCGTGCGACGACGCCCGCCTAACATGCCATCTCTTTTGCACGCGTTGAATTTCGCATGCATTTGCTTGAAGTTGATACAAATGAGAATTACGCGGTAGACCCCCTGGTAACCCCATCCCCACCCATCACGTTGGGACGTAGTAATCGTTGGTGAAATGTTTGTGTACGTGTGGTGGACTGCGACTTACATTTCACGGTCAATACCCGGAGACACCCCTGTGGACTCGTGTCGTGACGTCATATAGTACAATAACCGCGGTATCTGACTGCAGGTTGCGGGCACGGTCACGCGGGTCACCCCGGCGCGCGCCACTGGTCGTGCTGCGGGAGCACGCAGCGACGAGGACTCTGCACTCGTCCACTCTCGCACACATACCAGTTTTCTTTGTAACTTTCATTCATGTCAAGCTGCTTTTGAAAGCTAACCAAACTGACAGCACCAAAACTGAATTTCATAGTATTTTAAAGGTTACCTTTTAGTACTATCTATCAGATAAGTTTAGTTATGCCTTCAAAATCAGATAAATTGGAATGAATAATGACAGGGTAGCGCTGTAACCCTTAAACCCTTAAATGCATCTTGGGTCGAAAACGGCACATAGATTTTTTAATTTTTATTTACATAATTTTACGTTAAAAATTATAATTATATGTATATGTATTATTATATGCATGAGCTAAAAATATGTTTGGCAACAGAGCGGTTAATTTTTTTTTATTTAAAATTAGTTAATTTATTTTTCTTTGTTTTTTTGTGTTTTCTCGCATTGGCGAGAAAATTATTAAAGAGAGCTTTTGGAAAAAAAATGTAATAGATATTCTGCTTGCATATATTTTTATAGTTATTTGATATTAAAGTCAAAAAGAGTTCAGCTTTACAAGAATCTAATTAAAAAGAGAAAATAAAAAAAATGAAATTTTTATAGCAAATTAATCGTTTTTTTTTTCTTATTTATATTTGTGAAACGCAACTTTCAATAAAAAAAAATATATTTTATATTTTTCTGTCTCTGTTTTCAATTTCATACAAAAATAAAATCTCATGCATTTAAGGGTTAAGTCAGGGATATCCACGTGGTAAAGATATTTATTTTAATTTAACAGAGGAATAAATGTTATATCAAATCTGATTGTGTTTTAGTTATCTAAGTCTTGTACAGCACAGCACAATTCATAGTTGTTTCTGGAATTTCTACTTTGTAAAGATGATCTCATGCGAAGGTCAAGCCCAACATACTCTTTACTGTTGAACATTTGAATTAGGGCGCACCGAGCGGTTGCCTTTGTCTCTGTCTTTTTCCTTACGTGTAAAGAGTAAAGAAAATAACCAAACTTTTGCACTTTTTCAATGTTTTTTGTTGTTATTTTCATCATATTGTTCTTGAATAAAAAACTATCGTGTATAAACGCTCCAGTCGTCTATGAACTTTATTTTAGTAAATGAATCATAATATCAAATTACTTAATTATATAAAAAAGTAGGAAAATAGAGGAAAAAACTTACTCGACAAGAGGTAACTTTGCGAATTTATTCTATCGAGCCAACTTTATCAGATTGTGTTTCCATCGTGTATATTATATATATACCCAATAATACCAATATATTTCCCTACATTTTAATTTAATTTTTTACTACTTAAAACAAAGGTTGTAAAAACGTGTTTGTATGTGTAAAAAGCTCGGTGCGCTCTTAAGGTTAAACACTAGTGCCTGATTCTAAGTTTCCTGTCAATAGATGGCGCTGCGGTACTATAATTTGGTTTTTGTATTTAAAAATAGTAAACAAACAAAATATTTCGCTCCGTTGTATGATGCGACAGTTTTAATGTGTTAATTATTTTATAAAGGCAGAATTGTGTCATTTTCTGTTGTATGTTTCTACATCGGGCCCAAACAATCTTAAAATTTGCTGTTTTGTCGTAGCTATGCACGCACACATACACAATGAAATTATATATAAATTAATTGTTAATTTCAAGGCACCGTGTAGAGATTGATTGGTCTAATGGTTACACCTGTGGAATTTCGATCTGCTCGAGCAAGGATCGATCCCACATCACTACAAATGTTTTCTTTTTCCATTTTTGTGAAATATTTCAAAATTACCTACTTGTTTTTTTATTTGATCCATCAAAATGATTATTTTCCATCAAATTCAAGAAAATTATTCGATGATGTGACTTTCTGAAGAATCATGTAAGGTGTACTTACAATTACATCCTTTCAAGCAAACTACTTTTAGATTGGAAAAAACATTGAATTATGGCAGAAACCCGCGAATTGAGAGAGATGATGTACCAAACTTTTTTTTTTTAATTCATAATATTTACAGGTAATAAACAAATTATTTTACATAAATAATGCTGTTGATATATGCAATGATATAAGCATAACAAGAGTATAATCACATTTTTATCCATTATAAAATCATACAAAAATAAAAAAGCTCTAATGAAGCTCTAATAAATTTTACGAACGAATGCTGCAATTTTTTAAAAAATACTAAATAAACTAGCGCCATCTGTTAGAACCTATCATAACTTCGTCGTAACTGGGACGACTCCATCTCGCTAAATAAGGTGACTGATTGATATTTGAGTAGCCAAATTCATACTGGAGACTCTCGGGGTTGTTCTTGAACAACATAAACATAACATAATGCACTCTAATTTTCATAATACAATGCGTAAAAGTACATAGACCGGATTGTAAGTAATCAGTATTACGGATCAATAACATATGCGAAATTTAAAAAAAAAGTTCGTGGCGGTATCTAGGGGCAGAAAGAACGCTGTCCTCTCAGTCTTACTTGAGATCAATAATCCGTCCAAGACAATTAGACAAATGGGCCAACTAATAATCGCCTCTGTCAAAAGGTAATAAAGTCTTCGCCATTCGTCTAATTAGTTTAGACGTTAGTAGATTCAATCCCCGGTCGGGCGACATATATGTATGTGCATAGTATTTGTTCTTACTTACCACTTGCTGAACGGTGAAGGAAAACACTGTGAGGTAAACCGGCAGCATGCCCTCAAACATGTGTTTTTGTCCCCGAAATACGGCAATATCTTTAAACTGCCCAAGCTAATGAGACGAATAGACTTTATTGCCTTGTTACAGAGGTGATTATTGGTTGGCCAGTTCATCTAATTGTTTTGGAGTTTATCGGTGTTACTACAAAACGGTGTTTATCTTTAGACAGTGTTTAAATCTGTTGCTATCACTTTTTTACAATATGAAAGAAAAGGCGACAACAACAGATTTAAACAATGTCTAAAGTTAAACACCGTTTTGTAGTAACACAGTATGTGTCTATCTATATACTTAAAAGTATAAAATAATGTTCGATGAAATGCGGGTATACCGAGTGTGTTCTGTGATTTGCAATTCATAGTTCACACTCGGGAACACCTCTGACACCCCCTCGGGGATTCATGTCGTGACGATATGTTGTTGTTGTATAAATCGCTGAAGTTACCGGGTCTTCATTATGAATTTGCCTGTATAATAAGGTGAATAGGTGACTTTGTTTTATATGACCAAATGCATACTGGAGACTTTATAAGTGATCAGATCAGTAACAAGGTTCGATTACTTACCCTACTTTCTGTGAAATACAGAAAATACAATTTAGGCTTTCTATACTGAGTCGGGGACTCGGGACTCGGGGTAGACCATGAATTTGTATAGGAAAACAAAAAATATTTTTCGTATTTCGTAAAACGGGTCATTGAACCTTGATCTTGACGACTTATCGTGTCTCCAACAGCGATATGAATAAAAAAAATATTTATGATAGGTACTTTACATCACTGGTCTCCAATATGAATTTGGTCATATAAATCATAGTTACTTTATATATATTTATAATATAAAATAATATATAAATTAATACTCGAGGCTTGGTAAGTAAGTAATCAGTATGACGAATTTTGAAAAATAAAATGTTAGTAGGGATTCGATCTGTGTAGGGTCCGTGCTGAAAGATAGTAACTAACTACCTACCTACTTACTTACTAGCCAAAATGTGGTACCTAAAACCTTTGAATCGGAAACAAAAACGAACAAACGTAGCGAAAGCGTACGAAGTTAGTGTTGCCATACTCATTTATTGGTAAAAAACAAACTTATTAATCTGACTGACCTAAAAATTCTGTACCATAGAAACAATATTTATACGAGTAAATAACTATGAAATCTATCAAGATTAGCGATTATTTTTAACAAAAAAACTGAAAATAATGTTGAAAATTCTACATTTAGGTACAAAAAGGTTAATTAAAGTCCCTACCTCTATGAAGCATCCGAATCTCTTCCAAAACTTTTAGCGCTAAATAAAAAAACCTCCATACAAACTCGTTTCTCCGTACATAACTGGTCCAATCTGTTTTCTATAAATGTTCCTAAATCCCTACAAGTACAGATAAATCTATGTTTATGGCAACACAGAGTCGTCGCCGGCCGCGCGTGCCGTCCCTTTGATATTTGCCGACATTGCTCAATAATGGCGGCTTGAATGAAAGACGATTGTCCCTGCTGCATGTAACCAGGCTCACCGCTACCTATTTGAACACCCGTGTGGATACCGATTTGCCGCCCTGTTTATCTGCGAATACCCTTCTCCCTGTTACGATATACCTAGGATATAAATGCGAAATAAAGCGTGATAAGTAAGTATTTATCCTGATGAGAGAATACCTAGTGAACGTTATTTTCAGCTAGGAACGAAAAGCGTTCGTTTAGGACGCAAGAAGCCGGAAGTTCTAATCTCCGAGGACAACGTCACTTTTTGTGTTTTTTTTATTTTATTTTATTTATTCATAAAATAAAGCCAAAGCCGAAAATGGGGAAGAGTTGAATAAACGTGGGCGGAGCTACGGGCAAAAGGCTAGTGATAAAATAAAATATAAATCACAATAATAGATTATTTTGCAAAGATTGCAGGAAAAATGTAGCGGTAAAGAAATTCACAAAAAACATTTTTTCTTTTATTACCTATATTTTTTTTTATTATTTAAAAACTTAGCCGCGGTTTTTTTTCTTTTGTAAATATAATTGGTAGGTATGTACTTGCAATCAATTATTTTTTTTGTCTTCATAATCAGTTACTAGCAAAACTTTAACTACCTACCTACTATTTTCAATACGGAACCCTAGGTACACGAGTCTGACCTGCACATGACCGTTTTTTTAAGGTTCATTATTTCATCACGAAAAACTGAACCCTTATATGTAAAATCACTTTGTTGTTCATCTGTCGGTTTTTAATTAGGCACGAACAGCGCCTGGGCACGAAGGAATTTATTTTGGCACAAGTGAAGGAATAAATCCAATAAATAATTTTTATTTATATTTACAATTCTGGAATCAATAATAATAGACAAAACAAAAACAAAATAAATACATGTGACAGGAATCGAACTCTGAACCTTTGATTTGTAGTCAGACAGTATATCACTTATGCTATTGAAGTATTTTTTATTGGTGTGAAATTTAAGTACAATTTAGTACGCAATCTAATCATGCGAAACCGCCATGTAGTTAAACCGCACACACGTAAAGCATATTCACACACATCTAACAGTTTTATAGTATGACATCCACAACTACACACGTAAAATGATGGACATTTAACTGAACTTTAAAAGCTAAAATAACCCAATTATTGTTGTAAAATATAACTTTTATTTAAATTCGCGACATTCTTGTATTAAAATGTAATAAAATACAGTGATAAATACAAGCTAAAATTTGTACTTCAGCTGATCTTGGTTAATTAATTTTGTATGGAAATTGGCACTACCGTTTAACCTTAAACTGATCTATAACTTAAATAAGGGTAAGTCATCATATCGAAATAGTCGCTCTTAAGGCGGAGTTCTCCTGAATTTGTCTCTTTTCAAATTCATTTTAAACCGTGAAATTGTGATAATAAAATTTTGAAAAATATATATGTCGAATTTCACTTTTTGGTCTTCATATTTCGGCCGTTCGATACGCAACTACTTGCATTTCGCTGTATCTAATAAAATAGCAATGATTGGTCTTAACTATGATCTAAATATAATTTCATTAGTTATATTAGGTTTTTGACAATAAAACTTATACCAAAATAAACTTCGTAAGAAATGAGTTATGGAACGGCCATTATATTAAAGACCCATACTACTAATTCAATTACTAAGTAATGAGCAAAAATACTTTAAAAACGCGAGATTTCTGATCGGCCGGCTTCCACTGAGCGAGATAGACAAGAAATGAAAGAGTTGGAGCAGGACCGATTTCTCCGAATAAAATAATAATCGCCTTAAGTTGATCGTAAAATCGAGTTTTTTTGTAAAATCAAAGTGAGTATAAGCTATCTATTTCGTTTTGAAGGGACTAAATAATAAACAGATATGGATTTATGTACAATTATTACATTTTATTATAAATTTATTCTATTGCTGTAACTTCACATTCACAACGATGATATCAAAAGGGACCTCCATTTGAGCAATTTCTGGAGTATTAAAGTTAAAAATTGTTCCCTAAACATTGGAAAATTGCTAAACCGAATAGTATACAGTTCGTCGATTCCACAAACATATAAGACATGATTTGACAATAACGTAATACACATATAATATTATATTCAAGGAAAGTTACATAAATTAAATTAGTTATTGGAGTTTTTTGAATTCAGTGTATAATTTATTACTTTTAGTTTCATGCAAATTACAATATTTAATGTATCGAAAAATTTTAGACAAAATCCACCTCATTGACTATAATATCACAGATAACTATCACATCTGTAAAGAAAAATTGTTTTTATGTTTGTTGTATATTTATTGTGTGACGTTATAAAGAAATCAGAAGATCCCCTAACTAATTTAAACACTTAGTAATTACTATTTATTAAATACTTACAGACTAATAAAATTATAATAAAAACTTAATGGTTTCGAAGAGTTCTTGAAAATAACAGTCCAAAATACAAAATGTAAAAATAAATTATTACTTAAACTATATCTTTATCTAATTTTCTATTTTATTTATCTATACTTTTATATTTAATATCTGGGTAACTTAAAATCGTGCAATCTTGGTATCGTTCCACGAAATTCATGACATGCAAATATAATTCATTCTGTTATGTACTTCACTTTTATAGAAAAAAAGCAAACAGTTATTTTAACTTCTAGCTGTGTTACTACAAAACGATGTTTAACTTTAGACAGTGTTTAAATCTGTTGTTGTCGCCTTTTCTTTCATATCGTAAAAAAGTGACAGCAACAGATTTAAACACTGTCTAAAGTTAAACACCGTTTTGTAGTAACACCGTAGATGTTTTCGACATATTACAATTGTATGCAAATTTCACATTGGCTTATATCAAGAGGTAGGTCCAGCAAATTGGAAGTACTACTCTTAAAATTAAAATATTCTGAAATCTTAGATTGTATAAAAAACTTATTGACACTTTCAATTTCCACCAATGACAGGTGATGCACAAATAACGTACCTTTCGACATATTTTCCTTTTCACGGATAAGTTTATGGATCTGCAGAACTAGTATATTTTTTGCGCGAAAGTGGGAAATGCGCTTTTATAGCTTGACAACTTCGTGCTTACCGCGCTCACGGAATACAGGGGTTGGGGGACGGCTTCGGAGAGGATGCGGGTGGTGTGGCGGGAGGTAGAGCAAGAGCGTCCTCCTATGTTGCATGAGCCATTTCACATTGTCACCGAACTTTTGAATGTTGCAATGTAAAATGGCTCATGTATTCATAGCAGTTAAAAGCGCATTTCCCACTATCACGGACTGTCAGTTTCCTCCTTCGTGCAAAATAATATACTTTAGTCAAATATTTCAAAAGTTTAGATGAGCCCTGGCACCTAAATTCAATTGCATTGTTTTTGAATGTGTGCGTTAACATAAAGCCGACGCGCGCACACTTATGAGTGCGCAATCTGTCTACCTACGGTCAGCAAACTGATCAGACTACTAAAGTTGTTAAAATTATTAACTTTATGTGCACTTAAGGCATCCAACTATCACTGTGTTCAGATGAGCACTGATTCCAAACGTGTGAGCGTCACCCATTTAAAGGTGGAAACATTTTGGTGCTGTCCTACTACGGTAAGGGCTTATCTTTTACTTTTGAAATCTTTGACTTTAGTAGAAACGCTGCCGGAAAACAAAAAAAAGGTCGAAGCGAAAAATAATGCAGCATCTCACTCGGCTTATTCCTTTGAAAATTTTAATCTCAAATCACGGATTAATAAAAATGGACGATAAGCTCTTTAGTGTAGCAAAACGAGAACCTATTTTGTCCACACTTCTGTAAACCAGCGTCACTAGCGCCATCTGTGCAATGACAGCGGCAGCGTCGTCAATTTACTTTGATGTTTTGTCTCTCTCCCTTCGTGCCTGACCGGCATTCATGTACAGAGTTACATGCCTAGTGCGGGTACTGGTGTGTAAGTTGTAGACATCGGCGCACACGCTTGCCGCACGCTCATCTCCCACGCGTCAAGCAGCTGGCCTACCGAGCAGGACTTCGGTAGTCTACGGCAGAAGATACACTATGTTAACGAGGCTGATTCTTCAAAGGTTTTTGTGATAGAATGGTTATAATTAGTATAGGTTTTAAAGGCATGAGTGGCAAGGTGCACATTCAATTTTGTACGAAAAAAACCGTCCCGGAACTTATCGCAAAGCCGAAAGAATCGTTCAAGTTTATTCAAATTTAAATATAACGAACATGCATATTTTTTTCATAATTTTGATTACTTGAAATTTGTTTCTGATTGGTTTCTAATTTGAAATGCACTGTATAAGTCGCGGCATGTAAGTCTAGCGGTGAACGAAACGCGGAGGGGATAGCTGTGCATGGGTACAGTCACGCACGCAATAATTATCTCTACAAATTATAATTAGGGTGATATTTTGTTATGACTTATGACATTTATGTAATTTTATTTTTGTACCATTGTGTAAACTAAACGTAGATAGTTCTTTACCTACTTTAATAATATATTGATTCAGACAATTATTCCACCAATCATTTGGTTTCATTACTAAACACCGACCGGACTTTGATTTTACCTGTCAAGGAGGGCACTAGTTCTGCATTTTCATAGATTATATTCTGTGGTTTCTATAACAACTATGTCAATATTTTAGTACCCTTTTTGGCCAGGTCTGTTTGAAGTGCGGTTAAGAATTATCTATTGTTAGCAACGCTCTCGTGAACGAGTTGCCACAAGTAAAAATATGTTATAAAACGGAGGAAATTGCGCTGCACAATGAAGGCTGCCTATCGGCTACGCCAGAAGTTCGCGGAGCATCGTATCGATGCGGGAGACTTAAGTGCGACTGGGGAGCCAATCAGCGCTTACGTATGATACGTACACCCGCCCCACGCCCCGGTTCCTCCGCCACGTCACCTTATTTTTGACTTCTACGCATTAACTGTTACCGCTAGACTTACGTGCCGCGGCCTGTGATATCAATTATCTGTTCTGTTCAAATTCAAATTCAAATTCAAATAGTTTATTTTGCAAAGCAGGTATAGATATATACACTTTTTACACGTCAAATTTAATCTAATAAAGAAAATATATGTAATAAAATAATAAATGTACATGAACTAAATTAAAGGTTTATTTAATTTATGTAGCAATATATTTACGATTAAAATGATAGGTAAAATATATATTATACAAGGTAAAATCCAATCAGCCGCCCGAACCCATACCGGAGACCCGGCCAGGGACCAGGAACAAGGTTCAATGATCACCAACCGAGCCCCCAGCACGAATCCAGGCGGCCGACCAAATCCCATCCTATATACTACATACTAATAGGTTACATATATAAATACATGCCTACCTCCGCCCATTCGATTAGTCTTGCTAAGAAGAAGGGCAAGAAACTTAGCAAGATCATGTCTTTTTTTTCAACATAAAACTTATACTATACAATATATGACTTATATCTACTTTAACCAAGGGATAAGAAAATACAAGACAGTACAAATACAAGTTCTTTTGACAGATTGAATAAAAGATGGTCAGTTAGCTCGGCCTTGGTCTTACTGTCTTGCACTCGTAGCACAGTGTTTAATCGCGCGCGACGCCACTTAGTTGAATCACAAGTGCGAATAGCGTGACACGATAATTTTTCGATTAAACATAATGTCACGCTTCTCGCACCTGTGATTTAACTAAGCCGCGTCGAGGGCGATTAAACACTGTGCTACGGGGCCAGGGCTGTGTTTATAAGCTAGGGGTCGCGACGCGGGTTCCAATGCCATCTCCGATGACAGGGTAATAAAATATTATTTTATTTAGTCCGTCATTTAGATTATCAAAAAATATTGGACACGTATTTTTTCTTTTGTCAATCAAACATAACATGACAGAAATAAAGCGCGTCAAAGTTTGGGAGTGGGACCTGGTGACGTCATGCCTAGGTAAAAAGTGTACTTAAGCGTGACGTCACGCGGAACTTTAGCGGGCTATATCTTCATCATTTTTTGTTTAATTGACAAAAGAAAAAATACGTGTCCAATATTTTCTGATCATCTAACTGACGGACTAATTATAATTTTTGAGTCATCATGCCTACTATGCTGCTGTTAGTGTTGGAACCTGACGAAATTGTTAATTTATGAACTGCTATCAGGGTGCGTCAGTCGTATTTGGGTCATTCAGTGACTCACCTGGCACATCTGGCCTCCATAGCTTTCTCGAGCCTGCTCAGGAACGAGTCGGGCGCGCTCTGGCGAGCCCCCTTGGGCCGCAGTCTCGCTACCGGCGCCGCGAGCGGGTACGCGCGGGGTACAGACACCTGCAGGGGAGGGACGCAGGGGAGCCTCGCTTCGTCCAGTTGAGCGAACAGGGAGATCGCACCGTCACCGCCTGATAGTTGCATCGTGTCCAGAGATACCTGTGAGATGAAAAATATGTCGTGACTAGATTGATGGATGTAGAAGAAGCGAAAGAGGTGTGTCAGGATCGTAACATATGAAAATCTGTAGTCTCTGCTCTGTCTACCCCTCTGGAAGACAGGCGTAAGTATAGGTATGTGTGTAAAAACATCGTCACCACATATACAAGGTGACTTTTTGATCATCGTCCAAATTCATACTGGAGGCTTGGTAAGTGATCAGCATCATGAATCGATAACAATTTTTGTGAAATTCGTATAATGAAATTTCGACTTCCCATAGTAATTCACTCCCAGTCCTGAATGAATCACTATGGGGAGTCACCATTTCATTTTATGAATTTTACAAAAATCGTTATTGGTTAATGATGCTGAACACTTACCAAGGCTCAAGTATGAATTTGGACGATGTTCACAAATTCACCTTGTATAAGGTGAAATTTAATCATCCGCCCGAATTTCAATGGATGGTTCAGTAGATGATAAGACACAACACACGTGAAATTTCAGTAGGATCAGATAAGGTAATGGCAGCTCACGTGACATCGAGAATCGTATTCATGTGTGAGTAAATTTAGATTTAGTTGTGTGGGTGGAAACCGTGTGTAAAATCAACGTACACAACAGAATCAAAATTTTCCTCCCATATTAAAACGATTCCTGATGTCACGTGACCTGTCATTATCCTTTATAATGGAGATACTGTAATACAGCTGTCATCCATTACATATTAAAAAAATCCATCCCTTTTTCATTATCACTTCGAAGCCGTCAAATCTGCAACACTCAAGAAACACTAAAAACTACTAAAATAAAATACATACTGGCCTACTACACAGAAACTACCCTAACAAGTTCTTAATAAAACTCATTCATGACCGACCCAGACAACACATTCATAACAACAGACCTAACAGAAACATCACACAAAACCAACTGCGTCTAATCACAACATATTTCCACGGCAGCTACAAGCTAAAAAAACTAATAAAAGACTTCTTACCTATACTCACACAGAACGATGACACTAAAAACCTGTTACCCAGAAACATGCAGATATGCTATAAGCAAAACCCAGACCTAAAGTCAATACTTACCAAAACAAATGCACCACCCAACAACAATACCACTTCAACTAATGGAACCTCAGCATGCTGACGGCCTCGATGCAAGACATGTGCTAACATTAACACCGCCACTGCCATCAACACACACCATACAGTAAACACATAAAGCCAATAGCACAAGCACAACAAGTAACTGCATATACATCTTAGAATGCAGGCACTGCCCTGCATTCTATGTGGGTGAGACGCAAAACGCATTAGACATTAGAATGAACCATCACAGACAAACATCCTACTCTATTACCAACAACACACTACCCATTCCCACACATACTCGTCTCCACATATCACAACTTAATCAGTGTTTCACAGCCCGCATTCTAAAATCATTCATACCAGCCCTAACAGACATTCAACTCAGAACGTGGGAGAGTTCTTTCATATGGTCACTTGGTGCACAATAAGGTCCAGGCTTAAACAAGCAACATTAAAACAGTCATCATTTTGTTTTAGTTCTCCAATCATATCCTTCCAACTGCTTAGTCTTCCATGAAATAGATGGACACGGACGGCATTCACCGCGTGGCGCCATCCCATCTCATCGTTACATAACTAAGAACAAATAGCAATGCTCTCTGACCACGAATAACAAACTAAAGAACACAAAAGTTTGCATCGATGCGGTGGGATGGCGCTATGTGACTCATTTACTTTATTCTTAATATTTTGTAAATAGTTTTTATCTTTTTATTTTTTTTTACCTATGTGTTATATATATATTTTTTACTTCATTGTGACTGATGCTGGGCCGGAATGGCCCAAAATATATCTCACTTGAATTTTATTTGTTATGTTTTACCTAGTTAATTTATTTAAAAAGACAATAAAGTTTACATTTAAATTTTATTGTATCAGCGATTTATAAAAGTTTGATAATAAATATTTTTACTTAATAAAAGCATTTTTTACTGTTTTATTTTATATATATACAGATTCTTACGAATATCATGGTAGAAATTAAATAAAAATATATATCGAAAATTTTATTTTTTATTTAATTTCTACCATAATATTCGTAAGAATCTGGATTTAAAAAAAGCAATGCAATATTTAATCATTGTAAACTCACTTTAAACCTAGAGTCGAGTCGAGCTATTTCCCCTTGCAGGACATCTGGTATCTCCATCGGTGGATCCTCCACCTTTGTCATTTTGGTGGGTGGTGGCAGATTTCTAAAAACAAACAAGTTTTCACTAAACAAATCCATACGCCACGCCGTCGTCATTGTGTAAAATCCGGCAAATTGTTAAGTATGAAGCCGAAAATCTTTCAACAAAATGTCAACGAGCGGAGCGTGTTAGGTTTGCATGTTAATACATTTTGGGGAGCCGAGCGAAACGGAGCGGAGCGAGGCGAAGCGACCCTCAGTAGTTCTAAACAGAATATAGATATACGTAGAAATTGTAAAATGCCGAATTCTACGATATGACGACGACATATAGAACCTTTAAACTGAAACGTATGTCTGTCTGGAAGAACGGTTCAATATAATAGTCGATTAAGAGATTTAGATACGGGTTTCACGTTTACTTGGAAATGTTTATAGGATTATTTAGACCGGCTTTTTTTTCATAAAAACAGACTCGTGATCGCAAAATTTTCGAAAATAGGTTGCATATCTTTAATCGTTCTGTTTTTTTTTTTTTTCTTAAATGGGTTTACTAGATTGGCCATCGCCGCGCCTGGTGGAAAGCATCAAATAAGACCTAGGATGAATGGCACCCGCTCAGAAACTGGGAGAATGGCAGCAGGGACATCCACATAAATCTACAGAAGTTGGTAATGGTCGAATGATCGATAATACGCAACCGTCTGTAACCGCCCATCAAGCTTGGCTAGAACCATCACGTACTTGATCTCGGGTCCGTTGAGTGCGTCCAGAGTTGAGCCGAAAGTACGTTTGAGTGTGTGGTTGGCGAGCGGCGACTGTAGACAGTTGTTAACTACTTCTAACAACGGGTTGAAGATCTGTTCCTGGAACGATATATTCATATCACATTTCATACTGACTCAGGATTCATTTAGGAGAATTTTCAAGGGGCTGCAACATGCTAAGCTTCAGTCCTGCTCTAACGCTTTTGTTTTTGAACTGTCTATTCTGCTCTAATCAGATTCCACGCACGCAAAACTTCAGTTATTTTGAAATCGCGGCTCCAATAGGACATTAACTATAATTAAATTATGTAATAAAGATGTTTTTTTTCTAGTTAGTATCTATTTTAATCGGTTTTGAAATATGGAAACTGAATCGCTTTTTTCATGAAATTCATGCTTTTTTAAAAGTAATACAATTAATAGAATATTAAAAGTATGTTTATTCATATAATATAGTGTAATTAATAACTGTCTCGAGTCAAAATACACGCCATATTTTTACCGTCTACAATAACGGAACTGAATGTAATACAAAATTGATGTTTGGCATTGTGGAGCCCCTTAATGGATCATTTTAAAACTTCGACGCGTTATACAAGGTGAATTTGTAAACATCGTCCAAATTCCTACTTGAGCCTTGGTAACTGATCAGCATCATGAACCAATAACAATTTTTGTAAAATTCATAAAATGAAATTTCGACTCCCCATAGTGATTCACTCAGAACTGGGAGTGAATTACTATGGGAAGTCGAAATCTCATTATACGAATTTCACAAAAAAATTATCGATCCCTGATGCCGATCTCTTACCAAGCCTCCAGTATGAATTTGGACGATGATCAAAAAGTCACCTTGTAAACAATTAGGACAATCCAGTTTTTTTGTTGCGCTGGTCTCTCTATCTGTCAACTTTGAACTAAGATTTTGATATTTTTATTAATATCATAACAATATATCATAACAAATCAAATTCACGCAAGTTATAACTCTATATACAGAGTGAAAAAAGACTGCGACCTTTTAATTAAACCACATAATGTAATGCTCATACTGAACAGCTCTCTGAAGTAAAATATACGCGCAAAACATCAGAGAAGATATTCAACTGTAACTTAATTTCATTTATTATTTCACATCATCATCATAATCATCATCATCATAATCATCATCATCATCATCATCATCATCATCATCAAGTGCCATCTCCATCCTGGAGGTCAGCGACCATTTTTCTAAATGTCTCCCTATCTTCTGTCATGCGAATTAGTTCCTCTGTACTTTCCACTGCGAGTCAGTCTCTTATATTTCTAGTCCATGATGTTCTCCTTCTACCGCGACCTCTTTTTGCTTCAATTTTTCCTTCAACAATCAGTTGTATTAATTTATATTTTTCATGTCTATAAATATGTCCGAAATACGACGTTTTGCGTTTTATTTCACAAGCAATTATTTATTTAAAAAGCATCGCATTTGAATTTTTTACAGAATATAACCAACACACATATCATAACACTAATTAAATAACTAATTTCTCTAATAACATACATTTATCTTTACGTCACATAGTAATACATTATATAATATATGTCAAAAATTTCTAAACTAAAATAGACGTATGTTACAATTCATCAATTTTGTATAGATTCTGTTAACACTTTATCTCGCTGGAGGAAGGTCTATTTTAGAACGCTGCGCGTGAACAGCTGTTTCATGGACGACGCTGGCTCAAAAAACGCCCGTATCTCAGTGCGTTAGGGTTCACGCATTTTTGTTTGAAACTCAAATATTACCTAAACGAATGGTTCACGCGGTATGTTTGTTGGGAAAAGTGGTTCAGTATGTTCGGTAGAATATTTAGTTTCATTTAAAGATAGCAGTCTGTTTACACCTGGTATATGAACAAAGACGTTGATCGCTTCCAAAATCTTAAATCTAGGCCAAAATCTGACAATCTGACAAAAGTACTGTCCAGTTAGCCGTCTCGTGGTCGAATTTTAAAGAGGCATCCTCTTGTACATGTTGGAGAGTGTGTGTGTGTGTGACAAGGTTCTATCTAACAGTAGTAGTTGCTGTACCTTCCCAGTAGGCACCTGCAGCCCTCCGAGCCCCTCGCTCCGCTTGAAGTCCAACTTCTCCAGGACCACCTCACACTTGATCAACGTCTCCAGAGGCATTCTCTTGTTCGGGTTGGAGAGGATGTCGAGGAGGTTCTTCATTTTGGTCAGTTTTTCCACATCTGGAAGAAAGATTTAGTGGTTGGAAAAACGCACCAAATGGGTGATAACAAAGTTTGTCCAGAATATACAGATTGTAATAATTTCCAACACAGGGGTTGATATATACAATAAACATACATACAATATGATAGTAAAGCAAAAAAAAAGAAAATGGTATTTTTTTCCGAAAAGCAATATATTATACTTAATTAAGAATTTTGTACCTACTTACTCTATGAACATTTGTCTGAAATAAAAATATTGAATTGAATTGAATTATAATTTTTTATCCCTTTTTATCGCATAACCTCGACCAGTCGACTTTTAATAAGGGTGCGGGTCAGCAGAACGGGTGGGAAAATGATTTGACGTCACAGTTACTAGCGCTTCGTGCAACTGTGGCAAAAGAAACAAGGCACATATCTCGCAACTATTTGTTTTAATTTTAGGCTGTTTTTCGGAAGAAGCATTTGGATGAAGTGCAGCGTCGAGAAGAAGGGAACAGAGTAAAAAGCATGCAGATTTTGGGGCCCCATTTGTCTTTAAATAGCTCAAATAGCTGGAGGACGGAATAGCTTGAGAGTTTTGGGTTCCATGGAGGGAGACTTCCATATTTCGATGGAACCCAAAATATATTGAAATACTCACTCCCCCCCTCGCTCATCATGCGATGCACCATCCGTCTCAGCGGCTCAATGTACTTGGACAGCTGTCTCACTTTCTCCCTGTAGGCAGCCTCCTCGCCCCCCGGGGACGCGACCCCCGCGCCCGCCCCCTGCGGCGTGTTCAGCGACGACACCGGAGAGGCCACCATGGCGAGGCTCACCCCTCTGTGGACCGAGTTAGTTGATACGTCAGATAACAGAGGGCGCTGCTAATGTTAAAGAGTACATTTTATCGCGTTGCTGTTATTACAGACTGGCCGGATCGGTCAGTTTTCACCCGCAACGCTACACGGGCGCGGGGACGAGATCATATGACATTCAGAGTGTTTGAAAGAATATCTCTCTCTCTCTCCCACAAGCCTGCCGCCCGCTTCCCGCGCGAATATCTTTGTCATCATCCCCCGCGTTCTTGTAATGTCGCGGGCGCTTTTCCGGCATAAGTTTATTAAAGTTTAGCTCTAAATAGAGGACTTGACAGAAAACTTTATTGCTATTTAAAAATAGTTCATTGCTATTTCCAGACATTTAATTGAGCAAAATTATAATGATTATTCTGGTAAGAAAAAGAAAGTTTTTAAGGTGGCAGCACTTTCGCTGCTCTTAAGGGCTAATTACATAAGGAGATACTGCCATACAAAATGAGGTCCTCTGTCATTCTTCCATATTGCCTTATTTTTAATGATGCCTTATGATACCTTTTGATCTGACACATATCTGGAAATATCTGTTGTTCTTTTTTAACACAATGTTTTAGAACAAGAAATATAGAGATTAGAAAACTCGTTCCAACGGGACTAAAACACACTATTTTGAATGTTTCTTTCCAGTGATTAAGTATATTCTAAACACAAATCTAACAACAGGCAATTCTCGTTAACATTGTCTAGTTAATGATTAAATCCATAAAATTTCCTAAAACATCGATACCATACAATAGGAACGGAAGTACTAACTTATGAGCATTTACGGCAAAAACTATAACTTCTCTCTCGCACTAAGGCAGGGTGTGTTGCTCTGAGCGAGACAACTAATTGCCACGCCCCTTCCAGAGCGGAGCTCATCCGTCAATTCGTGGGACCCTTAAAGCCTGTATAAATACTTGTATCAGACTATGGTCACATCCCAGTTAGGGTGAAGCTCGCAGCTGCTATAGGGTATAGCTGTGCTTACCTCTGCGGCTGTTGTCCGTGGTGCTGCATGTGCGGGGGCGCGGAGGGCGAAGGACTCCCCACTCCCCCGCCACACCCTCCCATCTGACTCATCGGTATGGGGGACTGCATCGCGCCACCCATCACTCCTGCGGACCGCGACATTTAGCGGAAAAATAATTAATTATTTTAATTTTAATATAAATTAAAATATAAAATCCCTATTGCATAAGGCATGTAGAATTATTTATTGACAGCCAAATTCATAATAGTAATATAAACTAGTAAAAAATTGTTTTAATTTATATCCATCGCTCGGGATAATCCGAACATTATCAGAGTGTATTACAACATGGGAAAATCAAGTTAGCTTCGAAAATCATTCAAATTGTGCGCTTATACAGAAGTTAAAACAGTACTGTTACAATGATCAAGTGATCATGTGAAGAATCAATTCAATGAATGCCTATGCAACATTCTAAATGAAAAAAGCCAAGAGCGAGTCGTCAGGCAGAACACTGTGTTATATTGTAATAATATTATGTAATATTATAAACATATGTAAAATGTAATATTATAAACATCGGATAAACAGTGTAGGTACTTAACTTCTAAATAAAACTGCTTTTGATGTTGCAATTACCTTATTGCAGTATAGGAAAAGATAAATGTATTTTCAATGCAAGTGCCCGTAAAGACCCACTTTTTATGCATCAAAACCGAATAGAAAGTCGATTATTTTGCCCTAGGGCTTTATTATTATTATTTTTTTATTTATCTGCAATGGTTGGCTAACCTGCAGCCTTTCCCATGTACTATAGATGTTATACTTTTTTTTCCACTGTTTAACGGCTCTGGATACAATCCTTTTGAGCCAATCATAATTTAAAGTTCACAAGATTATATTGTTTTCATTTCCTCACACTATGCATTTAAAACCTGGTATGATACACGGGCGTAAAAGCAATAAATTACTCGGTTACGTCCTCGTAATTTATTCTTTTTCGCCCTTGTAGCATAAACTACTATTATTACACCAAATATGAGGAAGGGGGGGGAAGTGCACAATATTCAAGATCACGGGAGTCAGTGCAGGATTCATCGTTTCAACTGCGAATTTAATTTTACACCAGAAAATTATTACCAAAGCAAGAAACTCACCCATGCCTGCAGGGCTAGGCCCACCCATAGGCGAGGGGGCGGACGGGCTAGGGCTCTGTCTCAGGAACTGGTTGGGCTGGGGCCCTCTGGCCGCGTACCCGGGTCCCATCATGCCACCCCCCATTCCGCCATCCTTGCCCGGCACGCGGCCCTGCATGTGGAGCATGCCCATGTTCACCATCTGGTTACCCGGCATCCCGCCCACTGTGATAGAATGTTGATTTGTAGAAATGGCATTACTGAATACTTTATTTTATATTGTAACGTATCAAAGTTGGTGCTTCACTTGCTTTGCTTTTTTAGACACATGAATTTCAAAAATATTTTAAAATAAAAGATATATTGACTTTTCTTGATTAACAGGCACAAGGTTTAAGCATCAAAGTCATGTTCATTTTTATGCTCATAGCGATTAATATATTTTAGAAAAAAAAAACATGAAAGGATTTTTTGGACCTTTTGATAAATGTATTGCAGGTACGCAAAAGCTACTTTAAAAGCTTTTCTTCAGTTTAAATAGACAAATATTGTTGGGAAAAATAAATATTCCATTTAGTTTTTAAATAAATACCCATGACTGCACAAAATCTGTACCCCTATTATAAATGCGAAAGTGTGTTTGCTGGTTTTTCCTTCTTTCACCAATGGAGCAACGTAATTTTTTGCATTGATATAGTTTTTGGGCCAGAGAGTGGCATAGGCTACTTTTTATCATGGGATACCTTGGAGAACCGAAAACTTTCTCTATTTTCTCTGTATTCTAGACGCAAGTGAACAAAATTTCAGTTCAATCAGCTAAGATATAACTATATTATATACACATGTATGTACTATTATTAATATGTATAACTTAATTTACGTGCACACTTCTTCTCCTGGAATCCTTTTTCTTCCATGCAATGGTTGTCTAGAAGAGATCGCTTTAATCATACTTACCCTACTCGTATCTTTAAGTTCAATGTTATTGTTTTCTACTTGAGTTATGCCGGAAAGAAATACAAGCTTTGCTATGTAAGGATTTTCTTAAACTTCATAAGAAAAATATAAGATAAATTAATCAGCTCACCCATTTGCCCAGGCCCCATCTGCCCTTGCATCGAGTTGGGCGCCATCTGTCCTCCCATACCACCAACCTGGTTGCACTGCATCTGTCCCACCATGCTGCTGGCTCCACTCATGGGCACCTGCATGGCATTGGGCATTGACATGTTGGGCATCATCTGTCCTTGCATGCCTGGCCCCGCCAACTGGCTCTGCAATTGACTATTCATAGGGTTCCCCATCCCACCCATCATATTTCCCCCCATCTGACTTTGGTTCACCATCCCCATTCCGAGCTTACTTTGCATCTGCTGCATATTTAGTGGTGGCCTCTGATTCAAAGTTTGAAGTAGGTTTGAGGCAGGTTGACCCTGGCCACTTTGAGACACCATAGGGCCTTGTTGTCCCATCTGACCTTGCATTCCCCCCATACCGGAATTGGGACCCATGACTCCTTGCTGCTGCATCTGACCTTGGGGCCCCATGTTGATCATTTGGTTCCTGGTGCCCTGGGAGGCGAGGTTTTGGAGGGCGCCAATGGGGTCTGGAGCCATGCCCTGTTGATTTCCTCCAGGACCTTGAGGAGCTTGCCCAGGCTGGTTTTGAACTTGGGGGTTTGGCCCTTGTTGGTTTTGGTTGGGGCCTTGCATGTTCGGTTTTGGCTGGGCTGAAACATTTAAATCATAACATGAAACATATAAAATGCAACATCTGTCTGTCTGAAATCATACTGAAAATCCTTCCAGAAACACAAAAGTACAATTTTTTTGGAAATTAATGTAGTTTATTATTTTGTACTATTTTTTGGGAAACTTCTTTGTTCAGGCTTATCAGTAACTATGTGGTTTAAGTAAATGTTACCAGGGGCCTTATTGTCTAACTTAAACATTTGCTTTCAAAGGTATGAGTGATTGCCTTGAAATGGTGTATGACGTCATTACTAGCCAATCAGATTACCTTTAAAAACGATAGTGATAGATGTTGCAGTTAGTTAAGACCCCAGCACTCTAATAACACATCAAGTTATTTTATTCAGAGTTCCTATTATAGTTAGTGTACTTACACATCTCCCGAACATGCAGGATGAGTTTGGCAACCATGTTCATATATTCCTCTCTTGTACTTGCCTTCTTGAACACATGGTTCTCCATCTCACTGCTGTTGCGAGCTACCTGCATGCCTGAACGTTGGATTGCTTCTTCACTACAAAACAATAATAAATTTAACCTAGCTATGGGGTTTTACCATGGGCTTTCGCCTTCCCTCTAAATTAAGGCAGAAGGATAAATCTTTGATGTGTAAAACTACACTATTATGTTAACTAAATGTCTTGAAAAGCACGAATTTGGTGGTAGAAGGAGTTTGATATAACTCTTATCACGTTAGGATGTAATAACATTTGGTGAATAGTGTGTACATGAGTTTGTTACCCTTTAAAATACCTCTTGCTTTTCTACAGCAGAATAGCGGTTTTTGCTGCATTTGCAACGGCTCATTCATACATTTGGTATAGCTGAGGTCAGCTTCAGACATCAGTTCTAACAATATTGTTTTATTTAAGTACCTATATTTATATAAATTAAAGAAAAAGCTTACATTTTTGTAACAACGTTTTGGCGAAAGGTTTGGGTTCGCCAGTTGTCTTCTTGGGCCATTTGGCTGAATTGTTTAAGATTATCCATATTCAAGAAGAGTTCCTTACGCTATAATAAATGACTTCTTTATTTATTTTGTCGTGTAATCGTTAAAATTTTGTAAAAACACAACCACCGAACCAACAAACAAAAACACGAGCGAAGGTGCGTTCAAAAATTGGTTTTCACAAATTATAGACAGTGCTGCCGTTTTATAATTTAGAAAAATGACAACTTTTCACCGGAAAAATGCTAAAAAATGCTAAGTACAATTTATAAAGTGCTAAATAAAATGCCAATCTAATTTAAAGTATTTATTAAATCAAAAAACGAAATCTTAGTCTTCTATTTCGAAGAATACCGGAAGGTCATCAACAGGTTTGTCTTGTTGTGACGTTGACGGGCCACTTTCATTAGCCATTGCATGTTCTTTAATACCTTTAATGAGTTTCAGCAAGTTTTCTTCAAGTAACGTAGTAGGTACTAAGTACCTATTTTATTGAAACCTTGAAGTGGTTCTTATTCTTAAACCAATTAATGAAATTTAATATAAATACATGAACTCAGTTAATAAAGCCGATTCTGAAGACTTTAACTTTAGTTTTAGTGCTGTCAAGACTTAAATTTTTCCAAAGTAATTTAGCTTCTGTTCTTCACACTTATGAACTATTTTGCAACGATGAAAATTTAGTTTTGACAGCACTAAAACTAAAATTTCTTCATTGCAAAATAGTCCTTAAAATTATTAAGCAGAGAAACTAAATTACTTTGGAAAATTTCAAGTTTTGACAGTACTAAAACTAAAATTAAAGCCTTCAGAATCGGCTTTATTAAAGCCGATTCTGAAGGTTTTAATATTAGTTTTAGTGCTGTCAAAACTTAAAATTTTTCAAAGTAATTTACCTTCTAACCCTAACAGTTAAGGACTATTTTGCAATGAAGAAAATTTAGTTTTGACAGCACTAAAACTAAAATTAAAGCCTTCAGAATCGGCTATACTATCCTTCTATATCCTATTAAATTATCGGGGTTAGGTACAAAGTCATTCTGTATAGCAAAGAGTTTGGTTATCGGATCACAAAAAACTACTATTTTCCACTAAAAACACCCACGATTTGGTCACGACCCTCAACAAAAGTCAAAAACCGTGGGGAAAAATTGTCTGATAAACGCTTAGACAAGATAACACTGGACAAGTTTTAGGCGTATTTCCACATACAGTCGGTTCTGCCACGTTTGGTGGGGGACGAGGTAACCACCCTTATAACCGAATCATGTTCCTACAAACGCACCCACATGCAATTCGCACACCTGCAACACAAATTTACGTAAATACGTACGGTCTTTGAATGTTGCGTTAAATTTAATAGAGCTGGGAACACGTTTATCGATAAATACATTACTGACACCATTCCATCAGAATCTGTTCAGGTGGACAAAATCTTCTCTATATCTACATATAAAATGCAACATCTGTCTGTGTGTCTGTATGGACGCTTGCTTATAACTTGGGAACATCTCATTGGATTTTGATGCAATTTTCATTGTAACGTAGTTTCTTGAGGAAGGTATTAGGCTATGTATCATCACGGTATGATATTGTTAGATACAGGCGGCTGATGGTCTGCAGGTCTTTGGTCAGGAGTCACGAAAGAAATGTAAACCATGATTTAATCACTTCAGCACAAAGTTGCAAAACACAATGGCGCGCGCCGCTCAGTTACAGTCTTTTATATCCACCGTGCGCGCGTAGCCGTCGATGACTCAAACTGTTGCCACGCTCGTCCGGCACGGGCGCTCCGTCATCTTGTGTTGCTAATAATATATAAAATCTTTCACTTTAAATTGAAAGTAATTTAGGAGGTGATTCAGTATCGTTAATACATCACATTCCACTGCAAAGCACTTTTTTTGCGCGAACTTTTTTTCACTTCTCAGTACAAAGTGGTCCGATCAGCTGACTCAGTTTGTATGGACAAGTGAAAAAAAAGTTCGCCCAAAAAAAAGTACTTTGCAGTGGAATGTGATGTATTAACGATACTGAATCACCTCCTAAATTACTTTCAATTTCAATTGAAAGACCTATAATATATAATATTATAAGATACAATTAACATTTAATTTCTTCAGATAACTTAAATTTATCTGAGATTGAAAACATTTATGGAGATAGATCTATTTATTAGTCATTAACAAACAAGGAATTATTAAAATTTTAAAACTGATTGTCTTTTATCGATAACTACCATCGATAATAACTGATACATGCCTAGCTATTCCCGACGAGGCTACATGGCAGCATGTTTGGAGCAGCGAGACCTCAGAATAAGGAATACAAATAGAAACCTGGCTAAAATAAGAACTGGCCATTAGCCATTGTACTCATCTAACGTAAATTACTCCTGTGTACGAGTGAATGAAACAGCGGACCGCACTTACTTTATATTTTTTCCTGGTGTGTCACTAGCCCTGCGGTCCGTAATAGAATTACAATGGATCATAAGCCATTCACTTCATACTTTCGTAATCGATTTTAGCGGTATAATTCTATTTCGGAACGCAGGGTATATTGAACCAAACAAATGTCAGACGGATGTAATTTGGATGTATTTTAAAAATGATAATACCATCAAATTAAATATGTCTCATCATTGTATCGTTGTGTTGTAATATCGTTCGTTGCGTGCATGACATTTGAATTTGGTGGCATCGAAATGTCTAGTGCATTTTGCGAAAGTTTACAGCTTCACCGAGAGAAATTAAATATTTTGGTGCTCTTCCTCTCAAAATTCGTGAAAGTGTGATTTATTATTGTTTGTGTTGATTGTTTTTTTAACATTGTAATAAAATGTCTTGTGCGATTGAAGGCTGTAAATCGCATACAGGAAGAAAAGAAAACAACAATGAAGCAATATCATTTCATCGGTGAGTTCTGATAGTTTTTATGTTAATTAATAAGTTACAGGATCATACCTAAAACTCAGTGACAATAATAGTAGTTCTTGTAAATCATACTCGTGTTCAATTCTACACCGATATTTGCCTGTTTTATATAGATTTTCTGCCGACTATCAGAGGTTATGTTTTTGCGCATAGTGATGTACTAAAGTCCGTGTGGCAAACTATCGAACATTGGTTCCCGCGGCAGCCGTGCATAAAGGATAATACCGCAGATTAATTGCAGCGCAAGTTAAAAGAAAAATAATGCCAAATAAATATCGCTATATTTTTTTGTTACAGATTTCCAAAAAGGGAAGAATTAAAAAGTGAATGGCTTAAACGAATAATTAGACCAAATTGGGCAATTAAAAAAAGCAGTCAATATTTGTTCGAAACACTTTCTTCTGGACCAAACGAAAATTTAAAATGGAGACGGTTAAAAGCAGATGCTTTACCGACGTTATATTTACCAGATACAGACACATTGGTAACCTTTAAATAATTATGTATAATTGCATTATCAATCTTGTTTGTAGGTCAAAATTCAAAATTCAAAAAGTTTATTTTGCAAAGTAGGTATATATAATACACGTTTCACAAGTCAAATTTTAATCTTATAAAAATATATGTAATAAAATAATAAATGTACATGAACTACTTAGATTAAATGTTTTTTTAATTTATGTAGCAATATATATACGATTAAAATTATAGGTAAAATATTATTATACAAGGTGAAATCCAATCAACCGCCCGAACCCATACCGGAGACCCGGCCAGGGACCAGGAACAGGTTCAATGATCACCAACCGAGCCCCCAGCACGAATCCAGGCAGCCGACCAAATCCCATCCTATATACTACATAGTAATAGGTTACATATATAAATACATGCCTACCTCCGCCCATTCGATTAGTCTTGCTAAGAAGAACGGGCAAGAAACTTGGCAAGATCATGTCTTTTTTTTTAACATAAACTTATACTATACATCAAATTACTTATATCTACTTTAACCAAGGGATAAGAAATACAAGACAGCAGGAATTCAGGTTAATGAAAAAAGAAAAACATATATATCTTTGCCTACCTGTCTCATATAGTCTATTTCCTTTTACAGTCTGTAATTAATTAATTAAATTATTATCTACTATCATTAAAATCAGTATCACTATAACCCCATGCTTCACCATCATCCAAATATTCATTTATTTTATAATATGCCTTTTTCAGTAGGCCCTGCTTAATGTACTGTTTAAACTTATTCTCTGACAAAGTAAGGACCTCCTTTGGAAGTTTATTGTAAAATCTTATACCATGTCCTACGAAAGAGGTACTCACTTTGGCGAGTCTGATTTTTGGAAAAGCCAGTTTATACTTTTTTCTGGTTTCCTTACAATGTTGCTCACCAAGCCTTGGGAGAGATTCAACATTTTTTCTGACATATCTAAGGACTTGGTAAATATATTCACAAGGAACAGTTAATATATTAATTTCTTTGAACTTTTCTCTTTATGAATCCCGGTGCTTCATATTATAAATAGCCCGAATTGCTCTCTTCTGCAAAACAAAGACTGCGTCTGTATCCGCGGCTCTACCCCATAACAGCATGCCGTATGACAAAATGCTGTGAAAGTAACTAAAATAGACTAGTCTAGCAGTATCTACATCAGTAATTTGCCTTATGCGTCTAACAGCGTATGCGGCCGAACTAAGTCTACCACATAGGGCTTCTATGTGGGGACCCCACTGAAGACGAGAGTCTACCGTAATGCCCAAAAACTTAGTTTCGTTAACTAACTCCAGCTTGGACCCCTGCAAAAGCAAATTACAATCCACTTGAATTACATTTGGTAACGTGAATTTTTTACATTTCGTCTTTTTTGCGTTTAAAACTAAATTATTTACAGTAAACCTATCAAGCACCAGTGATAAAGTTGTATTCGCGTTGTCAAGGATATCTTTACGTCTATTAACTTTAAAAATAAGTGACGTGTCGTCTGCGAATAGTACTATCTTAGTTAAGTCTTTAATTAAATAGGGAAGGTCATTTATGTAAATTAAAAACAGCAAGGGCCCCAATATGGAACCCTGCGGGACACCCATTTTAACTAATGCTCCACATGATTTTACCCCATTAATGTCTACCTTTTGAATACGATCACTAAGATACGACTTCATTAACGCCAAAGATTTGCCCCTCACTCCGTAGTGATCTAATTTACATAAGAGTGTTTCATGATTAACGCAATCGAAGGCTTTCGAGAGGTCACAAAATACACCAAATGCATCCTGCTTTTCTTCCCAAGCATCAAAAATGTGCTTAACTAAAGCAACTCCTGCATCTGTGGTTGACCTCCCTCTAGTGAATCCATATTGTTCACAGTGAAGCAACTTATTTAAATTAAAATTAAATAACAATTGATTAAAAACTATTTTTTCAAAAACCTTACTCAAAACCGGTAAAACTGACACAGGTCTATAGTTTGATGGGTCACCGTTGTCGCCTGATTTAAAAAGGGGGATCAATTTACTAAACTTCACTTCACTTCATACTAAAAGATGGCGGGAAGTACGGAAATAAAAGTAATAAATGTAGGTTTTGACTACCAGAATTTTATTCGGCAGAGTTTCTGCCTACGACTGTGTTAGCAAGAGAATGATGTCACTGCGAATTCAACTTGTATTTATATCCTATCTTCCCTCCACAGTGACATCATTCGGAAGCAACCACAAAAATCAACACAACTACTAACAAAATATTTTAAATACCATAAATTATTATAAAATTTATGTTGACAAATTCGATAAATGGTACTGATATTTATAAAGGTTACCATATATTTCAAACATTTAAATTGAATCAAATAACAAAACGGAAGTTACCTTATCAATACCTTCTTGACTTGTACTAACATTTTTAGCAGCAAATATAACAACTAACAAATAATACATCTCAAAATAACTAAGATCTTATATTACTTACTTATGATATATCCCAGAATAATTTATAATCTTACATTCGGCCTTTCCTGACCCTAAGTTTGTCCTCAAACTTACTGACCCTAAGTTTGTCCTCAAATTTACACAATTTGAACTATAGATTCTTTATGTAAATCAATCCCACATTGATGACTATCTCTACGAGTAAGTATACAACAAGGTTAACAGATGGATCTTTCAACATCTATCTCTCATCAAACAGATGGTTCTCTAAACATTTGTAATGCCCTGATATTGGTAACAGGTGGATCTATCAACATCTGTATATTTATAAAACAGTTGGTTCTGTCCTTACAATCAATGGATGGATCTATCAACATCCGAAATATCTAATAAACAGATGGATCTATCAACATCTGTCCTTACAGTCAATGGATGGATCTATCAACATCCGAAATATCTAATAAACAGATGGATCTATCAACATCTTTCCTTACAGTCAATGGATGGATCTATCAACATCCCAAAATATCTCTAAAACAGATGGATCTATCAACATCTGTCCTTACAGTCAATGGATGGATCTATCAACATCCAAAATATCTCTAAAACAGATGGATCTATCAACATCTGTCCTTACAGTTAATGGATGGATCTATCAACATCCGAAATATCTATAAAACAGATGGATCTATCAACATATGTCCTTACAGTCAATGGATGGATCTATCAACATCCAAAATATCTCTAAAACAGATGGATCTATCAACATCTGTCCTTACAGTCAATGGATGGATCTATACACATCCAAAATATCTCTAAAACAGATGGATCTATCAACATCTGTCCTTACAGTCAATGGATGGATCTATCAACATCCGAAATATCTATAAAACAGATGGTTCTATCAACATCTGTAAATTCTTGTAAATGAATGGATCTAACAACATTCTCCCAAAATATTAATCTATGGCCCTTGACAACCATTGAAACAATTACTCAAATTATGAACAATTACTCTTCTTCAATTAACGTATTTGTATTCCAGGAAAACATTACAAGCACAAATAACTTCTTGGAAATGAATGTATTTATTAACATATTTACAAAATAAAATCTTTTTAACTCTTTCAATCTAAAGCTTGTAAATACATGGATCTATCAACATCCTCAAAAATATAAATCTATGGCCTTTAACAACCAATAAACAATCACTCAAATTATAAATAATTTATCTTCTTAAATTTATATATTCTAGTAAACCAGCACAAGCACAATAAGCACTTTACAAATCTGAAAAAGTTTAATTAATTCTTTCAAATATAATTATTATATATACCTTTATATCAACAACACCATACCACTTTGTGAACAATCGACGTTACTTTTAACCCCTACAGAAAATAATCAACTCATTCAAATTTTCTTCATTACCACTAGTTTGACAATTTGAGCTATCATCATTATCACTATACATTGTAATCCAAGGTTTAATGCGATCTACTGCACAGTTATTACAATAATCTCTTTATGTAATAATTGTTGAACCCTCAATACTTGACACTTCACATTTATTATTTCTTAAAACTTTTGTTATTATGAAAGGACCGGCGAATTTTGGTAGGAGTTTCTTACTCTTATCATCGTTATAAGCTGTATGTTTTAATATTCTTACTAGATCTCCTTTATACGTTCTTGCGATAACTTTATTTTTATCATACCTACCCTTTTGAGCTTTCTGATCTTTTTTAATTTGTATTTCAATATTATCTCTTCTTTTTTTTTTTTTGTATATAACCGGGTCGAAAATTTGAGCAAAAATATTATCTCCTGTGCTTACCATTTGAATTCCAAATAACGCTACAGATAGAACTTTGCCTATTCCTTTATTTAATGTATTGTTGAGCCCTCACTGTAATTAATCCCAAAAATGTACACCAATTTTTCTTTCCTATTTTGTTCGTATATGCTGTTAGTGCGTCTAAATCTTTTGACTAGCCCGTTAGAGCGCGGGGATGCCACTGCATTCTGAATGTTCCTTATTTTAGCTTCCTCGCAAAAAGTTTTAAACATGTTACATGTAAAAGTCGTGCCCTGATCTGAAATAAGCCTAGGATACCCAAGGTCGTAAATTTGTCTTCTAATGCTAGTTTTGTAGGCACCGATTTCAAATTCCAAAGAGGTTTCAACAACAAAATTTCGTGAATCCATCGACTAAAACTAATAAATAGGAATTTCCTTTTGCACTTTTAACAAAAGGTCCTAAGTGATTTACATGTACCGTTACTTTGTGAATTGGATGCAAATGGCCTTCTTTTGGCCCACTTGGCTCTTTGCTGTCGAACGTACTTTGTAACAAAACTTTTCATTTTCGGGAACAAAAAGTCTATTTATTTTACACATGATTTAGTTTACATCGTGTATATTACCCATTTCAATTCGTCACCTATAACTCGAAATATATATATTTTTTTTATGAGGAAATTCTTCTTTACTCCGAATAATCTTTATCTTAATACGTTGTAATTCAGTATTATTTATTTGTAAGCTTAATAACCAATCTTCTTGTGTTATTTTTAATACACAGGGCATAGAATCGAGCGTTGCATCCAACCCATAAGGTATAGCGTTCCTGCTCAACGCTTCAACGTGGAACATACATTTACCAGGCTTATACTCTATTCTAAAGTTAAATTCCTGATAGTTATCAACCATCTTGCTATTTGAGGAACAAGATCTCGCCTGGCCACCGTGCCTCGTAATGCAAAACAATCCGATAACAAAGTAAATTTTATTAATTAAGTATAACGGCGGATCGACTTAGGGTACATGAATTTATTTCGCGATACGCGACATGTTTCGAATTCCTTTCAAATTCGTTGTGAAAACGTAATTATGAATTCAACTCACAATAGTTACGCAAATTTTATTCCCAACAAGTAAACTCGAAAACACTGAAGCAACGCTATAACTACTAATGTTTCTAACTCGTACGCGTGATAATTCTGCTCGTCAATGAGCGGTTTTCCAGACTGAACTTGATCAAGCTTTCAGAAGTAAACACAGATGGCGTTACCTTGCTTTCAAGTGTCAAAAAGCAAAGATTATTTTTTAATCTGTGGGCAGCAAGATAAAAATTGTCAATTCAATTGTTAAATCCAACAATGTTGTTTTCTATCTATATTACTTACGTTAATAGCTTGGTATTTCATTCAACTTTCAACATGGTCAGCCCATGCGTTGTAGCTAAAATTGTAAAAATATAGGAACACACAGTTTAACTAATTACGGAAAGAACAATGTATCTTAGCAATAATACATTTGAGGCATGGATTGACCATAAAAAAGAAAGAAGCAAAGAAGAAGTGTCAAAATCAAAAGAATCCAGTGTTGCCCGGAAGACTTTTTTGACACTTTTAGTACAGGCTGCGCCATCTATTGTGTCGTTCGGTACTACTTTTTCTTTTTTAATTTGACTTTGAAAACCCCTCATTGTAGTATTTCTATTAAAGTATGCGATAGGTTTGAGGGGAGCGGATTCATTTTCTTTTTGCATTAAAATGCCTGCTAATCCATGTTTGCTCGCGTCCATGTGTAGGAAAGTCTCATTTTTATAGTTATACAACCCTAACAATGGTCTGTGAATCAAAGCCTGCTTGAGATGTTCAAACGCGTTTTGTTGTTCGGTTTTCCTTATCCAATAACAATTCTTTCGAGTTAAATCTGTCAAAGGTCTACCCAACAAACTGCCTAATTTCTTATACGTTTTTAGGCGTTAGAAACAGTTCAACGGCTTTTATTTTGGCCTGAAATCAACGCATAACCGGTATCCTCCAGTTTTCTTAGTAACAAATATGATGGGGCTTGCATAAGAAGAGTTTGACTCCTCTGAAATGCTATGATTAATTCTTTCACCATGTCACGAACAGTCTCCCGTTCTATATAACTTAATCGATAAGGTCCATGTGATACTGGGGTTTAGACACAATTCATCAAATTACCAACAAAAGTTATTTGCTCTTCCGAAAAGTTGGAATTTATTTGAACATTGGATCTATTAATTTGTGTAAAAGTAGAAAAAAAAGAGCAATTTGTTATCTTATAACAAAAGAGAAGTTGTCTATATCCGGAGCACTCTTTCGTGATAGTGTGAGCGCGAACCAAAACTGACCTTTTGTTTAATAAAAGTAGTTCAGTCAAGAGATTATACACAGCGATTTTACAAGCAACTCGTTTATTTTCTCCATTATACAATATTCGGACTTCGGATGACTTCTTGTACTACCCTCTACTAAAATATCACATGATTTTTTATCTGATTTAGCACAATCAATTAAATTCATTGTATCTACAGTTGCATCCGAAACAATCCTAAGAACAAATCTTTCATGAACTTCTACTGGTAATGCCTGAAAGTCCTGTTGGAGATGCTTTAGAATGTCTAGCTTGTCGTTTGTTTTTACAACAAGAACGTCCGGTCTCCCAGCGAATTCCTGTCCGATCAGTAGAGGAGTGAATAAGTATGATGAATCAACTATAAACGGTTCGATTTCAGCGGTAATCTCCCCAATGCACAAGTTAATTTTAGTTTTACCTAGTGGAATGTACGCCGCGTTACCAAACCCACGTTTTATTGGCAATTTGTCATCAAATTTGCATAATAAGTTATTTTCAACTAAATCTTGTAGAATCTGTGTACAATCACTCCCAACGTCAATAAAACCTTCAGTTTTGATGATCCCATTAATGACGACATTTCTGAAGTACTTTGAGTCTGTATTGGTTCTAGTTACCATCGTTATTTTTTTTTCGAAAAGCTTGTGAGTGCTCAAACTTTTGTTTTGATTACAATCTACGGACTTGTGACCAATTCGTTGACAAGTTTCGCATTTAACTTTAGGTTTAATACATTCTGTGGAGATGTGTCCCTTTTCTTTGCAATTAAAACACGTAACTTCTGATCTATGACTGCGACACTGTGCCGCGCGATGACCTGCTCTGTGACATTTATGGCAAATGATCTCACTAGACACGTTTACATTTGTTCGTGGTTTAAAAGGTTTATTATGTGATTCTTTACAAAGATCTTTGAGAAACTTTAGTAAATCTTCGGGATCGTTCAATCTTGCTGATGAAGCACCTGCCCTAATAATGCGCTCATCTATTCCATGAACTAAACAATCTACCGCCTTTTTCCCTTTAATATCGCAGGCATTAAGGAGTAGAGTTTTATCGTAATAGTAATCATCAATAGATTCTCCTATTCTCATACGTCTTTCTAACATTTCCATTAGCAAACTCGCATAATTGCTCTCTGAAGGGAATGCTCTAATCAATCGCTCCTGCCACTCACTCCATGTAAGCAAAATAGACTGAAGACCTTCATACCATTTTTGAGCATGCCCTTCTAATTTCGGCAGGGCAAAATGTATTGTCTGTTCGTCAGTCCATTTATAGATTTTCGCACATTCATTAACCTTAGCCAACCAACTACCTATTCTTTGATTCTTTTGTGTTGGGTCAAAAGCTGGTACCATATTTGTATTGAATGTTATACCTTTCATATTGGGCTGTAACACCGTTTGTAACAATTGTGAAAATTCACTAACATTAATGAGCATCTTACTAGAATCACTGGACACGTTATTTAAACTGTTCTGACTCACTTCTCGCTGTTGTGGCGTCACTAAAGCAGGTTGTTGTTGTTGGTGCTCCGGTACTGGAATCGTAGCCTCCTGTACTATACCCATCGGCAGAAGTTGTGCAATACCAAGCGCTTGCTGTCTCGGAGACGATGTTGAAGCGATGTTATCTCCAGTTTCTATCCCAAACTGTCAAAACACCCAAGTATCATTATATCGTAAAGACATTTTTTTTTTTAAATATCAATTTGAAGGTAGTTTTTACGGGGGTTACGACAAGTGATTTAAGATTTTTTTAACGAAATAACTTGAGAATTCCAAATTAATTAATTATCAATAAACACCGACTGGGCCTAAAACTATACAAGTACTCATCTTTACCAACGCATAAATATGGCGATAACTGTTACGTTAACATACGCATAAAAACATAAAGATAAGCAAACCTTTTATATTTGACCGCTCAATTACGTTGAAAAGACCCTACAATTGTCTGTGAATATACAATCTTAAACACAACGTATCCTTTAAATTATTTAAGGATACTACAAGTGACCAATTAAAAATAAAACACACATGACAGTTTCAAACTCTTGCAATTAGGCACCAATTCCATTTCAGCGCCTCCATGACCTAGATTATCAATTCGAATGTACAATATCGACGAAAATTACCTTGAATGACGTCCACATCGCTATGTTTCTGGATAGCACAAATTAATTTTAGTTATTATTTATTTATTTATTTTAATTAAAACGGACAAACCATTTATTAAGTTGTCTAATCATTATCGCATTGTTCTAAAATAAACAGCATCAATTTGAGAATGCAATCAGTAATTATTTTTATCTTCAGTCAGTTTAATATATTTGTAAGGTAGGAGAAAAAAAATATCTGTATGTGGTAACTACACGGCAAGATATTTTAAATTAGTGTTTTATTTCTTAATTTATTTTTATCCACTTAGTTATAAGGAAACAAGACACGGCTAATCACAGCATTTTACTGGGACGTGCCTTAACAAAGACTGCAAATTATTTCAACTTCTAAACCAAGCATGTTTTATACTAATCACAATAAAAATAAAGAGGGTAGGCAGGGGTCTAATATTGTGACCGAGAATATGCCTAGCAATGTCCAAATATATGAAAATAAAACTTTGCTCGCCTTTTTGGATAGTCCAGATTCCTCCTCGACGACCCATCCATCGATTGTATTGCCACCAATGCCCCCTCGATGTTTTTTTCTCTTCTTTTTGGATGTTTTAGGCTGCCTGTTCTTCAACTTAGTTGTATCAGACTCGATAGAACACTCACTTCTCGTACTATGGGCACGATGGCGACGCTTTTTAGACCGAGAACGTCGGCCACATGGATTAAAATTTTCGTTTCCCTCCATTACGGGTCCTTTTTTCGCACTTCTGATAAAAGATGGCGGGAAGTACGGAAATAAAAGTAATAAATGTAGGTTTTGACTACCAGAATTTTATTCGGCAGAGTTTCTGCCTACGACTGTGTTAGCAAGAGAATGATGTCACTGCGAATTCAACTTGTATTTATATCCTATCTTCCCTCCACAGTGACATCATTCGGAAGCAACCACAAAAATCAACACAACTACTAACAAAATATTTTAAATACCATAAATTATTATAAAATTTATGTTGACAAATTCGATAAATGGTACTGATATTTATAAAGGTTACCATATATTTCAAACATTTAAATTGAATCAAATAACAAAACGGAAGTTACCTTATCAATACCTTCTTGACTTGTACTAACATTTTTAGCAGCAAATATAACAACTAACAAATAATACATCTCAAAATAACTAAGATCTTATATTACTTACTTATGATATATCCCAGAATAATTTATAATCTTACAATACGTGCGGTACGTAGGTACGTGCTGGTACTATACTATAGTATATTAACTCGATAATTTTTCAATTTTAGGAACAGAACCAGTACCTATGGATGTCTGTGGTTGAAAAGTGCATACCTACTTCTATGTTCGCAAATCGTTCTGAAAGGCCTGTTCAGAACTTTTACGTTAATTCCGTGATCGACTTCACGAAGAAATTCCGCAGATCAAGACATTTTCGTACTTAGTGGTTGACAATAAAAGTACTTTGACAGGGTTGTTCTATCGTGAAATGAATTTTGGGAATGCTTATTGACTTGAACTGCGCATAATTTGATTTCTTATTACAGGTTATTAATTATTTTAATCGTTAATTATTCGTTATTAGTTATTATTCAAGATAAGTTGATGTTCATTTGATACAAATAATAAAAAAATTGAAATTACCTCTGCAGTAATTGCGCTGTCATCGCTCATCATTTACATAATATTATTAAATTTTACGAATCCTATAAGTCTATGATTATTATGATTTCTATTGTTGCGATTAATTCCTTCCTCCTTGATTGAACAAAGACGCGACATCAACGAACATCTATTTAATTGAGTTAAGAGACGACTTAAAAAGTATCCACTTAAATAGTTTACGGTTGTATCTCTGATACAAGCTAAAGCATTTTTTGTACTAGAAACAAGCACAATTTTGGACTTAACTTATGTACCTACCTGCCTACGATATAGTACTTTGTACTTAATAAAAAATATTATGCTAAACGAAAGATATCCTTTTATTATTAATTCCTTATTTACACAATATAACATGTGTCCCACTGGGGTAGACAGAGACCACTTTGCTATTAATTCTCTTGGCCTCCTTCCAAAGAAAGAGGATGTCACCAGAAAGGTCGGTGCCTCCTGCATTCTCTTTTTTTTCACATTTTGATAAGATATAATGTGTGGTAAGCAGATTGGTTGTGGTTCATTTCGATTTGGTTTATTTATCGTAGTCAAAAATCGACATTGTTACATCACTAGCAAAGCAACGAACTAGTGACAACCTACCTAATTAAGAAAAAACTAATCTAAAAATTACATATCAATCTCTCTCTAACGCACTAGAATGTCGTAAGAAAATCAAGGATAGGTGTCTTTCTCCGCGTATTATTTTAGCCAGGCTTCTATTTGTATTCCTTATTCTGAGAGCGAGACTATTTAGCGAGACTATTGTGTTGTTATTTTTAAGTTCTGATTTTTAGGTAAATTGAATTTACCTAAAAATTAAATTCTTAAGTTTTAGTAAAAAAATGGTTGTTGAATTTTTTGAGCAAGTAGATTTATAATAGATTTAGTAATATTTTCAGTAAAAATATTAATTAACTATTGCTTATATTGCTGCGTACGATGAATAAATTGAAATTAGTTTTAGAAAAATAAAAATAACAGTGGATTCGGTACAAGAAAAATATAAACACTTAAATTTGGCTGTACACTTTATGAAATAGTAGCATATAACACAAAAATTAAGTTAAGGTGAATTAATGTTAAGGTATTGATGAATTTCTAGGTAATTTTTTGTAGTAGTTGGCAACACCAAAAATAGTCTCACTGCGGCGCATTCCTGAATCGTGACGTAGGCGTACTCCCTACGAGACTACGTTAGTCTCGTAGGGAGTACGCCTACGTCATCGTGAAGAAGTTATGGCGCCAAATATGAATTTTATACATTTTCAAAAATGTTGGATATGAGTAAATTACGAATGAAATAACCAAAAATATACTTACAAGTGAAATGTAACACCATCTTTTTGTAAATTTGATGTGTTAGACATTTTTTTGCACCCATACACAGCACAAAACGGCATTTTTCTCGGAGCTCTTTATGCAAAGACGTTCGGGAATCGTATGACAGAAATGGCGGCTGAACTAGTTTTATATAACGCGTTAGATATAGAATCTCATACCTTTGGCAGAGGGGAACGCCTGTTAAAGGCGTCTGCTTTGGTATATTCTCTAAGGATAAACGTCAATTTCAATAGTCGGTCCCTCAGAATAAGGAATACAAATAGAAGCCTGGCTAAAATAATACGCGGAGAAAGACACCTATTCTTGATTTTCTTACAACATTCTAGTGCGTTAGAGAGAGATGGATATGTATTAGTTTTTTCTTAATAAGGTAGGTTGTCACTAGTTCGTTGCTTTGCTAGTGATGTAACGATTTCGATTTTTGACTACGATAAATAAACCAAATCGAAATGAACCACGACCAATCTGCTTACCACACATTATATCGTATCAAAGTGTGAAAAAAAAGAGAATGCAGGAGGCACCGACCTTTTTGGTGACACCCTCTTGCTTTAGAAGGAGGCCAAGAGAATTAATAGCAAAGTGGTCTCTGTCTACCCCAGTGGGACACATGTTATATTGTGTAAATAAGGAATTAATAAAAGGATATCTTTCGTTTAGCATAATATTTTTTATTAAGTACAAATTACTATATCATAGGCAGGTACATAAGTTAAGTCCAAATTGTGCTTGTTTCTAGTACAAAAAATACGGACCAGTCATCGCTCACACTTCAATTCATTCATAGCTTTTATCTATGTAATTCTATTTCGGACCGCAGGGTATATCGTACCAAGTGTGAAAAAAAAAGAGAATGCAGGAGGCACCGACCTTTTTGGTGACACCCTCTTGCTTTAGAAGGAGGCCAAGAGAATTAATAGCAAAGTGGTCTCTGTCTACCCCAGTGGGACACATGTTATATTGTGTAAATAAGGAATTAATAAAAGGATATCTTTCGTTTAGCATAATATTTTTTATTAAGTACAAATTACTATATCGTAGGCAGGTACATAAGTTAAGTCCAAATTGTGCTTGTTTCTAGTACAAAAAATGCTGTAGCTTGTATCAGAGATACAACCGTAAACTATTTAAGTGGATACTTTTTAAGTCACCTCTTAACTCAATCAAATAGATGTTCGTTGATGTCGCGATGACAGCGCAATTGCTACAGAGGTCATTTCAATTTTTTTATTATTTCTATCAAATAAACATCAACTTGTCTTGAATAATAACTAATAAAAATAATGAACGATTAAAATACCTAATAAATAGTAATAAGAAATCAAATTATGCGCAGTTCAAGTCAATAAGCATTCCCAAAATTCATTTCACGATAGAACTACCCTGTCAAGGTACTTTTATTGTCAACCACTAAGTACGAAAATGTCTTGATCTGCGGAATTTCTTCGTGAAGTCGATCACGGAAGTAACGTACAAGTTCTGAATAGGCCTTTCAGAACGATTTGCGAACATAGAAGTATGCACTTTTCTACACCACAGACATCCATAGTTACTGGTTCTCTTGCCTAAAATTGAAAAATTATGGAGTTAATATACTATAGTATAGTACAAGCACGTACCTACAAACAAGATTGATAATGCAATTATACATAATAATTTAAAGGTTACCAATGTGTCTGTATCTGGTAAATACAACGTCGGTAAAGCATCTGCTTTTAACCGTCTCCATTTTAAATTTTCGTTTGGTCCAAAAGAATCCGGCGTAAAGAGTTTCGAACAAATATGACTCCTTTTATTAATTGCCCAATTTGGTCTAATTATTCGTCTAAGCCATTCACTTTTTAATTCTTCTCTTTTTGGAAATCTGTAACAAAAAAATATAGCGATATTTATTCGGCATTATTGTTCTTTTAACTCGCGCTGCAATTAATCTGCGGTATTATCCTTTATGCACGGCTGCCGCGGGAACCAATGTTCGATAGTTTGCCACACGGACTTTAGTACATCACTATGCGACAAAACATAACCTCTAATAGTCGGCAGAAAATCTATATAAAACAGGCAAATATCGGTGTAGACCCGTAGACCCAAGTTCCTTATTCTGAGGTCGGTCCCAAAGTCCGTACAGGTTTATTTGGTTTATTCTGTTGATTTACATAACCAACTTACCAACGATAGCTGAGCGTGATGAATCCTGATAACCCGCTCTACGTGACAACCATACTCTTTGTCTCTTTCTTATAAGCGAGTGAAATTTCGCACGTCGATCACATCAACATGTTTCGAAACGAAACCTAAATGTGGTCTGTGGTTCTGTGACTGTGTTCTGTGCTGACTGACCGTGAGGTCCGAAATAGAATTACATCGATAAAAGCTATGAATGAATTAAATTGTGAGCGATGACTGGTCCGTAATTTGTGACTATCCCTGCGGTCCCTAATAGAATTACATAGATAAAAGCTATGAATGAATTAAAGTGTGAGCGATGACTGGTCCGTAATTTGTGAGCTAGCAAACGATGTGAAAGATAGCTTATGATTCGGACCGCATTAAAAAAGATACATCTTAACCATAACCTCTTATCACAGAATACAATACGATTATTTGATTTTATTTCGTCAAAGTGCCGTGATTCGTGATGGAACAAGAAGAGTTTGTAGCACTGTTCTTTAACGTAGACTCAGATAGCGACGAAAAAATATATATACATATAAATTCTTCCTTTTCGACGAAAAGTTCCACACGACTTTTCATTTGTTTCTCTCATGGCCGAATAAAACATATACTATGGTTTGTCTGATCTGAACTGCTGAAATAATGGAGCGAAAACAATTTTTGACATTCCATTCCGTTCAACGCTCACATCGCCTCACCTCCGTCGCATGAGCCATGAAAGTCATACGAATGAATGAACGCATTTGCTTCACTCATGGATTATTAGCCATTCACCTCATTCATTCGTAATCGATTTTAGCGAAATAATTGTATTTCGGAACGCGGGGCTAGCAAACGATGTGAAAGATAGCTTATGATTCGGACCGCATTAAAAAAGATACATCTTAAACATAACCTCTTAACACAGAATACAGTACGATTATTTTATTTTATTTCGTCAAAGTGCCGTGAATCGTGATGGAACAAGAGTTTGTAGCACTGTTCTTCAACGTAGACTCAGATAGCGACGAAAAAAAATATTTACATATAAATTCTTCCTTTTCGACGAAGAGTTCCACATGACTTTTCATTTGTTTCTCTCATAGCCGAATAAAACATATACTATGGTTTGTCTGATCTGAACTGCTGAAATAATGGAGCGAAAACAATATTTGACATTCCATTCCGTTCAACGCTCACATCGCCTCACCTCCGTCGCATGAGCCACGAAAGTCATACGAATGAATGAACGCATTTGCTTCACTCATGGATTATTAGCAATTCACCTCATTCATTCGTTATCGATTTTAGCGAAATAATTCTATTTCGGAACGCAGGGTGAGGTGCTGAGTGTACAGTGGAGACCACATCAAGCTATACACTTGCAGTACGACATTAGCCCCTACAGAGAAGAATATAAGATAGGTACAAAGTCCAATGTGTCTTACTTGATGCGGTCGCCACTGTACATGTTTCACATTAGGTATATTTATAAATGGCTTAAAGGTCTTTGCAACCAGGGCAGAAAAAAAAACAAAAAAAAGTGCCCTTCTAAATAAATGGCGGTTGAGTAGATGAGTAGGTAGTTCGACACTCCTAATAAATCTTCATTTTGTATGGACGAGAGGAAAACTTGCTACCAACATAACAGATTTATGTAATGTGTTCTGTGATCATATCGTGATTGAGGTTTTTTATTACTCTGTATTTGGTTGCCATGGTGGCAGCAATTAAAATAAAATTGTCAATGGTGGAAAAATTTGAATTCTTCTGCAATAATTTTTATGTACAAATTGAATTTATTGTTAAAATGAGTTAAAGTAGATATAAAACATGTGAAGTCTGTGGCACAAAGAAAGGAACTAGCGACAAAATATTCTTCAGATTCTCTCTTCACCTGGAACGGTAAGCAAACAAACCTCTACAAATACTTTCGTATCTTCGCAGATATGAAAAATTGTTTGTTTGAAATACTTCGAAGGGGAGGGACATATCGCTTACTAATTTAAGACTTTCCCAGAGTTTGGTTCAAGTTAGGAAAATGGGGCTAGGTACTTTTTTACCTTGGGCAAATTTCGGTTGCGAAATCCATCTAAAAAAACAACTTGGTTACCATGTAGGTACTGAGTTTCTTAGCAAGAAGAAATTAGCATCCTACCTATAGTTAAATATTAGGTCATTAACTATGAAATTGCCGTTTTTATATAGTTGCTGGTGCTCACAACATAAAAATGCAATGATACGGCATTTGATGATAAAAATATTTCCTTTGGCAGAGTGAATCCTCTGAACCCTCAGACTATTTTACGAAGGGGAGCCATGTTGACCTTAAGAGGCCCCATTACACCTGGATTTTTCTCAAGATTCATACACGGTGGTGGATTTGCTTTCTTGGTCGCCCTAGGCCATGTAGTACAAGCCGCCCCTTTATTAGCTCCCATCATTTAGGTACTGTACTACATATGAATTTACTTTCTTGTCAACTTTTATAGATTCAGTTTAGTTATGTTTATGTCGTGCGTGAACAGAATATAAGTCAGTAAAGATTACAGGAAAAATATAGCGCTTGAGAAATTTAATTAAATTTAATAAAATTTTCTTTTCCCAAAACTCGTATTACGGAACCCTAGGTATGCAAGACTAACTCGCACTTGACCAGTTTTTTTTATATTGCAGTGAGCACGAAAATGGAGACATTCTTCTAAAAACTTGTCTTCTAAGTCAAAAGAATATACCATTGGCATGGTAATGCGTTAATGGTGCGTATGGTGCTAACGGTATGAAGCTGTACATACGGACGGACGGGCAACGGAGTCTCACCATAAAGGTTCCTTTTGTACCTTTTAGGTACTACGGAATCCTTAAAATGAAAATTAACATAAGTAATTGAATATTTAGGTTATGCTTGTGATAATAAAATAGTTGTGAGGAAAAATAATAAAATTATGTGTTCATTTTCTTAATTTATTTTGCTAATTATTACCAATAATTATTGTCATACTTACTCATTTGGTTCTTATTGGTTTTAGGGTTCGTTTCTCCGGATTTGTAACAAAATATGAAGAAATAATTGTAACGGCCAAAATACAACTTTTGGCAAAAAAAACCTCGTTAAAATTTTGCTATATGCATAAACATATTTTTAATGATATTTCAATAGCTATAAAACAATTGGCTTTTCCATAGTCGTGGTAACAGCCGTGAATTCTTAAAATAATCGGCTACCACGTTTATGGAAAATCTAATTGTTTTAAAGCTACCATAATATCATTAAACATATGTTTATACATATAGTAAACAATTTTTAGTTAAAATTTGTATTTTTGACGTTATAATTATTTCTTAATATTTTCTAACAGAAACTGAGAATAGACACTAATTCAAAAATTTAAATGCCAGGACCAGTGGATTTGAAAATATCGATAGCCAAAAATCTATCGACATCGATAAAATCTATCTATCGATATCGATAAGCAACCACTAATTACCTCACTACATATTTTATCATATTGGCAAACCTGCCCGCCAAATGTAATTTTGATTCTCAGGTTGGTAGTTAAACTCTCCTGGTTTACAATTAAAAAGTAAAAACTCCAATCGACGTTTTGTATAGAAGTGCCGCGTCTTAAAACGAAGTGGTAGTGGTTATATTGTCTTTGAGTAGGTACCTACCTACCTACCTACCTACCTACCTACCGTGTTAGTTTGTGTTGATGTTTTTAATTGCATATTTCTTTTGAATATAATCAAATAAAGTTTATTAAAATGGAAAGTGGCAATGCCCAAAAGGCTATTGCGTAAAAATGGTATTTATAGACTTTAGTGAACTCAAATCCTGGATTCAAAATAAGCAACATCCATCCACCAGCCAACCTGAATCTGATGATTACAATGGAGAAACAGCAAAATCAAGATAAATGGGAGGCTCTTGCCACTATAAAGTCCTTCGATTTAGGTGAATGAAACTTGGTTTTTCTCTGTTGAACATTTCGATCTCTTGATTCCATCTTTGAAAGCATAACTTCCCTAATTAACTATACCTTATAGCCTTGAAAATAATAGGCAAAAATACAAGTGCATGTTTAATACTAAAATCTAGGACAAACAAAAGACATGTCCTGACCTGCAGCTGGGGTATTTGCGAAGTAGGTTAGACCAGATGATCAAAATGATTTTCATATCAAACGTTCATTCCTGTGCACTGTGCACCTGCAGTTTTATAAGAGATATGTTTTGCATTGCACTTCTAGTCGTATTAAGTAGACAAATAATTAAAATTACCATGGGGCAATGTCAGTGTGGAAGAAAGTGGAATTTAGGGGAAATGGGTAATTTGAAAATTTTTGAAGCCTTGGTAGCTCAATTAGTGGAATGCTAGGATCTTAATCTTAGGACTCAAGTTTGAATAGGGCTGCCATATTGGCGTTCTGGGATGGGGAGAAAATTAATTAGCAATTTTAAGGCAAGACAAATAGATAGATACACATTTACCAGCAATTTTCAAATTTTGTGCCCATTGCACTTCGATGCATGTCCCGAGGTTTAATATTTTTAAATCTCAAGTTTCAGTTGAGGAAATTACACAATGTGGACACTAATCGGTAATGTTATTCATAATTTTAAAAGAACACTAAAAATATTTTAAAAATATGTTAAATATTACTTTTTATTACTGCATAAACATGAAGTTAAGATTTTTAGTTGTATGGAGAAGGGATTGTCCCCAAATCAGCTAAGCTTGTACAACATTAAATTTTACGAAAAATATGTACCATAGGAATGTGTGTGAATGATGTCAACCTTAAGACGTGATTAGGGGAAGCATTTTATTACATTTCTTTACACTTTAAAGGGTAAATACCTTTATTATTAGTTTTAATAAATTGTCCCTGAAAGTGTCCTCATGGTTACTGTCTTTTCATTTACCAATGTTTTGATGCCAAATATTATAAAACTGAACGAAGTTTTCTGTGTTATTTTTATAATGGCAACACCCAGCAATCAGACTAGCCGTCGGAATTTTGATTTATTCAGTCCAAAACAAGTTGCAAGGTCGTCTATTGTTTTGATGTGATATTTTAATTTTGTTGTTCTGTTCAGTTACCAACATATCTCGGTAAGTAAAAAATATTTCAATTACGACTATTTAGTATATTGTAACAGTATTTACATTCCATCATTTTTTATAAGAAACTTTGTAGTTTTCCAATTTCATTGTACCAATATAAATATTTCAATTTGCCAAGGTACAGTTTAAGTTACGTCTCTTCAGTTATTTTTCTTTAGTAACTTATAAGGGGACGAGAAAGTAACTGAATGGACATCTTTAGGGCCTGTTTACGTTGTTTAAATGTGAAGTTTTGTTTTGTTTGTCTGTCTGTCTGTAGAAATAAAAAAAATATATATCTTATTATAAGTATCATAAAAAAGTAATTCAAAACATTTATTTTGTAATATAGATATAAAGCATACACATATTACACGTTCAAAGTAATTACATTATTACAATATGAAATTTGAAAAAAAAAATGTATTTTCGACACACCCTAATGTACACTCAGAGGCACAACTAACCGGCCACTAAATAATAGACTAAATTACTCCATAATTAATTTTTGAAGTTACATCGGATTAGATTTTTCCCAAACACCGTATTCAATTTTATTTTACTAATTGTATAATGTAAAAGAAACTTGACTACTTGATTAAATAAGAACATTAAAATTATTGTTTTTTATTCCATTGTAAATAAAGGTTTACAATGTATTTTCAGTTACCACTGTGTCCATTCAGTTACTGTCCCCTTAAAAAGATGTTGTTTAAAATAGAATTAAAAATCAAATATTCAATAGCATTCAAACAGAATAAGTAAAAAATATAAAAATTATATTCTTAGATCAAAATAAATTAATAATACACAATTTTTCCCACCAGTTAGAGTGAAAATGAAACTTTCCAAAACTAAAATTGTAGAAAGGTAACTGAATGATATATAATAAAAATTTCTCTAGAAATTTATTCTAAACATATCTTATTTTTTATTGTATCTTATTTAATTGTATATTTGGATGATATAATAAAATTCTGTTGAATAAATTTCAATTACTAAACCCATTTTTGGGTGTATGAAGATGGTAACTTAACGGAAAATAAATCTCTCCCTTTCCTGTAAAAAATTTTTTTTTTAATAAGTTCTGTTTATAATCATAATTTTAGACCACTTTTCAGAAAATATAAAATTAAAGTATCTCATTTCATCGAAGAAAATATAAAAAATATACTATTTCTAAATTAACTTATTTTTTTAGAAGGTGGGCACAAAATTTGAAAATTGCTGTTACATGTTTGTACTTGGTGTTATTAACATTAATATATTTTTCTGAGCACTTTTTTCAGTATTAATGAAGAATACCTTAAACATAACTCTGAGCAAGTCATAGTTATACAAAATAGTTTATTAGGCAAAAAAAACTTTTCAGTGGTTGGAATCACCAGTTAAGTAAAGAATTACCTGTATTAGGTGACTCCGCTCTTACAAAACTTATAATATTATGACTAAGTAGAAAATAATAAAAACTTATACTATTTATAACATAAAAGCACTGTGTGCATATAGTTATTTTACCTATAACAGCTGTTCATCTGACACTGTCAATTATATCGACTTCATAGTTTGTGGTAGCAGATAATTTCTTTTAACAGCTCACTGGGTACAGTTATCAGGACATTTTAGTGTTTGTCGGGATAGAGGACTCAATAACGGTGACAGTCTGCATATCAGGATGGATGACAGCCCTAGGTTTTAATCTGCTTGCTAGTTGAGCATGCACCAATGAGTTTTTGAGAATTGATTTACATACTTACTAATTGCCGAAGGGTGAAGGGAAACAAGTTAAACTTACATCCCCTAAAAGCGTGTCTCTGTGCCTGAAGTATGGCAAAATGGCTCACTTTCTATCATGTTCGGTTGTAAAAATCGTCAGCGAAAATATAAGTTGTATAAGTGATGACTGTTTCAGTGTCAGTCCACACTTGTGAACACCTCTGAATCCCCCACAGGGTCATGTTATCATGATATATATGAGAATGAGAATTAATAATTAAGTTTGCAGTGTTGGTACTTTGTACCCACTTATAACAAGTCAGCTGTATTTAAACAATTAAACTAATTAATTTAATGTCTCATCTCTTTTTATAATCATGACTTTGGTAAATTCTGCCAATATTATATTATCTATCTGCCTGTGACCTGTCCATATATTACATAATTGATTTTTGCCAAATTTGACCCCCCACTACAATGACACCAACCACTCTCTCATAACACTGATGTCATTTATAATTCTCTGTATTACAAAATCAATATTGTTGTTTAAAAAATAAGTTTGTTTCTTTTGTCAAGATCCCCTGTTATTGCCATTAATGTTCATCATATTACAGACCAGACCCCCACTTTCAAAAGACGTAATATATGGATGACCCCTGCTTGTTACAATCTTGTTTTAATAACTTGTTTAATGAATTTCAGGTGTGACCCAAGATAGCCATGAATCTGTATTCAACAGGAGCACCCACCGGATTGAGATAATAAACTCCGCCACCACAACACCCATTAGCCTCCTTGTCCAATCTCTTGTCCAGCAACTATGTTCCCTGCTTGAGAATGATCCTGTGAGAGCCGACCAGCTTTATAACACCATCTGTGAGAAACTGCACAGCATGAACCTGATAGATCACTCCTACGCCATGGGAGAGTTTGAGGTCATGAGGAGCCAATACCAGAGAGCTCTGTATCAACTAGTGACAGTTGCCAATGGCTCTGAAATACCAATTACTTTACCTATCACTTGGCCCATTGTCCAACCTTCTGGCCTGGAATGGTCTAGGTACCATAGAGAATTTCAAGAATTATTTTTTATAGCAGGTGGAGGTTTTGGTAGCGTCTTCAAAGCAAAACATAGATTAGATGGTGTTGAATATGCAGTTAAGAAGGTTTTCATTCGTTCTGCCAATGTTGATTCTATAATGAGTCATCTAGCTGAAGTCAAGACCATAGCAAGCTTGAATCACCCAAATATAGTGAACTACAAAGCAGCCTGGCTTGAACCTATGATTCAGAATTCTATAAAGAAGAAGAAGAAGCATAAATACCAAATGGAAATGGACAGTGATGAATTTACAGCTTTCAACACCAATGTCTCATCTACTTTCCCACATATTATAACCTCATTCAAAACACATAATTCCAAAGAACTTATAAATAAACACAGCCAATCTGATTTTGTAATATCGTTCAAAAACACAGACAGTCAAGGTAATGAAACCATAACCAGCGATGCCAGTGAAAACTCAGATTCTGAAGAAGATTCCTCTTCCCAAGAAGACAATGCAATCTGCAAATGGTACAATGTAAAGGAATACGAAAATTGTTCCAGAGTCAACCTTAAATGGGCTACCTTGTACATCCAAATGACATTCTGCCAGCAAACACTGAAGCAATGGCTGGACGATCGCAATAACAAAATGGGTCTCACTAGGAAAAGCTCATCTGATATGGGGATTCAGCACTGCGACTCAAATGACCTCACTTGCTTGGACAGTTCGGTGGGTTCAGACTTGAACTACCCGGTCTCATGGACTCACATTGATGTACTTATGGACATGTTTACTCAGCTGGTCCATGGCCTACATTACATCCACTCCAGAGGGATCATACACCATGATATAAAGCCCAGTAATGTATTTGTGGCTCGTGCTGAGAGTGGCATGCAGATACAGTTAGGAGACTTTGGTCTGGCGTGTCCGCTGCAACGATCTCACAGCGGGTTGGCGGTCGGAACACATCTGTATGCTGCTCCTGAACAACTTGATGGGCTATGTAATCCTAAAGTACGTATATTCTTTGTAATATAATAATATATTATACTAATGCCCTAGGGATTTCGCTGACAGAAGGTGGTCACGCGCTCAATCGTACCGCGTTCCATAGAAAATATACGGATAGATGAAGAATGTTTTCTACGGAACGCTTGAACGCGTGACCGCCTTCTGTCTGCGAAATCCCTCATAAAGAAGCTTCAGTGCCTGTCAGTGCGGCGTAACTTAAAAATGGCTTGGCTAAATTCGCCAAAACTTGGCTGCCAAAAAAAAATCTTTTAACACATCACAAATTGAAAACTTATTAAAATTTCGTGATAGATGTCCAATGATGAAGAATATTTTCAAACAGATTATGTAAATGTTGAAAATATCCGTGCATCCTGTATGTTTTACGACATCACAGACATTTTGGTGTTTGCGAAAATACATGCAGCCAAAATTAATTTCCAAGTTGTAATAGAGTTGTTTCATTTAAAAATGCAAGGCCTATCAATCCAAGTATTATGGTCATTATTGTTTCCAGTTTTTATTTTTAATAATTATTATGACCCACTATTTGTCTCTTGCTTACAGAGTGACATGTACAGCCTCGGTATCATTCTTCTGGAGATGGTTCAACCATTCAGCACCGACATGGAGAGAGTCAAGACCATCTCGGACCTTCGTAAGGGTCAGATTCCAGCTCATCTCACCGCCAGCTACCCCAAGGTAGCCCACATTATCGGCAAGCTAGTGCAACGAAGACCTAGCAAGAGATTGGACACCTCACAATTGCTAGAAGAGTTAAAGCATTTGTCTGATAATAAAGATGACACAATAAGGTCTCTTAAAGAAGAATTGGCGGCAAAGGACGAGGAAATTCAGAAACTCAAAATGATGCTCGCCAAATTAAATTATCAGTCCTGAAGTGTACTTAAATCTATAGTGTATTTGCGTGTGTCTGTGAGTATTTAATGAAATAATAATTTATTTAAAATGGTTTCTTGAAGTTTCTTTTCTCGAGCAAGGAAAATGAATGAAAGATTGAAAGATAAAATTATTTATTTACAAAACACTAACACGCGCATAAATTATGTTCTAATCTACAATAAAAATATATTTACACTTTGCTTACAACATGAACCAAACCGAGGAAGTTAATCGTTAATTTGCCAATTTATTTTTGTCAGTGGCAGAATCGAGGTCGAAGCTTCACTGAAGCTAATTTGGCTGGGATTTGATGTAAACGCAGGACGGTTGCCTCACAGGATGTTGTCGATCGCGTGTATAACGCCATTCGTCGCAGGGATGTTGTGTGTTAACACTTGCGCGTTGTTTACCTTGATGCGACCTGGAAACAATACATTGATATTGTCATAATAAACGAAGTGTGGATGTCACTCATAGGTGCCATAGGGCTTCCTGCTGTTTAAAAGATTTTCTCGCTTACTTATTTGTTACAGAAAGGCGCTAAGTTCCAGCGATTTTCAGCTCCTTGGAACACTAGCCCCGCAGCTTTGGTCGCGTGGATCATACAAGGAAACTACAGTCAAGATTTCGTGTTGCTAGGTCCAGCTATTTGGTCTAGCTAGATGTCGATATATTAGCCAATGTGTACAGATGATAGCTTACCAGCATTCTTCTGCAACGTTAGCGGCTTAGCGTCCTCCATGGAGTTCCGTAGCTGGTAGTACCTCATGCCGGCGCTGTACAGCGTTCCTGGCAGGATGTGCCTGGCCACTAGCGCTTTAGCCGCAGCCCGGTCGCTGTACCGCGCGAGGTCGGCCGGTGGGAGGCGGGCGAATGCCGCGTCCGTTGGCGCGAATATCGTGTAGGTTTTGCTCTCTGAAAGTGGAAACCGGTATCATTGGTATCCCTGCATATAATCCTATTAAAAAATACAGGACATTAGAAAAATCTAACCCTGTTTCTTGGAAGAAGACGCGTTAATACCCAAAAAAAGTTTCTGAAACTGATCCATATTTCAATTAAGGCGATAGCGAAAAAAATACGGGTGTTTCATTTCTGTGTATTTCATGATATACACGGAAAATTTTAATAAATTACTGGTCTATGCATTTTGACTATAATAGTCTAGGGTTTTGAAATTGGAAAACATGTTGGGATAAATTTTCCTCGATAGAAATAATTGTTGAAATGAGGTCTTCAAACACACTCTTTCTCCTCGTTTGACGAATAGGAACCATATGCAGAACTCAAACAAATTTTATTAGGTGTGTTTCAACAATATCTAGAGATTTGATATTTGAAATTTTGCTAGCTACTTTAGTTTTTTTTTAATAAAAATATAAAACCAACTTTTTTCTCTTTTGCCCTAAATCCGCCCCTCTCGCACTGCGCGAATTTTCGCTTGGAGTGACAGTGACAAAAATAAAATTCGCATAGCCTCTTAAAAACTGGTTACGCTTTCATTTATTTTTGTACTGTAGTACAGGGCAATAGGGCTCACACTCACAGCACCCATCACGGTGGAACGTAATATTTAATCGTCGGTGAAATGGTCCTCACTCTGAATTCTCGGAAAACTCCTCTGTCACGGAGACCCCCTCGGAATGAATGTTTACGAAACGAACCAACTGAGATTCCTAATATATTTGCACGTGTGTCCCAATGTCTAATTATGTCCAGTTGCGTACGTCTCATTGAGAGTCCAAATAATCAAATCAAAAGAAACCTACCTGCTAGTGTCTCCGCGAAGCCGCTAGCGAAGATAGCCTTTAGGAAAGTGGTAAACCTTCTATCCCTGTCAGCTTGAAGGGTTTGTACCAAGTCTCCGACTGGCAGTGGGAACATCACTCTATCCACTGCGTGCGCTATACCCTGGAGCATGCGTAAAAACAGATATTCAAATCAAAAATAATCGTAAGATTAGATCTGACTAAAGCGTTTTATCAGTTGTCGCGAAACTTCCAACGCGAAACAAAATTAAAATTGTCATGAAATAAGTAAACTGTTTTAGCTTTTTCTAGTATTAAGCTCCAGATGGCTTTTTCTTGTAAATATTTTTATTAATTTCATTGCGTGTCTTTAAAATCGGGCAAAGTAAGTCGAAGATTCGAGCGTATTGATATATGGAGATGTTTTATGTGTAATGTTTGTCCCTCGCACCTGCGGTATATGAATATCCTTTTTGTCCTCTATAACGCGAGCACCGTTGATAGTCGTGACGCGGACTTCGTTCCATTCGACATCGTGCATGTCGTATTGGTTCACACGCAGCTGAGTGCCAGCAAGGGAGACGCCGGTCATCTCGTCTTGGAGAGAAGCAATGTCGAATGCGCCCGGGATCACATGGTGGAGGAGCAGCTTGAAGAGAAACAAAATAGTTTTTAGACACGTACAGGAGATTAGCGAAAGGACCTCTTCATTTAGATTGATCAGAAGTAACATGGGCAAAATATAAAGGTACTTTTACTTACTCCGCTAAGCAGCCGTGGGTTGTCCCGGAACTTTTCCTCTGCCCTGTCAGGTCCTCCCAGCTGCACCAACAACGTTCTGAACGCCTTGTCAGTTGGCGCAAAAATGGTGTATGGTCCTGTCTCATTCAATATTGTGTCTAAACCAGATTGCCGCAAGTATTTAGCGGTAGCGAATAGGCCGCTGTCTTTCAAAATCTCGACCAGACCAGGGTTGGCTTGTCTTGCGAAGTTTGAATGAGGATTTGATGCAGCCTCTTGTTCCAGTAAGCTTGGGCTGATTGTGCTTGAACCAATGACGACTAAATCTTCACCAGCTGTCGATTGCCGATAAGACGGCGTGGTGCTCACTTGTACTGACGAGCTAGGGAAGTAAACATTTCTTGTTGTCTGATGCTGGCTCGTCCTCTCTGGAATGTAAGTCGGTTGAGTGGACTTTGTTATGTAACGATCGGTGGTCGTAACGATTCTGTTGTTTGTGGGCGAGTAAGGTCTGACTGTTGGTTGAGGAGTTGGACTTTGTCTGTAGATAGTGCTCGGGATTGGAGTGGTGTGGATCACTGGGTTGGTATGTCCTGTTGTACCGTGATTGGATGTTGTCACAAAGCTAGAATAACTTGAAGGATGATGAGAAGAAGCTGCAATATAATCTGTTGAATCACTTATGGGACTCGCTGTGGAGCTGCCAATCGAGTTTGAAATCTTTGTAGAGCCGGGAAGTTGAATTTCACCTTTCTTAATTTTGTTTAATATGCTTTCTACTTCTGGTCCTTCTTCTGTTTGTTGTCCGTTTGCTTTGACTCCTTTTACTTTGTACGAGCCATCATCTTGCTCTTCGAGGAAAACAAATGTTACTTTCTTCTTGTTCTGAATCGAGCTGGGTATTTTGACTTCTTCCAATTTTCCGTTTTCAGCCTGTTTGATAAGTTCAAAGTCCGCGCCCGGAGGTAATACTCCTTTTGTCAAGTCGTCGAAAGAAATACGACTTTCTTTTTGTGGAGAGGCCGTAGGGATTTGCGAAATGCTTGTTCCATCCGCAGTTATGGTTGCTGCTCCTTTTGGGATAAGGTTCGGGTTCGTTGTTCTAATTACCTCGAACTTTTGACCGTTTAACGATATCTCCCGAGACGAATAGTTCTTTTCGTTGAAATCTTCGGGGTTTTCTGCTAGAGCAACTCGAAGTTGCTTTAGGATATCGGGTTTTTGCAATAAAGCAATACTTTTAGCCCTCAAATTTTCATCAAATCCACCTTTAGTCTCGCTTTCTTCTAAGAGGTTCTTAATTTCATGGTAGAGTTTTTGCTTGTTTCTGTCTTGAGGAGGACTTCTAGCCCTAGTTGTGGGAGGGGCCCTGGTCACAGGCCTGTAGGTTCTGGTGGGACGAGGAGGTGGCGTAGTCGTAGTCGTTGTTGTGGTGGTGGTAGTGCTGGTAGTGGTTGTGGGGTGTTGCTTTTCGAAAATTTCTACTGCTTTTCTGAACAGATCTGTCTCATGTGGTTGGATAGGCCTTCTCTTTTCTTGGGTTCTAAAGAGATCCTCGTAGCTTTCTGTTGTCGGTACCGTTGGTATGGTCTTAGTAGCCTGCTTGCTAATGAATTCTTCGTGCAATTTTTCAACTTTCTCTTGTTGCTTTTGTTGATGCTTTTGTACGAACTCTTGATGTTTCTGTATGATTCTTTGACGCTCTTGTAGTTCCTTCAATTTTTCGATATTTTCCTTTGATTGTTGCTCAAAGAAGTTTTGTATTTGGGAAGACTGACTGTTTCCGAACAGTGGTGCTTGACCCAGGGAGGTTTGGAAAGGAATTTGTGCGTCATTCAGGTTAGGGTTCTGAAGGCCTATATTGGGGTTTTGTAGCGATAGGTTGGGAGCAGGCTGAACTGTTATGGCGTTTGGCTGATTAAACACTTGTTGTGGTTGAGGTGGAAGTGTCGGTAGGAAAGCCGCTTGCGTTGGTCTCTGCTGTCCAATGTTCACAGTATGCTGAGCGTTTGGATTTTGATTGAATTGAGGTAAGTTTTGCGAAAATTGGTTGTTTTGGAAAGTTGGCAGGGTAGGAATAGGTTGACTTGGGATTATGTTATGTTGTGGCTGAGGTAGTTGAGGGGACAGGCTTGGTTGGGGAAACCCATTCTGTAAAAGGTTTCCATTCTGTGCTTGGGGATTGTATTGAAATGGTAAGTTGTTCTGCACGGGGATACTGCTTTGAATTTGAACATTGTTTGAAAGGGTGTTCTGGGTTGGGAGCAGATTGTTTGTCTGAGTGGGGAGTAGATTATGGGAGTTGAAATGGGGGACGTAAGGTTGTTGGTTTGGCTGCTGTTGTTGGTTTAATTGCTGTTGTTGGTTCGGAAATATCTGTTGCTGGAAGAATGGCTGCTGTGTTGGGTTAGTAATCAGCGAAGGTTGTTGCTGAAAGTTCTGAAGCGGCGAATTAACGCCAAATCTTGTCTGATGCTCATTAAAACCCGGGTGTCCCAGCGGAACTTGTCTTCTCCTGTCGTAATCATTGTCTATCTGAAATAGAAGATAAAAGTTCATTGAGACTCTGCCCATAATTGGCATAATTGTACAATAAGACGAACAGTTAATTGCAACATAACTTCATTTAAAAGTTCCTAGAACAGCCGAAGATTTACTAAAATAATAGTCTTTACGTAACAAAGTGAATGTGCACAGGAAATTTAAAACAAAATGATCAAGACTGATGCTGAATAATGTAGGTATTAAGATGTCAATCATTTGCATCATTTATTTACTTAAATTATTCTTTGAGATCAATATCATCCGTGCAAATGTATTGCCTTGCAAAAGTTTGTAATATTTATGAATAAATTTCACGGCATCTTAACTTTCTGTAATTTTTTGCCTCTTCTGAGATTACATTATATTACAATAACCAATAAAGCAACGTGACATCCATCTGTGGCCATATTGGTAGTCCAATCTATAACGAACATGTTCTTAATATTTAGCAATTTATTAGCACAATCTCTGGCAATTTTTTTTGCATTTATAGTATTCTCATTACGTTCTCTGTTATCTACGTCAGCGGTTCCCAATTTGTTTGGGCTATGGAACCCTAAATAATCAAATTCAAATAGTTTATTTTGCAAAGTAGGTATATATAATACACGTTTCACAAGTCAAAATTAATCTTATAAAAATATATGTAATAAAATAATAAATGTACATGAACTAGATTAAAGGTTTATTTAATTTATGTAGCAATATATATACGGTTAAAATTATAGGTAAAATATATATTATACAAGGTGAAATCCAATCAACCCCCTTCGTCCTTCTTTTGGCAAGTGGTTATATTGTCTTTGCTTTTGGCGGAACCCCAACTCCTATAAGTCGTGGCGTGCACAGAACTTTTTGCTGGAAAAGCAAACAATTGGTCAAAAACAACAATAAAAAAAATATAAAAAAATTTAAATATCACTTTGAAAAAAAAAAGTTTGTATAGGAAATTTTCACTCTAGGGTAGACATTGTCTACCCTGGCGTCATACAAAAATTTTTTTTTCAAAGTGATATTTAAATTTTTTCATATTTTTTTTATTGTTGTTCTTGACCAATTGTTTGCTTTTCCAGCAAAAAGTTCTGTGCACGCCACTTATAATGAAAGTTCCTGTAGTCTCATAAAACATGGGGCTTCAGGGCCTAGTGTAGATCCTTGGGTTAATTCGTCGAGTCGAGAATCGAGAAACATATATATAATTATATTTCTTCACACCTTTATCTTTCTGCTGCAAATAGCGTTACTGTTTTATTTTGTATTATCACTACACAATTACTAAATTACGAGTTTATTTATAATCTGACAGTTAGGATAGATGGTTTTTGGCCCTTCTTGCGAATGGGTTCTGTATCCAATAAGCGCCGGCGCTTCCATAGATAATAATACTTATACCGAAAGGCGCTTCGTCGGCTGCCTGCTTTCTGCGACAGCGTGTATGATAGTAATCTTTTATATCTTCACGTATTACGTGGAACCCCTGTAACGGCTCTACGGAACCCGGGTTCGGAACCGCTGATCTAGTTATTAGAAATATTATATAATTCTATTAGAAATAATGAATGTAAGAAGAGTGTTAAAAGATATGGTGCGCAAGTGGAAGTTAAATCTCGACCGGGTCGTCAAACGGATGTAGGTATGCCGAACAAATGGCCGAGAAACTGAAGAAGGGCCAAGTCTACACAGAGAAAACTGGTCATTATAAAATAAAGTGGATAAAGTGGATACGGATATCACAAAAAAATACAATAATTATAAAGCAACCCGAACAGAAAAGCTTGGATAACTAAAAAAAAAATGAAAAAAAAAATCAGATACATGGGTTACTATATACACATATAACTTAAATTTTAGTGGCTCCCAGACTAGACGATGGGTAGTCTGTTTCGTGGGTGCCGGTAAATAGTTTTGACAAATAGTTATTTAGACATTGTGACAGCTGTGCGTTAAAAAACTTAAATAAACTAATCTTAAATCTAAGGACTCAAGGGCACAGTTTTTTTTATAAGTCGATATTAAATAAATAAAAGAATATGTATGTATAACAATAATATCTATATAAAAAATATATATAATATATACAAGGTGACTTTTTGATCATCGTCCAAATTCATACTGGTGGCTTGGTAAGTGATCAGTATCATGGATCAATAACAATTTTGGTGAAATTCGTAAAAGGAAATTAGGACTCCCCATAGTGATTCACTCGGGACTGGAACTGAATTTCTATGGGAAGCCGAAATTTAATTTTACGAATTTCACAAAAATTGTTACTGATCCAAGATACTGATCACTTATCAAGCCTCCAGTATGAATTTGGACGATGATCAAAAAGTCACCTTGTATAATAATACTTATATAAGAATGTGTGAATATACGAGTAGATGTGCCTATCTATGTGGTAACAAGATAATAAGTAGTTGTTCTCCAAATATACCTAATATGTTTTCTGTATCGTTATAGCTTAGGTTAAGAAGACATTTTTCAATTATAAACTAGATTAATGGATGTGGAAGAGATGTGTCAGGATCGTCGCACGGATGCCTACCCCTCTGGGACACAGTGAGTATATGTATGTGTGCCCTACCAAAGCATACTACTCATATAGTATGTCTTCGAATGCTCATTGCCGTACCAGCATACTTTTTATTGCTGGCTTGATAGGAGGTACGATTTGTGCCACATTGTCCCAGCTGAGGTCACCCTCTATATTCGTGACGCATCATTACCGGGTACGTTTCTCGCAGAACGGAAGATCATTTCGTCTCTTGTCTCGGTCCGGTGGTTGCGCAAGAAAGTGCATTCTTATGCGCGCGCATCTCCGATACCGCGGCTATGGCGCAGGTTCAGCTTGGATTTATGAACAATGGTGATATGGTTTGCAAATCATTTTTACATCTTACTAATAGCGGAATACATTATGATTATGTTTATTTTGTGAAATCCATCGCTATATACTCTAAATATTATTAGAGTGCATTACAAACTATAACTCTATTTTAATACGGCAAATAATGTTTGTAAACAACTTTATAACCTAAAAGTGATGAAATATATGTTCAACTGCAATTAAACACATCCGTGAGTTCACTTTTATTAGTTTAAACCAAAATGTATAGGTATAAAAATGCTTTCTTACATCATATTTCATCACTTAAGTTACAAAGTTGTTTACAAACATTATTTGCCGTATTAAAATAGATTTATAGAAAAGATCAATCAGAAACAAACCCAAAGACAAGAATTTGAAAAAATTCCCCGGGCCAGGATTCGAACCTGCGTCCTCTTGTTACCAAGACATTTTTTCAAATTCTTGTCTTTGGGTTTGTTTCTGATTGATCTTTTCTAGTTTGTAATGCAATCTAATAATATTTGGAATACATTATGTTTGCTAGATTGTGGATTTTTTTCATTGATATAATTGAGATTTTTTGTCACTTTGCTTTTACTATTCTATTTGGTCTATATGCAATGTCGTCGGCATATCACAGTTTGCCTAGGCAGATCGTAAAGTATGAAATCGAACAAAATAAAAAATAAGTGCAACGACGAGCGGAGCGTGTTAGGTTTACACTTAGAGCATTTAATTAATACTCATAAGCTTTACATATTTCATCCAAGATTTACATAAGTAAATAAATTTGGGGAGCCGAGCGAAGCGGAGCGAGGCGACACCTCTAGTTTTAAAATAATTACGACCTGCCTAGGTAAATCGTAATATGCCGAATTTTACGATATGCCGGCAACATTATATGGTTATGATTTACCATCGGTCCAGAGTATCTGGACCACGGAATAGAAAATAATAGACTAGGGTTATTTACGTCATACATAACATAAGCCTACAAGTATAACAAAGTGTAACTCATTAAACATACATAAATTATAATAATTAAACATACATAAATCATAGTAATTTGATTCGTTAAGCTGAAATCATAGCAACTGATGATGACCATTTATTCGTACATTAGCAAACGAATAAATAAAAGATGGAGAAATTACACGATCGAGATAAACGTCACGAAGTTATTCTACAGGTGTGGTCAATCTTTCACTTTTATTTTGTATTTAGATTTGAATTATACTTGTCTGTCTTCCAGACTGTATAACCATTAAATAAATTAAATATTTATTAGCGAAGATAATTGTGTTTATTTAATAATGTAATTGCGTTTGTTAGACGAGTTCCCGCAATGACGGGCCATTTTGAGGTATGTATATCATTAAGTTAAAAAAAGCGATTTTTGTGTAAATTTTTACAAAATATAGTTAACGCGCCTTTGGTGCTTTTGAAAAATATACCTTTGCCTAATATTAAAGTACTTATGCTGTGTAAAACCAAGTGTACCCGAATAGAATCAAAAATTTCGGGGTGTATCATCCGCCAGTGAGTTCCCGTTATCGTAAAACAATACCGGAAGCGCTATGGAGGGGATGAGTTTGAAAATGGAACACTACTAGCCTTTCGCCTGCGGCTCCGCCCGCGTTCATTATTTTATTTATTACACTTCTTGTACATTAACATACTTACATAATTAACAACACATCATTAAATTATTAATTCCTTGTACAATAATAAATAATATTTATTTTCTTTTTAACCAGCTTTATAACATAAACTCTTATAACAGCTAGTATAACAGCTTTTAATGTGTGTTTTTTTTTTACATAAATATTCTGATGAATAGGATAATACAAATATAAAGTAATCTCAAGATATATTTCGGGTAAGTAATTAAGTCTTTATTAAGTAATTAATTCTTTATTAATTAATTAATTAAGTTTCAACTGATGCCGGATCTGGATCGGACCCGAAATATATCTTGAGATTACTTTGTATTTGTATTATCCTGTTTATCAGTATGTTTATATTTTTTAAAAACAAAAAATATTATCAGTATAGATATATATTATTGAATTATTAAACCCACGCTAGTGTCCAAGGCGTTAAAATCATACAGGAATGTATGTAGGTATGTAATGAATATGACATATGTATATGAAATGTGCGAGCGTGTCCATAATTATAATACTAATTGATGATTAATACTAAATGATGATGAAAGTCCATAATTATAATACCAATAAATAACATTATATGACATATCGGTCTATCTCGTGCTATATTTTATACCATTTATTAATCTACGTATTCTAATGAACTTCGTGACTGAAAGGGAAGGTAGATCGTATGTCGTATTGTAACTCCGCGTATCAAACAGAAATTACCTCCAAAAGTGTGAACTGTCAATAATATAAGTCACAGTCCACACTTGGTACACCCGCTTTTCACCGACAATTATTATGTCCCAAACGTGATGAGTGGTGAGACCTATCGCCGTACTTAAGCGAAGCACGCAGACACAACACAAATTAATGTTTACCGAAGGGATTGAACCCACGACCTCTGGATTAGCAGGCGAGCGCTCTACCACTCGGCCACAGAGATGAAAAATGCAGGCAATACTTGGTCGACATCGGTATCGATTCGGCATAACACGTCTTAACTTATTTGACAGGACTAACCTTATTTTAAGCGTCCTGTCTTTTTCTTTCTTTATCGAAAAGACAAGGACAGAATGCTTAAATTAAGTTGAGTCCTGTCACATAAGTTAAGATGTGCTTCACCGAATCGGTACCATCGACAACCTACCAACTTATTATGTCTTACTTTTGTTCCTTACTTAGTATGGCATACGTATTACTTACGTGACTCGGATTATCGTGTTGGTTCTTCTCTTATACGTAATATCGAAGACATTGCCGTTGACACACTTAATGCGATATGCGAAAAAAATACGGGTGTTTCTTTTCTGTTTATTTCATGAAATACACGGAAAATTGTAATCAGTTTCTGGTATATGCATTTCGACTATATAAATGTAGGGTTTTGAAATTGGAAAATATGTTTGGATTAATTTTCCTCGATAGAAATAATGTTGAAATGAGGTCTTCAAACACAGTTTTTCTCCTCGTTTGACGAATAGGAACCATATACAGAAAGCGTTTGTATTTTAATAGGTGTGTTTTAACAATATCTAGGGATTTGATATTTAAAATTTTGCTAGCTATTTTAGTTTTTTTAATAAAAATATAAAACCAACTTTTTTCCCTTTTGCCCTGAATCCGCCCCTCTCGCACTGCACGATTTTTCGCTTGGAGTGACAGTGAGAAAAATAAAATTTGCATAGCCTCTTAACGTTTTACCGCGATTACGGTCTTAAGGTTAGGTCAGTCGCTCGGTACAAAGAGCATACTAAAATTTGCTTTTCTTATTTAGAAGTAAAAATTAAACAGAAATATTGGTCTGTGGCAATTCACGCTAACAGTTCAGTATAAGTTAGATTTATGAATCAACAGTTTGAAATTTAATGAACAATTAGCCATTATTTGGTCGAAACAATTTTAAAACAGCATTTTAAGCTTGTTTCGACAAAATCGTGACTAATTGTGCATAAAATAAAATAAATAAAAAGTTTGAAATTTAATGCACAATTAGCCATTATTTGGTCGAAACAAATTTAAAACAACATTTTAAGCTTGTTTCGACAAAATCGTGACTAATTGTGCATAAAATAAAATAAATAAAAGGTTTGAAATTTAATGCACAATTAGCCATTATTTGGTCGAAACAAACTTTAAACAGCATTTTAAGCTTGTTAATTTGAAACTGTTGATTCATAAATCTAACTTATACTGAACTGTTGGCGTGAATTGCCACAGACCAATATTTTTTTCAGTTTTTACTTCTAAATAAGAAAAACAAATTTAAGTATGCTCTTTGTACCGAGCGACTGACGTTTAAACTTAATCGGTGTTACTAGAAAACAGTGTTTAACTTTAGACAGCGTTTAAATCTGTTGCTGTCCCTCTTTTACAATATGAAAGAAAAGGCGACAACAACAGATTTAAACACTGTCTAAAGTTAAACACCGTTTTGTAGTAACACGGAATATGTTTTCAAATAAAAAAAAAACATTATTTTATAATTAAAATCTTTGTGAAAATGGGACGTAGCTTGAAATACAAGATTTCTGAAATGAGACTACAAATATTTTTGTATAAAAATGGCCCTGCAGAATGTCACATACAAACATCAATGTTACTCATGGCAAAACAAATAGTTTATTACCTCTGCGACAGATCATTATTCGCGAGCACTGACCCACCGATCTCGAGTTAGATTTACATGCGTGTGCGCATAATGAACACTATTACGTGTGTCGAGCATTGACCTAAAGGTAAGGACCAGGCCAACGAAGCGAGTAAATGACCCCAGTGCTTAAGTGCTAAAATGCCAATTTAGCACAAGCGCGACTCAGTGTTCCGTGGGAGATTGTGCAGTGTGTTTGTGTGTGAACTTCTATTAAAAATGCCTTGTTGCACAGTAAAAGGCTGCAAAAACTATAAAAAAAATTTAAAAAGCAAGATGGGATATCGTATCATCAATAAGTAACCGTACATCATGTTTTTTGCTTGTTTAACAACTAAATAAACCATTTTCGAAGCGATAATTATATTATCAAAGTCCATAATGGCGGCCATGATGTTCGCTACCACCTCACGCGAGTTTGAACAAAAGCAACTTTGTACGGGCGTCATTTTTATAAACCTGTATTTTATTGTTGTCTTAGAAACTTATGTAGGAAATTTAAAATTTTGCTTAGGGTACTTAATATACGATACTAGGAAAATATAATAATAATAGGAAACTAAAAATTAGATGAAAAAAATAATGGAATGAAATAATGAACTTTATTTTCAGAAGTAAAATACCACGAAAACATTTTTCTGATGTCAATAAATCTAATAATAACTTCGACCTGGATTTGATTAAGATTTGATTAAGATTTGGTTAGCAGACTAATGGAATAAACTTAGTTTCATTTGTCTAGCTTTTTACCCGACTACGGCGAAGCCAAAGTAGGGTTACCGGTTGGGGTGTAGATAAGATGGCACTATGGTATCGTGCCCCCTTATCGACACTCTGACCGGGTTACCTGTAATTATGACTACGGCAAAGCTAAAAGAAGGGTTATGATTTTGACCTGTATGTATGGATGTATGTATGTATGTACGTATGTATGTTCATCTGTTCTCTTATAACTTCTAAACTACTTATCATAATTTGATAAATTAGGTATCGTTGAAAGCGTCTTGACCGTCCGTTAGTTATAAGCTACGTGTCGTCACAATAAATTGAATGTGGCGCCCTCTAGAGGATAAAAAGTCAAGAACTAAAAAAAAAAAACCTATGGTGCCGTGTTTGATATCATATGAAAGGACTTAATAAGCATATTTCAAAAATATATATATTGTGAGCTTTTGCTCGCGGCTTTGCTTGCATGGACCCGATAATTTGGAATAATTTATTAAAAACAAACAATATATTATCACGAAATAATAACCCAAATAATTTAGATAAAATTAAGTTTAAAAACTAAAACCCGATTAATTACTCACGATCACGCTCTAAAAAGTATGAAACAAGAAAATAAACGTTCATAGTGATATTCACAAGATAGCCGTGGTCGTATGCACACTGCCTTAAATAAAAATAATAATGCATTCTAACAGTATTAAGCTTTAGGGCAAAGTGGCATACGACCACGGCTATCCCCTGAACATCACTATGAATATTTGTGATTTTCTTGTTTCATACTTTTTAGAGCGTGATCGTGAGTAGTCGGGTTTTAGTTTTTGAACTTAATTTTTATATACTTTGAATTACATGAATACCTAAAACACGTCGAATTTGTCACTGATTCACTCACTACCATACAAAAGAAATTAAGGATTCATATACGCACGTACAAGGTTACATCGCACACCTACGCAACGCGGCATTCATGTTCGCGCCAAACCCGAGTGAAGTTAGTACCAGCGAGACAGAGAGAAAAATATGAAAGAAATATATGATGTATGAAAGAGAGAGATATACTAACGTCCGAGGCGTCATAAAGTGTGGCGCCGGTTGTAGTTTGGGAAAATGTTTAGATGGGCATCTCCTTCCTTTTGAACTCATTGGTGTCGAGGCATTCTCAACGTAATGAGCATTCTAATTATCTCTCATTGATCTAAGAAACAGTTTGAACGTGGAAAGATTAATGGTGTTTATTTGTGATACGGGAATGGTATTTACAAAAAGTTTATGACACGCTCAATACCGAGAGAGTAAACCAAGTTGATTAGTTTATGACACGCTCAATACCGAGAGAGTATACCAAGTTGATTAGTTTATGACACGCTCAATACCGAGAGAGTATACCAAGTTGATTAGTTTATGACACGCTCAATACCGAGAGAGTATACCAAGTTGATTAGTTTATGACACGCTCAATACCGAGAGAGTATACCAAGTTGATTAGTTTATGACACGCTCAATACCGAGAGAGTAAACCAAGTTGATTAGTTTATGACACGCTCAATACCGAGAGAGTATACCAAGTTGATTAGTTTATGACACGCTCAATACCGAGAGAGTATACCAAGTTGATTAGTTTATGACACGCTCAATACCGAGAGAGTATACCAAGTTGATTAGTTTATGACACGCTCAATACCGAGAGAGTATACCAAGTTGATTAGTTTATGACACGCTCAATACCGAGAGAGTATACCAAGTTGATTAGTTTATGACACGCTCAATACCGAGAGAGTATACCAAGTTGATTAGTTTATGACACGCTCAATACCGAGAGAGTATACCAAGTTGATTAGTTTATGACACGCTCAATACCGAGAGAGTATACCAAGTTGATTAGTTTATGACACGCTCAATACCGAGAGAGTATACCAAGTTGATTAGTTTATGACACGCTCAATACCGAGAGAGTATACCAAGTTGATTAGTTTATGACACGCTCAATACCGAGAGAGTATACCAAGTTGATTAGTTTATGACACGCTCAATACCGAGAGAGTATACCAAGTTGATTAGTTTATGACACGCTCAATACCGAGAGAGTATACCAAGTTGATTAGTTTATGACACGCTCAATACCGAGAGAGTATACCAAGTTGATTAGTTTATGACACGCTCAATACCGAGAGAGTATACCAAGTTGATTAGTTTATGACACGCTCAATACCGAGAGAGTAAACCAAGTTGATTAGTTTATGACACGCTCAATACCGAGAGAGTATACCAAGTTGATTAGTTTATGACACGCTCAATACCGAGAGAGTATACCAAGTTGATTAGTTTATGACACGCTCAATACCGAGAGAGTATACCAAGTTGATTAGTTTATGACACGCTCAATACCGAGAGAGTATACCAAGTTGATTAGTTTATGACACGCTCAATACCGAGAGAGTATACCAAGTTGATTAGTTTATGACACGCTCAATACCGAGAGAGTATACCAAGTTGATTAGTTTATGACACGCTCAATACCGAGAGAGTAAACCAAGTTGATTAGTTTATGACACGCTCAATACCGAGAGAGTATACCAAGTTGATTAGTTTATGACACGCTCAATACCGAGAGAGTATACCAAGTTGATTAGTTTATGACACGCTCAATACCGAGAGAGTATACCAAGTTGATTAGTTTATGACACGCTCAATACCGAGAGAGTATACCAAGTTGATTAGTTTATGACACGCTCAATACCGAGAGAGTATACCAAGTTGATTAGTTTATGACACGCTCAATACCGAGAGAGTATACCAAGTTGATTAGATAATTGTGTTTTACTTGAGAATTTCACTTGAGAATAAATAATACACATTCGTTACAAAGAAATTTGATATTTGCTAAATTACATAGAAGGCTACATAAAAGTAGCTCAGTTCAAGAGCTTAAGAAATGTGTGCTCTGTCTTGAAAGCAAAATAGTGTCGTTAGAAAAGCTTGTGGCAGAGCAGTTTAACGTTATCAAAGACTTGATCGTAAACAAGTCCAGTGCAAAATCTGTGTCTGACACTGTAGATATCGCCAACGTCGCTCCAACAACGGTGGGTAGACGGCAGCCACGGCAGGAGCGAGCGGCCAAAATCGATGCTCGCGTCGCTCTTACTACAGGTGCACGGAAGCGCGACAATGCCGCGACATCGAAAGGTACAACGGTTGCAGCGAAGGCGACGATGTCGAGCGAGCCGCAGAGTGATACTGCGCCTACAATTACCGCAAGCGACGATGGTTCGATTGCTGTACCAACAAGCGCTACGAACTCGCAACCCGGAGCTAAAGCAGCCATGGATAGCGTTAATGAGTGGACTACCGTGCAATCGAGTCGTCCGCGGAGACTGACCAATATCGTCAAGGGTGTTGCTGCGCCGGGATCTACGGGGCTTGAGGCGGCCGAGCGGACAACGTACCTGCATCTTTACTACGTTAAAGTTGGAACTAAGCCCGAACAAGTTACCGACCATCTGAAAACTATCTGCCCAAATGATATTTGCACAGTGGAGACTCTTAATGCAAAAGGAAATTATGCTTCGTTCAAACTAGGGGTACCTATGAAAAATGTGGACAATTACATGTCTGTTAAAAACTGGGCTGAGGATGTTCACATAAAACCTTGGAGATCTGGGTTTCGTAAAACACACGAAGACATCCAGAAAATCCCTGTATAAGGTTCTTAACATATTTTATCAAAATGTTCGAGGCTTGCGCACGAAGCTAGACGTGTTTAAAAAATCCGTTCTTAATTCGCATGCAGACATCATATGTATAACGGAAACAAATTTCATCAGTAGTTTATCTGACGGCGAAGCGTTCCCGCCGGGTTACACCGTGCTGCGCCGAGATCGACGTAACGACGCGGGCGCCGGGGGAGCGCTGCTGGCCGTGCGCGACCACTACTGTGTCAAACAAATCACGGACATTGAAGGCTATACTGACGAAATAGAAGCCGTTTTTGCAATTATCTCGCGAAATAACTTTAAGTTTCTGTGCGGTGTCGTGTATATAAAACCCGATTCTCAAGATACTCAGTTTATTAATTTATTTAATGTCATCGAAAATGTTGTAGCTAAATATCCGAAATTATGCAAACTTATTATTGGTGATTTTAACTTAAATTCGTGTGGTGTTAACGCTACCTTGCAGTTTAATTGCATATTAGAATGTTGTAAATTAAAGCAATTTAACTCAATTCGAAACAAATTCGATGGTATTCTAGATCTGGTACTGAGCGACCTTGGCAGTGCACGTGTGGAGGTTAGTGAGGATGTGGAGCCACTGGTGCGTCCAGACGCATATCACCCACCGCTGGAGGTGCGTGCCCAGTTCCCGCGCCGCGCGCCTACCCACCCTATGCGACCGCCACCACCGCCGCGCCCGCCCGAACACACTGATAGCAGTCGCGCCCCGCCCCAGTGGAACTTTCGTAAGGCTGATTTTAATGCACTATATGCGTCGCTCGTGGCTATATCATGGAGCGAGCTTTATGTCATAAGCGATGTCGACCACGCTGTAGATTATTTCTACAAAAAAATATTTCAATGTTTTGATGATTGCGTTCCCAGAAAAAAGCGTATTGGGAAGACCACACGGTATGATTACCCGACTTGGTTTACTCCCGATATCATACGCAACATTAAAAATAAGTTTTTTCATCTCAAAAGGTACAAATCAGAAGGTAAACAGTTTAATAGGGAAATGTTTCGATATTACCGTAGCTTGGTTAAGGAACTTATTGACTCAGCATACGACGGATACATTAGACGAACTGAGAAAGAAATTATTTCTGACCCGACAAATTTTTGGAATTTTATTAGGGAGCAACGCGAGACAAGACAGAAATGTGACGAGTATGAGTACGACGGAAATACTGTAGTCGGTATTGAGGCAGCAAACGCCTTCGCCTCATACTTTAAATCAGTTTTCCTTTCCGAAGAACCAACTTTGGACGCTGAGGCAGCAGAGCGGAGTGCTGGTCCAGGAGTGAGCTCTTCGCATGTCTCTATTGACGGCTTCACCTCTTCTGACCTTCTGTTAGCCGTACGACGACTGAAAGCTCGTTCCTCGTCGGGTCCCGATGGAGTGCCGCCGTATGTCGTCAAGGATTGTGTAGCGGTACTGGAAGAACCACTCCTGTACATATACAACCTGTCTATAAAACTCTCAGTATATCCGCGTATATGGAAAACCACCAGAGTTACGCCTGTACCCAAGGACGGTTCCAGATCTAAAGTAGAAAATTACAGGCCTATAGCTGTTCTCTCAGTCTTCGGGAAAATATTTGAATCCATGATTAACCGCAGAGTCACTCAACAAGTTCGAGTACATCTATCTGACTGCCAACATGGCTTCCGAGCAGGCAGATCGACCGCAACCAATTTGATCAACTTTGTTGATTATGCCACAACCTCTATGGACAAGCGCAGATCAATTGATGTAGCCTACTTCGACTTCAGAAAGGCATTTGACCGTGTCGATAATGACGTGCTTTTGCAAAAATTCGCTGCAATAGGTTTCACGCCCAAACTGTTAAAACTGTTTGCGAATTACTTTGCCGATAGGGAACAATACGTGCAATTAGCCGGTATGCGATCATATTCCTATGAGACTAATTCTGGAGTCAGTCAGGGAAGTACTTTGGGTCCAACTCAATTTCTCATCATGATAAATGATCTCCCGGAAGTTGTGAGGACGGCTCGGTGCTTGATGTTCGCGGACGATCTGAAACTCTACTTGAGTATAGGTGATCTAGGTGATTCCGAGGCACTGCAGGAGGACATCGACAGTGTTGTAGATTGGAGTGAGCGCAATCACTTGGAGTTTAATAGCTCCAAGTGCAAGGTGATGACGTTCACCAGGTCTCACGCCTCTCCTGACAGAGACTATTACATAGTTGGGACTCCACTAGCACGCGTGTCACAAATAAGAGACTTGGGACTAATGTTGGACAGTGAACTGACTTTTAATGAGCATATTCACGTTACTTGTAAAAAAGCCTTCAAGGCTTTAGGTTTTTTAATAAGACAAACAGCTAGGTTTCAGGATACGGGAACTATTATGACGCTGTTCAATTCCTATGTTAGAAGTAAGTTAGAGTTCAACGCAATCGTCTGGGCTCCACATGAGGATAAATACAAGCTCATGATGGAAAAAGTCCAGCGTAAATTTGCTAGGTATTTGTATAAAAAAATATACGGGTATTATCCTTACCTATTCCCATCTATGTTCGTGGCGGGAATGGTAGGGGTAGACACCCTAGAGTTTAGACGTAAGCTGGCGCTTATAGTGCACTACTATCTGCTATTACACAACCGAGTGGACGACCCCGCTACGCTTGCGAGGTGTTCGCTGGCGGCGCCGGACCGATACGCGATGCTGCGGCGGCGCTCCTTCTTCGCGACGGGTGTGGTACGCACACAGCATGCTCGTTACGCTCCCACTTTCCATGCGTGTACACTTTTGAATGAACTGATCGCTCAGTGTCAAGAAGTAGACATTTTTTACACCACACTCGCAAAATTTGCTGCAAGTGTACGTAACTTTTTAAAATAGTTAATTATGTAAGGATAATTATATAAGTAGAAATATATGTAATTTAATTATATTATATTATGTAGTATTGTCTTAACCTGCGAGTTGGTATAAAACTGTGAGTAGGTATAAGGTTCTTGTGTAAATAAATAAATAAATAAATAATAAATGACACGCTCAATACCGAGAGAGTATACCAAGTTGATTAGTTTATGACACGCTCAATACCGAGAGAGTATACCAAGTTGATTAGTTTATGACACGCTCAATACCGAGAGAGTATACCAAGTTGATTAGTTTATGACACGCTCAATACCGAGAGAGTATACCAAGTTGATTAGTTTATGACACGCTCAATACCGAGAGAGTATACCAAGTTGATTAGTTTATGACACGCTCAATACCGAGAGAGTATACCAAGTTGATTAGTTTATGACACGCTCAATACCGAGAGAGTATACCAAGTTGATTAGTTTATGACACGCTCAATACCGAGAGAGTATACCAAGTTGATTAGTTTATGACACGCTCAATACCGAGAGAGTATACCAAGTTGATTAGTTTATGACACGCTCAATACCGAGAGAGTATACCAAGTTGATTAGTTTATGACACGCTCAATACCGAGAGAGTATACCAAGTTGATTAGTTTATGACACGCTCAATACCGAGAGAAGATACCAAGTTGATTAGTTTATGACACGCTCAATACCGAGAGAGTATACCAAGTTGATTAGTTTATGACACGCTCAATACCGAGAGAGTATACCAAGTTGATTAGTTTATGACACGCTCAATACCGAGAGAGTATACCAAGTTGATTAGTTTATGACACGCTCAATACCGAGAGAGTATACCAAGTTGATTAGTTTATGACACGCTCAATACCGAGAGAGTATACCAAGTTGATTAGTTTATGACACGCTCAATACCGAGAGAGTATACCAAGTTGATTAGTTTATGACACGCTCAATACCGAGAGAGTATACCAAGTTGATTAGTTTATGACACGCTCAATACCGAGAGAGTATACCAAGTTGATTAGTTTATGACACGCTCAATACCGAGAGAGTATACCAAGTTGATTAGTTTATGACACGCTCAATACCGAGAGAGTATACCAAGTTGATTAGTTTATGACACGCTCAATACCGAGAGAGTATACCAAGTTGATTAGTTTATGACACGCTCAATACCGAGAGAGTAAACCAAGTTGATTAGTTTATGACACGCTCAATACCGAGAGAGTATACCAAGTTGATTAGTTTATGACACGCTCAATACCGAGAGAGTATACCAAGTTGATTAGTTTATGACACGCTCAATACCGAGAGAGTATACCAAGTTGATTAGTTTATGACACGCTCAATACCGAGAGAGTATACCAAGTTGATTAGTTTATAACACGCTCAATACCGAGAGAGTATACCAAGTTGATTAGTTTATGACACGCTCAATACCGAGAGAGTATACCAAGTTGATTAGTTTATGACACGCTCAATACCGAGAGAGTATACCAAGTTGATTAGTTTATGACACGCTCAATACCGAGAGAGTATACCAAGTTGATTAGTTTATGACACGCTCAATACCGAGAGAGTATACCAAGTTGATTAGTTTATGACACGCTCAATACCGAGAGAGTATACCAAGTTGATTAGTTTATGACACGCTCAATACCGAGAGAGTATACCAAGTTGATTAGTTTATGACACGCTCAATACCGAGAGAGTATACCAAGTTGATTAGTTTATGACACGCTCAATACCGAGAGAGTATACCAAGTTGATTAGTTTATGACACGCTCAATACCGAGAGAGTATACCAAGTTGATTAGTTTATGACACGCTCAATACCGAGAGAGTATACCAAGTTGATTAGTTTATGACACGCTCAATACCGAGAGAGTATACCAAGTTGATTAGTTTATGACACGCTCAATACCGAGAGAGTATACCAAGTTGATTAGTTTATGACACGCTCAATACCGAGAGAGTATACCAAGTTGATTAGTTTATGACACGCTCAATACCGAGAGAGTATACCAAGTTGATTAGTTTATGACACGCTCAATACCGAGAGAAGATACCAAGTTGATTAGTTTATGACACGCTCAATACCGAGAGAGTATACCAAGTTGATTAGTTTATGACACGCTCAATACCGAGAGAGTATACCAAGTTGATTAGTTTATGACACGCTCAATACCGAGAGAGTATACCAAGTTGATTAGTTTATGACACGCTCAATACCGAGAGAGTATACCAAGTTGATTAGTTTATGACACGCTCAATACCGAGAGAGTATACCAAGTTGATTAGTTTATGACACGCTCAATACCGAGAGAGTATACCAAGTTGATTAGTTTATGACACGCTCAATACCGAGAGAGTATACCAAGTTGATTAGTTTATGACACGCTCAATACCGAGAGAGTATACCAAGTTGATTAGTTTATGACACGCTCAATACCGAGAGAGTAAACCAAGTTGATTAGTTTATGACACGCTCAATACCGAGAGAGTATACCAAGTTGATTAGTTTATGACACGCTCAATACCGAGAGAGTATACCAAGTTGATTAGTTTATGACACGCTCAATACCGAGAGAGTAAACCAAGTTGATTAGTTTATGACACGCTCAATACCGAGAGAGTATACCAAGTTGATTAGTTTATGACACGCTCAATACCGAGAGAGTATACCAAGTTGATTAGTTTATGACACGCTCAATACCGAGAGAGTATACCAAGTTGATTAGTTTATGACACGCTCAATACCGAGAGAGTATACCAAGTTGATTAGTTTATGACACGCTCAATACCGAGAGAGTATACCAAGTTGATTAGTTTATGACACGCTCAATACCGAGAGAGTAAACCAAGTTGATTAGTTTATGACACGCTCAATACCGAGAGAGTATACCAAGTTGATTAGTTTATGACACGCTCAATACCGAGAGAGTATACCAAGTTGATTAGTTTATGACACGCTCAATACCGAGAGAGTATACCAAGTTGATTAGTTTATGACACGCTCAATACCGAGAGAGTATACCAAGTTGATTAGTTTATGACACGCTCAATACCGAGAGAGTATACCAAGTTGATTAGTTTATGACACGCTCAATACCGAGAGAGTATACCAAGTTGATTAGATAATTGTGTTTTACTTGAGAATTTCACTTGAGAATAAATAATACACATTCGTTACAAAGAAATTTGATATTTGCTAAATTACATAGAAGGCTACATAAAATTTGTTGAAAAAGGCGTTACTTTGCGGAAGTCCATCATGAATTTGTGCTCGTACTGCTTGCTTTGCTTGTGCATGTTTTATGCGGGAGGGCGGGCGGTGCTTGAGTCTGCATTTTAAATAGCATGGTAAGAGTGTTTAGCGGAATATTGCAAATTATTAATATATCCACAAATTGCTATAAATTATGTTAACTATAACTTTATTAGTTGTTACTGTTACATTACACTGTGAATAACGAAGCATAGCAGTGTACATTTTAGTCTAAGTATATGGATATTCGCTTTAACTTGGAAACCAATACATTTATAGGAGGGACCGGACGTACCACGTGACCTTATTGATTGTATAGAAAGTGTAAGGAAATACGAACTTTGCCGAACAGTGGCGGAGATTTGTATACGCATTATCACTTTGGGAGCTCTGTAAATAGTTTCTTGAGGAAAGTATGTAAGTAAGTATAGGAAGCTTGAAGTAACTGTTTGAGGTAGTTAATATCAGGCAATGACGCATACGCATGGAAAAGGCAAATGCTACAAAACTGGTATTTATTTACTGAAATAAATAAATAAAACACATCGTCACGACATAAATCCCCGAGGGGATGTCAGAAGTGCGTTTCGTAGTGTACACTAAAATGCAAGTCACAGTCCAAACTTGAGAACCTAGTTTTACCAATGAATGATCATTACCTCCCAACCAAAAATTTAATCTTTGCTCCCAACGTGATAACTGATAAGTAGAGGGCCCTACTAAATATCGCCGAACTTCAGGCACAAATATGTACGAACAGTATAGCGTGCGTTCAGTAGTAGTTCAACAGTAGACCGGAAACAAATGTGCCCCTGTTGGGATTGTGGAGGAAATTTAATATTTAACAAAAAACATTAAATAAAACGACGAAAATTTTAACAAACATGGAGTTTATTAAACTCATCACAATCAAAAGAAAGGTGGCGCCACATGCGGCCAATGAGCAGAACTAACAAGATGTCGTTCCATTTTAGCGCAATGTGTATTTATTTGTTACGTTTCTTTACAGAGGATAAGTCGAACCATTAGACCACGGTACACTAAAGAATGCAAAATATTGAGAGAGTTGCATTTTCCGTTTTTGTAATCGGTAAGCAGCTCATCCGGATTACTGATTAATTTTAACAAACGTCTGACCCACATATGTAACTGTGGTCTGACCCGATGCTGTAAAAAATACATCCGCGATAGCAAAAAGTGGCTGAGACGGACATCCTGTAGAAATTACTTGAAGCACTGTATCCACCTGCAATCCGTAAACCAATCAGATTCAATTGAAATTAGGTTATTTACATTTTGAAAGGTTTCATACCTATAATTATTAAAAAATATTCCATTTTTTTTTAGAAAAAGCTAGTCGGCAGAATGGGTTTTCCTTTTGAAGACTTGCCGACTAAAGTTAAGAAAAGTCGAAGCATTGGTAAGAAAATGGTTGCTTCTCTTTTCGGGAAATCAGGACATTACACAACAGTACCGTTTGAAGACCAAAGGACAGTGACCGTAGATTGCTACGTCAACACAAACTTGCTTGCCCAAAGTCTTGGAAAAAGTTAGCTAAAAGCGTCCTCGAAGCAATGTCGTCCTTCACCATGATAACGCGTTCTCACAGTCTGCTAAGGTAATGGAAGCGTATTTAAAGGCTTCAAACATAGAACTGATGACGCATCCGTAAGCCCAGACCTCGCACCTTGCTACTTCTTTTTGTTTCCTAATATTAAAGAAAAACTTAGAGGCACCGTTTTACAAGCCGTGAATCGGCGGTGAATGCGTTCCACGAAGTTATTGAAGAGGTCCCTAAGGAAGACTGGTCCAACTGCTTTTTACAACGGTTCCAGCGAATGCAAAAATGTTTAAATTTTGAGGGCATATACTTTGAAATCTTCCAGGATGACCGCCGGGAGTGGCAAAGTCCTGGAAAGGCTTATGTCCAGCAGTGGATGAACTAGGCTGATGAATGGATGGATGGATACTTTGGAAAACAAAAAATGTATCATAAGTCTAATATCTGGTCTTATTTATCAGAATCCAAAAACTTTCAGTATGATGTAAAGGGTGTTTTTTAGAGGTTTGGTTTTTAAATTATCAGTACTTTTTCTAGTGACTGTTGACAGTTGATTTGTGATCAGTAAAATTTTGCCATGAATAGTTAGACGTAAGATGTAAGTCAGAACCACGCTTGCAAATTGTGCAAATTTATTATGAAAATCATCGTTCAGCTCGCCAAACTTACCGTGCGCTACGTCCATTTTACGGCCAACATAATCGTCCATCCGAGCAACTGGCCTCCACGGTCCTGTGATCTCAAGCCTATGGATTATTTCTTTGGGGATATGTGAAGTCACAAGTCTATGCTGATAAACCACAGACGTTGAACCACCTGGAAGCCAAGATTAGCCGCGTAATTGTCGATACACGGCCCTCGTTGCTCGTTAAAGAAGTCGAAAATTGGACTTTCCAGCTTCATTCGAACGAACCGTGGCGCCCATATGCCCAAAATCATATTTAAGCATCAATGGCATAACAATTTGTTTTAAATAAAGCCAACGTCATGGCTACTAACATTGTTTTTGCGGGTTTTATTTGAATTTAAAAACCAAACCTCTAAAAAAAACACCCCAAAATGGTCTCATGATCTAAAAAAGCTAGCCCAGCGCAATAAAAAGGCGTATTTTTGTACTGAAATTCCCGTTCACTAACTGATTATTAAAATCTACAGGATACTTCCCCTGCTTCCCCGTGACCGATACTTGGCACAAGTGAAGGAATAAATAAGAAAATCATTGATTTCCAATTCTGAATAATACTTGTCTTGACAAACTTAATTTAACCGTTTTGTACGTAAATATGAGTTTACTTAAATAATTGTTCCCAAGTCTTCTAACTCATTGTACTTGACTGGTTTTTTTTCTGACAGAAAAAAAACCAGTCTTTGCGTTTGATGGATTGATGAAAACCATTCTACTCTACTTAAAACGTGCAAAATGTTTAATACTTTACGTAGGTAGTCGTAATGCATTATGTTAATATTATTACGTTATCCTACGTGCTATTTCTCGGGTAGACACAAAAGGACATTAATATACAAAAGCCACGAATCGAAAGCACACTTTCATCGAAATGTGGAAACTACGATCGCACCATTACTATTCAGTACGTGTGTTTTGACTGGCTCCCAACGTGACTGATAGAGAAATTGTGGTGTGTGTGATCAGACGATTATACTTGATTGACTGCTAAATATTATTATAAAACATTTACATAACCTTTTCGCTAATGTTATAATTGAATGTTAGAAATGGGAATGTTTGTTACGCTGTAACGGCTGTATGGCACTTGCATGAAACTTTAATGATATTTGGATCTAAGAAAAGTGTCATAAATGCTATGAAGCTGAGACCGTAAGGGACGCACATACGTTAAACACTGTACCTACATACCCAGCAGTGGCGTGCACGGAACTTTTTGCTGGAAAAGCAAACAATTGGTCAAGAACAACAATAAAAAAAAAATATGAAAAAATTTAAATATCACTTTGAAAAAAAAAAAATTGTATGACGCCAGGGTATACAATGAAAGAGTGAAAATTTCCTATACAAACTTTTTTTTTCAAAGTGATATTTAAATTATTTTATATTTTTTCATTGTTGTTCTTGACGCCACTGATACCCAGGTAGATATAAAATAAACTACTGTGCCGATTGAGCTGCAAAATTTGTGGTACTTACAGAATAATACCTAGTATAATTTAGTATATATATATATATATATATATATAATACTATGTTGTCGATTCGGTGTGTAGTAGAGGACTAGATTGATTGATGTCTAGTTCCAATATTTTGGCACATAAATCCAAAAAAGGCGCGACTCAGGTCAAGCTGACTTGGATCGTAGTGAAGATATAAAGAAGTAGTGCGTGGTAAACTTGCTCTACGATAACAATAACTGCTCTCAAATGTTCCTGCCGCACTTCCAAGACAACAAAGGATACTTGATAGATAGATGATAGATAGATAGATAGATAACTTCTTTATTCCATTTCCACAGCATTACACGACAAAGAAAAGAAAAAATACACATTTTACAATTAAACAATTAAAAAAGAAAAAAACACAACTAAAATTAATAAATAATGTAAGTGCTGTGGTAGTGGTGTGGTGTGGTGTGTGCATACTTGTACAAACAATAGAGATGGGACAAAGACCATCAAAATAACTTATCTCACACGCGATTGATTACTGCGTATGACATCAATTTCGCAACCGAAGCTTATTAACGAAACCGAAAGCTTGCTTTACCGGTTACCTTTCTACTTGCGACTACCTACAGATGCGCCGGAGTCGGTTATCGTATTGGTGAAAGTGGATGCTGCCTCTCGATCGATGTTACGTTACTCATCACGATTATGATCGCGTAAGGAAGTTGACAAGATAAGGAAATTGTCGCTTATTTTTTTCTAACTACGTAGTGACTTGTTGGCTAAGTATGTGTTTAAGTTAACCTTTATATCAAACTAGCTGACCCGGCGAACTTCGTTCCGCCTAACAGTCTAATAATATCGTGTTAACTTTAGTTAAACTTAATTTAGGATTTCATTAAGGTAATAACATTAATACAACTTTTTTTTGCAAATACAGAAATGTTTTATTGCTTGCCATTGCGAAAGAAGAATGGCAGGGAACCATGTAGTTTCATAGGCTTAGCGTAGGGTATTGAATATATGCAGAAATAATAGTTCTTGGAATAACTAAGAAAAAAAGGTAATCGCAGTATATTTTTAAAACTTGGGGTTTAGATGTTATTTAATGATATCAGAACGCTAGCTAAATAAACACTGTACATTAATACGTATAGTGGTAGGTTTCTTTTATATGCGTAGTTTTGTCAACAGATGGCACTACATGCTGTTTGCATTCGTAAAATTAATTAATTAATTAATTGTTATTCGATAACTTCTCCGATATTTTATTACTTATTCTGCTATTCGGAGCGGAGAAGAATACACCAAAAAAGAGATAACTAACATCGATCCAGCCGATCTTGAGTTATAAGTGGTGTAACTAACACGACTTTGTTTTATATATTTATAGATATGGAGGAGTCACCGTCCGAAACATTAAGAAAATAATTATTATTCAGGTTTTATTTATTCTTAAATTTAAAACAATCCACAATGCGCAAGAAATATTTTCTCATGGCAATGAAATGCTTTAGCCTTTCTGCATGACATCTGCATTTAGAATTATCTTCCTTATAAGCTGTCGTACATAAATAGACATCAATCACAACTTTACAGAAATTGACTTGTAATGTTATGTATGATAGAAGGTGAAAAGAAGATCTCTAAATGGAACTAATATTTTCCTGCATCTTGCCTAGAAAAAGCTTTCTACAAGTTATATGATCATCGATAAGGTGAAGTGTCACAGTTCTTGAGAACGCGTAACAGGCACAGATTCCATTGAAAATTACTTCTTATTATCATGTAACACCCTGCAATAATAGACGATAGTTGTCACAAAACCGCAATGGCGGCGCCAGTGCGTATCATTTCTTATTACATCATCGAGATAATCTCAGGAACGTGAGATTAGTAATCGAGAAGGCATCGAGTGACACGTAAAAATTTCGTAACATAGGAATCCAGAACTCAGGTCATTTAAGATTATTCGAAACCGCATCTTGTCGCAACACTATTAATTACATACCCTGCTAAATTACGCGAATTGGATTTTGCATTACCGGTTTACCAGAAATAATGTCTGATTTGCAAACTGGTCAAACGCAATACTTATTTAAAGTATTTCAACTAGCAGGATTTCGATGCAATTGCATTATAATTATAATTGTAAATAAATCATCAAATTATACGGCTTTGATTTGTCTGGGTCAATATTTGTGGCCGGTCAGGGTGGTCCAGTTAGTTACTCATCCGCGAAGTACCCGGTTCGATGGCCAACGCAGGTTTTGTCTTCGATGACATGTTTAGTACACACTACTGAATAAACAGAGGAATTTATTGTGCAGGAAAACTAGAAAACCTGCATGGATATCTGAACAATAATAATGCAAAACCGACGAGGAAAAGCTCACAGTTTTCTGTATTACTTCGGCGATCTATTTGTTAGGATTTTGAATGATGATCCAGTTTCCACAGCAGTCACTACACGTGTAAATGTACTCACTATACCTGTAATCTCATAATTTACACGTCTCAATTACAGAGCGTGTCAATACTTATTACATTCTAATATTCCATGTTACGTGCGATGACAGACGGCTGTATATAATTTGTCAAATGTCGTATATAATTTGAACGACGGCTGCGCTTGCGACGTCTATTATTGCTCGTGAAGAAGTATAAGGCAGTTTAGGCTCACTTTAATGTAACGAGAAAAAAATCGACGTCTCGGTCTCTTTGCAAACAAGTCCAGGGAATTTAAAAAGGCCGACTTGGGTGAATCATAAAATGATTTAAAAGTAGGATGGAGTTAGAGTTTTTTCACGCGTGCAAAAGAGGCAGTATTATAAGTTACAATTTATAACAGAATCATAATGTGATTCATGCAAAACGGCCTTTTTAGAGGACCTGCGGGTCTACCACGTAATTCTGATTTTCATCAACATCAACTTGAGATTGAAATTTGACGTGCGTGCGACGACGCCCGCCTAACATGCCATCTCTTTTGCACGCACGTCAAATTTCAATCTCAATTGATGTTGATGAATATCAGAATTACGTGGTAGCCCCGCTGTTGTATGCGCCGGAGCATCCCGCGAAGTATGATGACGGTCACTCGCAGTTGACGAAACGTCGAGCTTTTATCGTAAAATTAAATAATTCTTTAATGAGTGTGTTGCTCTTTATGATGCAAAATATTTATGATCCTCATTTTAGTAACAGTTGAACGATTTTCTTCCGTTTTCTAGTTAAAATGCCTAATTAGCTACGAGAAATTACAAGTTTTAATAATAGGAACTGCATAGGTGATAGATTTGTGCCACGCTTGTTAACTTCACATAAATCAAGCTGTTATTGTGCATCTGTGTATTTGTTATATTATTTATTTTTTGTAAAATTGCATAAGTAATGAAAGTATGTGCTTTTGACGAAAGATGGATGAATTTACACCACAGTGCAGTGGCGGATCCAGACACATATTTTGGGGGGGCTGAGGGTAGGTTTTGTCGAGTTTTTTTTTATGAAATCATAGTAAATATCATATTAAAATACGTGTAGGTACTTAAATAGAAGTAGGAAATTGTCATAATATAGTAGTACAAGCGGTCGTTCCACAGGGTTGCCTGCGTGGATCCCATTTCTCCCGATTCCGTGGGAATTTCCTAAAATCTTCTAAGATCTATGTCATACAAGGAACCTACAGTCCAAATGTCATGTTCCTAGGTCCAACCGTTTGTTGTGGCCGTTGATAGTCAGTCAGTCAGTCGGTGAGTCAGGGTATTCATTTATATATACAGAGTGGAAAAAATTTAAGGGCCCTGGATTGGAACTACCTTAAATCCTTTAGTTAGCTCATTTTACTGAAAGGAAACATTCTTTTATTTTTTAACCGACTTCAAAAAGGAGGCGGTTCTCAATTCGACTGTATGTTTTTTTTTTTTTTTTTTTAAAGAAACAATTCTGCATTCAAAGATATTCTAAAATTCGCTTATCTCACCCGGGAAACGAACCAAATAAAAATAAAAAAAATAAACCCTCGCTATTTTATTATACGAATCGGTAGGATTATTGTTCAGGATGAAATTTTTCTAATAAACATTTGGTCTTACACTCATCTGTTTTACGAGATACCCGTGAAATTGAATATTTATTACAAGTTACTTATTAACAATACCTAGTACTGTTCACTTGTAACACGTAAATGACACGTTATAATTTTCTTATCTCTCTTACATCCAAAGACATCGTATGAAGTACAAGCTTGCTAATGTTATACCTTGTTGAAGACTTTGATAAGAAAATCGTTAAATAGTAATAATAAATCTATGCACAGCACAATTCCTTCTTGCACTAGGTGAACTGACGAAAAGTTTAAAAAGGGAACGTATAAGTTAAGTGTAAGACCAAATGTTTTTTAGATAAATTTTATCCTGAATCTTACCGATTCGTATAATAAAATAGCGAGGGTTTATTTTTTTTTTAATTTTTGTTGGTTCGATTCCCGGGTGAGACAAGCGAATTTTAGAAGATCTTAGAATGCAGTTTTGTTTCTTTTAAAAAATAAAGGAATGTTTCCTTTCAGTAAAACGAGCTAACTAAAGGATTTAAGGTAGTTCCCCTCCAGGGCCCTTGAATTTTTTTGTATATATAGGTAGATAGACAATAGAAATGTGTGAGTCCTATAACATATATTCGGAGTAATTATATATATAGGAGTAAATATATATATTTTTCTCTTCATTGCAATATAGTATTTAAATGGGTCTTTATTATGGAAATAAATAAATAAATAAAATAAATAAAAATTTAAACACAAAAACTTACAAAATATAAAGAAGTTAAAACTATAGATACTATGAATAATCTAAAACTTGAAATTAGACACATTATAATTAGATTTAGGATTGCCACAGCGAATGGATTTGGTAACTATCTTAAAGAAAAGAAAACTACACGACTATTCGATGACCTTGTAAAAATGACTAGAAAATTTGTGGTAAGAAAAGATTCGAAAGTTTTACTGTATTTTCAAGAAAATTTTCATTTCACAATGCACGTCAGTATTGTCAGTTACGTTTACGAGCAGTTACAAGATCGGCGCGCGCGCATTGGAGAAAGCAGCGTCCACTGGAGCCATTGTGGTGCGTCTGCGGATGACATGGTTATTAAACGCCAATCAGTGCGTTCTACTATTATGTAGAGTTCACCTAATAGCTGGTTACAAATGTTGCAATCTTTTAACGCGTCAAATTTTCCGCCTCTGTTACCAAGTTCTCGAGTCTCGGCTTCTAATCGGTGGTCATGGTTTCAAATCCCGTAGGACACAATTTGTGTCGAGTCTCCGCGTCTGGGAAAGCACTGGTAACCCATTGGTCCCGTAGTGTGTCAATTTGTGTCTGCAGGTCAAAGTTGCATGTTGGACCTCTGCTAGTATTTTTAATTTTATTTTCTCTATCTATAAATAACAATGTAGAGTTGTTTATGATTCGGCGTAACAAGATAACTTTAACCAAAAGATTGTGATTGATTTGATCGAAATTTTGTGAAAAAAAATTCTACTACAGAGGTAGTCAAGCTTATCTCCCAGTTATAGAGATAAGAAGAGATTTGGAAGTTCGCGGGAATACCAGACTTTCCGAATATTGAAGAATGCAATTCTATAGTTAGGGAGGCGAGGTAGCTAAATGGCGTAATTCAACGGCGCCGTCGAGACCTATCAAAATCGAAAGATAAAATAATTTCGAAAAGAAAAGCTCGTATGGTAAAAACCATTTTAGCGGTGGGTTTGGCGTGTACGGTTTTTCAAAAATGTTAAAAAAAACAGTTACTTGGGCATTCTCGAGCGCGTCAGATATTCATACTACGTATGCCCCAAGTGCCTCTGATAACAACGGTATACTAATCTGCCGGTTTGCGTGGTGGGGGTAGGCATATAAAGTAGTCAAAAATGCAAAAAAAAAAATTTTACTCGAGCGCGTCAGATTTTCGGAAGGGGTGTTAAGTAGGCCCCAAGGAAGCTCCCTTTAAAAAAACTGACGATTTCAGCGTGACGATAAGTTACGATGAATTTTTGAAAATGCAAAAAAAAAAGTTTTTTTGAAATACTCGAGCGCGTCAGATTTTCATAGGGGAGGTTTATCTCGGTATCCTGAAAGCATATTTTCTTAATCTGACAAAAATGTTGGTGGGTTCTCTTAATCTGACCGAAAAAGGTTTTTTGGTTTCTTTTTTTTCCTTTCTTTCTCCTTGATAAAACGGGGAATTTAAGAATGACAATAAAGCGATAGATACAACCAACGTAAATGTAGATGAAATGTAGTACGAATTGTATTATTTATTGTGTAATCATCGTTATTTCATATCAATTTTTTTTAACACCCTCAGTTTTCGAGATATACTCAAAAAACCGGGAGTTTGAGTTTTTATGATGCTTCAAGTCAAAAAGTTTTAACTTTGGACAAAAATGTAAAGAGACCTTTTTTTGTGTAAAATAAAATTACCTTTTTTGTTTATTAAAATTTTTTTTTTGTAAAATGTATCGTTCGCGACTTATATGCCGCAACGCGTTTTTCGGAAGACGAAATGGCTCCTCCACACTTCCGGTCATGCGGAAACCGGCAGATTTTGTATTTTTAGTAAGTTTTAGATTATATTCTACAAAATAAAAATAAAAAAAATCGCGCTCGAGAATGCCGGATTAACGTTTTTTTTTTACAAGTTCGCGACCCTATAACTCGGCGGCGTCAAGGACTTATCGTCAGATTAGTTAAATTTAGTCTTAAAACACTAAAATCAACCCCCAATATCTTAATCTGACGCGCTCGAGTATTTCAGACTATCGATTTTTTTTTACTAATCTGATCGTCTATCCTAGGCGCGCGTCACTACATATAGAGCTAAATACTTTACAAGGTTGTTCTATTAGGTCTAAGGTATCTCTCATATCTTAAACTGCCACGCTCGAGTATTACCGAAAATTCCCCTATTCGCCTCCCTAACTACTATGTTTAAGGTGAGTCCGTCAGAAAAAAATAGCAACCCGATTTGTTCAAATTTCGAATAGTTCTTCAGCTCGCACTATAACGTCAATCGCTGCGGCTGACAAGTGAGAAATTTTTTATTTATTTGAATAAAAAAATATTTTCGAAAAAGTTGCTATATCGCTTTTTTTGAAAGTTTAAAACTTAAAAACTGAAGATTAAAATTTTTGAATTGAAAACTTATCTAGGTGCGTTGTGCGATTTTTGGCAGGGGAACATCTAATGGGTTCACGTCACCGACTAATGTTAACATTTCATAGTTTTAAGTTTTCACTTCTGTCGGCAGTCCCCAGAAATGCCTTTTCCCAGTGGCGTGCACAGAACTTTTTACTGGAAAAGCAAACAATTGGTCAAGAACAACAATAAAAAAATATGAAAAAATTTAAATATCACTTTGAAAAAAAAATTGTATGACGCCAGGGTAGACAATGGCTTTTCCCCTCTCTATATGTTATTAAAATAAAAATCAAGAATGCTATAGTTACGGTATGAAATGGTTATAAAGTTCCTCAGTTCAAGGTCGTCGCTTCTCAAACCTTAACCAAACCAAGCCAAACCTTAAGGCGATTATTGTCGCCAAATTAGCAGCTCGATCTCTGTCGGTACGAATGTCGACGGAAAAAACATTGAAATAAAATCATAGTCGCTCGTCTTTGATAGGGCTAAATAGGAGAAAATAATACATGGACGTGACTGTTCGATGGAAAAATCCCATGTTATGTTTATAGCTATCACGTTTATCTATGAACAATAAAATTAATTTAAGTGACATTATATTTTATCAAAATAAACATCACCTGTCGAAGTCTGTATCCCTAAGATTCAGGATTACTTAAACTAGGGAACAGGATAACTCCCTGGGTACTTAAGATAATTACTAAGACATAGAATAAAATATATCAGTCTTGTACCTAATTTTAAGGATATTTACGAAAATAAAGAATTATTATTATTATAATATCATTAAAATTTAAATAAAAAAGACTAAAATAAATACATCTAAACTTAACAAATGATTTACATTAGATAAAAAATGCTGACCAATTTATCTATTAATCAAAGCATAAATGAATTAAATCGAACGAGCCGCTTACGAGCAGTAGGGAATTCAAGCAAAAAAACACCATTCCATTGAACATTTTTTTCATAAGAAGTTTTGGTGGTATGAAAAATTAAAATGTTGCATAAATGTTGTTTTGAGTTGATAAATTTATACACATTTCGCCTAGGCACAAGCAGAAGCGCAAGCACTAATCGCGAGCGTGTGCAGTTCCTAGGGATGTCCCCCGCCACTAGGGATGTACTTTTTGACTTTTACACTAGGGATGTACCAAAAAAACATTTGGTTCAGCCGTAAACGAAGAGTTATATAGGGTTAAGAAAGTCTTATTTGGCGATACTAATGCGATACTTGAGAGATTTCGTTCGACAGATAAAGTTAAATATTTTTCTCCATAGCTTCTTCTACACATAATTTGTAAATAAACGTCTTCTAAAATCAGCATATAGAAAAAAAATTGTCTTTGAGAGTAAATGTTGGTTAGGTGGCAATCTTATGTAAAACTGCTATCTAACACAATACTTATTAAATGACTATTTAATGATGATATTAAATGACTTTGAAAATAATACCCCACCCAAAAAAGTCTTTGAACCCGGCTGTGTTCGTTAAAATATTCATGAAAGATGAAGAACCTTGTAGAAATGTGTGAACTACACGCTTAATTCAAACCTTTGTTTTTTGTACATATTCATACAAATCTTGTCGAAAACACAATGCAAGTTATTTCCATTGTTTAACTGTGCCATTGGCGTTTATTCAAAATTAAATGTTCACAAGTTTTCTATATTTTTATTGCCATTGCTTTCACTCGTGGTTTTACAAAATACCCGCGCTTTGTCAAATTGTAAAGATCACATGCGAATTGCTTAACCAATTTTAAAAGTTTTTCACAAAACCGCAATGTTACATCATCAATAGAATTTCATTTTGATTCAAATTGATTACTGTTCGGAAGTCCATCATCAACTTATGGATGGATCCGCTTGTTTATCGGAATGTTGCAAATTATTAATATTCTATTATAAGTTGATATAAGTTTTGTACATTTAAGTATACTTATAATTGATTTCATAAGAATCTTCTTTAAATCTAATTTGCGTTTATATTATTTGTTATGTAAGTAAACGCATTAATTATGTAAAACGTTTTGTTTATTACCTTATATTGCATATTACAATTCCAGACAACAATCTAAATCACTTTAATTTGAACTAACGTCCGAATTCACTTTTATTTTGGCTATAACAAACTTGTTTATGTACTCGAGAAAATACACACATACATATACTCACGCCTGTCTCCCAGAGGGGTAGACAGAGACCACAGATTTCCACTGCTACGATTCTAACACACCCTTCACCTCTTCCACACCTATACAATATATGAGTATCAGATTTATTAAAAAAAAGCGGAAGATTTGAGGAGGGAACGCCCCTGGGACAGTAGGATACCAAAGCTCAAGCAATGGGAATTGGATGGAATAGCTCCAAATATAGAGCCGACCATCCGCCTGAGCCCAGCAGGCGTCCCACCTCAACATCATCATCATCATACAAGCTCTTCTATTTAGAGCGCTTTTGACGTTGCCCTTTTTCAGTATGTCGCCAATTTGATCGGCATACGTCCTACTTATCCGACAAAATTCTGACACAAAAATAGTAAGTAAGTATCAGTTTCACGTTATTTTTAGGTCCTTCAAGCCGGAGTGATTCACGCATTTCTACCTAGTTACACTCCAGTTACAGTTTTAATGCATAAATATGCATTAAAGTTAATTGCTGCAAAGATTACGATGAGTCGTGTACGTAATGGATGATTTCGCCTCGAGATCTCCGCTCGCATGACTTCGTCCGTTGTATTTCATCTTGCTTTCCAACGTTTGTGCAAAATATAGCGCTCGGCCGGCGGCGTGTGAGCATGCCAACTAATGTTTTTGACACGGACTTTCTTTTTTTTTTTTCTAAGATTTGATTTATTAGGTTTTAAGATGTGGTGATGTGTAGTTTGATTTAGTGCTTACACTATTAACGTTTCAACAATTATTAACTCAATTAGGACACGTTCAATAATTTATTACGAAGCTATAATTTATTACACCTTTGATTTGAAGTATTAAATTTTATTATTGATAAATGTATTTTTCATTATTAAAATCAATGAAATACAAACCCTAGGTCCGGTGATGGCGCAGACCGCATGCGCCAACAGCAAAATCCGGCAAACGCTCCCCCTCATGCTTCACTCTCAACTTCTAGAGTGGCAGAGAATCATCAGCATCACAAAACACACCACTCCGTCCACTGTCCGCTCGCACTGCCCGAAAACACAAAAATCCAAAAAAAAAAAAAGAAAAAAAAAGAAAACCACAGTCACTGCACCAAAAATTCAAAAGTTGAAAAGGCGCGAACGTTTTCCACGTTTGACGGTTTATTTTTTTACTGTGCGGCAAAGGCTCACGCGGCAACGGTCAGAGCGGTAATAGCGCAGCCGGAGAACGTTGGACCGTTTTACCACCCCTTCTCCGAGACTCCAGCTGCGATGTTTCGAAAGGACCCGAGATGTTACTAGAGGTTCCTATTAAGTACTTAGCTATTTCATAATTAAAATATTTGTCCGTACCTTTGTATGGGATGTGAGTTTGGGAAAATTCTCAGAGCCATGAAAAACCGGATATCCGGAAGTAAACTTTTTAGTTTTATTCCGGGTTCATCTATACTTGATTCAATAGTTTTGATTGACATCTTTCTTTCCCGGCTTCGGCTGCTCTTTACCCCGAATGTTTTTCTGTTTTTAGAGTTCCTTATCTCAAAATGAAAAAACGGAACCTTTAATTGGATCACTTTGTTGTCCCTCAAGTCTTTGAGAAACATCAAGTTGAATCTGATACCTCCTATAGAAGTCTACGGCCCCATGGTGCTAAAAAATTTAAATGCGTAGTACGCAATTTTGTGGCAAAATAAAACATCTTATAAAATTTTATAAATGATAATTGACGATTTTCATTGCTTTTGCATGAGTTAATACTAAACTATTGGGCTATTAGCGTTTTAAAATTTGAGAGTATAGAAATCTTCGAGTTATAGCATACAAGTAGGTTACTAAGACGATCACAAACTTGATATTTGTTGATATGATATGTGTTTTATTACGTATATCGTCGAATGAAACAATAATAAAGCCATTTATTCCCAAATTAATTAAATTTAATATAAGAACATTTTATTCCAGGTAATAAATAGTAGAAAATTGTTTAATGTCAAAATTAAAATAGATATGCAATCAGATTGTAAGTTTAAAAAATATGTAAGATTTTTTGGCTGACCGTACAAAAACTTCCTTGTAAAAGGTAGGAACTGTAACATATTTTAGGTTAAAAACGTAAAATATATTAAATAATTTTCTCGCGGGTTAAACCGTGACACCTACGGAATGAACACACCACAAAATTTTCTCAGATTACTGCCATCCTTTCATAACGCCGATAAGGTGAAACTAGTTGGGAAATAGTGAAATTATAGGTTGTGAAACTGTACAAGTGTTTATTCATCCAAATTTTCTCGGGTTGAAAGTTGTGTGTTTATGGAAGCACCCGAAAAAAAGTCAATGCTCTTTACGCAATCAATTTTATACCTACAAATTGGCTCACCAGGCACCATGAAAACGTATAGGGCATTTCCAGTAGACTTAGAAACTTGAAATTTAGCGTGAAAGGAAGTCTTCTGGCACAAGTAGAGAAATAAATCCGAAGATTAGTTTTGCAGTTTTGTTTCATGCATTTTGTAGGTAAATTGTACAAATGTGTAAATAAATTTTTATTAATAAGATTAAGAAATTGAATTGAACTATTAATTAGGAATATTTCTGTATATGAACATACATACTATGTATCTCTTTAAATTTAAAACGTACAATAAACAAATTATGTATTTATTATTATCCATCCATCCATCAGCCGAGTTCGTCCACTGCTGGACATAATCCTTTCCAGGACTTTGCCTCTCCCGGCGGTCATCCTGGAAGAATTGCCCATACTCACACACGCTGGGCAGGCGGGTTTGTGAGCGCGGGACCGGAACCCTCGCACCAGTGACGCCGCTGCCCGTCACCAGTCTGTTCCATATAAGGCCCGGCTATTAGGGATGGATATACCGCTATCCATCGGTCCCAAGCATGGTGGGCCTCCTGTTTTTTGCCTGTGAGCTGTCCTCTTACTCTCCCCCGAATTACTTCGAGGGGGTCTCCAAGTAAGATGGCGGTACCTCCACGGCATCAGATCTACCACCTTTTGATTTATTATTATGTATATAATAATAATGTTTATTTGCGTAAAGAGAACTTAAGATTATTACATTCAGTATTTCTGTAAATGAGTGTGCAATTGAGAAATTGTACATAGATAGAAAATGAAATTGTAAATATGTTAAGATCTTAAATGACATGCGATTTATTGCAAATAAATGAATTGAATAGCAAAATTTTGTTACGATTTTATTCAAGTCTAAATGGCACCTACAGAACTCTCGGACCGCGAGACGTACACGCACTTGACCGATTTTTTCACATTATAACATTGTAACATCTTTATTGATAAGTATCGTCCACTCGTAGGTAATTTTAGGACATAATTTTATTTTTATTTTATTTTATTATATTAATTTTTATATCTCCTTGCGATGGATAAATCGCCAAGTGTTCAAACATAGAAATTTATTTCTGTCATAGTTTCGGTAAGAGTAATGTGTATTCTTCACTACCCGATGCTGTAACAGGTGACGGTAGGGCATAATGATCTTTGACTAGCTTTGAATACACTAGCGTCCTCTAGGCGCCAAGTGGCTCACTGTAAAGTGTATCTATAAATATCATTGCAGTATGGGAAAGCACATCGGTAAATTCAAGAGTTGTGTTGAGACCTGGATAGCTCAGTTGGTAGAGCAATCGCCCGGTAAGCGAGAGGTCCCGGGTTCGAATCCCGGTATCCAAATTTACTTTTCTTTCTGCGTTTATATACTGCAATGATATAATGTTAATTTTACAACAGCTTCTTTGCACCATATACAAAGATAAACACCCGGAACCATACACGTAAACGATTGACCCCTATTACTCCGATTGTATAATAAGATGCGTAGGATTATAAAGCAATGCAAAGTGATTGTGAGAAACCCAAATTCGAGGCAATCACACTTATTATTATTGTTCATCTTTTAAAGGCATTACGCCACCACAGACCTTATAAAATTCGGTCTGTCATTCTACCAACTGAAGATCTTGATCTTTAATTGGCATCTTATCGAAACATCATGTCGCGTTCTTGCACAATTATATGATTAAGGTTGATGCGACGGAACGCATTCCTAAACGCAAAACTTATGATTGTTTTTATTATTTATTAATAAAAAGTATTAAATTCAAATTCAAATAGTTTATTTTTTAAAGTTGGTATACATAATACACTTTTTACGAGTCAAATTTAATCTTATCAAACTATATGTAATAAAATATTAAATGTACATGAACTAAATTAATTAAAGGTTTATGTAGCAATATATATAAGATTGAAATGATACGTAAAATTTATAATTGTAGAAGGTGAAATCCAATCAACCGGCCGAACCCATACCGGAGAGCCAGCCAGGGACCAGGAACAAAGTTCAATGATCACCAACTGAGCCCCCAGCACGAATCCAGGCGGCCGACCAAATCCCCCCCTATATACTACATACTAATAGGTTATATATATAAATACATGACTACCTCCGCCCACTCGATTAGTCTTGCTGAGAAGAAGGGCAAGAAACTGAGCAAAATCAATTGATGTGATTTATGGCTCTACGCGACAATAGTTTAATGTCAGGGGATCTAAAAAGGCCGACTTGGGTGAATTATAAAATGATTTGAAAGTAGGATAGCCTCAGAGTTTTTTCACGCGTGCAAAAGAGACGGCATTAGAACAGAATCATAACATGATTCATGCAAAGCGGCCTTTTTAGAGGACCAGTTATGTTTTCCTAGTAAAGTTGTTTTATTTTATGCTTTACGTTTTAAATAATCCTGCACAACAACAATAAACACGCTTGAAATTGTATAGGATCATTTACAAAGTAATATATAAAATAAAACAACTTTGCTAGGAAAACATAATTGATATCAAACTATTGTCGCGTAGAGCCATAATACACATCAATTTAATACTTTTTATTAAAAAATAATGAAAACAATAATAAGTTGTGCGTTTGGGAACGAAAACTTAAATATTCGCCTGATTTATGATTTGCAATTTTACAGAATATTCGGGTTCGGGTACATATAATAGGGTTACGACATGAATCCCCGAGGGGGTGTCAGAGGTGCTCCCGATGGTTTCACCGACGATTATTACGTCCCAACGTGAGCCCTATCGCTGTTTTTTGGGCACAAATACACGCTTTTTGGGGCATGCAGGATTTTCCCTTTACCGTGCAAGTGTTAGGTACATAATTTGGGCCAGGCGAGTCTGACTCGCGCACAAAAGGTTCCGTACCACCACGCAATACGGGTACGGAACCCTGAAAATATGATGGTAAATAACAACGATATAGACGCAATAGCAACAAAACAAGCCGCTAAAATGGTAGTGCCTGTGAAACGAGTCGCGGCTCACGATGGGTACGGAACCCAATATATTACATTAAAATCGTCGATGAAAAGAGGGCGTTCTACGACTGCTATTTTAGTGACGGTACACATTCGGAAACAACGTTGACACGCCATCGAAGATTTTCGTGTCAATATGTTTTTTTTTGTTTTAATGTTTTCGCTGGCTCAAAACAACTGAACCTCTAAATAAAATTTAAAAAACTTCGAATTTTGCAACGTGCTGTCTTCAACCACAGTAACCAAATCTAACGGCAAAATCGTTAATCAAGAGAAGCATTTTGTAACAACAATTAGTGTGCCTGAAACACAATGGGCAGAAAACCTAGCGATTGTGTCACTGCTGTTCAAAAGAAACGTGGAATATGTGCTATAGAACCTTAATTGGGATAAGAACAATCGTTTTACATCATTTAGGAACACTGGAAACACGCCTTGTGAAACAGCTTGATGATATCTTGGCATGGTGCCGTATTGTACGGGGCTGCGTTAAATAGGGCAGGTTTTTGCACAGCTTACTGGGAAGTCGGCGCGTTGGATGCATTATTTTGAACATGCATGTCGACACGTTTGATTCCCGAAAGAAATTAGGTAAGATGTATTATTCTTTGACTATTTTTAACCGACTTCAAAAAAAGAGGAGGTTCTCAATTCAACTGTATATATATTTTTTTCTATCAGCTTCTCCTCCTTTCCGTGCTACAAATTAATGTTATGGAGCCTGCTCTGCTCCTGTTCGGAGATTATGCCATTCAAAGTCTTCTACGCATAGTGACTTGCAGCCAATGATGATGGTGACTTGCAGCTAAATTAGTGACCGCCGAACATTTTTAGAGTTCCGTAGTACCTAAAAGGTAGAAAAGGTACCTTTGTGGTGAGATTCCGTTGTCCGTCCGTATGTCATAACTTTAGCACCGTTAGAGATAAAGATTTTAAAGTTGGCACAAAAATAGCATTTATTTGCTTACATATTATGAAGTAGAAATATTTAAAAAAATTAAATTGTTCAAAATATTTCCAATACAAAAGAGAGAAAAAAAATCTGATAAATACAACATAGGTATCAAATTATAGATATTAAAGAGCTGATTGTAAAAATACACACTTAAACTATATTTGCAGCAACTGATTTCGAGAAATCTTTGAAAAACCACAAAAAAATGTATGTCCCCTGTTGTCTCCGAAACTGGTGGACCGAAAAATATGATAAAAATATCGATTAAATATGACCATAATAAGCCAGTTACAGAAAAAATATAACAATTTAAAAAAAGTTGAACACAAATATAAAAAAGTGAACAGAAATATAAAAAAAGTAAACAGAAATATAAAAAAGTAAAGCAAATAAAAAATCTTTTGTAAAAATATAACATGGGTATCAAAGTGTAGGTATTAAATATATAGTTGAGCTATATTGCATTTTTTTCAAGAAATCTGGTGGACCGAAAAATGAGAAAAAGGTCATGGCAATATATGCTTACGTAAAGATTACAGGAAAAATAGAGCGGTTGAGAAATTCACGAAAACAAAATTACAAAATCAAATTCATCCACGGTACGGAACCCTAGGTACGCGAGTCTGACTCGCACTTGACCGGTTTTTTTGTATGTAAAAGAGTTATAAACAAATGAAAAAGGTAATTTATTTTAATGATATGCCTTTTAGACACAGATTAACATCATTTCGTGACAATTTATTGGCAAATAAATTTAAAAATAAGTAGATAGTTCTTGCATATTTATTGCACTACTAAATTATACCATAACCTTTGCGGCCTGCATATTGGCACGTCTTACTTAATACTTAGGTACTTACTAAATACTTCTTACTTACTTACTAAAGAACAGGCGATAGTTCCTCAAGTCATCCCGGCACTTTCACCACATCCACCAACATGTTACATGCTCGATGTGCTCATCTCAAGGTCGAATGTTAGAAAGTTCAGGTAAACTGGACTTGAAGATGCAAATTGACTTGGACCCATTCAGATGCTGAACATTGAAGAGAGATTTATGACGTGAAATTGACATTTATACCGATGACATTTTGTATGCATTTGATATCTCTATCTACTGTACATTAAAATGGTTGAGTGGTACATGCATAGACAATACAGCCCAGAAAGACGTCTATTGTTCAACATCTTGCGTACAAATAATTCTGTCAACAATCGAAACGGGGTACTGCAATTCTATTGGCTCTTCCAATCTTACGTATAGCGTCACAAACTTATCTTTCCCGAAGACGAAGACTCTAACGTAATGAATATAGAAGCCATTTTGTTTTGGCCTACCAAAACATATAATTTTGAAGTGGCGAATTGTATCTGCTGGTTCAGTCAGATGTGTTGACAGAAATCGCGGTCGCCTGTTATGAGGAGTCTGTAGGCTGTATTCGTCTATGGATACATGACTTTCAAGGTATACACGTACCACGGGGGAGCGATACGATTATTATATTCTAAATAGCAGAAGACTTTTTAAAGTGGATACTTTTATGTTCTCATCTCGTATAGGGAGGGGCCTGTTCAGAACTTGTCCGCACTTCGGGGACAAACTTGACGAAATAAGTCTCGCAGATAAAGGCATTTTCGTATTTAGTACTTGACAGTAAATACTTTTTGACAGGGGAGTTCTTTCGTGAAAAGTACTTTAGGATAAGCTTACTGACTTCATCTGCGCATTTGTTGACAGATATTTGATTTCTTATTACAGATTATTACGTTTTTTAATCGTTAATTATTTCTTATTATAATTATTAGGTATTGAAGATAAGTTAATGCTTTATAGGTAACATAAAACATATTGTATTTATTGTGCACCAAAAGAAAAACAGTAAAAAAGACAATACAAAGTTTGGAAGATAAAGGCAACAGTAGGTAATCTTGTCCCTTAAAGCGATTTCTTCCAGACAACCTTTGGGTGGAAGAACGAGAAGGTGTAGGCGGTGGTGGTGCGGTCGTAGGCTTATTTGAACGGACGGAACAATAAAAACTGACATGTTATTATAATATCTAGGGCCATCATTAGTTTCTTACTCTTTGATTGAGTAAAGAGGCGACTTAAAATATTTATGGCCGCCATTGATTTCTTCCTCTTTTATTGGTAAAGAGGTGACGTAAGAAGTATCCACTTAAATAATTTACGTTTGCATCTCTGACACAACCCGCTGCTTTTGCATTCTTATTTCGGGTTCAGTACATTATTAGATAACTCATTTTTCAACAATTCGACTCACGTCAACTTCATCAGTTCAACATTGCTCATCCATCTATTTCTTATTAAATATCTTTTTCTCAAAAATACATTGTAATGTTATCATTTCATACCGTAAAGACAAGTCAATAAGTACTGGCAAAGTATGACATGGCAAATTCAAATTAAAAAAAAGCGGAGACATTAACCATAGAGGAAAAAGGTCCATCTACGTGTGTAGTGATTTTCTTTTCACATATTATACGTTAATTTTTTTTTTTATGTCTAGGACTATGACGGGCGGCCTCGGACTTTTACCCAACTCGTCCTGGAGAGTTCACTTACTGGTCTCTGCAGTAATGCACTAATAATATTATTAAATATCATACAGTATTACAGTAGACAGGCGGCTCTTGTGTCTGTTTTACAACTTACAATCACAAAAGTATTTGTTATATAATTTTTCAAATGCTAACGTGCTAATTCATGTCTCATTTTTTGTGAATATAATATAATTTGACATAAAAATCAATGCGTTTGAACTGCTGACATCTTATTAATTAATCACCTTTTCAAAACCACTTTAAACATTTGAGCAATATGTGAAGTGAAGTATCGCAGTGTAAAAGACATCAACGCGCTCTTTCAAGGCTGAAAAAACATCATTTAAAAATATGTTAAGCTGCCTTTCTGTATTGGGAGTATTGCAACCACGTCACTTACAAGATATTTTTAACATTTCAAAAGAGTTTCAAATATCTTTTACTTTAAAAATTACTAAACTAGGAATAAAAGAATACCTTGTTAGCTGGAGCTAGAACTTTGTAATAGAAGATAATGGTCATTATCATAATTTAGTATAAAGACGTACTGTTGCTCAAAGTCATAGCAAAGTATACTATGGTCATAGATACCTAATACGTTACAAAATATGCAAAACTTCGTAAAAGATTTGCACACACGCGGATGCACCAATGGAAATAGCAAACGTTTTGTTCTTAAAGTAGGTAATGAAGTCATGAAAGCTAAACGAATATTCATAAAACATTATTATTTGACTACATCTTATAGATAAAATCATTGCTTCTGCAATGATTAAATCGCACTTGAAAGCTTTACAATGCAGCTGTTGAAGTATGAAAGTTGTATTTCGTTGTTGAAGTCCTCAAATCACAACTTACACGGATCCGTGAGATGTGACTGAGTGATGAATGTGTGTGCCTTATGCAATCGTCTTGTAGATAACAGATTGATGTGAATGACGTGTGGGCGGTGGCAGTCTACTCGTGAGAAACACGTTTTTATAGCTACTCCGGTATAAACAAGGCACAATCACTTTTGGGAATATCTACCTGTACCTACATGAATAGGTAATCGATCAAGTAAAAATGTCAGATGAATGTTGAGATTTTTTGAAACTTCAGATCTGCCATCAGTGGTATTGGCGTTGAAATAATAACGCTTTTTTCATTTATGTTTCAAAACGATTTCTTGAGGTTTCCTACACATTTTTCTGCATTTTGATTCGATTAAATCTTCACCACTAACACTAATAAAAGTGTCCTCATGTCTCCTGATGATGTCTTATTAAACGAAACTAGTTGCGAATTCGCGAATAGTAGAATAAATATAGTGGTTCTCGGAAAAGAAGGCTTTTATGAGTTAAAATGAATTTACGTCAAATATTCACACCTAACAGTATCTACAAATTAACATCTTCACCACTAACACTAATAAAAGTGCCCTCATGCCGATGGCTCCTGATGATGACTTATTAAACGAAACTAGTTGCGAACTCGCAAATAATAGAATAAATATAGTGGTTCTCGTAAAAGAAGGCTTTTATGAGTTAAAATGAAGTTCCGTCGAATATTCACACCTAACAGTATCTACAAATTAACATCTTCACCATTTTTACGAGCAGTTTGTTAAAGAAAATTCAAAAATGTTTTCGTTACGAAGAACTGCTTGATGTCAAATTACTAAAACTTCGGAAGAAGCCTTCCTTTTGAAGATCCGGTTGTGTTAACACATATTTGCAAATCAACTGCAGTGGACGTCATGTCCACATTTGGTTTTCCTTTTTACTAAATATCTCACAACTGTTGCTTTACTTGTTGTTTAAACAAACTGGAAGTATCTTTGTAACCATTCTAACGTTGTTTAAATAAATATATTTCAAACAAAAACAAAAAAGGTTGCAACCTTTTAGATGGCTTTTTATTAAATTCAAATTCAAATAGTTTATTTTGTAAAGTAGGTATACATAATACACTATTTACGAGTCAAATTTAATCTTATAAAAATATATGTAATAATTAAATTTATTAGTAATAATTAAATTAAACATTTATTTAATTTATGTAGCAAAGTATGTACGATTAAAATGATAGATAAAATCTATAATTATACAACGCGCAACGTGAAATCTAATCAACCGCCCGAACCCATACCGGAGACCCGGCCAGCGACCAGGAACAAGGTTCAATGATCACCAACTGAGCCCCCAGCACGAATTTTATAAATATTAAGGGATAAGTAAATGTATTATTTTATTTAACAATTAGAACTTAAATAGCAATGTAAACTAAACTAAATAATTCAAAATAAAAATTTACTGTTTAACTAAAATAAAATTCTATTCACAAATAAAATAAAAAATGAAATTTTCAAAAACCAAATAATACGATATTTGGACTCGTTCTATGGAGTCGTCATCAGTCGAACACAGTATAAATTAATGACAGATAAAGAATGTTCTAACGTTGACAATAGAATGTGTTACTGAAATATTAATAATTTTAAAAAACAGGCCAATCTTCGCTACCGTATGTATGTCTGTGTCGAAGAAGGTAAGACGACTCTTACTGACGAATAGATGTTATTTAATATCGGTATCACAGCCGGATTATCAAAAACCCGCCTTTTTCAAATTAATCGAAACACTTAAATTCAAAATTCACTCAATAGTTATTCGACAAAACCTAATTACCTATTATTGTGTATGCTGCCATCCCAAAATTTCCATTGGTTTCTGTACATCAGAATTTCAAATTTTTAAATTCAGAATTTTTGAAATTCTAATTTGCCAGAACCAATAAAAACTTTACGATTGCAATATACGCAATACATAGGTAATAAGGTTTTGTTGAATAACTATTGAGTGAATTTTGAATTTAAGTGTTCTGTTTCGATTAATTTGAAAAAGGCGGGTTTTTCACAATCCGGCTGCGAAACCGCTTTTAAGTCTCGTACCAAGGCGATACACTCGTATTGACCATTTGGCCTCATCAAAACAAGTACCGTATTATAACTCATTCCAACAACCAAATGCATCGTATGTAGAAGTAAATGTACCGATGCTTTGTGGTATTTGTGACCGTTTTAACCTCTCCACATTCTTGTGGTATTTGTGACCGTTTTAACCTCTCCACATTCTTGTGAAAAAGCGACGATACACGTTGAATAATCCCATCGATAGCATCTCGCTATTGTGTACTGTTTCTGGTGCAAAGATTGTATCAAAACTCACTATTCACTCTTGAGAAACTGCAACAAACTCGAACTAGGCTTTTACAATTCATTTGGTGCAAACAATTGGTGCACAAATTGAATTGAACTTTTTGAAATTAAAAATTAACGTAGATAAATGATTTTTATCCATAATTTATAATTAAAAGATTACATTATCCCAAGGACAACAGCGTTTTTTTCTAGTTGTAGTAAAATAAAAAACTGATCACACTAAACAAATTTCTTAAAGCAAAAAAGAAAATAAATAAAAATAACATACCTATTTTAAATGTTTAGTCCGAACTTCGTTATTTTCGCATGAATATTATTTGTAAAAGTTTGGTTTGGTTGCACTCGGTATAGTAAAGTTTGGTTTGGTTGCACTCGGTATAGTAAAGTTTGGTTTGGTTGCACTCGGTATAGTAAAGTTTGGTTTGGTTGCACTCGGTATAGTAAAGTTTGGTTTGGTTGCACTCGGTATAGTAAAATCTAGATGCTGTAGAAAAGAGAATTGCCTAAATCACTAACAAGATTGCTGCCTGCCAAAATGCAGTCTTTAACAAAAAGCTTTTAGACGAATTATGGAAAATAATTGCTTCACCTTTTTTATCAAATTCTGTAAGTTGTTCAACTTTTCTTGCACTATTAACAAATCATGCAGAATTGGGCCGCAGACCTATTTCTTGTTTATTATAGGAAGCTACCATTTAATTGCAAAGTAGAGTGTTTTGTAGTCGGTTCGGTTAATGATTGGATAAAATTAATAGGGTAATTGTCATTACCTGAGATCATTAACTGAGATGGTATGCGGTGCAAGTCACTGTTCCATTAAATCAAGTTATGTCTGAAGCATGAACTTTTAATATAGGTTATTGAACCTGGTTGATTAGTAATAAAAAGTTTCTTGAGAAAGCTTGTGGGCTTTTATGAGCTTTCTATGTTATGTTTTGTTAGTTGATCAAATCATTCAGTTTTTGTTTGTGGTCTTTAAGTAAAGAAAAGTAGGTAGTTTTCCCAGATTCGCGGTAGTAAGTGACCAAGCGAAACCCATTGTGTATTAGAAAAATGGATTGGTATTTAAAATTAAATGCAACCTGTCAAAACGAACTTTATTTTTTTTGCGAAGTCCACCGAGGAATAACATGGAAAAATATTAATTAGAAACAAATTCTCTGAGAAAAATGTTAAAATTTTATATAAAGGAGTATAGGAACAACTTTATACAACTTGTAACAGAAAGGTGTAACCATATTTGAAGAACTTATTCAGTCAATGGTATAGAACAACTTTCTGTTACACGTTGTATAAAAAAAATGGCAGTAGCTTAGTCGATATGATAGGATTTCAATCTTGGGATCCCAGTTCAAAACTTGCCTGTCAAAATATGTAATAATCTATCTATGACATTGGGACTGAGTGTACGAGTTATGAATGTTTAACACTCGATGAAAGCCTTACGCCCCCTCGGGGATTCATGTCGTGTATTTAAATATTTCAAGATATTACTATAAACAAGAAAACAAAATGTTATTTGGACCTCGGGCGATCACGCACTTGACCGACCCGTGACCTCTGCCCCACTAACTGCCCTCATCTCCCTCAAGCTCCTCATTACATAAATATTTACAAACAGGAAAAGAAAGCTCATTGAGATGCCTATGAGCTGAATTATGGCTGACCTAGGGGCAAATCCTGTACCATCGACATTACAGACATACGTCCAGTGCTGGACATAAACAAGTCAGTTCCAAACTGAGTGAGTTGGCCTTTATCACCGCCCTGGGCAGATGGGTTGGTGATCGCAATGCTTAACTTTTTTGTCATCGAAGATGTTTATCGACGGTCTTTTAGACTACCTATACACATAGGTGGCTCTTTTAGACTAGCTATACACACAGGTAGCTCTTTAAGACTAGCTTTACACATATGTGACTCTTTTAGACTGGCTATACACATAGGTAGCTCTTTTAGACTAGCGATACACATAGGTGGCTCTTTTAGACTAGCTATACACATAGGTGGCTCTTTTAGACTAGCGATACACATAGGTGGCTCTTTTAGACTAGCGATACACATAGGTGGCTCTTTTAGACTAGCTATACACATAGGTGGCTCTTTCACCAACAGTCGGAAACAAGGGGCTGGTCCGGTGACGTTGGTCTGCAAGGTGAACTAAGAGCAGATGATGTTTATATTTGGGGTGGGCCTTGTTAGTAAGGGGATTGTTTTGGGGGTAGGATCACAACTGCAACAGGGGCATCCAGGGCTGGCGGTTGACTTCAAATATTTTAAAATTTTTCTTATTATTGATAAATATTTTTGTCCTTTGATACAGTTTGAAATGAAAATACTTAACAAAACACATTAAATGAAATATACGTGAGATATTTTTCGGCATAATTTTATTATTGATAGTTTTTGTAAACATCGAAGTTATAAAAACTATGTCAGAAATAAATTTCTATGTTTGAACACTTGGCGATTTATCCATCGCAAGGAGATATAAATTAACATTATATCATTGCAGTATAGAAACGCAGAAATAAAAGTAAATCTGGATGTGAGGAGCTCTGAACCGGGAATCGAACCCGGGACCTCTCGCTTGCCGGGCGATTGCTCTAACCTCTGAGCTATCCAGGTCTCAACACAACTCGTGAATTTACCGATGTGCTTTCCCATACTGCAATGTTATTTATAGATACCCACTTTATAGTGAGCCACTTGGCGCCTAGAGGACGCTAGTGTATTCAAAGCTAGTCAAAGACCATTATGCCCTACCGTCACCTGTTACAGTATCGGGTAGTGAAGAATACACATTTCTCTTATCGAAACTATGTCAGAAATAAATTTCTATGTTTGAACACTTGGCGATTTATCCATCGCAAGGAGATATAAATTAACATTATATCATTGCAGTATAGAAACGCAGAAATAAAAGTAAATCTGGATGTGAGGAGCTCTGAACCGGGAATCGAACCCGGGACCTCTCGCTTGCCGGGCGATTGCTCTAACCTCTGAGCTATCCAGGTCTCAACACAACTCGTGAATTTACCGATGTGCTTTCCCATACTGCAATGTTATTTATAGATACCCACTTTATAGTGAGCCACTTGGCGCCTAGAGGACGCTAGTGTATTCAAAGCTAGTCAAAGACCATTATGCCCTACCGTCACCTGTTACAGTATCGGGTAGTGAAGAATACACATTTCTCTTATCGAAACTATGTCAGAAATAAATTTCTATGTTTGAACACTTGGCGATTTATCCATCGCAAGGAGATATAAATTAACATTATATCATTGCAGTATAGAAACGCAGAAATAAAAGTAAATCTGGATGTGAGGAGCTCTGAACCGGGAATCGAACCCGGGACCTCTCGCTTGCCGGGCGATTGCTCTAACCTCTGAGCTATCCAGGTCTCAACACAACTCGTGAATTTACCGATGTGCTTTCCCATACTGCAATGTTATTTATAGATACCCACTTTATAGTGAGCCACTTGGCGCCTAGAGGACGCTAGTGTATTCAAAGCTAGTCAAAGACCATTATGCCCTACCGTCACCTGTTACAGTATCGGGTAGTGAAGAATACACATTTCTCTTATCGAAACTATGTCAGAAATAAATTTCTATGTTTGAACACTTGGCGATTTATCCATCGCAAGGAGATATAAATTAACATTATATCATTGCAGTATAGAAACGCAGAAATAAAAGTAAATCTGGATGTGAGGAGCTCTGAACCGGGAATCGAACCCGGGACCTCTCGCTTGCCGGGCGATTGCTCTAACCTCTGAGCTATCCAGGTCTCAACACAACTCGTGAATTTACCGATGTGCTTTCCCGGGTTCGATTCCCGGTTCAGAGCTCCTCACATCCAGATTTACTTTTATTTCTGCGTTTCTATACTGCAATGATATAATGTTAATTTATATCTCCTTGCGATGGATAAATCGCCAAGTGTTCAAACATAGAAATTTATTTCTGACATAGTTTCGATAAGAGAAATGTGTATTCTTCACTACCCGATACTGTAACAGGTGACGGTAGGGCATAATGGTCTTTGACTAGCTTTGAATACACTAGCGTCCTCTAGGCGCCAAGTGGCTCACTATAAAGTGGGTATCTATAAATAACATTGCAGTATGGGAAAGCACATCGGTAAATTCACGAGTTGTGTTGAGACCTGGATAGCTCAGAGGTTAGAGCAATCGCCCGGCAAGCGAGAGGTCCCGGGTTCGATTCCCGGTTCAGAGCTCCTCACATCCAGATTTACTTTTATTTCTGCGTTTCTATACTGCAATGATATAATGTTAATCGAAGTTATACTTCATCAAATGTTATCTTTTTATTTTGAATATCTACATTTTTCATGACTGTACGGGGAAGTGGTCGTCCTCGTTCCCCATAAATCCGTAACTGGATGGGCTTAGGTTATCGGTGGCTTCCCCGTTACATCTTACGAGCACTCAGTCCTAATTTGCTTACGTTTGAAATATCTCGATATCGAGATACTCAGTCAGTAGACACCTAGGAAATGCTTGATGCGATGGCTTATGGCCTCTAATAGAAATTTCATTCGGTGCTTTAGGGCTTCCGTGGTGCTATCATAGATTTTGATGTCAATAATTGGAAACAACAATAAAATAAGGTTTTTTATTGATTTTTGTTGTAAAAATTTGTGCTAGTGATTGTTAGTGATTTTTTATATATTCTAAATACAGTATGTAAACTTTGTACAATTGTTAGTGATTCTTTATAGATTCCAATACAGGATGTAAACTTTGTGCTAGTGATTTTTGGTGATTCTTTATGTATTCCAACACAGGATGTAAACTTCGTTATTACTTATTAGATTTTATTTCATGTCCTTAAACCATTGAAGGTGGACAATATTTTTATGTTTAGTAAAATTAACCTAAAATGACTTATGAATATGGGAAAATAGAAAAACAGTTTGCGGTTAGAACTTGATTTTTTTTAAGAATTAGCTCTGAAAGAAACTACATAATTAAGTTTACAGCCTATAATTATTACTCAAATTACTTTAAAAAAACAAATAATAGATACGTTTTTTGAAAAGTAGGATTGCATCCGATTTTGAAGGGAATTTTGAGATATGTACAACATTTTTGTGATTTTTATCAAACTGCTATTTATCAAATATATTTTATTATTCTATTTCAAATTTATTTATGTTATTTTGTTTATATATCTGTTTGCTTTTTACGCCATGTTTAATTGTTTCTTTTGTTTGTCTTTATTATTTTTGTAAATGTGCGCAAAATATAAATAAAATTCTAAACTCTGCTGTGTTAACCAATATTTAATAAGAAGGCCGTGATGTAATAATACCTCATCAATATCTTTGGAAGATCTTTAATTATGATGATTCAATTCAAATGAATATTGCACAACATAATAATATACAATAATGTGTACGTTCATACAGACATAAGATAATTACAGTACAATAAATACAATCACATTCTAATTCTATTGAAAATCACAAACACATTTCTAGAGATCCCTTTACTTACAAAAACCCTACATAATTACTGAAAATGTTTCTAATGAACATCCTGTGACGTAAACTGACCACATTTTAGCTGAAAAAGTTTTTGCTTGAATATTATTCACTTTTGAATACAAACGCGATTTATAAGAAAAAAAAGTGCATCCCAAAAGATGGCGAGCTGTGATTGGTTTACGAGCTGTCAAAATGACAGATATTGTGATTTTCTATTTGTAGATCACATACTATATTTTGTAGGTGCCGTCTTAAGGGTAAGCAGCAAAGGAATCTCTATTTGCTACTTTTTAATAATCTTAATTAGAAATATATATTTTAGTAACCCTCACATCAATTCACAGTTTGGCTTCGCCTAAATTTTAACTACTATGATATAAATATTTACATTTTTTTATTTAGACCCTTTTCTTTCTATCAGTAACAAATTCTACTCTAATCTATACTAAACATTTCTACTGATTATGACGATACCGTTTATTTTCGGCTGCTTTTCATTTAGTTTACTTTGTACCCTAACTAATTAAAGATATTGTAAAATCCTAAATCTATGACAACAAATGAGCTAAGTCCCGTAAAAGAAATAAGAACCTTCTTTTTAATAAGAACCGATTAGGCAGGCCACCGTTTTAATACAAAATTTGGTAACCCTTTTCTCAGTTATTTTTCTAGAGCTCTATTGTCTGGTACCAACTGATATTTTAAAAGACACCATGTTGTCGAAATTTTGAATATTTGTTTTGTTTTCAAGATATCAAGCTTATATCTGTCCGATTTACATACAGATTGTCTTCTTTTCTTACCTCAAGAATGTGACTTTGTAACTGCCTGTATCAAACTATAGAGTAGAGGTTTTTTTGTTTATAGCGAAAAACAACTGACAAAAGGGTTACCAAATTTTGTACTAAAACAGTGGCGTGCGTATTCGACTTAAGAGTTCACTAAATGAGTATTGTCAATAAATATAACGCTATACACTTACTGTCACAGGATTATTTTCTGTCTTCCACAATTTCAATTAACCTGGTACCTTTAGAAAGGACCAATCACTCCAAGATGCTATATTCTTTTATTGTTATGCGAAAGTCGATAAAGGATCTGGTTTACGACCAATTCTGTTGTCTTTGGTCTGGTTTCAGGCAATAATCTGGAGGTTGTGGGTAACTATCGGACACAATATATGACCGGTCTCGTGCCGGTTGGTCCTGGCTACTAGAAAGAAGTCGTTGTAAAGAATAAGTTCCTACAGTTTTCTGCCTGCAAGAGGTGTGCTCGTCAAAATCAAAGAATCCTGACTTTACTCGTCTTTTCGAAGTTTTCACAGAACAAAAAAAAAACATATAGTACTTACCTATCATAAAAAATACAGAATGAAAAAAATATAGACAAGACGCATCTATCGTACCATTTCTTATGAATTTTCATTCTCAAGATATTCCTGTAGAGGTATTTAAGGCATCGGCATTGGCACTAAACATAATATTTACTTAACTAAACCTGATAAATATAGTTGTATGTTGTATATTTTTAATCAAAACAAAAAATTACTTGGTCTATTCGAGGTCCACGCAGCTCAGGTAATGACGAAGCGTTGAAACTACAGTTAAAAAACATTCTGATAAAATTGTTACATTTATCTAATGAAAAATGTGAGATCAAGAAAGTAATTCAAAGTATGTAAATATTCATACGATTTTACAATAAATCTATTACATCACATTGACTAGAATATTATGACTAGGCTAGACACGTTAGATAATGATGCAAATTTCGATATTTGATTGAGAAATTCTTTAAATCTAAGCATTTCATTTTTATGATATTGTCGATATCTACGCTTACTCTTTCTTTAACCGAAGTTTTCTTCAACAGACACAATTCCAGCAAAAATTACATCAAAAGTTCAAATCATTAATCACAAAAACTTAGAGCCTCATAATAATGATATGATGTTGTACATATTTATTATGATATATATGCACGTATACAGTGGTTGTACTACTCATCGGTCACTAATTCCATTAAAGAAAAATGCCATTATCAAAAGTTGCCGCATAACTTGGTCTCAACTTTAACATATACTTCCTTCCGCAATTTTAATCAAAGAGAAAAATCTGATTAAACATTCGTTAAATCCTCAAGGATTATGTTAATAAATCTAACGTTTTTATTTGGCACCATCATTATGTGCATAAACAATTTTTAAATACCTACCCACTTCACATTCCTTTAAAATCTATAGAATGCGTAGTCTTCTAAACTAACAACGTTGTTTCAAATAAGTCGAAAGATATAATCTTTCTAGCAATAATACTTATGTAAGTCTATACTTAATCCTCTCATATTCGAAAAGCTCTTTTCCGCAAAATGTAGGGCGACTATGAGTCTCAAAACAGTCCGGATAATTCTCATCAAAACTTTAAAAGTGAGCTTCGACCATCTCAAATAATTAAAAAAAAAGCTATAGGAAGATCCTTCTAATATTTACGGTACATGAGAAGGAGAAATAAGGGGCTGGCCAGTCGCTGGTCTTCATACATGCGTGTGACGTCACGCTCTCCCCAACATGGCCGCCACGTCACCAGCTGACTGCGAGTGCAGCAGCGCCCCCCGCGCCTGCCTAACCCCTGCGGTGCCCACGGTGGCTCTGGTGATTGTTCCTACCACTGAAGGTGTCGATCCAAGAGGGCAGCCAATGATGAATTCGTGGCGAGATGCTTCAGTTGGCGTTATACGACGTTTTGGATCCCATCTGAGAAAGAAATAAAAAGTAATGTTAGACTTTGGGCTCATAAATTAAAACACAATACATATAAATTACATCACAAAAAGTCTAATTGGCTATTGACAAGCCCTAAACGAATGCTCTAGTTTTAACGCCCTTGTGTTGTTACGTATGTTAACATATCCTTTCAAAACGTTTAAATTTAACGATCCATAGAGCTCTAAATAAAGTCGTACCACTGAAATAAAATGAAATATATTTATTTATGTAATGTATGTATACATCATTACAGGCCGGTTTTTAATGTAAATAAAATAAAAAACAATACTTTACTAAATAATCTATATCTACAGTTGCCACAAAATAAGAGGCCCGTTTTGACAGATAAGAACGACCATAGAATATAACTCTACATGTAATAAATGAAACGGTTAACAAATAATTATTAACTTTTTGGGTTTAAAGAAAATAAATAAACGTTATTTAATTATCACGGAACATATTTCAAGTATTATTTTCACGCATATTCCAAAATAAAATGCAATTTTGAATTACTACACAATGTCTCAAAAACAGTTACATTCTCAGTCAATTTTTTCTTAATAATAGTGTTGTAACCAGATAATCGCCTAATTTCACGGACTCAATTCGATTCCACGTGAAAATAATTTACTTGTTTTAATATTGATAAAATAATTATAAAGATCTGTAATTAGCTTTTGTGAGACCAGTACAAAAAAAGCCAAGTTTAAATTTCCTTTTTTTTTTTTTGCAAATATGAACTTTTTAGATTTGAACATTTGCATGTATTTGCAACGGTGTCGCGTATACCGAAAAATATAATATAATAATTGTGCTAAATAATGTTACATACCACTTAGCTTTTAAAGTTATAGTTTACAAAAACAAAAAATATATATAAAAAAAATGCATTTATTGCTTGAAGTCCCATTTTTTTATTAATGAATTGGTTTACAGGCAGTTTTCCATTAACATCCTATCAATAGACAGATTGGCTGGTAAGAAATATGGCAGTATTTTTTTTTATAAGGCAAGGAGCAATTTTTTCATGTTGAAGCCTACACATTTTTCTTACTGGCAAGTATTATATCTATCAACCTAATTTGAGGTCAGTGAAGTACAACATTACAAAATATTACTGGCACGTAAGAATTTCCATTTCAGATTCTTTTCGTAGAGAAAAAAAATTAAAATCTGGTTTTAGCACCCGAAATATCTTTATGTCACCATATTGGAAGTCGTTGTGCTCCCGTTTATTTTTAGTGTTTTTTTCTTGTGACTTTAGGCTTTACTTTTGAACTGTTTATATTTTCTTTCACGTTGACCTTTGCAATTATGTTTATTCTGGAAATTATAACCAACAAACTTGAAAATATTTCAAACGATAACAAACTCATAATATTTTGAATCGATTACTCGTGAGAATCGGTTGACATAGTTATCGATTTGCATGGTTCACATCCATAGATACGTTGCGATGACATGTGTCAAAACGGACCTATTACATTGTGACTACTTTAACAGTTTTGACATGTAGTAATACAATTTGTATTATTAGAGGTCAGTGGAAAATACGAAACAAAAACATACTCATACAATGTTATGTCAAAGTCATCAGTTAAATCAATCTTTCACGTGTACTTGTAACATGTGAGTTTTATTAAGTGGAAGTGAGAAATTGTTTGCTAATTGTCTAATCAAACAATGAACAAATAAGCAGTTACTTCTTATTGTAGCTAAGTCCTTACAAAGCAATACTATCGAGTTGTTGATAGATATGATATCTGAATAACGAAGGGCATATGTACCCAGGATCTGAACTAGGGAGGGGGTGGGGTAACTGCTCATCTGAGGTGGTTGATCGACGAGGGACTGCTGCGACTCTTTCAATAGACCTGATTTCCACGACATCATCTACATGTCATAGATTCTATGGTATTCTATCGGTGATAATACGCGGTAAAGCATGAAATAGTGCTCATAATTGTGTATCTTTTTCATGGTGGCGCCATGGCCAGGAAAAAAATATTGGTTTCCCTAAACAGCTCAACCACTTCTACATTGATTATAAGTAATATATATTATTATCTGGGCTGCTATGATCTTCCGGGGGGGTGGGGGACGATATTGACTATTCTATATTAATTGTAACTTCTATACATTTCTTGTGTCTAGAGCTCACGTAATCGTCGGGCATATGAACCTAGTTAGACTAACCACATACGGCGAGTCTAGATTAAGGGCTAGATCTGGCTCAAGGTGACCTAACTGTCACTTTTACTGGGTGTCTGTCAGAATTAAGATTAACACGACATGCATAAAATAAAAAGCAAATCTATATTACTTGACTTGATTGCAATTCTTCTAGTAATTGAAATTAAAGATCTTCAAATGAAATCGTTGTATTGTATTCTAAATGTGTATAATACGAAATCTTCAATTTGCATTGTGAAAAAATACCATTATTTTAGTAACATTATGCCACAAGAGGGCCACTTAAAATGATAGATCGTTGTACTTTACATTTTCGCAGCGACCTCTGACTCGGTCCTCGTTAAAATAACAATGCTACGTCTATCCACGCACGTCGTTACGACGAAGGTGATTTACCTCTGTATCTGTGGAAGCCTGCGGCGTGCAGCCTTTCGTTGTTTCATCAATTTGTCATAAAAGCTGTGTATTGCTACATTTTGTGTCCATTTGAGTCAGGGATGTGATGATGTGTTAGCTGGGATGTCAAACTCACAATCTTGAGACCCGAGTTCTAATCCTGCCTGCAGCTCAAATATGCAATAGTAGTTTTTCAGAATTTATTAGGTTAGTCTATAAACAACCGTGAGAAAACCCGCCGTGAAATTATATTCTCACAAGTAAAATTAAAAATGATTGAATTATAGATGACATATACTCAGCACTTGCTGAAATGTAAAAAAAAACACTGTTAGTTAAATGTACAATTTCTTAAAAGATTTGTGCCCTAACTACGATGCTATCGCCTATAAAATCATCTTTGTAAAGGGCGAACACCAGACAACACCAATGACATCCCCTCAGTGATTCAAATGTTGTGACGCTATGTTTTGTGTTGATGTGGTAAATTTCAAAATATACTCGTCAATAATTTGCAATTTTTTAGTTTCTTGAATATGAATAATGAATTATTGTAGATCGCGAATGGTTTCACAATATGTTTTCAGAGAGAACCAATTTCTTTTAGTTCAGTGTTACGTACGTTACATGTGTCGAACATTACGTTCGTCGTACTCAGCTTACTTTTTCCTCGGTCTAAAGTTTTTTTTCCGGGATCATATATCTTAGCCTTATTTCTCGCTTTCTCTGTTACATCTTTGCACAAAGTAAAATCTGCATTTTATCGTTGTCCCTGTCACTCCAAGCAAAAAACCGGGACATCGAGAGGGACCAAAGAGAACATACTAATACATACTAATACATAACATACATAAAGAACTAAAAAAACTAGCAAAATTTCCAAAATCTAAAAAAAAAAATGTTTGACTTCTAGCCCGGCACTCCCAAAAAGATTCGGTCAATCGTTTATGGTTTGAGCCTATGTTCATCTCTGACGCTGCATGGAGAGTATGATAAAGATGGATATACGACCGAATGATATTCAATCGAATTTTGTCACTTCGGATCTACATTATTTCCTATTCGTCGAGGAGAAAAAGTGCGTTTGTAGACCTCATTTCAATAAGTCCTTACTTATTTATTTCTTTGGAGAAAAATTGATCCAAACATGTTTTTCAAAATCAAAACCCTAGATTATAGAGTCAAAATGCAAATTTCAGAAATGTATTACAATTTTCTGTGCATTTCATGAAATACACAGAAACAGGTCACATTTACATACATTTATTTTACATAGCCTCTATCGCGTTATTTCGAAAACAACTAGTTGACAAACGTTTGACACAGTTTTATGAAAAGACAGCAATCTAGAAGCCATAACGCAAAGCTCTAAGCCGCAAGTCTGAACGTCTGGCAATTCATCTAAACATCGGCCGCGTTCGTGTTGCGTCACATAATGTAAGGTGATGTCCAATTCATGATTACAGAATGCAGATCTCTAGAAAGGAAACCGTAAATGTCAAGGGTACACTTATATCGGCAGATATTGAACTTTCCAAAATGACAACCAGTCAGGTTAATCATGTAAACTGCTAAAGGATAGTTTGCTTTTGGTGATTTGTATAGTTTGACAAGCATTGTGTATTTTGGAACACCGTGTCAATCTTTTTCGTTCCGCACTCTCTAAAAAACTTAAAAAGTCTAAGGTGACCAATCCTATATTTTTAAGGAGGCCCAACTGAGACTTGTTACCTTAAACGAGTACGGTACCAAGCTTAATGGTGCAATCATCAACTCAGAAAGGAATGCGCAAACATTTTTCTTCTCATCAGCTAGAGATCAAAAGGCGTAGGAGCGGCACGCACTCCTGCGCATGTCTCGGTTACGTAAAGAAAGAAGGAATCCGATCGTGTCGCGGAACGCTCCGACACCGACCGCCACTTACATCATCGCGGTTAACCTTTCACTCGACGACGACGATGCGCCCGCGCACACACTTACTCGCACACCGGTCAACGGTCACAAAACAAACATTACATCTATATGGACGATTTCGGAAAAGTAGATCGGTTGTAGGCATCGAAATAAGTTGTAGGGCAGGAAAGAGATCATATCTTTGATTTGATTTCAATAAAATTTAAGGTCAAAATAACTTCAATACCATATAAAATTAAATTTGTAAAATCATAATTTCTTGTAAATAACCGAATTTAGCATCAAACAAACTTCAAAGTCATACTAATATTGCGCTGGCAATACTATTTAAACTTACATGTTTAAGCCGCCGGTGCCACTTCATTAACGCTGAATAATCGCAAGTATTAAATTTAGCTCTCTTAAAGACTCCTAAGTCAATTTCACAAAGTATTATTCCATATTTATGTCCACTTCGTCATGCGTAATGCACTGCAGCCAGCCACCGACCGGGAAAGGTCAGATGAGTGTAGGAGACAGCTACTCTCGCTGCACTTTCACCTTTCTTCGAGCGGTCGTTTAACCTGACGTCACCGTCTAAATGTGTAAACTGCGAACTTTACGACGATGCTGTCTTTGATACTTATGTGAACCACGTCATACTTACAGTCTTTTGTTATGATGCATCTTTCGGATTAAATTTATTCGGAATGACTGTTGTAATATCCGGCTATGAATTGACATCTCGTTTTGTTTTCTCCGACGTTCACGTGCGCTATGCTTGACAAAACAAAACATTATCTGATGTCATTTGGCCCAAAATTTTGAACTTTGTTACAACTTCTTCCAATACTGAGTCGAATTATGGCATCATCTTTATAGATGTACCAATAATAACAAGATTTGCCTTTCAAATCATAATGTAGGACGAGCAGGTACGTAGTACGTAACTTTACGTACTGACTAAGTTTGAATTACGTTCATGGTTTGAATTATATTTAAAGTAACAAACTATCCCAACAAGAACAATCTCTGCCCATCTCGTGTCATCTAAGGCGATACCAAAAAAAAATGGAGTTATTTCGAATCCATTTACTCCACTATAACGTCATCTACGTATTTCATTTTTGGATAAATGTTTATTGAGTTTTTGATTAAGATTCTTACTGAAGGAAAACGCGATTCCACGAATCCGTCCCACTTGCACTGAGGGTTTTTTCGCATATGGAGTAACAGGGACGCTAAAACCTTTACGTATCGCCTTAATGTGTGAAACGTGTCACTTATTCCCTATGTAATGTAGGTATATCCCTTATGTCTTCATAACTCGCGAATATCTGGTCACCCTACACTCCGTGTTACTTTCATCCACTCTCTCTCACGAGCGAGGTCACAATGCGAAAATGTTGTGTCATTTGCTGATTGGACAATCTTACGTCAATTACCTATAACTTATTTAATGAGTATGTATTAAATTCTTATAAATTATAAATTCGTAGCGGGAGCGATGAGTCCTGCACTGATTCTCGGTAAACGTGAATATTGCACTTCCCCCCGACTTTAATATTAGTTTATGCTACAAGGGCGCAAAGGAATAAATTACGAGGACGATTTAAAACACGTGCATAGCGACATAGCATACTACGTTTTTCAATGCATAGTGTGAGGAAATGAAAACAAATATAATCTTGTGAACTTTAAATTATGATTGGCTCTAAAGGACTGTATCCAGAGCCGTTAAATAGTGGAAAAAAAGTAGGTATACCATTTATGGTACACAGGAAAGGCTGCAGGTTAGCCAACCATTGTAAATAAATTGAAAAAAAAAATTATAAAGCCCTACGGCAAAATAATCGACTTTTTGTTCGGTTTTGATGCATAAAAAGTGGGCCTTTACGAGCACATGCATTGAAAAAGACTTTAAAGCCAGACTTTAAATTCTTATAAATAACTGTAAATATGGTCCTAGCCTAGGACGTGAGTTCCATTTTGTTTGTGGCGCGACTCGCCATACCTAACCTTCTTACCCCAGCCCTACCGGCTCTCTTCTGCGCTGAAGGACTCTTGAAAACCTAGTTTGTCCTAAAATTGTAAGAATATAAAAAAAGTCTTTGAAATCACGTATTTTATACAAAACTTGATAACGTCCGCGACTTCGTCCGCGTGGATTTGAGATATGTGCAACCCGTTGCAACAAATTTAATTCTTTGGTTGCAACCACTGGGAACGCATTTTGGATAAAAAAGGTTTACACCCCGTTTCATTCCCTTAAGTATTTCGAGAAATACTTTCTTAGTCACAACTAAACCTCCATACAAACGCTGTCACCACGTTGGGGGGTGTCTATTGAATGTTATTATAATATTTTAGACTAAGTCTATTCACATTATCTAGATATATGTTTAAGTTGAACTAAAAACCGTGAAATTTGAGTAATACCTTAACAGTAAACCCCTAAAATATGTGAATTTAACGATATTTTTACCAAAACTCTAACCGAATGTGCTTTTATTGTTTTAGATAAAATCAAAAAATTAATACGAGTCAAAAATCGAAAATATTATCTAGATTAATAAAAACCAAAAATAATGTTTGAAAACGTCCAGTCTTGACAAAATGTGGTTTCTACTGTTTTGCACCCGCGACGAAATCGGCACGATTGTATTGTCTTCGCAAGTTTCATGGCGCGTGCACCTTATAGCGAAATGAAACAGGATGACTTATGGCCACGCCCACAACTGATTTGGTCGCGTCATGATGTCTGTTCATAAGGAACATACGTTTCAAATCTAATGTCATCTTCAGTGGTTTAGGACGCTGTATATTGTCAGCACGGAACTGTTTTATATAAAATATGGATCACTTAAAGGGCTTCAGTAAGTTAAATTAGCAGCTCGAAATAGGTCTGTACAAATATCGACAATAACGAAATAGAAATAACGTTCATGTCAGAGTGCATTGCAAAGTGGCTGTTACGACGATCGCTGTGTCGCCGGGTACCGCAAAATAGAGAAAATAATGCTTTTCACATGTGTTAAGTTTGATATTTAAAAGTTTTAAACATCATTGTGTTAGATTTTTTGAAAGGTTATTAAAGGTTTTTATTTTCTCGTTGTAGGTTAATGCTTTTAAGATTTTAAAACATCACAATTACGGGACTTGGGTCAATAAGTGTGATATATTTTAAAACATCACAATTACGGGACTTGGGTCAATAAGTGTGATATATTTTAAAACATCACAATTACGGGACTTGGGTCAATAAGTGTGATATATTTTAAAACATCACAATTACGGGACTTTTACGGGACTTGGGTCAATAAGTGTGATATATTTTAAAACATCACAATTACGGGACTTGGGTCAATAAGTGTGATATATTTTAAAACATCACAATTACGGGACTTGGGTCAATAAGTGTGATATATTTTTTTCAAAGTTTTGTAATATTCATATAGAAAGTTTAAACCAATTTAAAAACGTCTGTAAAAGCAGTTTTGATTGTGAAGCCCCTTAACCTCAAAACCTATAGGTACCTCCTGTTGAAAAAATTTTATAGATTTTTTTATTGATGTTGAAATTTTTATAATTACTGCTACAGTAGGGCAAGGCAATAAGGGTGAGGCAAAATCCTGTATTCCTTTCATCGTCGTTAAATACGAGTAGTTAGTAAGTAAATATGAATTGCAACAACACGATAACACTCGTATCCAGTTTTATGTGAAGGTACCTTTCGGTTTTATTTAAGGTACTACGTCGGTAAAATATGCAACTCGAATCGTGTTGGTTGAAATTTTGAACAAATCCAAATTAAAATTCTTAAATTCTAATAATAAAGTCCTTAATAGCTCGCACTGCAACATGGCTGTTATGTTACGTTAGTCGCTGCGGTTGACAAGTGCGAAAATAGTACGTTTTTATTTATTTTAAATAAAATAATATGAATTTGCAAAAAGTATTAAAACCATAACATTTCATATATTATTATTTTGTCTGGTAGTTTATAATTTTTATATGTTTTCGATAAAAACTGCAGCAGTAATATTGTTACAACCTGACAAATTTTCTTCACTTTCATATTCAAATAAAGTTTATAAAAAACCACAACACTCTTCGTTTCATGTAGACAACTATACAAGGTGACTTTTTGATCATCGTCCAAATTCATACTGGAGGGTCGATAAGTGATCAGTATCTTGGATCAATAACAATTTTTGTGAAATTCGTAAAATGAAATTTCGGCTTCCTATAGAAATTCACTTCCAGTTCCGAGTGAATCACTATGGGGAGGCGAAATTTCATTTTACGAATTTCACAAAATTTTTTATTGATCCATGTTACTGATCACTTACCAAGCCACCAGTATGAATTTGGACGATGATCAAAAAGTCACCTTGTATATTTGTTTTCTTTTAAAAAATGCTATAGTTCTCGTATAAAATGGTAACAAAGTTACTCAGTTCAAGGTCGTTGCGGTAGGTAGAGGCCTTAATGAATTAAGTAAGTACTATGATTTCTGGACACTCGTTTCTGGAACAACAATCTCTATGTCGAAATAATATTATGTCCGTCCCTTCTACCTTACAACGAAAGAAGATTTTATTGTGTAAGATACTTACAAAAGATTTTTCCATAATGGTTTTAAAATGCAAAGTCATCTGATTGTCATGTAATATTTTTTGTTTACTTTTTGATACTTTGACCCTAGTTCCGAACCTTGGCAGAATGTCCCCCCTAAAATTAAATCCTTGATCCGCCCTTACTCAGAACCAGCTAACACATACCAATCAATATTAACCCAAAAACGAATACGTATGAGTTATGAGATGACATAACAAACACAACTAATCTTCCTCTAGCTGTAAACCAAGGTTCCTTATTCCGGCTCTTGGTTCACATAAACCCCATAAAAAGGTGTGAACTTGTAGAGAAAGTTGTGTTTAGTTTATCTTCACGTTTCAGTGTTAATTCGTGTCTAGACAATAAATAGCCAAGGGACTTTCAACCTTATCTACTTGGCAATAAAGAAGGACGTTTTGATAGTAATCATCACGCTCCGCAGGGTGTGTCAACAATAAAATGGTGTTTAATTTTATGTGTACTCGAGATTTATTGTACTCGTCGTTGTTTTTGAAGTACATATATTAAGAATGCATCAGGCAATTCACAGAAGAATATGACATACAAGTTGAAAATACAGTATTAAGGCGTATGACCACGCTAAATAAGCAACTCGATGTGTGTCGGTACAAATATCAACGGAAACTACATTGAAATAATGTTCATTTCAGCGTGCCTTGAAAAGTGGCTGTTACGACAACCACTGCGTCTCCGGCTAGCGCAAAATAGGAGAAAATAATACTTTTAACATGGACGCAATGAACGAAAAAAAAATGTTGAACTTACATTTTTTAGATCTACATATTTCCTATAATTTGGTGAAATAATAAATATTTGGTGAGTAAGAGAATTCATGTGAAACTTTCGATGACTTTCGATTGATTTTCTTTGTCAAAACTTACAACAGAAAAACAGTTTATGAAACTTGAAATTTATTTTTGACTCTATAATGCCTATCATATATTTTTATGAAACTTTTTGGACCACCCGTGTAGGTGGTGAAAGTAGGCCTTCAAAGACAGGTCCAAATTGCAGTTGGCGTATCCATTCCCCTTAAGATACTGGTTGATGGTTGATCTTTAGAGATTTTTCATTCATACTAATGCTCCCAGTAATCTCAACACTGGACCCCTTCCTTCGTGCCTCACCTCTAAATCCTATGACTGTCATCAGTTTGGTTCGAATAATCTTCATTTCCTGAACCGTTTTTTTTTGTAAATCGATTGCTTACTCGTACTCTTTTATTTTTACGTACTTATAGGTAGTTATAAAATGAACACATAACATTGCTAAACTCATTGCGTCTTACAACACTCAATATAATTCCAGTTCTAAATCGAAAGGCAGTCATAAACTTTAAAGGCAATCACATGATCCCCGATTCTCACGGTGTCCTCTATTTCTACGAACAGGTATTTTATCCACTCTATCTGTTCCTTTACAATGGCATAGCGCGATGATTTATGTTAATTCAACGTTTATATATCAGAGTTGTACAGAGCTCATACAATCTACTCTGGCATAGAGCCAGTGTGTGGATAACATTGAAATATTTAGTATTACAAGGGCTAAAGTATGGTGAGGTAAATGGGTGTTGTAATATTATTTTCTAATAATATAGTTTTGGTTGATTAAAAACTAATAATAAAAAGGTAAAAATAATAATTTTACTCAAGATATATTTCGGGCCCCACTGGGCCCGGCATCAGTTGAGAATCTGACAATTAATTGAATATGACATATAAGTTATTTACAAAAAAGAAAAAAGTCATCAAATGGGACTCTTCTTTGTTATTTTGTATCTTCTTAAATATTATAGTGTCGCATTTGCGAATAAACTTTTTGATCAATATATATTTGTCTCTTTTTTTAAGATTTTTAATGTAGTTTTGGTTGATTAAAAACTAATAATAAAAAGGTAAAAATAATAATTTAACTCAAGATATATTTCGGGCCCCACTGGGGCTCACTGGGCCCGGCATCAGTTGATGATAAATAAAGAATTATTGTTTTTTTTTTTTAAATACCTTCTCGGCCGAAATGAATAGAAAAGCGATTTTCAGGGTTCCGTAGTACCTAAAAGGTACAAAAGGAACCTTTATGGTGAGACTCCGTTGTCCGTCCGTCCGTCCGTATGTCACAGCCTCATAACTTTAGCACCATTATTGATAAAGACATGAAATTTGGCACCAAAATAGCGTTAATTTGCCCACATATCACGGTGTAAAAAAATATAAAAAACCGACCAAGTGCGAGTCAGACTCGCGTACCTAGGGTTACGTATTGTGGATGATAAATTTAATTTTGTAATTTTTTTTCGTGAATTTATTTTTCCTGTAATCTTTACGTAAACACATATTACCATGATTTTTTTCATATTTTTTGGTCCACCAGTTTTAGAGATAAGGAGGGGCATACATATTTTTGTTTTTTTTTTAAAGATATCTCGAAACCAAAAGTTTATACTTTTATAATCAGCTTATTAATACCTACAATTTGATACCAATATGCTATTTTTATAATATATATTTGAATGTATATTTTATTTATTTTAGTTTTTTTTTATATTTCTCATTTGTGCTCAATTGTTTTAAATCGCTATAGTTTTCCTGTAATTGGCCAGTTATGATCTATAATCAACATTTTTTTCATATTTAAAAAAAAAGTTGAGTACAAATGAGAAATAAAAGAAAATAAAAAAATATAAAAAATATTTTATAAATATTATACAATATGGGTATCAAATTGTAGGTATTAAAAAGCTGATTGTAAAAATATATTGGCTATATATAATTGCATCTATTTCGAGAAATCCTTGAATAACCATACAAAAATGTATGACCCCCCCTTATCTCCAAAACTGCTGGACCGAAAAATATGAAAAAAATCATGGTAATATGTGTTTTTATAAAGATTACAGAAAAAATGAAGCGGTTGAGAAATTCACGAAAATAAATGACTAAATTATATTTATCATCCACAATACGGAACCCTAGGCACGCGAGTCTGACTCGCACTTGGCCGGTTTTTTACATATACATATGATTCACTATAATTGGGAAAAATTTATCGGTGAATGATTCACGGTCAGGATTTGAAACCGGGTCTCAAGATTGAGAGACAGCATCGAACCGACTGAGCTGATTTTAATAACAAAGATTATAATGAAATTATCAAATTAAAATCGTTTATTATAAAATTAGTTTATCATGTTTATTCTTTTCAGATTCGAGTAACGGGTGTCGACTAGTGTCGACTAGCTTATTATTTACTAGAAAACGCCTGCGACTTCGTCCGCATAGCATATAAAGAGTTCGTTGGAAACGCATTTTTAAGCCAAAAGCCCCTTTGACCCCTTTTCGGAAATTCATCCCGAATTTTGAAAAATCAATTCTTAGTGCACCTTTATCACTAAAATTAGGGTGAGTGTCCAACATAACGAAATAGATTTAAAGCTAAGATTCACTTTCTTTTTTGCGAGAAAAACACCTTTATCATGTTTCCATGTTCAGCGGCTTTGTGTTGTCTGTCATACCTGTCAGTCAGTCAGTCAGTCAGTCAGTCAGTCAGTCAGTCATGGGATATATTATATTAAAGGGAAATAAATATGATGTATTGACTATATTGTCTTTTTGTTATAATTTTGTCTAAATGTTTAAAAAAACACATTAAATAAAATATTAGTTAGTGAGATCTATTTTATTTAATGTGTTTTTGTGTTCAAAATTATTTATTAAATATATACCTTGTTCAAGAAATCTTCTTTATCTTGTACTAGCTTTTGCCCGTGGCATCGCCCGCGCTGATTTAGTTTGCATTTTTCCCGGATAAAAAGTAGCCTACGTCACCCCGAGGCCCATAAACTATGCAAAATATCATATCGATCCGTTGCTCCGTTGCTGCGTGAAAGAAGGACAAACCAACAAACACACTTTCGCGTTTATAATAAGGGTACTGATTATTTCTATAGTAAGTATTTCTTGCCCCATTAGTTATTTTCTTGCATCGACGATAAAAACTTGTTATTTTGTGATTTCTACATTACATAACGACCCGGGTTTGCTTGCTATTTACTTTATGCACAAATCTAGGAAGTCGAATAAATCTGCTTTGTCATTATCATCTAAATTGTTTTATAAAAGTCTAGCTTTTTGGAAACATGCACTTTAGACACAGACAGTCTAATAGGTTGTTTTCGGTGTTTTAAATTTGAATTTTTTTTTTGTGGTACGGTACGTTCTTCGTTCTAAAACTTCATCAGCATCATAAGTTTTACAGAGTTACAGAGTTTGCTCTAATCACCTCGACGGGCAGACATAATGGTGATCGCAGAGTACACGTTTTTGCACCGAAGATGCACTACCTGCTACCTGGCAATGGACTGTGACATTTCATCCATCAGCCTAGTTCGTCCACTGCTGGACATAGTCCTTTCCAGGACTTTGCCACTCCCGGCGGTCATCCTAGAAGAATTGCCCATACTCACACACGCTAGGCAGGCGGGTTGGTGAGCGCGGTGCCGGAACCATCGCATCAGTGGCGCCGCTGGCCGTCACCAGTCTGTTCCATATAAGGCCCGACTATTAGGGATGGATATACCGCCATCCATCGGTCCCAGGCATGGTGGGCCTCCTGGTTTTTTTGCCTGTGAGCTGTCCTCTTACTCTCCCCCGAATTACTTCGAGGGGGTCTCCAAGTAAGATGGTGGTACCTCCACAGTCCAGCTCGGCATCAGCTCACTCACATGTGACATTTAGTAAGTGCTAATTAGTACAGTCGATCGCCTGCGTGCCTCATTCACCAAGGACATACCCAGGGGAGTACATGTGGTCCAGACCCCTCCTCCCCCGAAAATGTTAAAGATACAACACATAAATGACCAAATCGCTAAATACAACGCCAAAAATGCTTTTCTGTCTGTGACACTTATGTCATATTTGTGACAATAAATAATTTGTGAAAATGTATTCGTGTTTTAATTCCAAGAAACTTTTACATGTCCACGCGATACTTCTTCGCTATTTGGTTTTCCCACCTTAACCATACAATGCCTTCACCATGCCTCTTAGCAATCTGAATGTGACAAAAGTCAACTCACTCAAGACATTTATGCAGGAAGTGCAGGAAGGCGGGGTCGTCAGTCCGCACGGCGGTGGCGAGCGTACGGGATGATGGTCTCCGCTTGCGACCCTTGGAGTTGGTGACGCTGCGAGGGGACCCCTTCGAGTCTGTGGACAGTCGATCATGATGAGGATCTGTTATCTTGGGAACCACTGAGGGAAGACATTTGCAGGACATTTTATTGACATTGAACAAATTTATAATTTTACAAATGTAATACTAATAATTTAAACTATTTATCTATTGATAAATTACTGTGTTTTTATAATTTGACGTGTAAATTTACATTTGTAAATTTAGTATTTCAGGTCGGGTTATCTATTTGTTCTGTGACCTCCTCAACCAGATAAGTGTCTAGGTAGTTAAGGTGTGGGTCCATATTTCTGCCCGAAGTACACCCTTACCAGTACGGGACGTAATAATCGTCGGTGAAAAGTGGGTATACAATGTGGACTATGACTTAAATTTCACAGTCCACACAAATCTCTGACATCCTCTCGGTGAATAACCTTAACGATGTGTGTGTATGTTTATTTTTACGTGACATATAAGTCAATACGTGGCTTATGGAGCTAAGTTTCAAAGCAGGGCAGCTGCTCCATCTAATTATCTCCAATGTGTGCAGCTCTGCCAGGATGTATGTTCTCTGGGAGGACCAGAGTCTACTCACCAAAGAAGAGTCGTTTCCTGGTGGCGTGCAGCAGTAGATCCGGCGGCGGAGGTCCCAGCAACTCCATGATGCAGGCCAGCTGCTCCGCCTCGTTCTCTCCGGGAAACAGAGGGTAGCCCGTGTGCAGCTCTGCTAGGATGCAGCCTAAGGGAGCAGAATGCGTTAGTATCAATGATATCAGTATAGGAGAAGCTAGCATATTACATGTTACGCAACGAAGTATAAGTTGCCCAAAATAGATAGTTTTTATGTTCATTTTTTTCATTAAAAACAAACCCTTGTTGCAGTGATTTTGAAAAATATTTTCAAAGTTAATTTGGTATGTCACTGTCAAAGAAAGCGCTTTTCAAGAAGAATTCATGATCGTTTAGGGAAATCGTCTATTATGTACGATGTTACCCATAACATACTTAAGTTTAGAGAATCGTGAAATTTTTCAGTAAAAAATGATTCTTGTAAAACACTCATTATACACATCTTCAAGAAATATCGTTTTAAATACAACCCCTATATTGTTTTATTGCTTGCATCAAAGACGCCTGTTTCACAGCCGATTTTAATAAATTGCACACCAATCATTATGTAAAAATATCTGAATTGATTGCAAGATTAATGATTACAACATTTTCAAAAATACGGTTTTGGTGTCAAAAGATGAGCCACACAACTCAAACACGATAAGTATCCATCAAAGTGAACGCTCACATAACATAACATTTATTTATAATTCCTTTCAAATTATTTCCAAGGATTACCGATTATAAACGCATAGAACATCGTAAATTGAACGTCCTTATTAATAGTGGGATTTGTTACAAAATTGCAGAAAAAGTATTGGTTCTGTACCCCTAGCACGCACAACATAGATACAGCGCCTATTCTTTGATATTATCGTAGTGACGCTGGTCAACATATTTCTAGGCTATTGGCCTTTCACCCACAGTTCCGCATTTATTCAGTCTTTTCTGCTTGGTGGTTGTTTCATCAACACTCCTTATAGCCTTTATGTTGATCAGGGTCACTACGATGATAATAAAGAAAACTGCATCCATATCCGTTAAGGTATACCCGAGTTAAAACGAAACAGACAGACATCAGAAAGACAGATAGACAAAAATTGTCAAAATTTCAGTTTTGGCCTCAATTCATTTCAAATTTCGCAAAAATATTCAATGTACAGACTCTACTTTTTTTCCTTCTTTATTATTAGTATAGATGATAGATGATAAGAAAGGTAGATAAAATAACCACCAAGCCGAAAACTGTCGATAATTGAAAGACATTTCCACGCAAGCGAAGCTGCGGAGAAAAGCTAGTAAATAATAAAAATATCATTTGGGACAAACAGTAATCAGCAACGAAACCTGTTCACCAAAATCAGTGATACATTACATAAGGATAGATTTTGCTTGTTTTTAAGCAAGTCTCAATATTTGCTATACAAACCTGCTACATCTCCTCTCTCTTGTACGCAACTTTCTATAATTGTACCATACGTTATGTAAAGTTGTACACAATCGGTGGACCTTACTTAGTTGTGTTAATGTCAATAAGATGTAACAAAGTGGAACCTGTCAGTTCTGTCATAATTACTGTTTGATAGTTCAATTTTGTTACGAAGACGATTTAAGTTTTGCAAAATTTTAAGTGTTGTAACGTAAAACTCTTCTATTTGTTTCAAAACCTTAACTGATAATAACGCTAATTATATTTTGATGTTAACCTGTTTCTTGCAAACAACAAGTTATATTTTTATAGTTCAACAACATAACATCACGTTTAACTGAGTTTCTGGTATGAGAAAGCCAGTTATTACTTTAACATTTTATATCTTTCGTCTGTAGAGAAGTTGTTAATTTACGCAACAAAATGTATTTATTTTAACGTGAAGTGTTCTACACGACCACTAGAATATTGCAGATGAAAGGAATGCCGTGCCCTAGCTGGAAATGAATATTTATATTTACGAAAACCTGATTGGGGGCGATGTTTTCCTACAGAATACAGAAAGAACATTTTAAATTTTAATTATTGTTATATTAGAGTACATTACAAACAATCAGAAACAAATCTCAAGAAAACGAAATTTTGAAAAAAATCCTCTGGCCAGGATCCAGGTATCCAGGTTTATCCAAAGCGATGGATTTCATATTTTTTGTTTGTCCAAACCCAATCTTCGAACCTATTGAACAGATTTTCATGGCGTTTTCACAAGTAAATTAAACTAAGCTTGGAACAATATTAAGGCTTTATTTCATCGAAATCGGCTGACGGATAGAAAATATATCTTAATTTAAAGTTTTAATGAAAAACGCCCGTGATAAAAGGAAGAACTAATTAGGTAGGTAGTACTCGTTCGTACATACTCGTTTACATACTTGTTCGTACCAGTGATGTTTTAGAACAGTTTAAGATCCTTTTACCTGGAAACTTTTGACAACCGTCTCTATTGATATATGTTGCTTTTAACATCTGCCATTTTCGGTATATGTCGCTTTTGACATCTATCACTTTTGGCATCTGTAATTTTTGAATTATTCCACTTTTGAAGTCTGTCACTTTTGACAATTGTTATTTTTGAAAAGCGCAAGCAAATATCAGCACGGGCGAAGCTGCGGGCAAAAGCTATTGAGCAATATACTAGTGATCGGCTAGTACAAATAATGTGGTATGATTTATACAGGTGGCCCTTCAAGGTGGAGAGAGCAATATGAGATTTTTTTATACAGCTAGTTTATATGTTTTACAGTTTAATTTACTTATAGGTAAGTTTTTCTTTGAGGATTAATGACGACGACGACGACGACGATGATGATTAATTACTAATTAATTAATAATTAATTAATACCACCTTAAGCTGGTGGAGCTTTGGCCTGACGAAACCATACTGTGCCACCAAGCGACTCATCATGTAACGGCATGACGTCATGAGAAGCCGTATGTCAGCGAACTTTATCCTAGGTTCCATCGACGATTTCTACAAGCGCAGTAGTCACCAAGCGCAAGCCCTGGTACTCGTAGATATGTAAAATACTGACCCATACTCCACATGTCGATGGGTGTGCCGTACTGCAGCCCCAGGATGACCTCGGGGCTCCGGTAGAACCGTGACTGTATGTACGTGTAGACCCGCGCATGCGTGTAGCACGAGCTGCCGAAGTCTATCACCTTGATAGAGCTGCTACCGCGCGCCTTCAGCAGGATGTTCTCCTGGTAGAATACACGTAGGAATTAGAAAATATTGGGTGGAACAGGAAGAAGAGGATCAGATTACATGGGTATCTTAAATTATTTTACGCTGTCCTTTGAATATGTCGTGGACAGAGCGTAGATAATTGGGCAGATCGTACAGTATGTAAATCGAAAATCTTTCACTAATAGGTGTGACGACGATGTAAATAAATTTGGTGAAACGAGCGAAGCGAAGCGAGGTGACCCTCTAATTTTAAATTCTAAATTCGTAGCGGGCTCGATGAGTCCTGCACTGATTCTCGGCAATCGTGAATATTGCACTTCCCCCCGGTCAGTCAGCTCAGCCAGGACAGCTCCTAAAAGGAGAGCCGAATAGCTTCAGCATAGAGCCGAACAGCTTCAGCATGACCCCCTAGTTTTAACAGAAATAATGGGATGTGATGACAACATCTACCTACACAAGATATAACTCTAAGCCCTTCAGAAAACCATGAAACAAGTCCCACAATTGAAATTCTGAATCCGCACTTGCTTTAATAGAAGACTTTCAAATTACCTTATTAGTTAGACTATTGGAGATTAGTTCAAATGTGCAGGAGTAGATGATAAAATGGGTATTCTAAGGAACCACATTTTAATGTAAGACATTTAAAAAAAGAAGATATAATACCGTTACACCAACGTAAAACTGAAGAAAAAACTTACAGGTTTCAAATCACAGTGAATAATGTTCTCTGCCTCCAGCAGTCGGAGACACCGGAGTAAGGAGCTGGCGAACCTCCTGATGAGGCTCAGACTGAAGCCCTGGTAGTTGTTCTTCTTTATCAGTTCGTACAGGTTTATACTGGAATTTTAACATTTTATTTTAATAAATTAGTTGGTAGACACAAAAATCACGAAAGTTTAGCATGTATGGTGGTTATTGGCATTGAAAACGGTCATATAGAAAATACAAAAATAATCTTTGATGCATACCTAAGATAAAGGCAAATCCATACCATTAAAAATGCAATAGGTTGTTAATGAACTTGATAGGAGAATATAGCAGTATTATAAAGGTCTCTTTCTTTGATGTATTTCATCAGGAAAGTTTACCGTCACAAATTTTGACTACATAAAGAATCAGAAAAGGATGTCAAAAACCAACCTCATAAGCTCAAAACTGATGCATAAATGGTTCCTAAAGTAGAAGTAGTCCAGCATATGGATGACGTTATGCGCTTGGTCCTTGTCCTTTAGCCTCAAATGGTCTAAGACCCTGACTTCCACTAGGGCTTGGTGGTGGAATCTCTTCTTGTTACGTATGATCTTGATAGCAACTAGCGTTCCCGTGCGGTGGTCGAGAGCTCTGATCACTTGGCCGAAGGAGCCTTTGCCGATGACTTCGAGGATCTCGTAGCGGTATGCTATGTGGTCGTGGATTTGCTGGGGAGGTGGAGATATTGAGATTATTAGTTTTAAAGGCAGGTGTAATGGGTAGTTGTTTTGCGAATTTCATGGTTTTAGGGCTAACAGAAATAAACAAAGAACATAAATATTACATAAACATATGTTAAAGAACATAATACACCATACTGTCGGATAAATGGCCATTGACCTCCTTTTCACTTTTACAAACTTTTTCTATAAGAGTGAAGAAAATTGGGCCTTTGAATTTTCTTCGTTAATAGAATCTACTGTATATTTATGAGTATCTACCGAGCACGCGTGTCATTAGCCGTGGCATTATATCGACACTACAGCGTAAATTCACCTAAATCCTAAATAAACCTTATATTAAGATTAATAAAAATTTTCCTTAAAATTAGGTATTCTATCCTTTAATATGAGCATCTTTTACTATGGGGACAACACTTAAATCGCCAAAAAAAACAACTGTTTCATACATTTTGTTCAATTACTTTTCTGTGGAACAACAATTTTTTTTCGCAATTTATTGTTTGCCACCATAGTAAAAGTTGTCCATATTCATGGGAAGAACACTCTGTTTGTAGGAAAACGGTTATCAAATGAACACCCAGTTTAATAAAATTAAGATGCTTTTACTCTGCAGAGAGTATTCCGTAATACGATTTTGGTTGAGTTCAGTACGTGTTTCAGACTAGTAGTATTTTGCTATAAAGTACAGCTTAGTTTCACAAGTAAATTGCCTCGGGAGGCAAAGGAGAGTTGGTTACTCCCTAACCTACGAGCAATATTGGAATTATTTTTTGTAGGTTACCTAAGTACTCGTAGGAAGTTGGACAGACATCTTGACCTTTCTCTAGGGATCTATATCCAGGCACTCGATCCTTAGTGAAAATTGCACAACACGACCATATAGTTAAAGGGCCTAGACCGTGGTCTTATTGGAATAGAGCTAGCGTGTGGGTGGATTTGTTATTGACATTCCTGCTTTGCTTACAACGTAGATAGTCTTTTATGAAGGTCAGAGGAATTTCAATAAAAATACTTGAGACGGCGTTTATTTCATTTTTGTTATTTCATTTTGACTGAATGGGTATTCAGGAAAATATGTAAAACAGTTATCCCGATTTTAAGTAAATAAAATGTTCTAAAGTTTTAAGAAAATTCAGACCGATATCGTATTACAGAGATAGACTTTGTAGGCTAGACTGAAGATTTCCATTTAGTACGATCTTGTTTGACATTCCTCTTTACATTTATCCAAGCTACATACATATCTTCATACGAAAATAATAAAGGTTTTGACTTGATTTCAGTAAGTTAACTTTACCAACGATAAGTGAGTATAATATCATGGCTTTCCATAAGGACTATATCATTGGACTTTATGTTAATGATTAGAAAGGAAGCGACATCGGTAAAGCAGTACTGGAAGTTAATGATTAGAAAGGAAGCGACATCGGTAAAGCAGTACTGGAAGTTAATGATTAGAAAGGAAGCGACATCGGTAAAGCAGTACTGGAAGTTAATGATTAGAAAGGAAGCGACATCGGTAAAGCAGTACTGGAAGTTTATTTATCATATTTATCTTATATAAGGTCTTTCAATTTAAATGGAAAGTAATTTAACAGGTGATTCAGTATCGTTAATACATTACATTCCACTGCAAAGTACTTTTTTCTGCGCGAACTTTTTCTTCACTTGTCCTTACAAACTGAGTCAGCTGATCGGAGCATTTTGTACTGAGAAGCGAAAAAAAAGTTCGCGCAAAAACAAGTGCTTTGCAGTGGAATGTGATGTATTAACGAAACTGAATCACCTCCTAAATTACTTTCAATTTAAATTGAAAGACCTTATAATATGTACAGTCGCCTGCAGTTTAAGCTCCCTATTTATAAACCATTTTAAAGTCATAGTAGATGCTAGTGATTGTTGGCACTTGGTGGAGTTTATAAAACACTTGTACTTATCCAAATATTACGTACAACTTTATTATGCCCGACCGGTTTCGCTGTAAAGCATTTTCTAGGGCTTTTTACACATCCTAACTAACAAATAAATCATATAAACTACAATCATGTCTAAAATGACGTGCAATAAAAATGCATGCATTTTTATTGCACCGTTTTTATTGCACGTCATTTTAGACATGATTGTAGTGTATATTATTTATTTGTTAGTTAGGATCTGTAAAAAGCCCTAGAAAATGCTTTACAGCGAAACCGGTCGGGCATAATAAAGTTGTACGTAATAAGTGGATAAGTACAAGTGTTTTTTTAAACAACATTTTAAAGTCATGCTGCTGGCGTCCGTACTGTACAATTCTGGAAAAATATTTTCTTTTCTCGAACATTAAGTTCTTTATCTAAACTCAACAATCACAGTCAAGAACGTTCGCTTCTTTTTTCTCTTTTTTAATGTGTTAAGTTTTTCCTTTTTTTAATGTCTATTGTTAAAAACAGACGATTTAAAAAGTTTTGTAAAGGCTGCAAAGTGAGTTCCTTGTGCGTAAAACTACTTATTGTTTTTAAAAAAATAAGAAAAATTAGTTCGAATAAAGAAAGTAGCGTCTGTGTTAGGGTGGAGGAGTTAGATATATTTAAGAAGCCAATTCGGTCACAGAAAACTTGCTTACATAATCGAAGGAAATTTCGATGCCGAGTCTTTTTAGAGAGAATGCGGAGGCAACCATTTTTCGGCTTACCTACCTCATCAAGTTATATGGACCCCAAGAAAGACACTCATCAATAAATGATTCCAAGGTGTTTCACTTTACTACTATTAAATAGTACGTCAAACATTATAAATTCCAATCAATTCTAGAGACATAGTAAGGGCCACCAACAATTATTGTACTATTTTATCAAGCGTAGCTCAAGGGTAGAATGCTGACCTCTAAATTTTGATACACGAGTTCGACCCTCGGTCAGGCATGCACCAATGAGTTTTTCGGAACTGATGTGCCTTTGATCTTATTAAAACTTGATGAACGGTGAAGGAAAGATCAAGAGGAAACATGCATGCCCTAAAAAGCGTGTATTTGTGCCCGAAGAACGGCGATAAGGCTCCCCACTCATCACGTTGGGACGTAATAATCGTCGGTGAAACGCAGGTGTACTGAGTGGCGACTGTGACTTGCATTTCACACTCGGAACACCTCTGATATCCCCTCAGGGATTCATGTCGTGACGATATATTCATATATATTTATATTGTAGCCCCTAAATTATTTTGCCTCCGATCGCTAACTACAGCATGGTTGGTTATCCTATATCCTCACCTTGTTATAGCTGCCGTTCTCGTCATCGAAGCCACAGTTGTTGGGGAGGTTGGAGCGTGCGTTGACCTTGTTGGCCTCCAGACCCATGAACCAGACCTCTGGGTACTTCCGGATCTCCGTCCGCTCCCACTCGCTCAGCCGGTCTATGTACAGCTTCAACGCTTCTGTGGACACAAGTATGGCGCTTACTGTCACGGTTCACGAGCAGGGGCGGATCCAGAATTTGATTGAGACGTCAAGTAAAAATATAAATATTGCCAAGGTTTGTATATTGTGTACCTATATACGTCGTGTACGTTACGACTCACGCTTCCAGTCGTTTTGGTGTATTGTGCTTTCGTACTCTCCATTGCAAACGTAAATTTCTTTTTGTATTCAAAATTATGAGTATGTAAATTTGCTGGCATCATATTTGCTACTGATCATACTGAACAACTCTCTGAAGGAAAAAAAGACCCGCGCAAACTTTCAGAGAAAAAGATATTCAACTACATCTTAAGAGGATAGCTAACCCTAGCAACTTTTTTTATTACCCGTCCAGCACAACAAGTCCAATGTCAAAGACCATATTTGCTTTTGATAGAGGCGATTATATGTTGGCTCATTGGCGTCTTTTAATGATCATGCAGCGAAACAACAAATTGGTGTATTTTTAGCTAATACTGAAATATTTTATAGGAAAAAAAAAATTGGGTTTACATAGAATCCCTTCATATTTCTATTACCTATTTTATAAAAAAAAAAGTTGATTTCTCAACCGCGTTCTTGAAATGAACTTTCGAAAACCAAAAAAAGAGGGTACAAAACATTTTTTTTGGACAAAGGTATAAACATTGTTTATACCTTTGTTAGTACATTGTTTATAAGTAGAATCCCTAGATAAAATATCAATAAACCAAACATATTTTTTTCCGTACAAGAGAATCAAAATTTCTTCAAACGAATCCTCGAAAGTCTGGCGTTGTTCATGCTCTAGGCTGATGTACAGGTCAGTCTTAAAAACTTTATCTCGTAGGAGGAAGGTCCGTTTTAGAACGCTGCGCGTGAACAGCTGTTTTTCGGGCGACGCGACGCTGCCTCAAAAAATGCCCGTATCTCGGTACTTTAGGGTTCACGCATTGTTGTTTGAAACTCAAATAATGGTTAAACTAAACTAATGGTTCACGCGGTATGTTTGTTGGGAAAAGTGGTTCAGTATGATCGGTAGAATATGTAGTTTATTTATAGGTGGCAGTCTATTAGCATTTACTAATGGTTGGTCGAAATATATTTCGAACCTATATTATAATAATCTATTTAAAATAATAACAGGCCAAAAAGTCTGTAAAATAATATCTAATCAGTAATAATTATTATAACATACTAATAATACTACCTTAGATTCTAAACCAAAAATTCACCAAATATAGCACACGGACAATCAAATACGCACTATATCGTGTACAGTCTAACACTTTAATATATATGTATATATATATATCTGTATAGCATATAAATATGTCCATTTAATATATTTTTAAGTAACATTAGTTTTTAAGTAAACACTATTATAGTAGTTTATGCTACAAGGGCGAAAAGGAATAAATTACGAGGAAGATTTAAAACACGAGCGTAGCGAGTGTTTTAAACGTAACCGAGTAATTTATTGCTCTTACGCCCGTGAATCATATTACGTTTTTCAATGCATAGTGTGAGGAAATAAAACAAACATAATCTTGTAAACTTTAAATTATGATTGGCTCAAAAGGACTGTATCCAGAGCCGTTAAACAGTAGAAAAAAAATTATAACATTTATGGTACACAGAAAAGGTTGCAGGTGAGCTAACTTCACGTAAATAAATTAAAATATATATATATAGGTATATATATATATATATATATATATATATATATATATATATATATATATATATATATTAAAGCCCTAGGGCAAAATAATAGACTTTCTATTCGGTTTTGATGCATGAAAAGTGGGCCTTTACGAGCACATGCATTAAAAAATATAATAGGTATGTCCCTCATTTGATATTATCCTTGCAATATCTGAAGGCACGCAAGAAAGATTCTGCCAATACAGGTTTTGTAAAACTTATATTGCTTTATAAATAAATAAATGAAATAAAGAAATTCAAGAGAAATTCTGATTTTATTTTTGATTCGACTTTTTTTCCATTTGGTTAAATTTTTAAATTTTTTTGGTTAGTTCGGTATTAATATCTCACTGTCAGATAAAATTTTCTCACAATCTTTCCAATGCTAAGCTTTGTGTATTCTTTCACGACATGGTTAAAATTGTATTGTAATGTTTGAGCATCGATCGCCTTGTGTGCATCCGGTTCGGTTGTTTAATACAATGTAAGTTGACGGACAACCAATTTGAACAATGGAAATACAAAGAAAGACACGACATTAAAAATGGTGTATACACGAGCGCAAATCATCCGATCGGAAGGTGAATGTGTGTTCACAAACACTACTTGCACCTCTAGTAGTGATATGTTTATATTACAATCAACTTTTGAAGATAATGTTTTATTTAGTATAACGTTTTAGGGCTATTTCTTTTATTTTATTTTATTTTAGGATTATTTAGTTTTCAAATTAAGTTACTTTTTTGTTATTTAAGTTTTAAATATATTTCTAAATTACTAAATAACTTATGTAGACTGTTATTTAAATATGTATTTTTTAATTCATGGGTTTAAACAATTTTTGTCTTTGTGTAAACATTTTTAATACTCACTTTATTTAAATCGCTTCTATCACAAAGTTTGCTGGTAGAAATCTCTTTCTTCGCCGTTTGCATATTTTGTCCAGACTATTGTTACTTATAATACCTTTATTTTTGTGTGCAACAAAGGATTTTGAATTGAATTGAATATTATTGCATATTAATCGGTTTTGGTTAAAAAAAAGTACTTTGAAATTGTGTGGGTCCCTCCGTTGTGAAGGCCCTGGGGCTATAGCCCCGGTTGCCCTCCCCTACATTCAGCCCTTCTTAAGGCGATATGTAAAAGTTTTAGCGTCCCTGTTACTCCATATGCGAAAAAACTCTCAGTGCGATAGGGACGGATTCGTGGAAAAGTAGCAAAAAGTCGGTTTTTTATTAATATAAATGAACAAAATTTCGTTAAGCCAGGTCCTAGGTACCGTAAAAACCCATCTAATAAAATTTAACTGCAGTCCATATGTACTTCCAAGTTGTCAAACCAGAAGAATTGGTGTCTAAAAAGACCTCATTTCTATAAATATTTGTATCGAGCCGAATCGCTCCAATCGTGTTTCTGTTTTAACAGGTCCCTAGAAAAAGATTCCAAAAATAATATACTATTTTATCAAAATAATAAATTATTTACTGAAGTAGATATGCAAGTTCTAAGAGTGTAGACTTTTTTCCGTAGCGCCTTAACAAGGCCTAATAATATAATCGATCGCTATATAGTTAATCAATTTGATCACCTATCTGGTCTTGTGGTTCGAGTACTTGACCTTTAAAGGGGAGGTCGCGGGCTCAAATCCAGTAGTGTACGATCTGAATGCTTCAGAAGTCACTTTAAGCTATGGGTCCATATTTGTAAGTACGGCGATAGGGCTAAACACCCTATTGTCGATGAAACGTGCTTGTGCAAGTGTGGACTGTGACTAGCATTTCATAGTCCATACTCGGAACACCTCTAACACCCCCCAAGGATTTATGTCGTGACGATGTTTTAAATTTCTAGTGGAAGCGTCTAAGCGACAGTAACAAGCTAAGGTAATCTAAGGAGGCAGTAGAGGCGACCTGGGGATCTAAATAAAAAGGCCGACTTGGGTGAATCATAAAATGATTTGAAAGTAGAATAGAGTTTTTTCAGAACAGAATCATAATGTGATTCATGCTAAACGGCCTTTTTAGAAGACCAGAGTGACGCGGGCTTGACAGAGGCACCTACGCAATTTCGAGGAGCAGCGCAAAACAATTCTGGCACATGCGACAATTTGCGAGGACCAAAGGCGGATGATTTTGAGAAGCTCTTTGTACATAAACGTAACAAGATTTTAAAATAAAAACCTTTTGCTCGGATTCATAACATGTGTTTACATAATCTTTTAAGGAATTTGACTTCGTAGTATTATCATCAAACGGCATTTATTACGCGACTAACAAAGTCGTATGACACATAAAGCGTGTGAAAAATGTTGCGAGAATAGGCGCCCGTCTTTTTGAATTGTTCTTTTTCTATTCACGTGCGAAAATATATACCTGTCTCATCTTGCAAATGACAAGTTCTGATATACTACGTGAGATGGGTATATACTTTCGCACGTGAATTGAAAACGAACGATTAAAAAATACGGCTCCTGGACCGCGCGGCCATTCCTACAAATTATGAAGACTACATACTCACGTGCGCTCAGTGCGCCAGCGCCGTACCAACTAGGATTTGAAGTGTCGCTTATCGTAAGTGGTCGGAGCTTTCCATCACGGTAACCTATGATTGGACTGACCATAGATCGTTTTACTGCGACATTTGTGAACTGAATGTGAAATATCAGCTCATTAGAGTGGAAAATACCTCATTATCTGTTCATTAATTTTGAAAGCATCTACATTATCACAACATCATTATTATGATTCCATGAAATGGCCCGCAGTTAATTAGTGAGTGCAACTGAGTGTGTTCTCTCTGCCATTGTCGCTTTGTTGTGGCTACCCGCGTGTTATTTATTATACCGAGTGACCTTCTCTCTGAGAATGTAGAATATATCATAATATATCGTAATTATACCGAGTGACCTTCTCTCTGGGAATGTAGAATATATCATAATATATCGTAATTATACCGAGTGACCTTCTCTCTGGGAATGTAGAATATATCATAATATATCGTAATTATACCGAGTGACCTTCTCTCTGGGAATGTAGAATATATCATAATATATCGTAATTATACCGAGTGACCTTCTCTCTGAGAATGTAGAATATATCATAATATATCGTAATTATACCGAGTGACCTTCTCTCTGAGAATGTAGAATATATCATAATATATCGTAATTATACCGAGTGACCTTCTCTCTGGGAATGTAGAATATATCATAATATATCGTAATTATACCGAGTGACCTTCTCTCTGGGAATGTAGAATATATCATAATATATCGTAATTATACCGAGTGACCTTCTCTCTGGGAATGTAGAATATATCATAATATATCGTAATTAATAAATTTTCTGCTTTATTTAACTCTCATTAGCGCTAATATGATATAACATTATTAATGGTAGAGAAAAAAAGTCTCAGTTTCTTTTTTAGAGCTTTTTTATTTATTTTTTTATTTATTACACTTATGTATGTGGAGTCATGAAATTGCTGATTATAGCAATAAGTAATTGCGCACGACTTGTGGCAAGGCACGTAGCCTCGCCAGTTCTCTTCCCGACTTTGTGTAGTATCAACGTGTTTTCTTGTGTGGTTGTAGCCACTAGAATATATCGGACTATTAACCGCTAACCTGTGTTTCACTCAGTTAACACCCCAACCTGCCAAAGTGGTGACCCCGAACGTCGATTTTTGGGCAGTGCGTTTGATGGCTGTTGGGGTGTAGTGTTTGTGAGGTGAACCAACGGGACACGGGCAGCGGGAAGGGAACTCCTCGTCGAGAAGTGTCGGCCTCGGCGAGAATTTAGACGGCACACCTTGGGCAGGGCCGGACCCAGGGGGGTATTATACGGTCCTCACCGGTTTTCGGCTCCGGTCACCAGCTTCTTAGGCGGATGGCGGAATTGGCAAGGAACTCGGGAACATCAGAGGCTTCCCTGAAGAAATTGTGGATTGGACGTTTACCGTCGGCAGTTAGAGCAGTCTTAGCTGTGAGCCAGGAGACAAGCCTGGAGAATTTAGCAACTAGGGCAGACAAGATAGTTGAGAACATTAGGACAGGAGATGTGGCGGAAGTGACAGCGGCGGCCGCAGCGACTTCCTCACCATTTCCGGAGCTGATGGCGCAGATGATGGCGTTGACGTTGCAGCTTAAAGAGCTAAAAGGAGAAGTTAGTGAAATTCGCGGACGCAGCAGAGATAGGAGCTACGGTTACCGTGGTAATAGAAGAAATCGGAGCAGAAATAGGTCTAGATCAAACGGGCCCAGAAGAAACCCTAATCATCCGGATTGGCTATGCAGATATCATTACAAATTCGGAAATAGAGCGAACAGATGTGAAACGCCTTGTAATTGGGGTGCACAGCAGCAGTCGCAGAATCAACAGCGGCAAGCACAGGGACAGCAGTCGCAGCAATACGGTTCATGAAAATTAGAAACGATGCAGTTGGGTGCGGTTAACAATTGCATTGCAGTGACAGACAATCATCGGTTAAGTGTTACGGATTGGAACAGTAAACTACGTTTTTTAATTGATAGTGGTGCAAACGTAAGTACTTTACCGGTTAGTTGTGTTAAACCGCAAGATCGTCGTGAGTGCACATATAAATTATACGCAGCGAACAATACAGAAATTAAGACTTATGGTGTGACTACAATGGAGCTAAATTTAGGTTTAAGGCGTGCATTCAAGTGGACATTTATAGTGTGTGATGTACCAAAGCCCATACTCGGAGCAGACTTTTTAAGAACTCATAAGTTACTTATAGACTTGTATAATAGGAAATTAATTGATTTGGTGACTAATTTACGTACAGATGGTACGATAGTTGTTTATGAAGGTCCTTCTTCAATAAGTAGCATTCAGGATGAACATCCATATCGCGAATTATTAGAAGAATTTTCCGAAATTACGAAACCTGTGTCTTTTAAAGAAATACCGTCGCATTCAGTTTTTCATCACATAGAGACAACCGGACCACCGGTTCATGCTAAAGCACGACCTTTGCCCCCAGATAGGTTTAATAAGGTCAGGGACGAATTTAGGTTCATGCAAGAAATAGGTATATGTAGACCATCAAAAAGTGCTTGGGCGAGTCCTCTACACGTCGTGCCGAAGAAGGATGGCCAGATCAGGCCATGCGGAGACTACAGGCAGCTCAACGCAATCACGAAACCAGACAGGTATCCAGTACCTCGGCTACAAGACTTCACGTATGGATTAGCAGGTAAAAAAATTTTCACACGTATAGATATTAATAGAGCCTATCATTTTATCAGAGTAGCACCCGAGGATGTAGAGAAAACAGCGATTATAACACCGTTTGGGCTATACGAGTTTACGCGTATGACGTTTGGACTTAGAAATGCTGCTCAAACTTTCCAAAGATTCATGAATAATACAGTTTTACAGGGTATAGAAGTAATACAGAATGAAAAGGGGGAGAAATCATGTCTTTTCGGGTACATTGATGACGTTATTCTAGCATCAGAAACAGAAGAGCAGCACACGCAGCATCTCAGAAAACTTTTTGAACGTTTTAACGAGATTGGAATCACAATAAATTTAAGTAAATGCGTATTTGGACAAGCTAAAGTAGATTTTCTGGGGTATGAAGTTTCCACAGAGGGAATACGTCCTTTGGAGGACAAAGTCAAGGCTATCACTGAATACCCAAAACCGGAAACAGTTGAGCAGCTGAGACGATTTTTAGGAATGTTAAATTTTTACAGAGCGCATCTACCAAAGGCAGTCGTACAGCAAGCAGAGCTGAATCAGTTTTTGCACAATACAAAGAAAAAGGACAAAACAAAGATTCCATGGAATGAGAAGGCAACGCAGGCTTTCGAGCAGTGTAAGGTAAGTCTTAAAAACGCCGTTACTCTGTCTCATCCGTTGGCCAATGTGGAATTATCTCTGATGACAGATTGCAGTGCAAATTGTGCAGGCGCAGTTTTACAACAAAAGGTTGGTAATTACTGGAAACCGTTGGGTTATTTTTCAAAGAAACTTTCAGCGGCACAGGAGAAATATAGTACATATGATCGAGAATTATTGGCAATATACATGGCCGTAGTTTATTTCAGAAACATGCTAGAGGGTAGAGAGTTCACTATATTTACAGATCATAAACCCTTAACATTTGCTTTTACAAAGATAGGTAGTAACAAAGAGAACCCAAGACGTACTAGGCAGTTATTGTTCATCAGCGAATTTACAACTTATATTAAACACGTGGAAGGTAATTTGAATCCCGTAGCGGATGCACTTTCTAGAATTGAAACAATAACATGCCCGTCAGCACTAGATTACAGCGAACTTGCGACAGCGCAGGAAACAGACACACACTTGCACAATTTACTGACAAAGCAGGACAGCAATGTACAGTTAAAGCAACTCAGGTTACCAGGTAGCGACAAATTAATTTATTGCGAAATAAGTACTAATAATGCCAGACCGTTTTTGACTGAAACTTTTAGGAAAACAGCTTTTGATTCTATACATAATTTTAGTCATCCAGGTAGCAAAACTACACGTAAGATGGTAGCGCAAAGATTTTTTTGGCCTAGCATGAATAAAGACGTAAGCCAATGGGCAAAATCTTGTATACAATGTCAGCGGAGCAAGGTAAATAGACACACAGTATCAGAAGTCGGAAGTTTTCCACCATGCAACAGATTCGAGCATATCCATATGGACATCGTTGGGCCACTACCAACAACTGAAGAGGGATACAGGTATTTGGTAACAATCATAGACAGATATACCAGATGGGCAGAGGCAATTCCAGTAAAAGAAATCACGGCTGAAAAAGTAGCCAGAGCCGTGTATGAAGGTTGGATTTGTCGTTTCGGAAGTTTTAGTAGAATGACAACAGATCAAGGAAGGCAGATGGAGAGTGAGTTATTCGCAGAGTTAATGAAATTATTAGGTATCAAGAAATTTAGAACCACTCCATATCATCCACAAAGCAACGGCAGCATAGAAAGGTGGCATCGTACGCTGAAAGCAGCGCTTACTGCTAGATTGAAGGCAAGTACATCTTGGATACAAGAATTACCTACAGTTCTTCTAGGGTTAAGAGCTTCAGGCAGGAGCGACTCAGGAATAAGTTCGGCAGAGATGATTTACGGACACAATATTAAGCTACCAGGTGAATTTTTTCAAGAAGTAAGTACGCAGAGCAATGATCCTTTTACATATGTTGAGCAGTTACGCAAAATTATTAGAGAATTAAAGCCGCAATCGCGAACGTCGAGCGATTCCAGAAAGATTTTCGTGCATAAGGACTTACAGTCATGTTCACACGTTTTCATAAGAAATGATGCAGTTAAGAAACCTCTAATACCTACTTATGATGGCCCATACCGCGTTTTAAGTAGAGAAAATAAGGTTTTTAAAGTACAGTTACCGAACAGACAGACGAACATTTCTATAGATAGATTGAAACCAGCGTATACTTTATGTGAAAATGAGGATGTTCAAAATGAAAGCGATTTAGCAAGTCAAAATATTGAGAATCAAAACGTTTCAGTTCAAAGTCCGTTAGTACCTTTTGAGACACGTGATCAGCCAGAAATTAGAACATCACGCAGCGGTCGTGTGATTAAGAAACCAGTTAGATTTGCAGATTCGTAAGCAAATATGTAAATTATCTAGAGCAATGATTAAAGTACATAAAGAGTATTATTTTTAGTTTTGCATACAGTACATATTGTGAGGTTCAGTGATAAAGATTTAGTTTTTTGTAAAAGTCGTGTAAATATTTTGTGGTTAAAATTCCAAAAAATGGGTAAACCGCAAAGTAAAAACGAACAAGTTGTCATAGCACAGAATGGTGCAAACGAGTCAAGTAATTCGAAATTAGAAGAAAAAATGGAGATTTATGGAATTGTGATAGTAATAACAGTTATCATATTGTGTTTTTTATCAGTGTACGTATTATATACAAAGTGTAGTAATCATATGCGAAAGTGGTTAAGAAAAGAATTAAGAGCGTCAACTTTGGAGAGTGCTCCACAGGCATTCCAAAATACGATGCAGCAACATGTATAGGACGAATTACGTCAGCAGGCAAATTGAAACAGAAAATTGAAAGTTTACGAAACAGTGACCATTGTGTTATTTTTGTTTAAGGTACAAAGAAGTGATCATACTAGAAAGTAGTTTTAAAGAATAGCTAAAGGTATTAGATTTGGGGAATGCGGATTAAGCAACTCAGATCTCAATGCAATAGCATGTGTAACGTAGAAATTATAGATATGAAATGTTAGGGTTCCGTGAGTTTATAACTCGAATATGAACCCGCGAACTAAATGAAACTATAGATACGGGCAAGCCATATTTTAACCTGAACACTCTTCAAGTTGTTCCGAGCCCTCGGTGAATCGTAAAACGGCCTAGAGAGTATTTTTGCAAACTATCAAGTTATTTTTTTTCTTTCCGCATTAAAGGGATCCTAGAGAGATTTCCGAAACTTAGATATTTTTTCTTTCTTTTCTTGTAGATTGTAATTTTTTAGTGTTTTATTATTGTTTTCAAGTGATTTATAATGTCGATATATAGTCAGGTTAAGCAGGAAACGCTACCTGAGTGACATCGAATTAGAGCAAATAAGCAAAGACGAATAAACAGGGTTCCGTAATAGAATGCAAATGTAGACCCTTGATGCAATGCGAAATTTATTTTTTATGTTTTCTTGTGTATTGTGTATTGAAATGTCATTTATGTTTGTAATTTGTGTAACTATGAAGCATGTAAGTAGAAATTTCCGGAATTTTTTCTTACATGACGTAAAGATATACTATTGGTATACTAGATATTTTTCTAGCTTTTGGATTGATCACCAAAAAGTAATAAAATGTTTAGGATTCGGATAGATGTCAGGAAATGTATTTTTTGTGTTATGTAACAGTTTTGTGTTTGTATTTTTCCTCTATAAATTGTTTAAAGTTTTTTATAATAGCATTTTTTTTTTTTTTTCACATTATTATACTGTGTAAAGTCCAGTTATGAATTGTGTAGTTGAACAAATTGAAAAATTTTCCATTATAGCACTATTTTTGATATTATAACACCGTTATTATGTTATTTTACTGTTTAGATATTCAAGTGTTATCTGTTAATTTGGTATTCAATTTCAGAGTAATTTCTACAGAAGTTAGTGTTAAAGAGTTTTTCAGTTTTATATTCATTTTTTTTTGTATTGTTTTCTTAAAGAATCTTGTGTAATTTTACATTATAAAATAGTCTTTACATTATGGTACTGCACAATGTTGAAATTTTATTTCATTGAAATTTATTTTCATTACAGCAAGATAAGAATTGCGTCAGCCAGTAGGCAGTTTCATGTTACGAGCTTGCTTTGTGTTTACAATTGTTTAAATGTCGAGTCAGATTATGTTATTATTGCAACAGTGTATCAGAGTACAATCAGTGTAGTATGTTTTGAAACATTTAGGTACAATCAATGAAAGATGTTTTTAGTTTGTTAAAAATTTTATTTTGAAAAATTTTTTTTGTAGAAAGGGATGTACTGTGGAGTCATGAAATTGCTGATTGTAGCAATAAGTAATTGCGCACGACTTATGGCAAGGCACGTAGCCACGCCAGTTCTCTTCCCGACGTTGTGTAGTATCAACGTGTTTTCTGGTGTGGTTTTAGCCACTAGAATATATCGGACTATTAACAGCTAACCTGTGTTTCACTCAGTCAACACCCCAACCTGCCAAATGTACATTTACAAAATACATTAAAACAGGACACTTAAAAACATTTATATTGTACAAAGGCGGCACTTATTGCTAATAGCAATATCTACCAGGCAACCTTTGGGTGAAAGAGAAAAAAAAGTAAAATAGACATAATAAATGTAAAATAGACTACATGAGTACATTATGATTAATTACTAACGCTAAAATAAACGAATACATAAACTTACACAATACAATTATACAATATGAAAAATAGACATACATAAATAAATACACAAATTTACACATATATAATAAATCACGGATAATTTAGTTTTGATTAAGATTTTATTTTTATAGCAAAATGCATCGCTTGAAGAACCTTTAATGAACCTTTAAAGTGGAGAGTTGAACACTTTGTGCCAATAAATAGGACGTATCATTATCAGACCTATCTGTCAAACATACAGGGTGGAAAAAATTTAAGGGCCCCGGAGGGGAACTACCTTAAATCCTTTAGTTAGCTCATTTTACTAAAAGGAAACATTCCTTTATTTTTTAAAAGAAACAAAACTGCATTCAAAGATATTCTGAAATTCGCTTGTGAATTTTATTTTACGAATCGGTTGGATGATTGTTCAGGATAAAATTTGTCTAATAAACATTTGGTCTTACACTCATCTATTGTACGAGATATCCATGAAATTCAATATTTATTACAAGTTCTTTATTAACAATACCTAGTACTGTTCACTTGTATCAAGTAAATGACACGTTATAACTTTCTTATCTCTCTAACATCCAAAGACATCGTCTGAGCTTGCTAATGTTATACCTTGTTGAAGACTTTAATAAGAAAATCCTTAAATGGTAATAATAAATCTATGCACAGCACAATTCCTTCTTGCACTAGGCGTACTGATGAAAAGTTTAAAAAGGGAACGTATTTTTTTTTGCAACGCGGAGCAACAAATTTGAAGTTCGAACGATAATTTTCAACATTTTTAAAATCGATAAAAGTATTCGTTTGAATTTCAAATTTTGTTTTGTTTTGCTTTCATTCCGTGCTGTTATTGTGTAATAATGGCGTATCATTATTACTTTACAAGTGAACAGTACTAGGTATTGTTAATAAAGAACTTGTAATAAATATTCAATTTCATGGGTATCTCGTACAACAGATGAGTGTAAGACCAAATGTTTATTAGACAAATTTTATCCTGAACAATAATCCTACCGATTCGTATAGTAAAATAGCCAGGGTTTATTTTTGAAATTTTTAGATGGTTCAGTTCCCGGGTGAGACAAGCAAATTTTAGAAGATCTTTGAATGCAGTTTTGTTTCTTTTAAAAAATTAAGGAATGTTTCCTTTCAGTAAAATGAGCTAACTAAAGGATTTAAGGTAGTTCCGCTCCAGGGCCCTTGAATTTTTTCCACCCTGTATACATAAGACTAAAGAGGGTACCTGACAAAGGTACCGTTTACTATTTTTAAAACACGAAGTTAATATTAGTAATAATAATAAAGTAATCAATCAATCAATATATAATTATTATAGTGTTCATTACAAAATAGAAAAGTCAGTTAGAAACTAATTCTCTGAGAAAAATATACTTATCTCATAGGTGCATACTATATCCAGATGCTGTATCATAAAAGGTTTAATAGATCTCCGTGGATAAACTGGGTATTAGCACCTAACTATTATAAAAAATCTGTGATTGGTCTGAGATTTATTTTCAACTTTTTCTATCTTGTAATGCACTCCAATAATATTTAAGGTTCCTCAAGCGATGTATTTTGCTATAAATCATAAAATTCTATTGAAAATGACGAAAAAAACTCTAAAAAAGAAACTTGCACTTTTTTCCTCCGTCATTAACAAAGTTATTGTGTCTAACTTGATGTAAAGAAATACCAAGAGGAAACGATATATTTGTGGTAAATAGAATTCTCTTGTAAGTACATATATAATCGACCTACTACGTCAGACACGCTCACTGCTCAATATAAGTCCGCTACGGCGCGGCGTAGCAGGTCTACGAAGCAGAAGTTTCGTGCGTTTCAAATTTTGAATTTGAATTTGAATTTGAAGTTTCGTGCTTGCTACGCGCCGTACTCTATCTGAGCTGACGCAAGCTTTTTGAATAGAGGGGCAAGATCAAAAGATAATAAAAACATTCTTGGATGTTCTTGATCGAAATACGCTCCAAGATAAAATTCGATTCTGTAAATCTAACAAACTAAGTGTGACCTGTGGAAAGACCCCAGGTTTGATTTTGGTCATCACACTTATTCTGCCCAGGTCTAAAATTCTTGTCAAAATAGGTAGCGAGAACTTAAGTAAAAAATATGGAAATACTTGTCTTTTTACTTTTAGAGTTTTGAAACAAAATGAAAAAATAAGTAGAGGAAATTTATAAGACTGATATTTTTCAAATTTTGATGTATAGATTCATACTAATTAATACATGTGTAGACTCAATATTGAGAAAGGCGCATTCAAGATTGTTTTTTGCTCCCATACTTTACCAAGTCTACACTCCAAAGGTTCTTAGATCTTGTTTCTGATAACTGTGTATATTCTCCCGTATGATTTTTGCTGTTTTAGATACTTTTAAAACAAATATTATATTTTGTTGATATTGTAGTTTTTCAATAGATTTAGTATAAAAAAGCGTTGAACATATCTTTTAACATTAAAAAATTGGGAAAAATATGTACCTTTTCAATTTAAAATACATGACGATGCCAGTAGCAATACTTTCTAATAACATAAACGAAAAAAATCTCGTTTATTTTAAGTAGAAAACTGAGGTCTGAGTCCTACCCGCAGACTGTTCGTCTTTCCCCGGTCACCTGAGTCCTGACCTGACCTTGACATTTCATCTCTGGCTGAGTACGTCAACCTCAACACTCTATTTCGATGAATTATGAACTTTATTACTAGGTAACAGCAGTTATTTTAAGTTATGTTGATGCTGGCCCGGTGTGCAGATAACAAACGTTATTGAAAATGGGGATGCAGTGTAATTTAAATTATATCGCAACGTGATAAGTGCTATGTTACTGATGTGTGCTGATATTTAGACTAAGATTTAGGGCCATCGTATATAGTGTTGTTGCATTGAAATATGATACATTTTACTACGAGTTAAGAGTTATTTTACACAGATATTTTGGATTTTTATTAGTGCGATGAAGTACAAACCTTTGACGGGGTATATCACAGACTTACTTGAAAATCACCCAGCAATTTTTCGAAAGACGTGTCTATTGCTAAGTTTGTTGCTTTTCTTCACAGCAAGACTAATCAAATAGGTGGAGTTAAAAACATAACATAACATAAAACATAAAATATCTTTATTTACCGTAAAACATCATAAAATACAGTGAGTATCTGACTCCTAAAAAAGTTTTAACTGTAAGCTAGGAGTCAGCACATTCCCATAATTTCGGTTTGTTATAATAATAGCCAGAAAGGTACATACAAAACTATGAAACAATTTTTAATTATTTTTAACTTAACTTAATGTTAGTATGTTAACAAAGAATAAACAAATTAATAACTTAATAAAAGAGGCATTACGGTTAACAATTACCTAGATTAGAAAATGAAGGTTTAACATTTGGTCAGTTTTTTTTTTTTTTTTTTTGTGGTAGTAGTGTTAGTAATCGCTAAAATTAAACCTTTTTATTAATATTAAAAATTTAAGCATATATATTTATTTTAAACGTGTTTTTACCTAGTGTGCTCATATTATGTATATTTATCATCATTATTGTATACCTACACACTTGTAATTTATTCCTTTATTTTTGGTTTATGTAATGGACGTAAGTATGTATTTAAGTAAGCCTAATTTTTATTATATTTTTTGTATTTTCCTATAATATTACTATTGACGTGTAATAAATGTATTTCACGTACTTTAATTGCTTAAAATAAATCTAAGTATTTATATTTCTATTCAAGAAGGCATAAGAAGACAGTGGCGGATTCAGAATATATAGGCATGATGACTAAAAAATTATAATTAGTCCGTCAGTTAGCTTATCAGAAAATATTGGACACGTACTTTTTCTTTTGTCAATTAAACAAAAAATTATGAAGATATAGCTCGCTAAAGTTCCGCATGACGTCACGCCTAAGTACACTTTTTACCTAGGCATGACGTCACCAGCCCGTACTCCCAAACTTTGATGCGCTTTCTCTGTAATTTTTTGTTTGATTGACAAAAGAAAAAATACGTGTCCAATATTTTTTGATAATGTAAATGACGGACTAAATATAATAATATTTTGTTTACCCTGTCATCTCCCCTTGCGGGTAGGTCAGATGGTAGGATTCATCGTTTTCATTCAGGAAATCATACTGAATCTGAATTACAGATTCTGCACAAACAGAACTAATAGAAAAGTTATTTCTGTCACTTATAAATAATTTGTAACATGCGCGTGGGGTACTGATGCCTATAGAACAGACGTGGGGTACTGATGCCTATAGAACAGACGTGGGGTACTGATGCCTATAGAACAGACGTGGGGTACTGATGCCTATAGAACAGACGTGGGGTACTGATGCCTATAGAACAGACGTGGGGTACTGATGCCTATAGAACAGACGTGGGGTACTGATGCCTATAGAACAGACGTGGGGTACTGATGCCTATAGAACAGGCGTGGGGTACTGATGCCTATAGAACAGACGTGGGGTACTGATGCCTATAGAACAGACGTGGGGTACTGATGCCTATAGAACAGGCGTGGGGTACTGATGCCTATAGAACAGACGTGGGGTACTGATGCCTATAGAACAGACGTGGGGTACTGATGCCGATAGAACAGACGTGGGGTACTGATGAATATAGAACAGACGCTTCACGCATTTAGCTTACACATCAATAGTCAAAAAATTGTGGTAGTTGTACTATTTATGTAAGCCTAATTTCTGTAAGCCTAGGTGTGCGAATCAACCACCTTTACGAGCAATAACACTCCATAGTTTTAGACACTAACAAATTGAACTTATACATACTCATAAAGGTCTGATACTGTAAATAAATATAAATAATACAATATTAACGGTATTTATCTCAGGTAACATTTCTAAATGAAACAGAGTAAATCTTCGTTAGATATAAGAAACACTCAGTCCCTCTCAGGTGATCCATTAAGGCGCCACTCGCGCTTATAGATGTTGACTGTTGTCGCGGTACAGCTCCAGAGAATAATTCTAGGTTTTAGGGAACTTGTCGGGTTGGGGTTACTTGATCTCAAGCACAAAATGTAAAAGTGGCATCTCGAAGGGCAATCTCCATTGCACCGAAATAAGAGTCCAGTCCAGTTAGGGTAATTCCGGGAAAAGATTCGAAATAAGGTCTCTGCACCACTACCATAGATTTTGCATCTATTACTAGTACCATTAGACAGTACCATCAATGGTACAACTGGCACTGGTCAGTCCTAGTAGTACCATCGATGGTACAATTGGCACTGGTTAGTCCTAGTAGTACCATCGATGGTAATACTGGGACTAACCACTAACCAGTGCCAGTTGTACAATTAAAATTAACATTATAAACGTAACTTATTATTACATAAAATAAAATGAAAATACCATCAAAGTCGATAAAAATATACAAATAAATAACAAAACCAATAAAAAAATCTATTCTGACATTGAACTTGATTTCAATTTTAAACACATGTATTCTGTAATGGAATAAAATGGATTTTTCTCAAAAAATCTCTTTACCTTGGTTTTAAATTCTAGTTGCGGTAATCTAGTAATCTGTATAGGTAGTTTGTTATACATCGCAATTTTGCATATATTCCTTGTTTTTGCGTTTTGGTCAATCTAGTTCTTGGCGTGATTAATTTGTCTTTTATTTCTTGTGCTATACCTTAGAATATTTTTGTTTTTTGGCAATGTTTCTTATTGTGTGGTATAGCACACGTATAGAAAAAAAAAAACATTTTTTACGTGACACATCATTTCTAGCCAATCACGCGTACCTTTGAAAGCAATAGCAATAGATGTTAAAGTTAGCAATAGACAATAAAGCCCCTGATCCTCATTTATAGGTAATATATGTATTACCATCAGTCCACGAGATCTTATTTCTTTTCCAGTCGTTAGAAAAATACTACAGTGCAAGCTGTGCAAGTTAGTGAATAAAAAGAGTGATGTATTGCATGACCAGCGGGCATCTAGCATGCGACATGCAACCTTCCTGTACCAAAACATAAATACTTACACTAGAATATACGGCGATGGACATCGAAAAACGAGGGACACAGTTTTGCTTTTACTAGTGTTGTCGAATAAAACTGTCCTAGTTTCGACAAAAGGACAACGTGTTTTGGTTGCGCTCAGCCACCCTGTTTATTTATATGTAGTTTTTTTTTCCTACACATCTCCGAATTGGTCACATCTTGTTACTCGATACATAGGGTTACTCACGGCAGAGAGGGTACCTGCGGGCCTATTATGTATGTCTAATTGCCACTAAAGGCAATTTAGAAATTTCTGTTTTAATCTATGTTTTTAATCATACGCACCCGGTTCAGTTGGCAACCAAAGATACAGAATAAGGGGGCTGGTTATTACAGTTCTCGCAGCAAAAAAATATTTTCTTTTGAGACATTCTCAGCTAATAATACAAGTAATAACTTTTTCAAGCGAAGTGAGAATACTTACAACAAAGAGTACTTAGAACTTGATTTGTTTAGGCATAGTTTAAATTCATTTAAATATAAGTTAAGTCGAGCATTGCTTTACGAATAACTCTTTAAATAAAATGTATTCTCAGTTAGCTAGTTAAGATTATCATGTGAAGTGTTGAGTTTTATTACCTATTTATATAAATAACTGGATCTCCAAGTCCAATAGTAACTTATTAATGCAACTAAATAATATTTGTATAAGACTGTTTGTATCCGAAATAAATAAATAATTAAATATACTGGCACTATGACAGAAATAAATTTCTATGTTTGAACACTTGGCGATTTATCCATCGCAAGGAGATATAGATTAACATTATATCATTGCAGTTTAGAAACGCAGAAAGAAAAGTAAATCTGGATGTGAGGAGCTCTGAACCGGGATTCGAACCCGGGACCTCTCACTAGCGAGATACTGCAATGTTAATTTGAATCTCCTAGCGAGAGGTCCCGGGTTCGAATTCCGGTTCAGAGCTCCTCACATCCAGATTTACTTTTCTTTCTGCGTTTCTATACTGCAATGATATAATGTTAATATACTGGCAACTTGCTTAACAAGAACACACGAGTGGCGAGTGCTTCTCTCGCTCGGCTCGTTTTTTGCTTGAATATGTATTCGCTATTAATAACAACCTTATTTTTTAGTCAATAAAATCAAATTTAGTTGAACAAATATAAGCCAGCGCACATTCTAGTGCTTTGTATTATGTCTTTGATCATTCATCGCCCACGTAAAAGAGACAAAAGAGTTCCTTACAATAATAAAAATAAATAGCAATAGGTTGAAAGAAATCAATTTGTAAGTTATATTGCGGTTATATTAAATGTAGGCGTTTCATCGAGAATCTTTTAAGGAATCGTATATCTTCCCACACAATAACATTACTAACAGTTATTACCATTTGGGAACGGAAGACTAACCGAGCTTGATGTATACTGAATTACCTAAGAAAGTAGTTATCATTAAACCACAAACGTGAACAAGCTTTGCTGGCAGCCATTTAATAGTAGTTTATGCTACAAGGGCCAAAAGGAATAAATTACGAGGACGATTTAAAACACGAGCGTAGCTTTTTTAAATTTAAAAAATTTTTCAATGCATGTACTCGTAAAGGCCCACTTTTTATGCATCAAAACCGAACAAAAAGTCGATTACTTTGCCCTAGGGCTTTATTATTATTTTTTTTTTAATTTGTTTGCAATGGTTGGCTAACCTGCAGCTTTTCCTGTGTACCATAGATGTTATACATTTTTTTCCACTGTTTAACGGCTCTGGATACAATCCTTTTGAGCCAATCATAATTTAAAGTTCACAAGATTATATTTGTTTTCATTTCCTCACACTATGCATTGAAAAACGTAGTATGATACACGGGCGTAAAAGCAATAAATTACTCGGTTACGTTTAAAACACTCGCTACGCTCGTGTTTTAAATCGTCCTCGTAGTTTATTCCTTTGCGCCCTTGTAGCATAAACTACTAAAATAATTTCCCGTAATTAGATAAATATCGCATCGACATGAATCCCCGAGGGGAAGTCAGAGGTGTTCCAAGTGTGAACTGTGAAATGCAAGTCATAGTCCACAGTTGGTACACCCGCTTTTTACCGATGATATATGTCCCCAAACGTGATGGGTGGTGAGTACTTCGAGCACAAATAGACCAACAGCAGACCGAACACAAATTATTGTGCACCGCGGGGATTGAACTCACGACCTCTGGGTTAGCAGGCGAGCGCTCTACCACTCGGCCCATAATTCATTTGAGCAAATAAATTCTTGTACAACAATGATGTTCTCTATCAAAAAGCGTATACCTAGTACAGTTTAAAATGCGTAGGAGTAAAACGATAATACAGATGAGTTTCGTAATATCTCGGGTCTCGGACCTAAACACAGATATTTAATATATTCCGTAACGAGAAACAATATTGATGAACCAGACCGTGGTCTACAGAAGCATTAATAACTCGACCTTCAATAAATGTACCCCAACTTTACTCAAACAGATATCGCAATAAATATTGATAAGGGCTCCAAGGATTTTTACCTTCTGTTTTTTTTTTACATATAAATTTTCAGTTTTTTTTTTTGGACAACTGTTTGATCTTACATTTTATTAAAGCGAAATAGAATGTCTACTAACCGTGCGGTCCGATTCACGAAGTCACTCCCAGTTGAATTACACAATACATGATGGATGGCATAAAGAGTACAATGAATTCGGACTGTATCCCGATTTCACATTTGAAAATTTCAAGTTATCTATAAAATGGCTTAAAACGCATCAAAGACCTTGAGTTGTCCAGCACATCACATCTTGTGTTTCTTTTTTATTTTTTTTTATTAAATGAAGTTAAATTGTGTATACTTATATATTTCATTAATATCACATTATATAAGTACTTATTAAAAGTTTATTAAGATTATAGAGGTAGTATTATACTACAATGGTATACATATAGCTATTACTGTTAATATTTATTTATTGCCCACTGCACAGAGCCGCGCTGCACCTGGTACACTCATGAGTCACCACCAGGCACTGACTGAAAACCAGCACTGAGGGCCCACACCTTAACACATCGCTGAGTCAGTTGCCTTTTACAGCAACAGACGCACCGTGACCTTTTTATAATTTGTAATTGTAACTTTGTATTTGTAATTGTAAGTTATAATAACTGTAAACTGTATTTGTAAGGCTGTTGCAATAATAAATGTGTTTCTTTCTTTCTTCTTTCTAAAATGCAGCGCTGTAATAGGTTGATTCGTCACCTAAGTATCGCTTGAAGAGATTTTTATAATTTGGAAATTGGCGCTTTGAGTATAAATCGGACACAGGAAATGCGCTGATCAGAGAGAGCTCTGATGGTAACCCTAAACTCTGATGGTAACCCGAAACTAGTAATCCTTTCTACTGTCCATCTTCAATACCTGTTGAAAATTTGATTTAAATGGAACCACAACCACCCTACACTTTCGTTTATATAATAGGTAATAGAATAGGAATAAGATACATTTATTGTCAAAAAAACATGAAATGAAAAGACACATGTATACAGGGTGGAAAAAATGAAAGGGCCCTGGAGGGGAACTACCTTAAATCCTTTAGTTAGCTCATTTTACTGAAATGAAACATTCCTTTATTTTTTAAAAGAAACAAAACTGCATTCAAAGATCTTCTAAAATTTGCTTGTCTTACCCGGGAACTGAACCAACTAAAAAGTAAAAAAATAAACCCTCGCTATTTTATTATACGAATCGGTAGGATTATTGTTCAGGATAAAATTTGTCTAATAAACATTTAGTCTTACACTCATCTGTTGTACGAGATACCCATGAAATTGAATATTTATTACAAGTTCTTTATTAACAATACCTAGTGCTGGAGGGGCCCTTGAATTTTTTCCAACCTGTATATAGGTATTCACAAACAACACTTATTTGGGACAAAAATACATTAAATTAACACGAATAGGTATATACACAAAAAAAAACATTATATATATATATAAAAACATTACAAAAACCTGACTCAAAAAATCAATCATTCTAGACTATACTTAAAAAAGACACACACAATTCAACATTCTCTTTCATTTCAACCCACCACACAAATCCTCCTACACGCACACAAACACCTTCTGTTTCTATCCCAACAACAAACACATCCTCACATAAATCAAAAAGTTTAGTTTTTAGGGAAGTAGGTTTTCCTTTTTAATTTTTTTTTTTTTTTTATTGTATTATTCTCATTGTCATCTTGTAAATATCATCTGTCATCCTGTCATTATTACTCCAACTGATGCCGGGCCCAGTGGGGCCCGAAATATATCCTTGACTATATTATGTTATTCTACAATAATTGTGTTTCTTTTATGTGTATTTACCTATATAATTATATATAAAAAACAAAAAAACAAGCTGATAAAGGCAATATATATATTTTTCATTATATACACAAAAACATATTTGACAAAGGGAGAGAGCTCAGCTAAGGTACTGGTTACCCTGTAGGAGGTCCCCAGCGTTAGTTTTCAGCACCCCCCGGCTCTTTTGGTGTAGAGCAGAGCATAATTATGCGAAAAAAACAAGTATTTACACAAAACAAATATATAAGACTAAAAACAAAAGGAAAAAAAAAATGCTTGCAATTCTAGAAAAAAACGAAAATAAATTAGAGATGTGTTTGTTAGTGTTTGTGTGTGAGCAGGTGTGTTTATGTGGTGAGGAAAAGTGTCTACGAGTACCTACATAGCTTGTAGGAGAGGTAAATAATAAAAACTATAATTTAAATAATTCGGAAATATGTCTATGAGGATGCTTAAAACTCTGCGTCTGTTTTTGTCTCTGTAATAAAAGTACTTTGAATTTTTACTCATTTTTGAACGTAGTGGTGGTGGCAAATTGTTCCAAATTTTTGAGGCAGAGTAGTTAAATGTTACTGCCAAACCCGAATTTCGGATAAACTTGTTCTTGGCGACCACTGATATAAGTACATTACCTTGGTGGTTATTTTTAATGACAACCTAGAACCACTTTGGCCTTAGGCACTTAGGCCAGACAAGTTTATCTTAAAATCGGGTTTGGCCGGTAACACATAAAAACAGTATTATTTATTATCTTTCTACAAACATACTCGTACATAACTATCAAAAGTACATAAAAAATGCAAGAGCTATAAAGTATATAACATAACCGTATATGAAAAAGTAAACAACTAATTGCTTTGAGTATAACTTCCTACTATTTGAAGTCGGATTAAAAATAGGTTGATGGTATTTTCAATAGCTCACGAAAACCTGCCGAATCACCACTTTCCTTATAGAGACTACTAAAAAAAACCCTCGAAAGAAAAGAAGCGATATTTTCACGAAGGCTTTTAAGAAACGAGATCGCAAAAGTAATTTCTTGTTGTCGTCTTTCATGAAAACCTCCTGTGGGATCCATAATTACACCCGTAGGGGATACAATAAAACTCGCATTTATAACAGAAATATACAAAATGGAATATTTCTGGAAATCAGAGTTTTAATTCACAAATGAAAACCTCATGTTGCTTGAACGGGCTTGGATTGTTGAATGTAAAGAGTCGGTAAAGTGTACGTAAAACCTAATACTGTACGGAGTTCGTATCAATACCCAAGTATAGTGCGCGCCAATCTTTTAGTCGCCTCTGATTGAGTTACGAGTGCAAGCTTGCGCAGGTACAGTCAAGGAGACAATAATATGAACGGTTGATTATTAAATGTTTACTATAAGTGGGAAGGTGTACTTGTTGTACCTACCTATTTAATTTATATTTATTATTTTAGTGCAATCTTAAGTGTTTAAATAAAACAAATTAATATAAACACCATTTTCCTACATTGTCGCCTTAAAACGCTATAACGACCGCGAGGCATAACAACAACAATAAACTTTAATAAACTAAATCAACAAAACAACAAATAAAGGCAACACAAACAGATTCAACGATTAACTTAACGAATCATAGAATTTTTTCCTCGTAGGTACTTTTCATGCAACGCGCGCGTGTGTAGTGTACGGACGTAGCACTAACACTAACGCATAGTGTTGACACCTGCTAAATGGCGAGCGGGGGGTGTGGTGCGGCACGCAGGCGGGTGTGCTCCGCGCCCTCGCTCCTGTAACGTCCCCCTGACACCGTTAAACGGCTATTGCGTCGCCTCTTGCGTCTATCTTCAAAGGCGACTAAAAGATTGGCGCGCACTGTACCCACTCGAAATATTTTGAGATGCATATATTTTTGACGTGCTCATAGTAAGGTCTCAGGGTTGGTGACGTGGTCATAGTACGGTCCCATAGTATAGTTTGAAAGCTTTTTGACGCGCTCAAAAAACTCGCGATTTTGAGGAGATTTTGTTTATTATTTTGGAATTAGAGTAATGGGTTTTTAAATAAGACAGCCGTTTTATATCATACTTTTTATAACGTTTATATTGGTATGAGTTTTATTGTCCAAATCCTAATATAAAGCAAATGAAATGATATTTATGATATTGCTGAGACTTATCTTTGTGATTTTATTGAATGTAGGAAAATGCCACTAATCGTATGTCGAAAGGCCGAAATATTAAGATCAAAGAGTGAAATTTGACACATATTTTTTTCAAGATTAAAATCCTTATTGAATACAAATAGCACACAAAATCAAACGACCTTTTTCCGGGAAAACGCAACTACCTTCGCCTTAGATTGACTGTTGTATACGAACGCAGAAATTGGCGATTATTTACTTCTGAACGGTATTAAATAATAGCGTAAAGTAAATAAGTGAAAGTTTCTGTGATGATACCTTCTCGATTCGTTTTTAGATCGTTCCATTAATCTTCAGTCTTCAAGACCACATCTCAATCAGAACAGTTAATACACGAACAAACAACCAAACATTGGCTAAAATGCAAAGGTCATATAGCCTCGAGCCTCAAATTGGTGTTCCCCAGTTTTCCGGCATTTCCCCGCGCTCTCAGGTTCACCTCGCGAGTCGAGTCGCTTCACCGACCGAGTCTTGTGCTAAGTAGGTCAAGCGGTGCCGGACGAACTTGTGATACCTCTCGTACATCTTACATTTACACGATGGACATGGCTTTAAAAATTCATGTTTCAGTTGTATTTATTTGCGGATAGGAAGAAAAATCGTTTCGTGAATGTATACAGTACCCTGTGCTATATACCTTAAATATATAATAAATTATAGGTATATTGTTTTTGTTAAACAAAAGTTCGTATTATAGCCATGTATCTTTAAAAACAAACGTGTAAGATGTTTTTTTTAAATTGGAGCCAATTGAGATTTTACGATCTCCATGAAGATATGTAAAAAAAACGTCATGTCTAGTGGAACAAATTTCCCCCTTAACTTCCTATGCTTTAATACTAAATTATATTTTAAATAGTCCTTATAAATCAGCTAAATATATTTATATTGTTATGGTTTAGTGGTCGAAAACGTCATCATCATAAATCGAAGAAGGTGTGTGAATGCCGAAAGTTACATATACTTAGTGGTTTTTGTTGACAAAAATCTCCAAATGAATCATAAAAACATTATGTTCCAAAGTGAAAATAAACTGAAACTAAATTAAATCACTTTACACAAGCACAACTGCGTATTAAAAAAAAGAGTTGCCTATCTGTATAACCTCTAGAGTCTAGTCTAGGTGATGCAGAAAATGTACAAGTTAGCGAAACACTGCATCTTTCTTGTGAAATGAAAGTTTCTTCGTTGTATTGTGTTTTTTCTACCAACTTTATTGATAAAAGTTTTTACATATTCAACTTTTATCCCTTGTGTCTGTCAGAATTTTATTTGCTCTACGTACAAAGTTTTTATTTATAGGGTTTCTAATTTTTTCTAGCAATCAACTATACAAGCATTAAATAAGTTTCAAGAGATATTTCTTCAGTAGGCTGCCAGCCGCAGCAAACGTCTGCACTAATTAAATAAGTAATCGGCTGTCATCCATTGTGGCACGTGTCGATGGTGCATTTGAGAGGATTCTCGACTGAGGCGGTTGCGAGGGTGTAGGGGAGGGAGGGCAGGGGTCAAGAGTGACGTGACACCCTTCATTCCACGTCTACGCGGACATCTAATTTATCACCATTATTTGTGTATTAGTGTCGATTTTAGCTTTGAAGTGTTTGATTTCATTTGCCACCTCCTACTTGTGCGAGTTGACCTTTTCGTCGATTGCTCGAATAAAAGGCAAACAGAGAAATCGCCTAAATTTAGAAAACGATTTAATTCTATATTTAGCAAAAACGGATCCACGATGGCCAAAAATTAGTTATTTAACGAGAAACTGGTGTAACTATCAATTAATCTGAATGGGCTAAATATAACATTTTGAACTAGAATGGAAAACCATAAAAACCTAACCTAACTTTAAATTTTAATTTACGGGTCCAATTCTCCGGATTTGTAACATAATATAAAAAAGTAATTTTGTGATTTTATTTAGCCGTTATCGGCTAAAATAAAACTTTAGGCTAAGAGCAATGTTTCCCAAAGGTTCAATATATATACATATTTTCAATGATATTATAGTAGCTGCAAAATAATTGGATTTTCCGTAGGAGTGATCATAGATTGGTTTAGGAATTGACAGCTGTTATCATGACTTTGGAAAAGCCAATTGTTTTATAGCTATTGTAATATCATTAAATATGTGTTTATGCATATAGCAAACTATTGTTCAGCTAAAAGTTGCATTTTGGCCGTTATATTTATTTCTTAATATTTTGTTACAAAGGTGGAGAGTTGACCCTTAAGTGTCTGCGTCTCTCCTGGAGGATAAGAGTATCTAAAACTACAATCTGACTTAAAAATATTGTTTTTAAGACAGATACTGAACTACGGCGATTTTATAGTTCGATGGAAATTAATTTCTTATTATTGATGTGATGACTTATCTATCGCAAGTAGATGCATCGCAAATTTAGAAGTGGTAGAGCTGATGCCGGGCTCGACTGTGGATGTACCACCATTTTACTCGTAAAATCGAAGTTATTCGGGGGAGAGTAAGAGGTCAGCTCTCAAACAGGTACAACCAGGTAGCCCACCATGCCTGGGACTTATTTATATCCATCCATTGCAGTATATCCGTCCCCAATAGCCGGGCCTTATATAAAACAGACTGGTTACGGGCAGCGGCGTCACTGGTGCGAGGGTTTTAGAATCGCACTCATCAACCCGCCTGCCCAGCCTGTGTGAGTGTAGGCATTTCTGCCAGGAGGACCGCCAAGAGTGGCGAAATGTCTATCAGTGGACGAGCTTGGATAGCTCAGTAGATAGAGCAATTGCCCGTTAAGACTTGTATAACTCAGTCGATAGAGCAATTGCCCGTTAAGTGAGGGATCCTGTTTCGAATCCTGTTTCGGAGCCCCTCACATACTGATTTACTATCTTTCTTCTGTATTTCTATACCGCAATGATATATTTATTTTAAATCGATTTTATTTTATACGTGGTTGCCTTGAATTTCATTGTCTAAGTCTAAGGCACATAAAAGCTGATTCAATAAACAACTTTCCGTGAAAAAACAATGGGAAATGGGGAAAAACAAATACGTCGTTTCATACCTTTTTTTCGGGTAGCTATTTAACTTTTCTATGGAACTGCTGTTTTTTTTTCACCATTCGAGGGTTGGCTCCATAGTAAAAGTTGGTCGTATGGACGAGTACTATCGCCAGTTTTCAGCTTTCGCAACTTCATCTTAACACCCAGTATATGGTCTATTAACACTTACGTATCCCCTGATGACGACGTAGCGGGTCCAGAAGAGCGGGAAAACGAGTCGTAGCACTTACTACGACGTAGTTAATATTTACACATTCACCCACTCCTTTTTGCTACGCATAAAATCCGTGCTACGACCCCATATTTTTGCTACGGGTAGCAAATGCTACCCTCCAAAATTTTGGTACGCGGCGTATCAAACTGCTACGAATTAATTTTTTTCGACTTGCAGAAATAACTTTTTTACTGAACAACTCTGATTCTATGAGTTATGAAATGTTTCTTTTTACTTTCCACAACCTTGTGAAATGAATAGGTTGTTAACATTATACAACTTCCTTTATCGGACAGTCATACGGGAAACTTGGCAAGTTATCAGCTCAATTTGCCCCAACATCTTCCAGCGACAACACTTCTAACTTCACCTACTGACTCCGAACTACTTGTATTTGAAACTTGGTACCGAAGTCGGGCAAATAGTGCCGAAGTTGTTTACAAATTGGTGTAGGAACTTGGTCCGGTCGCACCTACGGCTTGGTAGAGCTGCATGCGTATCACTAAACTGCGTACAACAATAAATAAGGCCCCTTGAAATCGAATAAAAACTGAATTTTCTCGAAGGAACACCTCATAAAAAGAAATATAAATAAATATAATTGTAGCTATATTCAACCTTTTATTTATAAATGTATGCATTCATTAAAACCAAGCTTTATACTACACCAAACATTTCGGTCTCTTCAATGAGGCCGTCATCAGTCGAATCATGACGGTCTGATGACAATCATGACGGTCTGATGACAATCATGACGGTCTGATGACAATCATGACGCTCTGATGACAATCATGATGGCCTGATGACGGCCTCATTAAAAGGCCGAAATATTTCGTATAATATAAAGTTTGCTTAATTGTTTATATTTAATGCATACAAATATAAATCATATAAAGAAAGATAAACTGGTTTCAAATTTTTAAAAGATCGTTTATTTTCAAATTTCTTTAGTTTTTATTACTTTCGGTTTACTTTTAAACCAATGATAATTAAAGTAAAACAAATCCTGTAATGTACTATAACCCTTCACTCCACAATTATATGTTCTCCTAACGTACTCGACCTAAGTAAATAGAAGCCTTAGTAAAAGGGTTCAGTGAACCATTCTTTTTACTCTGTAAATAACATTATAAAATAAATATAATGATTTAAAAACATAAGTTTGCCGTCAATGACTTATCACGGTACTACCATACCATTTTTCAAGTACACGAGAGGTTTTTAACCTTATTGCTAAGGGTATGTTATCGGATTTATTTTTTAGATATCTGTGATGGAAAACAACCTTTTATCCATTTCAAAAAGGTAAACTTTAGGATAACTCTACTTTCTTTTTTGTTTCTTTACTACCTAAAATTACACGTTTAGAGTCCACGCCTGTTGGGGGATTTTCAGACCTTTTTTCCCAGATAGTAAAATGTTTTCAATTTGCTGTAATATTCTCGGATATCCTCAATACTGGAAGGTTGGCAATATCCTTTGTTTGTAAACTACGATTGTGCGGAATTTATAGCGTCTCTTACAGACTAAGAAAAAAAAGAAAAAAAATTTTGCCCTCAATTTTCTCCGCAAGGGAAAAACCGGTACAGCAACGAACAAACAGCTCAATAGAACTTACAACGCTGATTTTCAGCCAGAATATATTTATTTATTACTTACATCGAAATATTTCGATGATTATTTACAACAAAAGCCACTGCACAAGTTATCAAATTTTTAACAATATAAAAGTCCATAAAGAGTCACCCACCAATGCTCTTACATGGACTAAAAAAAGGCTGAAGTTGGTCCGTTTAAATAGTCCGTTGTACTTTTAAAGTAAATCTGAAACCCAAGCGGACCGAGCGGACTATCCTGATCTCGATAAAAAGCCGGTCTGGTCCGAATTGGTCCAAAAATGTCTGTTAAATTATTTCAAGAGAGTTATGTAAAAAATACAGTATTAAAATCTAATATTTCGACTCCTTCAATAGAGTCGGTATCACATCCGTCGAATAACATTATTTTTTTCACTCCATACTTGCATAAAACCATCCATAATCGTTTCATTAAACACAACGAACTAACGGACTGAAAGCACTAAGTCCAAAATCCGAAAAATTCCGATCAGTCCGCGAAAAGTCCTATTTGATGATTAAGGACTTTTTATACATTTTCGGTTTTATTTAGGACTTTTATTTAGTCCATGTGACAGCTCTGTCACCCACATCTGCCAATACAGACAGTAGACACCTTAGAATATTATTCTGAGGTAGACACTATATTATGTATTTATATTGATCAGGGTCGAATCGAGTGGACAGATTCAGAACAAATTACTCGTTGTGGACATTTAGTGAGGCAGCATATCTGTCTGCCTCCCCTAATTCTGGCTAGTGGCGGAAAAGTTAATTTGCCCAAGGCATACAAAATACTCCTCAGATAATGTTGTTTTAATAGGGATTACCTGAGGGTGTGAGTGGTCTGGCTCGTGGGGAGGGCAGGGGCGGGGCCGCGTTGTGGTTGTCGTCTCTCAGCGGCGTGACCGCGCCGCCCGGCACTGCGTTGTTGTTGCCCGGGGGACCAGGGCCTTCGCCGGCGCCTGCCTCCAGCTGGAGCTGACAAATAATCAGTATTTAGGATGGTTTTATTACCAACTTCCTAGCTTTATCTCGCAGATTTAAAAAAAACGATGGGGATATAGATGGTTTTTCAAAATATAAAGTGTGAAGTCTTGCTGCAAAGTTTCATTGAAATACGTTGAATGTACGCATAACAAACAAACTGAATGTATACTCATATGAGTTACGATTAGGATTGGTGACAGGTATTAGATAATAATATTCAAAACCATATTTTGTAATAAAATAGAGGTCAAATATATTTAGATATCGAAGTCACATAAATGAATTGTGAAAAATCTTTGAGATTAGAATTAATTTTATTCATTCGTGTATAATTATATTTTTTTTCATTTAAATATGTAACTTGAATCATTTTTAATGTAAAAAATACATGAAAACTGAATTAAGAGGCTATGCAAATTTTGTTTTTGGCACTGTCACTACAAGCGAAAAAACGCGCAGTGCGACAGGGGCGGATTCGGGGCGAAAGGGAAAAAGGTTAGTTTTATAGCGAACTGAAATATTATTTATACAGTGTGTCCCTCGTACAAGTGCACATCCGAAAGTGGGTGAAACTAGATCTAAATATATGGACAAAAACAAAGTATATAGGCACGTTAAGATGTGGTTCCATATGTAGGTATATATTTGTGTTCGAAGTACGACAATACGGCTCATCGCCCATCACGCTGGGATCTAATAATAGTCGGTGAAAGGTGAGTGTATGAGTGTGGATTGTGACTGTCAAAATCCATACTCGGGAACACGCTCTGTCACTCCCTCGGGGATTCATGCCGTGACTATGTATTGTTTATATATTACTTTTATAATTTTAGTGTTCAAGATATATTTTCATTTACAATAAACAAAACCCTCCTATAAAGATTTAAAATATATATGTATATATACAAATTCAAAAACTTGATAAATGCTTATAAAAATTAATTTGATTTAAGGTTAAATAAGAAAACTTATTTGTACTTAAGATATAATTCATAACACATTAATTGCAGGTTACTTATATAATCTACATATATAATCCTTACATTTGTTTAATTTAATTGCCATATATTTCAAATTTAACATTTTTTCGTAAAAAGCATGGTCCCCTTAAAACCAGGTCAAATTAAAGTAAAGCCTCCACATGAAAATAAATGGTTTCAAATCCGGGTTCAGGTTAATTATCTGATCATAACTGTGTACAGCGGCGTGCCGTCATGCGATCCGGCCACAACTGTCACTAAATAGGAGCCGCAGGGCATAACGGACCCGTAGGGCTACGGGAACAACGTTACACTTAATTGGATTTTTATTGCAAAAAAAAGTTCAACTGATAAAAATATTTGGCTAACCAGTACCATACTAAAGGTGAAGAATATAAAAGCCTACTAATGGTTTATGCCTCTTTTGAGAATTCTGTCAAATAGTATCCCAACTTCTAGCCCGCTCTGAACAGGACACGATTCGCTTAGGCAGGAACAAAATGTATGGGAGCAACTTCGGAGTGGACTAGAAGTTCGGCGCGCGCGGCTTTTATCCACCCTTAAACTGAGTTTTAGGTATATTGAACTGAAATTTGACATGTACAGTCAGGCAGACTTTGTACATTCTTATGGTTTTTGCGTAGTTTTTAGTGAATTAATTTCTTGAAATTATGCCTTGTGTGCCGTACCAAGTTGCCAGGTTCTAATTTATCCCCGAAGAACTCCATATTAAAAATTAAAAACATAATAACAATAACAAATATATAACATATTGGAATAAAGGTGATAAGAGAAAGTTAAAAAAAATGCGAGGTATTGGAGAAAACCAGTAGGAAAATCGGAACACACACAACAGCAAAGTTCGACATAGCCGAACCATAGTATTTATTGGCTGGACCTATGCTAGCGCCATCTGTAATTAACTTTGCCTGTGGACCCTCATTGCATACTAGTTTGTTTGCATGTTCAAAACTTGTGCGTCACTTCCGGAACGACATTTTTAAGGGATATATATAAGTAATTAAATGAACTTTAATAATAATGCTTCTCACTTCAAAAAACTTAGCTTTAAAATTAATACTTTCCACTATAATATTCTATAATATTAATGCTTTGAGCTTTAAAATTTATCTTCTTTAAAATAATTGTTTGCACTATAATTTTAATACTTTAAGCTTTAAAATTTATCCTCCTTGAAAATAATAGTTAGTAATAGCAAAGGGTATTTCACCTACACAAATACAATTTAGTGAGAGGTTTTTAAAATCACTTTACCCCAGAGATATAATGTCGTTGCTTTATCCTCTATTTTTGAGGATGATCTGAAGGGTCTGTCCCAAGAAGCGATTACTTATAAATTTCTTGATCTGTCCTGTCTTTGTCGCTGTCTTATCAGTTTGTCCTACCACCCCGACTCCACGCAGAAAATAAGTTGAATCTGTTCCAAAACCGAATTAGAGCACCCCGACTCCACGCAGTCTTATGGTTACTACCCCTAGAGTGTATACAAAAAGCCGGAGGCGCGGAGGTAGGGCAGCCCCCGCCCGCAGTAACAAAGTATAGGCACCCGTGTGAGCCGTAGTGGCTGGTAGGAGGGGTCCTAGTCATTGTGGGAAAGCAGTATCACAAGGGCCGTGCGTTACCTTGTTGAACTGAAAGGATCGAGACTGTGTTCCTACGAGTGGGGGCGTAGTTGTAGCGCAGTATAAATCAACAATAATATAAATTATGTGTCTTGTACTGTGTATGTTTAAATGTAAAGATTATTTGATTCCTGATTATAGATTGTAACGTTTTTTTATCTACATGGCACTATAATCATATTATTTTTTTAATTTAGATCAGGGTCCAATCTTCAGCCTCTAGTTGGTCTGAAGCACTCAGTAGGTAATGTATTTATTTACTGCAATCACATCGCGTGTAAAAATGGCGTGTTGTGCCAGTACACGGCATTTTCTATCTTTTGTTAAAAACTGTGTTATTAGTATATTGACGTTATTCTTCTGCACGATTTATTACACAAAATAGCATAAAAATAAAACTTTGTTTTGGGCTGCATATTTGTGCATCACGTTTATAGGTTATATAATACTAACCTCATTGTTTTTAAATGAGAGCGACGTGTTTTTTTTACTACCAACCATGTCTAGGAAGGCAGCTGTTGTGAACATGTACTACGGCGTAGCGGGCGTAGCAAACGTAGCGAGCTAATCCGTAGCAACCGTAGCGAGCTATTTCGCTTTGTAGAGCTACTAAGCCACAGACCGAAGCATTGACACTTACTTGGCACTTTGCATACAGTTCACATATTAGGATCGCAATGAAAAATAACAATGCATATGCTTCGTAGTTGCAATGAATATGAGTTTAATCGTTGAAAGAAATAAATAAGATTATATAAAGGGTTATTTTAAGGAAGATTTTTTGCGATTTTACTTTCTATGATTTTTGGTATGTTTACCATACATTCTTGCTCATAAGAGTACAAAAGAAAGAATGCTTTTGCATTCAAGTTTTTGTAATAAAATGCTATTTTATAAAAAGACTTGTCGGCTATCCAGATCAAAAATAGTTATTGAGGTGAGTCGTTGTGCAATAATCATAATTTTATTATATAGTATTTATAACACCCCATTCCATAATAGTACATTATTGCAAAGGCAGCGAAATAGGCAATTGCAGGTCGAGTATGAGTTTGAAGGCCGAGCCGCACGCGAGGACTTCAATGATACGAGACAGGCAATTGCCATTTCGGCCGAGGCATATATAGTGCTTTTCTTAAAAAAATGCAAGGAAATAAAAAAGGGGTTTTTACATAAGTTGTTAAATTTCCGTAGTTCTCCAAGTCAATGCTGTTTTTAATATGAACTGTACATTTCAGCATACAATAAATCGCCCATAATGTAGATGGCTTTTTAGTTTTAGCAATTTCATTGAAATACGCCAAAAACACTGTTTCGGAGAACAATTTTGCAATTTTCTCGTTTTTCCAGAACATGAAATTTTCATATACTTTCATATAAGAAGCAGGTTTTCCATCGCTAATTTAGCTTCCGATCTTAAATCTGGTGGAGTGCAGTCAATGTCCATTTCATTTTCATCATCATTTCATCATAATAAATTAAAATGAGTTCCGATGATTCTGAAAATGAAAATGAAATGGACATTGACTGCACTCCACCAGATTTAAGATCGGAAGCTAAATTAGCGATGGAAAACCTGCTTCCAGCGAAATCAAAAGAAAAATATGTGAAAGTATATGAAAATTGCATGTTCTGGAAAAACGAGAAAAATGCAAAATTTTTCTCCGAAACAGTGTTTTTGGCGCATTTCAATGAAATTGCTAAAACTAAAAAGCCATCTACATTATGAGCGATTTATTCTATGCTGAAATGTCCAGTTCATATTAAAAACAGCATTGACTTTAAGAACTACGGAAATTTAACAACTTTTCTAAAACGACAATCGTCTGGGTCAATGAGCAAAAAATCGAAGATTTTGACTGCTGAAAACATAAAGCAGTTTCTACTTGATGCCCCAGATAATATATATAAATTTATTATGTAAAAGGCCCTTTTTTATTTCCTTGCATTTTTTTAAGAAAAGCACTATATATGCCTCGGCCGAAATGGCAATTGCCTGTTTCGTATCATTGAAGTCCTCGCCTGCGGCTCGGCCTTCAAACACATACTCGACCTGCAATTGCCTATTTTGCTGCCTTTGCAATAATGTACTATTGGTTTTTCAGTCTACGTAAATATGATACTTCGCGTGTTCTTTATTCAAAAGTAATGATAATATTTCCGCGTATGTTTAAGAAAAAAACATTGTGTATTAACGACAGGTCATGTATAAAATTATTTGACACATTAAGTACACAATATGTAACACTAAAAGACTATAGAAGTAGTGACAACTGAAGTGCGTTCTGTTATATATAATTTAAAACATAAAAATAACAGAAATTAGGATCTGTATACGGTCAGCTGGCGTTCAATACATGTATTGTATACGATTCTATAACTTTAATTATTATTAGAGTGCATTACCAGCTAGAAATCAATTTGTGCTTTTAAATTTGTTTCTGATTGATTTCTAGCTGGTGATACACTATAATAATAATTAGAGTTTTCAAAGCGATGGATTTTGCAATAAAAACATATAATTCTGTAACTTATCAAACGGCAATAATAACTACCTCAGAGTAAGGGCAGTTAGACGGAAATCAAGTTAACACCACCATACACCCATCTCCGCGTTTATTATCTATTATTTACAACCCGGAGCTAAGCCCTGACAGTTTTTATTGCCACATGAACCGCTCATTAGTGCAAACATAAATCATGGTTGGAATGCGGCTATGACACGACCCTGACACCAGTCTGCACCTCTTCCCCCCTTTTCTCACCCTAGTTCCTGATGGATGTGCAGGACACACACCCGTGTGTAGACTGTAGAGTGAACGACAACGAAGAAGTCCCGCGGTTTATGGAACTTGCGTCATTACTCCTTGACGATAAGTACTTTGTAGTGAACTTTTTGTGTCGCGTTCAGTCTATGTGCTTTTACATCAGGGGGATAGAGAAGGGGAAACTGGGCTGGTATTTTATTTTTAATTGGTTAGGTATGTATCTGTTTTATTTTTAATTAGATGGGTATCTATTTTGTCTTGGTCCTATTTCTCTGAAATAATTCCCCTTATACTTTAAGTAACTAAATAATATAGAAGGATGCAAAAAAATACCTCACAATTTAACCCAGCAACACTAAAAAATGTGAAATAAAATAAACTTTTAACAAAAAAATAGTAACCGACTGCAATAGTAACAGCAGTCATTCACTAAAAAGTTAATAATAATTCTACAAAGACCGATGGTACCGAAGTTACACTTTTGCCGACTTCTTTCTTCCTGAAACGTTATGTTATCTAGAAGTCGGCGTTCTTATATTGGTTTTTATGTTGCTATATCGTAGGAAATACGCCGACTTCTAGATAACATAATGTTTCAGGAAGAAAGAAGTCGGCAAAAGTGTTGCTTCGGTACCATCGGTCTTTATAGAATTATTATTAACTTTTTAGTGAATGACTGCTGTTACTATTTTTTTTGTTAAAAGTACAAAAGCGATTACCTCAATTTCGAGAGGTTTGCTGTCATTTTCCGAGGAGTTATCTCTGAATACCTCTGAATACCTTCATCATATCATGACCAATTTCAAAGTGAGATCTACCTGGAATTAAAGTCTTCCAAACAAAAAAAGAATTATTCAAATCGGTTCAGAAATGACGGAGTTATGGAGTAACAACGCCAAAAAAAAAAATGAAATAAAAAAAAAAATACAGTCGAATTGAGAACCGCCTCCTTTTTTGAAGTCGGTTAATAACACAGAAGGATGCAAAAAAAATCGTCTGCCTAAATGAAAGCACTAATATAGCAATGAAATAAATTACGTACATTTAAAAGTTAAATAATCCTTTGAAGTGGGTGTAGTTTTTTCACTTACACATAGAACCAAGTCTTACACCATTTATTTCTATTTAAAATATTCCTTTTAGAATCCTGGTTATTTGTAAATTTGTATCGTCTTAACTTATTAAAAATAAATTAATTAGGAACCCGTTAACATACATATTTGATATTCTCTGCCAACTAAACGGCCATTAAAATTACTTAAAGCAGCCTAATTAATACGGCAAAGAAGATTTTATTATAATTCAACCCACGCTTTGTTTATCAGTAGAATAAATAAAAGGTTATTTTTGAGTAAATAACAAAAGTTCACTCCGAAAGGTCGGCGGCCTAACCTTTAAAATAAATCATTCTTCGACATTTACACGTCTATCTATAATTTGAATAATAATGCCAGATTAAGCCTACACTCATCTTGAAATAGAAATTAAATTGTATTGAATCTCTCTCTAAGTAGAATCATAATGTAAGAACCTGTATGGTAACTGGTGAACTTCAAAATACCTCTAGAGCAGGGGTCGGCAACCGGTGGCCCGCAGGCCGCATGCGGCCCGTGAACCACTTTGGTGCGGCCCTCAAGGTTCCCAATCGCTGCATGATTACTATGTTTGGTTGTAAATATTTGTGTGAGCAGACATTTCTATTCTGAACTAACGAAAAAGCAAGCATTGTTCTCAGTTAACAAATACACATTTAGACCTTATACTGCGCATTTCCACGTCTAAAATGCAAGTCAAATGCAGCCGCTAAAATCGCATTAGATTTTAATAATAAATTGTGTTTCAAACTACAATAACTATGATACGAAATTGACTGATGCGTTATTTATTATATGCGGCCCTCACTGATCCTCTGGTAACATTTGTGGCCCTCCTATGTCATAAGGTTGCCGACCACTGCTCCAGAGTAACTTTAGTTGGACAAGCCCCGATTTATCACAGTAGTAGTTATTCTATGGAAACCTAACACATGCTGAAAAAGAAGCAGTTGGTTAGGACTTTTGGTAGATAGGGGACTATACAGTACGTTTTTTTAAATCTAAATGTGAATTTTAGCTATCAAATAAAGACATTTGAATTTGAACTAGTTGTAATAAATTATTTATGTAAACGAGCCACCAGGATTAAATACCTAAAATTGCAATTTTGGGTCTGGCTTGTAGGTACTTGGTTCTTTTAGAAGAAGATAAAACCTTTTTGTCAATTACTAAAGATAAAAACTAATAAACCACTTACAAATGTCAAGCAGCCTTAGGTAACTTTTTTTAATACAACTTTTAAACAGCCAAATCATTCACAACCCCCAGACTGGGCAGCTGTCTTGGGTTTTCTTGTTCAGACTAAAAAAAAAACTGCAATAAATTGAAACTTCCTTGCCAAAAAACAATCAATTTTTTTTTTGTCGAATAGCTAGATTATATACAAAGCTCTCATAAATACCTATGGGCAATCTAACTTTATCCGTGACGTCAAGGACCTCCCGTGCTCCTTTTCCTTTCAGAGGCCGGTTTCGGGCTATATCAGGGCAGGTCACACGTGCCCGCTGCTGACGTCATCAATACCTGCACGCCTAACATGAGCTACAGATCTGCTAAAGAAATATTCACAAAGAAATCTTCGCCAGTTTTTGTATTCTCAGTCCAATCACTTGCACTTGCATTTAGAAACATAAAAGAGAATCAGTCTGGCCATTCAAAGAGGAAACGCTGCCAGCCTTCTAGGTACCCTTCCACATGACGGTGGCGATCTAGATAGGATTTTTTATTTAGTTTAGTTTATTTTTATAAGGTATAGGTTTTATAAGGGTTTTATTTAGGTAAATGTTTTGTTTTAGTTAAGTTTTATTTTGTAGGTAGATTTTTAAGTGTTTGATTGTTATTTAAGTATTATTTTATTCAATAAAACTTGTACATCAGACAAAGAGAGATAGAAGTAATTTTTTCTTAGAACTTTATAAAGTGTGTCACTTTTAGCAGTTTTCTTTAGGTGACCGAACCGTGCACTATCTCTCGTGGCATTGTATAGACCCATTTTTAGTTAGTAAGTTATTAAAAAAGTATGTAGATATAATTATCCTCTTTCGAGCGCTTAGAAATACGATCTTTGCCGAAGAGTGGCGAAGACTCCTATGTGCATTATAATATGTTTAGCCATACTGTACTGAACTTTCCAATAGACTGATCTTTCGTGGTATTCGTGGCAGCGCAAGTAGCGGTGTGCGTGCTAGGGGGACAGGAAAACTTGGGAATAACGTTTTACCCGAAAACCACTAAGCGGTGTTTCAAAATAAAAATATAATTACTTTTATTTTCAAGTTGTTGTTGCTTTTTCGAAATAAATTGTTTTTAATTACAATTGAGCACGAGACTTTCTCAGAAGTTTTGAAGCCTTTTAAAGATACTTGCGGAATTTCAAGTTACAATTGTTTTAGCTTGTCGTTATCGGTATAAACGAAACAGTAGCAAATGTTTATTGTTGACGAAATTAGTTCTAGTTAGAAGAGATTAACATTTCAAGATTCGAGCAAAGTACGTAACTTATACCTTTTAGGTGACTGTACACTGGAACAGAGTGACCAGAAAAGTTAACGAACAATATTACTGTAACTTTTTGAAATTTAATAGTACATTATTGCTGAGACCTGAAAAGTAGGGAATTATCTGACGCTACATATACAGTGTGTCACTCGTACAAGTGCACATCCGAAAGTGGGTGAAACTAGATCTAATTATATCGACAAAAACAAAGAAAAGATTTTTTTTTTTTTTTTAATCTTGAAAAAATATTCCACCTGGGTATCTCTGTATGGGACGAAAGCGCAGTGCCTTTGGTTAACCGCTCGTAGAAAATCTTGTATTTATGATAGAACGTTGTATTTTTTTTTTTGTTAGAAAGATAATGGAATAGGCAATGATAAATAGGAATAAAAATGTAGTGAAACGGGGACATTATTTTGAAAAAATTGGTTATTGCTGAAAATAAAGACGGAAAAATTAAAAAAATAATCTTTTATTTTTATGGTAATGGTAGTTGATTATGTTTTGTTTTTGATTTGGTATGCAATGTCTATTCTTAAGGATTATTACAGTTTTATTTCATTGCATTACTCGCGATAGACCAAACGTAAATTAAAAAAACCAAGATTTTCTAAAAAAAAAAAAATAATTTTTTGTCGATAAAATAAGGTCTAGTTTCACCCCTTTTTGGATGTGCACTTGTACGAGGGACACACTGTATAATATGAGTCAGACAATTCCCGTTTTCACCGAGGAATATAGTGTTTTTCTCAAACAATGTGAGGCAATGAAACTCGGATATACTTTTCCTTCAATTTCGCAGGAAGCAGGTTTTCTTCATTTTCATCACTAATTGTCTGAAAACAAGTTGTATTTAACTCGATATGCGGAGGTAAGTGCGATTTACAACCATAGGGAGAAAAGTCTAAATTTGAAAATCAAACGAGGCTCCTTTCTTTGTTTTTTGGGACAAGACCTCATATTCGAGACAAGACCCCGGCGAGACGCTTAAAAGTGACACAATAAATTGCTTCTCTTTTTAAAACGATCGCACTGGCCAGCAAGAAAATCGCATTACCTGTTACCTCCGATTTCAAAAGAGAGATGTTTGAAAACCTATGACGATTTTATCAAGTGGCGGACTGAGGAGAAAGTAAAATTTTTGTTGGAAAGTGTGCTTTTTGTTAGTTGTTTTTTATTTCCTCGCATTATGAGTGATGAAAAATAGAGTATTGCACTAGGGTGTAAGTGATGACTTACCTTCCTTTCCATTATAACAATCTACTAAAAATTAGGCGGTGAGCCATTTATCTCCACGCTATCACAGACGCTAATTTCCTATCTTATCTATGTGAGATCATGGGACATGAGTGCTTTTTTACAAAACGAACGAAGTGAGTTCCGTAATAGGCTTATACGAGTGTACCAATGTCTAATGATGTCCAGTTTCACATAACATATAAAGAAAGCAAAAGTCTGATCCTAATCAAAACAGTGACTGTACTTTAAACAATTTGATAATAAATAAGAATATATAGTGTGGATCATTTTACTAGTTTGACTATGTGAAAAGATAATTCCACGTGGTCAAATCAGTTTGACAAAATAGTTTGACTACGTGGAAGAATTCATTTTATCTACGACCATCAAAAATAATTTCAAAAGAAATGAGAAAAAAGAACACTCGTCATGATAAAGAAGGCGTGGCTTAATTATCGCTTGTGATTGGTTCGCTAGCGGTGTTATAATAAATTTAGCCAATCACAGCGCAGCATTGCGTACTTATAAAACGGTTTTTGATGTTACTCGTTACCTTATTGCAGAAAAGGAATAGATAAAAGTATGTATAAAACGATAAGATAGTTTTACGCACAATGAACCCAGTTTGCTGTCTATAGACATTTTAAAAGTATGTTGACTGTTTGTTTTATTGAGACTGGCTGTGTGTCATTTGTCCTTGGTCCCGTGTTTCGAGAGTGCTTTGATATAACGGCGCAAAAAATGAGCGTTTTTCTCGTTGTTTTTTTTTTCTTTGTTCCTTAGCTTTTTTCCAGATGGCGCTGTCCATGTCACCATAGATAAAATGTGTTTCGTAGCAATCAACGTCAAAGTTGTATTTTGTTTGTTTAGAATCGGTGCAAATTTTGTCTTTGATTCTGTTGCTAAAGAATACGACAGTGCCATCTAGGAATCTTATGTAACACTAAATTTGACATAAGAAAAAACGCTCATTCAAATGTCACTGAGCCCCGCTCTGCTCTCTTTGAGTATGTATGACTGAACTGCGGGCGAGTTCGAGAAATTTCATTGTATTTCCATTCTACGATTTAAAACCAAAGGACCAAAGAGATATTCCTTTTTCTAGTACGCTATTTTATACCATACGAAGGGATACAGGTTAAAACTTCTATACAATTGTAAGAAATTATAAAGTTTATCGTAGCGAGAAAAAATTCGTAAGGTTTATAATATAAAACTAAAACAAATCAACTCGCGTGTTCGTTTTCTAAAAAAAGCAAATATTTCCGAGCATAGTTGAGGAAATCATTGTTTCTCTCTCCTTACATGTTCAAGTTCAACGCTCAATATATAATAGATCTTTACCTATGAAATTGCCGAAATTTTCGTACATATTCATGAATTCATAATTCCTGTAATTTAATAGCTATTTCAATTGATTGGTTTATGCTTGAAAGTTGATGTCAAGTTTTTACGTCGACGTATTAAATTTTGTTTTAATGTCAGTTTAATAACCAAAATAAATGTATTTACAATAAATTAGATTAAAAACTAAACTTAATCTAAATTAAAATTATTAACAAATATAATGCCTATATTAAATAAAAAATGTTTTTTAAATCGTCGCCGTTGGGGAGGGTACCCAAGACGCTGGCAGCGTTACCTCGTTGGATCGCTAAGCTGATCCTCTGACCGAGGTAAGCTCCAGCCCTTGGGTCACCAGAGGCGTCGACCAGGCGTGCCGACAATTCTTTAAAAAGTTGCCGTGCGGCCGGGCCCCATGGTCCAAGGGTTTCAACACCGAACGGCGCAAACATGTAGCCCTCTCCGAGGGCCACATATCTGCGCCGCTTCAGGTTTTCAGCTGATTCCGCAGCCGCGCCAGCCTTGGCTGAGGTAGCTCGTAGGTGGGACGGGGCGAGAGTGTCCACGCAAGTCGCATCCCATACAAGCGACCTACCATTTTTCCATGCCAGGAGCGTCATCCCATCGGGCCGCTTGCCATCGGTGCGAATTATGCCCTTTGGTTCTAATGTGGCTGGTACGTAAGCGCTGACAAGGGCCCGGCGGATGACGTCATTGAGGCTGGCGTGGCGTGAGAGTCGTCCAGCGCTGAATTTACAAGACAGACCATGGTGCCCGTGTTGGCCGACGCCTTCTCCACAACGGCAACGGTGGGGCTCGTTAAGTTTTGAGCCAAGCCGCAGGCCGCAGGCAAGGCTCAGGGTGTGTCTATCCAAAAGGGTACCGATGTTGCTGGATGGGATCGCCATCAGCCAGTATCCCGACTCACGCTCTCTGGAGGCCAGGAGACAAGCCCTGTCTGCTGGGGTAGATGATGTTTCCAAGAGGTTTTCCTGTACCCGTTTACAGAGGGGCTCATCCCATAGCCTCTGTGAGGATGGGGTAATGGGGTAATTTTCATTACGGCACGCTGATTTCCAGGCGTTTCTGGCCTCATCCAAGCCCGAGACCTCAACGTCACCAAGTGACGGGTTTATTATACTACCGAAGAGGTCTCGTGTGCTGTGGATTGAAGACAGAAACGCGGGAAGGGCCACACTTGAAATTTTTCTAATTCCCAAACCACCCAACCGTACTGGTAAGGTGGCTTGGTAACCAAAATTAAACTTCCAAAAACAGTTCGTCCCAAATGCCATCCGTCTCCATGATAAGATTCGTAATAATTTTTTACAGCTGACTCTTTTCAAAAATTAAATGAATGTTACTGTTAGCTTAATGTTGTCTCATTCATACACAAAAGAAACTACATAATTTGGATTTGTCATTCTTAAAAAAAATGCAAAAATGTTAGTACTTAAAATTGAATTTCTTTCAAATTCTCTATAGAAAATGGCAATTTCATAGGTAAATACCTAATAATATGAGTTACATATTTAATAAAGATACCAATGGAAAAAGTTTTCTTCACTAGGCGTTACTTAGTAGTAAATGTATTTCACTTTATAGTATAATATGCTTAAAAAGAAAACAAACAATTTGCGGATAAATGCAAGAACAAAACGTTTCGGTAGGATCCAATGACAAATGCATTAGCTGAATGTAGTATTTTTCATTATTCCAGCCTTCTCATTATTGAAACAAATAATTAAAACTGTAGCACTAAGTAACAGTTCTTATTCGCTATAGTCAAGAACAAAGACCAGTCCTGTATAAGAGCAGCAAATATTTATCTTGGCCCCTGTAAGAAATATAAAACTGCGCATATTTTGCTGGAGCGGGCGAGTTATACGAAGAATAGGGGTAATTTCGCGACAAATGGGAATACTTAAATAAAAGTAAATTACACTGTGAAAGTCACTTTATTTGGTGTGAAAAGTATTGCATAATTAATCGTGGCAATTATGAAAACTACTTTCTGAAGTCTTTATTTTTAATTAATGTAGAGTACTTTGTAGAATTCTTCGTTATAATTATAAGTAAAACTAACGTATACAATTATTATTAAACATATATTAGTCAGAGCTTGTGGTTCAATTTCTAAGCATGTCAGTAATATACCGCGATATTACAATATCCAGTTGATTTTGGCCCGGAGCTTGACCGAACCACTCCAGATTTTGTAGTTAGCAGTGAGCACGTTCACTTTAAGAGGCTATGCAAATTTTATTTTTGTCACTGTTACTCCAAGCGAAACATCGCGCAGTGCGAGAGGAACGGGTTCAGGGCAAAAGGGAAAAAAGTTGGTTTTATATTTTTATTAAAAAAACTAAAATAGCTAGCAAAATTTCAAATGTCAAGTCTCTAGATATTGTTGAAACACACCTAATAAAATATGTTTGAATTCTGTATATGGTTCCTATTCGTCAAACGAGGAGAAAAAGTGTGTTTGAAGACCTCATTTCAACAATTATTTCTATCGAAGAAAATTTATCCAAACATGTTTTCCAATTTCAAAACCCTAGATTACCTATATATAGTCAAAATGCATATATCTGAAATTTATTAAAATATTCCGTGTATTTCATAAAATACACAGAAAAGAAACACTTGTATTTTTTTCGCATATCGCCTTAAGGTTAAATGTCAGTCGCTTAGCGCAAAGTGCATAACTTAACTTTGTATTTCTTGTTCAGAAGTTAAAAATTGAAAACATTTTGGTATGTGAAATTTAGAATTTAGGTATGTGGCAGTTGACGCCAATAGTTCAGGATAAGTGAGGTTTATAAAGGATGAGTTTAAAATTGAATGCACAATTAGTCAAGTATGTTCTTTCTTTTTTCGAAAAATCTTGTCCGTACAAGGTTAAAAAAGCATTTTAAGTTGGTTTGGAGAAGATTTAGATTTTAGATTTTTATTTATTAGGAACACCAACATCTAGTACATAAGTAAATACATTGTAAAATTAAATATACATTTTTAGTTATATGCCTAGACAATTAAAGGTGAACACAGCATGCAATACAATCAGGATACATAGTAAAAAAAAATTATAATAATATGTGTATACAGCAAATTACTTAAAATTTGCGTTACAAATTATTGGTTGAATTTATAAGAAAATATTAATTATGTTTACATCAAATTTATCAAAATTTATGAAACAAAATAATTTACAATAATAATATAATATATTTAAATTAACAGAAACTTATTCTAACAATTGAAGTAAAATTATTTACAATAGATATTTACAAAGTGAAGGTCATTCAATAAAAAAATATTATTTAATTAAAACGAAAATTAAAATTAAATTAAAACGAAAATAAAATGAACATTAAAGCTAATGATCATGACTAAATATGTATACAATTTCAAACTCTTGCTTCATAAACCTCACTAATACTGAACTATTGGCGTCAATTGCCACAGATGAAAATGCTTTTCAATTTTAAATTTCTAAACAAGATAAAAGTAGATTATGCACTAAGAGAATAAAGCAGTGTCTTACGTCACGGGCGGCTTATTGAACCCTGAGCGTAACGAGGGACTCTAGAGTTAACTCCTGAGCGTAGCGAGTGAGTTGTATAGAGTCCTGAGTAAAACGAGGGGTTCAAGCTGCCCAAGACAAAGACAGGCTTTATTCCAGAGGAGCATACTCTACTTTTCACACCTTCTGCGAGACAATAAAAAGCTCGACATTTTTTATCAACATTAATAATTCAATAAAATTCACTGACAATCACAGCACCAAACACCGTCTTTTGTTTCACATTCTTTGTAAACGTTTTTTTTCTTTTTGTTGAATTCTGCTTATGGTGGCCAGTTCGATTTTCGAACAAACCTGTTTACAATCCCATATGGGCATTTGTTTTCCACGAGTTTCCACACGAATTTGACGTTCCAAATTTAAATCACTTTAATCCCTAGGGATTTTCATATAACTTTATATCCCTTGAGATATAATGCGTTACTTTCCGTTGAGGTTGCATGATATGAAATTGGACATTGTCGAGCAGGTGGTGTGAAAACAAAGTTATGCACTTTGCACTAAGCGACTGACGTTTAACCTTAAAGCCCAGGGCATTTCGGCCAAGACATGGGCCATATCCTACAGGCTAATTGTTATACTTGACTAAAACTAACATAGTGGACAAAACGGCTTGTTTACTACTACAAAAGAGCGAAATAGCATTGTGAAGTTATGAATGGCGATTAATTTTGCAAGCATTTGTATGGTGTTGAGCGTGAGTATATCTGATCATCAAACCTTCATTACGTTTGTCTGAAAACGATATATTGTCACTTGGCAACAAAATACCCAAAGACTCTTTTTAAATATAACTTACAGCGTTGAGCATGCTGTCGAGATCTTTGAAAATGAACTAAAATCTACAGATGATACATCTATCTTTATCCAACCAATCGTACCAACTCCGAGCAGTACAAATAATATTCGTAACGAATAATTTGAGTTTCCAAAGACTCAATTGCTGAAGATATAAGACTGAATTTCAAAAAATAGTTTAAATTATTCAGAATGACACTAATACTTCTGCAATTCATTCATTTTAAAAAACATAAAAACTTACATTAACTGATAAATTTCATTCAGCAGAAGAAAGCAAACATTGTCACTATTTCAACATAGCGCCAAAAAAAAATTTTTTTTTTCACTTTTAGAAACTGAACTAATATTTTTTATGAAATTTTTATAAAATTTTTTATAAAATTTTGAATGTCTTTTTCACATAAAGTTTTTTTTTAATGGAGTCCATACTGTTGCGATTGCGATTGTGTAAGGAAATAGTCATGAAATCGGCTATCGCTATTGCTTTAAAAGGTAACGTCATTGGCTAGAAATGACGTGACTCATCACTTCTAGCCAATCACGCGTACTTTTGAAAGCAATAGCGATAGATGTTGAAGTTATACAATAAGGCATCAGTGGGTCTACCGCGTAATTCTCATTTTCATCAACATCAACTTGAGATTGAAGTTTGACGTGCGTGCGATGACGCCCGCCTAACATGCCATCTCTTTTGCACGCGTTGAATTTCGCATGCATTTGCTTGAAGTTGATACAAACGAGAATTACGCGGTAGAGCCCCTGGTCCACTATACTTATCCAGTTCGTCCCGTAATACACCCGTTATATTAAGGGGAAACGATTCGTATCCGCTACGAAACGCACAAGTCGTTCTTATTTTTGAATTAATACATAGTTTAATCAGTTAGGCTCTTCAGGCAAAATCGTGTTATTTTATGCATTGTATTGTAAATGATTCACACGAACTTAAAAGCGTGTTTTAAACTTGTGTGCCCATTCATTTATAACCTTAATTAAAAATAAATAGAAACATCGTAAGTTGTGCATTTCGTAGCGGACACGAAATCGTTCCCCCTTTAATATGCTGCAGACATTAGCGTAGTATATGCAGCGGTACGCTCGATCGTCTACGAAAGCTCGTAGCGTTCAGGTATATATGCTCGTAGCAGCAACTCGCTCGCTACAAATGCGGCTACGAACTACGAACGTGCGAAATGCTACAAAACTATTCAGAGAACGTCCACGATGCAGAGTAATGCATTCATTAACTGTTTATTTTATTTTATTTTTGGAAAATACTCAAGTTGCACTTTAATTTTATAGTAGTTTTATTATTTCGAGTGTACACTAAAATTATTTATTCTTTATTGTACACGAAACACATTAAACAAACTTATACTAGGAAAAAAACATATAATAAGAGATTTTTTCAAATTTACCTCAAGTTTCGATGACCTCGGGCAATTCATGAGGCACCTAACAAAAAATACGTGAAAAATATTATCAAATAATGATGACATACAACATTTTTACCAGCACCCTAGCGCTGTCCAACGTACTACAGCCATAACAACGCAAATCTTTGAGCCAAATACAACAAAGAAATCACAATCTCCAATACTTATCCCGTTTCCTTACTAATGGATGAAATTGTCCAATGTAACAATACATTTCTATTGTTATATTTTTATCTCACATTATACAGGTAAAGAGCCTCTTTAGAGACATTAAACCGAGGGACATAACTCACATCAGCTGACCGTGTGACAGATAGACGGACAGAGAGACGACCCTACTCATCACTGATACTGTTTGTTTTAGTTAAAGCTATTCTTGTCGTATGGAATCCAAACTAATGGTTGTATTGAAACAAACTCGGCAAATCTATCTTACCTTAAATTATAACACCAGCTGGTACATGGGCGTAGCGAGGGGGGTTTGGGGGTTCAACCCCCTCCAGAAAAGTTTAAAATATGAGTTGATATTAAAATATGACCTATGAGTTGCTTTAACATTTTCCGGGTCAACTGCCACTTCTGCTAGCAGCTGCTAGAAGGGTTTTGCGTTTGCAAACATTTTTTTACAAACATAATGAATATTGATTTTATTTCATGCAATGTTTCTTTTTGGGTCTTGAGCATCTATTCACGTTTGATTTGAAAGCATAATTGGCAAATAGCAGGGTCGCCAGAAAGCGGCACTGTGAATGGTGGAAAGCTAAGACTCTTGAGTTTATTTTTGCTTCAAATATACACATATACTCGTAACAAAGGTTCTGCACAATTTGTAAAATAAGGTATCCTGTAATGTAAGTTTTCAACCTAGATTGATCCATTTATGTGGTAACTGAAGTCTAGTACAGTTTTTATGAAGCCGTACAAATAAAGTACATACTTATTAAATAAATATGTGTCTACGATAGACTAGAGAACGCCCGTGACTTCGTCCACTTGGATTTGGTACCTAAACAACCCGGTGGACCCGTTAGGGACGTATTTTTGACAGAAAAGTTCACACCCCATTTAATTTTCACCCCCCTTATATTCTGAATTTCGAAAAATCCTTTCTTTTTTCACCATGATGATGATGATGATGATGATGATTCCATTTCAGCCTGCCACACTCACGCAAAGTCCAGTTGCGCGAGCGTTGTTGACTTGTATAGGTATGTACATTTCTCACATCCATTCGCGCCTTCTTCTCGGACGTTTCCATATATTTAGTTACATGCACATAAATAATATAGGCACACTGGGTCCACGAAATCGTCGTTCATCTTGTTTGTTGTCTACCAGCACACTGTGGAGAAAAGTGTTTGCGAAGCATGTCTAGCAGGTGCAACAATATGTGTGTTCAAATGTGTTTTCAAAGCTTTGCAAAGTCGTCAAAGAAGTGTGCAAATCTTTGAAGCTATGTTTCTAACCTACAAACTGATACTAATTTCATATATTAAGTATTGCATAAAATGTACATATGCACACATAGTCACACACATCTCACATACACATACACCTAGTGGCGTTTTACATCCGATCCCAAGACAAAGTCATAGGGCTAGGAAGGATACACAAATATAAACACCCTAACACATCTTTCTTGCATACCCTCTAACTACACACCCTTTCATACATTGTAGTTTTCATACTTAGTATTTACTAAACTTTCTTTTCTTTTTTATATTTATATTAATTTGTTAATCACCTCTGTAAATAATGGATTTGTTTAATCACTTAATTTTGTATTTTTAGTTATAGGAGAGCGGGGACTCCTGCTACAGGTATTTTCATACCCAATAGGAGAACTCAAACTCCATGTATTTAATGTTTAAGCAAGCTAAAGAAAATAAATCATTAAAAAAAACGGCATTATGATCATGAAGTAAGTTTGAACAAACCACGTCAATTGATTCATATATTTACTGTAAATAAAATCTTTTGTGAACCTTTATTTTACAGATTTAGGACTTTATATTGATTTTCTCTTGAGTGTCGAATTCAGGATTTAGTTAGTTAATTGTTTTTTAAAGAAAAATTTGCTAATTTGAACAAATCGTGTTTTTATTTCAACCAGAGGCCGAGTTATATAATAAAAATGCAATTTTTGGAGAGCGCGTGATATTACGGTTGTCGTAACAATCGCGGCTCAAAGTGCGCTATTTTGAACAATAATGTAACGTTAAAGAGTTCAGTTCTACTTGATGCAAAATGAGTTGCTCAATCTTTGTTCACCCATACTCTTATAAGGAGAAAACTTCAAGGTATTCAATGCTTTACGCTGTGTATTGTCTGTCTGTCAGCCAGTAAGAAGGCACTCATGCAGATCGTTTATTTACCTGTTCTTGAACTCTACGAAGGTACCCCACAAAATATAACGTATGTGTGTGTGTCATACAAATTGTGAGTGTATTCATTTATTCATGAGTATCCTTCTGAATTATGTATTGTTCCATTACATTCTTTGTATTAAAATACGCAATTGGTTATTTTGTTCGTTACTTAATATTACTGAAATATAAGATTTGTTTGTGTTGGAAATATTTATGTTTGGCGAATGCGATTACATTGAAAGTAAATGCGTGAAATGAAAAACATTGTAATAATTGTATTTATTCTACATTAGGTAGGTAGTCGGTATACTAAGATATGTGTATATGTAAATAACCTTTTTATATGTATGTATTTATGTATGTATGTTTATAAGAGTGCCTTAATTTGATTCAACAAAACAGAGAAAATAACACGAAAGAGCAGCCTTTCGTGTTATTTTCTCTGTTTTGTTAACGGCAGCGTTACTTCATCATCATTAAAGTGAAAGCCACAAAAAGTATGACCTGACTACTGAATGTATACTGTGGTAGCTTTTATTCCTACCACGTAAAGGTAGTAATTAAACAAAAAGGTATTACTTTGAGTGGAACCCTTTTAACACTATGCCTTGAAATACACGCGATAATACAAATGTATGACACATCTACGCTTCCTGTTACACATATGTATAATTAACATAATTAGTAAAAGAAGTATATTGTCACCTTTTGGAACAGGAAGTTAAAAGATCTGATTGATACTAAAATCCGAAAGTACCGTCCAACATCCATTGAAATTGTTAAACCACAGCGAAGCTTCGCTTAATTCAAATCTGGCTGGGTCAAGCACGGCTAAATCAGAAACTGTACAAAAAAAGCCATTGTGGAAACTTACAGAGTGTTGCGAGGGGATGCTGTCAATACCCATTTTAGACTACACTATGGGCTGCATGTTTATCTTCAGATACACTTCACACAGTTTCATTAACAATAATAAAACATTTTCACAACCGCGAGTCGCCGTGGTGACGCATTGTCGTTGCGAACGGTACTGGAGTGTTGGGAACATTCAGTTGGGATGCGCTGAAAGCCTTATTACAGGAACTGTTACTGACCCGATAAATAACGGTGATGAATATATCACAAACTTATGTTGTGCTCTGAGCACATTCTGATGTATCAGCAACGGGGTACAATAATTAAACCACTACGATCATTTTAAACAATCCCTGCTCTAAAGACATTGAATCGCTCGAAAAAATCACTACCCCAGTAAAAAAACTGCTACTATGCAGTTTTTATACAAAGATAAGTTCAATAATTTATGATTTCATACTCAAATCAGGCTGAGTAATGAAGTAGAAAAGGTATAAATCTCGGAAAAGTTATATTAATTTCCATTCCAAGGATTATTAATTCATTAGCCACATTTCTTTATTATGATAATCCCTATATTCATCTCTAAATATGGAAAGCAGCGCTTTTAAAAATAAAAGTAACGAAGCTACAAAAAGCAGCTACAAAATAACAGGTATGGTATAACAGCTATATATTTCCACACAACCTTGTGACACCCTGCAGCACGGAGTCTGCGCGCAGCCGTCGAGAGTTTCGGTGACCTCTCACTTACATCTCAGAGAGTACAATCTACTTTCAACCCTAAAGCTCAGGGAATTCGGTTGGTTTTCGATATTTGGTGACCTCACACTTCCCTTTCAGGGGCACAACCCACTTTCAACTCTAAAGCAAGGAGTATTGGGTTAGTTTTCAAAGTGCACTGGACGGCCTTCACTTAAGGGCTATGTGGCCATCATATTATTGTGAAAGTGTCGATTCTCAGGAAGTGTAGCAGATGTTTCTGCGGACCTAAGTAAACGATAATGGGTTAAATTAAATTTAAATGGGTAGGACCAGATACCCGTACTTTTTGTAAGAGTTGAGCTCACTTGCATATTTCGGTTATATACAACAAAAAATCTATGAAAGTATAATGCCAGAATCAGGCTTCAACCATTATAAAAGTTGCTTATTATCTATATTAATAGCCCTCGATTATTTGTTATCATTACAAATTATATTTTATATATTATACCTCTTTTTATGTCAGTTTTTTATTATCTTTTCTTTCTACCCAAAGGTTGCCTGGGAGATATTGCTATAAGCAATAAGTGGCGCCTTTGTACACAATGTCTGTTCTCTTTGTGAAAATGTGTTTATATATAATCTATGTAAATGCACAGAAGTGTAATAAATAATAATAATAAAGTAGTAAAAAGTAGTGTCTCTACATTGAATATTTTTGTGAAATTTTAAATGAAATGGGTTATTAGTGTTGTACTGAGGCCAAAACTATTTTTTTTTTGTTTTTGTACGTCTGTCTATATGAATGTAAATCTTATAATATATTTCAATGCATGTGCTCGTAAAGGCCCATTTTTATGCATCAAAACCGAACAGAAAGTCGTTTATTTTGCCCTAGGGCTTTATTATTATTATTTTTTTAATTTGTTTGCAATGGTTGGCTAACCTGCAGCCTTTCCTGTGTACCATAGATGTTATACTTTTTTTTTCCACTGTTTAACGGCTCTGGATACAATCCTTTTGAGCCAATCATAATTGAAAGTTCACAAGATTATATTTGTTTTCATTTCCTCACACTATGCATTGAAAAACGTAGTATGATACACGGGCGTAAAAGCAATAAATTACTCGGTTACGTTTAAAACACTCGCTACGCTCGTGTTTTAAATCGTCCTCGTGATTTATTCCTTTTCGCCCTAGTAGCATAAACTACTATTATGTTCCGTTTTAACCTGAGATCCACTCAACGAACTTGGATGTGGTTTTCTTTATTATCATCGTAGTGACCCTGGTCAACATGTAGGCTACAAGCTGATAACGGGGAAAAGATTGAATAAACGCGGGTGGAGCCGAAAGGCTATATAAATATAGTCTATCTATATAAAAGCAGTTCCTTGACTGACTGAGTGACAGAAAACGCACAACCTAAACCGCTGGATACAAAAATATGAAAATTTCACCCCTTCTTTACACACCTGCAGTGGCGCAACAAGAAAGGATTTTCGAAAATTTGGGCGTGAAACGGGCTTCAAACTTTTGTATTGATTATGCATGATCCTCTGCAGGTCTGAAAGAAGGGGTGAAATTTTCATATTCCCATGGGTACAACGAACAATTTTTTGTACCAAATATATGAGTTTGACATTCAAATAAACAGTTTATTAGGTTCATAGACATGAAAACAATGTTTGTCCCCAAAATCTTACTAAAGCTAGAAGACTCCAGCACAGTGTAATTTCACCTTTTAAAATTAAAAAAGAAGAAGCGACTTACACGGCAAAGATTTCTTATCGAACATACGGAACCCTAATCCAAGGTGCAGAACGGACAAGCTGCAGTGTGCAGCTACAAGCTGTATAACCAGCATTGTGGCTCTTGTACATTATTCTCGGTTAAGGCGATACGTAAAAGTTTTAGCGTCCCTGTTACTCCATATGCGAAAAAACCTTCAGTGCGACAGGGACGGATTCGTGGAAAAGTAGCAAAAAGTCGGTTTTTTATTCATATAAAATGTACTAAAAATGCTATCAAAATTTTGTTTAACCAGGTCCTAGATATTGTTAAAACCCGTCTAATAAAATATAATTGCAGTCCATATGTCATTTTAAATCGTCAAACCAGGAGAATTGGTGTCGATAAAGACCTCATTTCAATCAATATTTCTATCGAGCCGAAATTCTCCAATCGCGTTTCTGTTTTAACAGATCCCTAGAGGAAGATTTCAAAAATAATATACTATTTTTTAAAAATTATACATTATTTACCGAAGTAGATATAGAAGTTCTGAAATTGTCGATTTTTTTTTCGTAGCGCCTTAAGTTCCGTGAAAGCTGAGCCACGATAAACGAGCTCTAAGAAAATAGGATTAATGAGAATATTGTTTTATTTCTATTTATTCTATTCCATTATAAAATAATAATAGTTTATGCTACAAGGGCGAAAAGGAACAAATTACGAGGAAGATTTAAAACACGAGCGTAGCGAGTGTTTCAAACGTAACCGAGTAATTTATTGCTCTTACGCCCGTGTATCATACTACGTTTTTCAATGCATAGTGTGAGGAAATAAAACAAATATAATCTTGTGAAATTTAAATTATGTATGGCTCAAAAGGACTATACCCAGAGCCGTTAAACAGTGAAAAAAAAAAAGTATAACATTTATGGTACACAGGAAAAGTTGCAGGTGAGCCAACTTCTCGTAAATTAATTTAAAAAATAATAATAATAAAGCCCTAGTGCAAAATAATCGACTTCCTGTTCGGTTTTGATGCATAAAAAGTGGGCCTTTACGAGCACATGCATTGAAATGCAATTTTTTATTTTTATTATATTCTTTATTATCCTCAAGTTGTATTTAATTCAATAGTATTAAATTTTTTAATAATCGTAGTCTAAAATAATTATTGGTTTTCAAATAATAATATCGCCTGTCCCCTATAAATATGTTGGTCTAATCTTTGCGATCACTCTAACGGCTCAAACCCCACGTATCGACATTCTCGTCGGTATCGTGAACTCATCAGTTTCTCATGAATACAAGATAAGCTCGAGTTTTCGCCATTTCTTTTTTATAAAATACATATTTATTTTTTATATATATTGAAAATTTGGCTTTGGGAGGAGTTTCAGTTTTCTCCGTGACACAAGGGGAGTAATTCGTAAACAAAGTTAAATTCTTAGACGCGAGTGCAATTTATAGAAGCCTAGCTACCAGGTCCTCTTGACATAGGACTGAGCAATTACCGATACTTTTTGTAGACAAACTTTATTTTCTAGATGTCACTACCGTTTTGGAAACTGTATTACGTAATCAAAGCTAACCTACCTAATAACATGTGTGAATAATTTGTGAGACAAGCAAATAATATTATATTATATTCTTATAGAATTAAATGAGGCTTGAGGATAATTCATGATTTACAGTGTAAGGCGTAACGTCATCGCGTAAACGTCTTCACTCGCCCAGATGAAGGCAGTCTAAATCTGCTGAAACTGGTCGACTTTCCCGATCATAACACGTTTTGAGATGAGCCGTTTTTATATAAATCATATTCTATTCTAATCTACATAAAAACATCTAATCTGTGGTCTAGTGGATCGTACGTCTTGACCCACCAACGGAGGTCGTGGGTTCAATCCCTTTGAACATATGGTTCAGTCTGCGTGCTTCGGAATGCACGTTACACGGTCGGTCCATATTATTGCCTGGAGTATGGTGATAGGGCTCAACACCCATCACTCTGGGACGTAAAAATCGACCGTGAGACTTGCATGTCACAGTCCACACTCGGAAACATTTCTGGGGGTCTTCGAGGATTCATGTCGTGAGGTGAGGATGTATTATATTTATTATTTTATTTAAAAAGCACTGTATGGTTTTTGGTGTGGTTCTCTGTTCGGGCTAGCGGGTTTCTTGCGTGTTGTAATTAAAGGGAGCTGAGGGCAGTCCCTACTAACAGGCGGGCGGTGCCGTGGGCGGGCGGCGGCGTCGTGGGTGGAAAGAGTGTTAAATACAGTCCCTAAACAATTTTAGTAAGTACATAGACTTATTTATTATAAACACATGTATATCAGTTATTTTTTTCTATAATGAATTATTTCAACTGTGATATTTCATACGTAACATAATATACAATAAAATAAACATATTTTAAATTGTTTTCTTTTATAGATTTATTATTTATACTTATATATGTAACAAATAAATAATAAAACAAAGCTATAGTACGAGTATAATATAAATTTATTAAATTACCGAATCTCACGCAAGCTTTATTAACAAAATCTTTCGTGCAAAATTCAAGGAAAAACTAAGATAACGCCGATGGCGATAAATAATTACAGGAAAAATGTAGCTCCAAGATTCTTATCTTGGAAAATATTTTTCACTTTGAAATTAACGATCAACTTCCAAGGTGGCTGGTGTTAATGAAGGCTTTATTATTAGAAATTATTGCAAACTAAATTCTTGGAATTTAAAAGTTCAAGGACCATCGATAAATGTATGTATGTGTGGGTTTACATACTTAATTAACGTACCTACACATTTTTAAACAACTTTACGTAGTGGCTTTTGATAGTGGACTGAGTTAGTGATAAGAAAGTGATACAGGAGGGAATTTTCGTCAGATACAGTTTTGGTCATGAGCTATATGTATGTGTATGACCAAAACTGTATCTGATAAAATTTGATAACGACTCATAAGCAGAGATCGGAATTAGGTAGTGTGATTTATGTACTTGTGCTATGTTGATTTCAATATGGTTATTCCCGGAATTATAATTTTGACCCGATTGTTATATTGTGTATTGAACTTGCTTAAACTGATTGACCCTCACCGTAACGAAAAGTGTTCGTCAGAAAATATCGTTTATTTTTTGTAAATAAGCATGGAATTAAATGCTAAATCGAGCACTTTATTTTCCCTCACTTTTCCATAGTTAAAAGTACTAATTACCTGCAAAATCACATTTTTTTCTTTAAAACTCCAATAAATGTTTTGCTCCATAAACAGATGAAGACAATACATATTATTATGATACTTAAGTTCCTTTTTTTTTGTTTAAGACCCTTGTCGTAGGGCTAAGGAGGTTGGCGCACTTCATAATTACCTGTATTCATAAGAAAAACTTACCCCCTTCTCCTACACTCACACATACACAAATACACCCTCTCACACAGACTCACATTCTCACATATTTCTCTCACACATCCACACAAACAGACTCTCACATCACCTCACATACTCTGGAATTGTAATAGCTTGGTTCTGTATTAGTTTCTACACATTTAATTGTAGCTAAGTTATATTAAGTTGTATTAATTTAAGTTGTAATAATATTACATAAATATAGGTATTCTTTTATTTAAGTAAGTTAAGTTAGAGAAAGAGCGGGGTTCCTGTACTTCAGTTCCTGTAACTACCACGGGGCCCTGACGTTAATACTTTTAATGTTAAAAATTTGTAATGAATAAACGTTTTTTTTTTTTTTTTTCTTTGTATTCAAATTCAGAACAGCAGCACATAAGACTAATGTTCAGTGTGCCAGCTTCAAAATTGCATAAAAACTTTTACATACATAAAATGGGCTCTTCAACCTGTATGTGGACCAGCTGATCCGAGGGCTCAGCAGCATGCATGCGGGATGTTCAATTGATGGCGTCAAAGTCAACAACATCAGTTATGCGGACGACATGGTGCTGCTGAGCCCGTCGATCAGCGCGCTCAGGAAACTGTTGCACGCGTGTGAAACCTATGCACAAACTCATGGGTTGAAGTACAACACCAAAAAGAGTGAGCTCTTGGTTTTCGCCGCGGGCAGCAGCTCCCCACAACACGTACCCCCAGTGGAGCTATACGGGACTGCATTGACGAGAGTCAAGCAGTTCAAGTATCTGGGTCACATTGTGACAGAGGACCTGAAAGATGACCAGGACATCGAGCGCGAACGTAGAGCGTTGGCGGTCAGAAGCAATATGCTCGCCCGTAGATTTTCTCGGTGTACAGAACAGGTAAAGATTACTCTCTTCAAGGCGTTTTGTCAATCTTTTTACACGAGCGGACTGTGGGTGAGATACACGCAGAAGACCTACAACGCTCTACGGGTGCGATACAATAATGCCTTCAGGATGCTATTGGGGCTGCCGTGGCGCTGCAGCGCGTCCGGCATGTTTGCTGAGGCGCGAACTATAGATTTTTACGCAATTATGCGCAAAAAAGTTGCCTCTCTTATGCACAGAGTGTGCGGCAGCCGCAATACTATTCTGAAGGTAGTGGGAGGTAGGTGCGGGTGTCCTATCAGCCATCACTGGACGACACTTCACGTCAAATAATGTTTAATCATCAAAATTGTTTTACACTGATTTTTTATGAGTTTTAATTTTAATTTTATTGACATTTTATTTTATTTTATTTACATACTGTTTGTGACATTTTTGTATTTTTCTTTGTAATATGATGTTGTGTTTTTTTTTATGGAACCTAGTTCTGAAATAAATGATTTTTATTTTTTTATTTTAAAACAAAATATGTATAGATAGATATATACTTACCTATTTTTAGATTCGTGTCAAACACAAGACTGTTTATTTGTGCCCGGAAAATTCAAAGCTGGTAAGCCGATTAGTTAAGCTGTTAGTTTAGCTGTATCACGAGTAGAGATGAAACGGATATCCGGTTACTATCCGGTATCCGGCCTATCCGGCTATATTTTTGGTATCCGGTATCCGGCCGGATAGTAGCCAGTATCCGGCCGAATACCGGATACTTAACTCAGCATACAAAAAGTCGTTTAAATCACAAAATAAATTGATTGTATCAATGATTCAATCATCTAAATTCTAATACATAAAGTGAATAAGAGTTGAGCTATGGTAGATAAAGACAAGCTGTACAGCAATTGTTGGGAATTAACGTTTGTGCTTTTTTTCATTCATTACACCAGCTTCTTTTGCTCTCATAATATACCGGATGTAATTCAACAAGTATGTTTTAATAAAAACACGTGGTCTAAGAAACATACTGAATACTTTACTGACATACTTTAACTCTATAATACTGAACAATTTTTCTAAAGAAACATACTTGTGGAAATGAAAAAATATTTTCATGTTTCCTTACTCATTTTAAGACATACTGAGAATTTTGAAAGGGCATTGGGTGGGCAGGTTCAATTTATTTTTTCAATATGTTACTTTGGGAAATCTGTTTAGTATGAACAGTAGATTACGCGGTTTCATTTCAATGTACCTGTCCATTTATGTACAGTATACACCGCTGCAAAGAGACAAAAGATACATATTTACGAATTTTATTAGGATCGGAAATTGTTTCGCGTTTGCAAACCAGTATTTGTATGATTGTGATTGTGATTTAGAAAATACACAAATAGTCTCACCAGTTGCAACCGCACGCACCTTGGTGCGTAATGTTTAGACTTGCTTAATTAGTGCAAAACGCATATCTTGAGCCGGATATTCGGCCGCCGGATATCCGGCTATCCGGCCTAGTGCCTCGCCGGATATCCGGTATCCGGTATCCGGCCAAATCACTATCCGTTTCATCTCTAATCACGAGTATGTGATAAAATATGTCAAACATGTTCGATCTGGTTACGAAACCATTCCATTATTTTAATTTTATTCTGACACTTTTGTACATTTACATTTAAACAAAGAACTAAACTCATAACAAACAAATATTGTATACAAGGCGGCACTTGTTGCTCATATCAATGTCTTCCAGGCAAACTTTGGGAGAGAGAAAGGTATATTAATGAAACTGGGCAAGAGTAGAGTAAATGCTAAATAAATAGTGGTGAATAAGACTAAAAAAAACTATTATTAATATATATATATACATATATATATCAGGTATATTTAATATCATTAATCATTAATAATAGTTGTTTTCTAATATATATTCAAAATACACAACCTGGTAGAAATACATAAACATACATAGATCCTAATACATGGTATAAAGCTACATAATAGTATATATACACATGCACTTTTATAAATTATATACATATAAATATCATCAATCAATCAATACATATAATAAAACAGTAGAACCCGGTGTGTCTGTACATTTAAGAAAAGTAATAAAAATAGAAAGGGGGTGACTAAAAAAGAGTAATAGAACACAAATGAGAGATTTTTAGACGTCACGAAAACAAGAATACTTAAGTAAGAATTATGTAGCGTATAAAATTTTAGTATATGAAAAAATCAACAGGTGGCGCTGTTCATAATTAGAACGCGCATAAATAAATATTTAATTCGTTTAAATAGCGTCATCTATTTTGGTAAATTAAAATGTTGTATGGTCAGAGTGATCAGTTCTGGCCGTACGATTGTTGTTGTCGTTAGATGAAGTGGAGTGGTGTAGAAAGTGGAAACAGACTTGTAATTTGAAGATGGTTTAATAAAGAGAAAAGTAGTTTTGTCTAGCTGTGATCTCTACGGTAGCTAAGTAGGTACTCAATTGATAGATAAATAAAATGTATAAAGTAAAGTAATAACATCACGTACACGCTGGACATAACTAGGTCGCAACGTAGCAGAATGTACGGAAGGTTGCCCGTACATGCTCCCAAACCGGGAAGAAGAGAGACGCTAAGTTAAGATTTAGTTTAAGATAAGTTGAGATCACAACTAGAAATTTAAAAGACACATTACAAAAAATCAAAGTTATAAAGTCATTAGTGTAGAGAAGTACAAAAAATGTAAGTTAAAATCAATACCCAAAATTTAATTAATTCACTTGATTAAAGTTCATATGTACGTTATAAAAGTCCATCACTTTCACTTAGAGTTCGTAAAGTTTACAGTCCTTTCACATTACACTAAGTTTTCTTTCACTAGAGCTTCTTTCACTAGAGGAGGGGGCGGCCATTGTCGCATGGGTTGTAGTTCAAAGTCATCAGACCTCCTCGCCGTCCCGTGGCTCGTCTCCGCCGCCCGCGCCCCTGCCGTCGCAGTAGTCTCCACCGCCGCCGCCGCCGATCGGGGCTCCGGCCCAGTTAGTCGTTGTGACCGTCTGTACCGCCTTGTGATGATCCATGCGAGTACTCCGATTGCCGCTGCTCCCCAGAGCGAGTACGACACGAAATATAAATGTACATCGTGTGTAGAGAGCTCGTTTGGTAAATTCTCTCGTTGTCGTTGTAGCCGTAATTTCTCGTCTACGTCTTTAAGTTGGCTATCTAAGTTGGCGGACTCTTTGTAATGGATGCCATGTAGAGTCACATCTGCGATGTCGTTTATTGACGTTTTCAGAGATGGCACGTCAATCTCGCTTTTCATAAGCAGCCTGTTCTGGAAGAGGTTGTGGGCGTATATTGTCGAATCTCTTCCTTGAAGTATACAACCCTGACCTAGGGTAACAATGCTGGAACCGTTCGTCGTCACCGATGTAATCCGATCTTCACATATTATTCTGATGACGCATCTATCGCAGCATGTGCTAAGCCAGGAGTTCGCTGTGTGTAGTTGTACCCACTGTTCCTCGCACCTCTCAGTTATCATGTTACAAGTTAAGGCCGGCCTATGACTTATTAATTTTGCTTCGCACGGCGAATCTTCAGTATGAACGAATAAATTATGAATGGGTCGGCTATCAGTGCATACAAAATTGTTACTGCTTTTTTGAATACAGTTTGCTATTTCTTGCGCTTCCATATTTAAGTAAGTATTTTTTCTAAAGTTGACGGCCATGAATTCTGACGACCGTACAATTTTTCTTGTCTCCTTCTCATAGTATATCGGAAGTGGAATAACTCTGTAGATGGTAAAATATTCATCACTCGTTAGTGGAATGTGCATTTCAAATAAAAAATTATTTTCCGTGATTCTAGCTTTCACGTACAGCAATTTATATACATCTCTTATGTCGTTTTGCACATTTTCAATGGGTAAAAACAATCTCTTTGGTAGCCGTCCAGCTATATTTTTTAATTGTCTCATCATATAGTCTGGAGTAAAGAGGTGTGCATCGACGTGTCCTTGATAGATGCCGGATAGAGTGCTGAAAAGCGTTTCTTGCGTCGTTTTCAAGTTCGTTAAAAGAAGACTTGCAGTTAAAGACACTGAGTTAAAATAATTCGCAGTTGTCATAATTTCGAGCTGTTGCTCCATTTTTCCAAATGATGAGTTTGTTTGCTGTATGACCGACTGGATAGCTTCAAATTGTTGTCTCATTCGTATTTCGTTCTTCTTCATAGCATTATTTTCAATTTCGACGATGGACGTTTGATTTTTCAAGAGACCAAGTAAATAGTTTTCGTTCGACTGGATAGCTTTAATATCATTTTCATACTTGTCAGCAAAGTTTTGATCCAAAATTCCAAACAGACTTCGTGCCAAGGATCCCACACCATTGATCAATCCACGTCTTCTTCTCTTAGTTAAGTGTTTTTGAGGTGTAAGAAGCATAACATTGTAGTTTTTGATCTGATCCATCTCGTGATCAAGTTGATTGGTAGTAGCCTGACACAGCGTCTTCTCCATAGTTTTGCATATACTTCTGACATGCTCCAAGTTTTTCTCCATAGTTTGTATGCCTTGCCAGTATGATGTCAGATTGTAATAAACTAAAAGGACCCATTCATCGTGGACAAGTTGCATGTTACCGATTTTATCATAATAAATCGGTTGCTCCTTCCCCAACGATGTAATATATACATCTGATGTTTGATTAGCGTTGGACCCATGAATTGCAGTAAATATCCACAGCATCAAAGTTAGCAAAGTCAGGAAAAGAGATCTCTTTCCCGGCTTCTTTCTCTCAGTTTTCCGCTCAGTTTCTCTCTCAGTTTTCTGCTTCGTACTCTTCTTAGTTTCCTTCTTCATAGTCTTCTCAGTTTTCTTGTTTTTGGTGTCTTGCCCCTCTCTTGATATTAAAGTTGATGTTGATGGTTGTTCTTCTTCTTTTGGCAGTGGAGATAGTTTGACTATAGGTCGCTTCATTATTCCATTCTTAGTTCTTAAAGTTACTACCCGGACGTAACCATCTTTGCCCGGATGTAGCTCCACCACGCGACCCATAGGCCATTTTCCTTGTGGCATTATACTATTTTCCCGTATCAAAACCACATCACCTTTCTCAATATTTTTGGTGGGTTGCTGCCATTTGCTCCGAATTTGCAGCTGGTGTAGATAATCATGTGACCAGAGTTTCCAAAACTGTTGCATCATTCTCTCAGTTAGCTGCCATCTTCTTCTTAAGTCTATGCTTCCATCTTCTAAGTAGTTGCCTTGAGGAACTGCTAATGTAGGACTCCCCGTGAGAAAGTGTCCAGGAGTCAGACTACTTCCTAGTTCATCTGGATCCTCAGTCAATTGACAAAGTGGCCGCGAGTTTAAACATGCTTCTATCTGATTTAACAACGTAAGAAATTCTTCGTACGTGAGTTTTTGTTCCCCAAGCACTCGTCGCAAGTGATGCTTCATAGACTTTACCGCGGCCTCCCACGTCCCTCCCCCGCCGCTGGGCCAAGAAGGGACGCTGAAGTGCCATTCTATCTCCAGTTTGCTGAGCTCATCAAAAAATTCGTTGTTCATCAGTTGTTTGAAGTCTACGAACTCTCTCTTCAGTACTTTAGCCGCTCCAATAAAGTTTGTTCCTTGATCCGAATACATATGGCGTGGAGTGGATCTTCTGGAGCACATCCTTTTCAGTGCAGCGATAAATGTTTCAGTGCTGAGGTCTGAAACTAGCTCCAAGTGGACTGCCTTAGTTGCCAAACACACAAAGACGGCAATATAGCCTTTGCAGGTACGGACTCCTCTTCCTTTGTTGAGCTTGATATCAACATGCCCCGTATAATCAACGCCGGTGTGAGTAAATGGCTTACAGGGAGTGACTCGGTGCGCAGGCAAGTCCCCCATAATTTGATGATTTTCCTTGGTACTGAAGCGGTGGCATCGCACACATTTCCGTAATAGTGATTTTACTGCTTTATTCCCACCTACAATCCAATACTTCTGGCGAATCAGCATTAATGTGAGTCGCGCTCCTCCGTGTAAGGTTTGTAAGTGTGCATGTTCAATAACTAGACGTGTTAGCCGCCCAGTGTTTGGTAGGGTTATCGGGTTCTTCATGTTGTAGGGCAAGGCAGAGTTCTTGAGACGTCCCCCCACCCTTAGTACGTCTCTGTCGTCTAAAAATGGATTTAATTTATATAAACAGCTGCTTTTTGACACCAATCCATTTCGTCTAAGTTGCATTATTTCATCGGCGAATGCTGATTGTTGCACATATTTTATTAAGAATGTTGTTGATTCGTCGATTTCCAGTGTTGCTAGGTATTTTGTATTTGTTTTGATTCGACGAGTAGCCTTGTAGAAACGCAAAATCCAGGTCATTATTCTAGTTAATCGAGTAAATGAACTGCATTTATTCAATAAGTTTTGAATAAAATGATCTGTATTTTTCAGCGACGCGCATGACAGTTTCATATCTTCAGATCTTTCATCTTGACTCACAGTTCCGTTATCTGTTGCATAAAGACAAATCTTCACCTTAGTTTCCTCAAAGTTTTTAAGCCAAGCAGGTCCTTGCCACCATAGGTCAAAGGTAGCCAGTTTTATCGGTGAAAGTCCTCGCGATGCGCAGTCCGCGGGGTTTTCTTCTGACTTGACGTAAGCCCACTGTTTACCAGGGATTATCTTCGTTATCTTGGCTACCCGAGTAGAAATGTATTTTTCCCACCTTGACTGTTCTCCTTGAATCCAGGCCAGGACTACCTTGGAATCACACCACCCAAAGATCTTCATAGTTTTTCCTTGTAAGGAGTTAATAATTGTTTCTATTAACTTCGCCAGTAACAAAGTGCCACAGAGTTCCTTTTTCGGTAAGCTAGTTTTTTGTTTCAGCGATACCACTCTTGTTTTAGCAGCAATACGGGTGATTTTTGCTCTGCCATCCTTATCTATACTTCGGCTAAATACGACCGCCGAAAACGCTTTTTCGCTCGAGTCGCTGAATCCATGTAATTGCATGTTGCTGTCTGAGCTTTCTATCCATCGTTCTAATTTCAGTTTTTTAATACTGAAGAGTTCGCTTCTTAGTTTTCTCCACTCCGTACATATACTCTCAGATAAATCTTCGTCCCACTCAGTTTTGTTTAGCCAAACTTGTTGAAATAAAATCTTGGCAGCTACCGTTATAGGGGATAGCCAGCCAAGTGGATCATACATTTTGGAGATTTCTGATAATAACATTCTCTTAGTAATCCGTTTCTCATAGTTATCTCCCATATCCCAGTTAAACATGAAATTATCAGTCTTCGGATTCCAGATTAATCCAAGCGTTCTCATCGAATCTTGTCGCTTGAAATCAAATGTTGTTGATGAAACTTGATCCGCTGATAAATGAGTCAGTAGTTCGGCTTCGTTACTAGACCATTTTCGTAAATTAAAGCCACCGCCTCTTAGTAAATGAATCAATTGTTGTTGTAGTATTTTTGCTGAACTTAGCGAATTCGTCCCGCTGACTAAATCATCCATATAAAATTCGTTTTGAAGGATGTCAGCGGCCAGCGGGAACTTATGTCCGTCGTCTATTGCTAGCTGTTTTAGGGTTCTCATAGCTAAATATGGAGCACTCTTGGTTCCGTACGTGATAGTACAGAGTTGCATCTCCTTCAAGTTTTCGTAAGGGCTGTCGCGCCAGATGATTTTTTGCAATCCTTGCTGTTTTTCATGTATCAGGATTTGTCGATACATTTTTTCGATGTCGGCAGTAAAAACGTATCGATAGCTTCGCCATTTGATAATTAGCGACTGGATATCCTTTTGCATGTTAGGACCCTTTTCCATAAGCGAATTTAAGCTGTCTTGTGACTTGGGACCGCTAAATTTCATCGATCCATTGAACACCACTCTCAGCTTGGTCGTCATAGATGATTCCCTCAGGACTCCATGATGAGGTAAAAAACATTCCAATCTTTCGTCAGTAGTTGCAGTAGAAGGTTTCATGTGTTCCAGTTCCATGTATTCATTAATGAACTCCTTATACATCTTTTCTAGCTTCGGCTGTCTTTGTAGTCGTCTCTCTAATTGAAGAAATTGTGAGATACACTTGGATTTGGAGTTTCCAAGTTTCTCTTTAAAGTCTTCATATAAAGGCATTTGGACTACATATCTCCCGTCGTGCCGTCTCTCAGTAGTTTGTTTATAAAAATATTCACATCTTTCCTCCTCAGACGTCTCCTCAGTTTCCAAAATATCTTCATTTTCCCAAAACTTCACTAAGTTATCAGTTCCTGTTAAGGTTATGTGACAGTTGAGTGTTTTAACATTTCCACATAACACCCATCCTAGTTGAGTTTGCTGAGCGATTGGATAGTGTGAAGACCTCTTAATTACACCTTCCAGGATAATGTCAGAATACACGTCCGCCCCCAGGAGTATGTCGACAGATCGTGATATATTGAACTCTGGATCGGCGAGCTTCAACTTATGGAGATGAGGCCAATTTCCAGTATCAAAGGTTTGGTTCGGCAACTTGTTTATTAGCTTCGGCATTATTAACGCCTCAATTGTTAAAGTGTAATCTGAGTAAATGGATTTACACTCAATCTGAAGCAAACCCTTACAGTCGGTGGAAGTCACTCCCACTCCTGTTACCGTTGCATTTAGTTTTCGTCTCGGCAGCCTCAGTAGTTGCGCGGCATTTTGGCTGACCAAGCTTATCTGACTTCCTTGGTCGAGCAAACCGCGTAAGTTCACATAAGTTCCATCTACAGTTTTCACTCTCAGTATTACCGTAGCCAACAAAACTTCTTGTGTCTCACCCGACACGTGACTAGACTTGGGGTAATTATACTTCCGTTGACCCGCTTGTTGATTATGGCATCTTACAGAATCGTTACTATTTCCGTATGGATGAAGTAACGTGTGATGCAGCTGATGACATAGTTTGCAGTTGTTTGTTGACCGACATTCGCTGTTTCCATGGCTGTATAAGCAGTTTTTGCAAACGCGAAGTTTTGCAACCGTTTCGTTCCGTTTTCCTGAATCCATGTCAACAAATTGGCGGCAATGCATCAACACATGATCTTTCTGACAAAGGGGGCAGTTTTTGGTGGTAGCATGAAAAGTTTTAGAAAATCCCTGCTGCCATGCCTTGTTTTTATAATTGTTGCCCCTAGATGTTGACGGCTTCGGATTACTTAACTCCGTTTTCTGGTGACTCCTCGCAGCTTCCAGTGCCATGAACTTGCTTTCCAGAAAATTGCTGAAGTCATCGAAGTTTGGTAGTTCTCGCGGGTCTTCCAGCTCCTTGTTGTACTCGTTATATGTTACAGAGTCGAGCTTTTGCAACATCAAATGCACGATTATTGGATCCCAAGTAGCTATGTCAATTCCTATGTTGTTGAGACCGTTTAAACACTCGATTATGACGTCATGCATATTTTTTATGACGTAAGCAGTCGCTTGCTGAATTACTGGAAGATTCAGCATCGTATTCATGTAAGAATTAAACATCATACGTTTGTTGTTGAAGCGATGATTTAATATTTCCCAACAGGAATCGTAGTTTTCAGCGCTAATAGTCAAGTGCTGTACTTGTTGTAATGCTTCCCCTTTTAGTTTAGTTTTCAGGTGTTTCATCTTCTGAGTTTTTGGTATCAATGGGTTGTTATGAATAGTTTCCGTGAATAGATCCTTAAATGATACCCATTGATTATAGTTACCCGAGAATTCGGGAATCTCCATACGCGGCGTTGATTCATGGTAGTGAACGTTCGCCCAGATTTTGCTGTTCAGCTGTCTTCGTAATTCGTCATAGTGTTTTTCTAGCCTTGTATAGTTTTTCTCGTACTCATCATCATGATCTTCTTCCTGGAGCAAACTATCCAACTCCCAGTGTCGCTTGTCAATAATTTCCCATTTCACCTTCAAAGTTTTCAGATAATCCTCCATTTCCCATCTCTCCACAGTGTTCTCCATATTTATTTTCGTCATAGTTCTCTCGAAAGCCTTAAAATTAGATCTTTGTTGCCTCAGTATCTCAGTTGTCTTGTGTGTTGTCGGATTTTCAACACTTGTTTCCTCCTCCATAGTTTTTACAGCCTTCGAAGTTGATTTAAGTAAAGTCAGAATAGCTTTCCTTGTTTTCTGGTACATATTTCTAGTCTGCTCAAACACCTGTTTCGTAAAATATTCATGAGCCGGGTCAGTTTTTTGTAGAAGTTCCACGTGCCTGACCTCAAAATCTTCCCATTGGTTTTCCAGGGACACAATCCGCGTTGTTAAATAGTCCACAGTTTTTCTCGCCTTCCCGTCCTTCCCAAAGTTCTCGCACAGTCTCTTAATATTCTCATACACTTCTCCCTGAATACGTAAATCTTCCATCTTTCCTCACAGTTAGTTAATGACTCTGATTAGTTAGTTAAGTAGATGTGTTCGAACACGTAGCTAAAGTTCACTCCCCAGTTAGATTTTTTGACGTCAAATTCTGTTAAAGTTCAATCTCACAGTTCAAGTTACTTCGTAAAGTTTTTCACTGACACAGTTCCTCTAACCCACAGTTAATTAACCCACAGTCTAATTCACAGTTCTTCTCAGTTTATAATCACAGTTACAGAGTCACTTTAGGTAGGTACCGTACCTCTTTTAGTTACACAGTTAATTTTTTCCGCCGACGGATGGAGCCCTACAACGTAGTAGATCACAGATTCCACAGCCTGCTAGTTCCAGTCTTCTTTCGTACCTCGACGTATTTCCCCGAAGAGTCCCGAAGAAGTCCTGGTGCTCGAAGGACCAAATTGATGTATGGTCAGAGTGATCAGTTCTGGCCGTACGATTGTTGTTGTCGTTAGATGAAGTGGAGTGGTGTAGAAAGTGGAAACAGACTTGTAATTTGAAGATGGTTTAATAAAGAGAAAAGTAGTTTTGTCTAGCTGTGATCTCTACGGTAGCTAAGTAGGTACTCAATTGATAGATAAATAAAATGTATAAAGTAAAGTAATAACATCACGTACACGCTGGACATAACTAGGTCGCAACGTAGCAGAATGTACGGAAGGTTGCCCGTACAAATGTTTTAATACGAGATTAGTTGCAGCAATTTTATAACAGATGATGATACCTTCTTTGATGAAACGGGGTAATTGAAAATTATAAAGCAAAGTATAGTAAATACTATTAAAAACTGTAAAAGAAAAGAGCTGTCTCTGTCTGTACAATGATTATAATCCAAAAATAATAGCGGCGTAGGATAATGATACAAAAAAAATATATATTTACGATTTTGATATGGTTACTATTTTACGATCCTCAGCTCCCAGCAGTGAGACATGGATTTCACAGAAAGAAGGAAGGGAGATCACTGTTCGATAACTTATTTTATTATCCAACTTAAAAACTGGGATACTTTTTATCGCGGGATTCTCAAGGGATTACACTGTGGCCGCATTATCTCCTTCCACGCGGACAAAGTTGCGGGCAACAGCTAGTACTATCTATATACAGACTGGATATCTAAATGAAGTTTTGTTTCGAGGAGTATTTCGTGCGGAAAAAGTTTTTTACCTTGATCTTAAATGAAACAGTGTTTTTTTTTGTCGTGTGGTGAGAACGGTAAATGAGTCATTGTAGAAGCCAGTTTTTGGTGTTAGAAGTGCCAAAGTTCTACTATTACACGAACGAATGTCTCTATCGTAGCCATATCGTATAACACGCCGTATTACAAGTAGGCGTGCTCGATTGAAAAACGTCGCTGTTTTGTAATGCGGTTACCTCACGTTCAGCCGGATTGTCATTGCGTTACTTTCGACAATCCGGCTGCCCACGTTTAGACGTAATGTAAAAAGTCTTTCAACCAAAAGTCAAAAATAGGTGCGACGACGAGCGAAGCGAGGAAGAGCGTGTTGGGTATACATGTACAATAAAATAAGGAACCGATCGAAGCAAAGCGGAGCGAGGCGATGTCCCTGGTTTTTAACAAAATTTACAATCCAACCTTTAATTTGACGCTGTTTTACAAAACCGTTGCGCCCGTTTGTGTGTGGGCGCCACGTTACTAAGCCGCTTTGACTATACATTATATACACAATATATACACAATACTATACATTATATACGTACGCGTATTTTATTTCAGCCGAATTGAAATCTGGCTGAACGTGAGGTAGCCGCATTACAAAACAGTGAAGTTTTTCAATCCGGCACGCCTACTTGCGTGTTATACGTTATGTCTGTGACATATCTACCATGATCGGATTATTGTGGTACATTATTGTATGCTTAATGGAATTTTTTCTCAAATAAGGGATTATAGAGCTGACGAATTAAAATACTATTCAATTAATATATCAGTTTATTTTATATCTATTGATATAATTAATAATCGAATAATGCGGAAACTGATGTATTGTTGATGAGTGACGTTCCAACCACGCGGCGTTCACCGTCAATCGGCCACTCTAGCATGGTTGGTCGTCGTCCTAAGAACGTCACTCATCATGACAGTTAAACAGTTACAACAATACGTCAGTTTCCGCATTATTCGGTGGCTTGGTAATATTACCATAGCCCGGGCGGAAAATAACACCTGATTTGGTATGAGGGTACCTTAGGGTGTAATGATAAATAATAGCTAAGGAAACCAAAAAAAATCACAAGAGAAAAAAGGCTTCTAGGCTAACATTGATCAGTACACCCCAAGGTACCCTCTTACCAAATTTGGTGCTATTGTCCGCCCGGGTAACGGTAATTTTAAAATACAGCTGTAAGCCACTTGAATATGTAGTCTACAAAAATATTTTTTTTTTTTTTTAGTTTATTTTTTCATAGTTAAATTTACTTAAATTTTTAAGAATTTAAAGCCATCCGACTAAAACCACATGGTTTATGCGCGGTATGGCGAGATCGCAAACTTTATGCTAAACTAACTAAACTAATTCTAACTTATATTATGTTATATAACATCACGCAGACACAGGCTGCTGATGTTGAAGAAAATAAAGCTTTATGGCACTTTTTCGCTTTATTTTATTATTTAAGTTTTTTATTCTATCTAATTTATATTATGTATACAGGGTGGAAAAAATTTAAGGGCCCTGCAGGGGAACTACCTTAAATCCTTTAGTTAGCTCATTTTACTGAAAGGAAACATTCCTTTATTTTTTAAAAGACACAAAACTGCATTGAAACTTTTCGTCAGTGCGCCTAGTGCAAGAAGGAATTGTGCTGTGCATAGATTTTCTTATTGAAGTCTTCAACAAGGTACTTAAGACAAATAACATTAGCAAGATAGTAGATGCTAGTGATTGTTGGCACTTGGTGGAATTTTTAAAACATTGTTTTATATGTGTGGATAAGTACAAGAGTGTTTTTTTTTTAAAACATTAGCAAGCTTGTACATACTTCATACGATGTCTTTGGATGTAAGAGAGATAAGAAAATTATAACGTGTCATTTACTTGTTACAAGTGAACAGTACTAGGTATTGTTAATAAAGAACTTGTAATAAATATTTAATTTCATGGGTATCTCGTACAACAGATGAGTGTAAGACCAAATGTTTTTAGACAAATTTTATCCTGAACAATCATCCTACCAATTCGTTTAATAAAATAGCAAGGGTTTATTTTTTAAATTTTTTGTTGGTTCGATTCCCGAGTGAGACAAGCAAATTTCAGAATATCTTTGAATGCAGTTTTGTTTCTTTTAAAAAATAAAGAATGTTTCCTTTCAGTAAAATGAGCTAACTAAAGGATTTAAGGTAGTTCCCCTCCAGGGCCCTTAAATTTTTTCCACCCTGTATATGGGAACGTATTTCATTTAGTATTAAAGGAAGCATACTTAAATACGCGTAAATTCGTTTTCATAAAGAGAATAAAATTTATAAATACTCACGTCGTAGAGGATCATATCCAGAGTCGTGGTTGCAGTCACTTGTTGCGCTGCGATCAATTTGTTACACGGTCCGCGCGCGTCTACACTGCACTGCAACGTGGCCTTAACTACCTACTTTATAGTTTATAATTATAAATTTATTGCCGTATTCTAGTAACACCTATCTTTTTATTTATTTGTATTAGTTTTTTATTTCTTCAATGAAACTTTGTGTATTTTGATTTAACTATTTTTTAATTGGGGCTGAAATAATTTATTAGAAAATTATGGTTTTGTTTATTTTGTTGTCTGTCCCTTTAATGTACGAAATATGTTTGAGAAAGAAATACTGGCCAATTGTGAGAGAAACAATATAAACATTGAATTTAGAATCGATGTATTCGTGCGCCATTAATTAATGATTATAAATGATACTGGCAGGTTTTGTTTTTTTATTAAATTATGTTTTTACTATTGTTCAGGTCCCGCGTGCCTGCGTCCGCAAGCAAAGAGGTCTGCGTGGACACTGACACAGGGCGGGCGGGCGACCTCCTTGCGTGGCTTGGGCGCGGCAAAATCAGACTGTAATTCAGTTAGCTGGAACAATAGCGCGTCTATTGGATTTTAAGGTTTTGTCTTTAATTAAATGGAGACAAATTGTTTCTGAACTGGGAGCGGGAGATTGTAAGCCTTAATTGCGATAGATATTTTCTTCAGAGATGCTTCTAATCTCAATGAATAAAACTCGAGCACCGATCTCATCCCGAGGTTGCTGTGTGCAATTTGAAACATATTTTTTGACAAACTATTAAACATTGACAAAACTCCATAGTTTTGCGTTTTGTAAACATATTAATCTATACTCATTAGGTACTTAGTATGGTTGTTCTACGAAACATAAAGACAAGACAGGTTTGAAGCTTTTGTTATTTACATTATTAGCGAAACTACGAAATCGTAGCGCTTGCTACGCGCCGTAACAAAACTACAGGATCGTAGCGCTTGCTACGCACCGTAACAAAACTACAGGATCGTAGCGCTTGCTACGTGCCGTAACAAATCTACAGGATCGTAGCGCTTGCTAGGCGCCGTAACAAAACTACAGGATCGTAGCGATTGCTACGTATCGTAACAAAACTACAGGATCGTAACGCTTGCTACGTGCCGTAACAAAACTACAGGATCGTAGCAATTGCTACGTATCGTAACAAAACTACAGGATCGTAGCGCTTGCTACGTGCCGTAACAAAACTACAGGATCATAGCGCTTGCTACGTGCCGTAACAAAACTACAGGATCATAGCGCTTGCTACGTGCCGTAACAAAACTACAGGATCGTAGCGCTTGCTACGTGCCGTAACAAAACTACAGGATCATAGCGCTTGCTACGTGCTGTAACAAAACTACAGGATCGTAGCAATTGCTACGTATCATAACAAAACTACATGATCGTAGCGCTTGCTACGTGCCGTAACAAAACTACAGGATCATAGCGCTTGCTACGTGCCGTAACAAAACTACAGGATCATAGCGCTTGCTACGTGCCGTAACAAAACTACAGGATCATAGCGCTTGCTACATGCCGTAACAAAACTACAGGATCATAGCGCTTGCTACGTGCCGTAACAAAACTACAGGATCGTAGCGCTTGCTACGTGCCGTAACAAAACTACAGGATCATAGCGCTTGCTACGTGCCGTAACAAAACTACAGGATCATAGCGCTTGCTACGTGCCGTAACAAAACTACAGGATCGTAACGCTTGCTACGTGCCGTAACAAAACTACAGGATCGTAGCGCTTGCTACGTGCCGTAACAAAACTACAGGATCATAGCGCTTGCTACGTGCCGTAACAAAACTACAGGATCATAGCGCTTGCTACGTGCCGTAACAAAACTACAGGATCATAGCGCTTGCTACGTGCCGTAACAAAAATACAGGATCATAGCGCTTGCTACGTGCCGTAACAAAACTACAGGATCGTAGCAATTGCTACGTATCGTAACAAAACTACATGATCGTAGCGCTTGCTACGTGCCGTAACAAAACTACAGGATCATAGCGCTTGCTACGTGCCGTAACAAAACTACAGGATCGTAGCAATTGCTACGTATCGTAACAAAACTACATGATCGTAGCGCTTGCTACGTGCCGTAACAAAACTACAGGATCATAGCGCTTGCTACGTGCCGTAACAAAATTACAGGATCGTAGCAATTGCTACGTATCGTAAGAAAACTACATGATCGTAACGCTTGCTACGCGCCGTAACAACACTACAGGATCATAGCGCTTGCTACGTGCCGTAACAAAACTACAGGATCGTAGTGCTTGTACCGCAGTGATATAATGTTAATAACCACACTGTAAAATACACGTAGCGCTAACATCTATCATCAGTGGAGATAGAACTGTACTGGTCCTCTAAAAAGGCCATTTTGTATGAATCACATTATGATTCCGTTCTAATGCAGTCTCTTTTGCACGCGTGAAAAAACTCTGACTCCATCCTACTTTCAAATAATTTTATGATTCAGCCAAGTCGGCCTTTTTAGATCCCCTGATGTGTAATTTCATTTTGGTTTTGTAAGTAAAAAGCTCATACAAATCTGTTCAGTTGTTTTTACGTGAATTGCGGGTAAACAGAGAGAAACATAAATAATTGACATTTTTAAATTATTTTTGTCAGTCTATATTTTTCCCTTGTACGAAGAATTGAGTTTTTTAAGTTATAAAAAATAGTATGTACGATTGCGAGTAGCGAGGAGCGCTAATCATCGCGTCGTGCAATAATGGATTTACAATGGATTTACAAGTCACGAGTATATTAGTAGTTTATAGCACGTGTGATCTAAACCACGTATTGTAACGTTCCGTACATGTAAACAATCAACAGGAATCTTCGGCCCTCTCATGATCTTATGTCATCTATACCAACTCATTACACGGAACGTTACTCTGGGTCTTTTACAGTGGGCGCTGTCCGTCTTTGGAATGATCTTCCACACTCCCTTAATAGTATATTTCATTACGAGTGCGGAAAGCCTGTCATTGCAAAGAGTTCCGACAAATGTCTACCCGAGCCGAGGCGCAGCCGAAGGTGAGGGTTGACAGTCGGAACAAGTTGCAATGACGGTTCCGCACGTGTACTGAACAACTATTTTTAATACAGTTGCGAAAAAATGAAGCAATTTAATAAAGTAATAAAAACACAATAAACTCTACTAACTAATATTCCACGCAATAAATTCGTCGTATGTAGATATGTAGCGACTTTTTGACTTTTCCGGTAAAATGTTCTTCGAAGCATTTTGTGCAATTATACTGAGTTCCGGTGGTGTTAATTCAAATAAAATATCGTTGAAATTACTCATTTTGTGCAACAAACAACTAAACCCGCAAAGAAAATTTTTGGAAAATGGCGCCAACCGTAAAAGAATATAAGCAGAGTTTTTTTTGGTTTCTTCACCCATTCTGGGCAGGCAAAGGGAACTATGCCCATACAGCCAAGTTTTCAGCAGATTTTTTTTTATTAGGAATGAAAATGAAATTTAATCAGATGAAATGAAATGAAACCTAACCTAACTCATTGAATCAAATCATTAAATCTGATATTGAAACAAATTAGTAGCTTCTTTTTAGAAATATTTGCATGAATCATAAAAACTTCTATGAATTTTTTTTAGTAATAACTTCGTGGTTGTTTTTTTCTTTTTAATAGACATTATTTTGACAGTTGGGAAAGAGAACGCCGAGTTCGGAAAAGGTAAAGAAAAAGCTCGAGTATGTAATAGCCCACGTCCCGAACGCTATACGTCCCTGCAATACGCCACTTTTTGAGCAACTGTATTAAAAAAGTCTTTTTAATACAGTTGCTCAAAAAGTGGCGTAAGCAAAAGGTAAAGAAAAAGCTCGAGTATGTAATAGCCCACGTCCCGAACGCTATACGTCCCTGCAATACGCCACTTTTTGAGCAACTGTATTAAAAAAGTCTTTTTAATACAGTTGCTCAAAAAGTGGCGTATTGCAGGGACGTATAACGTTCGGGATGTGGGCTATTACATACTCGAGCTTTTTCTTTACCTTTTCCGAACTCGTGCGTTCTCTTTCCCAACTGTCAAAATAACGTGTAATAAAAAGAAAAAACCAATCACAAAGTTTTTACAAAAAAAAAAATTCATTGAAGTTTTTATGATTCATGCAAATATTTCTAAAAAGAAGCTACTAATTTGTTTCAATATCAGATTTAATGATTTGATTCAATGAGTTAGGTTAGGTTTCATTTCATTTCATCTCATTGAATTTCATTTTCATTTCATATCAATAAAAAAATTCTACTGAAGACTTGGCTGTATGGGCATAGTTCCCTTTACCTATCCAGAATGGGTGAAGAAAACAAAAAAAATCTCTGCTTATATTCTTTTACGGTTGGCGCCATTTTCGAAAAATTTTTTTTGCGGGTTTAGTTTGTTACACAAAATGAGTAATTTCGACGATATTTTATTTGAATTAACACCACCGGAACTCAGTATAATTGCACAAAATGCTTCGGAGAACATTTTACCGGAAAAGTCAAAAAGTCGCTACATATCTACATACGACGAATTTATTGCGTGGAGTATTAGTTAGTTGAGTTTATTGTGTTTTAATTATTTTATTAAATTGCTTCATTTTTTCGCAACTGTATTAAAAATAGTTGTTCATTACACGTGCGGAACCGTCATTGCAACTTGTTCCGACTGTCAACCCTCACCTTCGGCTGCGCCTCGGCTCGGGTAGACATTTGTCGGAACTCTTTGCAATGACAGGCTTTCCGCACTCGTAATGAAATATACTATTCCTCAAAAGCTTCCTTCAAATTCAACAATTCAACTTGAAGAAGCACTATTTGTCCTCTCAACAGCTCTAGCTACTAGTATGTATGTATCGTACGTATCTATGTAGTGTATCATATTTAAATACATATAATATATATATTATTTAGTACCTACTCTTTGTTTAGTTTTTAGACCGTTAGGTAGTTAGGTATACTTTTAGGTTAGTAGTGTATGTTGACTATTATATTTATTATAGTTACATACATATTTATATCACTCTTTAAGCACTCAATTTAAATTTCAATAAGCCAATGTATAATGTTTCTTCATCTCTGTAATTTATGGTTTATGGAAGAAATTTATTTTAGAAATAAGTCCATGTTTGCCCTGTATTCCTCTTAATTCTAGTGTGTATTTATCTGTATTTTTGTGTGCAATAAAGTGTTTATCATTTCGATGTGTTTATCATTATTATTATGACAACCATTGGAGGAACACTGTTATCTATCTGTCTGTCTGACTGTCAAGAACTTTTTTCTCGGGCCCCGTAAGAAATAAGTTTAAAATGATACGACTACCTCTTTAGAGGCGTCGTTACGCGAAATCCATCGCTCTGAATACAAACTTGTAACCAATCAGAAACAAGTTTGTAATGCCTTCTAATAATAATTAAATTAGCTCATCATGAAAACTTGAAATTCCGTTTTCAAGTAGGTCGTATAGCACACGTATAGGAAAAAAACTGAAAATTATACTTAACTATTCATGAACTTATAATTACCAACTTAATTAGACACCTTAGTTAAGTACATGGATTGTTAGTGTCAAGTTAACTCCCTAAACTCAAACTCAAACGTTAAATTGGTTGCTCATAACAACAGCACGTGGAATACGGAACCCTCAGGACACGAGTCCAACTCACACTTGAATGGTTTTTTCTTGGCCGTCATACTGAGTTCGCGGCCTTTCTTACTCTATGGTACCTATACCTACATATTTGCACGGTGTAAAAATGTGAACTTACTCTATGGTACCTATACCTACATATTTGCACGGTGTAAAAATGTGAACTTACTCTATGGTACCTATACCTACATATTTGCACGGTGTAAAAATGTGAACTTACTCTATGGTACCTATACCTACATATTTGCACGGTGTAAAAATGTGAACTTACTCTATGGTACCTATACCTACATATTTGCACGGTGTAAAAATGTGAACTTACTCTATGGTACCTATACCTACATATTTGCACGGTGTAAAAATGTGAACTTACTCTATGGTACCTATACCTACATATTTGCTCTATGGTACCTATACCTACATATTTGCTCTATGGTACCTATACCTACATATTTGCGCTATGGTACCTATACCTACATATTTGCTCTATGGTACCTATACCTACATATTTGCACGGTGTAAAAATGTGAACTACTTGGAAAGCGTTACTTATGCTGATGTGCGGGTTTAGTTCAGACAGTGCTATGTATTTTGTGCAACTGTAATATAACGTGAGACATTGGGACACGAGTGTTTACAAAACGAACGCATTGAGTTTCGTAATGGTTTTGCACGTGTGTCCGACGCGATGACTAATTATGTTTAGTTGCACTATATTATAATTTATAATATAAATATTATTCATAATATTTTCAACTATAACATATATATACTATAATATTTTTATGCAGTTTTAGTTTTACTTTAATTTTTTCAGTCAATTTAAAATTATTTAGAATTGTGTTTTAACAATTGTGTCTTTTGTGTTTTAACAAGTCGCTTAGACCACTATACTATGAATAAAATAAAATAAAAAATAAAAAAAATTAAGTGTTCCACAGGCATGCTGTGTTGGCCTTTAATTGGGAATACACTCGTACATGTGTGTGTTTGTATTTATATACCTATTAACTTTTGTAAGTGTCATTTCTGTTGGCAGACAAATAAATAAATAAAAAACTAACAATTTGGCGAAAACTGAGAAGAACACTCGTTCATGAACCTCGGGTGCGTCGTCTGGTAATGTTGCCTTAGAGCCAATCAGAAGCCACAAAGATAAAGAGAGCGTGGCTTAAGAAATAAGAACGGGTATTATTTCTTGTCACTGTTGTTGATTGGCTCTTTACGGTCTATGAGCCAATTACGGCGCAGAATCGCGGTGTTATAATTTATAGGTACTTATAAAACCGCTTTTGATGTTGTAATTACATTATTGTAGTATGGGAGTAGATAAAGATAAATTTATAACAGACAACGTTGATGCAAATGATTGATCGATTAGTGTCACCGCCACAACGAGATCTCCAGCATGGTCGAGGTTCAGAACCTGGACAAGTCTAATGTCAATTATCATTCAGCTGGAATGGTCTCAGAGCTGATAGGGGCTCTTTCCACTGTGAGAGTCCTGACAGCACGACACTAAGCTACTAAAGTCTAAAGAGTGCATCATGCAGGTTTCATAATGGCACCGGCCTCAAAGTATCCTGATTTTGCGAAGAGCTTGTATGACTAGATGGATGGATGTGGAAGTGGCAAAAGAGGTAAGTCAGGATCGTAACAGATGGAAATCTTTAGTCTCTGCCTATACCTCTGGAAGACAGGCGTGAGTATATTAAACACCCGCGTCTTACACCCACCACTGCCCACATTTCACCCACGCCCACAAACGACATTTTATACACCCCAACGTGATATAGTAGGACGCCATACCCTAGGCAATAACGCTTTATAGAGCATGCAGGTTTCTTCAGTGTTTTTCTTCGTTGTTCTACTATCGATATCGATAATCTACGCACATAAATTCCTAAAAACTGGTGCTTGACCAATAGGATCCGACCCCGGGTCTTCCAATATTATGAAACCGCTAGAATTTTATACCGTCTGCAACTGTTTATACCTTTAAAACAAATAGTAAGTAGTAATATTTTATGATAGTAGGTGAGGAAATGTCTTAATCCTATGTGGCAGTCGCACTGCGGGCCACGTGCCACCGAAGCCCTGCCGCCGCCACGCGACTCTACATCCAATTACCTGACGACAAACCCTCAGAACGCATGACCCACGCGACGGCCGTAACGGGATTATAAAAATGCGCAGTTATCAATCTCGGATATTTTTCAGATGACAGGAGATGGTTTCTATCAAGGGTTGGTCACGTGCTATAACGTGGGCCGCGCGTTCGCGGAAGTACGACTGACAAACAAAAACAATATCCTTGTAGGTTTAGTTACGTAAACAACGTGGTCCATGCTGGGGAATTAGTTGTTTGTGCGAATGTCTTCCCAGTACCTATTTATAATGTACTCTGTGAAGTGTCTGGTTTATTTATACATGTTTTAAATTTTAACTATTATTTATTTTAAATTAAATAATTAATATATTCCCATCGACTTATCAATTCACGTTCTCATAAAAATCTATGATTAGATATTATTGCATGGAAACAATTTTTATTAGCCCAAATTCATACTGGGGGCTTGGTAAGTGATCAGTCAGTATTATGGACCAATTACAATTGTTGTGAAATTTAATATTACGAATTTCACAAAAGTTGTCCATGATATTGATCACTAACAAGTCCAATATGAATTTGGACGATGTTCAAAAATTCACCTTGTCTATTCGTCAAAAACTGGAGATTCCCTGGACAGATTTTCATGCGGGGTCGGTACGCGCCGCGCCCGCTGCCGCCCTACTTGCATGACACCGTTGGATAGCACAATACAGGACTTAACCAGTTTCATTTCGGTGACTGACAGTAATCCTTTTGCGTGTTGCTGGTGGCCGATGTGTTTTGATGGCATCCGGCATCCCCCTCTCAAAATATATTTTTGTGTGATTGGGATGGTGTGAGTATCTGGTTTTCGGTGTGCAGATTCTTTTCAGACTAAAATAAACCTTTGATTTATTGACGTCAGAATATTGTTTACCTGCTAGTATCTTTACTTCTGGTAAAGTTCATTATTTAATTATATTGACTGACTGGATTGGTTTATGCGCAGTTCAAACCCCGCACCATCTTGTTTACCCCCGCGGCACACCGTGTGCTGTTTATCTGAACCCCCGCACCTCTTATTGGCCCGCTTTCCCATAATCTTACCGCCTCTGAAAATATGAGAATATAAGAATATATTATAGTTTTTGCTATAACTCGTATTACAACTAGAGATGCCGCGAATACTCGCTATTATTCGATATTCGGCATTACTCGATATTTTTTTGTTATTCGACGAATACCGAATAATAGCTAGACATTTATATACATAGAATAATATTTTAGACAACTATTCGACATTTGGCGAATAGTTGTCTAAAATAAACTTTTAGTGAACAAAAACACTATAGACTTAAAAATAATCAATTTCAAATTTTTTTAATAAACAAAACACACTTAGTATTAATTATATTACTATCATTAATATAAAAAGTTTGCCAAAAATTTGTCATGTCATGTTGAAGTTAGGCTTTTTAATTAATTTTTAAAGACAAAAAGAAGCAGATTGTGTTGCAAAAAAAACTAGTTTTTCTGCACGATTGGGATCAAGTCGGTTGCGCTTTTCTTCATAAATCAAAACTGCCTCGGAAAAAAAAGGGTTTTCAGCATTTAAAAATGTAAAATCAGTATAATATGAGACTGATTTCTTTAACTTTATTGTTTGCCTTTCTCATACATAACCTTAGAAAAAAAAATTATTACAGTAATAAATAAATGATTAGTAAGTTCAAGACTATATACAAGCGTATTATAATTTGATAACGAATAAATTATTTTCTATATTCCTTTTTTATGTCGAATAATAATGGCGAGTATTCGACTATTCGCCATAGGGAAAGGCGATTAATCGGTATTCGACTATTCGCTATAACAACTATTCGCGGCATCTCTAATTACAAATTCAATAACTTGTTTCTCCTGGCATATGAAGAAACAAGTTATTGAAGTTGTTATAATAGCGAAAACTATATATTCTCATATTTTCGAAGGCTATAAGATAGGATGTACCTATGTACCTACCTATGTACCTATAGTATAATAGTAGATTATGCACTAAGGGAATAAAGCAGTGTCTTACGTCACGCTCACGAGCGGCATATTGAACCCTGAGCGTAGCGAGGGAGTTATATAGAGTCATGAGTAAAGCGAGGGGTTCAAGTTGCCCAAGACAAAGACAGGCTTTATTCCAGAGGAGCATACTCTACTTTTCACACCTTCTGCGAGACAATAAAAAGCTCGCCATTTTTTATCAACATTAATAATTCAATAAAATTCACTAATAACAATCACAGCACCAAACACCGTCTTTGTCTTTTGTTTCACATTCTTTGTAAACGCTTTTTTTCTTTTTGTTGAATTCTGCTTATGGTGGCCAGTTCGATTTTCGAACAAACCTCTTTACAATCCCATATGGGCATTTGTTTTCAACGAGTTTCCACACGAATTTGCCGTTCCAAATTTAAATCTCTTAATCCCTAGGGATTTTCATATAACTTTATATCCCTTGAGATATAATGCGTTACTTTAAGTTGTGGTTGCATGATATGTAATTGGACATTTTGTCGAGCAGGTGGTGTGAAAAATTATTATGTAACTCCTGTGTAACTCAAGCAAATCTTCCCAATTACTAAGGTCTTGAAGTCCGACGCCCCATTTGGTATGATGTACAAGACCGCCCCTTCTCTTTTACAACAAAGTAGTATTTTGCGCAACTGTGACATAATGTGAGACATTGTGACACGAAAACTTGTTCACGAAACGATCGATGTCAGTTTCGTAGTAGACTTGCACGATCGTCCCAACCCAACACAATTATGTCCAGTTGCACACAATATTTTCAAAGGCATATAAGTACATACATATGCTCACGCATGTCTACCAGAGGGGTAGGCAGAGACTACAGATTTCCATCTGCTACGATCCTAACACACCTCTTTCGCCTCTTCCACATCCTTCAATCTAGTCATACAAGCTCTTCTATTCCGGGTAGTTTTGACATTGCCCTTCCTCAGTATATCGCCAATTTGGTTAGCATACGTCATTCTAGGGCGGCCTGGTCGAGCTGTACATAAATTTCTTTCGTCACTCTACTTTCATTCATCCTCTCTGCATGTTTAAACCACCGAAGCACTCCTTTTTTTATTCCAGTCACGACATCTTTTTTCAGGCCGCAACAACCCCATATGTCGATATTTTTCACTCTGTCATACAATGTTAAACTACACATACTACGTAAGGAACGTATTTCCACTGCATTCACTCTACTTTGATGTTTATCCTGCCATACCCTACATTCACTACCACACAAAAGTGTAGGAGCCAACACGCCATTATGAACAGCCAATCGTGCCTTTGCAGTCACATTTTGGCTGCCCATAAAGCAGTGTAGGGGTCCGTTCACTTTATTTCCCGCATTCACTATTCTTTCAATGTCATCGTCACATTTTCCATCGTGCGTAAATAGACACCCACTCGTTAACCTGTTCTACTTCGACGTCTCCAATCTAGCACCATAACCATCGTTTTTGCTGCGTTACTTTTCATTCCTTTCTTTTTAAAGGCATCATCCATAATTGTTACCATCTCTTGCAGCTCATCCGTCGATGGAGCGAAGAGAACTGGGTTATCGGCGTATAAGAGGCATTTGATAAATAACTTTCCTAACTTCAGTACACATCCACACTATTTTAAATCATTTAAACAGCTGTCCATAAATAGATAGAATAGCCACGGTGACGCTACACATCCTTGTCTAACTCCTCTATAGATGGATCACCAATCAGTGTATGCCCCGTTAACCCTGATGCAAGCACTGGAATTCTCGTAGAGGTTTCAGGGCTCGCACCAGGAGGCTACTCACTCCGGATACGAACAGTGTTGTCCACAAGTCATCCCTGACTACTATGTCGTAAGTCTTTTCTAAACCCACAAACGCACAAAACACCTTCTGATATTTTCCCAGGCATTTTTCAGAACCCATACCACTTCTTAATCCCGCTTGTACATCCCAAATTTTTTCTTCTGTTTCATCCTTCACGCTCATAATTAGAATCTTTGAACCTTTGCATACAACTTGCCAACGATACTATGAAGACTTATACCACGGTAGCTTTTGTATTCCTGCTATGAACCTTTTCCTTTATATAAACAGGGTGGAAAAAATTTAAGGGCCCTGCAGGGGAACTACCTTAAATCCTTTAGTTGGCTCATTTTACTGAAAGGAAACATTCCTTTATTTAAAAAAAAAACAAAACTGCATTCAAAGATATTCTGAAATTTGCTTGTCTCACCCAGGAATCGAACCAACTAAAAATTAAAAAAATAAACCCTCGCTATTTTATTATACGAATCGGTAGGATTATTGTTCAGAATAAAATTTGTCTAATAAACATTTGGTCTTACACTCATCTGTTGTACGAGATACCCATGAAATTAAATATTTATTACAAGTTCTTTGTTAACAATACCTAGTACTGTTCACTTGTAACAAGTAAATGACACGTTATAATTTTCTTATCTCTCTTACAACCAAAGACATCGTATGAAGTACAAGCTTACTAATGTTATTTATCTTAAGTACCTTGTTGAAGACTTCAATAAGAAAATCGTTAAATGGTAATAATAAAGCTATGCACAGAACAATTCCTTCTTGCACTAGGCATACTGACGAAAAGTTTAAAAAAGGAACGTATTTTTGTTGCAACGCGGAGCAACAAATTTGAAGTTCAAACGATTATGTACTTTCAACATTTTTAAAATCGATAAAAGTATTTGTTCGAATTTCAAATTTTGTTTTGTTTTGCTTTCATTCCGTGCTGTCATTGTGTAATAATGGCGTATCATTATTACTTGATAAGTGAATAGTACTAGGTATTGTTAATAAAGAACTTGTAATAAATATTCAATTTCATGGGTATCTCGCACAACAGATGAGTTTAAGACTAAACGTTTATTAGACAAATTTTATCCTGAACAATAATCCTACCGATTTGTATAATAAAATAGCGAGGGTTTATTTTTTTAATTTTTAGTTGGTTCAGTTCCGGGGTGAGACAAGCAAATTTTAGAAGATCTTTGAATGCAGTCTTGTTTCTTTTAAAAAATAAAGGAATGTTTCGTTTCAGTAAAATGAGCTAACTAAAGGATTTAAGGTAGTTCCCCTCCAGGGCCCTTTCATTTTTTCCACTCTGTATAGCAGGACAATGACAGCCATAGATAAGTATAATGTACCGATGACAGCCTTGCACCAGTCAACCGGAACATGACCGCTCGGCCAGCACATAGCATATGCCAATCTACTACCATCAAAAACAATTTCACGAAAAATGAGAAAAAGAACACTCGTCGTGATATTGTACTGCTACTCGTCATGATGCCCTGAGCCCATAGATGTGTGTAGACCTGAGACCAATCAAAAGCGAGAGAGTAAAGAGGGCGAGGCTGTTATCCCTTGTGATTGATTATCTAGCGGTGTTATAATAAAGGCCAATCACAATGCAGAATTGCGGTGTTATAATGTACTAATTATAATTATAACATGGAACAAACAAATAATGTAGATAGGTAGGTACTTATAAAACCGCTTCTAATGTAGTAATTACCTTATTGTTTATTTATTATTGTCGGGGCCTCATCACAGGTATACCTTTACTTAAAAGGGGACCCCAAAAACTGTATAATTATATGTATATGATTAAGGGGCTCCACAATGCTAAACAATAGTTTTGTATTAGATTCAGTTCCGTCAATGTAGGTAGTAAAAACTTGAAAAAAATATGGCGTGTTTTGTGACTCAAGGCAATTATTAATTACACTTTATAAATAAACATAATTTCAATCTTCCATTAATTATATTACTTTTAAAAAAACATGAATTTCACTAAAAAAGCGATACAGTTTCCGTGTTTCAAAACCGATAGAAACGAAACCAACACACGCAGATACTAACGAGAAAAAACCTTATTACTTATTACATAAAGAAATTAATGTTAATGTCATAATGTAGCCACGATTTCAAAATAACTGAACTTTTGTGTGCGCGACATCTGATTAGAGCAGGTTAGAGAGTTAAAAAACAAGCGCGTTAGAGCAGGACTGAATTTTAGCATAGTGCAGCCCCTTAAGTTACCTTAATAAACGATTTTCTATTTTCTATTATTGTAGTACGTATGGGAGTAGATCACAAAAGTAGGGGTAGGTACTAGGTACGCCTCTAAATAGGTTCTAATTCTATTTAGTAGATTATTATTAATAATAAATGTAAATAATCTATTTACACCCTTTATTAATATTCCATAATACATTTATTACAACCAAAAATACTTATATCACAATTAACTTAAATAACATTAAAATTAAAAGGACTAAAATAAATACATCTAAACTAAACTAAAAATATCCTTAAAAATAAATTAAAACACCCTAAAAAATTAACTATATTATAAATAAAAAACTTCGTCCAAATCGCTGCTCTGCGGCAAAGTGCCCAGTATGCTGGCGACATTCCCACGCTGGATCGCTAAGCTTAATCGCTCCCGAGGAATGTGCCAGCCCGAGGGTCACCCGTGACGTTGACCAGGCGCGCACAAATTTCTTTAAAAAGACTACGCGCCTCGGGACCCCACGAACCCAACGTTTCGACCCCAAACGGCGCAAATAGGTAATGGTTTCCGAGAAAAGCATACCTGCGCCGCTTGAGGTCTTCAGCGGCAGCCGCCACCGAGCCAGCGGCTCTGCTGCTTTGTTTGACATGGGAGGGCGCTAGTGTATCGACACATGTTGCGTCCCACACCAGCGGCCTCCAACGCTTCCAAGGTACTAATGTCATTCCGTCGGGCCGCTTTCCGTCATCGCGTGCCAATCCTGGTGGTTCTAAGGTCGATGGCACGTTCGCTGACGTAAGGGCCCGACGGATAACATCGTTGAGAGCCGCATGCCGGGAATGGCGGCCAGCGCTTCGTCGGCAGAAGAGCCCGTGGAGCCCCAAACGGCCAACGTCAGCACTGCAAGAGCAATGATGTGCCTCGTTAAGCTGTAGTCCAAGTCGCAGACCAACAGCAACGCGGAATGAAACATCATCTAGCAGCATTCCTATACTGCTGGAAGGTAGAGCCCGCAGCCAGAAACCCGACTCGTGTTCAAAAGAGGCAGGGAGACGAGCCTGATCCTCAGCACGATTGCTGGTCTCTAAAAGATGTTTTTATTGAATTTTACAACGCGGCTCGTCCCATTGCCTCTGAACACAAGGGTTCTCAGGGAGATCCTCACCCGGGCAAGCCAATGCCCACGTCTGCTTGGCTTCCCCACGGCACGAGACCTCAAGAACACCGGATGAGGGGTGCAGAATTTTATTATACAAGGTCTCTATGCCGTGAATAGAAGACAAGAACGCCGGCAGGGCAACGCTCGCCACTTTTCGAATGCCAAGACCTCCAAATCGTATGGGTAGAGATGCATGATCCCATGCACGGTCCGAAATTGGTAAATTTAGAATTTTTACTAGAGTTTCCCAGATACTTTTGTCAATATTAGAAAGGAGCGACTGGAATTTAAAAATTGGGCTGCATCTTAAAAAATACATGAATTTTGGTACGAAAAGACAGAAACGAAGGATTTGGAAAGCCATGTGGCTATTTATTTTTAAAAGATGTGGAAGTGTTTCGGAATTTTTTTCGGATTTTTCTGACAGAAAAGTGGGTATTGCGTCTTCTAAAACTGGGGCTCCTACTCGGAGGTGAAGGGATTGATTTAATATTTGGTGCCAATGAATTAAATTTATTTTGTGTTATGTGTTTGTTTGACTCATTTATTTTATCTGAAAAAAATAGTTCACACTTACTGAAATTTAGATGAAGGCCAATTTTTTTTATTTTTGTATAAGACTTTCCAGGTCATTGAGAACAGTATCTACCTCACCTCCAAGTGAACCGTCGTCCAAATACCAGATGTTTAATTTTGATTCTAAAGAACTGATTATTTTGTGAATGGCGAGGCTGAACATGGCTGGCCCGAGCGGGTCGCCTGCTGGCAACCAACAGCCGAATGAAGAAGGTAATCTTGATAAAATAATTTGGAAGGGTAATTATAACATTGCCAAAGATAACTGAAAAATTCTGGAGTAATTTCTTTCACTTCAGTCAGCAGGGCGCCTCTGTCGACGGAGTCAAAAGCATTTTGAACGTCCACCTTCAGGACGACCTCTCCTTTATTTTCTTCCAGGTAGGTCCGCATGGCGTGAACCGCTGCCTCACATCCTCCTTTAGAGCCGAAACCAAGCTGTATAGGTTGAAAGTGATCGGTTAATTTAGGGAGGATATATCGGCAGCAGATTTTAGACACCATGCGGCGTAGTGTGGCTCCCACCGCTATGGGCCGTATGCCACCGTCTTTCTTAATGAGGGCGCAAAGATTGGCTCCATAAAGTATTGACGTCCTTGTTTACTTTTCCGGCTAGCATCAGGTTAGCTAGGTCCGTGATGCTGCTCAGAAGTGCTTCACCAGCGACGCCGGCAGACCCACGAAGGAGATCTTTGTAATGTTGAGGGCTCAGGCCGTCGACGCCGCCGGCTGAACCACATCTGAAAGACATCACGGCACGCATAACGTCCTTGCTAGTGGCCTGAATGCTGGCATCGCCGGGTTGCGGAGCTGGTGGGAGCTGTAACGTCGCTGAAGGGGCCGGATGTTAGCCTCAAGTGCCAATAGAGTCTCTTGTGAAACGGGTGCTATTACATCACTGGAGAAGAGAAGTTGCGCAGCTCCCTTGAGATCTCCATCACTGACTTTAATTTCAACTTTTCTATAGGTATTGTTAGAATGATATTTTGTATGAGAGTCAGTCGGTACATTCTCTTCACAGAGTGTACAGTTGTTTTTAATAATTTGGGTAAGGTAGCTGCTTTTGCGATCGGAGTTCTTGACGTGTAGAAAATTGTAGGGGAAGGTGAAAAGAGCTTCCCAAGAACGCGTCGAGTTTTCTTTTACTACTGTTTTTTATAGTTTCATTAAATTTTTGGGCTACACTTGTGCGTGCGCCTCGTGGAATTCTTTTAACGAAAGGATATATTTTTCTCAAGTATGAAAGATTTTTACAAAATTCGTCTGTATTGCTGAAAGTGGTGGGGTTAGGAAGTGGTGGCAGGTTTGGTGGTACGGTTGGTGGTTGAGATACATTGTTTACTGGTTTATGGCTTTTCACTATATGAATTTTTAAACCTCTTTTTCCTTTAAATATGCGTCCTTGGGAACACTCTGGACACGGTAAAAGATCATCCAGTGATGTATTTGTCCAGGTGCGGGCTACTGAACATTGTGGCTGGTAGTCAGCCTGCGACATAGGACATAAAAGTATAAATTTGAGAAAAATTCACCTAAATAATAATAATATGATAATAAGCTACAAAGATTCTTATAAAAAAATAATAAAAAAAAAAATTAAAATAACGAATAGCCTGACATTAAAAAATTTCTTAAGAAAAATTCATTAAATATAAATCTAAATGAATAATAGTAACTATTAATAAGTAATAATAGATTACCTACTTATTAATAATTAATAACGAAAAAAAAGCAATATTAGTTTTCTTTTTGGCTGTTTGCACTTCGTCTTTTGCCTTTGCCTTTTAAAAACTTACATTGCTTTTTTTTTCGTTTCGGTGCATTCTACCATATTTACAACAGCTCAACGTTGTGCCAGCTAGTTACAAACCGTAGTCTATATATTATACCAACGATGGATTATGAAGAGTAGTTCATATTACTGTCAAAAATGAAGTGTGTGTGTTGGGGTGGGATATAAACAAATTTCGTTTATTTTGCATTACTGAGTTTTATAATAAAATATCAATGGTATTTTTCATAAACCTTAGCGTTTAGTATCTCACAATGACGCTCGGACGTAAATACCAACAATCTTCCGGGTAAATGAGCTTTATTCTCTTGTATGAGTAATTAGTTAGGGATGCGTAACAATGGGGTCTGGTTCAGATACAAATACTGATGTGTGATTGATTTTTTACTATTTATAGGAATCCTGGCGATCCTCGGAAGGTCTATGCTAGCCAGTCTAAGGTTGGGAGTCTCTCTGGCTGCTCGTCATCGGTATGTACCTATCTACCCGTTTATAGAATATAGTGTCCTATTAGAATAATTGAAAAGTATTTAACGTCTCTTATCTTGTTTTCTGATTAATGGTTGACTCCTTTATTATTGTAAACATGGTATCAACTCAACTCCTCGGGACTTTAAAAAAATTATATGTGTTTGTCAATTATCAATAAACACTATATGCCTTTATTATCTCTAAAATTTTAAATTAACCACTCCATCTTTCTTTTGTACCAGATATCTCTGTGCGACATGATTGAGCCTCCAGACTGGGAGGAGGTGTCGGAGCGGCTGCTGAGTGAGCGCGATCCGTTGGCGTACCCGCACAATGATGTGCAGCTGGTCACAATGCCCAAGCGCATCAGGACGCTGGCCCACGTGCTGCCTGATGAGGATCTGTGAGTGTTCTATCATTGTACATATAAGTTCAAAGTTTTTACCAGTGTAGTGTACTGGACATAAATGGTAGTTTATACATGTCAGTGCATAATGTGGAGGTAGATGAAAATCACCAGTCTGGCTTGTGTCAAATACCTAACGTGTGCTACTCATCAAGACTGAGACTATATTTGTGAGTATATAATAGTGGCGACGAGAAAAAACGTGGAAAAAGTGCATAAAAACATTTACATAGTGTGTACATAAAAATAGTGTTGCAAAAAATTCAAAATGAGTGCTATAAAGTTTGGTGAGTTTGATGTGGCACATGGTGACTGGCAAAATTACTGTGAAAGGTTTTGTTTTGCTCTGGAAGCTGGTGGAGTTAAGGATGATGCAATAAAAAAGGCAAATTTACTGGCGGTTTGTGGATCTATGCTATATGATTTGATAAAAACATTAATTGCTCCGGGAAAAATTAGTGAGGTTACTTTTTCCACTATCAAGGTGAAATTGGACAAACATTTCCATCGGACACCTAATGAGATTGTGGAATCATACAAATTTCATACTAGTAATCAAGAGAAAGGAGAAATGATGAAAGATTATATAGCAAGACTACGGAAATTGTGTATAAACTGTAACTTTGCCGATTTGGAGCGTACACTAAGAGATCGACTGGTGTGTGGCATTTTAAATAAAGAAGTTCAAAGGGAATTATTACAAAAAACTTCATTAACACTTGATGAAGCTTGTGAAATTGCATTATCACATGAAACAGCGGTGGTAGATTCTAATATTATCATAACACCGGGCCCAAGTAGAGTGAGCGAACCAAAGATAGATTTTGAAGAACCTATGGAAGTGAACAAAATCACAGGTAAAATAGACAGTAAGAGGACAGAAAAATATTGCTTTCGCTGTGGTAGAAAACATTTTGGGAACTGTAAGTTTCGTTGGAGTAAATGTAATTTTTGTGGGAAAGTCGGCCATATAGAGTCAGTCTGTATGAACAAATCACAACAATATAAAAAGATTTCCAATTGTAATGGTTTTTATGAAGAGAATATTCATAATATAAGCCAAGATAGAGTGGCAGCATTTCTTGTCAAGATTATGCTGAACAACATTTGGATGGAAATGGAGATTGACTCAGGTTGCGCTTTTACCCTAATAAGTGAATACTTATTAGGGTAAAAGCGCAACCTGAGTCAATCTCCATTTCCATGGACCGAGAATAAGCTGAATTTATTAGGCAAAGCTATGATTGATGTCCGGTACAAAGATATCAATAAAAACCTGATGGTATATATTGCTAAGGGAAATGGGCCAAGTTTAATTGGACGTAATTGGTTTGCGGAATTAAATATTCAGCTACATGGAGTATATAGCTGTAGAGTTGTATTGAGTACTGTTACCAATTTACTGCAGAAATATAAAGATGTGTTCCAAGAAGGCTTAGGAAAATATACAGGACCGGTAGTAAGCATGGTGCCAAGAGAAGGTGCAACACCGAAATTTTTGAAAAGTAGACCTATACCATTTGCTTTAAAAGAACGAGTATATAAGGAGATAGAGAGATTGGTGGCTGAAGATGTTCTAGAAGCAATACCACATTCGGACTGGGCAACACCAATTGTGCCTGTGCTAAAACAAAATGGTGGCATAAGACTGTGTGGAGATTATAGATCTACTGTAAATTTGGCTATTGATACAGACACTTACCCCTTACCGACACTGAATGAAGCTTTTGCTGAATTACAAGGTGGAGTTCTATTTTCAAAAGTTGATTTGGAAAGAGCATATACGCAAGTAGTGGTAGATGACGCTACATCTAGGCTTCTCACACTCAATACTCCCAAAGGACTCTATAAAATGAAAAGACTGAGTCAAGGTATCAAGGCATGCCCTGGAATTTTCCAAAGACTAATGTCAACATTACTAGCGGGTATACCCGGCGTAGCAATGCTATTAGATGACATAGTTCTGAGTGGAAAGAATGTGGAGCAACATGATGAAAGACTAGAGATGGTACTGAAGAGGCTACAAAAGGCAGGACTTAGAGTAAATAAAGATAAATGTAAGTTTGCTGCAAAGAGTATTGAATTTTTGGGTTTTATTATTGATGAATTTGGCATTCATCCATGTGAAGATAAAATTCATGAGATTGAAAAAACCCAAGCACCACGTAATATCAAGGAATTACAGGCATTCTTGGGCTTACTTAATTTTTACGATAGATTTATTCCGCACAAAGCTACAATTGCTGAACCATTATACAGATTGTTAGAGAAAGATGTCCAATGGAAGTGGGTTGGACAACATCAAACTGCATTTGAAAAATTAAGAAAAATGTTGTCGAGTAAAGACACATTGGTGCATTATGATGTAAAGAGAAAGCTTATATTATCTTGCGATGCCTCACAATTTGGAATAGGGGCAGTGCTTGAGCACGAAATGGATGATGGCAGCATTCGGCCTATTATGTTTGCATCAAGAACTATGAATACACAGCTAGACTCATATGTAAAGGGAAACTACCAAAACTTGAAAAGGTAGATATTTCATTAAAAACAGATCATAAACCATTGCTGGGTATATTTGATCCAAAAAAGCCTATTCCGAACATTATTTCACCAAGAATGCTGAGATGGGCGCTTATATTAAATTCATATGATTATAACATAGAATATGTAGAGGGAAAAAAACTAGGTAATGCTGATGCATTGAGCCGCTGGCCATCTAGTGAACAGGAAATGGATCAGGAATATTCAGGTGTTCTTCTATTAGAAGAGACTCCTATTGAATTGGATTTCACTGCAAAAGAAGTAGCAATTTTAACAAAGAAAGATAAAACCCTCAGTAAAATTATTTATTGGATAAAAAATGGTTGGCCTGTAAAAGTAGAAGATGAGTTTAAAGTATTTTGGCAGAAACGCGAAGAGTTATCTGTATTTAAAGACTGCATATTATGGGGAAGTAGAGTGGTATTACCAGAAAAAATGAGGTCATTTATTTTAGAGGAATTACACAGGAATCATGATGGAATAGTCATTACAAAAGCCCTGGCCAGGAGTTATTTTTGGTGGCCTGCATTAGACAAGCAAATAGAAGAGATGGTAAAGAAGTGCCATATCTGTTTGGAACATAGAAATATGCCATCAAAAGTGACTCATCAGTGGATAAGACCAGACAAGGCATGGTCTAGATTACATATAGATTACGCGGGGCCTTTCCAAGGAAAAACGTTTTTGATATTGATTGATGCTTATTCAAAATGGCCTGAAGTCAAAGTAGTACCGGATATGAGTAGCGCTACATTAATAAAACAATTGCGTGAAATATTTGCTGAACAAGGACTACCAGATTCTCTTGTAAGTGACAATGGCAGAAGTTTTATATCGGAAGAATTGAGAAGATACTTAGCGTTAAATGGAATAAAACAAGTACTGGTTGCACCATACCACCCTGCATCTAATGGACAAGCAGAACGGACAGTTCAAACAATAAAAAATAAATTAAAAAAACTATCATCAGAACCATGGAATGTACGACTACCTATGATATTATATGGCCTCCGTACGACTCCTAATACGGCTACAGGAGTTACACCAGCTGAGCTGCTAAACAATAGACATTTTAGAACAAAACTTGATGATTTAAACCCCTTATCACATAAAAACAATGAGAAGTTGGAAACAATTGAAAGCAATGAGAGAACCAATGTAAGATCCTTTGATGTTGGACAAAATGTTTACGTCAGAAATTATTGTGGAAATCCTCGTTGGCTGAAAGGTGTTGTTGAAAAGAGAGTAGGAGTTTGTAGATATCAAGTGTATGGTCAGAGTGATCAGTTCTGGCCGTACGATTGTTGTTGTCGTTAGATGAAGTGGAGTGGTGTAGAAAGTGGAAACAGACTTGTAATTTGAAGATGGTTTAATAAAGAGAAAAGTAGTTTTCTCTAGCTGTGATCTCTACGGTAGCTAAGTAGGTACTCAATTGATAGATAAATAAAATGTATAAAGTAAAGTAATAACATCACGTACACGCTGGACATAACTAGGTCGCAACGTAGCAGAATGTACGGAAGGATGCCCGTACATGCTCCCAAACCGGGAAGAAGAGAGACGCTAAGTTAAGATTTAGTTTAAGATAAGTTGAGATCACAACTAGAAATTTAAAAGACACATTACAAAAAATCAAAGTTATAAAGTCATTAGTGTAGAGAAGTACAAAAAATGTAAGTTAAAATCAATACCCAAAATTTAATTAATTCACTTGATTAAAGTTCATATGTACGTTATAAAAGTCCATCACTTTCACTTAGAGTTCGTAAAGTTTACAGTCCTTTCACATTACACTAAGTTTTCTTTCACTAGAGCTTCTTTCACTAGAGGAGGGGGCGGCCATTGTCGCATGGGTTGTAGTTCAAAGTCATCAGACCTCCTCGCCGTCCCGTGGCTCGTCTCCGCCGCCCGCGCCCCTGCCGTCGCAGTAGTCTCCACCGCCGCCGCCGCCGATCGGGGCTCCGGCCCAGTTAGTCGTTGTGACCGTCTGTACCGCCTTGTGATGATCCATGCGAGTACTCCGATTGCCGCTGCTCCCCAGAGCGAGTACGACACGAAATATAAATGTACATCGTGTGTAGAGAGCTCGTTTGGTAAATTCTCTCGTTGTCGTTGTAGCCGTAATTTCTCGTCTACGTCTTTAAGTTGGCTATCTAAGTTGGCGGACTCTTTGTAATGGATGCCATGTAGAGTCACATCTGCGATGTCGTTTATTGACGTTTTCAGAGATGGCACGTCAATCTCGCTTTTCATAAGCAGCCTGTTCTGGAAGAGGTTGTGGGCGTATATTGTCGAATCTCTTCCTTGAAGTATACAACCCTGACCTAGGGTAACAATGCTGGAACCGTTCGTCGTCACCGATGTAATCCGATCTTCACATATTATTCTGATGACGCATCTATCGCAGCATGTGCTAAGCCAGGAGTTCGCTGTGTGTAGTTGTACCCACTGTTCCTCGCACCTCTCAGTTATCATGTTACAAGTTAAGGCCGGCCTATGACTTATTAATTTTGCTTCGCACGGCGAATCTTCAGTATGAACGAATAAATTATGAATGGGTCGGCTATCAGTGCATACAAAATTGTTACTGCTTTTTTGAATACAGTTTGCTATTTCTTGCGCTTCCATATTTAAGTAAGTATTTTTTCTAAAGTTGACGGCCATGAATTCTGACGACCGTACAATTTTTCTTGTCTCCTTCTCATAGTATATCGGAAGTGGAATAACTCTGTAGATGGTAAAATATTCATCACTCGTTAGTGGAATGTGCATTTCAAATAAAAAATTATTTTCCGTGATTCTAGCTTTCACGTACAGCAATTTATATACATCTCTTATGTCGTTTTGCACATTTTCAATGGGTAAAAACAATCTCTTTGGTAGCCGTCCAGCTATATTTTTTAATTGTCTCATCATATAGTCTGGAGTAAAGAGGTGTGCATCGACGTGTCCTTGATAGATGCCGGATAGAGTGCTGAAAAGCGTTTCTTGCGTCGTTCTCAAGTTTGTTAAAAGAAGACTTGCAGTTAAAGACACTGAGTTAAAATAATTCGCAGTTGTCATAATTTCGAGCTGTTGCTCCATTTTTCCAAATGATGAGTTTGTTTGCTGTATGACCGACTGGATAGCTTCAAATTGTTGTCTCATTCGTATTTCGTTCTTCTTCATAGCATTATTTTCAATTTCGACGATGGACGTTTGATTTTTCAAGAGACCAAGTAAATAGTTTTCGTTCGACTGGATAGCTTTAATATCATTTTCATACTTGTCAGCAAAGTTTTGATCCAAAATTCCAAACAGACTTCGTGCCAAGGATCCCACACCATTGATCAATCCACGTCTTCTTCTCTTAGTTAAGTGTTTTTGAGGTGTAAGAAGCATAACATTGTAGTTTTTGATCTGATCCATCTCGTGATCAAGTTGATTGGTAGTAGCCTGACACAGCGTCTTCTCCATAGTTTTGCATATACTTCTGACATGCTCCAAGTTTTTCTCCATAGTTTGTATGCCTTGCCAGTATGATGTCAGATTGTAATAAACTAAAAGGACCCATTCATCGTGGACAAGTTGCATGTTACCGATTTTATCATAATAAATCGGTTGCTCCTTCCCCAACGATGTAATATATACATCTGATGTTTGATTAGCGTTGGACCCAAGAATTGCAGTAAATATCCACAGCATCAAAGTTAGCAAAGTCAGGAAAAGAGATCTCTTTCCCGGCTTCTTTCTCTCAGTTTTCCGCTCAGTTTCTCTCTCAGTTTTCTGCTTCGTACTCTTCTTAGTTTCCTTCTTCATAGTCTTCTCAGTTTTCTTGTTTTTGGTGTCTTGCCCCTCTCTTGATATTAAAGTTGATGTTGATGGTTGTTCTTCTTCTTTTGGCAGTGGAGATAGTTTGACTATAGGTCGCTTCATTATTCCATTCTTAGTTCTTAAAGTTACTACCCGGACGTAACCATCTTTGCCCGGATGTAGCTCCACCACGCGACCCATAGGCCATTTTCCTTGTGGCATTATACTATTTTCCCGTATCAAAACCACATCACCTTTCTCAATATTTTTGGTGGGTTGCTGCCATTTGCTCCGAATTTGCAGCTGGTGTAGATAATCATGTGACCAGAGTTTCCAAAACTGTTGCATCATTCTCTCAGTTAGCTGCCATCTTCTTCTTAAGTCTATGCTTCCATCTTCTAAGTAGTTGCCTTGAGGAACTGCTAATGTAGGACTCCCCGTGAGAAAGTGTCCAGGAGTCAGACTACTTCCTAGTTCATCTGGATCCTCAGTCAATTGACAAAGTGGCCGCGAGTTTAAACATGCTTCTATCTGATTTAACAACGTAAGAAATTCTTCGTACGTGAGTTTTTGTTCCCCAAGCACTCGTCGCAAGTGATGCTTCATAGACTTTACCGCGGCCTCCCACGTCCCTCCCCCGCCGCTGGGCCAAGAAAGGACGCTGAAGTGCCATTCTATCTCCAGTTTGCTGAGCTCATCAAAAAATTCGTTGTTCATCAGTTGTTTGAAGTCTACGAACTCTCTCTTCAGTACTTTAGCCGCTCCAATAAAGTTTGTTCCTTGATCCGAATACATATGGCGTGGAGTGGATCTTCTGGAGCACATCCTTTTCAGTGCAGCGATAAATGTTTCAGTGCTGAGGTCTGAAACTAGCTCCAAGTGGACTGCCTTAGTTGCCAAACACACAAAGACGGCAATATAGCCTTTGCAGGTACGGACTCCTCTTCCTTTGTTGAGCTTGATATCAACATGCCCCGTATAATCCACGCCGGTGTGAGTAAATGGCTTACAGGGAGTGACTCGGTGCGCAGGCAAGTCCCCCATAATTTGATGATTTTCCTTGGTACTGAAGCGGTGGCATCGCACACATTTCCGTAATAGTGATTTTACTGCTTTATTCCCACCTACAATCCAATACTTCTGGCGAATCAGCATTAATGTGAGTCGCGCTCCTCCGTGTAAGGTTTGTAAGTGTGCATGTTCAATAACTAGACGTGTTAGCCGCCCAGTGTTTGGTAGGGTTATCGGGTTCTTCATGTTGTAGGGCAAGGCAGAGTTCTTGAGACGTCCCCCCACCCTTAGTACGTCTCTGTCGTCTAAAAATGGATTTAATTTATATAAACAGCTGCTTTTTGACACCAATCCATTTCGTCTAAGTTGCATTATTTCATCGGCGAATGCTGATTGTTGCACATATTTTATTAAGAATGTTGTTGATTCGTCGATTTCCAGTGTTGCTAGGTATTTTGTATTTGTTTTGATTCGACGAGTAGCCTTGTAGAAACGCAAAATCCAGGTCATTATTCTAGTTAATCGAGTAAATGAACTGCATTTATTCAATAAGTTTTGAATAAAATGATCTGTATTTTTCAGCGACGCGCATGACAGTTTCATATCTTCAGATCTTTCATCTTGACTCACAGTTCCGTTATCTGTTGCATAAAGACAAATCTTCACCTTAGTTTCCTCAAAGTTTTTAAGCCAAGCAGGTCCTTGCCACCATAGGTCAAAGGTAGCCAGTTTTATCGGTGAAAGTCCTCGCGATGCGCAGTCCGCGGGGTTTTCTTCTGACTTGACGTAAGCCCACTGTTTACCAGGGATTATCTTCGTTATCTTGGCTACCCGAGTAGAAATGTATTTTTCCCACCTTGACTGTTCTCCTTGAATCCAGGCCAGGACTACCTTGGAATCACACCACCCAAAGATCTTCATAGTTTTTCCTTGTAAGGAGTTAATAATTTTTTCTATTAACTTCGCCAGTAACAAAGTGCCACAGAGTTCCTTTTTCGGTAAGCTAGTTTTTTGTTTCAGCGATACCACTCTTGTTTTAGCAGCAATAAGGGTGATTTTTGCTCTGCCATCCTTATCTATACTTCGGCTAAATACGACCGCCGAAAACGCTTTTTCGCTCGAGTCGCTGAATCCATGTAATTGCATATTGCTGTCTGAGCTTTCTATCCATCGTTCTAATTTCAGTTTTTTAATACTGAAGAGTTCGCTTCTTAGTTTTCTCCACTCCGTACATATACTCTCAGATAAATCTTCGTCCCACTCAGTTTTGTTTAGCCAAACTTGTTGAAATAAAATCTTGGCAGCTACCGTTATAGGGGATAGCCAGCCAAGTGGATCATACATTTTGGAGATTTCTGATAATAACATTCTCTTAGTAATCCGTTTCTCATAGTTATCTCCCATATCCCAGTTAAACATGAAATTATCAGTCTTCGGATTCCAGATTAATCCAAGCGTTTTCATCGAATCTTGTTGCATGAAATCAAATGTTGTTGATGAAACTTGATCCGCTGATAAATGAGTCAGTAGTTCGGCTTCGTTACTAGACCATTTTCGTAAATTAAAGCCACCGCCTCTTAGTAAATGAATCAATTGTTGTTGTAGTATTTTTGCTGAACTTAGCGAATTCGTCCCGCTGACTAAATCATCCATATAAAATTCGTTTTGAAGGATGTCAGCGGCTAGCGGGAACTTATGTCCGTCGTCTATTGCTAGCTGTTTTAGGGTTCTCATAGCTAAATATGGCGCACTCTTGGTTCCGTACGTGATAGTACAGAGTTGCATCTCCTTCAAGTTTTCGTAAGGGCTGTCGCGCCAGATGATTTTTTGCAATCCTTGCTGTTTTTCATGTATCAGGATTTGTCGATACATTTTTTCGATGTCGGCAGTAAAAACGTATCGATAGCTTCGCCATTTGATAATTAGCGACTGGATATCCTTTTGCATGTTAGGACCCTTTTCCATAAGCGAATTTAAGCTGTCTTGTGACTTGGGACCGCTAAATTTCATCGATCCATTGAACACCACTCTCAGCTTGGTCGTCATAGATGATTCCCTCAGGACTCCATGATGAGGTAAAAAACATTCCAATCTTTCGTCAGTAGTTGCAGTAGAAGGTTTCATGTGTTCCAGTTCCATGTATTCATGAATGAACTCCTTATACATCTTTTCTAGCTTCGGCTGTCTTTGTAGTCGTCTCTCTAATTGAAGAAATTGTGAGATACACTTGGATTTGGAGTTTCCAAGTTTCTCTTTAAAGTCTTCATATAAAGGCATTTGGACTACATATCTCCCGTCGTTGCGTCTCTCAGTAGTTTGTTTATAAAAATATTCACATCTGTCCTCCTCAGACGTCTCCTCAGTTTCCAAAATATCTTCATTTTCCCAAAACTTCACTAAGTTATCAGTTCCTGTTAAGGTTATGTGACAGTTGAGTGTTTTAACATTTCCACATAACACCCATCCTAGTTGAGTTTGCTGAGCGATTGGATAGTGTGAAGACCTCTTAATTACACCTTCCAGGATAATGTCAGAATACACGTCCGCCCCCAGGAGTATGTCGACAGATCGTGATATATTGAACTCTGGATCGGCGAGCTTCAAGTTATGGAGATGAGGCCAATTTCCAGTATCAAAGGTTTGGTTCGGCAACTTGTTTATTAGCTTCGGCATTATTAACGCCTCAATTGTTAAAGTGTAATCTGAGTAAATGGATTTACACTCAATCTGAAGCAAACCCTTACAGTCGGTGGAAGTCACTCCCACTCCTGTTACCGTTGCATTTAGTTTTCGTCTCGGCAGCCTCAGTAGTTGCGCGGCATTTTGGCTGACCAAGCTTATCTGACTTCCTTGGTCGAGCAAACCGCGTAAGTTCACATAAGTTCCATCTACAGTTTTCACTCTCAGTATTACCGTAGCCAACAAAACTTCTTGTGTCTCACCCGACACGTGACTAGACTTGGGGTAATTATACTTCCGTTGACCCGATTGTTGATTATGGCGTCTTACAGAATCGTTACTATTTCCGTATGGATGAAGTAACGTGTGATGCAGCTGATGACATAGTTTGCAGTTGTTTGTTGACCGACATTCGCTGTTTCCATGGCTGTATAAGCAGTTTTTGCAAACGCGAAGTTTTGCAACCGTTTCGTTCCGTTTTCCTGAATCCATGTCAACAAATTGGCGGCACTGCATCAACACATGATCTTTCTGACAAAGGGGGCAGTTTTTGGCGGTAGCATGAAAAGTTTTAGAAAATCCCTGCTGCCATGCCTTGTTTTTATAATTGTTGCCTCTAGATGTTGACGGCTTCGGATTACTTAATTCCGTTTTCTGGTGACTCCTCGCAGCTTCCAGTGCCATGAACTTGCTTTCCAGAAAATTGCTAAAGTCATCGAAGTTTGGTAGTTCTCGCGGGTCTTCCAGCTCCTTGTTATACTCGTTATATGTTACAGAGTCGAGCTTTTGCAACATCAAATGCACGATTATTGGATCCCAAGTAGCTATGTCAATTCCTATGTTGTTGAGACCGTTTAAACACTCGATTATGACGTCATGCATATTTTTTATGACGTAAGCAGTCGCTTGCTGAATTACTGGAAGATTCAGCATCGTATTCATGTAAGAATTAAACATCATACGTTTGTTGTTGAAGCGATGATTTAATATTTCCCAACAGGAATCGTAGTTTTCAGCGCTAATAGTCAAGTGCTGTACTTGTTGTAATGCTTCCCCTTTTAGTTTAGTTTTCAGGTGTTTCATCTTTTGAGTTTTTGGTATCAATGGGTTGTTATGAATAGTTTCCGTGAATAGATCCTTAAATGATACCCATTGATTATAGTTACCCGAGAATTCGGGAATCTCCATACGCGGCGTTGATTCATGGTAGTGAACGTTCGCCCAGATTTTGCTGTTCAGCTGTCTTCGTAATTCGTCATAGTGTTTTTCTAGCCTTGTATAGTTTTTCTCGTACTCATCATCATGATCTTCTTCCTGGAGCAAGCTATCCAACTCCCAGTGTCGCTTGTCAATAATTTCCCATTTCACCTTCAAAGTTTTCAGATAATCCTCCATTTCCCATCTCTCCACAGTGTTCTCCATGTTTATTTTCGTCATAGTTCTCTCGAAAGCCTTAAAATTAGATCTTTGTTGCCTCAGTATCTCAGTTGTCTTGTGTGTTGTCGGATTTTCAACACTTATTTCCTCCTCCATAGTTTTTCCAGCCTTCGAAGTTGATTCAAGTAAAGTCAGAATAGCTTTCCTTGTTTTCTGGTACATATTTCTAGTCTGCTCAAACACCTGTTTCGTAAAATATTCATGAGCCGGGTCAGTTTTTTGTAGAAGTTCCACGTGCCTAACCTCAAAATCTTCCCATTGGTTTTCCAGGGACACAATCCGCGTTGTTAAATAGTCCACAGTTTTTCTCGCCTTCCCGTCCTTCCCAAAGTTCTCGCACAGTCTCTTAATATTCTCATACACTTCTCCCTGAATACGTAAATCTTCCATCTTTCCTCACAGTTAGTTAATGACTCTGATTAGTTAGTTAAGTAGATGTGTTCGAACACGTAGCTAAAGTTCACTCCCCAGTAAGATTTTTGACGTCAAATTCTGTTAAAGTTCAATCTCACAGTTCAAGTTACTTCGTAAAGTTTTTCACTGACACAGTTCCTCTAACCCACAGTTAATTAACCCACAGTCTAATTCACAGTTCTTCTCAGTTTATAATCACAGTTACAGAGTCACTTTAGGTAGGTACCGTACCTCTTTTAGTTACACAGTTAATTTTTTCCGCCGACGGATGGAGCCCTACAACGTAGTAGATCACAGATTCCACAGCCTGCTAGTTCCAGTCTTCTTTCGTACCTCGACGTATTTCCCCGAAGAGTCCCGAAGAAGTCCTGGTGCTCGAAGGACCAAATTGATGTATGGTCAGAGTGATCAGTTCTGGCCGTACGATTGTTGTTGTCGTTAGATGAAGTGGAGTGGTGTAGAAAGTGGAAACAGACTTGTAATTTGAAGATGGTTTAATAAAGAGAAAAGTAGTTTTCTCTAGCTGTGATCTCTACGGTAGCTAAGTAGGTACTCAATTGATAGATAAATAAAATGTATAAAGTAAAGTAATAACATCACGTACACGCTGGACATAACTAGGTCGCAACGTAGCAGAATGTACGGAAGGATGCCCGTACATCAAGTAAGATGGAACGGCAAGTTATTAACAAGACACATTAATCAGATGCTAACTTCGAGTGGTGGGGAGGAAAAGGAAAATAGAGTTGAGGCAGAAGGAATAGAAACGAGAAGTGTAGATAGTGAAGATGAAGAACAAAATATTATCATTATACCACCGCAACAACAATGGGCAGATATAGTGGGAGTATCGGGGCCAGAAGAAGTAGTTATTCATCAGAGTCCTGATGAATCGCAAAGATTGAATAAAAGACCACGATCACTATCACCACCCACATCTCCACAACACACAAAACGAATTGCCATTGAATCAAATGAGGACAGTGAAAGTGATAATATGGAACCTCTAGACTTGGAGGTAGATACTGATATCAGAGCATGAACAATAATAAAAAATGCATGTTAGTTAAGGACCTTATCAAAAGTGTAATATTATAAGTTATAGTGAATAAGTGTAGTGAAGTAAAACATGATGAACAATCTTATGTGTATGGACTATCTCGAAGGGAAGGCATGTAGTGTACTGGACATAAATGGTAGTTTATACATGTCAGTGCATAATGTGGAGGTAGATGAAAATCACCAGTCTGGCTTGTGTCAAATACCTAACGTGTGCTACTCATCAAGACTGAGACTATATTTGTGAGTATATAATAACCAGTAATTATTTTTTTTACTTCTACCTTTCACTGTAACTTTGCAGTCCTCTCATGGATGCTCCGTAAAATTGCGCACAGTGCCTAACATCATGTAATGTAATGTGCACAAAGCTTTTGGGTTCTCTTGAAAATTTCGTAATGTAAAGCTTTGGGTTTTTTCTGTCCCATAACTCACAACTAGACTAATTGAACTTTAAACTTTTGCGATTTTTACACATTATGAGTATAAGATTCGGGTCTTAATCGGGTAAAGATACAACATACCTTAATGGTTATGTGCTTGACGTTTCGACGCCTCTGCAGGCTGTCGTGGTCACAAGCGAATTCGGCCACGACAGCCTACAGAGGCGTCAAAACGTCAAGCACATAATTGTTAAGGTATGTTGTATGTTTACGCGATTAAGACCCGAATCTTATACTCATAACAGGCCAATTGAGTTTGTCATTTATGTGTTTAGTTTTAGTTATCGCTAAAACGTAAAGCCCAGATTGTGGTTTGGATAGCTTACAATCTACAGCTTGTTAAGATGAAGTTGCGGAAGCTGAAACCTGGCGATAGCATTCTAACATTCTATCAACTCCTTGAAAAATAAATTAAGCAATCGAGAAAAAAATCTGTTGGTCCAAAGGTTTCTATGAAACAGCTGATTTTTTTTCATGATTGGAGGATTAGCTCCACTGCAAAAGTTGTTCATATGGACAAGTATGTATAGCCAGTTTCCGACTTCCGCAACTTCATCTTAACTCCCAGTATGGACAGGATGAAATAAAAATCATACATTTTGTATGGATATTTTCACAAATATCTATGTCATCTCATTTGACTCTCTTACTATATGGAACTAAAGGGTCAACCTAGGTTGAGGTATTAGAACTCTCAGAAAATGAAAAATAGATTAGAAATAGAAGCACATAAAAATAATTGTACATTAAAATAATGAATAGTGGATTCAGGATTGGTTGGTTGTGGTTGGAGGTCGTTTATTTGGACCCCTGTAGTTCTTAATGGAAAGTTGACTTCTAGGGAGTAAATCATTATGGAAGGATTTCTCAAAAATCTAATATTTCCACAGGAGGGGGGAGCTGCCATTGCTCCTCTTCCTCATAATTCGGGCGGTCAGATGCACTTACACTAATAAACATACACTTCACAGACTTTTCCATCTCTTCTCAGGAACAAATGCTCAATGTTCGTCCGAGACTGCATCCGCTCGTACACGTCTAACTACACGGTGGTGCAGTACAAGTACCGCGCGCACTCGGGCTCCATGTGCGGCCGCCAGCGCCTCGCGGAGCGGCTGGAGGTTCTGCAGACGCAAGCTCGCCAGCAGTACGAGGTCGATATAGACCCTCTCACTGTCTCTACTGAACAGTTGACTCAGCAGGTAGGATTTAAGAGTGTAACTACGTCTAACTATACGTTGGTGCTTACAAATCAAATTATGTGTGTGGTGGTGCTGTACATGTACCGGAGATATCACCATTCTGGATCCAAGCATGATTTTAAGTTTCTTTTGGTGCACATATGAACACTCAAAGTCTAAACCTTGAGGTAAGAGAATATTATGAATACAAGCAGCAGAGTCAAATGCCACGCTTTAGCTACCGTCATTCTTGGAGTGTGGAGTCCATAAAAGTACATGTAAAAGATAAGCGCGTTCAGAGGGCCTATTATGTATCTTTAGTTGCCATCTGGACTTGGTGTCTATCATCAAAAACATAGATATACTGTCGAATTCCGATTGTCTAAGGATATGTTCGCACTTGAAGTGACGACACAGTTCGTAAATGGTTCAATACCTACTAAAGGCAATTTTGAAAGTTTCGTTTTTAGCTATGTTTTTTATGATAGGCACCTAGTCCAGTTGGCAACTAAAGATACAGAATACAGGGGCTTTTCGCGTCTACTAAGAATGCAAGTATGAAATTAGCTGACAGCTGCACTAAATCCCTCGCGGACCTCCTCTTTTTATGGACTTTTCAGTTGACGCAAAAAGACCCTAAAATCATGATCCCCACAGTTCGAGAGCCAGTCGCAGCCGTCGAGCGGGCGTCAGTCTGTGGCGTCGATATCGTCCTCGTCTTCCTGCAATGAGACGCTGACCCCGCGCGGCTCCTGGGCCAGCCTCGACCTGCGCAGCTCCTCCTCCGACCCGTTGCTCCCGGACCTCTTCGAGAAACGACCGCCCGAACAGCTCGATGCTATCAATGAGGTACCTGACAACCCACTTGCTTTTTTCAAATTTTTATAGTCCTTTATCTAAGGGTTTACCTGTTAGTTCGAAGGGGACTTATTATCTAACTTCAACATCTATCGCTATTGCTTTCAAAGGTATAACGTCAAACTTAATTTCTAGCCACTTACGATACCTTTGAAAGCGATAGCGAAATAGCGATAGATGTTGAAGTTTGATAATAAGGCCTCTGAAGGCAAAAACATTTCTTTGGAATTTTAATCAGCTACCGCGATATCGATTTCTAGCTAAATGTTAACACTTTTATATCTTGACCACATTATAAAAAACTTTGAACCTGCCATTTTGAAAAAATAAAAAATAACGGTCAAGTGCGAGTCAGACTCGCGTTCCACATCATGAATGAAAAGTTCAATTTTATCATTTTGTTTTCATGAATTTTTCAACCGCTATATTTTTCCTGTAATCTGTATTTAAGCGCATATTACCATGATTTTTTTCATATTTTTCGGTCCACCAGTTTTGAATATAAGGCCCCCCTCCCCTGTGGGCAAATTAATGCTGTTTTTGTGCCAAATTTCAAGTCTTTATCTTTAACGTTGCTAAAGTTATGAGACTGTGACATACGGACGGACAGACAACGCAGTCTCACCATAAAGGTTTCTTTTGTTCCTTTTAGGTACGACGAACACAGTCCGACCTAGTGTTTTGTACAACTTTTATTTCAGAACTCTCACCTAAGTCTTTTTGCTGTTGACGAAAAAGTCAGGGAGATCAAATTTTCTAAATTTCGGGTCTTGTTTTTATGCGGAACAGATTTTCTAAATTTATGCGAAATTTAAATCATTAGCAAAAAAAAAAGAGAAGAATCGCGTTTACTCTACCGACAAGAGCCTCTTATGGTATAGATAGATAAATGCAAAATTTACATTTCTACCATGTCTGGCAGTATAAATAAATACCCGGTATTCTACCCAGGCTCGTCGACTAGAGAACAGAGCATCAGACCTCCTCGGCTTGTACACCCCCTACCTGGATGAAGAAGAAGCGGTGGAGCGACGGTTGGCGGCCGAAATACCGTGCGAGGTGATGGGCCATCGGATCATGGTGCTGTGTCATCAGTTGAAGTGAGTTTATCTCTATCTCTATTGGTTTAGGTGCAGTTTTGCAATGTAGACGTCGTTTTAGTGGTCCACGTGAAACGAAACATTACTTCAACGTAAGTTAGCTCAAACGACCCTGTAACTTGCTGATTCTAGCAGCTGTACACAGTTCAAATTCAAATACAAATAGTTTATTTTGCAAAGTAGGTGCACTAAAAAAAGTATACACTTTTTACAAATCAAATTTAATTTTATAAATTTAATTTATGTAGCAATTTATATCCGATTAAAAGGATAGGTAAAATATATAGTATACAAGGTGAAATCCAATCCCGTACAAATCCCGTATCCAATCGCCCGTACCCATACCGGAGACCCGGCCAGGGACCAGAAACAAGGTTCAATGATCACCAACCGAACCCCCAGCACGAATCCAGGCGGCCGACCAAATCCCATCCTATATACTACATATATAAATATATGCCTACCTCCGGTCATTCGATTAGTCTTGCCAAGAAAAAGGGCAAGAAACTTAGCAAGATCATGTTCTTTTTTTACATAAAACTTATACTATACAAATTACTTACATCTACTGTAACTAAGGGATAAGAAAACACAAGACACTATGTTCTTGAACATAGCTGTAACGTCCGCAGAGTGCGCAGTATCCCCCGACCACCGCCCCTTCCTCTTCCCTCCCTTTCGTCGTCCCTCCCCTCGTCGATGCTCCGAGAAACTGCAGCAACATATGTAACTAACTTCGAGTCCGCTTTCATTGCTGGCCCAAACTGTAAATCTATTTTGGACCGCGGCATATGCTGGATGAACCTTTCTTGAATAAATGTTCAGTGAAGCGAATACAGTTCTATTTTTACAACAAACCCGATTTGCGTTAGTAACGCCCTTTGCACACCGACGACGACGCGAAACGGTGAGCCCTATCGCTGTTCTTCAAGCACAAATACACGCTTTTTAGGGCATGCAGGTTTCCTTACGATATTTTTTCTTCACCGTTCAGCAAATGGTAAGAATTAGGTAATACAAACTCTATACACATAAATTCCGAAAAACTCATCCGACCGTAGATCGAACCTGGTTCTCAATATTGAGAGGCTTTTTTGTGGTAAATTTGTGTCAATACATGAAAACATATCGCGTGTGTTGCATTTGTCTATTTCGCGTTTCGTGGTGTCGATATGAAAAGAGCGGAAAAATAGATACCAACGCCGCTTATCTTACACGTATTAATAGAAAGATGCATTCTTGATTTCCTTTTTAAACCTGAACCTAAGATCTGTGACAAACAACAACCACACTTCCAGACTAGAGCTGGACGTGGAGCCCCTGTTCGCGTCGATGGCACTGTACGACGCCAAGGAGAAGAAGAAGCTATCAGAGAACTTCTACTTCAACCTGAACTCGGAGTGCACGCGCCAGATGCTCTCCGCGCACGTGCCGCACGCTGACCTCTCGACCCTCAGCCGGTGCGCCGTGTTCGACGTACTGAACCCCTCCGCGGACGTGTTCCTGCTGATCCGGCTGGAGAAGGTGCTGCAGGGGGATGTACACGAGTGTGTCGAGCCCTATATTAAGGACGATAAGGTATGGGACATACTGAAGAAGAGCAATGTAAAAAGTACCCAGAATAGAAGAGCTTGTATGACTTGTATGTTATGGAAGTGAAAGAGGTGCGTCAGGATCGTGGCAGATGGAAATCTGTAGTTTCTGCCTATCCTCTGGGTGACGGTGAGTATATGTATGATAAAGTATGAGTCATGTTTTGTGACCTAGACCAGCGTTTCTTAACCTTTTACAGCTACGGACCCCTAAGAAATCAAGCAAAATTATCAAGGCCCGCTTAATAATGAAAACAGCAATAAAACTCGGATCATTTATTTTAGTACTACAAACACATGTAAAAAATACTTTTGAACTAAAAAAAGAGTCCAGAGATGAGCCTGCGGACCCCCATATATATACACGCGGACCCCTGGGGGTCCGCGGACCACAGATCAAGAACCGGTGACCTAGACAATGAGGGGATAGGTGTAGGTGTACTGATGTCAGGAACAAGTTAAAGGAAACATGTTGTTTAGTTGATGGTCGTATAATGAATGAATATATTTAATTAGTACAAAAATACCTTAATTCTAACTTACTGACTAAGCGTAACTTTAATGACGCACGAAAGTGCAATGTCGCAATGCTACAACAAACTACGGTGCTGTTTTCACGTATAAATAGGCTTATAATACGCACATGAATTTTTAATATGTGAAATTCCGTCTGGTTCATAATTATCAAAATGATTATTGTATCAAAGATTGTTTTTCACTATATTTGGTATTTCTTGTTTCCTCTATAAATACCCTATCTAGTGGTTAGCTGTCTAAATGTGCAGTGTGGAAGGGATAATGGTATAAAACCGTCATATAAGGACAGGCGCCTTGTTAACACCCACCCTAAAATTTATCTTTTCTCACAACACACCGCTGCCTAGCAGACAGAGTGGACAGACCTGGAATGCATTACGTTTTGGTCGCATCGAAACATCGCGTTTGTTGATAGCAAAATAAAAAATCTAAACACCGCATTTAGATGCGATACCAACAGCCGACTATTTCTTTTTCAATCAGTTAGCAAAGATAGCGACAGGTTCGCATCAAAACGTTCCATTTGTTTGCTACCACAGATACAGTAGATGCGTAGAACGGAACACAACCTTTCGATTAATTCCAGAACCGCGAGAAGGTCCGCGCGTCTGCCCAGGCGGCGTGCTCCCGCCTCGGCAAGTACCGCATGCCGCTCGCGTGGACCGCTGTCTCGCTCATGCACGTGCTCAACGGATCCAACAGTCTAGAGCGGGAGGGTGGCGATAAGGCAGACAAGGACACCCTCTCTGTGTGCTCGCAGAATAGTAACAGTCTCGGTGAGTGGTGTGACAAATTTGTTACTTGGGCATATTATAGAGAGAATCATGGAAAAAGAAACGACCAAGTGCGATTCGGACCCGCGCACGAACGTTTCCGTACCATTATCTATAAAAACGGCAAAAAAACATGTCTGTTGTATGGGAGCCCCCTTAAATATTTATTATATTCTGTTTTTTAGTATTTGTTGTTATAGCGGCAACAGAAATACATCATCTGTGAAAATCTCAACTGTCTAACTATCACGGTTCATGAGATACAGCCTGGTGACAGACGGACAGCGGAGTCTTAGTAATAGGGTCCCGTTGGTTACCCTTTGGGTACGGAACCCTAAAAAAGGGTACGGGTAAGCAAGAGGTCCTGGCTTTGGATCCCGGTTCAAAACTCCTTACATCCATATTCACTTTTCTTCTGCGTTTCTATACCGCAATGGTATTGGAATCAAGTCAGGGATTGAAAGCGGTACCGATACGCCATAAAATTACCGAAATTAATAGCGGTACCCATTATAGAATCTTTTTGAATTACCTCTTTTAAATAATCTTTTTAATTTACCATTATTTAATTGATTTCTTGTTTCGGTACCGATATAAAGACGATTCAGTGCGTGGCGGGTATTAGAGAAGTGAGACGAGAAAAGGTTTTAGTTGTTAATTTTGTGGTATACGAAAACCTAAATTTCCAATCGTTTGTAAGCGGTTAATTTTTTGTGGACATTATTTTTATATGTCATTTCGATGATTGAAGTAATCGTAATTTATGGGTTATTCACTACTTGGTTTAAAATATTTTGTATTGAAACAGAACCCTTAAGGTGTCATAAGATTAAATATTGAATCGTGCGAATGGCTTCGGACAAGCATTTAAATCATAAACATATAGGACTGTGCAGGTTGCATATTACACAACGCAAAAAAGGCTTATAAATACAGAAGCCTGACAATATAGCTACAGGCACAAGTTAACAACGTTAAGAGATAAAGGTTTTACTACCACGTTTATAATGGCATATTAGAAATTTTCCACTTGAAAATCAAGAGTAAGAATGGCTCGGCCCTCGATAAAAATATGTAATAAATGTCACAGGCCACAACGTTCACGAAACGTGCAGTTACACCGCCGTAAAAGTCGCCGCGTACCGTGGTTTTTAACATTTTAGTTTAGCTTCTACGTAGGTTGCGTTCCTAAACGCCTTGGTAAAGGTAAAAATTAACTGTCACCCGTTCCACAACTAGCCGAGTGAAAACGAACAGCTCAAAGTCTATTAATAAACCTTGGCAGAAATGTAAAATTCACTTTGACAGTTAAATTTACCCGGGCGTTTAGAAAGGCTGCGTTCCTAAACGCCGGGGTAAATGTAAAGTTTACTTCGTAAAAGTGAAAGAGATAAAAGATTGAGACGGAATGTATTCACTAATCGTTTTGGAACGACCACTTTGTAAAGGCAGTTTATTTACGTGGCAAAGATAATTTTTTTGTATATGTATCTTTATTACCGAATAAAATAGCTTTACAAGTCATTTCGAAGAATTCTATAACCCAGAAAACAAAAATGCATTTTACTTTTCTGACAAGGTTTAGGAACGACTTCGAGAATTGTTCGGAGCTCTTCGTTTTCACTCGGGTGGTTGTGGAACGGTTGACAGTTAAATTTTACATTTACCCGGGCGTTTAGGAACACAACCGTAAGCGCGAATGGAGCAGCGGGAAAATCTAATGATTTTAAAAGTGATCCATTGTTAGATGTAAAATAATCAAAAAGCCAATCCTCCCAAGTTTCAGATTTTACTAAGTAAACACAAATCTCGGACGGGACTAACCCGGTGGCTAATTTTGCCCATGCTTACACTAACTTCGTACAGGGCGCGACAGTAAATAATGCACATCGGCTATTTTCGGCTTTGTAGAGCGCCGTCTCTATCACTGAACTCTTAGTGCTTCGTGCGACAGAGATGACGCTACGATACTATGTGTATTATTTACTGTCGGAACCTGTACTGTACATTATGTACAGATCTGCCACAAATATAATGCGCATAGAAGTCTTCGCCAGTTTTCGTATTTACGCCAGCGGCATATTGTCGCTTTTCAGGATTTCGGCTCGACAGATAATTAGTACCTGCACGAAATTTAAGTTTAAGTCCAGTTGACTTAGCCACTCTTAAAATATCACATAAGGGCTTCCAAATATTGACGGAACCCTAAAACCTAGCTATTCCGAAGGCCATATGATTAACTGAATATTTATAACAGCAAAGCGCAGCGTAGGCCGACCTCGTGCCCGTTGGAACGATGACCTGAAGAACGTTGTGGGTAGCGGCTTAATGAGGATGACAGAGGACCGCAAAGAGTGACAAAATATTGGAGAGACATTTTGTCCAGCAGTGGACGAACACAGGCTGATGGATGGATGGATGAATAATAACGAACGGGCGTTGCTCACTTGGATCCCGTTTCTCTCGATCCCTTGGGAATTTTAAATTCCTTCTTAGCAAATGTCCACGTTATACAAGTACAATAGCTGTGAGTTCCAGCCAAATGTCATGTCCAGCTGTTTGGTCGGAGCATTCAGTCAATCAGGGTATCCTTTTATATATAAAGGCACTATTCCAGACCGCAAGGCTTCGTCGAGCAGCCTCGAGCAGCTGCGGCGCCGCGCGGGTGAGGTGGGGGGGTCGCTCACGCGGAAGGGGTCCATAGAGAGACGTGCTCCCCCTCCCAGCCAGCAGAACGACGAGCTGCCTCTACTACTCGACACCTTCAAGCCTGTCTGCATCACGCTCACTAGCTTCTTTAAGCAGGTAACGAATATAACCTAAAAAACGGATGAGCTCTCTCGGAAAAAACATAGAATTCTGACTAGAGCTGAAAAATGAACCCATGATAAAGTGAGTTGAACACAATTTTGTATGGCGACGGCTACAATAGCATTTGCTGTGTCTTTGAGTTGGCCAATCACGGCTGGTGTCAATTTCGAAATACACATTGTTAGAAATGCGTTTTCCATGTTTTATTCATTCGGCGCTCTCGGTTCTCGTGCGGTTGTCGCGCGACGCTATTCCGGCGATTCCTGATGATGATGATTTATAATCTCATCGAAAACTCTAGCTGTACCCTAAACACAGGTTAACTATCCGTTTTAAGGTTCCGTAACCGAAGGGTGCCAAACGGAACCCAGCGGGACCCTATTACTAAGCCTCCGCTGCCTGTTTGTCCGTCTGTCACAGAGGTCTACAGTTTCAGCCGTAATAAGTATATCCAGTTGAAATTTTCTCAGAGTACGTGTTGCCCAAGAAGGCCATAAAAAAAAACCTTGATACAAGTTTCAAATTTGGTCAGATTGTAGTTGATACTCGAAAGTAAAATACAAATATTGAAAATTAGAGAGATGCGACTTACCTATGTAAATCTTTTCAATGTTTCCAAAAATTACTACTAAAGATATTCATATCTTTAAATCATGCTTTTTCCATCGCAGGAAACTGACAAACTCCGTGACGAGGACCTGTACAAGTTCCTTGCGGAGATCAAGCGGCCGAGCTCAGCGCCCAAGAAGCTGAAGTGCATCCCCGGGACCTTGAAGATAGAAGTGTCACCGTGCCCGGAGGAGATCAAGAACGGGTTGACGCCTGAGCTGGCCAAATTGCAGCCTTATGGAGGTAAAAATACGATTCATTATTGAACTTCTTTCAGATTTATTTTAACCGCCTCAGGGATCTAGTCGTTCGGTCTGCGTATTTCGGAAGCCACGTTAAACTGACGGTTCAGATTTATGCCCGAAGTACGGCGATAGGGCTAACCACCCATCATTCTGGTTCGTAATAGTCGTCGGTGAAATGTTTAATCAGTAGACTAGCACTTTTACGACCGACAAACGACAAACCTATAAGGGGAAGCGAGATATAATATAGTCATACTGGTCACTCGCTTAAGTATGTCATTTCCTTCCGGTTCGTAAGGACCACATTCCCAAAACGACCACTCCCCAAAATTACCGTTTCCTAAAATGACCACTTCCCAAAATGACCACTTCCCAAAATGACCACTTCCCAAAATGACCACTTCCCAAAATGAATACTTTCCAAAATGACTACTTACCCAAAATGACAACTTTCCCTGAATAATCACTTCCCAAAATTACTACTTTTGTGTCTTGTGTAAACACGTGACGAGTGAGCGTGTTTCTAGTTCCGCTGCCAATCCCAGAAGCAGGGCTTGAAAGCGGTCAAGGTATAAGGTTACGCTACCGGTATAAAATAATGGTAGCGCTTTGTTTTAAAGATCGAAAGTGGTTGGGATTTAGGGTTACGCTACCGGTATATTACGGTATCGAATTCACAAGAGTGGGCGGGGCAGCGCGGGTAATGGCGGGCGTGGAAGCGGCGTCGTATCAAGGAAAACCTTTTTAAATGGTAGCGTTATTTTTCGGTAACGAAAAATTTACGTATCGTAATATTTATACATCGCAATTAAAATGTATGATGTCATACCGTTTACCTTTATTACCCATATTTTTTCGGTTATGCAAGCCCTTCCCAGAAGCAATATCGTGAAGACGTTTCCTGTTGACAGATGACAACATCCGGCCCTGTAAGGAGATCCTCCCGTTCCCGCTCCACCCGCCCCTGGTGCCGCACTTCCAGTACAGGAACCTGCTCTACTTGTCGCCGAAGGAGATCAATCTCAACGCGTTCACATCGAGGACTGGCTCCGCTAGGAATATTTCTGTGAGTTAGCTTTTGTCTGCGGTTTCGTTTGTGTGGTGTTGGAATTCTAGGGAACTGCTCGATTTCCCTTAATAAAATGTATTCTAATATCTTCAGTTCATACATACACGTAACTATTCTAAGTAATGTAATATTTTTTATAAATATACGATTTAGAAGGAAAAACAGATTTATAATAATAATAATAGATAACAAGAAGTAATTACTTGAAAAAATCTACTTATTTTGAAATAAATGTCGGATATTGTTTTAATTTTGGTATTACAATTTCTTCACCGCCCAAAGGTTGGCTGGAAAGTATTATATATTCGAAACTCTGTTTTTTCTGTGTTTTTTTTTCTGTTAAATAATATGCTATTTACTCATTATCTATAGCCGATATATGATAACAAATCACCACAGATATAATAGTAGTTTATGCTACAAGGGCGCAAAGGAATAAGTTACGAGGACGATTTAAAACACGAGCGTAGCGAGTGTTTTAAACGTAACCGAGTAATTTATTGCTCTTACGCCCGTGTATCATACTACGTTTTTCAATGCATAGTGTGAGGAAATAAAACAAATATAATTTTGTAAACTTTAAATTGTAATTGGCTCAAAAGGACTGTATCCAGAGCCGTTAAACAGTGGAAAACAAAGTATGACATTTATGGAAAGGCTGCAGGTTAGCCAACCATTGTAAATAAATTAAAAAAAAAAATAATAATAAAGCCCTAGGGCAAAATAATCGACTTTCTGTTCGGTTTTGATGCATAAAAAGTGGGCCTTTACGAGCACATGCATTGAAAATATATATACGTAATGTCCAGGTCCGCATCCAGTTAATGAATGGCGAGGAGCCGGGGAGCGCGCTGCCCGCCATCTTCGGTCGCAGCTCGTGTCCCGAGTTCAGCACTGAGGCTTACACTACCGTGCTCTACCATAACAAGTGAGACTTCACAGATATACTACACTATCGACGGTCGGTAATCAACCCACGACCTCTCTGTTAGCAGGCGAGCGCTCTACCATAGAGGCGTTACTATTTTACGTTTAAAATATACCGTCTTCTCTCCCGGTTTTAATTTATGACCAATTCTGGCTCAACTGTCAAAAATGTTTCGCAATCGCAGTCATATTAAACAAAAATATCGATGGAACTTGTTATATATTTTTTTTTCTTTATTTTCAAAAATCTTAACCTAGTTACATAAATACACAATCAACAAAAACCCATAGGGTTTATCAGTGATTGCGGAGTTCGGTACTTATATTAAATTATAGTAGCAATAGGTAAGAATCTCACAACCATAGCTGGGTGGTGATCGCGGTCGGTCCGCACACACAACACGCTTCCACCTGCCCGTGTGTGAGGGCCGTCCGTGATCCACATACATACAAATAGAGATAAAAATTGATTGCTTACCTATATCTATATGACTTAGCGCTAATCTAGGTCGGCATGTTTTGTTTGCATGAGATGACAGTTTACAATAAAAAGTTATAACAATAGGTAGCAGTGGTAACTCTATTTTATAGTCAATGTTGATAATGTTCTATCCAGGAATCCCTCAATCTACGACGAGATAAAGATCAAGCTGCCAGCAGACTTGGGAGACCAGCACCATCTGCTGTTCACGTTCCTGCACATCGCGTGTCAGAGGAAACCCGTCGCTCCGGACCATGAGAAGAACGTCGAGACTGCTGTGGGCTACTCGGTACGTTCTTACCTGAACCAAAGAGACAAACGTGGTCCATCGAAATTTTAACCTGTAAACATCGGTCGTGGAATATCTGCTAGAATTATTTGTTTGCGATTCCGTAACTCTTTCAGGGACACAGACCGCCCGTAAATTTTATTATATTGGGTCTCATTATTCCAATTCACAGTACGACAAGAGAATATTTTATTATTATTTAGTAGGAAACTAATATTGTAATATCATTCCGCAGTGGCTCCCTCTGTGCCGTAACGGTAAACTGACGTGCGGCGAGTTCAACCTGCCGGTGATGCAGGAGGAGCCGCCCCCCAACTACTCGTACATATTCCCGGACGTGCAGCTGCCCGGCACCAGGTGGATCGACAACCACAAGCAGATCTTCAGTCTCACGTTGGACGCTCACACTACTGTGCATCCGTTGGTGAGTTATATTACCTGCCACTATTTGAACCTCCTCCCCCCTGGTAATATTTACTATTTAGTGATGTTAAACCCTTGAGGTCATCGTACATTACAACGGATCGGCACCAGACCACCTCAAAGTAAGGCATTGAAGTATTAGCTTTAAATCGTATTAATTACGTAACATTTTTGTACTAGTGGATAGTGGGTGGACGGTGCGTGGTCCGTCCGTCGTAAAATTTCAAAATGTCACGTACGCAACACGATTTAAAGCTCACATTTCAATGCGTTCTTTGAGGTGGTCCGGTGCCGAGGCTTTATAATGTTCGACGGCTTTTACGGGACGAATTTTACTATCGTTCTTTTTTACAGTCTGTAACCCTTACACAGTTACAGGGTTAAGTTTACCCCACCTCCTCAACACCAACCCATTTTATGTTGAAATTTACTGATTTTTGTATTATTTTTTTTACTGAATCCTGTGTAAAAAGTACACGTGATATTTCTGAAAACTCCGCTCCCCCTGGTCGTGGTGAATCTTGATGTTATCTGAACCCGCAAGTATTTTAAATAATGCCATGTTTAAAATATAGTCCTTTTAACACATCTCACCAAATCTTGTGTCACTATCGATGTGGACGCGATGTTGCCCATGAAATGAGTGAGATAACTCTATGTAGCAACGAACGCGATGTAGCGCTGTCTCAATCTTACAGCTACCAATATCTAGACATGGTTTGTGCCCACAGGACAGCTGCATCGAACGGTTCGCGACTGCGTGTGAAGCGGTGCAGGAGGGCAACATTCCGCCCAGGATCGGACTCACTAATATGGAGGCCGAACTTCGCGCAAGGTATCAGTTTCTCACCTCTTGTACGCAGTGTACAATGCACGTCGCACGACAGGTAACATCGCGGGTGTGATTATATCATAGCCGCAGGGGCGTGCGAAAACGAGTATTGTCTGTCTCTTATTACAGCAGGCCCTGGCATGCCTCGGCCTGTTAACTCACCTCGTTAGGCTATACCTCGGATATAATGTACTATTTCAACCGGTTTCGGATGTTATTCCATTTTCAAGGGAATGTAAATCAAGGTTCAAATTGAAATTCATCCATCCATCCATCAGCCTAGTTCGTCCACTGCTGGACATAAGCCTTTCCAGGACTTTGCCACTGCCGGCGGTCATCCTGGAAGAATTGCGCATACTCACACACGCTGGGCAGGCGGGTTGGTGAGCGCGGTGCCGGAATCCTCGCACCAGTGACGCCGTCACCAGTCTGTTCCATATAAGGCCCGGCTATTAGGGATGGATATACCGCCATCCATCGGTCCTAGGCATGGTGGGCCTCCTGGTGTTTTGCCTGTGAGCTGTCCTCTTACTCTCCCCCGAATTACTTCGAGGGGGTCTCCAAGTAAGATGGTGGTACCTCCACAGTCGAGCCCGGCATCAGCTCTACCACCTACTAACTAAACCTACTAATTATACTACCACCTCAACTAATTTCTACTACCTACAAATTAAAATTATCAGGGATTATATTAACAATTTTGTCCCAATCGCAAGTATTTATACATTTCACGTATTTTATATACATTTTACCGACGCCGCGCTGTTAACGGAACCCCAAACAAGTCAGTTTTATCATCGTATCTTGGTTCCCCCAGCATCGCGGAACTGCCAACAGCGAACGTGGAAGTCCTGGCGCGCTACCTGCCCGTCGTGTTAGACAAGTTGCTCCAACTGCTGGTGGCACCGCCCTCTCTCTCCGGACTAACGTTGAACATCGCGCAGGACGTGTTCACTTGTCTCGCGCAGGTGTTCACTGACGTCACGGTATGTGTTCATAGAAGATTTTCCTCTTTACGTGTTTCGCTGTTTTTCTTGTCTCTTGACAGGCTTCCGTTTTGCTAAGTTTAATAGTGAACCCTGGCCGTGTCTAGTGGTTCGAGTAATCGACCACCAATCTGGAGACCGCGGGTTTATCATTAGCACATTAGTGTTCCATATTTGTGCCCGAACTTTTCAACATTGCAATAGTTGCAACGTGAGCCCATTTCCCACTATTGTAAAGTAGCACGACCGGCTGGTACCCGGTCTTATCCACCGGTCATGCCGCTTAACAAATAAAGTTAAAAAGTGGCCTAATTGTAACCTATAGTTGGAAAAAGGTTCTGAAGAAAACTTCGAGGTACTTACAATTAAGTGTATTTAACTTTATCAAAAATATGTATAATTTCACAAGACTGAAGATGTAACTGACAATATTACAATTGTAACAAAATTTTGCCAAGTCATTATTAGAACTTTTAGAACATCAAATAGTTGTGACAGGTACCGCCTTAACAACAGGTAGCAATATTACATTCGGAATAAATTGTGCCAAGTCATTACTAAAACCTTTAAGTGAATAAACTGGTTGGGTTAGGTACCGCCTTAACCACAGGTAACTATATTACATTGAATCTTGTGAATCTACATGAAAAAAAAACTTTAAGAGTAAGAAAACTTGAAAAAACAAGGAAAATAATTTCCAAATAAAATCTAGCTCAGTGGAGCCGTGAATCCATCCTAATAATATTTGTCGACATTCTCTTTTGACTAAATCGTCTGGTACACCATTCAGTATTACCAGGAAAAATTACGGAACTATGAAATTTTACATATTAGGTTATCCAGATGAAACAGGAAGGAGAATTAACACTTGGTTTGAAAAAGGTCATAAATCTAAGTGTCCTGGAAACATCCCGTCCAAGCCACCTTTTATTATGTGAGGTTAAAAATAAAACCTACGACACATACTTGTAATTCGCCAACATTTTCTACCAAACTGGCACGCCGTCCGCTGTCCAACTTAAAGGTGAATGAACTCCAACCTCGCTAACAAAGGGGCAGCTTGACCGTGTTACACCACGCGGCTGTCATCTCTCAGCCAGCTGGACAAAATTCACGAAAGAAGCAAAACACCCTGGAATTAGGAGAAAATAAAAACATATTAAAACCTTTACAACACGGAAACGAAGAAAAGAGAAAAAAACCGGTGACTCAATTACTAAGAATGTATACGTACCATGACCTGACAATGATCAGATCTCCCACCATCCCGGCCGCAAACTTTCTTTCATTTCATCATTTCGCTTTACTTAATTCTTCTGAAATACAAAACAATATTACGGAAACCATTCCACGCAAAATATACACACCAATTTAAACTCGAAACCAACCTTTTTAACTTTAAACAACTCGTGTTGGCAAACCCGCCATTATCATTTTCCAGACAAAGAACAAAAAGATCAAAAAAACAAGACACGACTGGACAGCTAAAACACTGGCCGAGCATTGCTTTAGGAAACGGAACTTCGCACAAGCCAAGTGAACGAACTCATGTCAATTCACCCAACTTCAAACACGTACCAACCCAGCGAACAAAAAAAATCGAAATTTATCGACAAGCTAACAACGACGCGAAAACTTTGAGATAACCGCACCTTATAAAATTTGCTACGCTACACTATCAGGAACTGTAAGTTTACCCAATTTAATAAAAAAAAACGACTTTATGATTGCCTGAATCTTTGTTCAATTTTTATAGTAATTTTTGGCTTTTCGGCTGAAAGTGGATGGTCCAAGGCAGTTTTTATAAAAGAACTTCTTGGGACCAATAACGACGACAGAAGTAGTATATACATGTTTAAATAATTTTTCAATGCATGTGCTCGTAAAGGCCCGCTTTTTATGCATCAAAACCGAACAGAAAGTCGATTTTTTTGCCCTAGGGCTTTTATTATTTTTTTTTTTTTTATTTGTTTGCAATGGTTGGCTAACCTGCAGCCTTTCCTGTATACCATAGATGTTATACTTTTTTTTTCCACTGTTTAACGGCTCTGGATACAATCCTTTTGAGCCAATTATAATTGAAAGTTCACAAGATTATATTTGTTTTCATTTCCTCACACTATGCATTGAAAAACGTAGTATGATACACGGGCGTAAAAGCAATAAATTACTCGGTTACGTTTAAAACACTCGCTACGCTCGTGTTTTAAATCGTCCTCGTAATTTATTCCTTTTCGCCCTAGTAGCATAAACTACTATTATACTCGAAAATAATCGTTTCTTTTTTGGTAAACAAAATGTTTTAACAGTCTAATTCAGCAATTTAAAACTTCCATACATAAGATTACAAAAGTTTTAAATAGGAAAATTGGATTGTGAAACAGTTTGTTTGTAAAAAGAAACTGATTATTCGAGGGTGTAAAGTTGATGGAACGGAATGAAAGAATAATACTTCTGTCGTCGTTATTGGCTCCCACAACTTTGTATGAAGATTCCCTTGCACCATACACCTTAAGAAGGGCACTTTCAATTTTCATCTTTTAACGAACAATGAACGAGAAATAAAAAAAGCATGAAATAATAAACGTTACTTTTAGAAATAAGAAGTCACGTAAACATTTTTCTGACGTCAAAAAACAAAATAACTACAAGTGTTTTAGTCGATACACCCACACCGACACACTCTCATTAGATCAATATTTTAGCAGACGCCTAAAGACCAATCGCACCAGTGCAAATTGATCCCTCTCGGACAATGGGGAGAAGATTTTTTTTTTCATTCAAATAATTTTCCACGTTCCAGAACATGAACGAAGGCGCGACATGCGACGCCCACTACCGCAGCAGCCTGATCACCACGTACATACAGTACCAGTGCACGATCCCGCGCCCCGCCTTCACCGACCGTGACGTCGGACTGCCTTTACCTCCTGCTGGTAAGAGTATACCTCGCTTTGTGACCAATTTTCAGTTTATTTATTTGCAATAAATCACATGATATAGAAGACTTTAGGGTCCTCTATATCATGTCAAATTCAAATTCAAATAGTTTATTTTGCAAAGTAGGTATATAAAATACACGTTTCACAAGTCAAAATTTAATCTTATAAAAAAATATATATGTAATAAAATAATAAATGTACATGAACTAGATTAAAGGTTTATTTAATTTATGTAGCAATATATATACGATTAAAATTATAGATAAAATATATATTATACAAGGTGAAATCCAATCAACCGCCCGAACCCACACCGGAGACCCGGCCAGGGACCAGGAACAAGGTTCAATGATCACCAACCGAGCCCCCGGCACGAATCTAGGCGTCCGACCAAATCCCATCCTATATACTACATACTAATAAGGTTACATATATAAATACATGCCTACCTCCGCCCATTCGATTAGTCTTGCTAATAAGAACGGGCAAGAAACTTAGCAAGATCATGTCTTTTTTTTTAACATGAAACTTATACTAAACAACAAATGACTTATATCTACTTTAACCAAGGGATAAGACAATACAATTTGTGATTTATTGTATTTGTATTCACTATAAAAATTTGTAGGTATCTTTATGAGCATTAAAAAAATATTCCCAGGAAGATCCGTGTTTAGTCATGTCTTGCGCACGCAGCGCTTCCTATCGATCGCTGCGTGGCTGTATCGCTTTTTGCGAATAACGTCCGCGATAGTCCGCGGACCCAAATATCAAACCTTTACAAAATAATACGCAATCGGAGTATGACTAATTGAATTATCACCAATAATATTCCCCAGTGAAACTACACCAAGTCCGACTCGGTCCGGACCCGCAGTATGTGATAGGCTTTACAATTTTTTCCGAATAAAAGTGAATAAAGAGAGTGTGTCAAACCCAACATCGACACCATTAGCCGTTCGACGGCACCCATCAATCGGTGAAGGGTCAAATAACTTTTTCAATTCTATGAAAACAATCAAATTTACAGACTTACCAGTAGATGCGTCCCAGGAACCGGGATGGGCCGGACACAGTGTCAGTGTGTGTAGTCCCGTGCTACTGAGGGTTTTATATAAGATCTTTCAATTTAAATTGAAAGATCTTATATAAATAAACTACATAAATCAATAGTTTACTTGTGTGCGCAGTTCCGACGTGAATATTCTTATGACGTCACTAAACGGCAGCGAATACTATAAAATAACGAGATGTTAGTAAAATTAACTTTAAACTAGCCGATCTAGGCCAATTCCCCGGAATGCACTTGATATCAAATAGGTAAATAAAATACTTAACGTATAGGTAGTCTTATTTTGATGATGGGACACTTGGTGCGACATGACAAATTATTGAAAAATATCTGAAAGAAAGATCGAGGGGAGAAAAGGAAGAGGAAGACCTAGACCTACTTTACTTAAGTAAAAGTGAAAGTTGATATAATGTTATATTAAAAGCAGAAGATAGAGAGGAATGGCGGTTATCGCACCGACAAGAGCGTAGCTCTTAAGTTAAGTTATAGATAGTTTTATATTTACCGCTTGCGAAACATTGAAGGAAAACACTAATGAAACCTGCAAAAAGCATTTATGCACGTGTATGATTACTCTTATTTAAATTTTAATTGTTTCCTCAATGGTTTTTCTGTAAGAAATCTCTTATGAGAGATAAGCTAACCCATATGCACATACCTTGTGACCATAAAATTGAATTATTTAATAAATTTGTGATTGAGCTATATGATGTCCATGCTCCCATACATCCAGTTCGCATGAAACGTGCGCCTTCTCAATGGCTAACTGAAGATATTCGGAGAGCCATGGCCATAAGGGATAGTTACAGACGGAAATTTAAGAAACATCCTACAGAAGAAAACTGGAACAGGTTCAAGGCCGCTCGGAACCGTTGTAACCAAATGGTTAGAAATGCCAAACGACGCCATATCCACTCTTCAATTGAAACATGTGCTCCCAATAACCTGTGGCGCTTCCTTCGTACTCTCGGTTTCGGAAAGTGTCGGGAAAGTCTTAACCCTGCTTTGGACATCAATGGCTTAAACCGCCACTTTTCTTCCCCTCCCAACATAATTGATCCCATACTTAAAGAAAATACAATTCGACGCATTTTAGCTGCACCTTCTTCATCTCATGATACTTTTGATTTCACACCAGTTCTAGTCTCGGATATTGAAAAAGATATTCTTTCCATTCCCAGTAAAGCCGTTGGCCACGACGCTATTGGCCGCGATCTTCTCCTCCCTATTCTGGAAGTTATTCTCCCTGTCATTACTCACATTGTAAACTTCTCTCTCACATCTAATTCATTTCCTGCCTCTTGGAAACTGGCGTACATGGTTCCAGTCCCAAAAATTTCTGAACCCTCTTCGTATAAAGACTACCGGCCAATTTCTATACTTCCCTTCCTCTCTAAAATTCTAGAACGGGTGGTCAATCGTCAACTTATGTATTTTCTTCACTCTAATAAACTTCTAAATCCACTTCAGTCGGGATTTCGTCCATCCCACAGTACATGTACTGCTCTCATTAAGATTACTGATGACTTTCGTGATGCTATGGACGAAAGGCAACTTACACTCCTCACTCTTCTTGACTTTAGTAGCGCTTTTAATTGTGTTGACTATGACATTCTCCTGGCTATTTCACGTTCTCTCAATGTTTCCGAGTCAGCTACAAACTGGTTCTATTCGTACCTTTATGGGCGTCAACAGCGTATTCGCTCGGACGATAAATTCTCCGACTGGTGCAATGTTACAGCCGGTGTGCCCCAAGGTGGTGTGCTATCCCCTCTTCTGTTCTCGGTGTTTATAAACACCCTTGTCTCCTCCATTAACTTTAGTTCTTACCACATGTACGCTGACGATCTTCAACTCTATATGTCTTTCAAGCAGGACCTAATTCTTGTAGCCATTCAGAAAATGACTTCTGATCTTGAACACATCAGTCAATGGACGGAACAATTTGGACTCCTTCTTAACCCATCAAAAACGCAGGTCATGATAGTCGGTAGTAGGGCTCTCATAGACAAAACGGATCTGAACACGCTTCCACCAGTCTGTTTAAATAACACTCCTCTCAAGTTCTGTACGTCAGTAAAAAACCTAGGAATCTATATCCAGAACAATATGTCTTGGGATTTGCATGTGGCGGAACTTAGTAAAAAGATCTTTGCTTCAATGCACTCCCTTAAGCGTATGCAAAGGTTTTTGCCGTATTCTGCGAAGGTCCTGCTGGTTAACTCACTCTTGCTCCCTATTTTAGACTATGCCGATGTCTGTTATCCCGATCTCACTGAAGGATTGTTAAATAAGCTAGATCGTCTCCTCAATTTATGTATACGATACATCTTTGGCCTACGTAAGTATGACCATGTGTCTCAATCTCGTTCTGATCTTAAATGGCTTAACATCCGAAATCGTCGTAACGCTCACATATTATCTCTTCTTTGGAACATCCTCAATGACCCCCTATCCCCTCCTTATCTAAAAGAGCGGTTTGTTTTTCTCGATTCTCTTGGCCGCTCTCAGCGACCTGAGAACCGTTCACTTCTGCGCACTCCGACATATAATACTGACATGTTTACTAGTTCTTTTACAATTTCCGCAATACGTCTCTGGAATGGTTTACCGGTCAGGATACGAGAATCTCTATCACTAGCAGTTTTTAAAAATAGAGTTCATCAGCACTTTCTTAAAACGCAAACTATTTAATCGGGTTTTTTGTTTCTTCTTTTGCACGAGTTTAGAGTCTTGTCTTAAATGGGTATCTATATATTAATATGTATGTATATGTGTATTTATTGTATAGAAATATATATCTATTTTATATTTTATATATTTATAATATATACCTCTATATACTATTGATACTGCTTAGTAAGTAATGGTTTTTAATATTGTGTTAACTTTTTACTATTTAATATTTAGTTATTTATAAGCTTGTACCTATTTAATTATCATTTTATCATCTTTTCCGGCACTACCCTAATTTATCCACATCACCAAAGGTAAACTGGAAGATAATGCTAATTAGCATTAAGTTCGCCTTGTGTACTATGTTTATAAGTGCAATAAAGAATTTTTATTATTATTATTATTACCTTTTACTGTAACTCTTTGTGTTTGTATTTCTGTGTACAATAAATAATAAAGCATGTAGCCATTAGATGAACATCACATTCCACTGCAAAGCACTTTTATTTTTTGCGCGAACTTTTTTTTTCACTTCTCAGGACAAAGTGGTCCGATCAGCTGACTCAGTTAGTATGGACATTACCCACCAACCTTCCCATGGCCATACCAACTCTATGGTTATAATGCGCAAACGTATGCACGGCTCTTCGGGATTTAATACCATTCTGGTTACCCTGCTCTCTGCATTGCTTGAACCCCCCTACAATGTCCCTAACCCGTCTCTCCCACTCTGAAGGAGAAGGAGCGAGGACTGCCGCCCGTTAGATGAACAGTGGTAGATCACCCGATGGATCGTTGAAATTTACGTCGAAATTTAGTGTAACGAGGTTCTACACTTGAAAATAGCTTTGATACCCCCTTCGAGGTGCATGCATTATATACATATTGTTGTAGATTCAACAATATATCAAATTGTTCCAGTAATGACGGACGGTTCGTGTAAGATCCTCCACGAGGAGCTGGCTCTGCAGTGGGTCGTCGCCAGTGGGGCCACCAGGGATCTGGCGATGCACAACTCCTGGTCAGTTATACACAATTTATATATTCTAATTAATATCAATGATAGAAGAGTATCGATATAAATGTATGGTGCGCAAGTAGAAGATAAAGCTCGACTGCCGCCCTATTGGGACATTTGCCGACCAAGGTAGCGTTCCGAAACACCTTAGGTTGTCCGATGAAGTAGAAGATATTACTATCTGTCAGAAAAAAGTAGCTCTATGCTGGTTCCAAAACCACAAATGAGATCGTTTTGGAACGATCAAACCTATGCAACTTTTTCTACTGACACGACAAATATTTTGGTCTGCGAAAATCGCCGGGAATATATTGCTCCTGTCAAAAGCATGATTCTTGACCAAGGAATATAATACTCTTGTTCTTGACGTATGATTTTTATACGTTTACATGGTATCAAAAATTACAAAACATGAACTGAAGAGTGTTAAACGTTTGAACACATCTCAATCAGATGAGAACTATTCCTATTTTCTCGCATAGAACGACATTTTTATTTGAATTTGTTTTTTGTTATTTCCTACAAGTCTGAAACTTGATTATGAGCAAGCTTTTCTCAATTCAATTCAAAACCATTTTATCTGGCTTCTTTAAACGTGTCTCCGAACATTAGTTCCGCCAATAACTTGTTTTAAGCGAAAAATATCGTAGATAAAATCTCATCCATCATTTAAACATGGAAATCTGTAGTCTCTGCGTACTCCTCTTGGAGACAGGCGTGAGTATATGTATGTATGGTGATAAGCGCCAATTCTAAGAATTCTTAATGTTTCTTCAGAAGATAAGGCCCCACTTTCACCATACAAAATGTGTTGTACATATGTATGTAACATAATAGAGCATTACAAACAAATTTAAAGGAAGACTAATATTTTGAAAAAAGACCTCTTTTGCCGAGCCAGGGCTCTCTTCGAGCTGATGATAAAGTCGATGGTGGAGTACCTGTACTGGAGCGGCGCTCACGAGGCTCCGCGCAAGTCGCGATTCCCGGAGCACCTCACTGACGACATCACCACACTCGTCAACAACGTCACCGCGGAGATCATATCCAGGTAACGTGAATCAATAATGCACGAGTGAAGCAATAATAAACGAGTTGATAATCTGCTTTTCTGCTAACTACTGCTAAAATTAACAACACAGTACAAAATTGCTCGTATCAAGTTGACTGTAATGTATAAAGATGCAATTGGACTGTTCTTACCGTGCTTCCACGTTAGATTTTTAAACCGTATATTTTTTATACCTTGTGTACTAATGTGTACACATATACCTATACATGCACGCTAATGATTCGATATGTTTTGATATTTTCATATTATATTCTCCAAAGTTAGATCCGTTACTAACAGTGGTTCCTAACCTTTTCGATATTGTTACCCCTGTGACCTATTCCGAAAACTGATTTTACCCCGATTTTAAAATGTTATCAAAATAAACACTACAAGCAAATACAAATGTCTTTATTAATAACAAATTGCACCACAGTCATTCAATTTTAACGTATTTTATATTTACATAAACAATGAATTAGTAATAAGTTTGAAGGTTGGTATTTCTTTGCATTTACATGTTTTGTTATAAGCGCATCTCAAGTCATATTTCATGTGCGGTGCATGTCGTGTAAATTCTGCATGCTCAGCATAAGATTCATAATTGATTGTACTGAACCCACGTCTTCTTTTTGGAGTGATTCAAATAATTCTGTGCGACACTGTTAGGAGCTTTGTTACCCCCGTAGAATAGCTGATTTACGCCCGCGGGGGTAATTACCCCTAGGTTCGGACCCCACGAAGTAATGGTTAGCGCTTCATGTCACACGTCACCCACTGAGATAATGTTATACACCTCCGTCTCCCAGATACGGCAAGAACAGCCGCCTCACCCAGAGCCTGAACAATAGCCTGGCGTTCTTCCTGTTCGACTTGCTAAGCATCGCGGACCGTGGCTACGTGCTGGCGCTGGTGAGGAGCTACTGCAAGCAGATGTCCGCCAAGATCGCCTCTCTGCCGGACGCGGTGCCGCTCGTGCACTACAAGGTGGGCTTTCGTCTTATTTTACTTCGAAAAATAGATTTTTTTTATTTTAAGAGGTCTACGCCTCTGCCTACCTCTCTGTGAGACAGGCGTGAGTATATGTATGTATGTAAAATATATTTGAAAAAAGAGCAGATCAATTAGCAATTGGTGGCTCGATAAAAAACAGCCTCATGGTCAAAGTAATAAATATATTTATTCAATGGAAGTAAAATTGGCCAAAAAAATATGATATCAGTAATCAGTAATTCAGTTATTGACCATTATAACAGAGAATGTTACATGAGGCATGTCAAATATTACATATATGTATCTTAATGATAAGATAGGTTTAATAAATATGCTAAATTAAAATTAGTTACAAAACTAAATTTAAAGGTTATGTCAATAGAATATGAATTGTTAAATATGATTGGAAATGATTTGTCGACGAGATTATATAATTATATCAAAGATAATGAATGATAATGAATTGATAACTTAAAATTATAAGATATACATAATATTGTTTAACTATTGGGTTTTAACATAATAAATATACTTACAGTAAAAGAAAAATGCTGACCTTTATTAAAAACTGCTGTATTATATGTGTATTATCAATATTATCCAAATAATATATGTATGTATATAAAATTAATTAGACAATCTAAGATACAATCAAGGGACAGAGGATATGATGAAAAACCTTCGACACTCGAATTCAGAAGAAATGTCGCCCAGGGCCCAAAGGCTACGTCACCGACAAACCTATGCATGCAAGGGATATACAATATTTGTGGTGATATACTCTACCTATTTATTCCAGCTGTCGTTCCTCCGCATCATATGCTCCCACGAGCACTACGTGAGCCTGAACCTGCCGGCGGGGGGCGTGACGTCAGGCGCCGCGTCCCCCGCGCCCTCCGCGCACAGCCACGCCTCGCAGAGCAGCGGCGCCAACCACGCGGCGCTCAGCCACGAGTTCCGGACGAGGCACTACTTGGTGGGCCTACTGCTCACTGATCTCAGTGCGACACTAGACCTGCAGTGAGTACGTCAACATAAAAGGCTACCTATTGACAGCTCTTATTGCGCCGTCGTAGTCGGTTAGATCGTTTACGAATAGGGAGCTTGTTTTGCATGCGCCTGCACATAGATACGGGGCGGCTACGACTCTGTTAGCACTCAAACTACTTTTTGGTGCCCAATTTAGCGCAATTTCGTATTTAAAGTCGAACGAGATGGTCTTAAAAATGGTCGTCAAAACGCGTGCAACTTAGTTGTGGGCGTGGCCCAAATGTCATGCTGTTTCATTTCGCTATAAGGTGCAAGCTCAATGAAACTAGTGAGGACAATACAATTCTGTCAATTTCGTCGCCAGCACAAAATTTAAAACTTATTTCAGGAGAAACCACATTTTGGCATGACTGTGAACGTTTTTAAACATAATTTTTGGTTATTATTAATATAGATTTTATACGAGGCCTCTTAAATATGACCAGTATCCATTACTTGCAGTTTTACCATTTGTAGGTAATAATGTAAATACAGTAGCCGTCAATAGAAATTGTGAACTATGTAAACAAAGCGCCATGTTGTCTTTGTCTATGAATAGGTGAACTATCTAGAGATGGGTAAGTATGTGATTAAAATATGTTAGGTGCTTAATTAGTTTTCTTTATTTGATTCATCGCTAAAATATTCTGATGAATCGCTAGTCAAATCGCCCACGTTAATTACAAATGGTTCCGTCACAGCGTTGTTGGCCGTATCTATTATCTCATCCAGTTATTTCGTTTTTTCTTCTACTTTTAGGACATGAGGTACACATTTTAGAGCATCGCTGGAAGATCACACAGCTCTCGATAGAATTACACACACGTTTATGTCAAAGATTATGAAGTAACGCTGTTAAAAAAAAATGACGGAATAAAATAACATTACGAATAATATAGGTTTATATTCAAATAGATTCGTACATCACCAATTTTCAAAGACAATACAGATTCGATGAGAAAAAAATATGACAGCAATCTCGACGCAGTACAGAATTGACTATTGATTCTATGATTTTCCGTAATTAACTGGTGATTATTGAATATTTCATGATGAAATACAGTGAATGACTGGTAAGACTTGATGCTTCATGATTTGGAATAATGTTCAATGAGACTCCGTGACAGAACCTTGAGAAAAATTGAGAAAACGGTTTGTTTACATAGTCCACAATTTCTATTGACGGCGACTTTAGAATCTGCATTCTTACTTAACTAAAAGATTTTTGTAATTTTACTTCTAATCTACTCAAGCAATCACTTTGTGGAACGTATGAGTTTTAAATCTAGCACTTTTTTGAGAAATTTTACGCGCTTTTTCCATACCTAGATTCCAGATATTTTGTTGTTGTTTCGGTGTTATTTAACGAACATGTTTCTCCTCACCAGAAGCCCGGTGCTACAATGCGCGGCGGTGAACGCGGTGCTGTCCCTTCTGACGGCACACGACGCCGACCCGCGACTCAACAAGCCGGAGCTGAAAGCGAGAATAGCGGCCCTCTACCTGCCGCTCGTCGGCGTCGTCATGGACGCGTACCCGCAACTGTACCGCGGGTTTAGTAACGGGAAGGGTTAGTGCACCGGTGTGTCTGTGACGTCACACTAAAGCAATACGATGTAGATGACCCACTTCATACAAAATATACTAAAAATGTTGTCACTATTGCTATGCGCAATCGCAAGAGTCAATCTTAAAGAGGCAAGGTGATTATGCTTTTGTACAAATGTCAACTAATGAAGAAATGTGTTACCCATTGGCCGCTTTTGAGCTGATGATTGTAAATCCAGGTGTTATTCTATTGGAAAAGCTATTTTTATAGTAGTTTATGGTACAAGGGCGAAAAGGAATAAATTACGAGGACGAGTAATTTATTGCTCTTACGCCCGTGTATCATACTACGTTTTTCAATGCATAGTGTGAGGAAATAAAACAAATATAATCTTGTGAACTTTAAATTATGTTGGCTCAAATGGATTGTATCCAGAGCCGTTAAACAGTGAAAAATAAAGTATAACATTTATGGTACACAGGAAAGGTTGCAGGTTAGCCAACTTCTGGATATAAATTTAAAAAAAATATATATTAAAGCCCTAGGGCAAAATAATCGCCTTTCTGTTCGGTTTTGATGCATAAAAGGTGGGCTTTTACGAGCACTTGCATTGAAAAAAACATAAGCTTCACTTAATTATTTATTGTATTTCTTGGTTTTGATTTATAGTTTTTTGCACAGTTATTCTGAATCTATAGTTTGGCTAAATATACAAATTTCTTGCAGACGTATTCTTGGACAATGAAATGGGTCAATTCGGTCAGTTCCTGTCTGCCGCGTCGCCTCAAGGAGAATTCAAACAGGTGCAATAACCTCCTGTTTTAAATCATCAAAAACTTCATTCTTGTTAGAATTTTGTCGAATGGTCCCTGTGTCCGTCAAAACTAATGCGGTCAAGGAGTGTTTGTCAAATTCGCTTCTTTAAAGATTTAAGCCATGGTCTCATAGATTTTAGATATGGTCTCAAGTTGACCAAGAAAATGGAAAGAGTAATGATTAAGAATGTTTCAATTATTGTTATGATGTATTTTTTACGCACAACATAAGTCAAAAATGTATTTTTCATTAGTCTTGACAATGCAATATGATGGAAACTTAAGAAGCCGATGCGAACCGAGACGTATCGCGACAATAAAGCGCATATTTGGCTGGCTGATCTAAACAAGCGCCTCACGCTTTACCCCACGCCGTTCTAACTGTGCTGAGCGAGTCTCACCCTTTGCGTTGGAAATAATAACTATTTCCGAATACCTTAATTGTGCCTCGATTACTTATTATTTTTTATTCTGTTTTAATTAATTAGAATATTGATGGTACTTCCAAGCGGTGTATGTGCTTACTTTGCTTGTTAAATGTTCATAAGTCACTTAACGAAGCCTTGTTAAAGTACTCGATTTTAGGGCGAAAACCCATTATTTTAAATAATTTTCTGGTTTTTAACGCGATGTTTGTGAACAAATCAGGGACATACACCACTTCATATTGACCGTCTAAATGAAAGCCTAAAATTTGATTGAATTGTTCCACTTTCACGAGTTATTATGGTTTTTAGATATGTATGAAGTACGATTCGGAGCGGGTTCTTCAATTCAATTCATAACAATTCATTCTTAACAATAAAACTCAATCCCGATGTGTTTTTGTAGAGCGGCCGCGCCCCCTTCAACAGCGAGACGACTCGCAACCTGCTGATGTGTCTGGTGTGGGTGCTCAAGTGGACGGAACGGTCGCTGCTGGCGACCTGCGTCGGGGAGATGTCCGTCACGCGGGTGCACACGCTCCTGCACATCATACATCTGTGCTACAAGTGTTCAGAGTACAAGGTTAGCAACAGCAGGACGACTCGAAACTTGCACATGTGTCTGGTGTGGGTGCTCAATTGGACGGAACGTTCAACCTTAGCGTGAATTCTTAAATTATAATTTTTCGGTCACGTTCGAGAAAATTCACACTAGAATAGATTTGGATTTACATTTACTACGTTAGTTGTTCTTTTCGCCCTCTGTTTCGGTAAAAAACTTTCCTCAAATACCTTGTATAATGGTGCAATATTCTGTCATCATCAGTGTATCCCTTATATAGTGTTAATTGTCAGGGTCGCAAGGAAATAATGAAATGCGCGCAGCAGAACGTGCGCAAAACCACCGACATCAAGGCGAAGCTTGAAGATGTCATCCTGGGGCAGGGTTCCGCACGATCAGACTTCATCATGCGACGAAAAGGTACGATTTTACTTGTTACCACTTCCAAAATATATCGCTGGCGTAGAATTCTACTTGCTTCGCTATCACATGTGTTGTTTTCTCTTATACTAACTTGTTGCCCACGGCTCTGCTCGTGATTGGTTAGGCTAGTCATTTTTAACTGACTTTATTTGCTAGTCCCCTTACTGTTATTGACATGAATGAAAATTACAAATATTATTACTGACTTTATTTGCTAAAACAAGCCACTACTCGGTTCTGTTTACAAGTATTTCCTAAATGACATTAAAATTGACGTGCTTTCGTGCAGGTAGACACACAGACGTCACATATGTGTGTGCAGGTCGTCTTAACTTATTGTGCTTATAATAATGTCTGCTTTTTGTTGCGTTGCTGTATACGCGACACGCTTCTACGTAAGTACATTACTGTTTGTGGTAGAGCTATAGAGGTGCGTGTGAGTCATTGTTACATGTTTTGTTGTACCGGGTGTAAATGTTTAAATAGAACCACATAATGTACCGGTCATACTGGACAACTTTCTCAAAGAAACATAACCACGAAAATGTACAATAAAGTAGTGATGCCATAGACTAAGTATTACTACGTATAGACTAGCAGTTGTAGCCACAAAATAGGTGTAAAATTCAAACGAAATCTCGACGGCGTTGCTAAATCCTCTAACGAACTCGATGCTAAAAAAGACCGATTGGTGACGCTAGTGGCACAGCGACGTCACGTAACATAAAAATAATTCCCACTTCGATAATAGATGGCGCTGAAATATTCACTGTTAGTGTTGTTAACATAGCGCCATCTAGTTTTTCTAAACAAAGCTATTACAGCCATATGTTTATTTGGTAACTATGAGAGTTTACTTGCAGCTGATTAAACAAATTTTGCTTATTTGCAACACTTGGCGACACGTAGTGTTGTAAGGGCGCGTAAAAAATTTGCTACGTCTTGATGTGTGAGAGTTGTCGGTCTACACGTAGTAATACTTCGTCTATGGTGATGCCATTACAAGATATTTTTACATTTCTGCACGTATCTTTTGTAGGGAAGATTGTTCAGTATGATCGCGCCATCACATTTCATCGTTGCCTAACTACACATAACAAACTTGTCGGCGATGCTGGCCATTATGATTTGTATATAATTTGTGATTGTTTCATAGTCATAAGCAAATTCAAAATTACTTCACTCATCGTTTGGCGTTCTGTTAAATAACACAATAATATATTTCTTATGTTGATTGTTGACATAAAATAATAACTATTTTGTATCCCCTGAAGATGGATTGATTTCCGAAACCGGTTGGGGAGTGTGCAACAAATATATTTAATGAAACAAATAGTACAAGTGTTTTTGATCAAAATCAAGATATTTCTTATCTGTTATATTGCACATTTTAAGCGCTATATTTCGACCCGTCAAGATGACGACCCCACTGACGGGTCGAAATATAGCGCTTAAAATAATTTAATTAAGTATTTATATAAATAAAATAACACATAAAAAATAAAAAGGCCCTTAAACGGTATTTTATAAAAAATATTTTATTAATATTTTATGATATATTTCCGAATTTTAACATATTTGTATCTGCCTTTTTAAAAATCTGTGGTCTTTCACTATGTTTCCGACGGCAGTAAAAGGCAGGTTTTTAACTTCAACAGATAAAAATATATTAAAATTCGAAAAAATATTGTGTTATTTAACAGAATGCCAAACGATGAATGTAATTTTGAATTTGCTTATGTCTATAATACAACCACAAATATGTACAAATAATAATAATGGCCATCATCGCCGACAAAACTAAAGAACAGAAAGGTCTGCATCGATGCGGTGAGATAGCGCCACGTGACTTATATACTTATTACACACTTTTTAAATATATTGTAAATAGATTAGATGTAAGTAAGTACCTAGTTTTAATTATTTTTTTTTACTTTTCTGATGCCGGGCTCGAATGGCCCGAAGTATATCTCACGTATATTTTATTTAATGTGTTTTCTTAAGTATTTTCATTTAAAACTATAGTAAAAGACAAAAAGTCAGTATATAATACTTATTTTTAAATGGTAGTGACACCGCCGGGGATTCATGTCCCGACGATATATTTATATTTATAATATAAGTACATTTCAGCCGGTTCGAACGCTGGAGGCTGCAAGCGTGAACGTTGGCGCAAGGACTGGCAGAGAGACAACAAGCACCCCGCGGCCCCCTCCGCCCCGCCGCCTGATCTCTGCGCTACACTCTCTGCTGAGGTCGCTTTAGCGCTGCTAACGGCTCTAGAGACTATTGTACAGGTTATTATCCTTGTTTTACTACAATACCGACATGTTAGTGAATATATCGTTATTAATAAAGCGTCAAAATTAAAATTGTATTAATATTAAAGAGATAAAGTACTTTTTACTAGCTTGCATTCTTAAAAGTATTGACCCATAACGGAAAATGTGACACAACATTCGTACAGGTATGAACTTGCTATCGACTCGACATCGATTCGATAAATATAACTCTTATTTCCTTGCAATTGGGTTATCGTTCAGAATATATCGATTTTTATGTCGATTCGACGTCTACGATTGAAATTCATCTGATCCCTTTATCATCTGTGTATGCTACAAAGATTTTTGAATTTGCTGCGTTCTTCCAGTCTTATATTTAGATAGTTAGACTAGACTGTAACTATATTTCTGTCATCGAACTGACCTAGTATTACGTTGTACAGACATGCAGCGTGCTGGAGTGTGGACAGAGCGTGTGTCAGGCGGCGCTTCAAGTGCTGCTGCTGGCGATGCAACGGAACCAGAGCACCAGTGTGCTGCAACACATGCTCGCTACTGTGCGAGCGCTTATACTGAAGGTAAACTTTGGTTATTGATATTGATAGTACAGTGGAGACCGCATCAAGTAAGACACATTGGACTTTGTACCTATCTTATATTCTTCTCTGTAGGGGCTAATTTCGTACTGCAAGTGTATAGCTTGATGTGGTCTCCACTGTACCTGGACGACCGAGCTCCGCTCCAGAAAAATCTAAAACGTTTAGCTAGTGTTTAAAACTATGGCGGCGATTTACGTCGAAATTGTTGCCTATGTTATGATATGTTGTATGAAACGCGTCGATACACTTTGACAAAACGGATGTGATGCTGTGATTGTCGGTACTTGGTGAAACTGCATCAATAGTTTATTTAATAGTTTCCAACTGTTTTCGCCTCAAGACACAGTAATAATCTAATTAAATATATTCAAATTCAAATAGTTTATTTTATAAAGTATAGGCATAGTAAAACCAGAACAGTAGTTTAACTCACGCCCCGTACGAGACTTAAATACCTACTTTTGCAGGGTTGTCCCTTCTTTTAGTTTTGTATCATTGTTCGTAGCTAATAAAAAATCAATACTTAAAATGTTTTGAAGCCGATTATGACAAATGAGCTATCAATCGACGATGTAGTGAAACATCCAAACATACATACCTACTACAAACAAACATACATTCATATCATACATAATAAACATATAGACACTATAACTCATAAAGAAATCTTACTTGCTTATCTTAATTATTGTAAGAAAAAATATTGGCTCCTGAACTTTACTTTAAAAACATGGGCATCGTCAAAGGGGGGAAGGGGGTAGCTGCCCCCCCCCTAGAGATTCGAAAAACTTTTGAGATTTTAATAACAAAGTAATCGAAAAATTCGCGAGGAACACAAGAAGATTATCTTAAAAACTTAAAATTAGTTTATTTTACCTACAATTTATGTCATCTTGCCCCCTCTGGCGATGCCTTTGCTTAAAAATCTTTGTGATTGTTACCTAAATTAATCAGTTAAATTCATTAGAGTACATAATAAAATTTAAGTATCTAATCAAACATTGGCTCCTAGTCTAAAATTAAAAAAATCTTTGCGATTTCAACCATATCAGCTCCACGTTTAAAAACACCTTGAATAATTAACAAACATAGCACAGTTATGATCATAGGACCTATGTTAAATGTGAACAAAGAAAATACGGTTTACATTTCACATTATTATTTATATATACCATCAATTCTTATTCACCTTTCTTGTTGAGTAGGTATTGAGAATAACGATAATTCTGGATTTGAGGAATTATTATTGAGGCATCCGAAGACAGTACAATATGTTCGATTGCGTACTGTCGACATACTTGAATTGGTCGGTGACGCGCGGCGCGCGGCGTGGCGGCTTGTTTGAGAGACTTGACTGAGCGCGACCGCAGCGTGACCCCGACTAGCACCGGCCTTGCATACCGAGATATTGCTGTTGTGTGCGTACTGTAGTTCGTGCGTACTAGCACGCACACATATTAGCCGCGCAATGTACCTTTGGTTGAAGATAAACTACTGTTCTGGTTTTACTATGGTATAGGTACACATAATACACTTTTTACGAGTCAAGTTTAATGTTATAACAATATATAACGTACATGAACTAAATTAAAGGTTTGTTTGTGCTGTGCTACAAGAAGGTGTTTTTGTAAAATTATTATTGAAATTGTATACTTATAAAGGTTGTAGAAAGTAAGATTTGTGGTTGTAAATATACATATCTATCGAATTAGGCTAGCCTGTAAGGATAGATGTTTGTGAATAAATAAATAAATACTTAAAAATGAATAAAATAAACAATTGTTTACGTTGCAGATAGTAAAAAAAATATTTTTAAGAGGGTATTTTACCTATAATTATAAATATTTTTAAGAGGGTATTTTACCTATAATTATAGCCAATAGACTTCGTAAAACAGTATATGTGTATCTCACAGTGATCATGTTCCACAGTTGGGGTGGTCGTGCAGCGGCGAGGAGCTCGGGTTGTGTCGCGTGGTGTTACGTCACTGCGCCGCTCTCTCCGCGCCCGCCCGCTCCCACGCGTCCGCCACGCTCTATGCGTTGATGAGACAACACTACCAGCTCGGTAATGTAAGTTCACTTCATATGTATCTTTGATCTAAACTAAATTGTGTAAGATGGATTATATCTGGTCTGCAATATATTGTTGTAGCGATAATTAGACTTAAGAGGGTTAAGTAATTGATAGATTTTAAATAACTTTATATCTATTTAATTTACATTACTAACGTTCAATTCAAAGACATTAAATACTTCCGATCAATAAAATATTGACAGCTCATCTTGACGGAGATACATAATTCAACATTTTTGCTTAAATAACTAGTTTTCATTTAATAATTTATAGTTAAATACAATACAAGACAAGCAATAAATAGTGCCATATGAATATCATTATATTCAGTAAGATCCTGCAAAAGATCACTGGGAAAAAAACCGTTTAAGTGCGATTCAGACTCGCGTACCAAGGGTTCCGTATCGTGGATGAAAAATTAAATTTTGTCATTTTGTTTTCGTGAATTTCTCAACCGCTATATTTTTCCTGTAATCTTTACGTAAGCACATATTACTATGATTTTTTTCTTAATTTTCGGTCGACCGGTTTTGTAGATAAGACGGGGACATGAATTTTTTTGTGTTGTTTGTAGAAGATTTAACGAAATAGATGCAAGTAAATATAGCCAAACTATATTCTTTTTACAATCAGAGGTGCGATTGTGTAAGGAAACAGTCATGAAATCGTCTATTGCTTTAAAGGTAACGTGATTGGCTAGAAATGACGTGACTCATCACTGCTAGCCAATCACGCGTACAAAAGTACGCAATAGCGATTGATGTTGAAGTTAGACAATAAGGCATCAGCTCTTTATTACCTAAACTTTGATACCCATAATGTAATTTTATAAAATAGTTTTTATTTATTTTACCTTTTTTTCATATTTTTTTGGTCCACCAGTTTCGGCGATAAGGGAGGTATATATTTTTACAATCAGCTCTTTAATATCTACAATTTGATACCCATATTGTATTTTTAGAATTTTTTTCCTCTTTTGTACTGGAAATTTTTCAAACAATCTCAAATTTTTCACATTTTTTAAATTGAATAATTAGGGGAAGTTAATGTAATTTTTGTGCAAAATTTCAAGTCTTTATCTTTGACCGTGCTAAAGTTATGAAGCTGTGACATGCGGATGGACGGACGAACGTCTCACCATAAAGGTTGTTTTTGTACCTTTTAGGTACTATTGAACTCTAAAAATTGGGAAAACGATTTGTTTACATAAAAAACCGCCGAAGAGTGAGAAGATTCATACTATTTAAGCAGTAGGTGTCTAAGCTCGTGTCAGTAGTAGCTAGGTCGGAGTGGTCGGTAAGGTTGAGAGACGTGTGACGTTGCAGAACTTCAGCCGGGTGAAGATGCAGGTGACGATGTCCCTCTCGTCGCTGGTGGGCACCTCGACCACACTCAGCGAGGAGTCGCTGCGGCGCTCGCTCAAGACGATCCTCGTGTACGCGGAGCAGGACCACGAGCTGCAGGACACCGCCTTCCCTGAACAGGTCACTGTCTGAATATCATTTAGTTTAAGGGTAATCGTGGCTGCATCCTGTCTTTATTATAAAATGCAGACCGTACGTTTGTTCCTCTAACCCTTAAATGCGTAAGATTTCCTTGTTGTATGAAACCGAAAATAGTGAAATAAAATATGTGGGTTCGTTCGTGTATATAAATATATATATATTTTTTTTTTATTTAAAAGGGATTTCTAGGATTTTTTTTTGCTCATTATATTTGCTTTAATAATAGAGTTTTATTTTTCTTAATTTTTTATTAATATAAAAATATGAACTCTTTTTGAATTTAATGTAATATTTACAAAAATTGCAAGCAGAACATTTATGATTAAGATATGAGCAAAAGTTATCAATAACAAATTTCCCGCCAAATTGCGAAAAAATTAATGTGTTTTAAATAAAAATTATTTTATTTAACCCACACATCTTTTTAGCTCACGTAATCAAATTATTATATTTTAATAAATACAATAAATATTGAATGGAACGTAAAACGAATACTGTAGATCTGCAACAGACACTTGTTTAACCATAAATCGAAATTGGTTGGTCCAATAGTTTGGTACAAAGTAGTGATTGTCCCGCAGGTGAAGGACCTGGTGTTCAACCTGCACATGATCCTGTCGGACACGGTGAAGATGAAGGAGTTCCAGCAGGACCCCGAGATGTTGCTCGACCTGATGCACCGCATCGCGCGCGGCTACCAGCACAGCCCCGACCTGCGGCTCACATGGCTCAACAACATGGCGCAGAAACATATGGAGGTGGGTGTACCGTCTCCCTGCATCAGCCCACCGTCACCGACTTACGTAGATTTTGCGGAAGTCTCTGGACAGACAGATTATCGCGCTACAAGACAGACAAAGACAAATACTCTTTATTGTACACCAAAATAAATAAATCAAGTAAAAGAACAAACTCATGAAAGAAGGTAACAATTAGCGGCCTTATTAAAGCGATTTCTTCTAGACAACTTTTGTGTGGAAATTAATTGTTGGAAAAGTAACGCGAAGGTGGTGCACAAAATAAATAATAACAATGAAATGGATAGCAAATACCTAAAGTAAATACACAAGTATAACATTGTACATACAAATACATAGAATAAATGTCGCGTATCGCAAAATAAATTCATGTAAGCCGATCCGTCCTTATACATAATTACATAGAATACAATAAATATATACACTAATTTAGAATTGTTTTTAAATACTTGCATGTTGATATTAGATTTTATTTAATTTTCCTTTATAGTTTAAAATTTCAAGTACCTATGTGAAATGTAATTATTCCAACCACAAAGGGCGTCGAGCCAAACAGTACATAAAGACTGATAAACGAGTCACCTGGCTCTCAAGTGCCAATCCTTAGCTTAGTTTGAGAACCGCCGTATAAATTGTACTTAGTTAAGACTTTTTATGGAAATAAAGGAATTTTTACTTTTTTACAATATATAACAAAAATTAATAATGTAATACGTAAACTTACATTGATTCTCCTGTTTTCCGGACAAGCGCGCTCCATGCTAGGTCTTATCGACATCAGGCGCACTAATGGTACCGAACAACTCTTACAGACAAAAATAAACGCGCAAATTAAAAAAATATTGGACTTGTCCATACAAAATTTGCAGTAGATATTTAATGTTAGTATGGAGAGGAACAATTTTTTTCATTTGATATGTTTCTTTAGGAAAGTATATCAGTATGATCAGCAGAAAAGGTATGTGATTTAATTAAAAGATAGCAGTCTAACATGTATATAATGGTTATCGCCAGCGCTCGAACCATACGGAGGCGGCGATGTGCTTGATCCACGGCGCGGCGCTGGTGGCGGAGACAGGTGGGAGCGGGGGGCGGGGCGCGGCGCTGCTCGCGCGCGTCACCCACAACGCGACCGACGAGAGCTGCGCCGACGTGTGCGCCACGCACGAACATGCGCACAGACATCACGAGCTGCAGGTATCTACTACAGTAGCCGTCAATAGAAATTGTGAATTATGTAAACAAAGCGCCATGTTGTCTTTGTCTATGAATAGGTGAACTATCTAGAGATGGGTAAGTATGTGATTAAAATATGTTAGGTGCTTAATTAGTTTTCTTTATTTGATTCATCGCTAAAATATTCTGATGAATCGCTAGTCAAATCGCCCACGTTAATTACAAATGGTTCCGTCACAGAGTCGTTGGCCGTATCTATTATCCCATCCAGTTCTTTCATTTTTTCTTTTACTTTTAGGACATGAGCTACACATTTTAGAGCAACGCTGGAAGATCACACAGCTCTCGATAGAATCACACACACGTTTATGTCAAAGATTACGAAGTGACGCTGTTAAAAAAAAATTACGGAATAAAATAACATTACGAATAAAATAGGTTTATATTCAAATAGATTCGTACATCACCAATTTTCAAAGACAATACAGATTCGATGATAAAAAAATATGACAGCAATCTCGACGCAGTACAGAATTGACTATTGATTCTATAATTTTCCGTAATTAACTGGTGATTATTGAATATTTCATGATGAAATACAGTGAATGACTGGTAAGACTTGATGCTTCATGATTTGGAATAATGTTCAATGAGACTCCGTGACAGAACCTTGAGAAAAATTGAGAAAACGGTTTGTTTACATAGTCCACAATTTCTATTGACGGCGACTTTACTACTTGTTCCTATCTACGATGCTTAAGGGCCTTACTATTGCCAAATGGGTACTTTCTAAAGCCTACTCCTCGTTTATGGCCACACCAAAAATAATGAAAAAATGTATTATGAATAATCAACTCTTAGACAACATATGCAACATTTTTGTTCTTCTTTTGACCTCAAATTCCCTACTGCTCCTGAGTGGCTTGGCCGATTGAATTCATCTATGCTTTGATAAATAGATAAACTTTATACCTATAAACATAACATAAGATTATTCAATCGAGTAATCACGTCCAAGTGAAAAGTATAATTTTCTCCTATTTCGCCCTCTCAAGGACGCAGCGAGCGTCGTAACAGCCACTATGCATTGCGCGCTGATATGAACGTTATTTCATGTCGTTTCCGTATTTGTAGTGACAAATATCGAGCTGCTAATTTGGCGATGGTAATCGCCTTAATCTACTTTACGTGTGTGAAGTATCTGTATAACATACAAATGTCCATGCACGACAACCTCCGGCAGGCACGCACACTACCGCGACAAGCATATACATACACCAGTTACTACAAGTGGAGCTGATTACTCGTCGTGGATTTTTTTTTTATTTATTTATTTTATTTATTAGGCATGCACAACAGGTAACAATCAAAGAAATTTCTTTAGTCTAAATAATAAATAAGACTTTCGAGCTAGATTACCATCCAAAGACAACAGTATGCAAGAGTTAATTTGTAAAAAAAAAACATGAATAATTTTAAAACATAAAATTATACAAAATTAAAAATACACAGACATATACCTATATATTATAATTAGAACACACTTTTTTATGATTAGTAAAATGACATAATTTATTGTAATTACATAAATAAATAAATACTGAAAAGGAATTTGATGAAATATTATTATTAAATAATGAGGTTCCTAACAAGCCTCTTAATTACAAGAACAATATAGGTTATTATCAAGTTCTTCTGTTCTTTTGTCTTATAAAATATAAACATTGCATACATCAGTTCACAAAATCATCCATGGTTTAATTATTTTAATATTATTATTGTTTTTAGTGTCATTCTTATCCAAGTAGCTAAGGTACGGTCAGGTAATTAAATTCAAAGTACTTAACACCGATGCAGACGGGCAGGGTGCGCTGAGCGATGCAAACAGCGACTAAAGTAGGGCCACTGAGTGATGGCACTTATGACAGCTGCATTTAATGATGAGGTACATTTCAAATTTCGGTATAAAATTAAAATCAAGTGTGAGTTTACTCAACATTAGACACGTCATTCAACATTCAACATAATGATACAAAAGGAAAATGTGCCAAAACCAGTGGCGTAGCTATCGGAGGGCTATGCGATGTTTAAATATCTAAATCGAAAAAGTATTTTACTATCATTGATTTTCGTTTAGTTTAACTTCGTCATTGTTTTGTTTTTAATTAAATATTATTGCGTAACTTGGCGACCTCAAACACGAACTATAAAAATAGAGAAACTTTAAAAAAAAAAACTTTGTTTCTATACGAATTCTATTGCACAATAAAGCAACATTCAAATATAACCGAAACAAGTAGTACATCACTATCAACAATGAAGTATTACATTTTTAATTCAAACTTGCCTATAAATAATTACGATACTTTGTAGTCATTTAAACATCATAGGCGCCATCACTCAGTGGCTCTACTGTAACAACGTCCGCTTGTTGCAGGCATTACTGGAGCACGCTGCCAGCGAGCTGATGACGGCCGGCATGTACGAGACCGTCAACGAGGTGTACAAAGTGCTGATCCCCATCGCCGAGGAGCATCGCGACTACAAGAAACTCGCCAACATACACGCGTCAGTACTACTTGTCACTGTATAGATATACCTAGGTCCCGGGTTTGAATCCCGGTTCAGAGCTCCTCACATCCAGATTTACTTTTCTTTCTGCGTTTCTATACTGCAATGATACGAGGGTGAATCCAAAAGTTCTAAGCCCGACCGTGAAAATGAAAGAAAAGTGGGTTCAAAATTATTTTTATTTTTCGACATAGTCTCCATCTAGATCAACACACTTCTTCCACCTGACCTGCAACTTATTTATACCCTCGAAAAAAAATGATTCCGGAAGGTCGTCAAAATAGTCATTAAATGCGACTATCACTTCTTCTCTAGTCGAATATTTAGATACCCCCAAGTGTTTTTTAAATTTGGAAAGAGATGATAGTCAGAGGGGGCTAAATCCGGCGAATAAGGTGGGTGGGGCAGCAACTCGTAACCACATTCATGGATCACAGCCATCGTTTCAACCGAAGTGTGAACTCGTGCATTGTCTTGATGAAACAAAACTCTCTTACGCAACATCCCCGGCCGTTTTTCTTTTATTTCTTCGCGAAGTTTTCGTAATAGGTTACAATAATGGCGTGAATTTATAGTTTCACCTTTAGGTAAATAATCCAATAAAATAACTCCCTTCGAATCCCAAAAAACAGATGCCATGACTTTGTTGGCTGACAAAACGCACTTGGCCTTCTTCAGCGTGGGTGAGCCAGATCTTTTCCACTGTTTGGATTGCTGTATTGTTTCAGGAGTATGGTGATGAACCCAGCTTTTATCTATGGTAACAAAACGAGACAAAATCCTCAGCATCTGCCTCAAAAAGTTCCAAACAGTCACGCGAAATTGTGAATCGAACTCGTTTTTGGTCAGCTGAAAGCAATCTTGGGACCCAGCGAGCAGAAACCTTACGGAACCCCAATTCTACAATTATAATGTTTTGCACTCGGCCATAACTGATGCCTGTGATCTCAGCTATCCTACTAATGGTCAATCGTCGGTCTCCTAGGATGAGATCACAAATTTTGTCAGTGTTTTCTTTAGTGGTAGACGTTGAAGGCCTTCCGCTCCTTGGGTCATCTTCAATGGTCTCCCGACCGCGTTTAAATTCAGATACCCACTTTTTTACAGTGGAATACGATGGAGCAGATTCCCCTAATGTTGTTTCCATATCTTCATGAATCTCTTTAGGTGAAAGACCTTTTTTATTGAGGTACTTAATCACAGCACGGTGTTCAATTTTCTCCATTGTGAAAAATCCCGTCAGACTGCGTTAAACAAAATATCACAAAAAAATAATAGCTTGCAGTATCGAACTTCAACTTCACACAATCAATCACGAAAAAACATTCTAACAAATGACGGTAGATTTACAAAGATTTGATACCTCTTTGTAGGTCGGGCTTAGAACTTTTGGATTCACCCTCGTATAAATGTTAATTTATATCTCCTTGCGATGGATAAATCGCCAAGTGTTCAAACATAGAAATTTATTTCTATCATAGTTTCGAATACTATCTAGCTTGATAAAACTATGCTTAATTTTATATAATTAATAATTTAATGTGGAGTACAAGAAATGCTTGAATTTACTTAACGAAATGCTAAATATATCCATTCTTGTTGAATGAAACAAATTATTGTGTTCGCGACTTAACCTGGGCATTATAAATTATAATCATTTTAATATTCCAGAAATCTGGATATATTTTAGCAGAACCGCGTAAATCCATCTCGTGGGTTTCTTTATACTTGCGATTGAGCACTTTTTTAATTAAATATCTCACTATTTCTTTTCAAATGATTTTGGGTATTTATTTAAAGACAAAATGTCACATTCCGGACACTTGCCTGGTCAGACCTGGTTACTAAAGTGGTGTTGGTCCCCAGCAAGCTGAACGAGGCGTTCACCCGCATCGAGCAGATGCACGGCAAGCGTGTGTTCGGATCGTACTTCCGCGTCAGCTTCTACGGCAGCAAGTTCGGAGACCTGGACGGAGAGGAGTTCGTGTACAAGGAGCACGCGCTCACCAAGCTGCCGGAGATATTCAGCAGGCTCGAGGTAACACTGCGTCGGTTACTACTGTCGTACTTGATGACGTGTGTACTACAACACTCAGGGTTATACTCCTGTGTACGTCCTCGCTCGACCAATAGAAATAAACGCATTTCCCGCCTCAGCGTCTATTTAATGTCGCTTCGAGCGCGTCATTTGTTATTGCGTTGGCATGTGATTGGTTGTAGTCGTTTTTAATTCCCATAGCTTAATTTCCAAAACATTTTTTTTTTTTAATAAAATATACGTCATTTTAAGGACATAGTTTTCATTATTTTGGTATATAACTTAACCATTAATGTTTATGATTTTTTAAATAATTGTCGGTTATGACGTCACTTATGAATTTTTTCGTAGACATTGTACTGATTGTTATGTGTGATTGGTTATAAAAAGTGGTCTGTCTCTATCTGTCTACTCATCTGTCATCCATCTGTCAAATCAGTCGGCAGCAAATTGTTATAAATTTATCTTGATAGCAAAGAACACTTTCTAACCAGTTATTTCTCAAGTGACGTTACACGACGGCAAATGGAAGTTTCAGCTTTTCCGTAAAAACTTTTAGACCACAAGTTCTAAAATACTGCTTATTAAACCTAAAACACACCTTAACATAATTTAATCTAAGCGAATTCGGTAAAGTTCGGTTTACGAACATAGACAATGGAACCTTTGAGTCTTGTCGTACTGTATCAGGTTTCTTTTATCATTCGTATGTTTTGATTAACTCGCCGAATTAATTATCGGTCCATCAAAAGATTACTTACAAGCAAATTGAACACGTATAATTTAATTGAGCCAGCAGATTTAGAGTGCAAACCCTGATAGAACAGTCCCTCACTGCAGAACTTCTACGGGCAACGTTTCGGCGTGGACAACGTGGTGATCATCAAGGACTCTAACATCGTGGACGCGAGCTCGCTGGACCCGGACAAGGCGCACATACAGATCACGTACGTGGAGCCATACCTCGAGCCGTACGAGCTGCGCCGGCGCACCACGCAGTACGAGCGGAACTATAACATTAGTGAGACGTTATTTACTTTTGTTATTGTGATGCATGTCATATTGTTTATTTATATTGTCATATCAATTCCGAAATTTTCAATTGTACAAGACTCGAACTCGGGTATCAATATTGAGAAGTACTAACGTTACTATATCCATCAGCCCGTATTCGTCCACTGCTGGACATAGACCTTCCCCATGTCCTCAGTCATCCTCATGTAGTCGCCACCCGCAACGTCCTTCAGATCGTCAGTCCAGCGGGCACGAGGGTGGCCTACGCTACGCTTTGCTGTACGTGGTCTCCATTCCAATGCATTACAGCCCCAACGGTTATCACGTCGGCGACAAATGTGGCCAGTCCACTGCCACTTCAACTTACTGATTCGGCAGGCTATGTCGGTCACCTTCGATCTCTGATGGATATCTTCGTTTCTGATTTTATCCATCAGAGATATCCCAAGCATAGCCCGCTCCACAGCTCGTTGAGCGACCTTAAATCGGCGGATCAAGCCATTGGTAAGAGAGCACGTCTCAGCGCCGTACGTCATCACTGTTGTCACGTTACTACAACGTAATTTTATTTATACTACACCTGCTCGGAAAGTACCTTCTTTCTTTGTTGAAAACGATGCAGAAAATACGTCATTACTGTCATACAAATATGCGGGCGGCAAAAGTGTATGAAAATTCATTGTTAACGTGCTTGAGCGGGCAGAGAAAGTATATGCAAATCCATTGTTAACGTGCTTTTTTTTTTTTTTAAATAACATAAAGAATGAGCAAGTGGCCAAGTGGCCAGTATTATTTTGCGAAATCGTACATAAAACTCGAAAAATGATACTGGCCACTTGCTTTTCCTGTACATAATAAAAAATAAGAAGGAAATAAAAAGTGACAATCGCACGCGAGTCAGTCGGTTACTTTTATTGTATCTTGATTAAAAGTAAAATGATACTATTTCCTCGCAGGTGTAGTATAAAGCACTATGTATCACTCGGGAGAAAGTGCGATTCCCAACCCGTGTGTATTGAGGCCCTTGGCTTCGCCTCATGTACTATTGTAATATTCCAGAGCGGTTCATGTACGCGACGCCGTTCACAGTGGGCGGGCGCGCTCACGGCGACATCGCGGAACAATGCAAGCGCAAGACTATACTCACCACCGCGCACCACTTCCCATACGTCAAGACTAGGATACAGGTGGGCACTGAACCTAATAACTTACACCAGACATGTGGAACATAACTAATATAGCTTGTTTCCTCTTGGTTTTTCTAGAAGAAATCTCTTTTTTTACGATGTACGTATTATAGAATTAAATGAGACTTGAGGATAATTCATGATTTATATAAAACTGCTCACCTCGATACGTGTTGTGATCGGGAAAGCCGACCAGTTTCAGCAGATTTAGACTGCCTTCATCTGGGCGAGTGAAGACGTTTACGCGTCGACGTTACGCCTCACCTTTTTTTTATATAAATGATGTACGTATTATTCTGATTCCGTGTGTGCAATAAAAAATAAAGGAACATGTCCTTATTGAATATTGTATAACTCAAAGCATACCTATATGTTATTTTCTGTGCAGGTTGTTCAAAGGACACAGATCATCCTGTCCCCTATTGAAGTGGCCATTGAAGACATCCAGAAAAAGGTAGCGCTCTATCCAACTAACTTTTACTATGAGTTTCAAATAATAATAGGACGTCAGGACGCTGTTTTGCTGTCGCTCGCCCTCTCGCCATCGCGCTAGACTAGACATAGCGAGAGAGAGAGATAAGGCTAGCGAGTTATCTGCGAGTGCGATCCCATTCTTATTTGAAACGCATATTCTTTAGGGAATCCCTTGCAGTCGCAAGCAAAAGTCGTCATCTCACCGGCAGTAGCTGGAACCGACGAGCTGTTTGAAGCACGCACACGCAACACGAATATTGCCCCTGGAAGATCTTATGTTCCGGCGTGACATCATTAGAAACCGTACCGGGAGAGGTTACAGGCAGTTGCGTAGTATCAGGCATTCGTCTTTGCCTGATTTCACTATACCATTTTCTGGAAGTGCGCATTTCTTCGTAGGTTTCGTCGACGCTGATGGAAATCAGGCGCTGTAGTGGGCCGAGCGTAAGCCCAAGCGAATAAAAAAAGTAGAATCACAGAATCATGAGTGTGAGAGAATTAGATACAAATAGATCTGTTTCCAGATAAACGAGTTGGCAGCGGCGACGAGCCAGGACCCGGCAGATCCGAAGATGCTGCAGATGGTGGTGCAAGGGTGCATCGGGACCACCGTCAACCAGGGACCTCTCGAACTGGCACAGGTGGGACTAACTACTCGCATGGCTGCAAAAAGTATTGTCTTTCTTCCGGATCCTTGCTTAGAACTCGAAAGTCAGAATGCGGTCGTTTAGCAATAAGGTGAAGAATTCCCTGTTAACAAAACGAAAGCTCTTATTACTTTCTTTTATTAGCCTTTTGAATTGTTTAAACCCGCGAATATGGAGCGGGCTATGCTTGGGTTATCTCTGATGGATGAAATCCGAAACGAAGATATCCGTCACAGATCGAAGGTGACCGACATAGCCTGCCGAATCAGTAAGTTGAAGTGGTAGTGGACTGGCCATATTTGTCGCCGACGTGATAACCGTTGGGGCCGCAAGGCATTGGAATGGAGACCACGTACATCAAAGCGCAGAATCTGAAGGACGTTGCGAGTGGCGGCTGGATGAGGATGACTGAGGATCGCCAAGAGTGGCGTAATATTAGGGAGGCCTATGTCCAGCAGTGGACGAATACGGGTTAATGGATGGATGGAAACCCGCGACTAAGTCTGCGCCGTAGACTTGGTATATCCTAAGTCTATGGTCTGCGCTGTCCTCCTGATACAGGACTTAGTGCACAGTGCCATCTAGTTGTAAAACACATAAACTAATTAATACACAACTCTGTATTGTGTAGCGCCAACTATTAGTGATAGATCAAGCTAAACATTTGTTTTTGTTTTTCCAAAGTCATATTATACAGTATCAGTTCTAACCCGAACTGTATGTACCATATGCAAAATCAAGTATTTCAGGATATGATGTCCGAAAAGAATGTTTGTAACTAATAAATAACATTTGTAGTTTATTGTGTCCTGTGGACACTGGACAAAAATACAATTTATACTGGTTTAAGGTGACGTTGCGGAAACCGGAAACTGGCGATAGTACTCGTCCATACGAACAACATTTACTATGGGGCCAACGATCGAATCGCGAAAAAAAAACGGCTGTTCCATAGAAAAGTTACATAGCTGCCCGACCAAAATGTATGAAACAACAGATTTTTTTTTGTCGATTTCTGGATTTTATTTCACGGAAAATAGGGACGAGTCCTATCGCCAGTTTTCGACTTCAGCAACTTCATCTTAACATGATTTATATAAAAACGGCTCACCTCGATACGTGTTATGATTTAGACTGCCTTCATCTGGGCGAGTGAAGACGTTTACGCGACGACGTTACGCCTCACACTGCAGGGCTCGGGATGACATCGATGCAGATGGTATTGGTGGTTGGACCGGTAGAGGGTCCGCACAATTAGTTACTTCCGGGCTTGCGTTATTAATTATCCTCAAGTTTCATTTAATTCTATAATTCATCTTAACAACCTGTATATAAAATAATGTCGGCTCTGCAGGTGTTCCTCGCGCCGGTGGCCGAAGGCACGCAGCCTCCGACCCGGCTCACCAACAAACTGCGACTGGCTTTCAAGGACTTCTCCAAAAAGTAAGCCTTATCTACCTGTCCTCTCTATACATTATGTATAATGTAGACTGTAATTATGTATCTTGAATATTGTTACGTATATCATTTGTCGTGTTCCGGCATGACTTGCTGAGAAGCCGCACAGGGAGACTACATTTTGCTGATGTCCTTCCAAAACCGAATTCCGTAAATTTTTCGGAAGTCCCTGGACAGACTGATTAACGGTTCGCCTGCTTTCTCTCCCATTATCCGAGCGAGCCCTCTTCATCCTGGTTCCCATCGACGCTTTCAGGCGCGGTAGTAGCCAAGCGTAAGCTCAGTATGTATCAAAATAAACCTTCATTTCGTGGTGGAGAACAATATACCTCTATAAAACAGCAAGTTCGACGGTAATTAACAAAAGCCCTTTATCTGTAGATGCCACGACGCCCTCAAGAAGAACAAGAACCTGATCGGCTCCGACCAGCGCGAGTACCAGCGCGAGCTGGAGCGGAACTTCACCAGGTTCACGGAGCGACTGGCGCCGCTCATACAGGCCACGCCGGGCCATGTCGCGCAGCTCAGGTAGACCGGGCCCTATTGTATATTACGAGTACATGTTACCATAGACTAAGTATTACTACGTATAGATCGATAACTCTCATACATCAAGACGTAGCAAATTTTTTACGCGCCCTTACGACACTAGATGTCGCTAAGTGTTGCAAATAAGCATAATTTGTTTAATTGGCTGCAACTAAACTGTCATGGTTACTAAGTTAACATGTGTCTCTAATAGCTTTGCTTAGAAAAACTAGATGGCGCTAAGTTGGCAACACTAACAGTGAATATTTCAGCACCATCTATTATCGAAGTGGGAATTATTTTTATGTTACGTGACATCGCTGTGCCACTAGCGTCAACAATCGGTCTTCTTAAGCATCGTGTTCGTTAGAGGATTTAGCAACGCCATCTAGATTTCGTTAGAATTTTACACCTTTTTTGTGCTGGAACTGCTAGTCTATACGTAGTAATACTTAGTCTATCATGTAACGGAAGGAGCGGTTCATTATGGCAGCAGAGGAATTTGGAGGGAGCCATCACGACCTAACAGTTTTGACTACATACTTTGAATATCACTTGAATTTAGTCCATTGAATCATGTATTTCTTTGTTACAGCAACGGATTGAGCAAGCCAGATTACAAATCAACTGCACAATATTAGAAGAAAATAGCAGTTATTATTTGGTTCGTGATTATCAAATGTTCCATTCCTCCAAGAGCTACAATCTTATAGTCGTAGCATTCCTGACAAAATGAGTACATACATTGTTCTTCTATATTCAGTTAACTTTTCATTCATTCATCGGATCTGAGAGGTGTATGGTCCAAGGCAATTTTGCATACAAACTTTTGGGAACCAATAACAACGACATAAGTATTATAATTTCGTTTTGTTACTTACACAATAACATATCGAGGGCATCAAACTGAAAAGGCGTATCTACAAATTTCGATACGACAACATTTTTGGGCGAATATCCATATTTATAAGCTCTATGATGTACTGAAAAAGTAACAATTGCTCCACTGGTTATAGGTACTATTACGCCAAAGTCAACGACATGAAAATGCGTATTTATAATTAAAGAAAAATATTTATATAAACCTAGTCGATACTTTTATATTTTTTAATATACGCCTTTATAGCTTGATGCCCTCGATATATTGGATTACGAAAGTTTAAAATAGCAAAATTAGATTGTAAAACATTTTGTTTGTAAAAAGAAACTGATTATTCGCGGTTGTAAAATTAATGGTAGGTGTAGAAAAAGTAACAAAACTAAATAATAATATGTACTTCTGTCGTCGTTATTGTTTCCCACAAATTTGTATGAAAATTGCCTTGGACCATACACCTTCATTAACCGTGTATCACGTCGTTGTAAGACTGATTTTATGTAAGAATCGGACCATGTTACGTGGTGTGGAAAGGTTAACAAACAACCTTACTGTATTTTATCTATATGTATGTATGTATTATTAAGAGTAATGTCTTTCGTTCAAATGTAACTAACTGTCTGACCCCTGACTTTAAATTGTACTGTACATATTATATCTCATCAAGTACGTTTGGCTATGGTTGTAGTAGTGCGTGCACATGTATTTTTATTTTCTAGTGTGCGTAACCTCGGGAGCGGTACAAAACCAAAGATTTCAAAAGTTTAGATGAGCCCTGGCACCTAAAATCTATTGCATTGTTTTTGAATGAGTGCGTTAACATAATGCCGACGCGCGCACACTGTCTACCTACGGTCAGCAAACTGATCAGACTACTAAAATTGTTAAAATGATTAACTTTAAGTGCACTTAAGGCGTCCAACTATCAATGTGTTCAGATGAGCACTGATTCCAAACGTGTGAGCGTCACCCATTTAAAGGTGGAAACATTTTGCTGCTGTTATAGTAAGGGCTTATCTTTACTTTTGAAATCTTTGTACAAAACTATAACAAAGCGCGCTTATCTGTACACGTCACTACTACAATCATACCCAAACGTACTTCGTGAAATACAATATCTGTAAGCTGAGGTGTAAACCACGCATATCGACGATACGAACAAAAACTACTTTCAACGCCAGGACGCTTGTGATGAAAAATCAATAACACACAACGAACCAATTTTATTGTATTGGTTAAATAGACAAAAATGCGGGTAACTCATTATTTTATGAAAAACTAAGGCTTATAAAGTACTCGGTTTTAATTTTTTTTAGTTTAGCTATAGTTGCCGAAATATAAACGGTAATTGTCGCACAAAATTCTGAGATCTCTGTAACGAAAGCTTATTTTCAAAAGGTATTTTGCAATTTATTAACGTTCCGTACCTCAAAATGAAAAAACGGAACCCTTATAGGATCACTTTGTTGTCCATCTGTCTGTCTGTCAAGACCCTTTTGCTCGGCCCCCGTATAACATATCAAGTTGAAACCTACTGACGTCTACGGCCCAATGGTGCTGCAAAAAATCAGGCTTCTAACTTGAACTGCGAAAAAAAGTTATAGCACTTTACGTAATCAATTTCATACAAATTTAACTACAAATATTTTTTTAGGAAGTTATCTAAGACCAACTTAGTTAGACCCTTTAGATACATTTATTAGTTCGTTTAATAGTTAATAGGAATTATTTACCTTGTCTTTAGGGTTTGTTCAACAACCTTACAACACTTGATGTCATCAAACATTCATAATTTTCTGCTAATCGTGGTAGCACTTTGCCTTAAATCTCCATCAGTTAGTAGGTTGCATGCACGTTGTATGTATATAGGTAGTACCAACCTATTATGTATGCTTCCACTTGAGATAAGGTTTGAAAACCATTTTTTCACTGTTATGATGATATTTATATTTGCTTTAAAAAGCAAAAATATTAATATTATGTTTATTTTGCGAAATCCATCGCTATGATTACTCTAAATATTATTAGAGTGCATTACAAACTAGAAAAGATCAATCAGAAACAAACCCAAAGACAAGAATTTGAAAAAATTCCCCGGGCCAGGATTCGAACCTGCTTCGGTGGCACAATTGGTAGTGCGCTTGTCTTGATAACAAGAGGTTGCAGGTTCGAATCCTGGCCCGGGGATTTTTTTTTTAAATTCTTGTCTTTGGATTTGTTTCTGATTGATATTTTCTAGTTTGTAATGCACTCTAATAATATTTAAAAATATTAATGTTATATAAATTAACCATAAATCAGTGTGCAGTATTTTTAAATAAATAAACGGTTTTTTATACTTACAAAAACTTTTATTTCTTATAATCCTACCACAATATGAAGTCAGATTCCTAAAATTCCAATAAATCTAGAGTGACTTGTTTTTACAACTTGAAATTAATATTATTTTATAGCTACGCTAAGCTATAAATTGTAATATGGAAAATAAATCAAAGCAGCTTTACACAAAAATCAAGTAGTCATATATTTGTTATTGTATCTCGGGTACTTTATTTAGTACGAATTTATTATAACGCGAACACGTTTACCGAGGACCCTTTAGCGCGATGGTTACGCCTTTTATTTACTGGTAACGTTCCATAGAAACATTATATACCGATTGACGAGTAAATAGCTCTATAATTTATTTACATGTGTCTGCCCTGATAATTATTTAGGATTCGATTTATCGTCGTGCTATCGATGGACACATCCTGGATAACCTAAGGATTATCTCAATAAGTACAATCTCTTTTCATAATACTTTTATTTCAGATAACTCGTCATTAGCGGAACTAATGTGTGGAGACAAATTTATTGGAAACCAGATAAAACTGCATTGAATTGATGAGTTACTTTGGATGTCGATGGCTGTTCGGATTCTCTATGTTTTGTGAGACCAAGATGAGACAAGGCGTATCTATCGCAGCATTCTCAAAATCTAAAATCCTAGAAATAAATTCCATCAGAGAAAGCCGTAAGCATCCTGCGGTTAGGAATTGTTGTTGATGTGATGATATTCTTTGTTGACATACGAAGGGGACCGTTTACGCTCCCTTGATGCAGTCCTCACGTCTGCGCTTCCCGAGTCTGGAGCAACGGTGACAGAGGACTTGGAGCGTGGTCGAGACCTCTCGCTGTCAGAGTCTATAGTGCCTCTGATTGACAGGTTGGTGACGGGCAACGGCGTCACTGGTGAGAGGATTTCGACACTGCCAGGACCGCCAGGAGTGGCAAAATCTTGGAAAGGCCTATGTCCAGCAGTGGACGAAGACTTGATGAGAGACAGGCGTGAGTTTGTGTATGTATGTAAATAAATAATCGAGCTATTGACTCATCGGTATAAAACGTTATATCGGCAAAAATAAGCTAAGGTGTAACAAAGCACCGCGCTGAGGAGTTCTAAAAAACATTTTCGATACAATGAAAATCGACGTCAAGTTTCGGAGACCGTTTCTTTGCCAACGACGTTTGCAGAATAAGTTACATTGTACAAGGAAAATCAAAATATTATAGACATCGCGGAATGTATACATAGAATATGTCGAATTATTTTTAAATTAACATAAAACGTTGGAAATACAAATTACATTCGAAAAATAATTTTAAAGTTACATAATATCCATACCATTCCCTCGATCCCCCCGCCCCACGTATACCTAGAGCGATGTCTGTTATTTCTGAATAAGTAAACCACGTCACATTTACTGGTAAATGAAATTTAATACTCTCCATACATTAGAACCAGTTGTGAAACAGCATTCACACAATAATCAATAAAAGAATGTCCTAGAACTCACGTATCATCATAATTTCTTACACTAATTTTCGCTGTTATCGTTAGGTGTGTGCCAAGTCAGTCTCTCCTCGTAGAAAGCGATCACCTGGAACGAAATAAGGGCATTATTATGTTTATCAAGTAAGGCTGCTAAAGTTTAAAATAAAACTTAAAATAGCACTTAAATTTATTTTCGAATATAATAAACTCTTTTGCAAAAAAAAAACGGGCACTTTAGATTTTTTTCTATACTTCAATGAAGAACAAGAAAGAGGTTTAAGATGATGTACTGGCATGTTATTTGAAGCTTCCTGGCATGATTCTTTACATTCCAAATTTAAATTTTAAAATTAACAAAAGAAAAATTATGATTATTGTGGATTATTGTTAAATTGCTTTACTATTATAGGTAGCGTTCCGAAACACCTTAGGTTATCCGATAAAGTATAAGATATTACTATCTGTCAGATAAAAGTAGCTCTATGCTGGTTCCAAAACCTCAAATGAGATCGTTTTGGAACGATCAAACCCGAGCAACTTTTTCTACTGAACATTAAATGCACACCGGGGTACATAATAGAAGTCCCAATTCCATATGCACAACCCGCATTGACTGCACTTGGGGAAGATTCCATTTTTATGGACGACAATGCTCGCCCGCACCGATCTGGCGACGTGGAAGCGTACATGCAAGAAGTTGGGATCCGTCGTTTAGATTGGCCAGCTCGAGGTCCTGACCTCAATCCAATTGAGCATGTCTGGGATGTTCTAAAGAGACGGGTAAGGTCAGTGCAACCTGCTCCACAAAACATCAGGGAGCTAAAAAGAGTCATTGCATAAGAGTGGGAACGTATTCCTTAAAACGTTATTAAAAACATCGTGGAAAGCATGCCCAGAAGGATTCAAGCTGTAATTTTGGCAAAAGGGAGGTCACACTTGTTATAAAGTTTTTACATTTGTAACTTTAGTTAATTTAAAAAAAGTAAAAAAATCTTCTTGTCTTTATTGCCGACCACTTCTTATTGTTTGGCCGTGTACACCGGCTTTAAAAAATTATACGTAATTTTTTTTTTTTATTGCCAGAGTTCACTACACGTCACGCGTATTAATTTACACGATTATAAGTATACAGACTACGTCAAACAATTAAATTTCATTTAATTAACTCAAATCGACCTTAGAACGTAAATTTCCTTAGGTGCCCGTTTTTTTTTTTTTTTGCAGAAGATTGTATTACAGACAATTTCAGTCGAATTTTTCCAAGCAGATTAATTTACAATTTTTACTACGAAATTGCCGAAACTTGTCGTGTGGTTAGTGACCAATCTGGTTCAGGTCGCCATACAGACCTTCATAAAACATAACATAAAATATCTTTATTGACCATAAAACATCAATATGGATATGGATCATTGTCTTACATACATATACTCACGCCTGTCTCCCAGAGGGATAGGCAGAGACTACAGATTTCCATCTTTAAGGATCCTGACATACCTCCTTCGCGTCTTCCACATCCATCAATCTAGTCATACAAGCTCTTCTATTCCAGGTGCTTTTGTTCTTCTTCAATATCTCGCCAATTTGATCAGCATACGTCCTTCTAGGGCAGCCTGGTCGAGCTGTACCTTCGACTTGCGCACCATAAATTTCTTTCGTCACTCTACTTTCATTCATCCTTTCTACTGTCCAAAACAGCGTGTCTTTGCCAAGCGTTGCTTAATCGCGGATCGTAACTGATCTCACGACCGCATGCTGATGCTGCTCCTAATCAGATGCTCTGATGCGGCCCTTCAGGTACAAACAGACGATGATCTCTAACTCAATGCTTTTTGAAAGCGTAACCTTGAGAAACCTTGAAATTTTTCTCAAGAACTTCTAAACCTAGGTAAAGCAGCATTCTATTGAGATTTAAGTTTACTGACGCACCATTTTATGTTAACGACTACGCTTGCCTACTTGAGGCACTGTCGTTTTTAATTACAAATTACTACTGAACACGAGCACCAGCTTGTCCGCACACGTTTCTCGTATATTATTCAAGGGCTGCTGAAAACTGTAAACGTGCGAGCACAGCCGATCAAGAAGGACAATGTTATATGACAGCAACACAGAAGTGCTTCTCTTTCTTTTGTTCTGCCACACCTATCTTGGAGCGGGCGGCGCGCGCGAATTTATAATATACGACGCACGCAGCGAAACGGGCGGCGCTCACGCACTGTCTGCTCAGTAACATAACTTCCGCTTTGCGGGCGAGGGTAAACTGTCGGGGAGAGGTAAATGTCACGTCTTTACGTAGTAATACTTCATATTCTTTGCCGCGGTCACCCACGGTCTAGTGGCGTATAACCAAGTACTTAGGAAGCTATAAATCACGTGATAGGTAAGACAGAAACCACACACCTGTTGTGGACACTTGACGTTCGCGATTTTTGCCGGCACCAGCTCTGCCTCGTCAGAGTCCGCCCACTTGATGAGGAACATCAACTCTCCCGTCGCGTCAGATGCTCCTATAACACAAATGCACACGTGAGATTCACAGATAGTTTGAAATATGGAAGTCTACCCAGCTGTATGACTAGAAGCCTACATCAAGAAGAGTTATGTTAGCAACACAAGACGACGGAGCGCCCCTGCCGGACGAGCGTGGCAACAGTTTGAGTCATCGACGGCTGCGCGCGCACGGTTCATATAAAAGGCTGTATATGAGCTTGAGCGGCGCGCGCCATTGTGTTTTGCAACTTTGTGCTGAAGTGATTAAATCATGGTTTACATTTATTTCGTGACTCCTGACCCAAAGACCTGCTGCAGACCATCAGCCGCCTGTAGCTAGCAGTTATCCCCCTATTTTACCTTTTAGAAGTTAAATGTTACCCGCTCGGTGCAAAGCGCACAACTTATTGTTTTTGTTTAGAAGTTTAAACTGAAAAAGATTTTGGTCTGTGGCCATTACGGGTCTTTCTTTTTTTCTTTTGGTGTTCTACTGAATAAGCTACCACCGGCTGAACTCACCAATAATTTTTTCTGCCTTCATCCCCTTCTCAAAGCCAAACTTGGCTTTCTCCTCCTTGCGTTCCTTTTTGTTAGTTTCCTTCTTCTCCTCGACGGAGGAAACGCTGGTGGCTCGACCCTTGCGCGACGAGCTCGCCTCTTCGCTGGAGTCACGCGGTCTCTTCTTGCCGCGCTCTTCTATTTTCTTGCTTTTCTGTATGGACAGTTATAGCTTAAAATACAAGCATATATACATTTTGATAAGATTTCTAAACATACATACAGATTTCTAGGGTTTCATATCGCAAATGTATGGGAGTTGGTCCAAGGGCTGCCAAGATTAAGATCTATGTTAAGAGCGGTTTCGCAGCCGGATTGTGAAAAACCTGCCTTTTTCTCATTAATTGAAACAGACCTTATTACCTATGTTGTCATTTTGCACTATTTTACCTATTGTAGCATTCGCTACAGGTATTCAACCTTTTTCTTCTAATTTAGTCTTTCTTTGTCGTTGATTTCTTTACTGAATTTTCAAATTCGAAAATTTGGAATATTTTGTCACATTTTTTTGTTATTTTTCTGATCTCGAAGAGTATCGTCGTACAAGGAAGAAAAATTTTCCACAGAAAATTAAAATATGAAACTTGAAATCTAGTTTAATCCACGAAACAGAGCACATTTGCCCTAGAGATTGTGGAAGCCTGTTTTTTCTTCATATCCTGGTAAGTTTTGTGTACTTTTGGTTTCATTCTCTGAAAATCCCTTTTGTCCCGTTTCAGATACGTTAATTTCCTTGCCCAGATTTCGTAGGCATGTCTTGACGCTGTTGTTTTATTTCTTTACAGCGACCCTTCAGGTTATTTAAGGGTCTTTCCAGTCTTTTTTCCATTTCTCCCATTTTCCGCGCGCCACCTTTCCATCCTGTATGGTTGCGCATATGAAATGAGGCCGAAGGTACGGACCACGTACGCTGATGGGGTAAGCTTGCCGAGTTATACCAGAAGTCGGCGTATGACAATCACGGTTTGATTGACTACTCCGTGGGAAGACTTCAGACACCTACATCACGAAGACACCCCTATCAGGTTTTTATATCTGTAGCCTGGCATTTAATAGACTCTGAATCAATCATTTTCTTCCTTAATGTAAAGCTAGATAACGATTGCTTTTAATACCTTAAAGTTATATTTTCTCTCGACTAGAAGTTATTAATACTTCCGCGAAATTGTAGTTTCTGGGATCCTATAAACTAGTTTTAATATTCAAATTCGAATCCATAATATCGTAAGCCAAGCGTCGTTCAAGCTCCAAAAACAAAATCCTAAAACAAGATAGACTAGGTATTTTTTTGTGTTAATTTTATAAGTTCTGACGTACGTAATACTCTTCTGATATTCTTGTGTTTTATACCATTTTTTTACTTCAGTTTTGTTATTTTTAGAATATCCAAAAAAAATTATATAGTGTCTTTATCCTGATTTATCTTTTTTTTTGGCTGTCACCAGGCTTGCCTGGTGGCAGTCCAAATTTAGGCCAGATCGACCAAGTTAACAAAATTACACTCGTGATTCTAAAGTAGCTTACATAAAATGCTGACAGACAGATAGATAGACGGATCTTTTTCTTTGCTTTCCTAGTAATTGGAGGGAATGGTGAAATTATTAAATTTACCCAGAATCATAAGCTCATGTAACATAAATACACGTTTATTAGTGAACAATAACATTTCGTTGAAAACAAGAAGCTTATGCACTTATTCTAACAAAATCTTTAAGTCGTCAGTGTTCAATCTTCAAGATGCAACCAAGGAGCAATTACAAGAGTTTCTTGATTCCTTCGACACTGTACTTACTGACTGTGATGGTAAGGCTTTCGGTTGGGGTGTAGATGTCATCGGCACATCGTGGAATTGGGCATCTCATGATCTGCCCATAGGCTTAGCAAGGGGGGGGGGGGGGGGGTAGGTGGGCCCACCTGCCCCCCCCCCCCCACTCCAGAAACCTTTTGGCCCACCCCAGAATAAAAGTAAAATATTATATAAAGCCAAAATACATGAGCAATATACGTAAAACAAAAGCCTTCGAAACTTGTGATGTCATTTTTAAATATTCCCGCTCTCACTGAGGTACGAGGTGTGCTTTGGATAGACAATAATGCAATACAAGGTTCAGCTGATGCAATGAATTATTTCAGAAAACTAGGCAAAAAGATATTTTATGTTACAAACAATTCTACTAAAATCCGCAGTGATTTTGCCATTAAAGCCCAGCAGTTGGGATTTATTGCTAGTCTGGATGAAATCCTCTCCACGGCTTATTTAGTAGCTCATTATCTTAAAGGTATTGGCTTTACAAAGAAGGTATACTTGATAGGTTCAAATGGTATTGGCGAGGAATTGAAAGCAGTTGGTATAAGACACATTGGAGTTGGTCCTGATCATGTGACAGTAGATTTTAAGAACATGCAGCCGACAGACGTAGATCCTGAAGTGGGGGCTGTTGTGGTTGGGTTTGATGAGCATGTGAGCTACCCAAAGTTTATGAAAGCAGCCTCATACTTGGCTTCCGAAGAATGCTTATTTGTGGCCACAAATACGGATGAGAGATTTCCCAGAGGAAGTTCTATTGTGGTGCCAGGAACTGGTACATTAGTCAGAGCAGTGGAAACTTGTGCTGAGAGAAAAGCATTGGTGGTTGGCAAGCCTCATGCTTATGTCAGGAAGTTCTTGGAATCATGTGGCCTGGATCCAGCTAGGACTTTGATGATTGGTGACAGGTGCAACACTGATATCGAGTTAGGAGTGAGATGTGGTTTCCAAACCCTTCTGATCATGTCTGGTGTAACTAACACTAAGGAGCTTGAAAACATCCGTACTGAGAAAAAGCCTCCATTGCCAGATGTGGTTTTACCAAAACTAGGAGATATACTTACTCTTCTACCTCAGTCATCAAAGTCGTCATAGTAAAACTAGTAAAATTACAAAACAAAGGTAGTCACCTAGTACAAGCACAAAATAGGTCAATTGTTATAATATAAACATGTTGCAGTATGCAATAGTAAATTTTTATGTTTTATTGTTCATGTTATTTTTTTATACATATTTCATTCATCTGCTTGTTACAGGCAGCGCCAAACTTAAAGGCGTCCGAGTGAAGTTAGCTTGCGCGAGACAAACAGAGACGAACTTCAAAGGCACCATTAAGTTTGGCACTCATTGTATATCGCATCTATCTAATATTTTGTATGTAGTCTTTCCATGACAATATATTCATACCATACCACACTGTTGTCATATTCATAAGGAATATTAATTATTGGTAAGTTTATCCATAATAATTAATGTAATTAAATTGTCTATTAATATTTATGCATAAAGTAGCTTACAAATTTTAAAACGTAATGCTATACTATGTAAAAATTATGAATTTTTGATTTACAGAAACCAATGGAAATTTTTCGATGGCAGCATACACAATACATAGATGATAAGGTTTTGTGCTCCATTTCGATTAATTAAAAAAAGGCAGGTTTTTTACAATCCATCCGCGAAACCGCTCTTAAATAAAAGGACATGTCTCAATGATGGGGGTTCTGCTTGCTTGAGGTCTACATTGTATCCTTTCATTCAAAATATGTCTTGATCTGGGCAGCGCTTAGACCGAATTTGCCCACTGTCATTTCCTGGTGAACATGGCGAATTGCACTAGACAGGTCTGAATGGGATGTTGAATTATAATTTTGTTAGAAAACTTGCATTACACCAAAGAAGACCTACCTCTTTCGCCTTTTCTTTGAGGTTATCTTCGAAGGTCTTGATGAGATCCTCACAGTCAAGGTTCTCGACGGGCTCCCAGGTACTCTCTTCTTCTTTGTAGCCTTTCCATTTCAACAGGTATTGTGTCTGTTGACAGTTTAATTATGATTTACAATTGTGTCAATTCGGTGTAACACAACTTATTGACAGGACTAACGTTATTTTAAGCATCCTGTCTTTTTCTTTCTTTATCGAAAAGACAAGGACAGAATGCTTAAATTAAGTTTGGTCCTGTCAAATAAGTTAAGATGTGCTATACCGAATTGACACCATTGTGTTCTTTTTTTGGAATTCAAACTATGTATAACGTTAGGGCTGGCATGCTATCAAAATGATCCTGAAATTACCTGTGAACAACTGATAGTGCATTAGTACCCAGAGAAGGTTAATAACAGTACTATTTTAACCAGAATCTTTACAATGGGGAATAAGTTTTAAAAAATTGTGGAAGCAGCCAAAGCCAAAAATCAAACCCAGTCAGGCCATCATCATCATTATTTGTTCATGAAACAATAAACATTGTATTTGAATTTTATAAATCTAAAACCTTAAAACTAAAAACACAGATAAGTACAATAAGAAATAAGTTATGTAGGTCAAAAACTATTGATAGAAAACATCAAGATATAAATAAAATGTCAAAATTATTTGTAGAAAACATAAAATTACCATGTCCAGTGGCATGCACAGAACTTTTTGCTGGAAAAGCAAGCAACACAGAAAAAATATGAAAACATTTAAATATCACTTTGAAAAAAAAAAATTTCAATGTCAATGACAATGACAATGTCTACCCTAGAGTGAAAATTTCCTATACAAACTTTTTTTTTCAAAGTGAAATTAAATTTTTTCATATTTTTTTTATTGTTATTCTTGACCAATTGCTTGCTTTTCCAGCAAAAAGTTCTGTGCACGCCACTGTGTCCCTAACTGATAATTGATTCACATCATATTACAATTGTTGTGAATCAATTATCAGTTAGCGGTGTCGCTGCTTTTGAATTTAGCTTGGCCAGTAATTACTTTTAACTCTGTGGGTAACCTGTTGTATAAGACAATGGACTGGCAGCGTGTGCTATGCTTGGCAATTTCCAATTTTGAAGAAAATGCAGGTTTTTGGTGAATAAATGTCTGTCTTCCTTTTTTCCATTTTAATAAACCAGCAATATAAGTCATCATCATATTTCACTTAGCTAAACAAAACCCAGATTGTTTCTTCATATAAATAATTTTTTCCCAAGTTCAACAAAGAGTTGGTTGTTGTTGTGTACCAAAGTTCCTGATTTTGGGTGTAAGTAACTAGAACTGAAATTCATCTTTTGTTCTTATTACCAGTGATTATAATACTGTTTGAGGCCCAAATAAAATATGCCATTAACAAATTGGTTTCCAAAATAAAAGCCATTCCATCATTTTAATATTTCTCAAAAAACCCTGACTATGCAAAAAAAGCACATATTTGAAAAAAAATGTACACTTGGAAAAAAGGTTATTAAGTAAGTAAGATGTAACTTGACTGACGATCTGGACTGGATAGTTATTGGCATAAATAGATTTCAGACAAAAAGAAATAAGCAAAAATAAGCAAAGCAGAAAGCTGTTGGTGTTGCGAAATTATTGCTTGAAGTTGTAAAGGATTACAAACTATACCCTGAAAATACTTGCACTCTCTTAATAATGATAAGTAGATATCTTACAATGTGTAGGTAGGTAGCTTACAACAAAAATAATAGAAAAAAAAATGCATGTGGTAAAAAATTGCAATCCACAAAACATCAAAGCAACTCTATAGACTCTTTGTTCGAAATCTTTTGATCGCTGTTACCATGGTATCATGGCGGTTACAATCACAACTGACATGGTTACCCAAACAAATGTAAAAAATGTAATTGGTCTCTTTCTGTCTACTGCCCATAATGAGTAACAAAAGGACAGACTGATACTTTTTGTTTTTGTTGATTAGTATTGTGGTTTGATTTTACAATTAATTAAAATTTAATTGAAATACTACGTTTCTTAGTAAAATAATACATTTAACTGACAAAATAATAGTCCACTTACTAAACATATGGCAAACCATCCTTTTTTTTTTTTCCTTTTTTTATGTAGTTTTTACACCATTTCACTACACTACACAATGTGGCATAATGCATGCGTTGTTAGCCGCTCAACCAATTAAAGACTGACTTGCAATTGCCATGCTTTTTTTGTTTTGCCCTTCTTTTGGTTTGGACACTTTTGAGCGCGGACCCGATGTTCATTTGGGTAGGTACATCAAAGGTGTGACTTAACACATTTAAATTGTAGCAATATTGTTGTCCTTGTTTTTAAAAATGTCACTGTTTGTCATTCATGTTTTTCATCCTATGCTTTTTAGTTGCATCTGCATTGTAATTATAAACAACTAAATACTCCATATATCCAAAATATACATAAAATGTTCTCGCAGTACTGAACCAAGGTTGCGCCGACCGCTGTGAGTAGATGCTGGCGGCTGGTGAACGAAACCAGGCGACCGCCAGGGCTGACGGCCCGACCGCCCGTTTAAAAGAAACAAGGCCTAACATTCATTTTACCATAGCATACAAGTTAAAATTTGGTACGTAGGATGCTGGCAATGGCAGTACAGTACTAGACAAGCCACTCATGCATGCGGAAACAAGCTACAAAGTATTGCCCGTGAAGCCTTGACTGTAACACCGGTAATCTAAGCGAAAGTAGATGAAAACATTCTAGATCAATGGCTATCGAATAGTAAGCGAAGAGATAATTACGGCATTTTTAGCGTGAAAAGGTCAAAACCATGAAACTTTTGTCTAACCTTTCCTTTGACGGTCCTCTTGTCGAGCACTTTCTCCACAACATATTCTTCTTCGCTAGAGGATTCACCTTTCTTGGAGTCCTTTTTACCCATTTTCTTCTAGTTTTATGATAAACTAAACCCCAATCTGAGAAATTGTACGAAAAACAACCGGCGCGTCCTTGCAAATGGCGGCGAGCGGACTTGACTTGAGCGGAGCAAAGAAAAAGAAAGAAAATGTTGCCACTTTTGTTCTGTATTGTGGCTACTCGTTCCGAAACACGAACGACTGCTTGCCACTTAGCGTTCATAAATCAGAAATATCGTAAGGTTCAACACTGACAGCAAGACAGACAGTTTCAGCGTGCGTGTGTGACAGACAGCCATACCCTCAGAATAAGGAATACAAATAGAAACCTGGCTAAAATAATACGCGGAGAAAGACACCTATCTTTGATTTTCTTACGACATTTTAGTGCGTTAGAGAGAGATGGATATGTATTAGTTTTTTCTTAATTAGGTAGGTTGTCACTAGTTCGTTGCTTTGCTAGTGATGTAACAATGTCAATTTTTGACTACGATAAATAAACCAAATCGAAATGAACCGCGACCAATCTCCTTACCACACATCATATCGTATCAAAGTGTGAAAAAAAAGAGAATGCAGGAGGCACCGACCTTTCTGGTGACATCCTCTTGCTTTGGAAGGAGGCCAAGAGAATTAATAGCAAAGTGGTCTCTGTCTACCCCAGTGGGACACATGTTATATTGTGTAAATAAGGAATTAATAAAAGGATATCTTTCGTTTAGCATAATACTCGTATTTTTTATTAAGTAAAAATTACTATATCGTAGGCAGGTAGGTACATAAGTTAAGTCCAAAATTGTGCTTGTTTCTAGTACAAAAAATGCTGTAGCTTGTATCAGAGATACAACCGTAAACTATTTAAGTGGATACTTTTTAAGTCGCCTCTTAACTCAATCAAATAGATGTTCGTTGATGTCACGTCTTTGTTCAATCAAGGAAGAAGGAATTAATCGCAACAATAGAAATCATAATAATCATAGACTTATAGGATTCGTAATAATAATATTATGTCAATGATGAGCGATGACAGCGCAATTACTACAGAGGTAATTTCATTTTTTTTTATTTCTATCAAATAAACATCAACTTATCTTGAATAAAAACTAATAACAAATAATGAACGATTAAAATACCTAATAACCTGTAATAAGAAATCAAATTATGCGCAGTTCAAGTCAATAAGCATTCCCAAAATTCATTTCACGATAGAACTACCCTGTCAAAGTACTTTTATTGTCAACCACTAAGTACGAAAATGTCTTGATCTGCGGAATTTCTTCGTGAAGTCGATCACGGCAGTAACGTGAACGAACAGGCCTTTCAGAACGATTTGCGAACATAGAAGTATGCACTTTTCTAAACCACAGACATCCATAGGTACTGGTTCTGTTGCCTAAAATTGAAAAATTATCGAGTTAATATACTATAGTATAGTACAAGCACGTACCTACAAACAAGATTGATAATGCAATTATACATAATTATTTAAAGGTTACCAATGTGTCTGTATCTGGTAAATATAACGTTGGTAAGGCATCTGCTTTTAAAAGTCTCCATTTTTAATTTTCGTTTGGTCTAAAAGAATCCGGCGTAAAGTGTTTCGAACAAATATGACCGCTTTTTTTAATTGCCCAATTTGGTCAAATTATTCGTCTAAGCCATTCACTTTTTAATTCTTCCCTTTTTGGAAATCTGTAACAAAAAATATAGCGATATTTATTCGGCATTATTTTTCTTTTAACTCGCGCTGCAATGAGGGATTTTCTTTTCTTTTTTTTTTTACTCTTCCCTAGTCGCTGGATAGATGGCGCTGAACTTGGTAAGTTACTGCAAGGAACGGAACGTCACATAATGTTTTGATTATTGCACTTGGATGTAATTTTGAGATCGTAAAACGAAACGTACATAAAAAAGTAATTAATGTCATTGTCACATCACATCACAATGACATTTTGAAAATAAATAAATAATAACAACAAGGAAAAAGAAAAAAATAATTAGCAGTCTTTTTATGAGTTTTCTAAGCCAGAAAGAAAATGTCCCAAGAGAAAAAGAAGAGAAGTCTGTGCCTTGTGGATTTGTATAAAAATGGAGGCATACATCTTTTTCCTAAAGATGAAAGTCGTAAAGCGCAATGAGTACAAGCCATGGTACATTTAAACCTGGACGGACCATAACAAAGCATTTGCACATAATATGCTCAGCACACATGTCATCAACCAACGAGCGTATGTGACGTGACGTGACGTGACGCAATGTTTTTTTTTCAATCGTTTTGGCTTTGGCACCTAGCAACGTAGTCAGTTCAACACCATCTACAGAGTTCTGGGAAACTATGTTTTTTTTTAATACTCAAAAAGAAAACCTCTCATTAATCTATTATCCTTTATGCACGGCTGCCGCGGGAACCAATGTTCGATAGTTTGCCACACGGACTTTAGTACATCACTATACGAAAAAACATAACCTCTCGTAGTCGACAGAAAATCTATACAAAACAGGCAAATATCGGTGTAGAATTGAACACGAGTATGATTTACAAGAACTACTATTATTGTTACTGAGTTTTAGGTATGATCCTGCAACTTATTAACATAAAAACTATCAGAACTCACCGATGAAATGATATTGCTTCATTGTTGTTTTCTTTTCTTCCTGTATGCGATTTACAGCCTTCAATCGCACAAGACATTTTATTACAATGTTAAAAAAACAATCAACACAAACAATAATAAATCACACTTTCACGAATTTTGAGAGGAAGAGCACCAAAATATTTAATTTCTCTCGGTGAAGCTGTAAACTTTCGCAAAATGCAATAGACATTGCGATGCCACCAAATTAAGATGTGATGCACGCAACGTACGATATTACAGCACAACGATACAATGATGAGACATATTTAATTTGATGGTGTTATAATTTTTAAAATACATCCAAATTACATCCATCTGACATTTGTTTGGTTCAATCTAGTGACACACCAGGAAAAAAGATAAAGTAAGTGCGGTTCGTCGTTTCATTCACTCGTACACAGGAGTAATTTACGTTAGATGAGTACAATGGCTAATGCCCAGTTCTTATTTTAGTCAGGCTTCTATTTGTATTCCTTATTCTGAGGTAACATTCTAAATAAATGTCAAATGTCAAACAATCGCTTAGCTCGGGATTACTAACCCGCTTCGATAGGACTAATGAAATGTCGGGTTAGTTAACTCTTCGCTTGGGTTAGTTAACTCGAGGGTTAAGGATTTTTTCTCGATCATGCTGCAAGTGGGCCTAAGAATAATGATCAAATAATCGAATTCAAATTCAAATTCAAATAGTTTATTTTGCAAAGCAGGTATAAATAGATATACTTTTTACACGTCACATTTAATCTAATAAAAAAAATATATGTAATAAAATAATAAATATACATGAACATTGTATTCCTTATTCTGAGGCCATACCAGTGCTGCCAACCCGTACGATAATTATGGGGGCGTACGATAATTTAGCCATGGGTACGATATACTATAACAACTATATAAATTACGTTATACGTACGATAATTTTGAGCATTGAATAAAAAAGCATCAAAACGCTAAAACTTTTTGCGCTTAAACAGTACGTCACTCTCCTCGTACTTGTGATTAAACTAGTGGCGTCGCACGAAATAGACTTATCCACTCTAACTTATTTATGTTTATGGGTAAGCAAATAGCGTTAGTAGTATTTTTACATGGATAAAAGTTTTTACGTCATCGAAAAATAGTGAGTACTTACAGAGATATTAACAATCAAAGTTTGAAGTAAAATTAATGTACCTACTGCTAAACGCCCGCCGAAATGAGCGCGATGCCCACTTGACTGATTTGACGTCACACGACTCTACCTTGTGCAGACGCTCTACATATTTTACGCTTTGTTTCTCGTTTTTAGGAGTTTAAATCAAAGGGTTTACAAAGAGGACTTTTTGAGAAAGTCATTTTATAATTTGCCAATAATTACATGCGTAAACATTTAAACATGCGGCCAAGTGCGATTCAGGCTCGCGTACCTAGGGTCCCGTACTGTGGATGATAAAATTAATTTTGTCACCTTTTTCGTGAATTTCTCAAGCGCTTTATTTTTTCTGTAATATTTACGTAAATACATATTACCATGATCTTTTTTCATATTTTTTGGTCCACTAGTTTTGGAGATAAGGGGGGGGAAATGTATGTCCCCGGGACATACAATGTTTGAAGGTTTTTCAAGGATTTCTAGAAATAGATGCAATTAAATATAGCCAAACTTTATACTTTTACAATCAGATTTTTAATATTTTTTTCATTTATTTTACTTTTTATAATTTTCATTTGTGCTCAATTTTTTTTAATCGCTTTAGTTTTTCTGTAATTGGCCAGTTATGATCTATATATATAATCGACCATTTTTTCATATTTTTCGGTCTACCAGTTTCGGAGATAAAGGGGGGGGGGGACATACATATATTTGTGGTTTTTTAAAGATTTCTGAAACCAGTGCCAGTAGATATAGCATAAGTATATACTTTTACAATCAGATTTTTAATATCTACAATTTGATAGCCGTATTGTATTTTTAGGATAATATTTTTTATTTTTCTCACTTTTTTTTTGGAAATATTTTGAACAATATCAAATTTTTCATATATTTTTTCACCTTGAGGGCAAATTAATGCAATTTTTTTGCCAAATTTCATGAATTTATCTTTAACGGTGCTAAAGTTATGAGGCTGTGACATACGGACGGATGGACAACGGTGTCTTACCATAAAGGTTCCTTTTGTACCTTTTAGGTACGGAACCCTAAAAACAATATTTTCGCTTTAATTTTGGGATACTCAAAAATATCTGACTTCTTTGCGACTGTTGTGCTTTCTGACCCGACTCTTCATGACCCAACTTTTAATATCAAGAAAAGACATTAAAAAAGTGATTGACAAAATTACCACCTGACGAAGACCATTTTAAATATTTTTTTAGGGGTAAATATCGTTGTTGATTGACATTTTGGAACAACGAAATATTTATTAGACTGCTGCTTAGACATAAACATTTTTATGGACTGCTCATTCCGGGTGCTGTAGTAGTTTCCCTATCACAAGCTTGGGACAAGTCGTGTGACGTCACTCTCAGGGCAGCCGCGGCCACCTCCAGGGAGCTATCGTTTATTCCCGCGCATTAAAGATATGAACTTTAAACTTCTCTAGCTTCAATTAAACTAGTGCCAATGTTTAAGTTATGAAAAGTACATATAAGATTTTAAAAAATGGTTGTGGAATAGTCTATTAAACTTATTATATTCTGTTTAAAATGCGAAATAATATAAATCGTATTGTGAATTTTTTTGGAAAAAAGTTACGCCGTTCATAGTTTGCATGGTTTGGTGGATATATTTTTCATCAGCATAATTTACATGTACGTTAGGGCTTGAAATTATCGAAAATGTTATCGACATCGATGTCGCAGGATAATCGGAAAAAATGGATCAACGTGAAAATCCTAGGATTTTTGCAAAACAGGTACGAATAAATGCAAACTTTCTGTTAAGGGCCCTCTAGCGGGCAGATTGAAAAAAACCCGCCTTATTTTAATAAATCAAATCTGAATTCTTAAATTTAAAATTTGCTCTATTATTATCCTACAAAACCTTAATACCTATGTATTGTGTATACTTTCATCGCAAAGTTTCCATTGTTTTCTGTAAATTTGAATTTTAAAGTTTTAAATATTAAAATTCCTCCACTTCGCTTCGCTCGTATTGTATCACACCACACCTATTTTTTTAATTATCTGAACCGTTCTATTTAGGGTTTTGCGACGATCCGCTTTTTTCCGATTATCCTGTAACACCGATATTTATCCTGAATATTTTTTATGAAATGAATGAATGATTTGCTTTTACGAGTATATCTAATATCTGACAAATTTTGTCAAAAAAGGTAATTTTATTGCCATTTTGTCTAACAGATTCCCAATTGAGACCACTCAGGTGGTGAAATCCCGGAAAGATATTTGTCCAGCAGTAGACAGACTTGGCTGATGGGTGGAATTTATATGTTATTATAAATTATAATGTCTCTAAGAGACGTAGGCAGAGACTACATATTTCCATCTGCTACGATCCTCCTCACACACTTCGATAGTTCTTGAACGTAGAAATGTACATCACTATAGTGCGTATAATATAGCTTGAGCCCTGTGACAGCAGGACAGCGCTACACAATTTGTATTTCTAACTCTCTTTCTCATGCTCAAATATGTATAGCGCTGACAGCTGTCACAGGGCTCGAGCTATATTTTACGGACTATAGTTGACGCACACAATGACAAATAAAAATAATTGTTTGTGGTTATGGGGGCGGTCATGTAAACCAATAAGTTCACTACGCTCAGCTATCGTTATATTATCGATTACGTAAATAAACCAAACAAACCGGACTTTAAATCGTAGCCGACCACTGATGGAAGACTCTAAGACTCGAACAGAAGACGTTTTTCAGTACATAATAATAATAATAATAATAATAACAATAACATTGTTTATTGTACAGAATAAAATTATCGTACAAAGGCGAGCTTAATACTGATTAGTATTTTCTACCAACTAACCTTTGGCAATGAGGAAATTGTTGAGGGTAGTACCATACTATTTAAAGGGATAATATTGAAAATAGTACTTAAATAATAAATAACTAGACTACATCCTAATAAACATTTAAAGCAAAGTTATAGTATATAATAAAATCTGAAAGGACAATGTACTCAGCTGAAGGAATTATTAGGTGCTGTTCCCCTAATTTCATACTGCGTCGCGCGCTTTTTGACAGATGACGAAAAACTACCACCAACCATCAGAGTTTTATACCATGGTCATCCGTAGTGGCCTGAAGTTAGCTGCACAGCCACGTTTGACAGCCAATTTTTCTCAACGATTTTTGTTATCCGTGACCGAATCGCACGAAGATCCTTTTTACCAAGCTATGCGTGCATAATCCATAAACCTTAACATATCCTATTCTAAAACTTATAATTATGCCCAGTACCCATGTACCCCACATAACAAAAAAACATAATAATATGTCGAGTTCGCGGGTGAAAGAACGAATAAGTTGTGACATGCTTGCGCGCGAGTTCATCCTGTTGTGTCACTTTCAGTCGATCAACGTACAACGTATTTCAAGGTGAAAGAAAGCTTATTTGCGACAAGTTCAGTTTTCTGCTGTTGCTATGGAACTAATGCGCAAAGATACGTTCATTGTCAATATATATATTTTTTTCTTTTTGTTTGTAGACTGACACAAACGGACTTTAGAAACAACTAATAATTATTATTATATATATCTCGACAAGAACTTGTAATATTGGAAGTATATGGTTTTAAAATTATGATCAATGTGTAGTATGATAATACAGCTTACCAGAAAATTACATGTTACCTGCAGCAATTTGCCGTAACTTTTTTAAATTGGCGTGAAGCGGAGCAAGTTTTTCGACGTGTGACGAAAAGATTTGGCTCAAAAACTCTCATCTCGCCATGAATGGGACAAGACTGATAGTCGTTCATAAACTCACACCGAGTTGGGTTTCCTACCCGGGTCACAACACTATCCCGTTCAAAAATGAACTCGCGTCTCAACACCGACCGTTCAAAAATGACAGTGTCGCTACACTGGTGTCGAATTTTCCAACATCAACTCTGAGCAGGGTTCGCAAGGTTCGTATAGGCTCCAAACGTCACCTGACATTCACGTAAATTTTCGTAAATGAAATGACGTTAATTTTTGTACCGAGGGGGTCTTCTCAACGTTATAGTTGATATATTTACGTTAAATTTCGTACAGAGGAGGTCCTCTCAACGTTATTATACTAAATATAATGCAAAAATGACAACTGACGTTTGGAGTGTCGCTACACGACGAAACCCGTTCAAAAACTCAGCGTCACAACCCCAGTGTTCCTACCCAGCCCAGGGTTATTTAATGAATGTACTTCTGTTTGAGTAAAGGAGGTAGACTCTATTGCGTTTTGCCTTATTCGTATAGCTTTGTCCCCTTCAGGCGAGAGTCTCGCCGAGAATGTGGAGCTGCTTTTACAGCTGGATTTTTTCTCTCGCTCTAACTCCGCATGAGTGTTCATTTCATATCAAAACAGTCGATCTGTCGGTGTCAGTCTGTTATATCGTTGTGTTTATTAATGTGAAAGATTTCATTGCTAATTTCGTGGTGCTTACTACGTACATTATTAAGCAGAAGAGTGTTGATATTTTAATAGTTTTTGTGTTTGCGACGTCTTTCCACCGTGCAAAATAAAGGTTGATTTTTTTGTGTAGTTGAGTGGTTTGAATTGACTTTTGACGTCACGCCGCGCGCCGGACGAACGAAGGAAGGACCAATACGCGCGGGCCACTGTGCAACAGGCTGATTAATTTATTTATACCGATGGTGGTCTACTGTTTTAAAACATTATGTGTTATTGTTTCCAAATGAAGAGGTGCTAGTATGTTATTGAAATGTACAGCGGACGGGAGGCGGATAAAAGTCAACGGAGCTCCAGTCCCGCAGGGGAATGTCGCGAGAGGTAAGGTTGGCTGATGGAATCTTTATTTACTATAAACTCTACAGGATCTAACTTACTTCTGGACCTTACAGCTGCTTACCAGCAGACGTTCAACTTTATTCTAATAAATATCCAGAACACATTTGGAAGAGGTGTGTCAGGATCGTAGCTGATGGCCTACCCCTCTGGGAAACAGGCGTGTGTATATGTATATCCTGAACTAGGCCATTAGGTTTTTCTGCACTGTTCCTATTTACAGAGTTTTCTTAAAAGTTTAGTTGCTTCAAAGAGAAAAAAAACAAATAAAAAACTTGTAACCCCAGTTCATTTAGGAAAAGTTAGAAAAATGGTAATAATAAGTACATCTATGTGGATGTGAGGTTGTGCATGACACAAATAATCTATCCAAAATAATATCTAATCCAACATTTGTACTTGTTTTCATACTCCTAGACTCGTTACTAACATCTATATATTTAAGTATTTACATAATATATCAAACAAGCAACTTATTACATACATTTACACAACTCTTGTTCAGTCTATTTTACTGTATTGTATAACTGTTTGGGGTGGTGCATCCAAAACTAAGTTTACTAGTATCGAAATTGCGCAGAGAACTATTTTAAAAATAATGCTGCACAAAAAGAAATTACATAGAACAACAAAATTATATAAAGATGCCAATGTTCTTACCGTCAGACAGTTATACATACTACAATGTGTGCTTAGAATTCATAAAAACATATCTATGGACCCTAAAATTCTCAATAAACGGAATCCTCATTCAGTTATCAAATGCGCTACAGTAAGAACTTTGTTTGCTCAAAACCAATTTGGTACACAATCAATTTACCTTTACAATAAGATAAACCGAATATTAAATATATACACCATGTCATACTTTGAATGTAAAAATAAACTTACAATATGGCTAAAAAGTTTGACTTACGAACAAACCGAACTCATATTATCGCATGACACCTCCACCTTCAATAAGCTCAAATAAAGTACTCATCCTCTCCATACCGCATATTTTCTTAAATATCTTTTTTATCTTATGATATCACCATAAATATACCCCCCTAGAGTGATAAACAATATATCCCGAGCCTACGGTCGTAGGGCTAGGGAACCACCCTAAAAAACACACACATACCCTTTCTTTCATATACACAATACATATACACACACACACACACCCTCACACACAAGACACCCACTCTCTTGTAGTTATATTATTATATTATTTCACAACATAAACCCTCATACACACACATTTTTTCTTTATATAAATACCTAATAACTATGTATTAAGCAAGACCTAATTTTAATTTTAATACAAAATTGTAAAATAAGATCCGTAGAAAGAGCGGGTCTCCCTTAAAACAGGTTGTAAAACTTAAAAGGGGAGTCCCACCCCCTCAAAACCTACATTTTGTAAAGTAAATAAAGAATTTTTGATTTGATTTTGATTTGAAAAATATGTACAGCTATAAATGAACCCACTCAGTAATTTATACAAAAAAGAAAAATAATATACCAAGTTGTTATGGCGGCTATCACTGTAAAATTGGCAGGAAAATCTTAAAATTTACAAAGGTTGCATTCCTAAATGCCTGGGTAAATGTAAAATTTACCATTCCACAACCACACAAGTGGAAACGAAGAGCTCTGATCAGCTCCAAACAACTCTCGAAGTCATTCCTAAACCTTGTCAGAATGTAAAATTCACTTTTGACACTTAAATTTTACATGGTGTAAATTCAGGGGTAAATTTTCCCTTTGACATTTGTCATAACATTATGTGCCAATTTTTGGTTTCTGAATTCTTCGGAATGAATTGTAAAGCCATTTTATTTAAGTAATAATGATACATATACAAAACAAATCCTTTTAAATAAACTGCCTTTACAAAGTGGCCGTTCCAAAATTATTAGTGAATAGATTCTGTCTCTTTTACTTTTACAAAGTAAACTACATTTACCCGTGTTTAGGAATGCAGCCTTAATCACTAAAATCTGTGCTTTTTGCAAATATTTAGTTTTTTTACAACTTCCTGTGAAAAACATGCCAGCCAATTCAATGATATTAAAATAAATTATATAAAAAAAATTATGTAAATAGAAAGTAGACTGGATTCAAATAGATTAAGAAAGTAGGTTTAAGTCTAATTTAAATATTTATGTAAATGTAGGTATAGTTTTAATGAAATATAGTTAAATAATCTTTGTTTATATAATAAGTAATAATATGGGGAAATACACAAAAAACCCGAAGTATGGTGATAGAGCTCACCACTCATCACATTGGGTCATTAATCGTTGGTGAAATGAGGGTATACCAAGTATGGACTGTGACCTGCATTTCACACTTCAAACTTGAAACACTTCTGACACCCATTTAGGGATTTATGTCTTGACGATATATACAAATATACAAAAAAATTATACAGATTATGTTTACTTAAAATTAATAAAATAATAAACTTGAATGAAATAAATGATATTATAAATATAAGGAAATAATAGTCTTTACATATGAAATTGACAAAATTCAGATTCATGAGTTCATAATTCCTGTAGTTCAATTGCTATTTCAATTAAGTATTTATTTTTTGTTTGAAAGTTGATTTCAAGGTTTTACGTCTATATATTAAATTTTGTTTTTTTTGTCAGTTTGAAACCAAAATTAAAATTTTCAAAAACAGTTCATCTTAAATGCCATCCATTTCCATGATAAGATTAGTAATAATTTTTTAAGTTGACACTGTTCAAAAATGAAATTAATGTTGCTGTTAGCTTAATGTTGTCTCATTCATACACAAAAGAAATAATATAAATTAGATTTGTCATTCCTAAAAAAATGCAGAAATGTTAGTACTGAAAATTGAGTTTCCTTCAAATTCTCTATAGAAAACGGTATGGTAGTTAAATTATATTTACAAAATAGCATGATTAGTTACTTAAATTATGTTGACAAAATTAATATTATTAATATAGCTACAAGTTATTATTATATTATATATCCATACATTTTTTAATTGTACCTATAAAAAGTCTTTTTATTTGCGATAGTAGTAGGTCGTTAGATAATATGTATATCAAAAAAATATTTTATTCTTTCTTTATATGTTTTCATACGTATAAGATATATTTATCAAAAATAAAAATAAAAGCTAACAAATAGTAAAAATATTTAATATAATAAATAAACATTAACGGTGTTACTACAAAACGGTGTTTAACTTTAGACAGTGTTTAAATCTGTTGCTGTCACTTTTTTACGATATGAAAGAAAAGGCGACAACAACAGATTTAAACACTGTCTAAAGTTAAACATCGTTTTGTAGTAACACAGTATAAACTTAAGAAAAAGCGTTCAGATGGTTTTCTTCATTTTTATGTGATTAGTTCTGCATTTTATCCCATATTTGATGAGGAAAGGGTGACAAACAATTTTTTATTTATGTTTGTGTAGTTAGACGTAAAGCATACTCCTATTATAGTTATAAAATGATAAATATATGAAAATGCTGGATATGGTACCTCAGATTAAGGATCATCAGTTTTCCAAATTGATTAGGAATCGACATAAAAAATGTCGAATTACACATTTTCGCATTTCCTTTGTTGAGTATTTATTGCCTGCAAGTAATTTGTAAATCCTAAGAGCCTAGAAACAATGTTTCAACCATTAGCACAGGAAAGTATGAAAGGAGGATTAAAAATTAAAGCAACAAAAACAAAGCTCCTAATCTAACCAATTCTGCTGAAAGTAGACATACAGTGCCTCCCTCGTAAGAGTGCACATCCGAATGGTGGTGAAACTAGATCAAAACACAAAGGGGGAAAAAAAAACGTTTTTTTTTTATTTCTAAAGCAATGCTCGGCATGTAAGTCTTTGTATGGGACGTGAGGACAGTGCCTTTTGTTAACCGCTCGTAGAAATTATTATATTTATGATAGAACATTGCAATTTTTTTAGTTAGAAAGGTTATGGAATGGGAAATGATAAATAGGAATCAAAATATGGTGAAACGGGGACGTTATTTTGAAAAATTTATAATTAATGAAAATACGGAACCTGCAACCTCCTGCTTACATGACAGGCGCGCTACCGAGGGTCGTATCTGGAACGACTAATTTTTCCACCATATTAGTAAACCGATATTTTTGGAACAACTTGATATATCAGCTTGTAATGCACATACTGAACGCTCACGAGGGCGTTATGTGATTTCACGCCTTGTTCATTCTGAACAGAAGGCGCTGTGGTCGCTATAATACCTGTTGCATCAGACAGTTAAGTAAGTCACAGTTCTCATTAACTAAGATTATGTTCAAAGTGATTGATTTCGCAATAAAAACATATAATCTCAATTTGTCTTCATATTACGAGTATTTAGACATTTTTATTTCAGTTATATCATTTATAGTTGCATCAATATTTTTATTTTACAGTGTAGCTTATATTTTCATGAAAAATAACCAACAAACACACACCACACTGGTGTTTTCATCAATAGGGCCCCACAAACTTAGGGCCCCTGCATGGCCTAAGCTAAGACGGCCCTGCAGATGTGACTTACCTGAAAATATGCTTCATTCGATACCCCACACCTAAAAACATTTTGAAATGTGACTCATTCAGAAGTGCGTTCATTAAATAACCCTGGGCTGGGTAGGAACACTGGGGTTGTAACGCTGAGTTTTTGACCGGGTTTCGTCGTGTAGCGACACTCCAAATGTCAGTTGTCATTTTTGCATTATATTTAGTATAATAACGTTGAGAGGACCCCCTCGGTACTAAATTTTACGTAAATATATCAACTATAACGTTGAGAAGACCCCCTCGGTACAAAAATTAACGTCATTTCATTTACGAAAATTTACGTGAATGTCAGGTGACGTTTGGAGTCTATACGAACCTTGCGAACCCTGCTCAGAGTTGATGTTGAAAAATTCGACACCAGTGTAGCGACACTGTCATTTTTGAACGGTCGGTGTTGAGACGCGAGTTCATTTTTGAACGGGTTAGTGTTGCGACCCGGGTAGGAAACCCAACTCGGTGTGAGTTTATGAACGACTATCAGTCTTCCTTAGATTCAGCCTTTGAGTTATCATAATGACGAAGACAAGTGAAGGCTACCTCGTCAAGACCTTGGATTAGTGAGCCAAGACTGACAGGATTGTGAACTTGAGCACAATACTGGTTTTAAACGAGCTCCTTTACCTTATTAACAAGAATTACATCAATGATACCAGTTATACAATAACTTGATTAGTAATCAGCTATCATATATGTGCCATTGTAATTTAACGTCCATTGTAATGGGCGCCACCACCACTCTGAGAACAAACACGTGTGTATGTCGTCAGCACATCGTACAATTAGACTTGGGGGTTCGCCTCGATCCGCTCCGCTTCGCTCGGCTCCCCAAATTTATTTATTTATTTTACAAAACCCACAGCACAATTTACAACAATAACACAGAAAAACATTAACTAAACATAGGCCAACGGGTTTACATTATATAATCTTTACCTAAATATACTAAAATAACTAAGACGAAAAAGAAAAAATAATAATAATAAATCGAACTGGATAATAAAAACTAAAAACTACAAAAGAAAGCGTAATGTACAAGCTAATCGATTAAAAAAATAACAAAATTAATATAGTCACTAAGGAAAACAAGGGCTTTAGCACAATCACTAAATACTTATAAAAAATTTACATGTAAACCTAACACGCTCCTCTTCGGTCCGTTCATCGTCGCACCTATTTTTACCTATACCTATATCTCATCGCACCTATATCTGCCCACGACATGTATTGTACATGTACAACCGACCACATAGATCATGATCAAATCACCTGCTAATCTGTTTCCTAAAGTTGAGTACCCCAGGTGATTTTTTTGTTTCTATTGTAGAAATTTGATGATGTTAATGTCTACCTCTGCTATATCCATTCGGGTGCTTCTGTTACTCTCAAATTACCTTTTCATCCATGTGTAGGGCTGCCAGATGTCCGGTTTTGGACCGGACAGTACGGTTTTTTAAACGGCTGTCCGGTCTAGAAAATTTTGGAAAACCGGACAATAGAATGTCCGTTTTTTTTTGAAAATACATATACCTCACTCACGAGATGGTACAATATGTGTGCAGTGTTCCTGTCTCCAATGCCTTCGTAGAAGGAGTTTTTATCGTAACGGGTAATGTATGGACTGACGAAAGAAATCGACTAGGTGTGAATACCGTAAAAAGCGAATTATGTATTTTCAGTTGCACTGAATTTAAAGAAACAATTTCAGGCAATAAGCAGTAGCATCTAGTGCCAAATATGTTAAAAAGTGATTTTTTGCTTACCAACAGCAATAATAAATATAAGTTTTAATGTTTACTAAGTGTTTCATTGTGTTCACCCTCAGTAATTTCCGGTAATTTTTTCAGTTTGATCTTTCGACAAATTGTACCAAAAAAAATCATACCCTTTGAAAAAAAATGTTCGGTTTTTTTATCTGGACCATCTGGCAACCCTATCCATGTGGGCCTGTATGGTTTCACAACCGCATATTGTTTTGCTCGCGTTGCAACCTCATTAATTCAATTAGCTATAATGAATTATTTAATTGTATAATTTTCACTGTTTTACCGTAGTATGAATTTGACTATCGATACCGATACAACTTAAGAAAGAGGCGCCAAACTGACCTAACAACTTTACTGTGAACTTTCTTCGGTTCTTTCTCTTCTTGCTCCACAACTTACATCAAACTACATCTTGTTCCCAATGTGCGGTGCCTTATCTATTGGCTCTACAGGGTCTATGATGTCCTGTCTATCTTAATCTTGTATGTAATGGATGAGTACTGTCGCTTCTGTCAACTTGTCTCGCTTATAAATAATTTCAGATTTCTTAACTAATCATTTTGTACAGTGGAGTTCACATCAAGCTATATATATATTGGACACATTGGACTTTATACCTATCTTATATCTGACTATAGGCTGGGCTAATGTAGTACTGCAAGTGTATAGCTTGATGCGATCTCCACTGTACCACCCGTGCCTGACGTCATCGTCGGGTCCAATCGCCCCTGATAATGTTTAAAAAGGTCACTAGAACACTGACGAGAAAAAATATTTCAAGTAACAGAAGATAAACACTGGCGTCCCGCAAGCCGTTACCTACGTCAGTGCTAAATCATGGTCACAGTTACCCATTAGACGATATACGCTGACGAATTTATATCAAACGTCAATATTTAGACGATGGAGATCAAAGAGATCGGATCTCGATTTACCTGTATGAGTGCGCTGCACGCAGGGCTCCGCTCGATATTTATGAGGTCGCCAGTCGCAAAACTAACAAACAACGTGTGGCTTGCGATCAATAATCTTGAAGGATCGTTTTCACGTGCAATTTGGTTTGGAGATACCTTCCGGTGGCGGACTTGTGAATTTGAACTGGGGATTCCGATTTTCGATAGATGAATGGCCTCTGTGGTTCCGTCGTGTAAGTTTATATAGACTCCGAATTGGAAGTCGTGGTTTCAATTCCTACTAAGTATATTATTGTTCTTGCCCATGAAACGATAGATATTTAAGGCGATATGCGAAAAAAATACGGATGTTTCTTTTCTGTGTATTTCATGAAATACACGGAAAATTTTAATACATTTCTGGTATATGCATTTTGACTATATAATCTAGGGTTTTGAAATTGGAAAACATGTTTGGATAAATTTTCCTCGATAGAAATAATTGTTGAAATGAGGTCTTCAAACACACTTTTTCTCCTCGTTTGACAAATAGGAACCATATACAGAATTCAAACATATTTTATTAGGTGTGTTTCAACAATATCTAGCGATTTCATATTTGAAATTTTGCTAGCTATAATAGTTTTTTTATAAAAATTATAAAACTAACATTTTCCTCTTTCGCCGTGAATCCGCCCCTCTCGCACTGAGCGTGTTTTCGCTTAGAGTGACCGTGACAAAAATAAAATTCGCATAGCCTCTAAACATAAGTTTCTACATCACTATGATGCAATTTTCAACACAGCCGCAGCAAATAGTACTTTACGTACCTTGAACAAAATCTTTAAAAGATGTTTGACTTTTTTTATGTAATGTAGAGATATCATCATCATCATTCAGCCCACATCCACCCACTGTTGGGCATAGGCCTCTACTTCTCCACGCCATTTTCGTCTTTCCTCGCCATTCTCATCCATTGCCGACCAAAAGCCCGATCGGGCCATCGGTCTACCCCTGAACGGTTTCCTGGCCTCGGCTGCCACTCTGTAACTGCCCTAGCTCACCGTCCGTCTTCCCGTCTAGCCAGATGTCCCGCCCATCTCCAGTCTCTCGATTCGTTTACCGAAATCTTCGACTCCAGTTCGTTGTCAAATCTCGACGTTTGGTACACACTCCACAAGAGAGATGCCTACCTAGCATGGCTCGCTCCATAGCTTTCTGTGCCACTTTTCTTTTGTGGATGTGAGTTTTGGTCAGCGTTCATGTTTCGGCACCATAAGTAGGGATAGGCAGGAATAACAATGCCCAAGGTAGATGTACTCTTCTACCACCTCTATGACAGAGTTACCTGCACTGATGTTGGGCAGCCTGGTAGAATTGCTGGTCATAATCTTCGTCCTGGACATGTTCATCCTAACTTTAGGGACGCTTCATGCAGTATGTAGATATATACGTATACATAGAATAAAAGGTTAAAATCACATTTATATCGGATTTGCAAGATATATTTCAAGCATGAAGATGATTGGCGTCTATTTTGTTTGTGTGGACGAGTACTATCGCCAGTTTTCGGCTTCCGCAACTTCATCTTAACACCCTGTATATACAAGGTGACTTTTTGATCATCGTCCAAATTCATAGTGGAGGCTTGCCATAAATCGATAAAAAATTTGTGAAATTCGTATAATGAAATGTCGGCTTTCCATAGTAATTCACTACCAGTCCTGAGTGAATCACTATGGAGAGTCGAAATTTCATTTTATGAATTTTACAAAAATCGTTATTGGTTCACGATGCTGATCACTTACCAAGGCTCAAGTATGAATTTGGACGATGATCAAAAAGTCACCTTGTATACAGAGTCAAAGCTCTAAAATGAACCGTTACAAACTAAAACTAAATATATATAAAACTTGAACTCCGAGACCGACGTGACGTCACCCACGCTTCTGCTTTCATAACAGACCTCATTAATATTAAAATTAAAACGCCTTAGTGTTTAATTGTCATGTTTAATGCATTAAAATATCAAATTTACTCAAATATCCTCTCGAAGCTGTTTGTTGTGTTGGTGCGAGGATGATGTCTCGCCGCGTTCACCTCGACTGATATCGTATCAAGGGTCAGAAGCCGCGCGGGCGCATCTATATGACTGAGAGAAACCTTACAATAGAAAATCGACCAAGTTCGAGTCAGACTCGCGCACAAAGGGTTCCGTATCACCACACAATACGGATACGGAACCCTAAAACATTATGGTAGATAATTCTACTCACAGTTTTGGAGGACCAACTTAACTTGACACTGGGTATCTATTAAACTCTATGTATCTAAAGGGTCTAAATAAGTTTGTCAATCACAACTTATTAAATATTTGTAATTTTCAGATTTTTTTCCATGTGTGTGCTATATGACCTACCTGTCAACGAAATTTCAAGTTTCTTAGTCACACCTGTATGAAAATTTGTGAGCAAATTTGTATGAAATGGATTATGTACAATAACTTTTTCGCGTCGAGTTATACATGGTGACTTTTTGATCATCGTCCAAATTCATACTGGAGGCTTCGTAAGTGATCAGCATCAGGGATCGATAACAATTTTTGTGAAATTCGTATAATGAAATTTCGACATCCCATAGTAATTCACTCCCAGTTCTGAGTGAATCACTATGGGGAGTCGAAATTTCATTTTATGAATTTTACAAAAATCGTTATTGGTTCATGATGCTGATCACTTACCAAGGCTCAAGTATGAATTTGGACGATGTTTACAAATTCACCTTGTATAGAAGGCTGATTTTTTACAACACCATGGCGTTGTATACTTCTGTAGGAGGTCTCAGTTTCAACTTGATATCTCATACGGGGGCCGAGCAAAAGGGTCTTGACAGACAGACAGATAGACAGACGGACAACATAGTCAGTCAAAGTGATCGTATAAGTTTTCGTTTTTTTCATTTTGAGGTACGGAACCCTAAAAAAATAAGGCTTCCCAAGTGTATTGTATTGTAATATAAGTTGAAAATAGTACAATGTTATTTAAATGGTAATCAGTAATTACTGAAACATTACACATTATTGACTAATTAATTAATTATCATCTCTTTTTAGCATTTTCGTTGCATTTATCTGCTACTGACGCGATTTTGTCAGTTTGGTCTCTTATTATAAAACCTTATAAAAATACGGAGAGTTTATTATTATTATCATCTTCTTTTTTTAAGGTTCCGTACCCAAAGGGTAACCAATGGGACCCTATTACTAAGACTCCGCTGTCTGTCCGTCTGTCACCAGGCTGTATCTCATGAACCGTGATAGTTAGACAGTTGAAATTATCACAGATGATGTATTTCTGTTGCCACTATAACAAAAAATACTAAAAAACAGAATAAAATAAATATTTAAGGTGGCTCCCATACAACAGACATGTTTTTTTGCCGTTTTTATAGATAATGGTACGGAACACTTGGCCGGTTTTTATAAATTTAAATAGACAAAACTACAGTACACGTCGCGGCAATCTTAGTCCGCTCCGAAGTTGCTCCACCGAAGAACGTTCATACATTTTGTTCCTACCGATGTTCAGAGCGAACGACAAGTTTGGCGCCTACTCGCGATATCTTGAACATGAACACGTGTACAGTACAAATATAACTTAAGGGGCTATGCGAATGTTATTTATGTCACTGTCACTCCAAGCAAAAAATCGCGCAGTGCGAGAGGGGCGGATTCAGGGCGAAAGCGAAAAATGTTAGTTTTATAATTTTTATAAAAAAACTAAAATAGCTAGCAAAAATTCAAATATCAAATCTCTAGATATAGTTGAAACACACCTAATAAAATATGTTTGAGTACTTTATATGGTTCCTATTCGTCAAACGAGGAGAAAAAATGTGTTTGAAGACCTCATTTCAACTATTATTTCTATTGAGGAAAATTTATCCAAACATGTTTTCCAATTTCAAATCCCTAGATTATAAAGTCAAGATGCATATACCAGAAACTGATTATAATTTTCCGTGTATTTCAAAATACACAGAAAAGAAACACCCATATTTTTTTCGCATATCGCCTAGTTTCCGCAAAACCATAATTTATTCTTCCTGGTTTGAAGAATCTAGCAATACTACATAAAAAAGAAAAAATATGTATTTCTTTCGGGAATCAGGGAACAGAATCCTCAGAAGTCATTTCAATATTGAGAAATAAAGTGCCAAAGATGGCTCTAAAAAAGTTTTCATGTCGAGGTTTAAATTTATTAAAGTAAAAAGTAAAAACCCGTTCATATTATTTATGGATTAAATTCTGTATAAACTTTATTTATGTATAAACTCTTAACGGGACAGATATTTATAGCAACTTTGCTTTTTTTTTAAATAATTAAATTTGTGTAAAAAGTTGTTATTTTGACTTTTTTCCAGAATCCGTCCCTCTCGCACTGCGGGTCTTTCCGCACGGAGTAATAGGGTAGTATGCAAGCGGAACGTATCCTCTTAAGTCCCACAAAAACTTTGATATCGCGTTGTAGGATTTAAACAAAATCGGAGCTCCAAAAGTAATCTTAGTACAGAAAGGTACAAAGCCAACGACCTATTGATCGACGGGTTCAATTTATTTCTATATACGGATGGGAAGCCCTAAGACTTGTCGAATGGGGCTTAATTAAATTCAATCCTTACAGCAGCGAACCGCCTCTCAGCAGCTCCTTAATAATAATAAAGTAAGTTGTATATAAATAATATTTGCATTGAATACTAAATACTGTGTACTGCGAAATCTGCCCCCGTAAAGTTTACCTTAGCGCCGCGCTACGGAACAAATACATGCATTTTAGGGTTTAGGGCAAGGGTTTTCAACCCACGGTCCTCGGGCCGCATGCGGCCCGCCGGGACCTTTTTTGCGGCCCTCGGAGGCTAAGGAAATTTTCATATATTCTATAAGAGATTTTTAATTCACTTGGTCTGTTTTAAATTATTGTTGAGGTGGTATGTTTACGTGCGGCAATGTGCGGCCCTTTGACAGACCTGGAATAGATTATTGTCCCTCCAGCTAAAAAAGGTTGAAGATCTCTGGTTTAGGGCATACAGGTTTACCTTACAGTGTTTTCTTTCACCCTCAGCAATCGACTTTGTAAGTATACAAATACTATACACGGAAATTCAGAAAACCCATGCCTACATTCTCGATCGGCAGAATTAGAACGATTTAGAATACGGCTTTCTACCCACTGAGCTGGTGTCTTCATTTAAATTATATATATATATTATATATCGTCACGACGTGAATCCCCGAGAGGGTGTCAGATAGGTTTCGAGTGTGAACTGTGAAGCCTCAGTCCACACTCGGTGCACCCGCATTTCACCGACAATTATTAAGTCCTAACGTGATGAGTAATGAACCCTATCGCTTTTCTTTGGACACAAATACATGCTTTTTTCGGCATGCAGATTTCCTTCCTTCATCAAGGAAAGTGGTAAGTAAACACAAATACTGAAGCCGATTCTGAAGGCCTTAATTTTAGTTGGGTGCTGTCAAAACTAAATTTTCTTCATTTGCAAAATAGTCCTTAAACGTTAGAAACAGAAGCTAAATTACTTGAAAAAAAAATAGTTTTTACAGCACCGAAACTTAAATTAAAGCCTTTAGAATCGTCTTTAATATGCACATAAATTCCGAAAAACTCATTGGTGCATGCCCAACCGGGGATCGAACCTGGATCACAAGATTGAGAGGCCAGCGTTCTACCCCTGAGCTAATTAAGGCGCTACGGAAAAAAATCTACACTTTAAGAACTTGCATATCTACTTCAGTAAATAATGTATTATTTTGATAAAATAGTATATTATTTTTGGAATCTTATTCTAGGGATCTGTTAAAACAGAAACGCGATTGGAGAAATTCGGCTCGATATAAATATTTATTGAAATGAGGTCTTTTTCGACACCAATTCTCCTGGTTTTACAATTTAGAATGACATATGGACTGCAATTATATTTTATTAGATGGGTTTTAACGGTATCAAAGAACTGGTTAAACGAAATTTTGATAGCAACTTTAGTACATTTTATATTAATAAAAAACCGACTTTTTGCTACTTTTCCACGAATCCGTCCCTCTCGCGCTGGGGGTTTTTTCGCATATGGAGTAACAGGGACGCTAAAACTTTCACATATCGCCTTAAAAACAAGCCGTAATTTAATCTAGCATTTGAGTAAGCAATGATCTTCAGTACGTGCGCCATCTTAATTTAACATCAAAACGTGATCTAATGCGATGTATCAGATCAGATGATAATGGTGCGGCAACCTCTGATTGTATCGCGGCGATACATTGACGTGTTCATGCTAACCATTTCCCGATATACAGAACTGACCAGGTTCTAACCATTCCGACTAATAATAACTAGAATGTGAAAAGCGATAGTTAACAAATATATTTTTAAGTACTAGCCTTTTCCGCGACTTTGTGTGAATTCATATTTATTTGGTTGTTGAAATACATCAGCTTGTCTTGCCTAGTAAATATATCTATAAGAATGTAACCATCCCTTCAGATCTGCAAAGCCTTCTCGTTTCTTCCCTTTTATCACCTCTTATCCACAAAAACTTATTTTTCAATGCAGTTGCTCGTAAAGTTTTCTTTTTTGTGTAACAAAATTATGCGGAAACCGAGTATTTATTTCACGCGTGAAATAAAACAGTACTGAAATCCTTTATTTCACGCGTGAAATAAAGTAATTTTTTTAAGTTTTTGACTCTGTGGTGCATGGTGCAAGTCATGAAATTTAAAAAATTACAAAGATGCAAGGAGGTTTACTGTCCAAAAAAAAAAACAATTATTTATAAGTATGCGCGCTCTAGCAAATAATCGAATGATCATAAACACCATTCTTTATTATACTTATTTTTTTGTTGTATTTCCTCGCAAAATGCATTGAAAAATGTTGTAAGATACTTGAGCGTAAAAGGTTTTTATCCGAATGCGTGCCAATGAAAACACTCGCTGGCACTTATTCGTATAAAACCTTACTTTCCGTACGTGTATCTTAAATAACTATTCCCTGTCCATAGTTCTTGCCTTCTCTTTATGCCTCCTTCATTAGGAAACATAAATTCTATAAATGAAACCTAGATAACAGCAGAATTAAATTTCTTTTCTAGCAACTGAGTATACGGATTTCCTTTTAAGACAGACAAAAACATGTTTTAGTTTGATCATACCGAAAAACAAAATAAAACCTAAATATTTCAAATATCACAAACAGACAGTTCAATTTTATTGAACTGTACTCATTTCGTATGGTATTGCTAATGTCATTCTTGTATGTAGCTAGGGATAAGGACAAGGTTGTTGTTGCTATATCCGCTTCGGTAACGAATCTATTGATTACTTGGTAGCGAAGCTTCGATGTCTGATGTCGCAGTATGTGAATGTTGCAGTATGTGCATGTCGCAGTATAGAGGAATATAGGGGAATTCGGCATTTTCTAATTTGTCTCGGCATATAGTAATTACGTTAGAATTATTGAGGGTCGTCTCGCTCCGCTCCGCTTCGCTCGGCCCCCGATATGTACTTACATGTAAACCTAACACGCTTCTCCTCGCTATTGGCAACAATTGGGTTTCCTTGTCGACAAAACTGTTATACTATTGTTTTCTATACCTTTTTTCAACTCTCGCTTTCTAGTTGTAATTAACCTTGAACCGAAAAAGGTGTTTTAGCATTTCAATCCCCTCCTGCAATGAATCTGGAACCAAGACTATTAAAATTCATGAAAATTGAGCTTACATAATTTTGGGGTTTGGTGGGCAATACACTGCTGAAACGGCAATGTTACCATTTTTGTCTTTAACCTTAACTGAACTTGCTTGTAGAAAAGCCTTTCTAATTCAGGCATAACGTAGAGTTTTATTTCTTTTCTAATTATGATGGCCGATCCAGCATGTTTAGTTCCGTTTGGGTGGCAGGTTGGGTAGGTATTGTATCCATCAAGGTAGAGATTGGTTCACTTGGATGTGATTCAGTAACAATTAAAAATGTAACAAAAAATTAATCTGACAATGTATGTGGTTTATAATTTGAAATTATATGGTATATTTTTACAGGAAACATTGCTTTGTAGGCTTAGTTAATACTACGCTTGATAAACTTTTTAGTATTGTTGCGTACGCAAAAGAAGCTTTTTTTGACTGTGACTGCCTCTCTCTGGCCGAATGTAAGCATTGAAAGACTCGTCCATAAAATACATAAAACTCGAATAAAACTTTAAAGCAATAGGTTTTCTTCTGGTTTAGAAAAGATGCTCCAAATGGACATACATAGTTCCTCCTTCAACGGCCACTAAAGTGTAATCTAAACGAGTTAACGCGTAACCTTAATGTGATATAAATTAGTTTCACAATTAAATGTCCCACGGGTAACGTCCAGCATGGTACGGTACGATACAATTAACGTTATACGTAGCAGTGTCAATACACTGTGTTTTTTTTATGTGGGTAGTTAAGGCGATATGCGAAAAAAATACGGGTGTTTCTTTTCTGTGTATTTCATGAAATACACGGAAAATTTTAATAAATTTCTGGCATATGCATTTTGACTATATAATCTAGGGTTTTGAAATTGATAAACATGTTTGGATAAATTTTCCTCGATAGAAATAATTGTTGAAATGAGGTCTTCAAACACACTATACAGAATTCAAACATATTTTATTAGGTGTGTTTCAACAATATCTAAAGAATTAATATTTGAAATTTTGCTAGCTATTTTAGTTTTTTTATAAAAATTATAAAACTAACATTTTTCGCTTTCGCCCTGAATCCGCCCCTCTCGCACTGAGCGTGTTTTCGCTTGGAGTGACAGTGACAAAAATAAAATTCACATAGCCTCATAAACAGCTGCGGCTTCCAAATGTACGTAAATAGCATGTTTATATTTTGTGACGTCACTATTTATTTGTTCTCTTTAATTTCTTTCCTGAAACGCAGACTAATTAACCACCTCAGGCCTCGTAGCACAGTGTTTAATGCCACTTTGTTGAATCACAGGTGCGAGGAGCGCGACACGATGTTTTTGCGATTAAACAGTACGTCACGCTCCTCGCACTTGTGATACAACCAGTGGCGTCGCGCGCGATTAAACACTATGCTACGCCCGCTGATGGTCCCAGTACTCGACCACTAACCCGGAGGTCGCGGGTTCAAATCCCATAGGGGCGAATTTGTTCTCGATCTGCGTGCTTTTCGGAAGGGTCCAATTTGTGTCCGATGTACGGCGATAGCGCTCATCACGTTCTGGCTCGTAATATTCGTCGGTAAAAAGTGGGTGTACGAGTATTGACTGTGACTTTGCATTTCACATTCCACATACGGAAACACCTCTGACACCCCCCTCGGAGTTCATGTCGTGATGTTGTGTATTTGTATAATCAATAATGTAAGTTTTGTGACTTATTTATATATGTACTTAGAAAAATACGTGATTGTGTGTAACGGTAGTTAGTAGCCACTTTACAATGTTATTTTAAGTACTTTATTTAATTCACTATTAATTACTTGAAATCTTGAAAGTAATCAAAGTATTTATTCAAAGTACCTAGTATAATAAAAAAAAAAGACAAAGTTGAATCGATTGATTTTATTGTAATCTATTGAAAATTAATGTCGCTTATATACACTAATGGAGTACTTCTTCAAAAAGGTTTTAAGTTATGTATTATTGCGCTGCGGATAAAAGGAGGTGAACAGTAACCATTTTTGTGAAACGTGTCGGGGCTCGGGCGATAATGATTACTGTAGATTTTCATTGTAAGAGCGTACCTGACTCCTAGAAGGATAGTTGGACACTAGAGATCTGCATCTGCTACGATCTTTTGCTTCTTCCACATTCAACATTGTATTACTTTATAATTTAGTTACAACTAGAGATACATTATTTATTTTATTTTTCTAGTTCTTGAAGCCTCGTCTGGAATGAATGTTTTAGAAAATTTCTGTTTTCAACGAAAACGCGGTTCGCAAGATTTACCTCCTCCCCACCACCGTCATCCATCAACACGTTGTAGCGAGCGTGGTCCACTGTCGCATCGCTCAGCATGATGTATCACTTCAGTTCTCGCCGATGATTTATTTTCAGCTGAAGAATGCGAGCGTCAGAGATAGGCTCGAGTAGCACCCGCCGCTTCTCTCCCTCACTCGGCTAGATGTGAGAGCGAGACGAGTGTCGTTTCCATAGGACTGCTGGGCGTTGCGCTGGCGCAGCTCTAGTCGACCTTGACCTTGGAGTGGTAGTTGCCGCGCTACCACGTGCCGGCGTTGTATAAATAATTCGCAATGCTCTACTTGGCTCTGCTGTAATAAGTTTTTTTTAAGGGGTCATTCTATGGGGTTTCTCGTCATGACTGTGAAGTTTGGTGCCCCTAGATAACGTATACAAGGTGACTGGAAATTGCTCTTATTCCTCTCGGGGGAAGAAACTATGATTAATTTGGAGTGATTTCACCCCTATCACTTAGTTGGGGGTCGCAAATCCGCCATTTTCGAGATTTTTTCATTTTTAAAGTTCAATTTTTAATTCTTTGTTATCGTGATTTTAGACATGCAACATAAGATTTTGCAATTGTTTGATTGATTTTCAGCCGTAAGGAGATCGACCAATCAGTAAGCTATGAGTTCACGCGAAATTTCGGGCCAAAAAACAAGATTTTTTTGTCGTTTTTTATTTGAAAAATTTCGAAATTTTATAAAGCAAATAATGTCGATTTTCTCGGAAATGGCGGATTTGCGACTCCTAAGTGATAGGGATCAAATCACTCCAAATTAATCATAGTTTCTTCTCCCGAGAGGAATAAGAGCAATTTTCAATCACCCTGTATATATACAGAGCGTACGTATCACACTATTCAAATGGAATGTATTCGTATATCGAGGAGCCCCGATTGTACTTGCATCTATTCCATATGGCAAAAGTCTGTCAAAGAAAATCACGAGTCAATGGAGAAGATGTAAACAGCTTTAAAGCGAAAAGTTTAAAATTGTGACATCAATCATTATCAAATATTTTTTCTGGGATCCTACTGTGATTCTGCAGCTCCATGCCAACTTTTAGCCTGATCGGCTCAGCTGTACTTGAGTTGTCGTTGACTGCTTACTTTGTTTTTTTTTCCTTATATACCAGTTCTCGTTGGTCGGAGTATAATAGTATGTTCTCGTCTGTCTCAACTGGATCAATGAATCAGTTTGCGCAACTTCAGTGAGTTGAGGACATCATCTGCGTCACTTGAGAAAATAACAAGAATACATCAATTTGTTTTGTAACTTAATTATAGTTGCAGACCGCTTCTCTGTAGCCCACTGGTCGCAGTCGAAAGGTGTATTTTTCAAAATGTATTTTGTCCTCATCTTCCCTTTTTGGGTACCCGTTGTTGGAATGTACAAAAACAAATCAATATCATTTCAACACTATATTCTGTCTCTTTCTTACTTGTTAATATTTGTTTTTATGAACAAGCCACTTCAACCACTTGACTAAAAGTCCCTTCGATAGTTTCTTATTACTGCCTGTGCCTTCAGCGAGCTATACGTGACACACCTCTCCTGACAAAATAACGATGATTTATATTATTTGGATCGTTAAACTCTGCATTTTACTGAAATACCTATATCCTAACACCCGTTGCATTTCTTGCTTTTTATACTTCGATCAATTGTACATAATTGTCGCAAAATTATGTGTCAATGCTAAATAAGATAAGGGAGGGAAGACCAGCAAATTTAATCACCAAAAAAACAACAAATTCCCTACCTATGTGAAAAGAGTATAAGTTGTGTGTTTTCTAAAAACAAATAAATTCTGATTGTTTTCTTAAACAACATTTTTTTGTGGGGGTCAGATCTATTTTAAACAAAGTCCTAACCTAAGAAATATCAAATGTAAATCAAATATATTGAAATACATAAGAGTAGGTAATTAAAACAATCAGAATGTATACCGTTTATATTTCAGCCTAACTACTACCATAGTACTACGTCTATTGTGTGGTGCTACTACGCATTGCGATTGTGACGCGTGCGCATCGCGACGTTCAGAGACCTGTAGATACGAGGGTGAATCCAAAAGTTCTAAGCCCGTCCGTGAAAATGAAAGAAAAGTGGGTTCAAAATTATTTTTATTTTTCGACATAGTCTCCATCTAGATCAACACACTTCTTCCACCTGACCTGCAACTTGTTTATACCCTCGAAAAAAAATGATTCCGGAAGGTCGTCAAAATAGTCATTAACTGCGACTATCACCTCTTCTCTAGTCGAATATTTAAATACCCCCAAGTGTTTTTTTAAATTTGGAAAGAGATGATAGTCAGAGGGGGCTAAATCCCCCTAAATCCCCCCAATCAGGGGGGGTGGGTGGGGCAGCAACTCGTAACCACATTCATGGATCACAGCCATCGTTTCAACCCAAGTGTGAACTCATGCATTGTCTTGATGAAACAAAACTCTCTTACGCAACATCCCCGGCCGTTTTTCTTTTATTTCTTCGCGAAGTTTTCGTAATAGGTTACAATAATAGCGTGAATTTATAGTTTCACCTTTAGGTAAATAATCCAATAAAATAACTCCCTTCGAATCCCAAAAAACAGATGCCATGACTTTGTTGGCTGACAAAATGCACTTGGCCTTTTTCGGCGTGGGTGAGCCAGATCTTTTCCACTGTTTGGATTGCTGTTTTGTTTCAGGAGTATGGTGATGAACCCAGCTTTCATCCATGGTAACAAAACGAGACATAAAATCTTCAGCATCTGCCTCAAAAAGTTCCAAACAGTCACGCGAAATTGTGAATCGAACTCGTTTTTGGTCAGCTGAAAGCAATCTTGGGACCTAGCGAGCAGAAACCTTACGAAACCCCAATTCTACAGTTATAATGTTTTGCACTCGGCCATAACTGATGCCTGTGATCTCAGCTATCCTACTAATGGTCAATCGTTGGTCTCCTAGGATGAGATCACAAATTTTGTCAGTGTTTTCTTTAGTGGCAGACGTTGAAGGCCTTCCGCTCCTTGGGTCATCTTCAATGGTCTCCCGACTGCGTTTAAATTCAGCTACCCACTTTTTGACAGTGGAATACGATGGAGCAGATTCCCCTAATGTTGTTTCCATATCTTCATGAATCTCTTTAGGTGAAAGACCTTTTTTATTGAGGTACTTAATCACAGCACGGTGTTCAATTTTCTCCATTGTGAAAAATCCCGTCAGACTGCGTTAAACAAAATATCACAACAAAATAATAGCTTGCAGTATCGAACTTCAACTTCACACAATCAATCACGAAAAAACATACTAACAAATGACGGTAGATTTACAAAGATTTGATACCTCTTTGTAGGTCGGGCTTAGAACTTTTGGATTCACCCTCGTATGTAACGTGTTGTTTGTAGAAGGGTTACTGTGTTGACTCTGGTTCAGAAACTGTATGTCGTGATGCAGTTCTTTGACAGCACTTTCAGGGCAACCTGAAAATATTCAATTTAAAATATTTACACAACCTCCTTACAGTTGTTTAGAGTGAACTTGGTAATTAACAAGAGACGTGTGACTTGCAATGTAAACTTATGCGATGTGTATACTACTATGTCGCACGCAGGAGACGACTCACAGAGAAATATCACGGAATCGATAAAATTATTTAGAAAAAAAATTCGAGATTTAGGTTTACTAAGCCGTATGATGATGAATATTTTTACGAAAAAGCTGCAACTTCCATTTGCCTTCGTGTGACTTCACTCGAGAAATTGCTGTTTAGAAATCTTTGCTATCATCATAAATTTATAAAAATTTGCTGCCGACTGATTTGACAGATGGATGACAGATGAGTAGATAGACAGAGACAAACCACTTTTTTATAAGCAATTACACATCACAATCAGTATAATGTCTAAAATTCTCAAGTGACGTCATAACCAATAATTCTTTAAAAAATCGTAAAAATTAATGGTTAATTTATATACCGAAATAATAAAAATTATGTCCTAAAATTGCGCATGAACACTGAAAAAATAAAAAAACCTTTTTTAAATTAACCTATGAGAATTCAGCAAAGTACGTACAAGCTCTGAGCTCAGTACTAATGAACCTATGAACCACGAAACAACGCCGGGTCCGACGACTTTAGCATTTGAAAATAATTTGTAATTCAGATTTTAAGGTTTAAGGTCAATTGTTTCTTTGTTTGTGTTTATTTAGATAAATATTTGTACGCCAAATTTGGCAGATTTTTGAGGAATGACATATTTAAGCATATTGTAACACCTAATTTTTAAGGACCAAAAGTCAAACAAATAAACTTTTCTATTCTATTCTATTCTATAATAAATATGTACGTACAAAATACCGTATCGTAAGTTTTTAAAACATCCGGCCAAAATGTATCTTATTAATTTAATAATTGTCGTTTAACAAACTGCTTCAATTCTTAACTTTAATAAATTCCTTATCTGCTAAACTTCATTCTTGTTTTATTTTATGGTAATCGCAAATGTATTGAAAAACGTCGTATGATGCTCGTACTCAAGTAAGTTGGCTATTATAGTTATCGGTTTATTATAAGCGACTATAATATCCAGCTTACTGTACTTGCATCATAATGTACTATAACTGTTGTTGTCCTTAGAGTAATATTTAATATTTTTCAATGCATGTGCTCGTAAAGGCCCACTTTTTATGCATCAAAACCGAACAGAAAGTCGATTATTTTGCCTTAGGGCTTTATTATTTTTTTTTTTATTTGTTTATTTACAATGGTTGCCTAACGTGCAGCCTTTCTTGTGTATCATAAATGTTATACTTTTTTTCCACTGTTTAACGGCTCTGGATAAATTCCTTTTGAGCCAATCATAATTTAAAGTTCACAAGATTATGTTTGTTTTATTTCCTCTCACTAACGAAGTATGCTACACGGGCGTAAGAGCAATAAATTACTCGGTTACGTTTAAAACACTCGTTACGTTCGTGTTTTAAATCGTCCTCGTAATTTATTCCTTTTCGCCCTTGTAGCATAAACTTCTATTAACCTCTTGTCAGTCAGATGTAAAAAACATTATTTTTATCAACCCTGATTAAAATCACAGAATAGTTCCGTAACAAAATGTATAGTTTCAGAATTAGAAGTTCATAATGATAATGTTCATAGAAATAAAATGATAAGTTAATAATCGGGGTGTTATCAAAGTATCTTGTAGTTGTAGCCGATGTGCGTTTTGCTAATTTAACGATAAGCGATCTCGGATAGATAAGGTTACCTCTTATTACTAAATTCCCGCGGCTAAATTTCGAAAACATTTTTTTTCAATTTTTTTCAGGGTATTTCCGCCATTTCAGGACATAGTTTTCATTATTTTGGTAAGTATATAAATTAACCATTATTTTTTTATGATTTTTTAAAGAATTGTCCGATATGACGTCACTTGAGAATTTTAGACATTATTTTGATTGTGATGTGTGATTGCTTATAAACAAAGTAGTCTGTCTCTGTCTGTCTACTGATCTGTCATCCATCTGTCAAATCAGCCGGAACCAAATTATTATAAATTTATCTTGATAGCAAAGAACACATTTCTAAATTTCTCAAGTGACGTCACACGAAGGCAAATGAAAGTTGCAGCTTTTTCGTAAAAACATTCATCATCATGAGGTTTTTTAAACCACAAGTTCTAAAATACGGCTTATTAAACCTAAACCTCGAAATGGTTTTCTAATTAACACACGTTAACATAATTTAATCTAACCGAACTGTGTGGTTACGTCCAACAAGTCTAAGACATAATAGTAGTTTATGCTACAAGGGCGCAAAGGAATAAATTACGAGGACGATCTAAAACACGAGCGTAGCGAGTGTTTTAAACGTAACCGAGTAATTTATTGCTTTTACGCCCGTGTATCATACTACGTTTTTCAATGCATAGTGTGAGGAAATGAAAACAAATATAATCTTGTGAACTTTAAATTATAATTGGCTCAAAAATACTGTATCCAGAGCCGTTAAACAGTGGAAAAAAAAGTATAACGTCTATGGTACACAGTAAAGGCTGCAGGTTAGCCAACCATTGTAAACAAATAAAAAAATAATAATAATAAAGCCCTAGGGCAAAATAATCGACTTTCTGTTCGGTTTTGATGCATAAAAAGTGGGCCTTTACGAGCACATGCATTGAAAAATAAATAATGTAAAAGTATAACGCTATCGATTTAAACAAGGCACTTGTAAGATAACTTTGTTAATTAATGAGATAACATAAGAAAACATTTTTAGTTTCGAGCGACGGTTGCGTCAGTTTTCGTTCCCGAACGTACAAATTATTATTGTCTTCATTATTTTTGAATAAAAAAGTATTAAATAAGTGTGATTTATGGCACTATACGTCTATACGACAATTGTTTAATGTCAATTAGGCTTTTTTGGCAATATTGTCTTTAATGAATTAAGTTGATAATGTTCCTGTACAACAACTATGTATAAATAAACGCGTTCAGAAACAACGACTTTTTATAGTTAGAATTTTAAGTTATGTCAAAAGTGGCCGTTTTTACCCAGTGCCGGATTAAGGCTACTTGATGCCCTAAGCAATCCACACCGATGGGCCCTCTATCCACTAGTAAACCAGTATAGGTCTTTGAAAAATTAACGTGTTTATTACAAAGAGTATATTTCTTAGAATATGTACGAAAGAGATAAGTGGAGTACGTAGCTATTATAATAAAAACCAAGTATACCATTTTTAAAATGCGACATTCAACTTTTACGGACAGCAAATTCTCGAACAATAGTGTGAGATCAATGTTCTTAGTACATCTGCCTGTTTTTTCATGTATATAGGTATATACAATATTGATAAAGCGTTGAGCCTCTTTTATAGCATCGCCGTCCGTTTTTAATAACTTGCTCTATTTGGAATATTTGCAAATCGTGGGTTCAACGCAACGACATCTCATTACTCAAAGTAGTCAATTTAATTACGCGCGGATATTTACTAATAAGCCTTGCTTTTCATGTGCTAGAAAATAATTTTTCGTTGCTGTTCATGGTGCCCCCCGAGACGTGATGCCCTAAGCAATTGCTTAATTTGTTTATAGGCTAATCCGGCACTGTTTTTAGCAAAAGTTAAAATTTGAGCTCATACGTTGTTTATGAAATGTGCTATTTTTAGTGATTTACTTAGTAGATTTTTAATAATTATTCTAGCAAGTAAGAAAATATTTTTTTTCTAATGTGGCAGTACTTTCGCGTGTTATAACGTTTTAATAAAATTTCCAATAAACAAAAAAATGCATAAAAAATAATTTATACTGTAAGGTGTGACTCCTTGATGGAACTTCATTCTAACACTAGTTAAAGTCTTCTTGTACGAGTTCCACTATTTTATTTCTTTAATTATTGCGACTAGTTTCGTCTATTTGACATCGTCGATCATCGTCATCGATATAGGTTAACCTATTCCAATCAGCCCGACGATGTCAAATAGACGAAACTAGTCGCAATAATTAAAGAAATAAAATAGTGGAACTCGTACAAGAAGACTTTAACTAGTGCATAAAAATTAAATTTTCCCAAGTAATCTGTTTTCCTAAGTTGATAAGTTTATTAATAGCTCATCATTTTTTTCATCGCCACAAAACAAAATTGCCTATACCATATTTTTGATAACCTTCCCTCCTTGGTATTTAGAACTGCCGTGACTGGTTTCGGCTATATATCATTATCGCGTGAAAGTTAATTTTAAGTACGTTTTATTTTCATCCGGTTATGGGCAATTCTAATTTTGATGGGTTCTAAATCTTTCGTCGGTCAGTAGCCTAGACACGAGCTTTATACCAATTTTATTTCTATAGTATTTTACCCAACTCCTGACAATATAAAATAAATAAAATAAAACGATTTTTATTCAACAGAACACAACACAAAACACATAATACTTAAAGACTATTTAAGATTAGATAGGTTCTGTTGAAAAGGTCGGTGACTCAGCTTTTGTCCCTTAAGACAGAAGCAAAGGGACGCTGTTATTCTGTCACTGCCTGTATATTTATATATATATATCAGATATCATATCAGACTGCTCTGAGAACACAATAAACTGCAGTCTACAGACATTTTGTAATGAGATATCAGTCCGTAAGTAGGTGGACGATAAAATATGCATAGAAATATCTCCAGTCGGCTCTGCTATCTAATCTTCAGAATACTATCATTATCTGTCGACCTTGGTGACACTATGATCAGATCGTCTTGAACACCCTGCGAACAACCGAACCTAGCCTTTACGACGACACGACAGAAGCTACTACAAGTGACATTCTAAATTTGGCTGGTTTACGCGAGACCTCGCAATAGTCGCTTCGCATATTCTAGAAATAAATGGCCTCATGAGTTCTGATAGTTATTTTTGTATGTAGCCCACTTTCGTGCTTTGAAAAATAAACAAGGAAAGTTCAAGTCAATTCAAAATCCTTTATTGTACGCAAGAATAAAACGTTTTACAAGTATCAGTAATCTTACAGTTTAAGCAAAAGGCGAGCTTTTAAAAGAGATTTATACCAGCAAACCCTTACTTTTGATGAATAAAATTATTCGCTAAATTTTAAATGAATTTTGCAAATTCAAGTACCGCTCGCCTTCTGCAAGAAAACATGCACATGCAGACGGGGCGACAAAATTGTACCTTACATGATGTAATTAGAGATACATTTGTTTTTATAAGATTAAATTTGACTTGTAAAAAGTGTATTATGTGTTGTGTACCTACTTTACAAAATAAACTATTTGAATTTGAAATTTGAATATTGTATGTATATAGTTTGTAATAGACCAGCCTATTTTTAGTAAACTAAGCTCAGCGGGTCTACCACGTAATTCTCATTTTCATCAACATCAACTTGAGATTGAAATTTGACGTGCGTGCGACGACGCACAGTATTGCCTCGTATAGATGAAAACGCGGACTTAATTATTTTTGAAGGAAATTTGTATTCTAAAAATGGAGTATTTATTGAATAACATATAATACGTAAAATCGTAGTCATAAAGTTAACAGTAATTTTTTTATTTATTTTAATATTTCAATTTGCAGGCTTGAAAATATTTATAATTCACTTAAGTGTTCTTTACAATTATTATTGAAAATTATTGTGAAGTGTACGTCACACAAGGTGTACAGGTTTTGCTTACTAGTAATTTTCCCGGATTTCTCATCTACTTATACGTATAATTAGAATGTAAAATGACTCGGCCCAGTAGTTTTTTTTTTATATGTTATGAATTACTCACACCAATAGCTTTTTGGTGCGGTTTAGATTTACACCAAAACTTTGTGTATAAGGTTATATTTGGACATTACTCTTAAATTAAAACAAACACAATAATAGCATATCATACTTAGTATTTTATTCAGCAGAGTGATCATTATCAGTTGTTAGGATATTTAACGTCTCAATTACTTCCTTGGGCAGTTCCTTGTTGTTAATCTTGGGTATTTTTCTAATACTTGAGATGAAGGGGTCTGAAGTGACTAATAACCTATTGAACACGTCATGCATAGTTACTTCACGTGAGCATTTTCTGGAAAAAAACTCCCTATATTGTTTAATATCCTTGTTCCGGGCTTCTTGGGCTTCCTCGGATAATTGACCTATCGGAACAAGGAATTGAGATATAACAGCGGACGAATGCATCAATATTTTGTGAACACTCGTCGGCATGTAATACCATGGGTAATTTTTTATAAAAACCACAGCTGTTTTCAAACAGTAGTTTTCAAACATATCTGTTTTGATTTGTCGTCCACTAGACAAAGCAACCAAGATTGTATGAAAGCGATTTATTAAATTTTTGTTTATACCTGTGATTGAAGCTGAAAGGTCGCTGTTTTGAAAAAATCTTCTCGCTGTGTTGCCATCGTTAGAGTTGCCGAATCCGGGTTTTGGGCGATCTACTATCAAACCCATATTTTTTTTGAACTCATCTTGAACGTGCTTCTTTCTTTCTGCTATTTTCTGTTTGTCAGTAGGCTTGGTCACGCGCCATTTCATCACAGTAAGCTTATAACTTACATGAAGCAGACATTCGAACATACGGATCCACGCATGTAATATAGATAATCCGAACCGAAGATTTTCTCTACAGATTGTTGCATTGCGCATTTTACTCATCGAGTTGAATTCACTGGAAGTCATTTTGCATATATAACACCTTTGCGTAGAAGTCGTTCCTGTTGCTGCATTGCACAATTTGCCATCAGTCATTGTAAAGTACAATTCGTGTAAAACAAATATTAATGATCCTTTTTCTTCGACTACCGAAGGCAATAAATTTGATATTTGATTTTCAAATCTGTCCATTTCTTTCCGAGTAATTTCAACAGTTTCGTGCTCATATTGGATACGAACTGGACGACAAAATCTAGGCGATGATGGTCTTTCATTTACCCAAAGAACCATTTCTTTTCCATCCTTTTGGCCTGATAGCTTTAGTGGCACTGCACACGTGACAAGCATGCTCGCATCCGAAGTATCAGAGTCCTGGAACTTTTGTTTATATTCTGAGAATCCAGAAGTTCCATCTATGCCCCATTTCCACTCTAGTTTCAAATTGGATATACCTAACATAAAACAAGATTTTTGTTTTAAATATTCTGCTATTCGCATAAGAGAATGATCCGCTAAACCTTGTAGCGATACAAGAGCATGTTTTTCTGACACTTCACGACAATCTTGTTTGGGATAGCACAATTTTTTGGCTTCTAAAATTTGTTTATAAGGTGGAAACTTAATTTTATTTGTCTCTCTGATGACATTGTATTGGTAGACAGAAAGATCAGCGTCTAAAAACACACAAAGTGCTTGATTTCCTGTAAGACGGCAATGATCAATATTTTGTGAATCAAGTGACAACAAACAAGATTGTAACTGTTGTGATGTTGCACTCATAGCTAAAGTAATTACTTTCGCAATATCAGGACGTCCTTCTTTACGGAAGCTTCTACATGCAGCAAACGCCAACTCACTACCACTAGTGCCAAGATCCCGGAGATGCTCAGTTTTCCTTCGCTTCGTACGATCAGAAACTGAGTCGAAAGATGTTGTTGGACGACCTTTGGGTGCACCTATAGGTTGGGTATAGGTATAGGACTGAAATGATTCCTTTCCATTAAACCACTCTTCATTTTTGCTGTATAATACGCTTTTTGTTCGGCTAACATTTAAATATTTGTTCTTCAGCTTGACTAAAAAAAAGTGAACGGTTTTTTTTACTGTTGCTATTTGTTCTCCCGTAGCGTTTGTCTTCAAAATAAGGAATTCTAACAAATGACACGATTTTGCATCCCAATTTTGTCGTGGGTCTTCAAATACAATATCTGCCAGCTCACGTCTTGTAAATTGAACGAAATTTCCTGCAAGAAACAATAAAATTTAACGTATAAATAGGCAAGTTTTGGCAAGATGTTTTTTATTACGCAAAAAGCACACATCTTGAGTAATTTATGTCATTAATTTCAAAGAGGTCATATGGGGTCATGTTCGACAAAATCACTCGTAAAATAAATAATGTCGTAATTTTTTCAACTTTTTTGGTTTTAATAAATTTTTTTTATTACTTGGGATACCATCTTTCAATACAAAATTATAATGTAATAAGACCACACCTTCGTTAAGCAAATCCATATTTTTGTAATAACAAAACAGTTCAACTTGCAACACAATATTTAAAACCTTAAATAACGTTATTCACGCGTGAACAGAGAAAACTGACAAGTAAACAATGTTTGACATCAACTATCTCGAATAATTTGTTAGAAAACTACCCTCAATATAATGTTATTAAAATAGTTTAACTACTCAAGATCACATATTTGAAAATTTTCATGACTTACCTTACAATTGAATAAATTTACTTTCGTCCGGCCTAGGCAACACTGTGCGACGCCCGCCTAACATGCCATCTCTTTTGCACGCATTGAATTTTGCATGCATTTGCTTAAAGTTGATACAAATGAGAATTACGTGGTAGGGCCGCTGGTCATTTATAACTAGTATTTCGCCTCGAACTGTGAACTCGCGATTCGATCTTGACCGATTTGGCTCATGTTCGAACTTAAAAATTCTTTTTGTCTCATTTACTCGCTTACCAAATTTCATGACGTTTCGATCAACGATACTCGAGTTATCGTCGGACAAACATACATACATACATACACATACAAACGCTGGATTGTTCAAGTAGACTCGGAGAACTTCTTTCGCTTCGCTCACTCGGTCAATTATTTCTTCTGCTAATTCTAATATGATAAGTACAACATTAACTTTCTGGTTATTTCACCGACAAAGGCGTAGCTGTTATATAAAGGTAGATAGATCTATTTAGCATACGTTTTTTTATATTTTTTGTGTATTATCTATTATTAATGAAGTCACCTACTAGACTGTCGCCATGAGATTAATTTATTCTGACGAATTTTGATTATTTATTTTATCATAATTTTTAGACTTTAAATTTAAATTAAGTTTTATTTAATCTTGTTAATTCGTATGTCAAATATTATCTTCTCGTGTAAGTATTTATGTAACAACACGTGAACATAATTTTTCGTACTTATTTGATTAAACGTGAAACATCATTACAGACGCTTTCTCTTTGTCTAGACCAGGGGTCAGCAACCGGCGGCCCGCGGGCCGCATGCGGCCCGTGGACCAATTCGGTGCGGCCCTCAAGGTTCCCAATCGCTGCATGATAACTGTGTTTGGTTGTACATATTTGTGTGAGCAGACATTTTCCATTCTGAACTAATGAAAAAGCAAGCATAGTTCTCAGTTAACGGATGCACATTTTAGACTTAAGGCGATATGTAAAAGTTTTAGCGTCCCGTCCCTGTTATTCCATATGCGAAAAAATCCTCAGTGCGACAGGGACGGATTCGTGGAAAAGTAGCAAAAACTCGGTTTTATATTAATAAAAAATGTACTAAAGTTGCTATCAAAATTTTGTTTAACCAGGTCCTAGATACCGTTAAAACCCATCTAATAAAATATAGTTGCAGTCTATATGTCATTCTAAATTGTCAAACCAGGAGAATTGGTGTCGAAAAGGACCTAATTTCAATAAATATTTCTATCGAGCCAAATTTCTCCAATCGCGTTTCTGTTTTAACAAATCCCTAGAAAAAGAATCCAAAAATAATATACTATTTTATCAAAATAATACATTATTTACTGAAATAGATATGCTAGTCCTTAAAGTGTCGATTTTTTTTCCGTAGCGCCTTAATTCAGCGCATTTCCACATCTAAAATGCAAGTCAAATGCAGCCGCAATACTTGCATTAATTGTGTTTTAAACTATAATAACTATGATACGAAATTGACTAATGCGTTATTTATTATATGCGGCCCTCGCCGATGCTCTGGTAACATTTGTGACCCTCCTATGTCATAAGGTGGACGATCCGTCAACCGGCTAAAGTCAAGTACACTAAAGTAAAGTAAAATAATGTGGCCAAGTGCTATTCGAACTCGCGCTCGAGGGTTACATACAACCACAACAAACCCTAAAAACATTATAGTAAATAACTAAACTGATAGGAAAGCAACAACATCCATCCATCCGAATTACTTCGAGGGGGTCTCCAAGTAAGATAGTGGTACCCCCAGAGTCGAGCCCGGCATCAGCTCTACCACCTCATCTACTACCAGCTCTACCATCAAGCAACAACAAGCCGACAAAAAACAAGGCGCTAGAATAGCGCCTTGGCTATTAAGTCTGCGCCCTCTGGATACATACGGAACCTTAATTTTATTATTACTTTAGAGTGTACGACAATCTGACTGAATTGGGAACTTGCACGTGTGTCTGTTAAATAGAAAATGCATTTTTTCGAGTTTTTAGTATGTGGAATTTTAATTATTTCTGGTAATACAGGCCACAGTGAAATGTATTCTGTGAAAATTTCAACTGGCTACATATAACGGCTGAAGTTGTAGACCCATGTGACAGACGGACAGCGCAGGCTTAGTAATAGGGTCCCGTTGGGCACCCTTCGGGTACGGAACCCTAATAACAGACCAGTTCGCAGCGTTGTTATGGTACAACTCACATAATAATTTTGCGCTACGAACGGACCGACCGAGACGTGTGTATATCTGTTCTATACGAGATCTGTTCGGTGGATCGTTGAAAATATGCAGCGCAGGCGCATCGTTGCAGTGCGTGATAGTCCAGATGTTACTATACAATCGTACCATGTAATAGTTCTTATTGCGTTTTGATAAGCTCTAAACTCAAACCGTCGCATAAGTAACATAGCAAGATGCTATGCTGCTAATACAAACATTCCTTGGCAAACTCTCCGACCTACCTTAAACAAACTCATGCGCGTGATTCTGCATTAGGCACTGCATTTGTTACAATAAATACCATCTCAATGGACTGAATTAGGTTTACTTTTTTGCATTATTAAGAATAGTGCCTTCAAGAGCAGAGGTAGAACGCCGGCCTCTCAATCTTGAGACCCAGGTTCGATCCCAGTCGGGCATGCATCAATGAATTTTTCGCAATTTTTAATGGATCGCAAAAAATTTAGCATACTGAGACGTCCAAACTTAATTTTGAAGATGGCACCCAATGGTGGTGATGATGTACGCATAGTATTTGTATTACCTTTAATACTTCGCACTTGCTAAACGGTGAAGCAAAACGTCGTGAGGAAATCTGTATCTATTGGGTTTAATAGGTTATGCGAATTTTATTTTTGTCACTGTCACTCCAAGCGAAAAATCGCGCAGTGCGAGAGGGTTGCATTCAGGGCAAAATTCAAAATTCAAAAAGTTTATTTTGCAAAGTAGGTATATATAATACACGTTTCACAAGTCAAATTTTAATCTTATAAAAATATATGTAATAAAATAATAAATGTACATGAACTACTTAGATTAAATGTTTTTTTAATTTATGTAGCAATATATATACGATTAAAATTATAGGTAAAATATTATTATACAAGGTGAAATCCAATCAACCGCCCGAACCCATACCGGAGACCCGGCCAGGGACCAGGAACAAGGTTCAATGATCACCAACCGAGCCTCCAGCACGAATCCAGGCAGCCGACCAAATCCCATCCTATATACTACATAGTAATAGGTTACATATATAAATACATGCCTACCTCCGCCCATTCGATTAGTCTTGCTAAGAAGAACGGGCAAGAAACTTGGCAAGATCATGTCTTTTTTTTTTAACATAAACTTATACTATACATCAAATTACTTATATCTACTTTAACCAAGGGATAAGAAAATACAAGACAGGGAAAAGGGAAAAAAGGTTGGTTTTATATTTTCACCATAAGGAAGCCAGCAAAATGCGACTTTCAAAAAACGCTTCAAATAATATAATTATGTATACATTTATTATTTGTTTAATATCAATCAGGGCAGGAGTGTGTTTTCTACTAGATCGACACAATAGAGAACTGAATGCTGAAACAAACTTTGTACCCTTTAACTCTTGAACTAATAGGTACTTATACTGACATATTTATTTTGTTGTATTCCAACAGCATGCCCTAAAAATGGTCCTTGTTGAATGACGATAGCGCTCACCACCCATCACGTTGAAACGTAATAATAAAATATTATGAGGGTGGTTCATTGATTGAAGCTTATATTTATTTTCACATACTCGTAGTTTCCAAAATAGTGTGCAGGTGTACTGCAAACAAACTATGAACGTGTTTTTTTTTTCAGCATTTATCATAACTCTGTGGTAATACCACAGAATAAAAATACTACGTACAGAAGAATCACCTTGCAAAAACATTGAAATAAATAGCTACTCTCGCTAAGCAGCAATAAAGTACAAACTAGCTCGCACCCGCCCTTCGGCAACTTTTTATAATTGCCTACAGTCAGGTACCACACGTGCGTACAAGCGAGAATGTATGGAATTACTACGCGATAGAGCTTATTTTACTGTGACGGTCTCAAGGTCATAAATCACTGTTCACTCGGTAGGGTTGTTTAAAATGTTGCACGCGTGAAAGAGGTATTTTATAAGGTGTTTATGTAGCCAAATTCATCCTGGATGCTTGGTAAATGATCAGTATCATGGATCGATAACAAGTTTTGTAAATTTCACAAAATAATATGTTGACCTACCTACCATAGTAATTGACTCGGCGCTAGGCTTGCGTTTGTAGGAAACAGGGTTTCTTAAAATAAGGAAATAATTTTCGAATTTCCCAAAAAAGGTCATCGAACCTTGATACCGACATCTTATCGTGTCTTCAGTATGAATTTGGCTGCATAAATTAATGTCACCATATATTTTAGTTTGTAAAATTATTTATAAATGAATGATGTAATATTTTGTTTTATTACTCATACATTATATACGACAACTGTATTGTATATTGATAAATAGACCTGACATGCATCTTGAGAGTAAATTTTTTATATATTTATATTTTGAGGACCTAATAAAAGTAGTATCAAGTATGTATGTAAGCTTTCTTTGACTATCCATAGTCAGAACAGAATATAAAAAGTCGAGACGCGTAGGTACAAGAGTGAGAACGTGTATCACAGAGCGTGCGTAACACTCGACTGACTCTAGTGCCGACGACGGGTTGCGTCGCGGTAGGTATTTATCGCGGGTCACGTGGTCAAGTGAGACCCCCCTGGTAATACCTAAGATTAACAGGGTTGTCTGCCAGTAAAATTCCGGAAGTAACGATTATTAAAGAACAATTCGGACTTGTACCATCATCACTTGGTAAATCTTAAGTTTTACCGGAAAATCCTAGGATTTACCACTATTCGGGGTTTTACAGTAACATATGACAATTAAGTAGAAGTAAAGAGCGACCAAGTATAAATAAATGATTAACGCTCTCTTTTGAACGCCCAATTCATCGTGCGTGAGGGAGGAAAGAGCAAAATTAGTTTTTTTTGTATTATCTTGATCGTAAATCAACCTAAAGTTCAACGCATTTCTTACTTGTTATGAATACAGAATTTTTTACCAGAGGTTATGGACCGAAAAGGTACTTGTTTTTTGGTATAAAATATTTCAATTTTGTTTCAGGTAAGAAAAAACCCTCATTGGTTGGCGGCGCATCGGTGATTATTTACTCACAAAGTTTTACAAATGTGAGTAGAAGCAAAAAATCTGTGGTTGTAGTTGTAACTAAAAATAACTCTCCAATATACGTATGTGAACCGGTTATCGTTTAAAAATATTTTCATGGGAAAATACGTTCGATAAAGAGTTCACTGACTGGTTGCTAAAAATGACACGTGAAATTGTAAACCAAAAATATAGCGCGGCAAGGTTATTTTGGCGCGTGGATTCAACACTCAGTATTAATACCTTTGTGATTTGAATTTCACGAGATGCTTTTTTTTTTTAATCCAGTTTCCCCCGATTTTAATTTTTCAGGGACCTTGTTTTTTTTTTTGATATATTTATTATTATATTTATTTGCATCATTATACTTTTACATTGTTTATAATGTTAATTAAATTTTTATTGAATATTATATTACATGTATTTGTTTATCTTTAATACAAATTTTACTGTTATTATAATTAATCAATGATTTTTTTTTTATTTATTAACTAATACTTTCTGAGCCTGGGTGCCTGTGTGACATAAGGAATCCCTTAGACTCCTTAGAGTATACATTGCTCATCTCTATCTATCACATATCTATCGATGTAACTATCTATAGCTCACTTTCCTACGCTGTGTTTTGTGCGAGTGAGCGGTGCGATATGAGCGCTCTTTTCTAAGAAGACCTCGTTGCTAAATTTCAGGTTTGTAGGTTGTATAGTGAATTAGATAGTGTATTTTTACAGTGGACACTGTCCGTCTTTGGAATAATCTTCATATACTCCTCAAATTCATATACTCCTCAACTGATGCCGAGCCCAGTGGGGCCCGAAATATATCTTGAGTTTCTTTCTTTCCTTTGTTTCATACGTATGTTTTTATTTTTATTACAATAAAAAGCATATTAGTAAAAGGGTTGCCAACTTGCCAGATATCGTGGCTAATCGGAATTGTAAAAGAAACGATTCTACATAGTTTAGCAACCACTTTCAGAGATAGTGGCCAATTTTTTGTTTGAGTATAATAATTTGGCCACCCTCTGTATTTACTATTGGAGCCATTTTTATATTGAATATTATTCACAATGTACAGTGGATATCACATCAAGCTGTACACTTGCAGTACTAATTTGGCTCCTATACACAGGATGGCCAAATTATAAAAAAGGCTTTTTATATAATTTTATGTATTTTATATTTCTATATAAAGCCTTTTTTTACAGCCTTGAAAATAATTTCGTTTAGTAAAAGTTAACTTGATTTTTTGTATAATAATAATGCGAGTTTTATAGTTTGCTCAGCGTCATACATAGCTGTGCAATTAAATGTTTAACAAGTGCATTTTAAACCGGGAGCCATCTTTATAGAAATGTCGACGTCATGTAACGAAGCAATTTAGGTTCCATTGTGTTAGGTCTTATTTTATGTAAAGGTATACATACAGGTGTGTCTACTGTCTACACAATACTTTTTTGTTGCACATTGTCTCTATTAGTCAATATCAACAATGTTCATATTATCTAACTACTAACGACCACGTTTAACACAATTAATAATAATGTTTCATTACCTACATATACATCTGCTGATGTGATTTCAGTATATTTATCCTAGTGCCGGATTAGCCTATAAACATATTAAGCAATTGCTTAGAGCATCACGTCTCGGGGGGCACCATGAACAGCAACGAAAATATATTTTCTAGCACATGAAAGGTAATGCTTATTAAATATCCGCGCCTAATTAAATTGACTAGAGTAATGAGATGTCGTTGCGTTGACCCATGATTTGCAAATATTCCGAATAGTCAGTCACAGAGGTTTGACGCTTTATCATTATTGTCTATAGAGGCAGATATGTTAGGAAAATTGATTTTTGACACTATTGTTCGCGTATTGCTGTCCATAAAAGTTTCAATATATAAAAAGAAATGATTTGATTTTATTTTTATTACAATGTAGCCGATTCTGAAGGCTTTAATTTTAGTTTTAGTGCTGTCAAAACTGAATTTTCATCGTTGCAAAATAGTTCATAAGTGTGAAGAACAGAAGCTAAATTACTTTGGAAAAATGTAAGTCTTGACAGCACTAAAACTAAAGTTAAAGCCTTCAGAATCGGCTTTATTAGCTACACCAATTATCTCTTTCGTACACATTCTGAGAAAAGTACGTAAAGTATACCTCTTTGTAATAACACATTATTTTTTTTTAAGACCTAGTACTGATTTTCTATTGGATAGGGGGCCCATAGGCGTGGATTGCTTAGGGCAGGGGTCGGCAACCAGCGGCCTGCGAGCCGCATGCGGCCCGTGAACCACTTTGCTGTGGCCCGCAACCAGTGCTTGATAACTATATTTGTGTGAGTAGACATTTTCCATTCTGAACTATCTAAAAAGCAAGCATTGTTCTCAATTAAAAGATGCACATTTAGACGCAATACTGCACAAAATGCGGCCCTCGCTGATCCCCTGGTACCATTAGTGGCCCTCCTATATCATAAGGTGGCCGACCCCTGGCTTAGGGCATCAAGTAGCCTTAATCCGGCACTGCTTTATTCTGCTGTTTCTTTCATACCTGGGTGGGCAGCGAGTGCAGAATCTGTTTTTACTTTCTCTAGTCTGTGATATTCTTCCTTTTTTGTTCCCAACTCTCCTTCATATGACGTAGACGTTTTATAAGCTACTCTAGGCTCCGCGCGTGTTGCGTGCGAAGCCACGTGCGTTGATTAATCACCATCAGCGACCGCAAGTCTAAGCCACCGCAACCAGATCCACCATTACGTCACTTGAGTAATTGTTGTATTAATTACCTATGGTCACTTGATCGAAGCAGTCCACTTAGAGCACCCGTCCGAATAGCACCTGCGCGAAAAGCACCTAGCCTAGTCCACGAAGAGCACCTACGACTTATTGGATGTATTTGTTTTACAGGACGTTATTAAATGAAAGATATCGATAAAAATCACTAGAATGTTTATTAATTAGTAATTAATAATTACACATACTTACGTACACTTCTATTTAAGTTACGTAAGACATCTTTAAGGGCCTTCTATTATAGAATAAGCGTTTTTAGGGTTCCGTAGTCAACAACAAGGAACCCTTACAGTTTCGCCATGTCGGTCTGTCTGTCTGTCTGTCTGTCTGTCCGCGGCTTAGCTTAGGGACTATTAGTACTAGAATGCTGTATTTTGGCATGGGTATACATATTTATCACGCCGATAAAGTGGTACAGCAAAATTTGTTTTTTTTTATATTTTTTTATATTACCTCCCCTACAATTAAGGATGATCGTCTATCCCCTAGTGTGGGGTGTCGTTGGATAGGTAATTTAAAAATATTGGGGGTGTGAGAAGACCATTTTTCGATCCAGGGTTCCATTTGCGAAATATTAAACTTAAAAGTGTTAATTTTTGTTAGAGTCAAGTGTCCCCCCCCCCTGCCGGCGAAACGGTTATATTTGGAGACGTGAAAAAAACACGGCAGTACTACATACATAACGAAATTAAAAGGAAAACTACCACAGCTAAGTAGGCTTTACAAGTTAACGAGTACAGATCGCCCCAAACTTTTAGTCCCCTCTAAACATGGGGCGATTCGCATCAGCAGGAACAAAATGTATGGGCCGTTCTTGGGAAGAGCAACTTCCGAGCGGACCAGATCTGTATTATTATTTATAGATAATGGTACGGAACCCTTCGTGCGCGAGTCCGACTCGCACTTGGCTGGTTTTTTAAATTCACATTATTTATTATTACCAGTTCATTATCACAAATTTAAATCCATGTAAAATATATGTTACAATAGAGGAATACTCTTCCTAGACTTTGCTGATCTGAAAACATTATTGAGTTAACTTCGATCGATAGAAAAAAAATCACAAAGTAAGCTCCTTAAATTGCGAATAAATGTGTTTTCAATGCAAGTGCTCGTAAAGGCCCACTTTTTATGCATCAAAACCGAAAGAACAAGAACAGAAAGTCGATTATTTTGCATTAGGGCTTTATTATTATAATTTTTGTTTATTTATTTACAATGGTTGGCTAACCTGCAGCCTTTTCCTGTGTAACATAAATGTTATACTTTTTGTTCTACTGTTTAACGGCTCTGGATACAGTCCTTTTGAGCCAATCATAATTTAAAGTTCACAAGATTATATTTGTTTTATTTCCTCACACTATGCATTGAAAAACGTAGTATGATACACGGGCGTAAGAGCAATAAATTACTCGGTTACGTTTAAAACAGTCACTACGCTCGTGTTTTAAATTGTCCTCGTAATTTATTCATTTTCGCCCTTGTAGCATAAACTACTATTATAGCTAAATTGTTTAACTGAGAATTTTTATTTCAGACATTATTGTAGATTATGCTTGCGTGCCCGCAGTGCACGAAGCGAGCGTTCAAATGTACTTTGTGACAATATACTTGAGTAGAGCCCTCTAGGAGGCGAATTGTAAAAAATCTGCCTTTTTGTAATTAATCAAAACTATTTAAAACTAAACACTTAAATTAAAAATTTGCTCTATTATTATTATCCTAACTGTCTATCCTGCTCTAATCAGATGCCGCGCACGCAAATCTTCAGTTATTTTGAATTCACGGCTACATTAGGACATTATTTATGTAATAAATATGTCATTTTCTAGTTAATATCTGCGTGTATTGGTTTCGTTTCAATCGGTTTTGAAATAATCGCTTTTTTTTCGTGAAATTCATGCTTGTTTCAAAGTAATATTTAAAGTAATAATTAAAAGAATATTAAAAGTATGTTTATTTATAAAGTGTATTTAATAATTCTATTGAGTCACTAAAACACGCCATATTTTTGTCGAATGTTTACCATCTACATTGACGGACTGAATCCAATGCAAAACTTGATGTTCGATCACCCTCTCGCCACACCGTCCGCATCCTCTCCGACGCCGCCGTCCGCACCCCCCTACTATGTATAGGAAACCTAAATTTAATTTTGCGTTTTTCACAAAAAGGATAATTTAGGTCCTGACCACTTACCGAATCTCCAGTATGAATTTGGCTACAAAAGTCACCTTTTAAAGAAACTTATTGTCATGGTGTCGTAACAAAATGTAGAATCGGTCCTGAATGGCGTTCAACAAGTAATCGAGTGCGGCCTTGTCGCGATAATTGAGACAAACGGCGAGGAAAACCCTGCCCTTCGGGAGGTTCCACGTAAACCGCGATAGATGGCGTGCGTCCGTGACGGCACGCGGCCTTGCCCAGGGCGGCCCGCTGCGGTGGTCCTTTATTTAAATGTATTATTTATTATATTAGATCATAAGTGATGACATATTTTATACACAGGTGTCCTTGGTAACCAACAAAAATTTTGAATCGTCAATTTATATATTTTTTTTTGTCGGCTTGGTACTATAACATCCTCCCCGGTGGGTCATCCTCGGTACCGGGGAAGATGGGAAAAAAAGTGTCATCGTCCCCGGTGAGAGCCGCAACGGGGACGTTGGCACAGATCAATTGCCATCGCAGTGTCATCGTCCCCGGTGATGGTGTTTATCAAGGAATATGGCATAAACCAAGAGCTATCGTACCCGGTAAAACAAAGAAAGACAAAGATGTATACTTAGTTATTACTTAAAAGTTAGTTCGTTGCTCGTAAGTAAATCTTTATTGCATTAAAATAAGTTTCTGTCAGGGCGCAACGCTGTCTACCGCAAGGATAGCGAATAGATTTTTACATTCATAGTACATTTTGTAATGATAAAGAGTAGTGATAAAAGTGGTTGTAACTAATATTATGAAAAAAAAAACATGATCTTGCTAAATTTCTTGCCCTTCTTCTTAACAAAACTAATCGAATGGGCGGAGTTAGGCATATATATGTATTGCATATATTTGTAACATTATTTATTCCTTATTCCTATATTTTGATTTTATTCAAGGGTGTTTTTCTTTTATTGAATTTAAGTAAACCCAATTTCCCTGTGTATAAAAATAAATATATTTCATTTCATTTTGATCATTTTATGAACCTTTCCCCCCATGTTTCGTCTTTCTTATTTTGCCAATTTTAACGTATAACGTTACCATAATATTTATAATATTTGTTATTGTATTGACAAATTAACATCGAGTCTTCAACTCTGGATTTTATAAATATTTAATTAGCAGGGTGTCTGGTTTATAATAACCATGATTCAAATGCAAATGGTGACATTCTCTGATTAATACTTGCGATTGTCGGCACTTGGTGAAACATCATCATACTGTTTCACAATATCACTGTTTTATTAGTCCAACCGGTTTCGCCTTACGGCATTATCAAGGAACTGTTAAAATAATAAATAAACAAAGGAATGCGTAGTTGTTGTTTACATCGCAGATGGTGAAACTGCAAGGTCCGGTTGGACTAATAAAACAGTGATATTGTGAAACAGTACAAGTGTTTTTATCAAAATTATGGCGACATTCTCATCCAGCAAATGCGTCCCCATGACGGCCCTGCACAGTGCACGCCATAACAAATGCGTACCCATGACGGCCCTGCACAGTGCACGCCATAACAAATGCGTACCCATGACGGCCCTGCACAGTGCACGCCATAACACTTTGCGGCTCCCGTAATTATTTCTTATTGAATTTTATATAACGCTCGAGTTGTTTTGTTTACATTGCTCTGTGTAGAAAATACTTCAGTTTTACTTGGACTGTCGCGTTGAAAGGACGTGTCGTCCTTGCTCTTATTTACCGGTTGTATTTATATTATACTTGGAGTGGATGTGAAAGTGATACGAAGTTTCAGGAATTGGTTCTTAATTAATTGGGTATGTTCGTGTTTGCACTTTTTTTATATTAGCTATTATATTTATATTTGTTTATATTAGCTACTGGTTTTAGAGCTTAATGATGATTCTAGAACTAGAACTAAGACAGGGCTATCTATTTATAGACTGAAATAGTAATTAAATGACATGAATTTAGCGAACAAGCAAAAATAACGGTAAAAAAGTAGTTTGTTTCAAAGTAACTACGTTTACTAGATTCGTTTAAAGAAATTCGGCGTCTCATTGCATTGAAAAAAATATATTAGATTTATTGATATTTTATCATTCTACTTTTAAACCAGCGGCGTGCACAAAACGGAAAAGCAATCAAAAGGTCAAGATCGACAATAAAAAAAATATGAAAAAAAAAATTAAATAACACTTTGAAAAAAAAAGTTTGTATGACGCCAGGGTAGGCAGGCACTGCCTACCCTAGAGTAAACATTTTCATACAAACTTTTTTTTTTCAATGTGTTATTTGATTTTTTATATTTTCTTTATTGCCGTACTTGACCTTCTGATTGATTTTCCAGAAAAAAGTTCTGTGCACGCCACTGTTATGAACAATGTCAATGTATTAAGATTTAAGCTTTTGTCAAAAAAAAAAATGTTTTCCGCCCTGTTTTTTTGGTTTTCAAACGTTTGTTTCAAGAACGCAGTTAAGAGATCAACTTGTGTTTTTTTTTTATATATAAAATAGGTAATAGGAATATGAAAGGATTCTACTTAAATCCAAAATTTTTTTTCCATCCGAAATATTTTTAGTACTAGCTAAAAAGTCTAAAAACACACCAATTTGTTGTTTCGCTGCGTGATCATTAGTATTACGCGTCCAAGAAAAAGAGGCCAATGAGCCAACATATAATCGCCTCTATAAGCTAATAAGGTCTTTGCCATTGGACTTATTGTGCTGGATGGGTATTAAAAATGCTGCTAGGGTAGGCCATTCTCTTAAAACCCCTAAAATTTAGGGAACCCTAAAGCAAAAATCGAACTTTTAAATGTTTCATTCTCCAAAAATTTATCTTCTTCAGTATAATTTACAAGAGTATTATTGCAAAATAAAATGAAATATGGCATGAACTTCTTATAAAACAGAAATAGAGAAATAGGCTCATTTTATTTATTTATTTATAACACTTTGTAAATGTCACAAATAACTTAAAAGACAAAAGAAACAATTAAACATGGTGTACAACGGCGGCACTTATTGCTAACAGCAATATCTTCCAGGCAACCCTTGGTAGCTAACAGAAAGATGAACAAATTAACATGTGGAGGTGTAAATACTAATCAGAAAATAATAGGGAGATCAAGATTAAAATATAAACCTAAATATCTAAGACATAAAGTCATCTTATTTTCATAAAATATATTAGGGATGCATCAAGTATAATTGACAGTTGAGGTCACATAACATAACTACAATACATTATGTAGCACGTCAACAAATGGCTCGTACACTAACGGAACCTATACACTATATATATACAATAATCATCTTTACGACTCTCGTAATAAAGCCTTTCATGCAATTGACGACCCATTAAACTATGAGTCAACTACGGTTTCCACCGTCATAGAAATCTTGACATCTCATTGGCTGGACTTCAAGTTGCATTGCTCTCATTGGTCGAAATGACCGGAAGCAGTACCCTTTTTTATTGATAATTTATTGGTATAACATAATTAATTACTGCATTCGGCGTAATAAGATATGGTTTAACCCATTTGTCATGAACGGGTCCTTTTTCTGAGAAGGGCCGAGTTTAAATTCCCATCGTTAACTTTTCAAGTGCGTCTCCCTCGTTGTTGGTCGTCGGCTCCTTTACGCCTGGATTTTTCTTAAGATTCGTATAAAAGGTAAAAACTGATTGTGAAGTCAACAAGTCAATTTTGAAAACATAAAATTTAAAAGTAACTTCGTAATTTTTTCTATTTATTTATTTATTTACTCATAGGAAGATTAACATACAAATATGTAGGTACAGTAAAAATTTAGAATAAATAACCAAATGCCGATAAAAAATCTTCACCTAATGGATGACACAATTAAATAGAAGTGAGCCTTAGGGGCACAACAGTTTAACTTAACAGTTTAAATTACAGTTTTAGCTTACAAATAAGCACAGTAATCGAGTCGTTTTTACTAAGACATTTCCATTAGAAGCATACTAACTTCGTATTTTTTTTCTATCGGCCAAACTTAAAGCTTTTGCATTTTTTCCAAGATGTTTAGATCAGCCCTATACTATATTACTACATACGTATATACAAGGTGACTTTTTGATCATCATCCAAATTCATATTGGAGGCTTGGTAAGTGATCAGCATCTTGAATCGATAACAATTTTTGTGAAATTCGTATAATGAAATTTCGACTTCCCATAGTAATTCACTCCCAGTCCTGAATGAATCACTATGGGCAGTCGAAATTTCATTTTATGAATTTTACAAAAATCGTTATTGGTTAATGATGCTGAACACTTACCAGGCTCAAGTATGAATTTGGATGATGTTCGCAAATTCACCTTGTATATAATATTATTTTTATTAAACCTATTAGCCAAGTTACACAAAGTGAAATGGTCATTTGAAGTTGTGCATCTAACCTTATACGGACTCTTTAAGGCCCTTAATACCGCCAAATGGGTACTTTCTAAAGCCTACTCCTCTTTTATGGCCAAACCAAAAATATTGAAGAAAATGTATTATGGATTATCAACTCTAGGACAAAATATGCAATATTTTTCTTTTTCGTACCACCAAAACTTCTATATGAAAAATTGTTTGAACTGAATGGTGTTTTTTGGCTTGAATTTCCTACTGCTGCTAAGCGGCTTAGGTGATTTAATTCATTTATGCTTTGATAAATAGATAAACTTGATAGCTATAAATATAACAGAATTATTCAATCGAACAATGACGCCCATGTGAAAAGTATTATTTTCTCCTATTTTGCCCTATCAAGGACGCAGCGAGCGTCGTAAAAGCCACCTCGCATTGTGCACTGATTTGAACGTTATTTCAATGTCGTTTCCGTCGATATTCATACAGACAAACATCGAGCTGCTAATTTGGCGACGGTACTCGCCTTAATTTCCAATGTTGGCACCAACTACTGAGCCAATATTTGCACCAACTTCTGAGCCAATATTGGCACCAACTACTGAGCCAATCCAATTCATTTTCAATCGACCTTTTGTTGTGGTGCATGCAACGTTCTCGTCTCAAGGAACGCATTGAAATTGCACACTTATGTGCAATAATCAACTAAAAGATAAGTTCGGTTTTTACTATAAATACGTGTTTTTATTAAAAAGCTCCGTTACAAAGTTAGTAAAAAAAGATAACATAATCGCTAATCACTTCGTAGTTCCATGTTTTGTGGAAAATACATTCTAAAATATTAAAATATAATGCACAATTAGCCATGATTTTATCGAAACAAACTTAAAACAGCATTTTAAAAAGTTTACAAATTATAACTTACAGAAACCAATGAAAACTTTACGATGGCAGCATTCACAATACATAGGTAATAACGTTTTGTTGAATAATTATTGAGTAAATTTTGAATTTAAGTGTCTCGATTAAGAGCGGTTTCGCAGACGGATTGTGAAAACCCCGCCTTTTTCTAATTAATCGAAACAGAACACTTAAATTCAAAATTCACTCAATAGCTATTCAACAAAACCTTATTACCTATGTATTGTATACTGCATTCGCAAAGTTTCCATTGGTTTCCGTAAATAGAATTTCAAAAATTTTGAATTGAAATAATAAAAGGCAGGTATTTCACAATCCGGCGGCGCAGCGCTCTTAATTAGAAAAGGGCGGGTTTTCACATGAAAATTATGTTATTTTTTTTGCAATACATTTAAACCGCATTCGATTACAACGGTAAACACGCTCTTAAGTTTGTTAAGTAAATGCAATCAAAATATAATGTAATGGAATCCGATATCAGGGCAAGCAAAATGTATGAAATAGGTATCACTTTTAGATTGTCCGCAACGATATCGGATCCGATATCCGATATTAGGCGGACATTTCAGACCCCCCCGTGGACTATCGGAAGATAATATTCATGTGTGTGCGTGCATGTGTATACTTTTTCCGCAAGGTGAGCTAACTGGCCACGCTGAGTTCTTGGTCTTGAAACTTGGCGCAATATCGGAAGGATGTGAAACGGCCTAGATATCATATGGCCAGCTGATTGTGTGAAAAAGGACGCAAAGTAGCCAGTTGTGTTCTACTCGTATGTTATTTGTTGTTACAATCGACAACAATCACGTATTGAACGCCACTTTCAACATTGATGGCTATCGACACAGTACACATCAGCTTTGTTATTGGATATTAATATTCATGACATAAATATAAATATAAGGCCCGGCTATTAGGGATGGATATACCGCCATCCATCCGTCCCAGGCATGGTGGGCCTCCTGGTTTTTTGCCTGTGAGCTGTCCTCTTACTCTCCCCCGAATTACTTCGAGGGGGTCTCCAAGTAAGTCTTCCACAGTCGAGCCCGGCATCAGCTCTACCACCTGCTTTTCTATGGAATAGCAGATTTTTTTTTCGCGATTCGCGGATTTGCTCCATAGTAAAAGTTGTTTGTATGGAGGAGTACTATCGTCAGTTTCCGGCTTCCGCAACTTCATATTAATACTCGGTATATGCAATATACATATGTCATATTTATCATTCAAAACTAGAGTAAAGAAAAACCTAATTAATAAACAAATAATCGAATAATATGTTCGTAAAAAGAAGAGAATTATATTTTTGAATATGAATATGAAAAAAGACCCTCTCATTTCAAATATTTGACGATATCTTTTATATCTATTACCCAAGACAGATCAAAAATCCCTCCCTACCTAAACCTAACCTTTCACTCCCTTGGATCATATTAAAAAAAACAGTTACAGTGTGTTACAGTACATGCTGTATGCCGTATGGTTACAGTAAAGGTAACATCTGAAGTAAGAGAACACAATGTGTGACTGTAACAGCGAGAATTATATCAAATCAGACAAGTTTCAGGTCGTGACTCCTGACCGAATGATAATATGAAGATACCAGGGAAAGGTACTTCATGGTAAGAAAGACGAATAAACATATTGTGTCTGGTATCAAAGCTCCAGTTTTATCTGTCACGTATAGGTCTGTCTGATTATTATTGCATACATATGTGTCGTCGGCACATTGTAGAATTGGGCATATCATGATCTGCCTTGGGAGATATTTCTGTTATAAGGAGGCTCGCCTCGCTTCGCTCGGTTCCCCAAATTTATTAACATGTAAAGCTAACACGCTCCACCTCGCTCCGCTCGTCGTCGCACCCTATTTTTTACTTTTGGTGAAAGATTTTCGATTTCATAGTTCACGATTTGCCCACGACATACACTTTGCGGTTTTCTTAATTCTCTGTCGGTGTTACCTTTTGTTATATACATTTGGTATATTTATTATTTATTTAGTATTTATTTTTATATATTTAGTACTCTACGTTTATACCAGTTGATGAGCGTGAGAACGTAACAACTAAACTACATTTATAACAAGAAAAAAAAAACAACAAATTAAATTCAACTTTTCGCTTTTTTATGTACCTACATGCACGTACATGAACTGAATTAAATGTATATTGAATGTATACTATATAGTATGTACGATATTGGCCTAGCGGCTATATCGTCATCAAAATATCGCATTTAATAATCGTCTTTCTATTTATTCTTATCCATTATTCAAATGTTTTATCAAAGTACTCATTGCTCTAGGCCAGGGATGCGGAAACTAGGCCCCGCCATCTCCGGCCCGCGAAGCGTTGAAATCCGGCCCGCGACCATCAAACAAAAATCAAGTGAAGTTTTCGTATTTTTAGAAATTTCGCAGCTAATTTGAAAGTTTAATTAAATTGCAATTTGCTTTTTCTTCCTTATTTCAATAGTTATTTTGTAATATTGCACAATAAATTAGTGTTTCAGAAAATACATACTAATATTTTTATTTCAGTAAATAATGTAGCCAAAAAATGCAACAACTTGGCCCGCCATATGTTTCGTTAGTAAATATTGGCACGCGAAGGAAAAAGTTTTCCCATCCCTGGTCTAGGCGAAGTAGCTGATGATAATACTCGCGTGAGCTGTCATACCAACATATTTGTAGTGAAATATCACTATATTTTTATAGTAACTGATTAATTAGTCACAACAAAGCACAAAGCTTTTTGAATTTTTAAAAATTCCTGTTAATACTGAAGTTAGTGATAGCGATATTTGTCAATTTTAGTATGAAATCGTGTCAGATGACGTCACATGACATGCCGTTAAGCTCACTTTTATTTACTGTTTACTATTGTTTATTTACTGTTTTTAGCTTTTTAAACGCAATTGATCTTTATAAAAATCTTAATCTTAATACGGGCAAATTTTCAGAAATATCGCCTTTTTTCAGTTAAATTGCCCTTCATTACAAGTAGTATGGTAACGAACTAATATTATCACAGACGCCTGTAAAAGGCATGTCGGTCGGTACTGTTGTTCTGATTGTAATCTGAATGCAGTTTTCCCGCCGCTTTTCCTCATTACAACGTACAATCAAAGAAAAATCCGCAGGCCCACTTATCACCCGTATTGCAATAGTAATAATGGCGATAAGTAAGTCAGCGGCAATTTCTTTGACGGTATCTACATACCTTATTTACTGGCCCGCATCTTCAATTGAGACTGAATAATATAATTTCAATTCGTTCCAAAATTACTGTTGCATTTATATTAGTTATTTACATATTTTTACATCAACAAGTACATAACATTGTCGATAACAAGTATCTAAATAGGCCAACACTTGATTGTTTTCTTATGTACTTGTAAGGATAACTGCTTTTTTCTCTCAATATAAGAGGCTATGTAAAAAAAACAGGGGTGCTCCTTTTCTGTGTATTTCATGAAATGCTCAGAATTGTAACCAATTTCTGGTATATGCATATTGCATTGTGACTATATAATCTAAAATCTTTAGGGTTTTGTTTTTGGAAAACATGTTTGGATTTTCCTCGTTAGTAGTAAATTATTGAAATGAATTGTTTTCAAAACTTCAAATATGTACACTTTTCATCCCATATATTCGAAAAGAGGCGAAGGGTTTCTCAATAAGTGCCAGCAAAATGGGTCAATCGGGCGCACTTAAGGCTCCGTACAACTTTTGAATTTGGAACACTATTTAATTAAAAATTTGAACGCAATTCGCTTCGATAAAGTCCTGGCCGGTAATAAAAAAGCGCGCCTGCCGACTCGGCATTGTTTAACCAAATAAAAAAAAATACACGGGAACTTCTTATTCGTTTTTTGATTTACTTTTTATCAAAATATTACAAACAATTTTAATTTGATTCACACAAATTAAATAAAAGATGAGTTCTAGCAGTGAAAATGAAATATTAACACCAGAAAGTTTTCTCAAAGAGGGGGATGAAAAGCAGAGTGTGCCACATGGTACCAAAATTATTTATTAACCTCGAGCGACATACTTTGAATCCTCGCTACGCTTAGGATTCTACTCTAGAATATTGAATAAATAAATAAATAGAATAAATAAATAAATACATAGTCGTGATTCTCGTGAGTGAAGGGATACAATTATCGAGAGAAAAACGAGTTTTATAACTTATCCTGAATGCTCTAATTTGCAAAATTCTTTCAGGTCCTTCGGGTCCCTTTTTGCATGATCTTTTACAATTATATAGGATTGAACAAAATCTGGATTTTTAATTTTAGATATTCTGCTAGCTATTGTAGTTTTTTTTTTATCATACTTTTTTCTCTTTCGCCCTGAATCCGCCCGACTCGCAGTGCGCAGTTTTTCGCTTGGAGTAACAGTGACAAAAATATTCACGTAGCCTCTTAACTTAAGGGTCGATTCTCCGTATCTGCAACAAAATTATCAGAACGGCTTAAATACAACCTTTAGCTAAGACAACTTTTAACAATAGTTAGCTATAATATGCATAAACATATTTTTAATGATTTTACAATAGATATAAAACAATTGGCTTTTCCATAGTCGTGATAACAGCCGTACATTTATAAAATAATCGAATATCTTTTTTATGGACAATCCAATAGTTTCGAAGCTACCATATCATTTCAAAAGTTGTCAAAAGCTAAAGCTAAAGGTCATATTTTGGCCGTTATAATAATATCTTAATATTTTGTTACAAATCCGGAGAAACGACCCTTAATCGGAAATGCGATTAATCGTTGAATAGTTAATGCGCACTTCGCCGTATATCTCGACTTTATATTATACATATACTTAACAGGATGCGTTTTCCTAAAATGAACTTTGAGCTATTCGATTAAAGGTTCTTCTCGCTCGTTGGCATCTGGGATTTTCTGAACCGCACAAATGGCTTTTAAATGGTTGTATAAACGAGGTAAACGAGGGAAGGTTGTGCGTCAGAGCTTTTAATACTATCAGATCGGGTCTGCAGTCCTCAGAACTCGACCAGCTCGCGGTAAAGTCACCCTCAGCTCAAGGATCTCATGACAATCAATTTACATTTTATATACTGGGTTCGATGAACTTGTACCCTGTAGCGGAACCGGTCAAGTGCGTATGTGACTGGTGCACTGCTAAGAGTTCCATTCAGTACTATAATGCGCATACAAATCTTCGCCACTGTTCGGCAAAGTTCTTACCAACTTAACTGGAGACTTACGATCCATTAAACAATGTCTAATTAAGTTGGTATTTAATAACTTCTTGAATAAAATTAGCTATAGGTAATTTTTTACTATACGTTGGCTATAAGACTTACTTGTGAACGTAATTTCAAGAGCCCTATAGCTTTTGACGGTGAAGAATGAAATTGATTATTTAAAGGCTAAAGGGCAATAACTTTTTTTCGCGTTGAGTTATTGCCTGATTTTTAACAGCACCTAACTATCATAATAATCTGTGACCTTGGGACTATAGACTTCTGTTAGAAGGTGTCATTTTCAACTTCGACATCTCTCACGGGGCAGTGGTGCCAGATTAGGCGAATTATCGCCATTTAGGCTACCTTAGGGGGTTAAATGGCGACCAAAAAATCAAATCGGCTACCAGTAGCCATTTAGGCTACCTAGGAAAAAAGAACAGGCGATTTAGGCTATTTCTGGATTACTCCAAATTTATTGAATAAAAACGTAATATAGTACGTCCGCAGTTCTTTCACGCTGCTTGCGTTCCATTGCATCCACTAAATTTGTAGGAGTGAGATAGACAAACGCGTTTATCATAGAGAAAACAATCTTTCTAACTCATTTTAACTCACATTTTAAGAAAGTGGCGCTACTATTTATTTCATGACTTTATAGGTGCACTGTACGTTTCTTCTTTATTTGGGCTAAATTTAGGCTACATAGCTCAAAATGTTAGGCGAATTAAGGTAGCTGATATCTGGCAACCCTGTCACGGGGCTCAAGAAAAAGGGTTTTGATATGGCTTATTCGTCCAAGGTTTTGACAGACGGACAACAATGTGATCCTATAAGGGCACCGTTTTATTTTTATTTTGAGCTACGCGGGACCCTAAAAAAGCCACAGTCATTACATTAGGGATTTTTAGTGACGTCAAGAGTTGGTCGCTCACTTGGTCATTGGTCAGCCTGGATTACAGACGTCATCAGTTTGAGCGACTCTTGTCTGTGTAAACACACCTTCGAACTTACATCACACAATTGTGTAGTAGTTGGTTGCCACTTTTGATAACCAGCAAAGAATGTGCATATTATTGGTAATTCGCAGATGAGTAGTTGATTGATCTTGCTCCATCTGAAGGGTTCAGTGCACTGCATGTCGTTGATTACTAGTCAACAAACCAAACAAACAACGAAGCGACTTTCTTCATTTGCCTTTTCTTCGTTTGATTTCTCTGATCGTGCCCGTTTAAGAGTTTTATAATGCAATTAAAAAGTTAAATGTTTGTTTTTGTTTGCATTTGCCTAAGAATGCAAATGGCTATTTTTACTGCGGAAAAGAAAGTTTGTTATGGGATTTCATAATGGGAGTCGTCCGGTTTTAGTGCGCTCGGCTTCTTTTGACTAATTAATTTTATGCATCTATTTCTTCCCAGGTGCAAGCAGAATCTGCAGATTGACATCTGACAAAAATTTGCTTTCACATCTTCATTATATTTCAAGTACTCTTGAATTGGATCTTCATCACCAAATGTTTGTAGCTATTTATGGTTGACATTCTTCTTTATATAGCGCCCTGTCTATTATGTTTACTTGTTACCTTCTGCTACACTTGTAGCACCTTACCATACTACAACTACAATATGTTTATATTATGTTTACTTGTTACCTTCTGCTACACTTGTAGCACCTTACCAGACTACAACTACAATATGTTTATATTATGTTTACTTGTTACCTTCTGCTACACTTGTAGCACCTTACCAGACTACAACTACAATATGTTTATATTATGTTTACTTGTTACCTTCTGCTACACTTGTAGCACCTTACCATACTACAACTACAATATGTTTATATTATGTTTACTTGTTACCTTCTGCTACACTTGTAGCACCTTACCATACTACAACTACAATATGTTTCTTTCCTTAATCTTTTTCTATCCATTCGTTTTGAATGCTTAAATCTTAGATAAAAATAAAAGGACGAAGATAATTATGGTACCCGCTTTCCGCCCATGCTCCTACAAAACCAAGTCCGATGGACTTGATTTGATTCGCTTGTCTCGCTCGTGTGACTGTCGAAGTTCTTCGTTCGTCGTTCGGTGGCATTTGCTCATACGGCAGGCCCATTTTTCAGTTGACGATATAGGAACGTACCGTATCTTTCACCTTTTGTTATATTATATCAATGGCTTGAACAATTATTCTGGCTTACGTTGATTGACTCTCATATTACTCTCACAGAGATAAGATAAAGTTGTGCGGAGACATTAAAACATGTAGCTTTTGCCCCAGTCACCTGTTTTTCAACCGACTTCAAAAAGGAGGAGGTTCTCAATTCGATTGTATTTTTCTTTTTTCTGTTTTTTTATTATTCCTGTTCGGTATCCGTATGTCCTATTCGCACTTGGCTGGTTTTTACTGAAGTAGGTAATGGGTATTGACTGTGACCATCTTATAAATTTATATTTTCTTGTACAAAAGAGGCCTCAATCGTCTGTAAATGTTTGAATTGCTTTCAAAGTTTCTTGACGTTTTCGAAACTTGTTTGTATTCAAAAATTCTTTATTTACATTACAAAATGTAGGTTTAGAGGGGGTGGGACTCCCCTTTTAAGTTTTACAACCTGTTTTAAGGGAGACCCGCTCTTTGTACGGATCTTATTTAACAAATTTGTATTTAAATTATTAAAATTAGGTCTTGCTTAATACATAATGATAATTTTAAGAATCTTTTTAATTGAATAAGTGTAGGTATTTATATAAAGAAAAAATGTGTGTGTGTGAAGGTTTATGTTGTGAAATAATATAATAATATAACTACAAGAGAGTGGGGTGTCTTGTGTGTGTGTGTATAGGAAAGAAAGGGTATGTGTGTGTTATTTAATTGTGTCGCAGCAAGTTGGCATTATGCGTGTTTACAATGATACCCAGTGTCAGATAGGTGGGTATGTTTTTTACGAACAATATCTAAACAAACTTTACAAACTTGAAGATTGACGGCACGAACCAAAATATGAACTGTCGAAAGTTGCGACTCCGTGACGCACAAAACCGGATCGCTACAAGTATATTATCCACTACACCAGCTAGATAAAATGTAGAGCAAAAAGATACGCAACTGTCGCGACCTATCACACCATACATAGTTTTTAGGGGTCCGTAATCAGCAAGGAACCCTTATAGTTTTGCCATGTCTGTCTGCGGCTTAGCTCAGAGACTCTTAGTACTATAAAGCTGTAATTTGGCATGGGTATACATAGTAATTACGCTGACATACTGGTAAAATAAAATATAGATAAAATATATTTTTTTAGGTTACAGGAGGTAATCGATCGAAGCTGGTCTTCAATGTTGAAGAGCACAAGGGGGCGATACCAAATCTGTCGAATTACCCTTCACGACCTGTTATAAATGTTAAAAATATGTTATACAAGGTGACTTTTTGATCATCGTCCAAATTCATACTGGAGGCTTGATAAGTGATCAGTATCTTGGATCAATAACAATTTTTGTGAAATTTGTAGAATGAAATTTCGGCTTCCCATAGAAATTCACTTCCAGTTCCGAGTGAATCACTATGGGGAGTCGAAATTTAATTTTACGAATTTTACAAAAATTGTTATTGATCCATGATACTGATTACTTACCAAGCCACCAGTATGAATTTGGACGATGATCAAAAAGTCACCTTGTATAATGTTAAAAACCTGTTATATCTTTCGAACCCCATACATTTTTAGCTCGAGTTTTACTAGATTCAGATTTACATAGGTGAAATAATTCGCACTTATACAAGATTATTATACAGGAAGAAGTCTCGCTTCGACTGTTTTTCCGGAATAGCTCCCCAGAGCACGTGTAGTACGATATTAGGTCGAGTCCCTTAAGACTTAACACCATGGTAACTGTTACCTCTGCCTGGGATACATCCCAAAAAACAGTATAGAAGAAGGCCTGTCCTTAAGGTGATATATCGTCCGCGCAAAGGTCCTAGTTACTCCAAGCGGAAAGACAAGCAGTGCGAGAGGGATGGAATCGCGGAAAATTGACAAAAAGTCGGTTTTAAATTAATACAAAATTAACTAAAATAGCTATGGAAATTTCCATAACCAGTAATTTAGGTATTGTTAAAACCCATCTAAATAAATATTTTTGAAATCTGTATGCTATCCCGATTCGTCAGAATATCAAAAAAAGTGTAAATTTACCTCATTTCATTAATTATTTCTATCGAGTGAAATTCCTCCAATCGCGTTTCTGATAGTCCAGAATCTAGAAAAAGGTCCCAAAATTGTTATACTAATTTATTTAACTAAGGACTTGGTTTGAATAGCAGATAAATAACTTGAAAAAGTGACGATTTTGATGTTATACCCCCGAAAATTACCTATTTTAGGTTAGCTGATTTGTAGAGGTATTAGACTACATATTATGGTTATTGTAGCCACTAGAATACAGCTCTAGTACCATTTAAATAAATAATGTCAACCCAACCGTAGAATATACCTATACGGTTAGGGTATACTAAATTGTTTTGTGAATTTGTACAACTAACAAATAACTGTCACCACAAAACTTCTAGTCGGGAGTGTGTATCTGTAGTGAATATTTACTGCGACAAGGTTCCGTGGTCTTAAAAAACCAAGTTCAATGGACCTCCTTTGAGGTTTCTCGCGCTTGTCTCGCTTACGCTACTGTCGAAGCTCGTCGCCCTATCTCTGTCGCTAGGTGGCGCTTGTTCATACAGCAGGCCCATTTTTCAGTTGACAATATAAGAACGTACTGAATCTTCCTCCTTTTGTTACATATACCTATATATAATAGTAGTTTATGCTACAAGGGCGAAAAGGAATAAATTACGAGGACAAGAAACGTAACCGAGTAATTTATTGCTCTTACGCCCGTGTATCATACTACGTTTTTCAATGCATAGTGTGAGGAAATAAAACAAATATAATCTTGTGAACTTTAAATTATGATTGGCTCAAAAGGACTGTATCCAGAGCCGTTAAACAGTGGAAAAAAAAGTATAAAATTTATGGTACACAGGAAAGGTTGCAGGTTAGCCAACCATTGTAACTAAATTAAAAAAATAATAATAATTAAGCCCTAGGGCAAAATAATCGACTTTCTGTTCGGTTTGATGCATAAAAAGTGGGCCTTTACGAGCACTTGCATTTAAAATAAAATAAATATATCAATAGTTTAAAACAAAAAAAAGTTTAGAGACTAGGTAGGTACTCCTGTAGCCCTGGTTCATTCGTCCAAGCCTGTAGCTTGTATAATACAACTTGCTTGTATAACAAATATCTCGTATAAGTCGTATACTAGTTTATATCTCTGAACGTGTGATATCAGTCTTTGGGTCCCAGTATTACCGTCCCTCTAGCGTTGTTAAGGCGATATGCGAAAAATGAAATACACGGATAATTTTAATAAATTTCTGGTATATGTATTTTGACTATATAATCTAAGGTTTTGAAATTGGAAAACATGTTTGGATAAATTTTCCTCGATAGAAATAATTGTTGAAATGAGGTCTTCAAACACACTTTTTCTCCTCGTTTGACGAATAGGAACCATATACATAACTCAAACATATTTTATTAGGTGTGTTTCAACAACATCTAGACACTTGATATTTTAAATTTTGCTAGCTATTTTAGTTTTTTTACTAGAAATATAAAACCAACTTTTTTCCTTTTGCCCTGAATCCGCCCCTCTCGCACTGCGCGATTTTTCGCTTGGAGTGACAGTGACAAAAATAAAATTCGCATAGCCATAGCCATAGACCAAGGCACCCAACTTTGCACTTTAACCTGCTGGAATAAATCTTGGCACGATTTAAGTACATATCTATAGGTAACGGTTAAGAATATAATTAATATAATTTTTCTACCCCCTCCTGCATTACCTGTCGGGATGCACCTAAAGATATGCACTTTAAATCGTGCAGAGTTTCATCCTAGCAGGATAATGTGCAAGGTTGCATTGATTGAACGTGTTTCTGTGTTCAATAAAGAACCTTCCCCCACCCCCTGGGGTTGCCAGATTGCAAAACCAAAACATCTGGGAATAATTTCCAAAAAGTCGGGATTTTGGGATTATGGCCGGGACAAATAAATATTACGAATCAAAAAAAAATATTTTTATTATTAAAATTAAAGTAATTACAACAATAGTAGTTTATGCTACAAGGGCGAAAAGGAATAAATTACGAGGACGCTCGTGTTTTAAATCGTCCTCGTGTAATTGATTCCTTTTCGCCCGTGTACACACTACGTTTTTCAATGCATAGTGTGAGGAAATAAAACGAATATAATCTTGTGAACTTTTAATTATGATTGGCTCAAAAGGACTGTATTCAGAGCCGTTAAACAGTAGAAAAAAAGTATTACATTTATGGTACACAGGAAAGGTTGCAGCTTAGCCAACTTCTCGTGAATAAATAAAAAAATAATAATAAAGCCCTAGGGCAAAATAATCGCCTTTACGAGGTATTGACAAATACTTTTTTACCCGCCGATCGTTGTTATTATTTGTTATCTATCGGGCCCTTATTAGGAAATAAACTTGTGCAGAAAGTCACCAACATTTGCATGCCAGGTGCATCTTTCATACAAATTGTAGAACGTTTGCTTAAAATGGAATATAAATTAAATACAACAATTGTTCTGTTGATAGGAAATAGTACAGGTATCACACAAAGTGACCTTATTAAATATCTCGAGCTAATGTTACAGCTTAGGGTTAAAAAAATCATTATTTGTGAATTCCCTTATTCAGAATTACTTACAGGGTCACAAAAAACTAATTTATATAATTTGAATATGTGCATGCACAACTACTCAGCGTGTCACAGTGACAAAGTGCAATACTTTAAAACGAATATACACATTCGTAATTTTTTTTTGACAGAAGGTACTTTGTACCTTGCAAATTATTATAAAAAACAATTAGCTACTAAGTTAGCATGCATTTTAGAATGTAGTGAATCTGTTACAAAGTGTGTAACAGGAAATTTTCCAATACCTGTTATAATTGATGGTATTTGTAATGTTAATTATTTACATAATTTTGTCCCTATTGACACGGTTAGTACAAGTACTAACAAAATTGTAAAAAATTCTTTTTAGAATTGAAGACAACGGGAGGGCTGCCTGTATTAAAGGTGGTACATCAAAATATACAAGGCGGCTTTCTCGGCAAAATACTTTCAATCGAGTTGTTCTTAGAGGAATCAAAAACAGATATTTTGTGTGTAACCGAACACCATCTACATGAACATAATATGCAGTTTAATGTGAATAATTTTAGTGTTCTTAGCTGCTACAATAGATTAAAAATACAAAAAGGTGGATCCATGATTCTTGTAAAAAATAATATAAAAGCAAAGGAAAGAAAAGACATAGTAAAACTTTCTGTAGAACATCAAATTGAATTAGCTTGCATAGAAATGAGTACATATATTATTCTCTGTGTTTACCGACCCTCAGGACAAGATTACAACATTTTTGAAAAAGCAATGGAAGAGGTTTTAAAATTATTATTTGATTCCAAGAAAAAAGTTATTATATGTGGAGATTTTAACGTAGATTTACTAGAAAAATCGATTATGCGCTCAAAATTAATACATTTATTCAAATCATTTAATTTGTCTAATGTGTTCTTAGAACCTACTCGAATTACTCGGGATACTGCGTCATGCCTCGACAATATATTCTGTGATTGCGAATATTCAGACAATAAAGTAATCAACCGCTTGCAGTCCGATCACAGTGGCCAAACTATAACCATTAAACAAAGCGTAAATCAATTGCCCAAAAAAGCTTTTTGCAGGCCTATTACAACTCACAAAGTAGATTGTTTCAAAGCAAACCTAGAAGTTAAATTAGCACATTTTAATCTTCTCCAAGACGATCCAAACGCTCTCTTTACAGACCTTTTCAACATAGTCTCCAAAGAGTTCGAAAATACGTTTAAGATGCAAAAACTTTCTAACAAAAGTAAAATCACCTTCAGTGACTGGGCGACTCCAGGTATTTACAAAAGCAGAAATCATTTATACGAATTATACGACAAAAAGTCCTACAATAATAATGTTAAATTTACTGAATTCATGAAAAATTACTCACGCATCTTTAAATTGGTGTGTTTAAAAGCAAAAAGTATCTACTTGAATAAAAAACTTAAAAGGTCCGATAACAAAGTAAAAACAGTATGGAACATCATAAATACTGAAACTGGGAAAAGTAAGAAACGTGATAACGAGCTTAAGTTAAGTATTAACAATGAAGTCGTTACGGGAGATAAAGAGGTTGCGAATGCCTTTGAACAATTCTTTACTGAAATTCCTTCCTTAACAACTAAAGATTTAAATTCAAGCCCTGGGCTTGCGCAGGATCTTTTAATAGATAACGTACCGCAGTGTCTTTCTGTATTTGCTTTTAAACATATTAATTCATTAACTGTAATTAAAGCATTTAAATCGCTTAACTTGAAAAAAACCGAGGACTTATGGGGCTTATCTGTGAAAGTTATAAGTTCTGTTATTGATTTAATAGCTCCTTATTTGGCATTAATTTTTAATAAATGTGTAGATGATGGTGTCTTTCCTGACTTAATGAAGTTTAGTAAATTGATCCCCCTTTTTAAATCAGGCGACAACGGTGACCCATCAAACTATAGACCTGTGTCAGTTTTACCGGTTTTGAGTAAGGTTTTTGAAAAAATTGTTTTTAATCAATTGTTATTTCATTTTAATTTAAATAAATTGCTTCACTGTGAACAGTATGGATTCACTAGAGGGAGGTCAACCACAGATGCAGGAGTTGCTTTAGTTAAGCATATTTTTGATGCTTGGGAAGAAAAGCAGGATGCATTTGGTGTATTTTGTGACCTCTCGAAAGCCTTCGATTGCGTTAATCATGAAACACTCTTATGTAAATTAGATCACTACGGAGTGAGGGGCAAATCTTTGGCGTTAATGAAGTCGTATCTTAGTGATCGTATTCAAAAGGTAGACATTAACGGGGTAAAATCATGTGGAGCATTAGTTAAAATGGGTGTCCCGCAGGGTTCCATATTGGGGCCCTTGCTGTTTTTAATTTACATAAATGACCTTCCCTATTTAATTAAAGACTTAACTAAGATAGTACTATTCGCAGACGACACGTCACTTATTTTTAAAGTTAATAGACGTAAAGATATCCTTGACGACGCGAATACAACTTTATCACTAGTGCTTGATTGGTTTACTGTAAATAATTTAGTTTTAAACGCAAAAAAGACGAAATGTATAAAATTCACGTTACCAAATGTAATTCAAGTGGATTGTAATTTGCTTTTGCAGGGGTCCAAGCTGGAGTTAGTTAACGAAACTAAGTTTTTGGGCATTACGGTAGACTCTCGTCTTCAGTGGGGTCCCCACATAGAAGCCCTATGTGGTAGACTTAGTTCGGCCGCATACGCTGTTAGACGCATAAGGCAAATTACTGATGTAGATACTGCTAGACTAGTCTATTTTAGTTACTTTCACAGCATTTTGTCATACGGCATGCTGTTATGGGGTAGAGCCGCGGATACAGACGCAGTCTTTGTTTTGCAGAAGAGAGCAATTCGGGCTATTTATAATATGAAGCACCGGGATTCATTAAGAGAAAAGTTCAAAGAAATTAATATATTAACTGTTCCTTGTGAATATATTTACCAAGTCCTTAGATATGTCAGAAAAAATGTTGAGTCTCTCCCAAGGCTTGGTGAGCAACATTGTAAGGAAACCAGAAATAAGTATAAACTGGCTTTTCCAAAAATCAGACTCGCCAAAGTGAGTACCTCTTTCGTAGGACATGGTATAAGATTTTACAATAAACTTCCAAAGGAGGTCCTTACTTTGTCAGAGAATAAGTTTAAACAGTATATTAAGCAGGGCCTACTGAAAAAGGCATATTATAAAATAAATGAATATTTGGATGATGGTGAAGCATGGTGTTATAGTGATACTGATTTTAATGAAAGTAGGTAATAATTTAATTAATTAATATAATTTCCTAACTTTTGATTCCTCTTAAGAGTTAACATTAATTAATTACAGACTGTAAAAGGAAATAGACTATATGAGACAGGTAGGCAAAGATATATATGTTTTTCTTTTTTCATTAACCTGAATTCCTGCTGTCTTGTATTTTCTTATCCCTTGGTTAAAGTAGATATAAGTAATTTGATGTATAGTATAAGTTTATGTTAAAAAAAAAAGACATGATCTTGCCAAGTTTCTTGCCCGTTCTTCTTAGCAAGACTAATCGAATGGGCGGAGGTAGGCATGTATTTATATATGTAACCTATTACTATGTAGTATATAAGATGGGATTTGGTCGGCTGCCTGGATTCGTGCTGGGGGCTCGGTTGGTGATCATTGAACCTGTTCCTGGTCCCTGGCCGGGTCTCCGGTATGGGTTCGGGCGGTTGATTGGATTTCATCTTGTATAATAATATTTTACCTATAATTTTAATCGTATATATATTGCTACATAAATTAAAAAAAACATTTAATCTAAGTAGTTCATGTACATTTATTATTTTATTACATATATTTTTATAAGATTAAAATTTGACTTGTGAAACGTGTATTATATATACCTACTTTGCAAAATAAACTTTTTGAATTTTGAATTTTGAATTTTGACAATTTGTATTTTGTCGGGACTCTGGACATCATATTAAATGTCGGGGCAATCCCGACGAATCCCGGCCATCTGGCAACCCTATCGACCCCTCGGCAACAGGCGGTCACGTGCCAACACGAGCTCCCGTAATCTTCCTGCCGAGTGTTTGCGCTTCACGTAACTGTGCCCTGGAACGACCTTGATTATGTAATCGATGTATATCTCAGATAGTTCAAGGGCGATCTTTTTGCGATAATTGTTACGTATGAGACATATCATTATTATTATTATTTGTTTGAATTGTACTTGTTACGTTTTAATACTGCTTTTGATTGGATTAAGGCGATATGTAAAAGTTTTAGCGTCCTTGTTACTCCATATTCGAAAAAACAAAAAGTCGGTTTTTTATTAATATAAAATGTACTAAAGTTGCCATTAAAATTTCGTTTAACCAGCGGGCCTATTATGTATCTCTAGTTGCCTTCTGAACTGGGTGTCTATCATCAAAAACATAGATATACCATCGAATTCCGATGTCCTAAGGGTATGTTAGCACTTCAAGTGACGACACAGTTCGTAAATAGTTCAATACCCACTAAAAGCAATTTTGAAAATTTAGTTTTTATCTATGTTTTTGACGATAGGCACCCTGTCCAGTTGGCAACCTAAGATACAGAATAGGGGGGCAGGTTCTATATACTGTTAAAACCCATCTAACAAAATATAATTGCAGTCCATATGTCATTCTAAATTGTCAAACCAGTGTAAGTGAAAGTGAAAGTGAAAGTGAAAAGTATTTATTTGCCACAAAAAAGAAACACACGCACAGAGAAAACAAGAATTAAATAAAGTGGCAAAAAGGGCCAAACTCAGCAAATGCTGCTAGTTGCAAGCAACTGACAGCGCTGGTTTTCAGTTTGTCCCATTTTTTACAAATAACACAAACATTACATATTCCTTCCTTGCAGGTAGGTTTAAAATTTAACTACAATGTTTCTATCAAATTAGATGTAATTTGAAATTCTTAATTTCAATTTTACAAATCGATGCAATACATTATTTATATTCACAAATTAAAACAATTTACATCATACATTACAATAGATTACATGAGAAAAAAAAAAATAAAAAGTAATAAAAAAATAATAATAATACAGAAATATAATTCGTTTTTTACTAATCAGGACATAAATAAGATTAACACAAGCTATTTAATACAATTTTTGATAAAATTTTTGCGCATTTAATAAAATACATTTAAAATGTTTTTAGCTAGCTAAAAAGTAGCTAGCACGAGCCATAGATACAGCGTATATCTATCCTACTTGCGCTCTCACGCATACCGCGTTTGTCTTTGTGCGAAAGAGCAAGTATGATCGAAAGACACTGTATCTACGGCGCGTGCTAGACCCCCAATTGGTGTCGGAAAAGACCTCATTTCAATAAATATTTCTATCGAGCTGAATTTCTCCAATCGCGTTTCTGTTTTAAAAGATCCCTAGAAAAAGAATTCAAAAATAATATACTATTTTATCAAAATAATACATTATTTACTGAAGTAGATATGCAAGTTATTAAAGTGTCGATTTTTTTTCCGTAGCGCTTTAAACACACCGGAATAGAAGAGCGTGAATAAAAGTGTGGATACGTTATTTTATAAATAACAATAAGGGATCATTCAACAATTACGTGATCACCGGAGGGGGGGGGGGTCAGGTGCTTGTATATACATCTGGATTATTTGATTATTTGGGGGGGGTTCCGAAAATAAATAAATTATATTTAAATATTTACGTCCAATTAGATTTAGATTGACAAATGACACACCCTCTTCCCAAATGTAGGTCATTTAGACCCATAGAAACATGACATACGTGTCAGTGCTAATAAACAGCAAACATTTTAAGCCCGGACGAAGATTACGTAATCAAGGCGAGGGGGGGGGGGGGTTAAAAACAAAAGATTACGCTATGATCACATAGGGGGGGGGGTTAAAAAACGGCCAAAAATGATCACTTAATTGTTGAACGATCCCTAATGAGACGAGTTTACACGGCCAGCAAGCAGAGAAGCAACTTACAAAGTAAACCGCACGCTCTGTTTACAATAATGTACTACTTGCTGTACTCGTACTATGAGAAACAGGATGCTTGTACAGTTTCATTATTAAAACTAGTTATTTGTGACTTGTTATATTTTGTTGAACACGGTGACGAAAAGTAAATGAGAGATTGCACATTGAAATCTAAATTAGATACGCAGTATAAAGTGATAAGTTGATTTATTATTTATATTATATTTTGTGTAAGTACGAGACATTTTCAGAATACCTATTATCTGGTCAGACAAATTATTTCTTTTAAATTAACAGTGCCTCTTTTTTTACCGAAAACAACGAATATAATCAAGGTGATTGATTTCACGGACGTATATGGGGGGAGGGGGGGTCCACTGAGACAGTTTTAATGTCAACACATTATTTTAACAGCAGAGGGATTTAGGAGCTCTTTAGAGAGTTACAAAATATTTGAGGTTTTTTTTTACTTTTATTAATTTTTAACTTAAGGCGATATGTAAAAGTTTTAGCGTCCCTGTTACTCCATATGCGAAAAACCCCCAGTGCGAGAGGGACGGATTCGTGGAAAAGTAGCAAAAAGTCCGTCTTTTATTAATATAAAATGTACTAAAGTTGCTATACAAATTTCGTTTAACCAGGTCCTAGATATTGCTAAAACCGATCTAATAAAATATAATTGCAGTCCATATGTCATTCTGAATTGTCAAACCAGGAGAATTGGTGTCGTAAAAAACCTTATTTCAATAAATATTTCTATCGAGCCGAATTTCTCCAATCGCGTTTCTATTTTAACAGATCCCTAGAAAAAGATCCCAAAAATAATATAATATTTTATCAAAATAATACATTATTTACTGATGTAGATATGCAAGTTCTAAAAGTGTCGATTTTTTTTCCGTAGCGCCTTAATATTTTATGACAAAATGTACTCACTTTTCTACTAAAATCAGTCCTAAGCAGGGGACCCCTTGTATACGCCCATGGTTGATTTCATACCAGTATTTTATTTTATTTATTTTAAGGAAACACAATATATATAATGGAAATTTAAATACAGAAACGTAGAGACCAGTAAAGTTCCCACAGACAGTAGTACATAAGCAAAAAAGGTAGCAGCTTAAAATTAACATGTAAATAATTTAAATTTATACAGCGAAGAATGAATAACAATACCCAAAGTTGTTAAGTAAAATCATACATTCAGTTTTTAATTTTTCTCGCCTTTGTTGATGGAAGAGATAGAAATTTTAAATTTTGTAAGATTAAGGTGAAAAATGTCTGCACAGGTGGTTCAGATAAAGCTCTAGGTATGAAACTATGTTTTCTGTAGTTGTGACGGCAAAATGGTTCACTGAATACTCTTTTTGATCTGCGTCTGAGAGAGACAATAAACCAAAGATTTCAAAAGTAAAGATAAGCCCTTACCGTACTATGCCAGCACCAAAATGTTTCCACCTTTAAATGGGTGACGCTCACACGTTTGGAATCAGTGCTCATCTGAACACAGTGATAGATGGACGCCTTAAGTGCACTTGAAGTTAATCATTTTAACAACTTTAGTAGTCTGATCAGTTTGCTGACCGTTGGTAGACAGATTAATATAAGTGTGCGCGCGTCGGCATTATGTTAACGGACACATTAAAAAACAATGCAATAGATTTTAGGCGCCAGGGCTCATCTAAACTTCTGAAATCTTTGGCATAAACTCGAATTTGTGCAAGGAGCGATGGAGATTCAATAAGACTATTGATTAGATACCTTGAATAAAAATATCTGATCCTTGATACTGCGACGAATGCTGAGAGGTTCACAAATGGTACTGTTGCGATAATTTGAGGTGTTTCAGAAATCTTTGGTGGACAGGTTGTAGTTGATCTTGATAAATATACCTAGAGGCGGTTGTTTTGGTCAGTACCGACAGGTGGGGGAAATGATCATGTATCTATAAATGGAACAACATAAAGTAGTTATCATACTGGACAACGTTACCATACAAACGTACCTTTTCCAACCATTGCGACGAACATTTGTGATCACTATACAGTACACACTTTTCATGACAAGCAATTATTTTGTACTGTGTCACATACAAGTAACAAGCCGATTCAAAATTCCTGCCACTTCAATTTAAATTTCGGTTATCCACCCACAAGGGCTCCTCATGCGTTTCTGTACTTTATAGGTCAACGGTTATGCGACTTTAAGGCGATTACCATCACCAAATTAGCAGCTCGATATTTGTCACTACAAATATCAACGGAAACGATATTGAAATAACGTTCATATCAGCGCGCAATGCATAGTGGCTGTTACGACGCTCGCTGGGTCCTTGATAGGGCGAAATAGGAGAAAATTATACTTTTCACTTGGACGTGATTACTCGATTGAATAATCTTATGTTATGTTTATAGCTATAAAGTTTATCTATTTATCAAAGCATAGATGAATTCAATCGGCCTAGTCACTCAGGAGCAGTAGGGAATTTGAGGTCAAAAAACAACATTCAGTAAAAAAAAAATCATGTAGAAGTTTTGGTGGTATGAAAAAGAAAAATGTTGCGTATGTTGTCTAAGAGTTGATTATTCATAATACATTTTTTCATTATTTTTGGTTTGGCTATAAACGAGGAGTAGGCTTTAGAAAGTACCCATTTGGGAATAGTAAGGCCCTTAAGGGCAGGTAGCTGCCAACGACCTTGAGTCTACCTATGTAGGTACAAATATCAACAGAAACTATATTGCGATAACGTTCACATCAGCGCGCAATGCAGGTCACCGGATAGTGCAAACTAGGAGAAAGTAATTTTTTACACACGGACGCGATGGGTGGAAAAAAAAATACATAAATGATTTTTCTAAGCAATATTTTCTTTTTATTTTAGTGCAAGAACCAGACAAAACAAATACCATAAGTGGTTTCAAAGAAGTAACCAATTTTACTTAATTTTGCTCTAAAAACAGCTTGACTTTGAACAATATTTTCATGCGCGAGAATAATTTCCTTAAATTAAAGTTTTTCTTTATAATGTAACCAACAATTTTCTTTTTCATAATTTTTAAAAATCCCGTTTAAGAGAAATAACATTATCAATAGAGTCATTTTGAGATGACGCTGGGAAGAGGCGCTTTAAGAGGGGATTCCCCCAATTTTGTCTCTTTTCGAACTAATTTTATAACCGTGAATTGTTTTAATTAAATTTTGAAAACAAATACTTATCATATTTCACGACAGACCGCAGCAGTGGTCTGTGTATTTCACTCGTTTGATTCACGACTACTTGCAATAAAATCGCAAAAATAGCCCTAAACTCTGATCTAAATATCATTTCATTTCGTTATATTATGAGTAGGTTTTGGACAATAAAACTGATGCCAAAATTAACGTTGTAAGAAATATGATAATATAAAACGGTCTTCGTAGTAGAAACCCATCACTGTTATTGCAAAATGATGACAAACACCTCAAAATGATGACAAACACCTCAAAATGATGACAAACACCTCAAAATGATGACAAACACCTCAAAATGATGACAAACACCTCAAAATGATGACAAACACCTCAAAATGATGACAAACACCTCAAAATGATGACAAACACCTCAAAATGATGACAAACACCTCAAAATGATGACAAACAGCTCAAAATCGCGAGTTTTTTGCGCGGCCCGCTTCCACTGGTTAGGATAGCGGATAGACTAGTGTAAACTAAACTCCGGCCGTTCATTCGAGAGAATGGTGACGTTTGCAAATGTCAGGGGTTAAAACCTTTTTTTTTACTGTTTTGCATTTCAATATTTTATATTTATCATGATGATTTTAGGGTAGATTGTATATCGTTAAAAGGTCCCATTTGTTAATAAAAAGTATTTTTGTCGTATATATTTTCCACTTCCTAGTACAAAACTTAATGAATCAGCTGACTCAATTTCTACGTAAAAGTTAAAAAAAAACGCAAAAAATATTATTTTTGGCGAAAAGTTGTCTATTAGCGATACTGTGTTCACTTGAATTTAAGAACCTTATATAGAGGTTGTCATTTTATTTATGTAGCGGAAATCATATTGGATTAAGACTCTGTATCTAAGTGATCAATGTTCCCTTTTTGTGAAACTCGTTAATTTGTCTTTATCGTTTTCCCGAGTCCAGCTCCGAGTCAGTTACTATAGGAAGTCAACATTTTATTTGGCAAAATTAGCAAAAAGTATGACGATCCGTTTTGCTGATTTATTATTATTACTTGCCAATATGGTAGTTTGGCTGTATAAATAAATGTCACCTTTCAAAGAGCTCGTGCTATAACTAAAATTTCCTACTGCTCATTATTTCTGTCAAATCAGCAATCATAATGCCTGCAGTATGAATCCTCGACTTTTTGAATCGACATTTCAGAAAAAGGTTTATAATATCTGCGGTGTAAGGCAGTGTTGTCGTATTATAAAACTGATATACCTTACCAAATAATAAGATCGTATATATATTCTATTCCAGGGTTTTTATTTATAAAAAAAGTTTAAATAATCATGATTTGGATTTATTTCGTCCCATTTGTTGTACCGTTGATATTTTTTTAACGTGCCTTTATTTATTTTTATCGTGAAGAAGCTCTTGTTGACTTGTAATATTTTTTCGAGATATCGCCACACTCCATCTGTCATCATTCTCTCGAATTAACGGCAGCAGTTTATAAGCGTGGAGCAGGACCGATTTCTGTGAATACCCTGGCCTTAAAGAAATCGTTGAGTTAGAGCCCGCGCCCGCGTCCGTGATAAACCGTGGGCAGTGGAGATCGGACACTCAACCGTCGCTTGAGCAGATAAAGACCAATTTGAAATACTGTACAACCACGCTAAGTAGAGGTTTCGCAAGAAGGAATTTTATTCACAAGTTTAATTATTAAAAAAAAAAAAAAACGTTTTAGGAAAAATCTGTTCGTTTCAGAGTGTAATAAAGTTTATACAGGTTTTAATACATAATGAATATGTATGGAATTTTGCTCAAATAATCTTAAACCTCGACATGACAACTTTTTTTAAAAGCAATCTTTGTTGTTTTTTGTCCCATTACTGGAATGATTTCAGATGATTCTGTTTCGCTAAGTGTGTGCATTATATTCTAGGCAGTTTTTTTTTTCGCTTATGGTATTCCTAGATTTTTGTAAATGTCAATTAGGTATAAATACACGGCATTCCTCACTGCTGCTTTTTCCTCGGCTGCTTTTTTTTAGATTGGATAAAGATAGAAAGAAAGAAAGAAAGAAAAGTAATTTATTTTAAAATACCACAAACACGAGAAAGAACATAAAAACATACAAAATAACGAACAATACAAATTAACAAACAGTACGAGTAAACATAACATTAGGAAAACAGTGGAAAATAAAAAAGGATTTCAGCTCAGCTTAATGCTGTAGTAGGGGCTACAGCGCTGGTATTCTGCTGAACCCTGACTTAAAATTAATATTAAAACTTAACCTGTACCTATTCAAGGTGGCTTATATTTAAATACACATAAAGATAAGAAGAATGTGCAGGAGATATATATAAATAAATAATTATATTTATATAAAACATAAATTATATACATATATACCAAAATAAAAATATATAAAATAACAAAAATTTTCATTACAAGGCTTATATTATTTTTGTAGGTCTAAAAGGTACTTTTTCAATTTAATACGGAATGTTGCCTTTGTTTTGCACTCTCTGATGGGTATCTCTGAAGATATCACTTTAACAACATTAAGGTTACTGTTAAGGCGTTACAACATGCAAAAGTGCTGTCACTTTATTTAAAAAAAAAATCATTTTTTACTTTGCTAGAATAATTATTGAAAATCTGCTCAAGTATATGGCTAGAAATTTTCAGAAACAACGCTTTTATTTATTTGGTCTACCAGCAGTTGTTACACTTTTATTTATTTGGTCTACCAGCAGTTGTTACACTTTTATTTATTTGGTCTACCAGCAGTTGTTACACTTTTATTTATTTGGTCTACCAGCAGTTGTTACACTTTTATTTATTTGGTCTACCAGCAGTTGTTACACTTTTATTTATTTGGTCTACCAGCAGTTGTTACACTTTTATTTATTTGGTCTACCAGCAGTTGTTACACTTTTATTTATTTGGTCTACCAGCAGTTGTTACACTTTTATTTATTTGGTCTACCAGCAGTTGTTACACTTTTATTTATTTGGTCTACCAGCAGTTGTTACACTTTTATTTATTTGGTCTACCAGCAGTTGTTACACTTTTATTTATTTGGTCTACCAGCAGTTGTTACACTTTTATTTATTTGGTCTACCAGCAGTTGTTACACTTTTATTTATTTGGTCTACCAGCAGTTGTTACACTTTTATTTATTTGGTCTACCAGCAGTTGTTACACTTTTATTTATTTGGTCTACCAGCAGTTGTTACACTTTTATTTATTTGGTCTACCAGCAGTTGTTACACTTTTATTTATTTGGTCTACCAGCAGTTGTTACACTTTTATTTATTTGGTCTACCAGCAGTTGTTACACTTTTATTTATTTGGTCTACCAGCAGTTGTTACACTTTTATTTATTTGGTCTACCAGCAGTTGTTACACTTTTATTTATTTGGTCTACCAGCAGTTGTTACACTTTTAACATACAATTATATTAGCGTATTGGAGTGCTTAGAGTGTAACTCCAATAATATGTAAACACTGCATGCAAGAGATGCAGGATAGGAGTGACGCGTGTAGCCGGCGGACTGAAGTAGAGACACAATCGTCTCGACTAACGCCAACCAGCACTGCTCATGCATACATTATAGGTATACAGGGTGGAAAAAATTTAAGGGCCCTGAAGGGGAACTACCTTAAATCCTTTAGTTAGCTCATTTTACTGAAAAGAAACATTCCTTTGTTTTTTAAAAGAAACAAAACTACATTCAAAGATATTCTGAACTTCGCTTGTCTCACCCAGGAATCGAACCAACTAAAAATTAAAAAAATAAACCCTCGCTATTTTATGATACGAATCAGTAGGATGATTGTTCAGGATACAATTTGTCTAATAAACATTTGGTCTTACACTCATCTATTGTACGAGATACCCATGAAATTAAATATTTATTACAAGTTCTTTATTAACAATACCTAGTACTGTTCACTTGTTACAAGTAAATGACACGTAAAATTTTCTTATCTCTCTCACATCCAAAGACATCGTATGAAGTACAAGCTTGCTAATGTTATACATCTTAAGTACCTTGTTGAAGACTTCAATAAGAAAATCGTTAAATGGTAATAATAAATCTATGCACAGCACAATTCCTTCTTGCACTAGGAGTACTGACGAAAAGTTTAAAAAGCAACGGAGCAACGAATTTGCAGTTCGAACGATAACTTTCAACATTTTTAAAATCGATAAAAGTATTCGTTCGAATTTCAAATTTTGTTTTGTTTTGCTTCCATTCCGCGCTGTCATTGTGTAATAATGGCGTATCATTATTACTTTACAAGTGAACAGTACTAGGTATTGTTAATAAAGATCTTGTAATAAATATTCAATTTCATAAGTATCTCGTTCAACAGATGAGTGTAAGTTGATGTTTATTAGACAAATTTTATCCTGAACAATAATCCTACCGATTCGTATAGTAAAATAGCGAAGGTTTATTTTTTTCATTTTTAGTTGGTTCAGTTCCTGGGTGAGACAAGCAAATTTCAGAAGATCTTTGAATGCAGTTTTGTTTCTTTCAAAAAATAAAGGAATGTTTCCTTTCAGTAAAATGATCTAACTAAAGTATTTAAGGTAGTTCCCCTCCAGGACCCTTGAATCTTTTCCACTCTGTATAACATAAAAAGAATATATATATATATAACAAATGATAGCAAACTACAATGAACCAGTTTTTAGTAAAAGTTAAAATTTTAGCTCATCGAAGACGTTGTCTACGAAAACTATGCTATGTAAATGAACTATTTGTAGACATTTAGTTGAGCAGATTTTTAATGATCATTCTAGCAAGTAAAAAATTATTTTTTTCTGAAGTGGAAGCATTTTCGCATGTTGTAAAGCCTTAAGGGCTAGTTGTCAACATCAATCACTATCGCTTTCAAAGGTAACGTGATTGGCTAGAGGTGTCCACGGAAGACCAGCGTCGTGGTACAGAATAGTGCCATGACACATGCTGAGTGGAGGCCTTTTGGGTGTCACTTATGTTTTGTTTGTTATTGATTATATTGTATTTTAATTGTGTGACACCAATAAAGTTTTTCTATTTCTATTTCTATAGAAAGGCTAGAAATTACATGACACATAATTTGTAAGCAATCACGCGTACTTTTGAAAGCGATAGCGATAGATGTTGAACTTAGACGATAAGGCCCCTGATCTCGCTTACCAGATAAGCAGAGCGGAACATACAGGCCGAAGTCATATCGTACGTAGCCCTGATGCCCATTAATCGATCAAGCCCACATGTAGTGACCGCCTTGCGACCTGTCCATCCGGTACCAGTTGGTGAAAGGAGTCCACCTGCCGCATACCTTCAGATACACCCAGCCGAGGTGAACTGCCCTGCCTCCCGCAGACTTGCCAAACACGGAACTCAAAGGGGCAGCGACGAGGTTCATGAGGACGTCTTCGATTGGTGCGATAAGGAAAAGATATCTTGTGAGAAAAAATGCACGCTGTGTGCAAGAATATGTCGCATGCTTCCTAGTATTTCATGTGAATAATACAATATTAAGCGACAAAGTAGTCCCATTTCCGCATGTTAATAAACTTTGATGATATCTATCTGTTATGTATATGTAATTCTGTCTTGTTCAGTATGTAACATTTACTCCTTGTTTAAGGCGTATGACCACGCTAAATAAGCAACTCGATGTGTGTCGATACAAATATCAACGGAAACGACATTGAAATAATGTTCATTTCAGCGTGCCTTGAGAAGTGGCTGTTACGACAACCACTGCGTCTCCGGCTAGCGCAAAATAGGTGAAAATAATACTTTTCACATGGACGCCATGAACGGAAAAAAAAATTTTGAACTTAAATTTTTTAGATCTAAAAATTTTCTATAATTTGGTGAAATAATAATTAAAATCGCTTTAGGCGTTTGGAAGGAGTAAGAGAAATCTTGTGTTAATCATGTGAAACTTTCGATTTTTTTTGTCAAAACTTACAATAGAAAAACAGTTTATGAAAGCTTATCATATATTTTTATGAAAGTTTTTGGACCACCCGTGTGGGAGGAGTAGGCTTTCAAAGATAGGTCCAAATTGCAGTTGGCGTATCCATTTTCCTTAAGGCCCCGCAAAACACCAAAGTTCCCCAACGACATTCTATACCGGTATAGAATGTCATTGAAGTTCCCTAATTTATTCTTCATATGTGAGGAATTCCGTGTTTTTAAACGTTATTGATTTTTATAAAAATCTTTATGTATGAATCTTTTAGTTCGTTGTAGGAGACGAACGTATTACCAAGGGCACAGGATACAATATCGTGGGTGGGAGGGGGCTCAGCTAACATTCGGGAGGCTCGGCCACCCCCAGGCCCCATCAAGTGCAACCATTATCAAATGCATCACTCGTACGTATCGTGCTCGAAGGTGCAACACACGCGTCAGGAGGGGGTAGGTTATCTAATGAGGAGGAGGGGGAGCGGACCGTGCGTCATGAGAGTCTATCTAGGACGATTGCTGCCATTCCTCGACCGGTGAACTCTAGCTGTCTCGCAATATTGATGTACACTGGAGATCACATCTAGCTGTACACATTGGACTTTGTACCTATCTTATATCCTTCATTATAGGGTCTAATGTAGTACTGCAAGTGTATCGCTTGATGTGGGCTTGACTGTACAAGACACTCAAATACATACATGATACCCATACATTCACGCCTGTATCCTAGAGGTGTAGGCAGAGACTGCAGATTTAAGGGGCTGCACCATTCTAAAATTCAGTCCTGCTCTAACGCTTTTGTGTTTTAACTGTCTATTCTGCTCTAATCAAATGCTGCGCACGCAAAACTTCTAAATTAAGGGAGCCGAGCGAAACGGAGCGGAGCAAAAATACTTCTTCTTTTATAATTTGTCTTTTGTATCGGTATTGCGCTGTAACCGCTTTGAGATTATAAGACGCACATAGAGTTTTGCATTTACACAAAATATTGAAGCATAGACTATGGGCTTCTGTGCTGTATATGAGAATGTAAATACGCCGTCGGACGAAAAAAAAACGTCGGTCGGTGAAAAGAGGGTGTTCACTGTTTAATAAACTGTTGAATGAAACACCTCTCACACCCGGAAATATATCGTGACGATATGTCGAAGTTAAAAATTAAGCGTATCCAAGCCGCACCATCATAATTTCAAATTTGAGTTTAAGTATAACTGAAAATAGTGAAAAAGTCTCTCAACGTCAAACTGCACTCCTGTAAATCTAATGCAAGACAATGTAAATATAAATAAAACGTTCTATCTACATTATGTAACATTTCCCCCATTTCAGTAAAAAATAAATACAAGTGAACGTGATTGTGCTGATCACCCGCAGGCCAAAACTCTAGTCTATCATTGTCAACTGTGTCCCAAGTACTTATTTGATGCTCATCTAACTGTGTACCCTGGTCACAGTATACTTGGTCCCCACGGGCTCGTCCAGTCTCAAATGAAGTCTATTTCTTGGCGCAGTTATTTTTCTAGATTCCTATTTAGAATTGCGTAGCAAAAGCAATCTATCGGACATTCACCTTTGAGTTTTATTTCTGAACTCTGTTATTTATTGTTTCTAATGATAATATACTACACTAATTATTTTTGCAATCTAGTTTCAGTTTTGAAAGAAAGAAAGAAAGAAAATAAATTTATTGGGCGCGTTCACAAAAAAAATAAAAAGAACTTCTAGCTAACACAGTAAAAAAGGTTTACTTAAGTAGGGAGTAATCTATAGATAAAAATAACAACACGACAAAAGGATGTAGCTCAGCTATGTGCCATCCAAAACATGCTTTGGTTGGCGCTGGTTTTCAGCTACCTCCGTTATAATTGCATGATAAGGTATTTACGAGTCGTTAACAATTTTATTTACTAAATAGAAAAATCAATAACAATTGGCAGAAATGGCTTATAACTAAATTAAAGAAAATAAAAACAAAAACCAAAAATGCGTTACAAGACAAAAAACAATAAAAAAAAAGGTAAATAGTATATACAGATATAGACTTATTAGTAGGCTAGTTTTGGCTTTCTGTTGATTACTGTGTTAGAAATATTTGTCCCAGGACTGCTATTTCTCCGTCGCTAGGAGAGACAAATTACCAAAAGTCAATTTAGATATGAGGAGCTCTAAACCGATCTTCAATATCTGGTATCTCCTGTAACAATAATTCGAACTGTGCCAGCTCACCTTCATTATATTAACTACTGAGGACAATATGATTAACTGCCATAGGTGCCAGTATTTATAACACAATTTTTGCTGTCATTATCTGTATTTTTATTTCACGTTTGTTAAGAAAATGGCCTACCCTAGCAACTTTTTTTATTACCCGTCCAGCACAATGGCAAGGACGTTATTTGATAGAGACGATTATATGTTGGCGCATTGGCCTCTTTTTCTTGGACGCATAATACAAATGATCGCGCAGCGAAACAACAAATTGGTGTGTTTGTAGCTAATATTGAAATATTTTGTAGGGAAAAAATATTGGATTTAAGTAGAATCCCTTCATATTTCTATTACCTATTGTATGAAAAAAAAAACAAGTTGATCTCTTAACCGCGTCCTTGAAACAAACGTATGAAAACAAAAAAAAAAAGAGGATGGTAAAGATTTTTTTTTTTGACATGAGTATAATTCTTAATACATTGTTTATAAGTAGAATCCCTAGATAAAAAAATCAATAAATCAAATATACTTGTTTCAATTCAAGGAAAGTCTGAATTTCTTCAAACGATTCCTAAAAAGTCTGGCGTTGTTCATGCTTTAGGCTCATGTACAGTCTTAACATAGATTAACACGCTGGTTCTGCCGAAAACTTATCTAATTAACTTTACTACTGATTCTTATTGCTTTAACATAGAGTCTACTTTAAGTGTTCATTTCTGGTGTAGCGGTTGTCCAAATTAGGCGTGTCAAAGTTCAGCAGATGTGGGACGCACTGTCTCATTGTTTGGACCCATTGACTTAACAATATCATTGTTTGGACCTCTAACATCAGATTGCAGGCCTAATAATACTTCGGGTTCCTTGCGTTTATTATGGTTTTGAAGGCCTTTGTATGAAATTTAATAAAAAAGAAGTACCGGTATTTGGGTTATTTTATTAAAAACGTATTGGTTTATTTACTGTAAAAAATGATAAATTAAGAATTGTTCGCGATTGGTAAATATTTGTATAAGTGTTTTATGGCAATCTTTAACAGTATTTATTTAAACAAACAACCAACCTTGTTTATTTTTGCCGGATGACCTTAAGGTTGGCCATCCTGCTCAACTACCATATAAATGCTTTAGGTGTTTGTGACATCCTGATGGCTTTGATATCAATGAAACTTTGCACACATCTTTATATGTTATTCTTCCCCCCACACCGCACTCCGACCCATCTTTCAACAAGAGGTGTAAGAAGGCGAGATATTCAAAAAATGCCGAATTTGTGAAATGGTTTCAGCTAAAAACTGTTTTTCATGAAATGGTAATTGTTTATTTATTGAAAAGTGTATAAATCTAGTCTTATTTGCATGAACATTAACTCTCTCACTCTTTGACACCAACTCACAGCAATGAAAAATTACTACACCTACACTACATCCCTCTTACACACGTTTATACACCCTCACACTCACCCTGACACACATGTTAACTCTCAACTGAATTTTTAACTTAAATCTAACTATGTTTAATATTTGTCCTTTTCTATACTAATTATTATGTTTTTATTTTTTTTTTATTAATCAAAAGTTTCTGTATACGCCTTCGATTTCTTGTTTGCATGCTTTTTACAATTTAAGTTAGTATAAGAAGAATCCTTTATTGGCCTCTGTTCGGGTAATCTTTTCTGTTATTATTTTTTTTGTTATGTGCTGTGGATTTCTGTGTGAATAATAAAATAAAATAAAATAAAAACAACGTCTTTATTTCTCTCTTTTTTTTATTTTAATTGTACAATTTTCTAAACTTTGCGTAAAAACGAATCAATTAAAAATTGTACTATATCCTGACGGCTATTATGATGGTGTTTCATCAAATTTTGCTTTTTGGGCTGTACAGAGACGTAGTTAGATATCGCTAGATAATACTTATGAAAAAAAATCAAGAAAATAAGCTGTTGAGTTGACATTCAGTTTTTACCTTTTGTATGAATCTCAAGAAAATTCCAGGTGTTAAGGGGCCTTTTAAGGCGCCTTTTCCCAGCGTCATAAAAAATAACTCTATTGATAAAGTTATTTCTCTTAAACGATACGTTTAAAAATTATGAAAAATATATAAATTGTTAGTTAAACTATAAATAACAACTTCATTTTAGGAAATTATTCTCGCGTATAAGAAACATGAACCCTGCGGTCCGTAATAGAATTACAATGGATCATAAGCCATTCACTTCATACTTTCGTAATCGATTTTAGCGATATAATTCTATTTCGGAACGCAGGGGGAAAATATTGTTCAAACTCAAGATGTTTTTAGACTAAAATTGAGTAAAATTGGATATTTCTTTGAAACCACTAATAGTATTTGTAGGGTGCTTGCATTAAATACAAAGAAAATATTGTTTAGAAAAAAATATTTATGGAGTTTTTTTTCCGCCCATCGCGTCCGTGTGAAAAGTATTATCTTCTATTTTGCGCTATCCGGAGACTCAGCGACGTCGTAATGCAGTGCGCGCTGATATGAACGTTATTTCAATATAGTTTCTGTCGATATTTGTATCGACACAGGTCGACTCAAGGTCGTTGGCAGCTACCTGCCCCTTAAGGTAAAGTCAATGTTTGTAACTTTGTAATAATAATCACATAATTTTATGGTAATGGCCTTAACCTTCAAGTTTTTTTAACCGGTTCCGACCGCTATTCAATACCGGTTTAAGTAGTTACTACCGGTTGATTAACGTACACATAATTAGGGTTTGCAATTCGAATATTCGAATATTCATTTTATTCGAATATCCGCTCCAATTTCAAATTCGAATAATTCATTTAAATTATTCGAATAGTTGAATAATAATAAAGTTTTTGTTTTTGGTCTTATTCTTACTCTGCCCCTGAGTCCCACCCCACCTTGTGTTCATTTACTCGTTCAGCCTCGTTCGTTCGTTCACTCAGTCAGTCACGCGGCCAGCGACAGCGCGCACGCATCTGTGTTGTGTTAACTTGTGTTAACACAAACAAGAAAAATAATTAAAATACTTGATTTTATTTGAATAAAATTATGCAGCAATCAAACCAAACCACAGTCTAGCTGCTTTTGTTTGTTTTGAATTGATATTGTATTGTTTTCAATCAATGTTTAAAAATATTCGAATATCCGAATATTCGAATATTTGGCTCTAGAAGTATTCATTTTATTCGAATAGTAAAATTAAACGAATAGTGCAAACCCTACACATAATCCTATCAGAATGAAAACAATGCAGCGAGCTACACCTAAAACGTGGTGTGAGAGGGTGTGTGTGTGTGTGTGTGTATGAATGAAACATGTGCTGTTACGAAAACTATTCATTGACACAGTATGTATTCGGTTGTTGTGCTAGAAATATGTAAAATTATACTTACGTTACCAAAAATATGTCCGCTGTATGTACTACATAATAAGTTATCCATTTTACAGGAAATGATCTACAAATTTCTGCCACGATATTCTATTAACAGACGCCACTAGTTAAGGCGCTTAATATCGCCAAATGGGTACTTTCTAAAGCCTACTCCTCTTCTATGCCCAAACCAAAAATATTGAAAAAATGTATTATGGATTATCAACTCTAGGACAACATAAGCAACATTTTTCTTTTTCGTACCACCAAATCTTCTATATGAAAAATTGTTTTAACTGAATGGTGTTTTTTGGCTTGAATTCCCTACTGCTCCTAAGCGGCTTAGGCAATTTAATTCATTTATGCTTTGATAAATAGATAAACTTGATAGCTATAAATATAACAGAATTATTCAATCAAACAATCACGTCCATGTGAAAAGTATTATTTTCTCCTATTTCGCCCTATCAAGGACTTTGAACGTTATTTCAATCTCGTTTCCGTCGATATTCGTACAGACAAACATCGAGCCGCTAATTTGGCGACGGTAATCGCCTTAAATCACAAGTGCAAGGAGCGTGACGTACTGTTTAATCGCTAAAACATCGTGTCACGCTTCTCGCACTTGTGATTCAACTAAGTAGCGTCGCGCGCGATTAAACACTATGCTACGCCGGCATGAATGGTGACATGACATTATCGAATGATCTTTGTCATAACTTAAATTACATTCACATTTTAATTTATGTAACGCTCGTGTAACGTTTGAAAAACACCTTCGGGGTTAGGGTTACCAGATCTGGTAACGTGAATTCCTGACAAAATACCTGATAATTCAATAATTTTCCTGTCATTTTTCGTAAAGGTTTCATGTGAATGAGCAGGCAGCGCGATTTTCAACAGTTTTCGTCACAAATAAATTAAAACTCAATGAATATAATAACTTAAAGCAATTATTCATCTGTTTTAAAAATTCCTGACAAATCCCATTTTTTTCTGATTTCCTGACAGAGGGCCAAAATTCCTGACATGTCAGGAAAATTCCTGTCATCTGGTAACCCTATTCGGGGTAACCCCTAACAGTAAAAAGTCAGTCTTGAACTTTTTATGTTGAAATAACTAAGGATTACAACCTGTGAGAGAGCTGGACTTGTCGAAAGATATGTACAGTAGTATCAATTAAATAATGCACATATGAATCTTCGTCATTCTTCGTCATTCTTCGGCAAGGTCGTATTTCCTTAGGCTTTCTATATATACGATCCATAACAGATAGTGCGCGTCCGGTTGGCCGGCTTTAGATTTATATGTGCATTATATCTGTACCAGATCTGTACTCCATTTTAAGAGGGCGCCGAGCAAAATAATCTAAAACGGCAGTCACTGTTAAATTGATTTATTGAATAATATTTCAATGATAAATAAATAAAATATATATTTATTATCACAGAGAATGTATCTACACTTCCGCCGCAGCGAATATTAAAAATAACTTATGGTGTAAGAAACAAATCTATCTAAAGTAGGCCCAAAATCTAAAAAAGGTATTGGGGTTTTAGTCATTTCAATAACTTTACTGTCGAATTTTGTGTCAACCACAATTCAAGACAATCACAAACGTTATAAAATACAATTGGGCCGTTTCACATTTTTTAAATTTTGTCTGGTAAATTAAATGTGATTTTTTCTGTTAAATTCAATAAATACGACCACGATAAAACTCGACCATGAGAGAACAAGCGAGGTGTCTAATCGTTCTACGCTCGGCGCAGCCTTAATTGTTGTCTACGTGTCCAGATTTATGTGAACTTGTGGGCAGACTTAGTTAGCAAACTTGAAGCAGGTGTACCAAGTGTGAAATGTGGCTTGCATCGAGCCACTAACCTCATGAGGTTTAGGCTCTCTGCTCTCTGCTTCAAAATTGTGGGCAGACTTGTTTAGCAAACTTGAAGCAGGTGTACCAAGTGTGAAATGTGGCTTGCATCGAGCCACTAATCCCATGAGGTTTAGGCTCTCTGCTCTCTGCTTCAAAATTGGGGGCAGACTTGTTTAGCAAACTTGAAGCAGGTGTACCAAGTGTGAAATGTGGCTTGCATCGAGCCACTAACCCCATGAGGTTTAGGCTCTCTGCTTCAAAATTGTGGGCAGACTTGTTTAGCAAACTTGAAGCAGGTGTACCAAGTGTGAAATGTGGCTTACATCGAGCCACTAACCCCGTGAAGTTTAGGCTCTCTGCTCTCTGCTTCAAAATTCTGAGAACTCTGCGACCAAAGCTTATTTTCAAGGGGTAGTTTGCAATTTATTTGTAGTGATACTAAATAACTTAATATTTCTTTCGATTAATCATTTAATTAGCATTCTCAGCAACCCACAGCATTTTTTTGAGGCTTTATAAGTCTGTTTAGCAACCTTACACTTGACGTCAAAAATGTCTAGTTTTTTTTTTTCTAATCATGGTAGCACCTTGCCTTAAAATGTGTCAAAAGTTAGTGGAATTAATTTCGAACAAACCAAGTGTCATTGCGCCTCTTCGGGCTTAGTTCCTCTATGGCTCTCTGCTTATATGGGGTTAGGGAACCCATTTGATTATAAACTAACTGCATACAAACAAATAAACCCGAGTATACCTACATGTTATTTTTCAATGCAAGTGCTCGTAAAGGCCCAATTTTTATGCATCAAAACCGAACAGAAAGTCGATTATTTACTACTTTTTACTATTTATTTACTAGGGCTTTATTATTATTTTTTTTATTTATTTACAATGGTTGGCTAACCTGCAGCCTTTCCTGTGTACCATAAATGTTATACTTTTTTTCCACTGTTTAACGGCTCTGGATACAGTCCTCTTGAGACAATCATAATTTAAAGTTCACAAGATTATATTTGTTTTATTTCCTTACACTATGCATTGAAAAACGTAGAATGATACACAGGCGTAAGAGCAGTGGCGGCGTTAGGGTAGGGCGCGGTTGGGCGACCGCCCAGGGCGCCAGACATAAAGAGGCGCCAGCGCCCCCTCGTCAGTTTGGATCACGGGATGGCGCGGTAAAATTTAGTTAAATTATGTTAAAATAAATGGTCGTGATTGAAGATTGAAATAATCTTTCCCATTATTTTTTTTTTCTTTTTTGCGCATGAATAATTTAGGAAACAGATAGGGGGCGCCGTAGAATTCTCGCCCAGGGCGCCGTTAATGCTCAAACCGGCACTGCGTAAGAGCAATAAATTACTCGGTTAAGTTTAAAAATCGTCCTCCTAATTTATTCCTTTTCGCCCTTGTAGCATAAACTACTATTATAAACTAACTGCATACAAACAAATAAACCCAAGTATACCTACACATGTTATTTTATCATCGGTTTGTGTCACCTAGAATTACGCAAATATATTTGTTTTCTGATAGTTAGTTACTGCTCGTTTCAAATCGGTGTTTTATCTGTCACGTCAACGTGTTTATTTTGATTCTTGTTTACTTGAACTGATTACTTACATCATACACTAACTAAATAGGTGTATTATATCGATATTATCGATACATGCCCCATATACTGGCTTTACACTATTAGTTATATTTTATGTTGATATTTATATTCTCTATCTTTGGGCTCGACATAATGAGGTATATTATGTATATAGTATACAATTAGCGATACATGCCCCATATACTTGCTCTACATAATTACATATACCTAATATTGTTGCCCTATATACCGGCTCTACCTAATAAGGTATTGAAATATATCTAATTATTTAGAAAGGGTCCCATAATTGTACATGTACTATCGATATTATATATATATATATAATATCGATACATGTATATGGGACCCGCTCTAAATAATAATGAGATATATTATTGTACGTTTGACTAGAACGAACACATAATATAATTATCTTTATCTACTTACAATAAGGCAATTGCAACATCAAAAGCAGTTTTATAAGTACCTACATTGTTTATCAGATGTTAATATTACATTATAACACAGCGATTCTGCGCTGCGATTCGCCCAATTTATTATAAAACCGCTGGAGACCCAATCAACAACACAGACGAGAAATAGGTCCCGATCTTATTTCTTAAACCACGCCTCCTTTATCCCATTGGCCTTCAAGCCGCATTACCGAGACGACGCACCGGATCTTCATGAACGAATGTTCTTCTTATTTTTCGTGAAATTTGTAGTTGAAAATATTTCAAATAAAGACGATATTTTTGACGGTCGTAGATAAAATATTGTGTGCAAATGAACATAATAGGGACGATGACAGGCTAAACAAAATATTATTTTATTTAGTTCGTCATTTAGATTATCAAAAAATATTGGACACGTATTTTTTCTTTTGTCAATCAAACAAAAAATTACAGAGATAAAGCGCGTCAAAGTTTGGGAGTGGGGGCTGGTGACGTCACGCCTAGGTAAAAAGTGTACTTAGGCGTGACGTCACGCGTAACTTTAGCGAGCTATATGGTCATCATTTTTTGTTTAATTGAGAAAAGAAAAAATACGTGTCCAATATTTTCTGATAATCTAACTGACGGACTAATTAGAATTTTTTAGTCATCATGCCTATTAGACATTGGGATACTCTTGCAAAATTATTACTAAACGAATGTTTCAATGTCTCAATGTTTCAAATTATGTTACAGTTTTACAAAATGCTATTTTCCAATCGTACAATATTATTATTTCCATATTTGTTTTCGAATATTGCTTCCCAACAATGTCAATACAAATACTCACTCACTTATTTCACTTATTTCACTTTTCACTTAAATAAATATTCAAAAAACATAGGTCATGAGGACTGCCGACAAAAGTGAAAACTTTACTGTCAAATTAGGATACAGATCCTAGAGAAACCACCCCTAAAATGACAATTGGTTAACAAGTCGGTGACGCACACCCATAAGATTTTCTCCTACCAAAAATAGCTCAATGCACCTAAAGAAGTTTTAATTTCAAAATTATATTAATGAATACTCGTACGAGTATGGCCACAATATAGTGTTGCCATGAATGAGACGTATTATCAATACATATAACATTAACAAACACATTGTCAATTCAGTTTAAACTCCATAACAACACAGTTGACAATATAACAAATTAAAAATACTTGCATTGACTTGAATTTAAAACTCTATAACAACGCACTTGACAATATAACAAATAAAATAAAAAAACGGTCAAGTGCGAATCATACTCGCGTACTGTCGGTTCCGTATCATGGATGAAAAATTTTATTTTGTCATTTTTGTTTGTGAATTTCTCAACCGCTTTGTTTTTCCTGTAATCTTTACGTAAACACATATTAACATGTTTTTTTTTTATATTTTTCGGTCCAGTGGGTTTAGAGATAAGGGGGACAAATATTTTTTTATGGTTTTTCGAGGATTACTTGAAAAAGATGCAAGTAAATATATCCAAGCTATATATTTTTACCCTTTGATACCCAGATATTGTATTTTTATAAAATATTTCTTTTTATTTCTCATTACTTTTTTTAAATCACTATAGTTTTCCTGTAATTGGCCAGTTATGATCTATAATCGTCATTTTTTTTATATTTTTCGGTCCACCAGTTCCGAATAAAAGGGGGAGAGGACATCAATTTTTTGTGGTTGTTCAAAGATTTCCCGAAACCAGTGCCAGTAAATATAGTAAAAGTGTAACAATTAACTCTTTAATGTCTTCAATTTGAAACCCAGATTGTATTTTTAGGATAATATGTTTTATTTCTCTCTCTTTTGTTTTGTAAATATTTTGAACAGTTAGAAATTTAAATTTTTCACACCTTTTTATGTGGATAAATTAGTGCTATTTGTGTGCCAAATTTCAAGCCTTTATCTTTAACGGTGCTAAAGTTATGAGGCCTTGACATACGGACGGACGGACGACGACGCTATCTCACCATAAGGTTTCCTTTTGTACCTTTTAAGTATATTATACTATTTATTGTATTAAGTATATATATTTATACTACGGAACTCTAATACTTGTACTTCATAACAACACACCTGACAATATAACAAATTATTGTTACGAGGGCGGGATGAAAAGTAATTAGCCTAGTAATGAAATACCTTTAGGAGGATGGTAAAAATAGTTTTATTTTTCGACATAGTCTCCAGCGAGCTCTATGCACTTCATCCATCGATGTTCTAAAGCCTTAATTCCATCTCTATAATGGTCTTCCTTGATGCCTTCAAAATAGCCATCTACTGCAACGATTACTTCATCATTGTTCTGAAATCTTTGCCCAGCTAAAAATGTTTTGAGTTTGGGAAATAGATGGAAGTCTGAGGGTGCCAGATCAGGTGAATAAGCCGGGTGTGGAAGCAAAGCATAGCTCAATTCTTGAAATTTGGCCATAGCAGTGGCGCACGTATGGACACGCGCGTTGTCTTGGTGAAAAATGATTTTTTTTCTCGCTATTCCGGGTCTTTTTTCATGAATGCAGTTTTGTAATCTGCTTAGCAGGTTAGTGTTATACTCCCCAGTGATGGTTTGTCCTTTTGGGAGATAGTCAATCATCAATATACCCTTCGCATCCCAAAAAACGGATGCCATGACTTTTCCAGCAGATTTTACGGCTTTTGCTTTCTTTGGAGCCGGACATCCTGCCTGAGTCCACTGTTTTGACTAAATTTTTGATTCCAGTATGTAGTGGTGGACCCATGTTTTATCTGTGGTCACAAACCGCCGCAGAAAATCAGCAGCATTGCTTTTAAACCGGTTCAAACATTCTTGAGAAATTTGCATGCGAACGCGTTTTTGATCTATTGTGAGCAATCGCGGCACCCACCTTGCTTCAGATTAAATGTGATGTACCCGTGATGTATGTGATGTGTCCTTAGAGATGCCCATAATGTCGGCTATCTCGGACAGTTTCAGTCTTCGGTCGGCTAGAACGATTTCGTGAATTTTACCTGACACTTCTGGAGTTGTGACACTTTTTGGCCGACCTGATCGATGTTCGTCTTAGATGCAGGTCCGACCCCGTTTAAATTCAGCTACCCAATTTTTTACGATTGCATGCGATGGAACATTCACACTTAAAACAGCTTTCATTTCATCAAAAATCTCTCCTCACTTTAATCCTTTTATATTCAAACACTTAATGACGGCTCTTAACTCTATTTTATCCATGTTGTAAAAAATCCACAACTACATTTTTTAAAATGACTATCGCCTAAAAAGTGACAGCAAAATGGGCGGGAAAAATTTATCACTGGCTGCCAGTAAACCAATGAGTTGATAAGTAAAAAGTTTTTATATAGCCACAGAACAATAAATAGGGAAGGCTTACCAATTATCATCCCACCTACGTACTTCTGAAAATAATAGTATTTTGTGCAACCGTGACATAATGAGAGCCATTGTGATTCGAATGCTTGTTTACGAAACAAACGAGTGATGATAATAGACTGCACTACTGACCCAATAGCTAATTATGTCCAGTTAGACACAATACCACAAAATAACCACTAACAGAAGGTTCACTCCGCATAACTAGCGATAACAGTTGCACGCACACATAGACGCGTACGTACGACGATCTCTGATGAAGTCGGTCGAATGCCAATACGAAATTCTGCCGAGATCATCATACGTACACGTCTATGCATGTGTGTGTCTGTTTTCGCTCCGTCGTCGAGTCGCCCTTCTGTTAGTATATATTTTGTGACAATACTATATCTCCAACCAATCAAAAAAATTATCTTCGAGTGATATAATTTACAATTTAACTAACAATTTCACGAAAGAAAGCGCGGGGCTTTTTTTTTTCTTGCTCCTGTAAGCTTAGACAAGATATCAAAGACTATGAATAAAAGCAGAGTGACGAAAGGGAATGGTCCGTAACGTAAGTGAAGATAAAGCCTGACCGACACTGACGACATACTGAAGAAGGGCAAAGTCAAAAGCGTCCGAAATAGAAGATAGATGGATAGATATAACATTTATTTCTCAAAAACACGACACATACATACAAAAACAAAGTAGAGCTTAAAAAAGCTTGTATTGCTAGATTGATGAACGTGGAAGAGGTGTATCAGGATCGTAGCGGGTGTAAATCTGTGGTTTCCGCCTTTTCCTCTGGGAGACAGGCGTGAGTATATGTGTGTATGTAAAATTAAGTGTATCCGATAATCGATTGTAAATAATTATTATACATAAATGATAATAAATAAACCATTTGTTTACTTACAAAAATTCCCTATTAACTACTAATTACTTAACAAACAAAGGATGTCCCGGCCACCCGCTGCAATGATTACTATAGCAATATAGTAAATGTGGTCACATTTAAAAGTGAGTAACTTACCATAACGAGATCCAAATTGGTTAATAATGGCTTCAAGTTAATAGCTGATATTAATATTGTGTTCGTAACGTCCAAAGGGGTAATATGATAGCGGAAGACGGATAACTCATTGGCGGATGTCACCATTTTCTAGGCCATATTTATTATTGCGCAATAATATTTATTTATTTATAATTTTGTGAACAATTGGCAGAATAAAATTACGATATAAGGGAAAGATGTCTTTTTAGGGTTCCGTACCTAAAGGGTAAGCAACGGGACCCTATTACTAAGACTCCGCTGTCCGTCCGTCTGTCCGTCTGTTACCAGGCTGTATCTCATGAACCGTGATAGTTAGACAGTTGAAATTTTCACAGATGATCTATTTCTGTTGCCGTAGTTTTATAATATTAAATAAATTAAACTTGAACTGTTTTGCGAATTTACCTTGTTTTATTTTGCTAATGGTACATTTCTCTATAGAAATATGGAGTTGTGGTGAATCGGGAACACAAATAATCAACATTTTTATATTTTTCTAATTTGTGGTGAATCGGGAATTAATGTATGAGAGTAAAAAGTTGTGTCGAATTGGGACTGTGGTGAGTCGGGAAAAAGCCTAACAACAAATACTAAAAAACATAATAAAATAAATATTTAAGGGGGGTCCCATACAACAAAAGGGATTTTTTTTGCCGTTTTTATAGATAATGGTGTAATTCGTGCGCTAGTCCGACTCGCACTTGACTGGTTTTTTCGTTTAAATTTAACTTTTTACAGTTGTTAAATAACTTGATACTGTCTGTCACTATTTAACTCGAATATTGGTGTAATTTATTGTTAAGAGGATGGCTTACCCTAGCAACTTTTTTATTACCCGTCCAGCAAAATAAGTCCAATGGCAAAGACCTTATTTGCTTTTGATAGGGGCGATTATATGTTGGCTCATTGGCCTATTTTTCTTGGACGGGTAATAAATACTAGTGATCATGCAGCAAAACAACAAATTGGTGTGTTTTTAGCTGATACTGAAATATTTTGTAGGAAAAAAAAATTGGATTGAATTAGAATCCCTTCATATTTCTATTACCTATTTTATAAAAAAAAAAACAAGTTGACCTCTTAACCGCGTTCTTGAAACGCGCAAAAAAAAGAGGGTGGAAACCTTTTTTTTTTGACAAAAGTATAAATCCTAATACTTTATTTATAAGTAGAACCCCTTGATAAAAGATCAATAAATCAAATGTATTTTTTTCAATACAAGTAGACTCCGAATTTCTTCAAACGAATCCTCGAAAATCTGGCGTTGTTCATGCTCTAGGCTCATATACAGTCTTAAGGTTTTTCTTTGTTATGTAAAGTATTGGATACATAAACCTAGGTACTGTAGGTAAATGTAATTTGTAAAACGCTACAGCTTATGCATTGATGACGAATCAAAAACACAATAAATTCTTTGTGTCTAGTTATTATTAGTTTTGAAACTAATTATCAACTTCATAAGCTCCAGCATCCAACAGAATTACGTAAAAATGTTAGACTCAATAACAGACTCAATACCTAATAACACTTTACCTATACCCACAGTGGCGTGCACAGAACTTTTTGCTGGAAAAGCAAACAATTGATCAAGAACAACAATTAAAAAAATATAAAAAAATTTAAGTATCACTTTGAAAATAAAAGTTTGTATAGGAAATTATCACTCTAGGGTAGACATTGTCTACCCTGGCGCCATACAAATTTTTTTTTTTTCAAGGTGATATTTAAATTTTTTCATATTTTTTTTATTGTTGTTCTTGACCAATTGTTTGCTTTTCCAGCAAAAAGTTCTGTGCACGCCACTCCACACATGCTCGCTCTCATTCTCATTCATTTAACAACTGCTTCACTGTTCGTATCATTAAAGCCTTTCACCCCCCTATGACTGACATTGAACTGAGAACTTGGGAATCGTCTTACATTTGGTCACTTGGTGCCCACTACGGAGCCGGACTAAACAGACAACACTGACCGACAGACAGACCCTTCTCTACCTTCACCAGATGAGAGCAAAAAGGTAGGTAAATTAAATAGGTTAAGAAAATAGGTTAAGTTTGCCAATTTATTGTTAACTCTATTTTATTTATGATATTATTCCATATTCGACTGACGACGATCCCAAGTGGGTCGAAATATATATCGAACATTTTCTTTTTTATTAAATTTTTACTTTAATATTCGTAAGAATCTATATATATATATAATAAAACGGTAAAAATGTTCAGCAGTACATCAACTTATAACTTTACAACACCCTACAAAATGTCACCCCTTCAACCGAGCGCGCCTCGCGGCTCCCGAGATCGTTTTAGCCGCCCAGCGGCACGGGACGTGCGCGTGATCGTGTGCTATCGATTAATTTAATAGTACACAACACACACGTATTTACTGACGGCAGTCGACGCGTGTCTCAAGACAGGGTAGACATCTAATTGCTTTCTTTGTCCTATATAAACTGTTACTGTAGTCCACTGATACTTACATACGTATAGATATGAACGATAGTACTTCTAGGGCGGCCCGGTCGTGCACCATACATTTCTTTCGTCACTCTACTGTCATCCATTTCTATCCTCTATATACTCCTAACCAAAATTGGTGACATACTGAGGAAGGGCAAAGTCGAAAGTACCCGGAATAGAAGAGCTTGTATGATTAAGGGCGGCTTGCACCAAAGTTCCACTTAAGTCAGTTTAACTAAATCGAATTTAACACTAAACTGATTTAAATTTAAATCTGTCTTGCACCATGTTTTTTACTCAACGATTTAACTAAACCGAGCTTAGGCAATCATTCAATATTTCGTTCGGTCTATACGATTCGTTACACACAATTTGACTTTCAACTTGTCAGTTTGACAATTATGTCAATATGTTTTGAGTGAAATGAAATGGTATTTTTTTTTTTGCCTGCCTGTCAGAGCTGCATTCCTAAACTGATGTTGCACTCAAATTCTAATGCTATCTCTATTCCACGCGTTATATAAATATATATGCCATCCTGCTATCAGTGTTGAAACCTGACAATAGTATAAATTATTGAACGCGACTCAGAAGTGTTTCTCATCTGTCTGACTCATGGTATTTCGTCCATGATTTGACTGATGTTTTGCTGTGCTTTGCTTCCCTACAACGAAAACTCGAGAAAGTGTGTATTTTGTGATTAATTTTAAACGAATTATTGGATAGCATGGAGGGTAAAAAACGCCAGCGAGCACCGAATTTCACTTCTGACGAAAGTTTGCTTCTGTTAAACCTCGTTGAGAATTATAAATACATAATTGAAAACAAAAAGACTGATGGAGTAACAGTAGCAGAAAAACAGAAGGTCTGGAAAATTTTGGCTGACGAGTACAATGCCAATACCACATATGTGGCAAGAACGCCAGAAAATTTATTAGCTGGCTACAAAAACTTGAAGTCCAAGACAAAGAAACTGCACTCAAGCGAAAAAATGCTGATCTCAAGTAAGTTCTTTAATTTGGTCACACTATGGCGCTGTAAACGTAGCCTCCCAAAATAGTAACCTGACTCTGGTGTTTTATGTTTCTAGATAATGACACCAAAGTGCTGAGAGAGACTGTTGTTCAGTCGGTAGCGGAGAATGGAGAGGACTGGGAAATGGTCTCAGCTGACTTGAATCTACCCGCTGTGGAGTGCCAGTCTATGTTTTCCGGCATAGCAAAAGAGGCAAAAAAATCAGAGGCACAATATAAAAAGAAAATCAGTGGTACTGGTATGTAGCGATATCTGGTTGTTGTGTCGATAAGGGGGTGTTTGGCCTGTACCAATGTATTATGTCATTGTTTAACACAATGAGTTTAACACAATATTAATGAATGACTATGTTTTTTTGTTTGCAGGTGGAGGGCCACCTCCATCTCCTGATTATGACCCAGTTCTGGATAAAGTGAAGAGCTTGATTGGGCCTTCCTTAGAGGGTATGTTCACTGTTTATGACAGTGATGCTGAATTCATGAAACAACAGCAAGAAATGTTACCTTGCACCAAGCGGATAGATCCAATTGATGCGTGGTGTAATAAAGATGACCCAATTACTCCCAGTCCAAAACCGCGCAAAAGGCTAAGCATTATTAAAAAAAGACTTGATTCTGCATTGGAACCCTCGGATACAGGTTGGTTTTATTAAGAATTTTAGTTCCTTTGATCTTAGTTATGTTTTAAAATACCTTCAAAATATTGCACACCTTATTTACTTTATTTACATTAACCTGCCCAATTTTTTCATTTTTTAGTTTCTGTTCCTGATGATGCAGGAACAAATAACACGAAAACTGCAAATAGGCCAAAGAAAAAAAATGTGACCGATTCATTTTTAAAGTTGTCTGAGGCAAAAATGGAATTGGTGGAACTACAATTGCAATGTACAAGAGAACAACTCTCTCACCAAAGAAAAATTCAAGAAATAAAACTGGAGCAACTAAAATTCGATAATTCATTCGAAAGGGCCAAGCAGGAACTGGAAGTGAAATTTTTAAAAGAAAAGTGGGAGTTAGAATTAACTTTATTAAGAAACAAACTAACCAATTAGTGGGTGAACATTTCAGTTAGGAACTAAATGTAAAGTGAACTAGTGAAGCGATACTGTTCAGTGTTTTGATTAGTGTATATGTATGTGTGACTGTTTAAATAAAGTGTCAGTGTTTTTGGTGTGAATTACACAGATGTCAAAAGTGACACAATCAGTTTTTACATATTTAGTGACAAATGACTTGTTTTTTATGCAGATACCTATGAAAAGTGACAGATAATATTAATTATGTGATCAATGACTATTGACATAAATCGTGTCTATGAATCCATAGATACCTACTTACCTGTTTTGTAGTGGCTATTTATGCGTTATTAACAGTTTATTAACTTTGGATATCTGTCCCATAACAACCGCTGTTTTGCAACTATAGTCATGACTGCCTTAATTTACTGTAAATAAGGTGTTACATTTAATTGGGCAGGGAGGTTTTCTTCTTTTCCTCATTAAGTGATTTTTCCTCCCCATGTAGGCTAGCGTTTGCCCTCTGTAATTAATGAGGTTCCAAGTCTGGTTCCATAGAGCCAGTTTGGTGCAAATAATCAAAGAGTTTCTAGTAAATATTGACAATAAATAATCAACAGATTAACTAGGTATTTTTCACAGTAAATTTTGATAATAGATAAACAACTCACGAGATCTAAAGCATTTTACTATGCAAACTTTCGCGTTATAACCGTCAAATAGTATAACCTTTCACAGTAAATAATAGTATTTAAATAACTGACAAACTAAAAGTATTTTAATAAACAAACTATCGCATTATAAACTATAAAATAACATAAAAAAATTCACACAAAAATAATAACAATTTGGTAACTAACAAGTTGAAGTACTTTCATAAGCAGACTTACTGCACTTTATACTATGTTTTCACAGTAAAACAAAATAATAAGAAATAACCAACAAGTTGAAGTATTTTCATAAGCAGACTTACTGCACTTTATACTATGAAATACTATGTTTTCACAGTAAAACAAAATAATAAGAAACAATTCACGAGATTCAAAGCATTTCAATAAACAAATTTTTTGCTTTAAACTCTATATTTTTGTTTTTTTTCACTACCTTTTCCCTTTCAATTATGTACCTACTTAGTAACAACATTATGACTTTTAATTCACAACCCCTATAGAGCCCCTGCTGGGGGCATATGTTATTGGGTTTAGGAGGTCAGTAAAATGCAGAGTTAACGATTCAAATAATATTAAATTTATTAATCGTCTTCTAACAGGACAGGTGTGTGTTCTATACAAGACCATTCCAGGATTGATATGACAATAAGCAACTGTAATGCTGAAGCAAACTTTGTACCCTTCTAACTTTCATTAGGTACTTAACTGGCATGATTTAATAAATCAAATTATCTTTAAAATCAAAAATAATTATTTACAATAAAAATATCACACACCTTCCTTTGTCTGGGGTACATATATTATGGTCCAACATTTGTTGCACAAGGATTAGGGAAACCCAGAAAAACCTAATCAGACCAAATCATCTAAGGTAATAAATTTATCTTATATCAAATTTATATTTTCATTCTTATTTACAAACAAAACTACATTAATCCTAGTTTTTCTCTCATCTCAGAAAAACATACGGTCAGTAATGATTTTGTAATAATATCAGCCAGCTGGTTACCTGTGGAAACATAAATAATTTTAATCACATCTTTCTCAACCTGTTCTCTAGAAAAATAGTAGTACTTTTACTAGCCACTTCATCACTCTACCCCAGTCAGAATCCACAAAACCAGTCTGGGTATAAGTCAATTGAATTCCAACATATGTAGTCTGAAAACTGCCCCAACCCAGAATTTCTGATGCCAACGCTGCTGACAAAATTACAACCTTGCAAAGTAGTTATTTATTAGCAAAGTTCTTGCATTGTTTCCAGATTGTGAGCCACGAGGAGATTGGTCTAGGGGGTCAATGTCTTGTTGAGAGAGGGGTGTATCACTGTCCTCTGGAGGCATGCACTCATTCTGCATAATAGCAATGTTGTGTAATACTGCTGTGGCCACTATAATTCCGGGGACCCTTTGTAATTTTACATTTATCCCTTTGGATAAAATAGGGAACCGTCTTTTCCACACCCCAAAAGCTCTTTCTATAACATTTCTCGTCTTAATTTGAGCTTCTTGATATAATGTTTCCGCTCTTGTGTTAACATTGTTTTCAGAAAGTGGTGTCATCATATAGCTTGTTTGTGCATAGCCACTATCCCCTAAAAGCCATTTGTTACTGTAGATACCCTGCAGGAAGTTCCTTTTTTGAGCACAGTTATCCCATATGTTTGCATCATGAGCACTCCCGTGCCATCGGGCAACTATATCCTGAAATAAAAGGTTGTCAGAGCAAATAGCTTGTGTATTAATAGAGAAGAATGTTTTTCTATTCCTATAAATCTCTGCATTGTCACCACCAGGTGATATAATTTTTATGTGAGTGCAATCTATTGCCCCTATCACTCGAGGAAACCTTGCTATATTATAAAATCCAGAAACAACTTTATTCTGGTCAATTGCTGTTGTTGGCATTTGTATATAGTCTGGACGTAGAGAAGCAATCGCATGAGTGATGCGGTGGATAATGCGACATGCAGTCGATTCATGTACTCCTATCACATCACCGCAGGTCGTCAACTGGCTCCCAGTGGCATAGTACCTAAGGGCACATAATAATTGATTCATTGGAGTTACAGCACGATTCCTGAAATAAAATATCTTCATTTATTAGTGGTCCAACCCTTAAAATATCTACATAGGTACCTACCTAGAAACAAAGTATTAGCTATGGTAATATTAAGTAGTGACTAACCTGTCTGTCTCAAATTTGAGCTGGTGTTCTATTTTGTACAACAACATCGTTGTGGTGTCCTTAGTAAGACGAAACCTTTTAATAAATTCGTCATCTCTATAAGTACTAAACAAATCTGTTCTTTCTGTAACTCTTCTTGAGAAATGCGGAGTATTCAAATATTCAACAATTTCTTCATCATCGTCGGAGAAATACATGTTTCAATTTGCAAATCAACCAAAGAAATAAAAACTAACCTAAAAGAGAGTTAAATCGAGATTTAAGTTCCTTAAATCGCCATTTTGCCGGTTTAGTTTTGACATTTCACTAAATCGAGATTTAGCACTAAATCGATGTGGTGCAAGACGTTAAACTCGGTTTAAGCTTAAACCGGGTTTAAATCGTACTAAATCTAGTTTTAAGAGATTGGTGCAAGCCGGCCTTAATCGATGAACGTGGAAGAAGCGAAAGAGGTGTGTCAGGATAGTAGTAGATGGAAATTTGTAGTCTCTGCCTACCCTTCTGCGAGAAAGGCGTGAGTTGAGTATATGTATGTATGAACGAAAAGTTCCACGAAAACAAATTGAAAACTCGCGCCCATTATGCAGTTTCAGTTTATTGATTCTTCAAACAATTTACATTGTATTAAAAAACAATCTTTTAATTAACTTATTTTACAAATCTTAAAATTATATTGACATTGTATGTATCAGGTTCTTAATTTGTGACACACAACGGGTTCCTTTCTCACAATTATGAGTACGAAACCCTATTCTTAAGATGAATCTGGCTGATTGACCTCATCAAAGGAGCATTATGATAAAAACCTACATACACTTGAGTAGAATATAATAGAATATCCGTTTATTTATTTATCTCTGTCACAACACAATTACATAATAGAGAAAATACAAAGGCAATCAACATACGGAAATAAAACAGAATAATAAAATAATGTAACTAAAACTAACAGAAGTCATGTGTCGCAGCAGACAAAAGGGCCAAAGACTCAGCATATGCTGTAGCCTTACAAAGTAAGACCGACAGCGCTTATTTTCAGTCCGAGCCCTCGTCGGTAACGCACGAACAAACAAAACAGCTCGAGTATCGTTTACACCTTTAACAACGTTACATATATGCATAACAAAATATATCATATTAAAACATTATAATGTAGCCGATTCTAAAGGCTTTAATTTTAGTTTTAGTGCTGTCAAAACTAGAATTATTCCAAAGTAATTTAGCTTTTGTTCATAGCACTTAAGGGCTATTTTGCAATAAAAAATATTTTGTTGTGACAGCACTAAAACTAAAATTAAAGCCTTCAGAATTGGCTTTAATATAGGTACAATTTTATGTAAATAAAGAAGGAAAGAAGAAAAATTAAATAAATGTTACCAATTAATTAAATGGCAAACCTGTTAATAGTTTTAGGCGGCTTCGACTTTTGTAAATCAAGATAATACTTTTCACCTCACTAGCTCGAAAAGCGCTCCTTTGTTGCCTAAAAACAGTGAGCAAAATCGAATTTTGCCAAATAATTACACATTTCACGGGTAAATACGAGTATGATTTTTTCATTAGAATGCTTTGAACCACATTTTGCCCATTTACCCGTATTAATCGGCCCAAAAAAAAGTTTTACAGTAACGTATTGATTTTCTTTGTTGTATTTAGTAGTTATATGCAGCATTGTCCAAAATATTAAGGAAAATAGTAATGTCATAGTAATTTTTTGGTATCATTTTCTCTACTACACTGTTTATCTTGTACATTCTAAATCTATGTTTAAAATATTGACTGAATTAAGATAAGGAGTGACGTGTAGTCGTGGGGGGATACGGAAGCAATAGCGGGCACGTGCATTTTGCACACGCTCAATGAGTCGCATTGTCTTTGCATAAAGGCATACATAGAGCAGTACATTTGTTCCCGGGTATGAATGTACTGTGACATGCAACTCACAGTACACACTAGTAGGTATCAGTGTTGCCACCCTCGGATTTTGGTTTTCCCCTAACTCCTTGTAAAAATCCTCTAAATTTGACACTTTTCAGACTTTTTTCCCCTAAGCATTTAAATTAAAATTAAAACACAATTTAAGGTTAACTATTATTGATTTTACAGTCATGAGTAGCGTCCAGTTTTAAAGAATCAATGTCAAAACAGAAAACTGTCTTACAAAAAAATAAATATTATTGGTGCTAGCGACAGAGAACTGCACACCACGTTCCGATATATGCTTACTAATCCCAAAATTCGGTCCAAATAAATTTACCCTAAATAATTTTATACCCCAAAAAATCCCCTAAACATGAAAAAATACCCTAAATTTAGCACTGGTAGGTATCCTTATACCTCGTTGCACCGGTGATCATTACATCCCGCGTGATGGTGAGTGAGCCCTAACCCCTCGGCCATAGCTTCAGGCTTCGTGAGACGCGCCAAGCGGATCTTCTTGCGACGGCGCGGGCGCCGGCGGAGAGAACAAATGTATAAAGTTGTATAGAACCGGCCATGGGTCGCCGCTCGCGCGGCTTCGAGTGACTTGCGCTTTTTCGACGGCGGTGTGCGGGGAGGCGGGCGGTTGAAACAGTGATAGAGCGCACAGGAAGAACCTAGTGTCGAGTGCTTTGAGCGAGCGAGCGCGCTATACATGAAGGCGCCGACGGGTGTCGTGGCAGGGCAAAGGCCGTCACAAAAACCGCCTGGAAGCGCAGCAAGAAGCGCCGCCAGAAGCCTGAAGCTGTGGCCCTGGCGTATCGCCGTACTTGGACCCGCGCCTTTCGAAGCACGCGAACACAAATTAATGTGGGATTTGACGCCGCGACCCTTAGACCAGCCGCGACCACATGTCACATTTGACGCCGCGACCCTTAGACCAGCCGCGACCACATGTCACATTTGACGCCGCGACCCTTAGACCAGCCGCGACCACATGTCACATTTGACGCCGCGACCCTTAGACCAGCCGCGACCACATGTCACATTTGACGCCGCGACCCTTAGACCAGCCGCGACCACATGTCACATTCGTGCTAATCGTACATATTACGTTTTCCTTGTTATTGTTTGCCTTACAACATCGAGATAGTTGTTATCATTTTTTATTTGGCGCGTTATTTAGGTCATACTTCGACTGCGTTTCTTATAGATTATACTGTTTGTTTGTGCTCTGTCTATAGCAAACATCCGTCGGACTGTCCGCGCAGACGGTCACTAACCTGGACACTTTAATAAATTAATCAAGATAATAATGTCAAATGAATGGACCTTCAATGCGATCAAACCGCAAAGTAATGGGTTTTGATGCAAGCAAAGTTAATCGTTTTCAAACAAGTCGAACGTAACGAGGCCGAAAATAAAATATGAATTTTAAGTTCGTCGAGTCACGCGGATCTATCTCTACAGTCCGACCGACATGATGATTATTTACTCGAACCTCATTTATTCAAAGTTTTACTTCATCTCATTCTACGTAATGTATTCAATGCCCTAGCAATGTCCGTACAAGAGTAGATTCATCGAAGGTCCGTCGGACCCGTTAAAAAAAAACGGCCAAGTGCGAGTCAGACTCGCGTACCTAGGGTTCCGTATCGTGGATGATGTATTTAATTAGTAATTTTATTTTCGTCAATTTCTCAACCGCTATATTTTTCCTGTAATCTTTACGTAAAGACATGTTACAATGATTTTTTTCATATTTTTAGCGCCAAACTTTTAGTCCCCTCTAAACACGGGGCGATTCGCATTAGCAGGAACAAAATGTATGGGCCGTTCTTTGGAAGACCAACTTCCGAGCGGACTAGAAGTTTGGCGCGATCTGTATTAGTCGACAAACTTATAAAATGTACTTGAAGAAGAAGTCTGCATATTGTGTAGGGCAACTACGAAACCCTACACCGCGCGTAGCCCGACACGCACTTGGCCGGTTTTTTTAATGCTCGCAATTCACGAAAATCGACTATGCAGATTTGGATGGGGTTTTCACATTTTTCTCGCCAAAAGTCCAATTTTTGTAATATAGATGGCGCTGTACACTGAATCACGTAAGGAGGTCAATGGAGACGAAGAGGCAGATAGATATGCTAAATTATAAGATTTCCTTCATGTACTCTTTAGACAAATGGTCCAACAGATGTTTAAAACATTTAGTTTTCAGTTATGTAATATTGAAAATTAAATTCAAATGCGCTGAATGTATCGGAATACAAAAGAGGATTCCGTTGACTCGTCTATAAGAGCTCAATCTAGACGGAGGCATTTGACTGTGTTGCTCGCGATTTGTCTCAAGTTTAATACAAAATAGTGGCTAATTCAGCAGTAAGTTGGTGTTGGCCATGTTCGCATGACAGGTGATAGACATATGGACTCTCCTCGCAGTCGATGACAACCGATAGCCGCTTTATCGCGAGTGCAACGTCTGGGGTGCCGCAGGGTAACGACCTCGGCCCGATTATGTTTACTATGTATGTATATAATGTACTACATACCAATGCACATGTGACGTTATTTATGTATATCTAGTAGCCGATTCTGAAGGATTTAATTTTTATTTTTAGTGCCGTCAAAACTAAAATTTTACCTAAGTAATTTAGCTTCTGTTCCTAACATGTAGGGACTATTTTACAATGAAGAAACTTTCGTTTTGACAGCACTAAAACTAAAATTAAAGCCTTCAGAATCAGCTTTATTGTCTATCTTTAAAATAAAAGCAATATTACTTTAATTGGGACTGAGTGTCCTATGATAACCTATCGAAAACCAAAATAATGAAAATGGTACCATTGTTTACTTTAGTAATGCTTTTGTTTGAGTCCGGTGAAGATTCATAGGGTTTTCTGACTTAAATAGTATAACATTAAGTTTTATACAAAAAATGTTGATCATTCAGATAGTGACGCTAATTTGCCCAACGGTGCGGCAGCGTGTTGAGGAAAGACCTTCGAATTACATAAACAACAAGTTTTTGAGACGAAGATTACTGGATATAATAACGTCTGTTGAAACTCGTATCGACTCTGTATTTTGGTTTTCCCATACATAATTGCTTTTTTTAAAGATTAGTAGGATTTTATCTTGACCAATGGTAACCGGTCCCAACACTATTATATAATTGTTATTTATATGCTACACGTGCCTAGAAGAAGCTAAACCACAAAATGCCGTTATCAATTTGATTAATTTTGGATTTTTGGGTTCCGTACCTCGAAATAAAAAAAGCACTCACTTTGTAGGATCACTTTGTTGTCCGTCAGTCTGTCTGCCACGACAAGTTGAAACTGATATCTCCTACAGAAGTCTACAACGCCATGGTGCTGTAAAATCATCAGGCTTCTAATTTTACGCGAAAAAAGTTATTGCACTTTACATAATCAATTTTATACAAATTTTGACACTCTTAAGGGAATCAAAACCTATATAGGCACTTCCAGTTGACTTAGAAACTTGAAATTACATTTACAGATAGTCTTGGACGAATAAACCAGCAGATAGGTCTTATACTATAGCACACACATAGGAAAAAATATGAAAATTTCAAGTATTTAATTATTTAGGAATTTATCAATGACTAACTCAATCAGACCCTGTAGATACATAGAATGTAATAGATCGTAAGTGTCAAGTTAAGTTGGTTCATAATAACTACAAGTAGAATTATTAACCATAATGTTTTAACCGTACCCGTATTGTGTGGTGGTAAGGAACCCTAGTAAGCGAATCCGACTCGCACTTGGCTGGTTTTTCGTTTATGATTTAGTTCTTTAAATGAAACGAATGTTCCGTTTTACAATAATCTGGTAATTGATTATTTAAGCGTGCTATAAGGACTTCTGAGAGACATGTTCAAGAAAAACCCAGAATATGGTTGAAGGGACCCAAGGGTGAACTCCTGCGGACGCTAACAACGCTATTGTTATCTGAAGATTAAGTAATGTGCCCCTCTGGGATTTGATCCCACGACTTCCGACCACGAGTCGGGTTTTATAGCCACAGTAGCCAAAAGGTGCTAGTTATATTGTTTGTTGCATTGTATCTGTCCTGACCTGCGTATTGTGTGATGGACGCATTGAGAGCAAGTCCTACCATCTGTCAAAGTAATGACAATGTTGTTTTATGTTTTAAATTCAACACAAACGTAAGTAATAAAGTAGACATTCGCAACACTATGTGTACCATGTCGTGTTCGTCATAGTCCAGATTATGATCGCACGAGGCCAAATAAATGTTTATTGAGCATTTTATTGCTGATCTTGAAGTCGCTGGGGCGTGCTGATCGTAGCTGATATCATTATCTTCGTATGGTTGTGATTTGGTGTCGTATTCTTTGCTGATTATAGTTGTGCTATTTAAAGGTGGTTTCCCCAACTTTCATTTGACGTTTCTAATAGCCGTTTAGATTTAAACGCGTTAATTAAATATCGTTTATCGTTACTTACGTGTAAAATCGTAAAATTGTGTACACTTCATTAGATTTTATGATTTAACAAGTATGTTTCATCGTTGTGTAAATCATGGAATTGATTGTTGTTTTGTTTTAAAATTATTTTTTAATTATGTAAAATAATACGGGTGCTTCTTTTCTATGTATTGCATGAAATACTCGAAAAATTTTAATCAGTTTCAGGTATATGCAAATTGACTATATAATTCAATACATTTTCCTCAATAGAAATAATTGTTAAAATGAAGTCATCAAACACACCTTTTCTCATCGTTTGACGAATAGAAACCATGTACAGAACCAAACATATTTTATTAGATGGGTTTCAAAGATATCTAGATTTTTGGCATAGGAAATTTTGCTAGCAATTTTAGTTTTTTTTTTATAAAAATATTTTTTTTTAAATCCCATCGCCCTGAATCCGCCCCTTCCGCACTGCGTGTTTTTTCGCTTGGGGTGAGAGGGACAAAAATAAAATTCGCATAGCCTCTTAAATTACAGGTTTCCAAGGGTGGGAGTTTTTCGGCAGTAAAGGGACTTTGATTGGTGGAGGGATCCATCCACTTAAATAAGTTCGAGGATTTTGTCTTGCATACTCAGTGGCGTGTTTAACTTTTATCCGGAAAAGCAATCAAAAAGTCAAGCTTGACAATAAAAAGAATATAACAAAATTTAAATAACACTAATGATTCGACTGATGACGGCCCCATACCGAGGGCCGAAATATATTGAGATCAAAAGCTCGTAAAAGTTAAGTATAATATATTTATAAACGTAATGATAATTAAATATCATGAAAAAAATATTGGTATGAATATGGCAGTGCCATACAAAGGTCATACAAACTTTCTTTTTTCACAGTGTTATTTAAATTTTTTCATATTTTTTTATTGTCAAACTTGACCTTCTGATTGCTTTTCCGGAAAAAGTTCTATGCACGCCACTGTGCATACTATGAATTAATGTTGTTCTAATAAACTTTTGTTACCTATTCTACTACAAGTCACACCTGAGGAGGAGGGAGGAAGTCCGAATCCCCCCACGCTTATTACACCGGGCTGTATATGAAAATGCCTACTTGGAAATAAAAACACATGGAATTCAGTAGTGTGGGATATGATTCGAGCCATTCGGGTCTGGCGTCAGTCACAACTTTTTTTTAAATAAGAAACCAATAATGTAATAAAAATAGACACCGTATACATATTTGAACCATTTATTTACCTTGGCCTCATGTGCTGATTGTTATTCAACACTGGTTTACGAGCTGTACTCCGGTGTTATGGCATTCGGCTCATAAACGTTGATTGTGATCCGATGCTTTATGAATCATTCAGTAAACGAGATCTTGCGAAAGAACACCTATCAGGTGAACTTTTTTCTGGATTGAACCGGTTGTCTGCAGTATGGAATTACATTTTTACATATCAGTGTGTGCCGCATCATTCCGTCTTCCGTTTCTTGTGTCTTCCAGCTCGGATGTCAGCCGCTATAATGCCACACCCCTTTCTATTTTTAAATAAGTCAGAGTGTGACTTGTTTATTATTTTATCATCAATTGCAATTACTGCTAAGTATACAACTTGACATTAATTTGTGCAGCCAAATTCATACTGGAAGCTTGGTGAGTGATCAGTATTATGGATCAATAACGGATTTTGCGAAATTCGATAAATAACATATTGACTTTCCATAGTATTGATTTTGTAGGGAAAAAATAATTCTCCAATTTCCCAAAAAGGTGCGGACTTACTTACTGAGTCTTCAGTTTGAATTTGTTTGCATAATTAAATGTCACCTTAAGCAGATTATGTTGCCGCTTTTTCGCACACAATGGTCTCGATTCGGCATAACACATCTTAACTTATTTGACAGGACTAACCTTATTTTAAGCGTCCTGTCTTTTTCTTTCTTTATCGAAAAGACAAGGACAGAACGCGTAAATTAAGTTTAGTCCTGTCAAATAAGTTAAGATGTGCTTCACCGAATTGGTACCAATATCTCTGCTTTAGACTGATCTTGTCCGAACCTACCAGCGATCTGCGTTCATCGAGCCATTGGTGTCTATGATCCTTTCCTTTCACATACTTTCCTTAAACAAAGTAACTGAGTCAAGCTATTAATAATATCCAGGTTTATTTAGTAGAAATCTGAAACCAAGAACTTTTTGTAAATAAAACAGCAGTTCATAAATAAATTCCGTATACTTATAGACTGGCTACGTAAATTTAGTGTCCTTGAAGATAATGCCCGCGTGCTGTTTAAATGTTGTGAAAATATGGGACAATTATATAGTTATATTATATACGTTTTGAGTATAGGCATATACAAATAAATTCGTCTATGGTATAGGTATTAACTAATAATGATGTAAGAAAAATATGTAGTACAGGTCTACCTCCGTCAATGTAGATGTCATCCGCCATCTGACTGCCATGAGTTTAGTCGATACTGCGTCAAACAAATATTAATATGAGAAATTGTACAGCGCCCCTAGCGAGAGTAACCAGAATTTCTCATACAAAATACACGCAGTCCCGAACGTGTATCGAGACACAAACTAACGTGTATCGAGACACAAACTAACGTGTATCGAGACACAAACTAACGTGTATCGAGACACAAACTAACGTGTATCGAGACACAAACTAACGTGTATCGAGACACAAACTAACGTGTATCGAGACACAAACTAACGTGTATCGAGACACAAACTAACGTGTATCGAGACACAAACTAACGTGTATCGAGACACAAACTAACGTGTATCGAGACACAAACTAACGTGTATCGAGACACAAACTAACGTGTATCGAGACACAAACTAACGTGTATCGAGACACAAACTAACGTGTATCGAGACACAAACTAACGTGTATCGAGACACAAACTAACGTGTATCGAGACACAAACTAACGTGTATCGAGACACAAACTAACGTGTATCGAGACACAAACTAACGTGTATCGAGACACAAACTAACGTGTATCGAGACACAAACTAACGTGTATCGAGACACAAACTAACGTGTATCGAGACACAAACTAACGTGTATCGAGACACAAACTAACGTGTATCGAGACACAAACTAACGTGTATCGAGACACAAACTAACGTGTATCGAGACACAAACTAACGTGTATCGAGACACAAACTAACGTGTATCGAGACACAAACTAACGTGTATCGAGACACAAACTAACGTGTATCGAGACACAAACTAACGTGTATCGAGACACAAACTAACGTGTATCGAGACACAAACTAACGTGTATCGAGACACAAACTCATGGTAGGTTGCCTCTGACGCGTCTGCGTTCGGTCTATAGCGTAGCGGGTCTACAAAGCGGGAAAGCCATGGGTTCGTAGCACTTGCTACGCCGAGCGCCGGCGCAGCGCCGCGCCGTAGCAAAAAGTGTAGACGAGTGAGAAAATGCTTCTTCGTACATCATGTTCACTTGCCTCAGCTCAACTTAGGTCAATCGGCCGGCTTCACTTGTCCTAGCTCGATTGGCTGTCTCGATTTGGCTGTGCTCTACCAGCGGGCTTCACTTTCCTCGGCTTAAGGATCGAACTGAGCCTAGAAGAAATTAGGTCTGCGTGATTATCAGTATTACGCGTACAAGAAAAAGAGGCCAATGAGCCAACATATTATAATCGCCTCTATTCTAAGCAAATAAAGTCTTTGCCATTGGGCTTATTGTGCTGGACGGGTAATAAAAAACGTTGCTAGGGTAGGCCATACTCTTAATCGACCAACTTTACTTGCCTCAGTTCAGTCGGCTGGGTTAATTTACCTCGGCTCAGTTGCCGATTAAACAATATACATTCTCTATTAAGGCGCTACGTAAAAGTTTAAGCGTCCCTGTTACTCCATATGCGAAAAAACCTTCCGTGCGAGTGGGACGGATTCGTGGAACAGTAGCAAAAAGTCGGTTTTTTATTAATATAAAATGTACTAAGCTATTTTGTCAAAAATATTTTCAAGGAGACTTTACAAATACATAATATCTACATTTTGAATGCAATTTCACAATGAAATTAGGTAAGATTTCATAATTACAGGAAAAAATAAAACAATTTAGAGGTCTTTTCGGAATTTAATTCTGTCGAGAAAATTTCATCCAATCGTTTTCCTTCAGTGAGAATCTTAATCAAATACTCAATAAACATTTACCCAAAAATGAAATACGTAGATGACGTTATAGTGGAGTAAATGGATTCGAAGAAACCCCATTTTATTTTTGTATCCCCTTAATGTAAAGATTTACAAGATTTGAAATAAATAAATAAATATTTGAAGGTCTTAATTTGAAGTTTTTAATTTATGCAGTCAATATTCGAGAAATATATTTCTCTAAAATAATATTGACATAAAATGGTTTACGAATAAGCATACCTTTGTGTAAATTATTTAATGTGACGATGACATTGAAAGAAGAGTAAATGCGGAAAATAAAGTAACCGGAGCCCTGCACTCCTTTATCGACAGCCAAAATAAAGTAAACGGAGCCCTGCACTCCTTTATCGACAGCCAAAATAAAGTAAACGGAGCCCTGCACTCCTTTATCGACAGCCAAAATAAAGTAAACGGAGCCCTGCACTCCTTTATCGACAGCCAAAATAAAGTAAACGGAGCCCTGCACTCCTTTATCGACAGCCAAAATAAAGTAAACGGAGCCCTGCACTCCTTTATCGACAGCCAAAATAAAGTAAACGGTGCCCTGCACTCCTTTATCGACAGCCAAAATAAAGTAAACGGAGCCCTGCACTCCTTTATCGACAGCCAAAATAAAGTAAACGGAGCCCTGCACTCCTTTATCGACAGCCAAAATAAAGTAAACGGAGCCCTGCACTCCTTTATCGACAGCCAAAATAAAGTAAACGGAGCCCTGCACTCCTTTATCGACAGCCAAAATAAAGTAAACGGAGCCCTGCACTCCTTTATCGACAGCCAAAATAAAGTAAACGGAGCCCTGCACTCCTTTATCGACAGCCAAAATAAAGTAAACGGAGCCCTGCACTCCTATATCGACAGCCAAAATAAAGTAAACGGAGCCCTGCACTCCTTTATCGACAGCCAAAATAAAGTAAACGGAGCCCTGCACTCCTTTATCGACAGCCAAAATAAAGTAAACGGAGCCCTGCACTCCTTTATCGACAGCCAAAATAAAGTAAACGGAGCCCTGCACTCCTTTATCGACAGCCAAAATAAAGTAAACGGAGCCCTGCACTCCTTTATCGACAGCCAAAATAAAGTAAACGGAGCCCTGCACTCCTTTATCGACAGCCAAAATAAAGTAAACGGAGCCCTGCACTCCTTTATCGACAGCCAAAATAAAGTAAACGGAGCCCTGCACTCCTTTATCGACAGCCAAAATAAAGTAAACGGAGCCCTGCACTCCTTTATCGACAGCCAAAATAAAGTAAACGGAGCCCTGCACTCCTTTATCGACAGCCAAAATAAAGTAAACGAAGCCCTGCACTCCTTTATCGACAGCCAAAATAAAGTAAACGGAGCCCTGCACTCCTATATCGACAGCCAAAATAAAGTAAACGGAGCCCTGCACTCCTATATCGACAGCCAAAATAAAGTAAACGGAGCCCTGCACTCCTATATCGACAGCCAAAATAAAGTAAACGGAGCCCTGCACTCCTATATCGACAGCCAAAATAAAGTAAACGGAGCCCTGCACTCCTATATCGACAGCCAAAATAAAGTAAACGGAGCCCTGCACTCCTTTATCGACAGCCAAAATAAAGTAAACGGAGCCCTGCACTCCTTTATCGACAGCCAAAATAAAGTAAACGGAGCCCTGCACTCCTTTATCGACAGCCAAAATAAAGTAAACGGAGCCCTGCACTCCTTTATCGACAGCCAAAATAAAGTAAACGGAGCCCTGCACTCCTTTATCGACAGCCAAAATAAAGTAAACGGAGCCCTGCACTCCTTTATCGACAGCCAAAATAAAGTAAACGGAGCCCTGCACTCCTTTATCGACAGCCAAAATAAAGTAAACGGAGCCCTGCACTCCTTTATCGACAGCCAAAATAAAGTAAACGGAGCCCTGCACTCCTTTATCGACAGCCAAAATAAAGTAAACGGAGCCCTGCACTCCTTTATCGACAGCCAAAATAAAGTAAACGGAGCCCTGCACTCCTTTATCGACAGCCAAAATAAAGTAAACGGAGCCCTGCACTCCTTTATCGACAGCCAAAATAAAGTAAACGGAGCCCTGCACTCCTTTATCGACAGCCAAAATAAAGTAAACGGAGCCCTGCACTCCTTTATCGACAGCCAAAATAAAGTAAACGGAGCCCTGCACTCCTTTATCGACAGCCAAAATAAAGTAAACGGAGCCCTGCACTCCTTTATCGACAGCCAAAATAAAGTAAACGGAGCCCTGCACTCCTTTATCGACAGCCAAAATAAAGTAAACGGAGCCCTGCACTCCTTTATCGACAGCCAAAATAAAGTAAACGGAGCCCTGCACTCCTTTATCGACAGCCAAAATAAAGTAAACGGAGCCCTGCACTCCTATATCGACAGCCAAAATAAAGTAAACGGAGCCCTGCACTCCTATATCGACAGCCAAAATAAAGTAAACGGAGCCCTGCACTCCTATATCGACAGCCAAAATAAAGTAAACGGAGCCCTGCACTCCTTTATCGACAGCCAAAATAAAGTAAACGGAACCCTGCACTCCTATATCGACAGCCAAAATAAAGTAAACGGAGCCCTGCACTCCTATATCGACAGCCAAAATAAAGTAAACGGAGCCCTGCACTCCTTTATCGACAGCCAAAATAAAGTAAACGGAGCCCTGCATTCCTTTATCGACAGCCAAAATAAAGTAGACGGAGCCCTGCACTCCTATATCGACAGCCAAAATAAAGTAAACGGAGCCCTGCACTCCTATATCGACAGCCAAAATAAAGTAAACGGAGCCCTGCACTCCTTTATCGACAGCTAAAATAAAGTAACCGGAGCCCTGCACTCCTTTATCGACAGCCAAAATAAAGTAAACGGAGCCCTGCACTCCTATATCGACAGCCAAAATAAAGTAAACGGAGCCCTGCACTCCTATATCGACAGCCAAAATAAAGTAAACGGAGCCCTGCACTCCTTTATCGACAGCCAAAATAAAGTAAACGGAGCCCTGCACTCCTATATCGACAGCCAAAATAAAGTAAACGGAGCCCTGCACTCCTATATCGACAGCCAAAATAAAGTAAACGGAGCCCTGCACTCCTATATCGACAGCCAAAATAAAGTAAACGGAGCCCTGCACTCCTATATCGACAGCCAAAATAAAGTAAACGGAGCCCTGCACTCCTATATCGACAGCCAAAATAAAGTAAACGGAGCCCTGCACTCCTTTATCGACAGCCAAAATAAAGTAAACGGAGCCCTGCATTCCTTTATCGACAGCCAAAATAAAGTAGACGGAGCCCTGCACTCCTATATCGACAGCCAAAATAAAGTAAACGGAGCCCTGCACTCCTATATCGACAGCCAAAATAAAGTAAACGGAGCCCTGCACTCCTATATCGACAGCCAAAATAAAGTAAACGGAGCCCTGCACTCCTATATCGACAGCCAAAATAAAGTAAACGGAGCCCTGCACTCCTTTATCGACAGCCAAAATAAAGTAAACGGAGCCCTGCACTCCTTTATCGACAGCCAAAATAAAGTAAACGGAGCCCTGCACTCCTTTATCGACAGCCAAAATAAAGTAAACGGAGCCCTGCACTCCTTTATCGACAGCCAAAATAAAGTAAACGGAGCCCTACACTCCTTTATCGACAGCCAAAATAAAGTAAACGGAGCCCTGCACTCCTTTATCGACAGCCAAAATAAAGTAAACGGAGCCCTGCACTCCTTTATCGACAGCCAAAATAAAGTAAACGGAGCCCTGCACTCCTTTATCGACAGCCAAAATAAAGTAAACGGAGCCCTGCACTCCTTTATCGACAGCCAAAATAAAGTAAACGGAGCCCTGCACTCCTTTATCGACAGCCAAAATAAAGTAAACGGAGCCCTGCACTCCTTTATCGACAGCCAAAATAAAGTAAACGGAGCCCTGCACTCCTTTATCGACAGCCAAAATAAAGTAAACGAAGCCCTGCACTCCTTTATCGACAGCCAAAATAAAGTAAACGGAGCCCTGCACTCCTTTATCGACAGCCAAAATAAAGTAAACGGAGCCCTGCACTCCTTTATCGACAGCCAAAATAAAGTAAACGGAGCCCTGCACTCCTTTATCGACAGCCAAAATAAAGTAAACGGAGCCCTGCACTCCTTTATCGACAGCCAAAATAAAGTAAACGGAGCCCTGCACTCCTTTATCGACAGCCAAAATAAAGTAAACGGAGCCCTGCACTCCTTTATCGACAGCCAAAATAAAGTAAACGGAGCCCTGCACTCCTATATCGACAGCCAAAATAAAGTAAACGGAGCCCTGCACTCCTATATCGACAGCCAAAATAAAGTAAACGGAGCCCTGCACTCCTATATCGACAGCCAAAATAAAGTAAACGGAGCCCTGCACTCCTTTATCGACAGCCAAAATAAAGTAAACGGAACCCTGCACTCCTATATCGACAGCCAAAATAAAGTAAACGGAGCCCTGCACTCCTATATCGACAGCCAAAATAAAGTAAACGGAGCCCTGCACTCCTTTATCGACAGCCAAAATAAAGTAAACGGAGCCCTGCACTCCTATATCGACAGCCAAAATAAAGTAAACGGAGCCCTGCACTCCTATATCGACAGCCAAAATAAAGTAAACGGAGCCCTGCACTCCTTTATCGACAGCTAAAATAAAGTAACCGGAGCCCTGCACTCCTTTATCGACAGCCAAAATAAAGTAAACGGAGCCCTGCACTCCTATATCGACAGCCAAAATAAAGTAAACGGAGCCCTGCACTCCTATATCGACAGCCAAAATAAAGTAAACGGAGCCCTGCACTCCTATATCGACAGCCAAAATAAAGTAAACGGAGCCCTGCACTCCTATATCGACAGCCAAAATAAAGTAAACGGAGCCCTGCACTCCTATATCGACAGCCAAAATAAAGTAAACGGAGCCCTGCACTCCTTTATCGACAGCCAAAATAAAGTAAACGGAGCCCTGCATTCCTTTATCGACAGCCAAAATAAAGTAGACGGAGCCCTGCACTCCTATATCGACAGCCAAAATAAAGTAAACGGAGCCCTGCACTCCTATATCGACAGCCAAAATAAAGTAAACGGAGCCCTGCACTCCTATATCGACAGCCAAAATAAAGTAAACGGAGCCCTGCACTCCTATATCGACAGCCAAAATAAAGTAAACGGAGCCCTGCACTCCTTTATCGACAGCCAAAATAAAGTAAACGGAGCCCTGCACTCCTTTATCGACAGCCAAAATAAAGTAAACGGAGCCCTGCACTCCTATATCGACAGCCAAAATAAAGTAACCGGAGCCCTGCACTCCTTTATCGACAGCCAAAATAAAGTAAACGGAGCCCTGCACTCCTTTATCGACAGCCAAAATGTGACAGCAAAGGCACGATTGGTGGTTCATAATGGAGCGATGGGCTCCTACAATCAGCGTCGCGGACTGAGCCTAAGGGGCAAAATTTTTTTTTTTTTACAAAATTCTTAGTCAAGCTTTCATTGGGCCGGGAGACTAACGGTTTTCGGACTAACGTATATTAATACGCAAAATGATGAGCTTAGACAATAATGTGCAAATTTTATCATTATCTCTGCAAGTAATATTTATTACAAAATATTATAGCTTTTCCGAAAAATATATGATATGATATGATTTACATAGGTAGTTTTGCAAAATCTTTAGACAAAATTGAAAATGAAAGAAATTCAAAACTTTGAAAATTTTTCTTCGTATATATATATGTGAACTATTTTGCGTGTAGGTAGTGTAGTAAGGCCGGTGGGGCCTGCGCAGGCGAGGGCCCGGATGGCAATCGCCACCCTGACTCTATGGTCAGTCCGACCCTGCCTACACTTATGTAGTAGTAAATGTTGTGTGGGATGGGAGGAGCCCTGGACAATCTGTTTTGTCATTTGTCTGTATCTGTAACTGATGTCGTAACACACAACACTATTCACGTAGACGTCGGTAGCACTATATTTCTTTCCGTAAACGGAATTTGTAAACATATCCGGTCAGTTACAAATAAATATTGTAGGTATATATTTTGTCAAAGTTCAACCCAAGATAATGTAAACGTCTGCACCAGAGTTTTCGCATTCTGTTGCTCAGAAAGATATTCGGTGAATAAACCAAGTATCTGATGTCATTCGAGGAGCTGTTTACATTACACCGTAACTCTTGCATATAACAATAACCTACATTATCTGTATTACATACACACACGCACGCTAATTAAAGCAAAGGTATGTGCTTTTTTGTGCCCGGTAGGCGTACTCCTTACGTCATACTTGTTAACAGTAAAAAGGAAGATAAACCACAGACCTAACCTTCTCTTGACTGAATCTTCAAAAGGACAATAATAGTAGTTTATGCTACAAGGGCGAAAAGGAATAAATTACGAGGACGATTTAAAACACGAGCATGTTTTAAATGTAACCGAGTAATTTATTGCTCTTACGCCCGTGTATCATACTACGTATTTCAATGCAGTGTGAGGAAATAAAACAAATATAATCTGGTGAACTTTAAATTATAATGGCTCAAAAGGACTGTATCCAAAGCCGTTAAGGCTGCGTATAAACCTGGACAAATTAGTGATTTTGCCCCCGCATCCCCGCACCTCAACTGTTTGCGCGACCGGCCGTCACCGGCCGCGAGCGCTATTTCTTAGCTCCCACGAGCGGTGTGGATCCGCGGTCATTAACCCGTGCACGTGCTAGTTTTCAATAATAAGTATAATGCATCTACGATGTATAAAATTCAACCCAGTTGACAAAACGGTTTGTTCGCAATGGCATTTTTTTGCGTAATTGTGTTTGCATCTAATTTTTATATTTCAAAATTTTATTTTTCGAAAGTCATACTTGCAAAGATAATGATAACGATGATGATACAACGATACGTCGATACAACGATACGTCGATACGCCGATACGTCGATACGCCGATACGTCGTTACGACGATACGTCGATACGGGGATACGTCGATACAACGATACGTAAATACACCGATACGTCGATACGGGGATACGTCGATACAACGATACGTCGATACGCCGATACGTCGATACGTCGATACGGGGATACTTCGATACAACGATACGTCGATACGTCGATACGGGGATACGTCGATACAACGATACGTCAATACACCGATACGTCGATACGGGGATACGTCGATACAACGATACGTCGATACGCCGATACGTCGATACGGGGATACTTCGATACAACGATACGTCGATACGGGGATACGTCGATACAACGATACGTCAATACACCGATACGTCGATACGGGGATACGTCGATACAACGATACGTCGATACGCCGATACGTCGATACGTCGATACGGGGATACTTCGATACAACGATACGTCGATACGCCGATACGTCGATACGCCGATACGTCGATTGGACGATACGTCGATACAACGATACGTCGATACAACGATACGTCGATACGCCAATACGTCGATACGGGGATACGTCGATACAACGATACGTCGATACGCCGATACGCCGATACGTCGATACGTCGATACGGGGATACTTCAATACAACGATACGTCGATACGTCGATACGGGGATACGTCGATACAACGATACGTCAATACACCGATACGGGGATACGTCGATACAACGATACGTCGATACGTCGATACGGGGATACGTCGATACAACGATACGGGGATACGTCGATACGCCGATACGTCGATACAACGATACGTCAATACAACGATACGTCGATACGCCGATACGTCGATACGACGATACGTCGATACAACGATACGTCGATACGCCGATACGTCGATACGGGGATACGACGATACGACGATACGGCAATACGTCGATATGACGATACGTCGATACGAGGATACGTCGATACGCCGATACGTCGATACGAGGATACGACGATACGAGGATACAACGATACAACGATACGTCGATACGACCATACGTCGATACAACGATACGTCAATACGCCGATACGTCGATACGTCGATACGGGGATACGTCGATACGCCGATACGTCGATACGTCAATACGTCGATACGGGGATACGTCGATACAACGATACGTCAATACGCCGATACGTCGATACGGGGATACGTCGATACGTCGATACGTCGATACGGGGATACGTCGATACGCCGATACGTCGATACGTCAATACGTCGATACGGGGATACGTCGATACAACGATACGTCGATACGACGATACGTCGATACGGGGATACAACGATACGTCGATACGCCGATACGTCGATTAGCCGATACGCCGATACGACGATACGTCGATACGGGGATACGTCGATACAACGATACGTCAATACGCCGATACGTCGATACGAGGATATGTCGATACAACGATACGTCGATACGCCGATACGTCGATACGAGGATACGACGATACAACGATACGTCGATACAACGATACGTCGATACGTCGATACGCCGATACGTCGATACGACGATACGTCGATACAACGATACGTCAATACGCCGATACGCCGATACGTCGATACGTCGATACGGGGATACGACGATACGGCAATACGTCGATATGACGATACGTCGATACGAGGATACGTCGATACGCCGATACGACGATACGTCGATACGAGGATACGACGATACGAGGATACGACGATACGAGGATACGACGATACAACGATACGTCGATACGTCGATACGCCGATACGTCGATACGTCGATACGGGGATACGTCGATACGCCGATACGTCGATACGTCAATACGTCGATACGGGGATACGTCGATACAACGATACGTCGATACGACGATACGTCGATACGGGGATACAACGATACGTCGATACGCCGATACGTCGATACGCCGATACGTCGATACGACGATACGTCGATACGGGGATACGTCGATACAACGATACGTCAATACGCCGATACGTCGATACGTCGATACGAGGATACGTCGATACAACGATACGTCGATACGCCGATACGTCGATACGAGGATACGACGATACGTCGATACAACGATACGTCGATACAACGATACGTCGATACGCCAATACGTCGATACGAGGATACGACGATACGTCGATACAACGATACGTCGATACAACGATACGTCGATACGCCGATACGTCGATACGCCGATTCGTCGATACGACGATACGTCGATACGGGGATACGTCGATACAACGATACGTCAATACGCCGATACGTCGATACGTCGATACGGGGATACGTCGATACGCCGATACGTCGATACGTCGATATGTCGATACGGGGATACGTCGATACAACGATACGTCGATACGACGATACGTCGATACAACGATACGTCGATACGCCGATACGTCGATACGCCGATACGAGAATACGTCGATACGCCGATGGTGATGGTGAGATAAGGTTTTGTTAGTCTCCCAGAGGGGTAGGCAGCTAGGCAGAGACTACAGATTTCCATCTGCTACGATCCAGACACAACTCTTTCGCCTCTTCCACATCCATCAACCATATTTATTATGATATTAAATTGTAAGCTAAAAAAAATACCTCAGACGAAAAACATAGCGATATTCATTAGTCCATTGAGACAACCTTTAGTTCAACATCTTTAATAAAACATGACCTATCTACTTATTTTGTTAAGTAATGGCGTACCTTTGCATTACTTTCATCCACTGCTTTATTTTCACTCGTAAAACATTTTTATTCCATTTTTTACATTGGTTGCATTTATTTCCCATGTTTCAAATTACGAGATTTATTTAAATTACGAAACCGGGACGTCGAGAGCGCAAAAACGTAGCCCTCCCGTCTCAACGGAGCGATCACAACTGACCGACGGGTGAGTGACGAAACAAAGCATGGAACAAAAAGCGCGTGCGACCGAGATATCTTGTCGCCGCCTTGTCTCAGAATAAATCGACGTAAGCGCCAATTCTTAGATGTTAAATTAAATGAAAACGAAACAGAATTATTCAAAATCCCCGTGCAATTATACGAGGTCATTTGTTTTCTTATTTTTAATACAAATTTCAAGGCAAACTGTTTTAAGAAAGGTCCTTTAACACTCGAAAAACATGAAATATAGAGGTAACTTCGTAATTTTTTTCTATCGAGCGAACTTAAAGCTTTTGCGTTTTTGCTTCTGCACGAATATCAGCCCTATAGTCTATTATCTATATTATTTTTATTAAACCGATTGACTAAGTTACACAATGTTTTATGCTCATTTGAAATTGTGCATCTGACATTATACCGACCCTTAAACAGTGGAAAAAAGTATTACATTTATGGTACACAGGAAAGGCTGCAGGTTAGCCAACCATTGTAAATAAATTAAAAATAATAATAATAATAAAGCCCTAGGGCAAAATAATCGACTTTCTGTTCGGTTTTGATGCATAAAAAGTGGTCCTTTACGAGCACTAGCATTGAAAAAATAAAAATGACGTGACTGATTTTTATTTTCTGTTTGTCGACAGGCATGAAAATGACTATGTCGACGACATCTACGATGAGCGCCCGCATCCACCGCAAAGTGATGCGGGCGCCGCATAAGCGTGCGCATCCGGGCAAGATGGCGCATGTCGCGGGCAAAACGGTGCACCATCCGGGCAAACACCTCGGCAAGTTCGGCAAACTGCCGCACTACCAGCACACGGCACATGCGCTGCGGCCGCCGGAGCACTGCGACAACAGTAACGACAGCGGACTTGGCCCTGACCATGATCACAGGCACGCCGTCACCAGGTATGCCGCCATTTTGTATTATGTACATCGCACAAATGCTTCGCACGCGATCATGTTAATTAATAGTAATTATTATGTTGTCGTTGCATTCTGTTAACGGTAGATCATGTTCAACCATAGAGGTGAAACATTATTTGTACTAGAGCTACAAAGTCATACAGAGAGAGTGATTAAGTTTTAGTATGAATTTTAAAACAAGGACAAAACATGGCTTTTCACAATCATAGTTATAGTATCTCCAAAATCATCAAAATACTGTCTTTTTTTGGTTTGAACACAAATTTTCAACCGCCCTGAAATAGTGACATTTGACAGTTTGAAAGCCATTCATAATGGCAGCTGATTTACCGTGCGGTCCGAAATAGAATTACATCGATAAAAGCTATGAATGAATTAAAGTGTGAGCGATGACTGGTCCGTAATTGGTGAGCTAGCAAACGATGTGAAAGATAGCTTATGATTCGGACCGCATTAAAAAAGAGACATCTTAACCATAACCTCTTACCACAGAATATAATACGATTATTTTATTTTATTTCGTCAAAGTTCCGTGATTCGTGATGGAACAAGAAGAGTTTGTAGCACTGTTCTTCAACGTAGACTCAGATAGCGACAAAAAAAAAATATATTAATTTTTCCTTTTCGACAAAGAGTTCCACACGACTTTTCATTTGTTTCTCTCATGACCGAATAAAACATATACCATGGTTTATTTGATCTGAACTGCTGAAATAATGGAGCGAAAACAATTTTTGACATTCCATTCCGTTCAACGCTCACATCGCCTCACCTCCGTCGCATGAGCCACGAAAGTCATACGAATGAATGAACGCATTTGCTTCACTCATGGATTATTAGCCATTCACCTCATTCATTCGTAATCGATTTTAGCGAAATAATTATATTTCGGAACGCAGGGATAGTAATGTATGCTGCCTCTATGTGTTCAACTAACCTTCAATCACTTACAGACGAATTGCAGACGCACTAGTTAGTATGACAGTTGGTGACGATCAAACTTTATATTCTATTCCAGCGTTTCTTAACCTGTTGTCCGCGGACCCCTGGGGGTCCCCGAGTATATGTATGGGGGTCCGCAGCCTAATCTATGGACCATTTAACAATCATAAATATGTTATAAACAATCATAATTTAGTTGCAAAAAAGTAGCACCAACCTTCTCTTTAATGTATTTTATATGTTTTTTTTTTGTAATTAGTAGAACTAAAATAAATGGTCACAAAATTTATTGCTGCTTTTTTTATTAAGGGGCTAAGTAAATTGTGCTTGATTTCCTAAGGGGTTCGTGGACAAAATAGGTTAAGAAACGCTGTTCTATTCTATTCTTTAGGCAAGTCCAGCTTTATCACAGTAAGGGTGGATCCAGGATTCGATTTGGGGGGGGGGGGGGGGGGGGGCATTTTAACAAGGTTTATCACAAAAACCTACATATTTATACCTTATGTTGTGTAAAAGTGCACCCAAATCGAATCGAAAATTCGAGTCAAATGTATGGAATGTGTTTGCCCCCTCCCGCTGTATGTAAATTCATGAAATTTGGCACAAAAATAGCATAAATTTGTCCACATATTAGGGTGTAAAATTTAATATGAAAAATTTTGAAATTGTTCAAAATATTTCCAAAACAAAAGTGAGAAAAATAAAAAATATTAGCCTTAAATACAATATGCGTATCAAATTAAATTAAAAAGCTGATTGTAAAAATATATACTTTTAATATATTTACTGACACTGGTTTCGAGAAATCTTTAAAAAACCCCAAAAATATGCCCCCCCCCCCCCTTATCTCCAAAACTGGTGGTGCAATAAATATGAAAAAAAATCATGGTAATTTGTGTTTACGTAAAGATTACAGGAAAAATAAAGCGGTTGAGAAATTCACGAAAAAAAAAATTACAAAATTAAATTTATCATCCACAATACGGAACCCTAGGTACGCGAGTCTGACTCGCACTTGGCCGCTTTTATTTATTCTTCTAAACACATTCAAAAGGGCCATCCCGATTCAGTCTAGAAACCTGCCAGTTCAGCTCAAATAATTGCAAAAATAATGTGATGGAACAGATGAATGTTCAAAACAAAGGATAAAATTATGAATTTTAAGTTGAGTAAACAAAATGATGCTTTGAGCTGAACTGGCAGGCAGGACTCACTCGGGATGCCTCCTTTTGCCTTAAGGCGATTACCATCGCCAAATTAGCAGCTCGATATTTGTCACTACAAATATCAACGGAAACGACATTGAAATAACGTTTATATCAGCGCGCAATGCATAGTGGCTGTTACGATGCTCGCTGCGTCCTTGATAGGGCGAAATAGGAGAAAATTATACTTTTCGCTTGGACGTGATTACTCGATTGAATAATCTTATGTTATGTTTATAACTATAAAGTTTATCTATTTATCAAAGCATAGATAAATTCAATCGGCCAAGCCACTCAGGAGTAGTAGGGAATTTTGATTATTCATAATACATTTTTTCATTATTTTTGGTTTGTCCATAAACGAGGAGTAGGCTTTAGAAAGTACTCATTTGGCAATAGTAAGGCCCTTAAGTTTAGAATGGTGATAAATCTACAATACGTGAAACGGGTTCGTAGAATATCTGTTTCAACTGTCATTGTCACTCTAAGCGGCAAAACGCGCAGTGCGAGGGACGGATGCAGGGTGTATTTCTATTTTGACATAAGTTGTTTGCTTGCCCGCTTTATATTATGCGCATACTATAATCACCGATGCAATGCACTATGGCGTGTTTTTATTTTTATTGTTATGTCGCTTTCGTTTAATTACACTCCCAGCCTATATTATTATATGTTAAATGTATGATTAAATCGGGAAAACCATCATCCATTGATATACTCCTAAAATGACCTAATTTTTCTCGCTATCCTGATTCATGTAAAGTAATTTCAGTCAATATACATTGCATATATCTACTTAGTAATATGGAGCCAGATAATCGCGATCCATATTTTCAGTAGCTCGTCGTATTTTGATATCTTTTGTCGTGTGGTCAGTAGCCAATCTGTAGCCTAACCATGAAAACATTTCCGTATAGTTGCGTTTGAAACTAAACTTAGGTGCCATACGTAGCTGTTAGTTCCGCTACTGTCCGCTTGGAGCGATTTCCCAGATTCCATACGATTTTGATGTAGTTTGAAACGCAAATATACGGAGATGTTTTCATGCTTAGGCTACTGGTGTCAGAGTTGCTCAGGCCACCATACATGGCTTAACTCCCATCATCTTTCGATATCAGCCGACACAAACAGCTTTACGTGCTTTCCGAGGCACGGAGGGACCTAAATGTAACTAATCGTCACCCATCCAAAGGCTTACCATGCCAAGCGTTGCTTAAACATGAATATACCAGCTGTGACAATGAATGGGGTTCCTATTGTGTTTGCTAAAACTGCTAAAAACCTGGGTGTTATATTCGACAGCAGCTTGTCTTAAGGCGATATGCGAAAGAAATACGGGTGTTTCTTTTCTGTGTATTTCATGAAATACACGGAAAATTTTAATAAATTTCTGGTATATGCATTTTGACTATATAATGTAGGGTTTTGAAATTGGAAAACATGTTTGGATAAATTTTCCTCGATAGAAATAATTGTTGAAATGAGGTCTTCAAACACACTTTTTCTCCTGGTTTGACGAATAGGAACCATATACAGAACTCAAACATATTTTATTAGGTGTGTTTCAACAATATCTAGAGATTTGATGTTTGAAATTTTGCTAGCTATTTTAGTTTTTTTAATAAAAATATTAAACCAACTTTTTCCCTTTTGCCCTGAATCCGCCCCTCTCGCACTGGGCGATTTTTCGCTTGGAGTGACAGTGACAAAAATAAAATTCGCATAGCCTCTTAAGCTCCTCACATAAATTAGCAACTCGATGTGTGTCAGTACAGTGGTCGACGAATACGACATTGGAATAACGTTTATATCAATTCAGCGCGCGCGCAAAGTGGCTGTTACGACGATCGCTGCGTCTCCGGATAGCGCAAAATAGGAGAAAATAATATAATACTTCTCATATGGACGCGCGGTCTTTCGAAAAGTTTTTTGTTTGTAGTTATTTAAGATACACGTGCGGAAATATTTATACAAATAATTCGGATAAAAACCTTTGACGCTCAAGTATCTTACAACATTTTTCAATGCATTTTGCGAGGAAATACAACAAAAAAATAAGTATAATAAAGAATGGTGTTTATCATCATTCAATTATTGCTAGAGCGCGCATACTTATAAATAATTGTTTTTTTTTGGACAGCAAAACCTCCTTGCACCTTTGTAATTTTTTAAATTTTATGACTTGCACCATGCACCACAGAGTCAAAAACTTAAAAAAATTACTTTATTTCACGCGTGAAATAAAGGATTTCAGTACTGTTTTATTTCACGCGTGAAATAAAAAGTCGGTTTCCGCATAATTTTGTTACACAAAAAAGAAAACTTTACGAGCAACTGCATTGAAAAATATTTTAGTTTATCTAACCATTAGTGTATTGCTCGATAACAAATAACGTCAATTTGAGGTGTAGATGCATGAAATCAGTAATTATTTGTAACTTTAGTCATTCTTTTGAAAGCAGATATCTTAAGATATCATTTGTAAGGTAAAAATAGTACATTAATAGTACATTAATAATAAAAATAGTACATTAATAATAGCTGCAATCACACGAGTCGAGAAAAAGTTTCTCGCACGAGTTTCGTATAATTTTTTATAGCACAAGTGCGGAAAATGCCGACTTTACGCACGCGCAGCGTGCGTAAAGTGGTCATTTTACGCACGGTGTGCTATAAAATTATTTACTTGTGGAACTTTACGGCGAGATATTGAAGATCGTGCTATATTTTTTATTTATTTTGATTTCTATACACAAACGAGGTAAAAGGAAGCAAGAAAAAGCCTAGCATAAAGTCAGATTAAGCAACTCATTTTGCTTCAATCAGAACTGAACTCTAAACTTGTGAAATTATTAGAATATTCTTTGACACACCGACGGCAGAGAATATAAAGCACTTATGTATTTTATATACTTATGTATTTTAAATACAAATTTCTAGGTTTTACGTGTGATTTGAGGAAAGCCCTTTAACACTTGAAAGCCAAAAATTTAGAGGTATCATCGTATTTTTTTTTGTATGCCCGTCACCAATATGGTAGGGTCCGTATTGTATAAGGTCAACTGCACAACGTCAAATGACCATTGCACATTGCGCAACTTGGTTAGTCGGTTTAATTAAAATAGTATGGATAATAAGACTATACTTGTTTTAATTATGTCTTAGAAAAAACGCAATAGATTTAAGTTCAAATTTCATGTTTAATAATAGAACCTTGGAATTTGTATTAAAAATAAGTAAACAAATAACTAGAGATGAAACGGATAGTGATTTGGCCGGATACCGGATACCGGATATCCGGCGAGGCACTAGGCCGGATAGCCGGATATCCGGCGGCCGGATATCCGGCTCAAGATATGCGTTTCGCACTAATTGAGCAAGTCTAAATATTACGCACCAAGGTGCGTGCGGGTGCAAGTGGGCGAGATTATTCGTGCATTTTTTAAATGAAGATCATTTCTAAATGATCGTATCACAATCATACAAATGCTGGTTTGCAAACGCGAAACAATTTCCGATCCTTTTGTCTCCTTGGAGTGGTGTATACTGTATATAAATGGACAGGTATCTTTAAATGTAACCGCGTAATATACTGTTCATACTGAACAAATTTTCCAAAGTAACATATTGAAAAAACAAAATTGATCCTGCCCGCCCAGTGCCCTTTCAAAATTTAAAGTAGGTTTTCAAAATGAGTATGGAAACATGAAAATATTTTTTCATTTCCACAAGTATGTTTCTTTGGAAAAGTTGTTTAGTATGGTTTCACTATGACCATGTGTTTTTATTAAAAGATACATGATGAGTTACATTCGGTATATTGTGAGAGCAAAAGAAGCTGGTGTAATGTATGAAGAAAAGCATTAACGTTTGTTCCCAAAAATTGATGTAAAGCTTGTCTTTATCTACCATAGCTCAATTCTTATTCACTTTATGTATTAGAATTTAGTTTATTCAATCATTGATACAACTATTTTGTGATTTAAACGACTTTTTGTATGTTGAGTTAAGTATCCGGTATCCGGCCGGATACTGACTACTATCCGGCCGGATACCGGATACCAAAAATATGGCCGGATAGGCCGGATACCGGATAGTAACCGGATATCCGTTTCATCTCTACAAATAACCCCGTCGGTCAATCTTAGAATATTTTAATAATATCATCTAGAAGCCGAGTTATTAAATAAAAACTCAGTTCGTGAGCGCGTGTTTCTTGGTGGTCGTAATAGCAACGGCTGAGATCGCGCTATTTTAAACTAAAAGAAATAGAGTTCAGTTCAGAATGAGGTGCTCAATCTGACTTTATATACAGCCTTAAAAGCGGGTCGTAAGTGTCGATCACACACGCTGCTGTGGTAATTTTATATTATTTCGTGTGATTGCGCGTGTGCATTTCAGGAAACTGCGCATTTTCCATTTTGCACATTGTATAAGTGTAAACAAATTAACAACATAGAAATAATGTGCTCAACATGATGCTGAACTCGACATGTGTATGAACATTATAAAATTGTAATATCTGAAGTAGAAATGTAAAAAGTGTATAACGTTTACAATTTAGTATACCTAGCATGAGCACAGTAAAGGGCGTGACCTGTTTGAAACGTTCACTTTCAAGGCGCTACGGAAAAATATCGAACTTGCATATACTTCAGTAAAAAAGGTATTATTTTGATAAAATAGTATATTGTTTTTTCTAGGGATCTGTTAAACAGAGACGCGATCGGAGAAATTCGGCTCGATAAAAATATTTATTGAAATGAGGACTTTTTCGACACTATTTCTCATGTTTTGACAATTGGGAATGACATATGGACTGCGATTATATTTTATTAAATGGGTTTTTACAGTATCTAGGACCTGCCCCCCTATTCTGTATCTTTAGTTGCCAACTGTACTAGGTGTCTATCATCAAAAACATAGCTAAAAACAGAACTTTCAAAATTGCTATTAGTGGGTATTGAACTATTTACGAACTGTTAACGAATTTCAAGTGCGAACATATCCTTAGTAGACAATCGGAATTCGATAGTATATCTATGTTTTTGATGATAGGCACCCAGTTCAAATGACAACTAAAGATACATAATAGGCCCTCTGCCCTGTATTCTGTATCTTTAGTTGCCAACTGGATTAGGTGCCTATCATCAAAAACATAGCTAAAAACGGAACTTTCAAAATTGCCTTTAACTTGTATTGAACTATTTACGAACTGTGTCGTCACTTCAAGTGCGAATATATCCTTATTAGACAATCGGAATTCGATAGTATATCTATGTTTTTGATGATAGACACCCAGTCCAGATGGCAACTAAAGATACATAATAGGCCCGCAGGAGGGCCCGCATGTTTTTGATAATAAGCACCCAGTCCAGTTGGCAACCAAAGATACAGAATAGGAGGGCTGGTTAAACGAAATTTTGATAGCAACTGGAGTACATTTTACATCAATAAAAAACCGGCCAAGTGAGTATCGGGCCACGCGCAGTATAGGTACGTAGTAATACTTTATATTCTCTGGTAAGGGTTTCGTAGTTTCCCTACACAATTTGCGGACTTCTTCTCCAAGTACATTTTATAAGTTTATCGACTAATACAGATCACGCCAAACTTCTAGTCCGCTCGGAAGTTGCTCCTCCGAAGAGTGGTCCATACATTTTGTTCCTGCCGATTCAGATAAGAGTTCAGATAAGAGTGGACTACAAGTTTGGCGCGAATTGCACATTCCTACATAAGTATAACGCAAGCTCGATCGGCGACACAGGTACGAACGGACAGAAGCTTCGTGAACTTGTGATGATCCGATCTAAACAGAACCTGTTTTCAAGGTACAGAAAAGTGAAAACACTCAGCATCAGCATTGCCAACTGTCTAGTTACACACGTCACAAACCTAGATGAGCAACATGAACTATGGCCCCGACGAGCTCGTGACTCCTCACGTTGACGGCGAACGTCCAAGTGCATTGACATCGTCGCCGCGTCTGCGCCTGCGCAGATTGCCGCAGATAATCATGGCGCTGCACTTTGCGCTATTGTTTTGAGACGAACAAAAATATTCAATAGAATCGTAGAATTGGGTATACGCATGATCTGCCTAGTGCCCCTGGGCATATTATATTTCTGTTAAAACTGGGAGGGTAACCTCTCTCCGCCCCGCTTCGCTCGGCTCCCCAAATTTATTTATATGCTCGTCGTCGCACCTACTTGTAACTTTTGAAAAATTTTCGATTTCATAATTTACAATATGCCTACGACATATACATATAATTTTAAATAAATTAGGGACGGTATATCTTTGGTTGGTAAATGCCGTTGAAATCAATGAAAAATGAAAAATATTGATTTCACGTAAAAAACAAGTTAACATTTTGAAAGCAGTATCCAGTGGCTCCCAGACTAAACCATGGTGAGTCTGTGCCATGGGTGCCGGTTAATAGATTATAATATTAATGATTTACAATTTTCGTACAAGGGATCTAAAAAGGCCGACTTGGGTGAATCATAAAATGATTTGAAAGTAGGTCGGAGCCAGAGTTTTGTGCGTAACGGAATCATAATATGATTCATCCAAAGCGGCCTTTTTAGAGGACCTGGTGGCTAACAAAGTGACACTAAGATGTAATTAAACTAAAAGATCATTTGAAAGGTTGACTAATTAATTAATAACATTGAAACAAATTTGAAATAAAAAGTTTAATTACATTCTATTTATTACCATTTGGTGATAACTGTTTTCTACTGACTTATCCAATTATTTACCTGCGCCTTTCGCAGTCATTCACCACTTGTTATCGTTATCTCCAGACGGTCCGCGTTGACACACAATGCCTATGAGAAAATCATGCAGGCCGTCCACTCATGCGCACGTCGTCGCCTCGGCCAGTTGGTGAACTATAAACATTCATCAATTGACCAATCAGCCTGGACGGAAGCGGCTCGTATAACCAATCGGCTCATGTTGCAACTTCGTCAAGCTAGAAACATACTATCGGACGCGACTGAAGCTGTAATCATAGGTAGTCAAGTCATACTCATAACATAGTCTCATTATAACATAATACGTGGACGTGACCTTGAGCGCTCGGACGTCTTAAGGGCCTTAGTATCGCCAAATGGATACTTTCTAAAGCATACTCCTCGTTTATGGCCAAACCAAAAATAATGAAAAAATGTATTATGAATTATCAACTTTAAGACAACATATGCAACATTTTTCTTTTTCATACCACCAAAACTTCTGTATGGAAACAAATTTCTACCGAATGATGTTTCTTTGGATTAAATTCCCTACCTCTCCTAAGCGGCTTGGTCGATTTAATTAATTTATACTTTGAGCAATAGATAAACTTGATACTCTTGATAGCTATTAACATAAAATAGCATTAGTCAATCGAACAATCACGTCCATGTGAAAAGTATTATTTTCTCCTATTTTGCCTTTTCAAGGACGCAGCGAGCGTCGTAACAGCCACCACGCATTGTGCACTGATTTGAACGTTATTTCAATGTCGTTTCCGTCGATATTCGTACCGACAAACATCGAGCTGCTAATTTGGCGACGGTAATCGCCTTAAGAACGCCTTTGGTATTTTAAGGGTTTTGGTATTTCAAGGGTCAACTACTTACCTTGTAAAATTCATGGACACGTCTTTTCAGATCTTTATCTTTCCGCTGTACAAAACGGACACATTTCCCTCGATAGAGCGTCTGAACAACCGTGCACACTCATCGGAAGCGACTGTCCGACAGGTCCGACACTGTGTTTGCACCTTCATTCATTCAGTTTTGCTGTCTTATTTTCAAGTTTCGTTCTCTCCAAACTTAAGGCGATATGCAAAAGTTTTAGCGTCCCTGTTACTCCATATGCGAAAAAACCCTCAGTGCGAGAGGGATGGATTCGTGGAAAAGTAGCAAAAAGTCGGTTTTTTATTAATATAAAATGTACTAAAAATGCTATCAAATTTTCGTTTAACCAGGTCCTAGATACTGTTAAAACCCATCTAATAAAATATAATTGCAGTCCATATGTCATTCTAAATTGTCAAACCAGGAGAATTGGTGTCAATAAAGACCTCATTTCAATAAATATTTCTATCGAGCCGAAATTCTCCAATCGCGTTTCTGTTTTAACAGATCCCTAGAGGAAGATTCCAAAAATAATATACAATTTTTTCAAAATTATACATTATTTACCGAAGTAGATATAGAAGTTCTGAAAATGACAATTTTTTTCCGTAGCGCCTTAAGAATAACAGCCCAATACAGTATCACAAGCCTAAAGCAAGAAAGTCCCACCTTGTGCTGTATGAAGAACACCTGGATTTAAAAAAAAAACTTCCCAGTCGTCTACTTGAATCTCAGTGACGCAGAAACTCCAAGGTAGATTCATGTCTGTAGTGTTTGTTTCGTCAACTAAATCGGTGGCTTTTGTGCATTTTTGGCACGAAGTCTGAATGAGTCACGCACACCACCATACAATTGTATACGTATTTTACGAGCTAGCTAGAGTAGATATTATCTTTGGATGTACTTACGTTGGCAGTAGTAAGTAGGTGGCTGTCTGCCATCAACAACATTGCGCACTTTAGCTATGAAATAATATATAATTATCTTCGATGAACGTTGTATATTGTTGATCGAAGATTGTTATGGTCAAGTTCCGACCTTTGCAGCTAACAACACAAGTATTAGATCTACAAAGGTGCATGTTTTACATGGTGCTGAAACTATTTGGAACCACTTCAAGGTTTCATCATCTATATAAGGTGACTTTGATTGATATAGCCAAATTCATACCGGAGACATTGTTAGTGATCAGTCACATACAAGGTTCAATGACCCTTTCTGTGATAAATGCTAAATATAATTTAGGCTCCATATACTAATTGCCTCGGGGTTGTTCTTAAATATAAATAATATATACACAAATAATATTTTTCGTATTTTGCAAAAAGGGTAATTTAACCTTAGTCCTGAACACTTAACGAGTCTCCAGTATGAATTTGGTCATGCCAAATTATATTTGGAACCGCACCCTTTCGTCATGAAAATTCTGATAATGTGACCCTCGATTCCTTGTATGTCAAATATTTTAGACGAAAAATAACTATTCGAAATTATTAGATGTAAAATAAGCGTAGATATCCAAGAGATATGCCTTCATCTCTACTCACTACGCATTTGTCCGAGTTCAAGTTTCGCCTAGAAAATAAGGTTTGTGTGTCATGTGGTAGTAAGCATGCAGGTATGGCTAGTGATCGTACTGAAGAAGAAAATGTTATTTTAGAACTTGCAGCTGTGTACGTACTAGTACGTTTGTTATAACATTGTGCGAGTGACACGTAATATTTTTTTCAATGCAAGTGCTCGTAAAGGCTCACTTTTTATGCATCAAAACCGAACAGAAAGTCGATTATTTTGCCCTAGGGCTTTATTATTTTTTTTAATTTATTTACAATGGTAGGCTAACCTGCAACCTTTCCTGTGTACCATAAATGTCATACTTTTTTTTCCACTGTTTAACGGCTCTGGATACAGTCCTTTTGAGCCAATTATAATTTAAAGTTCACATGATAATATTTGTTTTATTTCCTCACACTATGCATTGAAAAACGTAGTATGATACACGGGCGTAAAATCAATAAATTACTCGGTTACGTTTAAAACACTCGCTACGCTCTTGTTTTAAATCGTCCTCGTAATTTATTCCTTTTCGCCCTTGTAGCATGAACTACTATAAAAATATTACAATTTCGAACCGCATTTTCGCTTGGATCTCACGTAAATATCTGGTCCCCAATACATTTTCGGATTGGTATAACAGCTACGTTCGCAATGCTTCTCATCCCTATTGTAGCACTCACATCAATCATACATTGCATGGTATCTATGAAGTGCGAACATTGTCACAATCATAAATCTAATACCTTTATCATAACACCCTACCTATACATACCTATTTAAAGGCGGCAATAAATCTAAATTCTTATGAATTTTTAGGAAATGCATATCTAAATTTCTCCCACATTGAGCAAATTGAAACGTCAACATTGGGGTGTCCATATTGTGTGCAGATTGTCGGACCCAGTGGAAGAATGGGACGCGCCCGGTGGAAAGAGACGGCGGGCCACGAGCGAGACGGAAGTAAAGATAGAGTGCGACAACGCTAACGATGCGTACGCGTTTCCCCCCGCACCTCTGCCCGCAGCCCCCGCCGCACTGTGCGACCCGCCGCCCGCACCCGTGCCGCTTCCCGCACCGCCCCATGAACTGTACGTTAATTAACTAAACGTTTGTGACTGTCCGTATATTAGATTTCTCGTTTATTTAATGGCAAGTTATAAAAGTAAAATACGAAATATTTCTGAATTCATTTTTTTTTTGTTTTATTTAGATTTTGCCACCTTATGTTTATGTATTAATTAATGGCTGCCTCCAATAATATTTTGTTGCTTGAACATGCATTTGCGTTTTTTGCATGCGTGATTGTTGTTGGTGTCAAATTTCATTACTTTAAATAACTTTAGTAATTGACAATTAAATTAACCCTAAAAATCAACACCAATTCTAACATTGTATAACACGCAAAATAAATTTCAATTTATTAGTTAGCATCATTGTTCAGTTTTTAGCAAATATTTAACAGGGTTTGTTTGCCTGCAAGCGTAGCGTAAAATTTGCGGAATTTTGTAGTAGAAATGATTGTGTATCAAATAGTATCAATACAGTTCTGAAATACAATTATTATTGTGACATTTTCACATACATTTTCCTTCCCTAAACTGCTAAAACAAGGTGTAAGGTGTCATGGTATAATAACAACTTGAGATAAAAACGTTCTTTGAGGAGCTGTGATCCAATTAAATATGAACATTTTGGAGTATCTACCTCAAATATGTGGATGTCTACCGTTTTTATACGCAGGCAGACACGATACTCATTTGCAATTTAATAACAGCTATTTATAGAAGATAATTTTTATGTTGTTTTAAGAAACATAATAACGACATAACCTTCTTGTTTTAAAAGTTGTACTGAGACAGCTCCAATTAAACGAAAATCATTGTCACCCCAATAAAATAAAATAATGGTCAAATAACAAAAACCTGGTATCACTGACCCATTACTTATTGTCTTTTCCAGGATACGTGCGGGCTGCAGTTTATCTAGTACCGGGATACCAGAGAGCCCCGGCAAGCGGTTCCACGAGCCTGCTTACCGGCCGTGTGGGAAATTCGGCAGCAGCGGAAAGCTCGCCAACAAGTACACCGGGGGGGGCAAGCTGAGCACGGGTGGGAAGCTGGGGGGAGGGAAGTTGGGGGGAAAACTGAGCGGGAAGTACGGGGGGAAGCTGGCACAAGCGTTGGCGCGGAGAAGAGCGCTGGCGCTAGCGTCGGGCCCTGCGGGACTCGCGGCGCCGTTCATGCCGCGGTCGCGGGACGGCCGCGTCGAGCTGCAGATACTGTGCCAGCCAGAGACTCAGCATCGAGCGAGGTTGGTTACAGAACATCGGTATGGTATCGTTTGTTCGCATAACGGAGAATGAACAGGAAAACAATAATACGAGTATTGCTTATATTCATTTATGAATAAAATAACAATCTTATTATAAATTACATACAAAAAAATATCAATACTTGAAAATTTTAAATAGAGGTACAAATTAAGTCAAATCAAAATGAAAACGAAAATTGGGTAAGTATCAATGTCTAAATATAATAATAATCATCTAAAAGTAAATAGAAAAATAACAGTCTTATTCTAAATTACAAAACAATAAAATATCAATACTTGTAAATGTAAAATTAAGGTATAAATTAAGTCAAATCGAAAAAAAAAACATTTGGTAAGTTTCACTGTCCCATCCCGTCCCTAATGTACCATTTATTTCTCAATATAATAATAACCTAAACATGTAAAGAAATAAGTTACCTACATATCGTCACGACATGAATCCCCGAAGGGGTGTCAGAGGTATTCCGGGAAGGAAAATAGACATCTCTTCTTATGTATGTTTAATTATAAACATAATTATATAAATAGTGTTTTTAATATTGTTCCAACAGATATCAGACTGAAGGGAGCAGAGGCGCTGTAAAAGATAACTCGGGGAATGGTTTCCCAATAGTTAAATTGGTGGGATACGACAAACCTGCAGTTCTACAGGTTAGATTTACTTATTTTATTAACTTCACTGATTGATGATGCTTTAAGATCAAAATAAATTTAAACTTAATAGACATACACTTGACAGTGAGAGAGAAGACGTGGGTATATTACCTAAGTCAAAAGACCTTTGGACTCAGAATATCTGCCCGCTTTAGTTGTACTGTCAGCATAGACCAAACGCACATTTGACATAATAATATATATTACATACGTCACGGTATGGGATTTGAGCGATCGGCAATATACACATTGTGTGCTATCGTTTTTAATTACTATATCTGTATTTGAGTGATCGGCAATATACACATTGTGTGCTATAGTTTTTAATTACTATATCTGTATTTGAGCGATCGGCAATATACACATTGTGTGCTATCGTTTTTAATTACTATATCTGTATTTGAGCGATCGGCAATATACACATTGTGTGCTATCGTTTTTAATTACTATATCTGTATTTGAGCGATCGGCAATATACACATTGTGTGCTATCGTTTCTAATTACTATATCTGTATTTGAGCGATCGGCAATATACACATTGTGTGGTCAACCGATCATAATAAATACTCGATGTCACTTAAAAAACGTTCAATATACCTATCAAAATGTATAATGTTTAATATTGTATAATGTTTCATATTTCAACCCAATGTGTTAAATAATCATAGATTGGTCAGTCAGTATTGTTACTCCCTAAATTACTCTATGGGTTTGTCGATGCTTGGGTTGAACTTCCGTTTCCAGGAGAGGTCAAATGGTTTTTTCGTGAATCGCACGCATTTTTGTCGGGATATTTTGTATTGTGAAATGATTAAAATGTAAAGGTACATACAGCAGTGTTTCATAAAGTTCCCGATCAAACCCACACCGCAGGCTGTCAAATTAAAGAGTCCAGTCCTGGACAAGTGGTCCTTCGCATTAAGAACCAGCATTTTTTCTCACGGCGTGGGTCAGCTAACATGGCGGATCGCGAAAATGAAGGCTCGAGCTCGAAAAGCCGAAAGATTGACAAGAGCATCAAGTCATCAAAGTCATCCTACAAGAAATCTTTGATCGAGAAGAAAAACTCTCTTGACGAAATCCAGAAAATTCTAGACCTGAAAGAAGAGAATGCAAGAGAAAAACTTCGAATATTAGACGAAATGTCAGCCATGGATAGTGACACTAGTCGCAGCAGTGCAGATTCCCAAGAAGTATGGAATTATAGTCGTACGAAGCAGTGGGTAGAACATCATGATGAAGAAACCTTGTTACCAAGCACAATTTTGGCGGAACAAACAAAGCCGTCAGCGCAGCTCCCACCTGCAGCGCCCCTACCATCAGCAGCAGAGAACCACTGTTTACCCACTAATCACGGAGATGGCGCTACGGGTCCGTTGTCTACTTTACCGATGGCACAAAACGTCAAAAGTGACAGTAGTGAGAGTGACATAAACAAACTCGCCGTAGCACTTCAAAACACTATAAAAAATGCCTTTTCGGGTCGAGATATTAATTTGCCGACATTTGATGGAAGTACAAAAGATTGGCTTCAGTTTAAAGCATCTTTCGTCGAAACCAGCGAGAAGTACAACATTCAACCAGCAGAAAATTTACGTCGACTACGGTTAGCTCTCAAAGGTGAAGCAAAGTCCTCGGTTTCAGCACTTCTTCACGCGTGCTCTGATCCAGAAAGAATTATCAATGCTTTAGAACTACGGTTTGGCCAGGCGCAGCTCATAATTAAAGAACAAATTAGAGCAATTAAGAAGATGAACACACCGAAGAACACTCGTGAACTAAGCGTTTTTGCAAGTGAAGTTATGAACTGTGCCGCTATTATTAAATCCCTCAAATTGAATGAGTTTTTGCATGACAATGAACTTTATGAACAGATAGTACTCAAGATGTGTTATCGGTTAAGAGATAAGTGGGCTGAATATGCTGAGAAAAATATGAATCATCATGAAGGTGCGTTGTCGTGTGTAGCTGAGTTCCTGCAGCGCGAGGCGCAACTCGCATTGAAGTTTATACCTGAAGTGGAGCCAACCTCACTGCCAGTTGGAGGCCGTTCCCGTGGTGGTGATGACTATCATTCAAGGCCTAGGTTTCCTGTTCATAACACATCTAGTAAAGGTCAGTCAGTTTGTGCCTTATGTAAAGATAGCACGCACAGTATAAACAATTGTGTAAAGTTTGCCAATATGAGTGTTGATGATAGATATTTGTGGGCTAAGTCTAACCGTAAGTGCTTCAGATGCCTTCAGTATACTCATCCAGCCAAAAATTGCAAAATATCTAAATATTTACACAAGTTGCTCAGAAAAGTCAAGCAAGACGAGGCTGGTGGGGATGCTGAGGGTCCTGATTCAGTTCTGAATGTTAATTGTGAAGGAGCCATGTTAAAGGTTGTACCCGTTGTGGTCCACAGCCCAAGGGGACCTATTAAAACCTTCATTCTTCTTGATGAAGGGGCAACAATCTCCCTGGTGGATGACAGTTTAGCTAGGCAGCTAGGTTCAGGGGGCAGAGGCCCATCAGAAAATTTAAACATTGAAGGGATAGGTTCAAGTAGGCACTTGGTTAAAAGTAGCCGTATTACCCTTAAGCTTGAAAGTACTCAAGGTGAGCAGTTCGATGTCAATGTTAGGTCCATGCCAAATTTAAATCTGAAGAGTCAATACATGGACAAAGATAGGCTATTAAGCTATGATCACATCAAACAAAATGAAAACTTAGTCGACTGGTATAAGTGTGGTACTCCTACCATATTGTTAGGTCAGGACAATTGGCCTCTTATTATCACAAGAAAGATTTATGCTGGTAGGGCCAATGAACCAGTCATTTCAGAAACCCTGTTAGGTCATGTAGTGCATGGAAACCATAATTACGGTTCCCCTCTCAAAGTGCAGTACATAGCTCATATTAGCCAAAGTAAAGATGAGTTGCATACTTTAGTGAAAGATCATTTTAGCCTAGATGCATTGGGTATTGAGCCTAAACAACGTGCTAACCCTCTCGAAGAAAAAGCTCTACAGATTTTACAAAGTACAACCAAAAAGCTTGACAGTAATAAGTGGGAAACTGGACTGTTATGGAACAGTGAAGTGGGTATCAGTCCTTCCCTACCTGACAGTTCTAAAATGGCTCTTAAAAGGTTTGAGAACTTAGAGAATAAGTTAGTTATAAATACACAGTTAGCCGAGCAATACAAAGAGCAAATTGACAAGTTACTTGATAATAACTATGCAGTCTTAGAGGGTCAGCAGCCACAATTGGCTCTAGAAAAAGGTTGGTTTCTACCTCATTTCCCAGTTGTGAACCCTAACAAACCTGGTAAAATAAGGCTAGTTTTTGATTGTGCGGCTAGGGTACAGAATGTAAATTTAAATGACAAGTTGTTTAAAGGCCCAGACTTACTCCAGTCATTGCTAGGAATATTGTGGGGATTTAGATTGAAGCCTGTGGCAGTTTCAGGGGATATAAAAGATATGTTTTTGAGGATCAAAATGAAAGCTGAAGATCAGCAGTATCAGAAGTTTTACTGGCGCACACCTGGAAACCCAGAACCTCCTCAAGTTTACCGATTTACTTCTATGCTCTTTGGAGCCAAATGCTCACCATGTTCAGCTATCTTTGTGTTAAATGAGAACGCCAAGCAACATCAGGATACCTACCCTGATGCAGTTAAAGCCATACAGACTCGACATTACATGGATGACTACCTTGATTGTTTTGATAGTGAAGCTGAAGCAGTACAGCGTGTTCAAGAAGTGATATTCATTCATGCTCAAGGAGGCTTTGATATTGTAAAGTGGGCAAGCAACTCTGCCAAAGTTTTGGAGTCCGTCCCTGAAGATAAAAAAGCACAGGGCGGCATTGAGCTTCTGTCAGACGAGTCTGTAAAAGAAAAGACTTTAGGAATGATATGGCAACCTGCCACAGATATGTTATCATTCAATTTCTCCATGCATCGGGTACCAGATAAAGTGGTGGCAGGTGATGAGCGCCCCACCAAGAGGCAGATGCTAGCGACAGTTATGAGTGTTTTTGATCCTATTGGTCTCCTATCACCCTTTTCCATTAGAGGCAAAATAATTTTGCAGGATGTGTGGCGTTCTGGTGTAAATTGGGACGAGAAGCTCTTAGACAAAGAATTTGAGAAGTGGCAGTTGTGGATCTCCGAGCTCCGAAGGATTAAAGATTGTCAAATTCCACGCTGTTACAGTTCCCGTACAGATAGAGCACACATTGAACTGCACACATTCTGTGATAGTTCCATTAAAGCGTATGCAGCAGTATGTTACTTCAGATTTGTCTATGAAGATGGTGAAATTAAGGTGGTCTTGGCAGCGGCAAAGGCTAGAGTAACTGCTTTAAAACCCAGTTCCATACCAAGGTTAGAATTACAAGCAGCTGTTTTAGGAGCTAGATTAGCTCACACAATAGCAAGAGAGCATAATCTAGAAATCAAAGAGAAGTACTTTTGGTCTGACTCCAGTACAACCCTGGCTTGGATTCGATCAGATCCACGGAATTATAAAGCCTTTGTAGGTCATAGGCTAGCAGAGATAGATGAGTTGTCTACAGTTTCGCAATGGAAATGGGTCCCAACCGCACATAATAGTGCAGATATTGCTACACGAGACATCTCGCCACTAGACCTCTCTCAAAATGGTTTATGGTTTAGTGGCCCAGAATTTCTAAAGAAGAATATGGAAGCATGGCCCGTTGAGAAAAATAAGTTAGTTCCTGCACCTGAAGCATCCTGTGAAAAAAGAGCTTATACTATAAGAAAGAAAGAGTATACTTTACCTGATATTGCAGCATTTTCCTCCTGGAAACGTCTCATCTATGCTACAGCATATGTATTTTTATTCATCAATAAATGCAGAAAATCTGGAGACCAAAAACTTACCTTGCAACTCCTGGAAAAAGCAGAAAAAGCATGGATTAAGAAAATGCAAGAAGAAAGTTATACAAAAGAGTTAGCATGTTTAGAAAATAAAGAAGACTTACCCACTGACAGTTCAATTTTCCAGCTGACTCCGGTTCTCGATGAAGAAGGAATTATAAGACTACGTGGAAGAATAGATAGAGCTCAGAGTGTTTCTTTAGATACAAAGAGACCTATCATATTGAATGGAAGTCATCAGTACACAAAACTTCTTATACATGACTACCACAAGAAACAGAATCACAGTAGCACAGAAACTGTAGTTAATGAAATACGCCAAAAGTACTGGCTTATCAAAATGAGATCCACTATAAGATCAGTAGCACATAACTGCCAATTTTGCAAGATATTGAAGGCAAAAGCAATCCAGCCACCAATGGGTGATCTTCCACATGCAAGACTGCAGCACCACCAGAGACCGTTTTCCTATTGTGGCCTTGATTATTTTGGCCCAGTTGAAGTGTCAATAGGCAGACGAAGAGAAAAAAGATGGGGTGCTTTGTTCACTTGTATGGTAACAAGAGCCGTACACATGGAGATTGCAGGAAGCTTAACATCAGACTCAGTTATTATGGCTATAAGAAGACTGACAGCTAGATTTGGATCACCAACTGCCATCTATTCTGATAATGGCACAAACTTCAAAGGAGCTGATGGTGAGCTAAAGAAAGCCTGGCTAGAACTTGATAAAGAAGCTATTAGCAAAGACATGCTCAATAGAGGAATAGAATGGCACTATAATGCACCAACAGCAGCGCACATGGGGGGGGCATGGGAACGCCTTGTTCAGTCTGTAAAGAAAGCTTTAAGTGTGACCCTACATGAGCGCGCTCCACGTGAAGAAGTATTGGCTACTTTATTGGCTGAAGCCGAACTTACTGTTAATAGTAGACCACTAACCTTTGTATCAGTTGATCCTAGAGACCCAGAGGCTCTGACACCTAACCATTTTTTGATTGGATCGTCTTCTGCTGCACCAATCCCAGGAAAATTCGACAATAAGGATTTAATGTTAAGAAAGCAATGGAAAATTTCACAGAGACTGGCAGATATGTTCTGGTCTAGATGGTTAAAAGAGTATTTACCTACACTGGTCGACAGAAAAATGAAAGGAACTGCTGATCAAGATATCAAGAAAAAGAGTTTAGTTCTGATAGCTGACAGTGCTTTACCCAGAAACATGTGGCCTCGGGGCATTGTTACTCAAGTGTTTCCAGGAAAAGATAATAAAGTCCGTGTAGTAGAGATCAAGACAGGAGGTGGTATTTTCCGTAGGCCAGTTAATAAAATTGTTTTGTTACCTACTGATAATTCAGATGATAGTCATGAGGTCTCTGCGAATTGTTTATCAAGTGGCTTGTCACGCCTAGAGCAACTGAGTGGGCGTGCCAGGGGGGGGAGGACTGACAATTCGCTCTATACAACATTGAATGATGAGATTAAAAACAAAATTACTTGAAAGAGACAGTTTTAAAATTGATATTAGCTAGATTATGATGGTAGTAAATGATAAGGGATTTTTTTTAAAAATTTGTCCATAACAATTGGTCAGAACATCTTTCGCCACCACAGTGGTGTGATTATTATTCTAATTAAGTTTCATTTCTTGGAGATAAAATTGATTTTAAGTATTCACACATAGGAAATTTTGTGAAGTTACATTTTAACAAAAGTATTTAGTGCTTGTCACCTTGGTACAATCCAGGTTAAGTTATTATTTGTGTGATTCTATCAAATTACTAATAATAGGGCATTCATACCAGTTATCTATGTATGTCACTTTGCTTGATTTCGCCAGTGAGATTGTTGCTTCCCACATTTAGTGTTATAATTAAATGTTTAGCCTATTATAATGAAAGCAAAGGCTACTTGAATGTTTTATAGATGTATTTGATTATGCTTTAGATTTAACATTTATGTTTAAATATAAGTTAACAATTAATTGTTATTAGTGATTTCTAAAAGGTGTTACCTCAGATGACTAAGAATAGTTTATTTAAGTTCATTTGCTTACTTTATACTTTGTTCATTGTAAAATTATTGTACATGATCTTTTTAAGTTACATGTCATGTATTATCGGTTAACCGTTTTTGTGGCACATAAATACTTATAGATGTGCCAGGGATGGGGCATGTGGTCAACCGATCATAATAAATACTCGATGTCACTTAAAAAACGTTCAATATACCTATCAAAATGTATAATGTTTAATATTGTATAATGTTTCATATTTCAACCCAATGTGTTAAATAATCATAGATTGGTCAGTCAGTATTGTTACTCCCTAAATTACTCTATGGGTTTGTCGATGCTTGGGTTGAACTTCCGTTTCCAGGAGAGGTCAAATGGTTTTTTCGTGAATCGCACGCATTTTTGTCGGGATATTTTGTATTGTGAAATGATTAAAATGTAAAGGTACATACAGCAGTGTTTCATAAAGTTCCCGATCAAACCCACACCGCAGGCTGTCAAATTAAAGAGTCCAGTCCTGGACACATTGTGTGCTATCGTTTTTAATTACTATATCTGTATTTGAGCGATCGGCAATATACACATTGTGTGCTATCGTTTCTAATTACTATATCTGTATTTGAGCGATCGGCAATATACACATTGTATGCTATCGTTTCTAATTACTATATCTGTATTTGAGCGATCGGCAATATACACATTGTATGCTATCGTTTTTAATTACTATATCTGTATTTGAGCGATCGGCAATATACACATTGTGTGCTATCGTTTCTAATTACTATATCTGTATTTGAGCGATCGGCAATATACACATTGTGTGCTATCGTTTTTAATTACTATATCTGTATTTGAGCGATCGGCAATATACATATTGTGTGCTATCGTTTTTAATTACTATATCTGTATTTGAGCGATCGGCAATATACACATTGTGTGCTATCGTTTTTAATTACTATATCTGTATTTGAGCGATCGGCAATATAAACATTGTGTGCTATCGTTTTTAATTACTATATCTGTATTTGAGCGATCGGCAATATACACATTGTGTGCTATCGTTTTTAATTACTATATCTGTATTTGAGCGATCGGCAATATACACATTGTGTGCTATCGTTTTTAATTACTATATCTGTATTTGAGCGATCGGCAATATACACATTGTGTGCTATCGTTTTTAATTACTATATCTGTATTTGAGCGATTGGCAATATACACATTGTGTAATATCGTTTTTAATTACGATATCTGTATTTCCATGTGTGACAGAGATAGTGTTTAAGTGAGAGGTGGATAGAACGGTAGCCATTTCTATTCCCATGGTTTTTAGGGTTCCGTACCTAAAAGGTACAAAAGGAACCCTTATGGTGAGACTCCGTTGTCCGTCCGTCCGTCCGTATGTCACAGCCTCATAACTTTAGCACCGTTAAAAATAAAGACAAAGAAATGAAAAATAGCATTAATTTGTCCACATATCACGGTGTAAAAAAAAATATGAAATTTTTTAAATGGGTGATGGATGAAATCATTAAAAGTGCCTGAATATTTTTTTGTTGATAGGAATAACCTTCCCCATAAGAGGAAAAAAAAACTAAATTTTTTAGGTGGCTTTAATTACATTAAAAAATATAAAAACTTTTAAATTTTAGATATACGGGGCTATACAGCTGCATACGAATACTTCCTTTGCCTGCATATAAAAAAACCGTTATTAATCTATGGTAACAAAATGACACCAAAACATAACCTCTCGTGTTGTTATTCTTTTATGGTATTTTGTTTAATTTTGCGACTGCTTACTCACACCTGATGGTGACATGATGGCACAAAACATGTTTTATTGGGTTCTCTCCAACGTTGGTGTTCTTCAGTATCCATTGTGTAGAGCACTAATACACAAAAACCAGAAGAAAAACACCATAGTCCAGTTTCAGTTCCAGTGGTCGTCGTAGTGGCTATCAAGATCTAATCCAGGGTACAAGGCGTAGGTAGTCGTCGAAGCAGGCAAATTCAAAGGTCAGGTGTGAGTAAGCAGTCGCAAAATTAAACAAAATACCATAAAAGAATAACAACACGAGAGGTTATGTTTTGGTGTCATTTTGTTACCATAGATTAACAACGGTTTTTTTATATGCAGGCAAAGGAAGTATTCGTATGCAGCTGTATAGCTCCGTATATCCAAAATTTAAAAGTTTTAATATTTTTTTATGTAATTAAAGCCACCTAAAAAATTTAGTTTTTTTTTTCCTCGTATGGGGAAGGTTATTCCTGTCAACAAAAAATATTCAGGCGCTTTTAATGATTTCATCCATCACCCATTGTTCAAAATATTTACAAAACAGAAGTGAGAAAAATGAAAAATATTGTCCTATAAATAAAATATGGGTACCAAATTAGAGATATTAAAAAGCTGATTGTAAAAATATATACTAAATTTACTGGCACTGATTTCGAGAAATCTTTAAAAACGCAAAAATATGTATGTCCCCCCCTTATTTTATTCTGTTTTTTAGTATCTGTTGTTATAGCCGCAACAGAAATACATCATCTGTGAAAATTTCAACTGTCTAACTATCACGGTTCATGAGTTACAGCCTTGTGACAGACGGACAGCGTAGTCTTAGTAATAGGGTCCCGTTGGTTACCCTTTGGGTACGGAACCATAAAATGACGGTGTTCGTTTCCCTGTGGGCAGGTGTTCATAGGCACGGACACTGGCCGCGTGGCGCCGCACATGTTCTACCAGGCGTGCCGCGTCTCCGGCAAGAACTCGACGCCGTGCAAGGAGCGCAAGGAGGACGGCACCGTCCTCATCGAGACCGACCTCGACCCCACCAGGAACTGGCAGGTCACCTGCGACTGTGTCGGCATTCTCAAGGTGACTCTCGGTGCCATATGTTGTCATTATGTGGCCTTCACAACTTTACCAGTTAAAAGAATCAGGAATACCGAGAACGTTCATCCTCTAGTAAAATTTTAATCAACATTTACCCGAAGGTCGCATGTTCCCCCGGGCCTGCAGTCTTGGCAAAGATACCGATCGAATACTGACCGATTTCGATCGTTAAGTGATAAAATCGAATTCGCTTCCTATTAAAAATTAAAAATTCAAATAGTTTATTTGCAAAGCAGGTATAGATATATACACTTTTTAAGTTTTTACACATCATATTTAATCTAAAAAATACACGTAATAAAATAATAAATGTACATGAACTAAATTAAAGGTTTATTTAATTTATGTAGCAATATATATATACGATTAAAATGATAGGTAAAATATATACCTATTATACAAGGTAAAATCCAATCAACCGCCCGAACCCATATTTCAGTCGATAGGTTGACGGTAAAAACTATAAAAATCGTTGAAATTTAATGTTTATGTCTTAACGAATGAAATCGGTGGGATGTATAGATATAGATAGATAAAGACTGTAGGCTCAGTCTGTTAGATAGTGAGTTTTGTTTTGTTTAACTTACAACTGTTAGTGTGTTTCAACCAGACGGGGATAGATTGTCATAAAAGTGCTACTTTTTGTTTAGAATTACACAATATAACTTTAAACATAGTGGGCCGAGATATATTTCAAGTTTTAAATTTTCTTTTATTAATTGTATATATTTAAAGTTATATTCTAAATAAAAAGCTAATTCAGGCATATTGTATATTTATTAAAGTACTTTTTGATTGTGTACTTTTGATGCGCAAAACGGAACACGCCTTAACCCTCACGAACACTCGGTAGCCCTTTTCTAAATCCACAAACGCGCAAGTTGCACTGTTTTTTCCGTTTTATCTACCTATATAATTATGAGAAGACTTAACTTTAAGTTTGTTTATAAAACAAATTTATCTGTATCTACTTATACTTAGAGTGCAGCCGTAAACTAATCTCTAGTGACACCGATTTATCTGAAGTTTATCAGTCATGTCCTTCACCGCTTTTTATCTGATATAGCAAATACTTAGTTATAAACAAATGTTTATATTATTTTGATCTAGTCTTTGTCTTAAATATTACATTATCTTATAACTTACATACATTTACATTAATATTTACAGTAAAAATATGACGTTAATTAAAATTTAGTTCACGTTATGTTCCGGAAACTATTTAAGATATAATACTATTAAAACTCGCGTGAACTGACATCCTGAATTATTATTAAAAACTGTGGCCGTTTGATAATGCAGATCGTAATACATGTCGTCACGTGGGCAGATCGTAAAGTATGAAATCGAAAATCTTTCACCAAAATAGGTGCGCCGACGAGCGGAGCGTGTTAGGTTTATACGTAAATGTATTAGGAGAGCAGAGCGGAGCGAAGCGAGGTGACCCTCCTAATTTCAACAGAAATACGTTTTGCCTAGGCGAATCATGATATGCCCAATGCCACGATGTGCCGACAAAATATATAATACGTCCACCCAGGAAAGTCTGTTTTACTCTATATCCATGATCTGTAGTTTTTACGAACTTTTTCTCGTGATCGATAACATCTTCCATCGATTTCTCTCTCTGGGACAGCCAAAAAAATGCACAAAAATGATATCTAACTCAAAAGGGCAAATGCATCAAGAGTCGTATTTAATGTACACTGACAGTAAGTGTTGGCCGTACCGTCACATGCCCGACTTATGTAAATTTTGCGAAATTCCCTGGAAAGATGTAACGCTTTGCCTGCTTATAGTTCTCATCGATGCTTTCTCTCAAGTGCGGTAGTGGTCAAACGTAAGACCAAAGCCGTGATGTAAAATGTCATAATATAAGTGTGTGTGTGTGTTTGTGTTCCAGGAACGCAACGTGGATGTGGAGCATCGGTTCGGCGAGGCTATCAGCGGTCCGAGCGGCGCGCATGTGTCCCGCGGCAAGAAGAAGTCCACGCGATGCCGCATGGTGTTCCGCACCGAGATACTCAATGCTGACGGTCAGCCGGAGACGCTGCAGGTCTGCTCCACGCAGATTATATGCAGTGAGTGTAGCTACTAGTGCATTGTAACATGTAGTATGTATGACACCACTGAGAACAACACATAACGGCATCAATCGACAGGGTCAATGATAAGAAACATTGTGTCTTAAACTAAAAGAAGACCATTCAATCTAAAATAAATTCATCAATTCAATGGGCCATCAAGGAAAAGTAAAATTAATTAAAATTAAACTGCAATCATATACTCCACCTACCACCCGCAACGTCCTCCAACTACCACCCGCAACGTCCTCCAACTAACACCCGCAACGTCCTCCAACTACCACCCGCAACGTCCTCCAACTAACACCCGCAACGTCCTCCAACTACCACCCGCAACGTCCTCCAACTACCACCCGTAACGTCCTCTAACTACCACCCGCAACGTCCTCCAACTACCACCCGCAACGTCCTCCAACTACCACCCGTAACGTCCTCTAACTACCACCCGCAACGTCCTCCAACTACCACCCGCAACGTCCTCCAACTACCACCCGTAACGTCCTCTAACTACCACCCGCAACGTCCTCCAACTACCACCCGCAACGTCCTCCAACTACCACCCGTAACGTCCTCTAACTACCACCCGCAACGTCCTCCAACTACCACCCGCAACGTCCTCCAACTAACACCCGCAACGTCCTCCAACTACCACCCGCAACGTCCTCCAACTAACACCCGCAACGTCCTCCAACTACCACCCGCAACGTCCTCCAACTACCACCCGTAACGTCCTCTAACTACCACCCGCAACGTCCTCCAACTACCACCCGCAACGTCCTCCAACTAACACCCGCAACGTCCTCCAACTAACACCCGCAACGTCCTTCAATCCATCGGTCCAGCGAGCACGAGGTCGGCCTACGCTACGCCGAGTTTTAAGTGGTCTACATTGTAACTGCCCACTGCCTTTTATTTCTCAGACAGATCTCTTCGTTTCAAATTTTGTCCATCAGAGATATCCTAAGCAAGCATATCTCTAAAAATATGCCTATCCATAGATAAATATTGCCCGTCTGTCCGCAATTCTATAGCGTATTGTAGGATACTTATACGAAAACCAATCATTTCTATATCCTAATGGGATGTCTTCCTTACCATTACAGCGACCCCCGGTTTATCCTTTGATATTGTAGCGTTATTTTAAAAAAAAAAAAAAAAATATTTTTTGCCACATACTACGAACGTAATTTCGAATTGAATTTGGACTGCCACCAGGCAAGCCTGGTGACAGCCAAAAAAAGAGGTAAACCTGGATGAATAAACCGTATAATTTTATCTTAAAATACACAAAAACAACAAAACCGAGGTAAGAAAAATATGGTACAAAAGAACAATAATATCAGAAGAGAATCGCTACAAAAGGAAATTCTTAGATCAAAAAAATTATTATGCCAAATTCCACTTATTTAAGATTTTAATTTCCTTTTAGCTTGAACGACGCATTTATTCATAAAATAATGGATTTTAAATTTGGTTGTCGACACTAGTTTATAGGATCCTTTAAACTAAGATTTCACGGAAGTTTTGATAACTCTTGATCCGAAAGAAAAACGTAATAATAAGGTGTTACGAGCAATCGTTATCTAGCTTTACACTAAGGAATAAAAATAATCGATGCTGAATATTAAGCTACAGATATTAAAAACCTGGTAAGGGTCTCTTCGTGACTTTGGGAGTTTCCGGTGTTCCCGGGAGCAGTCGATGAAGCTTGGCGATTTCAATTTTTGTATCGGAAGCTTTAGCTCACCAGGGACGTGGTCCTTACATCAGGCCTCATTAGGTACAACCGTACAAGATGGCGGATGGGATAATCAAACTAGGGAGACCCAGAAACCCTTTAAAATATAATCCCGAAGGGTCGCGGGAAATGCAGAAAAACTGGCTTAAACAATGTTCATGGCAAATGCGCTCTGTTTCTATATAAGTTATAGATAAGATATAGTTTTAAAATTTGATATTTTAAATTTCTTGTGGCAAATTTCCTTCCTCTGTCACGATCTTCTTTGATATGAGAAAAATAACAAAAAAAATCTGACAAGATCATTCTAACTATTTGAATTCGAAAATTCAGAAAAGCAGCCAACGATAAAGAAAGACTAAAAATATATAAAAAGGTTGAATACTTGTAGCGAATGCTACAATATGCAATGGTTTCTGTAGTGCCATGAAAAATGGGGCTTGAGGGGCTACGGGCTAGCTAGGGAAGTCTTTTGGGTTAGTGCATTAATCTAGTCTGGTCAAGCCACGCTGGGATCGATGCATTTCCTGTAAGGTCAACATTTTTTTTTTTTTGAGAAATTATCAAAGAGTTTTATCGATCCGTAATACTGCTGATCACTTGCCAGGCCTCCGCTATGAATTTGGCTGTATATAAACCGTATATAGAAGAAACAGGGATGATGACCTTCTCCGGTGTCGTGTTTCAGCCCAGCCGCCAGGCGTGCCGGAGGTGTGCCGTAAGTCGCTGGTGTCGAGTCCGGCCACGGGCGGCCTGGAGCTGTACCTGCTCGGCAAGAACTTCCTGAAGGAGACGCGCGTCGTGTTCCGTCATCGGACGGACAGCATGACCGTCTGGGAGGAGGAGGTCGTACCCGACAAGGAGTTCCTGCAGCAGGTACTTGACACGCCGTCTATTATAGATACATATGTATATCGTCACGACATGAATTACCGAGGGGGTGTCAGATATGTTCCAAGTGTGAACTGTGAAATGCAAGTTACAATATACACTCGGTAAACCCGCGTTTCACTGACGATTGTTACGTGATGGGTGGTGAGCCCTATCGCCGTTCTTCTAGCACAAATACACGCTTCTGAGGGCATGCACGTTTCCTCACACTGTTTTCCTTCACCGTTCAGCAAGTGGTAAGTATTAGGTAAGAATACAAATACTATGTACATTCCGAAAAATTCATCGGTGCATGACCGACCGGGGATCGAACCTGGGTCTCAAGATTCAGAGGCCAGCGTTCTACCCTTGAGCTACCGCTGCTTTATAAATTTTTATACACAATGCGCCTACGATTGACCTGATGAAAAGAATCGATGTGACCTAGAATGAAGAGCGGTCGCCAAGAAAGATGGAAAATAAAAATCTACGGAAGTCGGTACAGGTGAATAGCTAATGTTACGCAACTGCCGGTAAGCACTCCCGTTACGGCTTCCCATGACGTCATGCCGGATCACGACGAGTCGCTGGGCGTGAAGGGATATGGGAATATATGCGTTTGCATGCATTTTCGTTTCCTCAAGCAAACTCTGTTGTGGCCGTGAATTTTATGCCAACTGTTTTGTGTGTAATGCGATAATAAGATTTGCAAGAGCATTGCACAAAACCCCTATGCTCACTTTAGTTCATAACGTAAACATGAACATTGTGTTCAAACACATTGTGTGTTCAAAACTCTGTACTCAATTTTTTATTTAACCGTGCACAATAAAGTGTGTATCCATTCATTCATGAAAGTTTTGTTTGACCAAACCCTTGCCCCTTATCTTCCAGACGCACCTAGTCTGCTGCGTGCCCCCCTACCAGCGCACCGACACATCGGAGACGGTATCAGTACAACTGTTCGTGCGCTCGGGGGGCAAGGACTCGGAGCCGCACCCCTTCTACTACACCCCCCCGGCCCGCGACACTGGCCCGCAGCACTGCACACGGCACCATGCTCTAGGTAACGACACCTCCATTATCTTCTAAAGCTTCACAGTTGCTGTGTGGTGTTCTTGTTGCTCGCTTGGCTGTTTAACGAGAGCTATTAGCGCAAAAAAAAATTGTTGAGACAAAGATGGCGCCGAAATTGTATCGTGAAAACGATTGGTTTCGGCGCCATTCGCATGACTTAGTTTACAGTTTGTGTTCGCTAATTTGGCGGAGCGAATGTAGTCGAAATGGACGAGGGGGAAGATACTTTCGTTGTTACACCTGCCAACTTAGTTGACACTAATTGTAACTACTAACCAAATTCAAATAATAATCTTTAATTTGCTATGCCTAAACAAATATCTTAGATAAAGTGAAATAATCATACTAATGTATTTTATCAACGAATCATCTAATAAATCACTTATTTGTCTAAATATAGTTTTAAGTAAGCCTATAACTTTCATTACATGTTTCATGTAAATTGCTGTAAATGTGTGTTTTAATGAGGTTGTTTGTTCATAATGAGCTTTTAGCGACACAATCAACCACTATAAAGCTTTTTCTTTCAACAAAAAACATATCTTATAAAACCAGGCTATATAGTGACACTTTACCAAACGTCATCTTTGCGATAACTTGCTATAAACTTGAGCTTCCTTCATTTGAGATAGATAACTGTTCATTATTGTAACGTGTGCCATTTGAGATAGATACCTGTTCATTATTGTAACGTGTGCCATTTCAGAGCAACTTGAAACGATTGAAAAGCCTCTTACATGATATATTAATTTTAAATATTTTAGTCCAACTCCACACTACATACAAACACAAAATAAAAACAAAGTGTCGGTACTCGGTCTTTGTGACAACGCAGTCGGCCATCTTGGATCCGTTATATTTAATTCGCTCCACGTCGCTCTGAGCGTTAGCAATTATATAAAATGAATAATGTTCAAACGACTCAATATGTGTACATTACGTAAATTAACGACTATCCTTAAAGCAAAATGTTACGAAGGTCCGAGATAACACGGTCAGTAATAACTGATTGATTTGGAGAACAATTAAGTGAAGCCCGGGCGCGCCTATTGCAATAAGAGGGGTTTAGATGCTATTTGGGATTGTATGTCGTTCATTTATGTACTGCATGTTAAAATAATACTGTCTCGCTTTTATTGGTTATCTACATTTGTTGTCGCATGCGACACCGCAAGTGAGGTTAAACAATCAATTAGTTTGTAAGTTTGAGAAAGATTTTGGAGAAATGACTGATGCGAAATCGGCGTACTCTTTCTTTTTTCCCTTCTGTTCAAGCTAGGTCTGTCTAGGTAGAGACAGCGAGACCTGCGCCCGCGCCGCCTGCTGCGCCCTGGCACGGTACTGACACGCACACACACCCGACACGCACACAGCGATACCGTACCCGCCTGATGCCACACTCACACACGCACACTCACCCGACATACGCTCAAATATACACCTCTGACCACAGAACAAGATCCACAACACACATTCGAAACTAGAAATTGATATTCAACTTACGTGCTCTATGTATTGTATATCTTACAGACCATAAAAGTGATCGCAGATAAAATCGATCGCAATTTTAATTTGCAGGAGATATTCTGAACTCTATGTAAACAAGACAGAGACCACTTTGCAGCAATACTATCAGCTACACACATGACGTAGGTACAGACTGCACACCATCCTCACACTTCCACGTAGCTTAGTTTACGAGTGCCTTCTCCAAGTAGACAAAGATAACTTGCATTGTGGAGACGAACTGGCACGTAGGTAGCTAGGCTAGCATGCTCGCGGAGACGTCGATACTAATCTGTGTACCGTGATCCTCAGGGCCGGCGGAGGAGGCGCGGCCCGTGCTAGTGTGGGGCGGGGGCGGCGCGCTGATGGGCCCGCCTGCGCCTCCGCGCCGCCCTTCGCTCATTCTGCCCGACTCGGAGCCGCCGCTGCTGAAGGCCGAGCTCGCCGACGAGAGTAGCCAGCACTCGCTTGCCGACAACGACGCGTCCTGCGCGCCCGACGCGCCCTCCGATGACCTCAAGGTCGTCGACCTGCGGCTCAAGTCGGAGACGATGGCTGGTGAGCGGCAGCAGGTGTTCGGGTTCCCCGAGAGTATCAAGCGGTCCCCCCCGCAGGCGCCGAACGAGTCCCCCTCCCCCCTCGCCACCTTCACGCAGCAGCTGCAGGCCATGCAGAACCAGGTGCAGACCGACAAGATGGTCGAGACGGTCACCGCCGCCATCTTCAACTCTGACGTGAGCGCCGGCCAGATCTACGTGGAGCAGCCGATCCTCGACCCGATGCGCCAGCTAATCGCTGCCAAGCAGCCGCTCGGACAGGATATGAAGATGAGCCCCGAGCTGATGATCGACGCGGCCGCCGAGCGCCGCATCGACATGTTCAACCCCTTCGAGAAGATGCAGCCGCAGGGCCGGTCGCGTGAGGGGTTCGACCCCTTCCGCGCCATCACGAAGATGGAGATGGAGACGTCGCGCATGCGCGAGCGGCGGCTGGCGCAGCAGTCAGCGCATATGGAGGCGCTGGTCGAGGACGCCATGGCCACCGCCATGATGCCCGCCGACGCCAGCAAGCTCGACGAGCTGGTTAACTCGCGCGCGGAGGACCACCTGTCCTGCAGTAGCACTTCCACCGCGAGCCACGCCTCTGACGTGATCCTAAGTCCGAACGCGGCGACCGTGTTGCCCCGCGCGCCCACTGCCGACCTGCTCTCCCCGCTGCCCACCTCCGCCGACGCGATACTCAACCCGCAGGTGTCGCCAAGCATGCTGTGCGAATCGACGCAGCGGCTCGTGATGCAACCCCCCGCGCCGCCGCAGGAGGACCTCATCATGATGTCTGACCACCAGATCCCGACGTCGGTGAAGACGCCGCCTGCGGCCGTCAAGTCGATGATCCTGAACGCGGCCGCCGAGATCCTCACGTCGGACACGACGATGAACGCGCTCGTCACGTCGGCGATCCACACGGCCAACGCGCTGCAGACGGAGGGCGCAGGGAGCGGGGCGAGCGATGCGCCGCCACCGGAGCCCGCGGCGGAGGCGCCGCTGTCCGCCATGTCGCAGGCGTTGTCCGCCGCCGTCACGCAGGCGGTCTCCCAGGCCGTCACCCAGGCGGTCTCAGCCGCCGTCTCGCAGGAGATGACGGCCCCCGTGCAGAGACTGACGGACATGAGCGACAGCGACCTGCTCTCATACATCAACCCCAGCACCTTCGACCAGGGTCAGTACCTCATCTACTACTGATACAGTTTATATTACGATCTGTTTACAAACAATAATAACCACATTTCTCTTTTCAGTGTAATCGGCCCGGGTCCAATGGCACACTCGCACGTCGACGGGTCGCGGATCTGTTCACTCATTATTATTATTATAAAAGACTATGTTGCAGAGTTTCTGTGCCTATATACCTATATATGCATTAAATACGTTAAGGGCTCAAAGCAGTTTTTATGTGAATTTTTAATGAATGTTGAAGTTAAAGCTGAAGTGTTTTCTAGTTATATTTATAGGTATTATTATGTAAAATCTCTTTGTACGTTAACGAGAGAAGTGCACAAGTGTTGACTGTTTTGTTTAGTTTCTTTTATGATTCTCATATTCTATTTTGGACGACAAAAATCAATTATGGTTAAGAATGTCAATTACCTTTCAAATGTGAGTCAGTATTACAGGGCTAATGAAGATACATATTGAGAAGATACATATATTATTATGTATCAAAAAATTATATTTAAACGTGGAAGAGTTTTAGTAAAATTAAAATGAACTTATTGGAATCGAGATATTTTATGTATCGATTTTTACCATGTAAATATTGGTAGGATTCTATTAACGTGTTACTGTAAGACAGATAAGGCTATATACGTTATATAATTATGTTTGACTTTTATATTTTATGTTATACATACTTAGATATACATTTGCCATTATAAAACTCAAGTTTATAAAGTAACCTATAGATGGCGTTAGCGTAAGTGCGGATAGGAGACAAGTGTAAGTGTGCTTTAAATGATATAGGGTATCGCTGACCATAGCCAATGTAACAAATCACTGATAGGTGATTGTGGCGGCCTCCTTGTGATATACAGAAACTGTTGAATATAGTTATAAAACTAGGCTATTGCTAGGATTATAAGTAAGCGTACTGATGTGATGTTAGAGCAAAGATTTATGTAGACAATGTCTTATATTTTATAGATATATTGTAGGCGAATGCTACATATTTAACGGTGCCATTTAAATGTGTAGTTGTAGTAATTATATCAACCATAATCAACATATAATCATATCGTTTGGATCAGTTAGTTATACTGAGCAGCTCTATTAACTCGCCAGACCACGACCTCGACGATTTGTAACGTTTCATAGACCGACATTTACAAAATATAGACTAGACTATACCTACAGCAGACTCCGTAGTGCCTTGCGAAACGATGGTCAAATTATTACAGATCATACTTTAAATTAGCCTAAATATACAGTATTTATTCAGGGACCACTATATACAATTCGAATTGACCAAAAATACCTAAGGACAAACCTACATATATACATAAATATGATTAAATTGCATAAGATACGAACCTCAATTCTTCTTACTCTTCTGAATTTTTATTATATGAACTGAATCTCTTCAGTTATTTTAATCTGTCTTCCATCTTCTTTCTTCTGATATTTTTTTTTATTAAATATGAGCGCAAAAAGCAACGAATAATATTTAAGCATTTTAAAACAATGTTATAATTTCGTCTTCCATTTTACGCTTCAAAAACGTATGGATCTGACCCAAAAATTAAAGTTTAGCAACCGCCTCCAGTAGTTAAATGTTATAGTAAGCAGCGAATTAAAAAAAACATAGAAGACTCTAATTGTCATTCAAAAATGGTACCAAACCTGCAATAGGCTCATGATTGGTTACAGGAATACAACTTAATTGAGAGCTCGGGGAGAGAGCAAAGGTGACAGTCGATAATGGTGTCTATTGGATCAACTTGTTGATCGACCAGTCGATAGATATACATTTAAATGCATTCCAATAAATAACTTCCGCTATACTTACTCTATGGACACATGACACATGTGACACTCTCCATTTTCAAACTAATTATGTCAAGTTGAACGACAAATCAAACTGAAATTGAACGATTTTTGGTACAGTTGAACTGCTCTTGTGTTATTTATATATTATTGTAGTACATACATAGATCTTACCTGGAGACCCCCTCGAAGTAATTCGGGGGAGAGTAAGAGGACAAGCTCACAGGCAAAAAACCAGGAGGCCCACCATGCCTGGGACCGATGGATGGCGGTATATCCATCCCTAAAAGCCGGGCCTTATCTGGAACTCACCAACCCGCCTGCTCATCGTGTGTGAGTATGGGCAATTCTTCCAGGATGACCGCCGGCAGTGGCAAAGTCCTGGAAAGGCTTATGTCCAGCAGTGGACGAACTAGGCTGATGGATGGATAGATGGATGGGTGGACATACATGGAACACTACACAAAAATATGTAACTCGCACTAAAATTCTGTAAAATCTGATCAGATTTAGATTCAAATTAGAAAAACGATGAACAATAATTAATGAAGTATATGTATATGACAGATTTCAATTGATATTCAAAATCAGATGTCAAATTTGAAAAAGAGGTCACAGGATTTGAACAGGATATAAATCTCATAATTTCACTGGTCCAATTAACACTTTTGTACTCATCTGTACTCCTCCCCCCGCAAACCGTCTTCGTCCCGGCTCTCAATTAAATTGTATTTCTATAGTACCGTGTGTCATGCGACACTTGGCCAGCCGTGATTGGCGGCTCACAGAGACATTAAACGCCATATTAAACATGTGCTTGGCACAGTTTTCATGGAATGATTTTGTAGCGCTAATCAGACTTCTATATTTTCTTCGTTCGCTGATAGTAAGAGGATGCACGAGTAATTGTTGTATGTATATTAGATATATGATTGTTATATTTATAGATATATATATAGATCTCTAGTCGGTCTGTCTATAGTCAGTTCAACATACAACTTCACAAACTTAAGATTGAGCGTCCACCAGCCCACTGCGCATGCGGCGAACGGAATGTAGGTATCAAGGGAATTTCATACAAACGAATGGCGTCATCGGCATTAGTTTCTAAGCGACCCGTCGCAGCGGCGCGTGCGCTGTCGGCTGATGGACCCCAGCGAACATTTAAAGGTGAATCAATTAAAATATCAATAATGTTGAACCGAGTGTAAACTATCAATGCAACTTGCCGAAGGGTTGACGATCACATGTATGTTATTTGTTTGATGTAATTGATTAAATGTTATGGAAAAGATACTTAGTTGTTTTAAATAAATATTTAAATCCTTGATATATTTTTATGAAATATATACGAAATAATAATATGTTAAAATTGTTTTTGGCAACGCGAACTGGTACAACTCACAGACCACTTAGCCATTAGACATCTCATCATCCACGGACTAGGGATTGGATATTTGTATAGTAGAGCAATTTCACTGATGTGTTGGAGGAAAAGGTTTGTCGTCCTTACGACGTCTATGACTTAGCTGTCTGTGAGGCAACTGCTACTCTGGGACCAACCTTAAATTCGCGAATTAATTTTGAAACTTAACGGGTAAGCTACACAGGTACAATAAACTAAAACACAAAAAAAACATTGCACTTCATATAATTCAATTGATCCTATTTTATACACGAGATGTGTACCATGAGCGGCGTCACCACGAACATTATACACGAGAGGTGTAACATGAGCGGCGTCACCACGAACATTACACACGAGATGTGTAACATGAGCGGCGTCACCACGAACATTACACACGAGATGTGTAACATGAGCGGCGTCACCACGAACATTACACACGATATGTGTAACATGAGCGGCGTCAACACGAACATTACACACGATATGTGTAACATGAGCGGCGTCACCACGAACTATTATTAAACGTTAACCTAAAACCTAAAAATCCCGACGTACTTACAGTGGAAATTCATTTATAGACAATTATACTCTAATTCATTTAAATAAATAGTAATAACGTTAGATTCCAAGATACGAGCAAACTGTGAAAGTGCAGAAGAGCACAAAGATGATGAGCAGAACGGCGACCCAGGCAGGCATGCTACCTGCAACAGAAACGATTCATTGCTACAGTTGTTGCAATCTTCGACGACTAATGTGTTGTGTGAAGTGTCTGTATATGTGCAAATGTGTGTGTATGACACGCTCCGGCAGGCACGCACACTAGCGCAACATATACACTTACTGACTCACCACTACTTACAAGTAGAGCAGTGATCGCAAGAACTATATAGTATTTACATGTATATACAACGTGTAACAGAAAGGTGTTACCATATTTGAAGAGCTTATTTAGTGAATGGTATAATGATAATAATATTTCTTTATTCGAGTAACAAAAAGAACTCATTGTGTTGGTTATATACAAGGTAAGCTTAATTATCTAGGATTAGTTAATACAAATATTAATAATTACATAGAGCCATTTTATAATTGATTACATAAACATGTATAGAACAACTTTTACTATGAAGCCAACACTGAAATCTCGAAAAAAAAATCTGCCTTTACGTGCACTTCGGCCGAGCGGCATTGCATTTTTCTACGAAAGAGTCGATTTTTATTTTTTCGAGATACAGGGTTTGTTCCATATCATTGACTGAATAAGCTCTTCAAATATGGTTACACCTTTCTGTTACACGTTGTATAATATTTAAAATAGCAGCGGTAGAACGCTGGCATCTCAATCTTTAGACCCAAGTTCGATCCCGGTCGGGCATGCACCAATGAGTTTTTCGGAATTTATGTGCATAGTATTTTTTTATTTACCTAATACCACTTGCTGAACGGTGAAGGAAAACACTGTGTGGAAGCCTGTATGCCCTAAAAAGCGTGTATTTGTGTCCGAAGTACGGCGATAGGGCTCAACCATCACGTAGGGACGTAATAATCGTCGGTGGAACACGGGTGTACCGACCGTGGACTGTAACTTGTTCACACTCGAGAACACCTCCGACAACCCCTCGGGGGTTCATGCCGTAAATGGCGTCACCAACTCCATACATACAAATAAATCAAAGCTATCGAGCACAACAAATAACATTTTGCACGATATGAACTACAATTATTATTAGTTAGTATGAATTACTACTTATTCTTCATATGGTATGGAATAAATAATAGTATAATAAAACCGATTCTGAAGGTTTTAATATTAGTTTTAGTGCTGTCAAAACTTAAATTTTTTCAAAGTAATTTAACTTCTAACCCTAACACTTAAGGACTGTTTTGCAATGAAGAAAATTTAGTTTTGACAGCACTAAAACTAAAATTAAAGCCTTCAGAATCGGCTATATTATTATTTGATAATATATCTGCATACAGGTTGGCTCGTTTACAAACGTCCACAATTTGTTTTAGCATATACAAACCATGCGTTCCGGAGCATAAAGTACCTAAATGCACCGCGGGGATTTATTTTTCTTTTGCAATGGACCTCGGTTACGAAAAGAGTCCTTAGTGAAGTATCAAAATATTAACAAACAAAACGTTTTAATTTGAATCGTATGTCATTGCTGCATGGCTCAATTTTGATTGACATGCGATTGACACGCTTTTTTAGTTTTCAATGGTTTTGACACTCTTTTGTTTCGGACACTTTTGAGCGCAGATTCGATGTCTACTTGTAGTATGTCAATGTTTAGCATGTAATGAACCAGGCAGCCGTAATATAGTAAAAAAATAGAAGTGGATACCAAAATTAACAGGTTGACATCTAATTCAATTTCATTTGCATTTTAATACCGATGCAGGAATCTTTTAAGTATAGGCGGATGTCAAGTAATTATTTTGGCAACTGAATTTACATAGGGAAGTCCATTTTTAAGGAGTCTTATTTTATTAAAAAATAGGCCATCTATCAATTCCAAATTGAAGTTTGAAGATTTAGGCAGAAAATAATGTGAAATATAAATTTAAAATTTGTGTCTAAAGCAGCGCGGAGATGAACAACATTCGCGTTGTCAGCCGTTTTAATTAACAAACATCGGCCAAGTGCGAGTCAGACTCGCGTACCTAGGGTATTGTGGATGAAAAATTTAATTTTGTAATGTTTTTCATGAATTTCTCAACCGCTTTGTTTTTCCTGTAATCTTTACGTAAACAACATGATATTTTTCATATTTTTCAGTCCACCTGTTTTGGAGATAAGGGGGGATATACATTTTTTTTATGGATTTTCAAGGATTTCTCGAAATAGATGCAATTAAATATAGCCAAACTACCTATATATTTTTACAATCAGTTTTTTAATACCTACAATTTGATAAGCCATATTTTCATAAAATATTAATTTTACTCCTTTTTTATATTTCTCATTTGTGCTCAACTTTTTTTAATCGCTATAGTTTTCCTGTGATTGGCAAGTTATGATCTATAAATCGACAGTTTTTTCATATATTTCGGTCTATCAGTTTCGGAGATAAGCGGGGGGGGGGGACATACGACTGTAACAACGCAAACTGTCCAAAAAAAATATTTGAGCGTCAGTAAATTTATTTTGCGAGGTCTATCGTTTTAGTACGCTTGCAAAATAGTAATAAATAATTTTGGCTCTTTGATGTTTATTTTTTAAATTATTTAAACTAGTGCCTCTACTTTTCATTAAACGTAAGCAAAAATATAAAATAAATAATTCGTTGAATAATTTTATATTCATGTCAATAGCCCCTTAACAACCCCCTGGGGGTTCAAAATTCAGCCAAATATGCGTCACGAGATTTATGGACGTGCACTAAAACTCTAATGTTTAATATTTCTAACGTACTTCAACAAAACACCATTTTGGAACTTAGGTACTTGGAATAAGGCCCTTCATTTGTATGGTACTTACTTCTGTAAGGCAGGCTGTGTATACAGAGGCGGTTGTCGACGGAGATGGAGAGCAGTGCCGCCTCGCTCCGGCTAGTGATGGGGGGCCCGTACCCCCGCACCGGCACGAACTCCAGCCCTGTCACGAACATGGAGTGCGCGCCCCTCACGTGCAGCACTCGCTGGAATAGACCACACACTTTATATATAAAAGGTATTTATATATTCACTCTATAGGTACAGTGCTGCGTTCATAAACTCTTGTTTTGCGATACAGGTTCTATTGCCATCTCTGTTGCACGCGTGACAAAATGTATATGCCATCCTGCTGTCAGTGTCGGAAGGTGAGTATTGAACGCGACTCTGAGACGGCTCCTTATGACATAACACGACGAGACACTCGGCAGCATGGTCTCGTCGTGACGTGAGGGTGGTGACAAGTCACGGCCAATACCTAACTACCACTAGTTGAAGGGAAAGAATCCAGGCCCTATTGATCAATGATTATGGGCGACATTATACTAGACGCGCGCCGCTCGGAGCAGGAAACTGATGGCTCAGAGTTTAATTACGTTGTCATAATGGTGGAAATCATACGAAGAGAAGTAGCTTAGTTTGTCGGCGAGTTCTACCCGCAGAAGTTACCGAAGAAGCAGTGGTCAGTCATGGGGTCACTTTCAGCGGGACATAGCGCTTAGAAATCAAGTTAAAACTTTAGAATTTGGTAAAATTGCCGCTATAAGCAAAAGGTGGTAAAAGTGAACACAGATCCCGACTCACTAAACCTCACATCGATACACTCTCACACATAATAACGGTCAAGTACGAAAAGAACTCGCGCCCTGAGGATTCCGTACCATTCAAATTTTTAGAAAAATGTAAAACTTATCTTTACCCACAAATATAATCTAAAAATAATATACACTCACGGACATATAAACTGCATCAAAGTACTGGATGACTTTCAAACTAAAATATTATTTGTGAATATGCAAACTATAGTTATATAGGCTTATTTGACTAGAGAAGTAAAAAATTTTTTTTTATAAAAGCTGTGTCTATAGTTTGCATATTCACAAAATATATTTTTGAAAGTAATTCAGCACTTTGATGTAGTTTATGTGTCACAGAGTATATTATAAAAATACAATTCAATTATACATTAATTAAATTTCAAATTAAAACCTTAAAAAGAAATTGTATAAAAGAAACTGCAAAATTAAGTTAGCCAAGCACTGTTACACATGGAATTGGAAATTAATGATTTTTGTATTTATTCCTTCACATGCGCCAGAAGATCTCCCTTCGTGCCGAATTTCAAGTTTGTAGGTTAGATCACCAAATTTGGATCACCATCAATCACCATCAATCACCAGGTTTTGATGATCAATCACTGAGTGGGATTTTTTTGCACGAAAATACGCTTTGAAAGGCCGCCTTTTCTTATTGCGTTATACTAAAAACTTGAATTTTTTACAGCAGTGTGGGTTAAAGACCTTAGTATTCGATACCTATTTCAACTCAACTTGTGCCGTGTCTGAAATAAAGTCGGACAACCGAGTGATCCTATAAGGAATCAGTTTTTCCATGATATGGTACAGAACCTTAAAAATTGTCAAAAATTCAAAATTCAAATTTTAATCTTATAAAAATATATGTAATAAAATAATAAATGTACATGAACTACTTAGATTAAATGTTTATTTAATTTATGTAGCAATATATATACGATTAAAATTATAGGTAAAATATTATTATACAAGGTGAAATCCAATCAACCGCCCGAACCCATACCGGAGACCCGGCCAGGGACCAGGAACAAGGTTCAATGATCACTCAAATTATAACTATAAATAATATAATTGAATCCTATCGTGCTATTAAGATAGATAGCAGAAACTAATAGTAATTTCTGCGCAACAGGGCAGAAACGTTTAATTCCATTTTTCTCTTTTGAATGCCTTAACTGTAGATGATAAAGTAAATAGAAAATTTAAAAGACATGTAAACAATACAATCAGTAGCCATTCAAATGATAAGAGAATTCTAGTCGATTTGCATTTATGACTGACTGAACTTAACGGCCATTGTACTCGAGTTATATTTGTAGATCATCGAACATCGACATGATCGAAGTCGCCTACTGCCACACACACTATTGTAGGTAGGAAGGTTGCTTCGCTGGAGTGATAGATGGCGAGAGGTTCGCATTCACACAAATATTACTACTGTTTGATAAAAAGATCAACAGATCATACAAAAAGGATTTTTTTTTCGAAGGATTCGCTAATGTAATTAGCACGTACCCTTTACACCTGTAAGTTTTACTCACGTAAATATCATCCTTTCTCATCTTATCAAAGTGAAACTAAAAGTTGGTAAGTTAATTACGCAAGGTACTTACGAGAGTAAAACTGACAGGTGTAAAAACGGCCTTAAACCAATTAAAACGAAAAAATAAACAGTAACAAACGAGTCAAAGAGAGCTTCCGTTTTGATTGCTTTCTTCGATGAAGTTGATGTGCAAAACGGAACATAGCCTACGCACACAACCACACGCAACGGGCGTAAGCAGTACATAGTACGCGGAAGTGTGAGTCACTGTGTGACCACATATGTCATTCACTTAGCAGCAGTAATAGGTAGAGCTATTTTTCCTAAAGTTGGCGACAAAATATATCATAGAGTGGTTAAAACCACGGAGTTTTAATTTTACTTACTTATTTTATCGAATCCTGAGATCCCGGGAATAGTGCTATACATAGTACACATGAAATAACTTATATTGTTGGATTTTATTGCAACTCCAGCAGGTTCGATTAAAATTATATTTCGTGGTTTTGTACATTCTATAATAATGTTTATAATATGTTATACCTTGTTGGCAACTTTAGATAAATTAGCCCTACAAAACTATTTTATACCTTGTTGGCAACTTTAGATAAATTAGCCCTACAAAACTATTTTATACCTTGTTGGCAACTTTAGATAAATTAGCCCTACAAAACTATTTTATACCTTGTTGGCAACTTTAGATAAATTAGCACTACAAAACTATTTTATACCTTGTTGGCAACTTTAGATAAATTAGCCCTACAAAACTATTTTCGGGACCCTGGAATGCGATTAAAATAAATTAATATATTTTGTGGTTTTAACCATACCCTATTTTATATCTTGTCGCCTAATTAAATCGGTAAATGATCCCATTCCGTCACTGCTTACCGTTACAAAGTATGAACTTGAAATCGATTCGATAAACAAAATTGTAACTGTCGTTTCTAATTTATCGATTTTAGCTGTCAAATGGATCGAATCTATGGTTACGTACAGATACGTAACAACTGTTTGTCTCACCTGTAAACTGAATGCTACATAGATATCGACGGTCCCACTGAACATGGTCCCGACCCCGACGTATCTGCCGTCGTCGCGCACCGCCAGCGCCGAGAGGCTCTCCTCGATGGTCACGCTCCGGCCGAGGGTTCCGTCCTTAGGGTCCCACAGCTGCAGCAAACCCTTCTGCTTGCCCGACCGGCCCAGCGGGTTCGCCAATGTGAAGAGCCGGTACACGTCTTTCTTGTCTTCTATTAGCCCGAATCTGGAAGTAGAAAGTATAGCTAAATTGAACAGGTTAGGGTGGTATATTGGGTTACATAAAAAGTTTGATAGCGAAGCTTCGTTGTCTGTCTGTCCGTCCGTTAGTGGTATAATACAGAAACAGCTGGGACTATTAATCAGTGGCTTTAAGGCGTATGACTACGCTAAATAAGCAACTCGATGTGTGTCGGTACAAATATCAACGGAAACGACATTGAAATAATGTTGATTTCAGCGTGCCTTGAAAAGTGGCTGTTACGACAACCACTGCGTCTCCGGTTAGCGCAAAATAGGAGAAAATAATACTTTTCACATGGGCGCCATGAACGGGAAAAAAATTTTGAACTTAACTTTTTTAGATTTAAAAATTTCCTATAATTTGGTGAAATAAAAATCAAAATCGCTCTAGGCGTTTGGAAGGAGTAAGAGAATTCTTGTGTTAATCATGTGAAACTTTCGATGACTTTCGATTTTTTTTGTCAAAACTAACAATAGAAAAACAGTTTATGAAACTTAAAATTTATTTTTGACTTTATAATGCCTATCATATATTTTTATGAAAGTTTTTGGACCACCCATGTGGGAGGAGTAGGCCTTCAAAGACAGGTCCAAATTGCAGTTGGCGTATCCATTCGCCTTAAGGTGGTTGCGACGGGTCTCGTTTCCATCAAACGCACAACTCATGATTATTTTTCTTATTTTTAATAAAAAATATTAAATAAATGTGATTTATGGCAAAACACAAGTTGTGCGTTTGGGAACGAGACTCGTCGACGTCACCTTAAGGTGGCTCCGTCGGAATAATTAGCAACTCGATTCGTGGTGGTTGAAATTTCGAACAAAACCATATTAAAATAAAGTCCTTATCAGCTCGCACTGCAACATGGCTGTTACGCCGGTCGCTGCGGCTGACAAGTGCGAAAATAGTGTGTTTTTAATTTATTTTATCCAAAATAAAATTAATTTACAAAAACTGAGAAAACTAAATCATTTTATATTATTTTGTCTAGAAGTTTATAAATGTTCATACTGTTTCGATAAAAACTGCAGTAGTTATGTTGTTACAAGTGAACAAAAAATCGAGAAATAAGAGTAAACTTAGAATTTTCTTGCTTCACTTCTGTATGTTATAATGAAATTCAGGAAAAACCACATCACTATTTGTATCATGCAGATTACTATATATTTTTTTTCTATTAAAAACTGCAATAGTTACCGTATAAAATGGTTACAAAGTTACTTAGTTCAAGGTCGTTGGCGTTGGTAGAAACCTTAATTATAGGGTCTCCAAAAAAAAAACATTTTCTTGCTTTTACGTAATTTTATTTTATTCAAATCTTTTCAAGCAAACTTCATGCACACATTACCCGTCCGTCCATTGTTTTCTTTACGGCGGACGCACGATAAGTTTTTTTATAGTATGATATGGTCGCCTCGTATAGTCGTCTCGACCCCGGAGGTCACGAGTTCAAATCCCGTGCTTCGGATGGCACGTTAAGTTGTGGGTCACGCCGTCGGGACGCAGCTGATTTGCTTGTATCAATAATTTAATCTATAATAGAAGAAAATACCGAGACGGAAAAGGACTATAAAACTATGGATAACACCTGATCTATTGGAGTGTATAAGAAACCGTGACAAACTATACAAAAAAAACTAAAAACGACCCCGAAAATATGACCATACACGTAACTTACACTAGGTATCGCAACTTACGTAACAGTGTTTAAAAAAAAATCAACCGCACATATGAACAAAATGAGTAATACGGCCAAAAATAATCCCAAAGCAACCTACAATGTTATAAAAAAGTTACTAATATAAATCCTAAATCATCTTGACCAAAAGAATAAAAAAAAAACGATTTAAGATCTTCACTTAATGCAGTAAATGATTTCTTTGTAAACATTGGAAGGAATCTTGCTGAAAAACTTCAACCCCCTCTTGACAATAATGAATTTTCGATTTCTTTCTCAGTCTCTGTGTATAACTCTATGGCTATAATTGAAACTGACGAGAATGAAATAGTAAAAATTATCCTTGGTCTACGCAATGACTGTGCAGTTTGATGGATGGTATCTCGACACTGCATCGTGCCTCCACTAACGTATTTCTGTAATATTTCTCTGAGATATGGCTCTTTTTCCAATGTATTCTAAAAGGCGATTGAGCATCCGGTCTTTAAGGCCCTTAATATCGCCAAATGGGCACTTTCTAAAGCCTACTCCCCTTTTATGGCCAAACCAAAAATATTGAAAAAATGTATTATGGATTATCAACTCTAGGACAACATATGCAACATTTTTCTTTTTCGTACCACCAAAACTTCTATATGAAAAATTGTTTCAACTGAATAGTGTTTTTTGGCTTGAATTTCCTACTGCTCCTAAGCGGCTTAGGTGATTTAATTCATTTATGCTTTGATAAATAGATAATCTTGATAGCTATAAATATAACATAGAATTATTCAATCGAACAATGACGCCCATGTGAAAAGTATTATTTTCTCCTATTTTGCCCTTTCAAGGACGCAGCGAGCGTCGTAACAGCCACCACGCATTGTGCACTGATTTGAACGTTATTTCAATGTCGTTTCCGTCGATATTCATACAGACAAACATCGAGCTGCTAATTTGGCGACGGTAATCGCCTTAAGGCGGTTGACTACATGCCCATATCCGTCCTAACTACTGTGTCCAAAAATTACTAAATGCAAGACTACTTCAGTTTCTACATAATAATAACTTAACATCAAAGAATCAATACGGATTTAAAACTGGTAAATCTACGGAGGATGCATTACTCAATCTAACAAACTCTGTGATTGAATATGTAGATAAGAAAATCAAGACTATAGGTATTTTTCTTGACTTCTCTAAAGCCTTCGACACTGTCTCTGTTCCTTTAATTCTTGACCGATTGCATCTTGGAAAATTAAAACCTACAAATGTATACTAACCACATTCATGTATGTATTTAGTAAATTATTATTACGCTAAAACAAGGGTCTTCAACCCGCGGCCCGCCGGCTCATTTCTTGCGGCCCTCAGAGACTAGAAGAGATATTCGTTTGGAATTTACGCGCCTCATCTCGAAAATCAAACGCCGTTCGGTCACAAAATAAAAGTAGATATCGACAATCTGGTTAAAAAGAAACAAGTTCAATCCTCACATTAATCTGTATCTTGTAATTTTTAAACAAATAAAGAATTTTTCAATGCATGTGCTCGTAAAGGCCCACTTTTTATGCATCAAAACCGAACAGAAAGTCGATTATTTTGCCCTAGGGCTTTATTATTATTATTTTTTTAAATTTATTTACAATGGTTGGCTAACCTGCAGCCTTTCCTGTGTACCATAGATGTTAAACTTTTTTTTCCACTGTTTAACGGCTCTGGATACAATCCTTTTGAGCCAATAATAATTTAAAGTTCACAAGATTATATTTGTTTTCATTTCCTCACACTATGCATTGAAAAACGTAGTATGATACACGGGCGTAAAAGCAATAAATTACTCGGTTACGTTTAAAATACTCGCTACGCTCGTATTTTAAATCGTTCTCGTAATTTATTCCTTTGCGCCCTTGTAGCATAAACTACAATTAATTCATTTGTTTGTTATTTAATGTTTACGTGATGCAATGTGGTCCTTCGACAGACGTTGACCAAATTTTTGGCCCTCGAGCTAAAAAAAGGTTGAAGACCCCTGCGCTAAAACATTGCATTTGTCATCATATGAATAAGAGAAGAAACTGGCTTGGTTCTGAATAGTCTTGCCAACTTTAAAATACGAATTTGCGGGAAATGAAGATTAAAAATGCGGGATGAAGGTTTAAAAAGCGGGATACAACCAATTTTGTTAAGGATACAAAAAAAAGTAAACTTTTCTTCGCAAATCGGGATGAAACGTAAATAAAACATGTGGTTAGATTAATAGCAGTCCATATTTACTTAAAAATCAGTTTAGACTATAACCTTATTTATAGTCGTGTGTGCGCCATGTTATAACAAAAATATATGTCGTGCGCAGTCGATGTATGTGTGTGAGGGTGTGTGTGTGTGTGTAGCTTATTCCGAAAAGCGAGATATTTAGCGTCCCGCACACACCATGAGCGGGACGTCTCATTGAGGGTCTCAGAAACGGGACGTCCCGCTATATACCGGGACGATTGGCAATCCTATTCCTGAATCTCAGTTTTAACTTTTTGAGAGCCAGTTGTTTTTAACTAACTGTATCTTTGTGATGGAAAATAAATATACCTTTTTATGTTTATGTTACGTTTTTTTACGTAATTATTTTCGGTGAAACGTGGCAAACACTTCTGACTCACGGGCATTAAAATCGTGACTTTTGTCGTGTATTTTTTTATTGTAATGGAGAGTTTAATTCTGAAAAGACATCCCATATGTGTTCAGCTGTGTGCTTACAATATACATATGTAATTGATTACATGTTTCAATAATGGGTTTGGGCGACAACAATACACGGACACGGCTATATTGTAACAAAAAACGACGTTTATCGAGAAAATTATCTTTGTTTATAGTTATTTGTTTATTCATGTACACCACACCAGTTAATAACATGTGTTCTAGGCAGTCTCTAGCCGAATTCTGAAAAAAAAAGCCCGACACACAGCCTCTGGGGTTGTTATATTTATCAGAACAATTGAGATGTTTCTGCTGACTGTACAAAACGCTCCAGTTTGCGCTCAGACAACCCTGTTTATTTAGATGTGGGTTTTTTTCTACACCAATACGAATTTGTTCACATTTTGTTACTCTATGACATAAGGTTACCGGCTGTGCGCCGACAATCTATTACTTTTCTTTCAAATTTCTAAACCAAACTTGAACGTTTCTCGAAAATACTTTGTTTCCAAAAGTCCTTTAAGTAAATTTCTCTATCTGTTGTAATTTAGATTTTCCCCATACTGCGGTCATCTCAACGCGCTACCTATACCGGATGTAAATGGATTATCCCAAGAAACATACCGAAGCAAAACTTCAGGATAGAAGATTAATTTTAAAGCGATATGCGAAAAAAAATACGGGTGTTTCTTTTCTGTGTATTTCATAAAATACACGAAAAATTGTAATAAATTTCTGGTATATGCATTTTGACTATATAATCTAGGGTTTTTAAATTGGAAAACATGTTTGGATAAATTTTCTTCGATAGAAATAATTGTTGAAATGAGGTCTTAAAATACACTTTTTCTCCTCGTTTGACAAATAGGAACCATATACAGAACTCAAACATATTTTATTAGGTGTGTTTCAACAATATCTAGAGATTTGATATTTGAAATTTTGCTAGCTATTTTAGTTTTTTAATAAAAATATAAAACCAACTTATTTCTCTTTTGCCCTGAATCCGCCCCTCTCGCACTGCGCGATTTTTCGCTGGTAGTGACAGAGATAAAAATAAAATTCACATAGCCTCTTAAGGCTTGAATAAGCGTGGATTTGGTAAAATTGCGTAGCTCGATTTGTAGGCCAAACTGGCTACTAGAAAATTCTGGGAAATATATATGTACTTAATCATGTTTTTCTGACGAATTAAGCCTTTATAGATTATCGAAATTTTATATCTTTACTCAAATAAATATATATCTGTAGGTACCTAATTTCATTCTGTAGATTCAATTCGCTCGGACACAGAATATGCGTTTGAAATAAGAATAAGAATAAGAATAAGAAGGCATTTATGAAATGAATCTTTCACACAATAAAAGATCTCATTATTATCTACAAAAAAGCCTTACTTTATTATTTCTGTATGTCCTAATGGAGCCACGATTTCAAAATAACTGAAGTTTTGCTTCCGCGGCGTCTGATTAGAGCTGGATAGAGAGTTAAAAAACAAACGCGTTAGAGCGGGACCGAATTTTAGCATAGTGCAGCCCCTTAACTTATAGACTCTGCAAGAGGAATGCCTGAACAGCTTTCTCACGGATGACGCTGCCTCAAAACAGGCCCGTATCTCGGTGCGTTAAGGTTCACGCATATTTGTTTACAATTAAAATATCTCCCAAACTAATCATTGATTTTTTTAGGTAGAATAGGTGACTAATGTTAATTTCAGAACAAGCACGTAGGTTTTCCAGATCGGGTACGTATTCTACGTACATTAATAATATTATTATGTAAGTAATCATTACCTAACTGAAACCTGAAAAGCCTAATCCACTAATCAATGTTATGTTCCCCGGCAAGGATCTTGAGCTCTCGAATGTATTGGCTTTTACAGAGACGAGCGTTATAACTTTACAAAAATCAGCGATATCCCACCAAAAAGATAAATGTGCAAAAGGGACCAAGTTCGGAACAAAGGAAGTAAAAGCTTCGCCGATAAAAGAACTGAGATTGAAATAGGTGTTAAATTATACGTACAGAAGTTCCTTTAATTATAGCTGCAGAAATGTACGACGACGTTGTTAGACTTATTTAATTATAGCTGCAGCAATGTACGACGACGTTGTTAGACTTATTTAATTATAGCTGCAGGAATGTACGACGACGTTGTTAGACTTATTTAATTATAGCTGCAGCAATGTACGACGACGTTGTTAGACTTATTTAATTATAGCTGCAGCAATGTACGACGACGTTGTTAGACTTATTTAATTATAGCTGCAGCAATGTACGACGACGTTGTTAGACTTATTTAATTATAGCTGCAGCAATGTACGACGACGTTGTTAGACTTATTTAATTATAGCTGCAGCAATGTACGACGACGTTGTTAGACTTATTTAATTATAGCTGCAGCAATGTACGACGACGTTGTTAGACTTATTTAATTATAGCTGCAGCAATGTACGACGACGTTGTTAGACTTATTTAATTATAGCTGCAGCAATGTATGACGACGTTGTTAGACTTATTTAATTATAGCTGCAGCAATGTACGACGACGTTGTTAGACTTATTTAATTATAGCTGCAGCAATGTACGACGACGTTGTTAGACTTATTTAATTATAGCTGCAGCAATGTACGACGACGTTGTTAGACTTATTTAATTATAGCTGCAGCAATGTACGACGACGTTGTTAGACTTATTTAATTATAGCTGCAGAAATGTACGACGACGTTGTTAGACTTATTTAATTATAGCTGCAGCAATGTACGACGACGTTGTTAGACTTATTTAATTATAGCTGCAGCAATGTACGACGACGTTGTTAGACTTATTTAATTATAGCTGCAGCAATGTACGACGACGTTGTTAGACTTATTTAATTATAGCTGCAGCAATGTACGACGACGTTGTTAGACTTATTTAATTATAGCTGCAGCAATGTACGACGACGTTGTTAGACTTATTTAATTATAGCTGCAGAAATGTACGACGACGTTGTTAGACTTATTTAATTATAGCTGCAGCAATGTACGACGACGTTGTTAGACTTATTTAATTATAGCTGCAGAAATGTACGACGACCTTGTTAGACTTATTTAATTATAGCTGCAGCAATGTACGACGACGTTGTTAGACTTATTTAATTATAGCTGCAGAAATGTACGACGACGTTGTTAGACTTATTTAATTATAGCTGCAACAATGTACGACGACGTTGTTAGACTTATTTAATTATAGCTGCAGAAATGTACGACGACCTTGTTAGACTTATTTAATTATAGCTGCAGCAATGTACGACGACGTTGTTAGACTTATTTAATTATAGCTGCAGAAATGTACGACGACGTTGTTAGACTTATTTAATTATAGCTGCAGCAATGTACGACGACGTTGTTAGACTTATTTAATTATAGCTGCAGCAATGTACGACGACGTTGTTAGACTTATTTAATTATAGCTGCAGCAATGTACGACGACGTTGTTAGACTTATTTAATTATAGCTGCAGCAATGTACGACGACGTTGTTAGACTTATTTAATTATAGCTGCAGCAATGTACGACGACGTTGTTAGACTTATTTAATTATAGCTGCAGCAATGTACGACGACGTTGTTAGACTTATTTAATTATAGCTGCAGCAATGTACGACGACGTTGTTAGACTTATTTAATTATAGCTGCAGCAATGTACGACGACGTTGTTAGACTTATTTAATTATAGCTGCAGCAATGTACGACGACGTTGTTAGACTTATTTAATTATAGCTGCAGCAATGTACGACAACGTTGTTAGACTTATTTAATTATAGCTGCAGCAATGTACGACGACGTTGTTAGACTTATTTAATTATAGCTGCAGAAATGTACGACGACGTTGTTAGACTTATTTAATTATAGCTGCAGCAATGTACGACGACGTTGTTAGACTTATTTAATTATAGCTGCAGCAATGTACGACGACGTTGTTAGACTTATTTAATTATAGCTGCAGCAATGTACGACGACGTTGTTAGACTTATTTAATTATAGCTGCAGAAATGTACGACGACGTTGTTAGACTTATTTAATTATAGCTGCAGCAATGTACGACGACGTTGTTAGACTTATTTAATTATAGCTGCAGCAATGTACGACGACGTTGTTAGACTTATTTAATTATAGCTGCAGCAATGTACGACGACGTTGTTAGACTTATTTAATTATAGCTGCAGCAATGTACGACGACGTTGTTAGACTTATTTAATTATAGCTGCAGCAATGTACGACGACGTTGTTAGACTTATTTAATTATAGCTGCAGAAATGTACGACGACGTTGTTAGACTTATTTAATTATAGCTGCAGGAATGTACGACGACGTTGTTAGACTTATTTAATTATAGCTGCAGGAATGTACGACGACGTTGTTAGACTTATTTAATTATAGCTGCAGCAATGTACGACGACGTTGTTAGACTTATTTAATTATAGCTGCAGCAATGTACGACGACGTTGTTAGACTTATTTAATTATAGCTGCAGGAATGTACGACGACGTTGTTAGACTTATTTAATTATAGCTGCAGGAATGTACGACGACGTTGTTAGACTTATTTAATTATAGCTGCAGCAATGTACGACGACGTTGTTAGACTTATTTAATTATAGCTGCAGGAATGTACGACGACGTTGTTAGACTTATTTAATTATAGCTGCAGGAATGTACGACGACGTTGTTAGACTTATTTAATTATAGCTGCAGGAATGTACGACGACGTTGTTAGACTTATTTAATTATAGCTGCAGGAATGTACGACGACGTTGTTAGACTTATTTAATTATAGCTGCAGCAATGTACGACGACGTTGTTAGACTTATTTAATTATAGCTGCAGGAATGTACGACGACGTTGTTAGACTTATTTAATTATAGCTGCAGGAATGTACGACGACGTTGTTAGACTTATTTAATTATAGCTGCAGGAATGTACGACGACGTTGTTAGACTTATTTAATTATAGCTGCAGGAATGTACGACGACGTTGTTAGACTTATTTAATTATAGCTGCAGCAATGTACGACGACGTTGTTAGACTTATTGAATTATAGCTGCAGCAATGTACGACGACGTTGTTAGACTTATTTAATTATAGCTGCAGCAATGTACGAAGACGTTGTTAGACTTATTTAATTATAGCTGCAGCAATGTACGACGACGTTGTTAGACTTATTTAATTATAGCTGCAGCAATGTACGACGACGTTGTTAGACTTATTTAATTATAGCTGCAGCAATGTACGACGACGTTGTTAGACTTATTTAATTATAGCTGCAGGAATGTACGACGACGTTGTTAGACTTATTTAATTATAGCTGCAGCAATGTACGACGACGTTGTTAGACTTATTTAATTATAGCTGCAGAAATGTACGACGACGTTGTTAGACTTATTTAATTATAGCTGCAGCAATGTACGACGACGTTGTTAGACTTATTTAATTATAGCTGCAGCAATGTACGACGACGTTGTTAGACTTATTTAATTATAGCTGCAGAAATGTACGACGACCTTGTTAGACTTATTTAATTATAGCTGCAGCAATGTACGACGACGTTGTTAGACTTATTTAATTATAGCTGCAGAAATGTACGACGACCTTGTTAGACTTATTTAATTATAGCTGCAGCAATGTACGACGACGTTGTTAGACTTATTTAATTATAGCTGCAGCAATGTACGACGACGTTGTTAGACTTATTTAATTATAGCTGCAGCAATGTACGACGACGTTGTTAGACTTATTTAATTATAGCTGCAGGAATGTACGACGACGTTGTTAGACTTATTTACTTATAGCTGCAGGAATGTACGACGACGTTGTTAGACTTATTTAATTATAGCTGCAGCAATGTACGACGACGTTGTTAGACTTATTTAATTATAGCTGCAGGAATGTACGACGACGTTGTTAGACTTATTTAATTATAGCTGCAGGAATGTACGACGACGTTGTTAGACTTATTTAATTATAGCTGCAGCAATGTACGACGACGTTGTTAGACTTATTTAATTATAGCTGCAGCAATGTACGACGACGTTGTTAGACTTATTTAATTATAGCTGCAGGAATGTACGACGACGTTGTTAGACTTATTTAATTATAGCTGCAGCAATGTACGACGACGTTGTTAGACTTATTTAATTATAGCTGCAGCAATGTACGACGACGTTGTTAGACTTATTTAATTATAGCTGCAGCAATGTACGACGACGTTGTTAGACTTATTTAATTATAGCTGCAGCAATGTACGACGACGTTGTTAGACTTATTTAATTATAGCTGCAGCAATGTACGACGACGTTGTTAGACTTATTTAATTATAGCTGCAGCAATGTACGACGACGTTGTTAGACTTATTTAATTATAGCTGCAGCAATGTACGACGACGTTGTTAGACTTATTTAATTATAGCTGCAGCAATGTACGACGACGTTGTTAGACTTATTTAATTATAGCTGCAGCAATGTACGACGACGTTGTTAGACTTATTTAATTATAGCTGCAGCAATGTACGACGACGTTGTTAGACTTATTTAATTATAGCTGCAGCAATGTACGACGACGTTGTTAGACTTATTTAATTATAGCTGCAGCAATGTACGACGACGTTGTTAGACTTATTTAATTATAGCTGCAGCAATGTACGACGACGTTGTTAGACTTATTTAATTATAGCTGCAGGAATGTACGACGACGTTGTTAGACTTATTTAATTATAGCTGCAGGAATGTACGACGACGTTGTTAGACTTATTTAATTATAGCTGCAGCAATGTACGACGACGTTGTTAGACTTATTTAATTATAGCTGCAGGAATGTACGACGACGTTGTTAGACTTATTTAATTATAGCTGCAGCAATGTACGACGACGTTGTTAGACTTATTTAATTATAGCTGCAGGAATGTACGACGACGTTGTTAGACTTATTTAATTATAGCTGCAGCAATGTACGACGACGTTGTTAGACTTATTTAATTATAGCTGCAGCAATGTACGACGACGTTGTTAGACTTATTTAATTATAGCTGCAGCAATGTACGACGACGTTGTTAGACTTATTTAATTATAGCTGCAGCAATGTACGACGACGTTGTTAGACTTATTTAATTATAGCTGCAGCAATGTACGACGACGTTGTTAGACTTATTTAATTATAGCTGCAGGAATGTACGACGACGTTGTTAGACTTATTTAATTATAGCTGCAGGAATGTACGACGACGTTGTTAGACTTATTTAATTATAGCTGCAGCAATGTACGACGACGTTGTTAGACTTATTTAATTATAGCTGCAGGAATGTACGACGACGTTGTTAGACTTATTTAATTATAGCTGCAGCAATGTACGACGACGTTGTTAGACTTATTTAATTATAGCTGCAGGAATGTACGACGACGTTGTTAGACTTATTTAATTATAGCTGCAGCAATGTACGACGACGTTGTTAGACTTATTTAATTATAGCTGCAGCAATGTACGACGACGTTGTTAGACTTATTTAATTATAGCTGCAGGAATGTACGACGACGTTGTTAGACTTATTTAATTATAGCTGCAGGAATGTACGACGACGTTGTTAGACTTATTTAATTATAGCTGCAGCAATGTACGACGACGTTGTTAGACTTATTTAATTATAGCTGCAGGAATGTACGACGACGTTGTTAGACTTATTTAATTATAGCTGCAGGAATGTACGACGACGTTGTTAGACTTATTTAATTATAGCTGCAGCAATGTACGACGACGTTGTTAGACTTATTTAATTATAGCTGCAGCAATGTACGACGACGTTGTTAGACTTATTTAATTATAGCTGCAGCAATGTACGACGACGTTGTTAGACTTATTTAATTATAGCTGCAGGAATGTACGACGACGTTGTTAGACTTATTTAATTATAGCTGCAGCAATGTACGACGACGTTGTTAGACTTATTTACTTATAGCTGCAGGAATGTACGACGACGTTGTTAGACTTATTTAATTATAGCTGCAGCAATGTACGACGACGTTGTTAGACTTATTTAATTATAGCTGCAGCAATGTACGACGACGTTGTTAGACTTATTTAATTATAGCTGCAGCAATGTACGACGACGTTGTTAGACTTATTTAATTATAGCTGCAGCAATGTACGACGACGTTGTTAGACTTATTTAATTATAGCTGCAGCAATGTACGACGACGTTGTTAGACTTATTTAATTATAGCTGCAGCAATGTACGACGACGTTGTTAGACTTATTTAATTATAGCTGCAGCAATGTACGACGACGTTGTTAGACTTATTTAATTATAGCTGCAGCAATGTACGACGACGTTGTTAGACTTATTTAATTATAGCTGCAGCAATGTACGACGACGTTGTTAGACTTATTTAATTATAGCTGCAGCAATGTACGACGACGTTGTTAGACTTATTTAATTATAGCTGCAGCAATTTACGACGACGTTGTTAGACTTATTTAACAAGTAAGTTTGTTAGGTTTATTTCATATTCAGAATATGAAAAACTCGGCATTTTCAGCCTTTTTCCATAGTAAATTACCAGAAATGTTACAGTTGAAACTTTAGCAGCGAAAACTCGTCAAGTTTTCATTCAGTAGCAAGGAACCTAACATAACTATAACTACCCCTAATGTTAAAATAAGGAAAATTAAGTAACGACTTCGTTTTCAAAATGAAAGTAAAGTTCTCCGTTCACCTAGAATCCTGTGTTAGATACAAAACTAGGGCAGTATACTTGTTCACCTTTTGTAGTTTAAGTTATTCACCAAGCTACAAGGAAAACTATTACGTACGAGTATCTACCTACTTCCAATACTAGTTACGCACGAATTCACTTACATAAGGCTTGTGACTTATGACTGTATACCTTATACTTGTGACTTGGCAATAAGTAAATGATATGATATGATATGGTAGCTGACTGCGCCGGCGAGGAATCGGCAAGGGTTCAAGTATTTTTCGGTCGAGGTACTTTAATAGTTAACCGTAATAATTGCGCGCGAGTCGTCCCGCTAGTTTGTAGCGGCGTAGGTTACCAGGCCACGCAATATGATTTGCAAAAAAAAGTGTTTAATGTATGAGACACTGGCCAGTTATAATTTATTTTGAAAATAAAATTATTTAAAAGTAAAAGTTTTGTAGGAGCCAGTAATTTAGGCACCGTACATTTGAAAGAAGTTGTATAGTTGTGGAGCACGAAGAGAAAGAACTAAGAAACCTCATTTAATGTACTATAATGATTTTACAGTATACAGAGTTCAGTTTGGCGCCTCTTTTTATATGTGTGTCGGTAAAGACAGTTAGTTTCGTACTACGTTAAAAACGGTAAAATATAAAATTAATTATTGTCGCTAAGTAAATAAAGAAGGCTGTAACGCAAGCAAAACAATGTGCGGTTATGAAACCGTACAATATTCAACTTCAAAATTTCACTACACATTTTTTACGAGCTAAATTGAATTACTATCGTGTCTCATTGAAAAATGGATCTGGGTCTGTAACATATTCGCGCGATGATATTTTACTATTTCAAATGTCGCCTGAAGCCGGGCGAATCGTATAATAGACTTCAAATTTCAATTATGGATAAAAGCCCTTCTAAGGCAACCGTGTACCGCTGGTATAACGAATTTAAGCGCGGTCGACCAACTTTGAGGGATTTGAAGAAAGAAGTGATCGACTTTGACGGCAGCTACAGAAGGAAACTAGTACTGAAAAATTTAATTCAGGATATGCGAACATAACTACTGAATAGGCGAACTACGTATGAAGAGATTCAGCACATATTGCAAATTCGCTCGAGGATTCACGAGATTCTACACGAGCACCTTCGCGTGAGGAGGACAGTTTTGCGCTGGGTGCCGGAAAACCTCACCGCTGAGCACGCTTCTGAGCAGGCCCGCATAGAATGGTGCAATGACATGATTGCTAAATTTGAAGCAGGCTCGTCTCGGCGTGTTTACGACATTATTACAGATGATGAATCTTGGATTTATTAATACAATCCGAAACGAGGTTCCAGTCGACAGTTTGGCTGTTTGAAAACGGACCAACACCTACCAAAGTGAAGGAAAAGAGAAGCGCATGGGAAAATTTGATCGCTAGTATGTTAAATTTTTTTTGTTGTCAATTTCTTTACGAAATCAAAGTACCATCAATGCCGAATGGTATACTAACAAATGCTTGCCAGAAGTTTTCACTGTTGTGTGCAACAAGCCACCTAACACGCGGCTCTGCAAGCTATTGCTTCTCCATGGCAACGAGCCAGCGCACTCGGCGCTCAAAACGAGGGACTTCCTGAACAGCACACCCGTTAAAGTTTTTAATTAATTATCTCTTTCAAATTCGAGAATTTTTCATAAAAAAAAAATATTTAATAAACGGTTTCTATCTTTATAAAAATAAAATATTTTAGTACGAAAGGATCAAATACCTCCCTCCCTATACGACCTAATACGACCCTCCTTACAGCCCTGAGTTAGCACCGTGTGACTTCTTTTTATTCCCTCAAATAAAAAACCAACTCAAAGGGATACAGTTTTCATCGCCGGAAGATGCACTAACAGCATTCGAGAAGGCCGTAGAAGAGGTGTCTGAGGCGGACTGGAAAAAGTATTTCAAATTGGTTTAGACGCATGAAACTTTGTATAGATGTTGGAGGAGAATTCTGTGAAAAGATTTAATAATAAAACTATACACGGTAATTTTTTTTTTTTTTTGCTTTCGCTATATTTTCTGAGTATCCCACGTATTTATTATTATTATTATTTGTTACATTATATTATTTAAGTCTTTGATTATTGATCAAATTCTAGTCCTGGACTTTGCTCACTCAACTAGCTACTCGCTGGCTTAAATCTTTCCTTGTGACTATGATTATAGAAGCGTGTCGGCGGAGCTCTTCCCGATGGTACCTAGTGAAGCAGGTCACACTAACCTGCACCGCTTGAACAGGTATTTAGTTCCATTGGGTGGTTGACAGACGAGCTGCACTAGTGGGTTCCCCTGACTCCGCTTGCTCGGCCAGATGCTCGCGGCGCCGTCCTTTGCGATGCTCACCAGCATGCTGTCACACGGGCTGAAGTCCAGGTCGTCTATCTGCGGGGGGAGATATCATAATCCGTGATTAAAGAAAGGTCTCGCCAGACAGCAAGTTATTCGCCCGCCAACAACCCACTATTATCTCGTCCCGACACCGTGCACCGTCACACTTTATGTTGAAAGTGTTTGGTCAAGACATCAAGTTGTTTGTAGACTGCCTGTCGAAAGGTCAGATCGGAACAACGCGGCTACAACCTGTACGTACGACTAAAAACTTTAGGTGTTAGTGAAGTCATGTCTAGACTGATCTTTATAATTGTTTATGTGTTCGTTAATTTGGCGATGAATACGTCTGTAAGATGTCACTTTTTTGATAAAGATTACCCACACTATATTGTAAAAGAAAACATTTATTTTTAGTTTTGTATGGGAATCATAAAAAGAGTGACTGTGTGAGGTTTCAAAATTCAGGTTCATACAGACATACATGTATCCTATCTAAGGATGTGTGTAGTGCAAAGTCTCATTGAGATCAAACCTACTAAGACGTCTCAAACACCTAAAGCTTCTGCCACCTGAGCGGGATGGTCCACCTTAAGGGGCTCCACAATGATAAAATTTAGTTCTGCTGTAACGCTTTTGTTTTTAACTGTCTATCCTGGTCTAATCAAAAGCCACCCACGCAAAACTTCAGCTATTTTGAAATCGCGGCAACATAAGGATATTAAGTATAATTTATTCATCTAATAAATACGGTTTTTTAGGGTTCCTTAGTACCTACATCCTACAAGGTACAAAAAAAACCTTTATGGTGAGACTCCGTTGTCCATCCGCCCGTATATCACAGCTTCATAACTTTAGCACCGTTAAAGATATAGAATTTTTTAAATATTTCCAGTACAAGAGAGAAAAACAAAAAAATCCTGAAGATACAATGTGGGTATCAAATTGTAGATATTGGCACTGATTTCGAAAAATCTTTGAAAAAACACAACTAAATGTATGCCCCTCCCCTTTTATCTCCGAAACTGGAGGACTAAAAATTATGAAAAAAATGACGAATGTCATAACTGGCCAATTACAGAAAAACTGTACGACTTAAAAAAAGTTGAACGCACATGAGAAATATAAAAATACAATATGGGTACCAAATTGTTTTATTTTTGTAGGTATTAAAGAGCTAATTGTAAAAATATATAGTTTGGCTACATTTACTTGCATCTATTTCGAGAAATCCTCGAATAACCACAAACAATGTATGTCTTAACTCTAAAACCGGTGGATCGAAAAATAAGAAAAAAATAATGGTAATATGTGCTTACGTAAAGACTATAGAAAAAATATAGCGGTTGAGAAATTCACGAAATCAAAATGACAAAATTAAATTATTCATCCACGATACGGAAGCCTAGGTACGCAAGTCTGACTCGCACTTGACCGGTTTTATACTAGTGTGTAAGTAGTTTCGTTTCATTTTGGAAATATGCAGCTGAATCGCATTTTTCGTTAAATGCATGCTTTTTCAAAAGTCATATACCTACTTAATTAAAAGAAGATTATCTAGAGTCAAAAGACATGCCCTATTGTTTTTAATTTTTATCAATTGCAATGTAGATTGACGTAACTAAATCCAGCGTAAATCTAAACTTTAGGCTTGTGGAGCCCTCTTAATAGACGTAGTGCCCTAGGTAGCAGACATGTGTGATTCTATCTACGAATAATAAATTCTCTAATAATCTTTTGGTGTAAGAAAAAGAACTTTATTTTGCATTGGTGTCCACGAGGGATTTGGGTGTAAAGGTTTTCTTGTATGAATTTGACAAGGTGCTATGACATTATTGTTGGAGACAACCTCCAAGCCAGCGCGTGACGGGTGCCGAATTGAAGATTGTCTCCAATGTTATTTGTTGCTGTAAATTAATATAGACATATTCATTATTTCATTAAGATATAACTTAAACAAACTAAACGCCTAAAAAATAAATTAATTTAAAACAAATAAAAGACATTATTTAAGTCATCGCTATCGCCGGGCAGGGTACCCAGGACACTGGCGGCGTTACCTCGTTGGATGGCAAGGCTGATTCGTTGCCCGAGGTAAGCTCCGGATTAATATTAATATAGACATTAAAAATGTTTTGTATGACTAGAAATTATTTCATTAAAAAACTGTAATTTATTATTAATTATTATTATCGATGGCAAGAAAACGCCGCTACACGCATCAATAACGCCTCGCCATAAGCCCCACGAGTGCGAGCGAGAGATCCCATGAAAAATATTTATTGCCCGACGCTCAGTAGCTAATGGCCCTATACTAATAATAAAGTAGTACACAAATGGTGTCTGTATGTTCCGTTTTAACTCGAGAACCACTCAACGGATTTGGATGCGGTTTTATTTATTGTCATCGTAAAGACCCTGGTCAAAATATAGGCTATAAGGGGTGTCGATAAAATAACCGCCAAGCCAAAAACGGGACAAAGATTGATTAAACGCTGGCGGCGCCGTGGACGAATGGCTAGTAAAATATAAAATAACTCAGTGCCGTATTTCGATAAGAGATGATCAGAGATCATATTGGATCTACAATATTTCTACTTTTCAACAGCAATATTAGAGCGTAGAAGTTTTAATTGGAAGTGGTATTGAATGCCATTATTGTAACAGAATATGAAAAATAGAGAGAATCAATTGGGCTAAAGTATGATATTATACATATAGCCAAGGAATAAGAGTTGCTTACAATCTGTAATTTACATATAATCTACTATCCAAACTTACAATAGTCAGTTAAATTTCAGATTCAACGAACTAAAATAGTTATAGTTCGTTGTTCAGATTTCATTGCTCTTGTTGGATTGAATTAAATTACTACTGTCTAACTATTGCCATTATCATGAAAACTGTTCATGCCATTATCATAACAAAGGTTCATTAAAACTGTTGATTTAGTCATAATCATAGTAAGTATACCAACAAATTGAATATCCACTAATAGTGGATCGATTTAAATAACAAAATTTCATGATCGATTATCAATCTATGTCGAGAACTATTATGTAAAATACATTAGGAAACCAATCAAGTGTAAGGATATACGAAAATTAACGCAATTATGTTAATTACATGCTTGCAACCTCACTGATGTTGTAACTGCATATCAATATGCACAGGTAACATTACGGTTTGATATTAACTGAAACCAGGTGGTTATTTCCTAAACACTCAATCATAGTAGGCTACAAACAAATAGATGGCTGAGTGAAGTTAGCTGCAGCGAGAAGGATAGAGAGAAATAAATGTCAGAGATAGATGATAGAGAGAGATAGACAGAGACATCGACAAACTTCATGGCTGCGTTCATAAATTACTCCTGAGATGATAGTTTTTATTTAATAATAATAATAATAAGTATACAGACAGACGAAAATATATAATAACTTATTAATGACATTCATGTACTGCCAATTTTGTATCTGATACTATGTTTTTATTACATGCATACATAAATATAACTTACCTCTTTCGTGTGTCCATTAATTGTATGCAGTAGTTCCATTTTTGGGAAGCTCCATAGCCTGATTTTGCCATCTGTGCCACCTGTTGCCATTAGTTTGCCGTTGTTGCTGATTCTGACCACTCTCTGCATTGCTTCATCACTAGAATTATAGCAATAATTAATAGTACATTACGATACGAGAGCGATGAAACGTTTTATGACGAGTGTGAGTTTGCGGCACGAGCCGAAGGCGAGTGCTGCAATCACACGAGTCGAGAAAAAGTTTCTCGCACGAGTTTCGTATAATTTTTTATAGTACAAGTGCGGAAAATGCCGACTTTACGCACGCGCGTGCGTAAAGTGGTCATTTTACGCACGGTGTGCTATAAAGAACATTGTGTCATCTTTTGAGATTATTAGAGGATTTTAAAACGGTTAACTCACCCAAAATGGCTAACTCACCCAAAATCTGTTTGTACACTTTCAGAAGGCCTTATCTCAAATGATATCCTTTTTTCTGTAGAATTGCTGTTCCTGTCTGTTTTAGAAATGTTGTCATTTTCGGAGACAGTGCGTCTTCTGCGGCGAACCAAACCATTCTCCGCTTTAAAGCTACCTCGACGCATCTCTGCCGTGTCCACCATCCGTATATTGACACGGTAAAGCTGGCAGTGGCTCTCCTGACCCGCAGTGAGATATGTGCGGTTTTGCACTCCTCGCACCGAGCAGTTCATCACCACATTAGCTCCAGTCTCATGGCGCATCACCTCTTCCGCAACAAATCTAGTTCCATTATGTGACAACTCGAAAATTTCCTGTGGAAACCATAACTGATTATTTGAGATTCGTCTCAGATAATATTTGTGATAAAATATATCGCTTAGGTCAAGGATAAACCGTACGACACGTATGACAAAGAAGCTAAGGCGAGTATCATGTTTTAAGTTAAAGACGTGGTAAAAACTTACAAATCCATTTGCCACGCCTGTCTTGGAGGCTCCTCCACCGCCCGCCACCAGGACATGTCTGTTTGTGAGGGTTTGAAGGGTGTAAAGAGGAAAATCCACCCGTGCTAACAAACCATCACTTCGACTTGGGGCCATTTTGGCCTATATCATTGAATGAACTTATTAAAAACTACTAAACACATTAGAAATTACTATCTAGCTACCGATAATAGTTGCATAAGTCTCTTCTATTACTAAATACTACGAAAATTCCGAATATTAAATTATAAATCAACAAGAAATAAGAACTAAAGTTTGAGGTTCCAACATGACAAAAGTCAAATTGACAGCTGTTTGTGCTTTCATGAAATTTTATATAGTTCATAAATTTCAGTCAAACTTGGCAACATTTAACACTAAGAATCGTAATTATCTAACATTAATTCCTATAACAACATTACACAAGCGTTATTCATAGAATAAGAATAGGTACCTAATAAATAGTTCTGTGACATATTTCAGCCCAACGTAAATTTTAGTTCGTTGTTTCAGCTCATAAAGAACCATTTGGCATTAAATTTTTTCGTTCACCGGGATAAAGTTTTTGATTATTTTTGGGGAAAAAATCCATATGTAAAGTTATGTAGTCCAAACCAAAATAAAAATAAAATCGAAGTTGTATTGTATATTTCTATAAAATATTAGAAGTAATAATAGCAGCGGTAGCTGAGGGGTAGAACGCTGGCCTCTCAATCTTGAGATCCAGGTTCGATCCCCGGTCAGGCATTAACCAATGAGTTTATCGGAATTTATGAGCATAGTGTTTGTCTTACTTATCACGTGCAGAACGTTGAAGGAAAACATCGTAAAAAAACCTGCATGCCCTAAAACGAAGTACCGCCATTCACGGCGAGCTAACCACCCAACATGTTTTGACGTAAGTAATAATCGTCGGTGAAACGCGAGTGTACCGAGTGTGAACTGTGACTTGCATTTCACAGTTCACACTCAGATCACTTCTGACACCCGCTCGGGGATTCATGTCGTGACAATATATTTATTTATTGGGAGTTTAGCGAGACGATGCTAATGATGCAAAGATGGCAACATAAATGGGCACTGACCTCCATACTATTACGACTTGACAGGCGGCTTTAATTTTTTATTTTCCATGCTCTCCTGTTAGGTAAACAGGATCAAAAGAGTAAATTTACGCCATTTGGACAGGCGACTGTCAAATAATTTTTATATGCCTATTTGATTTAGGTACGCCATTTTGGCGCTGTAGGCAGCTACGAAGTCTAATAGTTAGGGAGGCGAATAGGGGAATTTTCGGTAATACTCGAGCGTGGTAGTTTAAGATATGAGAGATACCTTAGACCTAATAGAACAACCTTGTAAAGTATTTAGCTCTATATGTAGTGACGCGCGCCTAGGATAGACGATCAGATTAGTAAAAAAAAATCGATAGTCTGAAATACTCGAGCGCGTCAGATTAAGATATTGGGGGTTGATTTTAGTGTTTTAAGACTAAATTTAACTAATCTGACGATAAGTCCTTGACGCCGCCGAGTTATAGGGTCGCGAACTTGTAAAAAAAAAACGTTAATCCGGCATTCTCGAGCACGATTTTATTTTTTTTTATTTTGAAGAATATAATCTAAAACTTACTAAAAATACAAAATCTGCCGGTTTCCGCATGACCGGAAGTGTGGAGGAGCCATTTCGTCTTCCGAAAAACGCGTTGCGGCATATAAGTCGCGAACGATACATTTTACAAAAAAAAATAGGTCTCGACGGCGCCGTTGAATTACGCCATTTAGCTACCTCGCCTCCCTAACTATAAGAACCTGTGCATAGAACTAAAATTTTAGCGATGTGTGCAAGTCGACGGTGATTTGATGTCAATCAAAATGCACGAGAACCTCGGATTAGAATAGGCTTTTTGCATTAAACTTCAAACCAACAAAAGCAAAATTACATTGTTTTTTTAGTTTTGACAGCATTAAACTAACGTCTCAAACCAGGAATATGATAATAATGCTGCTAGAAAGCGACCGCACATGGAAATGAGTGAGAGGTTTTTTCTGTTTCTTTTTTTTGTATATCTTGAATTCTGTTAAAACTAGGGACGTCGCGTCGTCGCTCGTCGTTTCTTATTTATGTTAAATTTAAACGTACCATCGCTTGGCTCGTTGTCGCACCTATTTTTGACTTTTGGAAGATTTTCTAATGTCGATAAATAAAAAGTTAAACTTTTGACGGGGATTTGTAGTGCACTTACCCAATGCACCGATGCTTAGATATCTAAAGTGATGAATCGAGCGAAGGTAAACACAGAAATCACGTGATAAGTGAACTACATATTTCCTCTCACTCATTCCATGTGCAGTCTCATTCTATCAAGCTTTCTGCAGCTTTATATTCCAGGCTTAAAACGCTCTAAAATTAAAGTCTTCAGAATCTGTTTTTGGGTTCGGTCGTCAGATCACAATAAACTTCAATTTTCCACCATAAACTCCCACGATTCGGTCATGACCCTCAACAAACGTCAAAAATCGTGAGGAAATATTGGCTGTCAAACGTGATAGTACAGCTAACTTCAGGCCACTATTAAACCACCATGGTTTGTACTATGGTGGTTGGTTTTTCTGCTTATTTACATAACTGACTTACCCACGATAGCTGAGTGTAATTATTTTATTTTATCTGAAACCCTTTGATTTGAACTTCTTTCGCGAAAAAAATTGATTAAAAAATCGTACCGAATTGCGCATATAGTGCATCAGTTTGTGGAGGCGATTTGTTCGGTCAGTTTTGTCAAAGCGCATCGATGCATAGAAAGAAATCGGAACAATTTTGTTGTGCGGTGTTTGCATATTTCACGCTCAACACGGAACGAACGCTATCCAAATTCCAACAAGTTTTTTTTGTTAACAGTTAAAATCGTACGTTTTGTATCTAATATCTTCTGTGTTTGATTGTAATAAATTGCTAGGCAAAGTTAGGGAATTTCCTGGCCTGTTTAAATTTACAGATTGCTTTTATATCTGGCGGTAATCTTACCTACTTATAAATTTAAAAACCCGGCGAAGTTTGGGTTTTTGACGGGTTTCCTTATTACAAATACCTAGTTGAAATATTGAAAATGTCAATCCTCCTACGGAGCAGAAACTATTTACATCCAGGTTCTACAAAAAACGTATGCACTTCATTTCCTCGCAGATCGTGCTGCCTGCAATGCACCACAGTGTCTAGTGCAGAAGGTAGGCGTGAAGTTACTCACAGATGACGTCGCAGTATCACTAGTCTAGTCACTGGCCTGAACTGTATGGTTAGGACAGGTCTCATCTGATAGTCCAGCCTGTGACTGCAGAGCCGAGGTGCAGGGCTTGCGGCGGTACTGCGCAGCTGGCAGCCGCCTTTTTTGGTGACACGAATTCGTCTCATTATTATGTTCTAAGATGGTGCCTATTGTGTTATTGAATATAAATATTTTTGTTTTAAAAACACCGATCATTTAAACCAAACCTACTAATTGTGTATTTTTTCCGCTTAGATTACCCAGACGTTACAGAATTAAAACAAAATATGTCAAAATATTGTTTTGCTTGGGCCGCGACCTTATCCGTCGTATGAAGATTCACTCGGTAGTTCTTATTTATTAGCAATTAAGACAAATTTTTAATAAGCAAATAGCTACAGGTCCTCTAAAAAGGCCGCTTTGGATGAATCATATTATGATTCCGTTCTAATGCCGTCTCTTTTGCACGCGTGAAAAAGCTCTGATCAACTCATTTTATGATTCACCCAAGTCGGCCTTTGTAGATCCCCAGATCGCGCGATCTTAGGCTCTTCACTTCACTATATCTCCCTATCTTTATCTGTTCGCTGACTTACTTCGGACGGGCCAAGGAAGATCGCGCGTATTTTACCAGGGGCTCTACCACGTAATTCTCATTTGTATCAACTTCAAGCAAATGCATGCGAAATTCAACGCGTGCAAAAGAGATGGCATGTTAGGCGGGCGTTGTCGCACGCACGTCAAATTTCAATCTCAAGTTGATGTTGATGAAAATGAGAATTACGCGGTAGACCCGCAGAACTAAGAGGACTCTGCCTAATTTATAATAATAAGTAGGTACATAGCCCAGAGGTTGTGTAGAGTTGAAACGTCATAGGACAGGTGAGATCGCGTCACAAATATAATTTATTGTAAAATAGTCAGATCTACGCACCTACAGATCGCAAACATGTTTCTAAAATATAACACTTTACAATATCTGACACATGTCGACTGTACATAGTGATAACACATCGAGGAAACATTAAATAAATTGGTACCTAAATCTCACTTCATTCATGTAAAGCTTACCTACCAATACCAATACCTATTAACACAACATTGTTCTAATGGCTGGCGTATAATGTACGCCACATAATAAATAAAACGTGACAATTTTATAAAATAAATTATTTTCATGATGACTTTTACATGTATAACTGTCTCTTTCCCTCCTTTGGGTAAAAAAAGAGACCATCATTCAGACCATTATTTATAACGTTATTATAACAAAATACCGTTTCCCAGTATTTTACAGAGCGCTTTGATTGGTTCGTTTCGTCGATATTATCAAGTCAATTATAACTTTGTTATCAAGTTCTAAAACGCAATACAAACTTAATAAATAGCGATATATGTATAACGTTATTACTTGCGAATTTGACATAAAACTACATTATTTAACGACATAAATAACGTGTGACTGCAATAACGTTTTTGTGTTACATTATAACGTTATAAATGTATAACGCTATTTGAAGATATGCAACAAAGAAGTCTATAGCCATACTGGAGTGCTAAACTCTACTGAAAGCCGCACGATAAAGTAAATGACCTTTATGTGCATCTATCTCATCTGTATTACTCGTGAAACTATTTTTTCTTCAAGAGAATCGCTGTCTCTTGAAAGGTTGACAATTTGAAGGTGACATTTTTTGGCGTGGCCTGGTTGTAGGAAGTAAGCGTTCCTGTATAGTTTTAATCGTGTTGTGTGCAACAATTACACTGACATGAAAATATCATATTTCGTTACCTAACATTGATATCTTTAACATAATACTAATTGGTTACATCCAAAATGACTCGTACACTGTTTAGTATGAGGGCAACAGTTTCAAAGTTATATAAATACTTAGGTTTATTTGTAAGATATACTTGGTGTTACACGTTTCTATTTATATTTTTCTATTTACTTGTAGTAAATACATTTTATTGACAAATTTACGCTCAGTTAGTCTTTTACATATAAAATTAATCCACATTCTTCCATTCAACATTTCTCTAGAAGCTTTATTTTAATTTCCCTCAGGGACTCTAGCATGCGTGTCGAAAGATTGGCAAGTAGGTTTATTTTAGATCGCAGAGCGCAAACTGCTCATTAGAACACTGCTTCAAAACACGTTCTTAAATATGTTTGAAACTGAAATAACTCCATTATTAGCAGTGACAATGTTTCTTTAGAAAAGTTGTTCAAATTCAATAGAAAAAGTTACAGTGTTCACATTCGATAAACCCATAATATAAATAAGATATCATATCCGGTCTGTCTTCTTCACGAACCTGTGGTACAACACTATAAAATAAATACAAGGATTCGTCGGCTGCTATTTCTACTGAAGACGACCGGATACCTTGTTCAGTTGGTGATGGCAGCACTGTCGATAGAACATGTTAATTTGAGCCAATCTCAGAACAAAAAAAAGTTAGTTCCGCCATTAGCAACTGAGCAGCTGAGAAGTGGATCTGTAATAGACAAAACATGTCATGCTAACTAAACCTATGTCAATCATTCGAGAGACTGATGACAGTTGCAGTGTCTCCATTGGCCAGTTTCTGAATTAAGAAAACCGGTATGTGGCAACGAATCAGCCAATCACAGCGCTACATTTCTTAGCTAAGAACCGCTTATAATCGATATTTTATTTTTAAATAAAAATAAAAAAACAATACAAAATGTATGCGATCTTCAACTGTCATCAGTAACAAGACAATACCTATGTGGTGGCCATATCGTAAAATTCGCCATATCATACATACTACATAAATGAACGTTTGTATGCATGTACTGTATGAATGTTTGTCCGACGATAGCTCGAGTATTTGATCGGAACATCATGAAATTTGGTAGGAGTAAATGAGACCAAAATATTTTTTAAGTTCGAGCATGAAATAAATCGGTCAAGGGTTGCCGAGATATGGGGTTGGAAGTCCACGAGTTCACAGTTCGGGGAGAACTACTAGTTTACGAAAGCATTAAAAAAAATGCCAAAAATATGTGTGACGCTCACGAAGCGAGGAGGAGCAAGATAGGTTCATAGTGAACTTTAAACTTTCGCGATTTTCACACATTATGAGTATAAGATTCGGGCCTTAATCGCGTAAACATACAACATACCAGTGGCGAAGGCTTCATAGAAGCCGATTCCCACCGGCTTACTTTTCATAAATACCTCCAACTACAACCAACCAATCCACCATTCATTATTTTAATGAACAATTACAACAAAACGTCTGCGCGAAACGAAAAGTGAATCTTCCGTACACATTATTTGAACCCATTATGGCGCGCAACGTTATGTCTGCACAAAATTGGGAGGTTAGACCGGTCCATTTTAGCTAACCTTGCAACGTTGCCACGTTGGGCACTTTTGGGCAGGCTCCCGTACTGAGCAACATTGCAATTCGCTCGCATCTATCGGGTAAAAGCGTAAAGAATAGGCTGATACCGATCGGGTTAAGTTTCTCTCTCTCTCTCTCTCTCTCTCTAATTAAAACGTTTTACATTTTTTTTCTCTTTCTGATGCGTAGACAAGTGCAGGTGATATGATTGCAAAATTAAAAATAAGAATGCAATAAGAACATACATCGCGAGTTAGACATTTTTAATTAGAAGTGTAATTCGGTTCGATATTTTCGGAAGTTTGAATATTTATTTAGTACGTAATGGCGACATTTGCGTTGTTTATGTGCGTACTTGTGAATTGATTCGTTCTTTGTGATTTAGCGAGATAATTGTTCTTTTTCACCGGCTTTTGTTTATTTTACTGTGTTTATCTCACATATTTGATTATTGCAGTGAGTTTTATTTGTCATAATGACTTTAATTCATATTGAGTGCTGTTTATTCAATTGATTTTATCATACTTCAAAGACACTGTCATCACCAAATTAGCAGTGCTTTTTATGATTCTTTGAATTGGCGCTTGCAGCACGCGGTGTGTTTTTTTTTTTGGATCGGCTTACCAACGTCATACTTCCGCCCCTCGCCACTACAACATACATAACAACAAGCACATAACCGTTAAGGTATGTTGTATGTTTACGCGATTAAGACCCGAATCTTATACTCATAAAGGTTCATAGTGGTATAATTGTGATTCTAAATTCGGGTGCGGAGCGAGGCGGCCCCTGTAGTTATAACATAATCCATGATATAGCTAATCAGATCATGATACCAGCAATTCTACGATATGTTTGGCTACGGCAGCAATAGTACAAATGTAGGATGTCGTCATCAATACGTGAAGATGATGGATCTGATCAGTCCGTCACGCACAGAGTCGCTGCTCTGTCCGATACCGAACGTGAAGAATACGTTCTCAGCCCCCACCTGGAACGACAATATACACTTTATTAGGTTTCCGTCGAACATCGGGAAAATGTACATTCACTCTTAAGTTTTGGAAGCTTCGATGTCTTTTCGTATAAAACAGATTACAAGACCAGTCTGTATAGCTTTCAATCGGCCGGCCGGGGGATTAAGAGTCGGAGTTCCGAGATTGGGCAAAACAGGGTTGGGGTTATGGCTTTTTAAGATAGTAAAATATTAATTTCTGAACAAAATAAATACCACTTGTTACCTTACAAGATGAAGTACAGGTTCATTAAAAAAAATCTTGGCACTAATGTATAGTAACTTCAGAAAAAAAAAAACAGGATGTCAAGTTCAGGTTACACCCGTAGCGCTGCAATGCTATTCAAGAGATTTTCCATTATTGCCGTGATTTTTTTAATAAACCTGCACTTCATCTTGTAAGGTAACAAGTGGTATTTATTTTTTTCTGAAATTTGAACTTTTACCGTCTTAAAAAGCCATAACTCCGAACCCCGAATCTCGGAACACCGACCCTTAATTAAATTTCCATCCATCCATCAGCCCCTATTCATCCACTGCTGGACATAGGCCTCCCCCATATTACGCCACTCTTCTATTCATTACCTGTAATTTACATTAATTACAAAAAATTGCTGTTTTTCACACTAATATATCAAAACATACGCTTCATTTATTGCGAAAATTATGAAAGTATTGCAACATCGTGAGGGGGGGGGGAGCCGCGCAGGCTAACGCCATCCTGACTCTACGGCAGTCCGACACTGAACAAGACCGTCAAAATATATTGCACAATATGAATATTATATACATAAAAGGGTAGATTGGCAGTAACTGTTGGATGTAGTGCTTTAACTCATATCTACAGTAACGTTACACAAACTCGTATCTCAAAATGAGGCTGTAAGAGCCAGAGAGGAAACAGTAGAGAATTATTTATGAACATCTATAAATAAATATATATTTTATCAATCTATAAATAAAACTCGTTTGTTTTTCATTTGCTGTTTCGTTACGAAATCAATATTATTTCGATGTCTCCATCTCAAAATAAAATAACAACAACGTAACATACATATCGTCACTACATATAGCACTGTGGGATCCGGTGTGTCGGAGTGTACACTGTCAACAGAACAGTCAACACACGTACACCCTCTTTTCACCGACGATATTTTTTTAATGTTTACACGTTTGTTATGTCAGTTTTTGGGCTCGACTGTGGAGGTACCACCATCTTACTTGGAGACCCCCTCGAAGCAATTCGGGGGAGAGTAAGAGGACAGCTCACAGGCAAAAAACCAGGAGGCTCACCATGCCTGGGACCGATGGATGGCGGTATATCCATCCCTAATAGCCGGGCCTTATATGGAACAGACTGGTGACGGGCAACGGCGTCACTGGTGCGAGGGTTCCAGCACCGCGCTCACCAACCCGCCTGCCCAGCGTGTGTGAGTATGGGCAATTCTTCCAGGATGACCGCCTGGAGTGGCAAAGTCCTGGAAATGGACGAACTAGGCCGATGGATGGATGGATATGTCAGTTTTCCCTCGGAATATCATGATGGTGTGTAAGTATATTTGTTCCGTACCTGTTGCGCACACGTCCCCATCGGGTACCAGCCCACCTTGTTGAACACGATGCCCACCTTGTATACCTGAAACATTCACCACTTGCACTTAACGGATCCAACATGGCGGATACAAAATAGCGTCATATGAACAAAGTGAGCAATTAATATCAATAATTAAAAGTATACTTTTTTGTTACAAATGCGAGGTAACTATCAGTTAAAAAATTGTTAATTCTCAATTTGAGCAATTTTATTGTACTGTAGGAGAAGATAGACGGGAAGAGTAGGGGATTAGACCTACGCGCGGCTAGGTACTATAAAAGGCAGTGGAAACCGGTGCTCGCCCCTTATTCTGCTCCAAGCTGTCGTTTGTGTAAGACCCATCCCCGTCACTCAGTGACGTCAGGCGGTGGGGTGAATAAAAGTCAAGGCAGGCAGCAGGTTTCGACCGCCGCTCACTTGGCTGCCAGCGCTCGGAAGCAACGGACGTACAATCGTGCTATTAGTGTTGTTTAGTTATGCAGTGATTGTATTTCGTTTAATTAAACCATTGTTAGGGTATTTCGGGCCTTACTTTAAAAAAAAGCTATTTCACTTCTGATTCCTAAAAGTACTTATTATAAATGGCACTAAGCGCACTACTATAAGTGCTGTCAGTGATTTCGGAACGTAGTTAACAAGAAGGTCACGAACCTTATTCCTCTGTATGTAGACGGGTCTGTTGAACATGATGTCGAGCAGGTGCCGGTAGGGCACGCGGCTCGTGTAGTGGGTGTACGTGAGTCGCGCACCGTCCGCGTCGAGCAGGTGCGCGTACAGTAGCTCGGAGTAGCCGCCCGGGCCGCCCAGCGAGTTCGGAGTATTCTCCTCACTCGGCGCTTGCGTCGGCACCTGGGGACAAATAATGGTTTTTAGATCAAATGATCACTGGAAACATAAATGAGACGATACACTGACGACGTCCGTATCAAAGATAAAAATAAAGAAGCTTAGTCTTGCTCAGTTTCTTGCCCTTCGTCTTAGCAAAATTAATCGAGGTGGCAGAGTAAGGAATACATTTATTTATGTAACGTATTAGATAGTAGAAAGCTTCCTATTTTGCCTTTTTTCTGTTTTACCAAGGGCTACCCCCTAAATGTGTTTTTTGTACCTAAAAACAAAAAAAAAGGATATTTCCATATTTCTTTACGAAATTAGGGAGGCACAACTCATTTTTTTTTATTTATAATGTTAATACATCTATGTCCTGGAGCAGTCCAGCACGCTGGTGTTGAGACAGTCTGTGTGCTGGATGATGGGACGCTGGACGTAGATCTTGTTGAACTAGACAATGCACCGACATACCTGCACACCCAGCAAGCAGATATTCTTATCTACCATGAAGGTGACAGAGCAGTCCAGCACGCTGGTGTTGAGACAGTCTGTGTGCTGGATGATGGGACGCTGGACGTAGATCTTGTTGAACTAGACAATGCACCGACATACCTGCACACCCAGCAAGCAGATATTCTTATCTACCATGAAGGTGACAGAGCAGTCCAGCACGCTGGTGTTGAGACAGTCTGTGTGCTGGATGATGGGACGCTGGACGTAGATCTTGTTGAACTAGACAATGCACCGACATACCTGCACACCCAGCAAGCAGATATTCTTATCTACCATGAAGGTGACAGAGCAGTCCAGCACGCTGGTGTTGAGACAGTCTGTGTGCTGGATGATGGGACGCTGGACGTAGATCTTGTTGAACTAGACAATGCACCGACATACCTGCACACCCAGCAAGCAGATATTCTTATCTACCATGAAGGTGACAGAGCAGTCCAGCACGCTGGTGTTGAGACAGTCTGTGTGCTGGATGATGGGACGCTGGACGTAGATCTTGTTGAACTAGACAATGCACCGACATACCTGCACACCCAGCAAGCAGATATTCTTATCTACCATGAAGGTGACAGAGCAGTCCAGCACGCTGGTGTTGAGACAGTCTGTGTGCTGGATGATGGGACGCTGGACGTAGATCTTGTTGAACTAGACAATGCACCGACATACCTGCACACCCAGCAAGCAGATATTCTTATCTACCATGAAGGTGACAGAGCAGTCCAGCACGCTGGTGTTGAGACAGTCTGTGTGCTGGATGATGGGACGCTGGACGTAGATCTTGTTGAACTAGACAATGCACCGACATACCTGCACACCCAGCAAGCAGATATTCTTATCTACCATGAAGGTGACAGAGCAGTCCAGCACGCTGGTGTTGAGACAGTCTGTGTGCTGGATGATGGGACGCTGGACGTAGATCTTGTTGAACTAGACAATGCACCGACATACCTGCACACCCAGCAAGCAGATATTCTTATCTACCATGAAGGTGACAGAGCAGTCCAGCACGCTGGTGTTGAGACAGTCTGTGTGCTGGATGATGGGACGCTGGACGTAGATCTTGTTGAACTAGACAATGCACCGACATACCTGCACACCCAGCAAGCAGATATTCTTATCTACCATGAAGGTGACAGAGCAGTCCAGCACGCTGGTGTTGAGACAGTCTGTGTGCTGGATGATGGGACGCTGGACGTAGATCTTGTTGAACTAGACAATGCACCGACATACCTGCACACCCAGCAAGCAGATATTCTTATCTACCATGAAGGTGACAGAGCAGTCCAGCACGCTGGTGTTGAGACAGTCTGTGTGCTGGATGATGGGACGCTGGACGTAGATCTTGTTGAACTAGACAATGCACCGACATACCTGCACACCCAGCAAGCAGATATTCTTATCTACCATGAAGGTGACAGAGCAGTCCAGCACGCTGGTGTTGAGACAGTCTGTGTGCTGGATGATGGGACGCTGGACGTAGATCTTGTTGAACTAGACAATGCACCGACATACCTGCACACCCAGCAAGCAGATATTCTTATCTACCATGAAGGTGACAGAGCAGTCCAGCACGCTGGTGTTGAGACAGTCTGTGTGCTGGATGATGGGACGCTGGACGTAGATCTTGTTGAACTAGACAATGCACCGACATACCTGCACACCCAGCAAGCAGATATTCTTATCTACCATGAAGGTGACAGAGCAGTCCAGCACGCTGGTGTTGAGACAGTCTGTGTGCTGGATGATGGGACGCTGGACGTAGATCTTGTTGAACTAGACAATGCACCGACATACCTGCACACCCAGCAAGCAGATATTCTTATCTACCATGAAGGTGACAGAGCAGTCCAGCACGCTGGTGTTGAGACAGTCTGTGTGCTGGATGATGGGACGCTGGACGTAGATCTTGTTGAACTAGACAATGCACCGACATACCTGCACACCCAGCAAGCAGATATTCTTATCTACCATGAAGGTGACAGAGCAGTCCAGCACGCTGGTGTTGAGACAGTCTGTGTGCTGGATGATGGGACGCTGGACGTAGATCTTGTTGAACTAGACAATGCACCGACATACCTGCACACCCAGCAAGCAGATATTCTTATCTACCATGAAGGTGACAGAGCAGTCCAGCACGCTGGTGTTGAGACAGTCTGTGTGCTGGATGATGGGACGCTGGACGTAGATCTTGTTGAACTAGACAATGCACCGACATACCTGCACACCCAGCAAGCAGATATTCTTATCTACCATGAAGGTGACAGAGCAGTCCAGCACGCTGGTGTTGAGACAGTCTGTGTGCTGGATGATGGGACGCTGGACGTAGATCTTGTTGAACTCTGACCTGCATACAGAAACTGGGTTTAAAGATTGTTTTAAATCTAATATTGCAGAGTTTTTTTTTTATTCTAGTGCTTTGTTGGCTTTACCAAGATTTGCTAATCGAACAACAATAACTTTCTTCCACAATACGTCGTAATCGTTTATGGGGCTCTAAGGTCTAGTTATATTAGAAATATATTTATAGCACACCGTGCGTAAAATGACCACTTTACGCACGCTGCGCGTGCGTAAAGTCGGCATTTTCCGCACTTGTGCTATAAAAAATTATACGAAACTCGTGCGAGAAACTTTTTCTCGACTCGTGTGATTGCAGCACTCGCCTTCGGCTCGTGCCGCAAACTCACACTCGTCAGAAAACGTTTCATCGCTCTCGTATCGTAATGTACTATTTCAATGCAAGTGCTCGTAAAGGCCCACTTTTTATGCATGAAAACCGAACAGTAAGTCGATTATTTCGCCCTAGGGCATTAATATTTTTTTTTTTTTTTATTTACAATGGTTGGCTAACCTGCAGCCTTTCCTGTGTACCATAGACGTTATACTTTTTTTACACCGTTTAACGGCTATGGATACAGTCCTTTTGAGCCAATTATAATTTTAAGTTCAGAAGATTATATTTGTTTTCATTTCCTCACACTATGCATTGAAAAATGTAGTATGATACACGGGCGTAAAAGCAATAAATTACTCGGTTACGTTTAAAACACTCACTACGCTCGTGTTTTAAATCGTCCTCGTAATTTATTCCTTTGCGCCCTTGTAGCATAAACTACTATTATTTATTCGTCAATTTAAAAATTTTACTATAACAACAGTTAAATAATTTTCTAAAACCGTTCATTAGCTATTGAGATCACTTGCGCAGTACAATCAACAAACAAAGAAATACACAAACGGATATATCATTCATTATACTACCTATACAAGGTGACCTTTTGATCATCGTCCAAATTCATACTAGAGGCTTGGTAAGCGATCAGCATCATGAATCAATAACAATTTTTGTGAAATTCGTATAATGAAATTTACAAAAATCGTTATTGGTTCATGACCAAGGCTCAAGTATTAATTTGGACGTTGTTCACAAATTCACCTTGTAATATCAGCACAGACATCCAAGAGTTTACTTACTGTCTATCGAAAGATGAGATGAGAAAACTCAGCAAATTCAACAAATGTTAGCTAGCAATGTATTCCAACCATAGACGCTATGTCCCCGATAGCCTACATGTTGTGTGACAATCTTCCAGTTGTGCGACAAGGACGGAATTGAACGTGTGTCCACAACGTGGAACCGGGAACTTAACATATTTGCAGAAATGCTACGTAGTAAATTTTCTTCTATTAAGTTTACTAGGTGCGCCATTTGTGCGTATACTTAGGACCGCCTGCTAATAAAATAAAAACCGATCAAGTGCGAATAAGATTCGTGCCAGTTGAGGGTTCCGTATATAGCGTTTAATACACAAAATTACTTATATCACGTACAGTTATGATCGCCCAACTTGACATTTACGATCCATTAAACTCTGTGTATCTAAAGACTCTAATTAAGGGTCGGTTGCGCCAAACATGCTCTCGCGTTTGGACAATTTAGCTTACTAAAACAAAATATTTTTAACAAATAAAATGTGTGTAGGTAGTTAAGGAGTTGAACTAGATTATAATTTTTAGTATCACAATCATCGAGAAAAAAAAAATTGGAAAGATCAGTAAAATCACGGAAAACGTAATTTGGCTTTGGAACTAGTATGATCAGTCTACTAATCTAACTGCAAAATAAAATATTTTTTTATAGAGCAATGAAATGAAAGTAGCCTTTACAGATTTTAATTATTTTTTATTTCCTTTCGTTATTTTAAAAGAAATACTCAAACATCTTGATTTTGAATATAAACACTTGTACAAGTTGTTTCATAACACAATTATATTTGTTGCACACTTCCCCTTGCACACTTCCCAACCGGTTTCGGAAATTAATCCATCTTCAGGGGATACAGAATATTTATTATTTTAATATACGAGCCATAAAACGACAAACGACAAAATTGTTGACATACGTTTGTCGTTTTATGGCTCGTATATTAAAATAATAAATATTCTGTATCCCCTGAAGATGGATTAATTTCCGAAACCGGTTGGGAAGTGTGCAAGGGGAAGTGTGCAACAAATATAATTGTGTTATGAAACAACTTGTACAAGTGTTTATATTCAAAATCAAGATGCTTTCTATGTTTCATCAAGTGCCGACAATCGCAAGTATAAATCAAATACTCAAACATTCTACATTTTTTCTGTACAGAAAAATTACGCGAAAAGAATTTGGAAGTTTGTGTATTTCTTTTTAAATAATGAAAGGAAAAATACATTAATATATTATATGAATAAGGTACTTTAAACTCTTTACGCAAAAAAATATATATTACAATTTGGAAAAAAAAAAAAAAAATCTGTTTGCAACGCCAAATTACGTTTTTCCTGATTTTAGTGATCTTTCCGATTTTTTTTCCCGATGATTGTGATACTTGTGTCAAATCTGAGAAATTATAATGTAGTTCAACTCCTTAACTACCTACACAAATTTGATTTAAAAAAAAAATTTGTTTTAATATGCTAAATTGTCCAAACGCGAGAGCATGTTTGGCGCAACCGACCCTTAAGTTGGTTAATTAGAGCCTTTAGATAAATATACTTAAATTCATTTAATTAATTATGTAATTAATTTAAAAATTGAATATAGATAATTTTCAGATTTATTCCTTTACATAAGACCTACTTGTGAACGGAAGTTAACCTCCATACAAAGGCTTACACAATATTGTGAGGTGTCTATATTATTATAATATTTAGGGCTGAGTCCTTTGTCATTATCTAGATCTGTGTTTAGAAGAACTAAAAATCGTGAAATTTGAGCAATGTCTTAGCAAATACGTAAATTTAACGGTTTTGTACCAAAAGTGTAGCCGAATGGGATTTTATTGTTTTAGATAAAAATAAAAAAATTAATACTAGTCAAACTCCGAAAATGTTATCTAGATTAATGTTAACCAAAAATTATGTTTGAAGATGAAAATGCTTGTGTCATGCCAAAATCATGTTTCTCCTTAAAGAAGGTTTAAATTTTGCGCCAGCGACGAAATCGGCACGATTGTATTGTCCTCGCAAGTTTCATGGAGCGTGCACCTTATAGCGGAATGAAACAGCATTACATTTGACCATGTCCACAAAATTGGGCGCGTCATGATGTCTGGCTGCATTTTGGGGCCGTAGAAGATATTAGTTTCAACAACCTCTCGCGGGGCTGGGGCCTGAGAAAAAGGGTTTTGACAGGCGAACAAAGGGACAAAGTTTTCCGTTTCTAATTTTGAGGTATGGAACCCTACAAAACTCATCTTTCGCTAGGCAGATTGTACCAGTACCTACAGAGTGCAACCCCCTCACCCGTGCCTGTGTTCAGTGTCGGGCACCATGGCGTGGCACGCCTGCTCGTGACGCGAAGGGCGCGGGTACGGCAGCACGCAGCCCGAGTGGTGGCCGCCACCGCCACCGCCGCGTGACTCCACACCGAACACCTGCTCCACCATCACGGGGGAGGGCGTGTCCACCGTGAATGTCGGCATCTGGGGGTCACGGACCATCAGTCTTACACCGCGTTCCGCATGGCGCTAATAGTGCTAAAACTACTATCAAACTGCTCAAGTGCTCACGCCCATCAAGTCGTTCCGAATGGAAAATGACGTCCATCGCTGACCAACAAACAGTTAATTAGTTATTAATCAAGGGATCGTGATAACACTGTGGGATAGTTTGTGACCCGGACTCTCTGACCAACAAATAGTTAATTAGTTATGAACCAAGGGATCGTGATAACACTGTGGGATAGTTTGTGACCCGGACCCTCTGACCAACAAATAGTTAATTAGTTATGAACCAAGGGATCGTCATAACACTGGGGGATAGTTTGTGACCCGGACCCTCTGACCAACAAATAGTTAATTAGTTATGAACCAAGGGATCGTCATAACACTGGGGGATAGTTTGTGACCCGGACCCTCTGACCAACAAATAGTTAATTAGTTATGAACCAAGGGATCGTCATAACACTGGGGGATAGTTTGTGACCCGGACCCTCTGACCAACAACTAGTTAATTAGTTATGAACCAAGGGATCGTCATAACACTGGGGGATAGTTTGTGACCCGGACCCTCTGACCAACAAATAGTTAATTAGTTATGAACCAAGGGATCGTGATAACACTGTGGGATAGTTTGTGACCCGGACCCTCTGACCAACAAATAGTTAATTAGTTATGAACCAAGGGATCGTCATAACACTGGGGGATAGTTTGTGACCCGGACCCTCTGACCAACAAATAGTTAATTAGTTATGAACCAAGGGATCGTGATAACACTGTGGGATAGTTTGTGACCCGGACTCTCTGACCAACAAATAGTTAATTAGTTATGAACCAAGGGATCGTCATAACACTGGGGGATAGTTTGTGACCCGGACCCTCTGACCAACAAATAGTTAATTAGTTATGAACCAAGGGATCGTGATAACACTGTGGGATAGTTTGTGACCCGGACTCTCTGACCAACAAATAGTTAATTAGTTATGAACCAAGGGATCGTGATAACACTGTGGGATAGTTTGTGACCCGGACCCTCTGACCAACAAATAGTTAATTAGTTATGAACCAAGGGATCGTCATAACACTGGGGGATAGTTTGTGACCCGGACCCTCTGACCAACAAATAGTTAATTAGTTATGAACCAAGGGATCGTGATAACACTGTGGGATAGTTTGTGACCCGGACTCTCTGACCAACAAATAGTTAATTAGTTATGAACCAAGGGATCGTCATAACACTGGGGGATAGTTTGTGACCCGGACCCTCTGACCAACAAATAGTTAATTAGTTATGAACCAAGGGATCGTGATAACACTGTGGGATAGTTTGTGACCCGGACTCTCTGACCAACAAATAGTTAATTAGTTATGAACCAAGGGATCGTGATAACACTGTGGGATAGTTTGTGACCCGGACCCTCTGACCAACAAATAGTTAATTAGTTATGAACCAAGGGATCGTGATAACACTGTGGGATAGTTTGTGACCCGGACTCTCTGTCCAACAAATAGTAAATTAGTTATGAACCAAGGGATCGTGATAACACTGTGGGATAGTTTGTGACCCGGACCCTCTGACCAACAAATAGTTAATTAGTTATGAACCAAGGGATCGTGATAACACTGTGGGATAGTTTGTGACCCGGACCCTCTGACCAACAAATAGTTAATTAGTTATGAAACAAGGGATCGTGATAACACTGTGGGATAGTTTGTGACCCGGACTCTCTGACCAACAAACAGTTAATCCCTAAAAATATCCAGTTTCCGATGGAACATACATCCATTTTAATATATGTAATAATTTTTGCCTTTTTAGGGTTTTTAGACGTTTAATTAATTTAAAAAATTACTCAAGTGTAAACGTCGGTAACTCGGTGCAAAGTGCACAGTGAAAAATATTTTGGTCTGTGGCAATTTACGTTAGTAATATTATTTATTATAAAATAAAGCAACAGTTTGAAATGTAATGCACAATTAATCATACTTAGCCGATAAAAACGTAAAACAGCATTTTAACATGTAAGTTTGTTTCGATTTGGTTACCCAGTAAAGTGGCAGGAGTCACAATCGTCCCTGAACTGCCCGGAAGTCTATTGTAAACAAATAATTGAGAGTGTAAAGAATGGAAACTTGAAGCACTCACATTGGAAGACACGCCTCCCCCAATCAGCTGCTTCCTGGGCACCCGGCACGTGGAGAACCCCCTCGGCATCGGCACGTCAGAGTTGCTGGACAGTATGTTCATCAGCACCGCGAACGCTTCGCTCTCGGTGAGCAGCGGGGAGCGGGCGGGCCCTTCGGCGAACTGCTGCGGTGTCAGCGTCAGGAACCGGATCTTCTCGATCGCGCTGCGGATCGTCGGCTTCTCTTTCACGTCTGGAATACATACAGGTTCAGTTTGATCACACGCCGACAACACCCGGCGATCATACCATCTCTCTTGGACGCGCTTAATTTGTATATGCTATCCTGCTGTCAGTGATTAGTGGGCATGGGCGGACGATGAAACTGAACGCACCCAAGGATACAAATATAGTAGTGGCTGGATGTGGATGGCGAAAAATTTAACTTTGGATAATGGATTGGACTGAAAACAAATTATATTGATACTTCGCTCGACCCATATACTACGTTTAGCGAGACGACGCAAAGCTCGTCATTCCCCCAACTAACACCTGCCACCGCGTCAAAAGAAATGCAGCCGTCTAGACTCTTGACACAAAAGAAGCCTGGACTGTAGTGCTCGACTATAACAATGTTTGTACACATAAAATAAAAAATAAACTTAAAAATTAGGTTCGCAAAATGCAAAATAATTTATTCTTTTAATGGACTGAGCAAAGGTCAAGCTTAAATGTGTTAGTATGATATATAACCTCCTTTAGCCTTGTCGTCGGGCTGCGGGCTGGCGGGCGGCGGCTCAGGATCGGTACTCCTGCAGGGCTCGACGGCGGGCTCCGAGATCACCTCGCCCTCCGCTGAGGGACTGTTCTCGGCGCTACTCTCCACGTTCACCACCTGGACACATTCGTTCAGTGTAACTTAACTAGATATTTACAACAGTTTTGCCCAGTGAGTTTGACGGTAATGACAGCTGGCATCGCACATGCGCGCGGGGGCATGAGGCGCAACTGACAGCTAAATTCAATCAGGCTCCTAATAAACTATACTATTGACGGATCGCTCGCGGTACGAGGGGTGTGTTGGGCGGCGCGGAGATATGAATTGAGCGGAGTAGGGTGGTGGGAGGACAGGGCCGCAGGCGAGCGCCAATTTACACTTATTTATAAAAAAAATCGTACGTAGGGTTTTACACTGTCGTGCTGCTAGTACCCTTTTTCACTTAAGTCAGAAGGCGCCTAAATCAGCTTAAATATTTAAGAGTTGCCTAGAGCAACACCACGTTTGACACCGTTTGCTAAGCAAAATTTAGTATTACTCAAGCAAGTAGGAGTCGCCTTATTCGTCATTAGTGAAAATGGGGGCATAAAACTACTGAACGAATATGGATGGCGTTTTCACAGTAACAATCGTGTAGCTAAATATCCTAGATATAACATGCTTACAGGGTAGCGCGTAGTAGGTAATTAGTTCACTGGGTGTACTACTAGATGTCGCTGTACGCTGAGTCATATGTCAAGCGGGAAGCGCAGACGAAGTCGCGAGCAAAAGCTAGTATCTGTAATATAGCAAATAATGCAAAGCCAATATAAAGGTACAAGTAATAGAGCTCACAACTTTCTCCTTAGAAGTAGAAGGCTCTGGACTCTTCCTCTTCCTGCTATCAGCCGGTGGACTGATGCTCCTATCTGTAGACCGTTTATCTTGAGCCTTGGAGTATCGTGCCGCTGCATCGAACAGGTCCAGCTCACTGTCTATATTCAGATGATCCAACGAGAAGACTGTGATCACTGTGTTCAGCTCTACCTCCTCAAAGCTGCTGTCGTGGAGGACGTCTTTTGTGTTTGTGCTGATTATCTGTAGTTATTAAAAATATCGGTGTAAACAGACTGCTACCTTTAAATGAAATACATATTGTACCGATCATACTGAACCACTTTTTCCAATAAACATACCGCGTGAACCATTAGTTTAGGAAAAATTTGAGTTTTAAACAAAAATGGATGAACCCTAACACAACGAGATACGGGCGTGTTTTGAGTCAGCGTCTTCTGTGAAACAGCTGTTCACGCGCAGCGTTCTAAAATAGACCTTCCTCTTGCAAGTTAAAGTCTTTAAGTTACAATTGAATATACTCTTCTGATGTTTTGCGCGTGTATTATGCCCGGGTTGCCTGAAAGATATTGCTTAGCAATAAGTGCTGCCCTTGTACACCATGTTTAATTGTTTTTTTTTGTCTTTTAAGTTATTTGTGTAAATGTGCAAAAAGTATTATAAATAAAATAAATAAATTAACTTGAGAGAGTTGTTCAGTATGATCATTAGATTATGTGGTTTTATTTAAAGGACAGTCTTTTTACACCCTGTATTTACATTATTTGCTCTTGAATTACTGATGATTTTTCGAGATGCAAGAGGTGATGAAAGCTTTGTCATTGAAGTTTCTGGTAACATATATTGTGGCCCTTTGTGTTATGCATAGTGTTGCAAATCACACATTAATTTATGTTCTAACATCTCCAACTTTTCAATAACATAGTTAAATAGTTGATGCTTGTGATTGTTGGCACTCGATCTTGATGGAACTAATTTAATTTTTAATCTTTGTTGAAATTAAACATAGGGTAGAGGACAGTGTTTTATTTCAGAAATACCAAAATATTTGTATTTATCTTCAAGGAGTAAGAAAATCAAATAGGTACAAATAAAATGTGCTCAAACCTGTATACATTTGTCCATTAGCACATTTTCTTCAAAGAGGCGAGCAAACTCGTATGCTCTGCAAGCATTCCTCGGGTACAAGTCGGACCAAAGATACCGAGTGCATTCCTTCACCAGGTGTGGAAGCATATACTTCTTGGCTCCGTAGCAAAGTTCACATGCCTTGTCAAAGGAACTGATGTTGATGTTGTCTGTGTAGATGTATCTACAAATTATTGGATTTAACAAATATGAGGAATTATGATTTCAACTGCATTCAAGTGAAGGAGAAAGTTAATGTTCTGTTGTATCAAGAGGTCAAAACATTAGCACAAAGAGAAAAATGGCAGTTACCGCACCGATAAGAGCATAGCTCTTAAGTCTTAATAGACAGTTTTATTGGAATACCATTCATACTGATCCTATGATGAGTTGCACAATATAGTACAATTATTTTTGTCGCATTTAATGCACACAACATTTCTAGTTGAAATTCTTCTTGACACATCGAACGGAAACAGAAACGCCAATGAAGAAGCTAAGCAATGGCGGCATAGGCTTTTTGACATTATGTCATTGACCTGGATTAAAATGTGACATTGTAGTGGGTTACATCACATTCAACATGTAAACAGGGATACCATCTTAATTATTAGTAGGTCTGCAACGGGGTACAAGCATAATAAATAATTCACACCTAATATCAATAGTTTAGTTAGTCTAAAGGAATAATTGAATTTATTTTAGCCAGATAGGTCAGTGTCGATAAGAGGGTACGATCCAGGACTTTTTCAAAGTCTTTTTTCCCTTAACTACACTCCAACCCTTACATTCAGTATAAAAATGATCGACTTACTCTAAAAGAGCTCTGAAGGCCTCAGGTTGAACATCCAGTATCGGTATAGGCTCATTCCTTTCAGCCATTCCTCCGAAGAACATGGCTTCAAAGACCGGCGACGCCATGGCCAGGATCATCTTGTGGCCGGTGATCACCACCTGATGGGGCTCTGTGCCTACCAGGAACGTGCAGTCGGACCACTGTCCTGACTGCAGGAGATAAGCTCCTCTCTGCTTCATCTCCGTACAGTTCAGCTGCCAGTCGCTCGGAGCTGCAGCCATTATTACGTATCAAGCTTGGCTGTTGGACAACTGTTACAATTTACTGCAGATAGCAGTCGGACAAGAAATAAATAAATAAACAATAATTTTCACAGCTGAGAAAATTCTTGCCGATGAAAAAACAATAAATAGCTTTCATAGAGATAGTAAATAACGGATTTAGATATGAACAAATTGAGCAATCATGTAACATGATGTAACATAAGTCGTATTTTTTTTACGTTTTTTTTTATCTTTAAACATAACAGTGAATTTAAACGTGTAATAAAAACCTTTTTTTTTTTACTATTTATTGAACTAAGAAATTATTTCATTTATTGAAAACCTAAAATAGCGTGTATTTGTGCCCCAAAAACGGCGATAGGGTTCACCCACAGACTTTGGTTCACCAGTACTCACCACACATCACGTTGGGACGTAATAATTGTCAGTGAAACGCAGGTGTACCTAGTGTGGACCAGAGCTGTCACATGGACCAAATATAAGCCCTAAGTTGGTCCGTTCAAATAGGACTCGGACCTGGTCCGATGGACTTTTATGGTGAGCCCTAAACTCCAGCGGACCGAACGGACTAGCCCTATTTCGGTAAAAAGCCGGTCCGGTCCGAGTTGGTCCGAAACAGTCCGTTAGATTACTTCAATAGAGTTATGCAATAAATGCTGTGCTACAATTTGATAAATAGTCGAAACAATGTCGTGTATTTTATTGAATAATATTGAAATACCTGAAAACTTCGATTAAGAGGATGGCATACCCTAGCAACTTTTTTTTAATTTCCGTCCAGCACAATAAGTCTAATGGCAAAGACCTTATTTGCTTTTCATAGAAGCGATTATATGTTGGAAAAAAAATTGTTTTGGCCATATCTTCGGAACGGCAAGTGGTACATCCCTAGGGGTCGGACCATAGGGTGCCAAAAAAGTTTTTTTTTTTTTTTAATATCAAAACTTTAACCGCCCGTATCTCCTAGACGGCTTGAGTTAGACCCATGTTGATGGGTGTCTAAGAAAAGGTCTCGCCGAGATCTAGCCCCCCCCCAGTGTCAAAACTTTAACGGCCCGTATCTCCCAAACGGTTGAAGCTAGACCCATGTTCATGGTACTCTAAGAAAAGGGTTCGACGAGCTCTAATTGAAAATGAAAAAAAAAAAAAAAAAACGAAAAAAAAATATATATTTTTGCCAAAATTTGATCAGCTATATCTCCCGAACCGTACGTCCTAGCGAGTTGCGGTGTCGACTTTAGTGATCGGTTTGCCGAGGGCTTCCTGACCGCATAAAAAAATTTGACATTTGACAGGTTTTGACATTTTTTTGACAGGTCCAAAAAAGTGCTCCGTTTCGCTTGAAACTCGGTATCAAGGGGCAAGTAGGGTCGGTGATTACGAATTCATTGTTAAATTTGACACTTTTTGACAACCGACAAGGATTTTGACACTTTTTTGAAAAAAAATTGATCGGACTCGGCCTGGCTGGCGCGTTCTCCGTCCTCACATGCTCGTTTTTCGGCCTCGCTAGAAAGACACTTGAAGGCTCGGCCTTCGGCCTCGCCATTAGATCCGAAGAAATGTCCGATCAAATTTTTTTCAAAAAAGTGTCAAAGTCCTTGTCGGTTGTCAAAAAGTGTCAAATTTAACAATGAATTCGTAATCACCGTCCCCATTTGCCCCTTGATACCGAGTTTCAAGCGAATCGGAGCACTTTTTTGGACCTGTCAAAAAAATGTCAAAACCTGTCAAATGTCAAATTTTTTTATGCGGTCGGGAAGTCCTCGGCAAACCGATCACTAAAGTTGAAACCGCAACTCGCTAGGACATACGGTTCGGGAGATATAGCCGATCAAAGTTTTGGCAAAAATATTTTTTTTTTCGCCTTTTTTTTTTTTTTCATTTTCAGTTAGAGCTCGTCGAGCCCTTTTCTTAGAGTACCATGAACATGGGTCTAGCTTCAGCCGTTTGGGAGATACGGGCCGTTAAAGTTTTGACACTGTGGGGGGCTAGATCTCGGCGAGACCTTTTCTTAGACACCCATCAACATGGGTCTAACTCAAGCCGTCTAGGAGATACGGGCGGTTAAAGTTTTGACATTAAAAAAAAAAAACTATTTTGGCACCCTATGGTCCGACCCCTAGGGATGTACCACCTTCCGTTCCGAAGATATGGCCAAAACAATTTTTTTTTCGGTACATCCCTTAAAAAAGAAAAAGGCAATTTTTCCCATCCCTAGTGATCGAGGACATCCCTAGGACCTGCGCATGCTCGCGCTTCGCGCTCGCGGGCTCGTTCTGTCAAAAATGTCAATCTTTCCCATCCCTAGTACCCAGGCACATCACTACGAACTTCGCTCGCTCGCTCGTTCGTGCTCGTTCGTAGGCTCGCCCTTCGGGCTCGCCTACTCACTCGAAAAATTTTTCAAAACTCCCATACAACGACACGTCTCACTAAAATGTCAAAAAACCATGTCAAATGTCAAAAAATGTCAAATGTCAAGGTTTTTCCCCACTCAGTATTAGACAACTGACATTGTTTTCATACATTACTACCATGTCAAAAGACTCCTTCAAACTAAACAACCATGTCAGTCAGTCAGTCAGTAAGTTACCGTTTTGTAGCTTTATATATAGTCAAAAAAAAAAAAATTAAGTATGGACAATATGAAGAAAATATGAATGAATACATACCTGCAAAACATATATTTCGATTCTTAGTCGTCAACTCGTCATCACATCCTTCGAATAACATTATTTTGTCATGCTATACTTGCATAAAACCATCCATAAAATCATTTCGTTACACACAACGGACCAGCAACGGACCAACGGACTGAACGGACTAACCCGAAGCCCGAAAAAGTCCGATCGGTCCGTGGTCCGCGGACTCGCTCACGGTTGAAAAAGTCCTATTTGATGATTTAGGACTTTTTATACGTTTTCGGTCTTTTACGGACTTTTTATTTGGTCCATATGACAGCTCTGGTGTGGACTGTGACTGACTTGCATTTCATTTCACTCCCTCGGGGAATCATCTATTTAAACACTAAATTGATCAGTACAAAGTTGTACACTTTGACTGTATTTACTAGTAGTTTATTTTATACTGCAACAATCTTTGTAAACGTTTTTGTTCCGGATTGGTGAGTACGTTCATATACCTACAAAAATAAATGTATTAATAATCACTGGCTAATGGATTGGATTGTATACGCAAAAAATAATGGGAAGCAAAGAATTTTTCACGATAAAACGGGTCACATAAAACAATTTGAGAATTATATTGATAACTCATTTTATTTCTTCAATAAAAATAAATAGAGATTTTGGGGCAAGGCAAGTGTTGTATAACAAAATACAACTAATACAAAAACGAGGTTTTGAACAACAATTTACTAAAATGTCAAACGAACTCGTAAAAGTCGAAGATGTTGTGCCAAAGCGATCTAATTTAATATTATTTAAGTTTATCAAACAAAATGAACCACGACGAGATAAAAACGGTGGTCCAGGACAAGTTCCTGTCTAGTGAAACGGTGACAGCGGTCTTGTACGACGCCAAAGTGATCGATTCAGAATGGACGAAGAAAGACAGACTCCTTGCGATAGTGGAATATGGTGACGAAAAGGCTGTTTTCTGCTTGTTTACCTCCTCATATCCTCCTAAATCTTTCACAGACTTGTCTGTAGAAATAGCACTTCCTGTAAACAAGAGCTTCAAATGCGAAATCGATAACAAACCATCGGATCCTGAAGCAGTATTATACCTGAATGTCCAGTCGCGTAACGTAAAGTATAAGTTCGAAATACAGATGACTCCTCGAGTCGATACATTCGTCGATGAGCTGTTTCGTGGGATAGAAGCTGCTAACAAAATACCGACAAACCAAGAATTTGTTTGGCTACAAAAGTATACAGGGAAAAAGGAAGATGATGTTATCGTGAATACGATGGTAATACCACGAAGCGTGATTCACACGCATGGCGCTGCTACGCAGGTCCGAGAGAGCATGATAAAGAGCAAAATGTCAGACAAGGAAGCTGACTACACATTCACCAAAAAGTTTACTGTTTTCTGTGGAACCTGGAACGTAAATGACAAGGCTCCAGTTATTTCCTTGAGAGGTTGGCTCAACATAGAGAAGGAGCCACCTGACATATATGCTGTTGGATTTCAGGAGTTGGACTTATCAAAGGAAACATTTCTCTTCGACCAAACTCCCAGAGAGGATGAATGGTATAGTGCTGTAATGACTGGGGTCGATCCTAGAGTCAAATATGTCAAAGTAGAGAGGGTGAGACTGGTCGGCATGATGCTCATTGTGCTTATCAAGGAGAAGCTGTACCCTCATGTCAGGAACGTTGTCAGTAACACTGTGGGGACTGGAATCATGGGCAAAATGGGGAACAAAGGAGGAGTCTCTGTTAGATTTGAATTCCACAACACATCTTTATGTTTTGTTAACTCTCACTTGGCAGCCCATGTTGAGGAGTTTGAGAGGCGGAACCAGGACTACAGAGACATCTGCAACAGGACAAGATTTGTGCAACCGAGCCAACAGTCAAAAGCCATAAAAGATCATGACCAAATCTTCTGGATAGGAGATCTCAACTACAGGATAACTGAGCTTGATGCTGTCACTGTGAAAAAGATGATTGATGAGAACAATTTTGGTCCAGTGCTGGAGTCGGATCAGCTGAAACAACAACACAAACTGCATCAAGTGTTCTCAGGGTACACAGAAGGACCCATCACTTTCAGGCCGACTTACAAATATGACCCAGGCTCTGATAACTGGGATTCAAGTGAGAAGCACCGAGCTCCGGCCTGGTGTGACAGGATCTTCTGGAGAGGAGACAGCATCAAACAACTGGCCTACAGGAGTCATCCAGCACTCAATATCAGTGACCATAAACCTGTCTCAGCGACCTTCAACACAGCCATCAAAATAATTGATGAAGAAAAGTACAGGAAAATATATGAGGAGGTTATCAAGCAACTGGACAAACTAGAAAATGAATTAATTCCACAAGTGAAGGTAGATCAAACTGAAATAGACTTTGAAACTGTCAGATATTTAGAACTGCAAGTGAGGACCATCTCAATTAAAAATGTAGGGAAGCTGCCAGTCGAATTTGAGTTTATTAAAAAGTTGGATGAGACTAGCTTTTGTAAAGAATGGCTCATTGTCGAACCTTACAAGAAGTGCATTTGTGCTGAAGAGACTTGCGAAATTCAACTTAAAGTCCTAATAAATAAGACCTCAGCTTGTAAGATGAATGCAGGAATGGACAAATTGTATGACATTTTAGTGCTCCATCTCTATGGAGGCAAGGATATTTTTATAACAGTCAATGGAACTTATGAAAGGAGCTGCTTCGGATGTTCAATAGAGGTTTTAGTGAAACTAAACATGCCAATCAGACAAGTTCCTGTCGGGAAGCTAATAGAACTGGAGAGCAAGAGGGACCAATGTGCTGCCAGCCAGTCAACATACTCCATTCCAAAAGAAATCTGGTTTTTAGTAGATCACATTTATCTACACGGGTTAAAGGAGCCAAATCTGTTTGAACAGCCAGGATTGCACTCAGAAGTGTTGCAGATAAGAGACTGGCTGGACAATGGGTCTGTGGATCCCATCCCAGGGAGCATCCACTCAGTAGCTGAAGCATTGCTGCTCTTATTGGAGAGTACATCAGACCCTATCATACCCTACAACCTCCAGGTGGCGTGCTTGAGGGCCAGTCCCAACTACTTGCAATGTAAGCAGATTGTAATGGAACTTCCAGAATTTAGGAAAAATGTATTTTTGTATTTGTGTGAGTTTCTCCAGGAGGCTCTGCAGCACAGTGCTGAAAATGGCCTAGACTCGAAAACTCTGTCCACCCTGTTTGGTGCTATATTCCTGAGGGACAATCCAAGCCAGATGCAGGAGCCGCAATCTCGGATAAACAAACAAGTGATAGACAAAAGTAAAGCCCAATTTGTCTATCACTTCCTTGTAAATGATCACAGTGACTTAATATTCAGTAGATAAATTTTTAACTCATTTATTTGTAAAATTTTGTCTGTTTTGGTTATGGATGGTTTATTGTAGTAACATTATTTTAACACAATTTTATGTGTTATGTTCAAATTGTAACTTTTTATTTATTGAAATTTTATTTTCGTTATACTTATTCCTAACCTAATTAATGTGTCATATTTTATATGTAAACAAAAAGGAGTAGTTATTGTAACCACATAAAAATGCAATTTTGTAACATTTTATGCTTGTATTGTATATCAGATTATATTCAAGCACTTATAGTCAACCTTTTCTTAAATAAATGTAATACCCATGTAAGTACCTACATAGACCTACATATTTTGGAAATTTTACATGCACTTGAAAATTCCCTGAAATACTATAGGAGCCTATTTTATTATGTTTCTTGTAAAATGATTAATGTTTAAATTATGTTTTAACAAGGAGTTGAACTGAACTGCTGAAATTAACATTTAGGTTGACAATTAAGTTATTTATTTATAACACTAATTTATTATAATATTTAATATTATTTTAGACCAGGGATACTAATTTATCTACTTACATAGTTGTAGTTAAATTTTATAATAATGTATTACATTACAGCGACGTCATTTTGATATTTCAGACATCTGTATGAAATTAAACGAAAAATTCATAGCTCTGCTCGTATGTTTTGTGTGTACTTTTAGAAATCGACATATTTTATATCCCGTGTTGAAATATGATCTCCAGCTACCATAACAAATGTTTACTAAAGAACAGACATCATGCATGACGCGACCAACTCAGTTGTAGGCGTGGCCAAATGTCATGCTGTTTCATTCAAAGATTTCAAAAGTTTAGATGAGCCCTGACACCTAAAACCTATTGCATTGTTTTTGAATGCGTGCGTTAACATAATGCCGACGCGCGCACACTTATGAGTGCGCAATCTGTCTACCTACGGTCAGCAAACTAATCAGACTACTAAAGTTGTTAAAATTATTAACTTTAAGTGCACTTAAGGCGTCCACCTATCACTGTGTTCAGATGAGGACTGATACCAAACGTGTGAGCGTCACCCATTTAAAAGTGGAAACATTTTGGTGCTGTCATAGTACGGTAAGGGCTTATCTTTACTTTTGAAATATTTGGTTTCATTTCGCTATTATGTGCAATTTCTCATAGCTTAGTTTCTAAAAGATTTTTTCTTTGTTTCCACAACTTTCCGTGACTGATTCCAAAGACAATATAACCATTTTTACCGATTCGTTGGACTCAAAGCTCCTAATATTTCAATGGATAATATAAAGCCTCCGAAGCGAACTGCTGCACACTGTTATACTATCTGAGCAGCCGCAAAATTAGTTATCGAAAAATATACAAATCTAACTGTGTAACATCTACCGACAAAATAAATGAAACATAGCAAACTAAAAATTCTCACGACCACCTGATTTAAATAATGAACCTCCGAATAAATGACTAAACTTCCGAAAAAACATCGTCAACAAAACTATGAACCAAAAGTCAAAAATAGGTGCGAAGGAAAAATAGGTAAGGTTTACATGTAAGATAAAATAAGGAGCCTAGCGAAACGGAGCGGAGCGAGGCGAGGTCTCTAGTTTTAACAGAATGCATGACATACAAAAAAAAATATTCGAAGATCTACGATAAAAATAGCTGACAGTAGTTTTCGGCATTTTCAGTACCTATTTCATTCGGTAGTTTTCGTTAATTTATTAGCAAAGAAGTTTTCGGCAGATTAGTATTTAAAGGCAGTAACATTCATAAATTGAACGTCCTCATTTTTAGGGTTCCGTGCCAACGGGACCTTATTACTAAGACTCCGCTGTCCGTCTGTCACCGATTCACCACTCAATGAACCGAGATAGTTAGACAGTTGAAATTTTCACAGATGATGTATTGTAGATTGTAGAAAAAGTATATATATTATTTTATTATAGGTACAAGTATCTGTGTGATGTGAAAATGTTTATGTAGGTGAGTGCGTTTGTGTGAGAGTGGAAGTGTAATAAATATGTAAGGTGTAAGGGTGATATTAAGGGTCAAGGTGTGTGCAGAGACATAGAATACTCATATAATTCGATAAGGGTATAGGATAGATGTAAGTATGCAGAATTGCAGAGCTTCAATTTCCCCATAGACATTCAACAGTACCAGGAAATTTCCCAAATCTACAGAATGCGTTGTATTCGACATTCAAAAATCTCGAATTTCATATTTTCACGAGGAAAATATAAAATGTTTTGCCGACTTAGGCAGGCCCAAAAGAGATTAGTTTATTATTTATTTATTTTCGAATAAATGGATTTAGTATTGAATTATGAAATCCATTTCCGTTTCCCAATGAGTTAACTGCGTGTAGAAGTTGTAATAAAATTCTTCAATTATAGTAAAATTTTGCAACATTGTCTTCTAACTTTACACAATTTTTGTCAGTTATAAATTTTTTGTGTCCCTCGTTTTTGTCTAGAAGTCGGCTTTACACTCGCCCGTGAATTGCAGCTGCGAACTTTGGCCGCGATTCTCACATGATCTCTGCGCGAAAAATATGGTCCTCTACACTCGCAAACTCGCAACATTTACGGTCAGTGATGCCAGATTGGAAGGAATCCCCCAAATTTTTGGGGCTTTTATAGCTATTGGGGAGATAAGATTCTTGAGGGGATTTTTGGAAGGAAAAATACTGGTTATGGAGGGAATTCGGGGATTTTTATTAGCAAATAACATTAATGCTTTAGACAATTGTAAGTTCATGAGCCCGCAGAATGCAATATCTTATATGAAACATGATATTACATATTAAGCTTAGTCTTACAAGACCTTCTGCAATGATGTCGACTAAGTGTTACAAGAACATAATGCTTTGAAACGACCTGGAAATCCACGCAATACACTGAAGAGTTCTGGGGTGAAGTATATAATTTCAAAAATGCAGTCTGTAATAGAACATAAGGTCATGTTAGTAAATTGGCACTAGGATTTTTTGTCATTGCCATTTTCTAACGCAGTTGTGAAAAGCGAAAGGGCCTTCTCTCAAGCAGTAATTATTAAAGACAAACTATGAAACATTGACCACCCACACTGCCAAATATATTTTGAGAATAAGTTACAGTACATTGCCAGAAGGATGTGTTAATTTGAAACCAAGTTCAAACATACTAAAGAGGTTTAACTCAGGAAAATGTACGGAACTTTAGACGATGCATGTGAATATGCTGATCCAGTAATAGAAGCTATTTTGGAAGAAGCATAAAATTGAATTGAATTAAGAAACAAATGTTTTTTTCTTTTGTGCGGGTTTTTTCTTCAAAACCAGAATTTTGGGGGAACGCGAGTCGGTCATCTGGCAACACTGTTCACGGTTTCGTTCGCTCGCAGTTTCATTCGGGCGTTTGTTGAAGTTTCTGCTGCTGTGCACTATTAGCGTGCTACAAATCTACAATAATTATGCCTGTACTAAAACGAGCTAGAGACCCGTCCTATACGGATGGACGGACAACGGAGTGACATATTTAGTCGTGGAGATCCAACGCAACAAAACGGGTTGAATGAATAACTATAATTAAACTCGTCTTTCAGGTTGAATGTGTTTGGGCTATTGATTCATTTTTTATATCATTTTATATACTTTACCTACGTACTTCTTTTTCACTACATACTGAAAAAGGCCACAAGTGTGGATACATTCGCGATCGCGCGTCGCGAAATAAGCGCGATCACTTTGTCGTGGGACAAAAATACGACACCGATTGGGGAACGCCACGGAGCGCAAACGCAAAGCCGCGAAACCATCTACACTCACATTTCACGGTTTCCGCGAGCTTTTGCACCGCGAGTTTAGAGCCGGCTTAAGAGTGCACAGCTGAAAGGGGGTGAAACTAGATTAAAATATATATGGAGGAATATTTGTGCCCTAACCTACTTCAAATCTTTGGACTTCAAGACATAAAAGAGATTTTTATATCAGTTCGATGTAGCATTTATTCCATGAAATACCGTTCTATGAACTACTGTAATAATGTCATGTCACCCACCTGTTTCAAGGTGTGTCGAAATTCCACTTTTTTGAATTTCATAGTGTAATTACTGAGGACTACTTTGAAGGGATCTATAAAAAGCTGCAATAAAAATGTATATAATATATTGGACCTTTTCTGCCCCCTCATTTGATACAAAGATTTTTAAAATGTATGGAAGAAAAAAAAAATTCGTCTGTATTATTCTTTCTATATATTTTTTTTTGTTACAGCCTTATGTAAGCAATTCACCAAAAAATAGGTCATAAATATTTTGTTGTTTTTTGAGGTCGAACGAAAAAAATCATAAAATATTATATATAATCAAAAATATTATAGACAAAAATGAATTTTTCTTCCATACAATTTGTAAAACTTTGAATCAAATGAGGAGCCACTAATTCCACTAATCCCACTATTACAATATATAATGTAATTCGACAAAATGGAATTTCGACACGCCCTATTGCAAGAGCACCCGCACCCCCTTGCACTTTCCTCCCGGCCGCGGCACCCACGCAGGCGAATAACTATATAAGTGTTACTATTATAAGAGCCATCACGTTGACTCACGCCAGAGCTGTCACATGGACTAAATAAAACCGAAAATTTATAATAATTCCTAAATCGTGAAATAGACTTAATCAACCGTGAGCACGTCCGCGGACTGCGGACTGCTCGGATCTTTTCGGATTTCAGGCTTAGTCCGTGCAGTCCGTTGTGCGAAACGATTATGGATGTGGCTTAATGCAAGTATAGTAAGTACGCAAAAATAACAAATTTTACATTGTATTTAATTGTATAACTCTCTCTTGAAGTAATTCAATTGACTTTTTCGGACAAACTCAGACCGGACCAGCTTTTTACCGAGATCGGCTTGGTCCACTCAGTCCGCTTGAGTTTAGAATTCACCTATAAAGTTGGCCTTATTTCATTCCATGTGACAGCTCTGAATCACGCATGGAAACGCCACGAGTATGGCCATAGCATAGGTGAGGCCTTAAATGGCACAGGGGTCATATTGTTTAATTCAACATTTATCGCTATCGCTTTTAACGGTGCGCATAATTGGATAGAAATGATGTGTCATGTCACGCACGTACGTTATTTCTTGCCAATTATAGGTACCTACTTACAGTTGAAACCGATAATGATAGATGGTAAAGTTAGACAATAAGGCCCCTGTTTTTTTTGTATGGTTATTAAATGTTATGTTCACTGTGTTGTTTGTAAAACTATCCCGGTTCTTTACAATTTACAATTTCTACAATTTATGGGGAATTGGTGTAAATTAGGAATCAAGGCTAAGAATTTGTTTTAGATTATTATAGTGAATGAATGCAAATAAGATTAATTGTCGCGTTTAACAACTATGCACCGCTGCAGTGATGAACTGTGCAATAAGTTGTGGCGATGGATGTGCGTAAAACACTATTTTTTACTTATCAAAATGACAGATAACATATACGGATACAATGCATAGAGCATTGGGAACTATTTGTGCGGCTCAATGTCTGTAAAATGGTCGTTGTTATAACTATTTTTAGCCCGCTGCACTAATCGCTGCAATAATGCATGCTGTTAAACGCGACAAATGTGATATTTACGGCAAATGAAAATATTTTTGTAGTTTCTAAACGCAAACGCCATAGATCTTAGGTCGATTTGTAGCGCGAAGTTTAAATCGTCCAATCACATTCATCGATTTGACCGTTTCTACAACGAAACTTCAAAGAATCAAGCAAGACAAAGCAAAGCAAAGCTGGCATCAACATCGACGAAATAAAATAAAGATAAAGTGAATCGAGATTTATTTGAAAGCGTTCCTTCAAGCAAGACGTAAATAATGGAAGTTGAAATCAAATGTAAGTATCTCAGATTTTCTTTAATGTGAATATTATGTGTATAAGAATACAAAAGCTGTATTCAGTATTTCTTTTATAACAGATATTTTCTGTTGTTTTTGTTGTAGCAAAATTACAATTCTGATGTATTTATTTAGATTTTTACCTGTTTGCTACATACCCTACAGCACTACCAGCTTGTGTTTGATAAATAACGAGAAAATTAATAAAATATTTTTAGTGGCTTGTACTCGAGGATTGAGTACCTATAAATCCAAAATTTCTACTGATAGCAACTTTTTTACTGTATGAAAACTTTTTTTCAACTGGTTTATGTTTAGCACCTAGAACTTAAATTACCTAATCTTACCTCAACAATGTGTGCATCTTGAAATCTTGAAAATTATTACAAAAAAAGTACCGACCTACAATTTTAATGCGGTCTAGTTATGGAGTAGATGCTGTACCTTTTTTAGTCCCAGGCTCTATCCCTTGGTCAATACTCTATCTAGCTAGTTAAGGGTGTAAATAAATAAGATGTCCATCAAGGGAAATTAGGTGTGAGACTAGCCAGCTGAGCTGTTAGGGTGCTGTAGTATTTTGCTGCTCCCTCATTTATACTGACTAAATACTAAATAATATTGATGATAGAAGAAGCTTGTAACTTACAAATATGATACTAGACTGTTAGATTAAATCAAATTGTGCATAAATAATACATTTGTGTCGATTCTGTTAACACATTTTAACTTATTTGACTGGACTAAACTTAATTTAAGCATTCTGTCTTTTTCTTTCCATATCGTGAAGACAAAGACAGGATGCTCAAAATAAGGTTAGTCCTGTCAAATAAGTTCAGTTGTGTTGCGCCGAATCAATATCAATGGCTGCTTGTAGAAAAGTATGTATATGTAAAAAAGTCATATGATTTTTTCTCTGTACAAGTTCATTATTATAATCCCTATTAATTTTTTTGTTATCTGTTCAATGTTCATACTTTTAAGAGTAACTGTCATTACATTAGTATTTCTTGTAACTCTATAGAAGAGTGAAGATGAAATATGGTCAAAAATCCAACTATTCAAAATTTAAACTATAAAATAATCACTTTTTACCTAAGTTTAAATTAAATGCAAAAAACTGTAGACTGGTAACATTAAATGAAGTCACAAGTTCAACTAATAGCACTGAAGGACTTGTCGAACTTACCAGCTTGTTCATTGAGGCTTGATTGTTGTTTGACATATGTCTAAGGCAAGCTGAGCTCCTCCACCGCCATATAAAAAGGAAAAAACAATTGTGGGATTTTGCAGACAGAAGATAGTCACACGTTGAAGCGTTCTGCATTCCATAGAAAATTTAAGGATAGAGAATATTTTCTATGGAATGTGAATGCTTCATAGCGTGACAGTGTTCTGTCTGCAAAATTCCTGTGACAATTTAATAAGCCTTATTAATCTCAATGTCTTTAAATTGAGTGTGTCTATGTTTATACAAAACAAAACTTCTACAGCTGTACATAGAACATCAATCTTTATAAACCCCATACAAGGCTTCAAAACAAAAAAGGGAGATGTCATTTAAAAAAATGTTGATGGTCATTATTGTCCATTATTCTAATTGTCCACACTTGTTGGAACTTAAACATCATTGTTGAAATTAAATGCTTGTACTCTTGTACTTCTTTCCACAAAGTTAATACAATTTTTATTATAATTATAGGTTATTTAATTATACAAGTGTAATTTCACAAAGAGATTTTATTTCGTTTGTATAATCCTTAGTTATAATTATCAAGTTATTTGAAACTAAATATACCTAATTATTTATTATTGCATATTCATTCATGTAGGTACAACTCCTCAGCACGGTTCTAGAGGCACAAGCAACAAAGTAGTGGGGATCTGCGCATACAATTTTGTAGGGACGGACGGACAGACCGAAAAAATCACTTCTGCGCCGATTCTAGAACCGTGCCGGGGCGAAAAAACTTGCAAATAGGGTTGCATGGGTAGGTATTTATTTAACATCGCGCGAGCGTTAAACGTTGATGTTGATACCATGTGCTTAACGGCCATTAAAAATAAAAGAAATTATTGTTTTCGTTGGCGAAGGCGTGTGTCATCTCGTCGTTTAAACTTGGAAGCCGTTGTCCCGCAAGGCCGCTCGAGACCGTTGAGCTGCAGGGTTGCCAGTGTCCGATATTCACCTGGATAATCCAGTATTTTAGTGTCCAGCACCCATAGCACGGAAAGTTTAATCGCGCGGAAAGCGACTTCGTTGAATAACGAGTCCGAGGAGTTGGAACACGATGTTTTTGCGATTGAACAGTATGTCATGCTCCCCGCACTTATGATTCAACTAAGTCGCGTGGCGCGCGATTATACACTGTAACACGGGTGCTGGAGTGGCTAAAAAAAAATTAAAGAATAAGGGACTGAAGTATCCTGGTAATAAGCATAATTAAACGCGGGCGGTTCATTCCGGGTGGGCGCTAAATTAAGATTAGTTTTTCGTTAGGTACTCGGTCTTACGACCTCGCAATTTCTTTATTTAAGGCGTATGACCACGCTAAATAAGCAATTCGATGTGTGTCGGTACAAATATCAACGGAAACGACATTGAAATAATGTTATGGCTGTTACGACAACCACTGCGTCTAACTAATTATCTTTAACTATTTACTTTGACTTTTAATTCAAATTTTCTGGGACTTGAATAAATCAGTATTATAGTGTTCATACTGAGAGTAAAATAGGCTATGGAAAACAAAATATGTCGTGGCTTAGCCGGGCATAGCCTTAGGGTTTGCAGTTTTAATACTTAAATAATGTTTTCTATTTTATGACCCCCCGAAAATCAATTTCATTCCTTGCCTTTGTTTATTTAGCCGTAAATACGAAGAACGTCGTTCTCTACGGAATATTTCTCTAAAGGTCTGGCAACCCTAGTTGAATGTGACTCACGTACTCTTGAGACTTGTATAATTTGAACTTTAAATTGTACATACGTATTCGTCCCTACATGTTAAACCTGTTTGCCAAGTTGCATTGTAGGGGATGCGGAAATATGCAAGACGACATTTCTTTACGACTTTTTATACTTACAAGACATAAGCCCGTATTCGTCCACTGCTGGACATAGGCCTCCCCCATATTACGCCACTCTTGGCGGTCCTCAGTCATCCTCATCCAGCCGCCACCCGCAACGTCCTTCAGATCGTCAGTCCAGCGGGCATGAGGGCGGCCTACGCTGCTAATACGTGAAAAGTATTATTTTCTCCTATTTTGCGCTATCCGGAGACCCATTGACGTCGTAATGCAGTGCGCGCTGAAATGAGCGTTATTTCAATAGTTTCTGTCGATATTTGTACCGACACAGGTCGACTCAAGGTCGTTGGCCACTACCTGCCCCTTAAAGAGATTTCTTCCAGACAACCTTTTTGCAGCTTATAGTAAAAGCAACGTAATAAATATTAAGATACCTTCTCATCTCCTGACATCTCCTGGCTTTCAAGTCATGTTTTAAGTGGGAAAGAAATAAAAAATGCAGGTCAAGGGCGTTTTTTTTTAATACTTTTTAATATTTTTGGTCAAAAATAAATATATTTGGAACCACTTTGCAATACTTAAAAAAACCGGCCAAGTGCGAGTCGGACTCGCGTATCTAGGGTTCCGTATTGTGGATGATAAATTTAATTTTGTCATTTTTTTTCGTGAATTTCTCAACCGCTTTATTTTTTGATTTATTATTCATGATGATGAATATTTTTACGAAAAAGCTGCACCTTCCATTTGCTTTCTTAAGAAATGTCTGTTTAGAAATATGTCCTTTGCTATCAAGATAAATTTATAGTAATTTGCTTACGACTGATTTGTCAGATGGATGACAGATGAGTAGACAAACCACTTTTTTTTATAAGCAATCAGACATCACAATCAGTATAATGTCTAAAATTCTCAAATGTCGTCATATCGGACAATTCTTTAAAAAATATAAAAATATAATGGTTAATTTATATACCAAAATAATAAAAACTATGCCCTACAATGGCGAATCTATGAAAAAAAAAACTTAGCTATGGGTTGTGTTGTTAATATAAATAAATATTAGTATATCTACACTACAGTTTACGTTTAGAAAAAGTTTTTATTTTTCTTCTGTTAGTATAGTTCCAAATATTGCCTTGGTTAACTTTAGCGTCAATACAATTATATTATATTAATATAATAACAAAAATCAATAATATGTCAATACGATAAAAGATACTCATAACATAATACAGGGAAGTCTTCCACGATAGTAGCAACAGTCAACAGTTGACACATGAACTGAGGGTACATTGGTGTCGATTCGGTCTAACACGATTTTACTTATTTGACAGGACTAAACTTAATTTAAGCATTCTGTCTTTTTCTTTCTGTATCGAAAAGACAAAGACAGGACGCTCAAAATCAGGTTAGTTCTGTCAAATAAGTTATTTTATTTCTTGTTTTTCTGACAGAATCTTAAATTGATCTGTGGCAAAATGGCGCTCTGAAAAGTGACCGTAGCCATTTCAGAAAAAAAAAAAAAAAAATCTTGTTTTTGGCTTCTGATAATGTGTGTGACTAGTGTTGCGCCGAATCGACACCATTGCCGAATCGCGCTGTATCTGTGTCCGCAGTCCGCAGCAATGGCATTGTTAGAGGTCCGTCACCGTCAGCCGCCTCGATGTCGGCTGTCCCATTGTTTACTTCCACTGTGCTCCTCTAATCGACCGTGAAAACGGAATTTCAGGACCACTGCATTAGTGGAGATGTTGCTGATTGATACGTTCCATTTACTAAATTATATGCCGGTTGTAAATGAACATGTATCTTTAAATTAAAGCACATAATATCGAGGGTCTACTGAGAGAACCAGCTAAGTGCAAGTTTTATGGTTTATACTGATCATACTGGACACTTCCTAAAAAAACTTGGAGCACAAATTTCCATAGTAACTTTAATTGTAACTTCTGTATAGGCAAGACATTTTTATTTCTCGTATTTATGTTTCTTAGCGAAAGTTACTAGTATTTCGTCGTGTTCGTATTTGCAATTACCGAATGAAACATTCTAAATGGATGTCGGATTTATCTCACAGTTAAAGTTGTTATTAAATTGTCAGACAAGCGTCTTGTCTTTGATTAAAACATGAAGGAGAAGGGCCCTTATTGCCAATACGAGTACAATCTAAGTACGTAAAGTAATTTCTGTAACCTACTTACTCTTCTGAATGGACCCTTTTTTAGGTGAAACTTTGTTCATTTATTTGCAAAAGAACCAGGGCGTTTGTACGGTATCGATCATACCGATGCTTTCTGATATTGTCGTAGTGAATGTAGCAGACGTGTGCTGTGTTCAGGAAACAATAAAACATTTTTAAGTAGTATGTGCTACCCGTGGCTTCGCCAGCTTTGACCAATTTCAGTGACAGATGTCAAACGACTCTCGGAAAAAATCCTCAACTTGTCAGTGAAAGTCTTGTCAAAATCGGTTCCGCCATTTTGGAGATCAACCCGGACAAACGAACATACAGAAAGACAAAATGAAATGAAATGAAATATATTTATTTATGTAATGTAGGTATAACAGATACACTACTTACAGGTCAGTTTTAATGTAATATAAGTAATTAAATAATATATGTGTATAGGTAATAGTTTTATGTCATAAATAATAATATAGGGAAATATGCAGGGAAATAATCAAATACCTTAATTATAAGCTTGGGGAGACTTTTATTTCGAAATCACAGACGGACACTTCAAAATTATTTATTTGTATGGATTTATGATGTGTTCGATGTCCTTTTGAAAACATTTCTGGTTTGGTCTTGATACAAAAGAAGGAATAATTTTATTGTATGCTCCTTACCTTCCGCGTTGGATGATGACGTTATATGAACATTTCTCTGGAGCTTGATTAAATAAAATAAAATGCGTCTGTGTTAAATTGTTTCGTGCTGATGTTTGCCGCAATGTTCCGAACTGAGGACTTTATTTCCTGTTGGAATTGCAATGTTACAACCAGAGACTGAATTACCGGGTTAAAAGGTCAGTCGGTACAAAGTGCACAACTTAACTTTGTTTTTATTGTTAAGAGGTTAAAAGTGAAAAAGATATTGGTTTGTGACAATTCACGACAATAGTTGAGACAGTTTTAAATAAAATGTTTTAAGTTATAAGTAAATCATGGCCAATTGTGCATACAATTTCTAGCTGTTGATTCATAAACCTAACTTATACTGAACTATTGGCGTTAATTGCCATATAGACTAATATCTTTTCACTTTTAACTTCTTTAACAAGAAAAGCACTTTGTACCGAGCGACTGATATTTAACCTTAACCCTTTAAAACCATCAGTGGCGATTCCTGGTGTTTGGGTTAGCTCGAGGGTATTGTTACATTTTAGTCTTGAGTTGGCTCAAGGGTATTGTTACATTTTATTCTTGGGTTGGCTCAAGGGTATTGTTATATTTTAGTCTTGGGTTGGCTCGAGGGTATTGTTATATTTTAGTCTTGGGTTGGCTCGAGTGTATTGTTACATTTTAGTCTTGGGTTGGCTCCAGAGTATTGTTACATTTTAGCCTTGGGTTGGCTCGAGAGTATTGTTACATTTTAGTCTTGGGTTGGCTCAAGGGTATTGTTACATTTTATTCTTGGGTTGGCTCGAGGGTATTGTTATATTTTAGTCTTGGGTTGGCTCGAGGGTATTGTTATATTTTAGTCTTGGGTTGGCTCGAGTGTATTGTTACATTTTAGTCTTAGGTTGGCTCCAGAGTATTGTTACATTTTAGCCTTGGGTTGGCTCGAGAGTATTGTTACATTTTAGTCTTGGGTTGGCTCGAGGGTATTGTTATATTTTAGTCTTGGGTTGGCTCGAGTGTATTGTTACATTTTAGTCTTAGGTTGGCTCCAGAGTATTGTTACATTTTAGCCTTGGGTTGGCTCGAGAGTATTGTTACATTTTAGTCTTGGGTTGGCTCGAGGGTATTGTTATATTTTAGTCTTGGGTTGGCTAGAGAGTATTGTTACATTATAGTCTTAGGTTGGCTTGAGGGTATTGTTACATTTTAGCCTTGGGTTAGCTCGAGGGTATTGTAACATTTTAGTCTTGGGTTGGCTCGAGGGTATTGTAACATTTTAGTCTTGGGTTGGCTCGAGGGTATTGTTATATTTTAGTCTTGGGTTGGCTCGAGGGTATTGTAACATTTTAGTCTTGGGTTGGCTCGAGGGTATTGTTATATTTTAGTCTTGGGTTGGCTCGAGAGTATTGTAACATTTTAGTCTTGGGTTGGCTCGATGGTATTTTCTCAATAAAAATACCGAAATACTAATTACCAAGTCTTTATCAAACAAAGTTATGGTATATTCTTTCTTGCTAGGTATCTGTGAGTTGTGACACGTGTAGATAATTTGTGACACGGACGTCCATTTTCCACAACGGAACGTTTTTCGGCAAACGATAATATTGAATATAAATATTTTGTTCATGTTTGGTTTGGTGGCGCCAACACGTCGGCAACTTATAGAAACCGCCACCTGCGGGCCTATTATGTATCTCTAGTTGCCAACTGGACTAGGTGCCTATCATCAAAACATAAATATACTATCGAATTTCAATTGCCTAAGGATATGTTCGCATTTGAAATGACGTCACAGTTCGTTAATAGTTCAATACCTTCTAAAGGCAATATCGAAAGTTCAGTTTTTATCTATGTTTTTGACGATAGGCACTCTGCCCAGTTGGCAACCTAAGATACAGAATAGGGGGGCTGGACGCCATAACCCTGTTTATGTGTTAACTGAGTTTTTATTTGGGTTAATCCTTTTGACTTTTCTTATTAGACAAAGGATGATGGATTGTATTATTTTAATAATATAAAATTAAACATAATTGCTGCATTTACCAGTTTTCTTCAGAGCAACCGAGTTTAATGCTTGTATTGAGATGGTTCCGATGCGTCTGTAATTATTATTTATATAGAAATGACTGTCAGTTGTACAAAGAGTGTACTTCACATGAGCCATATCATATAAATATATATATATATATATATATATATATATATATATATATAAGCTCTTTTATCCAGGTGCTTTTGTAGTTCGCTAATTTGGTCGGTATACAATCTTGTAAGGGGCGCGGGCGGCCCGGCCAGCTTTACCTTCCACTTGCACACCACATATCTATTTCTTTTGTCGCTCTTCTTTGTTTAATTATTTATCCATGTATGCCTCAACCTCAAAAATGATTCACCGTAATGAGTTCGCCATTTATTTATTCTATTCTTTGTTCACTTTACATCGAGTGCATTAACTGCGTCCTCCTACACAACAGTGTACGCATTCACGTCTCGTTGTGACTCACGGTACAATTACCAAGTTCAGTTGTAGTCTCACAGACGAGCAAGTAAAAGCTGCCCCGTCTCGTACCTCCACATAAGGCAAGGAGCGTGTGGGCGGTACTCTTTAAGGCGCCTACATACAACCGAATTTAACAAGTACTCGGAATTTGCATGGCTTTCTCTTACCGATCGCTATCCCATGGCACTTGTGAGAACCGATATCTTTAATACCATCAGCTTCTTAGTATTTTGAATAGCTTGGGTGCTTTTAAGAGTTGTCGGGTTTGTTGTCTTCCTTTTTGGCTTCACGCTGCCAGGTCCGTAGACAGAAATCTCTTTATTTTCCCCTCCACTTTTCCTTCAGTGATGTTTTTGATTTAATTGTTGTTTCGTAAAAATGTAACGATATTTTTGATTTTTTGAAATCCTAACATTTCGCGGGGGGGAAGGATATGTGGTCCATATCCCCCTCTATCTGCGGGCCTGCACGCTGTGGCTGCAGTGAGGCATGAGGTTGACGGCATGTTTGCTATAATTGCACTGGGTCGGGCAATGTCCTCTTAGTTCGAACTTAGACTGGCATGTGTGGGGGAGTAGACCGCTGGCATGTGGTGACTTACATTCTTGATTAATGTTGGAGTAATTCTTCTCTTCGTTGTTGCTCTGTCATTTTAATCCTGCATTAGCTAACTATGCAAACTTATGGTTTATTTAATATTAACGAGTTAAGAAGGCTTTAAAAAAACAAACCTTGTGAAAATGTGTAATTATGACGTCTAAACACTTTTAGTTCCGTTCATCCATCCATCAGCCCGTATTCGTCCACTGCTGGACATAAGCCTCCCCCAATTACGCCACTCTTGGTGGTCCTCAGTCATCCTCATCCAGCCTCATTTTAGTTCACTGGGTTAAAATTATGAAATAATGATCGCCTGGTCATATTTATTGTAACGAAGTTCCTTATCTCACGTTACATTCCAGACACTTGGCGAATGAGAGTTAAGCCGACAAAAGTGTAAGACTACGACCGTCACGACACTTTTGCTATAGTACGTTAGAAATTCGTTTCAACCGAGTGTCTAACGACACCTCGTTTTTTTATGGGCGTGAAACGGCAGGTTGTCAAATTTCTTTCGAATTTAATACCCTACTATGCTTGGAAGAAGATAATGCGGTCACAGAAGAAGATAATGCGGTAATCCCTTGGGAATGTTTGGACTCTAAACGCGCCCAGCCCGGCCTTGGGTAATAAGCTGGTTTATTCGTCCAAGGTAATAAGTTATCGAACAGTGATCTCCTTTCATTGTAATGCATGTCAATGTTGAGGGTCGAATAGTGTTAAGGCGATATACGAAAAAAACACGGGTGTTTCTTTTCTGTGTATTTCATGAAATACATGGATAATTATTATCAGTTTCTGATATATGCATTTTGACTATATAATCTAGGGTTTTCAAATTGGAAAACATATTTGGATAAATTTTCCTCGATAGAAATAATTGTTGAAATGAGGTCTTCAAACATACTTTTTCTCCTCGTTTGACGAGTAGAAACGATAAACAGAACTCAAAATATATTTTATTAGGTGTGTTTTAACAATATCTAGAGATTTGATATTTGAAATTTTGCTAGCTATTTTAGTTTTTTTAATAAAAATATAAAACCAACTTTTTTCCCTTTTGCCCTGAATCCGCCCCTCTCGCACTGCGCGATTTTTCGCTTGGAGTGACAGTGACAAAAATAAAATTCGCATAGCCTCTTAACCACAGATATGTTCTGTGGCGTTAACCGCATCAAAACCCGTTCAGTCGTTTTTGAGTGATGCATAAAATAAAGAAAAAAAAACTAAATTCTTATAGCGCGTTCTAATATTGAACAATGCCACCTTTTGATTTTTTCATGTACTAAAATTGTGTACGCTACATAATTCTAACCAAAGTTTTCTTGTTTTTTCTCTTTTAAACAATTATTACTGTTTGTGACGTATATAAGCTTTCAACGCTAGCTTATTATTTGCTGTAACTTCTAACAATAGAAAAGTAAGTCCCAAAAATCTTTAAATGACTACCTATAACATTTTTTCCAACATCCGATTTTAAAAGCGATTTCACAGCCGGATTGTGAAAAACCCGCCTTTTCTAATTAATTTGAAATTCTAATTTACAGAAACCAGTGGAAACTTTGCGATGGCAACATACACAATGCATAATAATAATATGTAATAAGGTTTTGTTGAATAACTATCAAGTGAATTTTGAATTTAAGTGTTCTATTTCGATTAAAGGCGAGTTTTCACAATCCGACTGCGAAACCGCTCTTAATGAAACAAAATCTATATTCAGTTCCAAATTAAGCTCTGTCCATATGTGAACACTACAGAAAAGTCTGTTTAGTAGTTTCGGAGATGTGCGCGAACAAACAGACAAAAGAATTTTAAAAATCTCTCATTTGTGTTCTAATACTCTTCTTTAGCCCTTTCTATTTTTATTACTTTTCTTCAATGTACAGACACACCGGGTTCTACTGTTTTATTATCAAGGTGATCATCGTCCAAATTCATACTGGAGGCTTGATAAGTGATCAGTATCTTGGATCAGTAACAATTTTTGTGAAATTCTTATAATTAAATTTCGGCTTCCCATATAAATTCAGTTCCAGTCCCGAGTGAATCACTATGGGGAGTCGAAATTTCATTTTATGAATTTCACCAAACTTGTTACTGATGCATGATACTGATCACTTACCAAGCCACTAGTATGAATTTGGACGATGATCAAAAAGTCACCTCGTATGTAACAAATAATATGTATTGGAAAATTAACTGAGCCATCTTTTCGTCCTTGTACGGACAACGTCTCACTTACGATTAATTAAAAACCTAAAACAGCAACTCTTTTTAGGTTGTGGGTCGAGTAGAGCCTATTTGGACTCTTGTTAGTGACTACACAAACATGCTGAGAGCTTTCTTATGTCGCTCAAATGAGGGTCCATCGAATAATTTCATTTGTAGAAAGGGTCGGTTCATAAATAAAAAGGTTATTCTCAGCGAGTCAATGGTATAGTATAGAACATATTTTACTACGGAGTCGACCGTAAAGGTATGAAAAAGAGATTTTCCCTTTTATATATACCTATAGGTTTCGGTCGAGTAGGTATTCTATTAAACAGCTTTTAGGGTTTTCTAGCATTTTGATGTTGCTATGTTGATATTGTTATTTACAGTAATATTTTTAGATTTCTGTACTTATTGTGTGGTGGTACGGAACCCGCCCGTTGTGCACGTATTTTTTAGTTCACGTTCACAGAGTTGACTTCATAGTGAAATATGTTCCTTTCCATTGCTAAGGGGCCGTCCATATATTACGTTATTTGAAATTAGGGGGTCGGGGGGGTCTGGTCTGTGGATGACGGTAATAATATAAAATTAGGGGGTCGGGGGGGTCTGGTCTGTGGATGACGGTAATAATATAAAATCATGGCATAGACGACAGTAATGGAGAGGTCTTGACAAAAGAAAACAACATTGTTAAACAACAATATTAATTTAGTGATACAGATAATTTAAGTGAATTAATTTAGTGAACATGGGATCAGTTTTGCGAGAGTTTGGTTGATAATAATTATAGGGGGAGGCAGTGGCGTGCACGGAACTTTTTGCTGGAAAAGCAAACAATTGGTCAAGAACAACAATAAAAAAAATATGAAAAAATTTAAATATCACTTTGAAAAAAAAAATGTATGGTGCCAGGGTAGACAATGTCTACCCTAGAGTGAAAATTTCCAATACAAACTTTTCTTTTTCAAAGTGATATTAAAAAAAAATTATATATTTTTTATTGTTATTCTTGACCAATTGCTTGCTTTTCCAGCAAAAAGTTCTGTGCACGCCACTGGGGGGAGGGGTCGAAAATCGGCAAAAATATCAATATATGGACGGCCCCCTGAACGAGTTCTTCAAATATGACTACATCCTTTCACGTCGTATACCTACTACCTATATTGACATTTAAAAAAAAATGGTGACCGTAATTGACGCTTCTATTATTCAATTAAAACGATTTGCGAACAAGAAACTAAACAATGACGTTATTAACGTTTCAGACGTAAGGCTAAGCCTCTGTGATAAATAGCGTTCAGGGGGGGGGGGATAGATTATCGTTACTAATTGGAAAACAAGAACCTCGTTCGTTCCTTTCAATTATGTGGAACATTTATCTCTTCTCTCTGTTTTTCACCGAACCCTTTCTAAATAACGGTGTTTAATGTTGAAGGTAATGGTAAAATAATTATTGTAAACGTAACCACCCCATTACACCGCGTAATTTTATGAATAACATCGTGACAACGTAACCGCAGAGTTATCGCGCGACCCGCAGAATGAGGGCACGATTTTACTGTGAAGGGTTTGGAATATGTATAGAGGTAGATTGTTCGGAAATTATCAGTTTGGAATATGTATAGAGGTAGATTGTTCGGAAATTATCAGTTTGGAATATGTATAGAGGTAGATTGTTCGGAAATTAGCAGTTTGGAATATGTATAGAGGTAGATTGTTCCGAAATTAACAGTTTGGAATATGTATAGAGGTATATTGTTCGGAAATTATCAGTTTGGCATATGTACAGAGGTAGATTGTTCGTTAATTATCAGTTTGGAATATGTATAGAGGTAGATTGTTCGGAAATTAGCAGTTTGGAATATGTATAGAGGTAGATTGTTCCGAAATTATCAGTTTGGAATATGTATAGAGGTAGATTGTTCGGAAATTAGCAGTTTGGAATATGTATAGAGGTAGATTGTTCCGAAATTAACAGTTTGGAATATGTATAGAGGTATATTGTTCGGAAATTATCAGTTTGGCATATGTACAGAGGTAGATTGTTCGTTAATTATCAGTTTGGAATATGTATTGTAGCCGCTGGCTACAGGATGCAGAGCTGATGGAATTTGAATGGGAGAGTAGACAGGATAAGAAAAAGATTGTGGGTGAACTAACCTGTTTTGGATGGGCTGGTATGTGCTGCGTGGCGCCTCTTCTTGGTGGGCTAGTTGAGCTGGCGTCTGTGCAGGAATGTGCAGGATTGTCTTGGTTGTAGTGATGTACACAGCACTTGTAATTACACTACACTTTAGGTACGCGATAATTGTTTGTGCTGACGCGAATGTCTATTGTTTAGAGCTGTCGGCTGCGCGGGCGCGCGCGCGTGCGCCTAGAGAGGCTCGTCGATCCGAACAGACCGAACGAGCGCCCGCGCGCGCCTCGACCGGCGCGCGGCGGGGGGGGGGTCATCCCCGCCTGCGGGTGCGAATCATGCGTCACGGTCTAGCGTGAACATCCTGGGGGGGCCGGGGCTGCGGCTCCATGGGCTGTGTCCAGATCCACAACCTGGACCACTCCATCCCTGCCAGGCATTGTGCGGAGAATTCTCCCCAACTTCCATTGGAGCGGAGGCAAGTCATCCTCTTTGATGAGGACCAGTTCACCCACTTGAGGAGGGGAGGAAGGGGAGAGCTGATTGGGGCGGGTTTGCAGGGTATGGAGGTAGGATCTGGACCAGAGAATCCAAAAGCGCTGAGAGAGCGCTTGAATGAGCTGAAAGCGCCTAAGAACAGATATGGGTCCGTCGTAAAAAGACTGCTCAGGTAGAGCGGTGAGCGGACGACCAACAATGAAATGTCCGGCCGTGAGAGGGTCAAAGTCCGTAGGATCGGATAAAATCGGGCAGAAGGGTCTTGAGTTGAGTATTATTTCGTGCAGAGCGCCGAACCAAGTTATGTGCTGATTCGCGAGCTTGTGAGTGATTGCATCATAGTTTGTGCCGCAGTCTGAGCGAATGAGAACTGGAGTACCGCGACGTGAGATAAAACCTAACAGGGCTCGTGCTGAGTGAAATTGACCATGTACGTCTGCTATTATTGGTGTGTTAGTGACGTTCACTACACGTTGTGCGGAGTTACAAGAATTCTCTGTTGGAGCTGGAGTCATTGAGTGAAAATGAACTGAGTGTGTATGTGATGAGTGTGTGTGTGATGACTGAGTGCTGGTTTCATTGAGTGAAAATGAGCTGAATGTGTATCTGATGAGTGAATGTGTGAGTGAAAATGAGCTGAGTGTGTCTATATGTGCTGATTGAATGTGTGAGTGAAAATGAGCTGAGTGTGTATGTGCTGATTGAATGTGTGATGAGTGTGACTATATGTGAAAATGAGTTATTAAAAACTTGAGCGCTACCAACTCCAACGTGCGGATAGCTTGTAACTTGCGCGGGCCGAAAAAAAAAACAAAGACTATGTTCAAACGGAACACGGAAAATAAACACGACAGAGAAAAAAAAAAAAAATTTTTTTTTTTAAAAAACAACCTGTATATGAGCCGATACACCAACTTGGAACACCCTATATGTGTACCACAAACAACAAGATCAGAGATGAGAAGAGAAAAAAAAATTGTTTACTATATTTGTGCTATACCCGGGTAAAAAAAGCAGACAATAACACAAATAAACGGTCCGGCAATATATTACTGCGACGTGAGATTACCGCAACACAAAAATATCGAAAAGGGCTGATGAACCTGTTCACTTTTATGTTATTTGCCTTGAAATCACGTGCCGACAATACGCGTTGGCTCTTGTTTACACGAATGTACCTTTACAACAACAACATCAGTCGTCGAAAATTCTATTTATAGAATAAAATATCTACCTACTGCTTTGAGAGCGAAAACAAACAAAGAATGTGTTTACCTGGCAGAAATCGGATCTAAATGAGCGGACAATCATATGATGCAGATCAAGCTTTGGTAACGTAATAATTCGTAAACGTAAACGTTCGTTACGTAATAACTTATGTATACGTGGGTTTTACGTATGTGCACGAAATAAAGCAAATACTCGCACCGAAAAAATATCTCGCAAAATCTCGTAAAATTTGGGTTTAATAAAGAAGTATAGTGGACTGTAATAAACAATTGGGCTGAATGAATATACTTATGTTATCTGAGCCGAATAATAATTACAACCGCGATGAAAATGAGTTATTCTGTAAAGGGGCGTGGGGGGGTCGGTTCTAACCGATAAATGGAATGTTCCAGGCGGCGGTTCTAATTATCTACCCGCGATAGGTATTCGAAACCACAAAATATTTTTTGCCGGGAAAGGGGGCAAAATATGTAACCGGGTGAAAATGGACTGTAGTAAATCGACGGGGGCTGGTTCAAAACAAAGTTATGGGCCGGCGGGGGATAGTCGGGGGGTGATATAAACCAAAAATTTTCCTGGATTGAAAATGGACTGTAATAAATCGACGGGGGCTGGTTCAGTAGCGGTTTGAAGGGCCAAAATTGTGAAAATGGACTGTAAGGACCAGAATTCGATCCGGCCGAAGGACCAAAATTTTTCTTGTATTGAAAATGGACTGTAGGGGCTGAAAAGGGGGCTGGTTCTAACGGTTCGAATTCGAAAACGGTCTCGAAGGATCAAAAATGTAGCCGCTGGCTACAGGATGCAGGGCGGATGGGATTTGAGTGGGAGAGCAGACAGGATAAGAAAAAGATTGTGGGTAAACTGACCTGGTTTGAGTGTCTGTGGACGGGCCAACGGGAGATGCGGTGACGTGCTGAGCCTTCTTGTTGGCTAGTTGAGCTGGCGTCTGTGCAGGGATGTATTGAATGTCCTGGTTTGAGTGATGTACACAGCACTTGTATTAACACTACACTTTAGGTACGCGATATTGTTTGTGCTGACGCGAATGTCTATTGTTTAGAGCTGTCGGCTGCGCGGGCGCGCGCGCGTGCGCCTAGAGAGGCTCGTCGATCCGAACAGACCGAACGAGCGCCCGCGCGCGCCTCGACCGGCGCGCGGCGGGGGGGGGGTCATCCCCGCCTGCGGGTGCGAATCATGCGTCACGGTCTAGCGTGAACATGTATAGAGGTAGATTGTTCGGAAATTATCAGTTTGGAATATGTGTAGAGGTAGATTGTTCGGAAATTAGCAGTTTGGAATATGTTTAGGGGTAGATTATTCAGAAATTATCAGTTTGGAATATGCATAAAGGTAGATTGTTCGGAAATTATCAGTTTGGAATATGCATAAAGGTACATTGTTCGGAAATTATCAGTTTGCTTGCGACTATGCTCGCGCTGAAGAAGTTGCTACGAGGGTGAATCCAAAAGTTCTAAGCCCGACCTACAAAGAGGTATCAAATCTTTGTAAATCTACCGTCATTTGTTAGAATGTTTTTTCGTGATTGATTGTGTGAAGTTGAAGTTCGATACTGCAAGCTATTATTTTTTTGTGATATTTTGTTTAACGCAGTCTGACGGGATTTTTCACAATGGAGAAAATTGAACACCGTGCTGTGATTAAGTACCTCAATAAAAAAGGTCTTTCACCTAAAGAGATTCATGAAGATATGGAAACAACATTAGGGGAATCTGGTCCATCGTATTCCACTGTCAAAAAGTGGGTAGCTGAATTTAAACGCGGTCGGGAGACCATTGAAGATGACCCAAGGAGCGGAAGGCCTTCAACGTCTACCACTAAAGAAAACACTGACAAAATTTGTGATCTCATCCTAGGAGACCGACGATTGACCATTAGTAGGATAGCTGAGATCGCAGGCATCAGTTATGGCCGAGTGCAAAACATTATAATTGTAGAATTAGGGTTCCGTAAGGTTTCTGCTCGCTGGGTCCCAAGATTGCTTTCAGCTGACCAAAAACGAGTTCGATTCACAATTTCGCGTGACTGTTTGGAACTTTTTGAGGCAGATGCTGAGGATTTTATGTCTCGTTTTGTTACCATGGATAAAAGCTGGGTTCACCACCATACTCCTGAAACAAAACAGCAATCCAAACAGTGGAAAAGATCTGGCTCACCCACGCCGAAGAAGGCCAAGTGCGTTTTGTCAGCCAACAAAGTCATGGCATCTGTTTTTTTGGGATTCGAAGGGAGTTATTTTATTGGATTATTTACCTAAAGGTGAAACTATAAATTCACGCTATTATTGTAACCTATTACGAAAACTTCGCGAAGAAATAAAAGAAAAACGGCCGGGGATGTTGCGTAAGAGAGTTTTGTTTCATCAAGACAATGCACGAGTTCACACTTCGGTTGAAACGATGGCTGTGATCCATGAATGTGGTTACGAGTTGCTGCCCCACCCACCTTATTCGCCGGATTTAGCCCCCTCTGACTATCATCTCTTTCCAAATTTAAAAAACACTTGGGGGGATCTAAATATTCGACTAGAGAAGAAGTGATAGTCGCAGTTAATGACTATTTTGACGACCTTCCGGAATAATTTTTTTTCGAGGGTATAAATAAGTTGCAGGTCAGGTGGAAGAAGTGTGTTAATCTAGATGGAGACTATGTCAAAAATAAAAATAATTTTGAACCCACTTTTCTTTCATTTTCACGGTCGGGCTTAGAACTTTTAGATTCACCCTCGTATCTGCCTCTTTACATTGGTTGCTTCAATAAAATACTGCGCTGCGCACAGGGGTGGTTTCTGGATTTCATTTTAGGGGGGTATTCTGACAGAGTTTGGGGCTAGGGTCAAAATATCACAAAGTAAACAAAAAAATATATATTTATGTTGTTCATGTCCAATGTGTATGTCATAGGCATTAACATTAAATACGACGATGTATCACAATTCTAAAAAGGACATGTTTAACTAAAAGCACTAGTATTCGTACAGACAGTAGCAGTACTCCTGTTGACCGTCCCGCCCGAGCGGAGGAGAGGGACAGTTTATAGCTGATATAAATCCAGTCTCGTACTATTTTTACTAGTTTTTTTACAGTCCTGATCTAAAACTTGCGTCTGTCTGGGTCCACGTAAATGTGTTTTATATACGTACCTGTACAAGGCGGTACATAACAGCAATGGACCTTCGCATTGATCGTTTTTTTTATACCTGGACGCATTTTCTTAAGGCGACTATACTTGTGAAAATGTGAAATTCGACACTTGAATGTCGAATACGTCGCATCCTGTCGATTTGGGAAATTGAAACTGTGCATACACATACCTTGATCCTTAATGTAAGTTAACATCTCCAGCTCCAGCGTTTATGAATATACAAGGTGAATTTGTGAACATCGTCCAAATTCATACTTGAGCCTTGGTAAGTGATCAGTATCATGAACCAATAACAATTTTTGTAAAATTCATATAATGAAATTTCGGCTCCCCATAGTGATTCACTCAGGACTGCGAGTGAATTATTATGGGAAGTCGAAATTTCATTATATGAAATTCACAATTATTGTTATCGATTTATGATGCTGATCACTTACCAAGCTTCCAGTATGAATTTGGAAGATGATCAAAAAGTCACCTTGTATATATAAATCATTTTATAGCTATAGTACGCGGTGGTTTAGAAAATTGAAGAGAACCATCTGAATGGTTTTTCTTAAATTTATTATTTTTGTTCATTATTTTATTTATATAACTTATTATTTATTTTAATATGATTGAATTGGCATGTTCGAATAATTCCAAACTCCAATTTAGAATCCAATATTTTGAAAATCATTTGGAAATCAATTTTCAAATAATTGAAATGTTGGCACTACTGGAGCTTTGAGTCTAACGAATCACGATCACGGAAAGTTGTATAAAAGGGCATTTTACAGTTTTTCCGCCAATTTCACAGTGATAGTCGCCTTAAATTAAACCAAATGAGCTACTGATCATACGGAACACATTTTCCAAAGTAACAAAGCCGCGGTAATAAAAAATTAGACCCGCCCTTACTTTTACAGGGGGTTTCAAATTAGTAAGAAGAAAACATTAAAATATTTGGTCATTTTCGTAGGTGATAATGTGAATGATAATGTGAATTAATTTTCGTTCATAATGAATTAATGATAATGTTGTTTCATTAAAAAAAAAAGCCGGCCAAGTGCGAGTCAGACTAGCGTACCTAGGGTTCCGTATTGTGGATGATAAATTTAATTTTGTCATTTTTTTCGTGAATTTCTCAACCGCTTTATTTTGCCTGTAATATTTACGTAAACACATATTACCATGATTTTTTGGTCCACCGGTTTTGGAGACAAGGGGGGGAGACATACGATATTCATGTTTTTTCAAGGATTTCTCGAAATAGATGCAATCAAATATAGCCAAACTATATATTTTTACAATCAGCTTTTATTTTTCAAATCAGCTCAGCAAACAAACCAGGCGGTGTCTTTCCAGACCAGTTGTGGCGTAACAATTTTTGTTCGTTTCCACCAAAGCAAATGTTCGGAAGTCCTGTTACATATCCCCTGCACACATTCTCGCTGTCTAATTTACTTCTTCAGCACCCATAGCGCGATGAGCGATGACTCAATATAGAGCCGTTAGACGGCACCGCCTCTCGATCCGACACGGTTATTATGTACTATCGTTCAAATTGGGTCTAGTCTAGTATAGTTACACGATGAATCGTCTAGCTTACTCATACGACCATTTCAAAGAGAGCTGCCTGTCTAGGTTGTCCAAAACGCCTGGATTAGTTGAAAAACGCCCATCACAGTTTAATAACGTATATACTATATTATATATATATTTTTTTATAACTAACGGCAGTATGTATGACTAGCGGACGCCCAGCAGCGTTGCTCGCATGGATCCCGTTTTTCTCGATCCCGTGGAATTTTCTTAAAATTGTTTTAGCGGATGTCTGCGTCATATAACAAACCTACAGTCCAAATTTCATGTTCCTAGATCCAGCCGTTTGGTCTATCTACGCGTTTTGATAGATCAGTCAGTCGGCCAGGGTATTGTTTTATGTATATGTCGTCGGCAGATCGTAGAATTGGGCATATCATGATCTGCCCAGGCGTATCATATTTCTGTAAAAACTTGGGGGATTGCCTCGCCCCGCTCCGCATGTAAACCTAACACGCTCTTCTTCGCTTCGCTCGTCGTCGCACCTCTTTTTGACTTTTGGTAATAGGTTTTCGTTTTAATACTTTACGATGTGCCCAATTCAACGTTCTGTCCACGATATATATAGGTGTCCCATAATGAGTGAATCAAACGGTTATACGAGGTAGCTTAGCCCAAGTCCTATAAAATAAAATAAACATAGGTGAAACAAAAGTTTGATAGTTTCTGAGACATTTAACATAAAAAAAAATTTGAACCTATCTGTGAAAACTTGTAATTGGCTTTTCTGTTACTAAGTTTGTATGTTTTATATACAAGGTGACTTTTTGATCATCGTCCAAATTCATACTGGAGACTTGATAAGTGATCAGTATCTTGGATCAGTAACAATTTCTGTGAAATTCGTAAAATGAAATTTCGGCTTCCCATAGAAATTCAGTTCCAGTCCCGAGTGAATCACTATGGGGAGTCGAAATTTAATTTTACGAATTTCACCAAAATTGTTATTGATCCATGATACTGATCACTTACCAAGCCACCAGTATGAATTTGGACGATGATTAAAAAGTAATCTTGTATATATTATAGCTGTAAGTTTTCCTTAAATAAATAAAATAAAATAAAAATAAAATTGAAATCTTCCCGTCCCTAGTTCTAGGGATATATTTTTGTACTAAGCTATCTCCCATAACCGTTTGATTCACAAATTATGGGACACTCTGTATATAGTTTTACTTTTATATTATTTTTTAGGAGACAAAGCTTTATCATATCTTTATCTATCGTCATTTTTCTAACATGTACATAAAATATCGTCACAGGAAATGTTTTTGAAGTTTTGTTGAGTCCTCTGCAGCCTTTGCTGTTTAAAAAAATGCCTGTCTGTGTTCAAAGCCGGCTGTTTTTAAGTTCATCAATGCATTCATAGACAATGCCTCTATGGCGCTTTGCTTACATAGTCCACAAGTTTATTGACGGCAGCTGTAAACGCTAAAATGCCCATCGAATGCGGCAAATGACTGTCAAATGGTAACCCTATTCGATGGTGATTCAGATATGTTGTAGCACACACAGTGTATCGCCTGTAACGTTGACAAGCCATCAATAACCCAGGGACATGGACTCGATATTGATCCGATAAGTCTGACTCGTGTATACAAGTATCGGACTGGGTTTAGGAGCTACGTGTTAGCCCGAAGGAGATCAATCAAGTTCCATAACTGAACTCAATCTATTGTGTACGCAATCGAAATCACACTGCATACATGTGCGTAATGTTTGCAAGTTCTGCAAGCGGATGTTTTAATTCGGATCAGACTGATAAAACAAAAAAAGTTGAGAGAGGTGTCGTGTTACACCCGATTGAGACGAAGTTTCTTTCGCTACTGACGCGCAGGCCGCACGTCTGTACTGCGTTAATATACCTATACATAGACAAAGACATATGCTTGTTAAGAGGCTATGCGAATTTAATTTTTGTCACTGTCTCTCCAAGCGAAAAATCGCGCAGTGCGAGAGGGGCGGATTCAGGGCAATAAGGAAAAAAGTTGGTTTTATATTTTTATTAAAAATACTAAAATGGCTACCGAAATTTCAAATATCAAATCTCTAGATATTGTTAAAACACAGCTAATAAAATATGTTCGAGTTCTGTATATGGATCCTATTCGTCAAACGAGGAGAAAAAGTGTTTTTGAAGACCTCATTTCAACAATTATTTCTATCGAGGAAAATTTATCCAAACATGTTTTCCAATTTGAAAACCTTAGATTGTATAGGCAAAATGCATATACCAGAAACTGATTATAATTTTCCGTGTATTTCATGAAATACACAGAAAAGAAACACCCGTATTTTTTTCGCAACACACAAACACTCATAGTGTCGTGACCGTCGAAGTTTTTTTAGTTCTCAGTCGCCTAGTGGAGCGTGCTAAGGAACTTCGTTACAAAAACTATACTTAGTTCACTTCCAAAATCAATCCGCCTTTATGGTCTAGCGGTTCGAATGTACCCACCACTAATCTGGTGGTCGTGAGCTCTAATTCCATGTGCCCACATTTGCGTCCGGTGTACGTCTGCGGGTCTACCGCGTAATTCTGATTTTCATCAACATCAACTTGAGATTGAAATTTGACGTGCGTGCGACGACGCCCGCCTTACATGCCATCTCTTTTGCACGCACGCCAAATTTCAATCTCAAGTTGATGTTAATGAAAATCAGAATTACGTGGTAGACCCGCCGGTCTTCTTCGGAAGGCACATTTATATATTTGTACCCGAAGTACGGCGAGATGTAATAAATAATCGTCGGTGAAAAGTGGGCGCATGAGTGTACACTGTGACTTGCATTTCATAGTCGACACTTAAGGCGCTCTTATCCCAGAAGAGTGACTCTCTGTCTTTTTCTTTACGTGTAAGGAGTAAAGAAAATAACCACACTTTTGTACTTTTTCGTTGTTTTTATCGGTTTTTAAATTGTTTAAAAATAAGGGATATGTTTATTAAAACCCACTTACGTGGTCGACCTAGAAAATTTAAAGAGCAATATTACCAGATATGTTTCGTTAATAAAAGAGTGGAATTATGGAAATGGCATGATTTGAAAGGTCTTATTACATGCTGTGTTCGTGAATTATTTCTATCGAGCAAAGTTTATCTGATCGTGTAACACATCCGTGGAAGACCTAGATAAAGGTTCGAACTATATTGCGTATTTTTTTTTTTGAAGTTTTAGACGATATTTGACTTTGAAATTACTGATTTTGTGATAAGAGCGCCTTAAACTCTCTCCGGGAATTACGCCACAGCTTTTTTTGATATAAATAAAATCAGCGCAGAGCGGTACTCTCACGAAATCAACGACATGTACATTTTTAATGACTGTCTCTCAAACGTTCCTTCTAAACAAAGCAAATAAAGTCGCTTTTAACCCTTCGCATTCAAGTGATCATGTCAAGGGGTCGCTGATTGTATGCAGTAGGGCTTCTCGTGTTCCACTTAGGTACTGAACCCTCGTTGTGGTTTCGATATTGATTGGCACTGGCCTTGCAGTCTGTGGACATTACTCACTTTTGTTCACATTGTTGCTAACCATAAAACCCCTCGGCAGCCAAAGAAAAACCCCGTACACGTACATAATTTACCCCTATTTACTTTTTATAGCATTTATTGTTTAGTTTAAGTATAAATTGTTGGCGTATATTTCCGACACGTCCAAATAATAGTAATTTATCCTACAAGGGCGAAAAGGAATAAATTACGTTTAAACGTAACCGAGTAATTGATTGCTCTTACGCCCATGTATCTATCATACTACGTTTTTCAATGCATAGTGTGAGGAAATAAAACAAATATAATGTTGTGAACTTTAAATTATGATTGGCTCAAAAGGACTGTATCTAAAGCCGTTAAACAGTGGAAAAAAAGTATTACATTTAGGGTACACAGGAAAGGCTGCAGGTTAGCCAACCATTGTAAAAAAATAATAATAATAATAAAGCCCTAGGGCAAAATAATCGACTTTCTGTTCGATTTTAATGCAAAAAATGGGCCTTTACGAGCACATGCATTGAAAATTATTTTTGGTTACGACTGAAACAGTTTCATAACTTTTTTGATTCCGTCAATGTTGACAAATTTTGTATTTACGCAAACTATAGGTAAGCCTCGACGTCGGTGACTATTTTTTTGTTAAAAGTTTATTTTATCTCCAAGCGTTTCGTCGTATTTTCGAAACCTCGACTTCGGTCTGGATAATACTAGAGCCCAAGTTACTGTTGTTTAATGTTGTGTCATGCAATAGTTCCATAAAACGGCCAAGTCATACTTTTTTACCAAGATTTCGAGTTTATAGAGTTAGGCCTTAAACTTGTAGAGTTAGGGCAGGGGTCGGCAACTAATTTTAAGTGGGGTCCGGAAACTATCGAATTTTTTTATCGAGATCCAGAAAACCAAAACTTATAACTTAATATTTATATCAGACCTGTAAAACTAACAATAAATTCTTCTTGATTTTGTTCTTGTACAAAATAGCTAGATTTTTTTCAATTTTCATACTATTCGGAAACGTGCTTACCCGAAAATTCTTCAGTGGATGTAGTTTTATAGATTTGCAAGGAAATATCCAATTGCAAGTCTTGCATATAAAAAAAAATATTTTAATAGAATAATTAAATTTTTTGGCGGTCCAAGTTTCGACCTCTACGGGCCGCCAATTGCCAAACGCTGAGTTAGGTTATTAGGGACTTGACTCGACAACATGGGATCTGATATTTTTTTAACAGTAAAATCGTTATGCTGGAGAGCCTTGGCAAACTACTCCAAATGAAATGTTTTTGGTAGGATTTAGTATTCATGATTCTCGAATAAGTTCGACGAATACCGCACATTTAGCCACACGAGGGTTAAAAGTCGACATGCCGCTGGAAAAGTACGGAATTACATACACTAGCGCGAACGGTCGTCTGGCCATGATCGATCCGTCGTGCGTGTCACTCGGCCGAGCCGACACACACTCGTCCGCGACGTGCGTCTCTAAAGACACCTTTTATGGCCTTTCAGGAAACCGACCTCTATCTACCGTTCTCTGCATTATGTATGGATTCGCGGAAGCTGTAGATTAAATAGAATGAGGAAGATGCTAAAAACCGGCCAAGTGCGAGTCGGCTCTCGCTTTAGGAAAAGAAAGAAAGAAAATAAATTTATTGTCGGGTTTACAAAAAAAAAAAAAGAATTTATAGCTAACACAGTAGAAATGGTTTACATAAGTAATCTATAGATAAAAATGACAACACGACAAAAGGATGTAGCTCAGCTATGTGCCATCCAAAACATGCTTTGGTTGGCGCTGGTTTTCAGCTACCTCCGTTACAATTGCATGATAAGGTATTTACGAGTCCTTAACAATTTTATTTACTAAATTGAAAAATCAATAACAATTGGCAGAAATGGCTTATAACTAAATTAAAGAAAATAAAAACAAAAACCAGAAATGCGTTACAAGACAAAAAACAATAAAAAAAAAGGAAATTAGTATATACAGATATAGACTTATTAGTAGGGTGTATAGTCTTAAGCATTGTAGGGTTCTTAAGCATTAGGGTTCCGTAACGTCGCAACAATTTAAACCCATTGAAGAATATTCTTTCGCGCACGCGCGATTAAACACTTTTGGTGTTACTACAAAACGGCGTTTAAATCTGTTGCTGTCACTCTTTTACAATATGAAAGAAAAAGTGACAACAACAGAGAAACACTGTCTAAAGTTAAACACCGTTTTGTAGTAACACCGTATGCTACGAGTGCAGGAACGCATTCTTAGAGCGGCCGGAGTTTAAAACTGACAACTTTGACGGCCCTCCATTTTTTTACTGTTGAAAACGAGAAATAATAAAAAGCAAGTATATTTGTACTCTACTTAATGAGCTCTAGATAATAACCTTCCACATGCCAAAAAATTGTTTCCTTTTTCATGTATAGCACCCCTAAAAATAAATGAATTTCTAATTCAAAATTCAGTTTTTGATCAACATTCTACCCAAAATATCGAAACTTCAGGTCTGTCTGTAACTCATTCAATCTACGAGCTAGAGACTGGTAACATTAAAAGTTTTGCCCTTTGGGAACGGAACCCTAAAAAGGACCGGATAATTCGTCTTCACAATGAGCTCAAAACTAATGTAATCAAAATAGAGGGGCTAAAGATGATAATAAAGATGTAATATTATGCTGATTAGCTGAAGGTATTAGTTGACAGCCGACACCCCTCTGATCCTGGTATATATCGTTGCCCTCGATCTCTCCAGGACGCCTGTTGTGGAATTTCCAATTTTATACCACTCTTTTTAACCGACTTCAAAAAAGGAAGAGGTTCTCAATTCGACTGTATTTTTTTGTTGTTGTTGCTACTCCATATATCCGTCATTTCTAAACCGGTTTGAATGATTCTTTTTTTGTTTGGGAAAGTGTGCTTCCAGGTAGGTCCCATTTTGGGTTTGGTCATGATCTGGTGAAGGTCTTCAGAGATAGGCAGTGGAACTCCTCAGAAAATTACAGCATACCTTTCGAGATTGAGGTAATCGTACCAAGATGTTGATAGCAGGGTATTACTTGAAAATTGACATTCTTCCACCTGACCTTAGATCCTCGCCTCATTAGCATAGAACTCCTCAACGGATGAGAGCACATAACTCGAGATTGCGGCAATCACTGTTTTAGGGTGCTTATTGAAGGGTATTGATTGATTTTAGATCCTGGCTTCATCACCATACAACTGCTCAACGGATAAAAGCACATAACTTGAGATGCGGCATTCACTTTGTGTTAGGGTCATTTCATTACTCACTCACATGAACTTCGTTTGGTATTAACAGCGAGTTTGCAAGAACTACACATATTTCACAATTTCACCCGTCAACACTAAAAATGTGAAATAAAATGAAATTGTAACAAAAAAGTAGTAACCGAATTCAAATATAACACCAGTCAAGTTAAAAATAATTGTATAAACACCGACTGTACCGCAACAACACTTTTGCCGACTTCTTTCTTCTTAAAACATTATGTTATACAATTATTGTTAACTGTTATATTTGAAGTCGGTTACTATATTTATGTTAAAAGTTTATTAATATTGATGAAATTGTATTACGAGTATAATATATTAAAATATTGAGATAGCTTTGCAGATAGACCGGGAGATCTTATTCATTCTGTAAGGCTTTGTATTGAAAGAGGAAGTTATGTTCATTTTAGGGTTCCGTGCCCAAATGGCAAATCTGTCTGTGTGTCTGTCTGTTCGTATGTAACGGGTCTCTAGCTCTTAGACGGAATGAGATATACCTGAAATTTTTATATGTTGTGTAAAATTTTGACCCAAAACCGAATTTAAAATTTTAAATGTAGGTAATTAAATTAATTTTCGGGGGGGTTGAAAAAAAATTTTTTTTTGTTACCCTAGCATGTGGCGTGTCATTGTTTAGAGCTCATTAAGTAGAGTATAAAATTATTTTTTATTCTTTTTTTATCTTAAAAACTAAATAAATGGGGGGCTATCAAAGTTGCTATTTTTAGAACATTCTAAAAAACGAGGTCTATCTCAAAGGCCAAAGCAGTTAGGAATTTGAAATTCCTATATATTATGTACCATATGCTGTATTTCAACAACAAATACTAAACACGCAGATTTGTAAATGTAGTTTTAGAGTTACTCAAATCGGTCCCGAATACTCAACCAACTTAATTTTGCACTTTTTATTTCTGACAGAATTAAGAGGATCACCTAAGATTAAATAAATATCTAGTTTGAAATAAGACATTCTTATTCATAATTAAGATTACGTTAATAATAATTGGTCATATGTACGGAACCCTAAAAGTGCGAAGCCCGACTCGCACTTGGCTGGTTTTTTGGAATATCTTGTAACCATCTGGCGGATTAGTTCGCTTGCCAATATTGAAACTTGTCCGACTTATGTCTCATCTGGCCAAGAAATAGTGAACGGTATAGAACTTGGTATTCTCACTTAGCGCCAACCATTGCGACTTTCGCCAGTTACTTTCATGAAACTTTTACAAAGTTACATTCACCCTTTATTATCAGAAACTTTGCTGTAATTTTCTACGTAATGGACGAAAATACAAAGTAATCGTCTGCAATAGCAGCTAAAACTAAAACTGTACCGTCTCAGTACACTGAGGCGGTTTTTAGTTTTTTCGCTTTTTGGTGCTTGATTCTACATTCTAAAATAAATAAGGCTTCATAAATATTATGTATTCATTATTATAATTGTATTTACTTCCAATTAATGCTAAAACTTCTGAACTTTGATTACTTATAGCGGGACGTGACCTCCATAATTAAAACAAATTCCAAAAGCCGGCCTGATTATTATTTTGTGCACAGACCCACCAAAGCCTTATTAATGTCTGTTATTTAAATTAGCCTTTGCAAAAACTTCGGTAATATTAAATTGGGGAAATCTGAGCCTACCCGCAGAGTTTTCCGTGTCGTTTTCTTATACCGCAGTGGAGTCTTCGTCGTTCTAGTCACATACTGGCAATATTTAAAGTTTGCATTCAAAAACAATAGTCAAAGAAAATCTATATTTCAGTCTAAATATAGATTCAAGAAAATGTTGGAATACGCTCGCCAAATATTTTTTTTGGCGTATTGTGTATACAATGCCTAAACTCAAAGCAGGCAAAATCGATACGGATGCCGTCGCAGGCGGACGCGCGCCGCTGTCTCCAAAATTATATTCTTAGACAAAACCTACTGCCGCACGTGACTCAACTTGTTGCCGCTCTCTGAGAGACAGTGGTGTACAGAGTGGTAGGGTTATTAATACACTCTTGAAAAATTGCGGTATCTTGTCGAACACGAGGTTCGAGTAGCTAGGTTCCCTTAAACGAGTTTAATTCAGAAACTAACTACTCTATCCTTAATGCAGCCCAATAATTTTAGGAGCATGCTGTATAATTCGTTGCAAGTATAATAAATTACTACATAAGTAGGAAATATTAATCGTGGACGGCCCGCGTTGGGCGCCATTCTGTCGAGTGAATTAAATTGTTTGCGTTATGCATTTTCCCCTTTGCAATGTCCGTAGAGCTAAGATTAATTGAGATACTCTTGTTAATTGCATTTTTTTTAAAGCAATAATTGACTCAAGACATATGTCTCTCATTTCAGTAATTATGTTATCTTGAAAGTTAATTTAAAATATTTTGGGATAAGATATGACACAAAAAAACTGGTTTTTGTAAGCAAATTATAAACCGATCGCTCGAATAACAAATAAATATCCTGATTAGAACATACATGTTTTATGAGCAACATTTAAAGTCTCTATTATATGTTGAGTCAGCCTAGCACCTGGCGAGTCCGACAAACAGTCGCCCAGGGCGGTATTCCCGGTCTCCGCGTATACATTAGAGCCAGTAAAATAAAGTCCTGGAATTCCCAGTTATTACCGCAGGGACGAGGCTCGAGGTTGTTGCCCGCATCGATCGCCGCACCACGCTCCATGCCGGCGGCGTGCGTGTTGCCGGCACCGCTGCACGGAGCCATCACCACGGCTGCAGTCCTCGCCATGTCAAACTTACACGAAACAACTTTGTAGTTGTAAACTTTGCGATCGTATCTCAAACTGTTGGTCAATAGTGGCGCAATTCCGGTGTTAATCGGCTCCTTTCCATACAAAACTCATCCTGCCACGAATGGGGACTACAAATAGTCCCAGAACTCGAAAGGCTTTGAAACTTTATCATCGATAAAGTATTTCGTGGGCAGGAAATCAATCGGAAGCGATTCAAGTGGCGAAACAAATTTAGCGTGGCGTTCCCGTCTGTTAATTGGCTGCGGGCGGCGGCGCCGAGACGGCGGCAGAACCTCCGCATGGCGCCCCCCCAGCCGACCCCATTTGGCCCCCGAAAGCTCGCTGTTTTTATGAGCGAGAAGTCCGCCGAGACCCCTGAGTCTTAAATTAGTTTGTCTTCCCCGACCCAGGCTAGTAGTTGCTAAGTGAGAGAGTGTGCTCAGCATCTGCTTCTGGAATGGAGTAATTCGATTACATTGCCACTTTAAGCTTTGGCAAACTTGCATCGTCTATTCCGGAAGTATACGTTGTAATTTTTAAATTTGGTCCACGAGCAGTATTTTAGGTTATCCAGCGGATTGAAATTAATTAACGTCAATCAGGATCTTGTCTTCTGAGAGCCTCGATGTATTCTCGGTAATAGATGTCTTGGGTGACATAATTTTTTCATCTGATAGGCTTAGTTCTCGTGCGAGTTATCAAGTTAGGGGCTGTAGCGCGGTAGGGAGGCGGCGGGGGTGCCGCATGGCGGGGGCGTGCGGGGCTGCTATCGACCAGCCGCCCGCCCCCCGGCGCGGCTCAGTTTCCGGGCGAGAGTCGCGCAGTCCGCCCGAACCGCGCCGCGACTCCATCAAACCTTAGATAGTCAATTTGAGCCAATCATCATGCTGATAGGACTTGTTCGTGACTCGGTGCTGCAGTGCTTCTGCCACTCGTGCCGGGCTCCGGTTCTACCAGCAGGTTGGCGTCGAGATCGCCCGGTGCCACCGGCTTCTACGTCTCAACCTCCAAAACTGCGACTCTTCGACTCCACCGCCGCTACTACTGTCGAGACAACCACCCTTCACCGCTTTCACTCAGAATCTATTTGGTCGAACCTCACATCAGAAATTCAAATCAGGTTTCCCAGTCTAAACTCAGAAAACACCTAAGTAGAAGATAATACTCAACAAAAGAACTGACAAAGTTTCAGGACTTTCAAGGTTTCATGTTTCTGCTACATTTTCTCACTTCATAATTATTTTACGACCATAATCTGACCAGCCCAAGCTTTTCATAACCTATACTGTAAAAAGTTACCTATCGTACAGCTGTCTAGACATTTAATCCTTCATAAATTCAATCGTCTGCCAACTCATTTTGGCTGGAAACAAAACGCTGCGGCCATAAAACCCCAGTTTAATGGTAAAAGGAGCTTACGTCAAAAAGCCGGCCGGCAGCTGGTGCCGGTTATGTAAATGGCATTTGACATAAAGCACGTGGTCAATCCTCCACCTAGCCCGGGGTGGGGGAGGAAATTAGAACAGATTTAGACTTCCATTGATGCTTTTATCTGGTTTATATAAATGTGGTGGAATGAAAATGGTAATGAAAAGTACGAGATCATAGGTCTCGTTGGTGACGATGGCAAAATCATAAGTGTGTTGGTGTTTAACATGCCATGGTGAATGATGATGATGAATGTGAGATTTGATGATTGTTTTGATATACAAAACGTTCCCTTCAGTTAATATCATGAATAAATCTAATGGGAACTCTTGAACATGATTGTTCTCTCATCCATCAAGCTGGGTTGAGCTTGTTCTCTGATCATTATGACGTTCCAACTGAATCATGTTGAACGAAACAACATTATCGTCACCGTCTAGAATATTTTCTCTCTATTGATTTAACATAAACAAGTTTGATCCTCCATTTTGAATCGGGCGCTGGTGATCCAACTTTTTATCCACCATCTTGATTCTGACCTAGTGCTGCTGTCTTTTTAACCCTCACCTCACTTAAGTCATGATGATACGCCAATCGATGTCAACGTCCAATGTAAACGGGCTAATGCATCAAAAACTTTAAATGAGCTTTCACAATCGATCGCAATAAAAATGTTATGAAATTTCAGAATTCACTTAGCATCGGAATTATTTTCCAATTGAATGCATAATACGTCATTATCCTGGCGTTACGGCTAAAAGTGGACGACGACTCTAGCTTATTGGGGTATTACACGCAACTGTATGATTAATCACCGCAGTCGTAAACATTTCGGATATTTTGTGTTTTAGTACCTTTTACATTCCTCTAAGCTTTATGTGCTCATAATTCAACAATTTTAAACCGGCCTATATTAGATTTAATAGGTCCCTCAGGGTCCCTGTGATACCTAGTATTTCTCGTTAAAATATGCTATCCATGTTCTTTTGAATAAATTCTTCACCTGCTATCTTTGGAAACCATTTAAGCCGTTTAAATTGCTGCATATTTAATACATATCTGCTCTTAATTAAAGTAATTTAGGTCTAAATGTTTGCCAATAGCCCTATCTAGCTACAATGCCTCTTTGCCCTCAATTTGTTTGTCAAGTGTTTTGAATTCAATTAGTCAACAGGCCATTTGTGAAGAGGTATCGAGGGGCTCGTCGTGTGAACTGTGGTTTAGGGTCGCTTAACAGTAAATTTTAATTAACTTAACGAGTTTAGGACACCCCTCTTAATTTTCGGGGTGAGTTGTAACAGTTTCAAAATAGTCAAACGTCAATTCGCTGAGATTTGATTACAGATTTTCATGTATTATACTTGCTTTGTAAAGCCATGAGTAATTTTGATGCATTGCAGGTATTTTCTGCATTTGACCTCGCTTGAAGTTAATATTTTCACGTAGCAGGTCTTTTATGTACACCAAAATGATAATAATAACTTCTACTTTCGCAACAGTAAAGCATTACACTTAATTAAAATCGTCAAGCGGATCCATTTCACTAATGAAATTGACTAGTTAAACGACTACTTCAATCATATACGAGCATTTCTGTACCGCATTACTCAAAGCGTTTAATGGTCAACTAACCAATTGAACACAATTTCCAGATGAAGAGAAATTGTGCTGCAGCGGCTTTTCAGAAGTCAGAACTTTTAGTAACGACATGCGTGAAAACGGCTTGCTATTTGTAAATCTGCCATTGGGCTTTTACCCTCTGTTTTAAAGTCAGCTTTAAATATTTTATCAGTTTTCCATGTCCGTTCGTGTGGCGCCATGTGCCTCCCCCCACGGCTGGTGCGACGTACAAATCGACGCTGTTTCAGCAAATATTTATGTTTTATTCGGAAATATTTTTCTGACAGCATTGCAGATTTTGTGTTTTATGTATGATACATCCTCTTTGAATTTTATATTTTGCTCGTTCAATTTCCAAATTCGAATATGAATTAAATTAAATTTCATGATTTGTTTAACGGGTTTCATAATAAACGCTAAACATTACACTAAGCCTTTTTATTAAATATTATTTTATTTTATTAAACCTGCTGAAGTGCCGACGGAAGATTTGAAAGTTAAACCCCAGTTTAATCCCCGGTACGTTACCCTAGTGACGTACTCGTCTCGTGAACGTCTGAGCTCATGTAAGACGGGGCTTAGCGGCCGCTTCACAAATTATCCCCATTTGCGGAAAACTTGGCGACTTATGTAGGGTCCCGCACTGTGGAAGGTGCGCTCCAAGCAGAAACGATTGAGCGACTACCGTGCTCGTATCAACATTATTATTCGCTATTTAAGATCTTTGTTTAGTTCTCACCTTATCTCTGTTGTTACATCCGCACCCTTCGACCGTGTTTGGGTCTGTTTAGTTGACAACGTTAATGACTCAATTCGCAATTTTCCTAATAATAGGGTAGGTTTTTATTATGTCATTTCCCTGCATTGTTGATTTCAAAGTACACCAGGTCCGTCCGACCCGTGCCGTATATCTTCAGATAAAACCTTCCAGTCTATTTTTGCGCCTTCGGAATATTCTGTTGGAGTCGCGACGCGGCGTAGAGATTTATTATTTTTCTATAAAGCAATATTGTTCATGGCCTCGTCTGCGACACCTCGGGCTTGAGACACATTCTGAGCACGTCGCGGCCTCTCGTCCCGTCCTCTGACAGCCCGCCTTATTACCTCGCAACTATTACCCGAGCCCCGAAAAACGAGTACCGGAATACCTACTAAATAGCTATATACACCCCCAACATATTTCCCAAAGCTGTGCTTTACTTTTATTACAGTTTTGAAGACGGTATCGGTCGTTGGCAATGCGGTTTCCATTCGGCGGTTGATCTCTCCCTTACGGTTAAAGGGTCATGGAGCGGTCAGAATGGCCCTAGGCAGATGGGAACGGAATGATGTCATTTGCGTTTCCATTGTTTTTCCCTTTCTGACTCAGTGATCAGAGTTTCCTGATGAATTTTCTTGATCTCGATGTAGTCTCTTCTGCATTCTGAGCAGTTCATTAGTTGTTGCATCTCCCTCTTGACTGTGGATCGGAGGAGGTAGAAGAGTTTCAACTTTGATCCGCTTTATACAATTGCATGACTACAGACAATAATGTTCTCATACAAAATACATAGCTACTCTAATATGTAAATTAAGCAATCAATAGTTTGATGGTCTGTCGCAACGCAAGTACAGCATCGATCGCTGTTGCATTATGTCTGGCCGACCGAATACTGTTCAAATAAACATTAGGCCGCCGAAATTGGCCGGTAATAATCGTTTTTCGATTGTCGGTCGGCTTGTCGCAGCCCGATTCGGGGGTTGGCCGGTTGAGTTGATAGCTTTTGTGGTCAGAGTCATTTGTTTCATCCCCCGTGGTTGTTTGTACGTCCCGTAGCAATCAATGTTTATGGTGATTAAAACGATCCATCTTCATATTGTCCTGTTTCTCCAGCGATGGGAACTTTAAAGTATTGGTTCGTTGTGTGTCCTCTGAATGAATGTCTTTGGCGATAACAGAGGAAGATAAAGGTGACTTACCGGAATACAATCTGGTTTTCTTCCGCGACCTCTTTACATAAAGTCGCAATATGTTGGAAGTGGAAGTATTTTAGACTTTCGGTGCTCCGTTGGTAACACTACATGATCGAGTAACAATATGAACAATTCTGTTTCTGTTTAATAAATAAATTTGCTAGGCCTCGGGCTTTTCAAAGTCAGAAAGTTTATTTTTTAAGGTAATGGGACTATAGAAACGAACTGTGCAATTAAAAATAATTATAATCTTATAAAGGCTACTACATAGGTTACAATGTAAATCATCAATCGATGTTTATTTTTCGATAGATTTTCAGTAGATGACTACGCAAAATTATGTAAGAATATTAAAATCTAACATAACTCATTTTTATATTTTCTTTGCTTGTGACGAGATTTGCTTCCCGTATGCAACCAATTTCATTTTTAACTATTTCCGTTAACATTTTTATCTTTGTTCTGAGCCATGTTTGAGCCATGGTGAAAAACTCTGTGACATTTGACGTTTAAAAATCCATACTCCAAGTAGCCCCTTTATCATTATATATGGTTCAGCCACAGCAAAGGATCAAATGAAGGTAATAAGTAAAATTCTTAAAATATCTTTAGTTTGCTGCAAAAACAATGTAATATGGCCAAAAAATGTATTATCTCGAAACCATTTTTCAATCAGCATGCATTTTCATAAATTTCCCATATATGAAAATCTAAGACTTGAATAAAGATTCTCGGCTTTTAATACATAGTGATTAGGTATTTAAAAAAACCGGCCAAGTACCAGTCAGACTCGCGTACCTAGGGTTCCGTATTGTAAATGATACATTTAATTTTGTAATTTTTTTTGCAATTTCAGCCGCTTTATTTTCTTGTAATATTTACGTAAACACATGTTATCATGATTTTTTCATATTATTCGGTGCACCAGTTTTGGAGATACATTTTTTATTGTTTTTCAAGGATTTCTCGAAATAGATGCAATTAAATATAGCCAAACGATATATTTTTACAATTAGCTTTTTAATACCTACAATTTGATACCCATATTGTATTTTTATAAAAAAAAAATATACATAGGTATATTTTACTTCTTTTTTTATATTTCTCAATTGTGCTCAAATTTTTTTCATCGCTATAGTTTTCCTGTAATTGGCCAGTTATGATCTATAATCGATATTTTTTTCATATATGTATGTATAACGGTTTACCAGTTTCGGAGATAAGGGGGGGGAACATATTTTAAAGATTTCTCGAAACCAGTGCCAGTAAATATAGTAAAAGTTTATATTTTTACAATCAACTTTTTATATCTAAGTACAATTTGATACCCATATTGTATTTTTAGGAAAACATTTTTTTATTTTTCTCACTTTTTTTTGGAAATATTTTGATCAATTTCAAATTTTTCGTATTTTTTTACACCGTGATATGTGGGCAAATTAATGCTATTTTTGTTTCAAATTTCATGTCTTTATGATTAACGGCGCTAAAGTTATGAGGCTGTGACATACGGACGGACGGACAACGGAGTCTCACCATAAAGGTTCCTTTGTACCCTTTAGGCACGACTGAACCTAAAAACTGTAGTTTTCCGTCAACATTCTAATTCAATTCAATGATGATGATTTAAATTGATTTAGTTGATGATTTAATATAATAGGCATTTAATTTTTTTAGACTTCATGTCTTTCCACTTGACGTCAAAAAATTCAAATTTCAGGCTAATCTTGATTGCACCATGTGATGATTATTACAATTAATTACCCTTAGTTGAATACAAACTAAAATACACTTTACTAAAAAGCTCCAGGCTGAGTGGTGGCAACATTATTTTGTTGTTAAAACTTTGTACAACTATTGTCACTATTGTGTGATATTATTGTTACTAGATGACGTATAATTATCGACACAGCGCCCTCTGGCGCTATCTGAAACTATCATAAGATCTACTATGTCAAATTTTATTTTGTAAAATAAATACACTTTTTTACCATGTACCCAAAGTAAAAGATCCGATCTCGATAACAAGCTTTGTGGGTCGATCGAAGAATTCGACATATTCATTTGTACTCTTCTCTAATGGAAAACTATTCAGTAGATTACATATTTTCCCTCAGCTTCAAAGGATAACACCTAGAACCTTTTCCCACGTCTAGTCTATCAGAAAATTTGAGGTATCCTTGCAGTAAGCTTGTATTTTCAGTCGAGCTCTGTTGATCGAGTGGGGTTAGTGGGGAACAAAGAGAAATGGGCGAGGGAGTCGGCTACATCGGTCGGATGTTATCTGATGACCTTGACTGATCCACTGAGTTGTCAACCCTTACTGAATGTCTGGTGATATTTTTATCTAGCAGTAATTTTATTTCTTTGTGGTAATCTTATCTTGTATGACTACGTATTGTAAGGATTGTAAGGACCAGTTATTACAAGAGTGAGAGCGCCAACTGCCAATAAACTGCCTTGCAGTTTGGCGGTGCATTTGAAATTGCTATTTCTGTAATGTTTTTTATCCTGAATAAACGTTTTTGAATTTGAATTTGAATTTGAATATGTATGTATGTACGTAATCTTATCAAATCAAATCAAATCAGCGTTTATTTGTTCAATTTTTGGTAAATTAATTGGGTGTTACATTGGGTTTGATCATGAGTCCTCAAAAATCTGCAAATACAAATATTTAGTAACAATAGCATGCATCGTTGTCATATTAAACATTTTAATTGTACAATTCCACAATATTTACAATGTTCAAAATAATAATGAAAAAATGTCAAGAAAGAAGTTACAAAGAGTATGAACATTATTTCGTTGAATATGTATATAAATGTCTACCATTTCAAATTCTCCTCATAGGCAAAAAACTCCTTTACAGAGTAGAAACAGTGGTTCAGTAACCAGTTGTGTATTTTATGTTTATTTTACGCTTAAATTCATTCTGCGTTGTTTTTAAAATCATTAGGAAGGGCGTTATCTTTTGAGTGCTCTTTGAATTCGGAAGTATCCTCACATATCTTCCTTCGAGTTTCAAGTCATAAACATTAGTTACAGATATTCTATTTGACGAAGTCCTTTTGGCTATGGTTGTAGTAGTGACATATCTGTACATAACCGCTCCCAAGGTTACGCACACTAGAAAAATTGCGTGTGCGGCGCTACTACAACCATAGTTAAACGGACTTCGTGACATAATAAGTATCTGTACTTGATCTAGTAGCAAAAACTAGTATTCTACTCCGATTAAAATTACTACTAAGGCTAGCCGTTTGCCTAACCATAAATTACTTTGAATTTCAACTCATTTAATTCTATATAATATACATTACATTTACAAAACTGCGTTTAGTTCCTTGACTGTGAATAGCCACTGAAAGTCCTGAATCACATTACCTGTTACCTGTTTTATTCGTGTATCACGCAAGACCACAATGATCACCCCCAACTGTCTATACCCGGGGTGCTGCGTGTCTCGACAGTAGGAAGTCAGGTGGCGCGGGGGCTCCCGCTGACGTCATTGTTCCTCCACAGCACACAGGCGGTCAGCGCCGGTGAAGAAGCCAATAGGCAAGCCCAGGACCAAGCAGCCGAAGAAGGTTAAGTTCATCAGTAAGTGTCACTCCAAGCTTGGGAGTGGAAATGTGCCACACTACATGGTTTTGTAGACATTTATTCAGTCCCACACCGTCATATTTCAGGAGTTACAAAATAAGTTTGCTGGATGTTTGAACCATTATTTAAGTTTCCTTCACTGAGAACCCAAATTACTAGCTAACAAGAAGGGCAGGCTCAGTTTTACGTCTTTATTGTGTTACTTTGCTTGTCAGAAGTTTTATATAACGATCGTACTCGTAACTTAGTATATAAATATTTATTTTTACGACGCTAACCATCTGATAATAAAATGAACGTAAAATATCTGCATATTTTATCTCTATTCCATAAAATATTCCCAGGCTTTCTGCCGTAAAGTCTCTGGTACCGAGCACAAATAAATTAAATATATAATAGCATCAGGTCTAGCGCTAATGCTCGGCCACACCCCGCCTGTTTAAAGATCACGTACAAACAAACTTCATGCATACAAAATATAACTCGGAAGCTCGCAGGTGGAAGTGCAATTTCCGCGTGACTCATCCGACGGTGTGAGGGTGGCTTTTCCTCCACCTCCCTTGTGGACCGGGAGATATTCTCAGTCATCACTTTCTTTGAATGAATTTTGGTTGTGTTAAGTTTTATTAATGGCTTTATCTATATTCTAAGTAATAATATAGTAGTAAAAAAGTCATGTCTGTTTTTTAAAAAAATTGCAAAATTTTAAATGAAATGGGTTATTGTACTGAGGCCAAAACTCCAATTATTATATTTTTTGTGTCTGTGTGTATGTTACGTTTTAACTCGAGAACCACTCAACGGATTTGGATGCAGTTTTCTTTATTATCATCGTAGTGCCCCTGGTCAACATGTAGGCTATATAAAGGGTTTTGATAAAATAACCATAAATCGCCAAGCTGAAAACGGGGCAAAGATTGTATAAACGCGGGCGGACCCGCGGGCGAAAGGCTAATAATTTATATGTAACTGTTTTTTGCATTTTATTTTGTCTGTTGTTCTTGTTGGAAAACTGTCTGGCAAAGTTTTTTTGTGTATGGATTAGCAGATGGAGATGACGCTGACATCGCCGATTTACACCTCAATAAAACTTATTCCAGACAGAATGAGGAGGATGGATCGAGGCTATGTTCCCGGCCTGCCCTCCGCCCCTCACCCTACTCCCTCGCGCCCTTTTTCAAGGATGTCTGTCCTCCGCCGTCATAATTAAACAATGCTAACATCCTGGAAGCGTAACTCCTTAATTATACGACCTTGAACGCCAGAACGTTACTTTAGAAGGACCTTTTCAAATTCCTAAAGCTTATTGTTGTAACGAAGTTACAACGGGTTGCCTGTTGAATTACAAAGGTGCGCAGAGAACTTTTGGGTTTGAGTGTCAGACTTTGTGCTACTACTGTTTTAATTATCTCGGCTAATAGCTGGGTCTAGAACGAAGCACGAGTTCACAAGTAAACTTACATTATGAAGTACTTAACAAGCCATTAAAGTTCAACTTTGTGGAAACGCCGCGTTTAACAAAAGACGATAAAATCTCGTTTTCTTCTCTTCTATTTTAATGTAGTGTTCCGTTTTGCACGTGAAGCGGAAAACCTGTTTTTTTATCTTCAGATGGGGTTTTTTTTTCTGATTCTCGATTAAAAACCCGTCCTTTGCTCACAGCGACCGAGATCCGTTGCCAGGAGATGTCGAAAGGCGGTCTGGCTTACGAGGTGATCCTGGCGGAGCCTGTCGGTGCCCCCGCCCTGCCGCCCAAGCGCGCCGACTCTCCCGAGAAGTCGCCCACGGTCGAGGAGATACAGGAGAAACTCAAAGCGGCCGAGGAGCGGAGACGTGTAAGTACATCGTACATAGACTAGATAGAGCTGGTGACGTAGTGGTCCTGTCGAGCGGGTGGCAACTTTTTGTCCGCGGCTTCGCTTGCGTGGATTTATATCTTTGTATAGTAGCTAGGTTATTTCTCGGCAGTCGGCATTAAAAGTAGTCTCGTATGTGTCACAATCGATCGCGCTGTAAAAGTTTTATCAAAATTCGTAAATAACGCACAAGTTTTAGATTGTAATACAGGGGTGTTTCAGTATTCGGTTATGAAAGGCAGACACACCCATCATATAAGTTGTTGCCGATGTAACCTAATAATGTTCTCTTTACTTGCAGTCCCTGGAAGCGACAAAGATGGCGGCTATCGCCCAGAAAATGGCTAAGATCGAGGAGGCGTCCCGCATCCGCAGCGAGCAGACCAACAGCTTCATCGCCAGCACCAAGGAGGCGCTCGACCAGAAGATGGAGACCCACGAGGAGAAACGCGAGGCCTACATCAGCGAGCTCAAGGCTAGGGTCAAGGACCATCTCGAGGGAGTCGAGAAGACTAGGTGAGGACGTACCTGGTCTTTTGCACACAGCACCATTCAGTCTACAAACACTTATTTGGCGTCTTTCATCCATCCATCCATCAACCTGATTTGTCCACTGTTGGACATAGGCCTTTCAAAGATTTCGCCACTCTTGGCGGTCATACCGCCATCAGTCAGCCCCAGGCATTGTGGGCCACCTGTGTGAGAGCTGTCCTCTTACTCTCCCCCGAATAACTTCGGGGGAGTTTGCTAGTAAGATGGTGGTACCTCCACAGTCAAGCCCGGCATCAGCTCGACCACCTATAATATTCCTATAATTCGGCGACTTACTTCAATAAAATTTTTCCTACTCATGTTGTGGTATAAAGCCGTTGTCTGAAAATATCCATGCAGTTGTCACCGTTGCAATAATTCCACATTGATTAATTTATTCAACACTAGCTGAGTCGGCAGCTAGACTCTAAATCTTGAGACCCGGGTTAATATGAAACCTTGCCGGTCGAGCATGGTCTAATAAGTTTTTCAGAATTTCGGAAACACCTCTGAAATGCCCTCGGGGCCATTAAGTGGCGACACTGTACATTCAGTTGTCACCGTAGCAACAACGCTAATGTTAAACCGACTGTATTTCCTTCCCGCAAGGTTGAGTCTCGAGCAGCAGACCGCGGAGGTGTACAAAGCCATCGAGGAGAAGATGAACACAGCGGCCGCCCAGCGCGACGAGAACATCAAGAAGATGCTTGAGCGCCTGCGCGTACATGTGAGCCACTGATCACTCTTATTTACTGGACTTACGGATCATTTTGTACGGCCCAACGGTCTAAAAACTGTGGTAATTTAGGCTGGCCGGATAAGTTAGTGTTCGGTCGCGACGTTACAGGGGCGCGGAAGCAGCCTTATTTGCAGTGAGATGAAGAATGAGAGATAAACTCTCTCACAAGCCTGCCGCCCACTCCCCGCGCGATTCCCTTTGTCTACATCCCACGCGTATCTGTAACGCCGCGGGCAAAAACTCACCTGTACGGATTGCCTATACCTATTGTTTTGGACGTATTTCCACAACAACTGTTCATAGTCCATTCCCGTTTTTATTTTTTTTTTTACTCTGCGAAGTCTGGAACCGACCGACCGAATAATTTATTTCAGATAAAATCCTTGTCCATTGTCGATCTAGGATCATGTTAATCGCACTGTATGAGTCATCATTTATCATTATGATAATGCGCATAAAGCAATCCAAACAATAATAAGGACTTTGTCCTGTACCATATCAACGAAGTGGAAAATGATGATGATTGATGACAGCAAAAAAGAAAACAGAGTCAGTTGATAGTCCAATCAGTTCTCAACTATAAACCTTAGCATGTAGAAACTGATTCTATTTTGCAATGGTCATAAATAACTGAGCTCGCAGAATCGAGATACGTAAGTTAACACAGGTCAATGCCCAGCCCAAGCCTCAGGATTCTGTTTGATTTGTTTTTTGTGATGTAAAAGCCTGTGGATGTTGTGTTTAAATGTGTTAGTCATTAAAATCATCAGAACGATAATTGAACTTCGATATTTCACCTCCATCATTATAAGTTAATGCTGTATGTCTGCTATGTCTATCCGTTACACTTGCCCGTACCCACACTTGATGTTTAAATCACAGGCTTGATGCTGCTATTGGTATTGAGTATATCATCTTTATGATGGGTCGTATTCCATTTTGTGCGTCTACTGCATCAGTGCTTGCAACAAAAACGGAATATTTGTCGCCATCTTTGTTTATTGATTTAAAAAAGAAAGATATGTCAATTTAAGTGCTCCTAAAGTCTGGTTGGCGAGAGTTGATAAAAACAAGCTAAAAGCAAGATTTCTAAACTCATTAAAATTTTAATTTTGAACTTGTATTTGCTGCCGGGCGACACATTCGAAGCGCATTCCATCGCCTCACGCTTGACAACAGCTGCGAGCCCCGTACCACAAAACTCTGCGTGCGGCAATAAGCGACGCCCGGCACAAATATTGCGATACTTAAGTGACAGTCGGTATTGCGAGTCGTTTTCATAATATTTATCAACTCTCCCCAAACAGACTGCAGATCCGGTGTTTAGAACTGTTATGTTGGTAGTAGATATGTACGCGCGATGCTTTAATGCGAACAAAACGGAATGCACCTATGATACTCGATACGAATGACAAGTAGTTTGTGCGGGCAAGTGTAAGAGGTGTTGTCTCGCTCGCACCCGCTAGGAGGAGCAGGTGCGCAAGGTGCGCAGCGGCAACACGGAGCGGTTCACGGCGTTGGAGGCCGCCATCACAGACAAGCTGGAACAAGCGGCCGGCCGCCGGCAGCAGATCGAGCTCGAACAGCGGGAGAAGCTGAGGAGCTATGTGAGTACTCGCTAGTCTACGGTACAGATGGTGCGCGTGAAGTTAGCTGTACCACTCACTTCCTCCTCGAAGCTCCGACGTCATGTGTGACTAACTTCAAGCCCGCCTTCTGTACTGCTCTGAACTGTGCCGTCCGATAAGGTGGAGCCAGGAGACAACACTCGGCGACTTCATCGTCTCATTGTTTATTTTTGTTTATTGCATTTTTCTTTAGGTTATTATACGAAAAATCTTATCTTCACAAACAGTCAGCTATCAAAAAGAGGCCAGTATCAGTCTTTTGTATAAATTTTATTTAACCATTTAACCACTGGCCTGTAGATGGTGAATCCAGGTATAATTTTCTCGACGGATGCAAAGCATTTATTTCAAATATCTACTATACTGCATAGTTTCAAGTGTAATTTGTACTCCATTTTAAGACGTACTCAAATAAGAAACGACTTCTAGAGCCGTTATTCTAATGAAGAGTATTTAAAAGCGATAGCTTGACTTTAGATATTTTCATCAGTCAGTAATCATTGCATTGTTTTGATTTAATTTTCCGTTAAGTTATAGTTTAGTTGATCTCATCACCATTTTGTTTGATCATCCCATTATCGCCCGACATCAGAACACCAAGCTTGCTGAAGTCCGTTCGACGTTCACCGCCAAAGTGGAGGAGATCACCAAAGACATAGAGACCAAGCTCTCCGCCGCCGAGGTGAAGAGAGAACAGGAGATACAGAAGAAACTGGACTTTGTCAAGAAGGAGGTGGGTTAATTGTTGCATGGACGCTTTTTATTGGGCTGGTGGTTTAGTTGGAGCGTTTAGATTAGAACTAACCATGTGGAGTTGTATTCCAGCCTGGAATGGTTCATTACTTTTAAACGACACACAAATAGTCCTGATTTTGATATAAACTTACCCGTCACTAAAACTCTGGTTACAAAATGTTTAGGTATTAATTTGGATCCACTGCTCAACTGAAATCCAGGAACTGGAATATCACAATTGTAAAAAAAGGCTACGAAGTGGATGCTATTTATTAAAAACACTAAGTAAAATCTCTAACCAAAAGATTATTTTTCCTATTTTGATAATTTTGAAATACATACATACATATACTCACGCCTGTTGTAACGTTGCGTTACTTAAAACGCGATAATTAATTTAATTACTAAAATTTATTAATAAAAAAAACGTTTAGACAAGCATTTATTAGTAGTAAAGTAACCGCGCACGGTAACTAGTCGCGCACTGTTCCACGATCGTTCGTTACTTGTGACCGGTTGGTATTCATCAATCTATCATCGAGAGATAGACTTTCCTTGCGTGAAATGCTTCTTACGAAAATCACCAATTCTCATTACCTACTGTGATCTGTGGTAGTGAAAGTAAGTTTATTGTGTTGTTCCCATACTGGGAACTTTAACCAGAATCAGTATTCACGATCTCGCCGCAACGAATTATTTTAGTTCGTTGCCTCACCGTCAGTTAAGGTCTGTCGAAGCCTCGTACAAACAAGAGAGAGAAGAAGGCCTGGAGTGGAAGACATCCTAGGAGAGTGCGGTATTTCTGGACAGAGACCGAACAGTGTGATACCTGAACCGGCTTAAAGTGACCCTCAACCCTGTACCTTGTTTACCTGTTAATAATAACTCTAAAATCTAAAAATTTAAATAAACCTGTTATTTATGACATAAATTAAAGTAGTGACACTGTCTCCAGAGGGGTAGGCACAGACTACAGATTTACATCTGCTACGATCCACACACACTTCTTTCGCCTCTTCCACATCCATTTTCTGGTCTGGGGAAATTGTGTTGATATTAAATTTGTATTAATGTTAAAAAAGAAAGCAGTTCGTATTATTGAAAGTGCTAAATACCGTGATCATTGTAAAGCTTTATTTATTAAGCACGGGATTTTGATGTTCTGATTACTTTCACTTGTGATTAGAATGTTCAAGTGATATTCTGTTATGTGTTTCAAGTTCCTCCAAGTGCCAACAATCAACATTATCAACGACAAATGATAAAGTCACATTTAGTAGATCAAATAAATACCTATAATGGAATAGCTGACGATGCAGGCTTAATAGGTACAGTGTAGTGACACGTATAGTGGGGTACACACGATGATGTGACATTATACAGTATGGAAAAAATTTAAGGGCCTTGGAGGGGAGCTACCTTAAATCCTTTAGTTAGCTTATTTTACTGAAAGGAAACATTCCTTTATTTTTTAAAAGAAACAAAACTGCATTCAAAGATCTTCTAAAATTCGCTTGTCTCACCCGGGAATCAAACCAACTAAAAATAAAACCCTCGCTACTTTGTTATACGAATTGGTAGGATTATTGTTCAGGATAAAATTTGTCTAATAAACATTTGGTCTTACACTCATCTGTTGTACGAGATACCCATGAAATTGAATATTTATTACAAGTTCTTTATTAAATAAAAAAGGTAAAAAGGTAGGTAAAGGTATTTAAGGTGGTTCCCATCCAGGGCCCTTAAATTTTTTCCACCCTGTATACTTGTGTAATTAATTCAATATGGTCGGGTACAATATATAGTGAAAGTATTTATTTGAGTAGGTAGCAGGCTGTTCACCTTAGTAGAGTGAATCATTACTGTGATTATCTTGTATTACTGCCCTTTGTGGTTTTAAACGATAAGATAATGACTTGGTGTTTGACTGATCGTCAGTACTAAATGACTTTGGAAAAATATACATGGTCAGGTCATAAACACTGTCTTAGGTTCCGAATTATGAATTTGGAATGCAGACAAAAAATCTATAAAATACGATCGAATGTTGAATGTCTCATGATTTTAAAAACATAGGTTTTGAAGATTTTTCTTTAGTTTTCAACATGGAGTGGACACAAAAAGAAGACAGAGTCGCTGTAATTGCGTTGCATCGTGGTGGATACGCTGCAAGTGAAATTTTGAACCTTCTGAAATACTTGAAAATAGCACAAAAGTGCTGCACCCTTTTTGAGCCACTGCATTGACTCGTGTTTGCTCTCAGGGTCGTAGTGACGAACCCAGGTTTCGTCTCCGGTAACGATGCGATCAAAAACACTGATAGGATTTTCACCACAAAGCTCCAAAAACTGTTTACAGCATCCAATCCGCGCTTGTTTCTGCGGTGGTGTGAGCATGCGTGGCGACCATCTTGCACTGACTTTTGAGAGGTTCAAAAGTCATGAAGTACTTATTGAATGTATAGTACCCAACGGATATGTTGGTCATCTCTGCTAACGAATTGATTTTTATTCGAGCGTCTTGGAGTAAAGCTTTCTAGACATTTTTCACGTTTTCTTCCGTGGTGGCAGAAACAGGACCACCTGATCGAGGGTCATCTTCAATGCTTTCTCTGATTCACTCTGCTTCTTTCGAATGGTAGACAACGAAAGAGCGGAATCCTTGTAAACTGTCATCATGTTTTTTTTTTAGTTTTTACTTGTTTCGTAAGGAATTTAATAACAGCGCATCGCTCGATTTTGGTTAACATTTTCGCGTCAGACATTGTGTTGCGCTCCAAGAACGATTATAAAAAAACTAATGATGGTAAACCGACGAAATTTTCTAATTGTCACCTTGGATAATGTCATTAGAGAACCCTCATTACTAAAAAAAAGTTTAAATACCGAGAATACCTTGAACTCCCTCGTATCTTTGAGTATTCTTTAAATAAGCGTCTTTCAAATATAAAGTTATGAAACAACCTGCGGCTCTTCTAGTGTACACATTTAATGTTGGACTATACTCGGTCCAAACACTCACGGCCCAGGCGAAAAAGAGAGTCGCTTACAGATTACTCCACTCTGATTGTAACACGCAAGAGTATACTAATGTATGCATATTTGTGGTGTCTGCTTTCGCTTTTCATTGCCCTGTGGGCTGAATCTTTAGATAGAACATTTCGTGAAAGGCCAGCTGGATCAGCAATATTTTTTTCTATAAAAGCACTCATTATATTGCTAAATCATGTACTTTGTAATATTCCAGGAGCGACGCGCAGAGCTGGTGCGACAAAACAAGACGGCGCGCGCGGAGACCGACCCCGCCGCCACCTCGGGCTAAACGTCGCACAGTGCGCCAAGCGACCGGGCCGCGTCGCAACGCGCGTCCGCGCCGCCACCGCCGCGCCCTGCACGTTGCCGCTTTGTGCAACACCTTACACTCGAGAAATGGACCTAGCGTAGATGATTATAAGGGGTATTTTTCAAAATTGCAGTATTCTATAGGCAAGCAATGCTTATAGGTTTAATGGGCCCCTTGTAGGAGATAAATGGGTTAAGTTAACATATAGAGGATGAAGTGGAGGCTAAATCTAACTTGTGCAGGCGATAATGGAAAATTTGTAACCGTGCCAATAGTTTAGTGCAATTTGGCGAGTCGGCCAAATGTTGCTTAAATGTGGCGATTTGTCCCCCATGTGTTAACTGAGCCAAGATATGGAATTGATGCAGGGATATCGAAAGTTATTAGTTCAAAAGTACCTTATTTAAAGTAGTACAACACTCAAACACAAACTTCAGGTACTTTATCTCTTGGACCGTTCTGTAATGTTGAAATTTTCAGACTGATCGTCGCACAAAGCTATCGATACGAGCAGCGTACAATTTTACACGACATTTTAAATATGTAAAGAGTAGGGATTGTAATGTAATTAGTAGGTGTAGGACATTTCTCAGTGTAGGTCGAACTACGTGCAGTCGAATATCGGCGAGCGGCCATGTGACACAATGCAGATGATAAATAATTAAAATCGTACTTTATAGTTCCATATCACGTGTTACCTCGCCGGCAGCGAACGAGTTATGATTGTGACACCGAATAACTTCCGATCACGCTTATAAGTTATACTTATGACATCTTGTATTCATTTTTGAGCCGATTACCTCCTTTTTAAATTATTTTCTGATGCATTCGAAATATCCAGTTGTAGACAAGGCCTAAATAATAATTTAAAAAAAACGTGATCTCACGCGGCGCGGCATCAACATTTAGTATTTCAGTCTAATAATAATAAGGACTAATCTAGTCCGATTTTGATCCGGGTAAAAAGGACGAATATATGCGAGTAAGCAAGATATATTGCAAGTATATCTCATTCACTCGCATAGGCATGTATCCTTCGCTCGGAACATTGTTGAGTTACTAAAGGTTGCATGAAGGTTGTAAAGTAAGAACGCAGGCGAGCGTCCTCAGCTCCCGTGACGGGAGAAAACTATCCTTAGTCGTTAGTCTTAGAATTATATCATTATTTTTAATGTTTATCATACGCAGCAGTATTTTTAGGTAAAATGTAATCTCGGTAATTTAAGTTTGCCCCTCGTTCGTATAATTGGATCTTGCCGTTACGCTATTGACTGTCCATTTATAAATTTTATTGATATGTTGTCGATTATTATTATATAGGAGAGTGTCTTTGTGCGGGTGTGTTCAGGGGAGGGGGCGTTGCTTTAGCTCAGTTACACCGGCAGGGGGGTGTTAGTGACGTCACCGGCTAGGGAGACGCTGCATCGTTCAGGAGATCACTCCGAGTTCGTCGAACGATCTATCAGTCCGTCCCCTCGGTCCGTGGCGCGCCTTCATCATCTAGTATACACTTTAACGTCGTTTCGTACTTTATCACTTCATTTTACGATTTCAATTCGAACACAAACACAATAAAACGCAATAAGTCGGAATAAATAGTTGAAAAGATAGCTAAGTGCCTCTGTATTTTTCATAATCGGTTCTCGTTACGAAATATGATATCAAAAAGTAACTTAGAAACTGCCTTTCATAGCATTTTTATATATTTTTAAATCTTAGTGGGCGGAGCGAGAACGTTGTGTGTTGGACACAAACCGCTTCTGTGATGTTTTTGCTCTAGTGATATAATGTGTATTGACGAGGAATCGATTTATAGGCACAAATGTTATCGATACCGACATGCATCAGTGGTTAGACTCCACTAGATCGATATAGTAAAATGTTTTAAATGAATATTTTAAGGGCCTGTTGGGCGTCGGAAATGTAAAGTGGCTTCACGCGGGATTTTTATAAAGAATATAGGAAGGAGTTAGAGTATTTCTGTATTTTATAGTATATTTTTGCCATTATTTTAGTTAGCATCGGTCTGTTTTACGTCAAAGATATGATAATAATTGTATATAACTGTAAGAGAGTTGTATCTTGCTTGTAATATGGAGCGGAGCTGCTTGCTGCTTCTCTGTTATCGAACGCTAAGTAAGGGACCTAGGTGTAAGTTACTAGCTTGACTCTCAAACACGTGAACAACTCTATGACCAATATGCCTTGGGTATTGTGTAGCGTTTTAGACTGTCGCGGATGGAACAAATCATGTACCTATATATGCGATGCAGCAATTTCTGATTACTGGCATATTTTAATTTCCTGTAATTTTTTTGCGTATTTTCGTCGTCATCTTAATTCTAGTATGATGTTATTATTATGTACGTTACTTTAATATTTTGATGTAATTTGATGTGCTTTGATTTCATTGTCGTATAAAGTCATAAATTACAAAATAATGCTTGTTTTATTTCATCCGAACCTGTAGTTTATTGATGCCTTTGGGAGACAATGGCGGGTATACAAGGTGACATTAATTTATAAAGCCAAATTCATACTGAAAACTCGGTAAGTGCTCAGTATCAAGTTTCGATGACCCTTTTTGTGATATAAAAGTGATACGTGATACCTAGGCTGGGTAGGAACACGGATTGTAACGATGAGTTAATGATCGAGTTTCGTCGTGTAGCGACACTACATTCCTTATTCTAAGGACACTACAAACGTCAGTTGTCATATTTGCATTACATTTAGGTAGCGGTGTCCAGTAAGTAGTGCTCAAACCTCAGACTCAAACGAAAACCATAGATAGCTGCGACCATGCCCTGTCAGAATGACACAACATACAGTAGCCGTCAATAGAAATTGTGGACTATGTAAACAAAGCGCCATGTTGTCTTTGTCTATGAATAGATGAACTATCTAGAGATGGGTAAGTATGTCATTAAAATATGTTAGGTGCTTAATTAGTTTTCTTTATTTGACTCATCGCTAAAATATTCTGATGAATCGCTAGTCAAATCGCCCACGTTAATTACAAATGGTTCCGTCACAGAGCCGTTGGCCGTATCTATTATCCCATCCAGTTCTTTCATTTTTTCTTTTACTTTTAGGACATGAGCTACACATTTTAGAGCAACGCTGGAAGATCACACAGCTCTCGATAGAATCATACACACGTTTATGTCAAAGATTACGAAGTAACGCTGTTAAAAAAAAATTACGGAATAAAATAACATTACGAATAAAATACGTTATATTCAAATAGATTCGTACATCACCAATTTTCAAAGACAATACAGATTCGATGAGAAAAAAATATGACAGCAATCTCGACGCAGTACAGAATTGACTATTGATTCTATAATTTTCCGTAATTAACTGGTGATTATTGAATATTTCATGATGAAATACAGTGAATGACTGGTAAGACTTGATGCTTCATGATTTGGAATAATGTTCAATGAGACTCCGTGACGGAACCTTGAGAAAAATTGAGAAAACGGTTTGTTTACATAGTCCACAATTTCTATTGACCTAACGAATGTCGTGTGGTTTTTGTGATTTTTGAACTTTTCTGAAATTTCTATATTTATAGTATTTGCTACCCTTGGTTCTTTTTCAAATTTTATTTGTAAAACCGAAGCAAATTTTTTTAATGAACTTTTTCTATGAAACTTATACCACTGTTTTTCAAAAACGGTAACAGTTTTTTCAGGAAAAAAACATAAAACTTGACCATTTCAATTTTTTCATTAACATTTGAAGGTCTGGTGTAAAAAAACTAGAGATGAAACGGATAGTGATTTGGCCGGATACCGGATACCGGATATCCGGCGAGGCACTAGGCCGGATAGCCGGATATCCGGCGGCCGGATATCCGGCTCAAGATATGCGTTTCGCACTTATGGAGCAAGTCTAAATATTACGCACCAAGGTGCGTGCGGGTGCAAGTGGGCGAGATTATTCGTGCATTTTTTAAATGAAGATCATTTCTAAATGATCGTATCACAATCATACAAATGCTGGTTTGCAAACGCGAAACAATTTCCGATCCTAACGAAATTTGTAAATATGTATCTTTTGTCTCCTTGGAGTGGTGTATTGTATACTGTATATAAATGGACAGGTATCTTTAAATGTAACTGCGTAATATACTGTTCATACTGAACAAATTTTCCAAAGTAACATATTAAAAAAACAAAATTGAACCTGCCCGCCCAGTGCCCTTTCAAAATTTAAAGTAGGTTTTCATAATGAGTATTTTTTTCTTTGGATGATTTCAGTATGACCATGTGTTTTAATTAAAAGATACATGTTGAGTTACATTCGGCATATTGTGAGAGCAAAAGAAGCTGGTGTAATGTATGAAGAAAAGCATAAACGTTTATTCCCAACAATTGATGTAAAGCTTGTCTTTATCTACCATAGCTCAATTCTTATTCACTTTATGTATTAGAATTTAGATTATTCAATCATTGATACAACTATTTTGTGATTTAAACGACTTTTTGTATGTTGAGTTAAGTATCCGGTATCCGGCCGGATACTGACTACTATCCGGCCGGATACCGGATACCAAAAATATGGCCGGATAGGCCGGATACCGGATAGTAACCGGATATCCGTTTCATCTCTAAAAAAAACCATCGAGACCCACATTCCAAATTTGATCTTTTTTTAAATTGTAGGCCTTGCTTCTGGTGCAAACTTGCATTAAAATATGAAAAATTAGATAAGTAAAATACATAAATAATCATAATTGATTTATTAATAAAATGAAAAACTAGAATTTTAGAAAATGGTCTCCAAAATGGCCAGCACCAGCAGCTGCCCCGATTGTCTGAGTGAGAGATAGCTAAGCGTATAGTAAAAGAGACAGCATAAAGATGAAGTAAAAGAGACAGCATAGAGAGCGAGTAAAAGATACAGCATAAAGAGCGAGGAAAAAGACAGCATTAGGAGCGAGTAAAATGAGATAAATGAAGTTTACACAAGGTGTTCGAAATGGCCACCCTGCTGATAAATGGCCTGCATCTCTCCTAATGAGGGCTTTTCAGACAGCATTAAAAAAAAAAAGTACAGAGTGCGATCAATAGACAGCGCTGACGTATGCTCTCATGTCAAAAATATACAGTTTACTCTATGGTTCCTGATTCAGTGTTGCCAACTTAGGGAATTTGCACTAAAATTGGTGGTTTAGAAACCCATTTTAGCGGAGAAATATTGTTTTTAGTGGCTGGTTTTTTTTTGTGGATTAGACTTTAGTTGGTGAAAAAAGACACTCTAGCACTAAAAAATTTAAAGTTTAATTTAAGTTACATTATCCAAAGAATTAGGTAATTAATGCTATTTCGTTATTGATTTTTCCACATTCTAACGCTTATGTGGAAAATAGTACTATATAATATTAAATATATTGAAATCTTTATTATAATATATAAGGTTAGGTCTTGTCATAGAGTAGATTTTGTTACGTCATACATTTTTGAAATTAGAGCATACGTCAGCGCCATCTAGTTCATTTTGGTGAAACTTGATTAAGAGCTGTCATGAAAAGCCCTCATAAAAGAATGCTTGATTCTTCGTGCATAGCCAGTAAAAGAAAGCTTGTACCAGAAGCAAGGCCTGCAATTTAAAAAAGATCAAATTTGAAGTATGGTGGTAGGTTTATTTGGTTTATTCTGCTTATTAACATAACCGACGATAGCTGAGTGTGTTTATTTTGTTTAATCTGATGACCACACCCCATAGGCCCATATCCAGCTTTAACCGCTCGATGTGTATCTCTTTCGAGGTAGATCAACAAAGTGAGAGAGAGCATCGTATCACGCGCTTGAGCTTGATATGGTTTACTATGCTAGACTAGCTAACGTGACGTCAGCTGTATACATAAACTAGGATATGCCAGTATATCTGAGTCTATGGCTGGAAAACGTCTGCTATACAGGTCGATTCACAAAAGCTGGCGCGTACTTGATAGTAATGAAAAGTGACAGTTAACGGCTGATGTCTGCGTGTAAGCGAGATTCACTTTTGTCAGAACTGTCAAGTACGCGCCAGCTTTTGTGAATCGACCTGTACATGGTAGAATTTAATAAAAGAACATTATGGCAGCCCTGGTGAAGCCAAAAAAAAAACAGAACGTTAAAAACTCAGATAATTATCTGAGGTTAAAAAGAAATGTAAATCTCAGATTAAGATTATATCTCAGGACATTGTTCTGAGGATTATAAAGTGTGAGTCTCGCTTAAGAGCACATGAATTTTGGTAAAACTAGACCCAACTTTATCGACAAAAAAAAAATCTAAAAAAGAAATTGTTGTAATAGACCTTTTTATTTTGCTATCAGCAACCTTTGTAAAGGAAAGGTTGTAATTTTAAAGGTTGCAAAACTCACACTGTGTACTAGGGTTGCGTTCCTAAACGCCTGGGTTAATGTCAAAATTAACTGTCACCCGTTCCACAACCACCCGAGTGAAAACGAAGAGCTCCGAATGCTCCGAACGTATTGCGTAATTTTAGTCGCTCTACTACGGCTCCGAAGTCATTCCTAAACCTTCTCAGAAATGTAAAATTCACTTTTGACAATAAAATTTTACACTCCGTAAATTCAGTGTTAAATTTTCACTTTGATATTTGTCATCACATTACGCGCCATTTTTTTGATTTCTGGGTTAAAGAATTCTTCGGAATGACTTGTAAAGCCATTTTATTTCGGTAATAAAAAACATCCTTTGCCACGTAAATAAACTGCCTTTACAAAGTGGCCGTTCCAAAACGGTTAGTAAATAGATTCTGTCTCAGTATTATCCATGGATGTAGGTCCATGGTATTATCAGAATCTGTCACTTTAACGAAGTAATTTACCCCCGGCGTTTAGGAACGCAACCAAAAAAAATGAAAATATAAAAGAAAATGGCCGCGTCTATCGTGACGTGAATGTCGATTTTGATTGTAAATTTTATTCTTCTGCTTTCTTTTATATTCTCAGTAAAATTTAATTAACCCATTTTATTAATCATTTTGTTGTGTCGTAACTTTTAATTAGCACTACTTAAAGAACAAAATGGATTCAGAAAAGGACCGTAAGCGCAAGAAGGATAAACATCGTGATGATAACGAATCTCGCTATGAAAAGAAGCCAAGAAGGGTGCGATCCCGCTCCCGTTCACCGGAGGGCAGACGCGAGAAAGACTCCCGTCGAAAACGGAGACATTCCAGGTCACACTCTCCAGACGGTCCACTCAAACAGGAAAAGCAAAACGAGGGCCAGAAGAGAGATGCAGATGTCATAAGGGAAGGTCCAGAAAGAAAGAATAAAGAGACAGATATGCTAAACACGCGTACTGGTGGAGCTTACATTCCACCCGCGCGGCTCCGCATGATGCAGGCTCAAATAACTGATAAAAGCTCTGCAGCTTACCAACGTTTAGCGTGGGAGGCTCTCAAGAAGTCTATTCACGGCCACATCAACAAAATCAATGTTGGTAACATCGGAATCATCATCAAGGAATTGTTGAGAGAGAATATTGTCCGTGGTCGTGGTTTGCTCTGTAGATCTGTGATACAAGCTCAAGCTGCCTCACCTACCTTCACCAACGTGTATGCAGCTCTGATAGCTGCAGTCAACTCCCGTTTTCCTAATATTGGCGAGTTGCTTCTCAAGAGATTAGTGATCCAGTTCAAAAGAGGTTTCAAGCGGAATGACAAACCTATTTGCATCTCCTCTGCCTCCTTCATTGCCCATCTTGTAAACCAAAGAGTTGCACATGAAATCCTAGCTTTGGAACTTCTAACATTACTTGTTGAGACTCCTACAGATGATTCCGTGGAAGTAGCTATATCCTTTCTTAAAGAATGCGGCCAGAAGCTGACGGAGGTGTCATCTAAGGGTGTGAATGCCATTTTTGAGATGCTGAGGAATATTCTTCATGAAGGGCAGCTAGACAAGAGGGTCCAGTACATGATAGAAGTGATGTTCCAAGTGTGGAAAGACGGGTTCAAGGATCACCCCGCGCTGATTGACGAGCTAGAGCTGGTGCCCGAGGAGGAACAGTTCACGCATCTCCTGATGTTGGATGATGCCACTGATGCTCAGGATATCCTGAGTAAGTACAGTTATCAAAAATTTCCTATTGAAAGCTTTTATTTAACCTTTGATTGTTTACCAAAATACAACTACTAGAATAGAATATCATTTATTGTTGAGTCACAGGTAGGTGTAGGTAGATCTTGAAAAGTAATCCCTTAATTATTAAACTTACAAAATACACAAAATAATTGATTACATTTAAATAATAATAGTATGAAATAGGTGTTGATTCGGCGCAACACAACTTAGCTAATTTGACAGTACTAACCTTATTTTAAGCGTTATGTCTTTGTCTTTTCGATACGGAAAGAAAAAGACAGAACGCTCAAATTAAGTTGAGTCCTGTCAAATAAGTTAAGTTGTGTTGTGCCGAATCGACGCAATTGTTAATTGCATGTCAAATTAAATTTATAATTGAAATGTATACCAAAGTATTATAAATACTTATAATTTTTTAAAAATTCCATTACAGAGTAGTAAGATTGTTAAATTTTAACTTATATAGTGCAATGTTGTCTATTGTTCTGATGGAGTTTGGAAGCTTATTATAAATTTTGTTACACATACCGAAAACACTTTGATTGAAAAGCTCTGTCTTGTGAGGGGCAACCTTTACCTTATTGTGTGTCTTTTACTAGTGTAAGATGCAAACAGGCAGAGTTTTGATTAAACAAAAATTGCTACTTTCCAATATGTAAATGGAAGGAAAAGTTAATAATTTCTGCTCTTGAAAATAAGGCTTACAAGTATCCGTGGATTTTGAGCAGAAGATAGCTCTTATGCATTTTATCTGTGCTTTAAGGTTAAATGTCAGTCGCTTAGCGCAAAGTGCATAATTTAACTTTGTATTTCTTGTTTAGAAGTTAATAACTGAAAAACATTTTGGTATGTGGCAGTTGACACCATTAATTCAATATAAGTGAGAATTTTAAGTTGGTTTTGAAAAGATTATGACTAATAATTGTGTATACAATTTCAAACTCTTGCTTTATAAATCTCACTTATATTGAACTATTGGCATCAAATGCCACAGACCAAAACACTTTTCAATTTTAAATTTCTAAAGAAGAAAAACAATGTTAAGTATGATTTCGCAGCCAGATTGTGAAAATCCCGCCTTTTTCTAATTAATAAAAACAGAACACTTAAATTTAAAATTCAATCAATAGTTATTCAACAAAACCTTATTACCTAAAAATTTTGAAATTATAATTTACAAAAACCAATGGAAACTTTGCGATGGCAACATACACAATACATAGGTAATAAGGTTTCGTTGAATAACATTGAGTGAATTTTTATTTTAAGTGTTCTATTTCGATTAATTAGAAAAAGGCGGGATTTTCATAATCCAGCTGCGAAACCGCTCTTAAAAAGGTCATGAAACTCATGAAAAGCCTTATTTGGGTCTTCACTATTGAAAACATCACTGAAACTTAGGTTTTCTAGACATTCTGTAAATTTAGAAATATTTTCAGACTGTTGTCTCATTTCATGACAAACCAGTGATTGATAGAAGCACTTGTTTTTACTGGACACTTTAGTAATTGTCCTGAATGGTCTGAGACACCTAATTCTACTACTTCAGCTTTCGCACCACATATATTATGGAAGAAGTTGTGGAGCCATTTACCACTACCTATCTGCGTTGGTTGATTTAAATGTGTCTTTAAGTTGTAGCCGTGTGTTAAGGGCGCTCCATATTCTCGGCGAAACACGCGAGATCTGGCCATGAAGGGGACAAAGCTATATGAAGACTCTATTGCGTTTCGCCTTACTCATATAGCTTCGTCCCTTTCAGGGACATCACTTCTCTAGATTTAATCTGTTAGTTAAATTGATCCAAGCCATAATTTAGAAGTTAAAAGAGAAAGTTTTGGTGTGGCAATTCACACCATACCATTTTAAGCCTGACATTTAACCTCAAGTTGAAAGGCATCTGTTAATGGGCTTATCTAATGATGTTTGTTACTTTTATATTTCAGATGTCTTTAAATTTGATGACAAGTATGAAGAGAATGAACAAAAATACAAGAACCTTTGCAAAGAGATCCTGGGCTCTGATGCAGAATCCGGTGAAGAAGGTTCAGGATCTGAAGAAGGAAGTGACGAGTCAGATGAAGGGGATGGAGATGAGGATGAGGAAAAGAAAGGAGAAGTTACCATTATCGATAACACAGAGACAAATCTCATAGCCCTACGCAGAACTATATACTTGACTATTAACTCCAGTTTGGACTTTGAGGAGTGTGCTCACAAACTTATGAAGATGCAGTTGAAACCTGGTCAAGAGGTAGAACTCTGTCATATGTTCCTCGATTGCTGTGCTGAGCAGAGAACCTACGAAAAATTCTATGGTTTATTAGCTCAAAGATTTTGCAATATAAATAGGATATACATTGGTCCCTTTGAAGACATCTTCAAGGATTCATATGCCACCGCCCACAGATTGGACACAAACAGACTACGGAATGTTAGTAAATTCTTCGCGCATCTGCTGTTCACTGATTCCATCAGCTGGGAGGTGATGGAGTGCGTCAAGCTGAACGAAGAAGACACAACCAGCTCCAGTCGTATTTACATCAAGATACTGTTTCAAGAACTAGCAGAATACATGGGGCTAAAGAAGTTGAATGACCGTCTTAAAGACCAGTAAGCCACACTTTATTGCTTCCTTCAACATTACCATTGAAGCTCATTATTCATAGTGCTTTTGTTTTTCTTACAGGACACTGCAGGGGGCGTTTTCAGGAATATTTCCCCGTGATAATCCAAAGAATACCAGGTTTTCTATCAACTTCTTCACATCAATTGGTCTGGGAGGTCTGACGGACGAGCTAAGGGAACATTTGAAACAGATGCCAAAGGTAAAGTTTCCATTTCCATAGCCACCAGATATCACAGTTTTTGTACTTCCATTTGCATCACTCATGTAAACTTTGTTGTGTCATTTTAAGTTGGCCTTATTTCGCCAATTTGATCAAAATACATAATTTATTTAAATAACCATTTTCAAACAATTTTCATTCATTCAGGATGCATGATGGGCACTGAAACTTTGCAGGATTTGTCTTCCTATATTATATATATTTGTCTGGGTGTTAATTATCATGGCTTATCAAAATTAGCCTCCAAGTAGTAAATAAGAATTACCCAATGAAACGTCCCCAATATCATGCATGATATCCCGAATTATAATAAAAGTAGAAATAAATTTCAGTTTATGATATATAAATTCTTTAATTTTTTACAGAATGTGCCGCCTCCAGACATCAAAGTCGCCGACACCAGTTCCGATTCGAGCTCCAGCAGTTCCGATTCCAGTTCCGCTTCTAGTGGTTAGCTACAAATATTTATAAAAACGTCTTCCCTCATCATAAATATATCGGCCGTGGCTTGGCATCCTGGTACAAATTAAATCAAATCAAAATCAATTATTTGTTCAACATAGGTCATATTAGATATTACATATTGATATGGCCAAGCCATGCTGCGCCTTAGTGGCATACAAATAGTAAAGTTTAATAAAATTACACAAGAATTAAATACAAAAACTACAAATTAAAATTACAACAAACAAGACAGGCGTATGTCTGTTGGGCTTGGCTGGCTGCTGACTAGAACTTGTTTATTACAATTCATAAATTAATGTAATATACTCTCGAGGTCCGACACGTGATCCTTGGGTGGTGCTGAACGAGTAGCAATTTTTTTTATTGGAACGAAGTTCCTTATCGCACGTTACACTTCAGGCACTCGGTGAACGAGTGCTAGGCAGAAAAAAGTGTAAGACTTCGACGGTCACGATACTTGCTACATTAAGTTAAACTTTGTTCCAACCGGATGGTCCACGCCACGACAATTCTCCTTTTTTTTATTCACCTAATGATAAACCAGTCTCTTGGGTTGGAAACTGCGGACTGCAGGTCTGGCTGGCTACTACCGGGGTCAGACTTGAGCTGACCTGAATCACGGTACACGCTTGCGGATGGTGTTTGACACAGTTTTGGACTCGTAGGGGCATGTTATTAGTCTCGACTTTTAACTAGCGTGGTGTTGAGATGCAGGAGTGTGGGCATATTTGTCTGTCCGGTATTGCTTGTAACCGATCGCGCGTTTCTGTAAGCAGCTACCATTCCTTAGCAGGGGTCTTGGTGCGGACCATATGGGCAGCAGGGCAGGGCATGGGGGCAGGTGAGGTTCCCACAAGTCTGGCGTGTCTATCGATCTCATTCATGAATTTTTCTGAAGACGGAAGAGCAGCGCTTTGTACTGCTCGAGGCTATCCCTCTTGACCCTTGATTTAGATTTATTCATTAGTTTCATTACACATTAAGAACAGCCAGCCTTGTCCTCGATAAGTGTTTACATTATTTGATAGAAACTGTTATAGTCTGGGTGCAAGTATTAAAAAATCCAGTTTCCGTGGGCTCCTTGATGATTGAAGCATGGGCAATGTCAGTGGCTTCGTAACAAGTTGTAAGATAAGATTATAAATGGTGATATTGCTTAGAGTTTTGTTTGTTTGGTTTTTATGACGTCATAATTTTTTGTACGGGTTTTTTAATCAATATAGTTAATAATCTTATTCTACAACTTATAACGAAGCTAATGTCACCTCTCCCATGCTTCAATTATAAAGGAGCCCACGGAAAAAACACTTGCCCCCAGACTAATAAAAGTATGTGTACCTTTTGTATGTTTTCAATAAACAAATCACAATTTTACAGAGTCAGAGGAGGAAGGTGAGAAAACCAAGAAAAAGGACAAATCCAAAACGAAAAAAAAAGACAAAAAGGGACCTAAAACCCCGGAAGCAGAAGAAAATGACAAGCCAGTGGAGAGATGGGGACACGACGGGTTTTATGACACGTACGGTAAAGATGCTCGCAGAGCCGAGCCGCAGCGAGATAAGGACAACTTTGTGATGCCTAATGCTCCTCGACCGAGACCTCCTAGGAGAGATGGTGATAGACGTAGAAGTGGGGACGATAGAAGAAGTCGCGATGAAGGCAGAGATAATGAAAGAAGACCCCGCGAAAGAGAGGAGGAGCCTCGGCCGGGGAGAAGAGAGTTAGAGAGGGAATATAGAGAAGTAGACAGACGAAAGGACAGGAGAAATGAGGATGAAAGTGGATATGAATCGAGAAGTAAAAGCGACAGGGAAAGAGATGACGTGAGGGACATGAGGCGTGACAACACAAGGTATGGTGAAAGAAAAAGAGACGAAGAGAAGTCTGGTAAAGTGGATAAAGAAAATAAAGATGGTACGAGTAAAGACCGTGAAACGAGTAAAGACAGCGACGATAGAAAATCTAAAAAACGCGATAAGAGAAACAAATCTAAGCCCGAAAAGAAAGTAAGTAGCGACAGCAGCACTAGCGATAGTAGCAGCGGCGATAGTGAAGATGATAAAAATTTAAAGAAGCATAAGAAAACGAGTCGACGTAAAGAAAATGATGAATGGGACATCAGAAGAGGTAGTAGTCTCATCAGGGAACAACATGAACAGGAAAAAATAGATAAAAAAACTAAGAGAAGGAATCGAGACAGATCAGACTCTAAATACACTAATAGGTCAGACGACTGGGATATTAGGAGGGAATGTAGCATTAAAAGGGAAACATATGAAAAGGAGAGGGATAGAGAACCGGAAAAAGACTGGGACATCAGAAGGGAGAGCAGCCTGGGAAGAGAGTCTCCGATCGGCCGCTACTGGGACAACTGCAGCAAACAGAAAACTTATAGCGATGATAGAGAGGTCAAAAGGAGATCCCCTGATAGGAGCACTGCCAGGAGAAGGAATTAGTGTTCTTGTTAACATTAGACGTGATGTTGATATTTAATTAATTAAGTCATAAAATAAATAAATTCAGCTGTATAAAATATACCTCTAACTTTCCTTTATTTCCTGCCTTGAGCTAAACTTGTCTTGATTCATGTTGTCGCCATACCCTTGTGTTGTGGCTAAACACCACGGCTAAATGATAACAGCAAGTTCGACGGCCGAAGCCATGTAAACTTTAATTAATAGGAAATAATAACTTGAAAAAAAAAGAAAACATATAAAGTCATCTTGAATTTGTTTGACATTGTTTGGTAGTTATAAATTAATTATATTTTAAAATAAAATGGATACGACAGCGGAATCCAGTCCTAGAAATCGTGATGTAAGATCCGAATCTGCCCCAATCATTATTATTCCATCGAAAAAGTCGCCTGTTTCCGCCGCGAGTCCAGTGGAGATCAAACAGCAGCTGTCAGCACCATTTTACTTCCATTCACTGAAGGATTATGAAGCTCCACCATTCAAGAAGAGTGGTTTAGAAATGAGACCTAAATTATTGTACAATTCAATAATGACTACAAATGACGCTACAGAGATGATTGCTGCCGTCCTTGAGAAGGATGGTCTGAAAAGATTTTTGGGTAAGTTAACATAAAGCTTAGGATCTTTTGTTGTTTTAATAAGAGATATCTATCATACATAACCATAATATTTTGAAATTTAAGACTACTTCCTCATTGAAAAGAAGATAACAGAAAAACACAACTTATCAGAGAAGAAATTTCTTTATATTCTCGTGGCAGAAACAATCGACTACTCAGCTCAGCATGAGTTCTGCGCCAGCAAGCTAGCATGCCTGATCACTATTTACTTCAGCACGCATCTATACTTCAAGTCACATTTCAGGCAGACTCCAACAGCTGTTTGGGATTACTTTAAGGAAACACTCATACGTCATACTATTGATGTTAGTACTTTTTTCTATACCTATGCAACGTGTAACAGAAAGGTGTAACCATATTTGAAGAGCCTATTCAGTCAATGGTTTAGAACAACTTACTATGGAACAAATCCTGTATATCGAAAGAAAAATTACTTACTCGCTTCATAGGAAATTGCAATGCCGCTCGGCCGAAATGAATGGAAAGCCAGTTTTTTTTTTTGGGGATTTTAGGGTTGATCCCATATTAAAAGTTGCTCTATACCATTGACTAAATAAGCTCTTCAAATATGGTTACACCTTTCTGTTACACGTTGTATATCTATTATAATTACTTTACTTGGTTGTACTTAGGAACTCACGCACTGCCCGCTTTTGTGGCCGACTGGTAGAGCGCTCTCGCCTGTTAACGTCCGGTCGTGGGTTCAATCCCCGCGCTGCACATTAATTTGTATTGTGTCAGCGTGCTTCCGAAGACACGTTAAATTGTTGGTCCATTTGTGCTCGAAGTACGACGATAGGGCTACAGTTTTTACACTGTGGTAGGGCTAACCACTCATCACATTTGGGAAGTAATAGCCATCGGTGAAAAGCACCTGTATATGGCCACTGTTTTATGACTTACCATAAGACTGATATTATCTTTGGGGCTCACCACCTATCACATCTGGGACCTAATAATCATCGTTGAAAAGCGGGTGTACAGTTCGCGACAAACTTAAACGCGTTTGAGTGAAGTTAACTCCGGCTAGACGCATAGAGATACATATATATCTACCTATAGATATGTGCGTGCTTGCATTGCAATTCATAGTTTACATGGGAACACCCCTCGGGGATCTATGCAGTGACGATGTTTTTTAAATATTTTTATGAACTAACAATGGTAATAATTCTTTTCCAGGATTATCCATATGGCAAAGAAGTATTTAAACCTGAAGAATCCTACGATATTTTGACTCATTTCCATGTAAACTACATGAACAATCTCCCACTTATTCACATTCTCTCATTTGGAACATATAGGCTTAAATTATCATGGCCTTTTAAGGCGCCCTAACAACACAACGAGGCAAAACATTACATTATTTTTTTTTATTTATTACATGAACACCTACCTAGAATTTTGTTCTATCAAATAAAAGTAATATTAGGGTTCCATACCTCAAACGGAACCCCTATTGGATCACTAATTTTGTTTTCGGAGACGGGCATCAGTATCTGGATGTATGTAATTTTGTTCTATCAAATAAAATACACAATAATAAGAGCTACGAATAGGTAGCCTGTGATGCTGGTGTCCGCGTTCATAATACGCCATGTTTTTGAAGTAGCCGAGGACGCTGCGTCCGTCCGACGCGTCGGTCGGCCACTTGGTGTTGGTTTTTTCAAGCGTATAAACAATTTGAGAAACCAAACTTGGGACTTTGACGTTAAGACTTGGGCTCACTCAACAAATTGCTTACGCTTTCGGTTTTGATCGAAAAATATTTCTCCACCTTAGATAATAATAATAAAATGCTTTATTGCACAAAATAATACAATTTTGTACAGAGGCGAGCTTAATACTAATTAGTACGAGTATTATACATATACTCACACAAGTTTCCCAGAGAGGAGGCAGAGACTACCAGATTTCCATCTGCTACGATCCTGACACACCTCTTCCACATCCATCAATCTAACCATACAAGCTTTTCTATTATGGGACCTCAGGGCCTATTATGTATCTTTAGTTGCCATCTGGACTGGGTGTCTATCATCAAAAACATAGATATACTATCGAATTCCGATTGTCTAAGGATATGTTCGCACTTGAAGTGACGACACAGTTCGTAAATAGTTCAATACCCACTAAAGGCAAATTTGGAAGTTCAGTTTTTACCTATATTTTTGATGATAGGCACCTAGTACAGTTGGCAACTAAAGATACAGAATAGAGGGGCAGCGGGCCTATTGTGTATCTCTAGTTGCCTTCTGGACTGGGTGTCTATCATCAAAAACATAGATATACTATCGAATTCTGATGTCCTAAGGATATTTTCGCACTTGAAGTGACGACACAGATTGTTAATAGTTCAATACCCACTAAAGGCAATTTTGAAATTTCAGTTTTTAGCTATGTTTTTGATGATAGGCACCTCGTGCAGTTGGCAACTAAAGATACACAATAGGGGGGCTGGTCGAGGCTCTACCTTTGACTTGGGCATCATAAATTTCTTTCGTCAATTTATTTTCATTCATACTCTGTACATGTCCAAACCACCGAACCATTCCTTTTTTCTACTCTAGTCACTACTACATCTTCTTTCAGGCCGCAACGATGATCCGTAAGGAATGCATTCACTCTACTTTGATATTCATTCACTACTCAGGTACCCTGCGGCAGGGTTGGATTTTGTAGTATAATTATACTATTTGTACCATATTTTCATGACATGTAGTATGTAGTATCGTAATGAAACTATACTACGTAAAAATACCATAATTTCATCTTCAGGCCGACCGACTTGTTTTATTGGTTGAGACGTTGTGTTTTTTAACATTTACCCTACAATATAGGGAATTTGCATCGAATTTATGCCGTCTGACGACATGTTACGTAGAGTCAATGCCAAGGACGAAGTTCCGATCGACGAATTGGCTGAATAGAGATACAGTTGCCTTAATTTTATTAAATTATGAATATTTTTAGTAAATTTTTTAAAATTTTTCCTAACAAATAGGTTATTTTATTTAAATTCAAAACAAAAATCGACGAAAAACGAAACGTAGTATAATTTTAGCCAAGTAGTATATTTTTATTTCCCATAGACAATAATTTTCCGAGGGTCTGAATCCAACCCTGCCCTGCGGTCCGTAATAGAATTACAATAGATCATAAGCCATTCACTTCATACTTTCGTAATCGATTTTAGCGATATAATTCTATTTCGGAACGCAGACAGAGCATGTAAAAATATTATGAACCGACAATCGTGCCTTTGCAGTCACAATATTTTGGCTACCCATGAAGGAGTGCAGCTCTGTTCATTCCCGCATTCACTCTTCTTTCAATGTCACGGTCACATTTTCATATATACAACCGAGATAGACAAACACGTTAACCTGCTCTACATCCTTGTCTCCAATCTTGACCTTGCATTCAGTCACGGATTCATCCCTCTCTAGCACCATAACCTTTGTTTTTCCTACATTCATTATCATTCCTTTCTTTTCGAAGGCAACATGCATAATTGTATCCATCTTGCAGCTCATCCGTCGATGAAGCAAGGAGAACTTGGTCATCGGCGTATCAGAGGCATTTGATAAGTAACTCCCTTCTTCAGTCCACATTCACGCTCTTTTAAACGACTGTCCATAAATAGATTTATACCCACGGTGACGCTGCACATCCTTCTCTAACTCCTCTATAGATGTTAAACCAAACAGTGTATGCCCCATTAATCCTGATGAGAGCACTGGAATTCTAGGAACAGATTTAAGGGCCCGCATCAGGTAGCTACTCACTCCATACACAGACAGTGTTGTCCACAAGTCATCCCTTACCACTCTATCGTAAGATTTTACCGCATTCTTGGGCCCCCTTGAAGGCTAAGTATAAAGGGTTAAATTCATTAAAACAACAGTAAAATGTAAAAATCGGTCAAGTCATTTCATTATTTCAAAAGAGAATATAATACATAATTACACAGAAACTCCAAATTTCTAGTTTAGTGTGAAATAGACCTCATTACAAAAATGGTTTAAACTGACAACTTTGATGGCCTCACATTAGACAGACATCTTATGATGGCACAATAATTAAAATTTTGTACACAACATGGAGTAAACTCATGCATACCCAAGAGACAAAAAGTAACCGATCTTTTGTGATAATGATTATTGTAAATAAAATAATAAAAATGCTAGAAATCAAAGTATACTTTACTAACTTTGGCCCAAAGTGTTAACGAGTTGTTGTTTCAAAGGGTTGGACTTTTTTCTTTTCCTTTTACTAATATTCCCATCACTGATTATTGTATTTTTCGTTGTAACTCCAGGATTGCTGGTTTTCTTTTTCTTCTTTCTACAAGACAAAGGGTTTGGATTGTGAGATTTCTTCTTTTTGGTTGTAATGGGACCCTCAACCACTCCTTCTACGCCAAGAGCTATTTTCATCTTTTTAAGTGTTTCATTCTGGGTTTTAGTTATGAAGGTTATGGAGTTAGCTTCTGTGGTTGGGTTAACTTTATTGTAACTGACTTTTGAAGGTTTCTCTAAAGTTGGTGATTTGTTATGCAGATAGAGGATCGGTACACCAGCTTTCTTCCTGAGTTTCTCTTGAAGGTCCCTGTCTTGAGATGCTATCACATAATGTTTCTCGTTAGCCCTTGCCACCATAGAGAGGATGCACCGAGATCCCGGCACTGGCTCCTTGTGGCTGCACTCATGAGTTCCAAATTGTTTCAGGATGGTCAGAGCCCCATGAGCCTTCTTAGCTATTTTCTCAGTTTCTATAATTATACATCTGGTAGTGAGTAATTTTGCTTGGCCATTAAGATATTTTGGAAGTTGGTCTCTAATATTGATTTGTTCCTGAAACAAAATATAAAACGTTTCATTCTCTTTTTACAAATAATTAATCTTCCAAACATAATTGTTTAATTCCAAACGAAATTTAAAATAAAAGTAGAAAATTACTATAGGTCAATAAGAGAGCAGATACCAAACAACTACAGGTTAGAGCAGTGGTCGACAACCTTATAATATAGGAGGGCCACAAATGCTACCAGGGGATCAGCGAGGGCCGCATTTTGTGCAGTATTGTGTCTAAATATGCAACTTTTAACTGAGAACAATGCTTGCTTTTTAGATAGTTCAGAATAGAAAATGTCTGCTCACACTAATATATTTATCAAGCAGTGGTTGCAAACTTTGCGGGCCACACCAAAGTGGTTCACGGACCGCATGCAGCCCGCGGGCCGCCGTTTGCCGACCCCTGGGTTAAGAGTATCAAGAAGAGGGCAGATATTAAACAACTAAATTTTTTCTCTCAGTGCCCTCTTATCTACATCTCAACTGAATAATGGCCAATATGCAGCATGTAGATGTGATTGGTACCTAATTTTGGTTACTGCCAACAGTCTCAGGGAAGTTCTCCTGCCAGCGCATGCTCTGTTCCTTCAGAGTGAGATGCGAGTCCGCGCTATCAGCCTCGGGGTCTGGCAGCTCCTCTAGCGGTACCTGGATGTCCTCGTGCGGCAGCCGATCAGCTCGCCACTCATCCTCCACCACGTCTATCAGCCTCGCGTTTGGACGATATTTACTATCCATTTTACACTGCCTAGGGAATACGGAATACGGACCGATCCGCGGGCTGGCAGTAATCAAAATCAAGACGTTCCCTGTAAAATAACAAGACAACTTACTTTGAAAGCAGCGAAACAAAAAGTACCATCGATCAAAACTTGGTAAGGTTGGTGGAAACCGAAATTGTTGTAATAGAACTTGAGGTATTTCTGGACCTTTTTATACCTCGCAATTTTCATTTTAATACAATTCCTAACGAACCTTAAAGATAATCTTTACGAGGAGCAAAGAAAAAAGAAATAATGTATATAGGTATTTTATAGTAGGTAACTGTCACCACACCGTGCACCATAGAGTATACTGAACTGTCACAGCAGATCATTTTTTTTACACTAGAGTACGTTTCGAAACGTGTGATTATCACTAGGAGCGATGCGAATTTTACCCTGCAGCGTTCAAAAATCGACCCGAATGAAACCGAGAGTAAACGAACTTTCACCTAGACAGTTGCGCTATGTAGTGTTTTCAAACGCTTTTGAGAAATGTGAATATCGCATTAACAAGTGAAATTTCTAACTATGTCTGGGTGCCGATAAAATTCGCCTGACAGTTGTTATTTCGGAGTTTTCTCGGGATTCGGACAAATTTTAAAAATAGAATTCAACATTTCCGTACGGATAAGATTAAAATTTTTCGAAACTGTTCCGACAGAATTATGGCTTGCAAATGCAAAGGTTGCAATGTCATCGATATTAAGAGCAATAGGTATCGGTTCAATTCCTTCTTTATTAAACTCTGATTTTTCATTCCGTAGAATTCTGACATTTCAGGAAAAGGGATGGCGCTGTGCTAGTAAAGGAGAAACGATACAGTTCATCTCGCTAAATTGCACAGTTCCATCCCTTTCCTTGAACTGTCATAATTCTACGGAATGAAAAATCAGAGTTTAGGTACTTTACTTTATTTTGATTTGAGGTTATGTATTTACTTGACTTTTGTTACTACAGACCGTTCCAAAACGTTTTTCTCACGGGAATCACTCGCAAGCGTTTTTAAACCAGATCTTTTTTTCCCTTTCTAGTATATAGCTCTATCTCTCTCTTAAAAACGAATGAAATTTCATACGAAGATCACACGTTTCGAAACGTAGCCTAATACTAAAAACTTTTAGACAGCACAGCACAGTGAGCACAGCAATCACCTCACAGCATATAATAAAAGAATAAAATACATATCTACGAGATACCTACCATACCATAGACATAGAATACTTTTTTTAACTGCGTTCCTAAACGCCGGTGTCAACGTAAAGTTTACATTGTAAAAGTGAAAGAAATAGACTGACTGAGAGAGATTTTTTTTGTAAAGGCAGTTTATTTACGTGGCAAAGGATATTTTTTGTTTATGTATAATTATTACCGAAATAAAATGGCTGAAGAGTTTTATAACCCAGAAACCGAAAATTAGCTTATAATCTTGATTTTGAACATAAACACTGGTACTATTTGTTTCATGAAACAAATAGTACAAGTTTTTGTGTTCAAAATCAAGATGCTTTCTATGTTTCATCAAGTGCCGACAATCAAAGTATAAATCATGTTGGCTTATAATGTTACGACAAATGTCAAAGTGAAAATTTAACTGTCAAAAGTGAATTTTACATTTCTGACAAGGTTTAGGAACGACTTCGAGATTATTGTTCGAAGCCAGGAGCCACAAAATAGATGCAACCAGAAGGAAGACTCGACGACGACGGAGCGAAAACAGACGCACACGTGCATGTACGTACGATGATCTCGGCAGAATTTCGTATCGGCATTCACCGAGTATCTTCGCGATCGTCGCACGTACGCGTCTATGTGTGCGTGCGCCTGTTTTCGCTAGTTATTCGGAGTAAACATTCTGTAAGTGGTTATTTTGTTCCGGAGCTGTTCTGAGGCCTTCGTTTTCACTTGGGTGGGTGCGGAACGGGTGACAGTTAATTTTTGCCTTTACCTCGGCGTTTAGGAACGCTACCTTAGTTCATTTACATGTAACTGTGATATAAATACATTTGTATGTTTGAACACTTGGCGATTTATCCATTGCAAGGAGATATAAATTAACATTATATCATTGGCGTATAGAAACGCAGAAAGAAAAGTTAATCTGGATGTGAAGAGCCGGTTCAGAGCTCCTCACATCCAGATTCACTTTTCTTTCTGCGTTTCTATACTGCAATGATATAATGTAAATTTACATGTATACTCTCAGAATAATTATTCTGAGTGTATACTGTACATTTTTTTGTTTTTTTTTTGGACGCTTGCACGTCACGCGTTTTCATTTGTCGCGCTTAACGCACATGATACAACTGCAGCGATCGATAACTCTGTAACGGATTGCGGAGATGGATGTGTGTTATGTTAAACGACCCACAGACATTCGACGACCATATTTTACCTGTAAAAACACATACAGATATAACAGATAACATACAGAGCCACAAACTTATTTGTTCCGGTGCCGAAGACTGTGATGCAGTGAATATAGAAGCCATTCAGTTTGGCCCACCCTACGAATAATAAGGCCCACCGAAACAAATAAGTTTGTGGCTCTGCATAGGAATTGGATGCAGGGAGCATCAGATATTATTTGTGATGCTCGATTCTTGTCAAAGTCATGCGAAATGGTCGTTTAAAATAACTCTTTGCAACCCGTTGCACATTTCATCGTTGCGGTCAATGCGTGGTGTTAAACGCGTCAATTCATTCTATCCATAGAACACATATAACTGAGGGATATGATTCAATCCAATCTCGCTCTACGAGTTGCGTTCAATTCTTAGTCTATATGCTCTAAGGTTCAATTCCAATTCCAATAATTCGCACTATTACTGTCTATCGGTCAGACAGGGCCGTGTTCATAAATTAGGAGTCGTGACACGAATTCTAATGCCATCTCTGTCGCACGCGTTGAAAATTGTACCTTTACACTGTCAGTGTTGGAACTTGAAGAATGTGTCACATAATTCATGAACGGCTGTCAGACAGGCAGGTTTCAACACTGACAGCGGGATGGTATATGTATTTTATCACGTGTGCAAAACAGATAGTATTAGAATCTGAGTTGCTACAACGAGTTTATGAATGCAACTCTGTGGCGTTCGTAAATTGACAATTTTCGGATAGCCGTTCAACATGGACAGCAGGATAGCGTATACAATTTTCAACGATCGGCACTCGACAACGCACAAAACATCGATGTGACGTGTGCGTGCAGAATATGCGTTGAACGCGATGTTGTGACGTTTGATAACCATAGACAATTTCGAGAAACCGTGAAACGTCGTTTACGTACGTCGTTCTCCTCTCCTCCGCTCTCGTTTCTCCATGTTTGTTCGTGGTCATTTTGCTGTTCTGTGGTAGATTTCCAGTTTTTGCATTTATTTCATGATTTTTATCAACTTATTGTGTAATTAATGAAATTATCGACATCACGGCGACCTTGTGAGGATTTATCGCCTGAGGGACAGTGCACATAGGCGATACAATAACAGGGAGGGTACGTCTAATTCATATCCCTAAATTGTAGCAAATGCGTCATTTTATCGAATATTGTTGATTCTTCAGTGCTAAAACTTGGTATTTAGTTCTTACATTAATTTCTGTGGTTAATAGCTTCATATATTTGCGTGGGAAATGTATACAAGGAGTATTTTTATGACCTCCAGCTGATTTGGATGAGGGCGTCTTATGGCTGATTAAGAGGCCAGACATTGAAGGAAATACCCTGATAGGGGCAGAATCGGTTAGTCATAATCAGGAGGAGGCACGTTTTCCCACATGACCGATATAATCGATCGTGAATAGTGCTTGTGGGTCTTCCAGTGACAGGCTGATCATTGATAAGGAAGTTGGTCATATCTACACTTCCTTTTGTTTCTTTGTGTTATTATAGTGGCGCGACATTGAGAAGATAACAGCATCTTATTGCTGATGATTTTTGCATGAAATTCTCTGATTTCTTACCTGAAGTAGGTACTTCATGTCTGTATATAATGGATTCATTACTTGAAGTTCTGTCCGTGTGTAATTGCAAATCTTAGTTGTTAGTATTCTAGGTTCAGCAAGTTCTAGATAAATCTGAGTTACATTATTACTGGACAATTATTGAACTTGATGGTCTCAAATTTTGTTACCTATTGTGTCGCTGCTAACAGGTGAGACAATCTTGTTTGTTTGGTACTTTAAAAAACATGGTGTTCTATGAATTTCATTCAAATTTATTTTAGACACCTCGGATTTGTACGTACTAAAAGAAAAAGTATGTTAATGAATGTCCTAATAACAAAGGCTTTTGAGTGCTTGGAAAACAAATAATAAACATTGGCATGATTTTTGACTGCTTGGCTGTAATGGTGGGGGACTAATAGGGGGTGCGATAGAGAAAAAGTTACTAATGCAGGAAAGGTCAGACCTCATAAACTGTGCCGCTTCCTGTAATAGGTAATTGCAGAGTTGGCTTCGAGATATAATGAACAATCTCTATTTCAAAAATTTCATATTTAACCTCGACAAATGATGGCCTTACAGATTTGTGATATGTATGGATTGATCCAACTTTGCTAAAAAATAAAAAAAAAATATTTAATTTTTGAATAAAATGAATTGCCAATATCCAATGGTCTTATTAAATATGATTCTTTAATGAAAAATTTCTTGGTTTTTGACTTGATAACTTCCACAATGTATAATGATTCTGCTGATTAGTCATCAAAGTAATTGTTATCAGTTATCAGTACCTCGTGTTTTGTTTGCAACCATTGTTTACTTATGAATTTAAAAGACTTGATCAGCCTTTTTTTAAACATACTGATTCATGATATTTTTATTTCTGCTGTTTTTGTAGACCTTTTTATAATAATGATTTGTTTCTAATATCTAAAATTTGAAAAGTTTCTTATGCTGTTAGTTAAATTTTGCATTTTAAAATTGAAGCATCATTGTAACAGTACATGTTGTTCAAATATGTAAAGTAAAGTTGATCCACAAGGCAGATGTTCCCAATTCAAGTGTTCCAGGGGCTGAATATCAAAAAAGAAAATGGGTAAACAGATATAACCATTTCATTGTTTGAGAGCTCTAGGTCTATAAATAGTACCATTTTTAGGGTTCCGTACCTCAAAATGAAAATATGGAACCCTTATAGGATCACTTTGTTCTCCGTCTGTCTGTCATGACCCTTTTGCTCAGCCCCCGTATGAGATATCAAATCGAAACTGATAACTTCTCCAGAAGTCTACGGCCCCACCCTGCTGTAAAAACATCAAGCTTCTAACTCAATGCGAAAAAAGTTATTGCACTTTATATAATCAATTTAATAATAATCAATTAACTGTTATTGCTTATTTTAATAATTGACCAAAAGCCTAACAAAAGGCTGACAGGCTGGACTTGTATATATTTGGACACAGACACAACTGTAAAAAGACATGTCAGGCTAAAGCCAGACACCTGGCAACACTGGGTGGTACGGTACCCTTTGTTCGCGAGTCTGACTCGCACTTAGCTGGTTTTTTTATTATCTTATAAATTTATGTCATTCTAAAATTGTAAAACAAGTTGTTTACCAAAAAATCCAAGTTAACAAAAATCTGCCTCCTATGTGTTCACAATCTTCCCAAAAACTAGAAAAATCTGCAGGCATATGGTAATGGAACTAAAGCAGGTCAGCTGAAATTTCTAATGATGGAACATTAGTTAAAAAAAATACCTGAATAACAGACTTAACCTGTATACTGTAAAGTTGTCACCAAACTTAACCTGTATACCGTAAAGTTGTCACCAAACTTTTGTTTAGTATGAACCAGTAGACTTTACGAACCAGAACGTCCAGCTACTTAGCCTAGATCTAGATTAAATGAATTGGTTCTGGAAAAGTTATTTATTTTTATCTTAAATCAAACAAAAACCTATATAATCTTTATCAACTGTGCAATATAATAGGAGTTTACCTATGAAATTGCCGAAATTTTCTTACAGATTCATGAGTTCATAATTCCTGTAATTCAATTGCAATTTATTTATTTGTTATTTAAATTTAGTTTTTATTTTTGGCTTGATTATAAAAATTAAATCTTCAAAAACAGTTAGTCCTAAATGCCATCCATTTCCATGATAAGATTCGTAATAATTTTTTACAGCTGACACTTTTCAAAAATGAAATTGTTGTTGCTGACTTGCTGTTAGCTTAATGTTGTCTCATTCATACACAAAAGAAATTACATAATTTGGATTTGTCATTCCTAAGAAAAATGCAAAAATGTTAGTACTGGAAATTGAGTTTCTTTCAAATTCTCTATAGAAAACAGCAATTTCATATGTAAAGACCTTATATAACTAATAAAAGATTTTTTTCACGTTTTGGCAATTTCGAAAATGTGGAAGTCACAGTTGATGGTCACAGAAAATGTGGGCGGATGTACACCCTCTATTATATTTGATGGGACTACAATTACATTTTCATAAACTGCAAAAAATCTGGGTGTTATCTTTGATAGGAATCTTACTTGGGCTTCACATGTTAGTGAAATAAGCAGAAAAGTCCATGGAGCATTTCACCCCCTAAAGCGGCTCCAGAACTTTCTACCTTTTAAAACTAAGTCTCTCTTGCTCAATCTCTTCTTCTTCCCATAATTGACGATGCCAATGTCTGTTTTCTTGATGCTAGTGTGGAGCTGGTTAATAAGCTTGAAGGGCTTCAGAATCTCGGCATTATATTTATTAATGGTTTGCGTAAGTTCGACCATGTCTCTCATTTTCGCCGTGAGCTTAATTGGCTTCCCATCCGTTATCGTCGTCACTTGCATCGTCTCACACTTCTCTACAGTTTTCTCAAAAACCCCCTTTCCCCTGAATATTTTCAAAAGATGGCTGAAGGAGCACCTTTTGTCACTGTCATGAGTATCTTTCATAATTTATTAATAGAGATAAGTTTGATTTTGTACATGTCAATTTGTCTATAGTATGTTTGTAAATGTTTATTTTGTACATGTCAATTTGTCTATAGTATGTTTGTAAATGTTTATTTTCTGTGTACAATAAAGAATAAGAATAAGTTGACTTTCTGGTTAAATTAATTACCAAAATTAATTGGTATCTGGTTTTAACACAGTATAATGTTGTTAGCTACATGCCATCTGGCTGGTCAAATGTTGACCAAATTAATCTGTAGTCTTACATTTGCTTCAAGTTGTCTACCAGAGGGGTAGGCAGAGTGTGTATATAACAATTTCACCATAGTATGTATATAACAATTTCACCATAGTATGTATATAACAATTTCACCGTAGTATGTATATAACAATTTCACCATAGTATGTATATAACAATTTCACCGTAGTATGTATATAACAATTTCACCATAGTATGTATATAACAATTTCACCGTAGTATGTATATAACAATTTCACCATAGTATGTATATAACAATTTCACCATAGTATGTATATAACAATTTCACCATAGTATGTATATAACAATTTCACCATAGTATGTATATAACAATTTCACCATAGTATGTATATAACAATTTCACCCTAGTATGTATATAACAATTTCACCATAGTATGTATATAACAATTTCACCGTAGTATGTATATAACAATTTCACCATAGTATGTATATAACAATTTAACCATAGGTCTGTCTGCTATGATCTGGACATACCTTGGCTTCATAATTGTTAGTAAACAATATAAACTCAGTGTAAAACCCTGTTGGTAGACAGTTTGAATTGTACTAAAGTTTGGTTACTCCCCAGCAGGCGATGGCGACGAACAGAACCGCGGCGGCTGCGCGTCCGAACGGCGCGCCGCAGACCAAGGTGTGCCAGTTCAAGTTGGTGCTGCTGGGAGAGTCGGCGGTGGGCAAGAGCTCGCTGGTGCTGCGCTTCGTGAAGGGGCAGTTCCACGAGTACCAGGAGAGCACCATCGGTGCCGCCTTCCTAACGCAGACCGTCTGTCTGGACGACACTACTGTCAAGTTCGAGATATGGGACACTGCTGGACAGGAAAGGTAACCTACTGTACCTACTATTTTACTGACATGATCTTGCTACAAGAGACTGGTTAGAGTTAGTCCCAGAAGTGCCTAGGAGGGGTTGTACTGAAAGAATGTCTGTTCAGCTGCTTGGCGTAGGTTTGTTCCGTTCACTAGGAATGGTCTTGATAATTATTATTAATATACTTAAATAATATAAACTCGTAATTTCGAAAATACAATACGGGAATTTTATACATTTGCCTCTTCGAATGAAGGACTTTTGAAAGCTGTTTCTTCAAACGCGAAGATATAATAATAAAAAAAAAAAATTAAATGTAAAAAATTATTTACACCCTTCTTAATCAGTTTTAGTACACCGAAATATTTTTCTTTTAACTTTTTTGTATGAACAATTTATGAAAAGTACTTAGTATTAAATATTTTTAGAATGCAATACGAAAAAGAAAATCAATCATAAAACTAATTCTCTAAGCCAAGTAAATCCACGTTCTCAACTCTCAACTATTTAGATTTGCTTTGAGTAATAAATTTACTAAATAATCTCACATTATAATGTACCTATAATAAAGTTTATAATTTTACATAAATTACACGAGACATGCCACACTAGTTTACTGTTAAACATTCATTAATTAATAATCAAACTGGATTTCTAACAGGTTCCAGCAGCTTTATGAAAAGACTAGACTAGGCCCGCGGCTCCCCCGCGTTTATTCAATCTTTGCCCCGTTTTCGGCTTGGGGGCTATTTTATCAACGCCCCCTATAGCCTACGAGACCAGGGTCCCGTTGAGTGGTTCTCGAGTTAAAACGGAACATACACATGATGATAGATACATACAGACAGACAGAAGAAAATTCTAAAAATTGTAGTTTTGGCCTGAATAAGTTGTTAGTAATTGTACTGAGGCCAAAACTAGAATTTTTAGTAATAACCTATTTTATTTAAAATTTTACAAAGATATTCAGTGTACAGACACGACATTTTTATTACTTTATCATTAGTATATATTAGCTGTTATACCTGTCTCGACGAACAAGCTCTGCGAATTCGCCCTTCCTGTTCATTTACCTCTCGCACATTGAACTAAGTGAAGGAACTCTAAGATTACATAGAGCAATGGTTCTCTGTTTTGTGTCAATAGAGGACAAGTGACTGATAGCACGAATTATCACTCAGTAAATTAATAACCAGGCGAGGATCTGTTATTTAGTTCAAGTTTATTAACCTACTCCACCAAATGAAATTGAATGTATAGACTGTGTATGATGAAGTTCAGTTAATTGAATGTATAGACTGTGTATGATGAAGTTCAGTTAATTGAATGTATAGACTGTATTATGAAGTTCAGTTAATTGAATGTATAGACTGTGTATGATGAAGTTCAGTTAATTGAATGTATAGACTGTATTATGAAGTTCAGTTAATTGAATGTATAGACTGTGTATGATGAAGTTCAGTTAATTGAATGTATAGACTGTATTATGAAGTTCAGTTAATTGAATGTATAGACTGTATTATGAAGTTCAGTTAATTGAATGTATAGACTGTGTATGATGAAGTTCAGTTAATTGAATGTATAGACTGTATTATGAAGTTCAGTTAATTGAATGTATAGACTGTGTATGATGAAGTTCAGTTAATTGAATGTATAGACTGTGTATGATGAAGTTCAGTTAATTGAATGTATAGACTGTGTATGATGAAGTTCAGTTAATTGAATGTATAGACTGTGTATGATGAAGTTCAGTTAATTGAATGTATACATAGACTGTATTATGAAGTTCAGTTAATTGAATGTATAGACTGTGTATGATGAAGTTCAGTTAATTGAATGTATAGACTGTGTATGATAAAGTTCAGTTAATTGAATGTATAGACTGTGTATGATGAAGTTCAGTTAATTGAATGTATAGACTGTGTATGATGAAGTTCAGTTAATCGAATGTATAGACTGTGTATGATGAAGTTCAGTTAATTGAATGTATAGACTGTGTATGATGAAGTTCAGTTAAATTAATGTATAGGCTGTGTATGTATAAACTGCGTTTCATTCAGTTAATAGAAGGATTGCTTCTAGAACGGAAACAAAAACAATGTATCTGAATGTTGTCTTATTCACGTGTCACGTTATTTATGTTTCAGACAGAACTATGAGTGATAGTAGCACTTAAAATATCTATATCTTTAATTAATTTTCAATGCATGTGCTCGTAAAGGCCCACTTTTTATGCATCAAAACCGAACAGAAAGTCGATTATTTTGCCCTAGGGCTTTAATATCATTTTTTTTTATTTATTTACATTGGTTGGCTAACCTGCAGTTTTTCCTGTGTACCATAGACGTTATACTTTTTTTACACCGTTTAACGGCTATGGATACAGTCCTTTTGAGCCAATTACAATTTAAAGTTCACAAAATTGTATTTGTTTTATTTCCTCACACTATGCATTGAAAAACGTAGTATGATACACGGGCGTAAGAGCAATAAATTACTCGGTTACGTTTAAAACACTCGCTACGCTCGTGTTTTAAATCGTCCTCGTAATTTATTCCTTTGCGCCCTTGTAGCATAAACTACTATTATCACCTCTTTCTTCTTATCCATCTCTATTGAATAGAAAAACCCAGAACTAAGTATAATTTATGACCGAGTAGCCTATTGCCTGCGTTATATGAAATGTGTGTCAAAAAAATCGTTTCACAAAAATTCTTACCGCTCCGCTTCTTTTAGTCCTATTTACATACATACCTTTAAACATTTTTCAATTTCAAAAAACACTTACCAGCAGTGTCAATCGCATACATATCAGTTGCGTAGTTCTCCATTCATAAGCAAATACAGACTAATATAATCACTGTTCAGCTCCCTTTGATTATAGCGCAAATATACAAACCCTTAAGGACCGGTTCCGCCAAACATGCTTTCGCGTTTGGTTAATTTAGCATATTAAAGCAAAATATTTTTAACAAATACAACGATTTTTTTTTTCTCGATGATTGTGACATATTTCTGTCAAATCTGAAAAATACATACATAATGTAATTTAACTTCTTAACTAATTTAATTACACAAATTTTATTTGTTAAAAATATTCTGATTAGATATGATAAATTGTCCAAATGCGAGAGCATGTTTGGCGGAGCCTGCCCCTAAACCTTTTGCAAGTAACAGTGAAAACAGTGTAAATCCGTTGAATGGTTCTGTAGTTATAATATAAACAAACTTAGAGACAGACGTTGCATTTTCCATGTATGGATAGACAAGAAAATGATCAAACATAAATGTTTCAGATATCACAGCTTAGCGCCCATGTACTACCGAGGTGCGCAGGCGGCGATTGTCGTCTATGACATCACCAACCAGGTGAGTGAAGCAAACTCCTTACGTACCTGCGTGGTGATCTTACCGTGTGACGTCACGCTTTGTGGGGTTCACCGTTCCATATACTCGCATTATTCATCGGTTTGTCTTCTTCAACAACAAATTGACTTCTAAACAAATATTTTTAATTAATTAATTAAGATTGTATTGATTTATATAAAACGGCTCACCTCAATACGTGTTATGATCGGGAAAGCCGACCAGTTTCAGCAGATTTAGACTCTCAGTGTGAGGCGTAACGTCGTCGCGTAAACGTCTTCACTCGCACAGATGAAGGCAGTCTAAATCTGCTGAAACTGGTCGGCTATCCCGATCATAACACGTATTGAGGTGAGCCGTTTTATATAAATCATGAATTATCCTCAAGTCTCATTTAATTCTATAAGATTGTTTTAATTAGTTCACGCAAAATAACTATTAAAAACTAATCCAAAAATATTCGAGCTCCCTCGAAAAATACATAAAAATAAAAATGAAATTTAAAAATATATAGAAATAAATGATATTATCTAGGAACTTTCTTATTTTTCCGGGAGTCACACTAATTTTTCAACTTCATGATGAGACAATGGCAGATACAGAGGGGCGGGAGGGGGAGGCACACCCAGGAATTCAATACATTTGACTCGACTTTTCGATTATATTCAAGCTCATTCGGCCCTGTGAGGGAGTGAAACTTTCTTTTCGGGTTTTGATCTTGTGATACAAATACAATACAAAATACAAAATTATTTATTTCTTTACACAATCATAGGTATTTACAGGTTGTTGGAGCCTCCTTTTAAGTAAAATAATACCTGTAGTAGGAGACTCCGCTCTTCCATAGTGGACAGCAAACTTATGATTAGCTTAATTAATACAATATTGATTAGGTACTAATGTATGTGAATAAGTGAGGGATGGTGTGTATAGGTGTGACTGAGATTCACTTGTGGTGTGATGGAACCTTAAAAATAGTTGACAACTTGAAGATGTTTACAATGAATTCTAATGGAAATCTTGACCCAGTTTTCTTGATTTTGATCAAGTTTCCATTTCTAAAGGTTTAAATATAATTTATTGGTATCCATTAACTTTGATTGGTTTAATTAATGTTTTAGTATTTTTTTTTTTTACTTATACCTAATCAAAACAAACAGTCCTGCTGTTTGTTACAGGAAGTCGAATTATTATTTTTGAATTTACCAATTACTTACCAGATCAATATTAATTTGGCTATATCAAAGACACCGTACTACATTGTATCTAGGGAAGGTCCAGTATTGTACAACTTGTCGATCCAGTTTTTATTTCGCTCTACATACCGTCAAGTCTACTTGTAGATATCTAGGGAAGGTCCAGTATTGTACAACTTGTCGATCCAGTTTTTATTTCGCTCTACATACCGTCAAGTCTACTTGTAGATATCTAGGGAAGGTCCAGTATTGTACAACTTGTCGATCCAGTTTTTATTTCGCTCTACATACCGTCAAGTCTACTTGTAGATATCTAGGGAAGGTCCAGTATTGTACAACTTGTCGATCCAGTTTTTATTTCGCTCTACATACCGTCAAGTCTACTTGTAGATATCTAGGGAAGGTCCAGTATTGTACAACTTGTCGATCCAGTTTTTATTTCGCTCTACATACCGTCAAGTCTACTTGTAGATATCTAGGGAAGGTCCAGTATTGTACAACTTGTCGATCCAGTTTTTATTTCGCTCTACATACCGTCAAGTCTACTTGTAGATATCTAGGGAAGGTCCAGTATTGTACAACTTGTCGATCCAGTTTTTATTTCGCTCTACATACCGTCAAGTCTACTTGTAGATATCTAGGGAAGGTCCAGTATTGTACAACTTGTCGATCCAGTTTTTATTTCGCTCTACATACCGTCAAGTCTACTTGTAGATATCTAGGGAAGGTCCAGTATTGTACAACTTGTCGATCCAGTTTTTATTTCGCTCTACATACCGTCAAGTCTACTTGTAGATATCTAGGGAAGGTCCAGTATTGTACAACTTGTCGATCCAGTTTTTATTTCGCTCTACATACCGTCAAGTCTACTTGTAGATATCAAATCGTCTTAATGTGAATGGTCCAAGGTAGTTTTTATAAAAAAACTTGTGGGAACCAATAACGACAACATTCAAATTCAAATAGTTTATTTCGCAAAGCAGGTATAGATATATACACTTTTTACACGTCAAATTTAATCTATTAACCTTCAAGCGGGCGCGCGTAGTCGAATCGACCGCGCTTAGTACATTTTCGTTCATATTATTATTATTACCCATCACATGTATTTCTCATTTCTAGTAACCTGTCGTTGTGTCATTGGGAGTAAAATAAAGAATATACCGTCGCTCGGGGCGGTCCCCCCACTCCACAGATCGCAATTGTTTTAATCCCGATGCAGTCGTCGAAAAGACTACACGCGCCTGTCGTCGAAAAGGTTACGCGCGACGCTCAACGCGACATACCCTCATTCACGCTCGTAGTAGTTCTTCGGCAATCATTCAATACTATCAAATTCAGCTTGGGTTTTTTTTATATCAAATGAGTCGTGGACGGTTATCACAAAGTGCAGTACTCGAGGAATTACCAAGAGAAGACGAAGAAGAGAGTGAATCAGAGCTCAGCAACCAAGGCTCTGAAGCTTGCGACCTCATCGTTGCAAAACTGATTCTGATGAAAACTAAACCAAAGTTAATTAATTTTTTTTCTTATTTTGTAATTTTTATTATTAGACTAGATATACAAATTAGTCTGAGATATGTAAAAGGGTTTTGGGTTCCTAATTTTTGTTTTGATCCAAAGAATATTTGAGTTACGTTATTTAATTTAATAATTGTTTCTTTTTCATAATTTTTATTACTTTTTAAACAAATTAGACTTTTAAGACAATGATAATATATCTGAGTACAAATAAATAAATAATTATTGAATAATTAGTGCTTTATTTCTCTTATTCATCCCATAGGTCTTTTCGGTTACGCGCGCCTGCTACCGTTACAAATGACCGCGCGCCCGCTTGAAGGTTAAAGAAAATATATGTAATAAAATAATCAATTTACATGAACTAAATTAAAGGTTTATTTAATTTATGTAGCAATATATTTACGATTAAAATGATAGGTAAAATATATATTATACAAGGTAAAATCCAATCAGCCGCCTGAACCCATACCGGAGAGCCGGCCAGGGACCAGGAACAAGGTTCAATGATCACCAACCGAGCCCCCAGCACGAATCCGAAAACATAAGTATTATTATTTAATTCTGTTACCTTTTTACCCACACGTTCCATTAACTTTACACCCGCGAATATTCAGTTTTTCTTAAAAACAAAATGTTTTAACAGTCTAATTTTGCAGCTTAAAACTTTCATACATTGAAATTAACATTATATCATTGCAGTATAGAAACGCAGAAAGAAAAGTAAATCTGGATGTGAGGAGCTCTGAACACATCAGATTTACTTTTCTTTCTGCGTTTCTATACTGCACTGATATAATGTTAATTTATATCTCCTTGCGATGGATAAATCGCCAAGTGTTCAAACATAGAAATTTATTTCTGTCATAGTTTTCATACATTGGATTACAAAAGTTTTAAATAACAAAATTAGTTTATAAAAAAGTTTGCTTGTACAAAAACTGATTATTCGCGAGTGTAAATTTGATGGAACGTGTGGAAAAGGTAACAGAATTAAATAATAATACTTCTGTCGTCGTTATTGGTTCCCACAAGAAGATTTGTATGAAGATTGCCTTGGAGCATCCACCTTAATGTAAAGAGAGTGTAACAAACAAGTGGCTGGACTGTTGCTCAGGGACGTAATAAGGGTTCCGTTTTAAGGGGGTGCCGCCAAATTAAAGTTGTTAAAAATTAAACGCTACCATAAACTGATAATTAATACATTTAATTGGATTACAATCTTCTATAATTGGTGATCATTTAAATTATTTCTTATATGTTTCCAAGCATCGTCTTTTTAGGTATTATTTATTATATTTTTGTACATGTACATAAAAAAAATACTATACTTATTGATAATAGTAATATCTCCCAGACAACCTTTGTTTGAAAGAAAAATATATAAAGAAATAATAGATTAAATGCTTAAATCTAAATAATACATCTGTTACGTCCCTGGTGTTCCTGTGTAAACGCCATAAGGGGCGAGGTCGTGCGTGTTTGTGTAAACTACACGTGACATCACGCTCATTCTCACCTTCAGTCCACCCCTGGCCACAACCTTAGTGCCTCGGGATAAAGGTGACAGTGCAATAGCTCAGGGTCCTACTTATTTAGTTAATGTAGGCGCTAAGTAGGGAAAACGTTTTCACAAACGGCAGCGGTATTGCCGATAGTGCGGTCAGCCATTTACATTTTTATGAAGAGCTTAACAATAGGTAAGTTATTACAGGAATTGCTTTTCATTATTTTTGCTCGATGGTTCAAGGTTCTAAATAAACAAAATGTGAGACAGTAAATCTGTATGTATGAAACAGTTCCGAGACTGACTGACAGACAGACAACGTATGTACAGCCTAAACAGCTGAAGATAGAATTATGTAGTTCAGAGGTGAACCACTCGATTACTCGCAATTCACCCCGTAAGGGGCTGAAACCATGTGTAAACTTTTGTGATGGAAAGAGTACAACAGGCTGTATACAACGTGTAACAGAAAGGTGTAGCCATATTTGAAGAGCTTATTCAGTCAATGGTATAGTACAACTTTTACTATGGAACATGCACCGATGTGGGTGGAGAACATCACTAGCCTGCGACTGCGGTGCTGAGGTGCAAAATGTGGATCACTTCATCCGAGAATGCCCAACCCGAAAGTTTAATGGAAATATTTCTGACCTGTTCATCCTTACAGAAGACGCAGCTGAATGGCTAAAGACATCCCCAATAATATTATGAACGACTTGTAAAGTTTTATAAGCCATACGATTAAATAAAAACTATGGAACAAACACTGTACCTCGAAAAAAAAAATACTTTTTCATAGAATAATGCAATGCCGCTCGGCTGAAATGTATGAAAGGGCAGATTTTTTTTTTGAGATTTCAGGTTTGGCTCCATAGTAAAAGTTGTTCTATACCATTGACTGAATAAGCTCTTCAAATATGGTTACACCTTTCTGTTACACCTTGTATATTCCAACCAAACCCACGCGGACGAAGTCGCGGGCGTCCTCTAGCTATGTATAAAACGTGCAAACAACTTTTACAGTAAGGATGACGACCTTATTTTGATAAACTGTGTCAACTGTTTGAATATATAAAAATAACTTGTTATTTTTTAGTTTCTTAAGTTATTCTTGTTGATGTTTGAAACCAGTTCAGTGTATCAGGTTACATCGGACGTGAAGGAAGTGTTCCATAGTTCAGGGGCTATCCTGATTTTGTCTCTTTTCAAATTGATTTTACAGGTTAAATTTTGAAAATAATATATTATTATTATATACAACGTGTAACGGAAAGGTGTAATCATATTTGAAGAGCTTATTCAGTCAATGAACAACTTTTAATATGGAACAAACCTTGCATCTCGAAAAACTTTTTTTACAGTTTCATAGGAAAATGCAATGCCGCTCGGCCGAAATGTATGGAAGAGCAGATTTCTTTTTTGAGATTTCAGGGTTGGCTCCATAGTAAAAGTTGTTCTATACCATTGACTGAATAAGCTCTTCAAATATGGTTACACCCTTCTGTTACACGTTGTATATTAAATTATAAATTTACGCAAATAACACAGTAATATAAATAAACTTAGTAATAAATTAAGATATATTTTGGGCCCGATGGTAATAGTATAATATATAAACAAGACTATAAAAGTTAATATAAATTTATTAAAAATAATTTATGTTATATTTCACTTTCTGTTCTCAATATTTCGGCCGTTTGACAAACGATTACTTACATTTTCGTTCAACTAATAAAATAGAAGATAGATAGATAGACCTAAATTATCATATAAATATCGTTTAATTTAACTTGTATTTGGTTTTGAACAATACATTTATCACAAAATAAACGGCGTCGTACATTCGTACAAAATGTGACATAAAACTGCTGTCACATATTTCTAGCCAATCATGATACCTTTGAGAGCGATGGCGATAGATGTTGAAGTTAGACAATAATACCCCAGGCCCTGTTAGTATAATGTTTAGTCGCGCGCGACGCAACTTAGTTGAATCACAAGTGCGACGAGCGTGACACGATATTTTTGCGATTAAACAGTACGCCACGCTTTCCTCACACCTGTGATTCAACTAAGTCGGGTCGCGCGCGATTAAACATTATATTATATTATAGGGGTATAGTTCTCTAACTTCACCATCTAACGCCTGGACATATTTCTCTGATTCCTTAAGAGGATGGCATACCCTAGCAACTTTTTTTATTACCCGTCCTGCACAATAAATCTAATGGCAAAGACTTTATTTGCTTTTCATAGAGGCGATTATATGTTGGCTCTTTGGCCTCTTGTTCTTGGACGCGTAATACTAGTGATCACGCAGCGAAACAACAAATTGGCGTGCTTTCAGCTAATACTGAAATATTTTGTAGGGAAAAAATATTGGATTTACGTAACATCCCTTCATATTTCTATTGCCTATTTTATAAAAAGAAAAACAAGTTGATCTCTTAACCGCATTTTTGAAACGAACGTTTGAAAACAAAAAAAAAGAGGGTGGAAATCTTTTTTTTTTTTTGACAAAAGTATAAATCTTAAACAATGTGTTTATAGGTGGAATTCCTAGATAAAAGATCGATAAATCAAATTTATTTTCTTCAAATATGAGGAGAGACCTAGTTTCTTCCAATGAACCCTTGAAAACCTGGTGTTGTTGGTGTTCTAGCGTCAGGTGTCCCGTTAAGCCTATTAGTTGGCAGGTTATTGCTTTTAAAAACGAGATTATATTTAGCTCAAAAATAAAGAAACTCTGCGAATAATGCGAGTAGTGAATATTGTTCATTCACCCGCCGCTATCTCCAGATAAGGTGTACGCGACCGCCATCACACGAGAGATACAACATTAATACGCACGTTTCACTATTATTGTACTGAAGGTAATTACTTATACAGGACGGATATAAATATACCAAGAGCTGACGACATGAAAGGTTGGGTAACTTTATCGTCGCTTGCTTTCAGGATAATACTTACCTGAGACACCCTTTTGTCAAAATCGTCGGACTACGTATTAAAAGCTAATTGTAAAAATACAAGGTGACTTTTAAATCATCGTCCAAATTCATACTAGAGGCTTGATAAGTGATCAGTATCTTTTATCAGTAACAATTTTTGTGAAATTCGTAAAATTAAATTTCGGCTTCCTATAGAAATTCAGTTCCAGTCCCGAGTGAATCACTATGGGGAGTCCAAATTTAATTTTACAAATTTCACCAAAATTGTTATTGATCCATGATACTGATCACTTACCAAGCCACCAGTATGAGTTTGGACGATGATCAAAAAGTCACCTTGTATATAGCTTGGCTAATGTATGTAAATAAAAAATGTATGTAGCCCCACCCTTTTCCAAAAATATGGTAATATATATTTACGTAAAGATTACAGAGAAATCCATGAAAACAAAATGGCAAAATTAAATTTTCTGTTCGAATAACGGAACCCTAGGTACGCGAGTCTGACTCGCACTTGACCGGTTTTTTGTAGTACTAGTTTGCCATTCAAAATAACGTGTGTATGAAATTAAAAGATAAGTAAGTATTATTTTTTTCGACTGAAGACCGACGCGTGCGCCGATTATGAAGTAGATATGTGACAAACAACAGTCGTACGAGAGGATATAACGGGCCCTCCATCGAAAGTCGAGATATAATTGATTTCATATTTTTCTTCGTATACATTTTTGTACTGAGTTTTATTGCAGTATGGAAAACGTAAAATAATATCGTAATTTGTCATTAACAAACTAAGTTTAGATTATTAATATTATATTAGATATAATATATATACAGGGTGACTTTTTGATTATCGTCCAAATTCATACTGGTGGCTTGGTAAGTGATCAGTATCATGGATCAATAACAATTTTTGTGAAATTAGTAAAATGAAATTTCGGCTTCCCATAGAAATTCACTTCCAGTTCCGAGTGAATCACTATGGGGAGTCGAAATTTCATTTTACGAATTTTACAAAAATTGTTATTGATCCATGATACTGATCACTTATCAAGCCACCAGTATGAATTTGGACGATGATCAAAAAGTCACCTTGTATATTCTACTAGAATATTAATGTCCTTGTTTTTGACTCCTAAGTCTATGAAGCTTAATTTTTAGTCCACTGTGCGGCGTCGGCTAGTGTTTTTAAATTATGATTACCTTGCATACATAATACATAGATATATACACGCCTGTCATCTGGAAGGGTAGGCAGAGACTTACAGTTGTCCATCTGCTACGATCCTGACAAATTTCTTTTGCTTCTTCCATATCCATCAATCTATTCATACAGCTCTTTTATTCACGTGCTTTGGACTTCTTGAGGCTACCAGTCGATGTTTGTTCTGGTGATCGTTGATAGTCTGTGTTCTCCAGGCTCGGTCCACATACAGTACAGTTGGAGAGCTGTCAGCTGACTCGCTATCAGATACTGCAGTAGGTACGTGAAGAGGCGTGGCGTGCGCTGTTATCTCATTGATGATTATTATTATATTATTTCAGTCCGGTGTAACGTTACACGAACATCACTGAAAATTATTCACCACAAAATATTAGGAATTTCGTAAATCACTTTTGCTTAATTTATTTGTTTTTTTTTTTCACTTTTTCTGTGTTAGCTTAGAGATGCGACGAATAGTGGTTATAGCGAATAATCGGTGAGCGATTAATCGACATTCCTTGTGGCGAATAGTCGAATAATTCGACATCAAAAATGAACAATACATGAAAAAAAAAAACAATACATGACTGATTTATTGCTAATTTATTTACTGATGACTGTTTTATTACTAATGTTATTATTATTGCTTGCTACTGTCTTAATTTTACTTAAATTATTTTTAAATCTGTAGTTTCTTTCCTTCAAAATTTATGTCAGACTATTATCGTTATTTTCGAATAAAAGACACTATTATTCGCTATTCGACGAATAATGAAAAAAATATCGAATAATGGCGGCTAGCCGCAGCATCTCTTAGCTCGTAGTTTTGCAATTAGCTAAAAAAGCAATAGTGATAAATAATAGTGAACAGAATTTCTCCTTTTTTCTAGGAGATAAAATATAACCTATGGATATGATATACAGAAGGCAATAGCTCAATAAAGACGAGTTTCGAGTTGAGGTCCACGAACCGGCGATCTAGCAAACAATTACGCTATTAGGTACATCATCTTAATAGCGATCAGTCAAACTCACTTCTATTGCAATAGAATAAAGTATATTTTCCCCCGAGATAGATTTTCTATGAATTTCGATTCGCGGTCTCGCATGAATAGTGTTGTGCCTACGTAACAATACAATTAAAATAGTATGTAAATACGTATACGTAATGCATGTATAAGTCTTCCTCTACCGGTAAAGAAAGTTCAAGGACGTTGCTACTGCATGTACTCGTAGTACAACGATGTACTTTTTTTTACAAATTCCATGACTTAATTAATATTAAATAGTTAATAAAGCCGATTCTGAAGGCATTAATTTTAGTTTTAGTGCTGTCAAAACTAAGTTTTCTTCATTGCAAAATAGTCCTTAGGATTTAGGAACAGAAGTTAAATTACTTTGGAAAATTTCAAGTTTTGACAGCACTAAAACTAAAATTAAAGCCTTCAGAATCGGCTTTAATATACTAACAATGTAATTGCAAAAAAGAATGCTTATGTAGATGTATTCAGTCAGTAGAGACTGCTAAGACTGTACAGCGAGTTAAATTAATCTAATTTATCTGAATGTAACAGGTTGAGAGACGCATTGCTAATTGTGCCTTTTAATTCGAGTTGCTGCTCAGTACGTCAGATTGAAAACTTGAATTTTCTGTGTGAAGTGTTTTTCTGGTACCCTATAGTTCTGTGTCATGCCTCTCTGCTCAATCATCCAAATGAGGAAGAGTCACGATTTTTGTTAAGTATGTAGATCGATGACAGTAAAAAAAACATGACTTATGGTGAAAAAAATATCCAAATCGGACAAGAAATGTCGAAAGTACAGCAATTTTACTGTAGCAGTTCAAATAACGCCCGCCAGTACCAGCCGCGAGCGCGTGACGTCATCCCACACATACCCGGGGCGCGACCCCGCACGCGCTCTTCAGTTCTGTAGGTGTACTCTGTTTCCCGCGCAGTTCTTGAGCTGTGCTTGTCACGGTCGCTTTGTTATAGATTTATTGTTGTGTATCAATATCCTTAAAAATGTCTTACAAATATTGTGTCGTGCCAAAGTGCAAGAGTACAAGTAGTAGTACGCCCGACAAACTATTTTTTCATGTTCCAACAGACAAAAAAGCTAGAAAAAAGTGGTGTAGTGTTATGAAGAGAGATCCTTTATCAAGCAAAAGTACTCATTACTGTTGCGAAGATCATTTCGACGTAAGTACCTTTCCTACGTTATACCTTATACTTGACGTATACCTATTTCCTCGTATTATTGAGTAAATGTCACCTATTTTATCGATCAATGGAATCAAAAACCTTAAAACTTAATCCTTTTATGTCATATTGTCTCAACCTTAACACAATCGTATGAGGTAATAACAATAAACAATAATCAACGTAGGTATGATATTTGTAGTCCGGGAGACTACCGCATTTTTATCTACGATAATGAATACCTATCAACAATAGGTAATGATTCGAATTTTAATTTCTTTGCTGTAGGACCTATTTTTTGGATCTGCTTTTCTCAGTAAGTAAAGTATTATTTAAAAATAAAATAAAGAATCTTTAATCTGTTTTTACTTTTTACAGGTCGAAAATGACATGGAAAATTATATAAGGTACCGATTGATGGGTGGTCAACTAAGACTAAAAAAAGGAGTTCTGCCGCATAAATTTGACTGCCAAAGAAAGGATAACGCCGTTGTAGAACGGACTGGATATAAAAAAAGACAGCAGATTGAGTACTTTGAAAGAGTGCTTAATCCGGAAGTTGGTCATGAAAACCTAATAACACAAGAAGAGTTCGTGGCGTGTGAAACGATTGATTTTAATTCAAATGATACAGAGGCTATAAACCCGCTTGAAGAAGATAATGCGGCAAATCTACACAATGATCCTAAATATAAATCACTCGCAGTGCAAGTTAATATAAAGCCAAAAGTTCGAAGCAAGGGCATTAATACTGACGCCGGTTTTGACCGGGTTGAAGAGTTTGCTCTTAAAATAAAAACGGTGAAACCAAAAGAACATCGTCGGGATCATCATCGGGAACCAATGCATGATAGCTTCACATCTTACTCTAATACCTCATCAGTTTCTGCGAGCCTAAGTGGATTCAGTGTAAATACTGACGCCTGTGAAATGAAACGACAAGTAGATACTGAGTTATTTAAGGAACACATGCAAAAAGGAACTTTAATGTCTATATCTAGAGAACCTAAGCTTTTTCCCGGATTACCATCGCAAGTGTATTTCTGTTTAGAATATTTGAGTGAATCTACTGAGAGACCTCTGATGGATGTATTATTGAGCTTGAAAAAACTGAGATGGCGTGAACCGAATTCCGTGCTTGCTGTTCAATTTGGAGTTTCGGAATCTACAGTCGCCAGACATTTCAAAGAAACAATACCTAAGGTTGCTCAATGCATGGAGAAACTGATTTTTATTCCTCCTCGCGACGATATTCGCTCAAATCTTCCGATACCTTTTAGGAGGCGTTATTCAACAGTCGTCAGCATCATAGATTGTTTAGAAATTCAAATCGAGAAACCTAGCTCAGCAGTACATCAGGCGCTGACGTGGTCACAATATAAAAATGCGAATACTATAAAATATCTAATATCGATAACACCTAATGGACTTATAAACTTCATATCCGAAGGTTATGGAGGAAGGACATCGGACGCCCTTATCTTTGAAGACTGCGGTTTTCTTCAGATGTTATCCCCCGGTGACGTAGTGATGGCTGATAGGGGATTTAAGAATATAGCTCATTTACTTGAACGTCAAGGTTGCAAACTTTTAAGGCCTCCTAGCGTTGATTCGGGATCAAAACTAAGTAAAGAAGAAGTTTTAGAAACTAAAAGAATAGCGGCCCTTCGAGTACACGTCGAGAGAAGTATAGGGCGTTTAAGGGAGTTTGAAATGATTGCACCTCATGCATGTGTTGACATTGATTATGTTAGAATATTAGACTATGTTGTGACATCTGCTTGTGGAGTAGTTAATCTTCAAGAATGCTTATTTAGAAACCAAGTTTAAAATAAAACAATATTTATATCTTAAGCCATCTGTTTATTTTTATACCTTAACCTAAGTTTTGACCAATTTAGGAAAGACTGAGTGTTTCCAAAAACTTGTTGACTTTTCCAAAAGATCTTTGCAGTAAATTTCATCAAAATCTTCTTCAAAGATTTCTACTTCTTTGTTAGCTTCAAAATTCTTATCAGCAACACAAAAAAGCCCTTTAGTTTTGTTGCAAAAAAACATTTGCAGCTGGATTTGACCTTTTGATTTGTTTGTGAGACGATTATTTTTAATAAAGCTTTCTTTGCCTTGTGTGGTCATGGGACATTTTATTTCTATGACATATTCTTGTGTTAAGCCATCAGGAGATGCACCTAAAATAGGCCAATCACTTTTCAAAAACAGCCCACCATTTTCGATTACAAATTTTCTCAATTTTGCTACTTTTGCCCTAACATCAGGTTCCAGTACTTTGCCTCTTCGCATTGCAGGAGTTTCTGGTATGGTTGCACCGAATATTTGCTCAACTAATGAACCATCAGGGGTTTTGCAATGGGCGGCGTCGTGTATTTTTGACGCGGTTATTCTGCAATATCGCATCTCATGCCATAAAGGAGACTGAGCTTGAGATAGAGTTTCTTGTTCTATTTTTGAACACTTTTCTGGTGTTTGTTTTGTTGTACAATAATCGATGAAGCCTTGTGCACTGTTCGTGTCGTTACCTTCTTTTTTATAATCATTTATCAAGTTATGCAATGATAATTTCGTAAGTTCATTCTGTGTAACGTAACTTGTTAACTGAATCCTAATAGAATTTAACTGTATATTGTGCACCAGTTTGTTAAAAAATTGTTCACTTCTTACATTAGCGTTATCGTCAATATCTCCAGCGCTGGAACCGATATCTTTGGCTTTTATAAATTTCAAGGTTGTGCCCACTGTGGCCAGTTTTGGTTTGGCCCAATAACATTTTTTTTCAGTTGGAGAAGGCTCTTCACTGCGCCTGTGTATCCACATAAGAAATGCTACACTATGTTTGCAACCTCCTTTTTGTGCAGCACAATCATGACAAGTAACATCAATAATAGTTTTATCATTTTCTTCACATTTGAGAGTGCAGCTATAACCTTTAGTTTTTACTTTATGCTCCGGTGTTATTCTTGCCTTTACTGTGCACACATTTCCATTTCTTTGGACTTGGACATACCCTACGGCATCGTCGCCATATGACTCTCGTACAGACCTGTAATAATCATACAGCATTAAATACCTACATCACATTACCTGATGCGGTTGCACCATTTAAGTGCATCGAAACAAAAAACATGGTAGGTATCCGCTAATGTTAGTTAATCTACGGCGCGCTCCCGGTCTATAATGTTTAGGTGAACTTGAAACCGGCACTTACTAAATCGCAATGAATCATGCCTGCAGTTGCCTGCTTACAAAAACATCAACTCGAACTCCGTAGGAAGAAATAATGTAGGTACTTGACTTGACTAACGTTTTTATGATGGAGTGTGTTATGCTGTCCATGTACCTTTTTACCCAGGTTATTTTATTATTTTCACATTACCTACCGCAACAGCCATGGGAAAAAGTACCTAGGCCTAAACTCACTAACTAACACATTAAATTTGGTAGGTACTTACCGTTGAAGCTTCCAACCTCGGATTTCAGCGCTGGTATACTTCACATGATTGTTTAAGTATTCAAAAACCATGAAAGAATCCACTTTAGGTAGATTATCTGACTGTCCTTTTTCGAATCCATCTTCCAATTTGTTGCTCATTATTACAGAACACCGAAACAATAAACCGATAATGCATAAAACTCGAAAAAAAACCGAGTGTTCGCTACTAATCACGAATGTGCGTACTGGACGACTGCGATCGCGCGGGGTCTGTGTGTGATGACGACATCGGTATCCACGGGCGGGAGGCGCGCGTTTTAAAATCAAGCCCGATAAAATATTAAATAACTTTGCCATTTATGGACGGATTTCAAAAAATCAAAAAGTAGTGTACTCAGAAAATCATAACACATGCAATGTAATAGTCAAAATTGGATTCTCCCGTTATGTGACTTATCCTCGAGTAGTTGAGTTAGGTATACCGCGAGCGGATAAATCTTATAACATGAGGGATTACAGCTACGGAATTAATAAAAGGGTGTACAACCTCAACACATTTGCTTTTAATTTAAAAAGTTTTTCCATCTAAAGGTTGTCTGGAAGAGACCGTCAATTGTACATTGCTTTTACTTTTGAAATTGGAATTTTGCTTTGTTTTTTGGTGTGCAAGCAGCGGCCGGCAAGTTAGGCATTGATGGTCGGTACATGAGTCCATCATTGTCCAAATGCGTGAATACTCAAACAATTTATAAAATACGTTTTTACTTTTTATAATTCAAAACGTTGATATTCTAGGCACTTTTAGTAGGAAAGGATTGAAACTTTAAAACTTAATTTCTAGAAATTCACTTTCGTCTTTCGCTTCGTTCAAAATATTTTCATCGGTGTCTATTTCTTGTTTGATCTCATTTTTCAATCAATAATTATTAATCCAATAAAATGTTCACGTTTCGCGCTATGTTTTTTTTTTGTGTTACCTCATTTGTTTGTATTCAGCCAGTAACATTAATAAAACCTCTTTTCATATTGAAATTTCTAGTGAGTACACGTAACAAAACTTCATTCTATATTCAAATAACACGACAGTTATGGATTTTCATAGTGAAATTGCCGGCCGCTGATGGCTTGTTTTGACCACTACTAGAAGTTCGATTTATCTCGATTTATTAACCGTTTATTTGAGAAAAAGTATATTGTCTTGTATTGTGTATATTAAGTAAAACATAAATTCCAGGACACGTTCGGGCGCGCCAAGAACTGGGTGAAGGAGCTTCAGCGACAGGCGTCTCCGTCGATCGTGATCGCGCTCGCCGGCAACAAGAGCGACCTCGCCGCCAAGCGCATGGTCGAGCTGGAGGAGGCGCAGGCGTACGCCGACGAGAACGGGCTGCTCTTCATGGAGACCAGCGCCAAGACCGCCATGAATGTCAACGACATCTTCTTAGCTATCGGTCAGTGCGGCTCTGTTACTTTCTAGCTGAGTTTCTAGTAGATACGTGGTTACAAATAAGTACCGCAGCTCAGCGATATGGTCTAATATACCTAATAATAATAATGATAATAAGAGCCTTTATTATAATTTAATAATTACATCTTACATGCAAATTACTTAAATATATATTTAATTTCTAACATGCAAAATTAAATTAAATTATAAGATTGAAAGAAAATAATTTTACATTAAAATACATTAAATTTACGTTAAAATACATGAAAATGTCATGCTTATATAACTAGGTCCTTAGTGTAGGACATGATAGGCCTCCCACTGAGGTTTCAGTGAGGTTTAGTCTTATATCACCATAGCTGACCAGGCTTGCCTGGGTGACTTGTTCCGGCTGGCAGGACTATTTTGATTCTTTGGTATAGCTATTCTGAGCAATGAAGTCTTTCGACATCCTGTTCCACAAGGCTCTAACAGGGGCATGTCTCCACCATAATGAGTCTAGTTACTTCAGCTCATCAGTCCATCGCATCAGTGGCCCCCTTCAGTGGTTTTACCAATATACCTCCTAGAATGCCTTAATTCGCGAGGCTTCTCGGGGATACTTCTATCACAAAATAGATACAACCAGAAGATCGACTCGACGACGGAACGAAAACAGACGCACACATGCATAGACGCGTACGTATTATGATCTCGGCAGAATTTCGTATTGGCATTCGACCGACTTCATCCGAGATCGTCGTACGTACGCGTCTATGTGTGCGTGCAACTGTTTTCCCTAGTTATGCGGAGTAAACCTTCTGTAAGTGGTTATTTTGTGCTTCTATAGGGGAGACACTCCAGACTTTCGTCATCGAGAATTCCGCTGATCAAGGCATTTTCGTATTTAGTGCTTGACCATAAGAGTTTTTTGACAGGAGAGTTCTCCCGTGAAATTAATTTTGAGAAAGCATATTGAATTGATTCGATCTTATTACAGATTTTATACACGTTTTTAAGTAGTTTATTATTTGTTATCATTCAGGATAGGTTATGTTTATTTAATCGGAATAATAATAGTAGATTATTAACCAAGGGCTGTATGACATCAATTGCATACGAGGTTTTTGGCGCCTGAGCGAAGCGAAGGCGCTAATTAACCCGAGTATGCAATTGATGCTTACGCCCGAGATAAATACTCTGCTTTACATATCGATTGTGAGGTAAGTAAACAACAAGACAGCAGGTTTCAATGAACATTTATTAAGAAGAAAAAAATGTGTATTTAATTAAAATTAATACTAAAATTATTACAATTTGTAAGAGATATGGTCACGTTCTTTTTAGGAATATTTATAGTTTGAGTATGAGTTTGTGATGATAAGACTTGAGTTTGAGTGACTTGAGGTTCTTGCATCGTAAATGGCGGCAGTTGACTGGTACTATTTTCTTCATTAAAAAATGGCTCAGATGATGTGCTTTGACGTGGTGATTTCAAGTTTATATTTTCTGTTATTTTAGAAGTAATTTTGCTTTTGTTTGCCACCGAATCTTCGATATAACCTTCGGCCACTTTGCTGGACTTCCAGCCGCCGTGCCTTTTTAACAGAGTGAGGTTGGCTCCCGAATCAGCCAATAGAGTCGCTGATGTTCTGCGAAAGCAATGCCCGGTGTATAACTCTACGTTACTCAGTTTTAAATATGTGGCTATTTGCTTTGGCATGCCTGTAATTTTTTTTTCCTATTACTTGTCTGTGGCATTTTCCTTTACTGTAATTAAGAAAAAAACGATTTGTATCCACGTTTTCAGGCCGAAGAGCTTGATATTTTTCAACATAATTTGCAAATTCTTCATGCACAACAAATGACCGGTCAATTTTAGTTTTCGTGTTAGGCAGTTTTATGAGTAGTAATTTGTTATGTTTTTCTACATTTTCTATTGTCAAGTTTGTCAATTCCACGGTTCTGCAGGCTCCCGATATCCCAAAAATTAGAACAACCTGTAAAAAAGACATAAGTTGTATTAAGGCGCTTGATCCTTCAAATACAGCCAGATGTGTACTTTCTAAAGCCTACTCCTCGTTTACGGCTGAACCAAATGGCTTGAAAAAAATATATATGAAATAATAACTCTTTAAAAATATTTGCAACAAATTTTGGTTTCGTACAATCAAAACTTCTATATTAAAAAAAATAACAACTGTATGATGTTTTTTTGGCTTAAATTCCCTACTCCTCCTAATCTGCTATGACGTTTGGAAATATTTACACGCCAAAAAATTGAAAATCCGTTGAACTTTAAATGCAACATATCTCAAGTATATCCAGTAACTTTTTCTATTAAAAATATCGAAATATGTAAGATTTCAAGGTCAAAGGCTAAGAGGTGCTCTGCGCGGGCGCAGGCATCAGTCATGCAGTGGCGTTCAGACGGGGAGGCTGTGTCACTCGTTGCCACGTACCGCACCCTGGCGTCTGATGACATGTTTGCGAAAATATTTATAAGGATTTTTATTTGTGTGCGTTCAGAGAGTACTTTCGGCAATGGACTTAGTTATTTAGAGGATAAATTGTGCTGTGACATTCGCGCGTGGACGCTATAATAAACTAGAAATTTGACGAGTTAGCAAGGAACTTTTTTTAGAAAAATTATAATATAGTAGCTCATGGGTAGAACGCAGGCCTCTCAATTTTGAGATCCAGGTTCAAGCCTCGGTTGGGCATGCACCAAGGAGTTTTTCGGAATTTTTGTGCATAGTATTTACTAATACTTACTACTTGCTGAATGTTTTGTGCCCGAAGTCACCACCAACCACGTTGGGACATACTTATCGTCGGTGAAACGCGGGTGTACCGAGTGCGGAGACACTCGAAACACCTCCAAAGCCCCCTCGGGGATTCCTATCATGACAATGTATAGGTATAATTATTATTATAAACAGCTATAAGCAACAATTCACGCAAAAAACGTTGCTCAAAATTTTGTTTTTACTTATATCCAGCTAAATAAACTACCCAAGTATCAAGGCTCGGACTATGTATATGATTTAGCTCCGCTTCCGACCTGTTTTTTTGGACCGGAGCACTATTTGAAATACTTGTTTTAGTTCATTTCAGAAAAATATGTCCCAGGCAGGCATATCAAAACCGTGGTATTTATACCTGTAATATTATGTAGAGATAGTTGAATAACTAGAATTGTAGGTATAATACATATAGTTGATATATTATTTCAGGGGCATCTAAAAAGAGACCACCAGAAACAGAAGGCAAAGAAAATAATCCGACAAAATCTGCAAAAAAGACCAAGACCTGACAATATATTAATTCAAAATAATCTGTGCATGTAACCTGTAATGTCATTCCATCCATCCATCAGCCTCGTTCGTCCACTGCTGGACATAAGCCGTTTCAGGACTTTGTGATTCCCGGTGGTCATCGTGGAAGAATTGTCCATACTCACACACGCTGGGCAGGGGGTTGATGAGCGCGGTGCCGGAACCCTCGCACCAGTGACGCCGCTGCCCGTTACCAGTCTGTTCCATATAAGGCCCGGCTATAAGGGATGAATATACCGCCATCCATCGGTCCTAGGCATGGTGGGTCTCCTGGTTTTTTGCCTGTGAGCTGTCCTCTTACTCTCCTCAGAATTACTTCGAGGGGGTCTCCAAATAAGATGGTGGTACCTCCACAGTCGAGTCCAGCATCAGCTCTACCACCTATCAAATATCATTGTCATTGAAATTATGTAATGTCATTGAAATTTTGTAAATGTTTAGAGTGCCAACAAACGAACATCACTTTCAAAACGGTAGCCGTACACATGCTTATGTCGAACCATGTTGGCGATAGCCATCGACTACCATCGAACAATGGTAGTGAGCGTCAGCTATTGGTTGCATTTGACGCGCTGACGCTGCCAAACAGCGCCGACTGTACTCGATTGATGGTATTGTAAGCGTTGTATGGTCGACTGCAACCGACGGCTGACGCTAACGTCATTCGGTGGCAATTTATGGTATAGAATAGTAGACTGTCAGAATACATTCGGGAACACTATGTTATCGAGTAACAAGATGTGACCAACTCGTAGTGATGTAGAAAAAAAACTACATCAAAATAAACCGGGTTGGCTAGGCGCAACCTAGAGCGTTTTATACAGTCAGCAAAAACACCGCAAATTTTCTGACAAAAATTACGTCAATAAGTAGAAAGTACTATGTTCGGTATAGCGTATCACAAGGTGCTTAAAAATAAGGTTTGCATGTCCTATGTTGGTACTAATATCAGCCTGATTTTATCGAATATCTTTTTATATGAAAAAAAGCTTTCTTTAGCACCTTTTATACGCTCTATCGATGATATATACTTGATGATGTGATTTTTTTTAATCAATAAAATTGTGCTGCTTTTGCTGACTTTACAAAATTTTTCAGGTTGCGTCGAGCCAACTCTGTTTATTTTAATGTAGTTTTTTTTCTACACCACTACGAATTGGTCACATCTTGTTATTTAATGACATAGGGTTACCAACTGTCACCCGACAGCCTAGTACGTAAAAAATTATATTCCGTATTAAAACATATTCAGCGTTATTTGTTATGTTTCTTAGAGAAAAGCATCGTCTGGATCACCACAATCTCTAAGCTCATTCATTGCTTCAGAAATGGAAGGCAAAGACAATGATCCAACAATGTCTGCACAAAAGACTATCGAAGAGTCGATTCCGGTAGGTTTGAGAATTTACTAATCTTTTTTTATAACGTGGTAATATCCTTGAATTTAGGTAAATACTCGTATTTAGGAATTAATATTATGTTTTATATTTGTTTGTGAAACTTGAGTATTTTTCTTTAATGGGTTTGCATTATTTTATAATTTATAGTGGGTTAAAAATTATACTATGTACTTAGGTAAATTCAAACTTATTTATTATGTTTTTCAGAGAAAAATATCTTTTGGACCACCACCATCTCCAGGCTCATTCATTGCATTACAAATGAACGGCAAAGACAATGATCCGACAGCCTCTGAACAAAAGACGATTAAAGACTCGATTCTGGTAGATTCATTTTAATTTACAGCAAATGTATTACAAAATATAAAACAAGAAAATGAAAACCACAGTAAAGAAAAATAAAATGAAAAACAAAGTGCACAACAAAAAAAGTAACAAAAGGAAAAAAAAAATTACAAAAACGAAAACACACAGAAAATGTATAACAATATAATAGAACAAGAAAATGAAGACCGCAGTACAGAACAATGAAATAAACGAAGTACAGAACAAGAAAATGAAGAACAAAGAGCACAACAAAAAATTTAACTTATCTCAAGTGAAAAACAAATAAAAAGCAAAAGACTCATGATCAAGAAAATATATACATATATTTACCAAATTGAGGATTTACCTGCAGATCAGAGCTTACAAGTGTTAGCGAGGTGAAACTGTGGTACAGATTACGTAACATAATTAAAATTTACAGATTAAAAAAATATGTGTTTTGTTTATTTTACGTGCGAATACAATCTTCATAAAAATAAAATCTAAAAGTTGCATCAACATCATTGAAACCGTTTCTGAGTACCCAAATATATTACATACTATCGGTTTTATTATGAGACCCGCAAATAACCGATACATACCACTCAAGTCTCTAAAAGCACCGAAATTAACAAAAATTGTAACAAAATTATTTTTTATCAATATATATATTTTTTCGTCATTATCGTTCAAAAATCATTCAAATATAAAAACAGACACTTTTATGAAAAATTGTTTGACTGCAACCGACGACGGCTGACGCTACCATCATTAGACGGTTACCTCCGACATTAGTTACCTTAATCCTCTGGCACAGTATAATACTGTGCCTCTGGCCTACCATGAGTTTGGCACTCGATGCACGTTAGCGACAACGTAAAACATTTGTATGAGTTTAGCGGTTCTAGCGGTATACGAGAGGAACCAGAATTTCCAATACATTATATTTTACGCAGTCGCTAACGTATATCGAGTGCCAAACTCATGGTGGGCCTACTGTTGACGGTTACCAACTGCAAAGTGACGCTCGTCTGTTACCGCTCAAGCCCAAGATTTATAAAGGTCTGACCCCAATATCAACTTGGTCACTTTCGGGTATCCTCACATAACCGATTTTGTTGTATATGTTTTATATATTTTCGCGATTTCAGTACTATCACCACTAGTTCGCGATTACTATAATCACTAGTTTGTTTTCAAAACTACCAAAATATCACCGTGTAGTAGTAGGAACAGAATGGTCACATGTCTCTGTTACAGCACCACAGCCTATTGAGCTTCAAAAGTTATAGTTATAGGTTTACGCATAAAACAATGCTACATAAATTTATTTCTACCTCGCTACGAGGTGTGAATCATTTCGACGCTAGCGATCTTTGTAGAGGGGCGCGGGGCGTCTGCGCAGAGGCATGCGGGGAGCAGCGCCTGTAACTCCCCGGAGGTGAGGCCGATTGCTCAAGGCCGTTGGCGTGGGTAATCACCTTAAAGGCACCAAATTCGCATAGTATTTCTGTGAAATATTTTGGTAACTTATTAAAAAGGGCAAGTAAATACGTTAATTCTGAATTTGAATTTCTGTACTTCTTCTGCAGTAAATACCTTCGATTTCTTGCTTTTAAAGCCGTCAGACTGCCTTTTTAAGAAAGCAGTAAGTTTAGAAAAATCTTTCAAATTCACGTCATGTTTTGTCATCATTGTAGATTTTAGCATGGAATAAAAGCACCATAAACTGGAAGGTTGTAGCCTCTTAGATAATTCATCAAAATATGATATAAAAACACTTTCAGAAAGAGATTTCACTTTTTTTTCTGACCGCCATTTCATAAATTCGTCGTATGCCTTTACATATCTTTCTTTCGAGTTCGGCGGTAATATATTTTCGACAACTGTTTTTGCCCTTTCTTTAATAAAATCGGGCGTTAGATCTATGTCTTCGTCACTAGACATGTTTAAAACTTTTGAAAAAGAACTCAAACAAGAAAATTAATTACTTTCGCGATGCTTTCGCGCCTACTAGTAGACTGCCTTTTTTTTTTTCACGCACGCAAGCGCGTTAAATCTTGCTGGCCAGTTTGATTTTTAAATCGATTCCATCTAACATACGATGTGGAAACAAATAGTTCCATATTTAAAATAAAATCTTTATAAAATAAATTGTCTAGATTCCGATTCGAGTAATTAATCGATACCGAGAAAAAAAATATTAACTTTTTAAAAATATTCTTCGTGCAGTATGAGTATGACAGTTCTTTTTTCAAATTCCAAAACCTATGCTGTAATGATAGTCATACACCCCGGCATTCAGGGGTGTAAGGGTGTACTTACAGAGCAAGAGATATGTAAAATGTTGAAATAACCTCGTGTGAGATGTAAACACTGAGACATATTATTGTTAGGAATCCTAAGTATATGATTATATCTATGATCGCTTTTAATTCTTTCCTCTGATCAAGTAAAGAGGCGACCTGAAAAGTATCTACTTAAATAATTTGTTTAAGACATCTTCTATACAGAAAAAAAATTGTATAACTGTACTGTAAACAATAATAATTAAACACAGTATTAATATTGAATAGCATGGTAAGTGTTTGCAAATTATTATTGATATATCCACAAACACAGTATTCTCAGATTAAAACTGGTAAAAATAGTCATTAGGATATCTCGAATTCGGCCCTTCAAATGCTCCGACGAGATAGGAAACCATTTCAGGTTCACTTCGCGGCCGCTAGATGGCGCTGACGACGCTGTTGGATCCAACCGAAGATATCGGATTTTAAGTTACGATGAAATTTGTTATTTTTTTTTCGGCATTTAACTAGATCAACTGCACCAAAAATATATGTGTTTTTTATTAATTTTATATGTGTATTGTGTTGCAGCGAACAAGTTACCAAAGAGCGAGGGGGGCGCGGCGGGTGCGGCGGCGGGCGGGCGGCGCCTGGCCGAGGGCGAGCCCGCGCGCACCGGCGGCTGCTGCAAGTGATACACGAAACAGGTACTTACTACATGTACACACGAGAGGGTGACTCTCACTAGAACAGTCGGCACCAGTGGCGGCTGCACCTTAAGTGCGCTCGTGCGCCGCACTATCATTTTAAATCTTATAAATTGAACCAACCTTCTACCTATACCATACACCTATGTAAAAAATATAAACTTTCAAAACAATGACCTATACCTATAACAATCCATACATTGTACACAGAAATTACATATCTGATTACAAGGTTTTGATATTCGAGTTAAATAAAATTAAGCTGAACTGTTTTGCTTTCTACTGCAAAAGAATTAGATCTTATTTTTGCTTGAACAAAAACTACCCCGTGCACTCGGTAAAGCGCACGCAGCGAGCTCTTACATACAACTTCTATGAATCTCGATGTAAACCGCCCGACGCGTGACACCGAAGATGCTTAGTACAAATTGTATGGCGTTTTTAGGATAGATTCGTGCGCCGCACGGAGCCGGAAATTGCCGAGAGAATACGAAAGACTCTCGCTTGGGCGACGACGTTTAGCTCTCGGATTGCATGACCCGACGCCTTTTGACCTACCTACGCACTACGCACTTGTCATTGATATGATTGTTACTTTTCACGCGCGCTTGCGGTGTTATTTTGGTTAATTTGAAATTCAAAATTCAAAAAGTTTATTTTGCAAAGTAGGTATATATAATACACGTTTCACAAGTCAAATTTTAATCTTATAAAAATATATGTAATAAAATAATAAATGTACATGAACTACTTAGATTAAATGTTTATTTAATTTATGTAGCAATATATATACGATTAAAATTATAGGTAAAATATTATTATACAAGGTGAAATCCAATCAACCGCCCGAACCCATACCGGAGACCCGGCCAGGGACCAGGAACAAGGTTCAATGATCACCAACCGAGCCCCCAGCACGAATCCAGGCGGCCGACCAAATCCCATCCTATATACTACATTTGTGCGTGATTAATTACTTGTTAATCTAACAAAATAGTGAATATTAAGTATAATAATTTGAAAATTATTTACTAAACCCATGCAGTGCACCACCGGTTCTCTGACGCACTAGCCGCCACTGGTCGGCACTCATCGGTCAGTTCACCATTTTGTTTGGCATACCTCAGTGTTGACCTTGACCGTTCAGCAGGTGATGAGTATACACTATACATATACTATGTAAATACATTCCGATGAACTCGTCGGTGATGTTCGGCCGGCAGTATTCGAACCATTTATAAGTCCTACCGACTGCAGTGTCGCTTACATCATCTTGTTAGTATATAGCAGTCACTACAGTAGTACCATTTATATAATACTGCGCTGTCGCTTACATCATCTTGTTAGTATATAGCAGTCACTACAGTAGTACCATTTATATAATACTGCGCTGTCGCTTACATCATCTTGTTAGTATATAGCAGTCACTACAGTAGTACCATTTATATAATACTGCGCTGTCGCTTACATCATCTTGTTAGTATATAGCAGTCACTACAGTAGTACCATTTATATAATACTGCGCTGTCGCTTACATCATCTTGTTAGTATATAGCAGTCACTACAGTAGTACCATTTATATAATACTGCGCTGTCGCTTACATCATCTTGTTAGTATATAGCAGTCACTACAGTAGTACCATTTATATAATACTGCGCTGTCGCTTACATCATCTTGTTAGTATATAGCAGTCACTACAGTAGTACCATTTATATAATACTGCGCTGTCGCTAACATCATCTTGTTAGTATATAGCAGTCACTACAGTAGTACCATTTATATAATACTGCGCTGTCGCTTACATCATCTTGTTAGTATATAGCAGTCACTACAGTAGTACCATTTATATAATACTGCGCTGTCGCTAACATCATCTTGTTAGTATATAGCAGTCACTACAGTAGTACCATTTATATAATACTGCGCTGTCGCTTACATCATCTTGTTAGTATATAGCAGTCACTACAGTAGTACCATTTATATAATACTGCGCTGTCGCTAACATCATCTTGTTAGTATATAGCAGTCACTACAGTAGTACCATTTATATAATACTGCGCTGTCGCTTACATCATCTTGTTAGTATATAGCAGTCACTACAGTAGTACCATTTATATAATACTGCGCTGTCGCTTACATCATCTTGTTAGTATATAGCAGTCACTACAGTAGTACCATTTATATAATACTGCGCTGTCGCTTACATCATCTTGTTAGTATATAGCAGTCACTACAGTAGTACCATTTATATAATACTGCGCTGTCGCTTACATCATCTTGTTAGTATATAGCAGTCACTACAGTAGTACCATTTATATAATACTGCGCTGTCGCTTACATCATCTTGTTAGTATATAGCAGTCACTACAGTAGTACCATTTATATAATACTGCGCTGTCGCTTACATCATCTTGTTAGTATATAGCAGTCACTACAGTAGTACCATTTATATAATACTGCGCTGTCGCTAACATCATCTTGTTAGTATATAGCAGTCACTACAGTAGTACCATTTATATAATACTGCGCTGTCGCTTACATCATCTTGTTAGTATATAGCAGTCACTACAGTAGTACCATTTATATAATACTGCGCTGTCGCTAACATCATCTTGTTAGTATATAGCAGTCACTACAGTAGTACCATTTATATAATACTGCGCTGTCGCTAACATCATCTTGTTAGTATATAGCAGTCACTACAGTAGTACCATTTATATAATACTGCGCTGTCGCTTACATCATCTTGTTAGTATATAGCAGTCACTACAGTAGTACCATTTATATAATACTGCGCTGTCGCTTACATCATCTTGTTAGTATATAGCAGTCACTACAGTAGTACCATTTATATAATACTGCGCTGTCGCTAACATCATCTTGTTAGTATATAGCAGTCACTACAGTAGTACCATTTATATAATACTGCGCTGTCGCTTACATCATCTTGTTAGTATATAGCAGTCACTACAGTAGTACCATTTATATAATACTGCGCTGTCGCTAACATCATCTTGTTAGTATATAGCAGTCACTACAGTAGTACCATTTATATAATACTGCGCTGTCGCTTACATCATCTTGTTAGTATATAGCAGTCACTACAGTAGTACCATTTATATAATACTAGCGACCCGCCCCGACTTCGCACGGGTGCAATGCTGATACTAAATATACTACAGAAATTTATAGGTACACGCCGCCCGGCCCCTCGCCCTGAACCGTCGGAACCGCTATGTCCCATGAAAATATTCATTTAAATTACATGCTGTAAAGGGCCATATTGATCTATATTAAATGCACAATGTATTTAAGGTACTTAATTGGATAAGGATTAATGCTATATTGCTTAAAATCGCTTCGTAAATAAGCCATTATTTCTCGTAAAAGTAAAAGATAAAAAACGTTTATAGTGGGTTATCCCTAAGAGATAGACACATACCACTGTTAGCTTAAGCAACGAATAATTTGTGGATGGAAAAGTCGAAAGCAGGATCTTTAACTTAGGAACTTTGTTTGGACTAGTTAGGAGATAAACATGCTAAAAGTCCTTGCCCCTCCGAGTCGAGCCCGAGTAGGGGGGGCACAAAGAAGATCCCGTTTTTTGGTTTTTTGCTTACATCTCGAAAACCGTGCATTGTACGAAATTTTGTTTTACTACATAATGAAAGCTGATAAAATTTTCTACAACTTTAGCTTTCACACTTTTTATCTATCTCCAATCTTTGCCTAGCTATGAGCTTCGAAAAATGGTCGAATTTCAAAGCCTTTTTCACGTCAACCACGTTGGATTCTAAAATCGTTGTTGTTTTCGTAATCAGCGACCCGATAAACCATTCTAACGATACCCATGTTGATTTTCAAAATTTTTACCCCATTTCCCCCTTTTAGGGGTTGAATTCTGAAAAAACTTGAAACACATTTATAGATAAGAGTACTCCTGTGAAGTCTCGAATAAAATAGTCTAACTAATCTTGTTTCCTCATACAAACTTTGGACACCCGTTTCACCCCCTTAGGGGGTGTGTTTTGAAAAATCCTTTCTTAGTGGACGCCTTCACTATATAAGGTATCTATATGCAAAATTTCAAGTCTATAGAACCAGCTGTTGTTGAGATGTAAGCAAAAAACCAAAAAACGGGATCTTCTTTGTGCCCCCCCCCCCCCTCGGTCTCGACTCGGAGGGATAAGGACTTTTAGTATGTTTATTTCCTAACTAGTTCAAACAAAGTTCTTAAGTCAAAGACCCTGTTTTCGACTTTTCCATCCACATACCCTTAGAGAGCACTCATTTCTCAGCCTATGTGGACTTTTTTCTAGACCTTTTTAAGGTGTACAATACTGTAGTACATTATTTTCATCTATCTCGTAGGGTTCAGCCAGCGCAAAAAAAAGTGTTTATTTACGACATCACATTAGAAACCTCTAAAATTATCAGTGTTTCGCTACTATATTATGCATGTATTATACATATAAACCTTCCTCTTGAATCATCCTATCTATTAAAAAAAACCGCATCAAAATCCGTTGTGTCGTTTTAAAGATCTAAGCATACATAGGGACAGACAGACAGCGGGAAGCGACTTTGTTTTATACTATGTAGTAATGAGTATGAATGTTCGTCACTCTTCGGCACAGATCGTATTTCCGATTTCTGTATAATCCATGACAGATTGACACCCATAATTGCTTCCGGTTCCGATTTCTTGCACATGTTCTAAAATGATTTTGACTTTAAATTTTCTCTATAGTAAGTTTGTTAATACTAGTTACTCTATTCGAGTAAAGTCGGTGTATTTTAAAAATGTAAATAAACTGTTTTATACAATAACAGTGTATTTTATCATCATTATTTTCTCCTATTTTGCGCTATTCAGCGACGCCGTGATCGTTGTAACAAGCCACTTCGCAATGCACGCTGATATGAACTTAATTTAAATGTCCTTTCTGTCGATATTAGTAACGACACACATCATTTGAGACTTTGGGGCACGTAATAACCATCAAAAATACGACCATCAAAAATATCGTGATTATTTATAATAATTTCACGAAAAATGAGAAGAACACTGGTTCATGAGCCTCGGGTGCGTCGTCTCGGTAAAGCTACTGTAACGACTGAAGTTTCTTCATTCATACAGAAATATATAAATTACTTTGTACTGCTTTTATTCGTTATTTTATACCAGTAACTCCATCTATGATCTGAACTTCGGCAATTTAGAATTAGACCCAACCTATTTTAAATAAGTGGGCGTAGCCAAATATTAATAATTTAATTGATATTTCGTTCGTATGCCTTCATGTTTGAGTTCAATTTTAAACAAAATTGAATGCACTTATAGCTTTATGGAAGGAAATGTCATGTGGATTCCAGAAACAAATTAATAACAGCCTAAGATAAGGTAAAGGATTTAGGACGTATTAGCGACCTTATTTCACAGCGTCACAAGGGTCAAGCTACAGGGCATAGAAACGCTTTCATCTATATTTTACTTAGCAATTGGCGCCAGTATGATTTTTTTTAGAGTTCCCATGCAATAAAACAAACATAAGTTTGGTCCTAGAGAATGTGTCAAGTTTTATGATGTTGAAACCATGTTCGTATTTTTTGTGAAACTTGTAAAATCTTGGAAGAAGCCACAGATCTACAAATATCAAAGAGGTGGTGTATGTTTATTGATAAAATTAGTTTAAAAACTTGAATCATGAAAAGTGTGTTATTTCATGTTCGGAGGCTAGCTCTGATGTTATGATAATAGTTAAATGACTTAGAACACGAACATATAAACTAAAACGTATTCTACCTCATGTTCTTTCAATTAATCGATTTCATGAAACTCAAAAAGGTCCAAAATAATTTGCATAATGAATAAGATTAAAATAGCAGTAATTGTACTAGTAAATTATTCAGCATTCTATATTTAAATGTTTATTTCCTTATTTTCTATAGATTTGAATGGCACATCTAAAATTATTGTAGATCTACGTTTCACGAGTTGAAAAAGAGATTAGTTTTAATGTGTTTCACGCTCTTGACTGTTTTTGTTGAGTTTTAGCTAAACAAGCCTCAAGTAGTGTTTGACAACTAATTAATTTACGAAATAATGTGTCTGGAAGAAGGGCGGAGCTTAAAACTATGCAAAATTTGGGAAAAACCATAGGTGGGGACAAAGAAAGAGTGGACAGTTGGGTGACGGGACGCTTGGAAACAGGTCGATCTAGGAAACACGTCGCGTACAGTCTGGTTTCTTAGATTAAAATAAACACCTCTAGGTCATAGGTCATAGGTCATAGGTCACCTGAAGTCTAGGTCTTTGACTAGTACGGGCGAAGCGGAACGTTTATAAGAAATCGCGTCGAAGTGTCGTCTTTGTTTGTGTTATAAAGTTTTAGCGTCGGTTCTGAAATAATTTATATTAGCGACGTACACGGTTGAAATTCAGAGCTCTGAAATGAAGTGTCGGGAGTGAAGTAAATAATATATTTTCAGTGTTAAATACGAAACGCGGTTTAGCTTTATATATCAATTATTTGTATCACAATTTATTTATGTAAAGAATAATATATACGTCCCTTATTCCTATCCAAAATTTAGGACCTTTAGAGTTTCTACGTCTAGCTGTGCTGCTGTATATTCGATTAACAAAAAGTCTGTGAGAAATTCGAGATTTTATAGGTACTGCGAGCTACGGGTGTCACACCAACATATTATTTATTTCCCCTCTCACTTATCCACTTCTACAAGATTTTAGGTACAGGTACAGGAACGAGATTTCTGCATAAAATTTCTCACATGACTTTTCTTTACAATTACCATTTTTAGGTCTTCATAATTTAGATTTTTGTTGTGAATGATATGGATACTGAGTTTTATGTTAGGAACCCTTTCTGGTTTAGGGACGGGGTCGTTGTGGACTGTGGTCTCTGGAGACGTCCGGGAACTCACATGGCTGTTAACTCTGATGGGAAGCCTTGCATAATGCTTGTGTCGGAACCAGAGTTGGTGAGTTTTGCATCAGGGGCTCCTTAGGTTGCACCTACGATTATCCCGTCCACACGTCAAGCGTAGAAAATTAGAAATTGACTTGATCAAGTCGTAGGTGTGATGAATGAATGCTTTAGAGGCAGTTTTTGTGAGGTTTTGTATGTCTGTGTAAATTTCTAGGGACACTTAGGTTATAAGGTGTTGTCTAGGTTGTTTCGCAGGAATTTGTTCGGAAGCGGTGTCATTTTGTGTGACAACGTGGGGGTAATTATTTGGTTGGTCAGGGAGATTACCGTCTAATTTTGTAGGGCCCCCACTTCATTCTGGACTCATCTGGGTCTAGAATCCCCTCAAATATCAAACATCTAGCTAAATCACCTTAGCGCTTGCAGCTGCCGAACGTCGAGTATCTACGGTTCATCAACCCCTTTTTCTAACCCAAACAACTGCAATATTATATGTTACACACACACACACACACACACACACACACACATTTTACTATATTATCCGATAATTACATAATCATTTATCTAATTAAAAAATATAACGTCGCGCGCAACATACGAAGTAATGAAAGTGTTATTCGCTTAACGTCTCACGGAGTGTCGAATCAAAAGTGGTTTTACATAGTGATTTAGTCGTAATGTGTTTCGTTTTCCCTTGGATTTTCAATGGCAATAATAGCCTTGAAATATAGCTGAGTTCCAGAATACAGCTAAGTCGTATCATTTAACCAATAACTAGTACATTAGTTTTTCTTGATTACTTTATTTTTCTTTGTTGAATTATGATATACATTGTTTTGAGCATAACCGTTTTGTAACATAACGTAGTGTCCTAATCTACTAGACGATCACACAAATAAATCACGGCCAATGATTTAATTTGTAATTAATAAATCGATGTACTCCTCAAGTATGTCATAATAATGTAGGAGACGTAGAGATGTATATACATTACTATAACCTCATTCTACGGATGGTATCGCTTCCAGCGGTCATCTTTTAATTATTAAATAAATACATACTAAGTACTGTAAGTACATATGACTGTACATAACACATATGTATATACTTGTATAAGCAGGATAAATATTTCTCTTACAGTACAAATAGTCCAAGAACCCTTTTGTTACACTACCTTAAGGGCCAATCAGGATAAAGGGGGCGTCGCTTAAGAAAGAAGATCGGGAGTTATTTCTCATCTCTGTTGTTGATTACCCAATCAATTGGGTCTCTAGCGGTTTTATTATAAATTGGGCCAACCGAAACGCAGAATCGCGGTTTTATAATGTGACATTATGACATCGGATAAACAATCTAGGTATTTATAAAACTGCTTAGCTCCTTTTGATGTTGTAATTGTTGTATTGCAATATGGGAGTAGATAAAATACGTAAATTTAACGTTTTTTTTTACCAAAAGTGTAGCGAATTTGCTTTTATTGTTTTAGATAAAATCAAAAAATGTATACGGGTCAAACATTGAAAACGTCATCTAAATGAATAATATCAAAACATAATGTTAAGAAACGTCCACAGTCTTGCCTAAATCATGAAACAAGTTTTCAATTTTGCGCCCGCGACGAAATTGGCACAATTGTATTGTCCTCGCAAGTTTCATTGGCGTGCACCTTACAGCGAAATGAAACAGTATGACATTTGGCCACGCCCACAACTAAGTTGTTCGCGTCATGATGTCTGTTCCTGACTTGAATACAAGTTGAAGATTCTAAACCAGTAACATCTCTCTCGTCTTCTATTTACAGAGAGAATCGCTAAACTTCGGTTTCGGGCGTGCGTGGAGGTTGAGGTATGTAGGTTATAAATAAATGTCTTGTCGCCACACACCGGCAGGGCGGGGAGCGGAGCGGAGGGGAGGGAGGTTACACCGCCGGACATCGAGCCAGCGTCGGGGGACGATGGACCCAACAACATATATAAAAAGCTAATTATATGATAGATTTACTTTAAACTTACCTGTAACTGTAATGATATGTAATAAAAAAGATATATTTAATTTAGTTTCTATAATGTTATGGCGGACTATTGCAACCACAAGTTTTCCGCACCCGTTACTAGAGTAAGAGTTATTTAACGAGATTTTGGTTATTTAGCCGTTTTGTGTCGTTGAGCTATCTCTAGGTAATGTCGTATACCGTTGTTGGACGGAAACTGATCTATTTAGTGTCCAGCGCTTGCACATGCCGACGTCACTGGCTGTAAACTGATCTATTTAGTGTCCAGCGCTTGCACATGCCGACGTCACTGGCTGTAAACTGATCTATTTAGTGTCCAGCGCTTGCACATGCCGACGTCACTGGCTGTAAACTGATCTATTTAGTGTCCAGCGCTTGCACATGCCGACGTCACTGGCTGTAAACTTGTCATCTGCAAAGTTTTCGTCCATCCAACAGGTAGATTTACTTCTTGTAAGCCACTTTATGTAAGCTCATCACTACTACGAAATTAAGGTGAAGGTGCATTTAGATATGTCATGACTTTCATTATAAAATAAACATCATTTATATTTTCATATTAAAAACTAATATTTTTTCATAGAATCGTTATGAAGGACTTGGTGTAACCGTCGGTCGCTTATGTTTTAAAGTATTCTAAATACTTTGCGGAAATATTAGAGGGTGGGTAGAGCTGGACTCAGGAAGGAAAAAAATGTTTTGGAGTTTCATTTTCATATTTTGCTAGTTTACAACTTTGTTCATTTATTATTATCTTATTTTTATATGTAGTTTTTTTCACTCCCATTGTGACAAACTGTTACATATTCTGGTGCAATTTAGTTTTCAATATTTTAAGCAGTGTCACACAATTCTTGTTTAGTTAACTGTTTTTCACTTATATTATGTAGTTCCACGTGCATAGTTATTTTTACAATACAGCTACTTGTAGCTTAACTCCTCTCGGATTTTAATTTAAAATTAATTGCGATGGACAAATAAAATAAAATTGCTGTCCGTAAATTAATTAAATATTATGTATATTATATGAACATTTAAATAAAATTTTAATTTGATGAGTTTTAAAAGGAATGTAACTGTTAAATATAGTTTTATATTTCGATCTATTCCTTTTCAAATAATTTTTATATCGCATTCCATACAGGGAGATTTGTTTGTGTTTCTGAATCCTGCGCCAGAGCGTGAGGTCGTGTCAACGCGGTCGTGACTGATGTTACTTTCGTAAAAGATCTTTTTCACCAAAATGATGTCTCTAAGCAAACTGTCGTGACCGCATTGGCACGATACCCATTGCTGACGTCACTTTTGTTCAGTTGCACCTTCAGGAGTACCTTTGTCGTCCGATCACTACTGAACCAAGTTCAAATGAGTGTTTGTGAAGGTTCCAGTGTGTCAAGATCATCAACGTGTGGGTCTCCATCGCTTTAAATACTTATCGATTTTAATACTTATCGATTTTAAAATTTATGCTTCAAATTACCTGAAATTGATTTTGTGATAGTATTATTTTTTTGCGAAAAATATTGAATTTTCCAGCATGTACGCCATGCTTTAATCGAAGTTAAGCAATACTTGTAAAGTTAACAGCATTTTAAATGGAAATGTCCGTTAAATTGTAAAACAGAGTCCCAGAAACATGTTTTTATATGTAGGTGAACAAAAATGTCTACATTTATATGTATGTACCATGTAAAACGTCTTAAAATCTAATTCATAGCGCTTTGTTAGTCGAATTTGAAAATAATTAACTGAAATAATAGGAAAGAAATTGTTTTCGAGATGGAAATCTGATGGAAATCTACTTACAACTAGTTAGAGCTATTCAAAAAGTGTTTTTATGCCGTTTACATTAGAGCTCTTCTTGAAAAGTGGTGCACCAGCTGTTATTAGAATTTCACTCAAGGTACGAGACTTGTTCTGTACTCTTTGTACGGTGACCGTGTTAACAGATCGACGATCGTACACACATATATTACGCGACAGGCGGGAGTGTGCGGGCGATTTCATACAGGCATGTGTACACGCCCGCACTCCCGCCATGTCGCATTCTATTATAGACACAGTATTACTACGTATAGACCGACAACTCCCATACATCAAGGCGTAACAAATTTTTTATGCGCCCTTACGACACTAGGTGTCGCCAAGTGTTGCAAATAAGCATAATTTGTTTAATTGGCTGCGAATAAACTCCCATGGTTACCAAGTAAACATGTGGCTATAATAGTTTTGCTTAGAAAAACTAGATGGCGCTAAGTTGACAACACTAACAGTGAATGTTTTAGCGCCATCTATTACCGAAGTAGGAATTATTTTTATGTTACGTGACATCGCTGTGCCACTAGCGTCACCAATCGGTCTTTTTTAGCATCGTGTTCGTTAGAGGATTTAGCAACGCCATCTAGATTTCGTTGGAATTTTACACCTTTTTCGTGGCTACAAACTGATGTATGGGAACTGTTAGTCTATACGTAGTAATACTTAGTCTATGGTTATACATGTACACACTACCGTGACGGTCAACGTTGATTGTATTCAGCAACTAATTACAAACAAAACCCATTAGTAGCTACATAGAGTTGCACCTCTGTAACCGAGGCGAGGTGACTGTTCACACATCGGAAACTCGCTGGATAGCGAAAGGACGCTGATCAAGGTTATATTGTATGTTTTTTGTATTGTGTAAATATTTTGGATTTATTAAGATTATTATATTGAATAAAAAAATATTGTAAATGGTAACTTCGCTGTTTTATTTTTCGGAAAGTGCAGAGAAAAATCGGTTTGTATTTTATAATAAATAGTTTATTTATATTAGTAACAATGTGCACGGACACTTTGTATTTGAAAAGGTACAATTTATGTTCCACGTCACATTCAAGTACATACTTTTTGGTCTAAAACTGTAAGTACAAAGTTAGTAAGTACTTAACTTATGGCACAACATTACTCAATACCGACATGAAATGATATATCATTTACATGAAAAATACTGTAACCGATGCATGTCGGCGATTATCTGTACAATGATTTACTCTTTCAAAGCGATATTTTTTAAGGTACAGATGTCATTTCATATATTTTCCGTTTGTCACCGCAGCCGTAAAAATGATGAACTCTTTAAATTTCTATCGTTAACATTCCAGTAACAAATAGATCATTAACTATACTTAGACCGAAACCGCTGTACTGCGCCTTAGGCGCTGCGCGGCGAGGCGGGGGAGGGAATAGAAATAGCATGTGATCGATATTGTCGGACAGATCTTACGATATCTGTTTACAATATTTTACTTTGTATATTTATTTGAAAATATGATACTACCTCATGACCAAATGAAAAATCAAGACTTAGTTAACTCCATGTAACGGTTGAAGCAGGCCAAAAGTGAGACAGTTTCGTGTTCGTACACGTCTTGAAACTGACACTGAATCTGTCTCAGTTTTTACTACGCGGCGTTACTCACAGCACTCATGTATACGAAACCGACCTCACGTCAATGTTGGCAGCGCTACGTCTTGAATTTTTATTTGGTTACATACTTATTAGTTATTACAATGAAAATGAAAAATATTTTATTACACATAAACAGTATTACAATTGAAGCAGCATGCAGTGGCTCCCAGACTAGACCATGGTGAGTCTGTACCATGGGTGCCGGTAAACAGATTACAATATAAATGATATACAGTGTTCGTACAGTACAATGGTAAGTGAAATAAGTATGTAACTATGTAGGCTCGGTATATTATTAGCTGGTTACTTATTTCAATTGTCATTATTATTGTGTCTTATTTCCTAATAAATATACAAAGCTATATCTCTAAAGCTTAAAAATAATGTAAACCGATATCGTCAGATCTGTCCGACTATATGGATCTCATGTGAACTCAAGCTACTCTTTCCTTTCGTCCTTCGCCGCCTCGCGACGCGTTTTCGGTCAAACAATAGGTACCTATTGAGAAGTCACTCGCGACTGTGTATATAATAAAATGACCTGCTAAACTGAATTAAGTAATTTGCATTACAACACAACTAATCGACAGAGATATCATGGTCCGCAAATTAATAAAAGACAAGTCGTACCAGAACGATCTTTGTTTTAAAACAGATATTTAAAAATAACAAAGTTGTTTTTTTTTTCATTTTGTGTAAATGAAACTATAAAAGTAGATCCCAATCTATATAATAAAGATAAACCTATTCCAGGATCTAAATTTACGTGAGTTATATGCGGAGAGTAGTTTATAATTATAGCAGTAATATTCGCAGGACACCATAGATACTATGACAATAGAGGTCAGTGGTAGGAAACATTTCAATTTTACAACTGTAACAGTCTCAACGCAATGAAACAATCTGCGGGTCTACCGCGTAATTCTCATTTTCATCAACATCAACTTGAGATTGAAATTTGTCGTGCGTGCGACGAGGCCCGCCTAACATGCCATCTCTTTTGCACGCATTGAATTTCGCATGCATTTGCTTGAAGTTGATACAAATGAGAATTACGCGGTAGAGCCCCTGGTCATTGAATCGAGCACCGAGTAGAGTGAACGTAACAATAGAAGTACTCGCCAATCTACTTATTGGAAACGAATAAAGACGACAATGCAACAATCACGTAAATACATTATTTAGATCAAGCTTGTCAGTATTATATCAACTAGTTTGATCCTATTTTGTTAATGATTTATTTAAAAAAGTTGAATCCGCGCAAGGAACGATACATGGCGCGTTTCTAACAAATTATCACTAGAAAATGGTACCAGACACTCAAAAAGGCTCATGATTGATTCGCACTGCGTGTCATTGGCCAGCCGTGATAAGCCGGTACACAAAGACATTGAACTCCATAGCATGCCACGTGCCGAGCAGTGTTCATAGAGTAATTTTACATCGTTCATCGTTTTTTTTTCGGTCGCTGAATCCGCGGCACTTCCGTAGCGTTCACTCGATCAATAGTTCCTCGTGGATCAATACCAATAGTTCCCCGTAGATCGATGGTAGATCCATCAATAGCTGCATAACCCAGAACAGCCCCCACCAGGCCACAGCGAGGACGAGCACGTAGCCGAAGGGCCGCCACTTGAGCAGGCAGAGCTCCACCATCGTGCGTGGCGCCCCCTATAACTCGTCGTCGAAGTGCTCGCCCAGGAGGTCGTTGCCGAAGTCCGTCACCTCGCTGCCGACAAACAGGTCGTGGTGGCTCAGGATCTCCTCGTACGAGAGCTGGTCGTTCCGGTCGTCGTCGGCTGACTCGAACAAGTGGTCTACTTCTTCGTCGGCTATTTCGCTGTGGAAACGAATGGCTGAGGGTTAGTGAATTGCTTGGTCAAAATAAACGAATGGCTGAGGGTTTGGGAATTGGTTGGTCAAAATAAACGAATGGCTGAGGGTTTGGGAATTGGTTGGTCAAAATAAGTTCGATATTGCAGTTTATAAAAGCAAAAACAGTTTTTCGGATTATTGCAAAAAAGTACAATGTAGGTGGGTCAATCAACATTGTTACCCACACTGCTTGTTCTTTTAAAAAAGCAAGTCTAAAGCGTACCTTTATTGCTAAATATAAAATATTAGATAAACAGATCATTGAATATATTTCGAATCAAATGTATATTTGTATAATTATTATAATTTTCAGCAAAACTAGGGGGTAACTCAGTTGACAACACCATGAGTTACCATAAATTTGTTAAGAATTACAGAGAATTCTTGATATTTTTTATTTGGAAGTGTTACGATTTTATCTAGTTAGCGAACAAAACCATTTTGGGAAAGAAAAGAGCGAAATTGTAAATTTTGTGGTTGAATACTGGCAGACTCAAAAAGTAGTGTGGGTACAGTTGATTGACCCAGTCAGGTGTATACCCCCTCAACGTAATTTGGCGAACGTTGGCGTTGATTCAGTGTCACACGACTAAACTTATTTGACAGGACTTAATTTAAGTGTTGTCTTTTTCTTTCTGTATCGAAAAGACAAAGACAGTAAGTTAAGTCGTGTTACACCGAATCGACGTAATTGTATCGTATATTATGTGCACTAGAGATGGGACAGGTAATGGTTTAGCCGGGTACCCGGCAGCGTTGACATGCTGTACCTCGTGCGTTTTCAGAAGCAGGATTAATATATGAGACGAAACGAAGTCTGCTTGATGCCAATCGTGCTGAGAAACTGCTGTTTTTACATATAATTTGCCAATTTTATATTTACAAATATTAAATATAATAGAACCTTTTGTTTTTTTTTATATCAAATAGTTTATTTTGCAAAGTAGGTATATAAAATACACGTTTCACAAGTCAAAATTTAATCTTATAAAAATATATATGTAATAAAATAATAAATGTACATTAACTAGATTATAGGTTTATTTAATTTATGTAGCAATATATATACGATTAAAATTATAGGTAATTAATATTACCACCAGATAAAAGGAACGGCGATGGGTACTCGGATGGCTCCTAGCTACGCCAATCTTTTTATGGCATCTATAGAAAAAAGCTTTTTATCTACAGAGCCTCGGCAGCCACTCATCTGGAAACGATATATAGACGACATATTCATGATCTGGCCACACGACCGGCCATCTCTTGACGACTTTCTACACCGCCTAAACCAACACAGCAACCTAAACTTCACGCATGAAATATCAACCACCGCAATAACGTTCTTGGATGTTGATCTATCCATTGGGAACGAAAATCACCTCACCACATCAGTCCATTTCAAAACAACAAACAAATTACAGTATCTCCATTTCGACAGCTGTCATCCTCCACACATTAAAAAATCCATCCCTTTCTCATTATCACTTCGAGGCCGTCGGATCTGCAGCACTCAAGAAACACTGGAAAACTACCAAAATAAAATACACACTGGCCTACTACACAGAAACTACCCTAACAACTTCTTAATAAAACACATTCATGACCGACCCAGACAACACATTCATAACAATAGACCTAACAAAAACAACACACAAAACCAACTGCGTCTAATCACAACATATTTCCACGGCAGCTACAAGCTAAAAAAACTAATAAAAGACTTTTTGCCTATACTCACACAAAATGACGACACTAAAAACCTGTTACCCAGAAACATGCAGATATGCTATAAACAAAACCCAAACCTAAAGTCAATACTTACCAAAACAAATGCACCACACAACAACAATACCACTTCAAGTCCTGGAACCTCACCATGCCGACGGCCTCGATGCAAGACATGTGCTATCATTAACACCGCCACTGCTATCAACACACACCATACAGTAAATACATATAAAGCCCAACCCAATAGCACATGCACAACAAGTAACTGCATATACATCCTAGAATGCAGGCACTGCCCTGCATTCTATGTGGGTGAGACAAAAAACGCATTAAACATTAGAATGAACCATCACAGACATACATCGGACTCTATAACTAACAACACACTACCCATCCCCACACATACTCGTCTCCACAAATCAAAATTTAATCAGTGTTTCACAGTCCGCATTCTAAAATCATTCATACCAGCCCTAGCAGACATTCAACTCAGAACGTGGGAGAGTTCATTCATATGGTCGCTTGGTGCACAATATGGTCCAGGCTTAAACAAGCAACATTAAAAAATTCTTGTAATATCTTGTAAATAGGTTAGATGTAAATAGTTTTTATTTTTAATTTTTTAATTTTTTTACCTATGCATTATATTTTTCTCTTACTTCATTGTGACTGATGCCGGGCCCGAATGGCCCGAAATATATTTCACTAAAATTTTATTTTAAGTTGTTTTATGTTATTCTTATCATTTATAAAGACAAAAAAGTCAGTATTTAATATTTATTTACATTTAGGTAAAATATATATTATACAAGGTGAAATCCAATCAACCGCCCGAACCCATACCGGAGACCCGGCCAGGGACCAGGAACAAGGTTCAGTGATCACCAACCGAGCCCCCAGCACGAATCCAGGCGGCCGGCCGACCAAATCCCATCCTATATACTACATACTAATAAGGTTACATATATAAATACATGCCTACCTCCGCCCATTCGATTAGTCCTATAGTAATAGTAATGTTTTTCAAATTAATATTTTAGCCATTATTTTTCCTTCACTAAATTACCCGGCAATATTACCCGTGACCCGGCCGGATCCTAAAAAAATACCGGATCCAAACCGGGTACCCGTCCCATGTCTAATGTGTACCTTTGAATTTTAAAATTTATTTCAACATCTACTTGAATGACATTTGGTAACGTAAATTTGATACATTTCGTCTTTTTTACATTTAAAACTAAATTATTTGCAGTGAACCAATCAAGAACCAGTGATAGAGTTGTATTGGCGTCGTCAAGGATATCTATCTTTACCTGTATTCACTTGTAAATTAAATTATAAACAGTAAGGGCCCTGACCGATTGAAACTGTTTTGGGTTAAATATTGGCTGTTAGATTTTAACAAATATGTAATACCTGTAAGCTGTTTGTTTCCCAAGGAAGAAAATAAAATAAATAAATAAATGAGCATTCTCCTGACGTCAAAATTTAATAACTACTGACCCTTCGAATAAGTAATTCTTCACACACGACGCTACAGAGGCGCGGGGGCGGGCTCATGTTGCATGCACTCTCTCTCACACAAGCCTGCCGTCCGCTCCCCGCATCCCTGTGACGACGCGGGCGAACACTGGGTTATCCGGTTTGTATAATATTTTAGTCCGCGAGTGTAGACCCGTGCACAACCAGACACGTAACGCCCAACTCTCATAGAGAAGAGAACACCGGCCACCAGTACACAACCAGACATCCGTAACCCCCAATTAACTCTCATAGAGAATAGAACGCCGGCCACCAGCAGCCGTTTAAAATGCCAACCGTCAAGTGTATGACGTCATCACTCACTCGTTATTGGGTATGATCCAGGCGTGTATCTCTGTCTCGTCGAGCACTCCGTCCTTGTTGTGGTCCGCCTCCTGCTCGAACTTCTCTTTCTCGCTCAGCATCCACTCTCGCTCGCTCGTCCCGTCTGGAACGATGTTTTAAAAGAGATGTTATTGCGAGTCTAGTTTTGTAGCTTCGTGGTTTGCCATGCCATGAGATAGATTTTTTATTATATTATTTTATTTTAGGACAATATATATTATTTTAGGACAATATATATTATTTTAGGGCAATATATATTATTAAAGTCTCGGATAAAATACTTAATCCATCCACAGTTGATATTGCGAACAATTTAATACCCGACAATTTTTGCAACGAAAAACACTCATTTAAGGTTAAACGTCAGTCGCTTAGCACAAAGTGCATAACTTAACTTTGTATTTCTTGTTTAGAAGTTAAACATTTAAAAACATTTTGGTATGTAGCAGTTGACGCCAATAGTTCAGTATTAGTGAGGTTTATAAAGCATGAGTTTGAAATTTAATGCACAATTAGTCATGATCTGGTTCGGTAAACAAAGTTAAAAAAGCGTTTTAAGTTGGTTTTGAGAAGATCATGACTACAGGCACCGGCACGGATTATAGTGGAGGTACGTTTGCGCACGTACACTCGCGGTGACTCGCGGACGTAATTGCTTAGCCGGATTTTATGAATAAACATACCTACATTACCTACTGATATTTTATTGTGTAAATGGAATTGGCAAGTTGTTTGTGTATAGTTAAGACATAATCTTAATAGATAATGAATATGTAAAATATGAGATAGTGTTATGTATGACTCAATTGATTAATTTGAGTAGAAGGTACACGAATGAAAAAGGGCTATAGTTTAACTCCTTACCAAACGGTATACTAAAACTTTACCTATAGTATTTTATTTATAAAGCCAAATTCATAATGTAGACTCGGTAAATGGTCAGGAGCAAGGTTTAATGTACATACATTAATTAGTACCTAATCATATATTGTATTAATTAAGCTAATCATAATTTTGCTGTCCACTATGGAAGAGCGGAGTCTCCTACTACAGGTATTATTTTACTTAAAAGGATGCTCCAATAACCTGTAAATACCTATGATTGTGTTAAGAAATAAATATTTTTGTTTGTTTGTTTGTAATGACCGTTTATTTACAAACAACTCTGAGTCAATTAGTATAGGAAGTCTAAATTTAATGTTGCATTTTTCACAAAAAATGTCATTGACATTTTTTAATGAAATAATACGCTTTACTTATATGTTTGTTTCCGTGACTGTACTCAAGCACCCGGAGACACACGGTGACAACGCGGCAAACAGAGAGCGACTAACAAACCCGTCACAGCCGCGCGGCGCGGCGCTTGCCCTCCCGTCGCGTCACTACCACAACCACAAAATAGATACAACCAGAAGGCCGACTCGACGACGGAGCGAAAATAGACGCACGCATGCATAGACGCGTACGTATTATGATCTCGGCAGAATTTCGTATTGGCATTCGACCGACTTCATCAGAGATCGTCGTACGTACGCGTCTATGTGTGCGTGCTTGCTTTCGCTAGTTATGCGGAGTGAACCTTCTGTAAGTGGTTATTTTGTGCCACAACGATAGCCATACGTCTTCGTGAGTTTGAACGATATCTAGTTAAATAAATGTTACATGAAACTAACTCAAAAATGTCATATGCCCATATGAGGCGCTGAGTGCAAAAGTAGTGTAACCCACATCAAAATTTTCGACTCTTTACGGTAAATTGATTTATAAAACCTCAAAAAAGAGCAAAATTTGGGTTACATTACTATTGCGCTCGGTCCCACAAGGTTCTGAGTGCTAAAGTGGTGTAACTCAGTTTTATCTTTTTGAGATTCTTTTATAAAAATTTTATATCAAGAACCACAAACGGATAGATGTGGATTACACCACTTTTGCGTTCAGCGCCTCATATGTCATATGGGCCTGCCAGTGTACACCGGGTCTAAAGTAAAGTAAGAGGCCTCACATTTCTTCTTGTCGTGGTCGAGGTACTCCTCGAAGTCGATGAGACCGTCTCCGTTCTTGTCCTTCTCCCGGAGCGTCTGCTGCACCAGCAAGGGATGCATCACTGCATGCTCCTCTGGATTCACGAACACCTGCACCGTACACACATCATCATCACGACATTCATACACGAGGGGCTGACAGAGTATGCAAGTTAGACACTCCACCACATTTCACTAACGATTATTATGTCCCACGGGACAAATATGGACCTTAAACGTACCTATCAAAAGATGCAGGTGAGATTAAAAGAAATAATGAATCAACTTCCTGTTCTTTGTAACTACAGTACCCCCCTAAAGAAATAATGAATCAACTTCCTGTTCTTTGTAACTACAGTACCCCCCTAAAGAAATAATGAATCAACTTCCTGTTCTTTGTAACTACAGTACCCCCCTAAAGAAATAATGAATCAACTTCCTGTTCTTTGTAACTACAGTACCCCCCTAAAGAAATAATGAATCAACTTCCTGTTCTTTGTAACTACAGTACCCCCCTAAAGAAATAATGAATCAACTTCCTATTCTTTGTAACTACAGTACCCCCCTAAAGAAATAATGAATCAACTTCCTGTTCTTTGTAACTACAGTACCCCCCTAAAGAAATAATGAATCAACTTCCTGTTCTTTGTAACTACAGTACCCCCCTAAAGAAATAATGAATCAACTTCCTGTTCTTTGTAACTACAGTACCCCCCTAAAGAAATAATGAATCAACTTCCTGTTCTTTGTAACTACAGTACCCCCCTAAAGAAATAATGAATCAACTTCCTGTTCTTTGTAACTACAGTACCCCCCTAAAGAAATAATGAATCAACTTCCTGTTCTTTGTAACTACAGTACCCCCCTAAAGAAATAATGAATCAACTTCCTGTTCTTTGTAACTACAGTACCCCCCTAAAGAAATAATGAATCAACTTCCTGTTCTTTGTAACTACAGTACCCCCCTAAAGAAATAATGAATCAACTTCCTGTTCTTTGTAACTACAGTACCCCCCTAAAGAAATAATGAATCAACTTCCTGTTCTTTGTAACTACAGTACCCCCCTAAAGAAATAATGAATCAACTTCCTGTTCTTTGTAACTACAGTACCCCCCTAAAGAAATAATGAATCAACTTCCTGTTCTTTGTAACTACAGTACCCCCCTAAAGAAATAATGAATCAACTTCCTGTTCTTTGTAACTACAGTACCCCCCTAAAGAAATAATGAATCAACTTCCTGTTCTTTGTAACTACAGTACCCCCCTAAAGAAATAATGAATCAACTTCCTGTTCTTTGTAACTACAGTACCCCCCTAAAGAAATAATGAATCAACTTCCTGTTCTTTGTAACTACAGTACCCCCCTAAAGAAATAATGAATCAACTTCCTGTTCTTTGTAACTACAGTACCCCCCTAAAGAAATAATGAATCAACTTCCTGTTCTTTGTAACTACAGTACCCCCCTAAAGAAATAATGAATCAACTTCCTGTTCTTTGTAACTACAGTACCCCCCTAAAGAAATAATGAATCAACTTCCTGTTCTTTGTAACTACAGTACCCCCCTAAAGAAATAATGAATCAACTTCCTGTTCTTTGTAACTACAGTACCCCCCTAAAGAAATAATGAATCAACTTCCTGTTCTTTGTAACTACAGTACCCCCCTAAAGAAATAATGAATCAACTTCCTGTTCTTTGTAACTACAGTACCCCCCTAAAGAAATAATGAATCAACTTCCTGTTCTTTGTAACTACAGTACCCCCCTAAAGAAATAATGAATCAACTTCCTGTTCTTTGTAACTACAGTACCCCCCTAAAGAAATAATGAATCAACTTCCTGTTCTTTGTAACTACAGTACCCCCCTAAAGAAATAATGAATCAACTTCCTGTTCTTTGTAACTACAGTACCCCCCTAAAGAAATAATGAATCAACTTCCTGTTCTTTGTAACTACAGTACCCCCCTAAAGAAATAATGAATCAACTTCCTGTTCTTTGTAACTACAGTACCCCCCTAAAGAAATAATGAATCAACTTCCTGTTCTTTGTAACTACAGTACCCCCCTAAAGAAATAATGAATCAACTTCCTGTTCTTTGTAACTACAGTACCCCCCTAAAGAAATAATGAATCAACTTCCTGTTCTTTGTAACTACAGTACCCCCCTAAAGAAATAATGAATCAACTTCCTGTTCTTTGTAACTACAGTACCCCCCTAAAGAAATAATGAATCAACTTCCTGTTCTTTGTAACTACAGTACCCCCCTAAAGAAATAATGAATCAACTTCCTGTTCTTTGTAACTACAGTACCCCCCTAAAGAAATAATGAATCAACTTCCTGTTCTTTGTAACTACAGTACCCCCCTAAAGAAATAATGAATCAACTTCCTGTTCTTTGTAACTACAGTACCCCCCTAAAGAAATAATGAATCAACTTCCTGTTCTTTGTAACTACAGTACCCCCCTAAAGAAATAATGAATCAACTTCCTGTTCTTTGTAACTACAGTACCCCCCTAAACAAAACTATATCTCTGTTGATATTTAAATGAGCGAGGCGATCCCGGGAGTTCAGACAGGATTGCATTGCATCTTTGTAACTACAGTACCCCCCTAAACAAAACTATATCTCTGTTGATATTTAAATGAGCGAGGCGATCCCGGGAGTTCAGACAGGATTGCATTGCATCTTTGTAACTACAGTACCCCCCTAAACAAAACTATATCTCTGTTGATATTTAAATGAGCGAGGCGATCCCGGGAGTTCAGACAGGATTGCATTGCATCTTTGTAACTACAGTACCCCCCTAAACAAAACTATATCTCTGTTGATATTTAAATGAGCGAGGCGATCCCGGGAGTTCAGACAGGATTGCATTGCATCTTTGTAACTACAGTACCCCCCTAAACAAAACTATATCTCTGTTGATATTTAAATGAGCGAGGCGATCCCGGGAGTTCAGACAGGATTGCATTGCATCGCATCGGGATTTTATTAAGGGTCGGAGTTCCGAGATTGGGCAAAACAGGGTTCGGGGTTATGGCTTTTTAAGATAGTAAAATATAAATTTCTGAACAAAATAAATACCACTTGTTACCTTACAAGATGGAGTAAAGGTTCATTAAAAAAAATCTTGGCACTAATGTACAGTAACTTCAGAAAAAAACAGGATTTTCAAGTTCAGGTTACACCCGTAGCGCCGCAATGCTATTCAAGAGATTTTCTTGATATTCCTGTTTTTTTTTCTGAAGTTACTGTACATTAATGCCGTGATTTTTTTTAATGAGCCTGCACTTCATCTTGTAAGGTAACAAGTGGTATTTATTTTGTTCAGAAATTTTAATTTTTACCGTTTTAAAAAGCCATAACCCCGAACCCCGAATCTCGGAACGCCGACCTTTAAATTTCAGAACTACTATACAGATATTAAAGCCGATTCTGGAGGCTTTAATTTTAGTTTTAGTGCTGTCATAAGTAAATTTTCTTCCTTGCGAAATAGTCCTTAATGGTTTGGAACAGAAGCTAAATTGCTTTGGAAAAGTTAAAGTTTTGACAGCACTTAAACAAAAATTAAAGCCTTCAGAATCGGCGTCATTACCTATACAATTAAAAGTGTTACGGTGTTACTACAAAACCGTGTTTAACTTTAAACAGTGTTTAAATCTGTTGCTGTCACTCTTTTACAATATGAAAGAAAAGGCGACAACAACAGATTTAAACACTGTCTAAAGTTAAACACCGTTTTGTAGTAACACCGTTATTGTTTTTTTAGAGTTCCGTACTACCAAAGGGGACCTTATTACTAAGCCTCCGCTATCTGTCCATCTGTCACAGGTGTCAACAGCTTTAGCCGTTATAGGTACCCAGTTGACATTTTCACAGAATACGTCTTACCATGTCCTCATGATCAAGAATCACGGAATGTAGTAAAAATAAAAATCCATTCAGGTGCGAGTCAGACTCGCGTAACCTAGGGTTCCGTATCGTGGATGAAAAATTTAATTCTGTCATTTAGTTTTCGTGAATTTCTCAACCGCTATATGTTTCCCGTAATCTTTACGTAAGCACATATTACTTTGTAAAGTCTTTATCTTTAACGGTGCTGAAGTTATGAGGCTGTGGCATACGGACGGACGGACAACGGAGAATTACCATAAAGGTTTGTGCCTTTTAGGTACTACGGAACCCTAAAAATTTAATCACACAAGGCAAGAAAGTAAAAGCAGAGGCAAGTATCAAGATTTGGCTTCAAGGTTAGGTTGCAAATCGCCAAGATATCTTTCTTTGTCTCTCTCTAATTAAAACGTTTTTTTTTTCTCTTTCTGATGCGTAGACAAGTAGACAAGTACAGGGGATGACTGCTAAATTAAACTTAAGAATGCAATGGGAAAGTACATAACGAAATAGACATTTTTAATTAGAAGTGTAGTTCTGTTTGATTTTTTCCGAAGTTTCGAAGTATTTGTTTAGTGCATGTCGCCATTTCATTGTTTATGTGCGTGCTTGTGGATTGATTAGTTTTTTTTGTGATATAGCGAGATAATTGATATTTTTCACTGGTTTTTGATTATTTTACTATGCTTATCTCACATATTTGTTCATAGTAGTGAGTTTTATTTGCCGTAAAGGCTTTAATTTGTATCGAGTGCTGTTCGACTGATTACTTCCTTAACAGAGATACCTACTTCATTTTCCAAACTTAGTTTTGAAAATAAAAAGCATGTCAATCAATTAGGCCGTGCTCTTCCAAATGTTAATTGCAAGAGGCGAGATGAGTTTTTTAAACATTTTCATACTTCTTTGTACGATATATAAGGTGACTTTTTGATCATCGTCCAAATTCATACTAGAGGCTTGGTAAGTGATCAGCATAACGAATCGATAACAATTTTTGTGAAATTCGTATGATGAAATTTCGACTTCCCATTGTAATTCACTCCCAATCCTGAGTGAATCACTATGGGAAGTCGAAATTTCATTTTATGAATTTTACAAAAATCGTTATTGGTTCATGATGCTGATCACTTACCAAGGCGAATTTGGACGATGTTCATAAATTCACCTTGTATATACGTGGATGACAGGTAGTTGCAAACTGAACAAAATGTTTTGCTTTCCATGTTTATTATTATCTGATTCAAACACATTTTGTATGGTGAAAGTGGGGCCGTATCTTCTGAAGAAACATTAAGAATTTTTAGAATTAGCACTTGCATCATGTGGTGAGTGCTTTTTTTTTGTATCAACTTACCACCGTCATAATACCACCCCTAGCCACTGCTACCTATCCTAGCTTACCTTATCAACTTACCACCGTCATAATACCACCCCTAGCCACTGCTACCTATCCTAGCTTACCTTATCAACTTACCACCGTCATAATACCACCCCTAGCCACTGCTACCTATCCTAGCTTACCTTATCAACTTACCACCGTCATAATACCACCCCTAGCCACTGCTACCTATCCTAGCTTACCTTATCAACTTACCACCGTCATAATACCACCCCTAGCCACTGCTACCTATCCTAGCTTACCTTATCAACTTACCACCGTCATAATACCACCCCTAGCCACTGCTACCTATCCTAGCTTACCTTATCAACTTACCACCGTCATAATACCACCCCTAGCCACTGCTACCTATCCTAGCTTACCTTACCCTATCATAAATTCTGAAGTTGATTTTTTTTGTGACGAATCTGAGATACTGTGATAGTGATGAATCTTTTATACAGTGATATATTAATTCATGGGGATACTTGGTATTCTAGAAAATTGGTCCTTTCACTTTCGCACATGTATTTTTATCGGCACAACAGAAAATACCAATCATGCTACTACAGTGTTCTATCAAAAATACTAACAGCATATAAAAAAATACTGACTTGCATACTAAAATACTAATGTGCTCTTATAGGGTTTTTAAAAACCGCAAAGGTTAGTTTAACCTAACCTACTGGGTCTCTTCTGCGCTGACGGATTTCTGATGGCAAATTGAATGTGCAAAATAGTATTTTTGATGTGCAAATAAAATAATCCCATTATTAAAAGTATTGTAGCCGCTGGCTACAGGATGCAGAGCTGATGGAATTTGAATGGGAGAGTAGACAGGATAAGAAAAAGATTGTGGGTAAACTGACTGACCTTGCTTTGGAATGTTGTTCTCGATGGGCCGACAGGAGATGCGGTGACGTGCTGAGCCTTCTTGTTGGCTAGTTGAGCTGGCGTCTGTGCAGGGATGTATTGAATGTCCTGGTTTGAGTGATGTACACAGCACTTGTATTAACACTACACTTTAGGTACGCGATATTGTTTGTGCTGACGCGAATGTCTATTGTTTAGAGCTGTCGGCTGCGCGGGCGCGCGCGCGTGCGCCTAGAGAGGCTCGTCGATCCGAACAGAGCGAGTGAACCGCGGGTTGGCAGCACGCGAGTCCATTGTGTCGCCAGGTGGCGCCAGCGCAGCGCCGCGATATTAGTCATGCACATATCATTCTGACGTCACGCTGGTATAGCGTGAACATCCTGGGGGGGCCGGGGCTGCGGCTCCTCCTGAGCTGAATCCAGCGGCAGCCTGGCTATCTTGAACACAGGTCGTCGCAGATTTCCATGAGCTGTGTCCAGATCCACAACTTGGATCACTCCATCCTTGCCAGGCATTGTGCGGAGAATTCTCCCCAGCTTCCATTGGAGCGGAGGCAGGTCATCCTCTTTGATGAGGACCAGTTCACCCACTTGAGGAGGGGAAGAAGGGGAGAGCCATTTGGAGCGGGTTTGCAGGGTATGGAGGTAGGATCTGGACCAGATAGTCCAAAAGCGCTGAGAGAGCGCTTGAATGAGTTGAAACCGTTTAAGAGCAGATATGGGTCTGTCGTCAAAAGACTGCTCAGGTAGAGCGGTGAGCGGACGACCAATAATGAAATGTCCGGCCGTGAGAGGTTCAAAGTCCGTAGGGTCGGATGAAATCGGGCAGAGGGGTCTTGAGTTGAGTATTATTTCGTGCAGAGCGCCGAACCAAGTTATGTGCTGATTCGCGAGCTTGTGAGTGATTGCATCATTGTTTGTGCCGCAGTCTGAGCGAATGAGAACTGGAGTACCGCGACGTGAGATAAAACCTAACAGGGCTCGTGCTGAGTGAAATTGAGTGTGATTGAGTGAATGTACGTCTGCTATTTCAAGTGATACGGTTGGCAACAAAATTGGTGTGTTAGTGGCGTTCACTACACGTTGTGCGGGGTTACAAGAATTCTCTGTTGGAGTTGAAGTCATTGAGTGAAAATGAAATGAGTGTGTATGTGATGAGTGTGTGTGTGATAAGTGTGCTGAGTGCGTTGAGTGCTGGTTTCATTGAGTGAAAATGAGCTGAATGTGTATGTGATGAGTGAATGTGTGAGTGAAAATGAGCTGAGTGTGTATGTGCTGATTGAATGTGTGAGTGAAAATGAGCTGAGTGTGTATGTGCTGATTGAATGTGTGATGAGTGTGACTATATGTGAAAATGAGTTATTAAAACTTGAGCGCTACCAACTCCAACGTGCGGATAGCTTGTAACTTGCGCGGGCCGAAAAAAAAAACAAAGACTATGTTCAAACGGAACACGGAAAATAAACACGACAGAGAAAAAAAATTTTTTTTTTAAACAACCTGTATATGAGCTGATAAACCAACGTGGAACACCCTATATGTGTACCATAAACAATAAAAGGCAGACAATAACAGGATAAAACTGTTCGGAAAACTTTTACCGTAACACAAGATTACCGCAACATTAAATATCAAAAAGGGCTGATGACCTTGTTCACTCCTATGTTATTATGCTATTTCCCGCTTACACGAAACTAATAAAATACCTATCTACTGCCTCAAACTCGTAAACAACAAAGAATGCGTTCACCTGGCAGAAATCGTATCTAAATGTGCGGACAAACTAATGATGAAATCACGCTTTAGTAATATACGTAATACGTATGTATATGCACGAAATAAAGCGAATTTATACTCTCACAAAAAATATCTCGCAAGATACGAGAACTATCTTTGACAGTGGGTAGATTTGCACCTCTTCGCGCGATAGAAAACAAAGTGAAGTGTAGGTACTCAAAACGTTGTAACACGATATGAAACTAAAATGTGAACTATGTATTTACGAGCAAAGTTGAATCACTTCGAGAACATTTGAAAAGATTGGGTCGGGAATTACATGTAAAAAATGTTGAGCAAAATGCTGACTTTGAGTTTAATTAATTTTACGTATGGGGTTTATAAGGGCTGATAATTAATCCCTGGAAGTGACGGGGGGGGTTTAATAAAGAAATATAGTGGACTGTAATAAACAATTGGGCCGAATGGATATAATTATATTATCTGAGCTGAACAATAATTACAACCGTGATGAAAATGAGTTATTCTGTAAAAGGGCGTGGGGGGGTCGGTTCTAACCGATAAATGGAATGTTCCAGGCGGCGGTTCTAATTATCTACCCGCGATAGGTATTCGAAACCACAAAATATTTTTTGCCGGGAAAGGGGGCAAAATATGTAACCGGGTGAAAATGGACTGTAGTAAATCGACGGGGGCTGGTTCAAAACAAAGTTATGGGCCGGCGGGGGATAGTCGGGGGGTGATATAAACCAAAAATTTTCCTGGATTGAAAATGGACTGTAATAAATCGACGGGGGCTGGTTCAGTAGCGGTTTGAAGGGCCAAAATTGTGAAAATGGACTGTAAGGACCAGAATTCGATCCGGCTCGAAGGACCAAAAATGTAGCCGCTGGCTACAGGATGCAGAGCTGATGGAATTTGAATGGGAGAGTAGACAGGATAAGAAAAAGATTGTGGGTAAACTGACTGACCTTGCTTTGGAATGTTGTTCTCGATGGGCCGACAGGAGATGCGGTGACGTGCTGAGCCTTCTTGTTGGCTAGTTGAGCTGGCGTCTGTGCAGGGATGTATTGAATGTCCTGGTTTGAGTGATGTACACAGCACTTGTATTAACACTACACTTTAGGTACGCGATATTGTTTGTGCTGACGCGAATGTCTATTGTTTAGAGCTGTCGGCTGCGCGGGCGCGCGCGCGTGCGCCTAGAGAGGCTCGTCGATCCGAACAGAGCGAGTGAACCGCGGGTTGGCAGCACGCGAGTCCATTGTGTCGCCAGGTGGCGCCAGCGCAGCGCCGCGATATTAGTCATGCACATATCATTCTGACGTCACGCTGGTATAGCGTGAACAAGTATCCATACCTCAAACTCGTTAATGTCTAGGTAACTGTCCCCATCTTGGTCAGCAACAGCCCACATCAACTTCTCTTCCTTTAGGAGCTGAAATTAAAGATAAATAAAATTAATAAAATGTTTTGAAGCAATGAGAATAAAGGAATACAATATTTTAAATAATACCTTTAAATAATATTACCTTGCTATTTGACAACTAAAAGGAAAAAAGCAGAATGTTTAAAATATTAAATGCTCATACGAGTTCCCATCATACAACATATTTAATTGATTATTGGATTTTATATTTAATTTATATTAATTAAATATAAATATGTTAACAAAAGCAGTTTCTTATTGAACTCTTTTAGTTTGGGACAGCTGTGGGTAAATATTTTTGAACTCTTTTGTTTGGGACAGCTATATTATATAACTTACAATCCCAGAGTCAGCCATTGTTTCCTCGCTGACTTCTTCCTCCGTCTCTACCCCAAAGGAGTCCTGCAGGTACTCAGGCCATGAGACCGCCCCATCACCGTCCTGGTCTGCCTCCGCCAGCCGCTCTGTCGCTTCTTCACGGGACAGGTTGCTATTCAAATTTCAGAAAATCTAATGTGTTATCAAGATTAATACAAGAGATCTTTCTACTTAACCAATAAAGTTACAGTAGACATATTACGCAAGCAACAGACAGACAATCTCAAGTCAGTATCTCCGGCCTTGCTGGCACATTCTCCTTCCTCACATGCTCGTTTTTTAGCCTCGCTGACATGTATGTACTTGCCCGCCATGTCACATAGTTGTAGCCAGTTTACATTACATTTCTGTATAATGAGAATGAAAACCAGTACATACAATGGATGTTATTCATCCTTACATCTGTATTAGATAAATAAAATAGCTATATTGTGAGCACATATATGAGACAAAGTATTCATTAGTGTATGACTAAATTAGATGTGAAATAATCTAAGGAAGCGAAAAGGTAATAAATGAAGCCTCATTATAAATATAGTGTACAGTACTTACAATATTGTTGGTACAAACAAACTTCACATTCTACTTATTATTGTATGGCCTCACAATTACCTACCTAAACTTTTGTTTTGTAAAATAGGTGATATCAGACAAAGAAAGTAGCATTTTTATTGATTTAGTTTGTTTTACTGTTATTTTTATACATGTTATATGATTTTAGTTGGTTTTTATTAAGATTGTATACATTTTTAGTATGTTGTTTGTGTTAAATGGTTTTGATCCACAATCTTGCGTGTTAACTATTGTTTCAGCAATAATGAGAACTCAGCAGATTAAATATAAAGAAATACAAATTATAAATGTTTGCTCACATAAAAGAATTCAAGACCCATTTCTTGAGTTCAGCCCGGTCAATGAGATTGTTTTGGTCCAGGTCCATCTTGGGCAGCAGCAGTGCTAGCCGCTGCTTAGCATCCTCGGGGCTGAGTCTGTCATACTCCTCCGCCTCCTTCACGCTGCCTGTGGACAGAAAGTAGACCCAGGCTATCACGGCCGGTACGAGCACCAGTAACGCGTGTTTCATAGACATTGCTCCCGGCTCGCACTGCCACTGACGGCGCTATCGCATCGCTCGCTTATCAACGGCTAGTCGACTGCGGCCGTTGTAAAATAATAATCGCAGACCAGTCTCGCGACGCGGTCGCTGCGACATGCAAAATAAAAAAGAAACAAAACCGGCACCTAAAATGGCTTCGTGGTCGAATTCGGTGTTGTGTCCGGAATCTCCGTGGTGGTTGGCGTCTCGAGGTCTGAAACTACCGTCATTTTCTCGTTCTAAATTATCGACATGACCGTGTACCGCTGCTGAAGCACAATTTAGGAGCAAGTTGTGAGTGACTAGAAGCATAAACCAGAGAAAATATTGGGAAGTCATTTTGTATATCACATCCGCTGTTACACTTATCAGTCCTTAAAGATTTCGTCTCGATGGGTTTTCTTATGCAAATTCCATTATCTCTCGCGTATTTATAGATTTTTTTTCAAAATTCTTTTTAGTATGTACAATAAAATTTCAATGACGGTCAGCCATCAGCATGTTTTTAATGTAATCAACAAAAGTTACAAGAAAAATACGTTTACCTCATTGGCTAATAAGTTATTGCGTCAAAATGAGACAGCCAATCACAGACCAACAAGTAAATAACTGTGAAAGTTGTCAATAGAAAACGTACTTACATTTTTTTTTTAATGTGTGCCGTTGGGCATTGGACTGTAATTCAAACAGCCAGTGCAAAAAAAAAAAATATTTATTTTGTAACTATCAAGATAGGTACATAGCATGCAAAATACCTAAAGGTACATTAAGTAAGTACTTAAATAGTAAGTAGGTACTCAAATACCTAAATAAAACGTTAAAAGCACTCTGATTTTGGGGAAATATTGATATTTCCTCCGATATCTTTTAGCAGGCTGCTAGCAGCCATGATAAGCATTTTAATTCTTCGGCTGGACATGTGGCCGGGGAAAGTGGAAAGAAATGATGAAAGATGATTGCAAAGCTCCCCAAAAACTATTGGCAAGTGCTGACGGGTTACTGGATTCTCTGTTTCCAAGTTCATTATTGCATCTTCCATATATCTGTAGACAAAAATAAAACGTCATAGGTAATTTAGAAAAGTGTTGACTTGGTTTATGCCTTTACTTTAAACAATATAATCTATACTTTTCAGCTTAGAGCATGTACCAACTTTTCTGAATTTACCTGCACTTTAGCTGGGTATCATGCACCATGTCGGTAGCCAGTTGCTGCACTAGTGAGAGCAGCACATGCTGTTTCAGTTTGCATGGCGCTGCGAAGATGACCGCAGGATCTGCCGCCCGACATGCTGCCATCACTAGTGGAAGCTCTGACGCCAATAACGCCTTCTCAAAAGACCCATTCACGTCACCTTCTTTCATCTGCACGTTAATTTCTGCAGCTTTCATCTGTAAAAGTACATATGATACAGTAATACTATCATAGTACGTCATCTATACTGGAAACACACAGCACATATAAAAGTGGGAAATTTCACAACTAGAGACTTCAAAATTCTAAAAGGGGTTAGACAAGGATGTATCCTTTCACCATTGTTGTTCAACTTGTACTCGGAAAACATCTTTCAGGAAGCGTTTGATGAAATAGAAGTGGGAATTAAAGTAAATGGAACAATAATCAATAACCTAAGGTACGCTGATGATACCGTCATTCTTGAACACTCACTAGAGGATCTACAATACTTGCTAGACCGTTTAAATACAAAAGTGGAGGACTATGGACTGAAAATGAACATATTGAAAACCAAATACATGATCATCAACAAGAATGCGGAAGATTCGAGTACACTGACATACTCTAGTAAACTCACAATTAAAGACAAATTAATAGAAAGGGTTAAACAATATAGATACCTAGGAAGCTGGCTGAATGAAAAGTGGGATCCAGAAAGGGAGATCCGTATCAGAATTGAAATCGCCAGAAGTACCTTCATGAAAATGAATAAACTCTTCACTAACAAAGATATTAAACTTAAACTAAGATGGAGAATGGTTAAATGCTACGTATTGTCAGTACTTATGTATGGTGCCATAGGGATGGACTTTAAATAAAAACATTGAATCAAAACTGAATGCTTTTGAAATGTGGCTCTATAGACGCATGTTAAAGATTTCATTGAGAGATAGAATAACAAATGAAGAAGTGCTTAACAGATTTAATAAAATGCTTGAAGTATTAAAAACAATTAAGAGACGAAACACAGGATATTTTGGTCATATTTATCGACATAAAAAGTATAGCATGTTGAAGAACATTGTAAAAGGGAAAATGGACGGAAAACGGGGAAGGGGGAGAAGGCGGATGACAGAAATGATAACGTAAAAACTTGGACTAACATAAAAGACGCTGCCAGTCTCTGCAGACTGGCACGGAATAGAGAAGAGTTTCATGTGGTGGTCGCCGACATCCGCTAGGATATGGCACCCCCAAGAAGATATTTAATGGTGCTAAAGTTATGAGGCTGTGACATACGGACGGGAAGACGGACGGACGGACGGACAGACAACGGAGTCTCACCATAAAGGTTCCTTTTGAACATTTTAGGTACAGAACCCTAAAAAAGTATTCTTGTCTATGAGCTGGATGGATGGATTGGATGGTCCCACCCATAGACTGACGTATCCTAAGATTCCTAAGCCTATGGTCTCACCAGTTGGTCGATGGCGGATCGGCCAGGTTCAGCGGGTTGCGGAGGGCTGCTCGGCATGTACTTGAGTGAGCCCGTGGAAGATGCGGTTTCATTGAAAGTCTGTTGCTCAGCTAACATATTTAATATCTTCCCGCGCCATTGCTGTAGTTCCTTCTGTAGGACACTGAAAATAACACGTTTATATTGAGAAGGTAACACGCAGTATGTGCTCGCTCGAATGATATACGATGTAAGCGAGATGTAAACATTGAACCATATTGGAGCACATTCCACACCAGTCTAGAAATAGTACATACTCCCGCACGCTACTCTTGAGTATCCTCACGGTGTCACCGGTGGGCTTGGCGGACTCCTCGAGTAAACGCTGATGTCTCTCCAGGGCGAGGCGCATGGTTCTTGTACTCTTGTATGATGATCTTGAGAAAGATACCGCGTTTTCTTCCACTGTAGAAACATTTTTTCATTTTTAAGTACATAATGCTAAAGTAGTAAGATTTTTTTTTCTTATTTTTGCGGCATCCCTGTTTTTTCTGACGGACATAAGGGCAAGGAACAAGACTATGAGGAGAATTTTTTGTTTTTATAGCCAAATTCATACTGGAGACTCGGTAAGTGTTTAGGACGAAGGTTCAATGACCGTTTTTGTGAAAAATGCAAAATAAAATTTAAGCTTCCTATACTTATGCCTCGATGTTGTTCGTAAATTATTGTATACTTATTAATATCTACTTATAGGTCATAGATATCAATACTATTGTATGGGTACAATATTTTTTATCTGCGCCCGTACCGTAACAAAATAATTACAACATCAACAGCGGTTTTATAAGTAGCCACATTGTTTGACCGATGTTATATTAAGTTAGTACATTCCTAACACATTAGAAGCCATAAACCTATTAATCTATAAACAGTCTAGTCATGGTATATTTTTAGGTAACAGCTCTCTATAAATGGTTTTAGAAAAGAGAACATATTCCAATAGGGTAAATTACTCCAAGTCGAAGTTTTTAAACCTTCATAAGATCATTAATCTTAATACAGTGTGAACTATCTAAAAACTAACTCTTTAAGTACTAATTTTAATAGCTTCTTTAGATCTGTTGATTAGTTTTAGTCCAATGTTTCTATAAATATTTAATATAGTCTATAAATACTCTATAAAAAGCGTTCACAAGTGTATTCTTGACATATTACGTCAATAGATGTGTTCAATCTTATCAGTTGACATTTATAGTGCGCTTTAAGTGAATTTTACTTTAAGGAGGTTGTAAGACTTGTAATTAATTCCTTTTACTCTTATCGCCATTTTTATGTTATTAGATGTCTATGTTGTTGTCCGGGAAGATTTCTTACATTTTAAAAACTATAAATATGAGATAAGAATCACAAGATGAAATCTAGAATGGCTTGTAACCATTTATTTTATAAGTTTTCTTGTTTATTTCAATAAAAAAAAACACAAGCAATAAAAATACTGAAGGTATTTTACGCCTCATATATTTATACTTAAACATTTAGATAGAGCGAGCGCATTTGTTTTAAGTTTTTTGTTATTTTTCACGATGTATTTAAAATTGCACATCTATTCGCACTATAGGAACGTTAAAACTTCGCGTGAAAAAAAAGAATATTTAATATTATATCGCCATGTTGCAATAAATTTTGATAATAGTATCGATTCGGTGTAACACGCTTTTAATTATTTGACAGGATTTAGCTTAATTTAAGTGTTCTTTCTTTTCTTTCTTTATCGAAAAGATCAGTCGTCGTATCAGTCGTGTTAGGGGGGTGAATTTTGAAAAATCATTTCTTAGTGGATGCCTACATATATAAGGTATCTATATGCAAAATTTCAAGTCTCTAGGACCAGCGGTTTAGGCTGTGCGTTGATATATCAGTCAGTCAGTCAGGACTTTGAATTTTATATATACATATAGGCATTTTTTAGATAAAGATGTGCTGGTTGGGGTTATAACAGCGCAATTCATTGACACATTTATTATAATTAGCTAGATTCATTATTATTAGATTGGCTAGAGAGCCAATCACGACGGTCTGTCCTCGGAACAATAACGTAGCTAATAGCTATTGTTCTGAGGGTCTGTATTAACGTTACGCGCAAACCTAAAATAAATTCGGCTATATTAAGAGTGTTCCACAATGCTAAACATCAGTTTTGTATTGGATTCAGTCCCGTCAATGTAGATGGTAAAAGTTTGAAAAAAATATGGCGTGTTTGTCTCAAGGCAATTATTAATTACACTTTATAAATACTCATACTTTCAATCTTCTGTTAATTATGTAACTTTTAAAAAGCATGAATTTCACGAAAAAAGCGATTCAGTTTCCATGTTTCCAAACCGATTGAAACGAAACCAACACACGCAGATACTAACTAGAAAAAAGCATCTTTATTACATAAAGAAATTATGGTTAATATCTTAATGGAGCCACGATTTCAAAATAACTGAAGTTTTGCGTGCACGGCATCTGATTAGAGCAGGATGGAGAGTAAAACAAACGCGTTAGAGCAGGACTGAATTTTAGCATATTGCAGCCCCTTAACAAAAGCTTAGTCTATGACAAAAGTCACCTTACATAGGTACCTATAAAATAAAGGTTTACGTTATTGAAACTTAAATGTGGGCAACTGATACTTGCTTTCCTTAAACGCATCATCGAAGGTCGAGGAAACTTGTTTCAGGAGTCGCCGGTGCGATCTTTCCAAGACTGGAAGGTAAGACGATAAGACGTCTCTAGACAAGCAGTCCTGGACTACTTGTTGGATAGACCCCATCGTCGCTGCAACCATGTGGTCTTTCAGTTCCTGTTGACACAATAGTTTCAGGTTCATATTATATTCTATAAGTATTATATTGATCATACTGAACAACTTCTTCCAAGGACTTTTTATATATCTACTTGGTAGCAGTTTGTTCTCATCATATTGTCTGCTAAGGAAACTTGGGTAGCATTGTATCCGCATGCCGAGTAGCTCTGTATGCTGCAGACGAAGGACAGACAGCTGTTTTTAGACGGAACCCTAAAAAAATAATAGACAGGTAATTATTTGGGCTCGAATGGTCCGTGTTCCGTACCATATTTAGCCGATAAAGTAATCTGATGCATTGTGGTAGTCGTCCATATTATGTCATTGTACTGCTGTAGGTACATAATGTGGAGGCCGGCCGTATTTGAGAAAATTACTTATCATACCTTAACATAATAACCACTGTCTCAGCACTTCAGTTTTATTATTATATTGCTACACTTAGTGTCCTGGTTTATACAACAAGTTGACCTACATCGCTTTGCAGAAACTCAGTGAGAGTGGTTCTGATCACGGCGTCAATGGAAGCCGCTTTCTGCTTGTACTCGAGTGCGTCGAGCAACGCTTTGGCTCGACAGTTGACACCTTGGGCTGCCTGCAGACCGGCTGCGGCTGACTCTTCTGATATGTCGATCTGAAGGCACTTCAGTCTGTGGAGGCATGTGGAACTATTGACAACAAATTGCTCATGATACCTGAGGCGATAATACATATAAGCTAAGATTGTTCTTATAATTTATATTTTTTTGCGACAGCTTGTAAATTTTAATATGAGATTATTGCATATTTTACACCCTCTTGATCCCCTTTACGGATTCTTGCTATGAAACCTTCGATTCATACACGACCGGTTATTTTTCAAGCATAGTATGATTTTTATAAGCAATGATTGAAGTAGGACAATAGCCAAACCTCCGTGCTAAAGCAAGGTTGATAAAGTCTGAAGCGGCCCTGCCGTGCTCTGCGGCCAACTGCTCCACCGTGTGGTTGGAGTATTGGATCTCGTGCTTCAGGGCTGCCAGCAGCTCGCTTTGTTCTATGAAGAGATCTGAGAGAATAACAAAGAGGAAGAATTTGTGATTCCCTACTTGAAGGTACATGTGATCACACCGATTGCGTGCTGAATGAGGGGCAAAATAATAATAACACGATACCTTTGGGGGCAACCAATGCGAGCAAGCGGGATAGACTGAAAGTTTTTCTTATCAACTTGTAGAAATCAGTCATCACGAGAGAATTTCCGCGGATTAAGGCATTTTTGTATTTATTTCTTAATTGCTTCGACAGGGAACTGGACGTTTTGTATGGGACCTACCCTAGACACTGTCAGTGTAGTGATTTGTCAATAAACGCTTATCTTAAATTAACTGTAAGAGCGTACGTAACGTAGATACTCTATGAATAAAATGGAACCTGACCCAATTGAACTATTGAATTGAGTTATCATATCGATTACTATTAAATAACGTAGCACAGCTCATTCATGCGATTAATGTACAGGCTGGACAGTTATCAAATCCACTTACCACTCAGTTTATCAATCTTTTGCTCTAGAACCATTATAATTCCGGAGCCCAAACAACTGATATCGCGGAGTCCGCCGTCTCCTGCGAGTTGCGCTGGTGATTCGGTCTTGGCCTCTATGGATACATCCGTGTCGGAATCTTTCGAGGTATCGGAATCAAAGATAAGGCTAATTCCTATCGGCGACTCGCTCAGTCGAGATCTATTCTGGATACAAGTTTCGTTTTCGTAGTGGAACTTCTCTAGCGCTGAAGATAACTCTTCCATGTCCGCCAAATGGAGAGTATTCATGGATTTTGAATGTTTCTTGTTTTGGGTTGATCTTTCCATTTCATTTAAAACTTATGCACAAACAAATAACTTGATTCAATTCACACGGAAGCCAGATATAAACTAACAAAATAAAATGTTGGTTTAGAGGGTAGGTTATTTTTTTAAAGATATTTTTTTCAAGGTTATTTTTAATCATACCTTCAATTTACAAAAGGACAATTGGTTTCTGTATAAAATAAGTTAACTGAAATCAATGAGACCTCGTTGAGTGAAATATGAAACTATGTATTTCAGGAACAATTAACCGTTTGAGATAAATAACAAAACATACATTATTAAATCAAATAAACTTTTATTTACACGTTTCTTATAACATAAACTCGCGTGATTTACGTTATGAATCAATTAAAGCACTATTCATTTAGTCATACATACCGTATGTTTATAACATACATTATAATAAAGAACACGTGAACATTGTTATAATTAAAATTAACAAAAAACAGGGAATGATTTAGTTAGACCATGGCTTTACTCGCAGATAAATCGATGCACGTTTCCTTTGTAACTTATTTGACAGAACTAACCTTATGTTAAGCGTCCTGTCTTTTTCTTTCTTTATCAAAAAGACAAGGACAGAACGCTTAAATTAAGTTCAGTCCTGTCAAATAAGTTAACATGTGCTACACCGAATCGGTACTAATATCAATTTATTGAACCTTATTCGAGAACGGGAATAGGTAGATAAAGCGCAAGGATCATAACTTTGGGTCAATCATCTTTTTGAGGACGGCAAAGTAAAACACAAAATACGATTGTGAATACAAAAACTATTTTTTTTTTAGTCCTATTTACTTATATAGGCAAGTTGGTATCTTATTGTTTTATAATACTTGGAAATAGCATTAATCCAATAATCTTTTTATGAAAATATAATTAGCATCATGTTGAAGGTTAAAAAAAAAAGACTCAGTGTCGATGGTTACCGAGTTATGATATTTGTAATTTATTGATGAAAAATATTTCCTCTCAATATCAGCGCTGCAAGTTATTTGTACGACAGTATATTTGGACAGATATTCCTGCACGAAACTTACAATCAACAGAGTTGCATTCCACATAAATAGTTGCACCCTACATACATAGCACCACAAATATTGGTGTTTATACACAGCTCCTAGCTTAGTCACGAGTATAACTATATCTAGAGAGATTTGCAGCAACGTTACTTGCTTCTAAACCTAATTTAGGTCATTCGTAACGCAACGTTGTTGCAACTCACAAACAACCAGCTATTTGTAAGCTTATGCGTGATATATGATAAAGTATATCAAAAGCTTTTAAACTAGTTTTAAATATTAAGTCTTTTTTAACTGAGAGGTGAGAAGCTTACAAATAGACTAACATTACATACACATATAGATCACAAAAGTAGTTTGATTGCGAGTGTCGTTGACGGTGTTGTGTGTGCTATTTTCGTCTTTATTACATTCGAGAAAAGGGCGAAGACTAGTTCTGAACAGTTTTCTCCGATACCAGTTTTAACTTGTTTTCTTTTCCAAGATATTTGTGTCGATTTGGTGCAACACAACTTAACTAATTTGACAGGACTAACCTTATTTTCAGCGTCCTGTCTTTGTCTTTTCGATGCAGAAAGAAAAAGACAGAACGCTGAAATTAAGTTTAGTCCTGTCAAATAAGTTAAGTCGTGCTGCGCCGAATCGACACAAATGTTTAGTGTAGAACCGAATTTGTACTGCAGGGCTCATATTCGTCACTACGATACGACCCGATTTCGTTCAATTCTCATCCTTATCACAATCACCATATGGGTCGTATTTCTTATGGTATTTAATCACATGTAACTAGAATATCGAGGCTCAAAACAAAATACGGTTATAAATATATTATATTATTTAGAACTAACTCTAATAGAGCCTTATGGGTCCATAACACCTTACATTGATTACCTCTATGATGTTTCAATAGTGTGACCGTTAAAACAGAAAAATCGCGCACTCGAAAAACGCGTGTTTTCTCAAAAAACATTTTTACGTTGAAAATAGTTATTATTTATAAAATGTAAAACAATTAGGACCTGCTTTATATTGAGAGCAGTAACAATGCAAAGTTTTATGATCTAATTTAAAGTATTTGTTGAATATACTAGCGGTTTATCGTACGGTTAGGAGATAACTTTGCAATTTTTTTCTATAGAGAAAATTTTGTTTTCGCTACAATTTGGGCCTACAATTAGTCCTCAACTATTCCATATATTTATTTCAGAGTCATTGTTGTTAATATAACAGGATCATGTGAAGCAATGTGAGGTATTATAGACTATAAAGCCTAAAAATCGTGAATTTTGATCGTATAACAGTATTGAAACTTGGGATCGTTCCTACTATAGACTAGATAAAATCGCACAGTTTCATCGCCCCATCGCGCTGACGCCGTTCGGTAATAATTAATGAAATTCCAGTAAAACCCTGAAAATATTATTCATGTTTCTACATTTCGTTACCACGACACAAATATAATTTTACAACCAGTCTAGTTCTTTAAACGGTGGCCATTAGGTAAACGCTGACAATGTCCTGCGCACATAATATGTTTAGCCTTAAGGCGATACGTAAAAGTTTTAGCGTCCCTCTTACTCCATATGCGAAAAAACCGTCAGTGTGAGTGGGACGGATTCGTTGAAAAGTAGCAAAAAGTCAGTTTTTTATTAATATAAAATGTACTAAGCTATTAGTGAAGATTTTCAAGGAGACTTTACAAATACATAATATCCACATTTTGAATGCAATTTCACAATGAAATTAGTTAGGATTTCATAATTACAGGGAAAAATTAAACAATTTAGAGGTATTTCCGGAATTAAATTCTATAGAGAAAATTTCATCCAATCTCGTTTTCCTTCAGTGAGAATCTTAATCAAATTCTCAATAAACATTTACCAAAAAATGAAATACGTAGATGACGTTATAGTGGAGTAAATGGATTCGAAAAAACCTCATTTTTTTTGGTATCGCCTTAAAAGGCAACTGAACAAAATGAAGCAGCACACTGTTACAAACATCTCTAATACTAAATCTCGCAGCACTTGGTCCACAACACGATCACTGTGACACCCACTACGTCCAGAGGTGACGTCACACGCCACTCTTCACCAGCGACTCGGTAGCCATCAGCAACATCTTGAACTGCCTCGTGAGCGGATGGCCCGGGTTCGACGACAGAAAGGACATGATCTGCTTCTGTAACTCCCGGATGACGATGGGCAGGTGCTCCCGGGTCACCGGGTTTGACGTGTCGAGGTTCATTATCGCTTCTTCTAGGTATCTGTGGAGCGGAACAGAGGTTGACAAAGTTAATTGATTGATAATTGTACTGATTCGGTGAAGCACATCTTAACTTATTTGACAGGACTAAACTTAATAAAGCGTTCTGTCGTTGTCTTTTCGATAAAGAAAGAAAAAGACAGGACGCTTAAAATAAGGTTAGTTCTGTCAAATAAGTTAAGACGTGTTATGCCGCATCGATACCAATGATCACTTGTCCTATTTACACAAATTTATTTAGTACTTCCTGACCGGTTTCGCCTTTATGGCATTATCAAAGGAATTAATATAACATCTTAATTACACAATAAATAGTTTACATCAGCCAGTGCGATCAATGACACTAACACATTTTTGTAGTGAGGGTAATCGTTTATTTATCCGCGCTAGTAGATACCAGCCGATTTTTTTTTCCTAAAAGTGGGGAGTTTTAATCTCATGTCATGTAAATATAAAATAAAATTGTAATTATAATTAAATTAGAATTGATTATGACAAAATAATAAAGAATAATTATAATAAACTCATTGAATTTCAAATGATGTAAAAACGTTTGCATGCAATGTCAATGTATAAAAGTTAATCTCTTTAGTTAAAATATTGTAAAAAGGGGATCTATTATTCTCAAGTTGATGGTTTAGAATCGTGTTTTGGTTAAGGAGTACTAGTTTATTGATTTCTAGGGCTTCAAAAGCATAAAGTTTTTTGCCTTTATTACAAATGTGAAGGGCTTTGAAATCTTTGTTAGCGTGGATTGGATAGCTACACTCAGTAGCTCAATCCATTAAGATTGAGCTACTGAGTGTCGAATAGATAATAACAAAAGACTCATCTATGTGCACATCACTGATACTAGGAGATTTGCCTTAGAGGTCTAGTTGTGTTCGGCACAACGGATAACACAACACATCTCTATTGACGTTGTGTCTCGATGTGTGTCATCAGCCCTACTTTAGACCACATACGTTCACAAGCGCCACTCCCCCACCATATCTCCGGACATACATATCCAAACGCAACATCTTTCGTGTTTCCCCCTGTTTGTACAACTACATGCCAGTTTTCAGTTCAATCGGCTCATTCGTCTTTAGGGTTCCGTACCCGAAGGGAAAAATGGAGCCCTATTAATATGTCCCTATGTCGCCGGTTTCTAGCTCGTAAACAGAATGAAAAACAGACCTGAAATTTGGATATTTTGTGATAAATGTTGACCCAAACCCGAATATTTAATTAAATGATTAGAATTAGATAAAACACAGTAAAATTAAATTTTTGTGAGATATACTTCGGGCCATTCGGGCCCGGCATCAGTCACAATGGCTCGAAATATATCTCACTAAAGTTACATTTTACTGTGTTTTATCTAATTATACTCATTTAAAAAGACAAAAAAAGTCAAAATTGAATATTTAATTATAAATAAAATGTAATAATTTTTCGCCAACACCACGAGCTGCAGGTCGCTCGCTATACTGGTATCTAACCTATGTTTGAGGAGCGTGTCATGCGTCATGTCAGCCGCCAGCTGCTGCACGAGCGACAGTAGCACGTGTTGCTTGAGGCGGCACGGCGGCGCAAACACTAGACCCGGTTCACAGCCGCGACACGCCGACATCACGAGCTGCAGGTCGCTCGCCGACAGCGCCAGCTGGAACGCGCCGTTCACGTCGCCCGCCGACATCAGCGACTGAATCTGCGCTACTTGCATCTGGACAAACAAACGTTTACAGTCAGCGAATGGATACAGGCTGCGCTGTGCGAAGCTATACAACGCATAGTATAGCACCGCGTAGCATCATTTACTTCTCGGCCTAATAAAATTACGAGAGATGTCGTGGGACACCCGGTTGGAACAAAGTTCCTTTCGCTACTAACGCGCACGCTGCACGTCTATACTGTATACATATACCTAAACACAGACGACATACGCTTGTAAGCACACAAACACACATACGGCAAAAGTGTCGTGACGGTCGAAGTTTTACACTTTTTTCGAGCTAAATTCGCCAAGTGTCTGTGCGATAAGGAACTTCGTTATAAACATTTGTTTTACACTAAAAGATTTTGTATGAAAATGTGAAACATTATATGGACCATACCATAAAAGTGGATGTTTGACAATATTACTCGCTATTGATGTTACAAGGTGTGCCACAAACAGAGTCTGAGTTTTACTGATGGAGGTTGACCAGAGAACTCTAAAATGTGGCATCGAGTTTGATATTAAAAGCGTTTTACTGGCAACTAGCGCCACACTAAGGCTGTGTGGGGATGGTACGGCGCGACTGAGGTGAGGGTTGTGCTAATGGGCGTTTATTCATTTACCGACCCGGCAACGACACCGGCGATTGCACAGTTAAGATGGAGGCAAAGTGTATGAAATTATATTCATAATACGTTTTTAGGCTGGCCGCCGGCGGCGATGGCACGTTTTTATTGCCTCCATCTGAAGGCCGTCGCAAATTATAACGCCTTGCCACCGGACCACGTCCAAGTACGCATTGAAATGTGAGCTTTAAATCGTGCTGCGTACATGATATTTTGGAAGTGTACGAGTTATGGGCAAGAAGTCGTGGCGCGTCGTCCACCAGTAGAAGCATTTCACGTAAATCACACGATTTAAAGCTCATATTTCAATGTTTTATTTTGAGGTAGTCTGGTGCCGATGCCGTGCTGGTAAATGGAACAACGCACAATCTAAAACATATTGTGAAAACCATAAGATTCAACAGTAACGTAACGTATCGTGGTCTAGCGGTCTGACGACGCTAAGTGAACATAATACGGTATGAAACTAATGTAAGTAACTCGATAATAACGTAATTTGCATCAAATACTTGTAAGAGGTAAGGTAACGACTCTTGCACGCAATTTCTTGTCGCATTACGATTGGATCTCTGTAAGAAAAGTGCGAAGGATGTGAACGAGAGGTGGAATTCTGGAATCTATCTTCTGTCTAAGGCAGTTCTATGCTCGGCAAACTTTTTGTGAGAATATTTGAATATTTTGATTGGTATTATTTCCTGCTTACTGGTGAGAACAGGGGAGTTGACAGGGTTAACAAAATATTTAGTCCGTCATTTAGATTATCAAAAAATATTGGACATGTATTTTTTCTTTTGTCAATCAAATGAAAAATTACAGAGATAAAGCGCGTCAAAGTTTGGGAGTGGGGGCTAGTGACGTCACGCCTAGGTAAAAAGTGTACCTAGGCGTGACGTCACGCGGAACTTTAACGGGCTATATCTTCATCATTTTTTGTTTAATTGACAAAAGAAAAAATACGTGTCCAATATTTTCTGATAATCTAACTGACGGACTAATTAGAATTTTTCCGTCATCATGCCTATTTATATTTTTGTGACGTTCGCAGGGCAATGCGAATTTTATCAGGATAACACAGCCAATAACTCAATTACGTTGCTATATGAACAGACTAACCAAATATTTCAGAAAGATTATTGATAGTCTGGATGGCTAAAAGGATTAACCTACATGAACGGCAAACAAATACCCCATATTCACTTCCTGTTTCTACCAGCTTTCCATTCCGAATATTTTTGTAGCTAGTTGTCTTTATCACTTCATCTACCTACACTATGTAATATTAGTTTGTATGTAGGGGTAATCTCTAGACCTACACAATCGATTTTTTTTTTCACTTTTGTAATGGTTAGACTCTCCACTTGGACATATGCTATAGTTTGTTCCCTGGGAACGGGCAGTTCCCTAGGGACACAGTCAATAATTACGTTAATTAATTGTCATTAAATATAATGAAACCGCGGACCAAATCATATTATATTGCATAAATATTATGTGACTCAATTGATCAAGTAGTTAGGCCCCTGTGAGACCAGGTTCTCTAAAAAGGCCGCTTTGGATGAATCATGTTATGATTCTGTTCTAATGCTGTCTCTTTTGCACGCGTGAAAACCTCTTGACTCTATCCTACTTTCAAATAATTTTATGATTCACCCAAGTCGGCCTTTTTAGATCCCCAGGGGCCTTGTTATCTGAACTTGATGATAGTGACGTCATTTCCAACCAATCACGATACCTTTGTAAACGATAGATGTTGAAGTAAGATAACAAGACCCCAGACGAGTGCAGGTATACAGAGTGGGGTATGACCTGTCTGTCGACGGCGGAGACGTGCGACGTGGAGGGCGTGGCGGGTGAGTGGGCGCGAGACATCTCCACGACCACGCTGCGCGCCTGCTCGCGCCACCACGACATCTCTTTCTCCAACACTCTGTGGACAATCAGACACACTTACAACATACAGTCTACTGTGGATCCCCTCAAAGGTAAGAGAAACTCATTCGTAAGGGGATCCGACCACTGTGATTACAATCAAACAACCCCAGTCACGGACTGATCATCTATGGTACAATCACAATTGCCTACTATCTTGAAATTCGGTACGATGAAGGTCTTTCAGCATGTGTTTAGGAATAGATCCGATAATAATTCATTTCAAATTCTGTGTGAAATAAAACTTGATTTTACGGTTTGTTTCATACATTTATAAGTAATGTTTAACTTCTATAAAGTTAGAGGCCTGGTTCTACATGAGATCTATAGACTTAGGGGCTTGATTCTAGATGAGATCTGATAACTTTTTTACATAAAATGTTTTCGGTAGGATTTCATTTTTCTGCCTGTGGATGGCGCATACGACAATAACTGTAAGATAGTTCGCCACAATAATCGAATTCAATGCGTCTGTTATTGGTCAACGGGCTGTCAAAATCTGCGGCGCTCGACATTCTACACGCGCAATAAACGCAAGGCTAATACTGACTGGTGCGTGGCATCCCTGAGTACGGCAGTAAGGTGCTGCTGCGTGGGTTGTTGCTGCGCGGCGGCAGTGAGCGCTTCGGCGTGCCGGTCGAGTGCAGCTCGGAGCTGCGCCGCCGCCGCCGCGCCGCCTCGCTCCGCGGCTCCCCGCGCCGCCGCCTCCGTGTGCGCCGCGACTAGAACATTAATACAACAAAGGCCGTCACACATTATAACGCCTCGGCACCGAACGACCTCGCAGAGTGCATCGAAATGTGAGCTTTAAATCATGTTACCTACGCGGCATTTTGCAAGTGTACGACGCTCGGGTCACGGCCGTCGGCGCCACGTCCCATAGTACAAAAATATCACGTATATTAAACGATTTAAAGCTCATATTGCAATGCTTTACTGTGAGGTGGTCAGGTGCCGCTCCTTTGTAATGTGCGATGACCTTACTCAATACATACACACATAATCATTAACATTAACAGGTCTTCAGTCTTATAACGAAACTAAGAAATAATTATGTTGGCAAAAATAAAACTCGCAGTTTAAAACAATGTAAACAATGAATGTACTGTATGAAAAAAACCCTTAGCATGATTTTTTTTCATATTTTTCCGTCGTTTCGTTTCGGATAACGGCGGAAGCAGTATACCCCTGTGACAGACAGACAGACAGCGGATGGTTAGTAAACGGGTCCCGTTCGGGGTACGGAACCCTTAAAAAATTATTTGAATTAAGGATTTTTCAAGAATTGAAAGCTAAATTAATCCAAAATATTTCAATTATTTTAAAGCTACTATGACGTAATTTAAAAACAAATGGTTTTTATTTAAAATACATTATTTGTATTATTAAATTAAATTTAACTTAAGAGCTGTGCCCTTGTCAGTGGAGTCCTCTCCACTCGCTTCTGCTCTCCGCCTTTTCTTTAACTTCTTGTTGAAATACTTTTTAGCGTTATTTCGATCGTGAAGTATCGAGCTTTATACCCGCAAAGTTACTTGGGGAGCTTTGTTAGTTATTCATGACGTCTGTATATTATTCAGAACCGGGCCCTCGATAGGTGAAAATAAATGTCTCATGGCTTATTTATAATAATTCCAAATGGTTCCAAAAATGTTGAATAGAGTTAGAGTACCAAGATAAATATATGGAATGCAAAGTGCAAGTAAGCTCGACTGTTGACGTCAAATAAAAAGCATACATTTGGAATAGAAAATCCGAATTATCCGTACCAATTTATCAATTGATACACGTGAAAAGAAACAAAACACCTGTTTCAGATCGTAGCAGATGAACATCTGTAGTCTCTGCCTCCCCCTATGAGAACAGTATGTAGCTACATATTCGACAACAGTACTCACACTCTCTGGTCCCCTGCTGGAAGGCGTGGTTGACCTGCTTGAAGATGTTGGCGTGCGCCTTCTCCATGGTCGGCAGTACGCTGGCGGTGAGCGCCTCACGCAGCCCCGTCCGCACCATGTCCGCTAATGACGCGGCGATGGACGTCGACAGTCGCTCCATTACCGTCTGGGAACGATCGTACAAGGTATAACCATTCATTGAGTAAAGTATATATACATATATTTTTTCAATGTATGTGCTCGTAAAGGCCCACTTTTTATGCATCAAAACCGAACAGAAGGTCGATTATTTTGCCCTAGGGTTTTATTATTATTATTTTTAATTTATTTACAATGGTTGGCTAACCTGCAGCCTTTCCTATGTACCATAAATGTCATTCTTTTTTTTTTCCACTGTTTAACGGCTCTGGATACAGTCCTTTTGAGCCAATTATAATTTAAACGTAGTATGATACACGGGCGTAAGAGCAATAAATTACTCGGTTAAGTTTAAAACACTCGCTACGCTCGTGTTTTAAATCGTCCTCGTAATTTATTCCTTTGCGCCCTTGTAGCATAAACTACTATAATCTTCATGGATAAAGAAATGGGTGCTATCAATATTGTCATTTTTAGAACATTTTTGTTACGAGGTCTATCTCAAAGACAAAAGTAGTAAGGAGTTTTAATTTCTGTATATTATGTACCATATGCTGTATTTTAACAACAAATCCTAAAAACGTCGATTTATGATGTAGTTGAGGGTAATGTTAATTTTGCAGTTTTGTTTTATACATTTTGTTTCATACATTGTAATTTCTGTTTAATAAAATAAGTAATAACTTATTTAAATGGCACGGAACCCTCGCACTTAACCGGTTTATTTATACCTAAGCCCAGTTTGTTTCAGTGAACCTTTTGTACGTAAGTAGTATTAATGAATATAGTGCCGGAACCCCGCTCACCTTGCTGTTGGCCAACTTGTCGATGTTATCCCGCAGCAGATGGTCGGTGGCGGTGAGCTTGGCAGCGAGCTCGTGCTGCAGCGCCTGCGCGAGCGGCTCGAGTGCGCGCGCCGCCCCCAACCCCGCCGCCTGCGCCGCGCGCCCCCCCGCTGCTTCGCTCGACCGCGTTATCCGCTCCCAACTAACATGCGCATACGAAAACAACTCGTATTTATACATTTAAATAAATAATAAATAGATAAATTTACAAGTAAAAGCAGAAAATAGTTTTTTTTTAAGTATTAGTATTCTCAGTATAATTACCCGATTTCATGATTATTGCAAAATTTTGATCGGGATAGCCGACCAGTTTCAGCAGATTCAGACTGCCTTTTTCTGGGCGAGTGAAGACGCTCCCGCGACGACGTTGCGTCTCGCACTGCGCGGGACGTCATCGGTGCAGTTGGCGTGGGTGGTCGGACAGGTTGGACGTCCGTACAATTTATCACTAACGGGCTTGCGTTATCTGGACTGTCACCGAACAGCGATAGACACGCAGAACTCACGGTATCTACGTCATTTTCAGTATATTCTGTGCGTGATCTAGTTACTGTTATTAACGTGTGACGAGTTAGTCGCGCGAGCGTCTTCACTCGCCCAGAAGAAGGCAGTCTGAATCTGCTGAAACTGGTCGGCTATCCCGATCAAAAATACTTATTGAGGTGATCCGTTTTGCAATAATGTTTCATTCAATTCGATAGTATCTGATTTCAGCTTCGTTTAACATAGTTTTCTATTTGAATTCGAAAATTGTACTAAATTTAAACATTCAAAAATTAGTTTTGCGGTAATTTTAAATCGGCTATCTTGATTTCTCTACCCAGGTAAAATGAACTGACCCCTCAGAGAGTGCACTCTCAACGGCGGCGCTGGTCCGCTGCGCGTGCGCATGTAGCGCTTGCTCGATCAGCTCACGCGGGGAGGACAGCTCGCTCCGGATCGTGCGCAGCTCGCGGCTCTGTTGTGTCAGCAACTCTGTCGGGGAAATGAAGAGTGTCAAGTTTTAGGGAACAGCTGTTCATATTAGATTAGACCATGTAGTGCTGCGTTCAGTTTAATCGTCGGACGACGCCCTTTTAACATTGACAGAAGGATAGCATATTATACAAATTTAACGCGTGCAAAGAGATGGCATGTTAGGCGGGCGGCGTCATCCGACGATCAAACTGAATATTGCCCTGCTCAGATATGATAGTGATGTAAAAAAAAAGGAAGATAGGCACAATATTGCAACGACGACTTTTAAGGACTCAATTTTTGTAGCGTATTTTGTAATTTTAAATTAAACTCAAGATTTGTTCGTTTCATTACCACCCTCTGTGACGACCTTCCAGCCATGAAGGCCATGAAGACTCTCCTGAGTCTCTTTAGTAACGTTACTGACCTGTCAACTTGTCGAGCTTGTTCTCGAGCGCATCGATCTTGCCCCTGTCCTCCGCGGAGAGTCCGCCCCTGACCGTCACCTCGACAGTCTCGGACAGGTCCGGCGCGACGGACGCGTTCATGGACGTGTTCATCGACTGCGAGGACACGTTGCCACTCGACGCCTTGCGCTGGTTCGCCTCGTTGATTTGAGCGATTGAGATCTGGGGCCATTCGTTGCCTGGAAGATTAATGGAAGATACAATATGTATTTTTTTTTCATGTTTTCTTTATTACAAGTTTGTAAATTAATACTTTTTGCATATAATTTAACAGTACTCAGATTTCGCCTTTTTAATAGTCAAGGAAACGTCTCCTTTTTGAAAAAATACTATTATGTTGTCACACTTTTCGTGTGATAAATTTTGTGATATATTTATCGTGTCATATGACGTAACGATACATGCCGTTAAGCTCACTTTGATTGCCAATAATTTCGTAATTTTTTGAGATATTGAAAATATATTTTTGCTACTGTTTTTAGCATACTAGGGGTATTGAAGGTGTAGGTAACAATATTATTAAGTATCCTTTCAGTTCTGCCCTGAGTATATTATATTTATGAACTAGCTTTTGTCCGCGGCTTCGCACGCGTGGAAGTGTCTCTCAATTATAGTCAGTTTTCGGCTTGACGGTTATTATATCAATGCTTCTTATAGCCTATATGTTGACAAGGAACGCTAGGGTGATAATAAAGAAAACCGCATCCTAATCCGTTAAGTGGTTCTCAAGAGAGAGACGGACAAAATTGTAAAAATGTTGGTTTTGGCCTCTATACAATACTAATAAATGAAATAAATCAACAATAGATAGACTTAACGCTTTCGAAATGTGGCTTTACAGGCGAATACCTTCTCTTGGACAGATAAAACATCGACTATACAAATATTGAAGAGAATGAACAAAATAATTGAATTGGTAACTACAGTTAAGAGACGAAAAATGCATATTTTGGACACATTATTCAGAACATAATAGAGGGCAAAGTTGAGGGCAAAACAGGCAGAGGAAAACCAAGAACATCCTGCTATAAGACATAAAAAAATGGACCGGAACAAAGGACGCTGCCACACTCAACAAACTGGCACACAATATAAATTAATTTAGCGTAATGATCGCCGATATCCGTCAGGATACGGCACCATAAGAACAATACTAATAAAAGCTATTTAATTTAAAATTTCGCAAATATATTCAATGTACAGACACGACTTTTTACTACTTTATTTATTTATTAGGTTCACCAACAATTATCACACTTTGTTACATCCAAACACATTATCATAACAAGATACATAATGTAGTGCAAATCCAATGACAGGCAAACACAAGCACCTGCGAGAGGGTCGTCGGTGGCGGATAGAGGCCGGGACAAACTCCCGTATTTAGTTATGTTATTATGGATTACTGAAAGCACAGACTCAATTCAAGTATTTTTTTCATGATTTTAATATGAATATACAAGGTGACTTTTTGACCCTCGTACAAATTCATACTGGTGGCTTGGTAAGTGATCAGTATCATGCATCAATAACAATTTTGTTGAAATTCGTAAAATGAAATTTCGACTCCCCATAGTGATTCACTCAGGACTGGAACTAAATTTATATGGGAAGCCGAAATTTCAATAAACGAATTTCACAAAAATTGTTACTGATCCAAGATCCTGATAACTTATCAAGCCTCCAGTATGAATTTGGACGATGATCAAAAAGTCACCTTGTATATCTACAATTCTTTTAGAATTAAATGAAACTTGAGAATAATTCATGATTTATATAAAAAAATACTGAAACTGGTCGGCTTTCCCGATCATAACACGTATTGAGGTGAGCCGTTTTTATGTAAATCATCTACAATTCTTCTCAATCGTTTTGTAGGAAAACTATCCTCACAGGTCTGAATTTAGATGCTATTTTCTAAGTTTTCTTAGCTAACATATTGTAATAGGTAACACTTACTAGAATGAGGCAGTTTGTGCGCGGGCGGTTTCTCCGGCGAGTCAAACAAGTCCTTGGTGAAGATCGGTTCTGTGCCGTTCTCCACGACTAACGGTATTACCGCCTCCTCCACCAACGGGGACTGACTCGCCTCGTCCGTCTGTTTGTGATAAATACATTATTTTAGAGGTTATAGTTATATTGATTACGATACGGCTAGTTATGATGATGCCGGTTCTACATGTATAATGTTGTAGAAAGACCTAAGAAAGACTGAAAAAACACGTGTGAATGTTTTTCTCGCTCGTTTTACCTAATTCAAATTCAAATATTTATTTTGTAAAGTAATAAAATATAATGTTACCATTCGGCTTTTCTTTACATATATCAATATTTATTTTGTAAAGAAGGTACCTACACATAATACACTTTTTACAAGTCAAATTTAATCTTATAAAATTATAATAATAAAACAATAAATGTACATGAACTAAATTAAAGAAAAGTATATTTTAATGTATGCAGCAATGTATATACATGAACAATGTATATGCGTTTAAATTTTACATTAGATTAGACCATACATATTAATAAAGCTCCAAAACGTCAAGATGGAAAAAAACCCAAGACGTAAATTCTAAGAGCTTGTCTTTAGATGGGTCTTTTTCATTATTAACTGAAGAAAATAATTTGAAATCTAACACTATATTCTAACAACGCTAAAAGAACGCATTTGAAAATAAATGTCATTAAAAAAAAAAACGAGTCAGAAGCTGACTTTTTGACGTTAATGGAGAAGTAGACTTCTGTGGGAGGTATTAGTTTTAACTTGATATTCTTACGGGGTCCGAGAAAAAGGGTCTTGACAACGGACAACAAAGTGATATACGGAACCCTAAAAAAGTTATATATTGTCAATACAGTAGAAACATACCAGTTGTTCCTTGTAATAATGGTGGTCGTCGTTGAGAGACATGATCTCCTGCACCTCGCGGCTGGGGCTCGAGCCCACCGACGTGAACTTGGGGTCCACCTCGCCCCGCGCGCCCACACTCTCCTCCGCCGGGAATCCTGCGCACACGCAACTAACGTCATCTAGCCGTCAATGTGGGTACTAATGACATGATAATTGTTTATTTACATCGTTTATGGCTCGTAATCATTTTCACCTGAATCCCTTGAAAATTGGTTTATAACCGAAACCGGTCGGGACTTTAGTGTGAAAATAAATCTGTGAAACAAGTACTAGTGATTTTTAACCATGAATTTTAACCAAAAGGTCAGTGATCGATAGCAAAGATAATTGATTAACGCTATTCGAGCTGAAGACCGGCTGGAATAACCAAGCTAGATCATTCTCAACGTGTTCTAGTGATCATACTGAACAATTTATGGTATAAATAAAATATACATGTATAACAAGCCAAGCCCCCAGAAAATAATCTTAGTTACGCTAATGGATCCAGGTCCCGTAGCACAGTGTTTAATCGCGGGCGACGCCACTAGTTGAATCACGAGTGAAACGAGCGTGTTGATTCGCAAAAACATCGTGTCACGCTCCTCGTACTTGTGATTCAACTAGCGGCGTCGGTTTAACTTTAGACAGTGTTTAAATCTGTTGCTGTCACTTTTTACAATATGAAAGAAAAGGCGACAACAACAGATTTAAACACTGTCTAAAGTTAAACACCGTTTTGTAGTAACACCGTATGTTACGGGACCAGAGCTGATCAAAATTAAAATAGGACAAGTAGATGTTACCAGTGGCGGAGGTCCTCGGTTTGCCTGACACGTCAGGAGTCGCCGACAACGGCGGGTCGTCCTCCTCACGCTTGCCAGGAGAACTGCAACCAGACGTATACCGTTATAGCAGAGCATAACCCAATGTTCTCGGTGTTGCCAGGAACAACTACAAACCGTCACTGTTTCTACCAATCTTGGTATCAAAGAGGAAACATGCGCGACGGGCGGGCCTTTTTCTTCTTTTGCCCAACGCCGGCGCTTTTTGACACCCCCTACACCGGGTACTATTTACCTTGCCCATGTCCCAGCCACCATTATTTCTTACAGGCGTAAGTTCTTCTAACATTTGCTAGCGAGTACAGTTATAGAGGAGCATAGCATGCTGCATTTCGAATGTTACAGTACGTGGTACAAATGGCACGATCTTCTTGCTCAGCCCGAAGTTAGGCTCTCCGCTCGAGTGACTGCGCAGATATAGATTTTAGGAAGAGAAAAGAGAGTGGGAGATACCGGAGAGCCTAAGTTCAGGTCGGCCAAGCAAGATCGTGCGATCTGCACGGATTCTATATTTAAAAAAATTGTCGAACTCGCTTCGATGTAAAGCCTGACCAGGAAAATAAAATACCTCACCGTATTGCGGAAAACCAATAGAACTAATTTCTTCTACTGGCAATCCCAACTTAAAACGTCATTATGTCGATTGCTGTCAATGTGTGGCGTTGTTATTCCGTGTGTGTTGTCAAAGTGTGGTGTTGTTTTTTGTAGCGTGTAATAGTGTGTATGAACTCTGATGAACTTGTATGAACTGTCTTAAGTGTTGCAATCCTAGATCTTTAGTTTCCTGGTCAGGCTTTACGTAATTGCTAGCGCCATTGCTTTTTACATGATTCGATATGTATTAAAATATTCTCAACTAGCTGTAAAATTACAATGTCTTATTAACCGTTTAGAGGAGTACCTTTTGCAATAGCCATATTTTAAAATAACCTTTCATTTAAACTCTAGTAACGTAAGTAAAGCACAGAATCAAAGTGTAGATGATAATTACTTTTGTCTTTAGAGAATAACAAGAGACTAGGTTTTTTTTAAAGTTTATTTATGTTTATAAATCTTTAATATCTTTTTTCTTTCTACCCAAAGGTTGCCAGGGAGACATTGCTATTAGCAATAAGTTCCACCTTAATACACAATGTCTCTTCTATATGTTAAATGTGTTGCTAAATATGTGTTAAGTGTACAAAAGTGTAATAAATAAATAAAAGTAATCGTTTATTTAAAAGTTCTATAGCAAAACGGACTGATGGACAACAACATGTTACAGAGTTATCCTATTATTGCAACATTTCATACAATTATTTGAAATAACAAGAGCGATTATGTACTATCGTAAATAATTTCATGGGCCCACTTTTCACTATAGTCGTAAGTAGTAATAATTTACCTGAAAGCGTCCGGTGTCATGAGATTCAACGGAGGAGGAGGTATGGCGGCGGGAGACTCAGGCCTCTGTCCGATCAGGCTACCCGGTTGTGTCTGGAACAAATTATACTATGTAATCTAAGAGGTTTGCGTCGTGTTCGCCTGTTTTACTTTTCTTTTATGAATATTTAATTGCAAATCAAATTTAGATAAAGATAAAATAATCATTTATTTAAATGCCACAACACACACAAAACAAAACACATTTTAAATACAACTTTTTTAACTAAAAATAAAATTGATAAATACCACACTGATACATATAAACATGGAACGTCATGTGTCGTGGCAATAAAAAGGACACCAACTCAGCATATGCTACGGGTGTTACCAGTAACATCCCGCAACGCTGTTATTCTGCTAGGGCCTGCAGTTGATATAAAAGCAAAGAAACAGTACGCGGCATCCGAATAAAATAGAAGTACGTGTATAAATATTAAATATTTATTTACATCGTATATATAATTAAAATAAATATTTATATAGTATAATTTAGCGCAGAGGCGAGCCCCTAGGTTAGGTTTGAAGGTTAGGAATGGCAAGTCGTGAACGTAGTGTAGCGACCGCCACCTTTATGGTTATTTTTTATAACAACCTAGAAATCCTCCAGCGCAGAAGATGGTGCCCCCCCATTACCGAGACACTGACCTTTTGATGTGCAGATTTAGTTTGATTCGCATGACAGGTCCAATCAGTTCATTAACGTTTTTTAATCCAACGTTGTGCTTTTAAAAGCACAACTTAAACTTAACTTAACTTAAGTTCCAGTGCGTGTAAATAGATGAACTGACGATATCGTACAAATTATCTGTAGTACAATGAATAACGTATAGTATTTGCTATCGGACACCAGCGACCACTACCTCCCCCCTCACCTGTGTCCTCATGAGCAAGTTCTTGAGTTGCTGGCTCTGTTGCTGCAGGATGCTGGAGGCGATGGCAGCCGGCGCAGAGTCCTCCGCCTCCTCGCCCAGCGACAACTCCGCCAGCCCTACAATACAAACGTGAAACAGATTAACACATGTCACTGTTAATGTTACTGGAAATCTAACTTTTATAAAATTAGCAATATGTGCTTTACAAGCTGGTATATCAAGTAGTTACAAAAATTCGGTGTACAAGTATGTGTCAAAAATTCGTCGTTCCAGATACGAACCTCGGTAGCGTCGTGTAAGCAGGGGGTCGCAGGTTCAAACCTGGTCCGAGGAATTTTTATAAAATATTTGTACTTTTAAATTTGTTTCTGATTGATTTCTAGTTGGTAATGCACTCTAATAATAATTAAATTAGCAATTATTCAATATTTACCTTGTTTATATTTCCTATAACACTAACTGATACAAACAGCTATATTTACGGCACACGACGACGTAAAAAAAAGAAGTCGATCGACCAAACTACTATACTATATAGCTTTTTGTTCTAGCGACTGTTCTATAATGCAATGTGTACAAGGTGTGTTTACCATGCAGGGCGGCGGCGGCAGCGGCGACGGCGGGCGTGGAGGCGGGCGGCGCGGCGAGGGCGGGCGGCGAGGAGAAGCTCAGCTCGCCCTGCTGCAGACCCTTGGGCTGCACGATGTACAGTCGCACGCGCACGCGGCCCGACCCGCCCGCGCTGCATCCTTCCACTGCCGCCTCCTCCTGCAACATTACGGAGAATCAAACAGTTGTATTCGATTGTACTCTGGTTTTACAGTCCATTGCCATTCAGACTATAATAATTGTTTTCATGCCACCTTTTCGAAAAACGATGACTGGTTCTTCAATAAGTACGAACAAAGTAGGTCTTTTCTGCAAGAGACTTTCATAGGGCAATAATGAGTTTTGAATTTGGAACATGAATGTTGTTCATTATAGTGTTTCGTGACCAAAGAGTTCGAACGAAAATATTGTATAAAAAAGTTACTGGTCGGTTATCTGGGCAGCAGTATTAAAAAAAAAATGAAATGATAAACGCGCGAACTACGTGATCGGTACGAATACCATTCATAGCATAATTTTAATTTTAATATAATTAAACAAAAATGGGTTCGTCAGATAGTGAAAGTGTTACATTAACACCCGAAAATATAAGAAGAGACGCATTTAATGTGATAGAGAATCTATTACCATGTCAATCCCGAAAAAAATATTTGAAAGCGTATGATAATTTCCTCATATGGAAAAATGCAAACGGAGCGAAGACTTTTTCGGAATCTGTTTTGTAGGCCTATTTCTAAAAATTATCCTATTTCAAAGAAATAATTCTTTTCCGAATATCATTGTGTTAATAAATAAGTTCTAGGTTTGTATCTAATAGCGCCTTTTATTTCTTTTCCTCATAGATGGGATGAAAAGTAAGAGTGTCTCACACGGCCGCAAAATTATTTTTCTTCGGCCGACGTATTTTGAATCTCTCGCTACGCTCGGGATTTTACTCTAGAATCCTTCGCTCTGCTCTGGATTCAAAATAACGCCTTCGACGTAAAAATATTATTTTGCTCCCTTGTGATACAATCTACTATTAATTTATTGACGTCAGGAAAATGTTTACGTGATATTCTTACTTCTGAAAATATAGTTAATTATTTCATTACATTTCATTACGGTTACGATGTAAATTTTTTGAATTGTAAATGTGAAATTTGGATGTTAGTAGGTGATCAATGAGCAAGTTCACCAACAATTTGAACGTCCCACCGTGATAGGGGGTAAGCCGTACTACCTTACTTCTGTCATCAATACAAGCTTTTTAAAGCATGCAGGATTACTTAAGTGTTTTCCTACACGTTTGGTGCATGCTTGACCGGTACTCGAACCCAGGTCTCAACATTGAGAGCCCGGCTTTCTATCGACTAAGCTCGTTTTGTACTGGTACGTATATCATTATACAAAAAATAAACATCTTCACGACATGAATCTCCGAAGTGTGTCAGAGATATTTCCGGGTGTAGACTGTGAAATGCAAGTCACAGTTCACACTCGTACACCTACGTCTCACCGACGATTGTATTACTCACGTCCCAGCGTGACGCCGTACTTCGGGTACAAATATGGACACGCAGCTGTATTTTGTCTCTTTTCAAATTCATTTTAAACCGTGAAATTGTGTTAATGAAATTCTGACAAAAATACATGTTGTATTTCTCGATCTTAATATTTCGGCCGTTCGATACACGATTACTTGCATTTTCCCGCATCCAAAAAAATCGCAAAGATAGGTCTAAACTATGATCTAAATATAAATAAATTTTCGGTATAATAGGTTTTGGATAATAAAACTGACCAAAATAAACGTCGCAAATGTGATATAAAACGACCGTGATATTAACAAAAAATTCCTCTAATAAATAAAAACACGCCCCATTCCTGTTGTACGGGTCCCCACAGCTCGACTCGCACGCGCCCCTGTACTCACCTCAACATGCAGGTCGAAGTCTTGCGGCGACGCGCCCACGTCCCCCGACGCTCCGTTCCTGTGGTACGGGTCCCCACAGCTCGACTCGCACGCGCCCCTGTACTCACCTCAACATGCAGGTCGAAGTCTTGCGGCGACGCGCCCACGTCCCCCGACGCTCCGTTCCTGTGGTACGGGTCGCCACAGCTCGACTCGCACGCGCCCCTGTACTCACCTCAACATGCAGGTCGAAGTCTTGCGGCGACGCGCCCACGTCCCCCGACGCTCCGTTCCTGTGGTACGGGTCGCCACAGCTCGACTCGCACGCGCCCCTGTACTCACCTCAACATGCAGGTCGAAGTCTTGCGGCGACGCGCCCACGTCCCCCGACGCTCCGTTCCTGTGGTACGGGTCGCCACAGCTCGACTCGCACGCGCCCCTGTACTCACCTCAACATGCAGGTCGAAGTCTTGCGGCGACGCGCCCACGTCCCCCGACGCTCCGTTCCTGTGGTACGGGTCGCCACAGCTCGACTCGCACGCGCCCCTGTACTCACCTCAACATGCAGGTCGAAGTCTTGCGGCGACGCGCCCACGTCCCCCGACGCTCCGTTCCTGTGGTACGGGTCGCCACAGCTCGACTCGCACGCGCCCCTGTACTCACCTCAACATGCAGGTCGAAGTCTTGCGGCGACGCGCCCACGTCCCCCGACGCTCCGTTCCTGTGGTACGGGTCGCCACAGCTCGACTCGCACGCGCCCCTGTACTCACCTCAACATGCAGGTCGAAGTCTTGCGGCGACGCGCCCACGTCCCCCGACGCTCCGTTCCTGTGGTACGGGTCGCCACAGCTCGACTCGCACGCGCCCCTGTACTCACCTCAACATGCAGGTCGAAGTCTTGCGGCGACGCGCCCACGTCCCCCGACGCTCCGTTCCTGTGGTACGGGTCCCCACAGCTCGACTCGCACGCGCCCCTGTACTCACCTCAACATGCAGGTCGAAGTCTTGCGGCGACGCGCCCACGTCCCCCGACGCTCCGTTCCTGTGGTACGGGTCGCCACAGCTCGACTCGCACGCGCCCCTGTACTCACCTCAACATGCAGGTCGAAGTCTTGCGGCGACGCGCCCACGTCCCCCGACGCTCCGTTCCTGTGGTACGGGTCGCCACAGCTCGACTCGCACGCGCCCCTGTACTCACCTCAACATGCAGGTCGAAGTCTTGCGGCGACGCGCCCACGTCCCCCGACGCTCCGTTCCTGTGGTACGGGTCGCCACAGCTCGACTCGCACGCGCCCCTGTACTCACCTCAACATGCAGGTCGAAGTCTTGCGGCGACGCGCCCACGTCCCCCGACGCTCCGTTCCTGTGGTACGGGTCGCCACAGCTCGACTCGCACGCGCCCCTGTACTCACCTCAACATGCAGGTCGAAGTCTTGCGGCGACGCGCCCACGTCCCCCGACGCTCCGTTCCTGTGGTACGGGTCGCCACAGCTCGACTCGCACGCGCCCCTGTACTCACCTCAACATGCAGGTCGAAGTCTTGCGGCGACGCGCCCACGTCCCCCGACGCTCCGTTCCTGTGGTACGGGTCCCCACAGCTCGACTCGCACGCGCCCCTGTACTCACCTCAACATGCAGGTCGAAGTCTTGCGGCGACGCGCCCACGTCCCCCGACGCTCCGTTCCTGTGGTACGGGTCCCCACAGCTTGACTCGCACGCGCCGGTCTGCTCGCCTGCAACGTAACACTTCATTGATATCTACTACGTACACCGGCTAGATAAATCTATCGCTATCGCTAATATATATGCTTTATGGTCTAATTTCAAAATCTATCGCTATGTATTGTGATTGACTTGAAATTACATCAAACACGAATTTTCGTCAATCACGATGCCTTTGAAAGAGATAGCGATCGATTTTAAAGTTAGACAATAAGTCCCAGATTTTAAAATCACTGTCACATTAAGACCTTTTCCACATTTTGGATGGCTTGCATTTCTTCAGAATATTCGAGAAAAGGTAGCATGACCAAGAAATATGTTGAGGTTCCATAAGATAGAGAAATTCTAGTAGAATACCACATATTATATTATTGGTTTTGCCGTTTTGAAAGATTCTCTCGCTTTTTTATTGAGGAGCAACAAAATGTTACAATACGGCCGCTATATTACATTGCTTTATTAAAATATCAAGCCATACGTAAACTACTCTAGTGTACATGGACACGTTGTGTACACGGACACGTTGTGTACACGGACACGTTGTGTACATGGACACGTTGTGTACATGGACACGCTGTGTACACGGACACGTTGTGTACATGGACACGCTGTGTACAAGGACACGTTGTGTACACGGACACGTTGTGTACATGGACACGTTGTGTACACGGACACGTTGTCACACGAGAAAACAGCTATACAGGTTGAAAATGAACTCCCTAGCTATATCAAAGGAAATTACTGTCAGTCACATGTCTCGTCGCGTAGCTTAGCCGAAATTTATTCCAAATTTGGAAAACATTGTCAACAAAAAATTTGACAAAAAAAACGGTTTTTTTTTTTAATTAAATTAAACTGTAGGAGAAGTGATAATGTAAACAAAACAAAGCTCACCTCAAATAATACAAGTCAATAAGGTACGCGTGATTTATGTGTCGAAATATATGGCTAGAAATTATGTGTCGCGTTATTTCTAGCCAATCACGATTCCTGTGAAAGAGATAGCGAGCGACATATGTTAAAGTTAGACAATAACGCCCCGGTTTCAGTAGATTCGGACTCAGGTCAGTGTGAGGCGCAATGTCTTCGGGTAAGCTTCTTAACTCGCCCTGACGAAGGCTGCCTGAATCTGCCAAAACTGGTCAGCTATCCCGATCATAATATATATTGAGGTGAGCTGTTGGTTTACACCACAATTAAATAGTATACATCAACTCACCAGCATCAACAATACAGAAACTCAACACAGGATATGGCAACAAAAACTCCGATATACTTTTACAGTAAGAGGTCGTGTCGTCTCTGTCTCTCGCCATATTCAACACGTACAGACTTCTCGCTTTGGAGTCCGATAGTATTAGGTAATTAGCACTAGTGTCGAGCATGGCCTTCAAGCCCAGGGACGTAGGTTCAGCCCCCAGGCCGGGCGTGAAGGTGATAGTTTGAAGGCAGCTCCATGACTTGCACGACCAAATTTTGAGTATAGTGTTGTTTTCCGCACCGGTGACGGCGAATTTCCAAAATTGTACACTGGAATAAACACAATAATTCTATGATTAGTAATGACATCACTAAGTACAATTATTTTCAAGATATTATAACAATAAATATTTCTATATACACCTACAGAGAATCAGAGCAATGCATGTGATTGGAAAAAACTAAAATAAAAGAAATAACCGACGTTAAGGGTCCATTCTCCGGATTTGAAACAAAATATTAAAAAATAATTATAATGGCCAAATACAAGTTTTAGCTAACACAACTTATTGTTAAAAGTTTGCTATATGGACAAGACTTGTCCACAAACTTTTATTATTTGATATAAGAATTTGTAGACGAGTACTTGTACCTTTTAAATCATAATAAGTATAGGTTGATTAAAAAAAATATTCTTTTTTATTTTTATTACTACGGTATATTCATAATTTTTTTTTAATACTTGAATGATGACGGCCCACTAAGGGCCGAAATATATTTCAAGTTATAATTTTCTTTTATTTATTGTATATATTTAAAGTTATATTGTGTAATTATAAATAAAAAGCTAATTAAAGCATACTATATATTTATTAAACTATATGCATAAACATATTCTTAATGATATTATGGTAGTTTCAAAATAATTGGATTTTCCATAAGTGTGATAACAGATTGTTTTAGGAATTAACGGCTATTATCACGACTATGGAAAAGCTAATTGTTTTATAACTGTTGTTTTCCAGCCACATCTGAGCTCATGCCAGCAAACAATAAGGGTCGCCGTCGACGGATACGTCGAGGAGGACATCATCATCATCTGTTGTAATATCATTAAAAATATGTTTCTGCATATAGCAAACTTTAAACATTATTATGTTTTTTTAGCTATTAGTTGTATTTTGGCCATTATAATCATTTCTTAGTATTTTGTTATAAATCCGGAGAAACAGTATTAACATATTCTGAAAACATTTCGAACGCTTCGGGGATAATTTAGCTGATTTTGCGCTTGTAAAACTCACAAACATACATATCGGGTGTAAATAGACAGGTATCTTCAAATGAAACCACATGATGTACTGATCACACTGAACGAATTTCATAAAGAAACATACTTGCGAAAATAGAAAACATTTAACTGCCCATACAAAATTTACAGTAGGTTCTCAAAATTTGTAAGGAAATGTGAAAAGACTATTATGTTTGATAGCAAACTCCATCGCTTATACTCTAAATACTAGGAATTTGTTTATGGATATTTTCTAGTTTATAATGCAATCTAATAATATCTGAAATGTTTTTTTTTCAGTTATATTTCTCTGAGGAAATTGTTCAGTATGCTAAGTATATTCTGTGTTTTTTTTAAAGATAGTTGTCTAATTACAAGAAGAAAGTAGACAGAGACTATAAATCCCCAGCAGCCCATCTCTTCGATCACGTGCAATATGTAACACTTACTCGGAGTTGTAGTTCTTGTGGTTGTCTAAGAAGAAGAGACAGCTGAGCGGCTTGCCTCCGTGAGGCTGCCACTTGTGTAGGCACCGTGGCGTCGCTTCGTTGTGCATGTACACCTGCAACCGATCACTCTCTGAAACCTTCGCTTAGTTACCGCACTCCAAGCCACGGCTATACAAGGTGACTTTTTGATCATCGTCCAAATTCATACTGGAGACTTGATAAGTGATCAGTATCTTGGATCAGTAACAATTTTTGTGAAATTCGTAAAATGAAATTTCGACTTCCCATAGAAATTCAGTTCCAGTCCCGAGTGAATCACTATGGGGAGTCGAAATTTCATTTTACGAATTTCACCAAAATTGTTATTGATCCATGATACTGATCACTTACCAAGCCACCAGTATGAATTTGGACGATGATCAAAAAGTAACCTTGTATATAGTTACAGTACTGTAGAACCAGAATTACATTTTAAAATATCCGTTGATAGTTACTGAAATCTTTTTACATCGTCAATACATAAACCCCCGAGGGGGTGGCAGAAATGTATTCGAATGTAGACTGTATAGTGTAAGTCACAGTCCACACTCACACACCCAACATTCACCGAAGATTATTACGTCGCAGGGTGAGCCCGGGTACATACTTCGGGTACAAATGAACTCTTTGAAAAGTCAAGAAGTCAATTGATTATGACATTTTTGAAAGGTCTGTGTAATTGCTTCCTTCACAGGTTAGTATCGCAAAACATTATATTGTGGATTAGCTACCTGGGGCCCTATTCCGGAGAAACAATCGAACTTGTTTTATCTGTTGAATTCTATACATTTTTAGCTGGTGTTTTATAAATCTCGCTTCTTCCTTTTCTCCGAAATAGGCCCCTGCACCGTGAAGGATAAAAAAAAAACAATTAAGTCGTTTGCTCATGGTTTTAGTAACGTCCATTGGATTCATTCGATTCACTATGACTCCATGACTTAGAACATTTAACAGGGGACGTTGTAAAGCGCGGCTCTTAGCACTAAATTCATTATGCCATTTCCCGCGGGAGAGGAGGTAAACACACACAGCACACATTTACTCACGCTCACACTTGCGAAAAATTAATATGTTACACTAATTGCAAGTCGTAACACACACACAAAACGCGCACACGAGCAAACTTACACGAACAAATTGTTCATGTACTTCGGCAGAGGGGAATGCGTGCGCTTGCCAAGTCCCGTGTTAAATGGTCCAAGAACCGGGAACTGGTCTGCCTAAATTTTTTCGTATTCAAGGAGTCATAATGAGTCGAATGGACGCTTATAAAACCATGAGCAAATTACTTTATAGAACTTTTTTTTTACATTTTTACAACAATGTGCAAATTTGCTTTATTGATTTTCTTCTTTTTCAGGATGATTTCAACCATCAGCCCCAGATTTCAAATAATTTAGAACCTTTATATTTTTTTACAAATTTAAGCATACTATTATATTTAGGTTAAAACTGTAATAATCGCTAGTGCCGTTGCAATGTTGACCTTACCTGGAAGAACATGACGTAGCCATCAACGGAGGCGGTGGCCAGGGCGGTGCCGTCGGGCGAGAATGCGGCGTCCACTATCGGCGCCGCGTGCTCGCTGGAATTTACATTTGTGCAGGCTACAGTGAGACGGTACGATTTAAGTTATATAACCGGTGTAAATGGATCCATCCATCCATCAGCCTAGTTCGTCCACTACTGGACATGTGTCTTTCCAGGATTTCGCCATTCTTGGCGGTTCTCCTGCAAGAATTGCCCATACTCACACACGCTGGGCAGGCGGGTCGGTGAGCGCGGTGCCGAAACCCTCGCACCACTGACGCCGCTGCCCGTCACTAGTCTGTTTTATAAAAAGGCCGGCAATTGGGGATGGATACCGCCATCAATCGGTCCCAGGCATGGTTGGGGCACCTGGTTGTGCCTGTTTGAAAGCTGTCCTCTTACTCTCCCCCGAATAATTTCTGGTGGGTTTGCGAGTAAGATGATGGTACCACCACAGTCGAGCCCGGCATCAGCTCTACCTCCTACGATCTACGTATAAATGGATAACTATCTCTAAATGAAACCACATGATTGATCATACTGAATAAGTTTTAGAAAGAAACAAAACCGCACAAAGGACAAGAAATTAAAAAAATGGGCTTACTAAATCTTGAGATCCACGTTCGATCCCCGGTGGGGCATACACCAAGGAGTTTTTCGGAATTTATGTGCATAGTATTTGTGCTTACTTACCACTTGCTGAACGGTGAAGAAAAACCACTCATCACGTTACTTGGGACGTAACATTCGTCGGTGAAACTCGAGCGTACCGAGTGTGGACTGTGACTTGCATTTCACAGTTCACACTCGGAACACCTCTGACACCCCTCGGCGATTTATGTCGTGACTATATATTTGTGGAGCGAAATGCTACTCTCACACTTACTCATCACGAAATATCGTCAATTACAGAGCTGGCGTGAAACCTGTCATGTGTAGGTATGTACATAATGGTTGTTCACGTTTGTTCCTCCTCAACACGGATCCGAGGCACGATCTGGACAGCGATCTATTGTTTTAACGATTATGAGAATTAAGAGGGTTAAGCGACCCGTGGGCAAAAGGCTAGTGTGTATTACACTCAGGGACTAAATTAGAGGAATGCAAAAATGGTGAAGTTACTTGAATTTTTCATGGTTCCTTTTTTTTGGTATACTTATGTCACAGATAATACAAGGTTGAGTCACTGAAAATTTTAATTGTAAACAAAAAAATCTTGTCATAAGTTTTCACTAAGGGGTTAACTTTTTCTGTGCTACCTGGGTGTCATTTTGGTCCAATTATAATATGGTGTTTTTACTCGTGTGTCTCTGTTTCATTTCTTTTTATATGATTCACAAAATCGACCCAAACTTTGTATAAAGATAACAAAGCGACATCTTTTCGAAAGGACATCACAAAACGTTAAAACCCAATAAAAAAAGGCAACTTACTATTCTTACTAATAACTTGAATGGAACCTTTCCTTAGTACAAAAATACTGACGAAAATTAGGGCGAGGGATCACTCGCTCTGTGAGTGTGGTCTTGAAGAAGGTTCTGTGGACCATATATTTTTTTTTATTTCCTAGACTTCAGCCTTCTCTGTATAACTTTCTTACGCACACTTTGATGCGACCAAAACGGAACACACCCTTGTAATATTTCGGCTCTTTAGAGTGATTTGTGGTAGTGGCGTGCCTTTAGAAAGGCCTATCCCTACGGGCGGCTCTACAGTATGACAATACTCAAAAGATTCCAAAGAAGTAGTTCCTCGCTCGACCAACAGAAATATACGCATTTCTCGCCTCAGCCTCTATTCGTTGCCGCTTCGATCGCGTCTGTTGTATTTGTGATTGCGTTCCTATGTGATTGGTTGTAGTAGCATTTAATTCGGTAAAGTTCGGTTTAAGAACTAAGTCGATGGCACCTCTAAGTCTTGTCGTACTGTAATGAATTGCCCCACTCACCTGGCAGTGAGCACGCCCTTCCCAGCCAGCAGTGTGCTCGCGTTGGCGCGACCGTCGGTCTCAGAGTCCGTCAGTTGATTTATAACTTGCCGCATGTTCCACATCCGAGCTAGAAACAGAACATGTTCAGAAGTATCGATTAAACCTTGTATTGGAACCACTAACAGAAAGTAACCGTGGTTCAGTCAGTAGGACGGGTGACTACCGCGCCAGTTTCATTACTAAAAGATTAGCGATTTAGATTCGTAATAACTATAAAACGGCTTTCACGATATATTGTTTTAGTACAGTTTCTTCAGAAGCGAACAGGATTACGCGGCGGTGTCTCGGCTTGAGACCCAGGTTCGAATCCTGCCCGATCGAGCATGCACCAATTATTTTTTAGGGATTTATGTATGCATACAGTACTTGTAATATCAGGGGACCTAAAAAGGCCAACTTGGGTGAATCAGGAAATGATTTGAAAGTAGGATAGAATCAGAGTTTCTTCAGGCGTGCTAAAGAGACGGCATTACAACAGAATCATAATATGATTCATCCAAAGCGGTCTTTTTAGAGGACCTGCGGGCCTATTATGTATCTCTAGTTGCCAACTGGACTGGGTGCATATCATCAAAAACATAGATATACTAACGAATTCCGATTGTCTAAGGATATGTTCGCAATTGAAGTGACAACACAGTTCGTTAATAGTGCAATACGCACTAAAGGCAATTTTGAAAGTTCAGTTTTTATCTATGTTTCTGATGATAGGCGCCCAGTCCAGTTGCCAACCAGAGATACAGAATAGGGGGGCTGGTCACCGTTAGCCCACTTTCTGATTTGGTCAATGAGTTCTATGATCCATGCTAATGCTTAATAATTATTATACTTAAAGTTATATTTTAATACTAAAATTAAGAATATTGTTACACCCAATGGGTAAAATTACATTGAGCCAAAATCATGTACATACTTATAACATCTACAACTGACATGTAATTTAATGCAATAAATATATTGATTGATTGATAATGGTATTTTTAGCACTTGCAGAACGGTGAAGGAAAACACTGAGATAAACCTGCGTGTAAAAATGCCCGAAATACCTCCTTTAACTTTGGGACGTAAAAATCAGTCAAAGGTAAACTGACACCCCTTTTGGTATATAAAGTCTTGACGAAGAGTTTTTATTTTGTGACGTCGCGCTAAAAATGGTCAGTATGTAAATAATTAGGGACGCTTTGAGTGACTCCCACTGTCTGCAGGAGCACCAGCACCAATGCGTGACGTGACTGATGACGTACCGGTACTGCCGTGCGTGGTCAGCAACAGCCGCGCCACGTCGTCGTCCGTATCGTCGTCATCGTCCGGGATGTAGGGGCACCACACGACGCGGTGCGTGTGCGCGGACAGGCCCGTGTCTTCGCGGATCTCCGCCAGGAGGACGCATCTGTGGCGGCAGTACGTGCAGGTTCAAAACTGTTCAAGTATGGCTATCGAAATAAGAGACTGTTTTTTTTAACAACCTGTCCCCCCAGGAATAATGTCACTTCAAACAAGAAAATTTACTTAGTAGAATTGTGTTGCAATGTCATCTAACTTCTTGTGGGTGTCGAAAAAGGTGAGTAAGGTATTATAAAAATATATTATAATTCTGAAATCCTTCCATACAATTTCTTCCACCCAAAGGTTATCTGGAAGAGATCGCTTTAAGCGATAAGGCTGCCTATTTGTACTTACCCTAATCGTGTTTTTAAGTTAATTGTTATTGGTATCGATTCGGTGTAGCACATGTTACCTTATTTGACAAGACTAAACTTAATTTAAGCGTTCTGTCCTTGTCTTTTCGATAAAGAAAGAAAAAGACAGGACGCTTAAAAAAAGCTTAGTTCTGTCAAATAAGTTAAGTCGTGTTACGCCGAATGACCACAATTGTTTTCCTTTTCTTTTGTGGTGTGACAATAAATCTATATTGAATTGTATAAAAAGATATGCCAACGACTAAACACGGAACAAGATGGTATTCCCAAGATTAAAAGTAGTAAAAATAGATTTAGGGAGATCTATATATAAAAATAAATATAAATATAATGATGCTCTATAAGACAATGACCAACCTGAGCCCACTATCAGTGACCTCTATGTCGTGCACATAGAAGTTCCCCTGCTCGTCGATGCAGGCCAGCACCACTTGACTCTCGATGTGAGCGAATGATAGGTCGTGGACCTATAATGAAAGTATATATAATAATTATCACTACATAGTATAAAACAAAGTCGCTTTTCGCTGTCTGTCCCTATGTATGCTTAGATCTTTAAAACTACGCAACGGAATTTGATGCGCTTTTTTTAAATAGATAGAGTGAGTCAAGAGGAAGGTTTATGTATAATGCATGCCCGTCCGAAGCCGGGGCGGGTCGCTAGTAAACTGTAAATTTGATTTGCTGACTACCTGATATTGGCAGAAAATGTTGGCAATGAGCAAGCCAATGGCTAAATACTGGGTGGCGCAAAAGTACTGGCACTATAGAAAATATTAATAAATTTTGTATTGTAGAAAGGTAGTTGTAGCTAAACGAAATAGGGTCATTACTTTTGCGCCACCCAGTAGAAAAAAGAAGTATTAGAAATACAAAGAGTTGTCGTAATTGTGAATTTATAAAATAAAGTCAACAAAGTTGTTGTACACACAATGTACTGTCATCTACTTGAAAATATGTGAAAAATGAGACATAGTTGAAGCCTTATAGGTAATTTTTCGGTATAAAATTATAACTCAATCAGTAAAAGTCGTTTTCTAAACATTTGGATAGACATGTACTCAATGGTTTGCAGCTTATTTACATACTATTTAACTAAAATACTTGACTATTTATGTGCAGAATATCAGTCTGAAAGAAACTGGTGTAGATTAACTACCCACATATTTAAATAGGATACATGTATGTATCTTCCTGTGAACCTGAATATCACAACAATACAACAGTTAAAAATATGACTCTTTTTAATATAAAATTTAATTAAAAGATGATTTTTGTTTAAAATTTAGTGTGTGTAGTCTATTTCGAAAACGTAAGATCGTGCGGACATATACATAGCCACTTAACGATTTGACGATGCTATTTGTACGAACCAATGAGTTCAAATGTGCGTACAGGCCGTGCACTTATGACGGAAGTAATGTCAGTACCCCTTGACGAGCGCGCAGCTGTCGGTTCCGGGCTCCACGCTGTACACCACGCCGCTTCATGTGCTAGGGTTCACCGTGTTGGGAGCTGGAAGGTATGTCAGTAGAGAATGTTACCTCTCCCTTCATCCCCTTGACGAGCGCGCGGCGGTCGGTGCCGGGCTCCGCGCTGTACACCACGCGCACCATGCCGCTCCATGTGCCCGGGTTCACCGTGTTGGGAGCTGCAGAGAACAATATCATTAGGAGCAAGAAACTATGGAGTCTTCCTGTAATCTGCTTAAAAAGAGGTTTCATTTCACACTAAAAATAATTTCCAAATGTTATTTCATATTTTTTTACAATTCTGTAGTTATTCACCATCCAAATTGAGCTTGTGGTAAATGCCATGAAAAAAGGTGGCCTAAAAAACCTACCTATTATAGAACTTGATTTTCTGTATTTTTCCTGGGTAAAATTACTTCTACAAATGCTGCTGATAGACACTTCACAAGCATTTCTGTTTTTATGACAAAACCATGTAATTATACAAACATATTTATTTAGGAAAGTGTATAATGATACCTTTGATAGAGTAAGCCAAGTAGTTCCCGGTGAGGTGTATAGCTAACAACTGCCCTGCGTAATGCTTGCACTCCCAGTTGTAGTCAACCAGGCTCTTCAGCTTCACCTTGGAGCTGCCATGATTGTGGGCACCAGCATCACTGCTCACCACCACCTCACTGGCGTACACCTCCGACACACTCACTCCATCACCCTCTGAGAATGATCTGGAGATATGGTGGTATGTATTAGCAGTCTTTGTGTGTGAAGTTTCTTGGCCATATAAAATATATAATAGGATTGTAAACACAACACTATGCAAAAGGACCATGGCATAGAACAAAATAAAGTGTATATTGAACACACACAAGGCACTGTTCACTTTAGTCATGCCTCCTCTTTTGATTAAAAGACGCTAAGAATATATAGGACATAGGTATTATATTTAAGAGGGATTAATCACATAAATATCAAACTGTTGTTATTTTGGCAATACATATTTGTAAACGACATATAGGCGCTGTACCAGTCAGTCTAGCAATTAGAGGGCTCTAGTCCTTCTAATGTTAGAATGTTAAATCCCCCTTTACACATAGATTATTGATGGCAGGTTATTGAATTTCACTATTTAATGTTTGACTTGTTGATGAACGTAACTAAATACCAATAATTGTTTTCATGTTTATGTCTGTTTGTGCTTTTGTGTTTATTTAAATTTTACGTTTCCATGGCCTAAATTTTTCTAGCTTTATTCTGTAACAGAAAATACAAAACTACTTCTGTACACCATTGCATCGCAGAAAATAGAAGAAATAAAATTTATGTTAACACCATTTGCACATAGGTTCAACAAATAAAGATGATTTGATTTGATTTAATTACTTATATTACATTAAAACTGACATGTAAAATGTGTATCTGTTATACCTTCATTACATAAATAAATATATTTCATTTCATTCCAGTCAGCAGCTCCAAGTAGGAGTGTGTATCTGTGTTTGTGACGGTTATTTTCTCTTTAAGTTTCCAAATACTACAATTTATGATTCGGTTCATTTTCGAGAATACAAACAGTGCCAAAGATTTGTATTAATGGTTCTACTGTACACATAATCCTATGTTATCATACTTCATTTAAATCAGTTTTTTCCATATTTTGAACAATTTAATGGTACCAATCAAAAGAAATTAAATTTAGAAGAGCTAATTAGCCAAACCGTTTGCTGAGGTTTATGTTTCTGGGTATTGTGTCAGTATTTTTTTGTTTACATACTCATATAGTAAGTACCGAGAATATGAGACGGTTGTATGAATTTGCTGATGCTACATGCACAGGCAGGTAGAGTACATAGGTGGTGGACCTGCTACGAAGGTTACTTTTAACATAGGTACTATAATACTTGTTTGATACAATACATTGCGGTATTCGCAGGTAAGCAATAAATCAGGCAGTTCATTGTTTCAAACACATAGAGTGGAAGGATATCGTAGTAATAAACAACATTCTTGAGGAAGTGAAACGGCACTTACATCGTTTGGGTAGCGTCCGTTAGCTTAGGAAGCATTGTTGTAGGTTGCATTACTATTCTATTCTTCTATTTTCCTCATGAATTTTAGCAACAATGGCCAGTTCGTCAAGGGAAACGTATTTACTGCAAAATATATGCAAAATTTAGAGACGGACGAAACGAACGGAAGCCGACCGACCGACACATGAAAATGCGTTTAGTTAGTTAGTTTTTTTTCTCTTTGTCAAATGTGAATACGGTACCTATGTACTGGTAACATTAAACGCAAAGTAGCATTCTCAAGTCTTCTTTGCTTTTTAATCAATAAAACTTTAAATCACGTTTTAGTTAAAGTGAAAGCCCATACAAACGGGCAAAAAATTGTTCCCTGCAAGGTAGAATTATGAAATTTTCACCATGAATAGAACGTCCTAAAACAATAATTTTCAGATGTGGAGGGAAGACAGATTCGATTTGGGGGCGCCGGGGGTGGGGGTGAAGGGGGTCATAAGAAGCTTTTCGATTATTATTTTTGTGCTGATCAGTAAATGCTACTAGAGCATGTGTGATGTCGTTTTCGCATAAAACACACACAAGAAATTCATTTTTGCTATATAACAGGTATGTTTTCATTAAAAAAACTGTTATTTAATGAAAAGTTTGAAAAAAAAAGGAAAAATGGGCGTATTTTTTTTATAAAAATCGTCATATCTTTCTAAAATCATAATTAATTGAAACTAAAAAAAATACTATATGCAAGAATATTTAATCTAGTTTATAAAAATATACACTTGTTGGATACTTGTCACACAACAACTATTACAAAAAAATAATTTACACGTTGTGCTAAAGGAGCGCAACAAATATTATAGAGAACAATGAAAGAGGAAAAAGTACTGCGCCAACCGTAAATATTAAGATAAAGGCAAAAGAATGATGTAAATTTGTTTATTGTTGTTTATCGGTTTAATTTGTAATGTTTTTTTTTTTCATAATCAGTGTAATGATAACAATAATACTAAAAAATTAAATTTTAGTATAATGGTATTAAACAATTTTTATCAAAAGTTAACTTTACAATCACCGGCGCAGAAACAAAGTGCGGTACACTTTATTGCAGCTTTGCTGCATTTACAACGTCCAGTACACCCTTTTTTGCAGCTGCATCTAATTAACTCTGAACATGAAGCTGCTGCTTTGGGGAGAGTTGTCCATAGAGGTTGCCACTCGGCTGCGATGGTTGGATATCGTGGTCTGCTTTCTTTGCTGATATAAGTCAAGCTATTATTCCACCTCCAATAATTCTCTTGCTAAACAAATTCAATGGGCATTTCCAGACTCCTACGGGGAAGATAATTTTGTCATCATGTTCGGTGGATTACATATTGAAATGGTTATACTTAAAGTGCTAGGAGACTGGTTGGAAAACAGTGGCTGGACCAATATCCTGGTACAAGCTGACATTACAAGTCCCGGTACAGCAAATTCCTTCATAAAAGTAAGTCGTGTCACCAAAACACGTCATGCCCACCAACTTACAGCTGCGAGTCCTTATATTCTTCTCCGAGAAGCCTATACTGAGTAATGTGATAATACTGATGTCCAAAAAGACTACGATACAGCAAAAGCCTGTGTTCATTTTGATTATTGGTCGAAGAGTCTATCTTTAGAGCTGCTTTTATTACGGTACATCAGGGCACTACGCGAAGGCAACTTCCAGTTATATGTGGAGCCATTAAACCAGCAACAAGTTTTCTGCTATTGCTTTATATCAGTGTCATTGTCATTAACACAATAATGCTTCAGTGAAAAGCTCTGGAAGTGCGATTGGACTGACAATAATCCAACGGCCCTAAGACGATGGATGATCGCTGGACCAGAGATTACAAGAATGAATACAGAGTTTGAAGAACTGCGGGCCTATTGTGTATCTCTAGTTGCCTTCTGGACTGGGTGTCTATCATCAAAAACATAGATATACTATTGAATTCCGATGCCCTAAGGATATTTTCGCACTTGAAGTGACGACACAGATTGTTAATAGTTCAATACCCACTAAAGGCAATTTTGAAATTTCAGTTTTTAGTTATGTTTTTGATGATAGGCACCTCGCGCAGTTGGCAACTAAAGATACAGAATATTTCAGATTCAGATACAGATTTTCTTCCTTCATCACGAGCAGACACCTAAAATACAGAAATATTTAGCAAACAACGTCTATTCACTTGTGAAAGTATTCAAAGAAATTGTAAATCCTTTTATAGAACGTAGTCGAGACCTGCTAGTCATTGATACCAAAGACATCATGGACATTGAAGTGGCTGATTGTGTTCGAAATATTGAGACCATTGGTGGAGAACAATTTCAACAGTTTGTTAAGCAGAGGCTAGAAAAATGCACGATACCTGTTACACATCCAATTCCAAAGAACAATTTACCTCTGTTTAGCAGACCACCTGTCAATAATAAGTCGAAACTAAAAGGACATCTTGCGGCCCTCAAAAGCGATTTTTCCCTTTTTTCACGGCTTTACATCTCGTGCCAAGTCCATGATGGAGACTTGGATAACTTTTTCTCGCACGAGAATCATGCGGCTCCACCATATTTGTCAAATGGGGGTAAAATGCGAATTATAAATAAAGCTGATTTAATTAAATGTCTGGGAACAGAATCATTTGAAAAGAAGATTTCGCCCACAGTAGACGTAACTATTTTTGATGGAGCTGCTGTGGTACAAATATTAAATCCTGGTACAACTAAGACATTCCAAGAGTATGCAGAACAAGTTTTTGTGTCATACATATCTGCTCACTTAGAGAAAAATAGTCGCATTGACGTTATATGGGATACTTACCGCCCTGACAGCTTAAAAACTGCAATTAGAGAGAAAAGAGGACGGGGTACAAGGACAAGAGTGTCGCTGTTGGCTATGCATGTGATGCCCAAAAATTGCAAATATTTTCTCCAAATCAATGAAAATAAGACCAAATTGTTTTCTTTCTTGTCACAAGAACTAGTTCTTAGAAGTGAAGTTCTTTGTTCTACCAAATCTTCTGATTTGAGTTTTATGACTCCATGTTCTCACGAGGAGGCAGACATTCAATTTTTTTTACATTTTGCAGATTCAGTGCAGAAAGGGCTTAGAAGAGCGATCATACGCACCGTGGACACCGATGTATTGGTACTGGCTGTCGCTTTTTTCAGTGACTTAAATCTCTCCGAATTATGGCTTTCTTTTGGTGTTGGTTCAAGCTTCCGATACATAGTTATTCGCGAATTGGTGGCGACAATGATTTGGTCTAAATGCAAGTATCTGCCAATATTTCACGCATTTACCGGATGTGTTACGGTATCCACTTTTGTAGGCAGGGGAAAAAAACGGGATACATGGAAATCTTTCCCTAAAGTAAACGGCACATTTGAAGGTCTTATGTCAAAGCCAAGCAATGTAGGCCAAGAATCACTGCTTTTAATAGAACGAATTGTAGTTTTAATGTATGACCGCACTAATGAGGCTGAGATAATCAATGAAGCAAAAAAACAGTTCTTTACACAAAAGTCCAGGGCAATTGAAAATATACCGCCGACAAAAGCAGCACTGCTTGAACATGTAAAGCGCGCCTGTTATCAAGCATTTATTTAGTCTGAAGCCAATTGGAGGCTCCTAATTTGCCAGATCCATCGCAATGGGGATGGACACAGGGCGCAGCCGGGTGGCAACCTCTATGAACAACTCTCCCCGAAGCAGCAGCTTCATGTTCAGAGTTAATTAGATGCAGCTGCAAAAAAGGGTGTACTGGACGTTGTAAATGCAGCAAAGCTGCAATAAAGTGTACCGCACTTTGTTTCTGCGCCGGTGATTGTAAAGTTAAATTTTGATAAAAATTATTTAATACCATTGTACTAAAATTTCATTTTTAGTATTATTGTTATCATTACACTAATTATGAAAAAAAAAAACATTACAAATTAAACCGATAAACAACAATAAACAAATTTACATCATTCTCTTGCCTTTATCTTAATATTTACGGTTGGCGCAGTACTTTTTCCTCTTTCATTGTTCTCTATAATATTTGTTGCGCTGCTTTAGCACAACGTGTAAATTATTTTTTTGTAATAGTTGTTGTGTGACAAGTATCCAACAAGTGTATATTTTTATAAACTAGATTAAATAATATTTCATATAATATTTTTTTTAATTTCAATTAATTATGATTTTAGAAAGATATGACGATTTTTATTAAAAAAATACGCACTTTTTTCCTTTTTTCCAAACTTTTCATTAAATAACAGTTTTTTTTATGAAAACATACCTGTTATATAGCAAAAATGAATTTCTTGTGTGTGTTTTATGCGAAAACGACATCACACATGCTCTAGTAGCATTTACTGATCGGCACAAAAATAATGATCGAAAAGCGTATTTTGACCCCCTTCACCCCCACCCCCGGCGCCCCCGAATCGAATCTGTCTTCCCTCCACATCTGAAAATTATTGTCTTAGAACATTCTATTCATGGTGAAAATTTCATAATTCTACCTTCCAGGGAACAATTATTTCAGTTATCACTTTAAGGTCGTTTTATCATTATTAAGTGGGTCAAAGTTACTAATTTGGTTAAGTGCGAGTCAGACTCAAAGGGCTCCGTACCACCACACAATACGGGTATGTAACCCTAAAGACATTAACTATGGGTAAATAATAACAATGTACTCGTAGTTGCCATAGTAACATCAAGGTGACAAAAACAAGGTGCTAAAATGGTAGCGCCTGATAAACAAAACTCTCTGAGTACGGAACTATAATTGTTATTATTTGTAGTTTTACTTTAGAGTATGTATCAACTACAATCTGACCCAATTGGAAATCTTTAAGATAGATATGAAACAAACACGCGGCGGCCAGAGAGCTATCGTTTATTCCCGCGCATTAAAGATATGAACTTTGAACTTCTCTAACTTCATCAATTATTATCGTATAACAATAAAATTAGTGCCAAAATTCAAGTTATGAAAAGTACATTAAAAAAAATAGTTTGTGGAATAGTCTATTGTGCCTATTTGACAGCTTAATGTTTTCACTTTTGTCAGCATTCATTGGCAGTTCCCACGACTGCCCATGTTTTTATTATTTGCCGTATAAGAGGCATTAGTTACATGAGTCCTGTAACTTTAACGGTACATAACGACTGAAGTTGTAGATTTAGCACTCTTGGGGTACGGAACCCTAAAAATGACTTATTTTGACTTGGAATCAATTTTCTTGTAAAAATAGTTAAACCTTATGCCTGATATGGATAAATAAAGAACAAAATAAAGAACAAAGCTGTATTTTATTTTGAGATTTTGTTGCAATTTTTTTTTTTTTTTTGGTTTCATTTTCCCACTAAGTGGAAAGGCAAAGGGATCTTAGCCCATACAGCCATGTCTGACGTTATAGTTATTATCTGTTTATGCACTATCCTCTTCTGTTGAGGATCATCTGAAAGGTCTGTCCTGTCTAAGTCACTGTCCTGTCGTTTCCGCTATAATGATAGCCTTATAACGCAAATACAACAAGGTTAGAAAAAACACACGAAAAGGCACAGCCCGCACTTTTGTTCCATTGAACAACACACTACACAGGTTACGGTGATTTTAATTCACAATATTCTATCACTATTGTTGATCAAAACACCCAAAATGCAATATTTTTTCAATAAAACAAAAAAACGACGCCATCACATCTTCGCGCCTTTTTTCCAACTCAATTTTGTTGCAATAATATTTTGTTTTTCAAAATGTTTTACCGAAGCATTATCAAGACGGTATTTGACTATTGAGTTTGTTTCCTTTGTGCAGTTAATAATCCTTTCAAATCACGCAACTTTAACAATTATTTATAACTTTATACAAGACGAATAACGACTTTTTTATCTTGCAACTTTTCATCGCATACATTCCATTCAATTGTACATTTGTCACATTAACGGGCACGCATCACCACCGCGGGGGGAGGGACGGACTATACAACACGCACTACAGCAACGACTCAACAATGGGTACGGTTCCTAAACGTTCCATATATTACTTCATTTGAAATTAGGGGCGGGGGAATTGGTCAGCGGATGACGATAATATCATGAGCAAAGATGGCAAAAGAAAAAAACTAACAACAATATTGAAAAATATTAGAAATGTAACCGGACTTCAAATTCAAACTAAATCATAATTTTTTTGTTTTGTTTTTTTTTATCAGAGTTAGGAAATTGATGAAATTAATACTTTCAATAAAAAGTAAAAAATAAGTGCAACGACAAGTGAAGCGGAGCGAGCAGGAGCGTGTTTGGTTACAATGTAATTAAACTCGGAAGCCGCGTGGAGCAAGATGACTTCCATAGTGTTAGCAGATTTTATGATATAGGTACAAAAGTACAAACATAAAACATTATTCGCCGGCATCGGAGGGACAGTCTGAAGTTAATCTGCGTCAAAAGAATCGATCGATTTTGTTCTTATTACGAATTATTAATTTTAAACAAAACAAGTGCATTGAAAACTAACCGACTGGCTCTTTGACAAGTGAGTGAGTGAAGTGACAGGGCAGTGAATTGATTTTTCCGAAAATGGTAAATTTATCGCAATTATACAAATGTTTTAGTATTAATGGTGACAAAAAGTTGTTATAATGTGGATTATTGTTGCAGTCGCTCACCGACAAGATTTCAATGCTAATGGCCCGGCCGGGCGGCGACAATGTCCAAAAAGACGACGTCCCTTGGTGGATGCGATACGCTGGACGAGGGTTGGGAACTGTTGGCAGTTTTAGTAAGGAATTTTTTACATTAGTTATATATCTTCTAAAACCTTACTTAGGTTACAATAAATGTGTTTCATTGGGTGATTTCCTTATCTTATCAGAGGCGTTGTTGACTCGTCCTGCTAAACAATCCTGGTCAGGCATATCCTACGTTTGGTGAAGCCTGTTGAGCAGACTGTCTCTTTGTTTAGTTTTCATTTACATATCAAAGTGGAAAGTCATTGCTTTTTTATTTTTAGACCATCTCATTTAGTATCTGCAGCAGATTAATATAATAAATAAACAGTAGGTTATTATGACAAATAAACCTTAGAGAAAACATTTTAATTACTAGCCTGCTTTAAAAAAAAAAGTTCGCCTCTTTTTCAATTTATAAATCATCTGTAAAGTAGTTAAATGTAATTACCCGTTTCCATCAACCTCTGTTTACCAAGCATCAGTGTGCCTGTGTGAATGTCACAGTTGTTTACATAATTAAGATATAACTATCAGTCAGTGTCCACTTGGTAATGCAAATACTAATTTATGAGTTCCTATGCCCATTAGTAACAAGTTAACTGTTAATACAATTAAACATGAAGCTGAGTTATTATAAATATATCTGGGGGCACGGCAGTGCCCCCGCCGAGTCTCGCAAAAAAAACGCGGAACGGCCGTACCATCCTTTTCTCGAAGCAACTCACGGCACTTTCAACCCCCCTGTATCTTCGTTGTGGGTTTAACTTTTCACATTTGTAAGCAAGGATTCATGTGATAGACACAAAAGTTATAAATTTTTATAAGCCAGTTAGCAACTATAAATATTTAAACAGATACTCTTTCAAGTGCAGTCCAAGGCCAATATTTAGCAGCCCCCGGCTGGTCTGCTGGCTCAGATATAGGACCAAGATGGGATGCAGTGATGATAGATCTTTATTATAAAAGTAAAGACAGTAAAATTATGTGAGACTGCAGGCTGAGTTAGCATTTATCCAATTTATTACATACATACATATACTCACGCCTGTCTCCCAGAGGGGTAGGCAGAGGCTACAGATTTCCATCTGCTACGATCCTGACATACCTCTTTCGCCTCTTCCACATCCATTAATCTAGTCATACAAGCTCTTCTATTCTGGGTAGTTTTGACATTGCTTTTTTCAATATCTTGCCAATTTGGACAGCATACATCCTTCTAGGGTGGCTTGGTCTAACTCTACTTTTGACTTACGCACCATACATTTCTTTTGTCAGTCTACTTTTATTCATCCTCTTTTGATACCATTATTGATTTACGGTAACAGTAGATTTTCTTCCGGCATAATGGAGCCTCCTGCTTGCCACTTGGAAGGATAACTTTCAATTGTAAACATGTTCTCTAAAAATAATTTTGCAGGGAAAGTAGTTAAAACATCTAAATAACGTTAAAATAATATTTGTACAAATGTTTTTTTATGATCTTACAGTTGCCATAATCTTTGGGCTCATCAACTGTACGGGCATCATCCTTTTGAACGTAAGTTGTCTCATCGCCGGCATCTGGCAGATGTTAGCCGGCTTTATCGTTATCATCTGTGAGGCGCCTTGCTGCTGCTTCTTCATTGACTACGTCCAGACCCTCTCCGACAAGATGGAGGCAAGGCCGTACTATCAGAAGGCTGCTGTTTATATTGGGTGAGCTGACTTTAAATAATTAAGAGGAATAATTAAGTGCAAATACAGAAGTTGTTTAAAAAACTGATATATTATTAAAAGTTGTCAGAGCATGACATGAACTTTAACAATGTATGCTAAAAAAAATAAGGTCTTCTTTTCAAACATTGCATTGAAAATTTTAGTGTAAAAGTAACATTTCATGCTTCAATACCTTGCAATATTAAATGTACAGAAGGTAACCTGACCAACCACACAGTGTAATTCAGTTTGTTATCAAAACATTAAACTGTGTAATGAATGACTCACTGTATTATTATAATCATTCATTTCCCAAGAGCAATAACACAACTCTCTCTTATAGAATAAGGATTATTTTACATTGCCAATGAGCTTCATGGTCCATAATGAATAAGAGTAATTAAAACTTCCTGAAAAGATGCTTTATTTGATAGATTTCTTTAACAATGTGGAACTAAATATCATATATGCCTTATTTTAGCTAAATCGGTTTAGCTGTTGTTGAGTTCTGTTGTCAACAGACAGACTACGAAGTTTTTGTATTTTATCAGAATCACAAAAGTTACACTCAAGTGCGTTTCATAAAATATTTGTTATGACATTACATTGGTAGCAGCAATATTATCCAATCCATAGACGTAAAACAATTTTTGTGTATTGTAGGCGATACTCACTCACAACCCATGATGCGGGGATGTAATATTCGTCAGTAAAACGTGGGTGCAGGACTGTGACTTGTCGTTACGATTTATTTTCATTTCGTAAATGGTGTTTCAGTCTGTCGCTGCCGCCGTTCTTCCTGTGCTTCCTGAGTGTGAGCACCTGGCTCGGCAGCGGACTAATCTTCGCCACCGGAGTCATCTACGGGATGATGGCGCTCGGCAAGAAGTAAGTCACATTTACTTATCTAAATTATTTTCCTGTGCTTCCTGAGTGTGAGTCACCTGGCTCGGTAACGGACTGATCTTCGCGACCGGAGTCATCTACGAGATGACGGCGCTCGGCAAGAAGTTAGTCACATTTACTTATCTATTATTATCTTTCTGTGCTTCATTAATCAAGTCATACAAGCTCTTCTATTTCAGGTAGGTACTTTGCCCTTCTTCAGTATATCGCCAATTTGGTCGGCATACGTCCTTTTATAGACCGATAGCCGGACGTTTTAATTTCGACGTAAGTTATGATATTATTAGAATCGTTTGTTGTCGGACAGTGGATTAGGTTATGCATATTTGAAGCTATGTTTAAAAAGTTAGAAATCTTAGAACGTTGCTTTAGGTATGATTTAGGTATTTGCAATTATTGAATCTAAAAGTGTCATTACAAAATTAGAATTAAAAGTTTGCGTTGTATCTGACATAAGACATGCGTATTTTGTTGTTATTCATTTATTAGATAGATATCATACATGGAACATAGGTAAACTGAAAATTGTGAAATACTCTTTCAATATAGTATTAGAGGGACTTATGTTTATTTAAATTATTTATCTTGACCTATTATAGAAAGTTTAGAAATTCATGTAGTATGCTTTTCGATTTAATTAAGTTTCTTTTCATATTGTGAGTAATAATAAATTAGAATTCAAAAGTTGGCAGCTACTTCATCATAATAACATACCCGATCATCATTCAAAAGATTAGAAAAATTCGCACCTGCAGTTTTAAAAAAACATGATTTCGATTATCATGGCATACAAAAATACGCGCGGGGTGAAGCGCGGGGCCGGAGACGCTAGACCCGATCATCATTCAAAAGATTAGAAAAATTCGCACCTGTAGTTTTAAGAAAACATGATTTCGATTATTAAAGCATACAAAAATACGCGCGGGGTGAAGCGCGGGGCCGGGGACGCTAGGCCGCGTGACGGTCGTGGGCTGGTCGGCTCGCTTTGTACTACTTTGTAGCCGCGGTGTTTATGATAAAGTATGCAAAAAACATATTGGTAAATTTAGAAGTAAATGCTTTTAATTTATAATGTAAGGGCATAACAGACGTTGGCGGGCCCAGAGGTCCCAATTTGAAATTTTATGGACATTAATCTTTTTATAAAATTCTCGTACAAAAACACTAGTGCACTTTACCAACTGGCGCCGAACGCGAGTGATCGTCGCACACTGGATCCCAATTTGAAATTTTATGGACATAGGGCCTCCAGACAGAATATCGACCTGACGACTTTTTATATAATGGATATTTATATTTCAAGTGACAAATACTAATTGGAAAATTCTTGTGAAAGTGATAGTTTTCGAGATAAAAAATAATCTTTTTTTTGTATGGACAAAAACATTTTTTTTTTCTCAAAATGTTGAAAAGTGTCGCGGGTTTGGCTTCCATATTATGAATAATCAAAGTGATCCTCTACTTAAAAATATTTATGAAGTTTGCGGTCACTTGCGGCCGAATGAGAAATTTGTGGTCAAATATCAGGATTTATTTTCGGTCGTTTTTTTTTTATTTATTTTCCGTTAGTCAACATTTACTTTAATATAATGTATGTAAGAAATTCCGAAAAATCCTGCACAGTGGTCCCAATTTGAAATTTAATAGACATTGGGTCTCAAGACAAAACATTGACCTGATGATTTTTTATATGATGGATATTTCAAGTGACAAATAAATAAAAAAAGTATAGTATAAGTTTTATGTTAAAAAAAGACATGATCTTGCTAAGTTTCTTGCCCGTTCTTCTTAGCAAGACTAATCGAATGGGCGGAGGTAGGCATGTATTTATATATGTAACCTATTAGTATGTAGTATATGTATAGGATGTGATTTAGTCGGCCGCCTGGATTCGTGCTGGGGGCTCGGTTGGTGATCATTGAACCTTGTTCCTGGTCCCTGGCCGGGTCTCCGGTATGGGTTCAGGCGGTTGATTGGATTTCACCTTGTATAATACATATTTTACCTATCATTTTAATCGTATATACAAGGTGACTTTTTGATCATCGTCCAAATTCATACTAGAGGCTTGGTAAGTGTACAGCATCATGAATCGATAACAATTTTTGTGAAATTCGCATAATGGAATTTCGACTTCCCATAGTAATTCACTCCCAGTCCTGAGTGAATCACTATGGGGAGTCGAAATTTCATGTTATGAATTTTGCAAAAATCGTTATTGGTTCATGATGCTGATCACTTACCAAGGCTCAAGTATGAATTTGGACGATGTTCGCAAATTCACCTTGTATATTGCTACATAAATTAAATAAACCTTTAATCTAGTTCATGTACATTTATTATTTTATTACATATATTTTTACGAGATTAAATTTTGACTTGCGAAAGTGTATTATAATACCTACTTTGCAAAACGAACTATTTGAATTTGAAAAAAGATTACTTTTTATCTCGAAAACTATCACTTTTACAGAAATTTGCCAATCAGTATTTGTCACTAAAATATAAAAAATATGTCAATAAAATTTCAAATTGGGATCAGTTTGCGACAATCACTCGCGTTCGGCGCCAGTTGGTAAAGTGCACTAGTGATTTTGTACGAGAATTTTATAAAAATATTAAAAAGTTAGCGGAATGATCATGGACCGAGGTACGTGTTACTTTTGTTATATTATTTTATGTAAATTTTTGACAAAATTATTTCTTTCCATATTATACTTCAATGTTTTCATTATATGTACCTAGGTTCTTTCTGCTCAACCTCAATAGTTTTGATGTGGATACTACTCGTGAATACGAAGTTTATGAAACTGGCACAAAAAGAGGTTATTAAAACACGAGTGTGAGTTTAAAAAAACGAGCCGTAGGCGGGTTTTTTAATTGTGTACAGGAGTGTTTTAATACCTAGTTATGTCTAGTTTCATACACTACTTTACCTACACTCATGGAACTCATGCAATAGGTTATCTAGGTACCTACCTATTTTTCAATCCATAAGATCTTGGTAGCAAATTGTCGTAAGCTTTTCTTGATTTTGCTGTTAAAAATGTTAATGTTTATTTTTAATTGTTTTATTATATTAGATTATCAGAATACCCACCTCACCTTTGATCCTGGCTTCATCGACATAGAACTCCTCAATGGATGACAGCACATAACTTTGGATTGCGGCAATCAGCTTGTGTTAGGGTGCTGATTGCAGGGCATTGCTTGAAAATTTCAAGACGACGGATTAGAAGACTGCGTATTTCCTACGATATAGCAACATAAAAACCAATATAAGAGCGCTTTTAGATAATATAATGTTTTAGGAAGAAAGAAGTCGGCAAAAGTGTTGCTTCGGTACCATCGGTCATTATAGAATTATTATTAATTTTTTAGTGAATGACTGCTGTTCATCTGCTGTTAAATTTGAAGTCGGTTACTATTTTTTTGTTAAAAGTTTTGTAACAATACAATGTCGGCCTCTAGCCGAAATAAGGCAAAATATAATAAATTTTTGCTAACGCATTTCTTAGTGGGTTCTTCTTTCTTTTAAAGTGAAATCTTCAAAGGCATTTTAGAGCCGTTATTTTAATTACTTACCAAAGTTCGGCCGCCTTAAATAAGGAGAGTGTAAATCTGATCATGTACTTTCATTCCTTACCTATTGAATATCCTATTATTAAATAAAGAAAAATTTAGAAAAATTTAGATGATGAATGATTCCCACAAATAACGCACTTTTCATTCATCTTGACGGATCGCCATCTACTCACACGCCGCCGCGCCGCCTCGCCGCCGTGTTAACTGCGCGTGAGCAAACTCCATCATTACTAATTCCATCCTTAAAAACTCCAACCTTACGGATTCCTTAGGTCACTGGAACGCCCCTCAAACCCGCCCCACGCCCCGCGCGGCTCTTTGTACGACGCCGACACGCTAAAATCAAAGCGAGCCAACCAGCGTCTCGACGATTGGCACATGGCCTGGCGTCCGCCCCGGCCCCGCGCTTCACCCCGCAACTTTGTTTGTATGCCATGATCAGAGAAATTATGTTTTATTAAAATTACGGGTACGAATTTTTCTAATCTTTTGAATGCTGATCGGGTATGTTATTATGATAAGGTAGCTGCCAACTTTTGAATTCTAATTTTGTATTTCTCATAATATGAAAAGAAACTTAATTAAACCGAAAAGCACACTAAATAAATTTCTAAACTTTCTATTATAGGTCAAGATAAATAATACCATATGATGTAAACAAACTCAAGTCCCTCTAATATTATATTGAAAGAGTATTTCACAATTTTCCTAAGTTCCATGTATGCTATCTATCTAATAAATGAATAACAACCAAATACGCATATTTTATATCAGATTCAATCTAAACTTTTAATTCTAAGTTTGTAATGACCCTTTTAAATTAAATAATAGCAAAGACCTAAATAATCCGTTTGTGCTTCACCTTCCACTTATGCACAATAAATTTCTTTCGTTGCTCTACTTTTATTCTTCAAGTACATAATAAGTACCTTTTTATAGAAAGAAAGTTTTTTTAGGGTTCCGTGACTCAAAATAAAAAAACGGAACCCTTAAGGATCACCTTGTCGTCTGTCTGTCTGTCGAGACCCTTTAGCTCGGCCCCCGTATGATATATCAAGTTGAACCTGATACCTCCTACTGACGTCTACGACCCCATATTGCTGTAAAAAAATCGGGCTTCTAATTTGACGCGAAAAAAAGTTATTGCACTTTACATAATCAATTTCATACAAATTTTTGACAATTAATTATTGAATGAATGAAACTTGAGGATAAAACATGATTATTGCAAAATGTCTCACCTCAATAACTATTTTTGATCCGAATATCCGACCAGTTTCAGCAAATTCAGACTGCCTTCTTCTGTCTGTAATTTTTGACACTCGCAAGGGAATCAAAATCTATAGGGCACTTCCAGGTGAATCAAAAATTACAAATATTTAATTATTTAGCACAGGGGTCGGCAACGCTGTGACCGCGGGTGCACGTGCGCCCGCGAGGGCTTTTTGATGCGCCCTCTATGACAATGTGACAATGTGAGCCATGACATCATACATGTAACATGAGGGACAAAAACTTTTGGAATGTCGTTGATGAAAATAAATATCTCATTATAAGAGCATTATTTCTTTACGTGTATCAACGTGTATTTTAAGAAATAATACGTAACGTTTGCGAATCTATATTTTCAACAATGAAGCACAAAATCAAAATATACAAGCAGGCAGAATTACAAAATGTAAATTTGGACCATTGTATGAGGACAGGTAATTTAATGAGCCAGTTTTCATCAATTTGTCGGAGGAATGCAAGGTCAAGGATCACACTACCCCCCGGTTTCTGAAAGGCCAATCAAAGTTAACAGTAGATTAAAAAAACTTTAACCGCAAATAACGGTGAAAATAAAGCATATATGAAGTCTGAATAGTGATGAATCAATAATTAACTTAGTTAATTTTTTATTTCAATGTAAAATTCCCACTTTTTCTGGCTTAATCAGCAGATAATTATTATTTAATCTACTGTTAACATTGATTGGCCTTTCAGAAACCGGGGGTAATTGTTGTAATACCCAATGACTTATATATTTGCCTAAATGTATTCCTCGAGTAATAAATATTTTGTTTTGTCCTTGTCTAACGTTTTATTTGTGTCGTACTACAATAATTATAACTGTTCATGCGCCCTTCAGGAGTAAATAATTTCAGAATGAGCCCTAAGGCTGGATAAGGTTGCCGACCCCTGATTTAGGATGTTATCTAACACCAACTTAATTAGACCGTTTAGATACATAGAGTTTAATAGATCGTAAGTGTCAAGTTAAGTTGATCCTTCAAAACCGCAAGTGGAATTATTTACCATGTTTTAGGGTTCCGTATCCGTATTGTGTGGTGGTACGGTACTTTTTGTGCGCGAGTCCGACTCGCACTTGGCCGGTTTTTTTTCCGCGATTTTACGTTTGTTTGCGAAAGTTGTTCGTATAGACGAGTACTATCTCTAGTTAGTAAAATCCGGCTTTTAGTGTAGAATAGATGGTACGGATAATGGAAAATAGAGCTAGTGGCTGCCGCAGGATGTAGTATGTCGACCAAATTGGTGACATGCCGAAAAAAGTTCAAATCAAAAACAGTAAGAATAATAGAGCTTGTATGGCTTAATTCATGAATGTGGAAGAGAAAGAGGTGTGTTAGGATCGTGTCTAATGGAGATTTGTGGTCAGGCGTGGGTATTATATTGTATACAGTGCAAGGGGGATGATGATAGAGTCGCTCGAGATATTTGATAAGATACTCGTAATTTTTACAGCTGAATGTTAATGTAACATTGTTAATTGCTAAACGCCTAACCAATGGTGTGCCTTTTGTTGTAACTCTCAACACCAACACAACTAACGCTTGTAGTAACAGTAGTGTTACATAACAACATAACATGTGTGTGTGCTAACCATGTCTGGGTTTGGACGGATGTAGGGGCTCGCGGGACGACATGGCAGCCATGGCGGCCGGGGGCGGGACCACACCCCCCGCCGGCGCCCCTCTGCAGACCCAAGACCACACCGTCACGCTCATGGAAGACCCTGATGTCTGGCGTCCCAACTAAAGACGAGGCAATCACTTAGATAGCGTTCTAGCGGTAGCGCTTGATGCCATCCATTTATATTTTTGTAATGCTATGGGAGACCAAAGGAAGAATTATAATTTTTATAGAAACTTAGAATTTTATTTACTTTCAAAATTGATGCTAGAATGTGTTCGTCTTTTTGAACTAGGCCTGTTGCATGCTATTGGCGTATCCGGCTCGAAGGACTTTCTCGTTTTCTTATTTATTTTTAGCAGCGTCGTTGCATGCAAGTTTTGGACATAATTGTATGTTTTATGTTTATTTATCTTTTAGCTTAAAGAAAAGCTTGATGCGCAGAAACGATTACTTCGCACAGCATTTACTTTTTAATTAATTTTCATTGAATATTTATTTAAAAAAATAGCACTTGTAATGCAGCACGCTTTGCATCCCACTCAACTTTTAACCTTACCATTCTAATTCCTTTATCTTCTAACAGGGGTTCGATAGAAGATATGAGGACGTCGGCCGCCAATCTCGAGGCTGGTCTTCAACCAACCACAGCGACGCGCGCCAATCTCGTGCCAAACGAGCAGCCAATCAGTTTCACTGGCGTCCCCTCCCCCAACTGACCTGCCACTCCCGATACCGTGAGTCTCTGAGCAACTATGCGCTCCTGGTACCAGGGTCTCAAGACATTATTTATAAAACTGGCGGTCTCTCATCATATCAAAATTGTAGGCCTAAGGGAACAACGTGTAAGCTAGGATTGCCGATCTTATTGTTTGGTAAAGGTTTGTCGGCATTTCTAAGCATTTTTTATCTCTTACATTCATAGTAGATCTTCCTTTATCATCCATTTTACAGTAAGTTTGTCTCGTAGTTAGGTCTCGGATATCCCGGTACTATGGAGCGCGAATGTCTTTGTGTTATTTAGAGATGTCGCGTGTACAGAGAGTGATTTTCAAGACTTTAAACTTACCTATACATAATTAATTATTTTATTAAATGAAGCCAGAAACCAATACTTGCTGACTTGTCTATAAAGACCAATTTAATGGAATTTTCATTATACTAAAACATTTTTAACAATATTGTTTCTAAAAATATAATTCTCGTTGTTTTTACTATTGAAATGAAATTACTAATTAATATTGTAAATGTATACTTATGTATGTACAATTGTTGTGTAAGAGGTACACGGGAGTTCGCAAATGGATGTAATAAGTAGAGTTAGAATTGTTACTGTATTTCATAGTTTGTGAAAGGTCTTAGGAGTCGTCTAGATCTTTTATATCACTGAAATCACCTTCCACATAGTTATACGTTAAGTCTCTCCCAGCACTTGACTGCAGTTAGCCGGCGGCAAGTGAAATGTATTTAAGCGCCTTTGGTAAGCGCGGGGCAAAGGAGGGGCGACTTCGTTCATGTTGCGTAGTGGGCGCACCCGCTGCGCCGCCTCCCCCGCCCATTAAATCAGTAACATCAACGCATAGATAGAGGAAATAATCAACGTAACCACATCCCAGTAAATATACCTCACGTTTATTTTATCTTGTGAAAATAAAAAGACAAATTCAATGTCTGTAAGTACCTCTAGTTAGCGAAAATTTTCCGACATTGATGTAAAATGTTTTTTATGTCTTTATTATTGCAAGAGTGATGCCTTCCTTTTGCATGTGGCAGTTCGTTATCGCTATGTGATATTGTTTAGCAGTTTATGTTAGTGAAATATATCGGTTATTATTGCTCATTATACTATGTTTTGTATATTAAAATCTATTATTTTTCCAATTATAAAGACTTGCGCTTAGTTATTAAACACATTCCGAATTGTACTGAAGTCTTTTGATAAATTATGCTTTTTTGCCTAATAAAATTTTGGGTTAGATTGAAATATTTCTGTACATAAATAAATATTTGAAGAAAACATTATTACAGCAATGTCTATTGTTAATCATGTGAATGTAATCTTTATGTAGAATATTGTACCTAATTATTGGTAAAAAGAATCACGCGTTTTATGATATTGTAGGCAATTTTTGCGTTTCATATTTAAAATAAACGTACCTATTTCATATTTAAAATAAAGGTACCAACCAGTTCTCGGTATGTACTGTCTAATAGTATGTAATTTCTACATCCTAGTTTTCAAAATACCCATCCTCAATCTGGTTGGGTGTTTCATACAAAATATTACCTATCTAGTGGATGGACGCGATGTTCCCGAGAGTCGACGATGGACGTTCCGACAGACATTCATTCTATTACGCAAATAAATAAAAAAACTGGCATAACTATTACTGATGTATGTGGGATGTTAGAATGCATGTTTTTAAAAATATCACTGTTACCTACTCTAAGCATATTTTTGTAAAAATACACTTTAGGAAAGGGCTGAGTGAAGAAAGTATTACTATGATTTATCGCGTATAAGACCCTAGTCCTTAGGTAATGTTTTTATAGGTTTAATCTTGCTCACTGGCCAATTGCGTATATTTTAAGATGTGTAGAAGACGTGTGTGAACTACTTATACATAGTCATTCTTTATATATGGGAATCTTTCAGCTGCTTGTTGAATTACTACAAAATATTTACTGAAGAGATACCTAGATGCTTGGTCTAAATCAATTTATTTATTTAAACTATCAAAAGTTTGAATTATGTTTAGCCTAAATCAAGCATTGTTGTTGTTTATACATTAATTTAATATCTACACAATTAATTGTTGACTAAATTCCCTTTTAAAATAGTAAATGTTAATTTGGTAGTGCTTCCTTATTTTCAATGAATGTAGAGTTATTTTTATTATTTTAACATTTTGATGGGATCAGTAAAATCGTATCAACAATAATTATATTTATCAATTCTTATTATAAGGCTATTTATTAATATGTAGTTAAATTGAGAAAACATTTAAGTGTTGTTTTTAATTTCTGGTGGTATATTTGTAATGTCTAATTGCAGGCTAAAATAACTCTGTGAATCATTATATTTACCATTGATTCACAATAAGTGATCTCTATTATTTATTTCACTTTGTCCTAAACTAACAGCTCCAATAGGTTATAATTAAATGGCAATATTATAACTAATACCAATTCAGAGCACAGAACAGTAAAATATCTAAGTAAATAATTAAAATAAATAGTTAACAATATGATATACATAGTTGTATAGTGTACGTAAGTAGTTAAATTGTTTCATGCGGAGCTATGTTACTGTTAGGGAGGCATATCTGTAATAAATGTGTGTATATTGATAATAGGGCTCTTTTTATTTTCCCTTCTACCATATACATATATAGCCTATCTTTATTAATTATTTACACAATTCCAGAGAAATATAAGACAAATTTCCATCAAATGGTCCCAACAACATTCGTACATTCCTTGTACAAGTTGTTGACCACAAAACATAATTAAATAAATCTTGAAAAAAACAAAACGAAATATGATACAAAATATTTATTAGACTAGATACATTCAATGTTCATTCTTACATTAATCATAAGATAACATGTAACAAATGGTACTAGGTATTAAAGATACCACGACATTCATGTACATAATAGGGTTTAATTATTTGTTATTAATATTTCTTCAGATATTCCATCAATTAAACCAGGTTTTGGATCTCAGACTGCGTCAATATTTGACATAAATCTGGAACAAAGATAGTAAATTAGTAAATGATATTGTGGCGGGAGGCAAACAGGCGGGAGACACATTATAGGTAGCTAAGTCAGATAAAATGGCAATGAATTTAACTACTGATGTAATTCAGATGAAGGCTATAATAGTGACATAGACAAACTCAGAAAAGAACCAAAAAAACCATGGAAATTACTCAATAAAATTACGGGTTGAGTCAAATCAGCAGTTGATAGTGTAATCTCAAAGGCATTTAATATCTCAAACAAAGAAATAGAAAAAAGCATTGCAAATAACTTTGGAAAGAGTTTTGAACAAAATGTAAAAGATATAGTTCCACAATGCACAAGGTAGACCATTACTAGACGAAAAATCCTACAGAAAATCATCGGATGTAAGCCTTTTATGTAAAAAAGTGACAAGTACATCATACGGTTTGACAATTTTTGGGAGGTCTTTTAAAACTTACCTTGACCGAATATTCTCATTACAGCTTAGAATACTAAAAGCTATAGTGCCACCAAAGATAAAAATAGAATAATATGTTAATCCCTTGGGCCTTTTTAAATACTGTGATTTATTCCTGTACACCAAAAGGTTATAATTAGCCTTTTGGCTAAACAATTATACCGAATGGACATACAAACACAAATATCTCACAAAATAAATACGAAATAAAAATTATACGAAAAAAGAACCTCTCCCTACCTCATACCTAAACTGATTAATCAACTACCAAATGATTTTAAAACTTCAATAAATCATAAAAAGGTTAACTTTAAACTAAAATCTTACTATGAACATTGTATCATTGCAGTACAGGAACGCAGAAAGAAAAGTAAATCTGGATGTGAGGAGCACTGAACCGGGAACCGAACCCGGGTTCGAGCAATCGCCCGGCAAGCGAGAGGTCCCGGGTTCGATTCCCGGTTCAGAGCTCCTCACATCCAGATTTACTTTTCTTTCTGCGTTTCTATACTGCAATGATATAATGTTGATTTATATCTCCTTGCAATTGATAATTCGCCAAGTGTTCGAACATAGAAATTTATTTCTGTCATAGTTAAAATCTTACTATTTAGAACATATAAATACAGATCAAAGAAAAATATATATTTATATTATTATATGTATATAGACGTATATATTTATTCATATATAGCTGGTAAAAGTAGTAAATTTAGATTAACCTACTTAAAAATAATATTTTCTCACAAATAGCAAACAGCCTGTATTATGTTAAAATCATCGGTGCGTGATGTACACACAGACAAATCTTGAACCGGTTCTCATGATGATGTTATCTTTCCCTATTCTTACAATGAAAACACTGCGTATGTGTGCGTTTAACCTGCCCACTTTATTGTAAGTAGGTTTATATACCTAACTAGGTTTAAGTTGTAAATATTATACTTGTTTAAAATGTAGCTACCTATGGATCACCCGATATCTAGACAAACCTTGCAAGGTTTATTGATATTGTTGAATCATGTGATTGTGTTTTCCTTGATGATGATAAATAAATAAAATAAAATAAATAAATGACAGCAATGATGTATATTCTGCATGCATCATTTTAAAAAAGTAAGAAGGTACTTTCCAAGCAGGTATAGTATAAATATTATACATTCATTCAGCACATTATCAACAGCATTTAAGTCCTGAACTAGAATCAGCAAGAAATACAACCTCAGTACAAAACAAAGGCAGATTGTTTCCTCATATCAAAACTAGTTTTGATGGATTTATTGTGTGCACACAAACATAGCACACTGATAATCGCGAAATGATTGGCCACAAAAAACATGCCACGGTCGGAGTGTCGATAAGGGGCCATAGTGCACCCTTTTCTACACCCCAACTCATGCCATTTTGACTTCTGAATCTACTACATCACTACACCTGCAAAAAGTGCTTTTACATGTTGACTTTTTGAAAACATTCCTACCAAATTTACGAAGACCGATGTGCCCGTAAAACTGTTGTAAGTGGCGGTGCTAGACTGATGTTATGCTATGCACATGAATTTGTACTCATACCCACCTGGGTAAGTATATAAATGGTGGCGTCAACTAATATAACCCGTAAAGAAGACAAAGGCACACCTCAGCTATGACTTTTGCTTATAAATAGCCCCTGTTATAGTGCCATGCCTCTGAATCAAGCACTGCTTCTTATCAGTCTCCAGATTGATGGTAGGTGGCTTCAAGTTAGGCTGTATCTTGCAGGCTTGTTCGGAAATAGCGACGATAAGACCCGCGGAGTCGACATGAGCAGAACCCTTGGCGGAGAGGCACAATCCTTGGTGGTCAGCGAAAATGCAGCCTGTGACATTCGGAGCTGACATTATCTCTTCAGTAACTTTGTCTAGTTCTTTTTCCATGGTTAATAAAGAAGATAAAGTAAAGGATTAAAATGCAGTTAATGCAGACCAGACCAGACCACTGAGCAAATAAAACAATGATGCAGGCCAGGGTTGCCAGATATCAGCTACCTCAATTCGCCTAATTTTGACTACCAAGTAGCCTAAATCGCCTAATTATTTATTTTTGTCAAGTAGCCTAATATTTTGAGCTATGTAGCCTAAATTTAGCCCAAATAAAGAAGAAACGTACAGTGCAACTATAAAGTCATGAAACAAATAGGGGCGCTACTTTCTTAAAATGTGAGTTAAAATGAGTTAGAAAGATTGTTTTCTCTATGATAAACGCGTTTGTCTATCTCACTCCTACAAATTTTGTGGATGCAATGGAACGCAAGCAGCGTGAAAGAACTGCGGACGTACTATATTACGGTTTGTTACAAGCATTTTATGGAATTATTCAATAAATTTGGAGTAATCCTGAAATAGCCTAAATCGCCTGTTCTTTTTTCCTAGGTAGCCTAAATTGCTACTGGTAGCCGATCTGATTTTTTGGTCGCCATTTGACCCCCTAAGGTAGCCTAAATGGCGATAATTCGCCTAATCTGGCACCACTGATGCAGGCCACAACACAATGCAGGCGACACGACAACACCACACCACAAATTATAGAGGGATAACAACACTAACACTCAGACATGTGCGTGTGTGTGTGTATGCAAGTTTAAGTTATAAAAAAAAAGTAGCACCCCAAAAATGGAGTGACTGCGTGACTCATGTTATTAAAGAAGAGGACAAAATGTGCCGTCTCGACCACCTAATTGATGGCATTGTGGATAGTTTTATAATCAATGTTAATGATGAAACCAGCACTGACAGTGACACAGATTTTTCAGATTAATAAATTTAGACACTTAAAAGCTCGATTGTTTTATTTATCATATTGTTATTAAATGTAGAAACAACAAAAACCAATAATATGTCAATCGAATCATTCGCTATAATTATTTTATGAAACAAAAATAATTCATTCGTTCACTAAGTGGATGAATTTAATTTATACCTTTAGGACATCTCTATTTATTTTTCGTCGTCATCTGGTATCACAGTAAACTTCAAACGATACTCTCGATTTCTGGCTTGGGGTATAGGTATAACATATAGCAATCCTAAACCCTGCGGTCCGTAATAGAATTACAATGGATCATAAGCCATTCACTTCATACTTTCGTAATCGATTTTAGCGATATAATTCTATTTCGGAACGCAGGGAAAATGAAATTACAGGGTTGCCAACTCGATACTACGGTTAGGTGCTAAATAAATGACATCTCAAATAGTGCTAGATGGCTATATATATTTCCAAAAATAGTGCATAATTGATCATTGAATTAAATGCAATACAATACAATATTCTTTATTGCACACCAAACACAAAATAAATGAACAATTTCAAAAAGAAAAAGGAGGATACAATTGGCGGTCTTATCACTAAAAAGCGATTTCTTCTAAACAACCTTTGGATGGAAGAACTCTTAAAAGAAAAGAAAAATGTCTTATTGCAAGAGCAAGGGTATTCTATAGACGTACAGCTTCTACAGTAAACGAGTTACCATAAAAACAAGTACTTACCTAATAAAATATTCTACCAAATAAAATAGTACATTACGAGTTTCGTATAACTTTTTATAGCACAAGTGTGGAAAATGCCGACTTTACGCACGCTAGCGTGCGTAAAGCGGTCATTTTACGCACAGTGTGCTATTAATATATTTTCATTAATAGTGAAATCCATCGCTTTGGATACTCTAAACATTATTTAGATTGCATTACAAACTAGAAAACATCAAGTAGAAACAAATTTCAAGTACCTACTTAAGACAAATATATTTTGATGTAGATCTTGTTTGTCTATAATTCATTAATATCTTAGGGAATTTCGTATGAGAGACAAGGCCTGCATGACTGTTAAATAATGCTGGATTTAGTGCTTGGTGCTGTACGTCAATTTTTATTTCTGGAAATATGAAACTAATGCTAGATCTAGCACCTAAAGTGCTAAGTTGGCTACACTGAAAAATTAACGGTCAACCGTTCCTTGACCATTTCACGAACAGCTCGAAGTCGTTCAGTAAAACTTGTCGTTCATAAATTAATACTTTCGTCACGTTCTAAGCTTCCAACACTAACAGCAAGATAGCGTAGATCTCAGAATAGGTATACAATTTCCAACGCGTGCAACAGAGATGGCATTGGAACTCGTGTCGCGACCTCTAATTTATGAACGCGTCTCCTAAATGTAAAAAACTTTGACAGTTAAATTTTACAATTCCCTGGGTGTTTAGGAATATAACGTTAATCAGTATAAGGGTACGTTTCGAAACGTGTGATTATCACTCGGAGCGATGCGAATTTTACCCTGCAGCGTTCAATAATCGACCCGAGTGAAACCGAGGGTAAACGAAATGTTACCTGACAGTTGCGCTAAGTGTTTTGAAACCCTTTCGAGAAATGTACATATCGCACTGACAAGTGCGATTTCTAACTCTGTCTGGGTACCGATAAAATTCGCTTGACAGTTGTCATTTCGGAGTTTTCTCAGGATTCGGACTTGAAAATAGAATTCAACATTTCCGTACGAATACGGTGAAAATTTTTCCAAACGACTAGATTATGGCTTGCAAATGCAAAGGTTGTAATGCCATCCATATTAACAGCAATAGGTATCGGTTCAATTCCTTCTGTTTGATACCGTAGGTTTTTAATGAAAACTACTTCGTCTTATGGTTTTAAATCATAATAACAGCCAAACTGATAAGTTACAAGCGTAGCGTATCTCGCAACCATAGGGCTACAAAAGTAATGACGTCATATAATATATAAAAAAACAATTTAAAAGTAAAAAGTGCCGCATCCGGTGCTGCTAATGTCTAAATCTAAACACCTTCTTTATTAGGTACTTTACTTAATTAATTAATTTATTTTGATTTGAGGTTATGTATTTACTTGACGTGTGTTACTCCAGACCGTTCCAAAACGCTTTTCTCACGGGTATCACTTGCAAGCGTTTCAAAACCAGATCTTTCTTTCTCTTTCTAGTATATAGTTCTGTCTCTTTCTTAAAAACGAGTGAAATTTCGCACGAAGATCACACGTTTTAAAACGTAGCCTAAGTTAAGGTAGCGTTCCTAAACGCTGGGGTAAAGGTAAAAATTAACTGTCAACCATTCCACAACCACTCGAGTGAAAACGAGCCATATACTTAGGATATACTGGCATATCCTAATATGTCAATAAATGTGTTTCTGGCAACACTAGATTCATGTATTATTGCGAAGATCTATTGTTCTTTCCATAGTGAATTTTTAGGGAAACTGTGTATTCCTATATTTTTACAATTAGCCACAACGCATGGGCTGACCATGTTGAAAGTTGAATGAAACACCAAGTAGAAAACAACACCATAATATATATACACAACAAAATATTTTTGACACTTGAAAGCAGGGTAACGCCATCTATGTTTACCTCTGAAAGCTTGATCAAGGTCAGTCTGGAAAACCGCTCATTGCACAATCACGTTTTGACAGCCACGAAAGACCGGCGCGAGTATGTGAGTATTGGTAGCGTTCCGAAACCAAACCCCTATCATCGAGCAATTCTAGTCGGATGAGCAATACGTTTTGGAACCGGTCATAATGGAACAATCTTCGGACTAACTTTGGTGAGATTCGGAACGGACATAGAGTAATATGTCAAAATAAAAGTTTGGCGGGAAGACGAAAATGTTTAAATGATGGATGAGATTTTATCTACGATATTTTTCATTTTTCGCTTAAAACAAGTTATTGGCGGAACTAATGTTCGGAGACACGTTTAAAGAAGCCAGATAAAACGGTTTTGAATTGAATTGAGATTTTATCTACAGGTTGTATAATTATAGAGATAGCTAGCTCATACAAGTTTTAGACTTGTAGGAAATAACACAAAACAAATTCAAATAAAAATGTAGTTCTAGGCGAGAAAATAGGAATAGTTCTCATCTGTGGATTGAGGTGTTCAAACGTTTAATACTCTTCAGTTCATGTTTTGTAATTTTTGATACCTACCATGTAAACGTATAAAAATCATACGTCAAGGATCATGCTTTTGACAGGCGCAATATATTCCCGGCGATTTTCGCAGAGCAAAATATTGGTCGTGTCAGTAGAAAAAGTTGCTAGGGTTTGATCGTTCCAAAACGACCTCATTTGTGGTTTTGGAACCAGCATAGAGCTACTTTTATCTGACAGATAGTAATATCTTCTACTTCATCGGACAACCTAAGGTGTTTCGGAACGCTACGAATGGGTTATTAGTATTGTACTAAGGCCAAAACGTCAATTTTTACAATTTTTATCTGTATTACTGTCTGTTCCGTTTAAACTCGAGAACCCTAAACAGATTTGGATGCGGTTTTCTTTATTATCATTTTAGTGACCCTGATCAAGATATAGGGTATAAGGAGTGATAAAATACGCACCAAGCCAAAACCTGTCGATAATCGCGAGCGAAGCTGCTGTAATTTTCAATGGGTTTATTTTTTAGTCTATATGGCACTAGAAGTCCAAAAAATAAAAATAACTTTCAGATCCATTCATCGTAACTGGGTTCCAAGGTATCTAAATCACGATACCTTTGAAAGTGATAGCGATAACGTTGAAGTTAGACAATAATGGCAGACCATACATACATGTACATAGTGAAGTAGTGATGGATGTCACAAATTACTTAAGAAAATTGATCTCATTAATTAATAAATAAATAAAAATTATGTATGGAGGCATTCTGTTCGGGATTGAGTTGTGGGTTTTTATAACATTAAACTTGAAATAAAATTCTGGAGAATATTTGCATGACTATATTGATTTTTAGATCCGTAATAAGTGACACGCAGTTGTTACAGTAAAGCCAGCGTTCAGAACGGAGATATGTTGCTCGTGGAGTTCATCAGGCGCTTAAACATGCCCCCGGGCATTGAAAGCTGTGGTTTCAACCAGAATCTGATGAAGATATAGGTAGTGGATAGATCTTGCTAAATGCTCTCCGTATAACTCCAGGGGAAGTCTTGATGTCAGCTACTCGGGCGATTCTATCAGCTCGGGGATAAACTGCAACTATTCGACCTAGTCTCCATTCCAGTGGTGGTAGGTAGGTTGTCGTCTTTCACCACAACCAAGGTATCGAGCTTCAAACTGTCCTTACAGGAATGGTACTTGATTCTTTGTTGCAATTCAGCAACATACTCTTCGCTCCACCTGATCCAGAAATGCTGGCGGAGTTGTTCATGAAATCGATGAAATCGATGAAATCGATTAAGATGATCAGTCGACTGTTCTTTCGTAGTCTTTCTCTGGCAAAGATGTTAATGGCCTGCCAATCAGAAAATGGCCCGGCGTCACGTCAGTGGAGTGCAGTCTGCTGGATCTGAAGAGAGCGGCGGCGTCAGAGGTCAGGAATTTAATATCGCCTCGGTTTGCACAAGTGTGGTGTTAAGCTCTTTATAAGTTAAATTACAATTTCCCAACACTCTTTGCAAGTGATATTTTGTTGACTTCACACCCGCCTCCCAGAGACTGCCAAAATGGGAAATAATAATAGGTGTAAATCTACGGTTTCCACTAAACATTTGTATCTAATCATATTGATCATACAACGACTGTAGTTTATTCATACATAATTGCAATTCTTTGGCGTTCAAAATAGTCAAAGACTTGATATTAAACACATTCATTTATGCAGCCAAATTCATACTGAAGACTCTGTAAGTGTATATGTATCAAGGTTGGATGACCATTTTTGTGAAATTCATAAATTATTTTCATGTGTTCCCTACAAACGCAAACCCAGTTCCGAGTCACTTTACTCACTTTTTCAAGTCACTTGAAAGGTCAACAATTTAATTTGCGATATTTACAAAAAGTATTATCGATCCATGATATGGATCACTTACTAAGCCTCCAGTATGAACCTTTGACACGTTTTATAATATATTCTATCTTTGGCACATGGACGATAAATGGAACTGAATAAGAAACTAAATGTTTTTGTGTGCTAAAGGACACTTACTCTTTGGTGCTAACTACGACGCGACGGAACCATTGTTAGGACGGATGACTTTTGATGTTCCACTGTCTACATCTGCATCTTCAGTACGTTCTCTCTGAGTCAATCACAAGTGCAACCAACAAGTTAATTAATAATTATAAAATAATTTAAAGAGCAGAGAATCATCTGCCACACGCATTCTTCACTATCGCAGCTTCCCCACCTACTATTGTGTGGTGTGGTGAATTGGTGATAGGGAACCCTTTGTGTGACTCGCACCTGGCCGGTATTTTTCTTGATGCCCCATCCTCGAACGCGAATTTGATGCCTTGATACATTGCTGTTAGATTTTAATAATTTTTTCATGTTTTATTCTTTAGTTTGATAACTTTAACTTTAGTTTTAGTGCTGTCAAAACTTAATTAGCTTCTAAGTCTAACAATTAAGGATTTTTTTGCGATGAAGAAAATTTAGTTTTGACAGCACTAAAACTAAAATTAAAGCCTTCAGAATCGGCTTTATTATAGCCGATTCTGAAGGCTTTATTTAGTTTTATAATACTTTATATTCTCTGGTTTTAGTGTCCATCCATCTATCAGCCTAGTTCGTCCACTGCTTTGGACTTTGCCACTGCCGGCGGTCATCCTGGAAGAATTGCCCATACTCACACACGCTGGGCAGGCGGGTTGGTGAGCGCGGTGCCGGAACCCTCGCACCAGTGACGCCGCTGTCCGTCACCAGTCTATACCTGTTCAGTCACCTATTCCATATAAGGCCCGGCTATTAGGGATGGATATACCGCCATCCATCGGTCCCAGGCATGGTGGGCCTCCTGGTTTTTTGCCTGTGAGCTGTCCTCTTACTCTCCCCCGAATAACTTCGAGGGGGTCTCCAAGTAAGATGGTGGTACCTCCACAGTCGAGCTCGGCATCAGCTCTACCACCTTTTAGTGTTGTCAAAACGAAATTTTCTTAATTGCAAATTAGTCCTTATATTAACTGTTAGGGTTAGAAGTTAAATTACTTTGAAAAATTTCAAGTTTTAGCCTTCAGAATCGGCTTTAGTATTTAACTTATCTAAGTATCTGTGCTTTATGCTCCTACAAATGAATAAATACATCATTAATTAATTAATATTTTTAATTTTAATCAATTTGCAAATTATTTGATGTAATTAATCAGCAATCATTTCCTTTGAGAAAAATTTTGATCGTTAATTTTTAATCAGATTAACTTTTGGCCAACACAGCCAGATACGTTATTTAAATAACAGTCAACAACTAATACTAAAACAGTAAACAAATGTTAGTATAATGTAGTTCGTAAGCTTCAAACAAAACATACAAACATTTTTTTTCTTTCAAGGTCGCTAAGCAGTTTAGTCACCTTCCGTGTAGGGTGACCAGGCGTCCGAATAAAGCCGGACAGCGTTAGGCTTTTCAAACGCTGCACTGGTCCGGCTATATCTTTAGATTTCCAGCCCGTCCGGATAAGGTCAGGCTTTTTACCGCCATTTAATGGAAAAGATGAGGCAAATAGAAATTAAATCACAGACTTTGGATGATTTTGTTGCAATTATCAGGAAAATAAATACTCCTATGTTCTCCTAACGTTTATTAAGTAAATTTGAACAAATCACGTCAATTATTTCATATATTTGCTGTAAATAACATCTTTTTTAAACCCCTATTTTACTAATTTCAGAGTTAATATATTGATTTCCTTTCGAGTATCAATTTCAGGATTTAGTTGGTTGTTTCTTTAAAAAACTTGTTTGACTTGTTTCTAGCTAGTTTGAGCACATCAGAAGCCGAGTTATTTAATAAAAACCGGCCAAGTGCGAATCAGACTCGCGTACCTAGGGTTTCGTATCGTGGATGATGAATTTAATTTTGTAATTTCTTTTTCGTGCATTTCTGTACCGCTTTATTTTTCCTGTAATCTTTACGTTAACACATATTACCATGATTTTTTTCATATTTTTTGGTCTTCCAGTTTTAGAGATAAGGGGGAGGGGGGGGGACATACATCTTTTTGTGGTTTTTCAAGGATTTCTCGAAATAGATGCAACTAAATATAAACAAGCTGTTATTTTTACGATCAACTCTTTAATACCTACAATTTGATACCCATATTGTATTTAATAATTTTTTTTTTTTTTTTATATTTCTCATTTGTCCTCAACTTTTTTTCAATCGATATAGTTTTCCTGTAATTGGCCTATGATCTATAATCGTCATTTTTTTCATATTTTTCGGTCTACCAGTTTCGGAGATAAGGGGGGGGGGGACATACATATTATTGTGCTTTTTTTAAGATTTCTCGAAACCAGTGCCAGTAAATATAGTAAAATTGTACATTTTTACAATATGTACGGTTTTAAATATTTACAATTTGATACCCATGTTGAAATTTTTAGGATAATACATTTTATTTTTCTCATTTTTGTTTTAAAAATAATTTGAAAAATTTCAAACTTTTCATATGTTTTTTTACACCGTGATATGTCTATTTATGTGCCAAATTTCATGTCTATACCTTTAACGGTACTAAAGTTATGACGCTGTGATATATGGACGGACGGACGGACAACGGAGTCTCACCATAAAGGTTCCTTTTGTACCTTTTAGGTACTACGTAACCCTAAAAACGCAGATTTCGAGAGCGCGCGATATTTCGGTTGCCGATGTCGTAACAACCACGGCTTAGAGTGGCTATTTTAAACAATAATGAAACGGCATAGAGTTCAGTTCTATTTGATGCAAAACGAGGTGCTCAATCTCGGACCACCCATACATTTAGAACAATGTTGTAGATATTAAAATATCAAGGTTATTCACAAGTTCTGTAAACTTTGATTAATTTTTGATTTTTTCGCTTTAAAAATGTAAATTATAGAGATTTTGCGGAAACGTACATAAAAAAAAAATCGCATATATCGCATTTATCAGCAAGTTTTCGCATCTATTCGCACATATTTTGTAAATACAAATAAATATTACGTATCCCTCAAACCTTCCCAGAGAAATGCTCTTTCTTATAAATAAAAACTGCATCAAGTTAGTGCTGTGAATAGACAGACAGACATACAGACAGACTTTGCATTTTATATGTATAGAGGTTTTGATAAAATCTCTGTTTCGTTATTTTTTTTAGGAGCGAAATTTGTACAAAATAAATATTCTTATACAACTAAATGCCGAGAATAATTTTCATCTAATACTCTGTTACAAACTTATAATCCGATTTTACGACATCGAGAGTTGGCAACCCTACTATGTGTGATTGAGGTATTACTAATAGACATAGGTATTATCAGACAGTTTAGTTTTAGCAGTCGACGGATTGTGAAGAATGTTTCAAGTAGTGGTGTTAGTTTTGTTGCTGGTGCTGACTCTGGTCGGAGTGTGTGAGGTGGTGAGGTCCTGCAGGAGCGGGGAGGATGTGGCTCTGAACAACAAGTGCAGGATCTGGGCAGGTGGGTACATTGTGCAGAGGAATAAGAGCTGAATTAGAACCCGGTTGAGCTAAGTTTGCGCCTCGCTGGAATGCAAATGTAGGAGATCTCTGTAATGAGTGAATCTTATCTGGAAAAAACACGAATTAAGTTTGTACCTCGCGTGAGGTACAAACTTAATTCGTGTTTTTTCCAGATAAGATTCGCTTTTTTTTGTGTTTTATTTTTAATTAACAAGGATTTACATGTTTAAAACATATAATCATGTTTTATTTCACCCTTTTATTCTAATATTTCGTACGTTCGATACACGATTACTTGCATTTTCCTGCATTCAGTATGTTAGAAATATAAATTTATTAAACTATGTTAAAAATATAAATTCACTTGCATTATATTAGGTTTCGGACAATAAAACTTATACTAAAATTAACGTTGTCAGAAATGTGAAATAAAACGGCCATTATATTAAAAATCCATCTCTAAATCCAAAATAAGATTTTTAAAACACCTCGAAATCGCGAGTTTTTTGAGTGGTTCGCTTCCACTGAGCAGGATAATACCCTGAATAACCTGAATACTGAATACCCTGGCCAACACTTAAGACGTACCCTAGCAACGTTTTTAAAAACTTTATTAGCTTTTGATAGAGGCGATTATATGTTGGCTCATTGGTCTTCAGCGAGAGACAACAAATTGGAAGATTTTTAGCTAATACCGAAATATTTTGAAGCTAAAAAAATTTTGAATTTAATAAGATTGACTTCATATTTCTATTACACATTTTATGAAGAAAAAAATTAAGTTTCTTCCAAAGGTTGCCTGGAAGATGTTGTTATGAGCAATAAGTGCCGCCTTTGTACACTATGTTTAATTGTTTCTTTTGTATGTTTTTGTTATTTGTGTAAATGTGCAAAAAGTGTTATAAATAAAATAAATAAAAGTCTATCTCACGGATTTAGAACAGAGGTCTCCCTTAACCGCTATATTTTGCGGAACGCTTTAAAAAAACTTTTGAATTTTTTAGACAAAAGTGTATAACTTAAGTCATTCGTTATAAGTACGTTGACTTAAGGTGGCTCCGTCGTCGGAATAATTAGCAACTCGATTCGTGGTGGTTGAAATTTCGAACAAAACCATATTAAAATAAAGTCCTTATCAGCTTGCACTGCAACATGGCTGTTACGTCAGTCGCTGCGGCTAACAAGTGCGAAAATGGTGTGTTTTAATTTATTTTATCTTAAATAAAATTAATTTCCAAGAACTGAGGAAACCAAATCATTTTATATTATATTGTCTAGAAGTTTATAAATTTTCATACTGTTTCGATAAAAACTGCAGCAGTTATGTTGTTACAAGTGAACAAAAAATCGAGAAATAAGAGTAAACTTTGAATTTTATTGCTTCACTTCTGTATGTTATGATGAAATTCAGGAAAAACCACATCACTATTTGTATCATGCAGATTACTATGTATTTTTCTTCTGTTGAAAAATGCTATAGTTACCGTATAAAATGGTTACAAAGTTACTTAGTTCAAGGTCGTTGGCGTAGGTAGAAGCCTTAATAAATGTTAATAAAATATATTATGTTTTGCTTTTATATGCTTTATTATTTCTTTTGTTTATTCATTACTTGGTATGGGGCCGTCATTAGTCTGAATTGACTTAATAAAAGATCATCAGCTCATATATGTATATTTATTTCTTCCAAAGAACCCTCGAAAGTCTGGCGTTGTTCATGTTGTAGGGTAAGGTCTAAGCAGGGAGACCCCTTTTTACAATTTACACAGCAAGTATTATCCGAACATTTCGTTTGTAACTTGGGCCTTCTAATTGATCAAAACCTACGTTTCGAAAAACACAGTCACCAGAATATTCGAAAATTTTTGCCTTTTCTCACGTATAAGTTTCATTGTACAAAACCAAATGAAATGATTTTATTTTATTTTATTTTATTTATTTGGATCACCAACATCAGGTACATAAATACATACATAAATACATAAAACATACTCGTAATAAGGTTTTAAGCTATATAATTACAGGTGAGCACCACATGCAAAAAAGGATATAGTGAACAATGTAGAAGGATATAGTGATATTCATAATATCGTAGTTTACACCTATTTTTGCGATTTTATTGGATGCATGTTAATGCAAGTAATCGCGTATCGAACGGCCGAAATATCTAATAAGATCAAAAATTATAATAACATATATAATTTTTTTTCAAAACGAAAGAATACGACATTATCCGGAAAACACGATTACTACTTGATGACAATATACATTCTACAAAATATGATGTTCTTATTATATATTATGTGGATAGGAACCATTTACATGCTCTTTATATTATGTGGATGGGAACCATTTACATGCTCTTTGTATTATGTGGATGGGAACCATTTACATGCTCTTTATATTATGTGGATGGGAACCATTTACATGCTCTTTGTATTATGTGGATGGGAACCATTTACATGCTCTTTGTATTATGTGGATGGGAACCATTTACATGCTCTTTATATTATGTGGATGGGAACCATTTACATGCTCTTTGTATTATGTGGATAGGAACCATTTACATGCTCTTTATATTATGTGGATGGGAACCATTTACATGCTCTTTATATTATGTGGATGGGAACCATTTACATGCTCTTTATATTATGTGGATGGGAACCATTTACATGCTCTTTGTATTATGTGGATAGGAACCATTTACATGATCTTTATATTATGTGGATGGGAACCATTTACATGCTCTTTATATTATGTGGATGGGAACCATTTACATGCTCTTTATATTATGTGGATGGGAACCATTTACATGCTCTTTGTATTATGTGGATAGGAACCATTTACATGCTCTTTATATTATGTGGATGGGAACCATTTACATGCTCTTTATATTATGTGGATGGGAACCATTTACATGCTCTTTATATTATGTGGATGGGAACCATTTACATGCTCTTTATATTATGTGGATGGGAACCATTTACATGCTCTTTATATTATGTGGATGGGAACCATTTACATGCTCTTTCGGAAAAAGCACAAAACCCTGAGATATTTCGCAGTCAAGTGCACGACTATAATCCAATAAAACTAGTATTGTACAACCTTGACCTGGATCAGTGTCAGATCAATTTAAAATATCATTAAGAATGTGAAGGGCAGAAGTTATACTAAAACCTCTGCCGAAACCGGATTGAACCAACAGCCGAAAAAACGTTGGTTTCCTCTAAAAATTGCGTTATTTGATTAAAAACAACTTCGTTATTAAGGAACGCCCGCGTCTAATTTTCAGATCTTTTCCTATATGTGTGCTATAAAACCGACCTGTAAACGAAATTTCAAGTTTATAAGTCAACTGGAAGTGCTCTCTAGGTTTTGAATTACCTCGCGAGTGTCAAACATTTGTATGAAATTGATTATGTAAAGCGCAATAACTTTTTTCGCGTTCAAAATTTGTTATTTTTCCTATGTGTGTGTGTGCTACATTGACGTAAAAAAAGGCGGACGAAGTTTCGCTAACCAACTACTGAATCACGCATCAAATAATTGGTCATATGTACGAAGGCGAGGCCCGACTCGAGGTCGTTTTTTTATTGACCTCGATAGAGTGCTATAAGACGAAATTTCAAGTTCAACTGGAAGTGCCCTATAGGTTTTCGTGGTGAGCAAATTTGTATGAAATTGATTATGTAAAGTGCAAAAACTATTTTTCGCACCGTGTTAGAAGAATGATATTTTACAGCACTATGGAGCCGTAGATAGATCAATACATATAGATAAGTATAATAAAAGAGTAGAAACCGGTGTGTCTGCAAAATAAAAATAGAGGGGGGGTGACTAAAGAACCTTTGCTCGCTGTGGCGCGTGGCGCGGTTTGCCTGTAAATCGCTTTATGCCTAGTCCAGGGGTTTTCAAAGTGGGGGGCGCGCCACCCAAGGGGGGCGCAGAGACCTGCAAAGGGGGGCGTGGGCCCCCTGTGTAGTTAGGACCTTATTTATAGATTAAGGCGAAACGTAAAAGTTTTAGCGTTCCTGTTACTCCATATGCGAAAAAACCCTCAGTGCGAGTGGGACGGATTCGTGGAAAAGTAGCAAAAAGTCGGTCTTTTATTAATATAAAATGTATGCTATTTTGTCAAAATGATTTTCAAGGAGACTTTAAAAATACATAATATCCACATTTTGAATGCAATTTCACAATGGAATTAGTTAGGATTTCAGGATTACAGGAAAAAATAAAACAATTTCGAGGTCTTTTCGGAATTAAATTCTATCGAGAAAATTTCATCCATTCGCGTTTTCCTTCAATCTTAGTCAAATACTCAATAAACATCTACCCAAACATGAAATATGTAGATGACGTTATAGTGGAGTAAATTAATTCGAAAAAGCCCGTTTTTTTTTTGGTATCGCCTTAACAAGAAACAGCGTCTGTCTGTAGGTAGATATAGTGTATGTACTAAGCACCTACTCAACGCATATATATTTGTGCGAAATCGATTTTCTGCTGTGGTAGCGACAAAAACCATGTACATAAATAAACATGACATTAGTAGTGATTTGCGCTGTGCTATTTCTGTGTTTAAGTCTAGAATCAGAAACCTGATAAAAATCATGCAAGCTCATCCATCACGTTTGAATAAGTAGGTATTAACAAATGATGTAGCTTTTTCATGGTTTTTGTGTAACTTTACTAAGCAATAAAAAAACTTCATTTAAAAAGTTTTTTTCTAACCTAAAATTATCTGGGAAAATTATTATTTTTTGTTAGAAAGGGGGCGCGTCGTAAATAAGTTTGGGAACCCCTGGCCTAGACCAAACGAGATGTGGGCGTATTGTGAGTTAGGTAAATTGCTTTATATAGTAATAGAACATAGTCTGTTTGTTCGCGCACATCTCCGAAACCACTGAACGGATTTTTATGTAGTTTTAACAGGTGGACAGAGCAATGTAGGCTTTATGTATTTAATTAAAATACGATGTCGGAAAAAAGTTATCGTCATTTAGAGATACATAGTTAGAAGTAACATAGCAAATATTGGCCTCTTTTTTTTTCGTCAATATTTACGATTCAAAAACCGTTTCGAGGAATAGCTTCCCTAAACAGTTTCTGGTATACAGATATTAAAATAAGCACGCATCAAGTGATGTCTTTCATTTGACCTTCAGTGACGTCATCATCATACATTTCAATACGAAAAAATACATTTCTTGAACGCATCTTTAAGTCTGACAAGGATTCGACCTTCAACCTAACATGATTACGTCACTTCCTGTAAATACTAAAATACTTATAAAGTCGGTATAAATAAACGCACAAAAAAAATCTATTATTGATAATTATTCCAAAAAGCAGGCAAAAATTGCACATTGAAGCAACGATTTCAAAGTTATTAAAGTAAAAAACAACCGAAATTCGGTATTGAAGGCCTTTGTACAATTGTTAATTAATTACATATATTTTGCAAGGTTAAATTTGTACATGCTCTAAGAATTTGACACATAAAAAGTGTATTGTATTATGTATATCTACTTTACAAAATAAACTATTTGAATTTGAATATAGATGTCGCGAACGATTTTATAAAAGAAAAAAACAAGAAAACTTTGGTTAGAATTATGTAGCGTATACAATTTTAGTACATAAAAAATCAACAGGTGGCGCTGTTCATTATTAGAACGTGCATAAATAAATATTTAATTATTTCCTTTAAATAGCGTCATCTATTTTGGTAAATAACAAGATTTAATGCGAATTTAGTTGCACAGGTGGTGATACCTTCTTTGATAAAACGGTTTAGATAACTATAATAACTATCTAAGTATATTAAATTCCATTAAAAACTGTAAAATAAAAGTGCTGTGTCTGTCTGTACATTGATGATATTCCAAAAAATAGCGGTGTGGAATAATGATACAAAAAAAAAACGGATTTTTTGTCGGTAGGTATTTCATGCATCATGCAAAAACTACGAACGGGTTTTGATTCGTTTATACCGATGTACGATTCTCAGCAGTGAGACATGGATTATAAAGAAAGAAGAAACGGAGATAAATGTTCAATAAGTTATCATCCAACTTAAAAACTGGGATACTTTTTACTGCGGATTCCCAAGGGATTAACACTGTGGCCGCATTGTGAGCCACAACCTTCTCTTTATTAGGCAATATCAAGGGCAATATGGATTCAGGCGTGGCCTATCAACCGAATACGCTGTTGGGGACATGGTTAAAGTTGTTTCCTCGCTCCTAGATAAAGGTTAGGCATGTTTAGGCGTTTCCTTAAACCTGGCGAAAGCCTTCGACACGGTGTCTGTCCCTATTCTGCTAAAAAAACTGGAGAGTTTTGGGATTAGGGAAATAGTCCTGGACTGGTTCCAAAGTTACTTAACTTCTAGGAAGAAATGCACAAAGATTGCTAAATTGCTAAGCGCCACTAAGACCTTTGGCATCCCACAGGGCAGCATCCTCGGTCCCACACTGTTCCTGATGTACCTAAATGACATCTCATCCCTGAAACTTACAAGAGGTCAACTATTCTGCTACGCAGACGACACGGCGATAATTTTTCATGGTGAAACTTGGGGTGCTGCCTTTCGTATAGCTGAAGAAGGTATGTCTAAGATTGCTGCGTGGTTGAACAGAAATCTTTTGACTTTAAACCCAGAAAAAACAAAATATTTATGTTTTTATAAAACCTTAGCGTCAGAACCGCCTTCGATTGCTAAGCTTAGAATCCACCAATGTAATGCTTATCCATCAGAAGAATTTGGTTCGGTTCCTCAGAGTCCATGTTCTTGCACACAACTAAGCAGAACATCACTATCACTACATACTATAGTTTAAAACAAAGTCGTTTCCGCCGCTGTCTGTCTGTCCCTATGTATGCTTAGATCTTTAAAACTACGCAACGGATTTTGATGCGGTTTTTTTGCGGAAGGTTTATATGTATAATACATGCCCGTGCAAAGCCGGGCCGGGTCACTTGTTAACTATAAAATACTGGGGTGTGGTTTTGGATTAGCATCTTTCATTTAAGGAGCATATTCATGCTCTTTCTGGTAGGGTCAGAAAGATAATAAATATTATGAAAAATCTGCGAAACGCCGCAGACACAATCCTCATCGCTTTGTGCCAATCTGTAGTCTTATACTGCATATCTGTTTGGGGTGGTGCAAATAAAACCGTTATGCTTGAGGTAGAGAGGGCTCAACGATCTGTAATAAAAGTGATGTTTAAAAAGAAATACAGGCACCGAACCAATTCACTCTATCTAGACTCAAAACTGCTCAGTGTCCGTAGAATATATGTTCAGAGAGTTGTGCTCATGGTCCATAAAGCCTTAATTAATTCGCCTGTGTACCCTAAAATCGTAAAGAATCGTGTTTACAGAGCCCCGGTTAAGAAGGTCAACACCACATTCGCCAGTAGGTTTGATGAATTTATGCACCCGTTCATTTACAATAAAATCCAAAAAAAATTGTGACCTGCGCGGACTTACTTGCCGTGAAGTCAAACTAAAAGTAAATGAAACTCTTCTAAGAATGACATACGAGGAATCGGAAGACATTCTAAGTGTCCCTTCCAAACATACTGAGAGGCCATAGATGCCCATAAAAATAGATATGTATGAGATAATTTATATCTATTAAATCCTGTTTACTTACCATTACTGATAATTTATACAGTAACATTTTATATAAATTTCCTTTGTTCGTGGTATTCACATATAATCAATAAAATAATAGTCATACATAAATAATTATATATTATTGTTTAAATATGTATTATTTTTTCTCATTTTTCTTATTTTATAATTAATAAAAATAATATGTTTCGTGTCAAATTTTGCTATTTTTAATTTAAATAATACTAAATAATTAACATTTCTTGCATTTTTATTTTTAGATGCTTTTTGGTTTGTAATTATGCTAACTTTGTATAACAAACACTTGCCTGTGCGAAAATTATACAACTGTTTAATCTCTTAAATGGTACCCACGAGTCAAGCTTGCTTAGTGTGGGGCCACAAGAATACTCTTTATTTTAAAATGTAAAAATACAAAGTATCTACCTAAGGCAACTTACGTAAACTAATATATATTTGTGTTTGTGTTTGGAAATATAATTTGTTACGTTTGTGAATTATTTATTGCATCACATTTTTGGACAACAATAAGCATGGGTCACGATACCTGTTCCACAATATTGGATGCATACTGATGAAATTGCAGATTTTTTTTTTACAGATTCATGAGTTCATAATTCCTGAAATTTAATAGCTACCTATTTCCATTATTTGTTTTTTGTTTGAAGGTTGATTTCAAAGTTTTAAAACTACGTATTAAATCTCGTTTTTATTGTCAGTTTGATAACTAAAATGAAATCTTTAAAGACAATTCTTCCTAAATGCCATCCGTTTCCATGAAAAGATTTGTAATATCTTTTTACAGCGAACACTTTTTAAAAATTACATTAATGTTGCTGTTGTCTCATTCATGACACAAAACAAATATAAATGTTAGTAAGTTTTAACAGAAATATGATATGCCCAATTCTATGATGTGCCGACGACATGTACATGTCACAGGCAAATAGTGTAATTCGTCAGTTTACAAACGGCGACGGCGCCGTCAGTTTCTAAACGCTGTTTTGCAATTTGGTCGTCGTCATTTCGTAGAATTCGGCATTTTAAAATTTGCCTAAGAATATCGTAATTCTGTTAGAACTGTTGAGGGTTGCCTTGCTCCGCTCCGCTTCGCTCGGCTCCCAACGTGTATTGACATGTAAACTTAATAGGCTCCGCCTCGCTCCGCTCGTTGTCGCACCTATTTTTGAATGTTTGGTGAAATACTTTCGATTTCGGCTTTATAGGAAATGACGAAGCATTTTACAATTTGTCTTCGGCAAATCACAAAACAGCGAGCGTTTAGAAACTGACGACGCCGTTGGTTACCACACGTATTATACAATTTGCCTGCCACATAATAGATTTTTTCGGTTTGTATTCCAGCACCCATCAAGGCGATCAGGAACAAAGTGAATGGATTGAGGACGCTGAAGGAGGAATCAACAGCTGCGCCTGTGCCGGAAGTGATGCAGCAGGATGTATAAAACCCTCTGTCTAGTTCCTGAGATGAAACCAATACTCTGTGGATACAAACTCCACTTACTTTACTGTACCTTTGTTTATTTTTGGTGAACCCAAATATGGCGATCTTAACTTTTTGGACTCCCCACTAAAATTGCGGGTCTCACTATTTTTTACCAAAACATGGTTTTGAAACTATATTGGGAAGAATATATATTCAGATTCTTTAATTCGAATTTTTATTTATAATCTAGAATAGATACAGGAACGCCGCACCGTAAGCTGGCGTGCAAGGCGTGCACAGCACGAGGGCGGCACGTCGGAGCGGCAAATCTAGCGATCGATCACGTATATTATATTCAAATCTTTCTTCTTAGTTTGTATTTGTATGTGTAATGGTCCATGTGATTAATAGGGCAATATACATAATGCCCGGGCACTATGAAAATTGCCCAAAACGAGACAGCAATGTGATTATAACGTTTGAAATTATTACATTGACCGGAACCTATTGGGCAGAGTTAATAAAAATACGTTTTTAAATGTCTTCAGCGCAGAAAAGAGCCGGTAGTTTAGGTTAGGAGGTTAGGTAGTGTCGGGGAGATAATGTAAAGACAAGTGTCTGCGGCGGTGGTTTAATGAACTCTAAAAATTGTAAAACTATGGTATAACTAAATCTAGTGCTAACAATGCAGTTTGTAAATGTAGGTTACACATGTTGGCATTGTAAGTACGTGCATCGTACATACTGCCCAGTCTAAAAAAGCACAAAAACATAAAAAAACATGGTAACAAATGAAAACCATAAAAACACACAAAATGTAAACTCCAGAGCTAGAATACAAGTATAAACCTAAGTATATGTAAACAGTAGTGCAATGAAAGGTCGTGCAAAAACAAATGTATAAAGTAAATGTGCTAGTTAAGTGCAGACTATAATGTATACGTAATGTAAAATGTAAAATATATATTTTATGTAAAATCTAATTATTGTTCCTACCTACTACCTATACATATTGTCAATGTTCGTATCAAAACTCACTACACTTTTTGAGTTGCAAACCTTACTACTACACTGCGAGCCGGAGCCGGTATTAAAGTTTGGACAGGAACACTTATTACTCTCTGCTCTTGCACACACATCACTGTTTTATTTTTTGTGCGCTTTGAACGGCACACAAACACCCAGCAGCCACTGCAATGACGCTGTGTATGCCGAATAACACTGTAAGTTTTCTGTATTTTGCCAGTATGTTGTAATGTTGTAATAGATGATGAGATTTCAAGAATCTTATATTTGTTGCATACTCGAAACCCTATCGAAGTATAGAGATTGGTTTGCTTGAAACTCTGTCACCTATCAACATTGGAGCTGCCTGTTGTGCTTGTTGTAAAGAGGATGTAAACATGATTAAAAACAGAAGTAATTAGTAATTGACGAAATAGGTTTTCAGTGAGGTTTTCTTTACTTTTCGTTTTGGATGCAGTGTAGTTATTCTTCCTAGTGCCCATTTTCCTGGAGGAAGTTGTCCTCCTTGATGCAAACGATGTCATTAATCTGGGCGTTTTTTGTTGGTGTCTTCCATTTTTGACGTGCTTGCAGTTATTGTAGGTATTCTTGAGATCACTTCTTCCAGAATGCCTTGTTCATTTGTTGCACAATTTTCCATCTTGATCTTAAATCAACATTGGTGTTTTCTGGTTCTGCGATTGACAACAACGGACCACCGATAAGAAAGTGCCCTGGTGTTAGACACTAAAGGTCATCTGCGTTCTCTGTCAGTTGGCAAAGTGGTTTTGAATTTAAGCAAGCTTCATAAAAGAGTCGTACATTCTTCGTACGTCAATTTTTGATCACCTATCACTCTCTTAAGGAGGTGCTTCATGCTCTTGACAGCCGCTTCCCAAATCCTACCTCCTGATGGGAATTTTGGGACATTTAGGTGCCATCGCATTCCTTGTTCATTTATCTTCCTCAAACAGTCGTTGTCAATGTATTTCAGAATTTCTTTGTATTCTCGTTTAAGTACTTTGTTTGAACTAACAAAGTTAGTACCGTTATCACTATAAAAGTCAGATGGCATTCCTCTTCGTGAACAAAAGCGCTTGCAAAAAAAGAGATTGTACTGAGGTCTGAAACTAGTTCAAGATGGATTGCTTTTGTAGCCATGCAAACGAAAACAGCTATGTATGCTTTCAGTGTTCGTATGCCTCGTCCTTTATTCGCTTTAACCTCAACATATCCTGTGAAGTCCTCACCCACATGGGTAAATGGGCGTGAAAGCGTCACTCGTGATGTTGGTAGATCTGCCATCGGTTGGTGTTGTTATTGTGATTTGAACCTTTGACATGTAATGCAGCGATGTAGTTGTTTTTTGACTGTGTGATATCCACTATTAATGATTCAAAACTTTTGTCTGAGATGGCACAATGTCAGTCGTGGGCCCCCATGCAATGTTTGTTTATGCGCTTGATTTACAAGGAGCTCTGTTAGTCATAATAATAAATTAAATAATAATAAATTTAGTTTATTTCTCACAAATAGGTACAACAATTTTTCACATCTAAGACACTTAAGTATTTGTGAGTCTGGTACCTAAGTAGGCGGAAAGTCTTAGCGCCTTAGTCTGCTGTGGCTTGTAAGAATGATCGGATTTTTACTGTCATCTTGTACAATTTTATTGCGTTTCTTAACCTCCAACACGTAATATGTTTTTTTTATCCAGATAACTTTGAACTCAAACCTTTATTTGTTTTTGTAGGCGCGATACCTCGTCGCTAAATTCTTGCATTTGTGTTTTTCTTATGATGACGTCATATCCATTTAATATTTCATTAGTTGTCAAGTATGCAGTGCAGCTTCCGATACTATTTTTGCTCTTTCCAAACCTTAATACCCATGCTATAATCCTTGCAATTTGGTCAATGTCATTGTATTTGTATATTAATTCCAAAACAATGGATGAAGGGAGTGTGTGTGAAACATGCTTTGTTTATTTTTCTTCAATTTGCTGTGAGTCATATTGTGTACTTGTAATATTGTTGGAATCAAATGTTTGTAGCCATCTTGGCCCATGCCACCATAGATCATGTTTCATCAGCTGTGCTGGGGCCATTCCCCGCGTAGCGTAGTCAGCAATATTGTTTTCTGATGTTACGTGATTCCAACTTTTTGCAGGAACAATATTAGTAATTTGTTTCACTGTATTTGCGACAAAGGTTTTCCATCTGGATGCATCTCCGTTAAGCCATCCAAGGACTATCATTGAATCTATCCACGCAAGTCGCCGTCAATAGAAATTGTGGACTATGTAAACAAACCGTTTTCTCAATTTTTCTCAAGGTTCTGTCACGGAGTCTCATTGAACATTATTCCAAATCATGAAGCATCGAGTCTTACCAGTCATTCACTGTATTTCATCATGAAATATTCAATAATCACCAGTTAATTACGGAAAATCATAGAATCAATAGTCAATTCTGTACTGCGTCGAGATTGCTGTCATATTTTTTTCTCATCGAATCTGTATTGTCTTTGAAAATTGGTGATGTACGAATCTATTTGAATATAAACCTATATTATTCGTGATGTTATTTTATTCCGTCATTTTTTTTTAACAGCGTTACTTCATAATCTTTGACATAAACGTGTGTGTGATTCTATCGAGAGCTGTGTGATCTTCCAGCGATGCTCTAAAATGTGTACCTCATGTCCTGAAAGTAGAAGAAAAAATGAAAGAACTGGATGAGATAAAAGATACGGCCAACAACGCTGTGACGGAACCATTTGTAATTAACGTGGGCGATTTGACTAGCGATTCATCAGAATATTTTAGCGATGAATCAAATAAAGAAAACTAATTAAGCACCTAACATATTTTAATCACATACTTACCCATCTCTAGATAGTTCACCTATTCATAGACAAAGACAACATGGCGCTTTGTTTACATAGTTCACAATTTCTATTGACGGCTACTGTATGTACTAATTTAATGCTGGTTGTCAAATGATCTTAGAACCTTTTCAAATAATTTTGCTAAAATCAGTGCCCCCGATAATTCTAATTTTGGGAGGGCAATTTTTTTTTTTGGGTTCCAGTTTCGTCTTCACCACTAAAAGTCTGCTTATCTTTTTGCTGATGGTAATTACGTTATCGCACATGCGTACATCTTTTCTGATGAATCACAGAAGCTATGTAGCTGAAATACGTTCGAGGTATCACCTGTCCACCTGGGTATCTCAATCTGTTCAATAACGATTATTTCTTTCCTAAATTGATCCCATTCCTTTTGTAACGCATGCTGTAATATGTCATCCCCATAGAACACATAATACGTCATCCCAGTCACAGTTGGTAGTCCATAGTGTTTGGAATAAAAACTTAAGACTTGACAGTTACAGGTGATAGTGATAGCCAACCTAGCGGATCAAAGATTTTTGTGATGTCAGATCTCTCGGAGAGAGTATTATATTCCTTGTGTCAGATAATATCTTTCTTTTTGTGTATGGTTTGTCGGTATTCATGTAAATTTTCATCTTGAATCGAAAGTTGTAGGAATCCACTGCAACCCAAATGTTTTGGTTACTTCTGCATTGTTGAAGTCCATCACCGAGGGATTGAGCTGCTCCTGTGTCAAATTTAGTAGAAGTGCTATATCATTGCTTGCCCATTTACGTAGGCTAAGTCCCGCTTTTCCCAACATTTCTATGAGCTCACGTTGCATGTTTTGGGCTGTTTCTAAGCTATCGGCTCCACTTAGTACATCATCCATGTAAATGTAATTTTTTAATACTGTCCTTCCTAATATGTAAGTGGGTTCATTTTTGGTCAATTGATTCAACGTTCGTAGTGCAAGGAACGGTACAGCTTTGGTGTCGTATGTCAAAGTGCAAAGTTGATATTCTTGTAAAGGATACTTAGGATTGTTTCTCCATATTATTTTTGCAGTTTTCGGTCGGTAGCCGCGATCATGATCATCTAGTGCATCTTCTCGCAATCCGCTGTAAAGACATATGTGCAGTCTCCATTTGATTAATATTGCTTGTAAATCGTTATGCAATTTCGGTCCACACTCTATTATAAGATCATTTAAGATGTAACCATGTAAACTAGGCGGAATAGGACTCGTTTTTTGACTTGTATTGAATACGAGGGAGGCTGAAAAGTAATCTACCTAACTATGAAAGAAAAGACGTAACTGGATAGTTTATTTTTATTTTTCTATATAGTCCCCTGCTAATAAAATGCACTTATTAAATTTTTCAAATATTGAATTTAAGCCATTAAAAAAAAAATCTTTTCGGTTTGTCGTCAAAATAGTCAGAAACCGCTGCCTTCATTTCGTCATCGGTCATAAACCTTCGTCCCCTGAGGTCTTTCTTGAGAAGTCTAAACAGAAAATAGTCACAGGGGGCTAGATCTGGACTATAAGGGGGGTAGTCAATGGTTTCGAAGCCATTGTCTTTAATTGCTAGCTTTGTTGTGCGTGCGGTATGCACTGGTGCGTTATCGTGCAAAATCAGAATTCCGTTGCTTAGTTTACCTCGCCGTTTTTCTTTTATTGTCTCTCTTAGTTGATATAATAAGTTTGAGTAATAATCAGCATTCATTGTAGTTTTCTTCGGTAAATAATCTATGAGCAAAATCCCTTCTGTGTCCCAAAAGATTGTAGCCATAAGTTTACCGGCCGATGGACAGACCTTGAATTTCCGAGGCGGCTTCTCATCCTTAAATTTCCACTGTAACGACTCTTGCTTACTTTCCGGGTCCCATTGTCGAATCCAAGTCTCATCACATGTTACAATTCTAGAAATTATTTCTTCCTCTTTCCCTCGACTCATGTCCAAAAACTCTTCGCAACATTTGACACGCCTCTCCATGTCAAATGCAGTCAACATTCTAGGGACCCAACGTGCACTAACCTTGGACATGTTCAAATGCTCATGAATTATTTCATTGACTCGCTCTTTACTGACGCCCACATCTCTAGCTATCTCCCACTGCTTCACTCGTCGGTCCTCTAATATAATTTTTTTCACCCTGGCTACATTTTCATCGGTAACGGCCGAAACTGGACTTCCGCTACGAGGATCATCTTCGAGGCTCTCACGACCTAATTTAAACTGCCTTGACCACAACTTTATTACAAATTCGGAAGAACACGAACCGCCAAACACACGTAACATACGCTGTCTGATCCCCGAAGGCGTATTCCCTTCTTTAGTCAAAAACTTAATCACCGCACGCTGCTCGATTATCTCCATTTTCACTTTTTCTACCGACATGTTCGAAACAATTGTAGGAGACAAATAAACGTCATGCAATAAACAAATGAATGTAATACATTTTGAAAATAGAATAACAAACGAATATAAATCCATACCAGCCAGCATTATTTTTGTATATATTTCTGACCAAGGAGATTACATGTCAGCCGCCCTACGTACCCCACGAACCTTTGTGGTGCTCGAATCTTCCTTAGTCACTGCATGATGAGGCAAGAAACATTCTGGTGTCGCTGTATTCTTTGCTTCCCATCTTCTCATATGGCCTTAATGCAGATACTCATCGATACATTTATTGTAGCTCTCCGAGAGTGATGAATCTTTTGCTAACCTCTACTCTAAGTGCAGAAATTGTGCTGTCGCTTGCGATTTTGAATCACCCAAGTGCTGTGTAAAGTTTTCTTTTATAGGATATTGAACCTCGTACCGTCCACGTCCAAGACGAGTGGTTGTCTTTTTGTAAAATTCTTCCCCAAATTGTTCCTGAGATGTCATTGCAGTATTTGTGTCCTTTCTATCTCCTATCTATCTTCTACCTCGCAATTTCTTTCATATTATTCACAATGATGTGACAGTTGAATGATTTAACCACACCTGAACTACCAGACAGAATCCAACCGAGCTGTGTCTGTTGTGTAATAGGCTCCCGACCACAACCTTTCAGTAATCCGTTCATAAGGATTTTGAAATAAATTTCAAAATCTAAAAGGATATCGATTGGCCTTGAAATATTATAATCTGCCTTATGTATTGTAACTCTCTTCTATTAAACAATGTATTCGGAAGGTGTCCGACAACACGTGACATCACTAAGGCTTCGGTGTGAAATTGATAATCACTAAGTCACGATTTGCATATTTACTGAACTTTATCCCTGCATTTATTGGATAAAGTTGCTACGCCTTTGATACTTGCGTTAAATTATTGTCTTAGCAATCCATGTCTCTGCGCAGCATCTGCCGTTAAAATGCAGGTTTGGCTGGCCTGATCGATCAGCACCCTAAGTTCCATCATGTGATAAAACGTTAATTAATGCAGTTGGTAAAATAACTTCGTCATCAGATCCCGCTGTATAGTTCGACTTTTTTTGCTGAGTGCCTGAAGTCGATGACGCGCTGAGGTTAGTGAACGTATTATGGAGCAATGTATTATGTGCATCGTTGCATTCTCTGCATCGTTTCTCGGAGTTGCAATAATTTTTGTGATGTACATACAGACAATTTTTGCAAATATTAAATTTCAACATCGATCTTATTTGTACATCCGGTGACATGTTTAGGAACTTTTTACATTGGTAAAGCGCGTGATCGCTGTTGCAAAATGGGCATGCTCTACGGTTCCCTGCGGGAAAAACGTAGTTATTCGTTGAGGGTTACGTCAATCTGTTTTCCTAATGTAGTGACTTCGGTTTATTATTGTTAATAGGTTCTAATGCAGTAAATTTTCCTTCCAAAAACTCCATAAACTCATCAAGTGCTGGCAATTCACGGGGGTCTTTTCTAGTCTCCATTAATCAGCGCAAGTGTCAGTGTCAAGCTTGTCGCACAAAACATGCACTAAAAAAGGGTCCCAGGTTCTAGTGTCGATCCCTAAATTATGCACAGCATGTATTGCTTCCATGGATGTGTCAAAGAGCTTTTTAAGCTCAAGTGCAGATTGGGTTGCAATTGTTGGTTGGTTCAGCAGTAGCTCTAACTGAGCTGTAAATAGTAGCTGCTTATTATTATATCTGTGTGTCAAAAACTCCCAACATGTGTCATAGTTGTCTACAGTTACGCATAAATGCTCTACTTGTTGTTCAGCTTCACCTTTGAATTTTCCCTTCAGGTGTTGCATTTTCTGGGTCTTGCTGAGGTTAGGGTTGTTATGTATGTCTTCGGAAAACAGGTCCATAAAGTAGGCCACTGCATGTAATCACCATAAATTTTGGGAATATTAATTTTTGGTGTTGATTCGTGCTGAGCACAGGAAGATGACAGTTTTTGTTTCAGCCTTTTTTTCATGTCCTTACATGAGATTTAAAGTTCCGTATAATCGGTCTCATAGTCTACCTCAGAGCCTGCCAATAAGGTATCTATTTGCAAATACAGATTGGAAATGGTTCCCCAAAGAGAGTGCAAGTTTTTAATCTTGTCTTCGATTTTCACTTGTCAGTAAGAGTGTGATACTATCAATGCCCAAAAATTTGCCATTAGACTTCTCTTTAAGTCCGAAATTTTGTCATCTTGAGTAGAGTCAGTGTCAGTAGAGTGTGCATAGTTGCCTTGGGTGTCAAAAATACTTGGCTGGTCAATTTTGAATGATGATATTGTTTCACGAGCACTGGTGTATAGATTTCTTACAAAGTCAGCAATATTCTCCGGAAAATACTGATGAGTTTTATTCTACACCGTCTCTAACTTCGAATGATTAGCTACAAACTCGCTCCGAAGATGATCCAACGCGCTAACTCTCATTCCAATGTACTCGGCGGTCTTCCTAAACCGAGAATCCTTTTTGAAATTCGATAGGATCCGCTTAATCTCATCGAGAATTTTGGATTGACGGTCAAGTAAGTCTTCCATTCCGTTTGATGCAAAATGTAAATGCAGAGTAAGCGAAAATAAATGGAAAAATCTCACTTGTGTGCCGCTACTCTCCTGTCAGAGGTAAACTGGCCTGCAAGCTCCGTTTATGCAGTTGAATCCCTCGAAACGTAATCCAAAATGTATTTCACTTGCACTGTAATATATATAATATAATGCACTGTAATATAAGTTCTACTCTTCTTAATTATTAATGATCCAAGTACTCCCCCTTATCTCAAATCCTTGTTTATTTTTTCAGATAATACTCATTGTAAGCACCTCAGGTCCGCTAACAACCTTCTTTTGTGTTGTCCTCTTCACCGTTCTGGTTTTATGTCCGACTCTGTTGCCGTCACGGCTGTCCGTTTGTGGAACGATCTTCCTGTTGAAATAAGAAATGCCTCGTCTCGTAACTCGTTTAAACAGTCATTGCGCAGACATTGTAGCCGATTCTGAAGGCTTTAATTTTAGTTTTAGTGCTGTCAAAACTAAATTTTAATCATTGCAAAATAGTTCATAAGTGTTAAGAACAGAAGCTAAATTACTTTGGAAAAATTTAAGTCTTGACAGCACTAAAACTAAAATTAAAGCCTTCAGAATCGGCTTTAATATCTTAGCAAAATTCATTAGATCTGGTATAAACAAAGCAATCTAAAAATTTCATGACTTGTAATTTACTCTCGTCTTTAATTATATTATATGCATACGTGTTAATATTGCATTATGTAAGTATATTTTTATATATATTAATATATGTACATATTCGTAACGTTATAAGTATTTATGTAGTATATTAAATCTTCATATATTTACAATATGTATATATTTTTTCTGAAGCTTACTATTTATATTATTAGTACTCGTATTTAATTACGGTATGAATACATATAATTTTAGCTGTATTATTAGCGTATATTAGCTTTACAAAAATTACAAAACTTATCTATGAGTACATAAATGTATTTTTTATTTCTTGTTTAAAATTTAACATTGTAAACCCTTTTTGCACACCTACCTCTGTAACTTTCTTGTACTTTCTGTCGACTGTGTGTTGTGACTGGGAGAAAATGCTGCTGTACATTAAACTGTTGTTTTGTGCAATAAAGAATTTAGAAGAAGACGAAGAAGTTATTGAGAATTCCCGCACACACGCACGAATTATACGTTTGCAAATTGTCACAATGAAATATGCAAATTGTCACAATGAAATATGCAAATTGTCACAATGAAATATGCAAATTGTCACAATGAAATATGCAATTTGTCACAATGAAATATGCAAATTGTCACAATGAAATATGCAATTTGTCACAATGAAATATGCAAAAATGTCACTGATTGTATCCCGGACTTCACGCCGCCGTACATAACCTTAGTTGTTATATTTTTTATGACAATACAGTACCACTTTGGCCTAGGCCAAACTAGTTTTTCGGAAATCCTTGAACGCAGAAGAGATCCGGTAAACTAGTTTGTCCTAAAATCAGGTTTGAGATCCCACTTCCTGTTAAAAGTATATATTTATAATGACTGGACAATGTGATAAATAATTAAGTTGAAAAATCTATTTCTATATATACATATATACAACGTGTAACAGAAAGGTGTAACCATATTTAAAGAGCTTATTCAGTCAATGGTATAGAACAACTTTTACTATGGAACAAAACCTGTATCTCGAAAAATATATTTTACATTTTCATAGAAAAATGCAAAGCCGCTCGGCTGAAATGTATGGAAGGGCAGATTTTTTTCTTGAGATTTCACGGTTGGCTCCATAGTAAAAGTTGTTATATACCATTGACTGAATAAGCTCTTCAAATATGGTTACACCTTTCTGTTACACGTTGTATATATACAAGGTGACTTTTTGATCATCGTCCAAATTCATACTGGTGGCTTGATAAGTGATCAGTATCTTGGATCAGTAATAATTTTTGTAAAATTCGTAAAATGAAATTTCGGCTTCCCATAGAAATTCAGTTCCAGTCCCGAGTGAATCACTATGGGTAGTCGAAATTTCATTTTGCAAATTTCACCAAAATTGTTATTGATCCATGATACTGGTCACTTACTAAGCCACCATTATGAATTTGGACGATGATCCAAAAGTCACCTTGTATAAGTATATCACATTGCCCGATTCAACTGAGCCATTTTCATTATTTCGTTTCTATATAGAAGAGCAGATTTTTTTTGCGCGATTTCAGTGTTAGCGTTATACAGCTCGCGTATTGTAAAAAGAATACGTCTGAAGCTAGTCGGGGATGAGTTTACGCATGTATACAGTCGCGCAGAAAAGTGCTTGCGGTCACTACAAGCTGACGGGTGATATTGCATAATTATTCAACCTAATGAGGTAAGTACGAGTAGGTACATAATGTGAAGGAAACTACAGTCTAGAAACAGTCTAGAAAAAAACCTATTTCGCTATACAATTTTTATTTAAAACTGACAACATAATTGCATTGTGTCAGACTTGTGTTTCTATCGTCTTTCTTCATATAACAGAATAAATCGTAAACCATCTTTCTTTCTTTTCTGTGTAAAACCATCACGTTTAAAATCAATATACTTTTGTGTGCGACTGTACTTTGAGAGTAAAATGGACGCTGGAACGCAGCACAGCAAACAAAACGTCGACAGAGGAGCCAATCGCTAAATGTGCGGGAAACAAACAGCCAATAGCTTAGGGGGCGGGGCCGTGCGGCGGAGATGTTTGGGGATTTCCCCCGGTTCCCCCGTCGCCAGGGTTGGATTTCGTAGTATAGTTATACTATTTGTACCATATTTTCATTCATGACATGTAGTATGTAGTATCGTAATGGAACTATACTACGTAAAAATACCAAAATGTTGTCTTCAGGCCGACCGACTTGTTTTATTGGTTGAGACGTTTTGCTTTTTAATATTTACTCTACAATATAGGGAGTTTCTATCGAATTTATGGCATCTGACGACATGTTACGTCGATTCAATGCCAGGACGAAGTTCCGATCGACGAATTGACTGAGATAGATATCCAGTTGCCTCAATTTTATTAAATTATAAATATTTTTAGTCAATTTTTCTAGAATTTCACTAACAAGTAGACTATTTTATTTCAATTCAAATCAAAAATCGACGAAAAACGAAACGTAGTATAATTTTAGCCAAGTAGTATATTTTTAATTCCCATAGACAATAATTTTCCGAGGGTCTGAATCCAACCCTGCCCGTCGCGCCCTACTCCTTACCGCCAAACGGCCAAAGAGACCGATAATCGTGTTGTAGAAGGTCCATATGTCACAGCCTCATAACTTTAGATAAAGACTTTACAAAAATAGGATTAATTTGCCCACATAACACGGTGTAAAAATGTTCAAAACATTTCCAATACAAAAGAGAGAAAAAAAAAACAAATCCTAAAAATACAGTATGGGTATTAAATGTAATTGTAAAAATATATTTTTTAACTATATTTACTGGCACTGATTTCAAGAAATCTTTGAAAAGCTACAAAAACATCCCCCCCCTTATCTCCGAAACTGGTAGACCGAAAAAAATAAAGTAAAAAAAATGACGACTATAGGTCATACATAACATAACTGGCCAACTAAAGAAAGACTATAGCAATTTAAAAAAAGTTCAAAGAGATGAAAAATATGTAAAATAAATAAAAAAACAAAATTTTAAACTCTCGCGTTTTGTACACATTATAATATATATAATCGGGTCTACCGCGATCAATTTTTACCTTTTTACGAAAAGGGGGACGCCCGACGTTTCGAGACAGTTGCATGTCTCGTGGTCTACGGGAAACTGGCAAGTATGGCGAGGCGCAGTGATGAGATGCAGGTGACGACCGAAGTATTTTCCTTGTACCCGCAAAAACACTTTAGTCTTTAAAATTAATTGTTATCTTATTCACGCACGGCACACAACACTCACAGTATCCGGAGATGCACTAAGAGAAGAAACCCGCGATTTAAATTTCCCGATGACTGGACTCCATGTGGGAGACAATTTGAAACCATCTTCCCTATTGAAATTATTTGGATGTTTCTTGATTTCAATCGCTTCACGCACAATTCTAGGGTAGTAATGGCGATCGGTGGAGAGAATTTTCGGGTTATGCAGTTCTATCCAGTGGTTGGTCCCGGATTCTAAAAGATGTTCTGCTATCGCTGATTTGTACATCTGCCGGTTTTTCACAGCTGCTATGTGTTCCTTGACCCTTTCCTGTACGCTACGTTTTATTTGGCCAATGTAGGAACTTCCACAGCTGCATTTTATCTTATAGACACCTGGATTTTGAAAAGGAATCACATCCTTTGGTGTGCGTAAATGGCCTGCCACTTTGGATAACGGAGTATATACAGTCTTAATGGAGTATTTATTTAATGCTGTTCCAATCTTATCCGTAATACCTTTGATATAGGGCATAAACGCTGGTTTTCTGTTAACCTCAGGACACTTTTCCTTTTTTGGTCTTGGATGTCGCCTCTTCGTCTGATATCCGTTTTGTCTGAGTACCTCTTGAACATGTGACAGCTCATCCTTAAGATGGTCAGGGTCACAGAGATCATGTGCTCTGTTTGTTAGTGATGTCATGACGGATTGGATGTGACGAGGATGGTGGTGTGAAGAGGCGTGCAGGTATCTATCTGTGTGTGTTGGTTTTCGATATACAGTGTGGGCCAGAGAACCATCAGATCTCACCATTAATTTGACATCAAGAAATGCCAAAGTTCTGTCACATTCCATCTCATACGTAAAGTTTATTTTTGGATGGATGGAGTTAAGATGATCTGCATACTGTTTTGCTTCCTCGTTACCCCCCTTGAGAATGCTAAATACGTCATCAACATATCTCTTCCAGAGTCTGATTGTTGAGGGACCGGTACGTAAAGCCTCCTCCTCAAAATGTTCCATCCAGATATTGGCGAGCACCGGAGCCACAGGACTTCCCATCGCCACACCATCTATCTGGAGAAAATATTGACCCTGGTAAAGGAAGTAGTTGCCATCCAAGCAACGCTGTAGCAAAACAATGTTCACATGTTCAGGAGGTACTCAGACAAAACGGATATCAGACGAAGAGGCGACATCCAAGACCAAAAAAGGAAAAGTGTCCTGAGGTTAACAGAAAACCAGCGTTTATGCCCTATATCAAAGGTATTACGGATAAGATTGGAACAGCATTAAATAAATACTCCATTAAGACTGTATATACTCCGTTATCCAAAGTGGCAGGCCATTTACGCACACCAAAGGATGTGATTCCTTTTCAAAATCCAGGTGTCTATAAGATAAAATGCAGCTGTGGAAGTTCCTACATTGGCCAAACAAAACGTAGCGTACAGGAAAGGGTCAAGGAACACATAGCAGCTGTGAAAAACCGGCAGATGTACAAATCAGCGATAGCAGAACATCTTTTAGAATCCGGGACCAACCACTGGATAGAACTGCATAACCCGAAAATTCTCTCCACCGATCGCCATTACTACCCTAGAATTGTGCGTGAAGCGATTGAAATCAAGAAACATCCAAATAATTTCAATAGGGAGGATGGTTTCAAATTGTCTCCCACATGGAGTCCAGTCATCGGGAAATTTAAATCGCGGGTTTCTTCTCTTAGTGCATCTCCGGATACTGTGAGTGTTGTGTGCCGTGCGTGAATAAGATAACAATTAATTTTAAAGACTAAAGTGTTTTTGCGGGTACAAGGAAAATACTTCGGTCGTCACCTGCATCTCATCACTGCGCCTCGCCATACTTGCCAGTTTCCCGTAGACCACGAGACATGCAACTGTCTCGAAACGTCGGGCGTCCCCCTTTTCGTAAAAAGGTAAAAATTGATCGCGGTAGACCCGATTATATATATTATAATAAAAACAAAATTTATACAAATTCAATACGGGTATAAAATTGTAGATATTTTTTTAAATGTTTTTCTTTATTTTCAAAAATCTTAACCTAGTTACAAAAATGCACAATCAACAAAAACCCATAGGGTTTATCCTTTGATTAATTAATCAAATGGTTTATCAGTGATTAAAGAGCAGGTTGTAAAAATATATAGTTTAGCTATATTTACTTGCATCTATTTCGAGAAATACTTGAAAAACCACAAAAAATGTATGCCTTCCCTTACCTCGAAAACTGGTGCACTTACAGAGTACCGAAAAATATAGTACCGAAAATTATAGCAGTATCGATATCAGTAATTTGATTTGCCTCGTGCATCCAACAGCACAATCTAAAAATTCATAATCTGAAAGTGTCTAGACAGAGTAATTGCTATTGGCCTCTTTTTGTGTTTGCCAATAATTACCATTCGAAAACCGCTTCGAGGTATATATTTTTTTAAGGCTACATATAAAGTCGGATTGAGCACCTCATTTTGCATAAATCGCAACTGAACACAACGCAACCAGAGAATATAAAGTATTACTACGTAAAGAAGCGACACTCTCCTCCCCGCGCGAATTTAACATCCCCCGCGGTCCCCCGCAAGTTAGTGGAAATCTGGTGGCACGTAGAGCTCGAGTAGCACTCGTTCACTGCGCGCGTATTTTGTTTTTTGTTTTATTACGATACTGATTTTTAATGAATATGGTTCGTTTTTGTGGTGTTTATGGATGCATTGAAAACGGAGCAAAAAATAAAGAACGCAGATTTTTTTTATTTCCTGCCGATGAACTAAACCAAGGTATTTTCTTTTATGTATTGGTTTAGGGCGTTAACTGCAACTCTCAAGCAGTTGTGTAACAGTTGGTAAGAATTTCAACATTAAGTTGAAATTTTAAAAATCGATTGTTTTTGTGTCACCGTTCGAGCTGAGCAAATTTCAACATGTCCTAAAAATTGTCTATTTGTGCCCGAAGTACGGCGATAGAGCTCACCACCCATCACGTCGGGACGTAATATTTGTAGGTGAAACGCGGGTGTACCGAGTGCGGACTGTGACATGCATTTCAAAGTTCACACTCGGAACACCTCTAACACCCCCTCGAGCATTTGATTCAAGTCGTGACGATGTATATATTTTTAATACAAAAATAATCCACGGGGAACCAAATTAGGACCTAGGGATTAACCACGCCAAAATTTAGGAAGAGAATCATATAAGTTGCTGACTATAAATGTTGTCCCTCTCGATCGACGACGCTCACACGCTTGCTGCCAGCCCTAGACTAGCTCACGCACACACACAAGCGTGTGCGGACGAGCCAGATGCGCGCGTGAGAGTGTAGGTAAATAACTTGAGCGAAGACAAAGAAGTGTCGGGGGTATGACGCAACTTTTAGTTTAAAATAGCGCGCTCTCAACCGCGAGCCTTGGCTGTTACGACCACCAAGAAATACGTGCTCACGAGGTAATTATAGGTAATAATAGGTATACCTATGCAATTGCCGAAATTTTCTTACAGATTCATGAGTTCATAATTTCTATAATTCAATAGCTTTTTCCGTTGTTTTTTTTTTTGTAAGTTGATTTCAAGATTTTACATCTACGTATTAAATTTCGTTTTTATTGCCAGTTTGATAATTAAAATTGAATTATCAAAAACAGTTCGTTCTTAATACCATCCGTTTCCATGATAAGATTCGTAATCATTTTTTTACAGCACACACTTTACAAAAATTAAATTAATGTTGCTGTTAGCTTAACTAAAGGTGCGTGACCTAGGGATTGTTCAGGATTCTAAACTTAAATTTGATCTGCACATTGACAACATAGCAACTGAAGCCTTAGGTTTTGTAATGCGCATTTCTAAAGACTTTGAAAACATAAAGACCCTAAAAATACCATATTGTACTTATGCGTAGCAGTGTTGAATATGCTTCGCAAGTGTGGAGTCCGTCTTACAATTGTCTACATTGATACGTTAGAGCGCGTTCAAAAGTGATTTTTCAGTTACATGAATTTTTGTGACAAAATATATTTATCAAACTATTTTGAAATCAAATCATGTCGGAAATATCACATCCTTCCATTACAAGAGCGACGTTCAATAGCTGATATTATATAGGTCAAATTGACTGCCCTCAGTTATTATCTAAATTAAATTTCTATGTCCTCAACAGATCACGTCGTCATATTCCGGTTTTTAATCCGTAGGTACTACTTACAGACAAAATAGTTTTTATGGCGAGTATGCAATTATGTCACTAAATTGCAAGATATTGATATCTTTTCCTTGTCAGTGATTCGAGCAAGAATGGTGCTTAGTTCAAACTTTTTTTTTACTTAATGTATAAGTAGCTGATAAAAATATTTGACTAAAGCATAAGGGAAGACACGGTACCGGCAGAGAATATAAAGTATTACTACGTAGTACCGGGCCTCGATAACTGGCAGAGCAAAACTAACACAAATTTACTCAGTACGCTCTAGTCGCTCGCGGAACGTCTTGTCTGTGCTTTCTACCCGAGTGATTATTGTTGTTATACGCTGAAAATGCCTGATGCGCTTTTGATAAGTGCAAAACTTACTACATGAAATGTAATAAACATGATGGAGTTACATATCATGCGTAAGTCAAAAAGTCATTGCTTTTAATTATTTTTGTTTAAAAGCCGAATATTTTACGGAGATCGACCCGAGATTGGCCATTTCAAAACTCAACCAGTTGAATGGTCCGTATTATTCTAGTACACTCCCCGCGGTGGCCTATTAGTTCAGCAGGAGAGGGGGGCGGGGTAGCGCTCTACGCGATACGTAGATTGGCCGACACCAACCAAGCTCATCGCAGGTATTCGCGCCGTTTTTGAGTAGAGATTTGTGTGATGTTAGCCGATCTTCCCTTATGTTTAGTCAAAGATAAAAATATTTACAAAGTTTATATTTAAAAAAAAAACATTCTCTGCACATTGTGGTGTGTTTGAGTATCTGGCTCATCCTTACCGCCCGGTCCGACCCGGAGATAACGGACAAGCACCACTCAAACCCTTAGATTCCGGGCCCTAGTTGGAAGGCAGATTAGAAGTTCGTATTCGTACTAGTATTATATTATTATTATCTGTGCGGTATAATGTCTAAAACTCTCAAGTGACGTCATAACCTTAAAAAATCATAAAAAATAACGGTTAATTTATATACCAAAATAGTGAAAACTATGCTCTAAAATGGCGCATATTCCCTGAAAAAAAAATCGTTTTGTAATTAAGTTACGGAAATTCTTATTTGTGAAAATAAAGTTAATTATTTCTTTGGATTTTTCTACTCTATTTTCAAATCTAAAATCCCACTTACTGATTATCATCAAAACCCATAGGGCACTTTACAATTACATACAGTGACACACAATCTTGAAATTTCAAGAAATCGCACACTGGCGGAAAATTGATTAAAGTCGGATAAACTCAAAAAATAATAATTCACAATACAATACACTATACTAAAAAAGTCAAACACAAATAAATTTGTTCAGTAGTTCCACGCTGGTTCACTTTTCTCAAAAAGGGTCATTTTATGAATTCTGTGATTAGGGAAACATTGGCCCAATGAGCTATTTTTAATAATTTGGACCTGTGGGTATACCGCGTAATTCTCATTTTCATCAACATCAACTTGAGATTGAAATTTGTCGTGCGTGCGACGAAGCCCGCCTGACATGCCATCTCTTTTGCACGCGTTGAATTTCGCATGCATTTGCTTGAAGTTGATACAAATGAGAATTACGCGGTAGAGCCCCTGCTGAACTCAAATTTTGATGTTAGCATGCTCAATCTTGACCGCAAGTTCAGAATTCGAGATGGCTTTTTCCGGGAGATCCCGGGAGTTTTTTTCATCTAGAGTGAGTTATTTAGGTCGTAAAATGCAATAGTAATGTAATTTTGCCATTTATATAATTTGCCGAGGTGAATTAACTAATATCTCTTTCTGCAAAACTGATCATATGCAAATGGCGACTTAGCTAACACTTCCGTAAGAAGTGATTTACATCAACACACTAGATTTAACTTGTCTCAACTATGTAGACTCGCACAAAAGTCGAACAGTTTTTATTAGTAGTATTAAGACAGGTTTCGCAGCCGGATTACGAAATTAAATTAAAAATTCACCCAATAGTTACTCAACAAAACCTTACCTATGTATTGTGTAAGTAGATTCGCAAAGTTTCCCTTGGTTTCTGTGAATTAAAGTTTCTGATTCTATTCAAAATGTTTGAAATTCTATTTGCGTTGCGATAGCAACATACATAATTATAATTACACAATACGTATTCTGATTTCTGTGTACGTAGGTAATAAGGTTTTGTTGATTAATTAGAAAAAGGCGGGTATTTCACAATCCGGCTGCGATACCGCTTCTAAATTTTACGAATACTTGTAATTATTCGCCCGCGCGACTTTGTCCGTGTCAGTAAGTCTGGTGTCGGTAACCATTGAGTACCAGCATGGGAAGGACAAAAGTTACTTCTAAAACAAGGGGCTTTATTTTTGTTATTGTTATCATCATTATGTCATGCTGGTACTCGATTAGATACGCTTACCGACACCATACTTACGGACACCATACTTATGGACACCATGGTTACGGACACCAAACTTACGGCAGGGAATATAAAGTACTGCTTACGAACACCATACTTTTACGGACACCAAACTTACGAACACCATACTTACGGCAGGGAATTTAAAGTATTTCTTACGAATACCATACTTATGGACACCAAACTTACGGACACCATACCTACGGACACCATAATTACGGACCGTAAGTTACTGTCTATTTTTAATTTGTACGGGACACAGTATTTTAATTGAAAAACTTCGTAATTTTTCAAGATATTAAAATAATTTCATTTTGAATATATTTTTATTATCTTACAATCATTTACACAAGTTTTTTTTTTCGCGCCAATGGAAACTTCTTTATTTGGTTATTACCATAAAACGTAGTAATACTTTATATTCTCTGGTATATAATAGAGAATGGTAGAGAAAAAAATGCAAATTGGTATACAAGCAAGCCGTTGGTACACATGTAGTTGATAAATCATTATGGCCCGCAGTTCTTGAAATTATGACCCCTTATACCCTTTTGTATGGAAGCTTTTATGCGAGTTGTCAGTCTATATAATACTTAGTCTATGGTATAGGCCAGGGGTCGGCAACCGGCGGCCCTCAAAGTTCCCAATCACTGCATGTTTTGTTGTTTGCACTGTGTTTGGTTGTACATATTTGTGTGAGCAGACATTTCCATTCTGAACTAACTAACGAAAAAGCAAGCAGAGTTCTCAGTTAACGTATGCACATTTAGACCTAATACTGTACTTTCTCACGTCTAAAATGCAAGTCAAATGCAGCTGCAAAAATCACATTAGATTTTAATAATAAATTGTGTTTTAAACAACAATAAATATGATACGAAATTGACTAATGCGTTATTTATTATATGCGGCCCTCGCTGATCCTCTCGTATTATTTGTGGCCCTCCTATGTCATAAGGTTGCCGACCCCTGGTATGTATAGGTAAGTAAATATTGTACAAAAATCCTTAAACATACTCACTAAGTACTAATTAATTCCGTGAAAAGGTATCGTTCAGAACACACCGTTTATTGAAAGTTATGTTTACTAAAGACCTCTTATTTATTTTCAACCTGTTTCAAGCTCTATTCTTACTGTATTTGTTTAGCTACCAAACTAGTATCTCAACAAGTGGTGTTTGGACACTAAACTAGTATCTCAACAAGTGGTGTTTGGATACCAAACTAGTATCTCAACAAGTGGTGTTTGGATACCAAACTAGTATCTCAACAAGTGGTGTTTGGATACCAAACTAGTATCTCAACAAGTGGTGTTTGGATACCAAACTAGTATCTCAACATGTGGTGTTTGGATACCAAACTAGTATCTCAACATGTGGTGTTTGGATACCAAACTAGTATCTCAACAAGTGGTGTTTGGATACCAAACTAGTATCTCAACAAGTGGTGTTTGGATACCGAACTAGTATCTCAACATGTGGTGTTTGGATACCAAACTAGTATCTCAACAAGTGGTGTTTGGATACCAAACTGGTATCTCAACAGGTGGTGTTTGGATACCAAACTAGTATCTCAACATGTGGCGTTTGGATACCAAACTAGTATCTCAACTATGTATATTTTAATTTCAAGAAGAAGAGCTTGTATGACTACATTGATGTATGTGGAAGAGGCGAAAGAGGTATGTCAGGATCGTAGAAGATGGAAATCTGTAATCTCTGCTACCCCTCTGGGAGACAGGCGTGAGTATATGTATGTATATCTGTATTTTATATTAGTTTTTTTAAACGTTTTCAAGATCTAGGCAAGTGAAAATAAATACAAAATAATTTGGTCAATTACGAGTTGGACTCGCGCAAGGGCGGATCCAGCCTGCGAGCCAGGGGGGGGTCACAGGCTCCAAAATTCCAATAAAAAAACTTTGTTCCCACCGGGTGTCTCACGGCACTTCTCGAATTTTTTTATGTCAAAACTTTAACGGTTCATATGTCCGGAACGGTTGGTCTAGCCTGCACGCCTACTGGGTCCTGAGATGTAAAACAGCCTTTTTTTTAGCAGTCAAAGATTTAATGGGTGATGGAAGCTCAGAATAAGGAATACAAAGATGGATGAAATCATTAAAAGTGCCTGAATATTTTTTTGTTGATAGGAATAACCTTCCCCATACGAGGAAAAAAAAACAAATTTTTTTAGGTGGCTTTAATTACATTAAAAAATATAAAAACTTTTAAATTTTGGATATACGGAGCTATACAGCTGCATACGAATACTTCCTTTGCCTGCATATAAAAAAACCGTTATTAATCTATGGTAACAAAATGACACCAAAACATAACCTCTCGTGTTGTTATTCTTTTATGGTATTTTGTTTAATTTTGCGACTGCTTACTCACACCTGACCTTTGAATTTGCCTGCTTCGACGACTACCTACGCCTTGTACCCTGGATTAGATCTTGATAGCCACTACGACGACCACTGGAACTGAAACTGGACTATTGTGTTTTTCTTCTGGTTTTTGTGTATTAGTGCTCTACACAATGGATACTGAAGAACACCAACGTTGGAGAGAACCCAATAAAACATGTTTTGTGCCATCATGTCACCATCAGGTGTGAGTAAGCAGTCGCAAAATTAAACAAAATACCATAAAAGAATAACAACACGAGAGGTTATGTTTTGGTGTCATTTTGTTACTACTCGTATAGATTAATAAAGGGTTTTTTATATGCAGGCAAAGGAAGTATTCGTATGCAGCTGTATAGCCCCGTATATCTAAAATTTAAAAGTTTTTATATTTTTTAATGTAATTAAAGCCACCTAAAAAATTTAGTTTTTTTTTCCTCTTATGGGGAAGGTTATTCCTATCAACAAAAAAATATTCAGGCACTTTTAATGATTTCATCCATCACCCATTGCCTATACGTGGTCGACACTAAAAATTTTTAGAACTGGCCACTTGACAACGTAATAATAAAAAAATAAGTTCAAATTTTGAAAATGGAACTCTTTGCCAATATTATTGTGTATGTATTTTATTCATTTATCAATTGTTTTACGATTTGGCGGCAAATTGAAAATTGTCTGTGTCACGTCAGCATGAATTACCGCGAGAAAATTTTCGTGCAATTATTTTTTATGACTTTCGATGTCATTTAAATCAACAAGAAAGTTATGATAGACTTCGATTGGCCTTTGACGATGAAGCCCCATCTCGTGCCATTGTTTACAACTGGTTTAACCGTGGTCGCACTAATCTCACCGATGATCTGCCGGAGGGACGGCCTTCTGCGGCGACGACTGAAGATAACATCAGTGTTGTGCGGCGTATGATAGTGACTGACAAAAGAGTGACCTATCAGCAGATTCGGACAAGCTTAGGCATCGGTATAAGTCAAGTGCACAAAATCCTCCATAAACATTTAGCGGTCAGGAAGCTTTGTGCCCGGTGGATACCTCATAATTTGACAGAGGCCCAAAAACTCCGTCGTGTTGATTGGTGCCGTTTGAATGGTTCAAAGATTTAACTCAAATGCTGTGTTTGACATACTTACAGGTGACGAAAGCTGGATTTACTATTATGATCCTGAAACTAAAATACAGTCATCTGTGGGGGTGTTTCCTTCCGAGGAGTTGCCAACTAAAGTGAAAGGAGATCGAAGCGTGGGAAAAAAGATGGTGGCCTTGTTCTTCGGAAGGACAGGTCATTACGCAACAATTGTTTTAGAGGATCGAAAAACAGTTACTGCAGAGTGGTAAACTAACAATTGTTTGCCACTTGTCTTGGAAAAAGTTCGGGAGAAACGACCTCGCAGTAGGATCTTCCTTCACCACGACAACGCCTCGTCGCACACCGCCAAGCAAATGATAGACTATTTGGCGACGTCAGACGTGGAATTACTGGGTCAACCGCCGTATCGCTCAGACTTCGCACCTTGCGATTTTTATTTATTCATGAAAATAAAAGAAACACTTCGAGGAAAACGTTTTATAGACGCCGCGGAAGCAGTAGCTGCGTTTCAAAAGGCCTTCGATAAGACCCCTAAGGACGAGTGGGCAAAGTGAAAAATAAGGTTGACCTAGGCCCAGGGGGGGTCATGACCCCCATGACTCCTCCCCCCTGGATCCGCTCTTGGACTCGCGCACAAAGTTCCATACCACCATACAATACAATTACCGAACCCTATAAACATGGATAACAGCAATATAAAATTAAATGTCATAATAGCAAAATCAAGGTGACAAAAATCAAGGCTCCAAAATGGTAGCACTTGACACACTATTCAGCACCCTCTGGGTACGGAACCCTAATTTTTGTTATTTGTTGTTTTTCTTTAGAGTATCTTTTGCCGTGGTAACTGGTACCGGTCTTGTTCTGTACAGTGGAGATCACGTTTACCTTTACACATTGAAGTTTGTAGGTACCTATCTTATACACTTCACTATAGGGGCTAATTTAGTGCTGCAAGTATCTAGTTTGAAGAGATCTCCACTGTACAACAATTTGACTAAATTTGAAACTCGCCTGTCTTTAAAATATAGGTAGAGATAAAACAAAATTAAATAACGTCAAAAAATTCCTTCTGTCGCAAATAATAAAACTCGCGTATACTCGCTACTGCGTGCGCGTATCGCGCGAGTGTGTGGCCGGCTTCTTGTCGTCATATTGCCGGGCCTTTGACTTGCGCACAAAAAAGTGACAAAAACGGGAGCGGTGGGCGACGCGAGCGGTAGCGTCAATAACGCATACACTCTTCACGTTACCGCGATGTTGCCCTGCCCAGTCACACACTGCTCCACTCGCCTCACTCATCGCTACACTCTTCACGTTACCGCGATGTTGCCCTGCCCAGTCACACACTGCTCCACTCGCCTCACTCATCGCTACACTCTTCACGTTACCGCGATGTTGCCCTGCCCAGTCACACACTGCTCCACTCGCCTCACTCATCGCTACATTCTTCACGTTACCGCGATGTTGCCCTACCCAGTCACACACTGCTCCACTCGCCTCACTCATCGATACACTCTTCACGTTACCGCAATGTTGCCCTACCCAGTCACACACTGCTCCACTCGCCTCACTCATCGCTACACTCTTCACGTTACCGCAATGTTGCCCTACTCAGTCACACACTGCTCCACTCGCCTCACTCATCGCTACATTCTTCACGTTACCGCGATGTTGCCCTACCCAGTCACACACTGCTCCACTCGCCTCACTCATCGCTACATTCTTCACGTTACCGCGATGTTGCCCTACCCAGTCACACACTGCTCCACTCGCCTCACTCATCGATACACTCTTCACGTTACCGCAATGTTGCCCTACCCAGTCACACACTGCTCCACTCGCCTCACTCATCGCTACACTCTTCACGTTACCGCAATGTTGCCCTACCCAGTCACACACTGCTTCACTCGCCTCACTCATCGCTACACTCTTCACGTTACCGCAATGTTGCCCTACCCAGTCACACACTGCTCCACTCGCCTCACTCATCGCTACACTCTTCACGTTACCGCGATGTTGCCCTACCCAGTCACACACTGCTCCACTCGCCTCACTCATCGCTACATTCTTCACGTTACCGCAATGTTGCCCTACCCAGCCACACACTGCTCCACTCGCCTCACTCATCGCAACACTCTTCGCGTCGCACGCAATTCGACTTGTGCACAAAAAACCGACAAAAACGGGAGCGGCGGGCAACGCGAGCGACAGCGTGAATAACGCAGCCACACAACGTCACACACCTCTTCCCTCACCAAGTCCCTCGCCACTCGTCAAGCGTGTGGCTGAAGCATTACAGGTCGCGGCACGATTTTTGACTGCTCGGCGAAAGTGGTGGGGGACTAGCGCGTGTCAGACCTCATAAACCGTGCCGCTACCTGTACAATGAATTTAAAAGGTTAAAAGTTTATTTATTTTATTTATTTATTTATTTAAGTAACAAATTGCAAACCATTACAGTGTATAACCAATTCAGCAAGCAATGAAGAAATAATTACATAATAAGAAATACATGTCATTATTATATCTAGTACATTTTCAATAATCAACTAATCTTAATCTCTCGTCAAAGTCAATACATTCAGGACTACTTTTGTGAATTCTGCCATAGAACAATTCATTATGTCAGTCATACGTGCCACATCATTTAAAATCTGTATAGCCCTGGCTAATGGTGAATATTTCTGTAAATTAGTGCGAGCGGTCGGCACAGTAAAGAAGAAGTATTTGGCCAGTGCAAGGTTTCTTCGAACTTCCAACCTATAGTATCCAACCATACCCAGCACAAATAGGGTTGGATACATAAGCGGATAAAACGGGTAGACACCGTATTGTCGTAAGTAGAGGTATCTAATAAACTTGTTCTGGATTTTCTCCAACATGAGGCTATATTTAGCCTCATGTGGATTCCAGACCATTGATGCACCCTCTAACTTACTTCTCACTAGCGCATTGTAGAGTACTCTTACAGCTGTGGTGCCCCGAAAGTCTTTTGTTTGGCGAATAATAAATCCCAGGCTACGAAATGCTTTTTTGCAAATTATATTAATATGGTCGTCAAACCTCAGATCTGACCCCACGTGAACTCCCAGGTCTCTTACTTTATCCACCTGAGCTATCCGGTCTTCATCAATAAGGTAGTGACGCTGTACAGGGTTCCTAGCTCTTGTACACGACATAATATTACATTTTGCATAATTGAAAAGCAATAAATTCTTTTTACTCCACTCGACTACATTATTAATGTCCGACTGTAAACGAGTACTGTCCTCACCACTGACAACTTTCAGGCACAATTTCAAGTCGTCGGCGAATAAAAGGCACTTAGAATGCTCAATCACGTCTGGGAGATCGTTAATCATTATGTTAAAACACAGTGGGCCCAGATTGCTCCCCTGGCTAACCCCCGAGTAAGTCACGTAAGGGTCAGATGTGTAGTTTGCGTACTCAACATATTGTTTCCGGTCGCGCAAATATTCTGAAAAGAAATTAAGTAGCTCAGGAGAGAAACCCATTACCGCGAACTTTGTAAGTAGTACGTCATTATCGACTAGGTCAAAAGCTTTGCGGAAATCAAAATAGGCGACATCTACCTGACCCCCAGAATCTTTGTCCACTGCTGGTATAGCGTAATTTACAAAGGATAAAAGGTTGCTGTCTGTGCCACGACCCTGACGGAAACCATGCTGACATTCACTAAATAGGGGGTTAACCTGGGGGTAGATCCGTGAATGGACGACCGACTCGAAAACCTTAGCAAATGTCGATAGGACCGCCACCGGCCTATGATCACTCAGTTCAGTGCCCTTGCCTTTGGGTACTGGTATCACCCGGGAAGTCTTCCAGCATTCCGGATAAGTTGCGTTGTCGAGGCATAAGTTAAGTGAGTCAGAGGCTGCTCCAGCACATCTCTGCAGTCCTTAACAAGGAACGGCGGAATACCGTCTGGACCCACAGAAAGCTTGGCAGGAAGGCGCTTTAAAGCGGTGCTGACTTCCTTAACCTGAAGTTGTGTAACACAAATATGAGCCTTACCTATGCCATCCTTTCTTTGGCTTGCTATTTTGAGGGCTTCTTTTACGTTGAGTTTGGGAGGAGTGCTTGCATATACTGAATAGAAGTACTCTGCAAATTTGCGGGCCCGATCCACCAATGGTACTTCCACTGCATTCATAGTGACCGTCGCAGGACTATGCTTTGATCGTTTAGTACGTATATGGCTCCAGAAAGATCTTGGATCGGCAATAAGTTTGGCCTGCAATCTTTCATTGTAATCAAGATAGGCTAGTTTAGAGATTATTTTCACTCGTTTTCTATAGAATGAAAACATGTCGTAGTCCAATTGTAATCCCCCTCGTTTAAAGCGTTTATGGAATTCGGATTTAGTTCTGATGTCATTTATTATTTCAGCCGTGTACCATTCGGGGTAAGAATATTTCCGTGGTGACTGACCCGTTATAGGAGATGTATTTTCCATTATAATTTGATTAATGACGTTATATAAGTATTGCGTTGCCATTTCCGCATCTTGTATGTCGTACAATGGCCTCCAATCTATAGTATAAAGGGAATTATATAGGGACATAAAATCACACTTCCGAAAATTCCTCTTCTTAATTAATCCATCGTGACCAGGGGGTCCAGGGGCAGGTGCCACTGCCCTCCCTCTGTTATTTTGTTTTATACTCATTTGCACTCTAAGAGCAGGATGATGACGGTCCTCCTCGACTAATGATTCAGATTCACGGGTTACTGTCGTACTATTCTCTGGTAGATTCGTCAATACTAAGTCCAAGGTACGATTATTTACATTCGTAATGAAATTTCTTTGACAGAATTCACAAAAATTTATAAAATACTCATAATAAGCCAGAATTTCCGTAGATGCTGACCATAAATTAAAGTCACCTAAAACTACAACTTGCCTGAAATCAACACAGATTGATTCCAATAAATTAAACATTTGTAAGTACTCGCAATCCTTACTTCTAGGTGGTATGTATACCACACAACATAGAAACGAAACATTTTTAAACTTCACTAATCCACATATGAGTTCAAATATTGACGTGTCTATGTCGAAATTGACTGGAAGCGCGACTTTAGTTAGTTGGAGGTGAGGACGAGGTGCCGCAGCCAGAAGAACTCTTCCTTGTTTACGGCCATCAGCTCGGTCGCAACGTAATAATGTGTATCCTTTCGGGACTATTTCACCGTCATCAATACCCTCATAGGCACCAGTTTCCGTGATCGCAAATAAGTCTGCATCTGTTAGAGCAATATTTGTACAGAATTCATTTATTTTTGTTCGAAGGCCTTGAGTGTTTTGGTAATATATTTGTATTTGATTATTGTGACGTGGAGGTTCGCTGTTGCCTGTACGTACGAAAAAATATCCATTCGCCTATGCGTGTGTTAACTGGCCATACCTCGTTCTTGTAGACTTTGTCGTTATAGTTCATTAGTTAGTTATAGTACATTACGATACGAGAGCGATGAAACGTTTTCTGACGAGTGTGAGTTTCTCGCACGAGTTTCGTATAATTTTTTATAGCACAAGTGCGGAAAATGCCGACTTTACGCACGCGCGTGCGTAAAGCGGTCATTTTACGCACATTGTGCTATAAAAATTATTTAGAATTAAATTTCCAGAAATAGTTTTACTGAGAAATACTTTCCTTCTATTTTAGTGCAAGAACGGTAGGTACAAATAACATTAGTGGTTTCAAAGAAATATCGATTTCTTTTCTTAAAACAGCATGACTTTTGATAATATGTTCACTGTTCTTTTAACGCAAGATTAATTTTCAGAAATTATTTTTTTCTTAATACTTTAAATAACATTATATATTTTTTCATAATTTATAAAATTTTAAACGTCTCAGAAATATCACTATCAGTAAGAGTAATTTTCAGGTGACGCTGCAAGAGACGCTTTCAATCACCTTTTGATACTTTTTATTGGTTTATTGACACTAACTTACTTCTACGGCGGCGCGGCGCTACGGGAAATGCAGCCCGTTCGCCTTGCGTAACAAAACACAGGCACGCATGCTCACCTCCGCAGCTTCGGTTTGCTGCTAACCGAACTCAGCCCACACAGCCGCTACGGCTCACACTAATAATTGTGCCTGCGCTTTGTTACGGTGGGTGGGGGCTGTCCTCCCTCTGCGCCTCCGGGATTTTATATACACAAGGTGTAGTAGCCACAAGACTGCGTCTGGTTTTACTATGACTGCATGGAGTCAGGGTGCTCTGATTCGATTTAGGTGCAGATTCAACCTATATTCTACGAAGTCGGGGTGCTTTATATTAAATTACCTATAACAAAATTTGCGACTAATAAAAATATGATAAAAGGTTTAATAAAGAACCAAAGAAACCCCTACAATTACATTCAGACTAAAATCAGATGTCCTCCTGCCAAAGCCAACCCAATTTTAGCACTGGCACCAAGGGGAACGAAAATACAAACAGAAATAAAATGTCAGCTTTCGGATGATTTTGTTGCAATAATTAGGTTACGTATAGCCATAAAAAAAATACATGTTTTTGGTTGAACTTTAAGGTATTCATTTTCCACAAACCACGTTAATCGATTCATATTTGTACTGTCAATGAATTTTTTTGTAACCCTCTATTGCACACTTCTTATCAATTTTGTTTCAGGTATCGCTTTCGCGATTTTGTTGGTTTTTTTTAAATAAAATTAGTGTGAATGATATCTATTCATTTTCCAAATACCACGTTATTCGGGTCAAAAAAAGCACCCCCTTTTTCCAAAAATACGTAAATCCACTGATGCAGTCAGCGGCAGCAAGATATTGTCAGTCTACGCCTAGCGTTGGCGCCCGTAAGACGTGGAATCTGTGCCCTTTTTTGCAAGCTATAAATATCTCCCAAAACTACTTCAAAACACATTGAAATTAATTTTATGAAGTAATATTTCGAGGAGCATCATATTCCTGCCGTTAAAAACTCAACAAAATATGCGTATGAGTGATTTAGCTACATCGTGCCATAGTCATAACAACAAAACTGAATGAATTTCGAATGAATTCATACTTTTATGCGGGAAAATAATATATGTTACTCTAAAAGAATAATTTTGTGATCGTTATTGAAACCCAAATTAATTTACTTATACTTACTGAGATCTGTAACAAAGGTCAATGACCTTTTCGTGAAATTACCCTCTAGTATTGGCTCACCATTTCAGGTCCAATAAGTGAAGTTTTTTGCAAATTATATAGGTACACTTACTTGGGATAAATCGCCAAGCATTTAAAATATAGAAATTTATTTTGAAATATTTACAGTGCATGGCAAAATTATTAGATCGTAGATAATCCTGTCGGTACATGTTCAGGTTCTGTTACGCAAAATGAAAACAATGAAACTCTTTTAGGATTAATTTGTTATCCCTATGTTTGTCTGTCTGTCCGTTTGTCTAGACAATTTTTTCTGGGTAAAATTAATAAATAGAAATATTAACGGCCCTTTATAGAGCTGTAAAAACATACTTTTGACGTTTTTATTTATATTAAGTTTTAGGTTTTTACGTTTTTTTTTTACGTTTTTATACAAATTTTCTCACTATGAAAATGTAGGGATGAACACTTGAGATAATATTTTGCATTTAAAAGTCAACACAGAAAGGAATTGTTGAACATATAATGTAAAAAAATATGAAAACCATGTTGTTCTATTCTAAAGGGATTAATTATCTACTGTTCAATGTGGCGATAGCTTTGTTTATTTTTTTCCTTGAATTATTTTTTACTAAGATAACAAATAGTTTAATCCAAGGTTTTCCTTAAGAGGTCCCTTTACCCCTGTATTTTCTTAAAATTCATACAATAGGTATAAACCGAATGTGAAGTCTACAGCTTATTTTCTTCATATCTTTTTTCATGAGTATATTCTAGTGACATCTAACTACGTCTCTATACAGCCCAAAAAGCAAAATTTGATAAAACACCATCATAATAGCTGTCAGGATATCGTCAATATTGCCTCGTTTTTACGCAAAGTTTAACAAGTTTGTATATTTTTATCTATACTGAAAATAAAAAAGAGAGAAATACAGGCGTCGTTCATGTTAAGATGACTAAGTTTACACACTTTGCTAAGTATAAACAATTACCGTTTCATGGAAAACTGTTTTGACCTGAAACCATTTCACAAATTCAATTAACTTATTTTGAATATCTTGTCATCTTGCACTTCTTGATGAGAAATACAATTTCAATAAGTAAAAATACAACTTTTAGTTAAGAAAACTTATAGTTAAAAGTCTGCTGTATGCATTAACATATTTTTAATTATATTACAATGGTAATAAAATAATTGGCTTATCCGTCGTGATACCAGCCGTAAATTTCTTAAATAATCTGATATCACGCTTATGGAAAACCCAATTATTTTGAAGATACCATAATATCATTAAAATATGTTTATGCATATAGCAAACTTTTAACAATAAATTGTCTTAGCTAAAAGTTGTACTTTACCGTTATAATTATTTCTTAATATTTTACAAATTCGGAGAAATAGCCCTTAAGGAAAACCTTGTATGAAAATATTTGTTATCTTTGTAACAAAGAAAAAAAAATAATGAACAAAGCTATCGCCACATTGAACAAACAGTAAATTATTAATCCCTTTAGAATAGAAAGATATGGTTTTATATTTATTACATTATTTGTACTACAGTTCCTTTCTGTGTTTTCTTTCAAATGCAAAATATTATGTCAAGTGTTGATCTCTATATTTTCATAAGGAGAAAATTTGTATGAAAAAGTTAAACAAAAGGCCATAAAAACGTTATAATATGTATATTTTACAGGGCTGTAAATATTAGCATTTATTGATTTTACCCAGAAAAATTGCCTAGACAAACGGAAAAACAGACAAACATAGGGACAACAAATTAATCCTAAAAGAGTTTTGTTTTTTCATTTTGCGTAAAGGGACCTGAACATTTCAAACTATGATACAAATAATTTTCTATACTTTAAACACTTGGCAATTTATCCCAAGGGTAAACAGGTGTCCCAAAAGTCAACGCTTTCCCTTGGAAGGCTGGTAGGCCAGCTCATGACTGACCAGAATATCAAATTATGACCTCAGCAAAAAGTAGATAGTCTTCGAGTTGATGGTACTTTTATAAATTCGAATAGATTTTTGAGAGTCAAAGCTTCTAAATTCCAGATTCTAAATACCAGTTCTAAATTCTAAGAATAAAATTTTTGTTGCGCAACTCTGAATAGTCGTGCTATTGATAAAGTCAAAAATAAACCTTGAAATGCTGTTACATCAGGAAGAACAATATAAACCCAATTTATGAGCAATTTTTTGTAATTAGGTTAGTTCGATACCACACCCTGAAAAAAAATGTCCTATGTTAGTTTTGCAAATTGTCTTAAATAACGGCTCATCAAATATTGTTTTTCAAATGATGTGGCAATTTCTGTGTATTACTTTTGAAAAAAAAGTTATTGCTATTTTACTACCAAAGGAGCTGCGTATTTTTTTAAATAATTAGAATTTAGAATGAAAGAGTGGCGGGCAGTAAAAATATTTGACGTTCATTAGAAATGCCATTTAACACGCGTTAGAGTGAGATAAATAGTGACGCTATTTAAAATGAGTTGGAATGAGATAGTAACGCAGTTAAACGTGGTTGAATGAGACAGGCATAATTGATATAGGCTACAGTGAGATAGATAGTGACGTGGTGCATTCCTTCTGAGAATACTTGTTAGTTTCCACTTTTTGTAATAACAACTTTAGTAAAAATTTTTAGTAAAGAAATTTTTGGTCCAATTTATTTTCCCGCAAGTGTAAAACCAGCTCAACGGGCGAAAAATATTTAAAGAATGGGTTATGGTGACAATTAACCGTCACGATATTATTATGTATCTCTAAAGGAGTGTCTGAAATGTTCCGAGGGTCAACTGATAAATCAAACACTCAAAAAACCACTTTTAGCCGACCATAATAAATTTACGTCCCGACGTGATAGCAAGTTGGATCAATGCCGTGTCACGATGATCGAAATACACTAATAAATTAGATAAAATAAAATACGTATTACTTTTGACCCTGCCTCGTCCACTCTATTCGTATTTTTGCTATGGTGACGCGAGCTTAGAGACCGGGACGAATTTCCCCCCGCGCGCTATCGTAAAATAGAATAAGCCACGCCCGGAACTGGTTTTTGTTTTGGCTATGTCATACTCTTATAAAATTAAAATGTAATTAGATGTCAGTCTGAGGCTTGGTGCAAGAACCAACGAGTCACATCGCTGCCGTTGCGGGGCAAGCGTTGACCAACTCGGTCACCACGGCCTGTCATGTAAACATAGCGCCGGTCGTCTGCCGCGCCGATGTCATCCGTCGGGCTCTCATGAGCGCCAACGTGCCCACCGTATTAGAGCCCAAAGGCCTAGTACGCAGCGATGGTAAGAGGCCCGACGGACTGACACTAATCCCCTGGAAAAATGGGCAGTCGCTGGTGTGGGACGCAACATGCGTCGACACCGTGGCGCCGTCCCATCTCCAGGGGAACACTATCCTTGCTGGCGCGGCGGCTTCGACGGCTGAGGGTCTCAAACGGCGTATAAACGTGGAGCTGGCTGAAGGCTACATTTTTATGCCTTTTGCCGTAGATACCCTGGGGCCGTGGGGACCATTTGCGTCTATATAAGGAAATATCGTCGAGGTTGGTCGACGCTTCCGGAGACCCAAGGGCTGGGACCTATTTTGGTCAGCGAATAAGCCTCGCAATACAGCGAGGCAACGCCGCCAGCCTATACTCTCCCCGATGATGGCGGTGATCTGGCTCACATATTTTATCTGATCTAGAGCCCGCTACGAGACAGACAGGTTGGTATTTGTTTTCGTTTTATATTTTATTTCATTTTACGTTAGTTTTATAAAAAAATTGTATTATTATGTATATGTTATATAAGTTTCTTACTTGTTACTTGAAATAAAAAATAATATTAGAGCTTGTATTATTATTATTATTATTGAATTTAATTTTCGGAGCTACGCGCACGAAGTACCGTGTATACGCGATTTTTATTATTTGCGATAGAAGGATATGGGCTTTTTTGACGTTATTTGTTTTAGCTCTACCTAAATCTTTGGCTTGACCTATATTTTAGTCGGAACTTTCAGTATTTTTATTCACGCGCAACTTGTTGGTAACAGCACATAAAAATGGCAGCAATAATAATTTCTAACAAGCTTATTTTTCTTTTACTTTCCGGAGCTTTAATTACTATCCAAACTAAATATTGGTATAATGTGTCAACAAACTAAATATTGGTATAATGTGTCAACAAACTAAATATTGGTATAATGTGTCAACAAACTAAATATTGGTATAATGTGTCAACAAACTAAATATTGGTATAATGTGTCAACAAACTAAATATTGGTATAATGTGTCAATAAACTAAATATTGGTATAATGTGTCAACAAACTAAATATTGGTATAATGTGTCAACAAACTAAATATTGGTATAATGTGTCAACAAACTAAATATTGGTATCATGTGTCAACAAACTAAATATTGGTATAATGTGTCAACAAACTAAATATTGGTATAATGTGTCAACAAACTAAATATTGGTATAATGTGTCAACAAACTAAATATTGGTATAATGTGTCAACAAACTAAATATTGGTATAATGTGTCAACAAACTAAATATTGGTATAATGTGTCAACAAACTAAATATTGGTATAATGTGTCAACAAACTACATATTGGTATAATGTGTCAACAAACTAAATATTGGTATAATGTGTCAACAAACTAAATATTGGTATAATGTGTCAACAAACTACATATTGGTATAATGCGCCAAGAAACGTGAAATAAGCCTTAGGATAAGAGCGGTTTTGCAGCCGAAATACCCGCATTCACTCAATAGTTATTTAACAAAACCTTATTACCTATTGTATTGTGTATGTTGCCGTCGCAATTTTTCCATTGGTTTCTGTAAATAAGAATTTCAAAAATTTCGAGTTTATAAAATTTTTAAATTCTAAGTTACTGATACCAATGGAAGTTTTGCAATGGCAGTATACACAATACATAGGTAATAAGGTTTTGTTGAATAACTATTGAGTGAATGTGTTCTGTTTCGATTAATTAGAAAAAGGCTGCTATTTCACAATTCGGCTGCGTAACCGCTCTTAACAAATTTTAGTATTTGGCTTCTAATGCAAACCATCCTCTGGGTATTGATATTTTGCTCAATGCTTACTCCACAAAACAGCTTATGAATAACAGTTGTCTATGAGACGCCTTTCAAATAAAGTTAAGCAAAAATTTTGATAAGAAATGTGAATTGCTATTAATTTTTATCAGGCGCTTATCTAAGATTGCAAAATCAGAACTTCTAGAGTTCTAGCACACACCATGAATATGATGCAGACAGTGTCTTTCTATCCAACTTTTTCCTATCTTAATAAACACGGCGCATAACATAGATGAATAGATACGCTGATACGCTGTACCTGCTAGGGGTGAAGACTTGAAGAGCAGGGATAGAAAGTAAAAGTAGAATGGAATATTTACTTAATTTTACCCACCACCTACCAATGGTTGATTGTGTTTTATCTTTACAGGGTTCCAGCTGGTTATTTCTGTATCTAATTAAGTATAATGTCGGAAGCTTAAGGTTAAACGTCAGTCGCTTATCACAAAGCGCATAAGTTAACTTAGTATTTCTTGTTTAGAAGTTAAAAATTGAAAAACATTTTGATATATGCCAGTTAACACCAATAGTTCAGTATTAGTACGAGTATTATGTTATCTGTGGTATTAGTGAGGTTTATAAAGCATGAGTTTGAAATTTAATGCAGAATTAGTCATGATCTGGTCCAGACAAAGTTAAAAGAGCATTTTAAATTGGTTTTGAGAAGATCATGACTTTGTGTACACAATTTCAAACTCTTGCTTTATAAACCTTACTAAACGGAACTATTGGTGTCACATGGCACAGATCAAAATGGTTTTCAATGTTAAGGCGATATGTAAATGTTTTAGCGTCCCTTTTACTCCATATGCGAAAAAATCCTCAGTGCGACAGGGACGGATTCGTGGAAAAGTAGCAAAAACTCGGTTTTATATTAATAAAAAATGTACTAAAGTTGCTATCAAAATTTCGTTTAACCAGCCCCCCTATTCTGTATCTTTAGTTGCCAACTGAACGAGGTACCTATCATCAAAAACATAGATAAAAACTGAAATTTCATAATAGCCTTTAATGGGTATTGAACTATTAACAATCTGTGTCGTCACTTCAAGTGCGAAAATATCCTTAGGACATCGGAATTCGATAGTATATCTATGTTTTTGATGATAGACACCCAGTCCAGAAGGCAACTAGAGATACATAATAGGCCCGCAGGTCCTAGATACCGTTAAAACCCATCTAATAAAATAAAGTTGCAGTCTATTGTCATTCTAAATTGTCAAACCAGGAGAATTGGTGTCGAAAAGGACCTAATTTCAATAAATATTTCTATCGAGCCGAATTTCTCCAATCGCGTTTCTGTTTTAACAGATCCCTAGAAATAGTATCCAAAAATAATATACAATTTTATCAAAATAATACATTATTTACTGAAGTAGATATGCAAGTCCTTAAAGTGTCGTTTTTTTTTCCGTAACGCCTTAAATTTCTAAGCAAGAAAATGCACTTTGCGCTAAGCTAATGACGTTTAACCACTATTTTTCCTAAGTTTATTACTATATAATTTTATAGCACACCGTGCGTAAAATGACCGCTTTACGCACGCTGCGCGTGCGTAAAGTCGGCATTTTCCGCACTTGTGCTATAGGAAATTATACGAAACTCGTGCGAGAAACTTTTTCTCGACTCGTGTGATTGCAGCACTCGCCTTCGGCTCGTGCCGCAAACTCACACTCGTCAGAAAACGTTTCATCGCTCTCGTATCGTAATGTACTATTATTCATATTCCCAGACTAAAAATAAAAATTTAAGATGTTCTTAGGTTGATATGCTTCCCACATAGCTGTACCAGATTTTAAAACTATGCACTCATAGGGATTACTAAGCAGTATCTAGTTAAACTCAAGCTATTGGTTCTAGGCCGCCTAGATCACAGATCTCATTCATTCATTACCTACTAGACTGGTTAGCAAACAAATCTTACAACTTGAAACAAAATCCAACAAAAAAATTATTTACTTTCGAAAATATTCAACGGAACTCTTGGACGATCCACTAACTAAGGTCAAAGAATTCACGTATTGTCATCGCCTAGCGCTTCAATCAATACAAAGAGTAGTAAGCAGTATTAGGTATTTAGATACACATTCAGTGTGCGCTAGCGCAGCATGCGGTCGCGTGTGTGTAGCTGATAGCTGTCTCCGTAAATGACCTCACTCCAAACTCGCTATACAAATTTAAATTCCCGCCAATTCCTGCGATATTTTCGCGCAAGCCACGAGCACTTGAAGTGAACGGGAAGGATTTGGTTAGCCGCCATGTTTCTAATAGTCGGAGTGTTGGCGCTGATCGGAGCCTTGGCAGTGGCCTATGTTCTCCTGGATTCCCTCTGGAGTCCTTTGGAGCTGGTGTCCTCGTATCTGATGCCATACTTCCTGCCGCAGGAAGAGAAGTCGCTGACGAAGAGATTTGGATCGTGGGCAGGTGGGTTTTAGAGTCAATTTTAGTTTGTCAATAAGTTGTTTATGTTTTGATATTTAAGGAGAGGTTAGGTTCGGAAATATTGACCTAAACGTTTCCAGCTTGCTCAATAGGTTCTTATTTCTATCTTGGGTTGGAAATTTAGAAAACAAACCGGTCAAGTGCGCGTTGTATACTAACGCGCTGAGGGTTCCGCACCACACAGGAGTATAGATATAGGTCGTCGTACATTTAACAGAGGAGAAATAAGGCCCTTATTATTATTATTGTAAGGGACAATATTACTTTGCAATTTGTACGAATATGCTATGCATATAAAATTAAAAATGCATGCTTCAATTAAAAAAAAACCGGCCAAGTGCGTAGTTGCCCGTCACAAACAGTCACAATAAAGGTTCATTCCATTGAGGTTCATTCATATACTTATATTTACTACATGTTTTACACCAAGTGACAACTTCATCTGAATAATTTTCAAAGGAATGTGTACGAAGGGTCGTTTCTCCGGATTTGTAACAAAATATTAAGAAATAATTTTAACGGCCATAATACAATCTTTAGCTAAGAAAACTTTTGATAATAGTTTGCTATATGCATTAACATATTTATAATTATATTATGGTAGATTCAAAATAATTGGATCTTCCATAAGCATGATATTATAGGTAGATTATTTTAGGAATTTACGGTTGGTATTACGACTATGGAAAAGCCAATTGTTTTATAGCTATTGAAATATCATTAAAAATATGTTTGTGCATATAGCAAACTATTGTTGAAAATTGTCTTAGCTAAAGGTTGTATTTTGGCCGTTATAATTATTCCTTAATATTTTGGAACAAATAAGGAGAATCGACCCTTAAGTTGGTCAACTATTACTTAGCTTACTTGGCTGTGATAGTTTTTATATATTTTATTGTATTAGTTTTCCTTTTAATTTCGTTATACTATATATCGTAGGCAGATCGTACAGTATGAAATCGAAAATCTTTCTTTTTTTTTTCTTACTGTACAGCTCTACCAACGCAAAAAGCTGTACAATATGGGCCCTTTGTTTCCTTATAAGAACTGTATAAGCGCTTATACAGCCTGAACTATACAGCTTCTAGTGCAAAAAGGAACTTAAATACAGCTTATATAAGGTCTTTCAATTGAAATTGAAAGTAATTTAGGAGGTGATTCAGTATCGTTAATACATCACATTCCACTGCAAAGTACTTTTTTTTGCGCGAACTTTTTCTTCACTTGTCCATACAAACTGGGTCAGCTGATCGGATCACTTTGAACTGAGATGTGAAAAAAAAGTTCGCGCAAAAAAAAGTGCTTTGCAGTGGAATGTGATGTATTAACGATACTGAATCACCTCCAAAATTACTTTCAATTTAAAGTGAAAGACCTTATATACAGCTTGAAATGCATAGGGAAGTGTCAAATCTTGGATTATAAGATCTGAATATCGTTCTTATCGGTCCAAGGTTATACTGTACAGAGCTGTGGTACCGAGTGTACAATGTCAAGACCACACTGACACAGTGACCTATAAATATCGGCTTCTATGTCTAGAGTGAGCCACAATCAAATATCAACTTGATGGTAACTGACCCTAGCGGGGTTGGGGGGGGGGGGGGGCACCGCGCCTAATACTATTAGGTAACACGTGGGTCAAACTTTCTTACAAATACTATTACAATACAATCTTAGAATACTTGTATAACGACTAACGACTTGATATATGACATAACATCTAAAATCAATTTTTGCTAAAAGTTACACACAAGTTATACTCACGCCTGTATCCCAAAGGGGTAGGCAGAGTCTACAGGTTTTCATCTGCTACGATCCTGACACACCTCTGTAGCTTCTTCCACATTTATCAATCTAGTCATACAAGCTCTTCTGTTCTTTAGTATGTCGCCAAATAGCATTAATTTTGCAGCCAAATTCATACTGAAGACTCGGTAAATGCTCAGTATCAAGGTTGGATGTCCCTTTTTGTGAAATTCGTAATTTTTTCTTTTCGTGTTCTCTACAAACGCAAGCGCAGCCGAGCACATTTTGTTTCATGAAATTAGCAAAAAGTATCTTGATCCGTGACTTATAACGCTTACAACGCCTCCAGTATAAATTTGGCTGCATAAATTACTATGACCTTGTATAGTACTGAGTAATATTGTCAGAACGAATGCAAATTGAATTTATATAATATTAATGATGAGCCAGCGATGTGCTTTTACTTCCTAATACTTCCTTCGAATGTGCAACCAACTTGTTAGGAATTATTATTTATGTATTATTAGCATAATATGTAGTATATACTTGGCACTACTTATATTAATTTTCGAAATTTGTTTTTTATTTATCTTTGCTAGTGTACATGCACTCTAAATTATGTTTTTACTTAAAATTAAATTATGTTTTCACTTAAATAACTTCCATAGTCGGACTCGGACTCGCGCACGAAGGGTTCCGTATCAGAATTCCGTACTATAATAATACAGATTGCGCCAAACTTCTAGTCCGCTCGGAAGTTGCTCTTCCCAAGAACGGCCCATACATTTTGTTCCTGCTGATGCGAATCGCCCCGTGTGTAGAGGGGACTAAAAGTTTGGCGCGATCTGTACTCGTTAACTTGTAAAGCCTACTTAGCTGTGATAGTTTTCCTTTTGATTTCGTTATGCATACTACTGCCGTGATTTTTTTCACGTCTCCAAATGCAACCGTTTCGCCGGCAAGGGGCCCCCCCAAGTAACTTTTAAGGTTTTAGAAAGGTACTGAAAAGGTTCTAATACCTTTGTATGGAAATCTGCTCATAAGTCTTTGTAGTCTCAATTACTTTATATTAACTTTATATTAACGTTATATTAACCTCCTGAGTGCAAAAAGGGCCCACGTTGTAGAACCTTTCTGAGAGCTACAGCAAAACCTGTAGCTCTTATCTATAACCTTTCTAACTACTTACTCAAAACCCAAATATAACCTTCACAACCTTAATTTAACGTTAATATAACCATACAATACAACTAAAAGGTTCTACATTAGTCTTGGATGTAACTCTATGACAACTTAAAACCATTTTGATAGAAATGAATAACGCTTTTCCAGGACTTTCGGGTTTTAAAATGTTTCTGTTTAAGATTGTTTGTACGCAGAAACACTAATGGTGGGTTTAAATGACTTATTTATAATGGCGCCATTCCCTGTCATTATACCAAGTTTCAAAATGGCTAGATATGTAAGTGTTGTATTCTTAAAAAATAGTTAGTAGCATATGTTAAAGTCAGATAAAATGCAAAACATAGTGCGATTGGTACATTATCGTGAAACTTTAGGATGATAGTGCTATATACGAGACGGGCCTTTCGTAATTGCAAATTTTCAGGACATTTTAAATGAAAAAAAATGAAAAAATAAGGTGTTTGTTGGTTTTTCGCTTTAGAAATAAAAGTTATACTCATATATAAAAACGTAAATTTAAAATTGTATAGAACATGTTATTTAATTTTGCTTCGTTGTATTAAAATGTTATTTTCAGTTCGTTTTTTATTTTATTTTAGTGAATAAATATGGCTGACGTTAGGAAATTACTAGAAAGCATTCAAGTTAACCTTTTCAGAACTATAACAGCTCAAAACTCTTTTTTGCCAAAGTAAGAGCTAAAGGTAATTTCGCGGAGCTATATAAAACCAAAAGGCTGTTTTCACAGCTTTCAGGTTATCGTCAGGAGTAATTCAATACTCGCCAGTCGCGACCACAACCATTAAGCAAAATCAAGTGTTCAATGTTCATCACAAGTGATATCAAGCAGCTACAGGCTGCTCCTTGAGTGCAAATAAGTTACTATTTCTTTTTTCAATTATGTTTAGTCGATAGGTACTTGACTAACTTATGTTTTACCTTTACTACTAAATACATTTAAATTTAGCCTTAAGTAGTCCTTAACAGTGACCAGACTACCTATCTTGAAAAAAATGGATAAGTGCGAGTTGGACTCGCCCGTCGAGGGTTCCGTACAAATTTGTATATAAAAGAATACCCTGACTGACTGACTGACTGATTGACTGACTGATCTATCAACGCCGGGACCAAACAGCTAAACCTAGGAACATGAAATTTGCACCGTAGGTTCCTTTTATTGCGTAAACATCCGCTAAGAAAGGATTTTTTGAAAATCAATTCATATTGAAATGGGGTAGAAACTTGTTTGGAAAATCATAATCCGTGGGAGTATCAACATATACTGAAGAGTCAACATACTTCGCATAAATACTCTTTTTAATAAATTATGAGAAACCTGTAAAAGGGTTTTACAAAACTCATCCTCGGAGGGGGTAAATTAGCGTGTTAAGTTATATATCGAAAATTGCATCCCTTGAGTGTATCTACTTAAAACTTTGCTTAAATATTCCTTCCTTAAAACGTATAATGTGATACATGTAGGAAAGTTTTCAAAAATTATCCATCCCCTAATGGGGATGAAATGGGTTAAAAACTTTGATATGGAAAATCACAATCCCTGGGCATATATAAACTTATATATTATGTATAACTTATATACATATATACACTTACTTACAACTTCGCATAAATCATATTGAGAAAAATAAGACACGTATAAGAGGTTTTTTTTTTAAAGAAAACCGTACGCATAACAGGATTTAGTATTGTAATTGTAATTATTGTAAAATATGAAACGCATTACATACTAAATTCACGCGGACGAAGACGCGGGCAACAGCTAGTTATAAATAATTCAGACTTTTTTTATGATTAAATTACAAATGTATAGTTTTTAGATGTTTTCCTGTATTCGTAGTATAAGATAATACTTGCCTTTCATAGTTCTAGGTCAACGGAAAGTACCCTATACATTTTGATTCTCTTGAGAATGTCGAAATATACGATTTTAGTGACATTAAAAGCCGTAATTTTTTTGCGTTAACATAAAAATTTATTTTTTTCGCAACTTCAAGTAACAGTAGACTTGATTATATGGTTTTAATTTCAATTTGATAACTTCACGCGTTCTTGAGATAAAGGGTCTGGACAGATAGACGGACAGGCGGGCAGACAGACGGACAACAAAGTGATCCTATAAGGGTTCTGTTTTTAGGGTTCCGTACCTAAAAGGTACAAAAGAAACCTTTATGGTGAGACTCCGTTGTCCGTCCGTCCGTCCGTCCGTATGTCACAGCCTCATAACTTTAGCACCGTTCAAGATAAAGACATGAAATTTGGCATATAAATAATTAATTTGCCCACATATCAGAGTGTAATAAAATTGAAAAATTTTAAATTTTTCAAAATATTTCAAAAACAAAAGTATGAAAAATAAAAAATATTATCCTAAAAATATAATATGGGTATCAAATTGTAGATATTAAAAAGCTAATTGTAAAAATATATATTTTTACTAAATTTACTCTCACAAGTTTCGAGAAATTTTGAAAAAACCACAAAAATATGTATGTTCCCCCCCCTTATCTCCGAAACTGGTAGACCAAAAAATATGAAAACTGGCCAATTACAGGGAAACTATAGAAGTTAAAAAAATTTAGCACAAATGAAAAATATAAAAAAACTAGCTTCTGCCCGCGGCTTCGCCCGCGTGGCCTACAGGAAACAAATAACTTTTTTTTTCAGAAACAAACATTTTAAGTACTCTCACTCCCTCTGGGAATACAGGGACTCACCGATCAAAGTTTTTCCGAAAAAGTGTCAAAATCCCTATCAGTTGTCAAAAAATGTCAAATTTGAATACGGCAGCGTAATCGGCGACCCTAAATGCCCCTTGATAGCGAGTTTCATGCAAATCAGAATACTTCTTTAGACCTGTTCAAAAATTGTCAAAACCGGTCAAATTAAATTTTTTTTTGGTCATGTAGCTCCAGCTTGACCGATCACTATAATTGAAACCCAAACTCCTTAAAATTAGCCATTCGGGAGATATGGCCGATCAAAATTATAGCAATTTTTTTATCGTCATCTAGATCTCGCCGAGGACTTTTTTTTGGAATACCATGAACATGGTTCTAGCATCAGCCGTTTAGGACATACGGGCCTGTAAAGTTTTGACTTTTTCGGCAGGTAGATCTCGTCAAGACCTTTTCCTAGACATCCATCAACATGGGTCTAGCTCCAGCCGTTTGGGAGATGCAGGCTGTCAAAGTTTTGACAAAAAAAAACTTTTTTTGGCACCCCATGGTCCAACCCCTAGGGATGTACCACCTTCCGTTCCAAAGATATTTTGCTTGGATATAGATAGATGGATATATTGTGGATATATAGATAGATAGATACCTCAAAAGGAAAAAATGGAAATCTAAAAGGATCACTTCTGTGGCTGTCTGTCTGTCCGTCTGTTACAGCCGATTGCTCTATCACACATACTTTCAAGAATTTTCATGTCCGCTATATTAAATTTCAACCATAAAAACGACACCCATATTGATATTTACACATTTCAACCCCATTGCACCCCAAGAGGGGATGATGGTATTTCACGTCCACTACATTGCATTTAGAAATCGTTGTTATATTCTTAATCAGCGACCCGATAAACCATACAAACGATACCCATGTTGATTTTCAGAATTTGTCACCCCATTTCCCCTTTTAGGGATTGAATTCGGAAAAAACCTGAAATACATGTTACTCATTTATAGATAGAAGTACTCCTGTGAAGTCTCGAATAAAATAATCTAACTAATCTTGTTTTCTCATACAAACTTTGGACACCCGATTCACGCCCTTAGGGGGTGAATTTTGAAAAATCCTATCTTTTGGATGCTAACACTATATAAGGTATCTTTGTGAAAAATTTCAAGTCTATAGGACTAGCGGTTTAGGCTGTGCGTTGATATATCAGTCAGTCAGTCAGTCAGGACTTTGAATTTTATATATACAGATAGTATAATACATAAAATAAATATTTTATAAAATACAATATGGATATCAAATTGTAGATATTGAAAATTTGATTGTGAAAAAATATATTTTTATTATATTTATTCTCAATAGTTTCGAAAAATCTTTAAAAAAACACAAAAATATGTATGTCCCCCCCCCCTTTATCTCCGAAACCGGTGGACCGAAAAATATGAAAAAAATGACAATTATAGATCATAACTGGCTAATTACAAGAAAACTATAGCGGTTCAAAAAATTGAGCAAAAGCGAAAAATATAAAAAAAGAATTATAATAAATAAAAAATATTTTTTATAAAAATATATTATTGGTATCAAATTGTAGGTATTAAAAAGTTTATTGTAAAAATTTATAGTTTGGCTATTTGCATCTATTTCGAGAAATCCTTGAAAAATCATAAAAAATTGTAGTTCCCCCCCTCCTTATCTCCAAAACTTGTAGACTGAAAAATATGAAAAAAATCATGGTAATATGTGTTTACGTAAAGATTACAGGACAATTAAAGCGGTTGAAAAAAATGACAAAGTTAAATTTTTCATCCATAATATGGAGCCCTAGGTATTCGAGTCTGACTCGCACTTGACCATTTTTTTTATTTTAGAGGTACGGAATCCTAATAATGTATACTAACCGCTGTATTCATTATTCGTAGGAAATTTTCCGCACTTTCCGTTTAAAGTTTCCACTCTGTTTTTTTGAAATCATCCTGTGTTGGATGTTCAATTTGCAAGACATCGTAATTTGAATTCGCGGAGACAACTGATAATATTTGAGAATGCCTCTAAAGCTTTCAAATATTCTTGTAGGACATAAATCATGCTTTCAGCTCTGAACTATAGCCTTTTGGTCTTGGTTTTCACCATGCAGTCCCAATTTGTTTGCCGAGACAACTTTTATGCAGCCCAAAGGCTTTAGATAGGTTTTAGAAATAACTTCTAAGTAATTTCAACATTCCATAGCTTTGTGGTTATATCAAAGTTAAAAATTTAACCTTTAGATCTCACTTAAGCATAATCCTAGCCTCTCCAGAACCTAATCAAGAGTCTACAACAACTATAAGATCCTAGGACTTTAAGGTCGTGAAACATAAGTCAAAATAACGTTAATTTAAACTCTTGTCAACGGCTTAAAGGTTGTTATGATAAACAATTAGTTTTAGAACTTAATAATCATTCTCAAGTATTTAATATGCCTAGATAGAAAAGCATTAACCTTTTTGCGACCCAAATACAAACTAAAGGAAGTTTTCACAACCTAGGCCCGAATGAATTGTTACTTGGGTTGACTCTAACAAAAATTAACACTTCTAAGTTTAATATTTCGCAAACGGAACCCTGGATCGAAAAATAGTTTTCTCACACCCCCAATATTTTTAAATTACCTATCCAACGACACCCCACACTAGGAGATAGACGAGAAAAAAAAATCGTTCCCACTTTACGCGTAGGGGAGGTACCATAAAAAAAATGTTTTTCAAAATTTTACTGTACCACTTTATCGGCGTAATAAATATGTATACCCATGCTAAATTACAGGTTTCTAGTACTAATAGTCTCTAAGCTAAGCCGCGGACAGACAGACAGACAGACAGATAGACAGACAGACAGACAGACAGACGGACATGGCGAAACTATAAGGGTTCCTTTTTGTTGACTACGGAACCCTAAAAACAGCCTTTTTCGGACCAGGAAAATTTATCCAATACAATTGGATATTGGCTTATGATTAGTGAAAACATTCATACACATATATTATATTCCCTCCCTAATGAGCGAAAGTAGTCGTCCAGCATCCCTGCCCTTGAATGTTGAACCCTGGTTACAAAAGTGCAGAGACCAGTCCCTAACATCTTGCCTCTCGCGCCTCGAAGGGTTCCACTAGGAAGTGAGGCAACGAGCCCGTTCGCCTTGATGTCGTGCGGCACACGTGCCAGGGCCGGACCGAGGGGGGTCTCGGTTCCATATTCATATTATTCATATTCTCTAAAAAGAGATTTCTTCCATCCCCTCCGAAATAAAGAATAAAAACATCACTATCGGTTAGGATGTTAAATCAACCTGTTCCTTTTTCGGAAGGACCATTGGTCCTATAGTTCCGGCCAGTACAGAGGCGGACTCGAGGTTAGTCACAGATTTACAGATGTCGTCGCAATTGCGGATTTACGAAGTTTCGAAGAGGGAGGGGTGCCACATTTCAAGACAGATTAAAACATTAATTAATTTTCAGTACAACATTCGCATCTACCAGGAAGAAGTCGTTATCCAGTTCCGAAAAAAAAAGTAGAATAATTGTCTTGTTCACAATTTTGGTTCAAAAATATCCTTTTTCTACATAAAGACTTTTTAGTTTAAAAGCTGTTGTGTGCTGACATGTTCTTCCACATACTCTAGACCCCCCTCCCCCCGGAAACGAAAGTGCTAACCACAGGATATTGATGATATATCTACTAGACTGCTGGGCATACTTAGAAGTGTTTACAAAATATCGTCAACTTCTTAAATAAAAGTCATGAAGTCACTTTTGGTGACGCTGCAATATCTCTTAGATAGTGCAGTTAGTGGTGAAAACTCATTTATACCAAAATATGTAAGCAATCATCATGAGAAAATCATAAGCAACTCCGAATGGCGCTTGTGCGGTGCGGAGTACAAAAAATGACAGTACCTACGAAATATCCCATGAGCAGTTATGTTGAAAAAAAAGACATGATCTTGCCAAGTTTCTTGCCCGTTCTTCTTAGCAAGACTACTCGAATGGGCGGAGGTAGGCATGTATTTATATATGTAACCTATTACTATGTAGTATATAGGATGGGATTTGGTCGGCCGCCTGGATTCGTGCTGGGGGCTCGGTCGGTAATCATTGAACCTTGTTCCTGGTCCCTGGCCGGGTCTCCGGTATGGGTTCGGGCGGTTGATTGGATTTCACCTTGTATGATAATATTTTACCTATAATTTTAATCGTATATACAAGGTGACTTTTTGATCATCGTCCAAATTCATACTGGAGGCTTGATAAGTGATCAGTATCTTGGATTAGTAACAATTTTTATGAAATTCGTAATATGAAATTTCGGCTTCCCATAGAAATTCAGTTCCAGTCCCAGGTGAATCACTATGGGGAGTCGAAATTTCATTTAACGAATTTCACCGAAATTTTTATTGATGCATGATACTGATCACTTACCAAGCCACCAGTATGAATTTGGACGATGATCAAAAAGTCACCTTGTATATTGCTACATAAATTAAGTAAACGTCTTATCTAGTTCATGTACATTTATTATTTTATTACATATATTTTTATAAGATTAAAATTTGACTTGTGAAACGTGTATTATACACTTTGCAAAATGAACTTTTTGAATTTTGAATTTTGCACGTTGCGCTGCGCTCTGGCCATAGATATCTTATAATATTGTTCTATGTTCAGAATCGGATACAGTACAGCGCCTGCGCTAGATCTGACACTAGGTACCAGTGTGGTCTGTGCTACCAAGTACCAAGTATAGGTTTAGTTTGACCCTGAGGTTTGACCTATCAACTTGAACTCGTAGGCGCTTTGTAAATCGTGACGGGGTGGCGCGACTTATTTGTATAAAATTCAAATTCAAATAATTTACCTATTTTGTGAATTATACTTCGCCGTTACATCCGAAGAGATTTATATTCACTAGGTAGTACACTGTTCGATGTACTAGGCATCACACAATATTCAGAGCAAGAAGTTTAAGAATTCCAACACTGATTTGACTTCCTCCTCCTTGCAGCGCCCTCTATTATCCCGCGCTCTGCTGTCATTCGCTTTCTTTGTGCGGGCATCACAACATCGTATTTTTATCTTCCGATCATTGGAAAAGTAGTTTTTACATATAATTTGTGATTGTGTGGTGTTTATTAGCATGGGGAAACGAAAACACAACGAGGATCGAGATTACATACGGTGGAAAATAAAATGTCTCGAAAAACGATTGAGAAAAAGCAGCTATTCTTCCGAGAACAGTTGGAGCGATGAAGGTTAGTTTTTTCTATTTCATAGCATACAAATAACATTGGAACATATAGCTACGATACAAATTAAACGTAGATATATCCCTGGAAGGTCTTAAGGTCGCGCAATTTGGTAAATTGAAACATGTTTTTTTGTGTTTTGGTTCCTTCCATGGAAAAATTATTTCCATTTACCCACCTTTGTATTTGTACCAAGCATACAACAAAAAGGGTTACAATACGTTGCATATCTAGTACTATAACGAGATTATAGTCGCAACTATGATTTTTATTCTCATGATACCGAGATGTTGAGTTTCTTATCTTCTGGATATTAAAACAGCTTTCATGGGTATAGTACTGTGACGAGATCACAGTCAAAGCCGTGTTAATTTTTTTTGTGAGTACTATGGCGAGATCATAGTCGGCGAAACTATATATTACATTGTATTGTGACGTGATCACAATCCCTATCAGGGTGCTCCAAGCCCGTGTCATGGCGTGATCATGACCAGTAACATCATTCTTTCTTTGTATTCTACAGAAGACTGGGAGACTAGGTCAAGGACTCCAGACTCTAGTCACGCAATGCAATACTCCGATTATGAAGACGACCATGATCATCGATATATGAGATCAACTGTGGTGATTCCTGAACAGTCTGAACTTCAGTCGAAATCTATAGCAAATGCCGAAGTCAATATGACAGGTGAAACGTCGGCCGACCACCCCCCTCCACCATCCCTACCAACCGATATTTTGGAGGCACTGGGCGATCCTAAAGGGAAGCATGAAGAACTTGGACCAAAAATCCAGCAGGAAGTCTCTGAACGTTGGGGACGTATATTGACCGAAGGGTTGAATAAGGAGTTGAAGCAAGAGGTAACTGACAAGGTACTGATACCCGAAAATTTCACACTCGTCAAGGCTCCGAAACTAAACCCAGAGATTTCAGCAGTACTGACAGAATCTGCTAGGAATAGAGACAAACGTCTGGAGAAAGCGCAGCAACAGTTAGGTGTGGGCATAGCCGGCCTAACGAACCTGACATCGCTTCTCATTGACGGAGAAATTGAGAGAATTAGTCTCATAAAGAAATTATCGGAGATCAATCAGGTGCTACTAGATCTACATTTCGAAAATACTTTAAATAGACGCAAGTTGATAACACCTTTGCTAGATAAAAAATTCCTAAACATAGTACAAGAGGTAAAGAGGGATGCCTTCCTTTTCGGTGAAAGTCTCGGTGACAAAATAAAGGCCTCCAAAACAGCGGAAAAATCTGGTTTGCAAGTAAAGAAGCCGGAGAACCGAGAAGCAGGTCCTTCAAAGATATTTAGACCTCAGTCGGGAAACTGGAGAGCGCCGCCCCGTCAATCCCATCGCGGAGGCAGGCAGGGTGGCAGCAGGAACCGCAGCAACATCCAGACATTCCGGAGATCGGGACAAGCATTCGATCGACCCCACACCTCATCGAAGATGGGCCCCAAATTGACGAACAAGACTCACTAGAGGTAATTAGCCATGCAGGTAGACTTAAACATTTTGTTAATAACTGGAAGTGTATCACAAACGATCCAGTTATTCTTCAAATTGTAAGTGGCTATAAAATTGCCTTTAATTATCCTGTCTTTCAAGTTGCAGAACCGACTAATTCGGAATATTCTGAAATTGAAAAGAAAAATTTATATGTAGAGATAAGTAAGTTATGTCAGATTGGTGCTATAGTTCCTTGCTCTGATACCCAGGGGCAGTATGTATCCAAAATTTTTCTTACACCAAAAAGTGATGGCAGTTTTAGATTTATATTAAACCTAAAAAACTTGAACCGGTTTATTGAGCCCAAACATTTTAAGATGGAGGATATAAGGACAGCTTCCAAACTTTTATCTCCATCGTTTTTTATGGCCAAATTAGACCTGAAGGATGCCTACTTTTTAATTTCTGTAGACGTATCGTCTAGAAAGTTCTTACGGTTCAAATTTGATCAGACATACGAATTTCAGTGCCTTCCCTTCGGACTCTGCTCAGCCCCCTATATTTTTACTAAGTTACTAAAGCCAGTCATATCTTACCTTAGAGCTAAGGGTCTGCTTTTAGTCATTTTTTTGGACGATATACTCTGCCTGGGTTATAATTATGAGGACTGCCTTAATTGCGTCGCTGAGACAGCAAAATTACTAAAATACTTAGGTTTCATTATTAACAATGAAAAAAGCCAGATGAAACCGAATCAGTCCTGCTTGTATCTGGGATTCGAACTTAACTCAATCGAAATGAGCTTAGGCTTACCTCTAAGTAAACGTAAAAAAATTTTACAGCTCGTTAATAATATTTCTCAAAAGAAAACTATTTTCATCAGAGAGTTTGCAAAATTCTTAGGGACTCTTACTTCGGCTTGCCAAGGCTTGGCTTACAGTTGGCTTTACACAAAAGTCTTTGAACGAGAAAAGTTCTTAGCATTAAGGAATTGTAATGATGACTATGATCAAAAGATGGTGTTAAGTAAGAGTCTATGTTCTGATTTTGAATGGTGGAGACAGAATATTATGCAAGCCAAAAATCCAATACGTCACGGGCAATACTCCCTCGAGATTTTCTCAGACGCGAGTTTGACTGGATGGGGAATAATGTGTAATGGGGAGCGAACAAATGGTTTTTGGGACACTACGGAAACCAAATACCACATTAACTTTTTAGAATTAAAAGCCGCTTTCATAGGACTTCAATGCTTCGCCAGTAAATTAAATAACAAAGAAATATTATTACGTATAGACAACACGGTAGCGATTTCTTATATTAATAGAATGGGCGGCGTACAGCATGATTATTTAAATAATATTACCCGTGATATATGGCAGTGGTGTGAAAGACGTCGACTCCACATTTTTGCCTCCTATATTAAATCCAAAGAGAATGTTGAAGCTGATAAAGAGTCCAGACGCTCTAACATTGACACCGAATGGAGTCTCGCAGAGACTGCATTCGGTAGAATTGTAAAGAAATTTGGACAACCCGATATAGATTTATTTGCCTCGCGTTTGAATACTAAATGTCATACTTATATATCGTGGAAGAGAGATCCACACGCATTTAATGTAGATGCTTTCACTATTAATTGGGGTCCGTATTTTTTTTACGCATTTCCACCTTTCTCGCTAATATTGAAATGCCTACGTAAAGTAGTAAATGATGAAGCCAAAGGTATAATTGTTGTTCCCTACTGGCCGAGCCAGCCGTGGTATCCTTTATTTTTAACATTAGCGTGCGAAGAACTAATTTACTTCGAACCAAATAGTCAACTTCTCTTATCTCCTTCCAGAGAACCACATCCGCTGCGCAGGACCCTTACCCTGGTATCGTGTCTTGTATCAGGGCAGCATTCGTGCACCAGTCACTCAAACCGGAAACAATAGAAATAATGATTTCTTCCCTCTCTGAAAATTCCATTAAGCAATACAACGTTGGTTTAAAACGCTGGTGGAATTTTTGTAACAGCAAATCGATAGATTTCTATAACGCTACTGTATCTCAAATTTTAGAATTTTTAACTGAACAGTTTAACAGTGGCGCAGGTTACTCTACTCTTAATTCATATCGTTCCGGACTAGCTCTAATATATGGTAAAGACTTTAGTGAAAATAATAATGTTATTAGATTTATTAAGGGAGTTTTTCGATCACGCCCATGCTTTCCAAAATACCAGAGTATCTGGGACCCTAGTTTGATTCTAGATCACGTCGCAAATTTTTTTCCAAACGAGAATCTTCCTTTAGATCAAATTACTAAAAAGACCGCAACTCTGATCGCATTGTCCTCTGGACAACGAGTCCAGACGTTGTCCCTTATTACATTGGCGAATATTAAAATTACTCATATTAATATAGAAATTTTTGTTAATGATTTAATTAAAACCTCAGGTCCCGATCGTCAAATACCTCGGATTATTCTACCTTACTTTACTCATAGGCCAGAGGTATGTCCGGCAAAAGCACTTTTGTCATACCTCGAGATCACGAAAAGTCTAAGGACAGATTCTAATACGAACCGTCTTTTTTTAACTACTAGGAAGCCTATACATAATGCAACTCCGTCGACAATTAGTAGGTGGATCAAAAATACTATGCGTGAGAGTGGTATTGACGTGGAAGTCTTCTCCGCTCATAGTACACGTCATGCCTCTACTTCGGCAGCTCGTCGTAGAGGGGTGTCTATAGATCTAATAAAAAAATCCGCAGGCTGGACTGACAGTTCACTGGTCTTCGCAAAGTTCTATAATCGTCCCGTTATCTCTAACAATGAAGAGGCTTTTGCGGAGGCCGTTTTTGATTGTTAATTAACTAAGAAAAATTATAATAAGTTAAGAAAACTGAATTATATTGCAAAGATTTAATAACTTTTACGGTCTGTAATTTATTTATCTTGAATACAAAGTGGTTCTTCTAATAATCTGTGTTTGAAAGCGTTTTTTCCTATTTCGCAAAGGCGCTAAACATCTACCTAGTGAATATAAATCTCTTCGGATGTAACGGCGAAGTATAATTAATGGTTAAACAAACTTACCTTTGTGACGTTTGACCATAATTATACGAGACGTTACATCCGAAGAGATTTAGGAACCCTCCCATATCCCCTATACTTTTCTATATAAAAGTAACCCAAATATTTTTTTTTGCGAAATATAAAAGTGATTACTTACTCTGAAATAATGACAGCAGAGCGCGGGATAATAGAGGGCGCTGCAAGGAGGAGGAAGTCAAATCAGTGTTGGAATTCTTAAACTTCTTGCTCTGAATATTGTGTGATGCCTAGTACATCGAACAGTGTACTACCTAGTGAATATAAATCTCTTCGGATGTAACGTCTCGTATAATTATGGTCAAACGTCACAAAGGTAAGTTTGTTTAACCATTAAGTATGCAAGTCAAATTTAATCTTATAAAAAATAATAAACGTATATGTGAACTAAATTAAAGGTAAATGCAGCAATGTATATCCATTACGTAAAAGATATCCATTCCTGATAAAAAATCTCTATTCTTTGATCTTTCGGGTTCCAACAATTCTTCGCTGTTTGTGACGAATAGATATGCAAGCTGGTTTATTCGTACAAGTATGCAAGACTAAGTACCCTACATATATAAACTAAGTACCCTACATATACAGAGTGGAAAAAATTCAAGGGCCCTGGAGGGGAACTACCTTAAATTCTTTAATTAGCTCATTTTACTGAAAGAAAACATTCCTTTATTTTTTAAAAGAAACAAAACTGCATTCAAAGATCTTCTAAAATTCGCTTGTCTCACCCGGGAATCGAAACAGCTAAAAATTGAAAAAATAAATCCTCACTATTTTATTATACGAATCGGTAGGATTATTGTTCAGGATAAAATTTGTCTAATAAACATTTGGTCTCATAATAAATTATTTGGTCTAATAATAAACTCATCTGTTGTACGAGATACCCATGAAATTGAATATTTATTACAAGTTCTTTATTAACAATTCAATTTCATGGGTATCTCGTACAACAGATGAGTCTAAGACCAAATGTTTATACACAAATTTTGTCCTGAACAATAATCCTACCGATTCGTATAATAGAATAGTGAGGGTTTATTTTTTTAATTTTTAGTTGGTTCGATTTCCGGGTGAGACAAGCAAATTTTAGAAAATCGTTGAATGCAGTTTTGTTTCTTTTAAAAAATAAAAGAATGTTTCCTTTTAGTAAAATGAGCTAACTGAAGGATTTAAAGTAGTTCCCCTCCAGGGCCCTTAAATTTTTTCCACCCCGTATAAACTAAGTACCATACACTACATATAAACTTTGGACTTGTTTGTCGATGTAAAACAAATAATTTCATAAAATATGTACTTATTCTTGACTAAAACTAACATAGCACGTGGCTGGTCAAATATCCTAAATAAATATCCTTGTTATTGTAAGTACCAGGTAAATGACGTGACGTCATACACAAAATTACGTGTGAAATATCTTCGTTTGTTCTTCTGTTTTGAACTATAATAAAAAGCCGGCCAAGTGCGAGTCGGACTCGTGCACAAAGGGTTTCGTACCACTATACAATATACGGAATCCCAGTATCATGGTAAATAACAACAATATCGATACCATAGCATCAAGGCTACAAAAAACGAGGCACTAAAATTATTATCTTTTCGAGGATTCTTGTATATGGACCCCTCCTTGGGTTTAAATTTTTTGAATATTTTATTATTTGTCGTGATTGAAGCTATAGTAACCAAGATTTCAAAAGTAAAGATAAGCCCTTACTGTGACAGCACCAAAATGTTTCCACCTTTAAATGGGTGACGCTCACACGTTTGGAATCAGTGCTCATCTGAACACAGAGCTGGACGCCTTAAGTTCACATAAAGTTAATCATTTTAACAACTTTAGTAGTTTGCTGACCGTAGGTAGACAAATTGCGCACCCACAAGTGTGCGCGCGTCGGCACGCATTCAAAAATAATGCAATAGATTTTAGGTGCCAGGGCTCATCTAAACTTTTAAAATCTTTGATAGTATCACGCAAGGGCGGATCCAGTATTTGTTTCTTTTGGGGGGGGGGGGGGGCATACTGGCAAGGTTTATCATAAAGTAAAAAATAAGTAAGTTTTCAGGCGCTTTAAAGTCTTTAAAAAGGTTTAAAAAGGTTTTGGCAAACCTTATCTATACCTAATATTCCCATGTTGTGTAAAAGTACACCCGAATCGAATCAAAAAGTACAAATGTATGGAATTCCTGCTGTTTTGGGGAGGGCTATGGCCCCCTCGCCCTCCCCCATGTATCCGCTAATGGTAACACGTTATTTGCGAAAATTTCAACAGACAGACAGCGGAGGCTCAGAGTGGTTGCGGTTGGCAACTTTTGGGTCCATCCATCCATCCATCAGCCCGTATTCGTCCACTGCTGGACATAGGCCTCCCCCATATTACGCCACTCTTGGCGGTCCTCAGTCATCCTCATCCAGCCGCCACCCGTAACGTCCTTCATATCGTCAGTCCAGCGGGCCCGAGGGCAGCTTCTGCGCTTTGCTGTACGTGGTCTCCATTCCAATGCCTTACGGCCCCAACGGTTATCACGTCGGTGACAAATATGGCCAGTCCATACCTTTGGGTCATCCATCCATCCATCCATCCATCCATCAGCCTAGTTCGTCCACTGCTGGACATAAGCCTTTCCAAGACTTTGCCACTCCCGGCGGTCATCCTGGAAGAATTGTCCATATTCACACACGCTGGGCAGGCGGGTTGGTGAGCGCGGTGCCGGAACCCTCGCACCAGTGACGCCGCTGCCCGTCACCAGTCTGTTCCATATAAGGCCCGGCTACTAGGGATGGATATACCGCCATCCATCGGTCCCAGGCATGGTGGGCCTCCTGGTTTTTTGCCTGTGAGCTGTCCTCTTACTCTCCCCCGAAGTACTTCGAGGGGGTGTCCAAGTAAGATGGTGGTACCTCCACAGTCGAGCCCGGCATCAGCTCTACCACCTGTAAAACTTTGGGTACGGAACCCTAATAAACGTCACATCGATGAAAAATTACGGATAGATTCAAGTGATGGATACCATGCCAACAATAATGACCACCTTTACGATGCTGGTCATGATGTTGCAAGAATCATGAAAGTTATCAACAGACAGTGTACTTTATGCAGATCGTGAATCCGCAATGACGCAACATAATAGCTGCCAGTGGCCACATTTATCTCTAGGACTGAGGCAAACTAGTACTAAACTACTCGGGTACTATGAGTACTCAGTGGCGTATTTAGATGATACGTTTACGTGCCCCGGGCAAATATATCTCGTCGCCCCTATTTACAGAAGAAACCAATAAATATTTTTATTTGAAATTAATTCGTACAGATTATTATGTTCCCAAGAAAAATATATCAAACTAAAGATATTGCGAAGCCGAAACATGATCAATTAATAACATGCACTGAAACATGCAGTGACAACTATGTACTTTGTACTACACACTGGACAAGCTAATAACATGCACTGAAACATGCAGTGACAACTATGTAATTTGTACTACACACTGGACAAGCTAATAACATGCACTGAAACATGCAGTGACAACTATGTACTTTGTACTACACACTGGACAAGCTAATAACATGCACTGAAACATGCAGTGACAACTATGTACTTTGTACTACACACTGGACAAGCTAATAACATGCACTGAAACATGCAGTGACAACTATGTAATTTGTACTACACACTGGACAAGCTAATAACATGCACTGAAACATGCAGTGACAACTATGTACTTTGTACTACACACTGGACAAGCTAATAACATGCACTGAAACATGCAGTGACAACTATGTAATTTGTACTACACACTGGACAAGCTAATAACATGCACTGAAACATGCAGTGACAACTATGTACTTTGTACTACACACTGGACAAGCTAATAACATGCACTGAAACATGCAGTGACAACTATGTACTTTGTACTACACACTGGACAAGCTAATAACATGCACTGAAACATGCAGTGACAACTATGTAATTTGTACTACACACTGGACAAGCTAATAACATGCACTGAAACATGCAGTGACAACTATGTACTTTGTACTACACACTGGACAAGCTAATAACATGCACTGAAACATGCAGTGACAACTATGTAATTTGTACTACACACTGGACAAGCTAATAACATGCACTGAAACATGCAGTGACAACTATGTAATTTGTACTACACACTGGACAAGCTAATAACATGCACTGAAACATGCAGTGACAACTATGTACTTTGTACTACACACTGGACAAGCTAATAACATGCACTGAAACATGCAGTGACAACTATGTAATTTGTACTACACACTGGACAAGCTAATAACATGCACTGAAACATGCAGTGACAACTATGTAATTTGTACTACACACTGGACAAGCTAATAACATGCACTGAAACATGCAGTGACAACTATGTACTTTGTACTACACACTGGACAAGCTAATAACATGCACTGAAACATGCAGTGACAACTATGTACTTTGTACTACACACTGGACAAGCTAATAACATGCACTGAAACATGCAGTGACAACTATGTACTTTGTACTACACACTGGACAAGCTAATAACATGCACTGAAACATGCAGTGACAACTATGTAATTTGTACTACACACTGGACAAGCTAATAACATGCACTGAAACATGCAGTGACAACTATGTACTTTGTACTACACACTGGACAAGCTAATAACATGCACTGAAACATGCAGTGACAACTATGTACTTTGTACTACACACTGGACAAGCTAATAACATGCACTGAAACATGCAGTGACAACTATGTACTTTGTACTACACACTGGACAAGCTAATAACATGCACTGAAACATGCAGTGACAACTATGTACTTTGTACTACACACTGGACAAGCTAATAACATGCACTGAAACATGCAGTGACAACTATGTACTTTGTACTACACACTGGACAAGCTAATAACATGCACTGAAACATGCAGTGACAACTATGTACTTTGTACTACACACTGGACAAGCTAATAACATGCACTGAAACATGCAGTGACAACTATGTACTTTGTACTACACACTGGACAAGCTAATAACATGCACTGAAACATGCAGTGACAACTATGTACTTTGTACTACACACTGGACAAGCTAATAACATGCACTGAAACATGCAGTGACAACTATGTACTTTGTACTACACACTGGACAAGCTAATAACATGCACTGAAACATGCAGTGACAACTATGTAATTTATACTACACACTGGACAAGCTAATAACATGCACTGAAACATGCAGTGACAACTATGTACTTTGTACTACACACTGGACAAGCTAATAACATGCACTGAAACATGCAGTGACAACTATGTAATTTGTACTACACACTGGACAAGCTAATAACATGCACTGAAACATGCAGTGACAACTATGTAATTTGTACTACACACTGGACAAGCTAATAACATGCACTGAAACATGCAGTGACAACTATGTACTTTGTACTACACACTGGACAAGCTAATAACATGCACTGAAACATGCAGTGACAACTATGTAATTTGTACTACACACTGGACAAGCTAATAACATGCACTGAAACATGCAGTGACAACTATGTAATTTGTACTACACACTGGACAAGCTAATAACATGCACTGAAACATGCAGTGACAACTATGTACTTTGTACTACACACTGGACAAGCTAATAACATGCACTGAAACATGCAGTGACAACTATGTACTTTGTACTACACACTGGACAAGCTAATAACATGCACTGAAACATGCAGTGACAACTATGTACTTTGTACTACACACTGGACAAGCTAATAACATGCACTGAAACATGCAGTGACAACTATGTAATTTGTACTACACACTGGACAAGCTAATAACATGCACTGAAACATGCAGTGACAACTATGTACTTTGTACTACACACTGGACAAGCTAATAACATGCACTGAAACATGCAGTGACAACTATGTACTTTGTACTACACACTGGACAAGCTAATAACATGCACTGAAACATGCAGTGACAACTATGTACTTTGTACTACACACTGGACAAGCTAATAACATGCACTGAAACATGCAGTGACAACTATGTACTTTGTACTACACACTGGACAAGCTAATAACATGCACTGAAACATGCAGTGACAACTATGTACTTTGTACTACACACTGGACAAGCTAATAACATGCACTGAAACATGCAGTGACAACTATGTACTTTGTACTACACACTGGACAAGCTAATAACATGCACTGAAACATGCAGTGACAACTATGTACTTTGTACTACACACTGGACAAGCTAATAACATGCACTGAAACATGCAGTGACAACTATGTACTTCGTACTACACACTGGACAAGCTAATAACGCTGACTGATATACCTATATATAATATATACAGTGTGTCCCTCGTACAAGTGCACATCCGAAAAGAGGTGAAACTAGACCTTATTTTATCGACAAAACAATGTTTTTTTTTTTTAGAAAATCCATGTTTTATAAATTTACGTTTTAAATTTTTTTTGTCTACCATGGAGACTATGTATAAAATATGTCATAACTTTTGATCTATCGCGAGTAATGCAATGAAGATAAATTGTTATAATTCCATAAGAATAGATGTTGCATACCAAATCAAAAACAAAACATAATCAACTACCATTACCATAAAAATAATATCCTAAAAGATTATTTCTTTAATTTTTCCGTCTTTTTTTTCAGTTATAGTAAATTTTTTCAAAATAATGTCCCCGTTTTACTATACTTTTATTCCTATTTATCATTGCCTATTCCATTATCTTTCTAACAAAAAAAAAAATACAACGTTCTATCATAAATACAATATTTTCTACGAGCGGTTAACCAAAGCCGCTGCGCTCGCTTCCTATACAAAGATACCCAGGCGGAGATTTTTTTCAAGATTTAAAAAAAAAAAAAAAAATTTTTTTTTCTTTGTTTTTGTCGATATATTTAGATCCAGTTTCACCCACTTTCGGATGTGCACTTGTACAAGGGACACACTGTAGAAACAGCCGAACAACCTTCCAAATAACAGGGTTCTATGTTTATTTTGGGACTAAATGATACATTACTTTTTTTATTAATTTGTAACATTACCATCTCTTACTTATTCTCTCCATTTTAGGTTTCCGTACTCAAAGGGCAAATCGCTGTCCGTCTGTCTGTCCGTATGTCACGGGTCTCTAGCTCTTATACGGAATGAGATAGAAACCTGTTTTTTTTATTTATTTTGTGTAAAATGTTGACCCAAAACCGAATTCTGAATTTAAAATGCAATTAAATATTTTTTTAGGGGTTGCCTCATTCATGAAAATGGAGCCGAAAAAGTTTTTTTTTTACTTACCTTGGCATATGGGGTGTCATTGTCTAAAGCTCATTAAATAGAGTGTAAAAATATTTTTTATTTTATTATCTTAAAAATGAAGAAATGGGGGCTATCACAGTTGCCATTTTTACACCATTTTTAGGAATTTGAAATTTCTGTATATCATGTACCATATGCCGTATTTAAATAACAAATACTAAAAACGCTGATTTATAATGTAGTTTTAGGGTTACGTCCCCGAATACGCAACCAACTTAATTTTGCAGTTTTTATGTCTGAGAGAATTAGAGCATAATTACCTAAAATTTAAATAAATACCTAGTATGATATAAATGGTCAGAACCCTAAAAGAGCGAAGCTCGACTCGCACTTGGCCGGTTTTCTTCTCTATAAAATGTTACATCTGTCTGTATGTTACTTTATAACTCCAGAAAAACTTCATGGTTTTCACAATTGTTTGTTTTTTTTTTTTTTTTGGAGAAGGCTACATGTAATCCCGCCAAAACTAATGAGAGCTGAGCAGAGAGCATTTTAGTTAATAAATATTACGTTTTAATATTTTAGTAGATAACTTATAAATAAACAAGCTTCGCAACCCGCTCTGCCATGCGCCGCCCCGGCCGGGCCGCCCCCACAAACCAACCGGCCGCCCCGGACTAGTCCTCAATGACCTTATGTATGTTAGATACGCCCCTCCAACTGAAGCGGAATGTTGTAAGACATCTCACTCAACGGCCTATTGTCCTTTGCTCAAGTTGAAAGTACTGTGACTCAGACCCAGATCTCAATATAACTAATGTTATTTTTGTTCGGAACATTTCTCAATACATAGTAACAAATCTTGCTTGTGTACGTAGACTACGTAGTAATACTTTATATTCTCTGCTTGTGTTGTGACGAACGAAAATATTTACGGTACGGTCATTAGCACTACAACATAGTCAATGGTGGTTTATATATAGCTGTCAAAAGGATGGGTCCTTGGACGAATGATGGGTCGTATCAAAGTGGGTAGCAGAAGAGTACTATATTCATTGGTAGGTAGGTTCCTAACTTATGTTTGTTTATGTTTACTCTTATTGCACACAGAAAACTTAATTCTAAATTATATAATAAAAATTATGTACAATGGCGTGCTGTCTCATATAGTCTATTTCCTTTTACAGTGGTTGCCCTGTTGGAATTCACATATTATTTCAACTTCAATTTCTGAGGACGTTGACCAGCTTGCTAACAATTTTACGAATGTCATGTGCCAGGTAGGATCGAAAGAATAAGTAGTCCAAGATTTCGAGCGGAGCTCTGGACATGATGAGGCAAAGACGGGTATGTCTTCGGACTCAGCTACAGGCACTAATTCAAAATTTCGAGCAAAATTACACGAGATGAGGTACTAAATATCTGTAAAGCCGATATCCTGAAAAGCGACAACATGCCGCTGGCGTAACGCACACCCTAACGGTTATGCGTGAGTTATGGGACGAATTTACCGAAATATAGGAATGAATAAAATTAATAAACACCGACCCATCGCGGGTACCGCATGTATGGAAACGGGAAGCATTGCGTCAGAGGTCAAGGTACCAGACCCTTTGGTCGGCGTGTTGACGTCCATGTCTTCGGTCTAAATCATTGACTACGTCTATGCTATAAATAGTAGTTAAAATTATTCATTGACGGTTACAATAAATGTTTTTGTAGGATTTTTTTTTTCTTTTAAATGTTTGAGTTTATTTTTAAGGATATTTCAGTTTAGTTTAAATTTATTTATTTTAGTCCTTTTTATTTTAATTTTAATGTTATTTAAGTTAATTGTTTTCACTAAAATAGAAAATTGTTCGCCTGAGAATTATAATTAAATATTGTGCATGGCTTGCTTGGTGCTGCAAGCATTACCAGCAAGACCCTATATGTTTTAAGGATAAGAAAAAGATAACTTCAATAATAAAATACATACATGTGTCGTCATCCTAACAATGACACGTAAATCTCTAAATTGTATCGGCTAAAAACAACAATAAGTGAGGGCACAGTATATTGTTATTTTCACGCAAGTTTTTATAATATTATGTGACAAAACATTCAATCAAATGACGAACTCTTCTCGATTTTTACAAAATTACTTCTTTCTCTTTTAGCCCTGAGTTTTGTAGGTTAACAGCTATCTATTATTTTGTAAATCTTAATTAATAGGCTAGAGATCTCTGTCCAGTGCTTTGTCTCTGAATATTATGTAATGACCGTCTAGCTAACGGATTAAACAATTAGCGTCAGCATCAAATTGCTTAGGTATTACCAGGTTACCAAACAATATTTCCAAGAAATGGTAAAGATCATGAGCAATCATCGACGAATCTAAAGTTCCTTATATGCTAACTAAAAGTACTGTGTATGTGTGAGTTACGTAGTTATATTCATAGACAGTTGACACACATTCCAGCACTCCTCAGCCTCATGTGTTTGACAAACAAAGGCGTATGGAGGCCATGGAAAGTGTCTGGTGCTGAATGCTGATGCACCAAGATGGGTCTGTGACGTAATCGAGACGCGAGAAATCAATTTGCGCCGCGGCAAGACTTTATGAGATGAAAATGTAATACATATAGTACATACATTATGTGGTGAATGATGAACAATGGTTAACCAATAACGATTTTTGTAAAATACATGAAGTGACATTTCGACTCCCCATAGTGATTCACTCACGACTGGGAGTGAATTACTATGGGAAGTCGAAATTTCATTATACGAATTTTCCCAAAATTGTTATCGATTCATGATGCTGATCACTTACCAAGCTTCCAGTATAAATTTGGACGATGATCAAAAAGTCACCTTGTATACAACGTGTAACAGAAAGGTGTAACCATATTTGAAGAGACAACTTTTACTATGGAGCTAACCCTAAAATCCCAAAAAAAAAAATCTGCTCTTCCATACATTTGGGCCGGGCGGCATTGCATTTTTCTATGAAACTTTTTTTTTTCGCGGTACATTGTTTGTTCCATAGTAAAAGTTGTTCTATACCATTGACTGAATAACCTCTTCAAATATGGTTACACCTTTCTGTTACACGTTGTATATCCTACAGAAGTACAGATTAATAGGAACAAAGATGAGTTATATTTTCAAATACGACAATTGAAGGACTATTCCTTATTGCATGCGGCAGTGAGTTCTAGAGCCTGATGGATAGAAACGAGACTGTGAGATCCGAATTTGTGGTCCTTAGAGAAGGGTAACTCGTTACGTTGGGGAAGTTAGGCTCCGTATAATGTTAAATAAGGGACACAGAATGTGGACGTTTTGACTTTTTTTAACGGAGAGCCATTTCCAATGTTCACGAAACTGACAGACATGATCATACTTCCTCAAGCCGTATGAATCTAAATATTTAGATTCTGTAAATGCTTAAGTTTACTGAGCAACACTTGAAAGTTTACTTAGATCAAGAGAGGTAACATCGACATCAATGATTAAAGGAAGAAGAAGATTGTGCGAGAATAACTTTAGTTTCAAATGGAAGAAATTTCTCCAGGTTCTCTAACGAATGAAACGTGGCGTAGGGTCCTGCTAACCTGATTAATGTGAGAATTACATGTCAAGTTGCAGTCAATAATGGTATCTAGATTCATAGCTGTTTTTTTGTAGGCAATACGGACATTATTGTATATAAGTATCTCTCTGGTGAGCATGATTAGTCAATCACCACAATGGCGCAACGCCGTGACAGAACGAACTTTGATGCGGTTTTCACAGTCAGATAGAAGTTTTAGATAGAGGTTTTGGCGCTATATATGATAAATAATTTGGTCAAGTTCGAGCCGTACTTGCGCACGAAGGGTTCAGTACCACCACAAAACATTACTATGGTAAATAACAACAATATATAGGTATGTAGCTGCCATAGCAACTTCAAGGCGACAAAATACAAGGCGGTAAAACGGTAGCGCCTGGCAAACAATTTGGCACTATCTTAGTTTGGAACCCAAATTTTCATTTTTTGTTGTTTTATTTTTGAGTGATAGAGCTGAAACAAATAATATAAAAAAATGCTACTTTTTCGATTTTTGTCCCCCATGGGTTTTATTTTTTTATTATTTGCCGTGATAGAGGCAATAGAAGACGTATTCTGTGAAAATTTCAACCGGCTACCTGTAAAGGTTGAAGCTGTAGACCACTGTGATAGACGGACACTGTTGGACAGATGCGGATGGACAGACGGTTCCGTACAATTCGGGTACGGATATGCATATTCCCAAGTTTATCCTTCAAGCGAGGCCGGAGCTGCAGGCAAAAGGCTAGTAAATAGTAATGTATACTAGGTACTATCTGTGACGGTGTTATGCAAGTGTAGACAGCTTTCACTTACTGTGCATCTCCGTGCACATCTTACAATCTTACAAAGTTTTGAAACTAGAGTAGGGTAGCCATAATAGTCTGAGCACTGACCGGGACATTTTATTTTGAACTCAAAAATATCCCAATGAGAAATAATATAGTAGTTTATGCTACTAGGGCGATTTATTGCTTTTACGCCCTTGTATCATACTACGTTTTTCAATGCATAGTGTGAGGAAATGAAAACAAATACAATCTTGTGAACTTTAAATTATGATTGGCTCAAAAGGATTGTATCCAGAGTCGTTAAACAGTGGAAAAAAAGTATAACATCTATGGTACATAGGAAAGGCTGCAGGTTAGCCAACCATTGCAAATGAATTAAAAAAAGTATAATAATAAAGCCCTAGGGCAAAATAATCGACTTTCTGTTCGGTTTTAATGCATAAAAAGTGGGCTTTTACGAGCACATGCATTGAAAAAACATTTATTACCGTTTTATCTTTATTGTTATTATTGTTACACATGAAGTCTTTGAAATATAATATTTCCACAAAACAAAATGTCCGCAATAACTACACCTTCTCTTGTGACACTTGTCAGTAACATATTGTCTGTTCAATATTTTGACATTGCCATTCATCCAACAAATCCAAACGAATTTCAATTTCATCATCCAAACGAAATTGTATTGCAAATGTCTTATATTTATAGGTAATTTTTTTTCTTGTCTTCTTTTTATTGTGTTTGCTACTTGTTTATTTATTTTCAATGCATGTGCTCGTAAAGGCCCACTTTTTATGCATCAAAACCGAACAGAAAGTCGATTATTTTGCCCTAGGGCTTTATTATATATTTTTTTTTAATTTATTTACAATGGTTGGCTAACCTGCAGCCTTTCCTGTGTACCATAAACGTCATACTTTTTTTCCCACTGTTTAACGGCTTTGGATACAGTCCTTTTGAGCCAATTACAATTTAAAGTTCACAAAATTATATTTGTTTTATTTCCTCACACTATGCATTGAAAAACGTAGTATGTTACACGGGCGTAAGAGCAATAAATTACTCGGTTACGTTTAAAACACTCGCTACGCTCGTGTTTTAAATCGTCCTCGTAATTTATTCCTTTGCGCCCTTGTAGCATAAACTACTATTGTTTGTAGCGAATACATTGTATTTTATTCTTATTCTTAAATCATAAATCTTAAATCTTTATTGCTGAATATGAGTATTTACAATGGAATGTTTACACTGTTGATTGTTGGCACTTGGTGTAACTTGGAATACATAATGAACAGAAAATCACTTGTACTATCCCACAAATTTATTTAATACTTCCTGACCGGTTTCGCCTTTATGGCATTATCAAAGGAATTAATATAAGATCTTAATTACACAATAAATAGTTTACATCAGCCAGTGCGATCAATGACACTAACACATTTTTGTAGTGAGGGTAATACTTAACTTATCCGTTCTAGTAATGTTCTGAGGTTCTAGTAGATACCAACCGAAAAACTTTTTGCCTAAGAGTGGGGAATTTTAAATTCATGTTATGTAAATATAAAATAAAATTGTTATTGTAAATAAATTAGAATTGATTAAAACAAAATAATAAAACAATAAAAATAATCATAATAAAGTCATTAAATTTCAAATTATGTAAAAATGTGTGCATACAATGTCAATTTATAAAAGTTAATCTCTTTAGTTAAAATATTGTAAATACCTCGAAACTGGTGACACGTCCCAGTGTATTGGGACGAATGGCAACCCTAAACTGGTGACACTTCCCGGTGTATCGGGACGAATGGCAACCCTAAACTGGTGACACGTCCCGGTGTATCGGGACAAATGGCAACCCTAAACTGGTGACACGTCCCGGTGTATCGGGACGAATGGCAACCCTAAACTGGTGACACGTCCCGGTGTATCGGGACGAATGGCAACCCTAAACTGGTGACACGTCCCGGTGTATCGGGACGAATGGCAACCGTAAACTGGTGACACGTCCCGGTGTATCGGGACGAATGGCAACCCTAAACTGGTGACACGTCCCGGTGTATCGGGACGAATGTCAACCCTAAACTGGTGACACGTCCCGGATTATCGGGTCGAATGGAAACCCTAAACTAGAGGTACCTTCTTAGATGCTCTTAAGTAACCTTACTAGGACTTACTTAAATATTTCCTCGACAACATTACATTTTAGCATTTAGTAATAAATTGCAGTAAACTTTGAACTTTAGGAATCTTCACGCATTCAAAGTATTGTGACACACGAGTAAGGTCTGGCTTTCGAAAGATGAGGGGAAATGGGAAAAATGCGGCAATTTTAAAAAATCTGATTTGCTGCAAGTGTTCAATCCTTCAACTCCATCATATCTTAAAGATTGCTTTAAATTCCTGCACTCTACCCATGACCGTACTTACGGTCTTCCGAAAATTTGCGTTTAGCAATTCCATCTAACTCTACAAATTTTCATGGTAATTCTTTTGCTGTTAAAGCTGTCACATTGTGGAATAACTTGCCTAGTGCTCCCTCGTTGCCTGTCTTCAAAAGATTACTTTCTTTCTTTGTAAATGTTAGTTAAATCCCTACTTCTGCCACTAATATTTATTTACTTTTGGTTTACGTATTATATTATTTATTTTTGTTATATATTAGTGTATATATTTATTTATCGTATTATATGTATTTGTATGTACAATGTTATACTTGCTTGTGTATTTATTTTAGGTATTTGCTATCCATTTAATTATTATTATTTATTTTGTGCACCACATTCGCGTTATTTTTTCCAACGATTAATTTCCACCCAAAGGTTGTCTGGAAGAAATCGCTATAAGTGATGAGGGCGCCAATTGTTACCTTCTCTCATAAGTTTGTTCTTTTACCTTATTAAAATAAAGTACAATAAAGAGTATTTGTCTTGTCTTGTCTTGTCTTGTGTGGTACGAACAGCTGATGATAAATGTAACAAATTAATTTCAACGTTTCTGTTGTGTGCCGCATGACGTCACGACGTTAGTGACCAGCAAGCTAATTCGCATAGATTAAATTATGTTAAGGTGTGTTAATTCGAAAACAATTTCGATATTTAGGTTTAATAAGCCGTATTATAGAACTTGTTGTCTAAAAAACCTCATGATAATGGATATTTTTACGAAAAAGCTGCAACTTCCATTTGCCTTCGTGTGACGTCACTTGAGAAATGGCTGTTTAGAAATTGTCCTTTGCTATCAAGATAAATTTATAATGATTTGCTTCTGACTGATTTGACAGCTGGATGACAGATGAGTAGACAGACAGAGACAGACCACTTTTTTATAAGCAATCACACATTACAATCAGTGTAATGTCTAAAATTCTAATATATAATTATATAATTAATTGTAATAGGGTCCCTTTTGGCACCCTTCGGGTACGGAACCCTAAAAATCAGTATCATTTATCGATGGCCAGGCTTTAGAACTTTCTGATAGTTACAGTTTGTAATATTTTTTACGTGAATTCTATAAACGTACTTAGAGGGGGTCGCTCCTCTGAACATATGGTGGTTCGGAAGAATTATGTCACGAAAATGTTGTAGAATCGTCGTCTTCGTACGGCTAAACTGTAACAGATAGAAAAATATTACTTATACTGCCTGAAAGACCCATTCAGCGACAACAAAAAAATATGCACTACAGTAAATAATATTAATAAGCAATGACGTCATACTCTTCCCTCCGGAAGATTGCTCTGAAAATTTGTCGAGGCTCGGTCGCCGCTCAGTAACAAGCAAGCTAGCAACAGATTTTTACAGTAATGCATGCATGCTTAATATTATTATCATGTGTTAGTATTTATTTATATTATCTGTTAGCTAAAGCTAACTTAAAAGTTTCTCACACAACAAATGTTCGTTGCTACCAAGACGGACATAATAATATCTAATTCAGTATTGTATCTTTTATTTTAAATAGCTGAAGCTCACTAATGTTGTTAAGTTTTTCATAGGTGTTACAATCTGGTAAAAACATTTAAGTATTATTTAGTATACTGTTAACTAATATTGTTAATATTTATACAGTTAACAATGTAAAAATGTTATTACTTCAATAAAGAATTCAAAAAATTTAAAAAATACATTGAGATTCGCCTGCGACTCAAGTCGAAACTAGCTTCCTTCCTCGGGTAAGAAAAACCGTAATTTTGTACTTGGTACATTGACATTAAATTTTGGGTAAAGGTAAAATACAAATCCCATAGCTTTTTATCTACTTCCATTTTAGCTATTATACGAGTAATTAGTGGGTTAATAGTTTGAAATGTTGTAGATTCCAACTGATTATAATCACGATTATAGGATGCTAGAGAAATCATTCAGCAAAATCAATCAATCAGCATTAAAAACAAATTTTGTTACTTATCTTATCATGCATTGTCACCAAAACGTGTCAGTTAAAGATTACAAAATTGTGTCAGTGTCAATGTCAAATGTATTGTATGTAGCTACTAAAGCGAATAAAATACGTTTATATCGCTGAAACTGATTTAATATTTTATTTTGAATTTTCTTTTTCAAAAAGCTTTTCTTTAGAACATTAAATATTAGAATTTGAACTTATTTTTTTCGTATGGTTTTAATAAATATAGTATATATATAGGTAATACAAAAATCGTTAGTTTTAATCCATGTCTTAAATAATGGTTTTTTATTTATTATTTTGCTTGATACAGCTATGTACGTCAAGAGGGTTGGTATGGTAATAATAAATCACCATCTTGTCAATAAATCATCATGGATTTGAAATGACGTCACTTAGCTTACGGTATTTTCCTCGTCAAATCCATTTTTTATACCTAAGGGTTGGTAAGTTATGGAAATAAAAAATTGCCGTTTTGTCGCGTCCGTCATATTGTATTGTCGCGTCCGTCATATTGTATTGTCGCGTCCGTCATATTGTATTGTCGCGTCCGTCATATTGTATTGAGAATGATGTCACTTAGCTTGTTTATTATTTATTGTCACTAAAGCGAAAAGTGTGTGCAAAATTTTAGCTCTATCGGTTTTAAGAATAAGAATAAGAATAGAGTTTATTTTTCTCAAAAACACAGGAAGAATATAGTTTAGGTACATGTTATTTATAGCTTAACATAATTTTCCAAAAAAAAAAAAATATCTAACACTAAAATATACCTTACTAATAAACATTACTCGCGGTCCTCAGACTAGGCCGAGCCTGATTCATGAGGGCCTTTATTAGCGTGTGTAGAACTTTCGTCGACAATTAAAAATTTTGAATTGATGTCATATATACTATTTGTGACTGTAAATATGAATAGCTTTTCAGTTAAACAAAGCTGCGCCTTTAGTAATTGTAGAAAAGTAACAATATAAATTTAACTAAAGTAAATAAACAAAGTTAACAACATGGTATATTGGGCCGCTGGTTTAAAATTCAAATGCCAATGACCCAGATGTGCTAATAATCTGGGTGCCAGCCGAATAACCTTGTTTTGAGGTATGAATAAAATATTTTCGATGATTTCGACAGCTAATGTTATGTATATTACAGATCCACTTTGTAAAGCTTGATCAATTCAAGATATTACGTCATAATTTTTTTGTATGTTTTTTTTTCTGACACCTTTCGTGTGTTTACCTTATCAAAGGAAAGGGGCTTCATGAGCTATTTTAATAAAAAGTGAGTTCAAAAACTAAAACCCGACTACTGTAATATCACGCCCTAAAAAGTATGAAACAAGAAAATATTCTCATCTGCAATTGTTATGTACAAACGAATCAATATTTATCGTCTATTAAATAAATAACGTACACGTAATACATTTCAATGTATTTATTAAATATTCATAGTGATGTTCAGAGGATCGCCGTGGTCATATGCCACTTTGCCCTAAAGCTTATGATTGCTGACGAATGTATTGTTTTTTTAGGGTAGGTGGCATAAGACCACAGAACATTTAAATCAAATAGAAAGGCTAAGTGGGCGTGTCAAGCGCGCCACAACTACTGTTGAACATCAATACTTAAACCGAAACACGCGATCGCTGCCCATAGTCGCACGCGAACCGTGACTCTGTGAACAGCTCTGCCTAATCTAAAGAGAAATGCCGTCTTGTGCAATAATTACTTGCAGAATCACGAATAAGAAAGCAAACCGGAAAAATTGAGATATTTCCTTTCACCTGTAATTATAAAAACTTTGTATAATATGAGAATTTTAGATAAATAACTAATTTACTCATGGTGACAACAAAAATATACATTACCGGCAATGTACGCTCACAATTTTGGCTAAGATGTAGTAAACAAGTAATGTATGCTCTCCCTACTTGTCAAACTTGCTCGCTAGTGTTGTGCCGTATCGTGGTGTCACACAATCGATAGACGTTTTTTATTCCTTGAGCGATATTCTTAAATTAAGATTTAAGATAAAACTTTTATAACATTCGAGAAACCGTTGTCAGTTACCCCAAAATCGACCGGATAACTGTACAAGCAAGGAAATTTTTTTTTATATAAAATGAATGAGAAAATATTTAAAAGTGAATAAGTGTGCGTTTATTTCCTCTACGGTGTAATTCTTGGCTATGCATAAATATATATTTTTCAAAATACATGAGATATTTGTACAGTCGAGAACAAAAGTATTCGTGTGAAAAGTATGAAAAAAAAATAAAAAGTGTTGAAGCGTGTTTTAATTACTCTACAATGTAATTCTAAGCTACGTATATGTATGTCTGAAAACATTTATCAAAATATATAGGGTAAAATGTACAAACGAGGTCAAAAGCTTTGGGATAAAATATTTAAAAATGTGTGATTATTTAATCTATAGGGTAATTCTAAGCTATGCACATGTCCAATTGATTATTTATCAAGATATAGGGAATCTGTATAGTCGAGGAATAAAGATTTTGCTAAAATATTTAAAAGTATATAAATGTGTGTTTAATTATCCAACAGGGTAATTCTAAGCTATGTATGCATATCTTGAATAAATATTTACAGTAGTTACAGTATCAGAGTTGGTATAATATACCAAAGGTTTTTACAAAATATATAGAAAAAAAGAGCTTGGAGTTACACTGAAGAGTAAATAAACCCACACTTCCAAGGAAGACAGTCAAGACTGTAGCAGATGCCTCTTATATGTTGATAAATAAGTATTTAATCATATGCATAGCTTAGAATTACCATATAGAGTAAATAAACAGACACTTATACACTTTTTAGACATACATATGCATAGCTTAGAATTACGTTGTAGAGTAAATAAAATACACTTTTACACTTTCAAATGTTTTTTCATACATTTCACCCGAAAACTTTTGTTCTCGACTGTACAAATATATGATAGATATTGAAAAATAAGTATTTATACTTATGCATAGCTTAGAATTACACCGTAGAGTAAATAAACACACACTTGTACGGTTTTAAATATTTTCTCATACATTTTATATGAAAACTTTTCTCCTTGATTGTACAGTTACCCGATCGATTTTGGAGTAACTGTTAACGGTTTCTCGAATGTTATTATAACACCTATTTATGTCACCTAACACAAGTGTATTGGTGGTATGGACCAAAACGCCCATTCTCCTTTGAAATGGGATTTTCCATAAGAGTGTTTATGAAAAATCCAATTATTTTGAAGCTACCATAATATAATTTAAAATACGTTAAATCTTAATATATTCGTCGGTGAAACGCGGTTGTACCGAGTGTGGACTGTAACTTGCATTTCACAGTTCACACTCGGAATACCTCTGATACCCCCTCGGGGATTCATGTCGTGACCATACATTATCATTATTACTGATCACTTACAAAGTTTTAAGTATGAATTTGGCTATATCAATGAAATCACCTTATATACACCTAATACACGTTAAAACAATTTTACTAAAATGTGTAAAACAAGATAATAAAAATAGAAAAAAAAACAACACACAAATTGTCTCAGAGCAAATTGGTTTCTCGATTGATTATAAAAAAAGTTAGTCGAAGTTTTACGTTAAGAAAATACATCTGTTCCCATCCCTAGCAATAAATCATCACGTCATATAATCAGACTGTGTTTAATATTAAGTTCGCAATACCGCTCCGGTCAAGTTATCAACCACCTAAAGCCGGTAGGTTTATAATGGTCACATGGTATCAAAACTAAAACGTCGTAAATGAAATCGTTTGTTTGAAAAATACACCGTTTTACACAGAGATATGGTAGTTTTTTCATTTGATAAGTTTTCGATATAAGTCATTTGTTGTGCGTAGAAAGAACAACCACTTGGATTAAAGTTTTGATAGTATTTCAATTACGACAAGGTGTGTGCCTGTGGGTGTGAGGCGACAAAGGTTCTGGTACGCATACAGCTCCAAGGCCTTTCTAACTATTTAAATGTTCTGAGCATAAGACCATCCTCTGAACATCACTATGATACATTGAAATGTATCACGTGTAAGTTGTTTATTTAATAGACGATAAATATTGATTCGTTTGTACTCGTACATAACAATTTCAGATGAGAATATTTTCTTGTTTCATACTTTTTAGAGCGTGATATTACAGTAGTTCGGTTTTAGTTTTTGAACAAATTTTTTATTTAAATTATTTTGGGGATATGAGCCGGAGGTAGGCATGTATTTATATATGTAACCTATTAGTATGTAGTATATAGGATGTGATTTGGTCGGCCGCCTGGATTCGTGCTGGGGGCTTGGTTGGTGATCATTGAACCTTGATCCTGGTCCCTGGCCGGGTCTCCGGTGTGGGTTCGGGCAGTTGATTGGATTTCACCTTGTATAAAATGTATCTTACCTATCATTTTAATCGTATATATATATTGCTACATAAATTAAATACACCTTTAATCTAGTCCATGTACATTTATTATTTTATTACATATCTTTTTATTATATTAAAGACGTGTAAAAAGTGTATTATATACAATGTGACTTTTTGATCATCGTCCAAATTCATACTGGTGGCTTGGTAAGTGATCAGTATCATGCATCAATAACAATTTTGGTGAAATTCGTAAAATGAAATTTCGACTCCCCATAGTGATTCACTCGGGACTGGAACTGAATTTATATGGAAAGCCGAAATTTCATTATACGAATTTCGCAAAAATTTTTACTGATCCAAGATACTGATCACTTATCAAGCATCCAGTATGAATTTGGACGATGATTTTGTATTTTTAATCTATTGTAGCACCTAAGAACACTAAAATTATTAACATTAAACTGCATATTATGTTCATGAAGATGGTGTTCGGTTACACACAAAATATCTGTTTTTGATTCCTCTAAGAACAACTCGATTGAAAGTATTTTGGCGAGAAAGCCGCCTTGTATGTTTTGATGTACCAGCTTCAATACAGGCGGCTCTCCCATTGTCTTCAATTCTAAAAGAGAATTTTTTACAATTTTGTTAGTACTTGTACTAACCGTGTCAATAGGGACAAAATTATGAAAATAATTAACATTACAAATACCATCAATTATAACAGGTATTGGAAAATTTCCTGTTACACACTTTGTAACAGATTCACTACATTCTAAAATGCATGCTAACTTAGTAGCTAATTGTTTTTTATAATAATTTGCAAGGTACATAGTACCTTCTGTCAAAAGAATAGAATAAGTATACACGAGTAATAGACCTATTGCATATTCTGCCGTATTACAGCGGTGACCGGCAGCACGGACGGCATCGGCAAGCAGTACGCAGTGGAGCTGGCGCGGCGGGGACTGAACCTGGTGCTGATCAGCCGCTCCTCGGACAAGCTCATCGCTACGGCTGCTGAGATCGGTGAGCACTTGCAGTTCGCGTCAACTAACCTGGCGGATATAACAAGCAGTACGTAGTGGAGCTGGCGCGGCGGGGGCTGAACCTGGTGCTGATCAGCCACTCCTCGGACAAGCTCATCGCTACGGCTGCTGAGATCGGTGAGCACTTGCAGTTCGCGTCAACTGACCTGTTCGACTTGAGCTCTGTGACGCCATCTTGGACTGTACCACTTACGTTCGCAGTTGACGCGAATTGTACAAATATACTAGTAATAAAACCGCTTGTTGATTTTGATACTGTACAATTTTGTTAATTTTGTCTGACCAAGCAACTTTGTAATTCACCTGTTTGAAATAGCTCGAATATTATTGACCAGCGAGATTATGTTTGCGTGCGAAATTATACCTGACCTGGGGGTAGATGACGAGATGTGGACGGCTGGCGTCTCGGTCGGGTATTACGGTAAGATCAGAACGTTTTGGTGTCTTGACCGCGATCGGTGTTCAATATTTTGTTTTGAAAGAATTATTTTTAAATTGGGATAATTCTTGTGTACTAATCACAATCTATACAATTCTTGTGTACCTACCACGTATTGCGTTTTCCCGTGAGTGTTTTGTGTGGTTTTGGCTGTTCCGGTGTCGGAAGAACGGCTACGTACCTACTTATATTTGACTTTGTGGGGCCGGCCATATTAAAGGAAGAATAGTGGCGTCGTCGCTCAGACGGGACCATTTGTTTGGGGAGCGCACCGGGAAGAGAGTTGGATACCTACTCATTGGGAGCCGTACGACATATATAATTTATTTGAATTTATGTATTTTTATTATCTATAAACAAATTTAGCTAGGGATACACATATATACACACTTTTATCGGCTCACATCTCCTGGAACGTATCTACGGGTGAGTCTATTTGTATTTTACTCGAAAAGTGCGAAGCACCCACACACTGCGGTTTGGACCGAGTCGAATCGGTTCAACTCAACTCGATTCGGATTGGAGTTCCATTAAATCTTTTTGTGATCTTGATTCCAATTTGGGTTCACGGACTACTGTGAACGGTTTTGCGAATCGTGAAACCGCGCGCGACGATCAACAGGGTTGCTGCGCGCACATTTTATGGTAGCAGAGCGTGGTTAGTTTGATTAAATAATCAAACCCACTTTATTAATTAGATTTAAGTTACGGAACGGAGGTACGATCGGCGTACGCTTATGTTGCGGTTTCGTAAATCGTAGCTTGGTTTTGGAATTTCCCTCCCAGAAACAAATAAGCGTTGCCGTTTTACCTCATTTTGTTTGTATTTGTTCCATTTTTGTAATTATTTTTGTAGATTAGGTTCTGTGGTTTGCAGACATGCCTCCCAAGGGTGATAGTTTTGCGGCTTTTTCGGCAGCGCTGACCGCCGAACTTCGATGGTTCTCCTCCGCTGTCGCTTTGAGCACTCGACTAGACCGGACCAAGGCATTGTTTGCCCGGGCGAGCGAGATGGCTGGTCGTTTGAAAACTGTAGACGCGGTTTACGTTGCGGGGTTAGAATTCCTCAACTCCTCTGATGCTGACACCATGGAGGAGCAGAGAGAGCGATTGGACGCTGACTATGCTCAGATATATGACTTCGCGGATACTATTAAGGAGGCTGTCGCTGAGCCGCCCATTCTCGTTGCTGAGAATGCGGGTTCTCGTGCCCACACCGTTATGAGTCGTCTCCCCACTTTAGATCTCCCAAGTTTTGATGGCCAATTGAATTGTTGGCTGAGTTATTATGGCCTTTTTGAAAGCCTGGTAGATAACCACCCGGACTTGTTGCCAGCCCAGAAGATGGCCTATCTTCTGGGGTCACTGAGGGGAGAAGCATTGGGGATTGTGCAGCATTTGGCTGTAGATGGTGGCAGTTATGAAACTGCCAAAGAATTGTTAAAGCGTCGATACCACAACGTGCGACGCTTGGCAGACGCCCATGTTGGAAAAATTTTGAGTTTACCCCGGGTTTCTAGGGAGTCTGCACTCCGGACCGAGATCGTAAACCCGGTGTTGGTGTCTTTAAACGCCTTGCGGCGTTTGGATTTGCCGGTCGACCAATGGTCGTTCCTGCTTCTTCACATTGTGCTGGCAAAGCTGCCCGCGGACATGAGGTTGCGCTTCGAGCGACAGTATGGGGGAGACAGCTCAACTTATCTGCCTTTGTACTCGGATCTCCAAACATTTTTGGAGGATGAGTGTCGCCGTGTCGACACAGTTGGAGAATATGCCCCCCAGGACCCTCAAGTTACTAATCGGCATGAGCGGCCATTGACCAGGCCACAGGGTCCGCCTGTGACTCGACAGCCACGACCCAGCTATGGAGCCATGCAAGAGGAGCCCTTACCGTGCCACCACTGCAAGCGCTCCGGGCATCGAATGCTCAATTGCCCGAAGTTTGGAGCCCTGAATGTGAGCTTGCGCCGTCATATAGCGCGGGACGCGCGGCGATGCTACTATTGCCTGGAACGGCACTTCCAGTGGGATTGCCCTCAATCTCGCCCTTGTAGGCAGTGTGGTGGCGCACATAATTTTATTCTGTGTCAGAATCGCAACCAAGAGGGTACCGGTGCTCATAACAATGAGCGGCAGTCACCTGCCAGTGATGGCCGCAGAACTCCGGACCCGCCAACTCAGCCTAGATCCCAAAATCGAGCCCTTACGGGCGGGGGTAGACTGTCGTTTACCCCTAGAGGTGACGATTTTAGAGTGGCGGAGAACTCAACTGCACGTCGCAATTTGAACCCCTCATCCCCAAGACGTGTCCCTCATAGACCTTCTCCTCCGTCACCAGCACATGTGCAGGATTATAGAGGTGACGACAGGGCGGATGAGTATCCACCTCTCCCAAATTTAGGGAGAGATTCATCGCCCTACGGCCATGGCCGCTAGGGATTCGAGGTTCACCCAGCAGAGACCCCAGAGACCATCCTTTTACCTACGGTCTCTGTTAGAGTATGGGATCCGACGGGCAACTCCATCATTGTCCGGGCTTGTTTGGACTCGGGTGCCCAGGGTTGTATTGCCTCTGCTTGGTTGGTGAACCAATTAAATCTTCGCATTGGTCCACCCCCCTTCCCCGTTTATGGAGTGGGAAATGTTGAGGTGACCAATCGGATTGGTCACACATGTGTGGCGCTTTCGCATGTGTCAACTGGAACCAGTAAAATTGAGGTTCCAGTCATTGTTCTGGAAAATATATTGGGTGATCATCCGCGAGTAAACCTTCCTCCATCTATTGTGGGTTTGACTACGGGTTTAGTTCTGGCTGACCCTGCTTTCCATACTCCAGGTCCTGTAGACCTTCTATTGGGGAGTAATGTTTTAGGACAGCTTTGTGTTGGTTCTTGGAAAGTTCTGCAGCCTGGTGGTCTAGTAATGGTTCCCACTATTTTTGGTGCATCGTTCTTGGGTCCTATCCTTCCGGTTTCGACCGTATCTATTGAGGAGGATGGACTGCGTATTGGATCTACGCTTTCAGATGCCGTTCAGAAGTTTTGGGAAGTTGAAGAGGTTCCTTCGACGCCTCGATCGAATCCAGAGGACGACGAGTGCGAAAGGTTCTATCGGAACAATACTTGTCGTTTGTCTTCCGGTCAATTTGTGACTCGACTTCCCTTTTTGGCGAATCGTCCTCCACTTGGCGATTCTCGGCAAATGGCAGAACGAAGATTGATATCCATGGAACGCCGTATGAAACGGGATCCCGAACTTCGGAAGAAGTATATCGAGTTCATGTGTGAGTATGAGGATTTGGGTCACATGTCCGTGTCCAACTTGGATTATCGCTCAGTGGAGCATTACTTTCTTCCTCATCACGCTGTCTTGAAGAGTCCGGGTGGAAAGATAAGGGTCGTTTTTGACGGATCGGCGCCCACCACTTCAGGTGTGTCCTTGAACCAGTGTCTCCATACCGGACCAAAATTGCATCGGGATATGGGAGATATCCTCACAGGGTTCCGTCGACACGCAATCGTGTTTGTTGCCGACATACGACAGATGTTTCGGCAGACGGTGATTCATCGTGATGACAGGCGTTATCAGTTGATTTTGTGGAGAGAAAATCCTGACGATCCCATGATGGTGTACGAATTGAGGGTTAACACTTATGGTTTGAGGTCTAGTCCATTTATTGCGATTCGATCGCTCTTGGAGCTCGCTAAAAGGGAACGACTTAGGTTTCCTCGTGCGTCGGCCATCTTGGAGGAAGACGTCTATGTCGACGATTGTTGTAGTGGAGCCGCGTCTGAAGAGGAGGCACTCGTTCTGAGGGATGAATTGATAGGTCTGATGAAGGCTGGTGGCTATGAGTTACGAAAATGGCTGTCTAACTCACCTCGTCTCCTTGCTGATTTGCCCGAAGAGCACCAACAAAGTCCTCATATCTTTCAGAATCCAGAGAATCCGGACATGCTAGCAGTCCTTGGAGTCCAGTATAGACCAGTCCCGGACATCTTTACTTATTGTTTGGATTTGCAGACTCCAAAGAGTTGGTCCAAGCGATCAGTGCTGTCCACGGTCGCCCGAACATTTGATCCAAATGGCTGGATCAGTCCTGTAATATTTTGGGCTAAATGCTTTTTACAGAAATTGTGGGCTGCCCAGCTGTCTTGGGATGAGCCCCTCCATGGAGAGCTACTTTTGGATTGGCTGGAGTTTGTGGCATCACTCTCAGCAATTAATCGAGTTTCGTTGCCCAGAAGATTTCTTCCATCCGGAGGCTATAGGGCCAGCCTACATGGTTTTTGTGACGCCTCGGAGCGAGGGTATGCAGCCGTAGTCTATCTGCGCTGTGAAGACGCTGTGGGTAATGTATTGATTTCTCCGGTTCTAGCGAAGAGTAAGGTAGCTCCTATTCGGTCTCGTATGACCATACCGAAGTTGGAGTTGTCAGGAGCTACTCTCTTAACACGTCTTCTAAATCATGTTGTTGCTACTCTGGGACGTTCAGTAGCATTAACCGAGGTCTTTGCATGGACGGATAGTCAAATTGTATTATGTTGGCTGCGAACTCCTATTCACACTTTGGAAGTTTTTGTGGCAAATCGGGTCTCTCAGATCCAGGCTTCGCAGATCAAATTGATTTGGAGACATGTTCCGGGAGAAATTAACCCAGCTGATTGTGCCTCACGTGGATGCCCAGCTCCCGAGATCATCGAACATCCGTTATGGTGGGGACCGGAATGGATTAAAGGACCAGCCTCCACTTGGCCAGGTTCTCCGATCTCGTTAGATCAACCTGTAATAGGTCTTGTTAGTTTGGCCGTAGTTGAGAGCGAACCAGCCTTCGATCCAGATGTCTTGCTGAACAAGTACAGTTCACTTGACAAACTTCTGAATGTTACTGCTTGGATTAAGCGTTGGAGTCATAATGTTAAGAACCCACAGGATAAATTGTCATTACCTTTCATTTCGCCTGATGAACGCCAGGAGGCGCTTCTGGGATGGATTCGTGTAGTTCAGGCTTCGAGTTTTGAGTCAGAACTAAAGACTCTGAGAGAAGGTCGCGCTAAGTTGAAGGGCGCTATTGTGCGATTGAACCCCTTTGTTGATAGCAAAGGTCTTTTGCGTGTGGGAGGTAGGCTTAGGAATGCTCATCTGCCATATGGCGTTCGCCATCCTTTCCTTTTGCCTAAGGATGGACACTTTGTGCGCTTGCTGACCTTGGATCGTCACCTCAAGAACTCACACTCTGGATGTAATGCGTTATTGTCTATTTTGCAACGCGAATTTTGGATTCTCTCAGCTAGAAGACTTGTCCGAGGCGTCATTTTTCGTTGCATGTCTTGTTATAGACTTAAGGCCTCAACCATGCAGCCCTTAATGGGTGACCTTCCTGCGGACCGAGTCTCGGAGTCTAGACCTTTTGCAACAGTTGCGACGGATATAGGGGGTCCATTTTTGGTAAAAGCATCTCAGCTTCGCAACGCCAGATCTGTGAAGGCATATTTGTGTGTTTTTGTTTGTCTTGCCACTAAGGCTACGCATTTGGAGGTTGTGTCTGCGCTTACCACAGAAGCTTTTGTAGCGGCCCTCAGCCGATTTGTGTCCCGTAGGGGACTCCCTACTTTAATTAGATCCGACAACGGGACTAACTACCACGGGACTGATAATTATTTGAAAAGCGTTTATAAGTTTTTGGAAGATCAGAAGTCGAATTTAGGCCGTGCGCTTGCCCACCGTGGGATAACCTGGCGTTTTGATCCACCGGTTTGTCCTCATTGGGGGGGGATATTTGAGGCCGTTATTAAGTCTGCTAAAATTCATTTGCGTCGCGTTGTTGGGGAGACCATCCTCACGTTTGAAGAACTCGCGACCGTCTTTGCGAAAGTTGAGGCCGCCCTTAATTCCCGACCGTTGTGCCCGCTATCTTCGGATCCAAATGACTTGGAAGCCTTAACTCCGGGCCATTTTTTGATTGGTCAGCCGCTTGCCGCCCTGCCAGAGTACCCTTGGAGGGAAGTCTCTGGTACTAGGTTGTCACGCTTTCAATTGCTCCAGCAACTCACTCAGAGTTTCTGGAATCGCTGGCATCTTGAATATTTGCACACTCTGCAGCAGCGCGTCAAGTGGACGGACAAAATGAATCCGCCAAAAGTAGGTGACCTCGTGTTGATTAAGGATGCTAACCTTCCGCCCTTGTGTTGGCGCCGGGGGCGCATTGTTAATCTGTTTCCAGGCTCGGATGGTGTTCCCAGGGTAGCCGAGGTCTTAGTGGGAGATTCAGTCATAAAGCGGGCCGTCGCGACTTTGTCCCGCCTTCCTATTGATTAGCGACCCGAATCTTTCGGCTCGGGACGGGGGATTGTTTGAAATAGCTCGAATATTATTGACCAGCGAGATTATGTTTGCGTGCGAAATTATACCTGACCTGGGGGTAGATGACGAGATGTGGACGGCTGGCGTCTCGGTCGGGTATTACGGTAAGATCAGAACGTTTTGGTGTCTTGACCGCGATCGGTGTTCAATATTTTGTTTTGAAAGAATTATTTTTAAATTGGGATAATTCTTGTGTACTAATCACAATCTATACAATTCTTGTGTACCTACCACGTATTGCGTTTTCCCGTGAGTGTTTTGTGTGGTTTTGGCTGTTCCGGTGTCGGAAGAACGGCTACGTACCTACTTATATTTGACTTTGTGGGGCCGGCCATATTAAAGGAAGAATAGTGGCGTCGTCGCTCAGACGGGACCATTTGTTTGGGGAGCGCACCGGGAAGAGAGTTGGATACCTACTCATTGGGAGCCGTACGACATATATAATTTATTTGAATTTATGTATTTTTATTATCTATAAACAAATTTAGCTAGGGATACACATATATACACACTTTTATCGGCTCACATCTCCTGGAACGTATCTACGGGTGAGTCTATTTGTATTTTACTCGAAAAGTGCGAAGCACCCACACACTGCGGTTTGGACCGAGTCGAATCGGTTCAACTCAACTCGATTCGGATTGGAGTTCCATTAAATCTTTTTGTGATCTTGATTCCAATTTGGGTTCACGGACTACTGTGAACGGTTTTGCGAATCGTGAAACCGCGCGCGACAATCAACAGGGTTGCTGCGCGCACATCACCGATAACAGTGAATAAAACCAAGGACGAATAATCGTCCATGATAAAACGCTTTTTGTCTCACTGAGTGAAAACAAATACTTTTTAATTTGTTCATACAGTTTCTAAGAAAAGCAAAGCTATTTGTGACCAAATAAGTCTTCTGTATTCTTTTTATTATACCTAGGTTCAAAGACACAAACGGCCAAGTCTGATTTTGTTTATCTATTTTGTCACTACTTGTTTCTTTTGTCACTACTTGTTTCTTTCTTCTTAAAATAACTCAATAGCCCAGATCCACTCTTGGTACTTTGATTCAATTGTCAAATAAAAACACAAATATTAGTTTACCCGAATAAAGTAAAATGATGTAAAGCAGAACAAGTAAATACAATTTCAATTAATGATTTGGTCTCTTATTTACCAATTACTTCTAAACACAATAAAATGTGATTCAAATTGTTATTATACTACTGTTTATTTTCTTGTAGTCAATAGTAAAAAGTAGAGAATAACCCGTAAAAAAAAATTCCATCTCGGCTCTTGTCTTGTATACAGACAACTACTTAGGTCTAGTTACTCACTCGTTGACCTTCTATCGGTCATAATCACAGTAAATCTATTGCCACATCACAGTAAATTTATTCGAGGTCAATAGTCTTATTCAATCTGCATCGCTCCTTGCACAAATTCAAGTTTATTGTACCTCTCTCAGACGCAGATCAAAAAGAGTATTCAGTGCACCGTTTTGCAGTCACAACTACAGAAAACATAGTTTATTGTACCTCTCTCAGACGCAGATCAAAAAGAGTATTCAGTGCACCGTTTTGCAGTCACAACTACAGAAAACATAGTTTATTGTACCTCTCTCAGACGCAGATCAAAAAGAGTATTCAGTGCACCGTTTTGCAGTCACAACTACAGAAAACATAGTTTATTGTACCTCTCTCAGACGCAGATCAAAAAGAGTATTCAGTGCACCGTTTTGCAGTCACAAACTACAGAAAACATAGTTTATTGTACCTCTCTCAGACGCAGATCAAAAAGAGTATTCAGTGCACCGTTTTGCAGTCACAACTACAGAAAACATAGTTTATTGTACCTCTCTCAGACGCAGATCAAAAAGAGTATTCAGTGCACCGTTTTGCAGTCACAACTACAGAAAACATAGTTTATTGTACCTCTCTCAGACGCAGATCAAAAAGAGTATTCAGTGCACCGTTTTGCAGTCACAACTACAGAAAACATAGTTTATTGTACTGTAGCCGCTGGCTACAGAAATGCAGAGATGATGAAAGAGGATGGATGGGTTGACACGAGAGAAGAAAAAATTGTGGGGAACAATGTGGGTGCGCTGACCTGGTTGGAATGTTTCGATGTGCTGGCTGAAATGCGCCGCGTGTCGTCTCCTCTCGTTGGGCTGATTGATGACAGGGCTGATCTTGGACAGGGATGTGCAGAATGTCTTGAAGTAATACACAGCACTTATATGTTCACAAGACACGGTGAATACGCGAGATTGTTTGTATCGGCGGCACGAATGTGTACACATGTGTCGTTCTCTAGAGAGTTCGGACGAAACAGAATGAAGCCAGCGCCCGCGCGCGCCTCGACCGGCGCGCGGCGGGGAGGGGGTGGTCGTTCACGCGTGCGCACGCGAATCACACGTCATGCTGCGCGTGAACATCCTGGGGGGGCCGGGGCCGCGACTCCTCTTGAGTTGAATCCAACGGCAGCCTGGCTATCTTGAACACAGGTCGTCGCAGATTTCCATGAGCTGTGTCCAGATCCACAACTCGGATCACTCCATCCTTGCCAGGTATCGTGCGGAGAATTCTCCCCAACTTCCATTGGAGCGGAGGCAGGTCATCCTCTTTGATGAGGACCAGTTCACCCACTTGAGGAGGGGAAGAAGGGGAGAGCCATTTGGAGCGGGTTTGCAGGGTATGGAGGTAGGATCTGGACCAGAGAGTCCAAAAGCGCTGAGAGAGCGCTTGAATGAGTTGAAACCGTTTAAGAGCAGATATGGGTCTGTCGTCAAAAGACTGCTCAGGTAGAGCGGTGAGTGGACGACCAATAATGAAATGTCCGGCCGTGAGAGGTTCAAAGTCCGTAGGGTCGGATGAAATTGGGCAGAGGGGTCTTGAGTTGAGTACAGCCTCAATTCGAGCCAAAAGAGTAGAGAATTCCTCAAAAGTGAGGTGCTGTTCACCTATCACACGATAAAGTAGTTGCTTGGTGGATTTTACGTTTATTTCGTGCAGAGCGCCGAACCAAGGCCCTTTAGGCGGGTTCAGTAACCAAGTTATGTGCTGATTCGCGAGCTTGTGAGTGATTGCATCATTGTTTGACCTGAGGAAGTTCTGAACTTCAATGAGTTGATTCCTAGCACCTACATAGTTTGTGCCGCAGTCTGAGCGAATGAGAACCGGAGTACCGCGACGTGAGATAAAACGTTGCAATGCCGCAAAGAACGCTTCCGTTGAGAGTGCAGAGACTGGTTCCAAATGAACCGCCTTTGTTGCGAGGCAAACGAAAATACAAAAGTACGCCTTTATGAGTTTCGCGTTCCGCAACGTGCTGGATTTAACGAAGAAGTGGCCAGCAAAGTCCGTCGTGACGTGACTAAAAACTGGCTGAGGAGTAACTCTGTCTACTGGGAGATCAGCCATGAGCGGAGCCTTAGGTTGAGCGCGGCACCGGAAACATCTAATACATTTAAACACGCGGTGTCTAATAATACGACGAGCGGACAGAATCCAGTACTGCTGGCGTAATATGGCGTGTAATGTGTCAGCTCCAGGGTGGCAGTGTATTGTGTGATAGTGATCTATAATGAGATCTACGAGCGGACTTACACTGGGTAGAATGAGTGGGTGTTGAGCGTCATACCTAATTGACGCGTGAGAGAGACGACCACCGACTCTCAAGAGGCCGTCCTTTATGAAGGGCGAGAGACGCTGGAGCCGAACGGGACAAACCTTATCAGTCTGGATACGATTAATGTCTTCAGCAAACTCATTGTGCTGAACAGAGCGGACCCAGTGCAACAGAGCGTCCCTGCGTTCACTAGCTGTCAACGGACCAGAGCGCCGTGCATCTGGGCTGTGCCGACAATTGAAAATGAACCTTTTAATACAAGCCGTCACTCCGACGAGCTTGTCAAGTGAGCTGTAGCGAGTGAGCAAGTCCAGATCGATATCTGGGACTGCTATGTGTGCTGGTACCTTTTTGGGCTTAAGGCCTGGGAGAGCATGATGGCCTAGAGCGGGTGGCATCTTGGGCCAAGTGCAGGTAGGCTCTTTGAGCCAACTGGGTGACCACCAAAGGTCATGAAGTGAGAGAGACTGGGCAGACATGCCTCTGCTTGCACAGTCAGCAGGGTTGAGGTTTGTGGGCACATGCCTCCACGTATTGCTAGTTGAAGTAGCTGTGATTTTAGCCACTCGATTGGCCTCGAAAGTCTGTAATCGGTGAGGTGGGGTATTGAGCCATGCCAACACTATTGTGCTATCTGACCAGCATGTGTGTGTTTGAATGGCTATATGAGCTGACAGTTGGGCTGACACTCGAGTCATGAGCTGAGATAAAAGAGTCGCGGCTGACAATTCCAATTTCGGGATTGAGAGGCGAGTCTTAATGGGTGCGACCTTGGACTTGCCAATGATTAGGTGTACATTGACATGTCCAGTGGTATTGCGCTCATGAAGGTAGATAACGGCACCAAAGCCAGCCTCTGATGCGTCCGCGAACCCGTGAAGTGAGTAAGTAGACGTGGGCTTGTACTTACAAATGTGTCGAGGTAAACGGAGGTTTGAGAGCTGAGGAAGATCCTCTGAGATGTGTTGCCACTCTGTGTGGACTTCTTCAGAGATAGGCTCATCCCATCCTATTTTCAGAAGCCAAAGCTTCTGGAGAAGAATCTTTGCGCGGAAGATGACTGGAGTAACCCAGCCATTGGGGTCATAGAGAGACGCTACTGTACTGAGAATGGAGCGCTTTGTGACTTGAGCATGAGTGGGCAGAGAAATGCGATAAGTGAACTCATCAGTTTGAGGAATCCACTGTATTCCCAGAACCTTAATGGAATTAGAGTCGGGACTGAAGTCAAAGTCCTTGGGCATGTCGCACTGGTCATCTGGGAATCGTTCAAGGAGCTGGGGCGAGTTGGAGGTCCATTTACTGAGCTGAAAGCCACCTAGGGCGAGTAACTCGATCAGTTCGCTTTGGAGCGACTGAGCAGATTCTACAGAATCTGCACCTGAGAGAATGTCGTCCACAAATATTGATTTGCGGAGGACCTGAGCAGCGTGGGGGTAGCGATGACCTTCGTCATCAGCCAATTGGAGTAAAGTGCGGATGGCATGGTATGGGCTGGACCTTAATCCATATGTGACGGTATTAAGGGCATACGTGAGCAAGGGCTGGTCGGGTGAAGACCGCCAGAGAATGAGTTGAAAACGTCTTTGCTCTGGGTGAATGAGTATATTTCGGAACATCATTCGGATGTCTGTGCTGAAAACTTGTGAGTAGATCCTGAAGGACATGATAATGTCAACAATATCTTGCTGAAGAGCTGGACCTGTATGAAGACAATCATTTAGATTGACGCCGTTTGAGCTCTTACAACTTCCCTCAAACACACAGCGTAACTTTTCTGATCCTGGCTTGAATATGCCATGATGTGGGATATAGAAATGGGATTTATGAGCAAAGGTATTGGGGTGACACAGCGACATATGTCCCAATTTTATGTAATCTGACATGAATTCTACATATTTCGAGCGGAAGGGCGGGTTCGCTTGCAACTTCTTCTCTAAGTTGAGAAACCTGCGCAGTGCAATAGCGTGAGTGGAACCTAATGTCGGCGCGTTGTGCAGAAAGGGCAGTGTAACCACATATTGACCTGATGGTTCACGAGTAGTTGTGGTGCGGAAAATGTCCTCACACTGATCCTCTAATGGGCTGGTATGCTTGTAGGTTTGGGGTTCCTCGGATTCCCAAAACCTCTCAAGACTTTTGTGAATGTCATGAGTGGAATGCTCTGAGTCCGTGTGAGAGCCGACAATGTGAACTGAGTTGACCTGATTCGTGGGTGAAGTATGTAAACTTTCGAAAGGTCCAATCAATGTAAAATCAAATATCGTGCCGAAGGCTATAGGCTTGCCAGGGCCGAGCGAAACCTTGGTTCCGTCTAACACTTGACCAAGAACGTCAGATCCTAGTATTAGATCAACCGGAGCTGGTGTGTGATATTCTCGATCAGCAAGAGGAATTGGTGGGTGACCTGTTAACTGAGCGAGATCTGGAACCTTTTCCAACGGTAGGTACCCAGTTACGTTCTTCAATATATGGGCTGTGGCCGTGATCATAGGTGTGTCACGGTGAGTAGGTCGGCATACAATTGTGATTGATGCCTTTGAGTCCTGTGTGTGCTGATTTCCAACTCCTGCGATTTTTAGAGATGTATGTTTTAATGGTAAATTTAAAATTGTGGCCATGCGCTGAGAACAAAGAGTCAACATACTTCCACAGTCTAACAAGGCTCGTGCTGAGTGAAATTGACCATTTACGTCTGCTATTTTAAGTGAGACGGTTGGCAACAAAATTGGTGTGTTAGTGACGTTCACTACACGTTGTGCGGAGTTACAGGAATCTTCTGTTGGAGTTGAAGTCATTGAGTGAAAATGAACTGAGTGTGTATGTGATGAGTGAATGTGTGATGAGTGTGCTGAGTGTGCTGAATGCTGGTCGTCCTCGCCTTCATAGTGCTCTGTTATTGTAGGTAGTCACTGTTGACTACCTACCCGAGACCTACTTGGCGATCGCGATTGAGTGGGCGAGTTGGAATGGGACGTATATGCCTGTGTAGCATGTGCCGAACGGTACTGAGGCTCATGCGCTGAGCGCTGTCTGGGCTGCTCACGTAGAGACGGAGGCAGCAAATGAGCAGATGAGCGTGTCGGAGACATGGCCCCATGGCGATGCAGTGAAGTATGGTGGTCAGACCGCCCACACTCCTTGCATGCACGTGTAGACCTGCACTCGTTCTCATAATGAGGACCCAAACAGCGTCGGCACCGGTTGCGTGAGTTCACAAAGTCCCACCGACCTTGAACTGGCTGGTTATTAAATCCTGGGCATGCGATGAGTTTGTGTCCCCTATTCCTGCAGTATGGGCATGGCATACCACCAGTAGGGGAAGAAGGTTGAGCCGAATAATCCTGTCGGCGAGTGGGTGATGGGGATGATCGGGCCGAGTAAACTGGCGCTGTCTCAAATGCCATAAATGGTTGACGAATAGGACGGGGGGAGCGATTGTCCTGCCGAGGAGCTATGGGGCGGAACTCTTGATGAGCCTGGTAGGGCTGACGTGGAGTACCTCGAGTGGGTTGAAGCAGCTTATTGAGCTGAGCGAGCCTTTCTGACGGGCCGAGCCGTGATGAAGAAGGAGCCTCCTGTGACGCAAGGAACGATGACTCATTCTCCTTGCAGCGTGCGTGCTCTTCCAGAAACTCAATGAGGTTCTTGAGCGTGGGCAGAGTTGCACGAGATCCGTACTTCCGCTCGAAAAGAGTGCGGAGCTCGCCTTGCAGTTTTCGCACCACCATGAACACGAAAACATAGTCGGAGTCTTTCATGGGCAGATCGAGGTTGCGGAGAGCGCTTTGCGCTGAGATAAGCGGAATTAAGAACGATGTGCGGATATCCGAGCGCATGTGGATGTGCGGAAGGTTCATTATAATGTCCACAAATCGGTCAATGAGTACGCGACGATTGTCGTAACGCTTGGTGAGAATTTCCATGGCTATGGGATAATTCTCGTTGGTAGGGTAGAGGTGTTTCACCATATCATGTGCCTCACCCTTTAGGGCGCCTAACAAGTAATGCAGTTTGACAGCATCCGAGACTGTAGCCATCTCACTGACGAGGCTCCTAAAAACGGCAATAAATGAGGGCCATTCTTCAACGTTCGAATGAAACTCAGGTATGGGTATTTTTGGTAGAACACCAACGGGTGTACCTGGGCTGAGGGGTTGCGTCTTGTCCGGAAGAGCTGATTTTACTTTTAAATTTTCGAATGCCACTAGTATAGCATCATAATTGCTAAGTGCCGACTGAAAATTTTTTGTGTAGGTTGCCTCAGTTTCGTCGGACAAATCCTCATCGTCAAGGATCTCGTAATATACGTTCTCTAACTTAGTTTTAACGCTTTGTATGTTTGCGTAACGAGCGGTGAAATCCGCCACAGAATAAGTTTTTCTGTCGCCTGCCTCTACCGCCGCACCGATCTCCTTTAACAGAACTATCGCCTTTACGGCCTCACGAAACATCGCGGCTTGTGATTTCGAAGGCATCTTAATTTTGTTAAAGTAGGTGGTTGATTACTAAGACAAAATACGCAACGATTTTGAGCTGAACTATAAGAGCGGACGTACAACCAAAATAATTAATGAGACAGATGAACAGAGCTGAGACACTTGCGCGGATGAAGTAACAATGACTATGTTCAAACGGAATACGGAACTCTTAAATAAACACGAAAGAGAAGAAAAAATATTTTTTTTTTTTAAAAAACAACCTGTATATGAGCTGATACACCAACGTGGAACACCCTATATGTGTACCATTAACAATAAGATCAGAGATGAGAAGAGAAAAAATAATTTTTTTTTACTATATTTGTGCTATATATATATCCGGTTAAAAAGCAGACAATAACACGATCAAACTGTCCGGAATACTATTACTGCAACACAAAAATATCGAAAAGGGCCGATGAACTTGTTAGACAATAACACGAAAAAACTGACGGCAATATATCATAACAGTATATTTACAACAACACATCAGTCGTCGAAAATTCTATTTATAGAATAAAATACCTATATACTGCCTCGAACTCGTAAACAACAAAGAATGCGTTTACCTCGCAGAAATCGGATCTAAATGAGCGGACAATCCAATGATGCAATGTATACGTATGTACTCAAAATAAAACGAAATAAAACGAAATAAAACGAAATAAAACTCGCACCAAAAAAAAAATATCTCGCAAAATACGTAAACTATTTTGGGTTTAATAAAGAAGTATAGTGGACTGTAATAAACAATTGGGCTGAATGGATATAATTATATTATCTGAGCTGAATAATAATAACAAACTGAGTTTATTCTGTAAAGGGGCGGGGGGGGGGGCCGGTTCTATACCGATAAATGGAATTTTCTAGGCGGCGGTTCTAATTACCTACCCGCAATAGGTATTCGAGACCACAAAATATTTTTTGCCGGGATAGGGGGCAAAATATGTAACCGGGTGAAAATGTTTTATCAAAATGTGAAAATGGACTGTAGTAAATCGAGGGGGGCTGGTTCAAACAAAGTTACGGGCCGGCGGGGGATAGGCGGGGGGTGATATAAACCAAAAATTTTCTTGGATTGAAAATGGACCGTAACAAATCGACGGGGGCTGGTTCAGTAACGGTTCGAAGGGCCAAAAATGTAGCCGCTGGCTACAGAAATGCAGAGATGATGAAAGAGGATGGATGGGTTGACACGAGAGAAGAAAAAATTGTGGGGAACAATGTGGGTGCGCTGACCTGGTTGGAATGTTTCGATGTGCTGGCTGAAATGCGCCGCGTGTCGTCTCCTCTCGTTGGGCTGATTGATGACAGGGCTGATCTTGGACAGGGATGTGCAGAATGTCTTGAAGTAATACACAGCACTTATATGTTCACAAGACACGGTGAATACGCGAGATTGTTTGTATCGGCGGCACGAATGTGTACACATGTGTCGTTCTCTAGAGAGTTCGGACGAAACAGAATGAAGCCAGCGCCCGCGCGCGCCTCGACCGGCGCGCGGCGGGGAGGGGGTGGTCGTTCGCGCGTGCGCACGCGAATCACACGTCATGCTGCGCGTGAACATGTACCTCTCTCAGACGCAGATCAAAAAGAGTATTCAGTGCACCGTTTTGCAGTCACAACTACAGAAAACATAGTTTATTGTACCTCTCTCAGACGCAGATCAAAAAGAGTATTCAGTGCACCGTTTTGCAGTCACAACTACAGAAAACATAGTTTATTGTACCTCTCTCAGACGCAGATCAAAAAGAGTATTCAGTGCACCGTTTTGCAGTCACAACTACAGAAAACATAGTTTATTGTACCTCTCTCAGACGCAGATCAAAAAGAGTATTCAGTGCACCGTTTTGCAGTCACAACTACAGAAAACATAGTTTATTGTACCTCTCTCAGACGCAGATCAAAAAGAGTATTCAGTGCACCGTTTTGCAGTCACAAACTACAGAAAACATAGTTTATTGTACCTCTCACAGACGCAGATCAAAAAGAGTATTCAGTGCACCGTTTTGCAGTCACAACTACAGAAAACATAGTTTATTGTACCTCTCTCAGACGCAGATCAAAAAGAGTATTCAGTGCACTGTTTTGCAGTCACAACTACAGAAAACATAGTTTATTGTACCTCTCTCAGACGCAGATCAAAAAGAGTATTCAGTGCACCGTTTTGCAGTCACAACTACAGAAAACATAGTTTATTGTACCTGTCTCAGACGCAGATCAAAAAGAGTATTCAGTGCACCGTTTTGCAGTCACAAACTACAGAAAACATAGTTTATTGTACCTCTCACAGACGCAGATCAAAAAGAGTATTCAGTGCACCGTTTTGCAGTCACAACTACAGAAAACATAGTTTATTGTACCTCTCTCAGACGCAGATCAAAAAGAGTATTCAGTGCACCGTTTTGCAGTCACAACTACAGAAAACATAGTCTCTTGTGTTTAAATTCCCGTTATATATTTTGTTTCTAAAATAAATAAAATAAAATAATAAGTAATACAGGAGTATTAGGAATTGTCTCCAACTGATGGTACTGGGCGAGGACATTGACTTGTTTCAGGTCCAGGTTCAGGTTTGCTGAGAGATATTATAGAACTTGTCTTATAAAAACATTTTAACCGAAATTTAAAGAAACTCAATACGTATTTTTACGCAAGTCTAATGTTTACGTGTCTACTACTAGTTTCAATAAGACACAGATAGACCCATATTTTTCAACGAAAAAAAACGAGAACCGAGTTCGAATCCTGCCGGAGCATGCATCAATGAGTTTTTCGAATATATTATTTTAATAAATGTATGTATAATTTGACGTAAGTAGTTAAGCAAAAACATACCAACCCACAACTTGTCCAAAAATTAGTTAAATACACTAAAGTAATGGCTAAGATTGATATTTTATTATATTTTTGTTTTTGCTATAATACATAAATTTTTAACCAGATCAAAACAGTTTTAGTGACACAGTATACGAGTACCAACCCACTTCTATGAATATTGAAAAAATATTTACACGGTAACAGTTCAAGTCTCTTGGTTCATTATAGATAAAAATAATAAAAAATAATAAAAAATAAATACACATAATCATTTCAGGGTACATGGTTTGTTTTTGATGCATTCATTAAACTGTTCGATCATCAATTATAACGATAACAATAAATGAACGTTACACGACATCAAACGTACGACCTTCGATTAGTACTCGTGTATCTACAAAGATTAGGTTTATTTGAATAACCAAACAAACATTCAAAAATATCATAAAATATCAAAAAAGTAACTTAAATTTAATAATACTATAAAATATTAAAAACTACCCTGCCCAGTGATAGCGATGACTTTAATAATTTATTTTCTTCTATTCGATACAGAAAGAAAAAGACAGAAAGCTTAAATTAATTTAAGTCCAGTCAAATAAGTTAAGTCGTATTACATCGAATCGACACTAATATCCCGCGCGGACCTTTTATAAATCTTCACGTAACACTTAAAAACATATTACTTGATGACGTCACTTGTCACATTAACGATTATATCACGGTTCACGGATAATTCAAGATGAGAATAGAAAGTATGTATCTTCAGCTCATTATTTTCTAACACAGTCTTGCATAATTCAAGAGGTTCTTCAGAGGAGCACGCAACTCATAGCAGCCCGCAGGCAGTAAGTCGTATAATTGATGTTGATGAATAGGTTTTTTTGCAACTTTGATGGGTTGACCGAAAAAAGATTGTTATATATTTTCTGAAAAACCTTAAAGTTGCCCGAAAGCATAGTTTTACTATGCCGAAAGTTTCAGCATCTGGCTCTTATATCCAATTTAATGGTTTGCTTTTTAAGGATAATTAAATTAATTCTTTCAAATCCCAACTATTGTACAATACTCTTATGAGAATTGGTTCACAGAATTGATTGCTAGATCCAACAAAAGCAATATTGTTGCAGATTAGTGATACTTGCAATTTAGAAGTCTTATTTTGTCATCATTGGTTAAGGCGCCTCTATCCAGCGTCATCCGAAAATGACTCTATTGATAAAGTTATTTCTCTAAACGTTATGTTTAAAAATTATGAAAAAATATCCTATCAATCGCAAGAATTAATCATATATATATATTGTTAGTTAGACTAAAAAGAACATCTTAATTTATAAGAAACAGCATGAAAGTACTGTTCAAAGTCAAGCTGTTTTTATGTTTTTAGATTAAAATTAAGTAAAATTGGTTATTTCTTTGAAACCACTACTGGTATTTGTATGGTTCTTGCACTAAAATACAAGGAAAATATTGCTTAGAAAAATTATTTATGGAATCTGTTTTCCGTCCATCGCGTCTATGTGAAAAGTATTGTTTTCTCCTATTTTGCGTTATCCGGAGACCCAGCGATATCGTAATGCAGTGCGCGCTGATATGAATGTTATTTCAATGTAGTGTCTGCCGATATTTGTACCGACATAGGTCGATTCGAGGTCGTTGGGCTACCTGCCCCTTAATCAAGATTGCACCGATTGCAAGCAATTGTCTCGGTGCGCCCGCGCCGGTGAATGATAGACCTATTCGTATTCGGTCGGCATCAATCTTTCGCACCGTGCGCTTTAGAAAACCATCCATAGATCTATGTTAGATAGTAATCTATTGATGCTAGGAAATATAATTTGGGCTGATGAATATCACAACGTACTGGACGGCTTAAGAGGATTGCTTCCGCTTGCATACTACCCTGTTACAGTGCGAGAGGGACCGATTCTGGAAAAAAGTCAAAATGACAACTTTTTTCACTAATTTTATTATTCAAAAAAAAGCAAAGTTGCTATAAAATATCTGTCCCGTTAAAAGTTTAATAAAGTTTATACAGAATTTAATCTGTATAAACTGGCACGTGCTAGCTACGCTGATGTTTAACCTAAAATTTAATGTATGTTTCTAAAATCATTCCAGAAAGTGCCCACAGTGTGAAGACCAAGATTGTGGTAGCAGACTTCAGTGAGGGCCCCGCGGTCTACGCACACATTGAGAAGGAGCTTGAGAATATTCCCTTGGGTATTTTAGGTGAGTAAATGTTATTTACATAGATGTTGGAAGACATTCTTTTGGCATCCTTCAGAGGTCCATATTCGGGCCAATATTGTTTCCCATATTTACGAGTTTCATAGTGACGTGCCGTTGCATTTAGAGCCTGAATTTGATTGTTTCAGTGAACAACGTAGGTATGAACTACGGGTACCCGATGGCGTTGTGCGAGGTGTCGTCGATGAAGGTGTGGGACTTGATCCACGTGAACGTTGGCGCCGTGACGCTGATGACGCAGCTGGTGCTGCCGGGGATGGTGGCGCGGGGGAGGGGAGCCGTCGTCAACGTGTCCTCAGGATCCGAGCTGCAGCCGTTGCCGCTGATGACGGTTTATGCTGCTACTAAGGTGAATTTGCGTCTACTGTACCGCCTCTGTTGTTTAGTGGTTCGAAAGTTTCGACTACTAATCCGGAGGACGCGGGTTCAAATCCCGAAGGAGCACATTTATGTTTGATTTGCGTGCTTTGAAAGGCACATTAAGATGTGTGTCCATATTGGTGATATTGGTGCCCAGTACGGCAATAAGGCTCAGCGCTGTAACGACTGAAGTTTCTTCATTCATACAGAAATATATAAATTACTTTGTACTGCTATTATTCGTTATTTTATACCAGTAACTCCATCTATGATCTGAACTTCAGCAATTTAGAATTAAACCCAACCTATTTTAAATAAGTGGGCGGAGCCAAATATTAATAATTTAATTGATATTTCGTTCGTATGCCTTCATGTTTAAGTTCAAGTTTGAACAACATTGAATACACTTATAACCTTATGGAAAGAAATGTCGTGTGAATTCCAGAAACAATTTAGTAACAGCCTTAACTAATGTAAAGAAACAAGGACGTATTAGCGACCTTACTTCACAGCGTCACAAGGGTCAAGCTACAGGGCATGGAAACGCTTTTATCTATATTTTACTTAGCAATTGGCGCCAGTATGAATTTTTTTAGAGTTCCCATGCAATAAAACAAACATAAGTTTGGTCCTAGAGAATGTGTAAAACTTTATGATGTTGAAATCATGTTCTTATTTTTTGTGAAACTTGTAAAGTCTTGGAAGAAGCCACAGATCTACAAATGTCGGAGAGGTGGTGTGTTTTTATTGATAAAATTTGTTTAAAAACTCGAATCATTAAAAGTGTGTTATTTAATGTTCGGAAGCTAGGTCTGATGTAGTGATAATAGTTAAATGACTTAGAACACAAACATATAAAATAAAACGTTTTCTACCTCATTTTCTTTCAATTAATCGATTTCATAAAATTCAAAAAGGTCCAAAATAATTTGCATCGTGAATAAGATTAAAATAGCAGTATTTGGACTAGTAAATTATTCAGCATTCTATATTTAAATGTTTAATTCAGACCTCTGAAATTAAGTGTCGGGAGTGAAGTAAATAATATATTTTCAGTGTTAAACACGAACGCGATTTAGCTTTATATTTCAATTATTTGTTTCATAGTTTATTTATGTAAAGAATAATATATATATCCCTCATTCCTATCCAAAATTTAGGACTTTTAGAGTTTGTACGTCTAGCTGTGCTGCTTTATATTCGATTTACAAAAAGTCTGTGAGAAATTCGAGATTTTATAGGTACTGCGAGCTACGGGTGTCACACAACCATATTATTTCTTTCCCCTCTCACTTATCCACTTCTACAGGATTTTAGGTACAGGTACAGGAACGAGATTTCTGCATAAAATTTCTCACATGACTTTTCTTTACAATTTCCATTTTTAGGTCTTCATAATTTAGATTTTTGTTGTGAATGATATGGATACTGAGTTTTATGTTAGGAACCCTTTCTGGTTTAGGGACGGGGTCGTTGTGGACTGTGGTCTCTGGAGACGTCCGGGAATTCACATGGCAGTTAACTCTGATGGGAAGCCTTGCATAATGCTTGTGTCGGAACCAGAGTTGGTGAATTTTGCATCAGGGGCTCCTTAGGTTGCATCTACAATTATCCCGTCCACACGTAAAGCGTAGAAAATTAGAAATTGACTTGATCAAGTCGTAGGTGTGATGAATGAATGCTTTGGAGGCAGTTTTTTGTGAGGTTTTGTATGTCTGTGTAAATTTCTAGGGACACTTAGGTTATAAGGTGTAGTCTAGGTTGTTTCGCAGGAATTTGTTCGGAAGCGGTGTCATTTTGTGTGACAACGTGGGGATAATTATTTGGTTGGTCAGGGAGATTACCGTCTAATTTTGTAGGGCCCCCACTTCATTCTGGACTCATCTGGGTCTAGAATCCCCTCAAATATCAAACATCTAGCTAAATCACCTTAGCGCTTGCAGCTGCCGATCGTCGAGTATCTACGGTTCATCAACCCCTTTTTCTAACCCAAACAACTGCAATATTATATGTTACACACACACACACACACACTTTACTATTATATCCGATATTTACATAATAATTTATCTAATTAAAAATATAATGTCGCGCGCAACTTACGATTATGAAAGTGTTATTCGTTAAACGGCTCACGGAGTGTCGAATCAAAAGTGGTTTTACATAGTGATTTAGTCATAATGTGTTTCGTTTTCCCTTGGATTTTCAATGGCAATAATAGCCTTGAAATATAACTGAGTCATAATAACCATAATCATAATCATTTATTTCGTAATATTCATTACATGTCACTTTATAAATACTTAAATCTAAATTAAAATAATAATACAATGTATAATTGTACAAAACACATAATAATAATCTTAATAGTAAGCCTTACATTGCGCTTGTCATAAAAAAATCTTTCACCGAGTAGAACGCCTGCTCGACGAGCCAGCGCCTCAACCTGGATTTAAATATTTGTAGATTTGGAGATCCTATAATATTTTTAGGCCACAAATTGTAAATAGTGGGCCCATAACATGCGTAAGCATACTTGACTTTTTAAGTCTATGTTTCACGCCAATGATTTTGTCACCCGTACGCGGTCTTATACGTATTTTATATGAGCCGATATTTTGGTAGGTATACACCGCCACCTGAAAGATGACAATAGATGGGAGTGTCATTATTTTCAGGGACTTGAAATGTGGCTTCACTGTTTCTGTTCGTGGTATTTGCATGATAGCTCTGATCGCGCGTTTCTGCATACGGAAGGCACGTTCGCAGTCGGCGGCGCGCGCCCACAGCTGGGCGCCGTACTGCAGCAGCGAGTGTACGGTTGCGAAGTAGCAGGCGCGCACCACGTCCCGCGGCACCACGCGCGCCAGACGCCTTAGCGCAAAGCACGCGCCGCCAAGTCGACCGCATAGCGCGTCAATGTGGTATTTCCATGTCAGGCCTCTGTCAAGTTTGAACCCGAGGAAGGTTGTGGACTCCACCTGTTCTATTCGAGTTCCATTCACTTGAACCGATAGAGGTCGGGGAGGTGTACCACGAAGCCAGAAATGAATGAAATGTGTCTTTTTTGAGTTGAGTACGAGACCATTTCCCCGAAACCATTGGGATAGCTGTAGCGCTGTGTTGTTTAATTGCACTTCAAGTTTCTCGATAGACGGTGCGCTTACAACAGCGGCGACGTCATCAGCGTACATGAGAATTTCACAGTCACAAACCGCACACGGTAAGTCGTTCAGAAGCAGGGAGAACAGTATGTTCGAGACCGAAGATCCCTGAGCCACGCCCATCGTAGTGTCGAGAGGATCAGATCTTGTGTCACCTCCATCAGCTACGACAGTTTGTGATCGATTACGCATCAAATCGGTGAACAGAGCGTGAGCTGGCCCGCTGATCCCATAGTGGTGCATCTTGATGGCTAGAGTATTGTGATCTGCGACGTCGAACGCCTTCGACAGATCACAAAACAACACGGCTACATGAAGGCCATCCTCTCTGGCACCTACAACGCGCCGCAACACCTCACGCGTCATACCGGTTGTTGAATGACCCTGACGATATGCGTGTTGCCGATCAGAGAGAGTGTTGATTGCATTCAGATGATTAGTCAATCGGTCACTTAGACCGTTCTCATAAATTTTTGACACTGATGGAATTACTGCAACAGGCCGATAGTCATCGATGTTTTCTATGTTTCCTTTGCCTTTAAAGATGGGAGAGATTTTGTTTTTTTTCAGGCAGATAGGAAAGGTGCCACGTAGCGAACACTGATTAAAAATTTCAGCTAGGATTGGTGATAGTGGTACAGCTATTATGTTAATCAGTTCCATGGAGATGTTATAAATATCTCTGGTAGGCTTGTGAGGTATACGTTTAGTTATAATGCGATGCACTTCGTCCGCTGTGAACGGTCGTAGACGCATCGAGCAGTCGGCCGGTGGTCGCGCAGTATTCAACGTGGTGCGTACGAAGGGCAGATCGGCGGGAGGGGCGCCACACGCGGCCGCCGCACCTACAAACCTCCCGTTCATAGCGTTTACTGCGTCCTTCCTACATGTAAACTTATTTCCGGCTGGATCCACGGCAATATCGGTAAAGCTGGCGCAGCGTTTCGAGTGCTGTCCTGTCTCCTTATTAACTACCTTCCACATTGCTTTGGAAGCATTGGGGCTATTGGCTATTAATCGATAGTAATACGTCGCTTTCTCAGATTTAATGAGATTGATGTAGGTTTTGTTAAGTTTTTCTAAAGCATTCAGTACACTAATATTAGAACAGTTTTAACAATTTCTATAACATCAAACAATAGTTTTATAGTTTAAAATTTCGTCTGTTACCCAAGATGGTTTTTGTTTAAAATTATTAAACCGTTTTAAGGGAAAACAGTCCTCATACCTATTCGAGATTACATTTAGCACCGACATGGTCATGTTTTTAACGGAGCCATTGTTTCGCTTACGGATGGCATCCCAGTCAATACTTAGTAAAGAGGCAACAAAATTGGCGCGATTTATCTCTGAATGGACCCTACCGTACCGAGGGCGAGGGCCGGGCGCCGCGCGCCGGGGAGGTGAGCTGACACTGTACCTCACAGCGGACGGCGCAATGGTCGCTTATGTTAGTGATCACCGGGCTGGTTCGGACTGACCAGCGCGGGAGATTTGTGTACAAATGATCTAGACAGGTCGATGACTTTCCTATCACCCTAGTAGGAAAGTTCACAAGGTTTTTTAAATTGTAACATGATAAGAAGTCATTTGGTTGCTTTTGTTCGGAGTGCATGTTACCTAAGCAATCTATATTAAAGTCACCCATGATTACGCATTCCAAGTCACAGGTACTTATTTTGTCGGACAAGCGCTCTAAAAATTCTAAATAGTCCATAGCATTTACTTGATTAGTTCGGTAGATGCAAATAATGTTCAAGTTATATTCTAATAGCTTAATTGCGGAGATTTCACAATACCATTTAACTGAGAGTGACGTCAGTTCTTTATTTTCTACGGATTTAATACCATCTCTCACATATAAACAAGATCCGCCATGCTCTGTTGCATCCCTGCTATAGCTAGATACTCGTAATAATGTAAATCCGTGGATATCAAATTAGTTGCAATGTTTCGTTCGTCATCCAATGCTCAGTTAAACCAAGCACATCACATTTTAACTCGCTTTGCAATAAAACTTCGAGATTTTGAGTTTTTTTGTCAAGAGAGCGTGTATTTTGATGACAAATGATTAAAGAATGTGACACTCCTGTGCTCTGTTTACCTGCGGTCGTCGGTCGCCTGTGGTGGCGTGTCGCGGTGGTGCAGGGGGTGAGAGAACCGGCTCGGGGGCAGGCGCAGTCATCAACAGTTTTAGTGCTGGACACAGCAACAAGCGCATGTATATTTTGCTGTGAAGTCAATGTTGCACTTTGCGTAGTGGAGCGTGATTTATCGATTTCATTATTTGGATGCAGTGATGGTATACCCTCAGTGCTCGTGGTCCTCGCCCCGCTTCATGCGGGGCGAGGACCACTCTACAAACCTTACTCCTGCTGGCCATATCGAAGCATCAGTTAGTTTGCCAAATAGGGACTCAGGGATGCCAATTAGGAAGGAAGCGTGCCTACTTGTCTTGATGTCTCGTTTTACTACCGTGTAGTCCTTAGATTTTTCTACTTTGTTGAGGAAGTTAATAAAACTACGTCCGTCGTTGTATCTGGCTTAAACGACCAGGCTTGGATGTACCTAAGTCGTTCTACAGTGTGGATGTTGTCATCCTTCGTTCCTGTGCCGATGATAATTGGCCGTCGGTTACGTGTCTGTTTCGCGTATTTTGGTAAAACAGTTGTCCAACCATCATTTTCTTCCTTGTTTATAGATTTGGGTTTCGGCGATGTGATTTCATGCAGCGGCTGTTCCGGTGGTGGGAGCGGCGCGCATTCGATGGGTTTTCGCGGTGCGTCAGAGCTGGTAGCTTTGGACTGCTTCGGATCTTTCGTTGCCGGTGTTACCGTCACCTTCTTTTGTGGTTGTGTGAGTTTACTCTTACCATTAGCGGGACCAGTCAAGTTACGTTTAAGTCTACGTTCTTCACGCGGATTTGTCATAGGCTTTTCTGCAGCATAGCGCAGCGCTGGCTTAATGGCTAGTTGTTTCCGTGCGTCGTCGGGCAAAGTTACCGGAGTTCGGGACTTAGGCGTTTGTTGGGCTGCTTCGTCACCATTTTTAACGGATTTCGTCACTGTAATTTCCGCTTTTAGTGCATTTATTACCGCGATAAGTTCGTTAATTTTTGCTTCTAACGGAGCCACAGCACTTTTCACAACTTTTTGTATGTCAATTAACTGTGAGTTCGACATATTCACTTAGTTTATAATTAAAACAGACAGAGCATCTGTTAATACGTCCACACTTGTTGAGACCGTTTTTTTTTTTTCAGTTCCAGTTCCAGAATACAGCTAAGTCGTATCATTTAACCAATAACTAGTACATTAGCTTTTCTTGATTACATTATTTTCCTTTGTTGAATAATGATATACATTGTTTTGAGCATAACCGTTTTGTAACATAACGTAGTGTCCTAATCTACTAGACGATCACACAAATAAATCACGGCCAATGATTTAATTTGTAATTAATAACTCGATCTACTCTCAAGTATGTCGTAATAACGTAGGAGACGTAGAGAGGTATATACATTACTATAACCTCATTCTACGGGTGTTGTCGCTTGCAGCGGTCATCTTTTAATTATTAAATAAATGCATACTAAGTGCTATAAGTACATATGACTGTACATAACACAGATGTATATACATCTATAAGCAGGATATTTATTTATTTTTCTTACAGTACAAATAGTCCAAGAACCCATTTGTTACAGCGCCCATCATGCCCTTGGACGTTATAATCACCGGTGAGACGTGGGTGTTCACCTTCGCCACTTTAACATACAACTGCCATTAGATGTATGTAAACAAGATGATAGATGATAAACTAGCTTGGTAATCTGAAAGATCTGGATTGGTTAGTCCCAAATTTCATCCCTTAGCCTATTTATTTATATCTCATACTAGACTAGCCTTTTGCCCACGGTTTCTCCCGTGCAAATGTAATTAATGACTACTTCCCTAGGGAACCGCCCAACCCGAAGGTAAAAACTACAAGTGAAGAGTCTAAACACTACAATAGTGATAGAATTTTCAAAATCGGTTCAGTAGTTCCAGAGACTACAAACGTATGTTATGCGTACAAACAAAGGTTATGCGTAGGATGTTCTAACGGAGATTGAAACAAACATAGGTAAAAAAAAATATCAACTTTCTGCATGGTTGGCAGGCGTACGTCCGCAGCTTCACGCTGGCGCTGCGCGAGGAGTATTCCTCCCACGGCATCCACGTGCAGCACCTGGCGCCTCTGTTCGTCTCCACGAAGATGAACGAGTTCTCGCAGCGACTGCTGGACGGTAACCTCCTGGTGCCCGACGCCGCCACCTACGCGCGGCACGCCGTCTCCACGCTCGGCAGGGTGCACAATACTACCGGCTTCTGGGCCCATGGGCTGCAGGTGAACTGCTTTGTTGGAACTGGGTTTTCAGCTGCGCTGAATGATATTTTTAATATTTTAATTCTAAAATAATGCATTGGTTTCAAAACTAAATGAAAAAGAAAACCTTAAGATGGGTGTGAATAAAAAAAAAAGTTTATATATATTATATAGTTTATAGTAAATTCTATCGCTTGGGATAAGTGCTAGAACCAGAAAAATATTATTTAAATTATCTAAAAAATCTCATACGGGGCTTGAAGGACACGTATCTCTGCTTGCTATATCCAAAATTTCTACTGAATCGGCCCAGTCTGTCTCGAGTAAATGCGGCTGACAGACAGACAACAAATCACCGGGGAGGGGGGGGTCCGAGAAATTAACCCTGCGGTCCGAAATAGAATTACATCGCTAAAATCGGTTACGAAAGTATGAAGTGAATGGCTTATGATCCATTGTAATTCTATTTCGGACCGCGGGGTAAGTAATGTCATCGAGCAACTAGCCCCGAGTGAAAAAATTCCGATCTGTCCGATTCCGCTAACTAATAAGTGTTTTCGCATAGACTTGACTATTTAGCATCTCAATCCTGCTTACAGCGGTGTCTCTTTACAGGCGTGGCGTTCACTTAGCCCAGGGGTCTCCAAACTTTTTTGCCTAAGGGCCACACTGATTTCTCCACTAAGGGCCAAAAGTATAATAGCTCATGATTCCAAAATACTGTAGTTTTGACGCGCAAATTTTCGTATTGTGACTAGCCGGTCAGTGAGATATCTATTGTGCAGGGCGCAGGAGAGTTCTCCGCTCCGTTTGCAATTTCAATTGATACTTCGGGCAACATTAACCATTGCGACGGAGTTAGCCGCAACATTTTTATAATAACACTACTTTTAGACAAATACGCATGATAACGGGTTGTGAATTTTGACCCTATTATAAATTCCATCACGTTAATATTATATGTTTGTAAATAAAAAAAAAACTATAGTGGAATAGAAACCGGGCATGTCCCGCCAGGGAACGTGGCTCGGATAGGTGGTGCTCGCGGGCCCGTCTTGGGACCCCTGGTCTTTGGAGACCCCTGACTTAGCCAATCAGAGCGAGCGCATTAAGGCGCGACAAAGCTTGGCGAAATTTATTTCGGACTAACCAAATGTCATTTTGCCTCTTTAGGGTTAGTTCCTCTGTGAATAATCTGAAAAGAAATAATAAGTTATAAAACCTCGTCATTGTTTGATGAAGCACATCCGTGGTTGGAAGCATAATAAACTAGACCCTTCCAGGAATTGTCACAAAATAAATACTATCAGAAAGTTCCGCAGCAGCGGACCCGCTTTCCGCCATTATCTTCGCGCGAGAAATCATAAGTTGTTTTGCGTGCATGCATGCACGCACTAATGTTCTCAAAGTTTCCTGTTGTAAGAGCCCTCCATCTTTTCAACAGATTCGACAATCTAACAGATACTGATTTGTTTAGTTGTTTTTTGACAGAGTTCGCAAAAACTACTTTAAATATACTTTGTTACCAATCACATTAGGTTAGCCTGTAAAGATTGTGTGGTATAAAATGTAAATAAATAAATTATTAGAATCATAGTAAGGGCGAAAAGTGGAGCAGCGTGAGTTTCCCCTAAAATCCAAGAACATAATATGTCTAATTGTACGGTATTAGAAATAAATATTAAAATGATGTGTACTAGACTGTCAGTAGTACCTTAGAGACTATGTATTAAAATGATGTGTACTAGACTGTCAGTAGTACCTTAGAGACTATGTATTAAAATGATGTGTACTAGACTGTCAGTAGTACCTTAGAGACTATGTATTAAAATGATGTGTACTAGACTGTCAGTAGTACCTTAGAGACTATGTATTAAAATGATGTGTACTAGACTGTCAGTAGTACCTTAGAGACTATGTATTAAAATGATGTGTACTAGACTGTCAGTAGTACCTTAGAGACTATGTATTAAAATGATGTGTACTAGACTGTCAGTAGTACCTTAGAGACTATGTATTAAAATGATGTGTACTAGACTGTCAGTAGTACCTTAGAGACTATGTATTAATTAGTGATGTTTCTTATTCCAGTACACGTTAATCAAGCTATTGCCAGTCTGGCTCCGGACAAAGATCGGACGACACCTGAACCAGCAGTTCCGGCAGGAACATCTGGACAACGCGAGGATCAAAGCCAACTGAACCGCCTACTGGCACGCGTCCTCATCTACATCTTTTTTAAGGGGCTGCACTATGCTAAAATTCGGTCCCGCTCTGACGCGTTTGTTTTTTAACTCTCTATCTTGCTCTAAACAGATGCCGCGCACGCAAAACTTCAGTTACTTTGAAATCGTGGCTCCGTTAGTACATACAGAAATAAAGTAGTAAGGCTTTTTTGTAGATAATAATGAGGTCTTTTATTGTGTGAAAGATTCATTTCAAACGCATATTCCGTGTCCGAGCGAATTGAATGTACAGAATGAAATTAGGTACCTACAGATATATATTTATTTGAGTAAATATATAAAATTTCGATAATCTATAAAGGCTTAATTCGTCAGAAAAACATGATTAAGTACATATATATCTCCCAGAATTTTCTAGTAGCCAGTTTGGCCTACAAATCGAGCTAAATATACGCAATTTTACCAAATCCACGCTTATTCAAGCCATTATCCGAGACTCGATAAATAACTGATCGGTAGGTTAAATTTAGCTTTCCATTGTTAGCAAAAAATGGGGGCGAAAAAATAACATTTGTATTTCCTACAAAGTAATGTATAGGCTATCTTTATCAACACAAAAACTTTAATATTTTTTACACCGTGATATGTAGGCAAATTAATACTATTTTTGTGCAAAAATACAAGTTTTAAACTTACAAAAGTACAATCTTTAACGGTGCTAAAGTAATGAGGCTGGGACATACGGACGGACGGACGGACGGACATCGGAGTCTCACCATAAAGATTCCTTTAGTACCTTTAGGTACGGAACCCTAATAAGGCACCTAATGTTAAAGTTTGGCTCTTTAATTTCATGTCATCCTGTATTTGTTATAGGTACATGAGCATGACTTCAATGACTTACATATTTTATGCTAATACTCGAAAAAATGCCATCAATAAGATCACTGCATGCTTATTTTATTCCTTTTACTCATTGCGGTAAGTGATAGTTCATTTTGAAACCAATATAATATAATATAATATTATTACAAAACTAAAATAATTATTTTATCTGTGGTATTTAAGTTTAACTTATAATGTTTAAGTTTATGTACAGTACAAAGTTGTTTACTATAAATATAGGATTTAAATTATAGATTTTAAATGTGATACAATAATCTTAGATAATTTTTTAAATAAAGGCTTAAAGAAAATCTTTTCTTTTTAAATAAAGGCGTAAAGAATAACAATATTTTCTTTACGCCTTTATTCTCCTTGTTAGATACGAGTTTAAATAAGTTCATTCTCAATTATTTTATACATCTTCGACCAACAACTTGTATATTGTTAATCAAAGTTTCTACGTGATCATTTTGTTTTCCTAACTCTATAAAACTAACTGATTTGGGGTTGGCTTTTGATATCATCTACCGTAACTTGGATTATATAACAATGTAAATACAGGGTCTAGGGGCCCAAAATTGTGATCCACAGTAACAGTGCCGGACAAGCTTTTGTAATTTTTCGAACACTTACTGAAAATCGTGTTTGTTGATCGTAAATCGCCATTTTATTAATTCTATACGAATGTCGTCCCTTACGTTCTATTTTGACGTTTTTCGGTAAATTGCAGTAATTATTTATATGATTTTCATATCACGATTATTCATTTATTCCGTTTCACCCGTGGTTACGCGAACGTGCATATGTTGTGTTTTCTTGTATTTTATACGACTTTGCCTATTTTTACGGACTGATATACGGTATGAGTTGACTTTTATTTTACTGAAAGGTTAAACTGTTTAAAAACAGGCTTCTGTACTATTCCAAAACCGACATAGCGCAACCCGACTCTATACACTACAGTCTTGTGGTTACTACCCCTATAGTGTATATAAAAAGCCGGAGGCGCGGAGGCAGGGCAGCCCCCGCCCGTGGTAAGAAAGTGTAGGCAACCGTGCGAGCCGTAGCGCAGCAAGCAACCAGAAGTTGCGGAGGTAAGCATTGGTGCCTGCACTTTGTTACGCAAGGGCGAATGGGCTGCACATCCCGAAGCGCCGGAGCCGATTCAGAAGTGAATTCATGTCAAAAAAGGAACTTCTGTACTAATAGGTTCATATGGTCCAAAAATCGACATCTCTACTGGTAGGTTCAAATGGTTTTTCCCCCAGCTTCTCTCTCCCACTTCCTTCCCCCCATAAATCAGTAAAATTTCTACGTTATTACCGTACGATTTTTAAAATACGATAAAAAAGACCCCGCGCACTTCCGGCAACAACAAATGGCACAGAGAGGTTCCCTCCCCTCCCCCCCTCCTCTCTACCCCTAAAATCAGGTAGATGATATCAAAAATTAACGCTGATTTGAGGTGTCCAGCCCACTGGGAAAGTTTAATTTGAAATGGTAATATAAACAACAATTAACATTATATGTTTTATTGCGAAATCCATCGTTTTGAATACTCTAATTATTATAAGAGTGCATTACCAACTGGAAATCAAAGAAACAAATTTAAAAGCACAAATATTTTTGAAAAAAATCCTCTGGCCAGGATTTGAACCTGCGATCTCCTGCTTACATGACAGGCCCGCTACCGACTGCGCTACCGAGATTCGTATCTGGAACGACGATTTTTTCCACCATATCTGTACACCGAAGTTTTTGTAACTTCTTGATATACCAGCTTGTAATGCACATACTGAACGCTCACGAGGATGTTATGTGATTTCACGTCTTGCTCTTTCTGAACAGAAGGCGCTGTAGTTCACAGTTCTCAAGATTAAATGTTTTTATTGCAAAAAATAATCAAAAATTCGGTGTACAGATATGGTGGAATAATTCGTCGTTCCAGATACGAACCTCGGTAGCACGCCTGTAATTTAAGCAGGAGGTCGCAGGTTCAAACCTGGTCCGAGGAATTTTTTCAAAAATATATGTGCTTTTAAATTTGTTTCTGATTGATTTCTAGTTGGTAATGCACTCTAATAATAATAACAACAATTAATCTTATAAGTAACAATCTTGTATAATATTTTTATTATTACGAAAATAAACATTGATGCGGATTTAATTATTTAAAGATGATGCCCTCCATCTTCTTGCGATCCATTCATATACACTCCTTCACGCGAGTCTGTGAATCAGAGATAACTTTCCGAAAAGCTGCGGGGAAATGTTCCCGAAGAGTGCCAAACTTTGAAAAGTTACTAAGCTTCCGCTGTCCATCCGTCCCTCCGTCCTGGTGGTTCCCATTTGTTCTATAGAACTGACGTCAGCAGGATAAAAATGGACAAATTTGTCTCATTTTTTCCATAGAACTACATACAAGCGTTTTCACCCTAAGTCACTCATTAATACGAAATATTTCCAAAAAAGTTCCATCCATGTAATGTTGACAATTCAATGGGAAGGGAAACTGCCAATCGCTCCCACTAGGTGTCGCATGATCGTTGGTACCTTGATGAAATGTCAAATCCATATATTTCACTTAGGGCCTGTTTCACCACTTCCAGATAAGTGATATCCAGAAGATAAGTTTAAAAATGGAACACATTTTGTATGCGTTATATGTCACATATAACTATCAGGCACTTATCTGGAAGTGGTGAAACAGGCCCTTAAAAACCTAAAAAAAAAACGGAACTTAACCTCAAAATACGCTCAATAGTAAGTATGACCTACTTGGCAATGACAATAAAAGGAACCAACGATTGTGCTGCCCTCTGAGAAAAGCTTTGCATTTCCCTCTCCCCATTGTTGACGTCTGTTCTATAGAACAAATGGCAAAAAAAAAATGGATGTTCTACGGAAAACTTGAGATTTTCGATTTCCTTTTTGTCCTGTGTGACGTTTGTTCTATGGAACAAATGGGAAAAAGAAGTATTAAATGTTCTACGGAAAACTTGAGAGTTTCGATTTCCTTTTTGTCCTGTGTGACGTCTGTTCTATGGAACAAATGGGAAAAAGAAGTATTAAATGTTCTACGGAAAACTTGAGATTTTCGATTTCCTTTTTGTCCTGTGTGACGTCTGTTCTATGGAACAAATGGGAAAAAGAAGTATTAAATGTTCTACGGAAAACTTGAGAGTTTCGATTTCCTTTTTGTCCTGTGTGACGTCTGTTCTATGGAACAAATGGGAAAAAGAAGTATTAAATGTTCTACGGAAAACTTGAGAGTTTCGATTTCCTTTTTGTCCTGTGTGACGTCTGTTCTATGGAACAAATGGGAAAAAAAGTATTAAATGTTCTACGGAAAACTTGAGAGTTTCGATTTCCTTTTTGTTCTACTGACGTCAGATCTATAGAACAAACAGGAACTACCCGTCCGTCCGTCTGTCACAGAGGTCTACAGCTTCAGCCACAATAGGTAGTCACAGAGTACGTGTTACTATAGCCACTATCACGTGAAATAATAACAATAACTGTTATCAACATATTAGCCTCACTCATAGTTGTCCGTCTTCTCTGATATTTCCGGAATCCTTGATCAGATCTTTTATTAAAACTTACTTTTCAGTTAATCTAAATACAGGTGTCAAGGTTCAAAAATGTACAGACACCTGTTGTTCCAGCTCCAATTAACAATTATAAACAATTTGATCGGCTATGAAGGCGCAATGAGAACTGACAATAGGTAGCTTGTGCTGCCAGAGTCCGTAAATACGATTATTATTTTTAAAACAATAATATTTATGAAAAGTCCAAAGATATGGGGTTCTTAGTTTCATGACAAAAAATCAGAAAGCGGGCATCGGCGTGGTGGCGGCGGTGGTGTAGCAAACAAAAGACATCAACGAGCGCTCTCGTAGCAAATATGCTACGAATTCCCAGCAATTTGGAATTTTTTAGCAAACTAAGTTTATTTAAGTCATTTTGCAGCCGAATTGATAAAAACTTGATAGCTATAAACATAACATAAGTTTATTCAATCGAACAATCACGTCCATGTGAAAAGTATTATTTTCTCCTATTTCGCCCTATCAAAGAAGCAGCGAGCGTCGTAACAGCCACCACGCATTGTGCGTTGATATGAACGTTATTTCAATGTCGTTTCCGTCGATATTCGTACAGACAAACATCGAGCTGCTAATTTGGCGAGGGTAATCGCCGGCATGCATAAGCCAACGACCTTGAGTCGACCTGTGTCGGTACAAATATTGACAGAAACTATACTGAAATAATGTTCATATCAGCGCGCATTCCATTTGAAGATCGCTGCGTCTCCGGATAGCGCAAAATAGGAGAAAATTATAATTTTCACTGGGACGTAATGGCGGGAAAAAATTTAAACAATAACTTTGTAGATCTAAAAATTGTCTATAATTCGGTGAAAGAATCATAAAAGATCGCTTCAGGCATTCGGAAGGAGTAAGAGTTTCTATTTTTTTTTTTTTTGGTTAAAAATAACAACAATATATAAAATGTTAAATTTAGAAATTATTTTTGGCTTCCTTATGCCTATCATATTTTATTTTTAAAGTTATTGGACTACCCATCTGGGAGGAGTAGGCCTTAAAGACAGCGGGTCTACCACGTAATTCTGATTTTCATCAACATCAACTTGAGATTGAAATTTGCCGTGCGTGCGACGACGCCCGCCTAACATGCCATCTCTTTTGCACGCACGTCAAATTTCAATCTCAAGTTGATATTGATGAAAATCAGAATTACGCGGTAGACCCGCAGGTCAAAATTGCAGTTGGAATATAGGTACTTATTTGTATGTATGGTGTATAAATTAGGGTGACAATCAATGACATTTCAGAATATCATTGGCGGTAATCGTCGACATGTTCATTCATCGATCGTCAGCCACATTAACTAGTGAATGTTTATGAATTACAGTTGGCTTGCAGTCACCACGCGTAGTATGGCTGCGGGCCAACAGGTCGACTATTTCAGTTTTACTTACTGATGAGAATCGATGCCCTGCTCTCGGTGCCAGATGTAACCTGATGGAATTTTGTAAAAAAATTAAAAATTCTCGATTGGGTTTGGGATTCCGGGAAGATATTGAAACTATTGTGATTTTTGGCAATAAATATTTTGATTGATAGAAAGTCGAAAATAAAGAGCTTTACTTATAATAGCTAAGAATCACTTTCATTTCGATTCTACTTAAGGCGCCTCTTCCCAGCGTCATCCGAAAATTACTCTATTGATACTTTTCTTAAACGATATGTTTAAAAATTATGAAAAAATATATATTGGTAGTTAAACTATAAAAAACAATGTTATGTAAGGAAATTATTCTCGCGTATCAGGAACTCCATGAAAACATTGTTGAAATTCAAGCTGTTTTTAGAGTAAAATTAAGTAAAATTGGTTATTTCTTTAATGTTATAATGTCTTTAATGTTTCTATAATGTTCTTGCACTAAAATACAAGAAAAATATTGCTTAAAAATAATTTTTGGATTGTTTTTTGCCATCCATGTGAAAAGTATTATTTTCTCTTATTTTGCGCTATCCAGAGATCCAGCGACGTAGTAATGCAGTGCGCGCTGATATGAACGTTATTTCAAAATAGTTTTTGTCAATATTTGTACCAACACAGGTCGACTCAAGGACTTTGGCAGCTACCAGCCCCTTAAGGCCCTGTTATAGCAGACCTTGAGCACCTCATTTTGGATCAAATAGAATTGAACTCTATGAGGTGTCATTATTGTTTAAAATAGCGCGCTGTGAGCAGTGGCGCTTACAACAGCCGGAAACATCACGCGCTCTCAAAAAACACGTTTTTCACCCGTAAAAATTTAGTATTTACGATTCAATAAAAGTTAAACCGACAATCGACGTGGTTTAAAATTATGAATTTTATAAAATATTTTTCACGTGAATTATAATTTTCAATAAAGAGATACACTGTTTTGAAAGTAAATTTTGACTAGTGTAGAGGTAAGCTTGCAAATTTTTTTAATGCATCGAAGTATGTTTAATTTTGTTTTGGGTTCCTACAGTCGCTGCATAACGGTTTTGAAAATGTCATGCTATTTTTTTTAAGCATAAATATATCACCATTTTGTAGATATACTGGTTTTAAAAAGGCCGTTTTACCGAGATTATGAATTAACAGCACCTTAAGAGTGATCTTCATCAGGCCTCGCGGGATGCACCGTGTCGTCACGTACATGTACAACCCTCGCGAGGTTTGAGTGTCCCCGCTCCCATCACTTTGAGTTTGACCGAAACTTCGACATTTTCTCGTGAAATTGAGTCTTAGAAAAAAATGTGAGTTTGGACTGCTATTCTGGCAGGTGCAAGAAAATTGTAAAGGCTGATTTCGGGTGATAATGAAACCTATCTCTATCTCTGGAAAGAATTAGGGACCCTGAAATCTACCTGACCTCCAGTCCTAAAAACGATTCCCCGAGACGCCAGAACGTCTGTAGTGACCTCTCTGTCTCTTGTCTAAGTGCGAATTGTTTCGCCTAGGTACTTAAACGTATCTGAGTCTGAAAATAGACCTGTATCTTTTAATTAAACCACATTATCTACTGATCATACTGAATTACTTTCCCAAGAAACACAACTGCTGAAATGAAAAAAAAAAAATACATTATAGCCGATTCTGAAAGCTTGAATTTTAGTTTTAGTGCTGTCAAAACTAAATTTTCTTCATCACAAAAAAATCCTTAAGTGTTAGACTTAGAAGCTAAATTACTTAGGAAAAATTTAAGTTTTGACAGTACTAAAACTAAAATTAACGCCAGGGTCACAGCTGCAGGCTTCTGGCGGCGCTTCTTGCTGCGCTTCCAGGCGGTTTTTGCGACGGGCTTTGCCCTGTCACGTCACCCGTCGGCGCCTTCCACCGCATCGGATGTATAGCGCTCGACACTAGGTTCGTCCTACGCGCTCGATCACTGTTTCAACCGCCCGCCACCCTGCGGGACTGCCGTCCCGAGAGCGCAAGTCACTCGAAGCCAGACAAGACGCGCGAGCGGCGACCCATGGCCGGCTCTATACAACTTTATACATTTGCTCTTTCCGCCGGCGCCGTCGCAAGAAGGACCGCTTGGCGCGCCTCTCGAAGCCTGAAGCTGTGGCCGACCGGTGAAGCCTTCAGAATCGGCTTTATTTTCTTACTAATTTAAAAAAGTTATACTTTGGATGTTGTATGAGCAGGCCCGTTTTGTTTTTTTCATTTGCGTGGTTATGTATCTTTGTGAGAGTTGATCAGTATGATCAGCAGATAACATGGTCTCATCTAAAGGTACCTAACCTATCCATTTACACCTGGAATATAATAAGCATAGAAGAAGTGAGTAGGTACATGTCGTCTAGTGAACGCTAACAGAATGTATGTATATTTCGCTCGGCGGACAGCTCAGATATATCAGCTGTTAAAGAATAACTAATGGCATCTCTGATGTGCCAACAATGTTTAGCTTGATTAAAAGCTCCGGTTTGATTGATTTGACGTCACGTTTTAAAAAAAACGACTTTATTATGTAATTATTTCTGTATTATATTTAATAGCGGTTCATGAAACTAGTGCATAACAGGGGTTATTAAAACTGTGGGTCTACCGCGTAATTCTCATTTTCATCAACATCAACTTGAGATTGAAATATGTCGTGCGTGCGACGACGCCCGCCTAAGAATATGACATAGCCAAAACAAAAACCAGTTCCGGGCGTGGCTTATTCTATTTTACGATAGCGCGTGGGGGGAAATTCGTCCCGGTCTCTAAGTTCGCGTCACCATAGCAAAAATACGAATAGAGTGGACGAGGCAGGGTCAAAAGTAATACGTATTTTATTTTATCTAATTTATTACTGTATTTCGATCATCGTCACACGGCATTGATCCTACTTGCTATCACGTCGGGACGTAAATTTATTATGGTCGGCTAAAAGTGGTTTTTTGAGTGTTTGATTTATCAGTTGACCCTCGGAACATTTCAGACACTCCTTTAGAGATACATAATAATATTGTGGCGGTTAATTGTCACCATTACCCATTTGTATGAATATATGTATAATTTGTATGAAAAACGTAAAAAAAAAAAACGTAAAAACCTAAAACGTAATATAAATAAAAACGTCAAAAGTATGTTTTTACAGCTCTATAGAGGGCCGTTTATATTGGTATTTATTAATTTTACCCAGAAAAAATTGTCTAGACAAACGGACAGACAGACAAACATAGGGATAACAAATTAATCCTAAAAGAGTTTCATTGTTTTCATTTTGCGTAACAGAACCTGAACATGTACCGACAGGATTATCTACGATCTAGTAATTTTGCCATGCACTGTAAATATTTCAAAATAAATTTCTATATTTTAAATGCTTGGCGATTTATCCCAAGTAAGTGTACCTATATAATTTGCAAAAAACTTCACTTATTTGGACCTGAAATGGTGAGCCAATACTACAGGGTAATTTCACGAAAAGGTCATTGACCTTTGTTACAGATCTCAGTAAGTATAAGTAAATTAATTTGGGTTTCAATAACGATTACAAAATTATTCTTTTAGAGTAACATATATTATTTTCCCGCATAAAAGTATGAATTCATTCCAAATTCATTCAGTTTTGTTGTTATGACTATGGCACGATGTAGCTAAATCACTCATACGCATATTTTGTTGAGTTTTTAACGGCAGGAATATGATGCTCCTCGAAATATTACTTTATAAAATTAATTTCAATGTGTTTTGAAGTAGTTTTGGGAGATATTTATAGCTTGCAAAAAAGGGCACAGGTTCCACGTCTTACGGGCGCCAACGCTAGGCGTAGACTGACAATATCTTGCTGCCGCTGACTGCATCAGTGGATTTACGTATTTTTGGAAAAAGGGGGTGCTTTTTTTGACCCGAATAACGTGGTATTTGGAAAATGAATAGATATCATTCACACTAATTTTATTTAAAAAAAACCAACAAAATCGCGAAAGCGATACCTGAAACAAAATCGATAAAAAGTGTGCAATAGAGGGTTACAAAAAAATTCATTGACAGTACAAATATGAATCGATTAACGTGGTTTGTGGAAAATGAATACCTTAAAGTTCAACCAAAAACATGTATTTTTTTTATGGCTATACGTAACCTAATTATTGCAACAAAATCATCCGAAAGCTGACATTTTATTTCTGTTTGTATTTTCGATCCCCTTTTGCACGCGTTGAATTTCGCATGCATTTGTTTGAAATTGATACAAATGAGAATTACGCGGTAGAGCCCCTGGAGTGTGACTTAAAAATTGAGCCGTATGCGAGATGTTTAATAGTATTTTATACATTACATACACTATTTCATCTAAACTCATATAATTACTAAAATTATCCAATCCATAAAATTTGGGTAACATTTGTCGTTAGCTTTTCGTGTCTTTATTGATTGTTAGCAGTTTTGTAATATTTTGAGTTTGTATATTTTTTTAGTTATTTGTAAATATGTAAACAACCAAATATAATTTAAAAAGCCGGTCAAGTGCGAGTAGAACTCCGGCCCTTAGAGTTCCGTATACATTGTTTAAAAGAAAAACTTATTCCACTTGCAGTTATAAGGACCAACACTTGACCTGACACTTACGATCTATTCAACTCTATGAATCTAAAGGGTCTATATAATTATGTTACTTCTTAAAGAATAAAATATGTTTTTTTTTTATATATGTACTTGTGTTACAAGACCTACCTATGAACGAAATTTTAACTTTCTAAGTCAACTGGAAGTGCCCGATAGGTTTTCATGGTTGTATAAAATTAATTATGGAAAGAGCAATAACAATTTTTTACGTTGAGTTAGAATCTGATTTTGAGTTTTTGATTTTGTAGAGTCTGATTTTTTTACAGCACCATGGCTCTTCTGTAAGAGTTATCAGTTTCAACTTGATATCTCATACGGGGCCGGGGCCCGGTGAGCAAAAAGGTCTTGACAGACGAACAGACAGACAGACGGACAACAAAGTGAACCTATGTGGGTGCCGTTGTTTAATTTTGAGGTACAGAACCCTAAAAATTATACTATATATGAATTTAAACATACACTAAAAAGCATTTAAAGACAATATTATTTATTATAAAATTTTATTTTAAAGTTCTTTTAATAATTAAAAATACATAACAAAGGTGTTAAACAGATACTACATAATTAAATACATTCTCATCGATATGATTTTGCCATTTACATGTCTTTCACATTTAATTCATTTTTATTTTAGATTTTTAGTTTTATTGGAATGCGCGCACTGAGAAATAATAAGCTTGTTCCCCAACAAACAAAACTGAGAAATACAAGAGCGATAGAGCGTAAGCCGTTAAGTATTGACGAAATACGAACTGGCTTTATATCCAGATATATTCCCGCTATACCTCCGCTATATGTCCATTTGGGCACAAATTAAGCGGCATTCGTCAATACAAGAGGGTTACAAAAGCGATTTATACACACCGAGGGGCTTAAAAAGCGATACAAGAGCGATTTATACACCATTCCGGGTCCACTAACTACCTTTAATTTCTATTTGCGATTTCGTTCATACAAGAGGGTTACAATAGCGATTTATACCCACTGAGGAGACTGAAAAGCGATACAAGAGCGATTTATACGTCATTGGGAGTCCACTAACTACCTTGAATTTCTATTTGCGATTTCATCCATACAAGAGGGTTACAATAGCGATTTATACCCTCCGAGGCGTGTAAAGAGCGATACAAGAGCGATTTATACGTCGTAGGAGATCCACTAACTACCTTGAATTCCTATTTGCGATTTGAGTCATATTCCATCTCTTTTTTTTCCTTAAATTGTTTAATGTGTGAACTCTTTCATTTGAAAACGTCAAATGGTGCAAGATACAAATAAATCTGTGAAAGATACGAGACAAAAATAAACAGCAAATAAACGGTAAGTTATTTTTACCTTCTTATGTGTGTTGTGAGTGAAATTCTTTTGCGAAGATAATTTTACTGGTGTTCTGTACATATGTTTTCATTTCGTTTTTAATGCGCCTCCCTAATAATGTGAAATGAGATTAAAAATTCGAGAAATGTGCGTAGGTTAGGTTATATTTTTTTGTTATTTTCTAAATTATCAGCAGCAATGTACCTACTCTCTCATTCTTTTTATAAAATATTTCGTTCTTTGTCATAAATATCTGTAACTAAATCATATTTCGATGGATCAATTCAATAAAATAAAAATAACAATGGCGAAATATTTCTTGGTAATTTGTAACTCCTCTGAGCATTTTGTACGTCATTAGGACGCATATGAGCCGTAGAAGGGCCGTAGAAGGCTAAGTTTTAAAGCAATGCAACAGCAGTGTATGTTGCCAAAATATGGCCTTGACAGCAGTTGATCATCAATTTTTAGGGTACGGTAGAAAGTAATGGAAACAAACAAATAATTTTATTTTTTTTCTAGAAATTAAAATGTGCCCATTACCGCAGACTACATAGCATAGCATAAGTTTTTGCAATATCAAAAAGTAGGTAGAGATGTCAAAGAGAGGTAATCACAAGCTTTTCCTATCTGGCAGCCCTGTTCCGTTTTGGCCGCGTTCCGTTTTGAGCGTTAATGCATCAGTTTGTTGACGGATAAAGCAAAGAAATCAGTTTAGTCAAAGTTCAGCGACGCGATTCATGCATAGAAACAAAACAGAATAATTTTGACATGCATTATTAGGAGCACACCTCAATCCAAAAAAAAAAAACAGTTTCCTAGTATTATTAACTTAACGCATGTTTTTTTTTACAGAAAAAACGCAAATTATAAAAATCCAAAGTTTGACAAGTTTTATTATGGTGGGTAAGTTTCAATCCTAGTAATAACTATGATAACTATGTATTGAAACTAGTTAAGACTTATTAGCAATACGAAAATTTATTTGGAAAAAGAAACATGAACTAAATTTTGTATAAAGGCTTCTCCCAATGCCAACGACCTTGAACGGTGTAACTTTGTAACAATTTTACACGGTAACTAAATCATTTTTTAAAAGAAGAAAAGTACATAGTAATCTACATGATACAAATAGTGATGTAGTTTTTCCTCAATTTTATTTTAATATACAAAAATGAAGCCAGAAAATTCCAAGTTAACCCTATCTTGAATTTTTGTCCACTTGTTTCATATGACTGCTGCAGTTTTTATCAAAACATTATAAACAATTATAAACTTCCAGACAAATTAATATAAAATGAAAATGATATGGTTTTCTCAGTACTTGAGATTTAATTTTATTTTGTATAAAACATAACACACTATTTCCGCACTTGTTAGCCGCGGTGACTGGCGTAACAGCCACGTTGCAGTGCGAGCTGTGAACTTTGTTTTAACATGGCTTTGTTCGAAATTTCAACTATCATGACTCGAGTTGCTAATTTATCGGACGGAGTCGCCATATACGTCACAACTTGTCATTTACTATTATTTTTATCGTTTACAGAAAAAAGAAGACATTCGTACGTATCAAATAGTGACGATGACTCTACTCAGAATAATTTTTATAGATCAAATAGTTTGGAGGACTCCCCGGAACAAAAAAAGAAGGTTAAGTTCAGTAATTTGCAAGGTAAAACAATAAAGTGACATTTTGATTTCATACTTTTCAGCGCCATCTATTATTCTTTTCGTAATCTTAATTAAACATATGTTAAAGAAACAACCAACTCGGCCCGCGATTAGCAGGGCAGGGATATAAGTTAGAATGCCATCTGCGACATTATTTGAGAATTTATTTCTGATTGATTTGTGCTTGGAGAAATGACCAGTAGTGGCATTATCTTCTGGGCCCCTCCATGCCTCGGATAACACGTAAAGCAGTTAGTCCCGGCTTGTATTGAATGATAATGGTCGTTAAGCCATGCCATAGCCTTTACGGTGGCCTAAACAACTCTAACACCCTTACTAATTAGTTCCCGCAGAACGGCGATAGAGCTAACCAGTCACCACCCATCACGGTGGGCAGGAGTAATAGTCAGTGAAATGTTGGTGTTCCGGGTGTGGACTGTGAGTTGTATTTTACAGTACACTAGTTACACCTCGACACCTCCGACAACACCTTGGGGAGGCTTAACGTGACGATAAATCGTATCAACTCGTTAATATTATGTAGGATACTGTGGGCCAATGGACGCGAGCTTTTTAAAATGTTTGAAAAATGTTTATTATTACCGAAATTAGCGATAGCAATATTTATCACTTTTAGTATGAAATCGTGTCAGATGACGTCACGCGACATGCCGTTAAGCTTACTTTGATTGCCAATAATTTCGTAATTTTTTGAAATATTGAAAAAATTATTTTACTACGCTTTATTGATTTTTAATAAAGTGTCAGATGACGTCACGCGACATGCCGTTAAGCTTACTTTGATTGCCAATAATTTCGTAATTTTTTGAAATATTGAAAAAATAATTTTTTTACGCTTTATTGATTTTTAACGCAGTTGATTTTCATAAAAATCTAATGTAGCACTCGGGCTCATTACATATCTTTGAATCGGTTGCCATCTGGGTGCCTTTCATCAAAAACATAGATATACTATCGAATTCCAATTGTCTAAGGATTTGTTTGCACTTCAGGTGACGTCACAGTTCGTAAATAGTTCATACTCATTGAAAGCAATTTTGAAAGTCCAGTTTTATCTATGTTTTTGATGATAGGCACCCAGTTTCTAACTGATTTAAAGATATAACAGGTCCCAGCAGTAAATAATGCACATCTTGTCAAATTGTCGTATCTGTCGTACGAAGCACTAAACAGTTCGGTGATAGAGACGACGCTCTACGTAGCCGAAAATAGTCGAAGTGCATTATTTTCTGCCAGGTAGGTACTATACATAATAGGTCCGCTGGATGATATGATTCAATTCAACAATAGATAATTTTTTCAGATAGTAAAGAAAATAGTAATCTCGAAACGCATAATGATGACTATCGTAATGCGTTTGAATATGAACAGCTTGCGCAAAATTGGGACAAATCTCAACATAATATTAGTCCCAGTGCAGTAAATCCAAGATCAGTGCTGATGAAAGATGGTAGTAGCCAAACAGGAAATGATCCAATAGAACATTCAAAAACATTGGAGGCCTCAAATAAGACCTTTGGAATATTTGTTGCTAACGAACTAGGCACTGTTCCGCCAATCAAAAGGCGATTCGTGATGTGGGAAATTATAAGAATATTCGAGCACGCTAGTAAACAATATTGAATACCAATTTTTCGTGTTATATATTATTTTAGATAAGGTACGTAAGTGGTATTTTTCTTCTGCATGTAATTTATTTATATGTAAGTACATTATAAAGTCACTGAGTGATTATAGACGACGTTTGATCAAAGATGGAAAAGCATATAACATTGCGGCGTAAGACCTATTCTATGAAACGCACTAACCCTCAGAGTATGTATGGTCTAAGCACTAAGCACAGTGCATACCATGTTGAAACATTAAATCGGCAATCACTCAGGGGACTCCGAGACTACACAGTTAGATTGGTAGGTACGTCGTGCGTCACGCAAATCGGAACATACCGTGTCCTTTTCTTGTAATGTTTTATTTGTTTTTGTAGTAGAGGGCAAAATTGTTTTATTTATGCACCTATATTTATATTGTTCATTTCTCTGAAAACGCTAGGAACTTACATAAAAAAGGTATGATCCTTTTTACCGTGTTTTATCCACAAATAATGTTTAAATCCATTTAAGTAGTAGGTAAACAGTGGACAGTGCTTTATGCCGGTTTTCTTGGTTTTCAGTAGATTCTTTAAAAATACCTACCCTTTCGTGTACTTATGAAGGAGATTTTGAGAAGTAAAAGAAACTTTTGAAAATTTCAGGTTTAAAATTTTGTGTCAAGATTTCAAGCAGCGGCAACTGGTTCTTTGGACAGTATTGTTCTCAACCCGATCAAACATCAGCAGATATTTTCAAGGTAAATTTACTTTGTATGTTGATTAGAGTGTCGATATGGTAGCACTATTCCAGTATTTAATATTATAATTCTTGTGACTTATGTGACATTGCAAGCAAGCGGTATCATGCCCCCCTTATCCACACTCTGACCGATTTAAGAACTCAAGACTTTATAAGGTAGCTTTAGATAAGGAAATGTAAAGTTTACTTTGTAAAAGTGAAAGAGATAGGACTGAGACGAAATCTATTTACTTATTGTTTTGGAACGGCCACTTTGTAAAGTCAGTTTATTTATGTGGTAAAGGATATTTTTGTGTTTATGTATCATTATTACCATAATTAAAAGGCTTTAAAAGTCATTCAGAAGACCTCTATTACCCAGAAAACAAAAAATTACATGCAATATGACGACAAATTTGTCAAAGTGAAGAGTTTACTGCTCTTATAATTTTAGGTGTCCAAAGTGAATGTTGCATTTCTAAATGACTTCAAGAATTGTTTGGAGCTGTTTGTTTTCACTCGGGTGGTTGTGGAATGGGTAATAGTTAATTTTTACCTTTACCCCAGCAATTAGGAACCCTACCTAATAATATTAATATGATATCTATGCTTTGCACACATACAAAACTGTTTTTTCTAGTGTGTAACTAAAACCAGCAGAAATTGTTTGTGGTGTTTTTACTACCTATAACGCACTCTTCTATGTTGCGAATCATGGTACCCAATACAAAGCTGTTAAACAAGATAACTAAATAGAAGCCTAAATAAAATGGGCCAGAATGTCTATATGGTACTATTTTTTTTTGTTTCAGCATGTCATACAAAGTTGTAAGGACTGTGGAGCGAGGCAAACCACAACTTACAATATGTCCTGCGGGATGGGAATCCAAGTGTATAATACTGCACTGGCCAAAAAAAAGGCCTGAGAATTTGGTACATAGTGGCCATTCCAAACCAGGAAGTGGATGGAGTACCTTACCATGCTCCGTAAAAAGATCAAATTTTATGAGCTATGAGGCAGCAGAAGCTGAACTTAATATAATGTGTAATAACACAGATACTGAAAATGAAGATCCCAACCCACAAATTGGATATTTCAACAATTTAGCTTTACAGATGGTAAGTTAATACATATAGGTACTATCGAGGAAAAATCTGCAGACCCACTTTTCGTCCGTATTGCAATAGTGATAGGAGCGAAAAGTGGGTCTGCGGCAATTTCTTCGATGGTACATGTACCTACATGTGTACCTATTTTAACTCTATACATAAAAAATACATTAGTGTTGATTCGGTGGAAGACGACTTAACTTATTTGACAGGACTAGCCTTAATTTTAGTTTCCTGTCTTTGTTTTTTCGATACAGAAAGAAAAACACAGAACGCTGAAATAAAATTTAGTCCTGTCAAATAAAATAAATACTGTTACACCGAATCAACATCACTGTTTAGAAAAGTCACTGTCTAGTTGTTCACATACAACTAGCCCGCTATCTCTGTAAAATGTGTGCTGCGCCGGGGATAATATAATTTTTTAACTATAAAAATCCTGATAAAAGCTAGATGTTTCAATAAGTCTGGACATTTAATTCAAAAAATGAAATCATTCCAGACGCAGTGCACATTTTAGAGGGATAGCGGGGTAGTTCAATTTAGTTCAATACTCATATTTTATAAAAAAAATTAACGTAATTAGAAAAAGCTGGACGGATGATAACCTTGGTTATAACTAGCTACCAGGTGAATTAAACTAGGACCTTGAGAAGCTAAATCTACAGGGTATTTAACACAGTCCTATAAACAACAGAAGATGTATTAAGTAACTTATTTAACCCTATAATGCCCAATTGAAATGTAAACCATTATAGACATATTTTTAGTTTTCACTTTTGTATGGACTTACAGCTAAAAGATGACAAATTTCAAATTTCATAATAGTGCCATCCTATTCTACTGTTACAAAAAAATGCTTTTTACTTGCTTATAAATTTAAACAAGCATTTACATAGGCACAATTAAAAAAAAACACTGATCACTGACATAACGCTTATTTTATTGTTAAAAATGTAGTGGGACGAGTTGAGAACAAAAAAAATATTTATTTTGTAAATCTTCAACTGGTGACTGGTGATGGGCAGCAGCGTCACTGGTGCGAGGGTACCGGGACCGCGCTCACCAACCCGCCTGCCCAGCGTGTGTGAGTATGGGCAATTCTTCCAGTATGACCGCCGGGAGTGGCAAAGTCCTGGAAAGGCTTATGTCCAGCAGTGGACGAACTAGGCTGATGGATGGAAATCTTCAACTCATCCCGAGCTCGCTGTGGGACAAGTTGACAAACAACCCCAGCTAAATGCTCTTGCTACTTGGATATTTTTTCGAATGCTGTCATTAACAAACTATTGCTATGTTCTCGAAGTAGCAAAAAATTTTAATGAATACTGGTTGAATACAAGGTTATAGTTTTTTAAATGAATTTTAAAGTTTAAATTTTATTTACTAGATCTTAGTAACAGTTAACATTTTGATATTTTGGATTAGGCATTAAAGGTTAAATAAGTTACTTACTTATCAATAACCCTGTTTAATCATTTGAAATGGAGATTACAACAGATTATATAGAGTACATTGTGTACTTTAACTAAAGCACAAGACTTATGCTTTAGTCAAAGATTGTGTAGGATTAGAAGTCACCTCTGCCTATGAATGAATAATAGAGTGGTATGCCTGCAGGGATTAGGCGGATGGTATGCTCTCCAGTTGGAGCTACTCCATCCTCCCATTGCTTGGAGGTATGGTATCCTATGGCCCAGGGACAATTTCTCACATCCTTATTTTTTTTTTAGGCAAGCTCACAGTCGAAATACCATCACACAAGAAAATGTTATTTGGAGCCAGGACACAGGAATGGTTCCTGTTCAGAATGATGATGAGGATGAGGAGGAGCTACCCCTCTGTTAATCTTATAGCTGTAAATTTTTAATGACAATTTTTAAATGTGTGGATTGAAACATAGATTATGCATTCGTGTCGGTCTTTTCATGCTGTACATTTGTCTCAGGTGCATTATATTGTATACTTTATTTTTATAACCTCAGCGTGTGCAACTCGCACTTGACCGATGTTTTTATTGTTTTATTAATATATTTTCCTTTTGATCTCTATTTATATTATTGATTATTTATAGCACCTACACAACTAAGTTTACACCTGCCCTCGTAGCATAGTGTTTAATCGCGCGCGACGGCACTTAGTTGAATCACAAGTGCGAGGAGTGTGACACGATGTTTTTGCGATTAAACAGTATGTCATGCTCCTCGCACCTGTGATTCAACTAAGCCGCGTCGCGCGCGTTTAAACACTATGCTACCTGGCCAGATTAACGCCATTAAAGCTTCATAACTGGAAACAGCACCCGTTTATATGTGACCAAAATATTTGTATAGACAAGTACTAATCACTTTTGCGTTCCCAAACATTAAAAAAGTGTATGTTAAAAAATAAAAATAAAACTACAGGGTGTAATCTTAATTGTATAGTTCTTTTAAAGGGCTAAATCGCTGTTCAAGTCAGTAGATCCTTTTGTGTGAATTAACAACATATCGTCACGACCACGGTGACAGAGGTATTCCCGAGTGTGATTTGTGAAATAGAAGTCACTTGGTTATATCCGCTTTTTACCGACGATTATTACGCTCCAAACGTGATGAGTGGTGTGCCGTATCGCCGTGATAGTTAAAGGCTTGGGTATGGTCTAAGGTTAAAGGTAATTTTTTTTTATTTGATAAGTTGACTAATGTCAATGTTGTTGTATAACGACACATTCATTCTGTGTTAGTGATCCTATAATTTGTTGAATTTGTTATTAATAAGTTAAATGACCAATGCCAATATTGTTTTATTTGATTTTTAAGGTAACTTACATTAAAAAGTGAAGACTTGGTAATTAAAGTTAATTAAAAAATATTTTGTTATGTTGCTTCATATTTCAAGAAGGAAATCAGGACTATAAAAGTTGATAACAAGTGCCCGTGTTAATATTTTAATAATTGAGACTGAAGTTGAATAGCGTGCAATACGTTAAAAAGTAAGAATATGTATTTTTCACCTCAGTAGCTCGAAAAGCGCGCCTTTACTGCTTAAAATCAGTGATAGTCGATTTTGCTCACTGTTTTTAAGCAACAAAAGCGCGCTTTTCGAGCTAGTCAGGTGAAAATAACTATCGTATTATTTTTTATTGTATTTGAATACAAATAAAACAAGTTGATTTGTAACTGATCACTTTTATTTTTAATGCAAAACCAATTACAATTACCTCCAAACTAAACATGAATTTGAATTATATTTGATTGTTATACTACACAAATTTGAGGAATATTTAAAAAGTGTGTAATAAGGGAATGAAATATAATTCTGAATCGAATTTTGTTACAACTAATTTACATTTCACATCGCAGGGGAAACAATGGCATTCTGTCCTCAAACCAAAATCAGAGTTGCTCTTGAATATATTCAGATATGAAGAGTATATTGGTAGATCAAAAACATTTTGTAAGTCATTAAATTTGAAACATTGAATAATAATTTGGTTATTTTCAACTGTAATACTGTTAACTTCCATAATTTCTTTTTTCGTTGTTAAAAAGTACCTGTCTGCTGCTTTAGTAGATAGGACAAAATCCTTGAAATACAGAATTAAATGGTTAGTCTTTAGATTTCTCTTTACATATGGGTTATTTGTTTTTGGTGGATCAGCACTTTGTTCGTTCTCAATATGCTCGTACTCACCAAGTCTTTTGGCGACTTGAGCAAGGGGTTTATTACCCTGTCTTAGCAATTTTTTTATTAAATATAATTTATTTTCAAATTTGTACGCATTAAACGTTTCTAACTTGCCAAAATGACGAACCTCCTCTACAACGTGAATCAAGTTGTGAACATTACTTGTTATGTAGTCAATACCGTAAATTCTTTTGTAATGTGTAACAAAATATTTTAATAGTTCTTCCGCCAAAGACAAATACCGAAAATGTTCCTCAATTGAACATATTGTAATGGCACAGAATAACGCGAGAAAATGGTGAAATGCGTCTTGTTTCAAAACTTTGTGTAAAATTGCTACACTTAAATATAAAAAGAAGGTTCTGTACTCTGAGCCTTTCCAATGGCTAAGACAGTCCAATCCTCGAACTGCTCTATGTATCTCAGTTGGGGTTTTGGATGAGCTTAAAAAAACATTGACAGTTTGGATGTCATTTGCACGCCACTTGGTGTCCTTTTTTCCAAAATTGCCATCGCGCCATCCGATGAGAAGTCTTTTCATTACACCCAAGTCAAGTAAGTGCAACGAATCTGCGACAGGAAAAGCTTCGATCATGTCGATTGGAAGTTTTAACAAAGGTGAGTCTACTTTGTGATGGCCTCCATATTTTTTTAACCGGAAGTCTTCATCTGTTCTTAAAGGGCAATCGATACCAGGGAAGATGACGGTGTGGGAAACATGAGAATATTCACCAACGACAGTACACTTCAGGCATCCATGTTTGCCGTTGTAATTACAAACCCCTGTAAATAAAATAAATATTAACACTAACGTTAATTTAATATTAAAATAAAGAAAATTGATACTTGTATTTAATTAAATTAATGAATATGAATAATGAGTTGGTAGGTATTTCGGTAAGGTATTTTTGACAGAACAGTTTTGCTATAAAAAGTACAATATATATCTACCTTTTATCATTGCTCTAGCCGGAGAATCACAAACAAAGCATCTTAACTTTACTTCAACCTTTGTATTTTTAATCTCAATGCCATTTTGAAGAATTTCAGTAATTTCCTCAACAAATGGCAATAAGTATGCTTCTAAGTCCTTGGGTTTTTCTAAGCCCAAGTAAATGCCACAAATGATAGGCTGTATTTGTGGTTTTTCAGAAATGCTACATAGTATAGGCCAAAATTGTTGCTTGGAACTATTATAAACTGGTAACCCATCTATGTTAACTGAAATCGAAATACTTTTAGGTGTTTCCGCTGCATTTTCTAAATTTCTTATTATAGATTTTTTGAGTCCATTGTGCCAGTATTCTCCTGAGCCCATTAAAGTTGTTGTTATTGCCCTCGGTGTCTTTAGCAATGTACGGGGGTCATTGGGCATAGTGTTGGGTGTTGTTTCATTTAAAATTTCAAGTAGATCCTTTAAAGCAGAATGACTAATATTGTGTTTTAAAGCCCAGCTCCGTATTTTCTTGCGAAGATCACATTTCTTTTCATTTTCTTTAAAACGTTCATAATTTAGTTCATTATCATCACCAACATGTGTGTCAACTTCCGCCATATCTGATCTGTGGAATTACACAACATTAATTAAAATCACGTCTCCCTGCTGTGATATCTACACATTGATTTTTAAAGGTTAACGTCTGTAACAAAACCGCGGTGTAGTACCTAGTTGATTTTTATTACCTAAACCAACCAATCTTACCCAAAAATCTTAGTGTCTCTAAGATCTAAACAGCTTGTAGCAGAAGTTATAAAATAAAAATATAGACAGGACTGGCCATGACAATGTTGAAAAAAACATGCAGGGGCAGTATGCTGCCAAAGAGCTCTCAAAAGTACCTATGTTTCTTCGTAGTGTCTTCCTGTGACCTGGATTGACTTCCTTGAAAAAGTAAGTACATAATAAAGTTGACACCCTATATAATTATAGTATGCACTGACCTTTCATCAGAGTCAGAACCACTAGCGGAGGCATCTCTTTGGCATTCTATTTCAGAAGCATTAAAGTGTCTAGAAAAAAAAAGCAAAATATATAGGGTACATTAGGTACAATAAATTATACCATCACTCCCATGTGGATTCCTTGACTTATATTAATCTACGCTCTAAATCTTTTATTTTATTTTAAATAAAGATTTATATTTGCGTTAGGTATAATCTTATAAGTTATAAATTGGATATTTTTTACATAAACTAGTATTATATTATCTGTGACATAACAAAGTTACTGCAAATTTCAAGTTACTACATACCTTTCGCCAGCACTCATAACATTGGCATCCAACATTGGCGTAAAATTATTTTCAATTTGTTCTGGTACGGAACCCTTACCAATATGTTTTACATTAAACTTTTTTATGTTTTGGTATACTTTTTTCACTTTCCTGCGATAACCTCCGGTCCTTTTCAATGCTTTCCATTGCCGCTCATCCATTTTTGTTTGTTTTATTAATTAGTACGACTTTTTGTCAAAAATAGGCGACGCGCGCTGTCCGTGGTTTTGAGGTTATGAAACCGGGAAGTAACACTCCCTCTTTCTACTCTTGAAGCTGGTTAAAACACCATTAGGTAATTGTTATCGTTGATATACGGCGTGGTTCCGAATATGAGAGTTATAAATCGCTCTTGTGTCACTGGGAAAATTCTTACTCAATTAGGAAATTATAAACTCTAATAGACTCCATTTAAGCATTCTGTAATTCTACGAGAGTATATAAACTCAAATGTACGTGCTTAGTTCTTATTTCGGAGTTAGTAACATCTGATATACGGCTGCCATACATTGGCGTTATGATTACACCTATTTATCCCATCAAGACGTAGAAATGATTTCTGTAACTCCTTTATATTTCCTAAGCACTCCATTACTGCCTATTGGAGTTGTAAACCGCTAAAAAAGCATTTAATAACTCTTTACTGAAGCTCAAAGCATCAAAAATCGCTGAGAGCATTAGCTAACGCAATTGTATGTCTTCAAGTAAATTTCACCGCTTTTATAACCCTCTTTTGCGTCCAAGAGGATTTACAGAAGCGAATAAAGCAGCTTGTGTGTTAGTTGGGTCCTTTAAAAAATAAAATTCCGTTTTGTTCCGAAATCTCTCCGTCTCGAAAGTTATGGTCACTTGTCCTTCTGTACTTCAGTTGACCTTAAGTTATTTAAATGCTTCTTAAATAAAACTTAAGATTAACTTATCGACTAAAATTACGGTTTCTTATGTTCTATAAGTACATGTTTAATCGCCTTCCTCCATTGGTCTCATCTGGACGGGCCCGCCCTACTGAAACAAAAAAAATATATATTTAAAAACGTGAACTAAAACCACTTACTTATGTTCGAGAATGGAACAAAACCGTCATTTTGAAGTTGTACAAAAAAGATACCAAAGATTTTAAATTGTATTTATCTCTTCAAGAAGTTGATTCAGAAAATATGTTTAGAACTCGTAGTAGTATTGTAGGTGTTTTTAGTTTGGAGAAGATAGAATACGTAGCGTAGTAGGTTGACCTGGTGCACGCTGGACCCACGACCTGCAGGACGTTGTGGGTGGTCAGGTCTGTGAGGACGGAGGACCGCCAAGAGTGACGAAATCTTTAGATAACAAGGTAAAAGGTGGGCCATCCCGCTCAACTGCCATACCTATATAAATGTTTTAGATGTTTGTGACGTCCTGATGGCTTTGATCGCAATGAAACTTTGCACACAGCTTTATATATGTTTCCATTCCCCCCACACTGCACTCCGACCCATCTCTCATCAAGAAGTACAAGATGGCGAGATATTCAACTGTTTTTCATGAAACGGTAACTGTTTATCTGAATGAATGTATATAGACTTAGTCTTCTGTACATGAACGACATCGGTATTTCTCTCTTTTCTATTTCCAGCAGAGATAGAAATTATACAACTTGCTAAACTTTGCGTAAAAACGACGGAATATTCACGATATCCTGATAGTAATTATGATGGTCTATCGTCAAATTTTGCTTTTTGGGCTGTGTAGAGAATAAGAGACGTAGTTAGACGTCGCTATGTAATACTTATGAAAAAAAAATGAAGAAAATAATCTGTTCGCTTCACAATAAATTTTTACCTTTTGTATAAATGTGCAGAAAAATCCAGGCATAAAGGGGCCTCCTAATGTCCAGTAGTGGACGCTCACAGGTTGATGAAGGACTCTAACTACTTGTTACAATCAGTATTTATTATTTTGTTAATTATTTGCGAACAAAACAAGCAAGAGCATACATTTCTACTTTGAGTAGTCATGTTGGTTACCGGTAACCACATAGTCCTGTATGTATTAATTAAATAGAAATTTCTTATTTTTAGATGAAGATAAAACGGAAAAGTCAGTCGTTTCATGTCGCAGTGACCCGTTATTTACGTTTACAGATGTGTGTTGGCCATTAAGATTTGAAAAAGTATCTCTAACAACCACGAACCGCTGATGACGCAAATGCTGTAATAAAACTACACAAATGTCTAGACTATGTAATAAAATGAAACTTAGCAACATGCATCACAGGAAATTGAACTAAAATTATAAATATGAAACCAAGGCGGTGAACCTTGAAACTGAAAGTAATTTTTCATTTTGACACGTCACGTCGCGTCTTTGTTGTCTTCTCTCTCTAATTATGATCGCCCGCTGTCCGCAAACTGTCCGTGGTAATTGATTTATTGGTTGTCTTTCTTTTCAGTTTCCATTACTTACTAGATTTTCATCACGCTTTATTAAATACGTATTTTTTGTATTTAAAGTAGTGGCATGGTACAGTCATTTTTAATTTGCACTTTCTTTTTGTTTTGAGTTTCATAATGCTTTTTCTAAGAGTGTCGAAGAGATTTGAAAAACAAGAAGGATTTTTATATTGGTATACATATTGCTCATATAATGAATTCTGTTAAAACTAGGGGGGTCGCCTCGCTCCGCTCTGCTTTGCTCGGCTCCTTAAACTTATTTACATGGAAACCGAACACACGGTACTCCTTCTAGCTTCGCTTGTTATTGCACCTATTTTTGACTTTTAGTTGAAACTCCGATAATAAAAAAAGAAAAAGTTGTGACGTGGATTCGAACCACAAAACCTGGTTCACTATTAAAACAACGAAGTGACGAATTAAGTGAACATATGATAAACTTATATACATCGGGCACTCATATTTTGGCAGGTATATTCACGATATTTCTTTTATTTTATGATCACCAAAGTTTTTTTTTTGTAGTGGATGATTCTATGTTCGCAGCTCGTATAGGGGGACCTATTCAGAACTTGTACGTCACTTCCGTAATCGACTTCACTAAACTTCACAAAACTCCCACAAATCAAGGCCTTTTCGTATTTTATTTTTCTCATTGTAATCTTGTAAATATTATTGAAAGTGCCGTGAGTTGCTTCGAGAAAAGGATGGTACGGCCGTTCCGCGTTTTTTTGCGAGACTCGGCGGGGGCACTGCCGTGCCCCCAGATCTATCATCCTGTCACCATTATTACTCCCACTGATACCGGGCCCAGTGGGGCTCGAAATATATCTTGGACTCTATTGGGATATCTGTGGTTTAGGAGATACATGATGCTGTACAAACATACACACACGTGAAATGCCTCTTTTTCTTTTCGATGGTTTAAACGAAGCATATAGGTGGACCAATTCATAAAAATATCTTTATTTTGCAAAACAAATAGCTATATAATGGTGGTGATATAAGTCGGCTCATATTTACTGCATCCCTCACCGCAATAACCAAGGCACATTTGAAGCTTGGCAAGTGCACAAAAACCTCTTCAAAAAACAAATAATTCAAATATTAATGTCATTGTTTAATATTCTACGCTCGGTTAGTAAAGAGTTCTCTTCATTTGCGTCGTCGGTAGTTTTAGCTACGAATGTTATGATTACAGCTAGCTCTGTTATGCGCTTGCGCCGGTTTTAGCTTCCCTGCGATATCACTATGCTTTCATCTGTAAGAACGATGTGCCACTGGACATCTGGAATGCGTCAGCTGCCCAAATTATTTACGCAGTAATGTAATTCCTGCTCTATAAAAACATTTTTATGACAACTTTGGATTCGTCTGTGCCAATGATACAAAAAATATTCGTGATACCGTCGTTAATTTTTCGCGTATTTTCTTGGCAATGAAAGAAGTTTAAATATTTGTGCCAGAATAAATCTACAGGCCCCAAATTGATGTGTTTTCCAACACAACAGCACAATGTTATTCGGGTTACAGGAAAACAACTGTTTTATTTGCCAAATCACTTATGGTTACAGTTTAAAACGGTTTGTTTTCCGCAACTTCATCTTAACATCCTGTATATGTTTGATACAACTTGTATTTAGGCTTTCAGTTTTTTTTTAATATCTAGAGCTGCATATTCGTATTTTACCTTCTACCTTGACAATTATTTCAGAGTTTGAATCTATTTCTTTCTATTCCTATTGATTTCCGTTAATCTTGGGTACTGGCATGACCACAGAACATTTAAATCAAATGTTCTGAGGGCATGACCTTGGTATCGACTCGACAAATAAATATGTAACTCTTATTTCATTGCATTAAGGGTTATCGTTTAGAATATATCGAGTATATGTGTCAAATGTATCTAATCGACGCGTACGTGCTCGCATAGCAGTTCCGTTGACAATGTGATGAAAAACTTTTTTTTTATATTTACAATGGCCACAACCGCACCAAATGGTAAGCGTCAGTCGTTGAGGTCTAGGACGAAGATCGCTCGCACTGAAGGACCTGTACACTTCTTTTAAACCCCAGGTTAAGTATATACACTATAACTATCCGGATATACGAACGCTGTCAGGGAGATATCTCAGCCGTACGGATCATAAACGAAGATTTTAAACGTACAACCTGAGATACGTGCTCGACCGATGAAGCAATCTCTAATAAAAGTATTTGAAATTTTCTTACAGATTCATGAGTTCATAATTCCTTTAATTCAATAGCTATTTCAATGATTTGTTTTTTGTTTGAAAGTTGATTTCAAGGGTTTAATGTATTAAATTTTATTTTTATTTTCACAAATGAGAAGAATAATATAAAACAAAGTAAAGTAAAATTTTAGTGAGATATATTTCGGGCCATTCGGGCCCGGCATCAGTCACAATGTTTTTTTTTCAGTTTTTATTTTCAGTTTGATTATAAAAATTAAATCTTCAAAAACTGTTCGTCCTAAGTGCTATCCATTATCATGATAAGATTCGTAATAATTTTTTACAGCTGACACTTTTCAAAAATTAAATTAATGTTGCTTAATGTTGTCTCATTCATACACAAACGTAATTTGGATTTGTCATTCCTAAAAAAAATGCAAAAATGTTAGTACTGAAAATTGAGTTTCCTTCAAATTCTCTATAGAAAACTGCAATTTCATATGTAAAGACATATTTGTTAAAAAACTTTGTGAAAACCCAAGTAAAAGTTTAGTGTTTACATATCAATTATCACTTAACTGGAAAAATATCTGGAATTATTATTTTTGAAATTCTAACGACTATTGGCAGATGAACACAGAAAACTCGATATTCGATTCGGACTACAAGTTGAGTAATCGATTGAATCGATTCTGGCTATTGTCCAAGACAATCTCGATATTTACAAATATTCATCAGATTTAACGAGCCGCGTGGGCGATCTGAGATGATGGTTGCTATCAATAACAAACACGATGTGAACATGTAATATGGCTACCTTGGAGGCACAGAGCGCTTCCAGGAAATGTAAACAAATTTTGAACTTTCTCAAGACTAAGTCTAAGTACCAAAGAGGAAGCAAGAGCAATTGTCCAAATTTAACACAAGTTAAATCAACCCCAGGGTTGTGAAAACGCGAAAAAACCTTTTCTAGGGAACAGCTGATTTTAGGGTTGGTTCCATAGAAAATTTATTTTTTATTTATTTCAGTGACAAGGCCGGCAGATTTGGATTTAAAATTTGGATTAGGTGCGTGCGTTACTTGAATAACAATGAAAAAATATATACAGTTTTTACTCTAAGCTCTTCCCACGTTTTATTGCTAGGCATGTGATGTATCAACTTTCTTGGCAAAGTTTCTTTTCATAACAGAAAATTATTGGCTGTTTTTACAACATAAAATGACAGAAATCATGACCTAAGACAACAGCATTCAACACTACGTTTAGAATCTTAAAAAACACCTGGTAGGTACTGCTGGTGTCTGGAAAGCTAAAACATGGAACTTTTAAATCAAATCAAATCAAATCATCTTTATTTGTTGAACATTTTATTATGTAGCCAACCCAAAAAAGACAGAGAGAAAGTCATGCATTTTGGTCAAGTTGGTATGCACCTTTTCTATAGAACAGCTGATTTTTTTTCATTTTTTTGGCTCTGTAAAAGACAAGTACAATCACTAGTTTTCGGCTTTTCACAAAAACCCAGTAAGCACCTCAGAACAGCCCCGAGTAGAGAAGCCACAAGCTGGCCAGCAGCAGCACCAGGATCATGTATGTGGCGATCAGGCTCGTGGTCTCGTGGTGCGGCATCGTCAGGTTCTATGTGCACTAAACAACCGAGCAAGGACTACCGAGTCGCTGGATGCCGCTGGAGGGACTGAAATGTCGCTAACTGACGCCCGCCCACCACCACCACGACACGCCTATTTCTGCTCCAGAATGTTTACACTGCTGGAATTAATATTGAAGTGTCGTCATCGCGCCCTTGACTGTAGCGGTTGGTTTTTGGTTTAGGTCCAGTTTTAACGAGAATCGAACTTGATTGAAATTCTATTTTTGGGATCTGCTTCAGCAGGATTGTGTCAGAATTGGGCGTTTGGAGCGACGAACTGTTTGGAGTGCCTCTAAATGTTAAAATAACTAAGCTCTAAGAATAATTCTACTTCAACCTACAATATCACATCGAAAGCAACATCTTGTAGGGCGAACAACACAGATTCAATATCACTTACGAACATCTAAAAGACGAGCGAGTACAGTAGCCATAGGAAGAATAGTAGTATGACGAGGATCATATAGGTGGCTGCAAGGTTCACTGTCTCCGCGTTCATAGGCATGGCGCTAGCGGCTACAGGGGAGCTCAGGGCTGGAGGAACTAACCGCGGAACTGCTTGTGCCGATCTAACCGCTCGCGGGCACAGGGCAGGACTATAGGGTGGCTGGAAGTTGCCTCCAGCTGGAGAAGTTTTTTTTTCCATTGATTGGAAAAATGTTCCTAATGTTTAAATACAATAAAAACAAAAAAATACCACTAATTAATGTTGCACGTAGTGATGTAGGCATGTCTATTAGAAAAGCTCTAATTTGTGCTGCGTGCATAACTTTGAGTGTAGGTACGCAGTTTAGGCAGTTGTCCCACAGTCCAGATATAGAGCTTAAAAATAATCTTATAACTGAATGTGATTCTTGTGCTGAAAAGAAGTGCCGAATAATGAAAGTGCAACTCACCGTTGCTTAGAAAGCGGAGTACAAAGCCCAGAGGGACAGAAGCAGCATCAGCATGATGCCGTAGGTGGCGAACAGATTCACGGATTCCGAGTTCATTTTTGTTTTGTGAGTAGAGTAGTTTCCACTGGCACTGCCAAATAGCAACTGAGAAGATTCCCTGCTCCGGGAGGCGACATTGTCTGGTTTTTGTCCAACCCGTTTCGATTAACTACGCACTGTCACAGGGGATCTATAAATGTAAATCACTTGTCACGGTTTTTAATCCAAAGCAATATCTTTCTGTTTATCCTTTCACGTTTTTATTTTTGTACTATGTATTTCTTTGTCAGGAATTATTTTTAAATTGTGTTAAATTGGTTAATTTGTCTTAAAACATTACGCGACAATAATAGATCGCGTTCTAACATTAGTCAACATGTCTGGAGATGTTCTGGATAATTCCAGCTGGAATTCCTCCGTGGGACGTATGTGTTACCTGCAGCCGGCTCTCGTGTCGGTTTACGTTCCTGGAGAATGATAATCCGCGGCTATTTCCATCTGCGCTGGAGCATCGGCCCTGACGGGAATTTTTGGCGTTTGCGTTACAGATTCCTGTAGCGAACATTACTCGGAAATCTTTAGTAGCCAAAAATAATATAAGTACAAAACAAATTCATAGTTCTCATTTGTAATGTTATTGAGCACTCTCTTTTGAGACACTGAAGGGAAAGTGGAAGTTGTTTCTGTTAACTATTTGTGAACTAATTGTAATTCTAAGAATATGAAAAAAGCGTCTTTCTTCTTGCAGTGCATTTAATTTTGGCCCCTAAGGAGGCAGACCTCTCTGAAAAATAGTATAGAAACTCCGACCCTCTGGATCATCTGGCTAGATAGCTAGCTCAGCATTGGTTATTTATTTAAGAGTTTGATTTCTATCACTTTACGACAGGTGTTTAGGTAAGTAGGTTTGCAGGAATTTTGTACGGTTCGTGCAATCTTGTACTAATATCAAATACAGTGTGTTCCTTCCAAGTATGCACATCCAAAAGTGAGTAGAATTTTTGAGTAGAATTTATTTTATCGACAAAAAAAAAGTTTAAAAAAAAGTTTGTAATAATCTCTATTAAGTATAAAATTAAATTGACATTTTAAAATTTTTGTTTTCTACCAAGGACAATATGTATAAAATATAATATGTCATGATTTTTGATCTACCGCGTATAATGCAATGAAATGAAATCTGTTATCTGTTATTTATAATCAACTAGCATAACCGTATAAATAATATCCTAAATATATATTTTTTTCATTTTTCCAGTACCAGTAAATTTTTTCAAAATAGTGTCCCTGTTTCACGGAGTTTCACCAAAGTTTTATTCTATTTATTATCATTACTTACACTAACAAAAAAAAAATTGCATTAAATATAATAATTTCAACGCTCGCGTCCCATACAAAGACGCTCAGCAGGTGGAGCATTTCTTCAAAAAATTCAAAAATATTTAAAAAAAATCTTTGAATAATTTACCCACTTCACTGAGATTTAGTGTCCCTCTATACCTTGTTTGTGTTTCAGATTATCTTCGACTTTGCATAACATAGTTGACTGTAAAATATTACTAAAGTGGAGTCAGTAAAAGCTAAATTACCCTGCAAAAATTCAAGTTAGATAACAAGCACTAAAAGCTATCAAACTCATCTAACAATAATCTGCAGGCGGTGTATCGGTCGGGATAATATCGGTATGTCAGGAAACAGAATTATATTTAATACGTGTGATAACGTCATCATTATGCAACTGAAAGAGAGTTTTTTTTGTAACAGAGGAAATTGTCCATCACTTGGTCAGTGAGAATATAAAGCATTTTATGTCTGCTCGCGCGCAGCCGCGAACATTAAACGTGGTTTAACGACCGTCTCGAAATAAGTGAAGGTACTTTACTTTAGTTCGGTCTGAACTGTTCTTAAATAAGTGACGGTAATTTACTTTAGTTCTGTCTGAACTGTTCTTAAATAAGTGAAGGTACTTTACTTTAGTTCTGTCTGAACTGTTCTTAAATAAGTGAAGGTACTTTACTTTAGTTCTGTCTGAACTGTTCTTAAATAAGTGAAGGTACTTTACTTTAGTTCTGTCTGAACTGTTCTTAAATAAGTGAAGGTACTTTACTTTAGTTCTGTCTGAACTGTTCTTAAATAGGGAAATGTTGGGAAAATTATAAAAGCTGACCTTGAGAGATCGTAATCGTAATGGTAGCCATCGCGGGGGGAGGGGGTAGGTAGTTGGGTTCTGCTCACTCAACACCATCTATTGACAGTAGATGTTCGCCCAACCTAGCATCCTTCTGGCTCAGCACAGAAAAAAATAAAAAAAGAGTAAATTTCAGTTTAACTAATTAATTTGAATAAATTCTGACTATTTTCGTTGTCTTTTTCATCTGCCTTTGGTTGGTCGGCAGCGATAGTTTAAAATCTGGTCTACCCAGCAAAAAGTCATCCACGTCCTTCTTGTATGGTGGATACCTTTCAAGCTGGATACTTATAGCAGTAGTCTAGAACTCTACAGAAGAAACGAGTGAGGTGGTAGCTCTGATTTATAAAATTATATTCGAAGTGACAAATTGATAACGCGTTTTATATTCCTGTGAATTATAATAGAATGTACAAAAATATACTTCAGTTGGCAGAGAAGCGGGATCGATGCGCTTTAAAAATGTTTCACTTTTACCTGCCTCTGAGTTAGGTTGATTTTAGGTACCTAGTACCTAGTACCTAGTACCTAGTACCTAGTACCTAGTACCTAGTACCTAGTACCTAGTACCTAGTACCTAGTACCTAGTACCTAGTACCTAGTAACTACTTACTATCGGGGAAAAGCTGCTGAACAACTTTTGACTGAAAACTAGTGTTTTGCCCAGATTCCGCCCACGTCGAAACCGAAACTGTGCCCTTACTTGGCGTCTTCATATTTGACTTGTAAATGGTTTGGTCCCTGCTGCTCAGCTGTGTTATTTATAATATCACTTAAGCATCTTGATACATCTATATCAGAATAGGCTATCGTCAGATTTAATTTTTCATAAAGTTGGCAAACTGCGATCTAAGGCCAACAAAAGAGATAGTAACCAGGTCCAGAGCAAACACTGATCCTAACACACGCAGACGAGATGAAGAACACTGAATATATTGACCAAAATTACTCTCGTCATTATCACTCTTTTGTAGACTGTACCTGCGATAAAAATAAAAAAGTAGACATATAATGTATGGTGGTTTCAAAATGCATTATGCTATAGATTACTTAAAATATTTGAAAGTCAACGAAGGACAATAGTAGGCATCGTTATACAAAATCAATGTTTACTAGGTAGCTGAAAAGTCGAAAACTATACCGTAAACTAAGTTGTCTATCCTAACAACTTTTGCTATAGAACCATTCCAACAGAGAGAATGACTGTGCGGCTACTTGATCAACATTTAATTATTAATTGGCTCATATTGAAGTTGTTCGTATGCATAACCGAGTATTACCACCAGATTTCGGCTTATCACCGCCTGGTTGAAAACCCGGCTTGTATACAAAAACTTCCTTTAAACCTAGTTTATACCTACATACCTAGTTTATACCTACCTACTACCTGGATTATACCTACCTACTACCTAGTTTATACCTACCTACTACCTAGTTTATACCTATCTACTACCTAGAATACAGAAACTGCATCAAAATCCGTTCAGTGGTTGTTTCTCTTGTTTAAGTTCTCAATACTCAATTATTCATGTATTTACCTATCTTGGACTATATATCTTAGACAAATAAATAAACTCGTATTTATGGTAGAAGATAGAGGAAGTCGAGCAAGTACAGAACCCTCTGCTCGTTAGAGGCACGGCTTGTACTTGACCCGATATTTTTTTTTTCAATTTAATTAAACTTAGCAACTGTTTTGAAGCTTTTATTGTGTGTGAAAACCGAAAACAAACGTTTGAAAAAATAAAGTTAATACTTTTGTTTTTATACAAAACAGACAAACAACACTCCCATTTTTATTGAAAGAGTACACAAGTCGTTGACTCAAGTTATTTACTGAACCGAGGTAACTCTGGAATCATTCCAAAGAATTCATTGCGATAATTTTCAAGCGTGCCTTGAACGATGAAAGCGGGCAAAGTGCGAATCATTTGACTTGCGCGCTGAGGTTCTGTCAATAGTTCTTTAGGTATTTAACGGAATTGTAAGAAATAAACATAACGCCTAATATACTATTCTCAGCTGAACACAATGTATATGTATGTCGCATGTACTTCACATATACATGATGACATCATGATGAATCGAGACCACGTACAGCAAAGCGTAGCGTAGGCCACCCTCGTGCCCGCTGGACTGACGATCTGAAGGACGTTGCGGGTGGCAGCTGGATGAGGATGACTGAGGACCGCCAAGAGTGGCGTAATATTGGGGAGGCCTAAGTCCAGAAGTGGACAAATATGGGCTGATGGATGGATGGATATACTTCACTAGTGATATCATAATTGCAAGGACTTTGTCAATCGTCTCAATTTCTTTATCATAGTCCGATTTCAGTTAAAATATAACATTTTTACCAGTCAAATTTAATCTTATAAAAATAAACTTTATAAAATAATAAATGTACATGAATTAAAGGTTTATTTAAATTTCGCAGCAATATATATACGATTGAAACGACAATTAAAATCCATAATTATACAAGGTTAAATTTAATCAACTGCCCGAACCCATAGTATGTCACAAGATTGTCTTTAGAAAACTTCTTATAGTAACTTTTATCACCCTCTTATGAAGGCGTTCTAGAAAATTACAAGATAATTTCTAGAGCCTTATAGATAGTTTTTAGACAATTGATAGGATCACCTCATAAGATAGCTGTTTTAAAACCAAAGTTAATAAAGCGTTATTATTATAAGAAAAATGTCTTTGTATGAAAGTTTGTATTAAGTTTGATGGCGTACAATTTGTGTATTATCAACGTTTATTGCAACACGGCGTTAACGCGAATAGATGTGCGGTTTTAAAAACATCGTGAAAAATATTTATATTTATTCTTGTTGCACACAGAAAACTTAATTCTAAATTATATAATAAAAGTTATGTACAATGGCGTGCTTATCTCAATAATGAGATTTCTTCCAGCAAACCAAGGGTGATAAGGATATTTGAAATAAATAAGATATTCATATTGTGCACGATAATATTTATACAGAAACAAGATTAAATTAATAGTAGATACCTAATTAGTTAAAAATAATAACAAACTACATAAAATTTACATGCCTACATAGTATAAATAAATATAACAATACATATTCAGTAAATAAAAACACAATAAATGATATATATACATACACCTACACGATAGGTTGTCGAAGATAGTGCTCTTTTATTTTCCTTTTGAATACACCAATGGAGGGGCTATCCCTGATAGTGTGAGGAAGGGAGTTCCACAGTTTGTGTATCCACAAATAATACAAAACGCTCGCTCTTTTTAAACGTTTAAGTATAAATATATGAGGCGTAAAATATCTTCAGTTTGTTTAATGCTTGTGTTTTTTCAAAGCTAAAATAAACAAGAAAACTCGTAAAATAAATGGTTACAAAACATTCTACATTTCATGTTGTGGTTTTTATTTCATATCTATAGTTTTTAAAACGTGAAAGATATTCCCGGACAAAGACATAGGCATTGAATAAAATAAAAAATGGCGATAAGTGTATAAGGAAATAATTGTAACCTCCTTAAAGTAAAATTCACTTAAAGCGCACTGATAAGATAGAATTCTACAAAACATCTATTGAAGTATTATTTCACGAATAGTCTTGTCAACGCTTCTTTACAGAGTATTTATAGAAATATTGGACAAAAAAGATCCATAGAAACTTTTATAATTTGTACTTAGAGTTAGTGTTTAGAAAATTTACACTACATTAAGATTCTTATGAAGGTTTAAAAACTTCGCCTTGAGGTAATTTATCCTATTAGAATATTTTCTCTTTTCTAAAACCATTTATAGAGAGCTATTACCTAAAAATATACCACGACTAGACTGGCTATAGATTAAATAGATATATGGCTTCTAATATCTGTTACTTGGGGAGTCGAGTGCGGTGTGGGGGTGAGGGAAACATTATAACTTAGAGGATACATTGTAAACTCTAAGATATATAAAGATGTGTGCAAAGTTTCATTGAGAACTAAACCATCAGGACGTCACAAACACTTAAAGCATTTATTTGGCAGCTGAGTGGAATGGCCCACCTTAAGGGCTCTTTTGCAATCCTTTTTGGAGGAGAATATGTTACAGATGATCATAAATTCGGGAACCAAGCGAAACGGGAGCAAGGCTACCGACCCCTGTTCTTAATGGAAACGGGCGGGCGGAGGCACAGTGTATCCCTTCTCTATTTTCTTTGAAATTAACTTTCTGCTAAGAACTACAGAGGTCATCTCGCTCCGCGCCGTTTCGCTCGGCTCTTAAATTTATTATTACCAGCAACCAACCCGCTCCTCCTCGCTTCGCTCGGCGACTGAATTTATGATCACGATTCAGTGTTGGATTCGAGTAGCATCTCTAGTTTCCGGGTTTTCAAACGAATCAAAATACACCCAATTAATTAAAGGTTATAGCGATAGCGATAGCGATATCCGTCTTGCAGGAAAGTAGCTGTAATAGACAGACGGACGAAAACACGACTCATATTTTGGGTACGGAACTCTAAAAGCAGTCCGAAATTACCGGATGCAATGGCCGAAATGGCCGAAATACAACAACCAGATTATGTTTATTTTTGTGAGAGCGAGGCGGGATTAATATTGACCGAACTGTTTATTAGGGTTACTACAAAATATTATAAGTGTTTTTTTATAATGAATGTTAATAAATTACCTACTAGCGTTTGTCCATGACTTTTCTGCGTTGAACACCAATTTAAGATCTTTGTTAAAAGACACTTACTTGTAACTAGTATTATATTATCTGTGCTGGTACCCAGGATTATCATTTATCTCATTATACCCAACCGGTTTCGCTTATAAGCATTCTCAAGGGTTTTAGAGCACAACACTTAGATTATAAAATATTGTTGACAGACAGGCAGACACAACTAGTGGGTTTCTAAGGGGGCCCAGGGAATCTATTTCTGTCATTTTTAGGGTTCCGTTTAAGGGGTCTGCAGCTTCAGCCGTTATAGGTAGCCAGTTCAAATTTCCACACAATCGTGTTACTTGTCCTCTATTAGAGAAAAAAATAGCACCCAAGGGGAGGTCCCCACTCAATAAAAAAAACCTCGAAAAAGTAGCATTTCTACCCGAATTCCAGTGCTTTCATCAGGATTAACGGTGGCATACACTGATTGGTTTAACATATATTGAGGAGGTAGACAAGGATGTGTAGTGTCACTGTGTCTATGCAATCAATTTATGGACAATTGTTTAAATGATTTAATAGAGCATGAATGTGGACTGAAGTTAGGGGAATTACTTTTTAAATGCCTCTTATACGCCGATGACCAAGTTCTCCTTGCTTCATTGACGGATGGGCTGCAAGAGATAGTAACAATTATGGATAATGCCTTAAAAAAGAAAGGATCGAAAATTCATGTTGGCGAAACAAAGGTAATGGTGATAGAGAGAGAGAGACGAAGCGGTGACTGAATGCAAGGAAAGGAGCTGGTTAAGAGGCTATGCGAATTTTATTTTTGTCACTGTAACTCCAAGCGAAAACACGCTCAGTGCGAGAGGGGCGGATTCAGGGCGAAAGCGAAAAATGTTAGTTTTATAATTTTTATAAAACAATTAAAATATCTAGCAAATTTTCAAATATCAATTCTCTAGATATTGTTGAAACACACCTAATAAAATATGTTTCAGTTCTGTATATGGTTCCTATTCGTCAAACGAGGAGAAAAAGTGTGTTTGAAGACCTCATTTCAACAATTATTTCTATCGAGGAAAATTTATCCAAACATGTTTTCCAATTTCAAAACCCTAGATAATATAGTCAAAATGCATATACCAGAAACTTTTTAAAATTTTCCGTTTATTTCATGAAATACACAAAAAAGAAGCACCCCTTTTTTTTACATATCGCCTTGACGAGTTTGTCTATCTGGGTTGTCTATTTACGCGCGATGGAAAGTGTAACGGTGAAATTGAAAGAAGAATGAATGCGGGACATAAAGTGAACGGAGCCCTTCACTCCTTTATTTATCGGCAGCCAAAATGTAACTGCAAAGGCACGATTTGCGTTTCATACTAAAGTGTTGGCTCCTAAATTTTACTTATGTATGGTAGTGAATATTGGGATGGCAAGATAAAGATCAAAGTAGAGTGAATGCAGTGGAATAAAGAAATGCGTTCCTTACGGAGTATGTGCGTGGTTTAACATTGAGTGAAAAATATCGACTTACGGGATCGTTGCGGCCCGAAAGAAGAAGATGTAGTGACTAAAGTCGAACGTAGAGCTCGACCAGCGCGCGTATCACAGTGTTTAATACGCGCGACATACTGTTTAATCGCAAAAAAATCGTGTCACGCTCCTCGCACTTGTGATTCATCTAAGTTGCGTCGCGCACGATTAAACAATGTACTACGGGTGCAGGCATATAAGGACGTATGCTGACGTCCTTCACCGACGACGATCATCACCGACAATCAAACTGAACGCAGCTTAGGCTTAGCACAAAATCGCTTAGTGGCCGTTTATCCTTGTTTCTCTTCAATAATGGCAACCCTAAAAAAAATTAAGTGACTGTTGACAGATGTCATGTTTGTTACCAGTGTGACCATTTTTGGCAGATTCATGCTATTTAGGCAGATTTGGCTATCAAACTTTCACTTGGGTAGGTCGTGTCACGTGTGTGTTGACGAATTATAAAAGTAGCAGGATTTGGCAGATTTGTAAATATTTTGTGGCAGCATTTGGTAAATTTGGAAATATTTACTTTACTCATGGCAGATTTTGCAATATTTACCTTTACATGAATGTCAAACACATCATGCGAGAGGATATTCTCACAAGTGAACCCGAACAAAGCTAAATTACGGAACATATTCCTAAATGAAAATTTTCTGCTGTTATTATATAAAAAAAAGTAAGCGTAAGTCCGTCTGTCACCAGGCTGTATCTCATGAACCGTGATAGTTAGACAGTTGAAATTTTCACAGATGATGTTGCCGCTATAACAATAAATACTAAAAAACAGAATAAAATAAATATTTAAGGGGGCTCCCATACAACAGACATGTTTTTTTGCCGTTTTTATAGATAATGGTACGAAACCCTCCGTACGTTAGTCCGACTCGCACTTGGCCGGTTTTGTTTTTGTTTCCTATTCTCACTAAAATATATGTGGCACATTTATGGCTTTTTCTTTAGAGCTTTCGGCAGATCTGTCTTTGGCGACATGGCGATGGCGTGTGGCATATTCTCTATTTTTCCAATGGTCACACTGTCTGTCAGGTTGATTTTTTTGACAACAACAAATAAATTTCTTCTTTTGAGATAGATACTTTGAATTTTGACGCTTCTCGCGTTAAAAAGGCTTGATGTTTAAGCGTATCATGTGAACAACTACTCACTACACAGTGCTACACTTGTTTCATGGAAGAAAGAGTTGAAGAAATGGCCACAACAAGTGCTGCTATCGCTACCACCGTGCCCCCACAAGCGCTAGAGGTAAGCTGAGGTTTTGCTCTGCTATCTCTTTTATTTGCCTTGCTTATGACCTCACTGATAAAGCGACACAAACAACAGGTTCTATATAATTTATTCAACAACAAACTGTTGCGATGGCGGCTGTAAAAACCATCAGTTTGTTTGCACTAAAAAGCCAGTGTCGTTTGCAAAGGTTTGGCTTTTCTACCGCAGCTGCAGGCTTACTTAGCGATATAAATGTTTTGGACTTCACTCGGGTTATCGCCGGCCCTTACTGCACTATGACCCTCGGAGACTTGGGGGCCAATATCATCAAGGTGGAAAGTTTAGATGGAGATGAAGCTCGAAAATGGGGTCCTCCATTTATCAAAGGATCAGCTGAATCATACTATTTCTTATCAGTGAACAGGAATAAGAAGAGCATATGTATTAATGTGAAAACTCAAGAAGGTAAGTTTAACTATGTAGGTAGGTAACATACCCATACAAATATTGTTATTGTGTACTTTCATTGTAGCCACTCAATTTACACTTGTTTGTTATTTTATGATTTATAAAGTGTTAATCAGATTTATTATGTGCTTACAAACAAGGCAATACCACCATTCAAGGTGAAACTAACTTGTTGTCACATTTTGTTTTCCCAATATTTCGTAGCATCCCATGTTGAATTTATTAATTTACAGGCAAAAATATATTTCATGACTTGGCAAGGAAATGTGATGTAATGGTTGAGAATTTCATCCCTGGAAAACTGGAGAAGATGGAGGTTGGGTATGAGACACTGAGCAAAATAAATCCAAAGCTGATCTACTGTGCAATCACAGGGTTCGGACCTACAGGCCCGCATGCCAACAAGCCTGGGTACGTGCTGCAGGTTAATTAAATGACATTCTACACATTACTTCTTAAATTATGGTTAATACAATTGACTGAGATCTACTAATGCTGTATAGGCAGCTGCAGTGGTGTGAATCCCAAAAAGATATCCAGCTCCATAGAGATCTCATGCGTCAGTGATTAGTGTGCATGCAAGTCGTAGCTCCATCTCTGGCCACCACACCAGAGGACCAAATGTCAATACAGAGCTTAAAGAGCCATTTATTTTGTAATTTGTCCTTGAGCCAAACTCTCTTTACTAAATCACGAAAATTAAGTGATTTAGGGCCCATTAAGTACAAATAGGGCATGATCAGTATATCACCTACAGACAAGCTATCAATATAACATATACCTAGTTGGTTACTATGTTCTGTAACTATGAAAAACACTAGCTAATAATACTAAATATGCAAATATTACTACAATGTATTATGTACCAAATGAAAGCAGAAATGACTGCCCCTGGCAACACATGTTAGACATAGAAGCCAGTTTCAATGACAGCATGTACTACTACTACATACTACATAGTACATAGTAGACATATGTCCAATTCCACAACTGTCTTGACAATAACACGCTAAAGAGATTCAAGATACATGTGGGGTTTAACACAGGCTTTCTCCTCAATAACTTGCCATATGGCATAATCCAGAGGGTTTAGGTCTAGGCTGGAAGATGGCCATTCTTCCTGGGTGATAAAATAATTTTGTTAGCCTGAAACCACGCTTGCGTAGATCTTGCTTTGTGCCCCATGACATGTTCCAGAACGGTATCTTGATAGATCTTGTAGTGCCAGTTTTCACGCCCTTTTCACAAATACAAATACAAAATTATTTATTGGATCAAAAAATCTTAACCTAAAAATATCAATGTTAAGGCTAAGGTATTCACAAAAAATATGTGCTCAACTGAAACTTAAGTAAGGCAAAGCCTGTCATTTAAGAGTCAGTTGCTTGTGCTTGTAGGGACACAGTTTAGTTAATACAGGTAGCCGAAAAAGAGAAAAGCATGTAATTTATTAAAGCGTATTTACATTTACAAAATTGTATACAAATAAACATGAGTGTATGTAAGGGTGTGTGTGTATATGTGAGAGGGTGTGTAAGTGTATGTGTGCGTGTGTGAGAAGAGAAAAGAAACAGGGTGCGTTTACAAAATGTTTTTACGTCATATGTAATTAATTCTGTAATTAATTACAGAAATGAGCCTTAGTTAGCCCTGAATAGGACACCCCCAGCCAAATCATCACTGATGAGAGGTGGTGTCCTTTTTGGATCCTCGGAGCAATCATGCTGGCTTCTTGACTGTCCTTAGCATATACAGTATCATTTTGACACTTGCATTTTTTTTCTACGATTATTTCATCAGTAAATAAGATTTTTCGATGGCTGTTTTGTGCATACTGCTTTAGTAGCGCGAGACTTTGTGCTTACCTCATAGCCTTCAATCATGCGTTTAGCAGACGACCCTTTCGTCTATTCAGTAACAGAATGTTTTGACCAACTTTACTGGGTATAATGCTTCTACATACTGCTTTAACATGGGTTAACCTGTATCGATTTTCATATTTTATTTTCAGATATGATGTCATAGCAGCAGCAATGGGTGGTCTTCTCAACAACACTGGGGACAGAAACGGTGACCCTGTCAAACCTGCAGTTCCACTTACTGATATATGCACCGGCCTACATGCTTTCGGTGCAATAATGACAGCCCTCTATTACAGACAGAGAACAGGCAAGGGCCAGAAGATAGACTGCAACCTGCTGTCCACGCAAATAAATGTCATGATCAATATAGCTTCTACATATCTTAACTGCAATATAGAAGGACAAAGATGGGGTACAGCTCACGCCAGCATTGTTCCTTACCAAGCATTCAAAACCAAAGATGGATTCATGGTGCTCGGGACGGGCTCCAACGCTCAGTTTGCTGACCTCTGTAAATTGATTAACAGAGAGGATTTAATTCATGATAAAAGATTCAGAACAAACGCTGACCGCGTAAAAAATCGTGTCGAAATCATCAAGATAATTGGTGATGTTATCGTTACCAAGAGTAAAAAAGAATGGATGGAAGTATTCAAGCATGCAACATTTCCCAATGGTCCTGTGAATACCATGAAAGAAGTGTTTGAAGATGAACATGTGAAAGAGCTGGGCCTAGTGAAGGAGCTTCCTCATCCCATAGCCGGGAATGTGAAGGTGGTTGGTCCGCCAACAGTATACAGTGAGGGAGGGAATGAGGTCAGGTGTGCTCCGCCCACTCTGGGGCAGCATACAAGAGATGTTCTTGCTAACTTCTTGGGGTATGATGCCCAGAAGATTGATGATCTGTTTAGTAGTAATATTGTACGATGAGAAAGTATACTCCTGTAATAATTACTCATGTACAAGTCTACAAGAATTGTTGTTTATGGTATGATAATTATATTTAAATATTTGTGTAAGGAACAGCATTATTTACCTCCTGCAAGTGGTAAGATAATGTTGTTGGTGTTGAATAGGATATCTCCTCCGTACATCACTTTTCTACCACACAAAAGATAAAGTAGATATATATTTTGTTTCTTGTATGTTTTTTGTCATATCTTATCTTGTTATCTGTGAATTTTATAAAAATAAATAATGTGGGTGTGTGTGACATCAAAAATTTCATTTTATTTAACTGCCATTTCCATAGATACCACATTTAGGACAAATAACGTTGTAATTAAATTAGCGTTTTTGCGTTCTATAAAGTTCATTATCTCGAAATGTGGTATTGTGGATAAACTCTCTTCACCACAAATACGACGATATATGCAATAGTCTTTCTCTTTGTATGCGGGATTATCATTAAGACAAAATAGAGACGTCCACTTCCTCAATTCTATTTTCATCAAATAAACGGGGCTGTCGTTAATGAAAATTAAGAAAGCGCGAGTATCTTTTAAAGTTTGCTTAAACTTTACTGTCATATTCGCGGAAGCACACACAAATGGTTTTGCGGCAATCACGCGAAAGGACTGTGCGTCGCTGCTCAGTCGAATTTGAGCCAGCCCCAATAGTATCCTGATGGTGTTATCTGATAGGTGGGACTCCCCCCTTCTGAAAAAGTGGATGGACCACCACAATACATAATTTAATTTAAATATTACTTTTACTCGCCTGTTCTCTTACTTACACTAGTCTATAAGTTATTTTGTATTACTAACACTTTATAGACCCTGTCCGAAATAAATTATTATATAAGGTCTTTCAATTTAAATGGAAAGTAATTTAGGAGGTGATTCAGTATCGTTAATAGATCACATTCCACTGCAAAGTAAATTTTTTGCGCGAACTTTTTCTTCACTTGTCCATACAAACTGAGTCAGCTGATCTGACCACTTTGTACTGAGAAGTGAAAATAAAGTTAGCGCAAAAAAAAATACTTTGCAGTGGAATGTGATGTATTAACGATACTGAATCACCTCCTAAATTACTTTCCATTTAAATTGAAAGACTTTATATTATTATTATTTACTCCAGAAATGGAGTACACATGTAAATAGTTTGAAAAGAAAAAAATATTGTTTGCAAAATGTGTTAAAATATGTTACAATCATGGACGAAAATGTATTTAGTCCATGGTTACAATGGAGTGTTTTTGGTTTCGTACAACGATATTAGAAGAAAGTGTAGATAGGTTACCTAGACAAAAATAGAACTTCTAAAACGGCACACAACATGACTTGAGTCATGCCACATTGACACTTGCGGATCGCCTGTAACACTTTTTTCTAATATCATTGGTTCCGTACCTCAAAATGATAAAAGGGGACCCTTATAGGATCACTTTGTTGTCAGTCTCCCTGTCTGTCTGTCAAGACTCTTTTTATAGGGCCCCGTATGACATATTAAGTTGAACCTGATACCTCCTACAGAACTCTACAGCCCCATGGTGCTGTAAAAAAATCAGGCTTCTAACTCGACGCGAAACAAAGTTATTGCACTTTACATAATCAATGTCATACAAATTTCCTCACCATGAAAACCTATAGGTATAGGGCACTTTCAGTTGACTTAGAAACTTGAAATTTTGTTTACAGGTAGGTCTTATAGCACACTCGTAGGATAAAATCTGAAAATTACAAATATTTAATTATTTAGGAAGTTATCAATATCCAACTTAATTAGACCCTAAGAGATACACAGAGTTTAATAGATCATAAGTGTCAAGTTAAGTTGGTCTTTCATAACTGCAAGTACCCGTATCGTGTGGTGGTATGAAACCCTTTGTGCGCGAGTCCGACTCGCACATGGCCGGTTTTTTTATTTAGTTTTCACAATCTCGTTTATTATACTACTAGTCCTGAAAAGCAGAAGTCTTTATAAATAATTGTCTACTTGTACAGGAATCAGCTGAGCCAGCGACGGTGATCACGTTGCGGCCGACGCGGAAGGAGCACCGTAAGAAGGTCGTCTGGACTGAGGACACCGTCGACAATGAACACATGAACAAGAAGAAGTCTAAATGTAAGCGTACCCGCGGCAAATAACTATAGTTCTCGCTGTCTTCTAGCAGGCGCGGACCCAGGGCCGCGTTCATAAATTGGGGGTCGCGGCACGAGTTCTAATGCCGTCTCTGTCGCACGCATTGAAAAATAACCACATACAGAAGGTTTACTCCGCATAACTGGCGAAAACAGGCGCACGCACACATAGACGCGTACGTACGACGATCTCGGAGATATTCGGGTGAATGCCAATACGAAATACGCCGAGATCATCATACGTACGCGTTTATACATGTGTGCGGCTGTTTTCGCTCCGTCGTCGAGTCAGCCTTGTGGTAGTATCGATTTTGTGTCCGAGTGCTCCTTTTTTCGTCGAAGTGTGACTGAAATTTCGAGGAGTGTTAAATGCTCTAAGCTGTGAAGTGAAGGAAGCTGGGTCGTGTTCTGTTTTGCACATCTACTGCGTCAGCATTATTACATCTATCAAAACGGAACGATTTTAATGCGAACCCAAACATAGTCGACTTCATACAAGAAAACGTACCCCACTGCCAATGTTGGGAGACACCTCCTTAGCCCCGAGCGCACTAATAATGAAAGCGAAATGTCTTTCTCGTCTCACAACTAAAAGATTGTCACACAACATGTTTTTTATTGCGGGCATAGAGTGTGTAGCGAAAGCTGAGAGTAACTTTACCTGACATGGGTATGGAAAAATGTCGAAAAAGATAGTTTTCTCCATATCCGTGTCAGGTAAAGTTACTCTCAGCTTTCGCTATAGAGACTCTAGCTTCTATGTTTAAATCCCTCTGATGCTTAGAGCATTTATCTAAGAACAATAGTATCGATACGATTCATATTCATGGCCCCGGAAAGCGAGGCGGTTGCGACTCGAGATGATAGTGTGGCATTGACGGGCGAATATATATGAATGTATATCACAGACGCTACATAGAAACGCCCTGCCGAGAAAGGGCGGTTGATGTACAACGAAACGCTTTGCTCAGCGGGGCATTTCAATGTGGGCGGGACGACAAACAGCAAGCGGGTTGGCGGGGCATCGTGGGGTGGGATTTTGACACGCGGTTTTGTATTACTCGTACGTCTGTCAGTCTTCACACAGAAAATGTGGTGTAATCACATCGCGGGTAGCGAGCTAGCTAACGTGATTGTTGTAGATTTTTAGGACATTGTGCTTCAAACGGGCGTGCTTCACAAGCAAAATGCGATATCGGTCACTCGGCCCCGCTTTTCAGTGACCAGTGGGACGTCACGCTACATTACACGCTATACACTCCGTAAATGCCCCGCTTTCTGTCTGGCGAGGCCTTTAAGGCGATATGCGAAAAAATACGGGTCTTTCTTTTCTGTTTATTTCATGAAATACATGGCAAATTATAATCAGTTTCTTGTATATGCATTTTGACTATATAATCTAGGGTTTTGAAATTGGAAAACATGTTTGGATACATTTTCCTCGATAGAAATAATTGTTGAAATGAGGTCTTCAAGTACACTTTTTCTCCTCGTTTGACGAATAGGAACCATATACAGAACTCAAACATATTTTATTAGGTGTGTTTTAAAAATATCTGGAGATTTCATATTTGAAATTTTGCTAGCTATTTTAGTTTTTTTAATAAAAATTTAAAACCAACTTTTTTCCCTTTTGCCCTGAATGCGCCCCTCTCGCACTGTGCGATTTTTCGCTTGGAGCGACAGTGACAAAAATAAAATTCGCATAGCCTCTTAAGCTATTATTTGCTGTCTGATAATGATCGATAAAGTTCCAAACCATTGTGCATCGTTAAGCACGGTTCGGATGTCAGGCCCATAGGGTGATATTTATCATGTTGTTTGACTTGAATTTGGATTGTTACGTGAAGGTTGCTGCATATACGAGAAGCCGCACAAGTTTGGCGAGTCCGACTCTGAGGACAGCGATGACGAGTGCGAGCACTGCTTCGGGCACGTCGAGAAGAAACGGGAGAAGTTGCTGAAGCAAGTGGCTGGAGGCGCCACCGTCACCGTTGATGTTCAGGTCAGTTGCAGCAATTGTAGCCTCGTCGTTTTACAGTTATCGATGCCGACCAAAATTATACAAGGTGACTTTTTGATCATCGTCCAAATTCATACTGGAGGCTTGGTAAGTGATCAGCATCATGAATCAATAACACTTTTTGTGAAATTCGTAAATTGAAATTTCGACTTCCCATGGTAATTCACTCCCAGTCCTGAGTGAATCACTATGAGTCGAAATTTCATTATATGAATTTTACAAAAATTGTTATTGGTTCATGATGCTGATCACTTACCAAGGCTCAAGTATGAATTTGGACGATGTTCACAAATTCACCTTGTATAAAGTTTGCAAAAAGATAAACCTTTTATATCGAATTTTGTCTATACTTGAAAATTAAGAGATTGCTACTCTCTTTTTTAAGTATTTAAAGTTTGTTGAAATGTTGTATCAAATTACCATCTCTACACAGCGGAAGGGGGTAAACAATTTTATGTACATAAGCGTCTCGCTTCTTGGAAAAAAAATTAAAAGGAGACATGCTAGCTTGACAATTTATACAACAAAATCAATCTACAATATTTGTTAAAAGCTGTCTTAAATGTCATCAGGATTCCGCAAGCACGTCGGCCTCTGAGCCGACGGCCACCATCACTCTACAGCAGCCGGATGTGGAGCACCCCGGCCCCCTCGCCCCCTCCGTCCATGTGCAACCCGACCCTGGCGCCATACAACCGGAGCACGTCTCCAGCTAAGCCTGTTGTTACTGACTGTGCCGCCCTCTGCTATCAAATCACCTACCAGGGAGGTATCTCTTAAAAGCGTTCCGCTATCATCTAGCGTCACCTGGCGGCTGTTTGAGAAATAGCTCTTGCAATAATGACGAGTCATATTTAGGTGTCATATAAAACCCGTAGGTAATAAGGGTCGCTGTCAGTACATTAGTAAAGCTGTGCTCCATGTTATATAAGGTGACTTTTATTGATATAGCCAAATTTATACTGGAGACTCGGTAAGTGTTCAGGGCCAAAGGTTCAATGACCCTTTTCGCAAAATACGAAAAATATTATTTGTGTCCCTAAACCTACTTGTTTATGAACAATCCCGAGTCAATTAGTATGGGAACAATTTTATTTTGCGTTTTTCACAGAAAGGGTCATTGAACCTTGTTACTGATTACTTGTCGAGTCTCCAGTATGAATATGGCTATATCAATAAAAGTCACTTATATACAAAAATAGTATAAGATAAGGTATCCATAGATAAATTTACCGGTACTCCACCCCAACGCCCAGGACATGCGCGGGGCGCGGCATGTGCGGGGGTCTGCGGTAGCTAAATAGTCAAACGGTCCCGCATGGGTTCAAGAATGTATCTTAAGGATCGATTCTCCGTATTTGTTACAAAATACAGTACCCTCTCGCTAATCCGCCACCAAAAAATCCGGACTACCGGCGGATTACCGAAAACAGCTGATTATAATGTACAGGAACATCAAGTTGAGGAAAACAACAAAAAAAACATAGTAATTTTGTATTAGTATTTATGAAGGTAAATACATATTGTTGGGTCACTATTACAAAGTTCTATGTAAAAAAAATTGGAACAACACAAGGTTCTATGTGTCATTCATTAGCTATTGTCACATAGAACCTTGTATTATTCCTATTTTTTTACACAGAACCTTATAATAGTGAGCCAACGATATGTACATTTGTATTAGAATTTAAAAATGAACTGACACATTAACTGATTACTCAGGTTTTGAAAAATACTGCTCTAATCTTGTTTTTTACCAGAATAAATCTTCGTAATAACATGATTACAGAGAGACATCGACTTGCAAAAAATGGGCGGATTATAGTAGTTGTTCATTATCAAGCGGCGGACTAGCGAGAGAGTACTGTATTAATACATAATTATAACAGCCAAAATACAACTTTTATACAATAGTAACTAGTTAATATATGCATAATAGTAGATTACACAACAAGTGAAAAACCCAACAATTCCCTTGCGAGGCACAACGTTGGATTCCGAGAGCAGCGAACGATCTTAACCCGGCGGCACTCGCTAGGTGTTTTCAAACACGATTACTCGCTACCGGGTAAAAAATACCACAGAGAATAATTGGCATTATTTAAAAAAATAAGTTTTATTTTCAATGTGTGATAAGGCGTTTGTTTCATTTGCACTATTGTCCATAAATAAAACTAAAAAAGCATGTTCTATTGTTTATTTATTTCAAATGAAACCTTATCCTAAATCATCAACAAAATTTTAACTTTTTTCATAGTCTTCCTCGAAAAATCAACAAAAATAGTTTTTTTTCTTAATAATTATACAAAATTGAGATCAATATCAAAAATACACTAAATACACTAGCAAAATAACACAAAATAATGAGATCTTTGTAATAATCGATATAAACACAATCGTAAACATACCGAAAAATAATGAAACAAGAACCGTCGCTACCGGGTATTTTTCACCCATACTCACTTTACACGTCCGTTATCCACAAGCGCCGTGCGCGAACTGACCCAGTGTTGCCACATAGTAGAAACAAAAATCCGTACAGCCAACAACAAAATCCGTACAAAGTCCGTACGTAGAGTATCTAAAATTCCGTACGAAATCCGTACATGAAAGTTAAAAATAAAAATACGTACATTATTTATAAATGTCTTTATTCATTTTTTTTAACATGTCTGGGTTTATCCCCAAGGCAAAACAGGGTGAATTTCCTAGTAATTGCTTGGTATAAAGGAGTCCTTCGATTGTCTCTGTTGAGAGTTGATTTCTCTGTTTTGTTTTAATTATATTTATTGCGGAGAAAATTCGTTCAACCGCTGCGCTTGAATGAGGTAAGCACATCAGTTTAGAAACAAATCTGCTTAAAGTCGGGTACAAGATATTTCCGTCGGCTGAATTGGTAGCTGTCATAATTTTTTCCCAGTACTCTTCTAGTGCAGTCGAATTTGTTGAGTGCAGTGATGGGTTATTCCTCAAATTTCTCCATTCTGTATCCAAGGACTGCACATCTTCGATATTTAATAAGTTTGGGAACAAAAGAGCTGTTTCGGCTAAAGACGATAATTTGCGAGATCGTACGACATCTGGGTCTAAAAACTCTAGTTTCATGGCAATTCTGTTATCAAATTTGTAGCGATTTTTTATTTGCTTTGCTCCTTCGATATAAAATTCAAGGCAGCGCAATTTAAAGGCTTGAATATCATTGGGAGTAATATTCGCATTTGATGCTAATGAAATTGCTACTTTTGCTCCAAGGTAAATTTCTTCTATAGACTTGAAATTTCGTGGATTGACGAAATCAACATTCTGTAGGTCAGTACGAGACAAATAGGAGTCATTTATGAAACAATCCAAAAGGCTTTTGTATGCAATACATACATTTTCATGAAGTTTGTGAATCTGAGGGCGTTCAGATTGCATCATTTTGTTCAAGTCGGTAAATATTTGAAGTGCAAACTCCAAAAACTCCAAGTAGAGTTTGTTAAACGGATTTCGTAACATATGTAATATGTTATCTGCTGCTCTTAGCCGTTCCGTGAATGCAGCGTCAGTGAAGAATAGAATGAGTGCCTCATACTGCTCTAATAGACGTGAAACTGAAGCACGTAATGATAGCCATCTCGTTTGGCATGGATGTAACATCTTGTGAGGTTTGATGTTTATAAATTCTTGAAAATCTTTTAAAAGTCTACTACTCTTCGGGCTGCTGTTAAAATAGTTATAGATATCTCGAATTAAATCTTCTGGTTCCCTTGGTAATTTCAAGCAAGCATAGGAAGCACATAGATGAAATGAGTGGCAAATGCATTTGACTATATACAAGTCCGGAATATCTGTTTTGAACCGTGTTGACAAAGAGTTATGATGGCCCATCATGGCATTTGCACCATCTGCGGCAAATCCAATCATGTTTTCTTTGTAGGTAATTCCATTGTCGCCAAAAAACTTTATTATGTGTTCGTAGAGTACTTGAGCTGTAGCATCTTGAAGTGGGATCAGACCCAAAAACGCGTCAACAACTTTGTTATTTTGATATATTCTTGCTGCCATACAAAGGTGTTTGACACATCCTCTATCAGTGCTCTCATCAACAATAAGCGAAAACGTGTGATTTCGGCAATGCTCCAAAACGTTGTTTTTACCGGTTTCTCCAGTAACAGACTTAAGTATTGCAGTGGCTTTAGTCCGACCACAGGTTATGTCTTTTGCAATTTGCGAGTCAGTACATATGTTTTTTATTAATTGTGGCAAATGATCCATCACATTCATTGCTAAATTGTGCTCGGCTATAAAAGCGGAGAGCAGGATTTCACCTTTCTTTGCACCGTCATATGTTCTTTTAGGCAACATTTCTATTAGAGATCTTTGGCTGCTGCTAGGAACGGAGTTTTGATGTTTTGTGGACTTCATATGTTTATAAAGATCTTTCTTTCCGCCACATCCGATAGAAAGATCAGTCAAGCAGTATTTACAGAATGCAAAATGTTCACCCTTTTTACTACATGTGACCCAGGCTTTAAAAGGCGTTTCTACTAACCAATCTTCGTTAAATCGTTGCATTCCTTTTTCGCGTCCTCACTCATATTTTATAATTTTAAATACACAAAACGACACAAATCCTCAAAAACACAAACAAACTCACAAGCGGCAACAAAACAACTGCAATGAATGCGTATCCGGAATCGATTAATCGATTGTATTGCGCAAGGCGCAAACAAGCAAACAATTATTATTAAAAGTTGTCATTGATGTCATTCATTAATTTCAAACGAAACAATTATCATTTTATTTCCCACTCTCACTCATTCTCTAACTACATACAACGTCAAACCGTAATATCATGCTATCTCTCTCAGTGGTAAGCACAAATGAAAGATATATCGGTAATTCCCCACTCCGGTGTGGCTAGCACAAAGTTAAAATGTAATAATTACTTATAAAATTAAACTGAAAGAATTAAATTAAATTGATACATGCATGATCATATTGTGCATTAGTAAAATCCGTACACATTTCCGTAAGCAGGTTTTTTCCGTACGGAATGCTGAAATTCCGTACGCGTACGGACAAATCCGTACATATGGCAACGCTGAACTGACCGTCCCGTGGACTGTGGGAGTATTTACTATTAGTTTGAAGGTACCTAGAATCTTGCGTTGCGGGAAGCCCCAGACAAAACTATACAACCAAATTTAGGTTCTCTGTGGTATTTTTTTACCCAGTAGCGAGTGCTGCCGGGTTAAATAAGAATCCCTAGCGTAGAATCCTGGGGAGAGGGAGGGCTACAATAGGCGAAATGAATTTTTTTCACGAGTTATGTATAATTATTTTTACTATTGACTACGAGAAAATAAACAGTACTATAGTAACAATTTAAATCACATTGTATTATGCTTACAAATGATCGGTAAATAAGAGGACAAAACATTAATTGTTGGTTATTACATGTCATACATAACATTGCTGAGAAATAGCTGTTATCGGTCAACCAATAGAGTAGCCCCTTTTCGAGTGGCAATGGAAAAAACATATTTTTAATGATATTATGGTACTTAGCTTCAATATAATTGGATTTCCCATAAGAGTGAAATTAGAATAATTAAATTGAAACATTCTAATTTCACTCACGATTGCATTCGATTCAAGATGCAAACTACAAATATTTTTTTCACAACTAATAAGCGCCATTTTTTTTTCTCAAACTTGGATGTTAGTGTAGGCTGCGTTCAGTTTGATCGTCGGACGACGCCGACCGACGCCCGCTTTACGCTGACAGCAGGGTAGCATATTATAATAAAATAGTAAGTATTCAATGGTTTTAAATGTATAAATTCAACAAAATGAATCTGTTTTCGTTATTATTATTGCAATTATAAAAAAAAGCAAACATCTCTACATTCTGAACATGAAATTACCATTAATTTTATTTTTCTTTTTAAACTGGCCGCTCAAAACCTCATGATCACCTAACTCCTTAGTGTCCTAAAAACATAGACAAGGATAGTTTAAAAAAAATAAACATATGGTATGTAATGGATTTTCATACGAATTTAATTGAGACACGGAGACTTGAAATAGCTCTCCAGAATTACTGGCTTGTCTTTACGGTATAAAATGATAACATTACAGTATGTTGTACTTACCATAACGTAGTGTGGGGGTCAATTCAATTCAATATTTTAATTTCAGACTAATGTCCATAGAGTTTTAGTAACAGTAAGTTAATTGGTATGTTAGTAGGTACAAAATTATTAATTAATTATAGCATAGTGTGGAGCTGCATCCATCTCTGTAAGAGAGGAGAGTCCCACCGATCTGAAAATACCTTCAGAATGCCGTTGGTGCTACCTCGAAGATGGGCAAGTGCAGAACCTCTTTCTCATGATCGCGGCGAAGCCATCGGTCTGCAACTCCGCAATTATTTCTGACGCGCTACAGCGCCACGGCAGCCCCAATAGTGCCCTAAACGCGTTGTTATATTGGACCCGTAGGTCGCTGTAAATTGCTCTAAGCTAAAAGTTCTATTTTGGCCGTTATAATTATTTCTTATTACAAATAAGGAGAATCGACCCTTAATGTAAGTTTAATATATACTTGCCCGCACTACGTATTCCGCCTGTCGCGTACTTTATGTATATCTAAAAGAATAAATTATTTACCTGTGTCATAGATATCATAATACTATTGTTCCACTTTGTGCACTCAAAACTAATCATACTATTAAACTTGGAATATTTATGATATATAACTTGTGTATTTGATGATTAGCAACTTTTTTGGACACATACTGTCAGTATACTGATTATAGCTAAAATAATACATATTAGCTACAAAAAAAAACAAGATTGTGGGCGACCGTCCCGCGGGGTTACAGACGCTGGCGGGACGGGGTACTCTCGGTGGACAGGTTGTGCATACGTATGTAGCGGGGAAGGGAAGCGCGTGCGCCTGCGCGTCACTACCTCGCCCCTGCCAACGTAGAACAGTCGCGCATGATCATGTTAACCGATATAAGTTCGCGGGAGGTGATCTTCCTCCTATCTTTTTACTTGTAAGATGGTTTAATATTTTCAGACTCAGTTTAGACATATGTAATTGCTTTTACCACAGTTCTCACAATCGTTTTGTGTTGTTACTATGTTATTTATTTTGTCACATAGAATATACTATACATACTTGTATGTAACTCATGGAACAATACTTCCAATCTTCCTATAAATAACGCGATGAATGTATGTGAGAGCCAGTTATGGTATTTATATTAATTCAACTTGTGAGAAATATTACAAAAGAAGAAAGAAAGAGATATTGTGCGCGATATACTTAAATAAAATGTATTTATTTTACTAATATAAGGCAGAAGATGAAAAGATCATTAATTTGTTCGATTTAACATAGGTACTTTAGTACTTTCTGTTATTTTTAGAAGTCAATTCTAAACAGATGGTGTTTGGTTGTTATAATATAGTTCCATCGTGCCAGTTTAAATTCAAACTTCCGGTCCGTTCACACTGACAGTTCATTCAAATTCGAAACTTGCGGTCCGTTCACTGACAGTTCATTCAAATTCGAAACTTGCGGTCCGTTCACTGACAGTTCATTCAAATTCGAAACTTGGGGTCCGTTCACTGACAGTTCATTCAAATTCGAAACTTGCGGTCCGTTCACTGACAGTTCATTCAAATTTGAAACTTGCGGTCCGTTAACTGACAGTTTATTCAAATTCGAAACTTGCGGTCCGTTCACTTCACACTAACAGTTCATTCAAATTCCTGCTATCCTTCACAGCATGACGTTATCTTTTGAATTGTGATCGTAAATCGGACCCTAAGGAGAATATCTTATGAAAATGCTTGCCAAGTAATTTTGTTGTTTTCGCCGTCGACGAAACCATATTTGACGATGTTCAACCTATATTTAGCTGGCAAACTTTCTAAATGCAATTTATACTTATTTTGTCTTCTGTAATGTTGAGTATTAATTAATGTAGTTAATGTACCGTGTGAGACTGAACCGTGCTGTAGATATTGGAGTTGGACACAGTGAGAGCCTTCGTGAAAACCGTGTATTTATTTATTGTAGTAATGAACTTGTCATCCATACATTTTATTATTGTGATAATGATATGTGAATAATAAATAGGTGAGCCCTTGTTGTACATAAATAAACATTCAACTAATTAATTGCTTTTTAATTACAAGATCTCTTAAGAAATAAGATAAATAGCGAGCTGAATCAGACAAAGTAGAAAAAAAATATGTAAAAAATACGTTATCTCGCATAGGGGGTAAGAAGTGTTTCCTCTGAGTATGGACTGTGAAATGCAATGCCCAGACTTGCACAACCACTTTTCACCGACGATTATTATGTCCCAGGATGAGTAGTGAGCCTTTTCGCTGTATTTAAGGAAAAAAATTGGGCCCACCATTTGAATCCGCGACCTGCGGGTTAGTGGTCAAGTACCTACTGGAACCACTGGACCACAGAGCGGTTTGAGAAGTAAGTTCCGTCAGAGATAATTAAAAAATCTAAGCATCGAATGTACAGTTTGTAAATGATTTCACGGCTATGACGCTGCAATAAGAATTGCCAATAGGTAGGCCATCATGCTGGCGTCCGTACCATCATACGACCTTCGAACTTTCACTGAGGGTGCACCGAAGTGTGTTGGTATACAGTTTGTCAAGCTCGTGCTTACCCCGCGGGTGGGCGCGCTAGGCACGAGCTTGACAAACTATAGTAGGTATCTTGGTAGGTAGGCTTCACGCCATGTTTGTTTTTTGGATTAGATAGATATTGTGATTGTTAAAATAAAAAGAGTTGTTTTAGTGCATATTTTTATAATACTGATATTAAACGTACAATATACAAACAAACTATGCTATGTAGGTATACAACCGCAAGGCGATAACTAATTCTAATTACACATCACTTCAGTCTCGTTAAAACATTTAGGGATTTCGGTATTTATGTCGTCGGCACATCGTTGAATTGGGCATATCAAGATCTGCCTGGGCATATCATATATCTGTTAAAACTAGGGGGGTCACATGTATACATGTAAAACTAGGGGGGTCACATGTATACATGTAAAACTAACAGGCTGCGCTCGTCGTCGCACATGTTTTTTACTTTCGGTGAAAGATTTTCGATTTCATACTTAACGATCTGCCCACAACAAAACGCAGTCTTGTAAAACAATTCATAATAACTATGACAGAAATAAATTTCTATGTTTGAACACTTTGCGATTTATCCATCGCAAGGAGATATAAATTCCCGGTTCAGAACCCCTCACATCCAGATTTACTTTTCTTTCTGCGTTTCTATACTGCAATGATATAATGTTAATTTAATTCATAATAAATAAATAAAAAATTACCTACCTACTTGTTCGTCAACTTGTCCCTCAGCCAACTTGTCCCAATGACAAATTGTCAAGTTGACAATTATCAAAATGAATATTTTTTCGTTCGGTAACTCGTTCCACTTAATTTTTAACAAGAATTAATAAGCGTGAAGTAATGTTACGGAGAAAAGTTCCATTTTTTAATAGTAATCAGAAACCCATTTTGCCCATATTTGTGCCCATGTTATTGCTTGTCAACTTCGTGCTGACCGCGCTCACGCGGTACACTGGTTCCTCGATCACCCTCCCTCCACACCGCCCGCATCCTCTCCGAAGCCGTCCCCCAACCCCTGTACCGCGCGGGCGCGTTAAACACGAAGTTGATAAGCTATAGTAAAGGGCGTAGCAATGATTTTTTCTGGGGGGGGGGGGGGGGGGCAGATTTAATTATTAACCCAGCCGACTGACCACTGACAGATAGATGTTAAAGACAATGAATACAAAACTTTTCGTTTTTATTTATGCATTAACATTGTTTTACGTATATTGCTGATGTATTTTGGTTTTATTTAATAGTTTACTTTTATTTTGGGGTGGGCCGGGCCCACCTGCCCCCCCCCCTTGCTACGCCTAGTGCTCATTTGAATTTATTGGCGACAAAAAAAGTAACAGAATAGAAAGATACATCATAGGACGAATTGGCTCAGAACATTATTACATCAATGAGGTGGCGAAAGAAAAAATATTTACTTTAAAATTCGTTAACTCGACCTATTGGGACGAGCTGGCTGTGAGATATGACAAATAAATTTATTCAACACTAAGTACTTACACATAATAAGAAAACAAACTTTACAGCGATTTTTTCCAGATAAGGCGGTGCACAAAATAATTGATAAATATTAAAAGGATAGCAAATACTTAGTCTAAAATAAATATATGAGGCGTGTTGCTCGTCGAGTTCATCTCGCTCACACACATAACGACATCCCTGTTTATGCTTTCCCTTCCTTAAGTTGTAATTTTAAATTAAGTTGTGACTTTGAACGAAGATGGATATAAATATAAAAGGCACCAAAGTCTAAAAATATGTTCTCGTGAATTTACCAGTACATAGGAATAACACTTGTGTTTTAGCAGTACATTAATAATATAATACAATACATAGGTGAAAACTATAACGTATTTTTTATCATGATATTCATTCTAACGAAAGCCAGCTGGTGCCGTAATGCATTATTAAGGTTTGCGGTCAATTTATCCAACACAAACCCTTAAGTCAGGTGTCTTCAACCTTTTTTAGCTCGAGGGCCAAAAATTTGGTTCACGTCCGTCGAAGGGCCACATTGCAGCACGTGAACATTAAATAACAAACAAATGAATTGAAATTCTTTATTTGTTTAAAAATTGCAAGATACAGATTAATGTGAGGATTGAATTTGTTTCTTTTTAACCAGATTGTCGATATCTGCTTTTATTTTGTGACCGAAAGGCGTTTGATTTTAAAGATGAGGCACGTAAATTCTAAACAAATACCTCTTCTAGTCTCTTGAGGGCCGCAAGAAATGTTCCGGCGGGCCGCATGCGGCCCCAGGGCCGCGGGTCGAAGACGGTGGGGCTGAACTGTATTAGCCTTTGTAAACTCGCGAGCGGGCGGCAGGCTTGTTAAAGACTGTATCTCTCACACTCTCACATAGCAACATAAAGACTGTATCTCTCACACTCTCACATAGCAACATAAAGATTGTATCTCTCACACTCTCACATAGCAACATAAAGACTGTATCTCTCACACTCTCACATAGCAACATAAAGACTGTATCTCTCACACTCTCACATAGCAACATAAACCTGCCCCCGCGCCCCTGTAGCGTCGTGGACAAAGAGTAACTTATAAGGCCGGTCTATAGTGCAATAGGCGTCAGGTAAGATGGCGGGTGTGATCACAGTCGTAGTTGCGCATTTTCGGAGCGCCAAAAGAGAGCGGTGAAGTGGACACACTGGCCTTCTTAGCTGATGCGAGCTGTCGTTTTGAATGAACACATCCGAGATTTGATCGAATCAGTGTAAGAACGCCCGAATAATAGCCGTTATAAATGCTTTAATATCGAAAATCTCAAGTATTTATAATTTGTATATATATCTAGGTATTGTCTAAATCCATAATCTCATAAGCATGCGTGATCTAACTACAATACAAATAACTTTAAATTAATAACTAAACTAAGCGCTGGTCGATCATCTACGAAGTTTTCTGAAACAATCAAATGAACATCATTTTATGAAAACCAAAACATTGTTTCAATATCAATAAGACGTGTTCCGTTTTGCACATCTACTGCATCAGTGCTTGAAATTAGAGATGCAACGAATAGTGACTTGGCCGAATACCGAATATTCGGCGGCGCTATAGGCCGAAGCGCCGAATATTCAGCGGCCGAATATTTGGCAATAGATCTGTGTATTTCGCGCTTATACTCGTACAGGTCACGACCTGCCCGGGGCGGGGCACGCGGGGGCGACGACGGGGCGGTGGAAGAAAGCTCATTTTCGAGCTAATCGTGCGTGTCACATGCGCGCTGAGTTTGTTTTTTTCTTTTGTGATCGCAATTTGTGTTTGATTGTGTTAAGTACAAGTTTTTTACAACGAACAATTGAAAATGGCTTCAATAATTCATAAAAAATCGTTCGTTTGGAAATATTTCGAGATTTGTAGTGAAGATACTAAGTTTGCTTTGTGTTTGCTGTGTAAAGTCAAGATCTTGCGAGGTGGAGAAGGAAAAAAAGTGAATAAAAACAATTTTTTCTGCCATCCTACCAAATATATACTTTGTGATTAAAATGTATTTTTATTTGCATTTATTTATATAGCAGATTGTACTCAATAGAAACAAGTTTTTCTGCTTTCTTACCAAATATAAACTTTCTGATAGAAATGTGTTTTTATTTTCGTTAGGTATTCGGTATCCGGCCGAATACCGTCTACTATTCGGCCGAATACCGAATAGTTGCCAAATATTTGTTGCATTTCTACTTGAAATCAAAATGGAAGATATTTTGATGCGGATCTGTCTCCGTATTTGTCTGTTATTAAATAAATAATTTGGTCAGACTCGCGCACAAAGGGTTCCGTACCACCACACAATATGGGTACGGAACCCTAAAAATAGAGAGCTGTTAACTTAATTACATCTAGGTGAGATGTTTAGTTTTGTTAGTAAAATTTAGTAATGCTTTCTTGCAACCAAACGGAACCCAACCCACACTATTATTTGTTTTGGTACCTGTTCAACGGTTTCTCCTTATAAATGACTTGCTTCCTCGGCCGCCTCGTCCGCGTTTTGCCGCCGCTGTCGCTGTCTCTGTCCGCCACGCTGATGTTGCTCTGTGAACTAACATTGCTGGACTCGCCGACAGTGTTGCTCTGTCTTTGCTCCCTGCAATAAATTATACTCCATGTTAAATATTATAGTGACAACATTGGATAATTGGATCATAACTAAAATTCCATTACTTCAATCATAATTAAATAATTCATGGAAATTGTGTTTAATATGCAGTGAACGAAAAAAACATTTCTAGTGGAAACTTGGTTAGTGACGTAGTAGGTTACGACAACTGACAGACCTCTTAGCCATTAAGGCGATTACCGTCCCCAAATTAGCAGCTCGATGTTTGTCTGTACGAATATCGACGGAAACGACATTGAAATAGCGTTCATATCAGCGCACAATGCGTGGTGGCTGTTACGACGCTCGCTGCGTCCTTGATAGGGCGAAATAGGAGAAAATAATATTTTCAACATAGACAGGATTGTTCGATTGAATAATACTATGTTATGTTTATAGCTACCAAGTTAACCTATTTAATCAAGCCGCTTAGGAGCAGTAGGGAATTCAAGACAAAAAACACCAGTTAAAACAATTTTTCAAATAGAAGTTTTGGTGGTACGAAAAAGAAAAATGTTGCATATGTTATCCTAGAGTTGATAATCCAAAATACATTTTTTCAATATTTTTGGTTTGGCCATAAAAGAGGAGTAGGCTTTACAAAGTACCTATTTGGCGATATTAAGCGCCTTAAATCAGCATCTAATGTCATTCCATACTATACCATGTCTATTTCCTTGCTTAATACCTTCCCCGCATTACTTACCCCGCAACACCCCCGCAGTGGTTGATATGATGCCTAATGGGTAAGTGGTTTTTGCAACAACTAAAGTAGAGCCACTAACTGATGGCGCCTATGACGTTTAAATGCCTACAAAGTATCGTAATTATTTATAAGCAAGTGTGAATTAAAAAATATAATACTTCATTGTTGATAGTGATGTACTACTTGTTTCGGTTATTATTTTTCGATTTGAATGTTGCTTTATTGTGCAATAGAATTCGTATAGAAACAAAGAATTTTTTTGTAAAAAATTTCTCCTTTTTCTATAGGTCGTGTTTGAGGTCGCCAAGTTACGCAATAATATTTAATTAAAAACAAAACAATTACGAAGTTAAACTAAACGAAAATAAATGATAGTAAAATACTTTTTTCCATTTAGATATTTAAACATCTCTTGGGGGCCCCGGGGCACTACACCGCATAGCCCTGCGATAGCTACGCCACTGGTTTTGGCACATTTTCCTTTTGTATCATTATGTTGAATGTTGAATGACGTGTCTAATTTTTGAGTAAACTCTCACTTGATTTTTATTTTTAACCGAAATTTGAAATGTACCTCATCACTAAATGCAGCTGTCATAAGTGCCATCACTCAGTGGCTCTACTGTAAACTTGGTTAGTGACGTAGGTTATGACAACTTAGTCGGTATGTTAAAGAAAGAAAAAGGACGAAATTTAGTTAATAATAGGAATACCAGTGATAATAGACTCACATAACAACAAGCGCCGCATCAGTGGCCCCGTTCGGACTGGGCGCGTCGAAGCGCATCGGTCTCTTGGGGGGGGTGGGCTCCCCGCCCGCGGCCCCCTCCATCGTCTCCAGCGATATCTTGGGCACGAGGACCTTGAGCACGCGCTCGCTGCTGTGGGACTTAGTGCTGTGGGGATAGAGCTCAAACTGGAGTGTCTAGTTGGATCAACAATCTGGTGTAGGAGGGAATAGAATAGGGAGTCAGATTTGGGTTTGAAGTAGCAAATGCTCTAAGGGTGTGTAATTAAGGTGTTATTTACAAAACGGTTCTTTTTGTAACAAAATAATACTTACATAGTCCATGGAAGACTATAGACTGAGAAGGTTTATGGGGATCCACAGGCAACAGACGGTACTAACATAGGTCCCGCCTATAAATACTAAGGCCCGGTTATGCCAAACTTTGATGTTGTGCATGCTTCGATTTTCGAACTGTTTTTCTCCAACATCTCGCGTTTTTTTTTTACTTTCTCTTATCACCTGTATTCCAATATGTTATATATTTAAAGGGAAGAATCAGCTGAATCACATTGACAATACTTTACATAATAGATTCTATACGGTATATAATAGATTATTTATATATTGTAAAGTATTGTCAAAGTGACTTAGCTGATTCTTTCCTTTATTTGTTAGGTATTGTTATTGTGTTAGAATATAGAAGCCATTTTGGTTTGGCCTACCGAAACATATCATTTTGGAGTGGCGAATTATATTTGTTGGTTCAGTCAGATGTGTTGATAGAAATCGGTCGCCTGTTATGAGGAGTCTGTAGGCTGTATTCGTCTACGATGCTGACAGTACAGCCAAAGCGGGCGGACATTTTGAACCCCAAGGTCTTTTCACTCAAGTAATAGCAAGTTTCGAGTCCGAAACATATCCATTACCTGGTCCTGTGTGACGTCGTGGGGAGCAGCGGCGACAGCGGCGGGGTGCGGACAGGAGAGCAGGGGCGCAACGAGGGACACGCCAAAACGAGCAGCGGCGGGGACGAGGTGCGCTTGCGCCGGTGGCGCACAGTGGGCGTGAACACGCGACCGTTGCCCGGGCTCACCTCGCTCGAGGGCGGGATGATCTCACTCTGGGAAGACGTTCAAGAGTGAAACGAAAATTTCTATTTAAACATCGAAAATAGTTTCTGGTCGCTTCATTGGACACCCCAAAAAAGATAATCTGAACTTTCTCCGTATGTTTGCTGAAATTAAACGCTTGTACTCAAAGGCACTGAAACGTCAATGATAAAAATATGTGTATAATAAGTTCAAGTTTAATCACAAGCATCAACATTTCTTCGTATAATTTTTCCGTTTTCACAATGGCCCAGATTAATTCGGCAACTGCATTGGAAACAACGCTTTGAGCCCAGTTATTTTAAGTTATGCGCCATTTTTTATTCTATTGAATTGTTGTTTCTACATCATCATGGTCTGAAATAAAGCTACTTATTATTACTTTCACTAAAAACGAACAAGGCAACGTCTACTAGGTATCACCTAATTTTGTTAACTTAGTCATGCATGACCTAAAGGATGGTGAAAGGTGTTAGTGCTCTCACATTTAGGCCCCTAATTAAGAGTCACATAGGGTTACTGAAACGAACAACATACACCGAAACTTACGGGTTCCTTAAAAACAGGATATTAAAAAGAAAAAACCCGGTTCAGAGCTCACATCCAGATTTACTTTTCTTTCTGCGTTTCTGTACTGCAATGCAGTGGCGTGCACAGAGTTTTTACACAGGGTAGACATAAAAACCGGTCAAGTGCGAGTCAGACTCGCGTACCTAAGGTTCCGTATCGTGGATGAAAAATGTAATTTTGTTTTCGTGAATTTCTAAACTGCTATATTATTCCTGTAATCTTTACGTAAGCACATATTACCATGATTTTTTTTTATTTTTCGATCAACCAATTTTAGAGATAAGTTGAGGGACATCAATTTTTTTTTGTAGTTTTTCGAGGATTTCCCAAAATAGAGGCAAGTAAATATAGCTAAGCGGCATCGTTCCAAACAGTTTGGTTATTTGAACATAACAAGCAGGAGAAACAGTCGATTAGTATGTTTACAACCTGTCAGCCAGTTAAATGTTTCATATTGTTTTGGATTGAATTTTCTAGTTGCTTTACCTTTTATTTGAATCCGGTACGAAGCGGCTTTTCTCGATTACTTCTTTTTTTTCAGCATAACACAGTTTTGAAAACGTACCTATTCTTAATTTTTGCACACACACATTCCCAGCACAACTTTCACAGTAGTTACTACCACCACTAGCCATTTTTTGCAATTTTTAGACCCAATTTTATTTTATTTATACTGCTTGTCATCAATTTGCGTAACGAACGAACGCAAAACAATAATGGATGGCGCCGGCTCAGCTGCTAAGGCGGCTTCGTAAGACTTCGGTAATTTTCGGTGAATGTCGTAAAACTAAAAAGACGTCGTCTTTTTGCAGAGTTTTCGCATACATGTCGCACGCAAACAAGCAAAAGCTTTTGCATTTGTGTGCCATGTACTTACAGTAACGCACACAACAAAGATACTGTTGGAATAATGACCCACACATAAAAGCCGGTACTGGCCGGTAGCCACCATTCCGCGATGGCTGGTCCGATATTGAATTACAACGAATCGTAAGCCATTCACTTCATAGTCTTTCGTAATCGATTTTAGCGATGTAATTCTATTTCGGAATGCTCGAGCATAGATACTTTATCTATGGCTGGAGTGAGCGAGCGAATCGCAGCTGTGAACTGAGACTCGCAGTTCCCGCTAATGACAATAGATGGCGGTCGGTGTGGCTACACTTTTTTTTTACGATATGCGTAAAAATGCGTAAATGATGTGTCTTTGTCAGGGTAGACAGTGTCTTTTTGTCTGTATGGACTGCACGCCACTGCTGCAATGATATAATGTTAATTTATATTTCCTGCGATGGATAAATCGCCAAGTGTTCAAATATAGAAATTTATTTCTATCATAGTTTCGGTAAGAGTAATGTGTATTCTTCACTATCCGATGCTGTAACAGGTGACGGTAGGGCATAATGGTCTTTGACTAGCTTTGAATACACTAGCGTCCTCTAGGCGCCAAGTGGCTCACTGTAAAGTGGGTATCTATAAAATATCATTGCAGTATGGGAAAGCACATCGGTAAATTCACGAGTTGTGGTGAGACCTGGATAGCTCAGTTGGTAAAGCAATCGCCTGGTAAGCGAGAGGTCCCGAGTTCGTATCACGGTTCAGAGCTCCTCACATCCAGATTTACTATTCTTTCTGCGTTTCTATACTGCAATGATATAATGTTAATTTAAATAGGATATTAGACAAAATATAGGTCCTCGATGACGTGTTTACCTGTGGAGGCGAGTCCGGGGTGGGAGCGGGTGATACCGCGGGCGCGGGCGCGGAAGGTGGCGTGTTTGTGCGAGACTCGTCCAGCTCCGTGGTGGAGTCCGCCTCGAGCGTCACGCGACCCTTGCCACCGCGCGTTGTCACATTCACCATGGGGAACTGTATATAAGGTGACATTAATTTGTGCAGCCAAATTCATACTGGAGTGTTGGTAAGTGATTAGTATCACAGATCGATAACACTTTTAATGTTTGCCTCACATAATTTATTGATGGACTGGGCTTCCGTTCATAGGGCACAAAAAATATAGTTTTTAACTAAAAGGCTTAGTACCAATTTTCATGTTAAAAAATTCCCTGACAATTATTTTATTCCCTAATTTACTCTCTAAGGGACAATTTTTCAAAACTCCTGTAACACGGCTTTCTTTGTTTTTAACTAGAAGGCGAAATACCAATTTTTATGGTATTAACTACAAAACTAACGAAATTTCCTTACTAACTTTCATTCCTTATTTTACACCCTTAGGGGATGATTTTTCAAAAACGCTGAAACTTTGGGACCTTATTGGACCGAAATTGGGGACCTTATATATACTTTTATGGCCATGCAATATATATATATATATATATATATATATATATATATATATATACAGGGTGATTGATAATTCGACCTATTCCTTTAAAAGGGTTATACTACGGATCATTTCCAACAAATAATGCCTATCAACTAGGGGTCGAAAATTATATTTTTTTTCAAGTAAAAGACGTCGATATTTCAAAAATTACAAAATAAAAAAGTTTTTTTTTTCTACTTAAGACCTTTTAATTCTGAAATTATGGGAATTCAGGGCACGTATTTTTTTATAAATGATCACTCATCTATCATTGATCAGAAATATAATAAATAAGTGCTGAGAGAAGAAATCAAATCCAAATACCTATTTTCATGGTTTAAACTGCAAAACTGCCTTATTTCCCATACAAAATTCAATTCCCTATTTTACCCACTTAGGGGATAATTTTCCATAAACTATGAGACTCATAACTATTTATTTCTTCCCAAAAGGCTTGCTACCAAATTTCATGGTTTTAACTTGAAAACTAGGGATGCAACGATTACGAAGCGGTGCATCGTTTTGCATCTGTAATCGTAATAATTACGATTAATAACGAAGTGATGCATCGTAGTAAGAATCGTGACGATTATTAAATTGAAAGTTCTTCAGACATATGAGCTTAGTTCCCTCTGCCTTCCCACATAGTGAGAGAATAAAAAAAAGCCCATTCCAAAGGATTAATTTTTAAAATATTCTATTTTTAATTTTTTTTCAGAGAATTTACGTCATTTTAGGACACGGTTTTCATTATTTTGGTATAATTATAAATTAACCATTATTTTTTATGATTTTTTAAGAATTGTCCGATATGACGTTACTTGAGAATTTTAGACATTAAACGGATTGTGATGTGTGATTGCTTAAAAAAAAGTGGTCTGTCTCTTTTGTGTCTACTCATCGTCATCCAGCTGTTAAATTAGTCAGAAGCAAATTATTATAAATTAATCTTGATAGCAAGGGACACATTTCTAAACAGCCATTTCTCAAGTGACGTCACACGATGGCAAATGGAAGTTGCAGCTTTTTCGTAAACAATATTCATCATTATTAGGTTTTTTAGATCAAAAGTTTGAAAATACGGCTTATTAAACCTAAATCTCGAAATGGTTTTCGAATTAACACACCTTAACATAATTTACTCAATGCCTATTGGGGTTTAAAAATTTTACGAGGAAAAATTGTTGTTTGCCAATTCAATTATTTAATTTACTAATCAGTTAGTGTTTAGTCTGGCTTTAAAAAGTGTATTCTGGCGTGAAGCTGATTGCCACAATGCCACAAAGAAAGGAACATAAGTAGTAATATCTGGGAATATTTTACAAAAAACATTGTTTCTTTATGATTAATACTTGCGACTGTCGGCACTTGGTGAAACATCATTATAATCTTGATAAAAACACTTGTACTGTTTCGCAATATCACTTTTTTTAATAATCCAACCGGTTTCGCCTTACGGCATCATCAAGGAACACTGTTAAATATAATAAATAAACAATAAAGAAATGTGTAGTGGTTGTTCAGATATTATTCACCCTCTGCAATGTAAACAACCACTACACATTTCTTTATTGTTTATTTATTATATTTAACAGTGTTCCTTGATGATGCCGCAAGGCGAAATCGGTTGGTTTATTAAAAAAGTGATATTGTGAAACATTTTTATCAAGATTACTGTTTTTTTAATAATCGTAATGCATTGCTATCGTAATAAATAACGATTATTATCGTAATCGTAATCGTAATGGAAGAATCATTGCATCCCTATTGAAACTGACGAAATTTCCTTACAAACTTTCATTCCTTATTTTACACCATTAGGGGATGATTTTTCGCTGAAACACATTTTCTTAATTTCTGTCTGAAAGGCTTTGTAGTAACTTTTATGGTTTTACCTACAAAATTTGTGAAATTCCCATACAAACTTTTATCCCCTATTTTGCCCCCATAAAGGTGTGCGGACGCATAAATGTAACCTACTGTCAAAATGTCATCTTCCTAGGTCTAGCCGTTTGAGTCATGCGATGATGAGTCAGTCAGTCATGCAGGACTTGTATTTTTATATATGAGAAGATAATTATTTACTCTAATCCAATTCAATGTTTTTAATAAAGTTATAAATTTACCGTCGTCGTAGGCCTCCTGTCCGAGGTATCTAACAGCCAGCTGGGGCCTTCCAGTGGGTTTTCCATTCTATTCCTGCAAACGAAATAACGTTATAGACTATAAACTTATCAAGTGACAAGTAAATTGGATCATAGTTAAAAGTACATACACAGGCAATGTTGGTGTAGGGATCTCATTCTGTCGCTCGCCTGACTCTTCATGTAGTGTCTCAAGTTGTCTCCTATAAATATAAAAGGCATCAATAAAAATATTTTAAAAATATGGACAAGAAAACATTATTTTTCAGCCCAGCTAAATTTTAGTAATTTAAGGATAACCCGCTTATTGTATTTAGGTTTATGAAGAGAATACTTACATTTCTACTTCTTCCTCCTCAGAAAAATGTTGAGATTCTTCCATATCATGGTCTGAATTATCTAAAAAACAAAGAAGTAACAATTTAATTATATAAAAAAACGTATCACCCGGCTCAATATACCTTGGTAATAGAAATGGCTGCCCACTCTACTGTCAGCATAGACCAAATGCACAACTGACATATTTACCTCATAGTAGGTATGGGATTTGAGAGATCAACAATAAACACATTTGACTGCTATTGTTTTTATCTATAATGTCATATTTTTCTTAAGTTGGCAACACCGACAGCGGGCACCTGTCATATTTTTCTTAAGTTGGCAACACCGACAGCGGGCACCTCGCTTGCTTTACGTCGTTTCGTTGTTTTAAAGTGGGGATATAGTCTAAGTTTGACTTACTGTGGAGCAGCGAGCTCAGTCTTGGACTATCCTTCGAACAAGTAACTTGTAACCAGGAACCTATGCGAGTTTGTTTAAATTAATTTAACAAGTGTAAAATAAAATCAGTAAACAAGTAATTAAAGATAAAAGTAGTATTATTTTTGAAAATATATCTATTTTTATTTGCTATCTGTATAGACAGAGATAGCGTGTAAGTCAGAAGTGGATAGCACATCATTTCTATTCCCAAGATCTTTTGACTCAACTTATATTAGTGTGCCAGTCATAAAACAAACAGAAAAAGAATTAGTTTTCATAGTTCTCTATTTGACTTCTTTATGTTTAAAACACCATTTATTTCGAACAAACTTTAGGTTTAGGTTTTTCCCTGTGCTATGATCTAATTATAACAAAGCTAGTTGATAGTGCAAACATTCTTATACCATCCAGCATCAAGTTGTCTTCAGGCATTTCAACTTCCGGATCCATTTCCTGACTGGCATTGTTTGTGAATTGACTGGTGTCTATCCTTCTCAGTGGGATGTACACATCTGTAATGAAAAAATCAATATAATACGAGACCATTGGAACAAAAAAAGTAAAATAAATACAAAAATATTTTATAAAAATCTGTTTACGTAAAGATTACAGGAAAAATAAAGCAGTTGAGAAATTAGCGAAAAAAATAAAAAATAAATTTATCATCCACAATATGGAACCCTAAGTACGCGAGTCTGACTCGCACTTGGCCGGTTTCTTCATGGGTATTTAACTCTATGATTGACATGTGATATTATATTGGACAGCTTTAAGATGGCAGAACACAATGAATCAATGCAGATAAACTGCTTTAATAAATTTTTAGTACAAGTGTCTGTAAAAGGTACAATAAATTGTCATACCTTGTAACATGTGAATAGGCAAAGGTAGGACTCTCGCAGATACATCGCGAGTTTGATTAGGGCTCCTTGATGTGCCTCCGTTAGGGCTCCTTGATGTGCCTGCAATAAATTGATAAATACAGTAACAAAACACAATTTAAATTAAATCCAGAGATTAATTATTTTAGTATGAGGAATATTGTAATGAAATATTCTAGGTAAGTGGTTCAGTTCAAAAGGTTGTTTTGTATGAAAACGTACCTGAATGATTATTATTCATGGGTACCCTATTCAAAGATACAAATGGCTGTATCGACCTTCCACCCATCATCATAGGTGGAACTTTGTGCACTTTGTCTCTTATCGGAGTAGTGCTAAGGGTGCTCCACCTTGGCAGCACAGTTTCAAGCTCCTCTCTCTGGCTCATGTAAGTCTTGTAGAGCTCTATAGTCCGTGCGACAGCTCCAGAGGCCTGCACCAAGTGAGACATTGCCTGCTCTGTAGCTGCTTGGAGATCCACATCTAGGGCCTGTGCCTGTGCTGCAGCAGCACTGCGCATTCTCTGGGGACAAATTATAGATTTTTTTCCTATTTTTTTTTCCTTACAATCATTGTTGACATAAAAAAAAAGAAAAGTGAATAATTTTCAAGTCCAGTATCGTGCTCCCTTATCGAGACTCTGACCAATTTCCGAAAACGGTTGAGAAGTGTTTAACAAATATACACATTCATGAAACAAATCGTAAAAGTGTTCGTGTTGAAAATAAGGGTAGATGTTACTTACACTAAGTTTATGCCTCAATTCATTGTTTTCCTTTATAAGCTCAAGTTTTTCATTCTCCTGCTGCCCTGCTTTCACCTTCCAGAACTGCACCTTTTGCGCCAGATCATTGTTTTTCTGTGTTATCCCTTTCACTTCATCTTTTAAGCATTTTACTTCTTCCTCCAAGTCTGGTGTCGCCATTGTACAGTCGAAAGACAACAGTTATAAAAGTACTGGTTTAAAGCCTGTACAAAATGAACTATGATGGTTTTATTTGTAGGTAATAAACAAGAAAATGGATAGAAAGAAATGCAACAACAAAAAGCAGATTTGCAAAACAAAATTATACGCACTGGCTAAATACACCTAATGACTTTTTTTTTTTTTCAAAGTCTCGGACCGCCCACCTCATGTCAAAAACAGCTGTGTGCTCAGAATAAGGAATACAAATTTGTATTCTTTGTATTCCTTATTCTGAGGCTGTGTGCAACACTGAGCAAATAAAAATAAAAAGGGTTGGGAAAAAGGCGCGAAGATGTGATGGCGTCGTTTTTTTGTTTTATTGAAAAAATACCTATTGCATTTTGGGTGTTTTGATCAACAATAGTGATAGAATATTGAGAATTAAAATCGCCGTAACCTGTGTAGTGTGTTGTTCAATGGAACAAAAGTGCGGGCTGTGCCTTTTCGTGTGTTTTTTCTAACCCTGTTGTATTTGCGTTATAAGGCTATCATTATAGCGGAAATGACAGGACAGTGACTTAGACAGGACAGACCTTTCAGATGATCCTCAACAGAAGAGGATAGTGCATATAAACAGATAATAACTTTAACGTCAGACGTGGCTGTATGGGCTTAGATCCCTTTGCCTTTCCACTAAGTGGGAAAATGAAACAAAAAAAATAATAATAAAAACCATAAAAACCAATGATTAAAAAACCCATGGATACGCTGTACCAACAAAAACAGGGTGCCAAAAAATTGTCGCACAAGATGGCTGCTTAGGCCTTGAATTGTTTGCAAAAAATATCGATATCGATAAATTAAAATTATACGAGTTATTTTAGATGCTACGTATAAAATATGAGTAATCAAATCAGTAAAGTAGTAATAATTTAATAAATATATAATTTGCTATTACTGAACTTTTTATTTTTGCTGGATTTAATATTTTTTGCTAGATTTAATTTCGCAAAAAGTATTATTGATCTGTGTTACTGATTACTTACCAAGCCTCGACTATGAGTTTGGCTATATAAATAAAAGTCAACTTTTAGGCAACTGCTCTGATTGATTCTTTAACTGATGATTAAAGAATCTTTATCTGATGATTCTTTAACTGACAGTTAAATCACCAAAATGATTTATGCGTTATATAATTTTGTCAAGGTTAGCCTATTAGGTATAATGCAATATAAAACATCATAAGACCTAAGCATCTGTGAAAAATAAAAATTACAAATGTTTTAATACTTTTTTAATAAAATCAAAAATACAAATCTTAGTGACACTGTTAACCTAAGGTTCAAGATTACTTATTTTATGAACGGAGTCATGTTTTTTTTATAATTTTGATTACAAAAGCTTATATACTTAATATACAAAGTACTCAGTACTTATATTATTATAAAGGCTTATACGATAAAAATAAGTCAACTTTAGGTTAAGGGATAAAAAAACAAGGTAGCAGGACTTATAGTCATAAAAAAGTCTACCCGTCTCATATAGCACAGACCGTCAATTTATCTAATAATTAATTAACATCTTTAGACGAACCATCAGCTAAGAAATTACATTACTAATTATGAAAATTATCACTTGTAACACCAAATGCTTCTTTATTCCACACCTGTATAGAAATCTGAAGAAAACTATATTTTTATTCATTTCTAAACAGTATTAATTTGTTTAAGAAAGCCCTATGTGACACTGTATCGTTAACTTTCTTTCCGTGATGAAAGAACCTTATGTCTAAATATACCTTAATCACACTTTTAATCAGTAGGATTCGGTGGTTTGTATTGTGATCTTGATCATTAGCCACGAAAAAAATATTTTCTGTGGTGTGGAACTCTGTGAGAAATTTAAAAACATAAAGATAATATTTTTCTGGATTTTTTTGTGAAATCAATAGAGGTTTGACTAATTTTTCGGTCTTTTTTATTATCTCCTGGACATCTCGCGAAGAATAAACAAGGCCACCTCTTGTTTTGAGCCAAATTAAGCTGCCGATATTTTCCTCTCCTGTCAACAGCGATATACAAACATCGCACTTAAGTGATCGGGACAGCTTTCTAGCTACGAAACCCGCTACATACTCTACAACACTCGAAGTATATTCGTCGAGGTTAGCCCCTATATAGTCAACATAGGTCTCGTATAGATCACTATGATCTTCATCGATCTTAACTAAACCCTTCTTTTCCGTCAAATCATTGATAGTTTCAACTGGATTTGTACTAGAACACGTCAATATGTTAATTTGTTCTAGCGGTACACAATTTCCGATGCCACCTTCTCTAATTTCCGCTCTTACAAGCAATTTCTTATAAGCCGCCCGGAATTGGACTGCATTTGGATTATTGTTAAATCCACCTCTGGCTCTTATTGAAGAGAAGAAAAGTTCCACGTGATCCTGACTAATTTTGTAGAGCGGGATATATTTTAGAATTTTTGTGTCTTCCACCAAATACTCATAAAGTGCCAGAGCACTTTTCATATCGATTATAAGGCCGATAAAACCTGTTTTCCGGCGGGATTCAATCAAAAGTTGACCAGAAGGAAATTTTAAAGTTTGGAGATAGTGAATGGCACTATCGAACAAAGCCTTCACAAATCCAATATTTTCTGAACACATAGCTTTTTTCCAGCCTGGTGGGCGGATCGAGTGACTATTAAGTACGTCGAAGATGTCATTTAGTATGTTGACGAAATTTATTGTCCCAGCACAATTTTCGAACTCTTTCATCTTTAATTTGCTACGGCAATGCTCAAGTGCATCTGCAACAGAACTGCTGAATAGTTGGGTAGCCAGTTTGACCTTCATCTTTTGCTTCTGGAACAAGATATGAGCCTGTGATAACTTTGTCGCCAGATGTAGTCCTTGTTTATTTTGAAGCTCTAGAATCATTTCCAAGTATTTAAAATCAATTTTTCGCCCGCAGTGGTCTATAAATACTCCGAATTCTCCAAATGTATTGCGAACCAATTTTATTGCATGGCATGGGTCTATAAAAGCGTGAATGCGACTGCCACTGCACTCCAAGCTTGTTTTATTTTGATGTTTCAAAATGTTTAAGCCCAAGCATTCAAACATACTAAAATTTGAAGCAGGTCCATCGCATGTAATACTCACAATTTTCACTCCTACGTCTTCACACAAACTTAAAGCTGTCTCAATAAGTGCGTATTTTTGTTCGCCGGTAAGAGTGGTTATTAAAAAATAGCCAATTGGAATCTTCCATGACCCATTAATGCAGTTCAGAAGTATGACCATACTTTGATTTGCTTCACCGACACTGTCGCTATCAATATTGTGGCCATAATCAATGCGCCCGAAGTATTTTTGCGCTTTTGGGTCCCAGGTGAGAGATCTTCTAATTGCCATCTCGTCAAATATTAGACCGCATACCACCGGGTGTGGGCTTTCTGTAACTTTTTTTCTCAACACATCTAATGCTTCTTTTGTGAACCCAGCTTCAGCATTTACGTGCTCATACCACTTACACAACGTTCTTGTATGTGGTAAACACGTGTTATAGGTTTGCCTGATAAAGTTATAAGCCGTCGTTGACAGAAAATGTAACGTTAAGGCAAATTTTCTAAGTTCTTCGGAGTACTTTTTTTCCAGAGGAAGCCCTCTTGACTTAGCAATCTGTCTTTTCAAGAAGTCCTCCGGCCCTGCACATTCTTTCAGTAGCAGAGACTCTTCATTGTTGATTTTATTTGATTTCTTCAAATCTTCAATAATGTCACATAAAACTGCGATTTTTTTGTTTCGCTTCCGCACCTTTTCATTGAGACGTTTAATTTTGATGCGTTGCTTCTTGCAAGTTTTAACAAGCTTCATTACTTTTTCTTTATCACGCCAAATCTGTGAAAGTAATGTTTGATTAAATTAGTTTAGTTGCGTTGCCGCCCATCTGGGAATTGCAGGGAAGTGTCACATGAATAGTTATATGCATAAATTCTGCATACAGGAAACAATAAGTGAGGACACGGGTACTCTAGGTTTTGGTGGTAGCAGTGTAGTGAGTGATGTACCGTTTTCGGCAACGGTGGGAATTTTGCTGCGAACATTTACTGAAATATTCGTTGCCAAGTTGAAATATTTTATGCCATAAATTCCCAGTATTACCGGGAACGCTACATCGCTAGTAGTGTGTTCTGGAAACCATAATAATTAGTATGTCACATAACTTTACTGGAAAGGTAGTTGGTTTCTGCAATAAGCCTCAAAATTGGGTCATTATACAGATGACAGGTGCTACTTATCAGGTAAAGAACTAAATAAAAAATCTATATATAAATACCTCTTCAGTGGGTTTCTTAAATTTCATATTGGTCATATGTGATGGTGTCATGGCAGAGCTATGGGGTCTTTGTACATTGCCCGTTTCAGTTAAAACCGACACCTTCAGTTCGTTGGTTGGCTGTAAAGGATTATAAAACTCATGTTGAAAGCATTATGAGAACAGTCCAGTCCAAAGAATGTGTAATAGTGTGAGATCTTTCAATGGGGCTACGTAAAGAAGCGTAATCTATACTGCGATCCCGTATTCATAGTACAATGGTAAAAAAATTACCATGTCAGTAGTTGATGGCAAATTTGTATTCTGGTCCATTAACGATATTGGTGCTTGCGTAGGATCAACAGTTTTGTGTGCCTAAAAATAAAACAATTTGTTTACAAACAAGGGTCACAAACTTTACACACAAAATCAATTATTACAGATTTACAGACAATCATGAATGCCTATTACGGCTTCTAAACGAGACGACCCATGGTTGGGTAAAGCAGAAAAATATTGCTTTATAGCTGTAGAGATGGTGGGTAAGTAAATTAGTTGGTATATTTTAATTGATAATATTGTTTCTATTTGGAGACTCACCACAAAAGAAGTCGATGGCACTGCATTATCACGTAATCTCACTACATCCAGAGATCTGTTAAAACTGCATTCATCAAAATGTAGTGAGCAGACATAAAGATCTTTATGTCGAGGATTTATATTTTCTAAGCCAATAACGTCCATCCATTTTTTATTTAAAGCGTCATTCCTCGGAAATCTAGGAAAGAAAACAAAATATTATATCCATAAAATTACAGTGAGTAGAGATCATAAATATTCTATAGCACGGATAGACCCACTGACTGTGCCATCAATACACAGCTTAAAGAGTGAGTCTATCTGTGTTCTAAAATACGAGCCTTTTGGCCGCGTGCTCATTCGCATTATTTTAATTTTTGGTTGTGTCCCTAAGGCGAAAGCCAGACAGTAGCGGCGCGACGCGCAAATGGCGCGCGAGCGTGTTTCAAATTTCATACAAAACGCATGGAAATAAAGTCACAATTTGAATCGCCCGTTCCACGCCCGACACATACCCTTCGGTGTGCTCAAATTGCGACTTTATTTCCATGCGTTTTGTACGAAATTTGAATTACGCCCATGCGCCGCGCACCCATGGTGGGCGCCGCCGTGCCGCTTCTGTCTAGCTTGCGCCTAAAGAACTGTGCGTCCCGTAGTTTCCTAGGAACTTAGCTACCGTATAGCCTATGTTACTCAGTGATGATAAAGCATCCTACAGGTGCAAGAATTTTTTAAGTCAGTCCAGCAGTTTTTAAGTTAATTCATTACAAACAACATTAAAAAAAATACAAATCTTTTCTCTTCATAATATTAGTGTACATTTAAAATGATTGTTAATTAATTCAATTCTAGTGCTGATAAGCTTACAGGCAGCACTTTAGAAGTGCTGTACCGACAAGAGCAAACTTCAAACGGTGATAGCAATTTCTGAAAGATCTGCTACGTGAACGTCACTCTACCTATTTGTGTGTAAGAATCTATTTTAATTAATTTTATAATATTAGATGTTAATTTATCTATACTACTTAAGAATGTTCGGTACCGTACTGATACATAGTTTTATTTAGGATTATGTCTACTTCCGGAAATACCATGTTTTATTCTTACTTGGTATTTCCGGTTGTATAACTTTTGATATTGGTGTAAGAATCTATTTTAATTAATCTTATAATATTAGATGTAAATTTATCTATACTACTTAAGAATATTCGGTACCGTACTGATACATAGTTTTATTTAGGATTATGTCTACTTCCGGAAATACCATGTGTTTTATTCTTACTTGGTATTTCCGGTTGTATAACTTTTGATATTGGTTATTGTAAAATGCCTTTAAATGTTAATCAGGTTATAAATAAGTAAACTTAATTATTGTAAATGATTACTTTAATATAATGTTCATGGTTAAAGGCGCACGCGCTGCTTCCGGTACTAATCAACTACTTCCGTGGATAATTTGTCGTTTCCGGTTAAAAAGTGGGGGCTGGGAGAAGCGCGTGCGAGATAAGTCAGTGAATGTATAAACTGTGAAAGAATAAGACGTATTATTAGCATTCTCAAGGCGTGTTTTATTTCACCGGTATAAAATGTGTATGGGAAATTTAATAGTAATATAGGCTGTTATGCTGCAGTAGCGAAACTGGCGGCTCAATATTAATGGGCCCTGTGATAATCAAACAATTTATCGATATAGCAAAATGTATGCAGTAGCACATCACTATACCAACAGTGTTTACAAAACAAGTACGAACGGAATTGAAATATGTCAGCGTTTAATGCTGTAAAAATCAAACAATTTATGTTTGCATTGAAAGTTATTAACACAGGACACCAGCCTCGCAGACAATTATAACTTTTTCAATGAAAATACAGTACTAACCTATGAAGAGTCAATTGAGGTCGGTTTTTGCTCTTTCGGGCTCCACAATCCTTGATACTACAAACAGGCATGTTGTATTTTTTGTCTTTTGTAACCACACGCAATATAATCTATCAATTGATAGCTTATAATTCGAAAATCACAAAAACTCTCAATAACACAGTCGCTTTGACAATCAATGTACCACCAAAGCTGTCGCTTAAAATGGCGGACAGAGCACCCAGCCAGCCAAGACCTCGTGACGTCACATAAATATGTTGCCATAATAAGCATGACATACATTATGACATCTCGCTTACAATACTTAATGCTCCATTAATTGGAAAGAGACAACGCACCATTTGTTAGTGCTTCATCTATTTAACTGATATTTGTACAACTATAAAGTATGTATAGAAGAATACCGCGCCTCCATTGGGTTTCTTTGGGTTTCTTTCCTCATTGATAAAAACAAAGATGTGCAACGAACGGGTGCGGACGGACGGTGCGGCGCGGCGATGGATGCGTGATAACTTGATAAGATAAACAGAGAATAATAGTACTCGTTTCTGAGTGATAAACGACCATTTTTTTACCTGTCAAAATGACAAATAACAGAGCCACAAGCTTTCTGTTCCGATAGGCCAACACTGGCTTTTATAGTGATATGTGACAGTCTTCGCCACCGGAACAGATAAGTTTGTGGCTTGTATACGAATACGATGCAGTGAGCATCAAAAATTAATTGTGATGCCAAATTCTGGTATCGATGCTTGTTAAAGTCATGCGAAATGGTCGTTTATAATAGAACTCTTTGCACACTTCATCGCTGCGGCGACACATGTGTGTTAAACAACACAAATATTTGAGTTTGAAATTTATTTTGACACTTTACATGACAGCCAGCTGTTTGTTACTAGGGTAGCGTTACAAAACCAAGTCGGATGAGCAATAGGTTTTGGAACCGGGAAAAGTCTTCGGACTAACTTTGGTGCGATTCGGAACGGACATAGAGTAATATATTCATCCATGAATATATCAAAAGAAAAGTTTGGCGGGAAGACGAAAATGTTTAAATGATGGATGAGTTTTTATCTACAGGCTTTATAATTATAGAAAAATGTTACCGATAATCAAATTTTAGACTCGTAGGAAATAACAAGAAACAAATTCAAATAAAAACATCGTTCTAGGTGAGAAAATAGGAATTGTTTTCATCTGTCGATTGAGATGTGTTCAAATGTTTAACACTCTTCAGTTCATGTGTGGTAATTTTTGATATCTAATTCACTTGGCTCCTCAGAATTAATGAAGTAAACGTTATTGATCGGCTCACAAATCCTTCAACGTGACCTCCAGCAGCTGTCCCAAATGCCAGCCTCGGCACCCATCTCAAGTGCTGGATCCGGCAGCTGAGTCACTTCCTTAATAAAATAGTTCATGTGCCATAATGTTGGTATTAATGGGATATACACGAGATGATTGGTTATAGCCAAAATTTTCTTTCTATAGATTGAATGATATCACAGACATTCAAATTCAATGAGCGTTTTTACTTGAGTCAAATTTAGTGTTAAATAAAATTCCTAGATGACACTGTTGTATACTTTAGCAAGAGAATCAAAGTTTAAATTTGCACAGATTTCAAACAAACTTATAACCACTTTGACATTGATTGCTACGAATTAGTGTATTTTGTACCATTAATTAGAAACAAACAAAGGACATCACCCATTCTAGACCAATTTTTTTTTAGCCGGCCATGAAAAATAAATGCCATATTTAAATTGAACTTAAAGTTCTAATATTTTTTTATTATGTGACTTAAGTTCTAGGACGGTTATTTGAGATTATATTTAACCGAGAATATTTTATTTATAAAAAGCTAATAATACTTATCAATGAATAAATCTAGTGCTTGCAATGTTATGGTAAGTAATCACTTACATACTACAAAGACCGCACTTATTCTGTGGCACTGCTATCCTTTCACTTGCACTTATGGAGCGATGGCTGTGAGTGCAAGCAGGAGGCATATACGGGCCAAAGACCATGGATGGCTAACGGTACTGATATTCTCAGTTATCTATCACAATTAATATAAAACAGCTACTCTCGATAGCTTAAGGTGGATGCGATGGATCGCGTTCCCAAATGTAAAACTTATGATTGTCTTTCTTATTTTTAACTATGTGATTTATGGCAGTATGCGACAATAGTTTAATGTTAATTGTGCTTTTCTAACAAAGCTGTGTTATTCCATGCATTACTTTGTTAAGGATCTGTAAGGTATTTGTATATTCATTTTTATTACTTGTATGGAGGCAGGTTGACTTTTCCTTTGTCTCGAATTAAACTGTGCGTTGTAAAAAGATAATCCTGCACAACGACTTTAAAGCGCGTTTATAGTTGTAATGCAAAATCATTTGCAACGGAAAGCATAAAATAACACAACTTCGCTACAAATGCCTAACTAACATTCAACTAATGTCGCATATTGCCATAAATCAAATTAATCTAATATTTTTTCAAAATAAGAAAATAAACATAAGTTTTACGTTTGTGGATGCGATTCATTGCATCCACATTAACTACTATCTTAATGTTTTTGCCCGAGTCATGTCATGATTCTTATTTCGCAAAATAAAACAAAAGAATTCGAGTTTTTATATTTTATTGATTGCTTAATAATTACATGGTTACTCTGGATTTAAAGCTCTCCTGGCCTTACAAATAAATCTTCCAATCCTTCCGCAGGAATGTTTATTGATGGTTCATGTCTTGCGAATCCCATGTACCAAACAATGCACATTATGTGCGAGCAGCACCCGACTGTTCTTTTACCAATATTGCATGTGCAATAATAATGAGCGATCGCTTGTCGACCACTCAAAGCTCTGTCTATACCCAAATACACATAATATGTTCTTGAACGGACATGTCGGGATTGAATTCGACCTCTCAAAATATAGAGATCCCTTCCTTCTAGTTCACGCACATGTTCAGCAGGTATTTGTTGTCCGAGTTCTATTAAAAACGTCCCATTTGGCTGTAGATGCTGTGCATAATAGCTTCTTGCCTGTTTTATTTGGTAAGTCCCGAGAGCAAACAGTATTAACTCTTCTTCTGTCAACACGGGAAACTGGATCCCGGGCATGTTTGCGTCCATTGACTGGAATTGGGCACGCCTTCTATTGTAGTTGTATCTATTCACTAGATCTGACAAAGTGTTTGGAACATTCATTCTCTCACGAATTATTTCTAAAAATGTTGGGGCCCGCACATTGTCCACAATTAATGTATGGTACGCATTTATTATTGCTGCACTGATTTTAAAGTATTCCATCATGTGGAATAAGGCGCGATTGTTAAATACAACGCGCAACAAGCGAAAATCCCTTTTAATTCGCCCATTTACTACCTCTATCACCCAACGACATATTGTCACACGTCTGGAGTTATTTGCTTGTTCGGTCGTAAGCTGGGTCTCGTTGGCATATTTTGTTTGTGGCATATGTACTGAATATCCATGAGATTGTAGGTTGTGTATTGCGTCTCTAAAGCCACGATCCAAAATAAAAACATCCCCTGGTCCAAAAAACCAATGAATGACACTCTCTTCGTTATCTATCACAGAATTGATTATTGTTGCGTCAGAAGTGGTAGCAGCATGTGGTCCGGACACATCAATTATATGACCATCACAACACACGAATAAAAATGGTTTCGTAAGATTCCTGTGTTTATGGTTACTGCTGAAAGATTTTCTTTGGAAAGGGTAGTTTGCACTTTTCTGATTGTATATATATGTACCATCGCACATTATTATGGCCTTTCTTTCTCCTGGGGGACTACCCGGATTTCCAAATAGTGTTTCTGGAATCAGTAAGTTTCTTTGGGCCACATCTTCTCTAGACATATGGTCGAACCCTAAGTGCAAGGGAACAAAATCACGCATCATTGAATCTCTGCCAATTGTTAACAGCCGCTGAAAACGGGATTCACTTGTTTTGAATAATCTTGCAAGTCTTGCGTTTGAATCTCCTGTTCGAAGTTTAACTAATAAAGCCGCCAATATAGTCTTCTGTTGACTGTTATCATTAAGACTTGGAGTATTTTCGAGTAAATCAGTAAACTGCTCATGAGTAAGGCCTGTCCAATCGTGGAATTCATTTTCATTTATTACTCGATATTCCTCGAAGTTTAAAACATCTATTGTAATATGACTAGTCAAAATCGTCAGAGCACTTACTATTTGGGAGGCTGTAAAATCTTCAATCAGATTTTCTTGTAACGGCAGTGTATGCCAAACGTCCTGCTCTAAGTGTTCTTGACAAACTCGAGCAATATCTGGTATGAATAGAGCGTAACGACACAGAATACGCAAAACCACTTCATTTGGTATTTTATGTCTAGAAACATTCTCGCAATGTTGATAAATACAGCTATTGGCAGTGTTCGGTGTCCGAACAAATCCCGGCAAAGTCAATGTTATAGGGTGACGGTTATCGACTTCTTCGGCAGGCTCATCCACTGGTACATCGTCCTGACGTGCCTCGCGAATACGTCGTAGATGCGTTCTTTCAGCTCTTTGCCAACATGGTCGGCAAATGATGTCCGTCGGTTCTTCCTAAAAGACAATACCATAGTTAAAACACAATAGTAAGCTATTTTCTAAGAAACGTACCAGGTGCGGCTAACATGTGTGCGTGCCAGTACGCATGAACTAACGCATACACACAGCGACAATATCTCGGACAGCTCACCTCTCGATTCTGATAAGCCGCACCTGGTACGTTTCTTAGAAGATAACTTAGAAGATTTACTACGACAATACGTAAATAAGTTTTTCTTTAAAATCCTACATCGATGTTTTACACCACAGTCACTGTAATACAATTTTTTATACCATTCAAATAAACAAAAAAAAAAATATGAAAACACATCCCACGCAGTTGCAGAGATCCTTTCGTAAGTAGGTACTATAGTATCAGTGGTTGTCAGGGGTGTTTCAGAGTGTAGACTGTGGTGTTATTGAGTAGTAACATTCGTCACCCACCGTTCACCGACGATTTATTACGGTCTAATCGTGATGGGTGGTGAGCCCTATCGCCGTACCTCGGACACAAATACACGCTTTTTAGGGCATGCAGGTTTTATCACGGTGTTTTCCTTAAAGCAACAAATACTACATAAGTTCCGTAAAACTCACGTAAGTCCATGGTCGGTCGGTGTTAATAATATAATAAGATTGATAGGCCAGCGTCTTACTGATAGGGTACAAAACAATAATATTTTTATTACCTGTCTCTCCATTAGCTCCTCGATAATAATCTGAGCTATTTCAATGTGTAGTTCTTCTCGAGAAGCCCACGTATAAGTCCTTCGACCTTCACATGGTTCTCGACAGTTTATGCACAACATGTTGCCGTGATAACAACAAACAAAAAACAGTAACAGTAACAACACTACGTCAACAAATAACAATAACAAAACAAAGTGAGCTCAGAAAGTGAGAGTAATAGCCGTCCGATGTAACAGGAGTTGCATGGATAACTGAAATGATATGGGAACAATTGACAACGTGTACCTGATACAGAAACCCTTTCGGCAGTCGCCCCATAAGTGTGAGCGAGAGATATAATGAAAACCGGTATTTGTGGTACCTGCTTACTCACTTGCACTTACAGCCATCGATCCATAAGTGCGAAAGAGAGGGTACTATGTACTACCTGAGCCAAGCAGTGCGGTTTGTGGTATGTGCTTACTTACTAAATAACAAAAAAAAGGACTTTACTATTTGTTATTATTTCTTGACAATAGAATAATTCGAAGTGATTTATCATCTCGGATAACCATCGTATGACTTAGGCCTCATAGTTTTTTTTTCTTAGACCTTCAAGACCTATTAGAATAATGCATTTTTTTTTCTTGGCCGGCATAAAAATAATTGGTCAGAAAATGTATGAACGGTGGGTGATCTCCTTTCATGTAAGAATATAATAATAATTATTATCAATCTATAATATTATTAAACAGTTACTTTAAAAAAAACTGATGAACATAAGTTTTATTCGATCGAATGGTACAACTTGGTACAATAGTGGTACAATATAAAACTAGTTTGGTGTCGGTACATCTGGACTAAGATCGGCATTGTTGAACAGAGTAAGCTTTCCTTGTCGCACTATGTATATTCGTATATTTCTATCCTGTACGATGGGATAAACAACAAAATGGAGACAACAAAACAATGTTTATTGGAATTAGTTACTTTTGTGATAAAATAGATTGATAATCGTATACTTACGCGTGAAATGTGATGCCTGAACTTTTATTTTGCTTTTTGGTAGTGTTCTTGCACTTTGAGAATGCACAAGAAGGCATTTTTTCGTCAGTTATTTTGATGGCATGTAATAATAAGCGTACGTGTCGCACTTCTAACAGACAGAGACCGACTAAGATGAAGTGAGAGCCGGCGCTCACTTTGCAGGCTTCAAAAATCCGCACGCTATGGCCCGTCCATTCATTTTATCTTGGTCGAAGGTTTTGTGCTGTGTGTGGGTAAAAAATCTTACACATCAAGTTTACAAAAAGATGGTGTTACATTTACACTTGTAAGTATATTTTTGGTTACTTCATTTTTAATTTAGTCATATCTAACATTTTTGAAAATTTATAAAATTCATATTTTGGCGCCATAACTTCCTCACGATGGCGTATACTCCCTACGAGACTAACAGACTAACGCAGCGACACCTTAGAGAATATACCAAAGGAGACGCCTTTAACAGGCGTTCCCCTCTGCCAAAGGTATGAGATTCTATATCTAACGCGTTATATAAAACTAGTTCAGCCGCCATTTCTGTCATACGATTCCCGAACGTCTTTGCATAAAGAGCTCCGAGAAAAATGCCGTTTTGTGCTGTGTATGGGTGCAAAAAAATGTCTAACACATCAAATTTACAAAAAGATGGTGTTACATTTCACTTGTAAGTATATTTTTGGTTATTTCATTCGTAATTTACTCATATCCAACATTTTTGAAAATGTATAAAATTCATATTTGGCGCCATAACTTCTTCACGATGACGAAGGCGTACTCCCTACGAGACTAACTTAGTCTCGTAGGGAGTACGCCTACGTCACGATTCAGGAATGCGCCGCAGCGAGACTATTTTTGGTGTTGCCAACTACTACAAAAAATTACCTAGAAATTCATCAATACCTTAACATTAATTCACCTTAACTTGATTTTTGTGTTGATAAATATGCTACTATTTCATAAAGTGTACAGCAAAATTTAAGTATTTATATTTTTCTTCTACCGAATCCACTGTTATTTTTATTTTTATAAAACTAATTTCAATTTATTCATCGTAGGCAGCAATATAAGCAATAGTTAATTAATATTTTTACTGAAAATATTACTAAATCTATTATAAATCTACTTGCTCGAAAAATTCAACAACTATTTTGTTTCTAAAACTTAAGAATTTACCTAAAAATCAGAACTTAAAAACTATGGCAACACAATAGTCTCGCTAAATAGTTTCGCTGCTCCAAACAGGCTACCATGTAGCCTCGTCGGGAATAGCTAGGCATGTATCACTTATTATCGATGGTAGTTATCGATAAAAGACAATCAGTTTTAAAATTTTAATAATTTCTTGTTTGTTTATGACTAATAAATAGATCTATCTCCATAAATGTTTTCAATCTCAGATAAATTTAAGTTATCTGAAGAAATTAAATGTTAATTGTATCTTATAATATCACATATTATATAAGGTCTTTCAATTGAAATTGAAAGTAATTTAGGAGGTGATTCAGTATCGTTAATACATCACATTCCACTGCAAAGTACTTTTTTTTTGCGCGAATTTTGTTTTCACTTGTCCATACAAACTGAGTCAGCTGATCGGACCACTTTGTACTGAGAAGTGAAAAAAAAGCTCGCGCAAAAAAAAGTGCTTTGCAGTGGAATGTGATGTATTAACGATACTGAATCACCTCCTAAATTACTTTCAATTTAAAGTGAAAGACCTTATATATTGTTAGCAACACAAGATGACGGAGCGCCCCTGCCGGACGAGCGTGGCAACAGTTTGAGTCATCGACGGCTGCGCGCGCACGCTGGATATAAAAGGCTGTAACTGAGCGGCGCGCGCCATTGTGTTTTGCAACTTTGTGCTGAAGTGATTAAATCATGGTTTACATTTCTTTCGTGACTCCTGACCAAAGACCTGCAGACCATCAGCCGCCTGTATCTAACAATATCATACCGTGATGATACATAGCCTAATACCTTCCTCAAGAAACTACGTTACAATGAAAATTGCATCAAAATCCAATGAGATGTTCCCAAGTTATAAGCAAGCGTCCATACAGACACACAGACAGATGTTGCATTTTATATGTAGATATAGAGAAGATTTTGTCCACCTGAACAGATTCTGATGGAATGGTGTCAGTAATGTATTTATCGATAAACGTGTTCCCAACTCTATTAAATTTAACGCACACATTCAAAGACCGTACGTATTTACGTAAATTTGTGTTGCAGGTGTGCAAATTGCATGTGGGTGCGTTTGTAGGAACATGATTCGGTTATATAAGGGTGGTTACCTCGTCCCCCACAAAACGTGGCAGAACATGGGCAGAACCGACTGTATGTGGAAATACGCCTAAAATTGGTCCAGTTTTATCTTGTCTAAGAGCGACAGTATAGCCGATTCTGAAGGCTTTAATTTTAGTTTTAGTGCTGTCAAAACGAAATTTTCTTCATTGCAAAATAGTCCTTAACTGTTAGGGTTAGAAGTTAAATTACTTTGGTAAATTTTAAGTTTTGACAGCACTAAAACTAAAATTAAAGCCTTCAGAATCGGCTTTACTGAGCAAATAAAACAGACTATTTTTGGGGTTGCCAACCACTACAAAAATTTCCTAGAAATCCATCAATATCTTAAAACCATAACTTGATTTTCGTGTTTAGAAATATGCTACTACATATTTCATAAAGTGTTCAGCAAAATTTAAGTAGTTATATTTTTCTTGTACCCAATCCACTGTTATTTTTATTTTCTAAAACTTATTTCAATTTATACATCGTAGGCAGCAATATAAGCAATAGTTAATTAATATATTTACTGAAAATATTACTAAATCTATTTGCTCGAAAGCACAAATTTGGCAACACGGAACACGATCTGTCAAAAAAGTCCAATGCGGTTGTGTGGAAAACACGCATGAAAATAACCTTAATTTATATAGACAACTTTGTTAAACAAGTAAAATTATGTCCTTTCGTGGAAGAGGAGGTGGCGGTGGTCGCGGTTTCGGTGGCGGCGGTGGTCGCGGTTTCGGTGGCGGCGGCGGCGGTGGTCGTGGTTTCGGAGGCCGAGGTGGCGGGCGCGGCCGTGGCGGAGGTGGCGGCGGCGGAGGCTTCAGACAAGATTTTGGGCCACCAGAAAGCGTCACTCAGCTAGGCCACTTCGGCTGGTCCGTGCAAGACGACCTCGTGTGCAAGGTGGACATAGAAGATGTGCCCTATTTCAACGCGCCGATTTATCTTGAGAACAAGGAGCAGGTGGGCAAGATCGACGAGATCTTCGGTAACCTACGGGACTATTATGTTTCAGTCAAGTTGAGTGAGAACATCAAGGCGAAGAGTTTCAAGGAAGGGCAGCAGTTTTTCATTGATCCTGCAAAGTTGTTGCCATTGAAGAGGTTTCTTCCGCAGCCGCCTGGTGCCAAACGTGGCTTTGGCGGTGGCAGAGGGGGCAGAGGTGGGCGCGGAGGAGGCGGTCGTGGTGGCGGTGGGTTCGGCGGCGGGGGTGGAGGCTTCGGTCGTGGTGGGGGCGGGGGACGAGGCGGAGGCTTCAACAGGGGAGGAGGCGGTGGACGTGGTGGTGGTGGGTTCGGACGAGGCGGAGGTGGCTTCGGTCGAGGAGGTGGCGGCGGAGGCTTCAACCGTGGAGGAGGTGGCTTCAGAGGAGGTCGAGGAGCAAGATAGTGATGAATTATGGACTGCACAGTGTGTGATGAGTTTACAGACTACTAGTGTTTGTTGTTGGCCCTCGCCACATGGTGGGTCTTTTAGTGGTATAAGCCTTTTTAATTTGGTATTTCTGTTATTAAGTTTGTTATTACAATGAGAATAATGCTCTCTGTCAATCTTATGTAAAGACAGCATTTAATTTGTAAGAATATTAGGTATCTAAAATGTGATATGGATACTTGTTGTGTGACGAGGGCCATGTCTAATGAGCATTTATTGTAATTAAAGAAATAAAATTAATAGTATTTTAAAATGTATATTGTTTTAGTTTATTTAATTTTAAATCCGAGGAGTAGGTAGGCAGACTACAGATTTTCACCCGCTACAATCCTAAAACACCTCTTACGCTTCTGGCAAACTCTTAAATTCAAACTGCTTTCTTTTTTACAAGATAGGGCTGTCAACCTTAAGGTGAGGCTGGTGTGCACTTCTGGCTGGTCTGACTTTTGGCCTGCTTCAACCATTACGCGACATGCAGAAGTTTGGGTGATTTCACACTGACATGTCATTGTATGTTCACTCCCGCCATGTCGCGAACTTCGATGTCTTGAATTTTTATTTGGTCTTGAGGACAAGAACTATTTATATTAACTTCTAATAACTTCCCTACAATAAAGCCAATTCAGAAAGCTTTAAATTTAGTTTTAGTGCTGTCAAAGCTTAAATTTTCCAAAGAAATTTAGCTACTAATCCTAACACTTAAGAACTATTTTGTATCAAAGAAAACTTGGTTACGACAGTACTAAAACTAAAATTAAAGCCTTCAGAAACGGCTTTAATGTGTACATAAAACAATTGCAATTCATTTGAAAAGGTAAAGAATATTGAGGCTCATATTCTGAGATTATCAGTTAAGTATGTCCAAATTTACATTAGGGCTATCTAGATATAATTTAAACACTTGTATAAGTACATACTTCAGTTTGGCATGAAAGTTTAACATTTTTTTAAAGGCATAATAAAATGCAAATAGCTGGATTTGCAAAAATTTATCTTCTGCCTCTGCCTCTATGTTTATAATTTAAACATAGAGGCAGAGACCCTTTATCACACTATTTTATTTTGCAAAATACATAGCTATATACTTTGTCAAACCATGACATTCATTCCGCCCCACCCCACCCAATTAACATGGATTTAGTATGTACATGCTTTAAGCACTCATTAGTTATCAAATAAAACATCCATAATAAATAATAACCACTCCATTATTCTTACACCATAAAATTAATAATTATTAGGATTCACTACTCTGCATTTTCAAGTTCTGCTTTGCCAACACTTGGGACATAGTTGCGAGATAAGGCACGGCCTCTGTGGTTGAATGAGTTGAAAGATGGCATGTTCAGTTGTGTATCCCATTTTGTTGCATTTAGTTCAGCAGCAGCCGGGATCTCACGGAGGTTTCCTGCTACGTTCAGGACTCCCCATATTACAGCAAATAAACTTACTACTGCCTGGACCACTATCTGAAAAGGAAAAAGCCCAAATTGCTTGAATAGGTATCTCTTGTTAACTTCTGTAGTGGATTATTGTTGTTTCAGAGTTAAACTTACATCTAAAGGTAATGTTGTGAATTCTTGTGACGTTATTCGTAGATATGAACGATCTGAAACGGAAAATAGTAGGTAGGTATTGAAAATTAAGAAAACTTGAAATTCAACTTTGTGTGACTTGATCCCTTACGTTGAGCCGCAGAAAATGCGGAGTGGAACAAAGATATGAATCCAACTATCACGATAATCCTATGAAATGATGCCATTTTGCTAAAAACACTTTAAATACAATAAAGAACCGAAGAAGATTTACAAAAAACTATAAAAAATGTCTTGAATAGAATTTATATTATAGAATGAATCGGCCACAAATTATAGAGGCGCTCGCTCTTGCTAATTTATTTTTTAATAATTTAACGGTTTGGATACTAGTCTTTTCAGCCAGTCTTGTTTTAATTTTTAATTTTCATTGCTCATGCAAAAATTTAGGTTTATAGCCGTATTTTCAGTATGGTCTATGATGATCAATAATTTTACGAAAAAGCTGCAACTTCCATTTGCCTTCGTGTGACGTCACTGGAGAAATGGCATTTTCTATTTGGCTATCAGAGATATCTCTCTTATGCTCCGAATAACCTATTTTTGAATTTGCTGTCAGCCAGCTGTCACTTTTTATAGATCGCTCGCATCGAAGTGCAAATACTGTGAAGCATGGGCGATGATAGCACAACATGGCGTCGAGATTATATCATAATCTATGATTAAGTCATAGCGACCATTGTGGGGTTACTGTTTTTTGGGCTCATAGTGACTCGGAATGACGATAGCCACGATATTATATCACTTGACGCTGGCAAAACTGACCTTAAAAAAAAAAAAAAAAAACATACAGTCGAAATGAGAACCGCCTCCTTTTTGAAGTCGGTTAAAAAGGAGTCCGTACTTGCCATAAAAAAAAAATTCCACGATATTATGAATTCGTGAAATCGTGAATTCGTGACTCGGAACGCACTATTAGCCAGTGCGGAAAGGAAGATCTTTTGATATTTTATTTTATTTATTTAACTACATATATTTATTGAATATACATAAAAACATTCGTGCACCGTGCAATCACCACATTGAACAAGATGTCTCGGAAAGGACTTCAAGAATTTGAAATCGATTTGAGGCCTTCAAAGAAGTCTGCTAAACAAAAATTCAACGATTTTTTCTATAATGAAGACACGGGTACAATAATGGGAAGAACTCCTGAAAGTTGGGGTCAGTATTCTGTATACACTGTTGTTAAGTATATTTTATTCACGGGTAGTATTTTCTATGTTATAAATGCCGTAACTTCAGTCAATTTAATATTTTTATTCAGGGCGTGGTCTGAGCCCCCTCTGCCTTGGAGTATGAGCTTTATTGGGTCAGAGTATCGATATAAGGCATTATCCCGGACTTGAAAATAATTCGCTTTTTTTTTTTTCGAAATTTCCAAGTCTTTTTCCCCCCATCATCATCATCATTCAGCCCACATCCATTAACGGTTGGGCATGGGCCTCTTCGGTCAGAGTATCGATAAACGATAACGGGGCACAATCTTCTGCACTGAAGGATTTCTGGGTTGTCCTAAAAAATAACCACTAGGGTTATGTATGGCGGTCATTGGCGTATTTACCCAAGGTTCAAAAGGGCCATGGCCTGGGGCGGCAGGCTGCGAGGGGTGGCGCAAGCCGCGCCTCACGCTCAGCTTTGAGAGCCTTTCATAATCAATCGTCAATTAATATTGCTCTTTGACTTGACACTCCCATTTAAATAAAAATGTTCGTAAGAAAAAAATATAAATGTTGAAGTATAGTTGAATATAAATATTTATTTCTTTGTATGGCCTTTTTAGTTTTTTCATTCATTGTCATAATAAAAGCTGAGAATGCTTAGCACACATCAACACACTGCTGGATTTGATTTAATATTTCTCTTTAATTTATGGGGTGGAAACCCATACATACCCAGGGTGCAAAATCTTAAAATACACCACTGATGGCGGTTGTGGAACTATGTTCAGTGACTAGCCATACCTATCCAAATTCAAATTCAAATTCAAATAGTTTATTTTGCAAAGCAGGTATAGATATATACACTTTTTACACGTCAAATTTAATCTAATAAAGAAAATATATGTAATAGAATAATAAATGTACATGAACTAAATTAAAGGTTTATTTAATTTATGTAGCAATATATTTACGATTAAAATGATAGGTAAAATATATATTATACAAGGTAAAATCCAATCAGCCGCCCGAACCCATACCGGAGACCCGGCCAGGGACCAGGAACAAGGTTCAGTGATCACCAACCGAGCCCCCAGCACGAATCCAGGCGGCCGACCAAATCCCATCCTATATACTACATACTAATAGGTTACATATATAAATACATGCCTACCTCCGCCCATTCGATTAGTCTTGCTAAGAAGAAGGGCAAGAAACTTAGCAAGATCATGTCTTTTTTTCAACATAAAACTTATACTATACAATATATGACTTATATCTACTTTAACCAAGGGATAAGAAAATACAAGACAGTAGGAATTCAGGTTAATGAAAAAAAGAAAAACATATATATCTTTGTCTACCTGTCTCATATAGTCCTTTTCCTTTTACAGTCTATAATCAATTAATGTTTACACCTTAGAGGAATCATAAGTTAAGAAATTATACTATTTAATTAAATTATAACTTACTACGAGTATCATTATCACTGTAACACCATGCTTCACCATCATCCAAATATTCATTTATTTTATAATATGCCTTTTTCAATAGGCCCTGCTTAATATACAGTTTAAACTTATTCTCTGACAAAGTAAGGACCTCCTTTGGAAGTTTATTGTAAAATCTTATACCATGTCCTACAAAAGAGGTACTCACCTTAGCGAGTCTGATTTTTGGAAAAGCCAGTTTATGCTTATTTCTGGTCTCCTTACAATGTTGCTTACCAAGCCTTGGGAAAGACTCAACATTTTTTCTGACATATCTAAGGACTTGGTAAATATATTCACAAGGAACCGTTAATATATTAATTTCTTTGAACTTTTGTCTTAATGAATCCCGGTGCTTCATATTATAAATAGCCCGAATTGCTCTCTTCTGCAAAACAAAGACTGCGTCTGTATCCGCGGCTCTACCCCATAACAGCATGCCGTATGACATAATGCTGTGAAAGTAACTAAAATAGACTAGTCTAGCAGTATCTACATCAGTAATTTGTCTTATGCGTCTAACAGCGTATGCGGCCGAACTAAGTCTACCACATAGGGCTTCTATGTGGGGACCCCACTGAAGACGAGAGTCTACCGTAATGCCTAAAAACTTTGTTTCGTTAACTAACTCCAGCTTGGACCCCTGCAAAAGCAAATTACCATCCACTTGAATTACATTTGGTAACGTAAATTTTATACACTTTGTTTTTTTTGCGTTTAAAACTAAATTATTTACAGTAAACCAATCAAGCACCAGTGATAAAGTTGTATTCGCGCCGTCAAGGATATCTTTACGTCTATTAACTTTAAAAATAAGTGACGTGTCGTCTGCGAATAATACTATCTTCGTTAAGTCTTTAACTAAATATGGAAGGTCATTTATGTAAATTAAAAACAGCAAGGGCCCTAATATGGAACCCTGCGGGACACCCATTTTAACTAATGCTCCACTTGATTTTACCCCGTTAATGTCTACCTTTTGAATACGATCACTAAGATATGACTTCAATAACGCCAAAGATTTGCCCCTCACTCCGTAGTGATCCAATTTACATAAGAGTGTTTCATGATTAACGCAATCAAAGGCTTTCGAGAGGTCACAAAATACACCAAATGCATCTTGCTTTTCTTCCCAAGCATCAAAAATGTGCTTAACTAAAGCAACTCCTGCATCTGTGGTTGACATCCCTCTAGTGAATCCATATTGTTCACAGTGAAGTAACTTATTTAAATTAAAATGAAATAACAATTGATTAAAAACTATTTTTTCAAAAACCTTACTCAATACCGGTAAAACTGACACAGGTCTATAGTTTGAAGGGTCCCCGTGGTCGCCTGATTTAAAAAGGGGGATCAATTTACTAAACTTCATTAAGTCAGGAAAGATACCATCATCTACACATTTATTAAAAATTAATGCCAAATAAGGAGCTATTAAATCAATGACAGAACTTATAACTTTCACAGATAGGGGGCCTATCTGTGAAAGTTATAAGTCCTCGGTTTTTTTCAAGTTAAGCGATTTAAATGCTTTAATTACAGTTAATGAATTAATATGTTTAAAAGCAAATACAGAAAGACACTGAGGTACGTGATCTATTAAAAGATCCTGCGCAAGCCTAGGGCTTGAATTTAAATCTTTAGTTGTTAAGGAAGGAATTTCAGTAAAGAATTGTTCAAAGGCATTCGCAACTTCTTTATCTCCTGTAACGACTTCATTGTTAATACTTAACTTAAGTTCGTTATCTCGTTTCTTACTTTTCCCAGTTTCAGTATTTATGATGTTCCATACTGTTTTTACTTTGTTATCGGACCTTTTAAGTTTTTTATTCAAGTAGATACTTTTTGCTTTTAAACACACCAATTTAAAGATGCGTGAGTAATTTTTCACGAATTCAGTAAATTTAACATTATTATTGTAGGACTTTATGTCGTATAATTCGTATAAATGATTTCTGCTTTTATAAATACCTGGTGTCGCCCAGTCACTGAAGGTGATTTTACTTTTGTTAGAAAGTTTTTGCATCTTAAACGTATTTTCGAACTCTTTAGAGACTATGTTGAAAAGGTCTGTAAAGAGAGCGTTTGGATCGTCTTGGAGAAGATTAAAATGTGCTAATTTAACTTCTAGATTTGCTTTGAAACAATCTACTTTGAGAGTTGTAATAGGTCTGCAAAAGACTTCTTTGGGCAGTTGTTTTACGCTTTGTTTAATGGTTATAGTTTGGCCACTGTGATCGGACTGCAAGCGGTTGATTACTTTATTGTCTGAATACTCACAATCACAGAATATATTGTCGAGGCATGACGCAGTATCCCGAGTAATTCGAGTAGGTTCTAAGAACACATTAGACAAATTAAATGATTTGAATAAATGTAATAATTTTGAGCGCATAATCGATTTTTCTAGTAAATCTACGTTAAAATCTCCACATATAATAACTTTTTTCTTTGTATCAAATAATAATTTTAAAACCTCTTCCATTGCTTTTTCAAAAATGTTGTAATCTTGTCCTGAGGGTCGGTAAACACAGAGAATAATATATGTACTCATTTCTATGCAAGCTAATTCTAGTTGATGTTCTACAGAAAGTTTTACAATGTCTTTTCTTTCCTTTGCTTTTATACTATTTTTTACAAGAATCATGGAGCCACCTTTTTGTATTTTTAATCTATTGTAGCAACTAAGAACACTAAAATTATTAACATTAAAATGCATATTATGTTCATGTAGATGATGTTCGGTTACACACAAAATATCTGTTTTTGATTCCTCTAAGAACAACTCGATTGAAAGTATTTTGCTGAGAAAGCCGCCTTGTATGTTTTGATGTACCAGCTTTAATACAGGCGGCTTTCCCATTGTCTTCAATTCTAAAAAGAATTTTTTACAATTTTGTTAGTACTTGTACTAACCGTGTCAATAGGGACAAAATTATGTAAATAATTAACATTACAAATACCATCAATTATAACTGGTATTGGAAAATTTCCTGTTACACTCTTTGTAACAGATTCACTACCTTCTAAAATGCATGCTAACTTAGTAGCTAATTGTTTTTTATAATAATTTGCAAGGTACAAAGTACCTTCCAACCTAACCTACAAGCTCTCTTCTGTGCTGGAGGATTTTTCAAATTTTCCAAGTCTTTTTTACCATAGTGCCCCTTTATCTACACCCCAAGCGCCTCTTCTTCTCCAATTTCCATCAGTCTCTCGCGAGCCTCATCCATTGCCCACTGACAATCCTGACGATATCATCTGGCCATTTGGCCATCGTTCTACCCACTGAAAGCTTTCCTGGTTTTTTCTTTTTTCCCATAGTGCCCTCTTATCAACACCCCAACATAATTATGAAAGTATAAGATTTCTATTGAATTTGATACATTGCAATTGCAATCAGAAAATACAGGAATTGCAACACTGTGTTGTTGAGCACAGGCAAGTGCTCAATATCTGGGGTATAGTTGGGAGCTCCTCAAGTGCTCAATATCTGGGGTATAGTTGGGAGCTCCTCAAGTGCTCAATATCTGGGGTATAGTTGGGAGCTCCTCAAGTGAGAAAGCTGCAGTTTACTTCTTTCGGACCAATGTCCATTATTGGAATCTTTCTTGTTAACAGATGAACTTAAAAAGAAAACATAGTCATGTTGGCCTTATTCTATTCATGTCTCAATCACACTAAGTGAATGGTCAGATAATTGGGCTTAAGCCTCAGACTATATGAAGGATAAAGTCTGTTGAATCATTACTTTATAAAGTCTCTTGAATCGTTACTTTATGAGTCTGTTGAATCGTTACTTTATAAATAAAGTCTGTGAAATTGTTACTTTATTAATCAATTAAATTACATGTTTCAGTGCAGTGATGTACTTAAGATTGTCAGTAAAAAAAGTTCTTAGTTAGAGTTTGAGGTTAAAAATACGCCACAAACACAGCTTAACTATCTAATAATTATTTTAGGTAAGTCCATCCGAGTTGACTGCCTCTGTGGCCGTGCAGTTCACCTATGCTAATCCAGAGGTTCAAATCCTCCCAGTGCACATTCATTGTGTTTGATATGCATGCTTCAGAAGGCACGTTGAGCTGTTGGTCGAAGTACAGTCATAGCGTCCCCCTAATGCACCTCTAAAATCGATCTGACTGACTAAACGGCCAGGCAGAGTCACAGCAGCAAATGTTTTTCTAGCTATACTAATTGTGTGTAATCGTATTAACAAAGCTAGATGCTGATAATACATGAGATATTTTGACTTGAAAAAAGCCCCACTTTTTTCCATGACTGTACAAAACCTGCCAAGTTTCGCCAAGGTCTGCCGGTTTTTTTAGGAGTAACTTTTGGTCCTTCTCACAGTAACTGTCTCATGCTGGTACTCGATGAGATGTAGTTACCCAAGATAAACATTCGATCAAATACGAAAATGCCTTGATCTGTGAAATTGTTTCCTGAAGTCTATCACTGAAGTGACATATTGGAACAAAGAAGCATCGGCTTCAAAAATCATAAAAAACATACCCAGACTGTTACAACCAAACCTATCTTCAACATAACAGATGGAAGCCAGATTAAACCCCGGTTTCTGAAAGGCCAATCAAAGTTAACAGTAGATTAAAAAAACTTTAACCGCAAATAACGGTAAAAATAAAGCATATATGAAGTCTGAATAGTGATGAATCAATAATTAACTTAGTTAATTTTTGATTTCAATGTAAAATTCCCACTTTTTCTGGCTTAATCAGCAGATAATTATTTTTTAATCTGCTGTTAACATTGATTGGCCTTTCAGAAACCGGGGGTAAATGGCATTGAATTGAATTGAATTCAACTTTTTGGTATGTACATAGTGACAGAAATAGTTACAGTTGAATGAATAGACAGATACATTTATTTTATCTTAAAATCTCTGAGGAAACCTGCATGCTGTAGAAAAGCGTGTATTTGTGCAATGCGATTGTGTAAATGGCGAATAGCGCTCACCACCCACCACGTTGGGGCGTAATAATCGTCGGTGAAACGCGGATATGTGACTTGCAATTCACAGTTCACACTCGGGAACACCTATGACACTCCTTCGAGGACTGATGTCGTGACGATATATGTATATATTTTGTACAAATCTGTTTCCAGGCAAAATCCTGCTGTTCTACTCATTATTCTACACAGCCCTGGCAGCCCTGTTCGCTATCTGCATGGTGACGTTCCTGCAGCAGTTCATCAACCCGCGCGTGCCGCGGCTGCAGCAGGACTACGGCGTCATCGGCACCAGCCCGGGGCTCGGTTTCCGGCCGCTGCCGGCCGACGTCAGGAGCACGCTCATCTACTACAAGGGGACGGGATACGACAGCTACAAGTACTGGGAGGATCAGCTGGTCGACTTCTTGTCTGGTGCGTTGCTGGAAACAAATTTTATAAGATTAAGAATATCCTGACTAACTGACTGATCTATTAATCTCTTTATTCAATTAAAGTATGGGCTTACTTTTCAACTTTGTACAATTTTTTTTGTAACAATTGTTATGAAAAAAAAAAAGTCATGATCTTGCTAAGTTTCTTGCCCTTCTTCTTAGCAAGACTAATCGAATGGGCGAAGTTAGGCATATATTAAATATTTGTATCGCATATATTTATAATATTATTTATTAATTTATATTACATTAAAACCATGTTCTCCCCCCCAGTATACAAGAAGAAGGGCCAGACAGCGGGCGCGGGTCAGAACATCTTCAACTGCGACTTCCGCAACCCCCCCCCGCACGGCAAGGTGTGTGACGTGGACATCCGCGGCTGGGAGCCCTGCATCGACGAGAACCACTTCTCCTTCCACAAGTCCTCGCCCTGCATCTTCCTCAAACTGAACAAGTAACTATAGTACACCTAGTATATATTGTTTAGGTTTATATGGCACATTCTGATATTTATTTATTAATACAAAAAGGAAAAAAAATTAAAGTCGCTCAACGAGCTATGGAGCGGGCTATGCTTGGGATATCTCTGATGGATAAAATCCGAAACGAAGATATCCGTCAGAGATCGAAGGTGACCGACATAGCGTGCCGAATCAGTAAGTTGAAGTGGCAGTGGACTGGCCATATTTGTCGCCGACGTTATAACAGTTGGGGCAGTAAGGCATTGGAATGGAGACCACGTACAGCAAAGCAAAGTTTGGCGCGCACTGTACCAGATTATGCTGTATTCAGCAAGACGATGCAAACAGGTTCATTCACCCCTTCAGTATTATGACACTTAATTATAGAAAACTATACTTCTGACAAGTATGACTTCTGTTATAAATTCCTACACATGATTATCATTTCTTTCTTTTGTGTCGAGAGCCGAGACGGCGGCATTTCCTTTGACGCGGCGGCAGGTGTCAGTCGAGGGAATGACTAACGGAACAGTCCCTTTTTTCGGTATTACGTCCCGGTGTCCCCGTGGAAAGCTTCGGGACACGGAATTGTCCCGTTTTGAGAATGCTATGCTGCTCGTATAGCAGAGCAAAAAATTCAAATTTCACTCCCCGCTTCCGGTACGCCGCCCCGCGCTGCTCTCTTTGAATTTGATTTGTGGGCGAATTGTGGAAATCTCACATTATATAACTGTACGATTTAATACGACGGCACTATTTGTGCGCTATGTTACACCATACGAAGGGATACAAGTTAAAATTTTTGATCTCCAGTATCAGCTTGGTGAAAGTTCAGATAAAACTGTGAATTATTTAGTTTAAGTACTGAAAGAAAATAATTTGTTTGCAAAAATGGTCTTGATTTTCAAGTACAAAAAGTATGTTTTTTCACTTTGCCACTGATTCTGTAGCCATCATTATGTCCCGTTTTGAGCAAATATAAAAATGTACACGTTAGGAATGACCCACTTTGCATCGTCTCGGTAAACGTAGTATAGTAGTATACACATATCATCGTGTAGAAAACATTCATTTATTTCTCACTGGATCCACTTTTGACCAAAAACGTGATGTGCTGTAAAACGATGTAGAAGTGATGAAATGAAACCAGTGGCGTGCACAGAACTTTTTGCTGGAAAAGTAAGCAATTAGTCAAGATGAGCAATAAAAAAAATATGAAAAAATTTAAATCAACTTTGAAAAAAAAATTTTTGTATGACGCCAGGGTAGACATTATAGACGATTCTGAAGGCTTTAATTTTAGTTTTAGTGCTGTCAAAACTAAATTTTCTACATTGCAAAATAGTCCTTAACTGTTAGGGTTAGAAGTTAAATTACTTTGGAATTAAGTTTTGACATCACTAAAACTAAAATTAAAGCCTTCAGAATCGGCTTTAATGTCTACCGTAGAGTGAAAATTTCCTGTACAAACTTTTTTTTTTCAAAGTGATATTTAAATTTTTTCATATTTTTTTTATTGTTGTTCTTGACTAATTGCTTGCTTTTCCAGCAAAAAGTTCTGTGCACGCCACTGAATGAAACAATTGTTCCCCTCAGGATATATGGGTGGCGGCCGGAGTACCACAACGACACTCAGCACCTGCCGGCGGACATGCCGCTCGATCTGCAGCAACACATCCGCAACATCACCCAGTACAATAGGGACTTTGTGAGGCTGCCTCTACTACTATATTATCGATTATTTATGTACAGTTGGCAGCTCGTCAACCTCCCTATTTTAACCTCTGATCCATTAGAAGTTGAACGTATAAATTGTCAGAAAGTGATAGGTTTTATGTTTGTTGCTTCGTCTCTACTTGCGCGTCCATACGTAAATTACTGCTACTCACCCACAGGTGGCGCTAATCTATTTCGTGGACTTGCCATACACAGTCTTACTATTGGAATCTAATGGTCATTGATACCTGCCACACGGCCAATTTCGATTGTCAATCAATAGGCTATTTGACAACATTGAAAATACATTACTAATTGTGGTCATCCTATCAGATAATAGCCTAAAAAAGACATATTTCACGTTATTTAAACTAAATTACGCATATTTTTTGCAAATTACGCGAAATAAAATATAATATTTTAAAATATCTTATCTGTGACGGCAATGTGCCGCGAACGCTCTGTGATTGGTGGCAACTCATGGTGACGTCACATGCAAGTAAACATGGATTCCTAGACTGATTGTTGTTTGCATTTTATGTTTTCAGAGTGTTAAATTCGATCTGTGAAGCACTTTTCGGTCAATTTTGGATAAATTTTGTAATGAGAATTCACTTAGGTGCACTGTTTTGTTGAGGTTATGTGAACTTGTTTACTAGCGTGTGACGTCACGCGTGTCACGTGACCAGCGCCATTACAGAAACATCGTTTTCGGAGCGATTTTTAAAACGTAAACTTAAATATTTATTTTATTAATAAAACACTAAAATTTCTCGGAAATATCAAAGAAGTGTGCTTATTATGTTATAAATAATCATTTAAAATTACGTCCGAAATTAGTCAAATAGCCTATTCTAGAAAATTGTCAAACAAATCGGAGCGTGTGGCATGCATGCATGTATTCAACTCTGTCTACAATAAAAAAACTACGACTATCAAGCGAAAACCATTGAAACCAGTTTTCTAAGGCAAGCAGGACAAACACAGGCACAAAGATTTTGGCTTGTGTTAAAGTTGCGAAATTTTATGAAAATTGCGGAAGAAATAATCATTACTGTAAACATTTTACATGTGTATAGTGTATGGTATAACTGAGTTACACTTTACATGTGTATAGTGTATGGTATAACTGAGTTACACTTTACATGTGTATAGTGCATGGTATAACTGAGTTACACTTTACATGTGTATAGTGTATGGTATAACTGAGTTACACTTTACATGTGTATAGTGCATGGTATAACTGAGTTACACTTTACATGTGTATAGTGCATGGTATAACTGAGTTACACTTTACATGTGTATAGTGTATGGTATAACTGAGTTACACTTTACATGTGTATAGTGCATGGTATAACTGAGTTACACTTTACATGTGTATAGTGTATGGTATAACTGAGTTACACTTTACATGTGTATAGTGCATGGTATAACTGAGTTACACTTTACATGTGTATAGTGCATGGTATAACTGAGTTACACTTTACATGTGTATAGTGTATGGTATAACTGAGTTACACTTTACATGTGTATAGTGTATGGTATAACTGAGTTACACTTTACATGTGTATAGTGCATGGTATAACTGAGTTACACTTTACATGTGTATAGTGCATGGTATAACTGAGTTACACTTTACATGTGTATAGTGCATGGTATAACTGAGTTACACTTTACATGTGTATAGTGTATGGTATAACTGAGTTACACTTTACATGTGTATAGTGTATGGTATAACTGAGTTACACTTTACATGTGTATAGTGCATGGTATAACTGAGTTACACTTTACATGTGTATAGTGCATGGTATAACTGAGTTACACTTTACATGTGTATAGTGCATGGTATAACTGAGTTACACTTTACATGTGTATAGTGCATGGTATAACTGAGTTACACTTTACATGTGTATAGTGTATGGTATAACTGAGTTACACTTTACACATAATTATATTTCTGGGGCTTCACAATTTTTAGGGTTCCGTATCTTATCATGGAAAAATAGAAACCTTTTGGGAACAAAATATGTATTTTTGCTCAAATAACCCTTGAAAATGCTTATACGCGAAACCGGTTGGGTGTAACAACATATACAAGGTGACTTTTCGATCATCGTCCAAATTCATACTGGAGGCTTGGTAAGTGATCAGTATCTTGGATCAATAACAATTTTCGTGAAATTTGTAAAATCAAATTTCGGCTTCCCATAGAAATTCAGAATTCTAGTTCCGAGTGAATCACTATGGGGAGTCGAAATTTCATTTTACGAATTTTACAAAAATTGTTATTGATCCATGATACTGATCACTTACCAAGCCACCAGTATGAATTTGGACGATGATCAAAAAGTCACCTTGTATAAACGTTTTGTGGACAAGTACAAGTTTTATTAGAACATTATTTAGAAGTACATATGTATAACTTTAAATATATATAAGATTATAATATTTATATATATTTAGGTTTTATATCATATAAAGGACACTCAAAAACATCCCTCCTGCGCGTTAGAGCCTGTGCACTAAAGTCAAGTTTATAAGAAAAGCGCATACTGGTTGGATAAGACCCGACGTGACAGGGGTGCGGGGGCGGGCTGCCTCTTATTATATCGAGAGAATACTCTCTCACAAGTCTGCCGCCTCCTCCCCGCGCAATAGACGTGTGTCCTGAACTGAAATATCTGTATATTTTTTATATTAACTGATTAATTAGTTATAGCAAAGCACAACATTAATGAAGTTAGCGATAGCGATGTTAATCAGTATGAAATCGTGTCATATGACGTCACGATACATGCCGTTAAGGGTCAGTGTTCCGAGATTCGGGGTTCGGGGTTTTGGCTTTTTAAGACGGTAAAAATTCAAATTTCTGAACAAAATAAATACCACTTGTTACCTTACAAGATGAAGTACAGGTTCATTAAAAAAAATCTAGGCACTAATGTATAGTAACTTCAGAAAAAAAACAGGAATTTCAAGAAAATCTCTTGAATAGCATTGCAGCGCTACCGGTGTAACCTGAACTTGACATCCTGTTTTTTTTTTCTGAAGTTACTATACATTAGTGCCTAGATTTTTTTTAATGAACCTGTACTTCATCTTGTAAGGTAACAAGTGGTATTTATTTTGTTCAGAAATTTGAATTTTTACCGTCTTAAAAAGCCATAACCCCGAACCCTGTTTTGCCCAATCTCGGAACTCCGACTCTTAAGCTCACTTTGATTGCCAATAACTTCGTAATTTTTGAGATATCGAAAAAATAATTTTACTACTGTTTTTAGCTTTTTAAACGCAATTTATTTTCATAAAAATCTTAATGCAGGGCCCCAGCTCATTCCTTTTGTTGTGTGCTCATTCCCTGTAACGACGCGGGCGAACACCGAGTTATCCGCAATGTGCAATTGTCGTGCAGGTCAACATGGTGTGGGTGTCGTGCCAGGGCGAGACTCCGGCGGACAAGGAGAACATCGGTCCGGTGAAGTACCTGCCGTACCCTGGCTTCCCGGGGTACTTCTACCCGTACGAGAACGCAGAGGGGTACCTCAGTCCGCTCGTCGCGGTGCACCTCGAGCGGCCGAGGAGTCAGTATAGACTACTTATACTACAGTAGAGCCACTGACTGATGGCGCCTATGACGTTTAAATGCCTACAAAGTATCGTAATTATTTATAAGCAAGTTTGAATTAAAAATGTAATACTTCATTGTTGATAGTGATGTACTACTTGTTTCGGTTATTATTTTTCGATTTGAATGTTGCTTTATTGTGCAACAGAATTCGTATAAGAAACAAAGATTTGTTTTTTTTAAGTTTCTCATTTTTTATAGGTCGTGTTTGAGGTCGCCAAGTTACGCAATAATAATTTAATTAAAAACAAAACAATGACAAGTTCAACTAAACGAAAATAAATGATAGTAAAATACTTTTTTCGATTTAGATATTTAAACATCTCTTGGGGGCCCCGGGGCACTACACCGCATAGCCCTCCGATAGCTACGCCACTGGTTTTGGCACATTTTCCTTTTTTATCATTATGTAGAATGTTGAATGACGTGTCTAATGTTGAGTAAACTCACACTTGATTTTTATTTTGAACCGAAATTTGAAATGTACCTCATCACTAAATGCAGCTATCATAAGTGCCATCACTCAGTGACCCTACCTTATTTGTTTGTTTATTCACAATAGAAGCTTGTCTTGGCAGTGATCAAGCGTCATCCTTCTTCTCTGTCATGTTAGCTGACCCCATGTGCGTTGTTCCAGCGGGTATAGTGATCAACATCGAGTGCCGCGCGTGGGCGCGCAACGTCAAGTACGACCGGCGCGAGCGGCTCGGCGTCGTGCACTTCGAGCTGATGATCGAGTAGACCGGTCTGCACCAGTCTACTCGCACCGGTACACCACGTCTCTATAGTGAGACTTGTTACATTACCTGTCCTGCCCCCCTATTCTGTATCTTTAGTTGCCAACTGCACGAGGTGCCTATCATCAAAAACATAGCTAAAAACTGAAATTTCAAAATTGCCTTTAGTGGGTATTGAACTATTAACAATCTGTTTCGTCACTTCAAGTGCGAAAATATCCTTAGGACATCGGAATTCGATAGTATATCTATGTTTTTGATGATAGACACCCAGTCCAGAAGGCAACTAGAGATACACAATAGGCCCGCTGTTTATGTAGCTGTCCCGTGGTGCGGGAGGGGTAACGTCAGTGTAGTTCGCGAAATATTATCTGCTGCGATGAGTGAAAGATACAAAGGGCGGCTTATCCATTGTGTTACAATAAGTTCATACAAACATACCTCCCGATTGAACAAAAAAATATAAAAGGAGTAAAAGGTCTTGATACAATCTAATGAGCTTGGGTTTTCATCACACTCTTGAGTCAATGTTTTCAAACATAATTGTTTAACTATTTATCCCCCTAGCTATATCAAAGGAAACTATTCTATGTTCGGAACAAAAAACATGTATTTTGTAACTTTTGTCTTGTTTAATAATAAAAAATAAAGATATCGACCGTATAATAAGGGGAGGGAAGAGGTTGATTCTCAGGAATCTCAGGTTAACAAGAAAAAAAGACCAACTATACAGTGTTATGACTGATTCTTTACCATTTAAAACTAACTTTATGTTTGTGGTTACAAATAATTTAATCCACTTTATTTCCTACTTAATAAATTATTGCACGAAACAAAAATAATAAGAATAATCATTTTTCTGAACTATGTAATCTCAAGTGAGCACTTGAGCAGATGTGCACGTCTACCAGCTCGCCAATTGACCCCTCCCGCACCGCATCTCTACCTAACGGACCGACCCAAGTTAATAAGTAGTCCTACCTACTACAACAAGTGACATCATGGTCTTTTAAGTTGACCATTTCTGCCATTAAAAGACTTAGTAATTAACCATAAGTAATATAGAATTTAGTTATAATATTATTGTAATTGACTATACAATTTTGATACTGATGCAATTTATTTACTTACTTGAAATGTGCTTAACTGTAGACAAAACAAGATGACAATGCAAAGCATTATAAGTAACCTCTCCGTCCGAATGACGAATTTTATCAATAGTTTTAAGTGAAAGTGCCTCAGATGTTAATAACATAAACAATATACCTATGTGTTGTGATTGTTCCGTCAGCGTCGTCGCTTCAATCGAAGGTTTATCGATCAAGATGATACTGTAGTGTCAAGTGACAACTCTCAATGTGAAACTGATTGCTATACTGGAGCAGTAACTTGGTGTAACAAGGCCACGACAAAAAATTTGTCCCCTTACGGCTATGCCACGCTGCCGGGCTGCGAGCGGTAGCGGCGAGCGTTTGTTAATCACACACAAGGGCTATTAGCTTAATTTCGCCATACATCAAACAGCACCCTTCTCGAAATTCCATCCTCCATTACTAAAAAATAAAAATAGAAGCAATTGGGTACCTGTGGTTAAAAACAACAATTTATTATACACATAAATACCTAACGTACAAATTAATTTGTGATTTCACAACAGCCTTTTTAAAGTCTTTGCTATTCGCAGGCTACTACTTTAATAAAAAGTTAAAAACAAAACCACAAAATATGGCTTTATTACTTCAACTAATGTACTAAATAATATCTGTAAACATAATTAAAAACCATTAAAAGTGAAGACAATTGCTTTAAGTTTTATCACCGAACATTACAACGCAGACGGAAACAAATTTCGATCACTGTGAGTGAAATTTCGAGACCGACTGACGGCCGCATTGAAAACTTGAAAGTTTGAAATGGTAAAAAGATGTTCGAGATAAAGGCAGGGGATCTACCTGCTTCTATGATAGATAACCTACTATTCTTTATTTTGAAACATTGGGTATAAGCAATAGCTACCCAACTATCTAGGATTTTGGTCATTTCAACACTTTAACTTTTCTGCCTTTTGACAAGTCAGATTCTCGTTTTGAATGCTTGTGTGTCGCCGCTCGCTCAAGTACATGGCATCCTAGAACACTCTGGTATGTTTGTTTTAGTCCGCTCGCCGTTACCGCTCGTCGTTACCGTTCGCCGTTACCGCTCGCCGTTACCGCTCGCCGTTACCGCGCATATTAAAATCACATTCTCCGTCGGTAGGTTCTCAAAGTTCGTACAGAGAGAACAATTTTTTCCATTTCCACGTGTATGTTTCTTTGGGAAAATTGTTTAGTGTGATAAGTTAATAATCTGGTTTCATTAAAACTTCTAGAACATTTAAACATTTAAACTGGGTATCATTGACGAATATCAAGAATTGTTTGTTACAAAATATTGATACTTTAGTGTTGAAAATATTAATCAATAAAACACATTGATATCAGTGTGGCGAAACCTGAACTAAGAATTAATCTAGAATTTATACTTATGTATGTGTGCGTGTGCTGTATTTCAAACATTTTGTTTTTATTACAGAACTATTTTTTAATTATTTTTATAGAGTAGGCTAATTTTACTGTATTTCTTTCTACTTTTACACGATTTTTGTGAATTGTCTCTTTTTATTTTATTTGTTTAAGAGTCTATAATACCTCTCATTGCTTCGCATGATCCGTTGTTATATCTTGATAGAACAATATTGCAAATTAACCTCAAAACCGTACAATAAACCGATGTTATTAATTAAAACTTTAAATAACATCATCAAATATTTGCATAATATAATAACTGATCTCGATATAAAGCAGGCCCAGAATGTTTCACATTTAACAAATAACCAATAATATTTTCACCGTAAAAAGAAATGTTTTTTTAGTGTAACGCGCGCTTTTTGAGAGCGCGCGATGCTCCGTTTGTCGTGAAAACCACGGCTCAGAGCAATATTTTAAGCAATAATTACACGTCCTTTGACTAAAGCATAAGGGAAGACCGGCTACCGTCATACAAATCTCTACTCAAAAACGGCGCGAATACCTGCGATGAGCTTGGTTGGTGTCGGCCAATCTACGTATCGCGTAGAGCGCTACCCCGCCGCCCTCCCCTGCTGAACTAATAGGCAACCGCAGGGAGTTAATTCGGACCATTCAACTGGTTGTGTTTTGAAATGGCCGCTCTCGGGTCGATCTCCGTAAAATATTCGGCTTTTAAACAAAAATAATTAAAAGCAACGCCTTTTTGACATACTTACGCATGATATGTGACTCCATCATGTTTATTACATTTCATGTAGTAAGTTTTGCACTTATATAAAGTGCATCAGGCATTTTCAGCGTAAAACAACAATAATCACTCGGGTAGAAAGCACAGCTAACCTCCAAGACGTTCCGCGAGCGACTGGAGCGTACTGAGTAAATTTGTGTTAGTTTTGCTCTGCCACTTATCGAGGCCCGGTACCGTGTCTTCCCTTATGCTTTAGTCAAAGTACACGTCATAGTTAGTTCTATTTATGCAAAGTGCCCCGCTCAGTGTCAGGTGCTATAGACTCTAATGAATTTCGACGGTGAATGCTTTTATGCGTTCACCGGAATCTCGATGTATGTACATAATTAAAAGACTGATATGTATCTGATAATTATTATTATATTTATATTGTAATAGATGGCAATAACATTCCGTGAGAAATATACTTTAATCATTCTGTGAAAATTTTTAGGTACTTAGACAAAAGCCGATTCTGACGACTTTAATTTTGGTTTTAGTGTTGTCAAAACTAAATTTTCTTCTTTGCAAAACAGTGTTAAGAACAAAAGCTAAATTACTTTGGAAAAATGTAAGTTTTGACAGGAAATTAAAGCCTTCAGAATTGGCGTAGTGTCTATTCGTTGTAACATGCTTTAATTTATTTGACAGGACTAAACTTAATTTAAGCGTTGTGTCTTTTTTTTTCTTTATCGAAATGACAAAGACAGGATGCTTAAAATAAGGTTAGTCCTGTCAAATAAGTTAAGTCGTGTTACACCAAATCGACACCAAACAACTCAACTTTTGATACTTTTCGTATTCACTTTATAAGTTTAGTATTTATATTCCTATATTTGTAAACGTATCCGTCCGAATGCGAACGTATCTATAAATGAATAAATATTTAATGAATTTACCTGTATTGTATACATTTTATCATGACATACTAAAGTGTATAGTAGTTAAAATCGACAAATAAAATAGAAACCACTTTTTAAAATCACAGTTTCATTTAATGTCACAAACACTTTTAACAAAAAAAAATAGAAACCGTCTTCAAATGTAACGGCAGACATTCACAAAAATACATATACATACAAACATATCGTCACGACATGAATCCTGTGGGGGTGTCAGACGAGTTACCGAGTGTGAACTGTGAAATCCAAGTCACAGCCCATACTTGGTACATCCGCTTTTCACCGACGATTATTCACAAAAATGTTTAAAATAGTTATATACTGACCGATGGTACCGAAATAACACTTTTGCGGACTTCTTTCTTCCTGGAACAAGAATAACATGATCTCTAGAAGTCTGCGTTTTTTGTGTTGCTATAGCATAGGGAATGCCGCCGACTTCTAGATAACATCACAAGTAGCAAAATTTGATTCTGTAAATGTCCCCGGACCATGTATTTTGTTGTCCTATAGAACTCCTAAAATCGTTTATAGAGCTGCGTTTAGGCGTAATTTATAGAAGTATTATATTACGCCCTATAGTCGTTTTATTACAGTCCAGTGTTTTAGAAAAATGAAAGGGAAATAACCGCATGCCCATACTTTTGGGATTGGGTTATTTATAGAAGGGTTATCTTTTAATCAGTACAAATATTTTCAGAATAGAGTCAAAGTTACTTTAAACATTTTTAACAATTCTCTTCAAAATTTATTTCGACATCATTTCAGAAGAATTATCTTCGCAGTTTTTTATGTCTATTTAAATTTCACGTTGTACGGAACCACAAGGAACTTTTTTTATTCAAGGAGAGCGGTTTGAGCCCCAACCCCGATTTTTTCATAACTCTTTTTTGATAACTGCGCTTAAATCAATTTTACTTTTTCTAACTTTCTCTTACAAATCTCAAAATGAAAACAAATGGCCGTGGATGGCCAATAACTCTAGTAATAACCAACGTAGGACACATATAGGTAGAATGTTACGTATAAAATCCCAAGTGCGTGCTAATTTGGTGCTAGCAATCTATTAGAATTCGCAGCTAAGACAAATAAACCTTAAAATATTTTTTACATATAGCAGCTACATGTCTTAGACGTACATGTCTTATAGAAGAATGAAACAAGACTTTTACAAGATTAAAAAATCTTGTTAAATGCGTTTATATTACTGTGCTAATTGAAGGGCAAGCGGGAAGAGGGATCATAGTCAACAGAAGGTAGTTTGGAAATAAGTAGAAAAAGCTTGTTGACTTTATTATTTAAGAACTCTTAGTGGGCAATTGTTATCACAGTTAATTATTGTAATCACCGTTTTTTTTTTTCTTCAAAAGCAAACTTTACTATCCTTTTTTAATAGCTCCATATTCATAGACAATTTTTTTTTAAACTTTTACTCTAATTATGACTCTTTTTAAAGTTCGGTTTTTAAGCTCCTTGAGTCCGGTATATTTTTAAAAGCGAATATTCTGTGGGCTGTGTTATTTTTATTGTTTTTTTTTTGCTCAATCATTGTTCTCCAGATATTTTGAAAAATGGCGCTATTAACTCAATTTGTGAAAAAAACTGACAATGACCTTTCTTCCCGCTTACCCTTCAATTAGTTTTATAACATGCGCTTATAAGACTGCAAGGTCTAATAAGAGTCCTGTAAACGTTTTTAAAACTAAGTAATAGGATCGAAAGTTCTTGTAGCACAAATTGTCTTATAAGATGCTAATGAAGGATCAGTGATCTAAGTCAATGCGTCTATTAGATCACTGTTAGACATCCAGTCTTATAAGTCGATTACTATAGGACTATTTAGCTACTTGGGATACGTTTCAAGAAGAAAGAAGACGGTAGAAGTTCTATTTCGGTAGGTACCAACGCCCACTATACATACAAGGTGACTTTTTGATCATCGTCCAAATTCATACTGGAGGCTTGATAAGTGTTCAGTATCTTGGATCAGTAACAATTTTTGTGAAATTCGTAAAATGAAATTTCGCCTTCCCATATAAATTCAGTTCCAGTCCCGAGTGAATGACTACGGGGAGTCGAAATTTCATTTTACGAATTTCACCAAAATTGTTATTGATGCATGATACTGATCACTTACTAAGCCACCAGTATGAATTTGGACTATGATCAAAAAGTCACCTTGTATAATTGAGGAGTTCCTGTCACTATCTATCTCTGAAGACCATCAGGTCATGACCAAACTTAAACGGGACCTACCTGGTACACTCTTTCAAATAAAAAAGGATCATTTAAATCCTTTAAAAAATTACAGCTATGGAATAACATCCCCATAAATAGATATAGGCGAATTGAGAACCTCCTACTTTTTTGAAGTCGGTTAAAATTCCAGACTCCAGTCCCATCGATCATTGCATCCATAATTTATGGGACCCACGTGCGTACGCGCGCCCGCCCGCCGCGCCTGCGCACGCAACGCAGTCTCGCGTCCACCGTCGGGATTGGCAGACGCGTGTTCTATATTTAAACCTTGCATTTAGATCGCGTCTCGCGCAGTTCCATTCGGTAACCAGCGATGGATAACAAGCTGAATGGTATCGACATGATGTCGGAGTGGGCGCGGGCGCCTCCTCCGCCCAGCGGCCCTCTCTGGGCGAGGGTCGCGAAGATCTTGTATGATCCTGACGAGAAGAGCTTCCTGGGCAGGACGCCCAGGAGATGGGGTGAGTAACTTCACATGTTTATTTCGGGAAATGTGTGTAAATATCACTAAAGTTAGATGTTAGTTTGGACGGCGCGGCGATGAAGTGTTGTGTTTGTAGGTTTGTGGACAGATCGTAGCAATCAGCGGGTTGTGTAATCGGTTGTATTGATTAGTTTTGATTCAATCCGATCATCATATTGTAGACACTGTAGGTATCTTAGGTAAGGTACGAGTTTAGGTTGATTTCCATACTTCTGTAAGTATTTATAACATTGCTTGTGTTATATAGTTAGGCACCGTCCATGTAGTTAGGTACCTATGTCGCAGCAGGTAAGTAAATTGTCAAATCCGTGAAATTACTTACAATTACACTAGTGACCACTAGTGACATTATAATTTCACTGCAGTTTTTTGTTAGGTTTTTTATAATCTAACCTTACCATTGAAGTACCTAGGTACCTATATTGTAGAAATATAACCGGGACTTTTGAATAGATTTTACGTGTACTTATAGTATTATAGGGCTATATTTTCTTTTTGGGTTAAATTACCTGTTTCTGTTGTATCTTTGAAATTAGGAAATGCACCTAGGCATTATGAGATTTTTTTTAAATTTCGGTTTTATGTCACTTTTATACTTAAGTACTTTTCTCTACACTCATATGGTAAAATCCTGATCATGAACTTAAAAATCGTGCATAAATGAATGAATAACAATATTTTCTTGATTATGTTGGATAAAAAAAATATCCTAAAAGTACAATAAGAAAAACTATAGCGATTTAAATAAGTTGAACACAAATGAGAAATATAAAACCTACAATATGGATGGATATCAAATTGAAGGTATTAAAGAGCTGATTGTAAAAATATACATCTTGGCTATATTTAATTTACTTGCATCTATTTCGAGAAATCCTCGAAAAACCACAAACAATTTATGCCCCCCTCGCCCCCTTATTTCCAAAATTGGTTAACCGAGAAATATAAAAAAAACCATAGAAATATCTATGTGCTTACGTAAAGATTACAGGTAAATGTCGCGGTTGAGAAATTCACTGAAACAATAGGTATGACAAAATTAAATTTTCTGTTCCCATAACTGTCTAATTACGGAAACCTAGGTACGCGAGTCTGACTTGCACTTGACCGGTTTTTTTTCTCAAAAATTACGGTGTTTCTAAAGCAACTGCAAACACTGTTAAATGTTATTATAAAATCCTCAATATCGAAGCACCCTGGCCAGGCCCTGTTGGAACCAGCCGGTTTGTGTGAATGCTGTAAGTCCTCCTTTCAAATATGAAAAGACCTTTGTTCGAAACCCTCGGGGGGTCCTCAAGGACGAGATTCATAAGAGGTAACGTTGAGATTATCGATGCTATTTGCATTACACCGAGGTGAATGATTTGATTTTAGGGTTCCGTAGAAGGTACAAAAGAAACCTTTATGGTGAGACTCCGTTGTCCGTCCGTCCCTCCGTATGTCACAGTCTCATAACTTTGTCACCGTTAAAGATAAATACATGAAATTTGGCACAAAATAGCATTAATTTGCTCACAAATCACGGTGAAAAAAAAAATTAAAAGTTTTAAATTGTTCAAAATATTTCCCAAACAAAAGAGAGAAAAATAAAAAATATTATTTTAAAAATACAATATAGGTATCAAATTGTAAACATTAATAAGCTGATTGTAAAATATAATAATATTATATATATTTATTGGCACTGGTTTCGAGAAATCTTAAAAAAAAAAACACAAAAATATGTATGTCCTCCCCCCCTTATCTCCGAAACTGGTAGACCGAAAAATATGAAAAAAATTACAATTATAGATCGTAACTGGCCAATTACAGGAAAACTATAGCGATATAAAAAAGTTGAGCACAAATGAGATATACAAAAAAAGAAGTGAAATAAATAAAAAAATATTTTACAATACAATATGGGTATCAAATTGTAGGTATTAAAAAGTTGATTGCAAAAATATATAGTTTGGCTATATTCAATTGCATATATTTCGTGAAATCCTTGAAAAACCATGAAAAAATGATGTCCCCCCCTTATCTTCAAAACTGGTGGACCGAAAAAATCATGGTAATATGTGTTTATCTACGTAAATATTACAGGTAATATGTGTTTATCTACGTAAATATTACAGGAAAACTAAAGCGGTCGAGAAATTCACGAAAAAAAAATGACAAAATTAAATTTATCATCCACAATACGCAACCCTAGGTACGCGAGTCTGACTCGCACTTGGCCGGTTTTTTGATATGAGTATACTACACATGATGTAAATGTAATTAATTACTTATGCTCCGTAATAGACAATTGCACAAAACAAACATTGTTCCGAAAACTCTTTTTTTACTTTTCTATTGCAAGTATAAGACCGGTGCCGATGATGGAGAAAGTAGAGAAGATCGATTAAAAAAAATTATCTCTCTAAAGAGCTCCACCCTGTACCTGTGCACCAAAGAGGTTCGTGTCCAACAAAGATGATACATATTATGGGTTAATTGATTGTGAGCGCCTACTTACTTATAGGATCGTGTTGGGGCCCTTGGCAGGTAAGGGGCTTGTTTTGCGTCCAGTTGTGCTTCGGAATTTTGGTTCCCCATCCCTGAGCGACTGTATAGAGGCTGGAATCTAAAACTTTGGATATGTTTAGGAGTAGGTACCAGTATGCAGTCCCAGTAGCTATAATGCAACGGAAATCTGAGTCTGCGCATGTCATCCGATGCCTCCTGCATCTTTATCGCCTACTTATTCAGCTATTCTAGCCTTCTCATTTTTTATACGAGAAGTCAATGTGTTGTGATATATTTTGTGTAATTTATGGTCGTGCTTCAATATCTACAATAATATATAGAAATTATCTTAAACTTGTAGAATGTTGGTTTCGGAACTGCTGTACTATGAGTAAGGCCGCGTTTGTACAGTGGAGACCACATCAAGCTATACACTTGCAGTACGACATTAGCCCCTACAGAGAAGAATATAAGATAGGTACAAAGTCCAATGTGTCTAACTTGATGCGGTCTCACTGTACATTGAATATATTTGTGAAATTTCAAATGAAATGGGTTATTATTTACTAAATTGTAAATGGGATATTATTTACTAAATTGTAAATGGGTTATTATTTACTAAATTATAAATGGGTTATTATTTACTAAATTGTAAAAGGGTTATTATTTATTAAATTGTAAATGGCATATTATTTACTAAATTGTAAATGGGTTATTATTTACTAAATTGTACACAAATGGGTTATTATTTACTAAATTATAAATGGGTTATTATTTACTAAATTGTACACAAATGGGTTATTATTTACTAAATTATAAATGGGTTATTATTTACTAAATTGTAAAAGGGTTATTATTTATTAAATTGTAAATGGCATATTATTTACTAAATTGTAAATGGGTTATTATTTATTAAATTGTAAATGGCATATTATTTACTAAATTGTAAATGGGTTATTATTTACTAAATTGTACACAAATGGGTTATTATTTACTAAATTATAAATGGGTTATTATTTACTAAATTGTAAAAGGGTTATTATTTACTAAATTGTACACAAATGGGTTATTATTTACTAAATTGTAAAAGGGTTATTATTTATTAAATTGTAAATGGCATATTATTTACTAAATTGTAAATGGGTTATTATTTATTAAATTGTAAATGGCATATTATTTACTAAATTGTAAATGGGTTATTATTTATTAAATTGTAAATGGCATATTATTTACTAAATTGTAAATGGGTTATTATTTACTAAATTGTACACAAATGGGTTATTATTTACTAAATTATAAATCGGTTATTATTTACTAAATTGTTAATGGGTTATTATTTACTAAATTGTACACAAATGGGTTATTATTTACTAAATTATAAATGGGTTATTATTTACTAAATTGTTAATGGGTTATTATCAATAAATCACAACAAAAACACACAACAACCTCAACTATCGATAAAGCTCGACCTTACGTTCATCCACAGAACAGATATCAGTTCAATATAACAGGTTGGCTCACTGTGACACTGATACATTATGTCTCTTATCGCTTTGTGAAAAGGGTCACTCGGTCTTTGATCGGATTTGTCATTGACTGTGTGTACCGAAGCATGTAAACTTGATATACAAATCGAATACGTAGGTAAAGGAATAATCTAACTGAATACATGGCGTAGGTTTTGCATTTGTCGCAGTTAAATAATTAAAGCCGTGATATAACTGTATTCCTAGGGATATAGTTATACACCGTAACATAGTTGTACACCGTAACATGTTATACACCGTAACATAGTTATACACCGTAACATAGTTATACACCGTAACATAGTTATACACCGTAACATAGTTATACACCGTAACATAGTTATACACCGTGACATAGTTATACACCGTGACATAGTTATACACCGTAACATAGTTATACACCGTAACATAGTTATACACCGTAACATAGTTATACAACGTAACATAGTTATACACCGTGACATAGTTATACACCGTGACATAGTTATACACCGTGACATAGTTATACACCGTGACATAGTTATACACCGAAACATAGTTATACACCGTAACATAGTTATACAACGTAACATAGTTATACACCGTAACATAGTTATACACCGTAACATAGTTATACAACGTAACATAGTTATACACCGTGACATAGTTATACACCGTAACATAGTTATACAACGTAACATAGTTATACACCGTAACATAGTTATACACCGTAACATAGTTATACAACGTAACATAGTTATACACCGTAACATAGTTATACACCGTAACATAGTTATACACCGTAACATAGTTATACAACGTAACATAGTTATACATCGTAACATAGTTATACACCGTAACATAGTTATACAACGTAACATAGTTATACACCGTAACATAGTTATACACCGTAACATAGTTATACACCGTAACATAGTTATACAACGTAACATAGTTATACACCGTAACATAGTTATACACCGTAACATAGTTATACAACGTAACATAGTTATACAACGTAACATAGTTATACACCGTAACATAGTTATACACCGTAACATAGTTATACACCGTAACATAGTTATACAACGTAACATAGTTATACACCGTAACATAGTTATACAACGTAACATAGTTATACAACGTAACATAGTTATACACCGTAACATAGTTATACACCGTAACATAGTTATACAACGTAACGTAGTTATACACCGTAACATAGTTATACACCGTAACATAGTTATACAACGTAACATAGTTATACACCGTGACATAGTTATACAACGTAACATAGTTATACACCGTAACATAGTTATACAACGTAACATAGTTATACACCGTAACATAGTTATACACCGTAACATAGTTATACAACGTAACATAGTTATACAACGTAACATAGTTATACACCGTAACATAGTTATACACCGTAACATAGTTATACAACGTAACATAGTTATACACCGTAACATAGTTATACAACGTAACATAGTTATACAACGTAACATAGTTATACACCGTGACATAGTTATACACCGTGACATAGTTATACACCGTAACATAGTTATACAACGTAACATAGTTATACACCGTAACATAGTTATACAACGTAACATAGTTATACACCGTAACATAGTTATACAACGTAACATAGTTATACACCGTGACATAGTTATACACCGTGACATAGTTATACACCGTGACATAGTTATACACCGTGACATAGTTATACAACGTAACATAGTTATACACCGTGACATAGTTATACACCGTGACATAGTTATACACCGTAACATAGTTATACAACGTAACATAGTTATACACCGTGACATAGTTATACACCGTAACATAGTTATACAACGTAACATAGTTATACAACGTAACATAGTTATACACCGTGACATAGTTATACACCGTGACATAGTTATACACCGTAACATAGTTATACAACGTAACATAGTTATACACCGTAACATAGTTATACAACGTAACATAGTTATACACCGTAACATAGTTATACAACGTAACATAGTTATACAACGTAACATAGTTATACACCGTGACATAGTTATACACCGTGACATAGTTATACACCGTAACATAGTTATACACCGTAACATAGTTATACGAAAGAGGTTCATATCTAGGATATAATAACTATGACACGGTTGGAATCTAGTATATACAGGTTGCTTGGTAATTCGACCTATTCCTTTGAAGGGGTTATACTAGGGATCATTTCCAACAAATAATGAATATCAACTATCAAATGATAATTTTTTTTCAAGTAAAACACCTCGATATTTCAAAAATTACAAAATATAAAAGGTTTTCTTTCCACTTAACACCTTTTCACCTTTTAATTATGGGAATTCAGGGCACGTATTTTTTTTTATAAATGGTCACTCATCTATCATTGATCAGAAATATAATAAACTAGCTTTTGCCCGCGGCTTCGCCCGCGCAGATTTAGTTTTTGTGTAGTAATTTTTATAGAACGTATTTAAATCTGGTTTGCAGTGTTTTTGGTGCAATTATTTGATCTCCAGGTAAAGTATTTTGACGGGGCCTATTACCTTTTAGTTTTTTTTTAATTCATACTTAAAGTACCTCTGTATATACTACATTAGAAGTTCTGCCCTCAGCTGTTAACACGACCAGGCTGATAGGTGAGCTCACTCTCGAGCAGGCTACGTAAAACTGGCCGTGCGAAAAGCAGTCCCCCCTAAGATTAATTCCTGCTGTTTTCACTGAGTGACCCTGAGACTGATTAATCGTCATTGCGAAAAGGAAAAAAATGGAACCCTAATAGGATCACTTGTGTGGCTATCTGTCTGTCCGTCTGTTACAGCCGATTTGCTCTGGCACACATACTTTCAAGAATTTTCATGTCCACTATTTTAATTGTCAAAATCGATGCCATTTTTGTAATTAACGTCCAAGAAAACCATAAAAACGACACCCATATTGATATTTACACATTGCAAAATTTCAACCCCATCGCACCCCAACAGGAAATGATGTTATTTCACGTTCATTACGTTGGATTTAGAAATTGTTGTTGTTTTCGTAATCAGCGACCCGATAAACCATACAAATGATACCCATGTTGGTTTTCAGACTTGGTCACCCCATTTCTCCCTTTTAGGGGTTGAATTCTGGAAAAGCCCTTTTTCACGTCCACCACGTTGGATTTTAAAATCGTTGTTGTTTTCGTAATCAGCGACCCGATAAACCATACTAACGATACCCGTGTTGATTTTCAGACTCTGTCACCCCATTTCCCCCTTTTAGGGGTTGAATTCTGAAAAAAACTGAAACACATGTTTACTCATTTATAGATAGGAGTACTCCTGTGAAGCCTCGAATAAAATAGTCTAACTAATCTTGTTTCCCCATACAAACTTTGGACCCCCGTTTCACCCCCTTAGGGGTAGAATTTCGAAAAACCCTTTCTTATTCCTTGTTTACATTACAAAGGGAAGCTTTGTGCAAAATTTCAGCTTTCTAGGTCGAAGGGTTTGGGCTGTGCGTTGATGAGTCAGTGAATGAATCAGTAAGTCAGTCAGGACTTCTCTTTTTATATATATAGATAAGTGCTGAGAGAGGAATAGTTATTTTTAAATTATTTATTTTTGGTTATTAGTCTGAAAGTTTGAAAAATAATACAAAAACTTTCGTAACTCGGAGACCATTTATTTTCGATACCTAGTTTCGTTGGAAATTATCTCTAGTATAACCCCTTTGAAGGAATAGGTCGAATTACCAAGCACTCTTACTAAACTTATCGAGTTGCATGGTTATAAATTGACGAAAGGATGAAATAAAACAATGTACCATAATTATATTTTCTTGAATTAATAAAACATAACTTAAATCAATCGTTAGTTTTTATTTTTATTCGGGCGGTTGATTGGATTTCACCTTGTATAATAATATTTTAATCGTATATATATTACTACATAAATTAAATAAACATTTAATCTAAGTAGTTCATGTACATTTATTATTTTATTACATATATTTTTATAAGATTAAAATTGGACTTGTGAAACGTGTATTATATATATACCTACTTTGCAAAAACTTTTTGAATTTTGAATTTTGAATTTATTACTAAATCATCTCAACATTAGAGTATACATGTAAGCTAGGGTCTCAAACTTTTATAAGCTACAACATTGTTTTTTTATCAAATCAACAGTGTCTAGTAATTGAAGTAATCAACATTAATAAAATCAATCTGTTTTTATATTTATCCAAAGAATCAACAATATGTATGATAGTGAAAAGTGATAGTGAAAAATAATTTAAGAAAAACTGTAACGTACCTAGTAAAGTAGTGTCCAATTAAAGTACCTAAAACGGTAAAAAAGCTTTTAAGTAAAAATATTTATTATCCTAATAAAGTAGTGGTATAAATGTTTCTTCAATCTCTTCCTGCACTCGTAGCACAGTGTTTAATCGCGCGCGACGCCACTTGGTTGAATCACAAGTGCAAGGAGCGTGACACGATATGTTTTGTCATCTTCTTCGCACTTTTCTGATCGACACTATTTTTGTTTTCTGAATTAATACAGGTACTCTGCTAATGTTTCTTTGGCGGTCTTTGATAACTGATTTAATCCCCGGTCTTTGATAACTGATAGTATGTTTAGCGAGGTTAAAGGCCGAGCCGCGTTTTTGAACGACACTATTTCTTGTTTATAACTGATTTATGGAACAAAAAGTAGCCTATATCCTATTACAGGTCGGGAACTACATTTATGCACAGCTTCAGCCCAATTGGTTCAGCAGGTACGGCGTGAAGGAGTAACATTACATCACTTTTCTTTAGGAACTTGAAACCCCATTGCCATCCCACGGGAACTGATTTAAGGGATAAAAAGTAGCCTATATCCTATTCCAGGTCTAGAACTACATTTGTTCAAAGTTTCAGTCCAATCGGTGCTGTAGTTACGGCGTGAAGGAGTAACAAACATCCATCCATCCATCCAAACTTTCGCATTTATAATATTAGTAGGAAGTAGGATATTAGTAGGATTAGTAGGACTAGTAGGATAGGACTAGCTGTTATACACAGATGCATATTGTAAGTGCTAAGTACGATGTCGGACGGTACCATTTGTGTCAGAAAAATGCAATAGCGTCGCTGGATGGCGAATACTTTATAGAATATAAGATACATAGAAGTCTAGACATGTCGGCGCTGTCCCTCAGCAGAGACCTAATTCCACGAGCTATCTAGGAGATGACCACTTGCACCTATCCGGTTCGCAAACATTACTACCCCCACGAGTGGTGCTTTGTCACTTAGTGCGAGGTCGTTCTGACCCACGCCCCGCGGCGCCATTACGCTGGTTGCTATGCTTCTATCTCCATGTACGGCGCAGGCGCACAATGGACAAGTAATTCGAACATTAGGACACGTCAGCGGATGGGCCACTTTTGGATTGAGTATTGTAGGCGATATTAAACTTGTTCAGCGGAAATTTCCTCGGCTTCATTGATGGTACATCCTTTATCTCGGGCAATATCGGGACTTCTGTGAGGATGTCTCGTACGTATTAGCTGTATGTGTTCTAGTGATCATACTGAACAGCCTTTGTTTAGATGCTCTTGATAAAATGGAAAATTATCAATTTTTCGCGTTAGTTCTAGTATTGATTGATCAATAGAATCAACGAGTTAGAATAATATTGAAGTTTATGTTTTGTAGTTCGATAAATGTCTTGCTGAGGTATCCACACATCTTTAAAGGTCTGTGGAGATATCAGAAGTAATACTTACATTTTTATAGGATAATAATTAAAGCTTCGGAAAGTAAGCTTCCTAAAAAAATTATGAGCACGAATAGTAATAAATAATCATTTAAAACAGTTCGTCCACAACATTCACAAAAAATACAGTCGAATTGAGAACTTCTTTCTTTTTAGAAGTCTGTTAAAAATTCTGAAGGTTGCGACTAAAATACTGAAAGTTCCGACTATAATGCTAAAAGCTCCGAAAACTAAATATGATAATTGCTGAATTAAAACTATGTCACTAGCTCAAATTAAATTTTACCTGAAATAGTAAGTCTTCATGTTTATAATAAGTTACATAATTATGAAGTATAAATAAATATAGGTATATTTCAGCTTAATCTTTTCAAAAACTAAGGTATTCAATAAACTAAAACGTAAACGGAAATACTGTGTTCAAAGACTTTTTTCCTAATATACGAACCTAGTAAATTATTGTAATTTAAACATTTTTACTAGAGATGAAACGGATAGTGATTTGGCCGGATACCGGATACCGGATATCCGGCGAGGCACTAGGCCGGATAGCCGGATATCCGGCGGCCGGATATCCGGCTCAAGATATACGTTTCGCACTAATTGAGAAAGTCTAAATATTACGCACCTAGGTGCGTGCGGGTGCAAGTGGGCGAGATTATTCGTGCATTTTTTAAATGAAGATCATTTCTAAATGATCGTATCACAATTATACAAATGCTGGTTTGCAAACGCGAAACAATTTCCAATCCTTACGAAATTTGTAAATATGTATCTTTTGTCTCCTTGGAGTGGCGTATACTGTATATAAATGGACAGGTATCTTTCAATGAAACCGCTTAATATACTGTTCATACTGAACAAAAACAAAATTGAACCTGCCCGCCCAGTGCCCTTTCAAAATTTAAAGTAGGTTTTCAAAATGAGTATGGAAACATGAAAATATTTTTTCATTTCCACAAGTATGTTTCTTTGGAAAAGTTGTTTAGTATGATTTCAGTATGACCATGTGTTTTTATTAAAAGATACATGTTGAGTTACATTCGGTATATTGTGAGAGCAAAAGAAGCTGGTGTAATGTATGAAGAAAAGCATAAACGTTTATTCCCAACAATTTATGTAAAGCTTGTCTTTATCTACCATAGCTCAATTCTTATTCACTTTATGTATTACAATTTAGATTATTCAATCATTGATACAATTATTTTGTGATTTAAACGACTTTTTGTATGTTGAGTTAAGTATCCGGTATCCGGCCGGATACTGACTACTATCCGGCCGGATACCGGATACCAAAAATATGGCCGGATAGGCCGGATACCGGATAGTAACCGGATATCCGTTTCATCTCTAATTTTTACCCACCTCAATCGAAATTTATTCTTGCATTAGGTCCTGTGCTCAGAGCGTGGTGCCGGTGCCTCTGCATTTTGGTCGCCGCAGTCTCGATCGGCTTCTATGTTTTTCGTTACTCAGTAACAGTTGTCGGTAACTCAGTATTTTTGTCGGAAGTTCAGTATTTTATTCGGAGGGTTGTAATTTGACGCTGCCCAGTTAGTATTACAGTGACCCGCAATTTGCTGGGAGTTTCATTTATTTTTAGGGACTTTTATTATTATGTGGAAAATTCAAGATGATCGCTGGTTGCTATCAAAAATTAAAAGGTTTGGCTCTAGTACTTAGACAAAATTTGTCCTTTTGCTTTTGTCCAGTATGTCCCCATATAGACACTAGATAGTGTTTATTTGCACATCACGGAAAAGATAACCATAAACAGTGGGTACATAGTACATATAGTCTTACATTTATATATTTTTCAATGCAAGTGCTCGTAAAGGCCCACTTTTTATGCATCAAAACCGAACTGAAAGTCGATAATTTTGCCCTAGGGCTTTATTATTATTATTATTATTATTTTTATTCTATTATTAATTTATTTACAATGGTTGGCTAACCTGCAGCCTTTCCTGTGTACCATAAATGTCATACTTTTTTTTTTCCACTGTTTAACGGCTCTGGATACAGTCCTTTTGAGCCAATTATAGTTTAAACAGTTAAAAGTTCACAAGATTATATTTGTTTTATTTCCTCACACTATGCATTGAAAAACGTAGTATGATACACGGGCGTAAGAGCAATAAATTACTCGGTTACGTTTAAAACACTCGCTACGCTAGTGTTTTAAATCGTCCTCGTGATTTGTCCCTTAGCGCCCTTGTAGCATAAACTACTATTAATATCAAGACAAGTAGGTAAGTACTAATATGTTTCCTCTGTAGTCCCGCTAATCCTATAATCCCCCATGTTTATGTTTACCGAGCACGTGCACGTGCCGCGACTGAGGAAACCGTGTACTGTACACTGGGGAGTAAACATTTGGCTTTATTGTAGAATTTGTAGAGCACGGACTCATGGCTATAACACGAGAGAAGTTACACAACAACATACAAAAAGTCATAAATAGCGCAGGCGAGTATTATTTACGTATACTGGGTGTTAAGACGAATGAATACGCCAACTGCAATTTGGACTTGTCTTTGAAGGCCTATATACTCCTCCCACACGGGTGGTCCAAAAACTTTTATAAAAAAATTATGATAGGCATTACAGAGTCAAAGTAAAAAATGAGTTTTAAGTTCATAAACTGATTTCTATTGTAAGTTTTGACAAAAAAAATCGAAAGTCATCGAAAGTTTCACATTATTAACACAAGAATTCTCTTACTCCTTCCAAACGCCTAAAGCGTTTTTAATTATTAATTCACCAAATTAAAGGACATTTTTAGATCTAAAAAACTCAAGTTCAAATTTTTTTTCCATCCATGTGAAAAGTATTTTCTCCTATTTTGAGCTAGCCGGAGACGCAGTGGTTGTCGTAACAGCCACTTTTGAAGGCACGCTGAAATCAACATTATTTCAATGTCGTTTCCGTTGATGTCAGTACCGACACATCGAGTTGCTTATTTAGCGTAGTCATACGCCTTAAGATGATGCCGTGGAAGCCGGAAACTGGCGATAGTATTTGTCCCAAACAACTTTTACTATGGAAAGAACCTAAAATCAGCTGTTCCTTAGAAACGTTACATGACTCGACTAAAATGTATAAAACAACTGATTTTATTTTTGCACGATATCTCGTTTTTGGGCTTCCGTACCGAAAGGGTACAAACATTTTATGGTGAGACTATTGTTCGTCTGTCCGTCCGTATTTCACAGCCTCATAACTTTAGCACCTTTAAACGGTCGTACCACAAAACTGTGTTTAACTTTAGACAGTGTGTTTAAATCTGTTGCTGTCACTCTTTTACAATATGAAAAAAAAGGTGACAACGACAGATTTAAACACTGTCTAAAGTTAAACACTGTTTTGTAGTAACACCGTTAAACTTTAAATTTATCACAAATATATATAAGTCAATAATATAATTATATCAATCAAATGAAATAAAATAAATATAAGTCAAATCTGAACAATATATTGTAGTTAAAATTCCACACATTTTATTTCTTAAAATATTCTGATTTAATATGCTAAATTGTCCAAACGCGAAATTTGTTTAGTTTTTAATAAAAACCAAAGCATACAAGAGAAAGTTCGGAGTCTGTTACAAGAAATAATGTTATATTCTGGGTTAGAATACAATGAACGCTTCGCTGTAAATTATGTATGGGGTGGGTCCATTGTTATTTGAAGTGGATATCTGTTTACTATAGTTTTTAATAATTCATTATTTGTCATCTTTATTATCGTTTGGTTAATTTGTTCCTGCGTTTTTTGTTTTTACTTAAAGTTTTAAATTAAGTAGCAAAATCCATTTTATCGCCTCCGGGGTGAGGTTATGTAAATCGGCAAGTCCTCCTGAAAAACAGCGTGTCGGGCACTCGTCCACTTTGTGAACCACGGCCGGCACAGAAGAATAAGTTGCACAACATCCACGGTTTGCTTTGGTTCACCGATATTCACCAATGGTCATGAATCATGATATGACAGCGAGCTACGCCCGTCCGTAGCCGATTCATTGTTGCCCAGGTCTTTCGGCTCTCCTGAAACCCTGCCGGTGGAATAGACGGGTCCAATACAAGTGCACTCAGACAGTCCTGAGCCGGCCAGTCTCTTCTCCATTCGGCGTTCAGGGCTGGCATCAGACTAGAAGCCAAGCACTCGGCAGGTGGTCAAGCGTCTTGGTGAAGGGTATTATATGTGGAACTTTGGTTGTTATTAGTTTTTGCCCATTCCATCGTCACTGCTTATGTTCTGCGCAAATTGGGAGGTGTTATGACTGCTATGTGAGTGAGACGGAGCTAGCTACCATTTTATATGGTGTGGAGCGCGGAGTACCCGTGATGATGCGCATGGGTCTGTTCAGCTGTATGTCGATCCTGTCGTATGCGCACTGCGATACCAAACTGGAGAACAGTATTTAGCTGTGTAGTAAGCCAGGAACGGAGCAGAGATGCGCAGAACGTTCATTATATATTACTTTTTGTTTCTGATAATTGGAAATAATGGCCTCGTAAGCGAATACGCTGCCATCACTGACATATTGTTGTGATATCTATGGTCGCCATTGATTGTTACCTCTGTCATTGAGTAAAGAGACGACCTTAGAACTTTAGAAGTATACACTTATATAGCTTACGGTTGTATTTCATTTCATTTTATTTACATTACACTTTTGTACATTTATATAGATATTTAAAACACTTTTTTACATAGAGAACAGACATTGTGTACAATGGTGGCTCTTATTGGTTATAGCAATATCTTTCAGGCAACCTTTGGGTAGGAAGAAAAGATATTAAAAAAAAACTAACATATGTAAAAAGGGGTATTGTAAATGATAGCAAATTATCTGAGAGATATATAAACTATACTTACATAATAGAATATATATTTTTTATTGCTTAATATACAATGTGACTTTTTGATCATCGTCCAAATTCATACTGGTGGCTTGGTAAGTGATCAGTATCATGGATCAATAACAATTTTGGTGAAATTCGTAAAATGAAATTTCGACTCCCCATGGTGATTCACTCGGGACTGGAAGTGAATTTCTATGGGAAGCCGAAATTTCATTTTAGGAATTTCACAAAAATTGTTATTGATCCAAGATACTGGTCACTTATCAAGCCTCCACTATGAATTTGGACGATGATGAAAAAGTCACCTTGTATACACACTTAACAAGAAATAAATAAACGTACTTAAAATTAAAGTAAGTATATATGAAATAAACATAAATATATAAATACATAAGGGCATATATAAATACATGAAGTTTTACTTCTATGGGTATTCTACAAAAAAATGTTTTACAGAACGCGGTAAACAGTTCCAGAGTCCTGTTTTCGCTTCTGTAAGTGCTAATGTTTTGCTATTGCACAGCCGCATCTCTCTATCGTGATCAGAAAAGAAACTAAATATTTCTCGCAAGTAACAAGGAGCGCAGGGTTTGTTACGGATACCATGAAGAAGAGAAAGAATGTGAGCATTTCTGTGAAGACGAATGGGGAGCCAGTTTAACTTCAAACGGAATTCAGATACATTACATATTTTCCAAGAGATTTTAAGCGTTCTGTCCTTGTCTTTTGGATAAAGAAAGAAAAAGATTGGACGCTTAAAATAAGGTTAGTTCTGTCAAATAAGTTAAGACGTGTTATGCCGCATCGATACCAATATAAAACGAAAACAAAGATTCTGAGACGTTCGAGTTTATTGAGAAGGTCCTCAGTGAGGTCCAAGTGACGAGAGTCCGAATCTAAAATGATTGCGCTTACATAATTTTGGTTTTGATTGGCAAAAATTGCGTGGAGAGTATCATACATCTTCCTACAGATTCTACGTGAGGAGCCCAACAAAGTGTTTTATCAAACGCGACCCTTAAGTTTTTAACGGTGTCACTGTATGGTATTACAGTACCACCAAAAACAACCTTGGTAATTTGGTCATCATGTACTTTAAATTTGTGGATATATTAATAATTTGCAATACTCCGCTAAACACTCTTACCGTGCTATTCAAAATGCAGACTCAAGCACCGCCCGCCCTCCCGCATAAAACATGCACAAGCAAAGCAAGCAGTACGAGCACAAAATAAAAATATCTTAAATAACAAGCAAGAAAACTTATCGACACGTGTTTCGCCTCTAAACGAGGCATCCTCGGGATGTGTAGTCCGCTCGACCGCTCGACAGCACTGTCGATGAAATTTATGATGGACTTCCGCAAAGTAATGCCTTTTTCAATAAATCATCCACTTTAGCAACCAATGACTATAGCTTGCGACTTGCTGATTTACTAGAATAAATATATATAGTATGCCTTAATTAGCTTTTTATTTATAATTACACAATACAACTTGAAATATATACAATAATTAAAAGAAAGAACATATATACCCTGATTACCCCACCGACTCACCTCACTACAGATAACTCGCTGTCCCTTTTAGGCAACACATATGCCAGAATTGGGATGGCATGAGAAGAGTTGATGGTGGTGAATGTTGGCACTTGAAGGGTGCTTGTACTTGTTCACAAACTTTTATTATTTGATATAAGAATTTGTGGACAAGTACAAGTACCTTTTAAATCATAAGAAGTATAGGTTGATTAAGAAAAATATTGTCTTTTTTATTTTTTATTACTATGATTTACTAGAAGACCGACAGTCTTTGCCCACTCCGCTAGTGCCTGTAAATCTTTATTCAAAGATTGGATGGCTTCATTAAGACTATCTGCAGGCGCATAATACACAGTTGTAGATCATTTCATATTATTATTATTTATTTAATTCATTTAACAATACATCTCTGACACAACCCGCTGCTATGTTCTTTGAGAAAGCTGGTCAGTAGTCGATCAGGATATCGTAATCGTATGTGGCTATATTAATATTACCTGTATACAGGGTATGGGAAATAAGGACGTCAACATCAAAAGTTCTAGCTATCTATTTCAAAGTCATATTCATCAAGTAATTTCCGTTGTACTTGTGTGTTCCAGCGACCGTGTTAGCATTCTACTTCGTGTTTTACGTGGTGCTGGGCATCATGTTCTCCCTGTGCATGGGCGGCCTGTACCTCAGTCTGGAGCCGCATCGACCCACGCGCCTTCTGGACGACTCTCTCATAGGTGAGTCTCTACCTGTACCTCAGTCTGGAGCCGCATCGACCCACGCGCCTTCTGGACGACTCTCTCATAGGTGAGTCTCTATCTGTACCTCAGTCTGGAGCCGCATCGACCCACGCGCCTTCTCGACGACTCTCTCATAGGTGAGTCTCTACCTGTACCTCAGTCTGGAGCCGCATCGACCCACGCGCCTTCTGGACGACTCTCTCATAGGTGAGTCTCTATCTGTACCTCAGTCTGGAGCCGCATCGACCCACGCGCCTTCTGGACGACTCTCTCATAGGTGAGTCTCTATCTGTACCTCAGTCTGGAGCCGCATCGACCCACGCGCCTTCTGGACGACTCTCTCATAGGTGAGTCTCTACCTGTACCTCAGTCTGGAGCCGCATCGACCCACGCGCCTTCTGGACGACTCTCTCATAGGTGAGTCTCTATCTGTACCTCAGTCTGGAGCCGCATCGACCCACGCGCCTTCTGGACGACTCTCTCATAGGTGAGTCTCTACCTGTACCTCAGTCTGGAGCCGCATCGACCCACGCGCCTTCTGGACGACTCTCTCATAGGTGAGTCTCTATCTGTACCTCAGTCTGGAGCCGCATCGACCCACGCGCCTTCTGGACGACTCTCTCATAGGTGAGTCTCTATCTGTACCTCAGTCTGGAGCCGCATCGACCCACGCGCCTTCTGGACGACTCTCTCATAGGTGAGTCTCTATCTGTACCTCAGTCTGGAGCCGCATCGACCCACGCGCCTTCTGGACGACTCTCTCATAGGTGAGTCTCTATCTGTACCTCAGTCTGGAGCCGCATCGACCCACGCGCCTTTCCGACGACTCTCTCATAGGTGAGTCTCTACCTGTACCTCAGTCTGGAGCCGCATCGACCCACGCGCCTTCTGGACGACTCTCTCATAGGTGAGTCTCTATCTGTACCTCAGTCTGGAGCCGCATCGACCCACGCGCCTTCTCGACGACTCTCTCATAGGTGAGTCTCTATCTGTACCTCAGTCTGGAGCCGCATCGACCCACGCGCCTTTCCGACGACTCTCTCATAGGTGAGTCTCTACCTCTCTCTGCACTGTCACAGTCACTTGAAGAGACAAAACCATAAGCTTTTCGATATCACAATGATATTGATATGCTAAGACGAGGGTATTTGTGTTGTAATGAAAAACGTCGTATTCTTTTGTTTTATTTGTAAATAAAATGGATTTAAATTTTGGAGAAAAATATAAGATATACATATATTTCAGATCATATTTTAATATAATATTTCGACTGTTCGATACACGATTACTTGGATTTTCCTGCATCCAATAAAATCGCAAAGATAGACCTAAAATATAATTTCATTTGCGTTGTATTAGGTTTTGGACAAATAAAACTTACACCAAAATAAACGTTATACAAAATGTGATATAAAACGGCCGTCATATAAAAACCAATCCCTCTAACTCCAAGATAATAAATAAAATAGCGAGTTTTTTGAGTGGCCCTCTTCCACTGAGCAGGATAGACTAAGAAATGAAAGCGTTGGAGCAGGCAGGATTGATTTCTCTGAATACCGGACAGTTGCTTCATCGCTCGCTAGTCGCGTGACACGTCTATTGTCAACTCATCCACACACGTAGTTGAGTATCCTCCACTCGTAACTCAGTTTCCGTTACAAACCCACTTATCCCCCGCAGACCAGACGTTCAGGTCTGTCCTCATAGGTACCCCCACGTAGACAATGTTATAAATTAACTAAAAGGAAACACACAATTACGCGGATCTGGCACGAGAATGAACGACAAATGGGATGGGTCCAGCAATAAAATGTATAAATAGAGCCCCTACCCCACCCACCTTGAGCCTGAAGGTATGACGACAATTCACTGCACCTATACATACATGTAACACGACTGGATAATGGAACAGCCAACAGGTTGCTGTATTGGCGCGGCGACAGTAATATCTATTTTGTGGCGAGTTCGCAATTGATTTGACACGGTCAATAAATAGGCTATTAGAAATTAATCAAGTGTTATAACATATTGTCATTGTCTCACTTGTTATAACCTCACTATGTATTTTTAGACTTACTTATTCATCTAATATACAGTGTTTGTTTGCCATGTAAGAGATAACTCAGTTATCTGTGTACTCGTATGTAACGAAACATACCTTGAACTCTCAAGTGAATATTTTATAAACTTAATTTATCTAAAAAAATATTAAATTACTTAATCTACTGACAAATAAACAACTTACTTATATAAATATCTTGGATTAACAATTGATTATAATATGAACTGGAAAACTCATAAAAAATTAAGATGTGTTTTAGGAAAGTTTTTCTTTGTAAACAGATCAACTTTGTTTTGTATTTATCATGCTTTAGTAGAATCAATTATTACCTATTGCTTAAGTAGTTATGGTCGCACATTCAAAACCTATTTAAATGAGATAAAATCATTGCAAATAAGATTTTTAAAATATTTGGTTGACAAGAATACAAAAATTAGCTGTAAAGATAATTATGACAAATTATTTAATATCTGTAAATTATTACCTGTCTCTGAAAAAGTAAAATATGTTATTACACTTGAGAATGTTAAAATTGCAAAGCAAATGAAGATTCTGAATCGTAAAGTTTTTACTAGAAGGATAACTGAAAAGAAACTACAAGTCTGTAAAGTAGATAACTTTATGGTGATAGAACCAATCAATACCTAATTCCAAAATTATTTAATGTGCTTACAACAGATCTACGGCACGAGACATACAGTAAACCAGTTTTAAAAAATAAAATAAAAATTTAACCTATCTAAATTACCCTACACTAGATATTGCATAAAATATTAAACTTGTTTTGTTCCTATTCATCTATCTGAATGCGTGATGCGTTCTAAATGATAAGAAGGGAGGTAGGTAACTACTATAAGGTGACTTTTTGATCATCGTCCAAATTCATACTAGTGGGTTGGTAAGTGATCAGTATCATGGAATAATAACAATTTTGGTGAAATTCGTAAAATGAAATTTCGACTCCCCATAGTGATTCACTCGGGACTGGAACTGAATGTCTATGGAAAGCCGAAATTTCATTTTAGGAATTTCACAAAAATTGTTACTGATCCAAGATATTGATCAGTTATCAAGCCTCCAGTATGAATTTGGACGATGATCAAAAAGTCACTTGTATATATGTATGTTTTTTAGTGCTGTGTATTTCTTTCAATGTTTTGTAAGTTCAGAAGCTGTAACTTTTGCGTGTAAACAGGGGCTATTCTGCCTACAAACCGTAAGGTTTGGCAGATGTTTATTTCATGTTTTTTGCTTTTTGTGACGTGTAAATAAATGTGTTTCATTCAAATGTCTTTCATACTCATACGATTATCTTTTTATTATGTGGTATAAAAATATTAGAGGGTACATTCGTTAAAATACACGTTGATATGACGTCATCAGATATTGTACATTGTGGTTGCAGGCGCTAACCCTGGTGTGGCGTACCGACCACGAGCTCACGACGACGGGTTCCTGGTTCGATACTCGGCCGAGAACAGCTCACACACCGACACATACGTCGATCAGATGAGGGACTTCATGCAAGGTTGGTATTAAACTACTATCAGCCTAAACCAAATTTACAATAAAAAAAAATAAACAACTACTCGCAACTTCGTCTTCTTTATTTATTTGCACAGTAATTGGAAGAAAGGATGATCAAGTAGATTGTTCCAGTAGACTCGGAGAACTTCGTTCGCTTCGCTCACTTTTTCAAATAATAGATTATGGGAGTCATCAGACCGTAGATATTCATAGACCAAAAACAACTTGAGTATGAAAATGCCATGATCCATGAATATTTAGCGAACTAGAATGTCCTTCAACAATGACGTATATTCATCGCTTGATAACTGAGAGGAAGTTGCCAAATTACATTCATTGAACTCTTGTCGATCAATCGGCTATTAGCTACAAATAGCAAATTGTGCGGTGACATATTTGCCGTTTATTGAAGCATAACTTCTGTCAGGAAGGAAGCCTACAGACATAGTTCTATGGGGAAGCCTAACCTAATGTTGCCAAAAACTTGCTAATGGATCAATTAGTCTTTTCTCAATAGAATGAATATTAAAAGTGAAGGGGTGGTGGGCAAAATACACCCAGCTCCAACAGCCATACTATAAGTGTGATTCGAAACACCTAACAAAATACACTCAGCTCCAACAGCCATACTACAGAGAATGTATAAGCAGAGAATATAAAGTATTACTACGTATAAGTGTGATTCGAAACACCCAACAAAATACACCTAGCTCCAACAGCCATACTACAGAGAATGTATAAGCAGAGAATATAAAGTATTACTACGTATATGTGTGATTCGAAACACCTAACAAAATTGAGCATTTTTCATTATGACGTCATTAAAAAATATCCCAGAGGTCATGAGATAAATCTGTTTCTGAATAAAATATTTTTAAGTTAAGTCTTGACGAATGATAATATATTATTATCTATCACTCATTGAGCCACAGTCCGGCCATAAAATCCCCTGCGCTTGCACATGCCCGCTGATGCCTTAAGAGCGGTTTCGCAGCCGGCTTGTGAAAAACTCGCCTTTTTCTAATTAATCAAAACAGAACACTTAAATTCAAAATTCACTCAAAAGTTATTCAACAAAACCTTATTACTTATGTATTGTGTGTGTTGGCATCGCAAAGTTTCCATTGGTTTCTGTAAATTTGAATTTCAAAAATGTCGAATTTAAAATATGTTGAAATTCTAATTTACAGAAACCAATGGAAACTTTGCGATTGGTAGCATACACAATACATAGGTAATAAGGTTTTGTTGAATAAATATTGACTGGACGGGTTTTTCACAATCCGGCTGCCAAACCGCTCTTAAGGGGAACGAAAATACAAACAGAAATAAAATGTCAGCTTTCGGATGATTTTGTTGCAATAATTAGGTTACGTATAGCCATAAAAAAAATACATGTTTTTGGTTGAACTTTAAGGTATTCATTTTCCACAAACCACGTTAATCGATTCATATTTGTACTGTCAATGAATTTTTTTGTAACCCTCTATTGCACACTTCTTATCGATTTTGTTTCAGGTATCGCTTTCGCGATTTTGTTGGTTTTTTTTTAATAAAATTAGTGTGATTGATATCTATTCATTTTCCAAATACCACGTTATTCGGGTCAAAAAAAGCACCCCCTTTTTCCAAAAATACGTAAATCCACTGATGCAGTCAGCGGCAGCAAGATATTGTCAGTCTACGCCTAGCGTTGGCGCCCGTAAGACGTGGAACCTGTGCCCTTTTTTGCAAGCTATAAATATCTCCCAAAACTACTTCAAAACACATTGAAATTAATTTTATAAAGTAATATTTCGAGGAGCATCATATTCCTGCCGTTAAAAACTCAACAAAATATGCGTATGAGTGATTTAGCTACATCGTGCCATAGTCATAACAACAAAACTGAATGAATTTGGATTGAATTCATACTTTTATGCGGGAAAATAATATATGTTACTCTAAAAGAATAATTTTGTGATCGTTATTGAAACCCAAATTAATTTACTTATACTTACTGAGATCTGTAACAAAGGTCAATGACCTTTTCGTGAAATTACCCTCTAGTATTGGCTCACCATTTCAGGTCCAATAAGTGAAGTTTTTTGCAAATTATATAGGTACACTTACTTGGGATAAATCGCCAAGCATTTAAAATATAGAAATTTATTTTGAAATATTTACAGTGCGTGGCAAAATTATTAGATCGTAGATAATCCTGTCGGTACATGTTCAGGTTCTGTTACGCAAAATGAAAACAATGAAACTCTTTTAGGATTAATTTGTTATCCCTATGTTTGTCTGTCTGTCCGTTTGTCTAGACAATTTTTTCTGGGTAAAATTAATAATTACCAATATTAACGGCCCTCTATAGAGCTGTAAAAACATACTCTTGACGTTTTTATTTATATTACGTTTTAGGTTTTTACGTTTTTTTTTTACGTTTTTCATAGAAATTTTCTCACTATGAAAATGTAGGGATGAACACTTGAGATAATATTTTGCATTTAAAAGTCAACACAGAAAGGAATTGTTGAACAAATAATGTAAAAAATATGAAAACCATGTTGTTCCCGCAGGATCATAAAGTAAAGAACGTAACTAGCAAAGAAGGAATTTAATATAAATAAACAGTAATGCGTGGTGTCAATTCAGTTTTCCTTTTGAGTGTGTCGAGCTGGCTCGCTGATTCCCCCCGACCCCCGCACCCGCGGGCTCCGACGACCGGTTATGTGAGTCGTAGGCGCGAACATCCTCCGGGCCCTTGAAGGCTCAGCTTTCAAAGTTACTACGATGATGTGAGAGGACAGATCTTGCAGAGAGCCCGTCTTTTGGTTCCCTTGCTGGTAAGAATATCTGCGACTCTAGGCACTCCATCGTCGCCTGGGTATAATTTGGTCACGCGCCCCATGCGCCAGAAAAGAGGTGGTAGATTTTCTTCTTTCACCAGGACAAGCTCGCCTAACTGTAAGTCTGTATATCGTGTACGCCATTTTGAACGTTGTTGCAGCTCCGATATATATTCTTGTTGCCAGCGTCTCCAGAAATGCTGTTTGGCTTGCTCCTTTCTTTGGAATCGGTCCAGTCGATTTGGGTTTGCGTCTTCTAAAAGTGGTGCTGGTAATGACATTAGTGGACGGCCGATAAGGAAGTGCCCTGGCGTGAGTGGAGAAAAATCATCCGGTGATGAGGATAGAGGACATAGAGGTCGACTGTTAAGGATGGCTTCAACCTGAGCAAACAGCGAAGACAGCTCCTCATATGTCAAATGCGTGTTTCCGAGAATACGTTTGATATGGAATTTTGCCGACTTGATACCTGCCTCTACATAACCGTTGAAGTTACAAGCGTAAGCCGGGGAAAATTTAAATGTAATGTGTTGATCAGCTGCAAATTCTGTGATAGAGTTCTTATTGAGCTTAAGGAATTCGTTGATATCTTTAGCAGCAGCTACAAAGTTGCGTCCGTTATCGCAAAACAACTCATAAGGCTTTCCTCTCCGAGATATGAATCTGCGCAGCGACAAAATGAAGGAATCCTTTGACAGCTCACTTACAGCTTCTAAGTGAACACATTTAAACCTTAAACATATAAAAAGACACAGGTAGCATTTGCTAATCTTACAGCCTCTGCCACGACGATCTGTGATCATGAACGGCCCCGCGAAGTCAACAGAACAGGCAGAAAATGGGAAATCTGGATTCAAACGTTCAGGTGGTAGGTTACCCATGATATTACGAAGAGTTTGACCACTAGCGCGTCTACATGTAATGCAACCACGCGCCGTACGTCGTGCCAAGTCTCTGCCACCTATAGGCCATATAGTTTCTCTGACTAATGCGAGCAGGAGCTGAGGCCCTGCATGTAAGAGGCGACTGTGTTCCTGTGTGAAGATGAGTTTCGTGAATGGGTGTTTAGAGCTTAGTAATAAAGGATGCTTTTTATTGTAGTCGTAGTCGGATTGACTAAGCCTCCCCCCCACTCTCAAGAGACCTTTAGAGTCAACAAACGGAGATAATGAAAGAATGTGACATTTTGGACTCAATTTGTTTTGTCCTCTGAGTAACTTAAGTTCTTTAGAGAACGTTTCTTCTTGGGAAATCTTTACCAAAGTGAGAAAAGCTTTCTCAAGCTCGTTATTTGACAGAGGACCTGTCAGCTTGTTGTTTTTGTTTTGGCAGTTGTATATGAAGCGATAAATGAAGGCAACTGCTCGTTGTAAAGTTGTAAGTCTAGAATATTTTTCAAATTGTATTAAAACACAAGAAGATTCTACGTTTTCGATTGTGGTGGAGTGTACTTTAAATTCAGGTAAGTCTCTAGGGATGTCTTTGTGTAGAGTAGGCCAATTTGATTCAGACTCTACAAGAAATTGAGGTCCATGCCACCATAGCTGTGCTTTCTGAACGTGCTGAGGATCTACGCCTCGAGATGCAAGGTCTGCTGGGTTATGCGAAGTTGGAACATAACGCCAGGACCGAAAATCTGTAATATCTTTGATAGCAGCTATTCTATTGGCCACAAAAACCTTTAATTTAGAATTATCGGAATTTAGCCATGCGAGAACGACGCTAGAGTCGGTCCAAAATATAGAGCGAGTAATGTGCTTCCTCAAGGCAGCTCGGACTGCATATTCTAACCGAGCTGCTAGAAGAGTACCGCAAAGTTCTAAGCGCGGTATTGTTGTAGGCTTTGTTGGAGCGACTCTGGTTTTAGCACAGAGTAGGTGTATAGAGGGCTCACTTGCTTCATAAAAGGACTTTACATACACACAGGCCCCGTAAGCAAGCTGAGATGCATCGCAGAAGCAATGCAGCTCTATGTTGCATGGAGAGTCGCATGAAATTCTCCTCGGGATATTTAGAGAGCTTATAGCGTGTACGTTGTTAACGAAACGAGACCAAGAACGTTGAATCTCTACAGGTACTTGTTCATCCCAGCCTACCTCAGCCTGCCACAATTTTTGCATAAGGATTTTTGGTTTGATTGTACATAGACTGAGCAAGCCAAGAGGATCGAAAATTTTGAATGTGGTTGAGAGAATTGAACGTTTAGTTGCCTTTTCAGTGGAATTGTTGTTCACGTCAATGGTGAAATGCAATAAATCCACATTTGGATTCCATCCTAGGCCAAGCGTTTGAAAGGATTGACTCAAAACCAAATTATCTTGAGTGTTGATATTCGTAGTTTGTGAATTGAGGAGTGCTTGTGAGTTAGACCTGAATTTACGCAAGTTGAAACATCCAGACTTGAGAGATTTTGATACAGATTGCTGTATGGATAGAAGTTCTGACTCTGAGTCAGCTCCAGTAAGACAGTCATCGCAATAAAAGTCATTCTGTATGATTGTTTTAATATTCAGATCATTGCATTCTTCACCAAGCTGCCACAAGCATCTAGCAGCTAGAAAACTAGCGCTGGCAAAACCATAGGTAACAGTGTGTAAAATTAGTGAACGGATAGGCAGGTTTTCACTTTCGCGCCATAAAATAACTTGTAGCTCGCGATCGAGCTCATTTAGAATAATTTGCCTGTATTGTTTTTCTATGTCACCAGATAGCACGTATTTGTGATTTCGAAAACGCAGCAAGATGTTGAATAGGGAATCTTGGATGTTCGGGCCAATCATCTGCAAATTATTGACAGAGTACCCCGAAGAAGTGGGGGCAGAGGCGTCAAACACGACGCGACATTTTGAAGACTCACTGTTTTCTTTTAACACAGCATGATGAGGAAGATAGTTGGGCCTTGTTAGTGATTTAGCCTCGGACAGATGTCCCAGCTCTTCGTATTCGTTTATGAACTGGGTATATTGTTCTTTAAGAGGGGGCTGCCGTTCAAAACGTTTTTCTAAGCTAAGAAAGCGTTTTTTGCTATGTAGAAGGAGTCTCCCAGACAATCAGCTGTGCCCTTTAGGGGGAGCCTTACACAGAACCTACCATCTTCAAGACGAGTAGTATTTTGTATGAAATGTTGTTCACATTCATTTTGACTGGAGCTTTCTGAGCTTTCACAAGATGGAAAGCTTTCAAGCTCCCAGAATTTAGTAAGTTGGTGATCAATTTTTTCAGTCATAGTGAAATTGCAATGTATAGATTTCATATCTGCGTTTGATTTGAGATTGTTTGAGATAGAACCAGCAATGATCCACCCTAGCTTAGAATCTTGCAGAATAGGCTGTTTTTTGCCAAGCGAAAACTGCTCTGGGCCTATAAGCTCCCAAAATATGTCTGCTCCCAGCAACACGTCAATCTGAGACGGCTGGTTAAAAGTTGGATCAGCTAAGGTGAAAGATGAAGGTAGCTTAAGATGCTTTATATCAACATATCGCTTGGGCAGTTGATCTGTAATTTGTGGCAGTACTAAAAATTGAAGATTAGTAGTAAATGATGTATTCATTGACCTTATTTGAGCATAGCAACGCTCGGGGGCTACTTTTAGAGAAGTATTGCCTATTCCTAAGATGCTAGTTGCATTGAGTTGCTCAGAAGGTAGCTCCAAGCGACGCTTTAAACTGCTGCTCATAAAAGAAGACTGGCTAGCACAGTCCAGAAGGGCCTTAACGGTTTCTGTTTTATTATTATTGGGATTGATGATCTCTATTATTGCAGTAGATAATAGCACCTCATTAGTAGAAATTACTGACATAGAAACAGAAGAGTTGGAGCCATCATTATTAATGTTGTTGGTTTCTGTGTTAGAAGTTAAAGGTGAGGAAGATGAGTCAACTTGTTTGTGTAGTAGTGTGTTGTGTCGCCCCTTACATACACGACAACCTCCAAGCCTGCATCGACGCGTATCATGGTCGGATCTCAAGCAGTTGTGGCACAGGTTCAGCTTGTTGACCTGCGCCCATCTGTGATCCTCGTCAAGAGACTTGAGTACGTTGCATTCATGCGCGCGATGCTTGCCTTGGCAAAAGACGCACGGGCGAGGGTTGGATTGTTGAGCTGAAATCATGAACGATTTGGTAAATTTAATTGGTTTTGATCCACTTGCTTGTTTATTTGTTTGCGCAACGGGCACAGATGATTGTTTGTCCCTTTTGGACCTATAAACAGACTCTAAGACGTCAGCTCGATTGTTGAGAAACTTTTTGAAGTTCTCTAAGTTTGGTAACTCGTCGAGATCATTACGATACTCTTCCCATTTTATACCTGTGACTTGATCAAGTTTTGTTGTCATTATATGTATGATAACTGTGTCCCAGTGTTCAGTGGGCTGTCCAAGGTTCTTAAGTGCTCTTAGGTTTTTTGTTACATGATCACTTAGAAACCTCAGAGCCTTATCAGATTCACGTTGGAGGGGCTCGGTACTGAAAAGAGAATTTAGGTGATTGTTGATAAGCTGACGCTTATTATTATATCTGTTACATAATAGACTCCAGGCTTCAGAATAGTTGGCTTCTGAGACCTCTAAATTTGATATAACGCGCGCTGCCTCGCCCTCCAGATATGAATTTAAGTAATGAAACTTATGAATTGATTTTATTCTATCATTTTTATGAATTAAGGATTCGAATGTATCGCGGAACTCCATCCATTTGTAGTAAGCACCATCATACTTGGATATTTTTATTAACGGTAGCTGAAAGCCCATTGAATTGTCATGTCGATCATGCTGACAGGTATGCTGAATGATAGATTCATTTAAGCCAAGCTTGGACCTAGAAGCTTCATCAAGCTTATCTTGGGCAGCCGCTATATTCGAGTACAAAGAATGCTCAATATTATCCCGTTCTGCGAGCTCAGTGTCTAGACAATGCGAATTAAGAACCTCTATCTCAGATTGCAACTCATCAAACCTTTTGTATAAATCTTTCATTTTATTTAATTTCAAAGATAACTCGTTAAATGTTATTGAAGAAAGTGATTCATCTTCTTCAAGTGTGCTTAAGTAATTAGCGAATTTAGTTATTTGACCTTTTATAGAACTACGCCTTGCCTTAAGATCGGCTAGTGTAGTATTTGTAAGAACTGGAGAAGAAGAGGTTTGTTTATCTGTCGCGCTTGTTCCGTTAGTCATTTTGTAATAAACTTTCCTTTATAACAACAATACAATACTGAATTCCAACAATGTATTTAGGTCAATAAACAACACGACTAAAGATGAATCACGCAAAAAATAACTGCCGCAAATAAGTGATAAGAAATATGGCTTACGCTTGTTTTGTTTGTCACAAAGTTGAACAGGTTGTAAACAAAGAGACACCCAGCCGCGGCGGCAGAGTTCGGTCCAAAACCGGACGATGCAGCTAGTGAACGCTGGAATGCACAAAAATATTTTGCTAAATATTATGTTATGTTATAAATTAGATGGATTGAATTCCTGTTGTATTTTTTAGCTTATATGGTATTGCGTTTATTACATAGTAATGATGCGTAGGCAGAAAATATATATGTAGTTTGGTCGGAATTTTTGAATAAGCTGGCTAAACGTAGCGGCTAGGCATATAGATAATTATGTCGGCGAAAGAATGCAAGTTGGTATTTAGGTAGGTAAGTATATGTACACAACTATATAATTCAACTGTCAAAGAAAGAAAGCATGAAAAAATGCAATTGTGCGATAGATAAGTTGACTGGTTGGTAATAAGTAGGTAGATAAATTTATGTAGTACCTATTTATATATAGAAGGGCCAGAGGAAGCACTGTGCTCAGGCATGCAGTGGCTGGCTAAAAGAAATAGGATTAGGACACGCAATTGACACAAGAAAAGACACCCCCGCTATCGGCACAAATTAATAGGTAATAAAATAAAGGACTGGGCTCACGGCACGTTCCTTGGTACGATGAGGATGAAGCGCAGGCAAAATGAAGCTTTGTATCACCGTCACACACCACTCACAAACCGCCACTAGGTATCCATCCACTGCATATCCTTTATGACGTTGTTGATTTTCGTCATCTATCTTTGCACGAAGATATTCCGAAGGTCGACTTCGCTGGACAATCCGACGAGTAACGTTTTTCGTGATTAATCTTCGTTGGCACTTGAACGCTTCTTGCTGTGGTGTTGCGTTAAAGATGGCGGTGAACAAAGGTGCGCCTACGCCGACAAATTGATGCGTAATTTCTTCTAAAATCTTCTGGAGCGAGAGGTGAGCGACTCGGTCCTTTCACGGTCGCCAATTTATGTTCCCGCAGGATCATAAAGTAAAGAACGTAACTAGCAAAGAAGGAATTTAATATAAATAAACAGTAATGCGTGGTGTCAATTCAGTTTTCCTTTTGAGTGTGTCGAGCTGGCTCGCTGATTCCCCCCGACCCCCGCACCCGCGGGCTCCGACGACCGGTTATGTGAGTCGTAGGCGCGAACACATGTTGTTCTATTCTAAAGGGATTAATTATCTACTGTTCAATGTGGCGATAGCTTTGTTTATTTTTTTCCTTGAATTATTTTTTACTAAGATAACAAATAGTTTAATACAAGGTTTTCCTTAAGAGGTCCCTTTACCCCTGTATTTTTCTTAAAATTCATACAATAGGTATAAACCGAATGTGAAGTCTACAGCTTATTTTCTTCATATCTTTTTTCATGAGTATATTCTAGTGACATCTAACTACGTCTCTATACAGCCCAAAAAGCAAAATTTGATAAAACACCATCATAATAGCTGTCAGGATATCGTCAATATTGCCTTGTTTTTACGCAAAGTTTAACAAGTTTGTATATTTTTATCTATACTGGAAATAAAAAAGAGAGAAATACAGGCGTCGTTCATGTTAAGATGACTAAGTTTACACACTTTGCTAAGTATAAACAATTACCGTTTCATGGAAAACTGTTTTGACCTGAAACCATTTCACAAATTCAATTAACTTATTTTGAATATCTTGTCATCTTGCACTTCTTGATGAGAAATACAATTTCAATAAGTAAAAATACAACTTTTAGTTAAGAAAACTTATAGTTAAAAGTCTGCTGTATGCATTAACATATTTTTAATTTTAGTACAATAGTAATAAAATAATTGGCTTATCCGTCGTCGTGATACCAGCCGTAAATTTCTTAAATAATCTGATATCACGCTTATGGAAAACCCAATTATTTTGAAGATACCATAATATCATTAAAATATGTTTATGCATATAGCAAACTTTTAACAATAAATTGTCTTAGCTAAAAGTTGTACTTTACCGTTATAATTATTTCTTAATATTTTGTTACAAATTCGGAGAAATAGCCCTTAAGGAAAACCTTGTATGAAAATATTTGTTATCTTTGTAACAAAGAAAAAAAAAACAAAGCTATCGCCACATTGAACAAACAGTAAATTATTAATCCCTTTAGAATAGAAAGATATGGTTTTATATTTTTTACATTATTTGTTCTACAGTTCCTTTCTGTGCTTTCTTTCAAATGCAAAATATTATGTGAAGTGTTGATCTCTATATTTTCAGAAGGAGAAAATTTGTATGAAAAAGTTAAACAAAAGGCCATAAAAACGTTATAATATGTATATTTTACAGGGCTGTAAATATTAGCATTTATTGATTTGACCCAGAAAAATTGCCTAGACAAACGGAAAAACAGACAAACATAGGGACAACAAATTAATCCTAAAAGAGTTTTGTTTTTTCATTTTGCGTAAAGGGACCTTAACATTTCAAACTATGATACAAATAAATTTCTATATTTTAAACACTTGGCGATTTATCCCAAGGGTAAACAGGTGTCCCAAAAGTCAACGCTTTCCCTTGGAAAGCTGGTAGGCCAGCTCATGCCTGACCAGAATATCAAATTATGACCTCAGCAAAAAGTAGATAGCCTTCGAGTTGATGGTACTTTTATAAATTCGAATAGATTTTTGAGAGTCAAAGCTAACCAGTTCTAAATTCTAAGAATAAAATTTTTGTTGCGCAACTCTGAATAGTCATGCTATTGATAAAGTCAAAAATAAACCTTGAAATGCTGTTACATCAGGAAGAAAAATAAAAACCCAATTTATGAGCAATTTTTTGTAATTAGGTTAGTTCGATACCACACCCTGAAAAAAAAAAATCCTATGTTATTTTTGCAAATTGTCTTAAATAACGGCTCATCAAATATTGTTTTTCAAATGATCTGGCAATTTCTGTGTATTACTTTTGAAAAAAAAAGTTATTGCTATTTTACTACCAAAGGAGCTGCGTATTTTTTTAAATAATTAGAATTTAGAATGAAAGAGTGGCGGGCAGTAAAAATATTTGACGTTCATTAGAAATGCCATTTAACACGCGTTAGAGTGAGATAAATAGTGACGCTATTTAAAATGAGTTGGAATGAGATAGTAACGCAGTTAAACGTGGTTGAATGAGAGAGGCATAATTGACAAAGGCTACAGTGAGATAGATAGTGACGTGGTGCATTCCTTCTGAGAATACTTGTTAGTTTCCACTTTTTGTAATAACAACTTTAGTAAAAAATTTTTGTAAAGAAATTTTTGGTCCAATTTATTTTCCCGCAAGTGTAAAACCAGCTCAACGGGCGAAAAATATTTAAAGAATGGGTAATGGTGACAATTAACCGTCACGATATTATTATGTATCTCTAAAGGAGTGTCTGAAATGTTCCGAGGGTCAACTGATAAATCAAACACTCAAAAAACCACTTTTAGCCGACCATAATAAATTTACGTCCCGACGTGATAGCAAGTAGGATCAATGCCGTGTGACGATGATCGAAATACACTAATAAATTAGATAAAATAAAATACGTATTACTTTTGACCCTGCCTCGTCCACTCTATTCGTATTTTTGCTATGGTGACGCGAGCTTAGAGACCGGGACGAATTTCCCCCCGCGCGCTATCGTAAAATAGAATAAGCCACGCCCGGAACTGGTTTTTGTTTTGGCTATGTCATACTCTTAAGCGCTCGTTTAAACTTCTCCAGCATTAAGTGTTCTGTTTTGATTAATTAGAAAAAGGCGGGTTTTTCACAATCCGACTACGAAACCGCTCTTAAAAACCGGTTTGTGGGCGCAGGCGCAGACGAGCCGCGCGCGTGTTGCAGTTAGGTAATTCGTGATTGACGCAGTCCTTCGCCGAAGGTTACTATATTTACGATATTTAAATAACTGACTTTGAATTGGTTTTTGGTATTTTATGAAAAAAAAAAATTCCGTAGAAAAAGTGCATTAGCAGTAATCTAAAAACCCGAATAAAAACATACAAAATGGCTACAAGTCCTTCGAATTCCCGAGAACACAAAAAAAAAGAAAAAGTCATCCGAAACCTCCCTTGTATTTGTATGTCGATAGCCACCTACCAAAACTTCAATCCTATACAAAACAGGGTTTAGGAAAAAAAAAACTAAACGTCAAAAAGTATCAAATGTTGTGGTTTTCCCCTCAGAATAAGGAATACAAATAGAAACCTGGCTAAAATAATACGCGGAGAAAGACACCTATCCTTGATTTTCTTACGACATTCTAGTGCGTTAGAGAGAGATGGATATGTATTAGTTTTTTCTTAATTAGGTAGGTTGTCACTAGTTTGTTGCTTTGCTAGTGATGTAACAATGTCGATTTTTGACTACGATAAATAAACCAAATCGAAATGAACCGCGACCAATCTCCTTACCACACATTATATCGTTTCAAAGTGTGAAAAAAATAATGCAGGAGGCACCGACCTTTCTGGTGACATCCTCTTGCTTTGGAAGGAGGCCAAGAGAATTAACAGCAATGTGGTCTCTGTCTACCCCAGTGGGACACATGTTATATTGTGTAAATAAGGAATTAATAAAAGGATATCTTTCGTTTAGCATAATATTTTTCATTAAGTACAAATTACTATATCGTAGGCAGGTAGGTCCATACGTTAAGTCCAAAATTGTGCTTGTTTCTAGTACAAAAAATGCTGTAGCTTGTATCAGAGATACAACCGTAAACTATTTAAGTGGATAATTTTTAAGTCGCCTCTTAACTCAATCAAATAGATGTTCGTTGATGTCGCGTCTTTGTTCAATCAAGGAGGAAGAAATTAATCGCAACAATAGAAATCATAATAATCATAGACTCATAGGATTCGTAATAATAATATTATGTCAATGATGAGCGATGACAGCGCGATTACTACAAAGGTAATTTCAATATTTTTTTTTATTTCTATCAAATAAACATCAACTTATCTTGAATAAAAACTAATAACAAATAATGAACGATTAAAATACCTAATAACCTGTAATAAGAAATCAAATTATGCACAGTTCAAGTCAATAAGCATTCCCAAAATTCATTTCACGATAGAACTACCCTGTCAAAGTACTTTTATTGTCAACCACTAAGTACGAAAATGTCTTGATCTGCGGAATTTCTTCGTGAAGTCGATCACGGCAGTAACGTGAACGAACAGGCCTTTCAGAACGATTTGCGAACATAGAAGTATGCACTTTTCTAAACCACAGACATCCATAGCTACTGGTTCTGTTGCCTAAAATTGAAAAATTATCGAGTTAATATACTATAGTAAAGTACAAGCACGTACCTGCAAACAAGATTGATAATGCAATTATACATAATTATTTAAAGGTTACCAATGTGTCTGTATCTGGTAAATATAACGTTGGTAAGGCATCTGCTTTTAAAAGTCTCCATTTTAAATTTTCGTTTGGTCCAAAAGAATCCGACGTAAAGTGTTTCGAACAAATATGACTGCTTTTTTTAATTGCCCAATTTGGTCAAATTATTCGTCTAAGCCATTCACTTTTTAATTCTTCCCTTTTTGGAAATCTGTAACAAAAAAATATAGTGATATTTATTCGGCATTATTTTTCTTTTAACTCGAATCTATTATCCTTTATGCACGGCTGCCGCGGGAACCAATGTTCGATAGTTTGCCACACGGACTTTAGTACATCACTATACGAAAAAACATAACCTCTCATAGTCGGCAGAAAATCTATATAAAACAGGCAAATATCGGTGTAGAATTGAACACGAGTTTGATTTACAAGAACTACTATTATTGTTACTGAGTTTTAGGTATAATCCTGCAACTTATTAACATAAAAACTATCAGAACTCACCGATGAAATGATATTGCTTCATTGTTGTTTTCTTGTCTTCCTGTATGCGATTTACAGCCTTCAATCGCACAAGACATTTTATTACAATGTTAAAAATACAATCAACACAAACAATAATAAATCACACTTTCACGAATTTAGAGAGGAAGAGCACCAAAATATTTAATTTCTCTCGGTGAAGCTGTAAACTTTTGCAAAATGCAATAGACATGTCGATGCCACCAAATTAAGATGTGATGCACGCAACGAACGATATTACAACACAACGATACAATGATGAGACATATTTAATTTGATGGTATTATAATATTCAAAATACATCCAAATTACATCCATCTGACATTTGTTTGGTTCAATCTAGTGACACACCAGCCCTGCGTTCCGAAATAGAATTATATCGCTAAAATCGATTACGAAAGTATGAAGTGAATGGCTTATGATCCTTTGTAATTCTATTACGGACCGCAGGGCAGGAAAAAATATAAAGTAAGTGCGGTCCGCTGTTTCATTCACTCGTACACAGGAGTAATTTACGTTAGATGAGTACAATGGCTAATGCCCAGTTCTTATTTTAGTCAGGCTTCTATTTGTATTCCTTATTCTGAGGTTTTCCCTCAGAATAAGGAATATTCTGAGGTTTTTCCGCAGTCACCAGTATACTCTATGGTCACCACGTCAATGCCAGTCACAAAGAGTTGCTCGATATTTCATCCAAACGTCACTTTAACGTCATACCACTCCTTCAAACTAAACAACAATGTCGATTGAGGTCGATTCGGTGTAACATATCCAATGAGTTCAAGAAGGAAGGAGATGCCCATCTAAACATTTTCCCAAACTACAACCGGCACCACACTTTATGACGCCTCGGACGTTAGTATATCTCTCTCTTTCATACATCATATATTTCTTTCATATTTTTCTCTCTGTCTCGCTGGTACTAACTTCACTCGGGTTTGGCGCGAACATGAATGCCGCGTTGCGTAGGTGTGCGATGTAACCTTGTACGTGCGTATATGAATCCTTAATTTCTTTTTTATGGTAATAAGTCAGTTCCACACCGATATACACATACAATTTTAATTATGTTACTTGCAATTTACAATAATCACTTTCGCTATTTGTGTACATATTTTTTAAGATACAATTGGCATTCAATCCGACTGCTACAAAAATCCATAAAGGCCCTATAGCACCAGTTTCGAGCCGAATTGAGATTCCGCTACTGAATTGCATTGCATTAATATGATTATAATGATAACGATTATTTTTTTACATGACTTCCCATAAAAAAGCGTTATGTTTTCATGTATGTATGTATGTAAAAAAAGTTTGCTATTTTCAGGGTTCATTTCAGGGCACACGACCGTCCAAAAAGAGTTATACATATTTTCAGGGTTCATATATGTATGTAACTAACTTACTTACTTACTCGCCGTAGTCGGGTAAAAAGCTAGACAAATGAAACTAAGTTTATTCCATTAGTCTGCTAACCAAATCTTTTCCTAAAAAAAATAGCTCTCTAGTATTATCCAGGCCGAAGTTATTATTAGATTTACTGACATCAGAAAAATGTTTTCGTGGTATTTTACTTCTGAAAATAAAGTTCATTATTTTTTTCATCTGATTTTTAGTTTCCTATTATTATTATATTTTCCTAGTATCGTATATTAAGTTCCCCTTAGCAAAATTTTAAATTTCCTACATAAGTTTCTAAGACAAAAATAAAATACAGGTTTATAAAAATGACGCCCGTACAAAGTTGCTTTTGTTCAAACTCGCGTGAGGTGGTAGCGAACATCATGGCCGCCATTATGGACTTCGATAATATAATTATCGCTTCGAAAATGGTTTATTTAGTTGTTAAACAAGCAAAAAGCATGATGTAAGGTTACTTTCTGATGATACGATATCCCATCTGGCTTTTTAAATTTTTTTTCATAGTTTTTGCAGTCTTTTACTGTGCAACAAGGCATTTTTAATAGAAGTTCAAACACAAACACACTGCACAATCTCCCGCGGAACACTGAGTCGCGCTTGTGCTAAATTGGCATTTTAGCACTTACGTACTGGGGTCATTTACTCGCTTCGTTGGCCTGGTCCTTACCTTTAGGTCAATGAACATATCTTAATTTATTTGACAGGACAAAACTTAATTTGAGCGTTCAGTCCTTGTCTTTTCGAGAAAGAAAAAAAAGGTAGGACGCTTAAAATAAGGTAAGTCCTGTAAAATAAGTTAAGTCGTGTTACACCGAATCGACACAATTTTCAATCAATGATTTGTTTTATTACTGCCCAGTAAAGTATTCGACTTGGAAATAAATAGAGAATTCTAGGACAGAATTTGATGCGCATTGGCTAAGAGGTACATGGCTATGATACCTTTCAAACAAAAGTAGTCTAAGCTGTGTTGGACGTGGGTCCGTGGTGGGACGTCCATACATTATTGCCCTGATCTGCCTTCAAAAGACAAAAGTTGATAAGGACAGGAAAACAAATTTTATTTTAAATTATGGTCCAATTGTTCCGATTTATTTTATCCTGTAATCAATATGAAGAAAAAACGAAAAGAACATAAAGATAAATTATCTTGTAAGATACTTCCCCTTCTTCTTAGCAGGACTCAAAGTGGCGAAGTATAAAGTATAACGTACTATAGTGCGTATAATATAGCTTGAGCCCTGTGACAGCAGGACAGCGCTACACAATTTGTATTTCTAACTCTCTTTCTCATGCTCAAATATGTATAGCGCTGACAGCTGTCACAGGGCTCGAGCTATATTTTACGGACTATAGTATTTAGAACTTATATATAATAAAATAATAACCAAGTTTTCAATAAAGATTCTGATTCTATCACAGATTGACGGGCGATTGATTAAATTTCACCCTGTATATACATATATACTTAATTATATACATTAAATCTACTTTGTTTATGTACGTATATTGTATATTTATATTTACAGATATATACGATATCAATTATCTAGTATATTTAAGGTACATAATCGATATCGTATTGTATTAAACACAGCTCAAATTTTAATTTCTCTTTCTTCTATTTTCACGCTCTAAATTTATTTAGTGAAAAGTTTGTATTAAAATTCACTTGTAATAATTGGTGTTCCTATCTATACATCGTATAAACGAACATCCTGACTGGCAGTCATGACTGATCTATCACCACCCAGACCAAACGGCTGTACCTAGGATAATGAAATTTGGACTGTAGGCTCCTTGTATGATGTAGACATCCGGTAAGAAGGGATTTTAGGAAATTCCAACGGGATCGGGAGAAACGGGATCCAAGCGAGCAACGCTGCGGGGTGTCTGCTAGTATTACATAAATGCGAATAGTGAACTTTTACTGCGACAGTTGACACTCGGAGTATATCTGGTTGCAGCGTACACAAACGAGAGCTGGTACACGTCCAAGACGGAGTGCTCGTTGGAGGACAACTTCGGGTTCCCGGAGACGCCGTGCTTCTTCATCAAGCTGAACAAGGTACATATCAGTATATCTAATAGCCAGGTTACTTTCTATAACACCACGTACAGTAACATTCATCAAGCTGAACAAGCTACATATCAGTATATCTAATAGCCAGGTTACTTTCTATAACACCACGTACAGTACCATTCATCAAGCTGAACAAGCTACATATCAGTATATCTAATAGCCAGGTTACTTTCTATAACACCACGTACAGTAACATTCATCAAGCTGAACAAGCTACATATCAGTATATCTAATAGCCAGGTTACTTTCTATAACACCACGTACAGTACCATTCATCAAGCTGAACAAGCTACATATCAGTATATCTAATAGCCAGGTTACTTTCTGTAACACCACGTACAGTACCATTCATCAAGCTGAACAAGCTACATATCAGTATATCTAATAGCCAGGTTACTTTCTGTAACACCACGTACAGTACCATTCATCAAGCTGAACAAGCTACATATCAGTATATCTAATAGCCAGGTTACTTTCTATAACACCACGTACAGTAACATTCATCAAGCTGAACAAGCTACATATCAGTATATCTAATAGCCAGGTTACTTTCTATAACACCACGTACAGTACCATTCATCAAGCTGAACAAGCTACATATCAGTATATCTAATAGCCAGGTTACTTTCTATAACACCACGTACAGTAACATTCATCAAGCTGAACAAGCTACATATCAGTATATCTAATAGCCAGGTTACTTTCTATAACACCACGTACAGTACCATTCATCAAGCTGAACAAGCTACATATCAGTATATCTAATAGCCAGGTTACTTTCTGTAACACCACGTACAGTACCATTCATCAAGCTGAACAAGCTACATATCAGTATATCTAATAGCCAGGTTACTTTCTGTAACACCACGTACAGTACCATTCATCAAGCTGAACAAGCTACATATCAGTATATCTAATAGCCAGGTTACTTTATATAACACCACGTACAGTACCATTCATCAAGCTGAACAAGCTACATATCAGTATATCTAATAGCCAGGTTACTTTATATAACACCACGTACAGTACCATTCATCAAGCTGAACAAGCTACATATCAGTATATCTAATAGCCAGGTTACTTTATATAACACCACGTACAGTACCATTCATCAAGCTGAACAAGCTACATATCAGTATATCTAATAGCCAGGTTACTTTATATAACACCACGTACAGTACCATTCATCAAGCTGAACAAGCTACATATCAGTATATCTAATAGCCAGGTTACTTTATATAACACCACGTACAGTACCATTCATCAAGCTGAACAAGCTACATATCAGTATATCTAATAGCCGGGTTACTTTCTATAACACCACGTACAGTACCATTCATCAAGCTGAACAAGCTACATATCAGTATATCTAATAGCCAGGTTACTTTCTGTAACACCACGTACAGTACCATTCATCAAGCTGAACAAGCTACATATCAGTATATCTAATAGCCAGGTTACTTTATATAACACCACGTACAGTACCATTCATCAAGCTGAACAAGCTACATATCAGTATATCTAATAGCCGGGTTACTTTCTATAACACCACGTACAGTACCATTCATCAAGCTGAACAAGCTACATATCAGTATATCTAATAGCCAGGTTACTTTCTGTAACACCACGTACAGTACCATTCATCAAGCTGAACAAGCTACATATCAGTATATCTAATAGCCAGGTTACTTTATATAACACCACGTACAGTACCATTCATCAAGCTGAACAAGCTACATATCAGTATATCTAATAGCCAGGTTACTTTCTGTAACACCACGTACAGTACCATTCATCAAGCTGAACAAGCTACATATCAGTATATCTAATAGCCAGGTTACTTTCTGTAACACCACGTACAGTACCATTCATCAAGCTGAACAAGTTACATATCAGTATATCTAATAGCCAGGTTACTTTATATAACACCACGTACAGTACCATTCATCAAGCTGAACAAGCTACATATCAGTATATCTAATAGCCGGGTTACTTTCTATAACACCACGTACAGTACCATTCATCAAGCTGAACAAGCTACATATCAGTATATCTAATAGCCAGGTTACTTTCTGTAACACCACGTACAGTACCATTCATCAAGCTGAACAAGCTACATATCAGTATATCTAATAGCCAGGTTACTTTATATAACACCACGTACAGTACCATTCATCAAGCTGAACAAGCTACATATCAGTATATCTAATAGCCAGGTTACTTTCTGTAACACCACGTACAGTACCATTCATCAAGCTGAACAAGCTACATATCAGTATATCTAATAGCCAGGTTACTTTATATAACACCACGTACAGTACCATTCATCGAGCTGAACAAGCTACATATCAGTATATCTAATAGCCGGGTTACTTTCTATAACACCACGTACAGTACCATTCATCAAGCTGAACAAGCTACATATCAGTATATCTAATAGCCAGGTTACTTTCTGTAACACCACGTACAGTACCATTCATCAAGCTGAACAAGCTACATATCAGTATATCTAATAGCCAGGTTACTTTATATAACACCACGTACAGTACCATTCATCAAGCTGAACAAGCTACATATCAGTATATCTAATAGCCAGGTTACTTTATATAACACCACGTACAGTACCATTCATCGAGCTGAACAAGCTACATATCAGTATATCTAATAGCCGGGTTACTTTCTATAACACCACGTACAGTACCATTCATCAAGCTGAACAAGTTACATATCAGTATATCTAATAGCCAGGTTACTTTATATAACACCACGTACAGTACCATTCATCAAGCTGAACAAGCTACATATCAGTGTATCTAATAGCCAGGTTACTTTCTATATCACCCTCTAATATGGTTGCACATCCAAAAATCTTAGTTCTTTACGATTTCTTATCTTATCTTTGTTGTAATTGTAGAAAAGCAAGCATTTACTTATCGTTATTATATTTTTACTTTCACTAGAATTGTTTGACAACATATAACGAAACATTTCATGAAAATTGCAAGTACTCACTACTAGTTTCTATATCGCAGTGGAAAGCGGTCTTTAATCTGGTCTATAGCAAGACTATTAATTTGGAACAGCGGGTCTACCACGTAATTCTGATTTTCATCAACATCAACTTGAGATTGAAATTTGACGTGCGTGCAAAAGAGATGGCATGTTAGGCGGGCGTCGTCGCACGCACGTCAAATTTCAATTTGATGTTGATGAAAATCAGAATAACGTGGTAGATCCGTTGTTCACATTACATGGGTTAACGTAATTACATATTATAAATTGAACTACGTGAAAACACAATAAAGCGAACTGAAAATTTGGGTAATCTTTGATAACTGTCAACATTGATATAAATATGTACTTGATGTCGTTGGATACCAACATGAAATGTATCTAATGAAATGCATGGTCTTCCAGATCTTCGAGTGGACGCCGGACTTCTACGACGCCGCCCACCCGCCGGCAGACATGCCTGAGGACCTGGTCAAACACATCATGAGCTTAGACCCTCAAGAGGTACGACTTTCCTGAAAAAAAAATCAAGAAAAAGTTAAATGTCTTAAATTCACACCTGTCTTTAACATAGAGGGAAGGGCCGTCTAAAGCAAATTCTGCGAAAATCGGGCCAGTGGGTCTACCGCGTAATTCTCATTTTCACCAACATCAACTTGAGATTGAAATTTGACGTGCGTGTGACGACGCCCGCCTAACATGCCATCTCTTTTGCACGCGTTGAATTTCGCATGCATTTGCTTGAAGTTGATACAAATGAGAATTACGTGGTAGAGCCCCTGGTCAGCCAGGGTATTATTTTATATATGGTCTTGTGTGTCTTGTCTCCAGCGACAACAAGTGTGGATCTCCTGCGAGGAGGAACACGAAGAGAACAGCACAAAGATAGAGTTCCCGTGGGGCCGCGGGCTGCCGGGGCGGTTCTACCCGTTCGTGAACGACCCCGACTATCGCAGCCCCTTGCTCGCAGTCAGACTGTCCCCTCTACGTGAGTCACTTACAGTTCTACACAAAGATAGAGCTCCCGTTGTATTTGTACTTGAAGTACGGCGATAAGGGTAACTCCCTATCACGTTGGTGGGGACGTGAAAATCGTCGATAAAAAGAGAGTGTACGAGTGGTGGCCGTTCTACTGACAGTCCAAATTCGGAAACACCCTCGGGGATATTATGTCGTGACGATATATCTTAAATCCTAACCAATAATTTCGTCGAGGGGGACGAGTAACCCATATTGAACATTTTCTTAAAATGTTGAGCACAAAAATTATTCGCTTCGCTCGAGTTCACATCTAGTGTTATCATAAAGTTCACAAATGTCACTTTCAGCGAATCACCTGGTGACGGTGCGGTGCCGCGCGTGGGCCAAGAACGTGCGATACGACAAGAGTCTGAAAGAACCGTCCGGCTACACGCGCATACAGCTCTACATCGAGGGCTCGTTCAGCCATGCGGCCGACAACAACACCCACACTGAGTAGAAACCGCGCAGTGGATACCGAACAATGCGGAGTTACGACTCCACTACAGTACTTCGAAGTTCGAAATGTCGTTGTACGTTAGTTTGAAAGAACACTGTAGCGAACCATATCCTAGAAATCCTTCAGCGCAGAAGTGAGCCGCTAGGTTAGGTTAGAACCTTCGTGGTTATTTTTTCATGACAACCCAGTTTTGACCTAGCGTACATTGACATTTGGAACATCGAAGAACATAGTGGAGTGCAGAGTTACCACGTCTTGTTCTTGAGAGGGTCGGTTGCGCCAAACATGCTCTCGCGTTTGGACAATTTAGCATAGTTATTAAGACAAAATATTTTCAATAATTTTTTATTATTTCCGTGATTTTACTGATCTTTCCGATTTTTTTTCTCGATGATTGTGATACTTGTGTCAAATTTGAAAAATTATAATATAGTTCAACTTCTTAACTACTTACCAAAATTTTATTCGTTAAAAATATTTTGTTTTAATAAGGTAAATTATCCAAACTCGAGAGCATGTTTGGCGCAACTGACCCTTATTGAAAAGTGAGATTTACTAAAGTATTGTAGACATTAGATTATGTCAATCTTATTTTTTTTGGATTTGATAACTGATAAGAGTGTCTTTTAAGTTACGCGCCAGTGAAATAAAAAAAAAAACTATTTACCTACCTACAAATAATATAGGTATACAACAAAAAATATGTTTTAGAGTGCATTCTCATTATGAAAACCTGTTTTTGTTTTGTCACGCATTTCGTGTTTTTTTTTCTTGCACAGCTCTCTATGTATCTAATATTGTTTTTAGTCTTTAGGTAACCATGCTTTAAAATCACAGAACAAATAATGTTCCGTGTTAAAAATAGTGATATAAGATAGGGAAAGATTTACCCCTAATTGTCAATTTACATTTTAGTTAGATAAATGTCTTTGTTTGAAGAAAATATACATTTTTGTTCGAATATTTCTCTGTTGCGATCTGATTGAATCCTATAGTTTTAAGTAACTATATAAACCTATTGTTTTTAAACGGAGGTTCGATTATGATATTTTGGTATAATTGAATATTGAAGTTTTATGTAACACTGTTGTGGAAATTATGAATATTGTCTAAATATTAGTAAACTATGGCTGAGTAAGTTACGTACAGGTCCGTTAAGTACAAAATATCGCCTAACATAAACCATTATTAAAATGGAAGTTACACTACTTATTGATTGTAAGTATTTATTTGTTGAATTGTTTAATTCTAGCTTGAATTTCTATCCAGAAATATACGATTGTCGATACTGATGTTTCTTTTAGTTGTCAAACTATACCCAATTTTAATAGTAGTTTATGCTACAAGGGCGCAAAGGAATAAAATACGAGGACGATTTAAATTTATTGCTTTTACGCCCGTGTATCATACTACGTTTTTCAATGCATAGTGTGAGGAAATGAAAACAAATATAATCTTGTGAACTTTAAATTATAATTAGCTCAAAAGGACTGTGTCCAGAGCCGTTAAACAGTGGAAAAAAAAAGTATAACATCTATGGTACACAGGAAAGGCTGCAGGTTAGCCAACCATTGTAAATAAATAAAAAAATAATAATAATAAAGCCCTAGGGCAAAATAATTGACTTTCTGTTCGGTTTGGATGCATAAAAAGTGGGCCTTTACGAGCAGATGCATTGAAAAATTGTTCCTTACATAGGTACCATTTTGTCATGATCACTTTCACCTTTTAAAAGTGTAACCACAGCTCCATCTGATCAACGCAATATTGGAATATGATAGTGAAGGGTTCTCGGAATATCGAGAGCCCCATCCCTGCCTATCTTCAAGAGACTAGTTAAAGGACACTATCTTTCACTCTGATTACCGAAATATTCATTATCATTATTATTTCTTTTTTCCAGTTTACAATTTATTTCATGACATATACCATATACAACGTGTAACAGAAAAGTGTAACCATATTTGAAGAGCTTATTCAGTCAATGGTATAGAACAACTTTTACTATGGAACAAAGCCTGTATCCCGAAAAAAAAAATCGACTGTTTCATAGAAAAATTAAATGCCGCTCGGCCGAAATGTATGGAAGGGCAGATTTTTTTTTAAGATTTCTGGGTTGGCTGCATAGTAAAAGTTGTTCTATACCATTGACTGAATAAGCTCTTCAAATATGGTTACACCTTTCTGTTACACATTGTATATATTTTTTATTAGTATGTATTTATCATTATATATTAATTAATACGTTTATCTATTAATATCGAAATATATCTATTATTACAAATAGTACACCACCATTTCAGCAATCATTCTAAACAGTTTCATCCACCCAAAGGTTGTCTGGAAGAGATCGCTTTAAGCGATAAGGCCACCTGTTTGTGCTACATAATAAGTTAGTTGATTATATTTCTGTTCCTTTTTGTTACGGTGTACAAATAAAGTTGTATTGTAATGTAACGAGATCAAAATTCATATCGTGCTGGATCAACCTCCCACCATAACGCTCGCATCCTCAAGCACGAACTTGACAAGCTATAATTTTCGTCCATGCTATAATAATAAAGTAGTAAAAAACCTGGTAAAGTGCGAGTCAGACTTGCGTACCTAGGTTCCGTAAATCGACAGTTTTGAAAATTTTGTAATTTTGTTTTCGTGAATTTCTTCACGACTATGACTTTTTTCATATTTTTCGGTCCACCAGTTTTTGAGATAAGTGGGGGGACATACATTTTTTTGTGGTTTTTCGCGGATTTGTCGAAAAACAAATTAATATAACTAAGCCATATATTTTTACAATCAGCTTTTTAATACCTACAATTCGGTACATTGTAAATTGCATTTTCATGAAATATATTTTTTCTTTTATTTTACTTTTTTTCATATTTCTTATTTGTGTACAACTTTTTTTAAATTGTTATAGTTTTCCTGTAATTGGCCAGCTATGACCTACAATCGTCATTTTTTTCGGTCTACCAGTTTCAGAGATAAGTGGTCCTTGTGATTTTTCAAAGATTTCTCGAGATTAGTGCCTGTAAATATTATTTAAGTACATTTACAATTAACTCTTTAATATCTACAATTAGATACCCATGTTGTATTTTTAAGATATTATTTTTCGTTTTTCTAAGCGCGAAAGTAGGCATCTTGCTACGAAATCTTCTTTTGTATTGGAAATATTTTGAACAATTTCAAATCGTGCTATTTATGTGCCAAATTTAAAGTCTTTATGTTTTACGGTGCTAAAGTTATGACGCTGTGACATACGGACGGACGGACAACGGAGTCTCACCATAAAGGTTCCTTTTGTACCTTTACTACGGAAACCTAAAGAATTTAATATTTTTGCGAAATTTTAAATGTAATGGGTTAGGTATAGTGCTGTACTGAGGCAAAACTACAAATTTTATAATTTTTGTCTATCTGTCTGTCTGTATGTCTGTATGTTCCGTTTTCACTCGAGAATTCGAGAATTGGAAAGATTTGGATGCGGTTTTCTTTACTATAATCTTAATGAGCCTGGTCAACATGTATAAGTAACGGTAATAAAATGACACCCAAGACGTGTTTTTTTATTTTTTTGCCTGTCTGTTGGTTTTTTCGGGCTAATCTCCGAAACGGCTGAACCGATTTTGACGGGGTTTTGACTCGCAGGTAGAAGACTTTCCATAGAGTAATTTGATTTGTCACTTTTAACATCTGTCACTTTGTGGTAGCAAAAGAAATGGGCAAAAAAAAATCACTACAACACTACGATAATTATTATATACGTGATTTAAAGTTTTTTTTAGAAAGAAAACGACACTGCCTTTTTTTTACAATTTCTGTTACAATATGTGCTGCTACTGGTTTCAGCATTAGTACAATTAATCGCATTAAAATGGAAGAAAAAACTTTTAAACGTTAAATGAAGATTCAGATGAATAATAAATATAAATATATGCAAATAATATTTATTTATATTATTTAAACACTTTTAGACAAGTAATTAATTAAAATCTGAATTAATATGAAATGAAAATTCATCATAAAAACTGACTATCACACATATATTTTATGCTATTGACGTCACGTTTGACGTTCGTCTAATTAGCTTGACTTGGACAGATAGTAGACGCTATTGTCAGAATAGTTTTGATAGCTTACACTAACAGTGGTGATAGAGCTGATGCCGGGCTCGACTGTGGAGGTACCACCATCTTACTTGGAGACACCCTCGAAGTTATTCGGGGGAGAGTAAGAGGACAGCTCACAGGCAAAAAACAGGAGGCCCACCATGCCTGGGACCGATGGATGGCGGTATATCCATCCCTAATAGCCAGGCTTTATATGGAACAGACTGGTGATGGGCAGCGGCGTCACTGATGCGAGTGTTCCGGCACCGCGCTCACCAACCCGCCTGCCCAGCGTGTGTGAGTATGGGCAATTCCTCCAGGATGACCGCCGGGAGTGGCAAAGTCCTGGAAAGGCTTATGTTGAGCAGTGGACGAACTAGGCTGATGGATGGACACTAACAGTACAAGCAGGATAGGAAATGTGGTCAAAACACACATGCACTAATTGATCAGGCGTTCCTCACCTCATATACAACGTGTAACAGAAAGGTGTAACCATATTTGAAGAGCTTATTCAGTCAATGGTATAGAACAACTTTTACTATGGAGCCAACCCTGAAATCGCAAAAAAAAATCTGCCCTTCCATACATTTCGACCGAGCGGCATTGCATTTTTCTATAAAACAGTAATTTTTTTTTTCGATACAGGTTTTGTTCCATAGTAAAAGTTGTTCTATGTCATTGTCTGAATAAGCTCTTCAAATATGGTTACACCTTTCTGTTACACGTTGTACTATATGGATTTTACTCTAAGTTTTCCCGCTAGGCCTGATCACTTATCTCTTTTGCTGACCGAACATGATTTCATTCTGCTATTTGTAGCTTTGGCAAACAGATTTGTAAGTATAAAAACACATAATAATCCAACAACCAATTAGGGTACCTATTTTATAGTAGGTATAATGTATAGGAATCCCTAATAAAACACTTTGCTAATTGGTTGACCACGGCTGACATCGGAGGCTCCACTGAAGGTCGAGACACGTCTAAGTACACAGTGGTCAAGGCGGGCGGCGGCGGCGAGGGCGGGCGGTGGCGGTGGCGGTGGCGAGGGCGGGCGGATCCTCGCCGGTTCACGCTGGTTTCAGGCAGAAAGCTTGCGGTCAGAGGGCAAAGAGCGGGTTGGGTTAGAGATTAGACATGTCTTTGGTCAAGATCAAGACGAAAGAATAACTAATGAAGATTATCGTAGCGTTTAATTACTTTAAGACGCATCACCACAAATTACAAACAAAAAAAAAAATTATATATTAAATAAAATACATTTTATTTACATCTATACATTTATTAAGATTATAAAACGCGCATTTGAGTGCAACAACCTTCTATGCATTGTAGCTATTACGGCCATAGGAAATTCAAAATTTATACTATTTTTTAAAAAGGTCCACCACCATAGTTATTCTTATTACTAATCCGAATTTGAATTCAATTTTCTCTATCACGTCGCAATATTTGTCTAAGACAGATTGTACGTTTAAATTCAGCGATTCTTCACTAATTTTAAGGAGCTCCACAGTTAGAACAATTAATTCTTCCGCCTTTCAATAAGCTCTGTTAGATAGTGAGATAAAAATATTCATGATACAAAACGCAGTTTTTAATTTAATAGCTAAAACAATACCAGCTTTTTTAAAGGTATGAAATATGGACCGAAACAAGCCGATGGGACCCCAAACCAAAATGATCTTTGATAAAATTTATTCATGAATCATGGTTGGAACAATAATAAATACTTAAATAAAAAAAATCAAATATAACTATTCAACAAAATTAAACAACCTCTATAAATTAACTATACAGGTTGTTACGAAGCTCGCTGCGTCCTTGATAGAACGAAATAGGAGAAAATAATCCTTTTCACATGGACAGGATTGTTTGATTGAATAATACTATGTTATGTTTATAGCTATCTAGTTTATCTATTATTCAAAGCATAAATGAATTAAATCGACCAAGCCGCTTAGGAGCAGTAGGGAATTCAAGCCAAAAAACACGATTCGATTGAATTTTTTTTTCATATAGAAGTTTTGGTGGAGTGGAAAAGAAAATTGTTGCATACTATGTTGTCTTACAGTTGATAATTCATATACCTACATTTTTCAATATTTTTGGTTTGGCCATAAACGAGGAGTAAAATATATTATTATTACAATTGTCTTAATAGTATTAATAGATAACGAAAAACTAAATCTTTGAATTCTGTCTGGGTGTCTCTCTATCTGTCTCGGCTATGTGGAGGCTAAACCCTGCCGGAATGACTCCAAAGACAATCATCTCCTGTCATTTTCAAAGTTGCAATCTACTCTTAAACTTATTATTATAACGAATTCAACTAAAAGATCAACACTTGCATGAACATCTCTGTACGAAAGTGCCAAAATGTATGTGGATGATATTATTATAATAAAATAAATTTACAATATCCCATAAGTCAGCATTGTTATGTATTTAATGTAAGTATATAAGTAAGGTACCCAATAAGTAATTTGAAGAGATTTAGCCGTGGCCGGGCTGCAACGCATTCGTCACACACAGCCCGGCCACAGGGGGCCGTCTCGTTATATCGCAATGTGTTGAAGTACTAAACTAATAGGTTACACTAACATAAACAGGTAATGAATTAATTTGACACTTTAGGTACATACATTTTTTAGTAATTGTAGTCTAAGAAGCGAGGGTGGCCGGGCCAGGACGGATCACATTTAGAAAGTACCCGTTTGGCGATACTAAGGCCCTTAAGTACCTGTATGGCGATACTAAGGCCCTTAAGTACCAGTATGGCGATACTAAGGCCCTTAAATACCTGTTTGGCGATACTAAGGCCTTTGTAACCGTTTGGCGATACTAATGCCCGTTTTTACTAACCTTAGGTGACGCCTAAATCGGATGCCCATTTATTAATTCCCGATAATATTTTATGCAATTAATAATTCCGTTATATAATATAATTTATAATTTGCTAGAATAGATAATCCGCTGTTTAAAACTGCGAAGATTGGAACTATGAAAAGTATAATCAGATAATCACCCTCAGCCTTCCAATAAGGTGTCTATTCTACCGTTTCTCTAAAAGTAAGTGGTGATAAATATCTCCAAATGTGCTTGTTTGTTCATTATGTTATCATAACACAAGTAAATATGACTCAAATACACGAGTGGCGTAGCTTATTAAAAACCAGATTTCAGGTTTTTTAGTTTACTGTGATCATTCTCATTTACTTGTTACTACATAACTAAGTATTTGACGACATACGACATAACCGAAACATACGACGATGACTATATACAAAAAATATTTATTCCATCTGAGAGAACGTATCCTCTTAGGCAGAGCTCCTAGTTGTCCGTTATCGCACCCAGATCGGCGAACCCAGAGCTTCAGGTCACGCAGTCTTGATCGGAGCACCGCAGCAGCAGCATGGGTGCGGAGAGCAAAGCCAACGGCGTGGTCAACTACTGCCGCCGTCCCCCACACCGCCCGTTCTTGCAGCGCGTGCAATACGCCTTCTGGAATCCTGAGGAGGGGACCTTCCTGGGACGGACGCCGCATCGATGGGGTAAGTCTTTTAGTGCTTTTGCTGAACATTTCCTTGCAGGCCCGGATTTCCGCCTAGGCCGACAAGGCACCGGCCTAGGGACCTAATAGGGACAGGAAAATAAATCCGAGCTTTTTTATCGCCTTGGACGTCCTCGCGTTTTAAGTGCCTAGGGGCCTTGGATTTGTAAGTCCTTTTTAGGGTTTCGTACCCGAAGGGTGCCAACCGGCTATTAGGTACTGCCTCCGCTGTCTCTCCGTACGTCCGTCGTCCATCTGTCATAGGGGACCTTAAGTAGACAGTTTGAATTTTCACAGAATATGAGGAACTATGAGCTCTATCACGGCAAATAATAAAAGCAATAAAAATTGGAACCCAAAGGGGAAGAGTCCCCATACAAAAACTTCGATAAAGTAGCATTATTTATTATAGTAGCATATTATTGGATTCTTACCTACGTATTTATTATTAGTATTTGTACATTTATTAGAATACCTCCCTTTACCAATCAACCTGAATACAAATAGATAACTGTCAATCAATACACAACACATTACTCTCAGGTTTATTGTGACCGTATGTGCAACTCAGTGCGAGCTGTCCTCAAATTTTTCAATTATTTTACAGCTCTTCTGACTTAAAAGCAAAATAAAATGCCTAATCAAAAAAAGAATGAAAAAATTATCATAAATTGAATCTAGAATAGTACAATTTAGTACTCCATATCTTTACCTAGTCGATTGTTTGAGGCAGGTATTCCTGCACTATTTCAGTATAGCTTTTAGCAGTGAATCTAATATTGTACATCATGAAGTGTAATGTAATGATTCATGGCCCGTAACGGTTATTTTAAACCTCGAATCATGGTTTTATATGCGAGTGTATATTTTGTCTGAAAATATAAACATTTCCCTCTCAAAGGTTTCCTTCACGGTCGACTTGAGTGATCAACGGAATATGAACATTTTATATACGACATATATTTAATATGTATATGAACATTTTATATACGACATATATTTAATATGAACATTTTATATACGACATATATTTAATATGAACATTTTATATACGACATATATTTAATATGTATATGAACATTTTATATACGACATATATTTAATATGAACATTTTATATACGACATATATTTAATATGTATATGAACATTTTATATACGACATATATTTAATATGTATATGCCCCTAGGCAGTGGAGTGCACAAAACTTTTTGCTGGAAAAGGAAGCAATTGGTCAAGAATATCAATGAAAAAAATATGAAAAAATTTAAATATAACTTTGAAAAAAAAAATATTGTATGACGCCAGGGTAGACAATGTCTACCCTAGAGTGAAAATTTCCAATACAAAGTTTTTTTTTCAAAGTGTTATTTAAATTTTTTCATATTTTTTTTATTGTTATTCTTGCTTGCTTTTCCAGCAAAAAGTTCTGTGCACGCCACTGCCCCTATATAGGCACGTGCCTTGTTTGCCTCTGATTTTAGGGCTCCGCTCAAGTATAATAATTTAAGTAATATAAAAAAAAGGTACTTAAAAATAATAAAACACAGAAAGGAGTCACATAAGTAGAGAGAGAGAGCAACACGACCCAATAATGTAGCTCAGCTAATGCCATCCAAAACATGCTTTGGTTGGCGCTGGTTTTCAGCTACCTTCATTACAAGACAGGTCGTTATCACTTTATGTACAAAACATTTATGCAGAATGATACCGTAGTGCTTTGCTGTGTGTCTGTATGTTACGGTAAAAACCAAACTCACAAGTAAATTGGCTAGCCATACTAAGATATATATTTCTCCATTTTACTAATCATCTATCCATCAGCCTAGTTCGTCCACTGTTGGACATAAGCCTTTCCAGGACTTTGACACTCCCAGCGGTCATCCTGGGAGAATTGCCCATACTCACACACGCTGGGCAGGCGGGTTGGTGAGCGCGGTGCCGGAACCCTCGCACCAGTGACGCCGCTGTCCGTCACCAGTCTGTTCCATATAAGGCCCGGCTATTAAGGATGGATATACCGCCATGCATCTGTCCCAGGCATGGTGGGCCTCCTGGTTTTTTGCCTGTGAGCTGTCCTCTTACTCTCCCCCGAATTACTTCGAGGGGGTCTCCAAATAAGATGGTGGTACCTCCACAGTCGAGCCCGGCATCAGCTCTTCCACCTCGACATAACATTAAAAATAACATTATTCTCATGAATTTTTTTGAAGCCAATGCGTGATCAGGTTATACGCGGACAGACGGACCAAAAGACAAGACTTCGCTGTAAGGGTTTCGATTTTGTTAACCGAATCCAAAAATTCTCCGTCCTCCGGTAGTTTAATTGCCCCAGATTCCTAAATCCTCGTGTTTAACCAACACTGACCAAAGACCACTAACTATGCCATAAACAATCTCGGGCTGATACGTTTTCGCACAGAATCGATTCGGTTTCGTTACCGAAATAGCGCGTTTTACCGGCAAAGCGGTCATGGACTGTTTACTCTAACTAACGTCATGCTAGCACTGCAGGAGTACTAGCACGCTTCTTGGATATGCTCGTGCTAGTCTTGCTTAAGACTGTTTACTCTAACTAACGTCATAGACTGAGAGCTAGCGACCAAATCGGTCATGTGGCTTCAGCTGTATTGAAACTCCGTTAGCTACTTCCCTGAACAACCTTTTCCGATAATCTTCGTGCTGGCAGGCCGCGGGCGGTGGGTGCGGGTGTAGTAGGGTGGAGAAAAAAAAAAAAAAAAAGTGGGCTCAGCGACTTTAATTTTTTTTTCAAACAGTGCTCTGTACTCCCTGTGCACCCAAAAAAAAATTAAATCGATCCTGTGGTGGGAAGGGGTTGCCAGCGTTAATTAAAAGTACCAAAATAATAATAATTTTCATGTGGGCTCAGATATCAGCCGGCGAACGCGTCATCGCGCTCACGGCTCACGGCGGCTTGGTACTTTTAATAATTTAATTATTTTGGTACTTTTAATTAACGCTGGCAACCCCTTCCCACCAACCGACCGATTAAAATTTTTTTTTGGGTGCACAGAGTAACTGTTTGAAAAAAAATTAAAGTCGCTGAACCCACATTTTTTTCCCCACCACACTACACCCGCACCCACCGCTCGCGGCCTGCCAGCACGAATATTATCGGAAAAGGTTGTTCAGGGAAGTAGCTAACGGAGTTTCAATACAGCTGAAGCCACATGACCGATTTGGTCGTTAGCTCTTAGACTATCATGGTAGCACTGCACGAGCACTTGCACACTTCTTGGGTATGCTCGTGCTAGTTTTGTTCGAGACTGTTTCAGATCCTCTGAAAGGACTGACGAATGTAGTACAGTGGAGATCACATCAAGCTTTACATTTGCAGGACAACATTAAGATTACAAATGTGTATAGTTTGATATGATCTCCAATGTATCTACGTCGTTCATAATTTCCAGTTCCACCTTTGTAGATGTACATACATAATAAATTCCCGGTCTCTAAGTAAAGAACAAATTTGACCATGAAACCAACCCTCAAATAGCGAAATAAATGACTGATAAAAGTACCTATTTGTTTTGTTTTGTCCGCGCTTGACGCTGGTTGATTCCTGCATTAATTAATAAAACAATAAAGCCGATTCTGAAGGCTTTAGTTTTAGTTTTAGTGCTACCAAACAAAATTTTGTTTATTGTAAAATAGTCCTTAAATGCTACGAACAGAAGCTAAATTACTTTGGAATAATTTTAGTTTTGACAGCACTAAAACTAAAATTAAAGCCTTCAGAATCGGCTACAAACATCGTAGTCCAAATTTGTAAATTATAAATGCGAAAGTGTGTTTGTTGGTTTGTCCTTCTTTCACGCAGCAACGGAGCAACGGATCGACGTGATTTGTTGCGTACAGACATTTTATGGGCCGGAGAGTGACGTAGATTACTTTTCATCCCGGAAAAACGCAAACTATAAACCAGCGCGGGCAAAGCTGCGGGCAAAAGCTATGATTATATAAATTCGTTACCACCTCCGTTACCTCGCAGGGTAATTATTCAAAGTGAAACCTTTTTCAGAAAGCCTCTAAGAGACTGTTAAAACCGTATTAATATCCAGTTAGTGGTTATAATTGAACCCATGAAAAAAGGTACCTACATAACGAACGATCATAATTAGTGTCTGAGCCGTGGGCGCAGAATTATCTAGGGCGGGCGGTCTTAGTCAGAGTCTATATAGCGTCTACGTACTGTGTTTATAAAGCTTTCTTGGCTTTTAGCACGTGTATTGGATATATATCTACTGACATACGTATAGGCTGCATGTAGGTATCGAGCTATGATGGTGGCGGTCGCGAGGCCAGCCCACTATTTGTGGAAAACATAAAACTGATGGTATGACGCCCACACATTACTTTCGTGATCATCCACTATCTTATATCTAAAAGGAATAAGGGTTTATGGCAGGAATTACTCTTTTATTACCTTGGTCATGAAGAGGTGATGTTGATGTGAGATGGTCGGGTATCGATCTAGTTTTGGCAGACATTTTAAGCGTCAGAACATGGCTATATATACGTTAATGGTTTAAACAGAAGTACTTAGCCCTCCATTTATTGAAAGTACTCAATACTGATTATTTTTACTAGAGTGCAACAAAATATTGGAACATGTATTCAATTAGAAATAAAATTCTCTGAGAAAATAATGATGTCAATAATTATGAAAATTATTTACAATGTTTTATATCAGTCTTTGAAATTATACAATCAGCATTACATTATACAATGCACTCATATACATGCCTGTTCAGAATATAAATTTTGCTTCAATTTCTTTTGAAATACATACAATTTCCTTTCCAAAAACGTTGTGCATTTAGGAACCAGATCCGTCACAACTATGACCTGGAATAATGGTGAAGCGAGACCTCTATCGCAGATAATAATGGTGAACCGGGACGTCTATCACAGATAATAATGGTGAATCGAGACCTCTATCACAGATAATAATGGTGAACCGAGACCTCTATCACAGATAATAATTGTGAACCGAGACCTCTATCACAGATAATAATTGTGAACCGAGACCTCTATCACAGACCATAATGGTGAACTGTGACCTCTATCACAGATAATAATGGTGAACCGAGACCTCTATCACAGATAATAATGGTGATACAAGACGGTCTATCACAGAGCTATAATAATGGTGATACAAGACCTCTATCACAGATAATAATGGTGATACGAGACCTTTATCACAGATAATCTCTATCAAAATTTGAATAATCAACATTTTGATAGTAATTTTATTCGATTGATTTGATTGATGGATCTTAGTGGAATATCTTCTTTAATAAACAAATTCTTATACTTTTATTTCACAAATAATTATTTTTGTTTTATCTTAGGCGTTAGGAAACCTTGTACCCTGTAATGTAAACTTTGTACCTAAAGCACAATAAAAAATTGGTGTAAGTATAATTGATCGCAGTATATTTTTATCAATGCCTTTTTAGCTACTTGATTGATAATAATGAAAGTGGCCGTAAGTCTCTTTGTGAACATTGTTCAGGATGTACAATACAATCTGGTTGTAGTAACTGTTAGCTTACTTTATTACAAAATAAACAATTTATGTAGAGAAAAAGAAACAACTTAAAATGTTTCACATAATACATTTTCACAGTTAGGTAACAATAAAGTCAAACAACTGAATATTCACCATCGTAATGCTACATCTAACAAGATAAGAACGAATCGTTGTGTGTCGATTAGCACTTTTTACATAATAAGGTTACGTCCTCAGCAATAATGATGATACTTAGTGATATTTTTCAATGCAGTGCTCGTAAAGGCCCACTTTTTATGCATCAAAACCGAACAGAAAGTCGACTATTTTGCCCTAGGGCTTTAAAATTATTATTATTTTTTTAATTTATTATCAATGGTTGGCTAACCTGCAGCCTTTACTATATACCATAAATTTTATACTTTTTTTCCACTGTTTAACGGCTCTGGATACAGTCCTTTTGACCCAATCATAATTTAAAGTTCACAAGATTATATTATTTGTTTTATTTCCTCACGAAAAACGTTGTATAATACACGGGCGTAAGAGCAATAAATTACTCGGTTACGTTTAAAACACTCGCTACGCTCGTGTTTTAAATCGTCCTCGTGATTTATTCCCTTTCGTCCTTGTAGCATAAACTACTATTAGTGAAATAACCAAACTGAATTAGACTGTTGTTTCTAAATATTCCCTACATGTATATTTTTTGCTACCATTAGTTAGTGGTTGCAAAGGAATAAACAATTTCACTTAATTTTGGTCTAAAAACGGTTTAACTTGAACAATATTTTCATGCTGTTTCTTATACGCGAAAATAATTTCCTACTTTTATAGCTTAACTAACAATATATATTTTTTTCATAATTTTTAAAAATACCGTTTTATGAGACATAACTTAATCAACAGAGTCATTTTCGGATGACGCTGGGACGTCCGCCAGCTCGTAAGACTGGTGATCTAAAAAGGATTGCCGGTAGTGGCTGGATGATAAAAAATTGTGGCATGCCCTTGGCCCAAATATGTACCAATATTGGCCGAAGGATTACATTGACAGAGTGGTTGTGTTCCAGGTGTGATCGGACTCATCTACCTCGTGATGTACATCTGCATCATCATCTTCTTCTCCATCTGCATGTGCGGTCTGCTCGCCACTGTCGACGAGAGGATCCCCTACTTCACCCTCGCTGACTCCATCATCGGTATGGTCACCTTACTGATACTTACTCGTACTTTATTTGTTTCTTTAGTATTTACTGTAAAAGTATTGTCATCAGGGTGGTAAAAGCCACAGCTGTACACTACCTACCCTCACTTGAATGAAAGGGTTTGTCAATTGGTTTATTATGGCGTATTTGGAGTAATCGTGGTTGACGTTCAGTTTACCCGGCTCATATTATGTATCTCAAATTAATAGTACTCAGTGTCATTGATCGCACTGGCTGATGTAAACTATTTATTGTGTAATTAAGATCTTATATTAATTCCTTTGATAATGCCATAAAGGCGAAACCAGTCAGGAAGTACTAAATAAATTTGTGGGATAGAACGAGTGATTTTCTATTAATTATAATAGTACTTATAGTTAATTAAAGCTCCGCAAATAAGTACAAAAAAATGCGAACAACACATGTCATATAGGTTTAATGTTTTGTGATATGTAAGTTAAAAAATTCTATTTAAACGCTCAATTTAAGGTCTAGCCACAAATTGTCGTTTCTGAGGATCAACTTGGTCATCAACCAGTGGGTCTACCGCGTAATTCTCATTTTCATCAACATCAACTTGAGATTGAAATTTTGCACGCATTGAATTTAGCATGCATTTGCTTGAAGTTGATACAAATGAGAATTACGCGGTAGAGCCCCAGATTCACTTATCTACACTAATATTATGTAGGGGTAATGTTTGTTTGTTTGTACCTATGTATAGGGATAAGGTAATCTCTGGAACTACCGAAACGATTTTGAAAATATTTTCACTGTTGTAATGGCACCTGTGGTAACGGTTAGACGCGCCGTTTCCTGGGGATTTCTCCACATGCGCACGAGTGAAACTGCGGGCAATCGACTAGTATATTATTAAATGGATCAATGCTCCGATTTCCAGGTGACAGCCCAGGTATGGGCCACAGACCTATCCTCTTCGAAGAAGGATCCCTCATTTGGTACCAAGCTAACAAATCCACGCAAGTCAAGAAGTATGTCGATAACCTGAACCAGTTTCTTGCACGTAAGTTGATTGGTCTTACACTGGCCTTACATTCCTTCTAATATTACGATGACGGCATTTTACTGATGTATCCGCTACCGACGGACCCCTTTGCTAACTTGGACCCGTGTGTTTTCTTTCATTTGGTGGGCAACGGAAATAAGCTCACTATAATTTGAATTCACAATTTCACTGGATACTACATGTAACTGTAGTGGCGGTGGCTAACGATAGCTTAGTATGAGCGATTAGTATGTGATACCAATCATCACGTAAACGAACAGAAAAGACAAGCAAAAAATTCAACGATCTAGGTGAGAACATCGGTAGCTCAGTTGGAAGAGCACTTGCCTTGTTAGCAAGAGGTCACAGTTGAAAATCTTAGCCTGAGGAATTTATTCACAAAATATTTGTGTTTCCTATTTAAAATATTCTTGCAGCATTTTTGTAACTCTACTCGTAGGGTTACGTTAAATGTTTGCGTTGAACCATGTGCACTAGCATAGACCAAGTATTATATTTAGTCTATGGCACTAGCACCTTGTTGTTGAATTATCATTTGCTACATTTACATATTATAAATATACCACCAATAGACCGTGGTAGCTCAGCTCCGTCGGTAGGACGCCGGAGTGTCAATCTTGATACACAGGTTCGTTTCTGTTCAGGTATCACGTTGAAAAGTGGGGTTGTTCCTCGTGACCAAACTATTTTGCCAAACCAATTTGACCACGAGGATAGTTATTTCCTTGTAGCTAAACGAGCAACACTCCGAAAATATCTTTAAGACAACTTTTTTAAAGACATTTTTGTAAAGAAATAAAGAATTATCTTACCTTATTTAACATTTAACACCATATATGAGTATATGAACTTTTCGTGTATATAATGATGTCACAGAACATGTAAACCATATTTTCCATTTCCACATACAGCTTACGAGAACAAGTCCCTCCTCGCTCACGGCGGTGACAACCAGATGGAATGCGGAGACGTGAGACCTCCACGGGACCAGGTGTGCGCTTTCAACCTCAGCCAGCTCGGGCCTTGCTCCAAGGAGTTCGACTTCGGCTTCCCCAACAAGACGCCCTGCCTCATCATCAAGCTGAACAAGGTACTGGCTTGGCGGCCTCATAGTGATGTAATTTAGAATTCTTCTGTTTTGAGCTTGAGGCTTTCTCAAAAGCGACAAAAAGTTCAATGTTTTTATGTTCAATGTTTTGGAACGAAAAAATGATCGCACATTCCACTCCAGATACTTGGCGAATGAGAGCTAGGCAGGGACTAGCTAGCCCAAAAAAAGTACATGACTTCGACCGCTACGAAACTTTTGCTGGGTTTACAAGCGACATACGCTATGTATAGGTTTATTACTGCAGTATAGACGTGTAGCATCCGTGTCAGTAGCTTCCAACGGGTGTCCCACGACATCTCTCGTTACTTTCCGTCGAAAACCGAAAGCCCTGATTGTGGTGCTTAGTGTTATCTGTGTGTCCATGGCAACTAATTATCATGTTTGAGCTGAACGATACAAATCATTACTTTGGAAAATGTGCGGAAAATCTTCAATAAGAAGTTTTTGCTGCTATCAAAAAAGTAACATTTTAGGCAGCTTGTTACATTTTGTGCAATTTGTACCCTTCATCTTGATCTTTGTTTGTCAGATATTTGACTGGAACCCAGTATTTTACGACGACCCCGGAGACTTACCGCGCGACATGCCACCCGACATCGTCTCCTACATTAACCAGACCACCAGCGATCAACAGGTAAATATTTATTCTTCATTCGTTGGGCCAATTTGGACTTAGGGCCGTCTTATTCTTATGCTTGATGCATCTGGGCCAGGTCACCCCCCCTAGGAGCATTATTTAGTTAAGTCTTAGTTTTAATTAAATGGCTGATTTGGCATGCACATTTCAATTGAGTGACTTTTGACTTGTGAAACGTGTATTTTATGTACCTACTTTGCAAAATAAACTATTTGAATTTGAATTTGTGATAATTCAATAAATCAAATACTCGAAGTATAAAATGCGCAAAAATAATTAATATTTCTAATCGAAATAATCAATATAAGGTAAAATTTAATCAACCGCCTGAATTCATACTAACCGAGCCTCCAGTATGAATTCGGGTGGTTGATTAAATTTCACCTTGTATACCTATACATACAATAAAACAGTAAAACAGTAGAACCCAGTGTGTCTGTACATTTAAGAAAAGTAATAAAAATAGAAAGGATGTGACTAAAAGTGTAATAGAACGAAAATCAGAGAGTTTTAAAATTCTTTTCTGTCTGTCTGTTTGTTCGCGCATATCTCCGAAACTACTGTACGAATTTTCATGTAGTTTTCACAGGTGAATAAACCTTAATTTGGATTAGAATATAGATTTTGTTTCATTAAAATCTTTCTACTTTTCTACAGTTAGAAGTTACATAGCAAATAACAATTCCTAGTGATGAAGGCCTACAGACATCACGAAAGATTGTTTAAAAGAAAAAAGCAAGAAAACTTTGATCAGAATTATGTGGCGTACCTTTAACTTTAATTAAGTTAACAGCCCTTACATACCTATACAATTTTAGTAAGTACTTAAAAAGAATCAACAGGTGGCGCTGTTCATTGTAAGAACGTGCAAAGCTAATTTAAGTAGGTATCTTAAAAAGATTAAATACTTATTAAATACTATTAAAAACTGTAATAGAAAAATAGAAAAGAGCTGTGTCTCACTGTACATTGATGATATTCCAAAAAAATAGGGGTGTAGGACACTAATACAAAAAAAAAACGAATTTACGTCGGTAGTTCATGCATTACACTACACCTACTGAACGGGTTTTAATGCGGTTACCACTGTATGATCCCCAGCAATGAGACATGGATTACAAAGAAAGATGGAAGGGAGATGACTGTTTGATAACTTTGATAACTAGGGGTTAATTGTGCTATAAAGTAAATTGTGAAGCAGTACAAGTATTTGTTTTCATCCGTTTGATAACTTATTTATTCAACTTAAAAACTGGGATATTTTTTATTACGGGATTCCCAAGGGATTGTACTGTGGCCACATTATATTCTTCCATGCGGACGAAGTCGCGGGCAACAGCTAGTTACGTTAATAATAAAAAAAAAACTAAACATAACTTATATATAAGTGTCAAGTTAATTTGGTTCTGTATAACTGCAAGTAGAATTAATTACCATGGGTTTCGAATACGGGTGTATTAAGTGGTGGTACGGAACCCTTTGTATGCGAGTCCGACTCGCACTTGCCCGGCTGTTAATTCTTAAAAGACCTCTTTCTAAAAAATACATTTTCCTCTCGAGTCAGCTGCCCTGCGGCGCGGCGGGTCTACGGGGACGTACCGCAAGCGAAGTATATAATTTATAATTGCACCATTTGCATCCAAATTTCCGATAACTGGGGAAAATATAACTGTAAGTGTACCACTTTGATCGCGCGCCTACTAGAGGGCGCCAGGGTGTCGATTGCGTGCACCCGGGCGCTACATGGGCCGGAACCGGCTCTGGCCGTCAAGGAATAAATAATTAACATTTATTTAACATAACATATATTTATTTAACATATAACGGGTATTTTATATGTTAAGCAGTGAACTTGCATAGGTTGTTAATGAAAATAAAATTTTACGTTAAAACTAACTTTTCTATAAATCATAATTTTATAAACGGTACCCTAGAACTAGGGAATGCAATCTTGCACCTAAATGTCAATCTCGGTATTTGCAAGATTGAAAAAAATCAATCTCGCAAGATCTCGGTATTAGCGAGATCTTGCACTAATAAAAACTCTATCATAAAAATATTGTTTCAACTACTGGTTAATAAAAAATTAAAACAACATATCAATCCATCTAAAGGAATGTATTTAAACGTACTTATAATAGTTAATTATATTATTATACTGACCATACTGAAAAGCTTTCCCAAAGAAACACACCAGCGCAAATGAAAAATTAATTCTCCTTTACATAATAACTTCAACTGTAAATGTTGTATGGGCATGTGCTTTTTTTTTCATTTGCTTTATTATGTTTCTTTGGAAAATTTGTTTAGTGTGAACAGTAGAGTAGAGTATATGATTTTATTTAAAGATAGCGCGTCTTTTTACTTTATATAGCCTATAGGCTAGCCCAGTCGCAGACAAGGTTCTTTCTAATTCCATGTTTATAGTCACCATTTTCAACAAAATTATGTTTATGATTTTATGATGCAAAATGCAGTTATTGTCTTCTCTTTTTTTCAAGTTATTCAAGTGTCGTCAATACCCTGCATCTGTATTTTGCACTGCCGCTTGATCTCGCAAATCTTTCGAGATCTCGGTATACCGAGATTGCATTCCCTACCCAGGACCGCACCCCTTGCACCCACGGGTTAAGACGTCCCTGTTTGTAGTACTCTCTGTAATGACATCTATCCCCAGCGTCGTGCGGTGTGGGTGTCGTGCGAGGGCGAGCGGCCGGCGGACCGGGAGCTGCTGGGCCCGCTGGCGTACTGGCCCTTCCCGGGGCTCCAGGAGACCTACTTCCCGTACGACAACACGCCGGGATACCTGAGCCCTGTAGTTGCAGTGCAGCTGTTGAACCCGACTTGTAAGTTACATCCACAACTCTATACCTACTTACACGAACTCATCAGTTCGATGAATCAGTATTCTTTTTTAGCCTTCGCTTAGCAAACTTTCGTGCATACAGTACAAACTCTTTAATATGTAATGTCCTCCAATAATGTAGTTTGTCGTGTCCTCTAACAATACAATTTTAAACCTCAATAATCTTTTCCTCACAGATTGTCCGGGGTCTTATAGTAATTCTATACATATTGTCAGCTCAGCTAGTCAACATAGGAGTTCTTGATTTATGTTTGAGACAAAAGAATACTCAAGGGGTTCCAAGGTTAGGCGCTACAAAAAAAACTCGACACTTTAAGAACTTGTATATCTACTTCAGTAAATAATGTATTATTTTGATAAAATAGTACATAATTTTTGGATTCTTTTTGTAGGGACCTGTTAAAACAGAAACGCAGTTGGAGAAATTCGGCTCGATAGAAATATTTATTGAAATGAGGTCCTCTTCGACACCAATTCTCCTGGTCTGACAATTTAGAATGATATATAGACTGCAATTATATTTTATTAGGTGGGTTTTAACGGTTTCTAGGACCTGGTTAAACGAAATTTTCATAGCATCTTTAGTACATTTTATATTAATAAAAAACCGACTTTTTGCTATTTTTCCACGAATCCATCCCTCTCGCACTGAGGGTTTTTTCGCATATAGAGTAACAGGGACGCTAAAACTTTTACATATCGCCAAACGCCAACGACCTTGAACTGAGTAACTTTATAACCATTTTATACGGTAACTATAGCATTTTTAATAGAAAAAAAATACATAGTAATCTACATGATACAAATAGTGATGTGGTTTTTCCTGAATTTTATTTTAATATACAGAAGTGCAGCAAGAAAATTCTAAGTTTACCCTTATTTCTAGAGATGAAACGGATAGTGGTTTGGCCGGATACCGGATACCGGATATCCGGCGACGCACTAGGCCGGATAGCCGGATATCCGGCGGCCGAATATCCGGCTCAAGATATGCGTTTCGCACTAATTGAGCAAGTCTAAACATTACGCACCAAGGTGCGTGCGAGTGCAACTGGGCGAGATTATTTGTAAATTTTCTAAATCACAATCACAATCATACAAATACTGGTCTGCAAATGCGAAACAATTTCCGATCCTAACAAAATTCGTAAATATATACATATTTTGTCTCCTTGCAGCGGTGTTTACTGTATATAAATAGACAGGTATCTTTAAATGAAACCGCGTAATCTACTGTTCATACTGAACAAATTTCCCAAAGTAACATATTGAAAAAATAAATTGAACCTGCCCACCCAATGCCTTTTTAAAATTCACAGTAGGATTTAAAATGAGTAAGGAAACATGAAAATATTTTTTCATTTCCACAAGTATGTTTCTTTGGAAAAGTTGTTCAGTATGATTCTTAGACCATGTGTTTTTATTAAAAGATACCTGTTGAGTTACATCCGGTATATTGTAAGAGCAAAAGAAGCTGGTGTAATGTATGAAGAAAAGCACAAACGTTAATTCCCAACAATTGTTGTACAGCTTGTCTTTATCTATCATAGCTCAACTCTTATTCACTTTATATATTAGAATTTAGATTATTGAATCATTGAAACAATCAATTTATTTTCTGATTTAAATGACTTTTTATATGCTGAGTTAAGTATCCGGTATCCGGCCGGATACTGTCTACTATCCGGCCGGATACCGGATACCAAAAATATGGCCGGATAGGCCGGATACCGGATAGTAACCGGATATCCGTTTCATCTCTACTTATTTCTCGATTTTTTGTCCACTTGTAACAATATAACTGCTACAGTTTTTATCGAAACAGTATAAAAATTTATAAACTTCTAGACAAAATAATATTAAATGATATGGTTTTCTCAGTTCTTGGAAATTCCTTTTATCTTAGATAAAATAAATTAAAAAGTTAAAAACAAACTATTTTCGCACTTGTCAGCCGCAGCGATTGACGTAACAGTCATGTTGCAGTGCGAGCTGATAAGAATTTTATTTTAATATGATTTTGTTCGAAATTTCAACCACCACGGATCGAGTTGCTAATTATTCCGACGGAGCCACCTTTAGAGATTTCGTTTTCTGGTACAGTGGAGACCGCATCAAGTAAGACACATTGGACTTTGTACCTACCTTATATTCTTCTCTGTAGGGGCTAATTTCGTACTGCAAGTGTATAGCTTGATGTGGTCTTCACTGTACACTCTTGTCTCACTATTGCCCCAGATCCCGCAGTTACATGGTATGTTGACTGTTGCAGTGCACGTGATCCTCAATATCCGTTGCCGCGGCTGGGCGCACAACATCCACTACAGTGAGAGCCTCAAGGACCGGCTCGGCTCCACCCACATCGAGATCATGATTGACTGAACCATTCATCTCAACCTTAGCTCTTGCCAAGTATACGCTTAGGGAGATGACCTTTGTCGTACAAAAATGGACCCCATCACTCACACACACTCATAAACAGTCTTAAATTAGAGTTAAATATACCGTTATTATTTTGACAAATATCCATAAAACTTTATATATTGTTCGTTATAATCTATCACAACATTATATAATTAAATAAATGAAACAATCAAAACGCTGTAACACTTTAAACAGGTACTATGATAGAAATTAATTTCTTTATTTTAAACACAACACTTGGAGATGTATCTATCGCAAGGAGATCTCGGCTCAGAGATCCTGATCGTCATCATCACATCAGCAGTTTACATCAGCGTTTCTTTACCGTAATGATATAATGTATCTCCTTGCGATAAACAAATCACCAAACATTTAAAATATAGAAATTCAATTCTATCATAGTTTGATAAACTTTATACCTTGTGTGATGTATGACTGACGTTATAGATCACAAGTAGTCAGTGTCTGGAAATTGCTTGCATACGTTTCGGAAAACGGCAATGTGCGTTTAATTGTTGAATCATACGAAAATCATTTTTGTTACTTCTGATTTTGCTGTTTCTGTAGTAAGAGGTCGTGTGAGTGCTTTTAGTTGATCATGATTTGATCAATGATATTAATATTAGTTTTGAAGATATTGGCGTCATTTTTGTTTGCATGTTTCTCTTTGTAATATATATCATCATTGTAATTGATATTCTCGCAGGAGCATACAGTTAAACAGCTACAAAATTCTTATATCTGACAGGTTACATTTTGTCTGTTGAAGCCAAAACCTAACTCCGCTAAGTAAATGACAATGCTAGTCGTAGATTTGCTAAATAAACTAAGTGCCTTTCCAATAAAATATAAGTATCACAATAAGAGTTACAGACAGTTGACCTGTTGGCAAGAGTTTATTACTTACTTGGGAAAATGTTGTAACGAATGTCTTTGTTTAGTATTTTTGTACTTTTTTTTGTTGATGATTATGTTGGAATTGTAGTTAATACATATCACGAGATTAAAAGAAACTGTTCAGATGAACTTAATATACGTTTCACTGCCTTAGATATTGTTGTTTTATTAGATAAAAAGAAATGATTATGTACAGTTTTAGATTATATACTTTATATCTAGTGATGGCTAAAAACCAACGACAACTATAACATTAAACCATTTTAAAGAAGGTGCCTTACTTTAATTAAGAATGTTATTTTTCCAACTTTTTTTAGCAAGAAAATTAATAACATTATGTGCTAAAGGCTAATAACGAAGGAGAGAAGTAAAATTGACAACTACTTACACTTTATTCGTCATAATTAAATTAAAATAATTTACATTTACACTTCACACAACTATACGCAATATCACCCGATGAAGATGATGACTAGGAAGCAATGTATTTCAGACGTTATCTTCGATCCAGTAATGAACATTCAAGCCAGTACAGAAGGCGGCTATGCAGTTGTCACCTGCGCCCTCGCATCCCCCTTCCTCGTCGAAGCTCCAAGAATCAACTGCGACGCCATCTGTGCCTACCTTGACACCCACCTTCTGTACCTAGTCAGTACTGTACCCAATCGTTACTTGAGAGATATTTGTAACCACAGTTGTCTACAACCACCGCGTAGCGTTCTAAGGTTCTAACTATTGGACATGAGTTGCGGTGGTGATGTGACGGCAACAAGGAGGGATCACTAATTACTCTATCATCAGCTCGACGTGCACGGAGCCCATACCCTCGGTTCTGTCGTACTTGATGTTGTGAGCCCACGCGCGGCATTCCACGTTGATCAGGATACCAGCTGGAAAATTACCAGCCCTCTATGTAGATTAAGAAACGATTACCAAGGTGCCTAGCACGCGCCGTCGGTAAAGCTTCTTTTCATCATCTCGTTCTCCCTCACGTTGACAAACACAAACCATCCATGAGAGCAAGTAGGATAAATATATGCTGTATCTCTGGGGCGTACTAGCCACACAAGGATCTGATAGGAAAGGGCTTTCAGACCCAAAAGTTTCATCATCTGTTAATGCAGTTTGCAAATCTGTGTAAGCAAACCTTTTGGAAAACTTTATATTTTACCTTACTGACGTTGCATTGGTTAAGTACCTTACCTGCCTTATTAGAGTGGACGTTGAGGATCTGTTTGCATGGTCAGTCTTTAGATGGATGACCATTAGTGGCAATTTACGTAAAGCTGTTGGTCTCAGCTGATATCGAAAGAAAATGGTCTTTAAGCCATGTCAGAGATGGCTCTGACTCTGACTTGTTAGTAGCAACTCTGACATAAGGTTGGCTACTAACCACACGACTAAAAAAATGACGAAGAAGAAGAGTAGATGCGGGTCTATTTCTCGATAGCTTACATCAGCAGTTGGAAGACTCGTTATTTACCAGCTAGATAATAAAATTAAGGGGGAATCATAAAAGCTTCGATAGTAAATATGTACTTACTCTTGGGTCTCTGGAAGTGTACCGCCACCAGCGGACTGAGGTAGCCGACTTGGTTCGTGTACGGGAAGTAATACCCGGGGAATCCCCGGTAAGGCAGGTACTGGATGGGTCCGATACTCTCCCGATCAGCCGGGTTCTCTCCTTGGCACGACACCCACACCATCTTTAACTGTGGAACACGACATGTCACATACCTGACATGGCTGGTTTATATTGATTTTGAATTGCATTTGCTCTTTGGTAGCCCTTTTTTGGAAATCTACCAACATTGTAACTCTCCTTATTTTATTTTACATTATTCACTCTCCCGCAGGGCAGTGATCTAGAGGCAATTTTCTTTTTATAATTATTTCTTTAGGATTATTTTTGTATTAATTATTGTCTTTCATTAATTCTAACTATAGTTAATTCTTAAGTTCGCATTATTTACCATTTAGCAATTAATATTAATATCGCTTTGATTGAGTAGGTTAGCAAGAAAAAAGTCTTAGTCATATTCTAAGTTTTCATGCAAAAATAAGTATCAGAAAAGGTTGTACAAACCTTGTCAGTATTCTCAAGGTGTAAGGTATGGGTAGGCATGGAAGCAGGCAATAACCGACGGTGGTGAAGACGTCGATGCGTCGGCGCATACTGAGAGAACTGAGGACGAGGCTGGGAATGGACCTACAGAAGAAAAGATATCGGTACGATAGGAGCTAGCAAGAAGGAGTGTATATTTTCCAGTAACTTACGTAGTTTTTGTCGTAAGCCGTCATGTTTCTGATATGCTCGACCAAGTCTTTAGGCATCGCCTTCGGAAGGTTGTCGGAGCTGTTGTAGAACTGTGGCTTCCACCCGTAGATCTTGTTGAGCTTGAGGAAGATGCAGGGAGTAGACTTGTTGTAGGCGAACCCGTTCTCAGCGGTGCAGGGACCCCAGGCGCCCACGTCAACGTCACAGACCTTACCGGCTGGTGGGGGCAGCTTGAAGTCGCAGTTGTGGATGTTTTTGCCTGCTCGCGCCGTTTTACCGTCTCGTTTGTATACTGAAAGACAGGAATGTGTTTAAAGTTCCCACATAAGCGAAAGAAAATTATACTAAGGTGGTGTGCATTTTATATAATTTTTTTGGCAACAGAGGAGCTAACTCTTCTTAAACCTTGGAAAAGTTAAAATACATTATATTATAACATTTATTTATAAATTTTTCTCACTCTCCTCCGACCTAACTAGTTCTAAAGGACAACATCAGTAAATGAAAGACAGTCAATGGGATGCTGAAGAGTTGATTGGTTAAGTAGATTGGACATCTAAATGAATCATGCAAACCACTAGGTACAGTACAGTACAGAACAGTACAGTCCATTAGACAAATCAGATTATCGGTATCGCGACTCGTGTCTCTGACATCATTCAATTTGCTCGGATAGCTAATCAAATGAAGTAAGTTTATTAAATGGATAATGAATAATTAATTTTATTTTCAGAAGTAAGAATACTACGTCCATATTTTTAGGCCAAAAATGAAATAATGACTATAATAGTACTCTAGTCCGAAAAGGATTCAGTCGGGTCCATCGATAACCAGACGTCCGCACCGTTCTATTCTCAAATATAAGTTGAGAAGAGGACGCCATGCCAGCCACCCATCAGAGAGCCATCAGGGACAAAATAGAATATTCGATGAATTCGATTTTCATTTCATTTTTCATTTTTCTTTATTCAGGAAACAAACAGTCATTTTACAAAATTAAATTAAATAAAGTTACATACAATGGGACTTGGAGCTCCCTATATAGATCTAAAGATACATACTGTGAGAAACTAAATTACTAAATTGTGTATAATAAATTTTTATAACTTACTACTTAAAAATATGTAAATACTTATTTTTACAGATAATATATTAATTGTTTTGATTATCTACTCCAAAGGAGTAGGCTAATGTGTTTTTTAAATATGGTGTAAGAAAGACAAAAAATATCAATTTCGCTCAAGTTCTTGTTATAAAATGTAGGACTACGCCTTAAGGTGATATACCGTGCTAGCAAAGGTCCCCGTTACTCCAGGCAGAAAGACCCGCAGTGCGAAAGGGACGGATTCGGGGAAAATTGTCAAAAAGTCGGTTTTAAATTAATGCAAAATTAACTAAAATAGCTACAAAAAATTCCATAACCAGTAATTTAGGTGTAGTTAAAACCCATCTAAATAAATATTTTTCAAGTCTGTATGCTATCCTAATTTGTCAGAATATCAAAAAATGTGTAAATTTAGACCTGATTTCAATAATTATTTCTATCGAATGAAATTCCTCCTATCGCGTTTCTGATAGACCAAAATCTAGTAAAAGGTCCCAAAATTGTTATACTAATTTATTTTACTTGGAACTTCATTAAAAGAGCAGATAAATAACTTCAAAAAGTGTCAATTTTCACGGTATAGCCCCTTAAAAATGTATTTTTCGCATAATTCGAATGGCAGCGGTTTACGCAAAAAGTATCGTTTGAGCGGCTATAGTAACGAGGTATTTTAAAGTTCAAGTTTTCTAATAAGTAACAGGAGTCTGTTTGGCCATTAATGATTTTATATAAAAAGCAGGTATCTAAGAAGTTGCGTCGAATTGAGAGAGGAGGCAATCTGTGACGATGAGTACTGATGTCATAATTCCGATAATATCCTGTTCTATATTCTAATGTTTTAAGAAATTTGCGTTGTACTCTCTCGATACGCTCAACATGAGTCTTGTATTGGGGTGACCACACGACGGATGCGAACTCCAGTTTACTTCGTACATAAGCAAAGTAAAGGATTCTGTAAGTTGACGGCTTGCTGAAAGGTTTGGATAGACGAAGAATCATACCAAGTAGTTTAAATGACCGTTCAAGGATATGATCTATGTGTAAATTTAAAGACAGTTTTGAGTCTAATATAACACCCAGGTCCCGTATATGTGTAACCCGTTTAATACTACTATTATTTATATTGTAATTAAAGAGAATGGGATTATGTTTGCGGGTGAAAGTGATAGTGTAACATTTTTGAGAGTTGAGAACAAGACGGTTTAGTTTACAGTAAATAAGAATGTTATTTAAATCAGTTTGAAGATCAATACAATCATCTGTACTTGATATATGGTTCTTGATCGAATATCATCTTCAAAATAGAATATCCGTCCAACAACTGTGAAACAAAGTTTAGTTTATGCCAGGTTCGATAAGTGTAACTGTACCAAAATTGTAAGTAAAGAACAAATTGAAATGGCCGAAAATGATTATTTATGAGAGTCTCCATTATTTAAATACAAAAAACACATAGGTAGTCATGGTGGCTGCCGACATAAGTGAAAACTTTTCATTGCTGCCCAAGCGCAACACGTTATAGCGTGTCATAACGCGAACCCATAAGATATTCCCCCACTAAAAATCCCTCAACGCTCTTAAAGAAGTTTTCACTTCAAAAATGCTTTAAGCTTACTCTGCAGAAACGAAGAGAGCTTCTGCACCCAGAAAGCGTAGCTTCCCGGATCGTTCCCCTTATACCGCACGATGCTGCTGGCCTCCTCGTTGGGCATGGGCCGGAAGCCGAGTCCCGGGTTGGTACCGATGATGCTCTGCTCCAGCTGCCACATCGGCTGCCGCGCGTCCAGCAGCTGCAGGAACGTCCACATGCAGATGGCCACCAGCACCGCCAACGCAGCGTAGAAGATGAAGTAGAACAGGGCGATTTTTGCTGCAAAATGCATCGATGGTATACCCATTAAATATAGCGCATGACTGTGGCTTCGGGCAATACCCGTAGCCCAAGAGGGCAGAGGTGGATACGCCTCTCTTATTCAGTTATGTGTCCTACCATCACGACAAAAAGCTTTATTTATAAGGAAGCGTTCAGACAATTTAACTAGAAATTAGTCTTAAAACAAACATAAAAAAACCCCAATTAGCAGGTGGTACGATGAAATAGTTAGTACATTATAGGTCGTGAGGAACATTTTGCCGTCCTCTTATATGAGGGCCAGGCAAAATGTTCTTATATAGTATTGAATGAAATGCACCCATCCCAGCGTGGCTTCAGACTTTATTAAAGAATTAACCCAATGGGATATTTTTTGAGATAGACGTAGTTCGGTTATTTATTTCTTTCAGTGTATGCGGATACACTGTAAATATCCGGAAAATACAAATTGGCAGATTTGTCTCAAATAGGAAAAATTGGGATCTTGGTGGAACAAAGTGGTGCGCTGAAAATCTCTACCAATATTTTTTTCGTTTTTAATCAATATCAGTGTTGAGAGTTTGAGACCAATTGGCGTACTTAATTTATAATTGCAATAGGTGCAATACTTCTTATGGGTAGACACTATTTATGGTAGATATCTGCTAGTCCCTTTTTGATAATGTATAAGTAAAATCTATAGTGTCCTTGGATCCCTAATATTGGTTTAAACCACCAAATAAACCAGTTACACGAGTTTCCTCCATTCGTCGCCTGATCCCGGATCATCTCGGATCTCTCCGGCCCGGGCCGGTTCGCGGCGGCGGCGCGGGCGCACGCAGGATGCCGCACAATGATCTCATTGCTTCAATTCACTGTCCCGAGCGCTTCCTGCGGCCCTCCTTGCCTAGCGCATGCGTTTACCTTGTCATGACACAAGTCCCCGCACAGATGAGTTAAAGTGGCTGAGATGGAGGTTCATTGATGCGTCAATTGTTTTTCCTTTAACTACTATACTTACGGCATAATTATTAACAGGACTATCTTCATTTACTATTTGAGTAGTTAAAAACCAGATTAGTGTGACGTAATTTATCATCTTCGTCGCGTTTTAGAGCGTTTCCAAACTAACGCTCGAAGAAGTAACAATTAACATCTTTACGGTCTTTCTAATAATCTCCTATTCTAACTAAACTCTTTTAACTTAGATAGCTCGTAGTGACTATTTATAGTTTACATTTATTTTACAATTACAATTGCAATTTATATTATTGTTTATTATTACAATTTATATTTATATAATTTATATCCTGAATTTATGTATAAAAAAATGAACTGACAAATCCAAAATCTTTACGAAAAAAACCTTGATTTAACGGTTTTATTTGAAAGTTATATGTACCTCTGTGTTTTGAATTGCCTGTTATCTCGAGAAAAATGTTAGCCAAGATCGTACATGAGTCTTGATGAGCGATGCTTTACAAGCTGATAAAATGATAAATAAACATGACTAACTTTCAATAAAACGTGGTGTTTAGCAAGGTGATCCTATCTCACCTAAACTCTTCACAGCCCTCCTTGAGTCAGTCTTCAGAAAAATGGATCTGGATAATCACAATTACGGAATTAACATAAACGGAGAAAAACTGTCACACTTAAGGTTCGCCGATGACATTGTCCTACTAGCAGATGGTCACCAAGATCTACAAACAATGTTCTACTAGCAGATGGTCACCAAGATCTACAAACAATGTTCTACTAGCAGATGGTCACCAAGATCTACAAACAATGTTCTACTAGCAGATGGTCACCAAGATCTACAAACAATGTTCTACTAGCAGATGGTCACCAAGATCTACAAACAATGTTCTACTAGCAGATGGTCACCAAGATCTACAAACAATGTTCTACTAGCAGATGGTCACCAAGATCTACAAACAATGTTCTACTAGCAGATGGTCACCAAGATCTACAAAAAATGTTCTACTAGCAGATGGTCACCAAGATCTACAAACAATGTTCTACTAGCAGATGGTCACCAAGATCTACAAACAATGTTCTACTAGCAGATGGTCACCAAGATCTACAAACAATGCTCGCAGCGCTAGACATAGAAAGCCAAAAGGTAGGCCTTTTGATGAACTCATTGAAAACAAAAGCAATGACAAACGGAGAAGAAAAACGTATCCAGTTACCTAGTGGAAACATAGAATACGTAAAAGAATACATATATTTGGGACAAATTATATCTTTTGAAGATGCCATAACCAAAGAGATTGATAAAAGGATTGCTACAATTTGGAAGAAATACTGGGCGAATAAAGATGTTTTCAAAAGCAATCTGCCAGTACATCTAAAAAAGAAAGTAATGGACAATACCATATTACCAACATTATTATATGGCTGTCAAGTCTGGTCACTCACAAAAACCGTGATACGAAAAATAACGTCCTTCCAAAGGGCAACTGAAACATCAATGTTGGGACTAAAACTAAGAGACAGAGTTAGGAGCTCCGACATTAGAGAAATGACCAAAGTAACAGACGCTGTGGGCTTGCTTTGCAAGCTCAAATGGAAGTGGGCAGGTCACGTAGCTAGAGCAACCGACGGTAGATGGAGCGAACGAGTCCTCCACTGGTTTCCGAGGGACGCCGATTGCCTGGTCATCCGAAGAAGCGCTGGTCTGACGACATAAAACAAGTAGCAGGCAATACCTGGACACGATATGCACAGGATAGACGAGCATGGAAAAATATGGAGGAGGCCTATACCCAATTATGGGTGCCCAAGTAATGCTGTTTGTAGATTAAATTACAATTCATACAAATTCAAAACATTATTAACATTTTTTTTTGACATGATATTATTATTGAGTTTAATTTTGCAATTAGTCATAGGGCTTAGGAAAAAAAGCTGCGTTTTAGGCAGAAAGCAAGCCGCTTTGTCCAGTAATACTAAGGACCAATATGAATGATTTCATCCGAGGAAATGAAAATTTCATTCACTAGAATTCAAGATGTAGGACGTTTTCCAACATGGCGGCTGCATAATTTAAAAAATTTATAGAATCAAAACAGCTTCACCGATTTTAATTATTAGGGTGTCAATCAATTTGTATTGACATATTGAATAATAAAAAAAATATACCGTATAAAAAATTAAAGATGGTAGCTGAATATTAATAAAATTATGAGATTTTCTAAATATTTTTTTCATTCTTATGATAATAACAACTAAATTTTCTATGATATGGTCACATGTTTTTATAATTTAATAAATTATGATAATATTATCTACAAAACAAAAAAAAAATCTTGAAAATCCGATGAGTAGTTTTTAAACTATACGCATTTCAAAAGAACCGCGCGGTTTCGAATGTCATCACTGCACGTGATGTGATGCATCATAAAATCAAAACGAGTGCACCAATTTCAGTAATTTATACATCAGATGATTTGTATTTATATCTTGTAATTTATAAAGTCTTGTGAAAACCGGCCAAGTGCGAGTTGGACTCGCGCACAAAAGGTTTCGTACCAAGTACACAACTGTTTATTTGTTTTGGTCACAAGTTACTAATTTCAATATGAATTGATGTTTCAATATTTTTTTGATTTCCTACAGTAGGTATGATTTCTCATAATAATAACATACAGGAATTTCGAAATTCCTAACTAGTTTAGTTTTTGAGATAGACTCCGTAATAAAAATGTTCTAAAACCAACAGAAGGCCCCATTTCTTTATTTTTTAACGTATAAATTAGCATTAAATACATTAATCCTCTGTATTTAAAGCTTCATCCGATGTGGTTGAACTGAAAGAAGAAAAAATTCATATGAAATCAGCCCAGAATGTACCTATATCATCAATTATCGTATTTTTATAAGTAAAAATTAAAGAGATACCTTTCGTTTTTGCAGCTGCCTTTGCATGTGCTGCATTGCATTGTGCAGGGTAGACCCACCCGTCGACATGAGCAACGCATTGTTTCGCATCCTTTTTTACAACCGCAATGGTCTAAGTAAGATAACTCATGCCATATCTCCCTGGCTTCAGACCATTGTGGTACCCAACTGTCATCAAGTGATTTCCAAACCCAAGAGGATAGATGGCACAGCGGCATTGTCGAGAATAACGGAAGTGGCCCATAAGTGTCCCGCTTGATAGGTGGCACGGAGCACGTGTTTTTGTAATGCCGCCGATGTTGGTGGGATGCTTGTTACGAATTTATTCTTGGTAGCAAATAGTTCCTTGCGTATTAAGTTGACCGACGAATGCGCTGTTTGTGAATCGTACAGGTAGCAGGTGAACTTTTCCAGCATAGCCATAATTTCTTTAGGAAGACTTTGTATTGGCTGCGATATTTCTTTTAAAGCTGGTGTAACTTCAGGGTGTGACAACCACGTTTTGAAGCATGACTTCTTTCCTTTTGTATGGAAATAAGAAGTAGTGTCACAGCCTGTAAAGGCGTGAAAGCCACGAAGAGCAGTTGATCTGTCAGGGCCCAAAGTGTTGGCTATTTTATGAACTTCGACAGAACGGCGTTTATTTGCCGTCCCGGTCAATAGCCACAATTCTTGCAGGCCACTCTCAGTTAAAGTATAAAATGATATCAATAACACCAAAACATCTGTGTCGGAAGATCTGACCAGAATACGCGTGATTCCCTGTTCTGACATATCCTTTGCGTGAAGTACGATGCGGCCATCGGCTTCTTCTGCATGCGTTCCTATTGTTTTTCCAGAAATTGCGGTGCGAGTGTAGTCTGAAGAAGTCACTAGATTAGCAACATTTGTCACCACATTAGTAGCACCAAAGTCATTCAGGAAGGCTTGCTCCAGGGAACGACGGGCGGCGTCGAAGCGTCAACATCACCAACACCGCGCTCCCAGTTTAAAAAATAATTGCGTACCAAATAGTGAACCTTTTTCGTAAAAATTGTTGTTAATAGAAAGCAAAACCCACGTATAAAGTGATAATAATAAGAGAATAACAAAAAGAGCAGTGTAAATAACAAACAAAGCAGTTTACAAATTCAAAATAATAAAAACCGACATCGTAGTGTTTAGTGCTAGTTCCTTACAAGGTCTAATACCTGACCTACATTTCCAGTAAATATCCCGTATAAGTGTAGTGATTAAAAAGATTTAAGAAATTATGTGCAAACAGTGAAAGTCTTTGTTAATATTATTGTCAAAAACATAACACCAAATACGACAACCGAGTACCTGAGTCACACACGCACGAACCTCTCCGAAGGCGGCCGACTGCACCCGAAGCGAGCGTACGCCAGGCTTAAGGTATAAAGTCTAATATTGCGTATTAAACTATCCCAGCGGCGAAAACGTGCGAGGCGACAGCCATGAAGTGCGAAACTTGCATGAATATCGCCCTTGGTAACGAATCTCTCAAATGTTACCTCTGTAACAGATTTTATCATCACAAATGCATTAACATGACCTCAGCGAAGTATAGAGAGCTAAATAAAAAAAACTGGCAATGTCCCGCTTGTGATAAAATAACACAGCGCTTCCTTAATGCGAACGGCCACAGAAGGGCTGACGAAACAACGACAAGTAGGCAAAATGAAGAGCCCGCCATGCCCACACCCGGAAAGCCAGCGAAGACCATAACAGCGAGACCACCACCCCCAGGTACCACCCACTATACACCAAAAATATTAGCCGACTCAAATGTCACACGAAGAATCAAAAAAACAAAGTCCCACGATAACGATCTCAGTGTTGACCAAATAGAAGGTGACACCATACAAGACGTGTCTGTTAATACATCAATATCTTTGGATGCACTTAGCGAAATGCTAGATACAAAACTTGAACAGATGAAAACATCTATTCTCACCGATCTTAAGAATACGATTCAAGCTGAATTCAAAAATGCCCTCAACCAGCTACGTAGCGAAGTTGAACAAAGCATAAGCGTACAAACAAACGAACAAAAGGCCATAAGAGAAGACATCAAATCAATTGATAAGAGGATTGATACCATCGAAAAACAAATAGAAAACCAAAATCTGGAAAACCCAAAGAAAATAGTTCTGTATGGACTAACAGAAATGAATTGTGAAACGGATTACGACCTGAACAATCGAGTTTTGAGTATATTCCATGAAATAATGGATATAAACATAAATCCTTATATCGAAGAAGTAAAACGTGTCGGCAAAAGAGGAATCAAAAGACCAGTTGTAATCGAACTAATCAGCAAAAGAATGACAAAACACATTATACAAAACGCAAGCTACTTCAAGAACTCTGGGCTCGGTATTGAAACTTTCATAGAAGGAAAACAGCTAGAAGAAAGGAACATGTTAAGGAAAATGTTACGTGAACAACGACACAACGGTCACCATGCAATAATTAAAAACAACAAATTGATAGTGAATGGAAAATTATACACTCCAACCCAACAGGCTAACGACCATACAAATGCAATCTACCTACCAAAACAAACGGAAAACCCAAGCTGCGGTGTTAACAACACAAACAATAAAAACAACAACAACAACGACGAAAATAAAAGCTCTCAACACCAACAACAGACATTTCGGAACTGAGTTAACAATAAAGTTCCAAAACGTACAAAGTATAGGAAATAAGACACATTTAATAGAACATCTACTAAACAACACCAACATAGATTTGCTCGCACTATCTGAACTTTGGAAAGATATATACTTTTGTGATTCACTAGTATTCCCAGGATACCAAATAGTATCTCTATTCTGTAGACAACACCATGACGGAGGAGGAGTAGGTATACTAATAAAAGACAACATAGAGTTTATTGATAGAACTGATATTGTTAACTTTTCAATTGAATATGTAATAGAAATAAGTGCAATTGAAATACCAAAGCTAAATTGTATTATTATAGGATTATATAGAGCAGATCGCCATATAGATATATTCTATGAACAAATAACAAAAATTCTTAGTATGGTAAATAACAAAGAAAAACATAAATATCTAATAATAGGAGGAGACTTTAACATAGACGTACTAGATAAGAAAAATAAACAAACTTTCGAATTCCTAAACGTAATGCGCTCGTTTAACTTGAAACAATTAATAAACGAACCAACACGTGTCACAAAAAAGAGCGCCACTTGTATCGATCTTATCTTCACAAATTATAAGCCACTCCTGCACAAATCGTATGTAGAAGATCATGGTTTGTCAGATCATAAATCAGTAAACGCTGTGATAAATACAAATGAATACGATAATAATAATAATAATAACAAAATAAGATATATTGAAAAAAGAATATTCACAAATGATAAAATAAAAGCATTCAAAAACTCAATACAGAAGATAAAATGGGAAGACATTATTAACAACGACGAAAACGCTAATACAAACTATAATTCATTTCTAACAATAATTAGTAAACATCTAGACAACCATATTCCAAAACAAACAATTAAACTAAAAAACACGCCAACAAAAGGTTGGTTAACTACAGGATTAAAAAAAGCTTGTTTACATAAGAGAATACTCAGGATTATTTTAAATGAAACTAAAAGCGAAGTAATCCAAAAATATTACACAACGTACAGTAGCATATTAAAACGCACCGTCAAGACTTCTAAAAAAAAACACTACATAAGGCAAATGAAAAACTCGGACAATAAAGTAATAACAATGTGGAAAATAATAAACAACAAAACAGGTAAACCAAACAAGAAAAGAGTTAATAATATAAAACTAAAAATAAACAATACAATTGAAACGTGCCCCTTAAAAATTGCAAATAGCTTTAATGAATACTTTTTATCTATAGGTGAAAGTGGATCAAGTAACCAAGCACAAGGACGCCCTGTCATAAACTCTCCAACCTGTTCCATGTACCTTCGGCCGGTTGACAATAAAGAAATCCTAAAAATAATTAAGTCAATAAAAAATAAACACAGTCATGGTTTAGATGAGATACCCCCGATCTTAATAAAACAGTGCGCAGAAGAACTATGTGTACCTCTAACAACTTTAATTAACCAAAGTTTTGAGGAAGGCCTATTTCCAGATTCATTAAAGATATCCCTAGTAAAACCACTCCACAAAAAAGACGACAAAACTATTCCCAGTCATTATAGACCGATAGCGTTACTGCCAACCTTTTCCAAAATCTACGAAAAAGCAATGTGCAATCGATTATATCACTTCTTGGAAAAAAATAATGTATTCGACGACAGCCAAAATGGTTTTCGCAAAACTAGATCAACCACCCTAGCTGTGTATAAATATATACAATTGGCACTCCAGCACATAAACGACAAAAAATATGCTCTTGGTCTGCTTCTTGACATGACAAAAGCATACGATAAAGTGTCCTACAAAATCCTACTAGACAAATTATACGATTCTGGAATACGCGGACAAGCATACCAATGGTTTAAGTCTTATTTACAAAATAGAAAACAACTAGTACAAATAGAACACCTAAACAATAAAACAAATATGACAGAAATCGTACGATCTAGCGAAAAACAACAAAAAAATTCGATACCACAAGGAAGTGTACTAGGATGTGTTCTCTTTCTTATATATATAAATGACCTGCCAAAAGTACTGAACAGAGACATAACTCAGTCAATACTATTCGCGGATGATGTCTCGGTATTGCTACAGTTGGACAAAGAATCAGACCCAGCTGATGTAATGGCTGATACTATCACACGAGTGGCAAGCTGGCTTCAGGATCATAACTTAGAAATAAATTTTAAGAAAACTAAAATAATAGAATTCAGACCGTACAACAAACAACCATTCAATATCAACGTACAATTTAAAAATCACAAAATAGAACAAGTAAGCAATTTCAACCTACTAGGTATGCAAATCGATACTAACCTAAATTGGAAAAACCATATCAAACACATTAAAGCAAAACTATCGAAATTTACATATGCCTTATTCGAACTAAAACATAGTACAAATACAGAAACTGCATTATCAGCCTATTACGCTTACGCATATTCCTGGCTACGATATGGAGTAATGATTTGGGGTAACAGTGTGAACGCAAACGACCTATTCATTACCCAGAAAAAATGTGTCCGAATACTTGCACAAATCAACAATACACAAAGTTGTAAGCCATATTTCATAAAATATAAACTTATGACACTTCCTGCAATATATATACACGATACCTGTCTATTTGTGTTTAAAAATCGTCAAATATTTCCCCAAGTAAAAGATACCCATAATATCAATACACGTCATAAGGAAAGATTAAATTTACCGCAATCTAGAATTCAAATGCTTAACCGTAGCCCACATTATATGGCAATAAGACTATTTAACAAACTACCAAATTATATAAAAAATGAACCAAAAATTACAACTTATAATAACAAACTAAAAACATATTTAATACAAAAATGTCCCTACACGATTGAAGAATACTTAAATAACTAGAATATTAAGATTTATAGATATAAAAGAAATTGTATTTACCTAGATTTTAAGCACAATAAAGCCTTTTTTATGATACTTACTTAAATATAAGATTGATGTTACTAGCTTTAAGTTCCTTTGCTGTGCCCGACAGGGTCCATAATTGATACTTTAAATGTTATTTAAGACCTTTCAAACATTATGGTGCAAATAAATTTGAATTTGAATTTGAATTTGATATGGCATGAGTTATCTTACTTAGACCATTGGATTGTAAAAAAGGCTGCGAAACAATGCGTTGCTCGTGTCGACGGGTGGGTCTACCCTGCACAATGCAATGCAGCACATGCAAAGGCAGCTGCAAAAACGAAAGGTATCTCTTTAATTTTTACTTATAAAAATACGATAATTGATGATATAGGTACATTCTGGGCTGATTTCATATGAATTTTTTCTTCTTTCAGTTCAACCACATCGGATGAAGCTTTAGATACAGAGGATTAATGTATTTAATGCTAACTTATACGTTAAAAAATAAAGAAATGGGGCCTTCTGTTAGTTTTAGAACATTTTTATTACGGAGTCTATCTCGAAAATTAAACTAGTTAGGAATTTCGAAATTCCTGTATGTTATTATTATGAGAAATCATACCTACTGTAGGAAATCAAAAAAATATTGAAACATCAATTCATAATGAAATTAGTAACTTGTGACCAAAACAAATAAACAGTTGTGTACTTGGTACGAAACCTTTTGTGCGCGAGTCCAACTCGCACTTGGCCGGTTTTCACAAGACTTTATAAATTACAAGACATAAATACAAATCATCTGATGTATAAATTACTGAAATTGGTGCACTCGTTTTGATTTTATGATGCATCACATCACGTGCAGTGATGACATTCAAAACCGCACGGTTCTTTTGAAATGCGTATAGTTTAAAAACTACTCATCGGATTTTCAAGATTTTTTTTTTGTTTTGTAGATAATATTATCATAATTTATTAAATTATAAAAACATGTGACCATATCATAGAAAATTTAGTTGTTATTATCATAAGAATGAAAAAAATATTTAGAAAATTTCATAATTTTATTAATATTCAGCTACCATCTTTAATTTTTTATACGATATATTTTTTTTATTATTCAATATGTCAATACAAATTGATTGACACCCTAATAATTAAAATCGGTGAAGCCGTTTTGATTCTATAAATTTTTTAAATTATGCAGCCGCCATGTTGGAAAACGTCCGCCATCTTGAATTCTAGTGAATGAAATTTTCATTTCCTCGGATGAAATCATTCATATTGGTCCTTAGTATTACTGGACAAAGCGGCTTGCTTTCTGCCTAAAATGCAGCTTTTGATACTAATATTGCCGTAAGCCCTTAGAATAAATGCATGATTTCTATTTATGATTTTATGAGATTTATTGAAACGTTTATTGTTTATAAGTTTATGTTTAATTGAATTCTATATAATTTTATATTCAGTGTTAATTTGAACCATGATTATTTTGATATTTTGCAGTAGCATAATGTAATGAATTTGTCCATTTATAATTAATTTGGCAATAAAGGCTTTTTTATTTTATTTATTTTAACTTTCTGAGGGGAAATAGGAAAAAGTAAAAGTAAAATCGTTTATCAGCCAAAATGAAAATAACGATGAAAATAAAACAGAAGTAACAAAACAAAATCCATAAAGACATATTAATAAAAGAGTAAAAACCGGTGTGAAGAAAACATACATTGAAGAAAAGTAATAAAAATAGAAAGTGGGTGACTAAAGAAGAGTAATAGAACACAAATCTGATTTGGATGCGTTTTTTTCTTATCATCGTAGTGACCCTATTAAGATATTGACTATAAGGGTGTTAATAAAATAACCCCCAAGCCAAAAATGGGGCAGAGTTGAATCAACGCGGGTGGGGTCGCGGGCAACGCACATACCTACTACGCCTACTACAATATTTTACACACTAACATCTAAATCTATTCGTCGAGTCAGTAATGGTGCGACTTTAGTTTATAAAGTTCTCTTTCGTCTATGTGTGCGTGCGCCTGTTTTGGCTAGTTATGCGCAGTGAACGTTCTGTAAGTGGTTATTTTGTGGTTTAGTGCTGTCATTTCTTATTTTTTTCCTTGGAGTACGTGTAGGCTATATTCTTTGGTACATGCTCTAAGTATATTCCCTACATTTGGTCAAAATGTACTGTAATATAACTGGTCTCCAAAATAATTGATCGATTTAAATCGAGCAAAAGCTAGTATCCAATAAATTAAAAAAAATACATTTACCAATGGTTCCCACACCAAGCGCATTTGTCCAGCGGGAACAGAAGACACATATTCATGCTCAAGTGAATAATTACGAAGTATTGTAATTGCTTACAAATATAATAAGATAATTTATTATACTATATGTATATCAATGGCGTGTGTGTATAGAACTTTCTGCTGGAAAAGCAATGAGAAGTTGAATTTTGACAATTATTCATAAAACTATTTAAACACAAAAACTTACATAACATAATAACAAATTAAAACTATCCTATAAATAAAATAAACCTATTACAAATAAAAAACTGGATCCAGATCGCTGTCACTTGGTAGGGTGCTTAGAATGCTGGCTACATTACCTCTCTGGATGGCCAGACTTATTCTCTGGCCGAGGTAAACGGTCACCCGAGACGTTGACAAGGCGCGATGAAAGTTCCTTTTGACAATAAAAAAAATATGAAAAAGTTTCAATCAAAAGTATACTCACACCAGCTGGATCCAGTCCTGCCGCAGAACTGCCTGGTCTTCGGGTTCCAGATGAAGAGCTTGGCCTTCTCCCCCGCAGTTTTGGGATTTTCCTTCTGATCCTTGTAGTAGATGTTGAACCTTTCGAGGCTCGTCAGATCCGAGGGGCGCTTCAGCTTCGTGACCGTCATCTTCACCGGGTTCGACTCTGCGTTGGGACGGACTGAGGAGTACGGGATACGTCAATTTGTTACTACTACCAAGGTTAAGAGGAGAGCAAAAGGAACAGTGGTGCCAATGGTCGTTGGTGTTTTTATAATACTATCCTTAACATTTGCCCTCTTGACTTTAAAAAGATATTTTTTACATATTTGAAAAACTTTCCGTAATATATCTTGAACTTATTTTTAAATCATAGTACGGGAGGTAATCTTCCGTATTTATATATAAATCTTGCACTATAGGTAATATTTAGGAAGTGGTGTTTCTCGGCAGGTGACACAAGAGGTGTTAGAGAATAACCCCAGAGCTTCGGGGTGGAGATAGAAAAATATATAATCCTTGTTCTTGGACGATTAATTCTAGAGATAAAGGCTAGTTTTACGGGTTCCGTACCCAAAGGCTAACCAACGGGACCCTATTACTAAGACTCCACTGTCCGTCTGTCACCAGGCTGTATCTCATGAACCGTGATAGTTAGACAGTTGAAATTTTCACAGATGATGTATTTCTGTTGCCGCTATAACAATAAATACTAAAAAATAGAACAAAATAAATATTTATCCCATACAATAGACATGTTTTTTTGCCGTTTTTATAGATAATGGTACGGAACCCTTCGTGTGCGAGTCCAACTCACACTTGGCCGGTTTTTGAATAAATGCAATAACTTGACACACGGACAGACAGACAGACGGACAACAATGTAATCCAATAAGGTATATAAGGTTTTCCATAATGAGAAATGTAACCCTAAAAATAAAAGTATATTAAACAGAAATTACATAAGAAAGAAGCAGAGGCGTAACGTCGCGTCGCGTAAAAGTCTTCACTCGCCCAGATGAAGGCAGTCTAAATCTGCTGAAACTGGTCGGCTATCCCGATCACTACACGTATTGAGGTGAGCCGTTTATATAAATCAAGAAAGAAGCAGTAAAACGATGATGTAAGTGTTATTTTATTACCTGTTATCTCAGTCTGTGAGGGATGCTGGGAGCTGCGCGGGAATGTGGATGACGCGACGTGGTGCGGCTGGCGAGGCGCGGCGCGGGACACTGCGGATGGTGCGCGTGCGCCGCCTGGCTGCGGGCAGGAGAGTGGCTCACATTATGCACTACTGAACAATCAAACCTTACCTTTGTGGCTGTTAACTAGGCTGATACTTTTTGCATGGGATATGCCCTGCCGAATGGAAAAGGACTATCAAGAAAAGTTGATGACTTTTGACGAGCCTACCAAGGCTGATAAATGATCACGAATTGGCTTTATCATTAACATAAATTCAAAAACAATAGATATTTAGCGCGATCGCACCTTGTGAAACGGGTTAAGTATGTGGTATATTTTTTTTTGTCACTGCGGTGTAGAAACGTGGATAAAATTAAGTGAATCTGAATGTGAAAAGCTCCGACCCGAGATAATTTGTATCTCCTTGTGATGGATAAATCGCCAAAGTGTTTACACTAAATGTATACATTTATTTTTATCATAATTTTAACTTTTAAGGCGCTCTTATCCCAAAAGAGTGACTCTCTGTCTTTTTCTTTACGTGTAAGGAGTAAAGAAAATAACCACACTTTTGTACCTTTTCGTTGTTATTATCGGTTTTTAAATTGTTTAAAAATAAGGGATATGTTTATTAAAACCTACTTACGTGGTCGACCTAGAAAATTTAAAGAGCGATATTACCAGATATGTTTCGTTAATAAAAGAGTGGAATTATGGAAATGGCATGATTTGAAAGGTCTTATTACATGCTGTGTTCGTGAATTATTTCTATCGAGCAACGTTTATTTGATCGTGTAACACATGCGTGGAAGACCTAGATAAGGGTTCGAACTATATTGCGTATTTTTTTTGGAAGTTTTAGACGATACTCTAAAGTTCTATTTGACTTTGAAATTACTGAATTTGGGATAAGAGTGCCTTAACTTGAGGGATCATCCGTTTCATTACATTATGCATGATCCTTGAAATTGGATGGATTCTTAAATTTTACGTAGGCATCTTCTGCATTAGCCTGTCCCCATCGCGCCGCCCCCACAATTGTTAATATGGTTATGTCATTCATTCATTCAACAAACGTTCAGTAACTATTACTATGAGTATCTAGTTAACCTGAAGTTTTCAACTTCACTGCTAGCGAGGTACACAGAAAGAGACCTAAATTAGAGAAATAGCTAGAATTGTGCTTTTTATCACAAAAACAAAACGTCAACTAACATAACAACGTTAGTAACATTGAGGCGGTAGTCTCAGGCGAGACGGTTTTACTCGTGATGAAAATTATTTCTTTATCGAAAAAAAATCGATATTGATAGCTTAAGGGCGGCTTGCACCAATCTCTTAAAACTAGATTTAGTACGATTTAAACCCGATTTAAGCTTAAACCGAGTTTAACGTCTTGCACCACATCGATTTAGTGCTAAATCTCGATTTAGTGAAACGTCAAAACTAAACCGGCAAAATGGCGATTTAAGGAACTTAAATCTCGATTTAACTCTCTTTTTAGGTTAGTTTTTATTTCTTTGGTTGGTTTGCAAATTGAAACATGTATTTCTCCGACGATGATGAAGAAATTGTTGAATATTTGAATACTCCGCATTTCTCAAGAAGAGTTACAGAAAGGACAGATTTGTTTAGTACTTATAGAGATGACGAATTTATTAAAAGGTTTCGTCTTACTAAGGACACCACAACGATGTTGTTGTACAAAATAGAACACCAGCTCAAATTTGAGACAGACAGGTTAGTCACTACTTAATACCATAGCTAATACTTTGTTTCTAGGTACCTATGTAGATATTTTAAGGGTTGGACCACTAATAAATGAAGATATTTTATTTCAGGAATCGTGCTGTAACTCCAATGAATCAATTATTATGTGCCCTTAGGTACTATGCCACTGGGAGCCAGTTGACGACCTGCGGTGATGTGATAGGAGTACATGAATCGACTGCATGTCGCATTATCCACCGCATCACTCATGCGATTGCTTCTCTACGTCCAGACTATATACAAATGCCAACAACAGCAATTGACCAGAATAAAGTTGTTTCTGGATTTTATAATATAGCAAGGTTTCCTCGAGTAATAGGGGCAATAGATTGCACTCACATAAAAATTATATCACCTGGTGGTGACAATGCAGAGATTTATAGGAATAGAAAAACATTCTTCTCTATTAATACACAAGCTATTTGCTCTGCCAACCTTTTATTTCAGGATATAGTTGCCCGATGGCACGGGAGTGCTCATGATGCAAACATATGGGATAACTGTGCTCAAAAAAGGAACTTCCTGCAGGGCATCTACAGTAACAAATGGCTTTTAGGGGATAGTGGCTATGCACAAACAAGCTATATGATGACACCACTTTCTGAAAACAATGTTAACACAAGAGCGGAAACATTATATCAAGAAGCTCAAATTAAGACAAGAAATGTTATAGAAAGAGCTTTTGGGGTGTGGAAAAGACGGTTCCCTATTTTATCCAAAGGGATAAATGTAAAATTACAAAGGGTGCCCGGAATTATTGTGGCGACAGCAGTATTACACAACATTGCTATTATGCAGAATGATTGCATGCCTCCAGAGGACGGTGATACACCCCTCTCTCAACAAGACATTGACCCCCTAGACCAATCTCCTCGTGGCTCACAATCTGGAAACAATGCAAGAACTTTGCTAATAAATAACTACTTTGCAAGGTTGTAATTTTGTCAGCAGCGTTGGCATCAGAAATTCTGGGTTGGGGCAGTTTTCAGACTACATATGTTGGAATTCAATTGACTTATACCCAGACTGGTTTTGTGGATTCTGACTGGGGTAGAGTGATGAAGTGGCTATTAAAAGTACTACTATTTTTCTAGAGAACAGGTTGAGAAAGATGTGATTAAAATTATTTATGTTTCCACAGGTAACCAGCTGGCTGATATTATTACAAAATCATTACTGACCGTATGTTTTTCTGAGATGAGAGAAAAACTAGGATTAATGTAGTTTTGTTTGTAAATAAGAATGAAAATATAAATTTGATATAAGATAAATTTATTACCTTAGATGATTTGGTCTGATTAGGTTTTTCTGGGTTTCCCTAATCCTTGTGCAACAAATGTTGGACCATAATAAATGTACCCCAGACAAAGGAAGGTGTGTGATATTTTTATTGTAAATAATTATTTTTGATTTTAAAGAAAATTCGATTTATTAAATCACGCCAGTTAAGTACCTAATGAAAGTTAGAAGGGTACAAAGTTTGCTTCAGCATTTCAGTTGATTATCGTCGTATCAATCCTGGAATGTTCTTGTATAGAACACACACCTGTCCTGTTAGAAAACGATTAATAAATTTAATATTATTTGAATCGTTAACTCTGCATTTTACTGACCTCCTAAACCCAATAACATATGCCCCCAGCAGGGGCCCTATGCCATATATATAGGTTGTTGTGAATTAAAAGTCATAATGTTGTTACTAAGTAGGTACATAATTGAAAGGGAAAAGGTAGTGAAAAAAAACATAAATATAGAGTTTAAAGCAAAAAATTTATTGAAATGCTTTGAATCTCGTGAATTGTTTCTTATTATTTTGTTTTACTGTGAAAACATAGTATAAAGTGCAGTAAGTCTGCTTATGAAAATACTTCAACTCGTTGGTTATTTCTTATTATTTTGTTTTACTGTGAAAACATAGTATTTCATAGTATAAAGTGCAGTAAGTCTGCTTATGAAAATACTTCAACTTGTTGGTTACCTAATTGTTATTATTTTTGTATGAAATTTTTTTATGTTATTTTATAGTTTATAATGCGATAAGTTTGTTTATTAAAATACTTTTAGTTTGTCAGTTATTTAAATATTTTTATTTACTGTGAAAGGTTATACTATTTGATAGTTATAACGCGAAAGTTTGCATAGTAAAATGCTTTAGATCTCGTGAGTTGTTTATCTATGTCAAAATTTACTGTGAAAAATACCTAGTTAATCTGTTGATTATTTATTGTCAATATTTACTAGAAACTCTTTGATTATTTGCACCAAACTGGCTCTATGGAACCAGACTTGGAACCTCATTAATTACAGAGGGCAAAAGCTAGCCTACAAGGGGAGGAAAAATCACTTAATGAGGAAAAGAAGAAAACCTCCCTGCCCAATTAAAGCTAACACCTTATTTATAGTAAATTAAGGCAGTCATGACTATAGTTGCAAAACAGCGGTTGTTAGGGGACAGATATCCAAAGTAACTGTTAATTACGCATAAATATCCACTACAAAACAGGTAGGTATCTATGGATTCATAGACACGATTTATGTCAATGGTCATTGATTACTTAATTAATATTATCTGTCACTTTTCATAGGTATCTGCATTAAAAACAAGGCATTTGTCACTAAATATATAAAAAATGATTGTGTCACTTTTTACATCTGTGTAAAAAATAAAATAAGTCATCTGGCACTAATAGTGTAAAAAACGAATTATCCACAGTTCTTAAGAGACCCGTGCTTTCTTATCACTTAATCACCAATTCACACCAAAAACACTGACACTTTATTTAAACAGTCACACAAATACACTAATCAAAACACTGAACAGTATCGCTTCACTAGTTCACTATACTTTTAGTTCCTAACTGTTTCGCATTCAAAACAGAAATGTTCACCCACTACTTAATTGGTTTGTTTGTTTCTTAATAAACTTAATTCTAACTCCCACTTTTCTTTTAAAAATTTCACTTCCATTTCATGAATTTGTCTTTGGTGAGAGAGTTGTTCTCTTGTGCATTGCAATTGTAGTTCCACCAATTCCATTTTTGCCTCAGACAACTTTAAAAATGAATCGGTCACATTTTTTTTCTTTGGCCTATTTGCAGTTTTCATGTTATTTGTTCCTGCATCATCAGGAAAAGTAGCTAAAAAATGAAAAAATTGGGCAAGTTAATGTAAAGTAAATAAGGTGTGCAATATTTTGAAGGTATTTTAAAACATAACTAAGATCAAAGGAACTAAAATTCTTAATAAAACCAACCTGTATCCGAGGGTTCCAATGCAGAATCAAGTCTTTTTTTAATAATGCTTAGCCTTTTGCGCGGTTTTGGACTGGGAGTAATTGGGACATCTTTATTACACCATGCATCAATTGGATCTATCCGCTTGGTGCAAGGTAACATTTCTTGCTGTTGCTTCATGAATTCAGCATCACTGTCATAAACAGTGAACATACCCTCTAAGGAAGGCCCAATCAAGCTCTTCACTTTATCCAGAAGTGGGTCATAATCAGGAGATGGAGGTGGCCCTCCACCTGCAAACAAAAAAAACATAGTCATTCATTAATATTGTATAATACTCATTGTGTTAAACAATGACATAATAGGTACAGGCCAAACGCCCCTTATCGACACACCAACCAGATATTGCTACATACCAGTGCCACTGATTTTCTTTTTATATTGTGCCTCTGATTTTTTTGCCTCTTTTGCTATGCCGGAAAACATAGACTGGCACTCCACAGCGGGCATGTTCAAGTCGGCTGAGACCATTTCCCAGTCCTCTCCATTCTCCGCTACCGACTGAACAACAGTCTCTCTCAGCACTTTGGTGTCATTATCTAGAAACATAAAACACTAGAGTCAGGTTACTATTTTGGGAGGCTACGTTTACAGCGCCATAGTGTGACCAAATTAAAGAACTTACTTGAGATCAGCATTTTTTCGCTTGAGTGCAGTTTCTTTGTCTTGGACTTCAAGTTTTTATAGCCAGCTAATAAATTTTCTGGCGTTCTTGCCACATATGTGGTATTGGCATTGTACTCGTCAGCCAAAATTTTCCAGACCTTCTGTTTTTCTGCTACTGTTACTCCATCAGTCTTTTTGTTTTCAATTATGTATTTATAATTCTCAACAAGGTTTAACAGAAGCAAACTTTCGTCAGAAGTGAAATTCGGTGCTCGCTGGCGTTTTTTACCCTCCATGTTGTCCAATAATTCGTTTAAAATTAATCACAAAATACACACTTTCTCGAGTTTTCGCTGTAGGGAAGCAAAGCACAGCAAAACATCAGTCAAATCATAACCGAAATACCATGACTCAGACAGATGAGAGTCGCGTTCAATAATTTATACTATTGTCAGGTTTCAACACTGATAGCAAGATGGCATATATATTTATATAACGCGTGGAATAGAGATAGCATTAGAATCTGAGTGCAACATCGGTTTAGGAATGCAGCTCTGACAGGCAGGCAAAAGAAAATGCCATTTCATTTCACTCAAAACATTTTGACATAATTGTCAAACTGACAAGTTGAAAGTCAAATTGTGTGTAACGAATCGTATAGACCGAACGAAATATTGAATGATTGCCTAAGCTCGGTTTAGTTAAATCGTTGAGTAAAAAACATGGTGCAAGACAGATTTAAATTTAAATCAGTTTAGTGTTAAATTCGATTTAGTTAAACTGACTTAAGTGGAACTTTGGTGCAAGCCGCCCTAAGGGGAACGAAAATACAAACAGAAATAAAATGTCAGCTTTCGGATGATTTTGTTGCAATAATTAGGTTACGTATAGCCATAAAAAAAATACATGTTTTTAGTTGAACTTTAAGGTATTCATTTTCCACAAATCACGTTAATCGATTCATATTTGTACTGTCAATGAATTTTTTTGTAACCCTCTATTGCACACTTCTTATCGATTTTGTTTCAGGTATCGCTTTCGCGATTTTGTTGGTTTTTTTTTATAAAATTAGTGTGAATGATATCTATTCATTTTCCAAATACCACGTTATTCGGGTCAAAAAAAGCACCCCCTTTTTCCAAAAATACGTAAATCCACTGATGCAGTCAGCGGCAGCAAGATATTGTCAGTCTGCGCCTAGCGTTGGCGCCCGTAAGACGTGGAACCTGTGCCCTTTTTTGCAAGCTATAAATATCTCCCAAAACTACTTCAAAACACATTGAAATTAATTTTATAAAGTCATATTTCGAGGAGCATCATATTCCTGCCGTTAAAAACTCAACAAAACATGCGTATGAGTGATTTAGCTACATCGTGCCATAGTCATAACAACAAAACTGAATGAATTTGGATTGAATTCATACTTTTATGCGGGAAAATAATATATGTTACTCTAAAAGAATAATTTTGTGATCGTTATTGAAACCCAAATTAATTTACTTATACTTACTGAGATCTGTAACAAAGGTCAATGACCAATGACATTGGCTCACCATTTCAGGTCCAATAAGTGAAGTTTTTTGCAAATTATATAGGTACACTTACTTGGGATAAATCGCCAAGCATTTAAAATTTAAAAATTTATTTTGAAATATTTACAGTGCATGGCAAAATTATTAGATCGTAGATAATCCTGTCGGTACATGTTCAGGTTCTGTTACGCAAAATGAAAACAATGAAACTCTTTTAGGATTAATTTGTTATCCCTATGTTTGTCTGTCTGTCCGTTTGTCTAGACAATTTTTTCTGGGTAAAATTAATAAATACCAATATAAACGACCTTCTATAGAGCTGTAAAAACATACTTTTGACGTTTTTATTTATATTACGTTTTAGGTTTTTACGTTTTTCATACAAATTTTCTCACTATGAAAATGTAGGGTTGAACACTTGAGATAATATTTTGCATTTAAAAGTCAACACAGAAAGGAATTGTTGAACAAATAATGTAAAAAATATGAAAACCATGTTGTTCTATTCATTTTTTTCCTTGAATTATTTTTTACTAAGATAACAAATAGTTTAATACAAGGTTTTCCTTAAGAGGTCCCTTTACCCCTGTATTTTTCTTAAAATTCATACAATAGGTATAAACCGAATGTGAAGTCTACAGCTTATTTTCTTCATATCTTTTTTCATGAGTATATTCTAGTGACATCTAACTACGTCTCTATACAGCCCAAAAAGCAAAATTTGATAAAACACCATCATAATAGCTGTCAGGATATCGTCAATTTTGCCTCGTTTTTACGCAAAGTTTAACAAGTTTGTATATTTTTATCTATACTGGAAATAAAAAAGAGAGAAATACAGGCGTCGTTCATGTTAAGATGACTAAGTTTACACACTTTGCTAAGTGTAAACAATTACCGTTTCATGGAAAACTGTTTTGATCTGAAACCATTTCACAAATTCAATTAACTTATTTTGAATATCTTGTCATCTTGCACTTTTTGATGAGAAATACAATTTCAATAAGTAAAAATACAACTTTTAGTTAAGAAAACTTATAGTTAAAAGTCTGCTGTATGCATTAACATATTTTTAATTATATTACAATAGTAATAAAATAATTGGCTTATCCGTCGTCGTGGTACCAGCCGTAAATTTCTAAAATAATCTGATATCACGCTTATGGAAAACCCAATTATTTTGAAGATACCATAATATTATTAAAATATGTTTATGCATATAGCAAACTTTTAACAATAAATTGTCTTAGCTAAAAGTTGTACTTTACCGTTATAATTATTTCTTAATATTTTATTACAAATTCGGAGAAATAGCCCTTAAGGAAAACCTTGTATGAAAATATTTGTTATCTTTGTAACAAAGAAAAAAAAATAAACAAAGCTATCGCCACATTGAACAAACAGTAAATTATTAATCCATTTAGAATAGAAAGATATGGTTTTATATTTTTTACATTATTTGTTCTACAGTTCCTTTCTGTGCTTTCTTTCAAATGCAAAATATTATGTCAAGTGTTGATCTCTATATTTTCATAAGGAGAAAATTTGTATGAAAAAGTTAAACAAAAGGCCATAAAAACGTTATAATATGTATATTTTACAGGGCTGTAAACATTAGCATTTATTGATTTTACCCAGAAAAATTGCCTAGACAAACGGACAAACAGACAAACATAGGGACAACAAATTAATCCTAAAAGAGTTTTGTTTTTTCATTTTGCGTAAAGGGACCTGAACATTTCAAACTATGATACAAATAAATTTCTATATTTTAAACACTTGGCTATTTATCTTAAGGGTAAACAGGTGTCCCAAAAGTCAACGCTTTCCCTTGGAAGGCTGGTAGGCCAGCTCATGACTGACCAGAATATCAAATTATGACCTCAGCAAAAAGTAGATAGTCTTCGAGTTGATGGTACTTTTATAAATTCGAATAGATTTTTGAGAGTCAAAGCTAACCAGTTCTAAATTCTAAGAATAAAATTTTTTTTGCGCAACTCTGAATAGTCATGCTATTGATAAAGTCAAAAATAAACCTTGAAATGCTGTTACATCAGGAAGAAAATAAAAACCCAATTTATGAGCAATTTTTTGTAATTAGGTTAGTTCGATACCACACCCTGAAAAAAAATGTCCTATGTTAGTTTTGCAAATTGTCTTAAATAACGGCTCATCAAATATTGTTTTTCAAATGATCTGGCAATTTCTGTGTATTACTTTTGAAAAAAAAGTTATTGCTATTTTACTACCAAAGGAGCTGCGTATTTTTTTAAATAATTAGAATTTAGAATGAAAGAGTGGCGGGCAGTAAAAATATTTGACGTTCATTAGAAATGCCATTTAACACGCGTTAGAGTGAGATAAATAGTGACGCTATTTAAAATGAGTTGGAATGAGATAGTAACGCAGTTAAACGTGGTTGAATGAGAGAGGCATAATTGATATAGGCTACAGTGAGATAGATAGTGACGTGGTGCATTCCTTCTGAGAATATTTGTTAGTTTCCACTTTTTGTAATAACAATTTTAGTAAAAATTTTTTGTAAAGAAATTTTTGGTCCAATTTATTTTCCCGCAAGTGTAAAACCAGCTCAACGGGCAAAAAATATTTAAAGAATGGGTAATGGTGACAATTAACTGTCACGATATTATTATGTATCTCTAAAGGAGTGTCTGAAATGTTCCGAGGGTCAACTGATAAATCAAACACTCAAAAAACCACTTTTAGCCGACCATAATAAATTTACGTCCCGACGTGATAGCAAGTAGGATCAATGCTGTGTCACGATGATCGAAATACACTAATAAATTATATAAAATAAAATACGTATTACTTTTGACCCTGCCTCGTCCACTCTATTCGTATTTTTGCTATGGTGACGCGAGCTTAGAGACCGGGACGAATTTCCCCCCGCGCGCTATCGTAAAATAGAATAAGCCACGCCCGGAACTGGTTTTTGTTTTGGCTATGTCATACTCTTAACCATTAGTAAAATGAACGGTACATAATTTATCTTTGAGTTTTATTGCCGAATATATTTATTTTCTTATATTAGATAAAACAGGTACATTATAACATACCTCTATTTCTGTTCAATGCGCTGACTGTGGTATCTCCACGTAGCACGTTTCAGAATTTTCGGTCCCCCAGTTTTGGAGATAAGGGGGGGACATACATATTTTTTTATAATTTTTCAAGGATTTCTCGTAATAGATACAATTAAATATAGCCAAACTATATATTTTTAAATTCAGCTTTTTAATACATACAATTTGATACCTATTAGGTATTTGATAAAATAATTTTTTAATTTATTTTACTTATTTTTTTTTAATTTCTCATTTGTGCTCAACTTTTTTTAAATTGCTATAGTTTTCCTATAATTGGCTAGTTATGTTCTATACTCGAATTTTTTTCATATTTTTCGGTTTACCAGGTACGAAGATAAGGGGGAGGACATACATATTTTGTTGTTTTTTAAAGATTTCTCGAGTACCGGTAGATATGGTAAAAGTATACACTTTTACAATTAGCTTTTTAATATCTACAATTTGTTAGCCATATTGTATTTTTAGAATAATATTATTTATTTTTCTTACTTTTGTTTTGGAAATATTTTGAACAGTTTCAAATTTTTCATATATTTTTTTACACCGTGATGTGTGGGCAAATTAATGATATTTTTGTGCCAAATTTCATGTCTTTATCTAAAGTTATGAGGCTGTGACATACGGACGGACGGATGGACAACGGAGTCTCACCATAAGGTTCCTTTTGTACCTCTTTGGTACTACGGAACCCAAAAAATTGCGGAAAACCGTCATAAACATAAACATAAGTTCACTTGCAATTAGTTTCACGTTAAAATCGATACTTCAAACCCTCAGATATTATTTATTAGTATTAAGTACATAAGTCTTAAAGACTCAGATTTACATAGAGGCTTTGTTAAAACACGTTCAGAGACAGACAGACAGGCAGACAAGAAGCGGATACAAGAGAACAGAATAAAGCAAAACATATGTTCATTCAACATGCATCGTTTAATTTCTTCGAAATGAAATGCGGTCGCGGACTCTCATCTCAGCGGGTAAATCGATAAGCAATAAATGTGCAATAAAAGAATGAATAATTTCTTTTATCGGCTGCAAGAGGCGCGGCGGGTGGCGCGGGGCGGGCGGCGCGGCGCGGTTTTGGCGTCAATCATTCATTTCATACATCGACGGCATTCGACAGGTCAAGAGTGACCCCATTGTGGCAAGAGTTGATACCTTCAGATGTGCGAGGAAATCAAAATATCGAATTACCATTTAAAAACACAGTCAAGTGCGAGTCAGACTCGCGCGCCTGGGTTTCCGTATTTCGACAGTTTTGAAGAAAGTCAGGAAAATTGTATTTAAATGTTGCCCAAGTGTTTATTATAACGAAAATAAAGAATTGATTGTACCAAATAATATATTTACCAAATAATATCTTAATATTAATAATAAACAAGGGGACATACATATTCTTGTGGTTTTTAAAGATATCTCGAAATCAAATTCAAATCAAATTCAAATCGGTGCAAGTAATATAGCTAAACTAAATATTTTTACAATCAGCTCTTTGACATCCGTATTGTAATTTTATAAAATACGGTTTTTATATTTCTCATTAGAATCATTAGCATTAGTGCTCAACTGTTTTTAAATATCTATATACTTCTAAACAGGGTGTTAAGATGAATTTGTGGAAGCCAAAAACTGGCGATAGTACTTGCCCGAATGAACCCCAGTGAAAAAAAAATGGAGAAATCGACTTCGCAACTTCAGTATACGTAAACAATTTATAGTAAGTACTACTTTTACGTATTTTACTATTTACACTACTTTAATATAATTATTATGTAGACGGACATACAGGCTGTATTAATGACAGGATCATACAATCTTTACATATCATAGAGATCAACTCATGTTTTATGTCTTGCAATACATTACTTATACAATTTTTCGCTTTCCTATGGAAATTGCCGAGTAGCTATATCAAAAATTTATATCAGGAAGTAAATTTTTAATTTGCTCTTTTTAAGTATGATCAGTAGACTATATGGACGTGCGGAGATCGTAAAGTATGAAAACAAAAATCTTTTAACAAATGTCAAAAATAGATGCGATGATGATCGGAGCGAGGAGGATCATGTTAGGTTTACATGTAAATTTTGGTGATGCAAGCGAAGTGGAACTAGGGGGTAGTGTCTACAGACATATGATACGTCCATGCAAATTATGTTTTTCTTTTTTCATTAACCTGAATTCCTACTGTCTTGTATTTTCTTATCCCTTGGTTAAAGTAGATATAAGTAATTCAATGTATAGTTTAAGTTTATGTTAAAAAAAAAAGACATGAACTTGCCAAGTTTCTTGCCCGTTCTTCTTAGCAAGACTAATCGAATGGGCGGAGGTAGGCATGTATTTATATATGTAACCTATTACTATGTAGTATATAGGATGGGATTTGGTCGGCCGCCTGGATTCGTGCTGGGGGCTCGGTTGGTGATCATTGAACCTTGTTCCTGGTCCCTGGCCGGGTCTCCGGTATGGGTTCGGGCGGTTGATTGGATTTCACCTTGTATAATAATATTTTACCTATAATTTTAATCGTATATATATTGCTACATAAATTAAATAAACATTTAATCTAAGTAGTTCATGTACATTTATTATTTTATTACACATATTTTTATGAGATTAAAATTTGACTTGTGAAACGTGTATTATATATACCTACTTTGCAAAATAAACTTTTTGAATTTTGAATTTGAATTTGAATTTTGAATTATGATATGCCCAATTCTACAATTTGCCGACGACATATATAGACTGAGTCTTTCCTTAAAGAGTTTCTGATTTTAAAAACAAAGTAACTACTAGTAACATCGATAAAATCGATATCTCAAGATTCTCAGAAGCGGGACTATACGTACATAGCGGGACATCCACTCCATGTCCAGAGTAGGTACAGTGTGCAGTGTGCGTGCACGCATGTTTATGTCGGGGCAACGCCACACTCGATCATTTACATGCACGCGCGCATCATTCACATCGATCGATACGCATCGTTGGACGCAGGGCTGCCACCATTGTGTATCGAACGGGGCAACATCAAACATTTATGTACTAGGCTTAGTATAGTCTGTCTTTACTTACCGCTGTATACATTGAAATTGTTAATTGGGCCCTAATTATAATATTACCTATTGTAGGATAATAAAACTACTCTAGAAACCGTCACTTAAAAGTTAAACTCCCAGCTATTGAATCTCCATTTCTTAACCTCTACTAACTGCCACACGATTTTTTTTCAGCGATTTGTGTTGTCACCTCTTTGTTTAATTTTATTTAAAAGAAAAATCGACAACCCTACACGAATTTGGGATAAACTTTCTTGACGACATGTTTCAGTATAAAAGTATGTCCTTGGGAAGAAATTCGGCAATCTGACTCCACACCGTGACCAACCAAGACGACATGAGAGGACTCACACCATGTGCCATTGTAAGTTTTACATTTTAAATAACTCTACTAAAAGCTCAGTAATCCTTGGAAAATTAACGACAAAATATAGGTAAATATTAATTTTCAATTTGTTTTCAGTTGATCGTGTGGGCTGCAAATTTGTGGCTGGTGACTCCAACAGCTACTATAGAAACCCGTCCTGGGCTCCGTCACATCCCGGAAGTTATCAAAGACATAATCCAAATTCACAAAAAGCCTGCAGCAGCCCAGGTCCAGCTTCAACTCGGCAGCAGCGGCGGCAATCAGCAGCAGAGTCAAGGTAGCAGTACACAGTACCAACAGCCATGGAACGGACAAAGTTATCAGAACCAGGGCATGGGTCAAGCTGGTGCGCAGTTCCAAGGACAGTTCTCTTCAGGTGGGTCCCAGTCTAACCAAGGAACATACCAAAATGGACCTAATTACCTTCAAAATGGAGGAAATTACGCACCGAGCTCTGGGGCACAATATCAAGGACAAGGTCAGTTTAACGGTGGCTATTCACAAGGACAAGGAAATTATGTCACACAGGGCCAATCCCAAGGTGCTTACAATACAGGATCAATGCAGACTGGAAGCCAAGGAATGTACCAACAATCAGCTGGTCATTATCAGCAGACAAGCGGACAGTACCAGCCGGCTAGTGGACAGTACCAACAACCTATTGGGGCAGTTCAGCAACCGAGTGTACCAGTTCAGCAACCCACTGTCCCAGTACAGCAACCAGTGCAACAGCATTATGGAGGACAATACCAACAGTCAGGGGGACAATATCAGCAAAGCGGAGGATTATATCAACAGGCTAGCGGCCAATATCAACAAGGTGGAGGGCAGTACCAACAACACGGTGGACAGTACCAACACACAGGCGGACAATACCAGCAAACTACTGCACAAAATCAACAACCAGTTTTCCCAGTGCAGCAACCCAGTCCGCAATATCAGCAGTCGGGTGGGCAGTACCAACAAACCGCTGGACAGTATCAACAGCAACAGTCGAATGGACAGATTCAGCAATCAAGTGGACCGTATCAGAATCAGCAATCTAGTGGGCATTATCAGCAGAGTGTCTCCAACTCGAGTGGTAGTTATTTGACAGCTGGTGGCGTTGGCAAGCCGACCCTGGTCCCGAGTGGCAATGGTGGGCCGACCTGCGTCTGTCAGACCTTTGCTCCTCAACATACCATCATGCAGGATGAGCTCTTGACTCCGGATAATGCTACAACGACTGTCAAACCAGCTGTCAAGGACAATGAGTTGTAATGTACCTAATTCATTTATTTATTAGTTCAACATTTCTGTGTAGGGTGTTTATTTCGAGGCTTTGATCCATTGCGCTATGAAGTGAAGTGAGAGTTTTGGTTGTGGTTTTTAGATCAGACTTGAAAAATACTTAATTTATATTAGTTTTATAAAATACGCTATGAAGTAGTTTTGTTAAGTATTTATTTGACAAATTAAATTATTCATTTTGATTTCAAAAGATTTTTCGTATTATTTTCTTTTCTAAGGTTCATTAAATATCATAATGCCTGTTACAGGATAACCGAAAATAATAAATTAAGCTGAAAGCTTTTTCTTTTACTGTGGAGTCAATCCTGAAACCGCGCGATAAAAAATCAGCTGCTCCATAGAAAAGGTTTATTAAACTTGTGTTTTTTTTTTTCGTTACTTCAGGGTTGGCTCAGTTGTATTTGTTCGTATAAACCAGTGTTTTCTTTAGTTTTGGGTTTATCGGCGACAAAAATTCAGTCTGTATAAAACATAATATTATGAAAACCGTCTACTTACACTCTACAGAAAACAGAAAACCTCATACAAGCTTGTTAGATGTCATGTCATGACTATCATCATCATAAACCCGTGCTATCATCAGTTCATCAGACTAGTTAACAGGTGTTGCACCCTCTGATTTGGGTTTTCCGAGAGCTCCGTGTGAAAATCAGGTGATTTGTCACTTCTCTGACTTTTTTCCACTGAGCATTTAATTTAGAAATAAAACATTTATTAACTATAAACTGTGTCTTTCTTTACATAGTCTTGAAAAGCGTCCATTACTAGAGATTCAATGTCAAAAGAAAAATATGTTATAAAAAATATCGATAAAAGAAACTCTTCCCAAGTAATTTTACCTTAAAATTACCCTCAATAATTTTGTGTAGCCTAAAAAGCCCCTAAACATAAAAAATATATCTGCAATTTAGGCGAAAACACTCCAAGATGCAGGGAGCATGATGATGATGTAGAGGTCTGTTGATGTAGAGGTATGATGTAGAGACATGGGATGTTGGTAATAATGTACCATAGACATATAATACTTTATTTTCTTTAACTAGACTGATTAAGGGCTCTTTGGTCGTATGGAATTCTAAATATCAAATGTTGTAAGGATTCCCGCCCTGGCTCAGAGTTGGCTCAGAGCAAAAAGCGGCAATATCAAAATTTTACAAAATATTGAAATTAAATAGTTAAAAACGGCACATTCTAGCATTCCATCGAAATAATATCTTGTTCTGTACCGAAATGTCCGAACAATCACCTAAAAAATTATGGGAAACATCCATTTCACAGGTAAACACGGATATGCTAAACAAAGTTTGATGCACTTAATTATCCATCTAAAACTGCAAAAATTGGCATAAATACAGTATTTGGTTGAAAATTATGATTTTTTTTGTTACTGAGTGCAATGTTTTTCAAAAACATTGCATTTCAAAGATTTTCTTACGTACGAAAATATTTTTTGGGTTTACACTTGGGGCGTACCCTTATTTCATAATTCTATCGACAACTGTTTCCTTGTTTTTATAAATCTATGAGTTACTTATTTAATAATGTAATCTGTGGTTACTATATTTATGTAATGTACCAAAATATGGCCATCTACCAAATAATCTGATAAACTGATGAAGTCATGAACAACGAACCCGCACCACTTTGAGAGCTCCATTGTCTCCGCTGTTGTATTGTGACGTGTCGGAAGGTTGCCTGCTTGTTCGTTCTGCACACTTCGTGTAGATGACTCTACTGTGCGGAGCAGATTTATTTAGGGTTCCGCATTAAAAGTTTTGGAAAGGGACCGTTTTACAGATCACTATCTGCTACGATCCTGACACACCTCTTTCGCTTCTAAGTAACATAATCAAAAAGTAGGTAATATTTTTTTGGGTCGTTACTTTCGTCACGATGCCGATGTTGTATTTTGATGTTTATTTTTTTTTCAAATCTGTAGTTGCTTTTTGCGACCAAGTTTATTTTTGTAACATGTATATTTTACGTGTTGCTAAATTGCAATATATCTTCAGAATATCAGAATATAAGTATAAAGCTCCACTAAGATTGAAAAAAAAAACATCGGCGGTAGCTCAGGGGTAGAATGCGGGCCTCTGGATCTTGAGATCCAGGGTCGATCCCCGGTCGGACATGCACCAATGAGTTTTTCGGAATTCATATACATATGTGCATAGTATTTGTTCTAACTTACCACTTGCTGAACGGTGAATGAAAACATCGCAATCTGCGCTGCGTGCTCTAAAAAGTGTGTATTTGTGCCCAAAGTACGGAGATAAAGCTCAGCACTCATCACGTTGGGACGTAACAATCATCGGTGAAATGCGGGTGTACCGAGTGTGGACTGTGACTTGCATTTTCACAGTTCACACTCGGAACACCTCTGATACCCCCTCGGGGATTCATATCGTGACGATATAAAAGATTTCTATAAGAAAAAGGGCAATTCTAATCATATTCAATCTATACTGTTGGTACTTAACCAGCAAAATCCTAGAGCGTTGACTTTCTCCACTCTTGCATAATACACCAACCTATTGATACCTACTTTGGTAGGCATTGCAATTCTGCTATATTATACCCTAACGACCCCTAACCAGTAGCATTGACCTCAGCACCCCCAGTAGATAACAGAGAAGAAGGGTCCGCACATTCCGGTTGCCGAGCCGCCCTGCGCAGTGAGATTGCGCAAGGATTACGTAAGGGGCGCGAAGGGGCGCCAATGGGGTGCGCGGGGGGGATCTGGGGCACAGGGGCTGCGCGGGGGGCAGGGTTTCAGCGGGCTAGAGCGGCTGCAATCGATCTCGTCCCGCAGTCCGGGTCGGCGAGTGAACATGGCGGACAAGACCAAGGTAGCTGAGCAATACTACGCGCCGCCCCCGGACCTGGGCGGCTGGGAGTCCTTCAGGATCTTCCTATGGAACTCGGAGACCGGCCAGTTCCTCGGCCGCACCGGCTCCAGCTGGGGTGAGCTGCACTTCCTTATTGATCAGAACTGCGACAAAGGATCCGTATCGATTGAAGGGATTTCCTGTTTTGTTGCGTTTCCGAAAGGGCATAAGGGTTGTTTTACGGAAGTCGTATTGTATATTACGTAATAGGTGATTTTTTACCGACTTCTTGTAGAAAAAACGGAAATTTTGGATATTTATTATGTGCAAGGAAATTCCAATTTCCTATTTCAGCGTTCGTATGTGATGTACGCCGGGCTGCAGGTCGTATGTGATGTACGCCGGGCTGCAGGTCGACCTATGCACCTGTTTAATTTGACCCAAATGCAGAATGTGCGGCCTCACTCCACCACGTTGGTAGCTCTTAGTACACTCGCGTACAGAATGATATATCTAAACGTGCTGCCGCCGTGTGTACTAGGCTATTTAACTGCGTTCTCAAAATACCTAGGACTTTATCTTTTTGGTTTTCTTCAGTCGACAATTTATTTAAAAGATACTTTATATGTGATATAAATGTATGTATTTATAAAGATATGTGATACTTTTAACTCGTAACAAATAATATTTTACTTTTGTTCAAATTACTGAAAATTACATT